>CM036589.1:26322500-31122500 GCA_020745705.1 Hemiprocne comata | reverse complement strand
TGATTGACTTCAGATGTCGTGGCATAACTCTTAACTTTAAGAACATCTTGAATCACGTGAATGATTCAGTATTGAATTAATCAAAAGATACAGGCATAGAAACTCCACTGAAATGCACTCATAACTTGTAATTTCTCTTAGATGAGTGAAGCTTTTAAAGTTTTTTTTAAGTACATGAGAAAACCTCCTATGCTTGTGTAAAGATTTTTTAAAAGCAAATATTTAAATATTTACATTTCAACTCTGATCATAATTTCAACAATCATACAGACTGTCATTACCAAACACCTTGGATGTTCTGACATTACAATCAGATGCTCTTCCATCATGTCCCTCTCTCCCATGCACAGATTTGCCTGACACACTTCATTTGTCATCTGTCATGTGATCAATACTCAAATATAACCATACCAGTTGCTGTGAATCTGTTTCTCACCAAACACATAGAGTTCAATTGACTTCCTGAGGGTTGTGACCTCTCAGCAAAAAAATTAGTTCATTTATTTACAGTGGTCATTGTTTTAAACGTTGACAGCTACTAAACAGTAGTATCTGCAATAGTGAGGATTTTTTTTTTTTTCTTGTAGGAGCCAAAACCAAACCCAGGATAACATTTGAAAAATCAATATCTAATTCTAATGTGATGTCAAAATACTTCCTAGATTTTGAAAACTGAAATCAATTACTATCCCTTTTATACCATTTCATACTATGTTTCTAAAAGAGGAAACTGACTTGGAGAGTTTGAAGCACCCTAAATCACAGAATAATAGTTTGTTATTGAAAGAGAAAAAAAATCTGATTGTACTATATTACAGGAAAGCTGCACACTGTGAAGCATTACAAGTATGGAAAAGGCAAGCTTATTAATAAAGCTTATGGGATGTTGAATTATTTCAATTAGTTGAAGAGCAACAAAATATTTTGATACTTCTCAGTTTAAAAGGTGAGCTGTAATGATGAGAAATGGTCGGATCCCAAATCACTTGAAGAACATGAGAAAATTTTTAATTATGCTTGTTTTAAAGGTGTAGCTACCTTCTTCCATGTTCACAATTGCCTAGGTACAGTAGTCTGCACCAGAACTATTATCTTAGGCTGTACTGTTGTCAGCTGTTATAAAAACAACCAAACTATTTTTTAACTAGTTTTTGGCAAGGAAATTTTTGCATTTAAAGAATCTTTAATAACACATCTCCCATTTATTTTTTCAATATTTAATTTTTGAAGTTATTTGAGGAATCTTTGAGCATTCGTGTAACAAAGCCTGGTGCCTTATCAGGAGGTGACGGAGTTCACAAATTCCTTGTCCTTTGCCCTTATGTGTTGCCTTTAGATCTTGTGACATTTTTAGTAGGAATAAGCAAAAGTAGGGCAAATTGACCGAAGAAGATTGTGATTGTTAGAACATGCATGTCTATCTGAGATCAGGTAAACCCCTCTCATCTCCAAAAGCATCTTCCCAGGAAGTCAAATTTGTATGCTCTAAGAACTGCAGGAAAATATGGAAAGATTTTCAGTTCAATTGTCATAAAGCAAACTAAGAAGGTCTGATGCAGAACATGTAAGATAACTAAGTCACTGGTGCACATGCAAAGATTCAGCAAAACTGCCATTAATAAAAAGTCTTAAAGTCTTGGTAAAATAATTTCATTCTAAAATATAAAAAGCTAAAACAAATTTTCTTTCATAGAATAGAATAACAGATTTTATTTTGGTTGGAAAAGATCATCAAGTCCAACTGTTAAAACAGTTTTCAAAACAGGAATTTTTAATATACACTGCCCACAGACAGCCTGAGTTGCCATTCTTTACAAGATGTGTAGGCTTTAACTCCCCAAAGCTGGTGGTCATTTACACTAACCAAACTGGAGACCCATAACCAAATCAGTCTTTCGGCTCCTTCCTTTGATTTGCTTCGAGATTTAATTCTGGGTTAAATTAAATTAATTAGAGGAAATCTAGTATCTAGATTTAATTCTGCTCACAAACCTGAGATAGGCATGCTCCCCTCTTGAAACTCCCTCCTGTGAAAAATAAGAAGTGGTTCGGTTTTATTTTACATAATAATATTGCTGAAGAACTAGAATGGGAATAAAGCCCAAAGATTTGGGAACAAATGTGCAATAGGGAATCTTCAAATCCTGAGTTAAACACTGCAGTGAGTCTGGTAACAGGCACAAAATACAATGCACATTGCTAGCTAAGCAGTGGCATTCACACCCTGATATAACAACATCACTCTAGCTGGAGGGCAAACAGTGAGTCTCCTAAAGAAATCAATTAGAATTTTGCAATCAGAGTCTGCTCAAGCATATGGTTTTTCTGTCATGAAGTACACCCAAATCATGCTCTTGCATAACTAGCTGTTATTATATGTTTTCTTTTGACTCAGTCTATCCCTGAGTGCCCTGTCTGGTAGGTTGAATTTGGAATACAGACAAGGACAAGAAGTTGTGAAGGTAGAAAACCACTTTTTGACCAGACCCAGAAGCAATCTTTCCAGGGTAGGTGGGAAAATACACTCCTCCCCAGCCACTGGGAATCTCTTCCTTGCCCATGACAACAGCCCTTTAGCTGGTAGGCTTAACTGGATGATCAGCATCATATATGAGGTCAAATTTCAGCCACTCTGATGACAGAATGGCTAAATCTTGGCCACCACACAAGAACTTCTTGCTAACTCTCTGTAATGGATTAACCAAATCTATATATTTTGACATGGGCTGTCCTTTTATTTAATAAAATGTTTGTAATTTATAGTACTAAATACAGAACTGAATAATCAGTTTATTTTTGTGTCCTATGACAAAAAAGATTTTTTTTTTCATCGTAACACAAATAAGACATTGGTCATTGTACTGTGGGATGCACTGCAAAAAATATCTTTGCTTGGACTGGACTTCATGCTATTGTTCATTCTGGATCTGTATAAGGATACTTGCTCATGCTTTAGAACATTTTTTTCAAAAGTACTTATACAGACTTTTTTCAGAGATACATATATTAAAAATAATGTTTGTTGATTATTTTAATGCTGTTTTGAAAAACTAAGCAGTATTTATGCTCACATCTGATCTACATGATCAACAATAATTTGAATTTTACAAGGATTTTTCAGGGAAAATACTAGGTATTATTTCCTCAGAATAGACTCAATAGCTCTTTCCATAGCACAACAATATTACCCTGTCATAGTTCAAAGAAGTGCAATTTTGTCACCTAAAATCAAGGAAAGCTGACATCTCTTTTATGAAAAAAATCTAAAGGTTATAAGATTTACAACCTAAAGTTAGGATAGTAAGCATGTGAAATTGCTTCTTAAAGCAGTGCTAGCTTATTTCTGCACCATCTGTGCGCTAAATCTCTATTCATACACTGAAGTGCGCTAATTTCGACATATTTTAGAGTTGGCTGCCACCTGCTGGGGGTCTGACCTCGTTTCTTTTTTAAGGCGGTTTGGAGGGAATAGCGAAGGTTGGCTTTCTGGTTTACATTAATAAAGATGGTAATATAAACCGTGAGTGCCTAAGTGTATGAATTTAGGAATAACTGAATTGAAAACAGAAAGTAAAGGTCCCTGACTCGTGAGATATCTTTAAAGGGAAATAAAAGCTATTCTCTCTGCATCTTGTCACATGTGGGGCTGCTATTCCCTGAATCAGGAAAAAAAAAAAAAATTAAAAAATTGACTCTAAAAAAATTGAATAATGTCCTCTAAAGGCGTGTAAAACAGCAAGATCCTCCTTTCATTTTACCAGTATGAATAAACTATATATAAAAAAATCTGTTACTCAATACAATTTATTTTAGCAACTACAAAAGCTCTGCATTACAATGACACTGCAAGAACTTTACCCAAGAGCATCTACCAGCAGTTAATGAAGACAGGATACACTGTGTATTATAAAGAGTTATGGCTTTGTGGATGGTGGTACCCCAGGCATCAGGGAAACTATCACATGCTTTGCACCTTGCAGAATCATGGCTGTACTTACTGAGACAAAATTCTATTTTATTGTATGAAGCCAGTCATCTAATATCTCTGTAGTTTGCAATGCCAGTGTGAGATCCAACGTGCTACTCCTCTGGGACCCTTTTTACAATCTTCTGTACAGTAGGAGGAGCAGAAATCTTAAAACATTTCCAAACATCTGTAATTATTAATAGCTTGTAATGCTGAATCCAGCTACCCCAACCAACCAACCCTATCCCACCATTGGCTGCTTCCAGTCTTCAGTGTATAATAGGCAAACTGCCAGCATCACTGCCAGAAAACACTTTGTGCTTTAAAGCTGATTGCAGACGAAAGTTTTAGTCAATCTGTTTGAGTAACTCTTCACAGGATGACAGCAGGATGACAGAACACCATTCTCAACAAAGAGGTGAGAATCATGTTCTTAAACTGTAGGCTTGGATTAACCACAGGGCACAGGATTGCTCTTAGTGTATGAAGACAGCCCTCAAATATGAAAGAAAATCTCAGATAAAGTAATTAATGTTTTTCTCAATGAAGTGAAAAAAAACTTGAGAAGTAATGTATCTTGCCCTTCTCTTGATTAACCAAGGTGCTTCCAGATCACAAAGTTTGAAAGTGTTTTAAACTCTTAAGAGTTCCAGATGCCTAGTTTACCTGAGCTGAGCTTCTGTAGGACTTCATTCCAGCAGCAGTTTGGCTCCACTGCAGGCAAAGACCTCTCTATGTAGGAGCCTCATCTATTTCTCCTTTTCTCCTGGGAATCACAATGTGTCCAGAAGGTAATTTTGGTTACCTAGAGAAACTCTTCAATTTAGAACTGTTTTTTATTAGATTTAATAAATATAAGTTATTCTAGAGTAATACTGGTTAAGTGGTAACTAATAATTAGCATGCAACTCTTACATACCTCTTTTAACTAGATTTACACGAAGAGTGACAAGATATTTTTCCAGTTCCTTAGGAGCAGGAGTTATCTGAGTGCATTAGGCTCAAAAGACAGATGAGACTTGATACTATCAAGCATTATTTTGGCTTACAGGTGAAATGTTCAGCAAAAATCTCATTAATTATATTACCAGGAACAGTGAAAAAACGTAGTAGAATAATGAACTGATACTCTCTGTATTTGTGCCAGTGAAATTTAGGTTAGAATTTTACCTAGCGATTGTGTGTTTAAGATTCATATCTCCAGTACAGTTTACCACTGCAGAATGTTTTCCGAGTATGAAAACAAATGTTTTGAATCTGTATGAAGCAAAGCAAGTTGGTCTAGTTAGTCTTACTGACATTAAAAATAAATAAATAAAAGAAAATATAATATTTCCTAATGCTACTGTTAGAATATAACAGTTCGATTCAGAATTAAGGACAGTGAACATTAGACAGCTCATGTTAGAGCAAAACCTAGATTTGAACACACTAATTGCCCCTCCTACTGTTCAGTTCCAATCTAACAAGCCTCATGCTGTTAGTACATACTTTGTGAACAGATGAGCACATCAGTCTGTGTCCTACCCTATGAGCAGATGGAGTGTGTGATCATACGTAACTCAGGAAGTATGATGAGCGTGTCACTGGTATGTCCTGCAATTAACACTGCAGGCAGTGACCCAACAGGCAGAAATCTCCTTGCTGGCACTGCACAGCCGTGTTCTGGGCAGAAAGCAGGATAGTTGTCTTGCTGAGGTGTGGGCTCTGAAGCAAGGCTGTTCTGCAGAAACCAAATTCATATTCTTTCTCTGCACAGTGCAGCCATGCCAGGTTACTGAGAGCCAGCCCTGTCTCCAACTTGTCAAGGGGACTGGACAATGCAGAAGTGCACTTTTCCCACTCTGTAGTTCCAGCTCTTCCTGTCCTTCTTTTCACTTTCATCCTCACCTTCCATCTATCTTCTTTCCTAACATTTACTTCAGAAACAGTAGTCCTGGGACCAAAGTGAATATTCATTACTTCAATCATCAGTCTTTGCAGCATGTTAGTAGGACTGCCCTTACAAGGGCACTAAAACACCATAGCAGCTCCCTTCAGCAGCTTTCCTCTACAGTCTTTGTCATGTATCCTGATATACTTTCTATCTACTAGGCAAAGGTGACATACCTTAACTACATCTCCCCATTGCAATGTCACATAAGAGGGTTGTATTATGCTGCCAAGTAATTCTTATCAAGTAAAAGCAAAAAAGATAGCAGTAAGAGTTGCCAGCACAGTTAGATGTTGTTCTAAGTTCTTTTTTGCACTCAGAAGGTACAGACACAGCTTTATTCCAAAGATAGATGGTGTATCATTATGCTTTACTATATAACTGTATTTACAATTCTAATAGTATTTAAGAAAATATAATTTATTCATTAAATACACCTGTATAGAAACTTAAAGTTTGCTCCTCTATAAAACTGCTGACCTTTTAAAAAAGATTGGTTACAGGGAAAATACGTGTAAAAGGGCAAAAGCAATTTCATTAAAACTGCCATCAATTATCTGTTCTTCACTTAGTGGTGATTTCTGTGCTAAATTTATATTAAAAAGACTTATTTCTTTGACATTGTTTGCAGATAGTATTTTCCACACTAAAAACATGTCCACAGTACAGTTTAGAGCAGAAATTCCCACACTAGTTTCAGACAACCTAGTTGCAGTAGCACAGAGCAGCTCCCAAGATACCCCACCTTTCAGGCTATTATTAAAATAGCCTGATATTCTAACTGTCTTCAAAAGCCTGCTACAGAGAGATTTGCCTTGTGAGTTATGATGGTAGATGCACTCAGTGACATAGCTGTGCTTGGTACAAATTAAAGCAGCTAGCAATCTAGGAGTGTAAAACAATTTTAATTCTAGGAATTTCTCGGTTTATGAGCTTTTTTTTAATATTTGAGGAAACATTATTACAATAGACGTCCTCTTCCAAGATGAGTTTGTGGCTCTACTCTGTTTACAGTGAATTATCTTGTAGTCAGTCAGCTAACACATCTGAGAAATGAGGATATTTTTAGTAGAAGTAGGCAGCAAGTAATTGATTATTTTCACCTCTGCAGTCTTTGATTAAAGACAATGTGCTTGGGGGGAAAGTCAACAATGATTCCTAAACATATACAAGCATTTAATTGTGGTAATTAATTTATCTATACAACTCAGCATACTTTCAAAAAGCTTCTTGGCTGAGAATGAATGCCTCATCAGTCTTAAATATAACAGCCTGAAAGAACAAGTGAAGTCAGTAGAATAACAAACAGTACTGCATAAACCTCAGGCACTTGAAGGAAACAAAAATACATTTCCAGCTCTGTGCAGAGAAAAATTATGAAGAATTTGACAAAGAAAGGCAGCAAAAGGAACATCAACTGATAGAGCCACAAAAATGAAGTACATTATTGTATACATTGCTATGTAAAAGAAATGAAAAAACAGAGAAGCCTTGAGTTGTAATTACTGAAATGATTTTGTAGAATTTGAATAATGCAGTAGTTATGGATACCATTTCTACAAATGCCATGCTCCCCATCAGTTTATCTGTTTGCTACAAATGAGTTGACTGTCAGAATGTGAGTTAAATACAGCAGTTAATGAAAAGCAAACATCCAGAGAAAGGCAGTAAAGATGGATACACCACAAAGAAAGATCAATACCTTCAAAATAAACAATGTTCCAATGGCTGTGCCATTAGTTGCGAAGCTTAGACAAGCCTTTGCTCTTCACAAACTTGCAAGGTTCACCCTTCCCAAAGATGATAGCCTAAGTACCAGAGGAAAGCAAACTTCAAGTATAGTCTCAGGAAAGAGGAAGAGTCATCAGGTTATACATTATCAGCAGGTGACCCCAAGCTGGAAATGTCACATAGAGAAGGCAGTCTGCCAGCAAGAAGGTTTATTTTTTACAAGATGATGTGGTAAGAAAATGAGGTATTGAACAGGCACATATTCTGAAAAGGCTCTTTGGGAGACACTGGGGGAATAAACCTGTACAGAAAGGAGTGTCTTGAGTAGAAACAGATTTCTACCCATTTAAAAAAAGGTCCCTCTGAGTGAGTTTAATCAGCAGCCTGATTATAGCCTTCTTAACACAGATGGTAGATAGCTAGAAATATTCTGTGAATGTGGATCAGCACAAAAAGGGTTTACATTTGTGATATCTCACATTTGAGTTGTTGAACTACAGAGTTTCACCTTGAAACTTAGGTAACCACATACGAGGTACAACCAGGAGAGACCAAAAAGATCTAATAGACAGCTCAGTGATAAAACTGTTTCACAAACAATTCTGTTTCAGCAGGATTTACTGCACAGCTCACGTTTTCTTTTTCCTCATAGGAGGAAGAGAGAATTGTGGGGAGCAAAAAGACAATGGAAATCAGCGAAATATACAAAATTAGTGTTTTATTACCTAGCTGTATGCTTCCTCGAGCTCCTCAATGCCACCAAACTCCTTGATATTCACTTTTAGTTGTGTGACAGGTGATACCTGTGACATTAGTTAGATAACTGTACCAAGTTTCCCCACATAATCAGAAATGAAATGACACAGAGACAATATATCAGGAAGTGTAACACTGGTGTCAGTCACATACACGGTTTGGCCATATTTTTGTTTACAGTTGTATGAAGTAATGTGCATTTTCGAGAGAGACAGTAGCATTCAAGTTCATCTGCAAGACAATTCCACAATTTTTCAGGTTTTTTAAAAAATTAAATCTAAAATGTTTAGAAATCACTAAAAGGGACCATACACCTTGTTTGTGTGTTTGTTTCCATAAATAAGAATTTCAGCAAAATGAGTTGTAGGATATTTTCTTAAAGTTTTTCTCTGAAAGAGAATGGTTGAGTGATTTTAGTCTGGAGCACTGTAGATACTTGGGTGCATTTGTCGTCTTCTTTTTCTTTCTATTGATATAAGAGTTGTTAATGTTTATAACATCTGCTGTAAATACCCAGTGAAATTCTTAGGATTCCCTGAGGAGAAAGAGAAAACGGAAATAATTTTTTTTCCCGCAAAGAGTTGCTGCTGCAGACAGCTGGCTGAAATTATTCCCATAGTCTTCTGAAGAACAGTCAGTCCCAAGGTTAATCCTATCACCTGATACAAACATGAGGTAGTTCCAAACTGAGTGGGTTACTTCAGATTTCCTCAAAACAATGCAGAAATTTAGGATTTCTGTGTGTGAAGTCTAAACTTCATTGATAATAACTCAGCCTTTTTTTTAGTTTTTGGTTCTATAGTCTTTTCCAGTACAGTGAAAAGATTAATATATTGAGTTTTTCATTCTTTTATGTCATCAAAGTTAAAGTACAGACCTAATGATCCTCGCAATTGCAGGCTACATTTGCTGAAACAGTATACCAGAAGGTAATAAATGTTCTTGACAAGAACGAGGAAGGTCTCCCCAGTGCACAAATTGAAATCCATGTACAACTGCAGAGCTAAGGTAGTTGACAGTGTCTCTCAGGATAATAGTGACGATGTAGCACGTTAACCTAAGTGAAATGTTACAGAGCCCTGAATATACCTTTGAAGAGAACTGAGAATTGCTAGTCTCGTATAAGTCACATGAGGTGTAGCAGAACTTTTATCTGGTTTTGCTGTACACAACAGGAGGAAAGATGCTGCAGTTGGGGGGGCGGGGGGCAGGCAGGAAGGAAATCAACATGAGGAGCAGCAGCCTTATTTGTTATATTCCAGGCAGGCTGGTGGATGATGACGAATAACAGAACAAATTAAACGTTTTCACTTATTTCACTGTGCCTGTGAGCAGGTATCTAGAGTTTTCATTTTACTTGTTCTACTGGATCTAAGTTGTACATAACCATAATACTAAAGCAGATACTGAGGTAATTAACCCTTAATGAAATCATTAGCCAAAGCTAAAAGTAACAAAGAAATAATGCAATAAGGGCATACAATTTAGCTTGGCCTGCTTCCACAAGTTAATGTAAGTATTACATTAATAATGGAGTACTGGAAACTCAGCAATGAATAGAGAAATCATACGAAAGAAAAGTAAGCAGAAAAGAATAACCATTCCCTCTTATACCAAGAAAGATGCAGATGAAGCACTTACCAAATTGCCAGTGAGAAAACCAACCACTGAACAGATGTTTTTTGTGAGTGAGAATAGATGTCTGATCTAACAAGCTGAGAACTAGAAAACAACAAAAGATACGTGTAAAACTGGGTGAAAGAAAAAAAGCATGATTCTGCTCACATTTAGAATAAGGCAAAATAAAATAGCTCTTTTGAAATCCATAAAATTATGCAGTTTTTAACAGATCGTAAAGACGACATTACCTAGTAGTCAAAGCAAAGAAGAATAAATATTAACACAGCAACATATTTCATGTAAATAACTCGCAATTAGTAATTTTATGTTATCTTTAAAAATGTGACCTTATTTTCTGGAATAATTTCCAGAATTTGAAATACTTTCCACATATACTATTTATATATTGTTTCATAAAGATTTTTAATTGTTTTTTTGTTTTGAATTCAAAACCATGCTTGAATTTCTGGAACACATTGATATAGATTATGAACTTGTTTTCTTTTTCAAGACATTTAATAGTATAACACTGGGGACTTCTTCCCCTCTGATATTCTGCAATATATTTGATCCATAATACTTTCTGGTTTAAGTTTTTGTAATTATACTGTGAAATTGTTGCAAATATATTTTCTGCACAAAAATTTTCATCTATCCAGGCTGAAAGTAACACAAGAAAATTTGCTATAAAGCCTTGGGAGAGGAGGATGCAAGCATCCCTGACCATGAAAGAGTTAACCAGATGCCAAACAATTAAACAATCAGTGATCTCCTTACATCTCCTGGAGGGCTGCCAGGTCCAATTAAAGATGGATCCCAGCCGTGAGTAGTCACTAGTAAAGGGCTTGGGGAGTAAGCAAAGCTCTCAGTCCCTGTACAAGATACGTGTTGAGGAAAGATGAAAGCTTTTGTTATTTATTTATCTCTACTTTTGTCATTAATAATAATGTTAGGGTAGGTTGCAGGAATGGTAATAATGTTAGTGATAGTGTTAAGTTTATATAGAGTGGCATTTCTGAGCAGGTGTACTTCCTGAATATTGTTCAGAGAAACTATAATGCCCATGGGAGGATACATCTTGCCTGTGAGAACACCTCTGAGTTTGAACACAAATCTGGATTTTCCCTGTATTAAATACTGGGGAAAATTATGTAAAAGTCTTTTTAAGGGCTCTGAGGAAAGTGAAATGAAGTTGTTAAACTCTGAATCCAAGGCTGAAGACCTGATGTCAAACTTCAGACTTTTTACATGTGAAAACCACAGTGCCAGAAGCCAGCTATGGCTCAACTGTCTTCCAGTGGAGGAAAACTCCTGTTGAAGAGTGGCTGCTAAGGGAAATGTTTGCCTTTGTGGTGTTCAGCTGCTGTGAGACATACCTTATGGTGAGTAATCTTTCCTGAAATCTAAATGTGCTAGATGTTAAAATTACTGCAACTTATGTGATTTTTTTTTAATATTACAAGAATTATATTGAAGACTGCCAAGACACTTATTTGCTCTATAAATGGGTAGAGATGGAAGATGAACCTAAACTATGATCTTGTGCCTTCAGAAAAGTGCCTCATTTAAATACATTTCACCATGCTTTCAGCAGTAAGAGTAGAAGCACTACTCTGTGGATGCTTCCTTTCATGGTATCCCTTGGTTATCCATCTTCTGGGCAATGCTAAGACAAGAGCAAGCTACAGCTGAACTCCTATCTTCATAGGTAAGGCAGCATTCCCTTGGTTCTACTGCCTGCCAAATAGTAGGGAATTTATTCCTGAAAACTAGTGAAAGCATTAACCTGTAAAAAAAGTTAGAGACTATAAATACCCTGCTTGGTGGAGTGGGAGGGAGGAATGCAAATTCAAGTTCCTTCTCGTTTACTCACAAACTGCCAGTGAACTAGGCAGTAAGCAGTAGCACTTGGCTAAAGCAAAACCCAGTTTTTGGCAGCTGTAAAGGAGATGAAGCCAGAAAAGAAGGCTGCTTTTGAGAGGAGATGCAGCAGGTGACAACATAAATTCCTGCCATGATGTTGGGATATAAGTAATCTGAATAGACAGAAGCCTTTCCTGTTGGAGGGCTCTAATCCTAGAAAGAAAAAAGTAACTCACCGAAAATGTGTGGCAACTGCATGAAAGACTAGAAAAAAGCTCACATTATATAATCTCTGTACTCCATATTCTGCTTATAATTTTACCCTAATAAAAGGATAAAATAAAAAGCTAACTACTTAAGTTAGTTTCTTGGGGGGCTGTGATGTTTAGGCTTCTTTTATTTATCTGCAAAATCAATCTTCCAAGTTTTTGAGAACAAGTTATTGCTCTTAATGTAAATTAATGATTTCAAAATAATATTGCTGTTTATAACAGAGGTAAATTCAGGTACTCCATGTGTGAAATGCACTTCTTTTCATGGAATGCTCTATTAAAAAGGAGTGTGTTCATAAAAATTGAGTTTCAATGCTTATAGTTTGGGGCCTGATTTCTACTTGAACTTTGGATTTTGCAATACTGAAATACTGCCACAGATCTGACTGACATGTTGTCCCTTTCCACCTTCCTGTACTATTTCTGACTGCTGTAAGAAATAAGGAAAGTTACTTGATAAACACTATTATGAAAACAGATATTAGTATTTCTTTAAGAATTGCAGCTGCTTTTGGAGGTTTTAAAGGTATCTCACTGTAAGAGGTTATTCCTTCCTGAGAGTGATATATTAAATATGTTTCTATCAACTTTTTATTAAGGACTATCTGTGATCCATGTTCTAGTGCTGTATTGTTGACAGTTTTCCAGAAGTGATGCTGGTTTCTGTAAAGGAAGAAGATTTTAGTATAACATAAAAGTCATGGGAAATCTGTAAGGGGCTGGAAGGTCAAACTTAATTCTGCTTGCTTCCAGCTGGCTTCTCACTGTGTAGGCTGCTGTGAGAAAAGTTCCGAGAAGGATGAATTTTGGGACAAAATAGACCACTATATGTGTAGTACACACAAGTCTTGCCATGCATATGCAGCACTTCACATTGGAATACAGATAGGAAACAGCTGGCCCATATGGCACAACTAACATTCGGAAACTGCCTTGCAAGAATTAATAGACCCAAAAGTCAGTGTAAAATTATTGTCCTAGCCTGCACACGGACCTTGTGATACTGAGTTCCTAATAACTAAGTACTCAGTTTTTTATGGTGTGGATCTTGGAGATGGGTGAATTGTACCTTTAGGCATTGAAACCACTCAGAAGAAAAATAATAAAACTAAGAACTCTGTTACCCTGGAAGCTTTAACCTTGAAAAAGCTTCTAGAAAAAGTCCTCAGTGTTTTTTAATTTCTAGTTTGAAGATCTAATTTGCTCAACATACACAAGACTGCTCAAACTTCTTCCATACAGAGCACTTCTATTTAATTTTAAATTGTAACTTGTTATAATTGCTAGCTTCTTTTAGTACTTTATCAGAAATACTGTGAAAACAAATTAGTTTAACCACTCTTTTGAAAATATTATTGCTAACGCAAGCATCTGATATTTATTTTCAAGTAGATGTTAATTTGAAGCCCAAAGGATTTATGTGCAAAGTGTGTTATTTGTGTAACATTTGAGTATAAGTAACTCTGGAGTTGAGCAGTAGTAAATACTCCTTTACCAAGTTCATTTTAGCAACAAGTTGTTGGAATACACTCTCTTTTTGGAGACTTTCTTCACTTCTGAACACGGGTGTTGTTACTTCTGCATGTGGTATCTGGCTTGGCAGCTCCCTGGCATGACATGATAATATAACCAGAGAAAATGAAATACAGGCCATATTACATAAATTGGTTTTGTTGTTTTCCTGGGCTACAGAAGTATAGGAGAAGGAAGATGAAGTATGATTCTTCTCTTTGCCTTTTCTGATTAATTTGACAGAATAATTAGGAAATTAAATGAAACTTGTCGTTGTCTCAGACTTAGGAGCCCTCATTACTCAGCAACAAGCTAGAGAAAGGAAGTACTAAATGACACTTCCTGGTCTTGGATTATGCTGACAAATAGCACAGGCATAACATCCTATAATGCATTGAATGAAATAAGCTTTCCAGCATGAAGCCAAAGATATGTCATGTGTCTCTGAATGTCAAATTCTTGTTAACCTATTTCATGTTTCACTTTTCTTTCTATCCCAGATGCTGTTCAGAAAGGTATCAGTGAAGTACTTCATTTTATTTTTTTTAAGCCCATTTTTTGTTCTTTCCATAAAATGGCTTGTGTACATTCTCTCCAGAAAGCACAGATTAAATTTTAGAGCTTGCAGCTAGTAAGTGTGGTGATAGTGGGAAGAGAAAAGAAGATTCCTCACTAGCAAATGCGTTTTTCTCAGGACTCAAAATCCAGCTGTGTGCATGCTGTGAACTACCCAGAAAATATTTTGCCCAGGACCTGTGAAGTTAATGAATAAACCCCTTTCATCTCCTATGCTGTCAAATAGTGAAAGTCCCCCCCATACCTTACCATTCCTTGTACACAGTATGATGTTGCAGTCCTAGGAAGTATGATCCACATTTCTTCTGTCACTAACTACCCATCTGGGTATTATCTGAGTATTATGATGTCCTAGGAGATTTCAAGCCATAAATATGGCTCTTGTCACACTGGCTGTGTATCTGACAGGAGACTAGAAGCAGTGAACCCTATGGAATATTTCCTAGGAAAAAAAAAGTTTAAAAATAATGAAGCTGTATTTCACTTTATAGACAAAACCATGTAAAGAACAGGACAGTCTTTGTAGAATAGTTCGGTGTATGCATGTGTTTTAAGAACAAGCTTGTAGCAGTGCTAAACATCACTGAGAAACTTTAGAGTTCTATTAATAGTGATACATGTGTTACTCAAAGATAACTCTTCACCAGGACTGAAAGACAGAGACATCTAATTAAAATCTCTTGAATTTCAACTCATCGACAGTTTCCTAAGATGCAGGGAGAATTTGGTAGAAAATGCAAGTGGCTTACGTGTGCTTTATCACTGTACATGGCTTTCCTACAACTTCAGAGATGCTATGATGTGTTCAGAAAATAAGGCTTTACAAATGCTTCAGAAACTGGCTAGATTCTACTCTTGATTTTCTAAAGCTGTTAGTTAAGCTTATTCCTAGTACGAACTGTGGTTTTGTGGTGTTTTTCTTTGGTTTTCTTTCTTTTTTTTCTTCTTAATTTCCTTTAAGACTACTTTCCAATTAAATACTCATGCTTCAAGCACAAATAAGACAAAAAAGTAGTATTTTTACTTTATACATTCTGCCTTAAATATTACTAGGTGAGAGTTAAGCATTAAAAGTTTGACAGGGCTACTGAAGAAGGTTCTAACAGGACTTTCACGAATGTATTGTAGGAATCTTGCCACTCGATGTCACTGTTGTTTGTTTTACTTTCTTGTTTTAGGCTCTTAACAGTATAGTCAACTCAGCTCTTGAAATGCTTCCATGACAGTAACAATAAGCGATTTTCTTTGAAGTAAAGTGTGCAAGACAAAAGAAAGGTGGGGACAGGTAAATCTGGGGAGGAGGCTGGGGAGGTACTTTTCACTCTTCTTACCCTCCACGTGGAGTCAGGAGCCTTTACTGATTTATTCTGTGGTATGAAATAGTTCTGTCTCTGCTCCTAGCCAAAATAAAAATATAGGTCTCCCTTCTGAAGTGGCATCATTTTTTATTTTTTTTTTGCCACGGCTTAGCTGCTGCCAGACAGAGTAAGTGAGACTGGCACACGTTTTGCTGTTCTTAAGTTTTATATATAGCTCAAGTGGCTTGCCATCAGAGTACTATTAGAGCAAATGCTTAAGGATTAAAACAAATGTGAATTAGTGACTAAAGGATTCCTACTTCTGAAGAAATTTGAGCATCTGTTTCTTAAATAACAGCGCTGGTAAACAAATATGCCCTCAGAGTTTGGCCTATTTAATTAGCTTAATCTCATCTAGAGGGGAGAACTGTGGAGAGAAACTGGGGGGAGGGAGGGGGAAAAAGGACTAATAACTCCCAACTGATTTTTTTTTTTAATCTTTCACACTTCAATGCTATATCTAGTAATTCAATACAAGTCTTGAGCCTTCATTAAGGAATCCTAACTTACAGCTTCATAATTTTTTATGTTGATATTTTCTTTATAGCTGATACTATCTTTTTGTGTGGCAACCTCTGTATTTTATTTATTTCTAGACTCCTACCAGTGAAGAAATATTTATTCTTCTGATGGTTTCTGTTTTCCAGAGTCTTAGTGGAATAAAACATACATAACAACATTTCATGAGAATAATGTCTGATATAAGGTGGTATGATCTGCCCAACTAAATGGAGTTGCTATTTTGCTTCTGAACCCTTTTAAGTTAGTGACCAAAGTGCTATTTCATAATAAAATGTTTTTTAAGGCCCTTCTTCAGTTACTTTCAACTGCAACTTCCATGAACTCTAATATGTAGGAGCATTTCTTCAATCTTATACAGTCAAATTTTATGTTTGTACCTCTCTCTGCTGAAAGTGATGTTGAAACTGACTACAGTAGAAATCATCCTTTTCACTGATCACTTGGACTACCCATATCTATCTATCTAACTTACTGACTGCTTCATTCTACGCATTTAGTTACTTGTGATATTTGCTGAATGTAAGCTTTCTAGCAATAAATGCAAATATTTCTTATTTGTAAAAAGACGACATGCCTGTTAGATAAAAAGAAAAATACAAATAGAAGTGACAGCTGTCTTAAAGAACTACATTATTTCTGACAACTTGGATATGGTCATACAGTATCACAGAAGTGCATTGATGCAGCTTAGTAAGTGCCTACCAGCTGTGGTGTGGTAACTTGCTCTAGATGCTCCTAGACCACCCAGCCAGCAAAATGTGACCTGTTGGCTTAGTATCCTACTGCTGTATTTAACAGTAGGAGGTAGCAAAAAGCATGCATGCAACTAGTTAATGGAGCTTAGAAAGTCACTGCCTTGCTGTGGCAATTTCTGCAGCATGAACTGAAAAGGCATTCAGTTGAGTGTTCCTATTTGAATCTCAGAATTCTTTTCTGCATTATTTCATGCTTAAATCTGAGGCTTGAGGCTTTTTTGATAACTTAAACTTGTTTATTTTGGAAAGGTTATGAATTTAGAAGCTTAATTTGAGGACAAGAGAGCAACCGAAACAGTGATTTCTCATATTGTCAGCATGGTAAGATGACAATGATGACAGATTATTTCCAAATGTCTTCTGGTACAACTTCACAAGAATACCTTTTCAACACAATTACCTCTTTTTAACTAGAGCTGGGGGAATATGTGTATGAACATCGCCTAAAGTTCAGATGAACCTTGCCTTACAGAGTTGCCCTGTGACAGCTTTGGTGTTGGACCATCTTTGCCTTGACACTTTGACAGGAAAGTGAGGTGTTAGAGTTGTTTGAAGAAAAATATCTGCATTTGGTAGGTCATTTAATGGCACTCATAATCACTTCTTTAGAGTCAATCTCAGAAGGATTTTTGAGAATATAAGATTTTAATAATTGGGCAGTACTGGGAGAACCACTGATGAGCATGGCTGCTCCCAGTCGATTGAATGCAGGATTGAAATGTTGTTTTGGGAGCAATGGAAACTTCATATAGGCATGGACTGAAAAGGAATATAAATGATTTGGATATTTAATTTCTGTTCAAACTTTTCTTCCTTTCTCCTGATCTAGGGCACTTAGCTTCCAATTTACTAGTTAGACAAAATATTTCTCCTGTTTATTTATTTTGTTGTATTTTCTACTCCAGCACCTAATTATGAGTGGGAGTGCTTCAGGCTTCCCCTGTGTAATGGGCAGTGTATAATAGGCATATGTTCTGAAAGAGGGAGTGAGATTTAGCAAGATTTCGAAGATGATAGTTAACCTTTTAAACAGAACGGATGAAAATAAATACTCCAGTTATTTTTTTTAAACTTTTATTTCCAGGATGACTTTCTGAAAGGGTAGGAAGAAGGTCAGTGAAGAAAGGAAATGTGATATATACTGTGTTTCCAGCTGTTTGCCCACCTTAGTAGATATGTAATTATCAGAGCTCTAGGAGAGAAGGAAAACTGCTGTTTCAGTTTAATGTATCTTGAATCACAAAATCATGTTGCCATAACAGCCAACCTGATTTTACGCAGAGGAACTAATCTTTACCTGCTACTCTAGCAGGGATATTTGCTACCTCCATATTATGAGATAGTTAATCAATACATGAACTGTGTCTTGTATCATGCAAGCATTAAGCTAACCAAACAGTAAGTGAGGAATAAGTTACAAGCAACTATGTATATCATGTCTTACTTTGATGTGAACATACTTCTTCTTTTCAAGAGCAAAATTCTTAATTCAAGCAGTAAACAAACATGATTTTGTTACACCCTTTGGCAGAGGAGACAAAGTGACATAGTCAGTTGTGTCTCACATGCCTCGAGTCACGTGTTGTTTGTGACTCATTTCATTTCTACAACTGGCTTTATTGTTCTGCGGAGCACAACATTATGAAGGAAAATCAATTGAAAGGCAAGAAACAAGTATTGCATTGTTACAGGGAAAAAAAATATCTATTTTTAAGTTATTCATTGTGTAGTCTTTGGAGAGAAATGATAAAAGACAATGAAGCTGTTCTTCATAAGAGATAATTGTCTTGTTTCTGGTGTAGATGGAAAATACGAACCCTTATTTTGACTTTAATTATAACAATTCCCTTTTTACTTGATCTTCATCTAGTGGCAATTGCCGGTAGTGGAGTTCTTAAGGGAAGGGAGGTGAGCCATGGTTACAACTGTATGATTAGTAGCCTCTGTCTTCCCATGAAGCACTACTAATGGAATGAAATAATAAAGTGACTGTATGAAACAGGACTTTCTTGCCTAGTAGTTACAATAGTTCAGTGTGGTGCTAGAGATGAAGAATCACATCACTGATTTGTACTAAGTTGTTCTTCAATGTTGGCCAAAAATCAAACGCTTGCTGGGGGGTGGGGAGGAGGATGCTGAGGAGAACTTGGTTTAGATATTCCTTCAGAATGTATAAAATAGGGATTTTCCAAAAGAACTTGCCAGAACAGTAGTAATTGCTTGTTTATCTGTTATTTATCACTTACAGAATTGCTGATTTTTGTTGAATGTAACTGGTGGTAGTTGACTGGCAAAAGGTGTTTATGTTGGCATGCAAGTAACAAACCTGCTTATCCAATAACAAAAGAATAACAAGGTAAGAGCATGTTGAGCACTGTCTGTGTTAATGTATGAGAAATGCAAAGCTGTCAGCTTTCAAAATGGTGTTTGTTTTCAATAGCTGTAGATAAATGTTTTAAAAGGGGAAGTTGTAAAAATGACTACTATATGATTAAAAGTAATAGGACTCATGCAAGAGTTACAACAGTCAGGATCTGTTTCTGGGAGATGGAATGTCAGGTACAGTCAAATAATTTACTCCAGTTATTGTTATCTGTCAGGTGTCAGTGGGTGTCTTGGAAATACTCTTTGAGTCCTGACACAAAGAACAGTGATTGCAGAGTGCTGGCTAAGCACTAGGTATCATTTTTGTTTTCCATTACACACAGGACTGGAGGATTTAAGCTGTTGTATGGAAATGCAGATAAGGAGCCATAGCAGGGCTTGGGCATAAGGGTAAAGTAGTCTTGATTTATTCTTAAACTTTGTCTTAATATTACAAGGGCATTTTTATGTCTCAGCATAATTTTATTTTTTTTATGCTTCTGAAGCCTGTCCCAGTATGTTTGACACTTGTTGTTATGGCTTGTAGAGAAGACTTTTTTTTTATCCAGCTTTCTTGAGTGGCTTCCAAGGTGTTTATTAAATTTATACAAAGTGGTTAACGTTTTGACTGCCTTCTCATAACATGCTGGTAGATATATATTTAAAACTGCTGGAAATAAGTTCTATCCGACTGGATTTTAACAGATATGAGTAAAACAACAGGCTATGTCTTCTAGCTTTCATGACTGACACTTGGTAAGGAAGCTGATGGGATGAAAGAAGTGCTAACATCAAGATTAAATATAAAAATGTTTTATGTTGAAATATTCTGTTTTACAGAGACCTGAAGATCTGTGTTCTATTAAATTCCACTCCATTATGCATGTTTTTAATATCCAATGTAACTATAAATCTGTATCTTTGAATTGCTAAATGGAAGTGATGCAAGATAGATATTTGGCAGGATATGTATAACAAGACTTAAGAGTAATAAAACCCAAAGAAATATCAACAGCAGAATCTTCTCAAAAATTATTGCTGAAAATGTTTTTCACAATTCTCTTCTGAACAAGCTCCCCTCTTTCTCCAGGGTTACATTTTTGCTGTAGCTGTATGTTTGGAAGGACTCGGAATAACTATTTTAGAAAATATTTACCTTAAATCTTCCTGGCAAGGAACCTAAACTCTAAGATGTGTTAACAGCATTAATTAGTAATGTTTTAATCTGTTGTGACTTTTCTAAAGCTTTAGAAAAATACAGATTCTTTCAGGCTATGTGGCAAGGTGTTTAGTTGTAAAAGAAACACTGTATGCTTGATGATCTATTTAGTCTTGGGATCCCAGAGGTATATTCTGATTAGACTGCAAGATCGTTTCTAGCAAGAAGAAATTGAGTACAATGTCACAGAATCACAGAATATTAGGGGTTGGAAGGGACCTCTGAAGGTTGAGTCCAACCCCCCGGCCAGACCAGGACCAAACCTAGGGCAGGTCACTCAGAAAGGCATCCAGACAGGTCTTGAAAGTTTCCAGAGAAGGAGACTCCACAACCTCTCTGGGCAGCCTGTTCCAGTGCTCTGTAACATTTACAGTAAAGAAGTTCTTCCTCATGTTGAGGTGGAACTTTCCGTGCTTGAGTTTGAATCTATTGCCCCTTGTCTTATCACAGGGCACAAGTGAAAAGACATCCCCGCCTTCCTGATGCCCAGCCCTCATGTATTTATAGACATTAATTAGATCCCCTCTCAGTATCCTCTAGAGAGGAGAACTCTCTAGACTGAACAGCCCCAGGTCTCTTAGCCTTTCCTCGTAAGGCAGGTGTTCCAGTCGCTTAATCATCCTCCCAAGTAGATCCCTGTCCCTCTTGAACTGGGGAGCCCAGAACAGGACACAATACTCCAAGTGAGGTCTCACCAGGCTGAGTAGAGTGGGAGGAGAACCTCCCTCAATCTGCTGGACACACTCCTCCTAACGCACCCCAAGATACCATTGGCCTTCTCGGCCACAAGGGCCCATTGTTGTCCCCTGATGTCCCATGTCCAGGGACAGAAGCTAAGAAGACAGGCAAATGCCATCACTAGTGAACATACGAATTATTAGAAAATTTCTCTCTACTCCAGCATGTAATCATAGTGTATTTTTTTATTTGAGAAGAGTAGTAACTTCATACTTCCCCTTCTGTTTCAGAATCCTTTAGTGCAAATGTAACTCTGTGTGTGGCAATATGTTTAAACTTCATTCCTGACACTTGAAGATAGAGTTGTGGAAAAACTACTGAAATCTAGGCATGAGGTGTACATCTAAATTCCATCTGGTAGGAACAACTCCCTTGGGAAGAGGAAGCACTGTGCAGAGCTATGTGAAAATAAATTTGGAATAAACAATAGAGCAAGTAACAATGCAGCTGAATGAACAAAGTCCAGATGTGCATTTGCAACACAAATCTCTGACGAAATTATAATTAGAATATGCAGGCCAAATACATGCAGAATAAAGCTTATTCTGGTCCTTGTCACTAAATAAAACTGTTTCCTTTTCTTTCTACATATCCAATTATGTTCTTTATCTTGCTTGCTTCATCTATTATCTTGGTCTTGCAAGCTCTGAAGCTACAAGATGTCACATTATCATGAAGTTCACCACAGGGCTCCTGAAATAGCACCTTTTAAAAAATGAATAGATAATAATTCTTCTGTGCATTGTTGTGAAATGACTGAATACTGTGGTCAAAAAATAATTAGGGAGGGAGAAAACATCAGACCTTCTATTTCTAGCCCCAGGCCTGGCTTCCTAGGATATGAAAGAAATCTAAACTTTATTTTCTTTTTTAATAGAAATCCTTATCTGTTTCAACAATGATAATAATATGGATAACAGCTGAATCTTATGTGAGTATCTACTTGTGATGATCTGTAACTATTGCAGGATCATGGCCTCCCTCTTTGGCACCATGTTATAACTCTGGTTATTTCCTCCTGTGCTACTGCATGTTCTGCCCTATGTGCACTTTAGAGCACTGGAGCAAATCTGTCCGGATCTTTCGTATCTCTCTACGCAGGAGCCTCTCTTGGACCTCTTGCCATGGCTTACCTGGCAGTGGCTTTAGGTAGATAAAGGGTTTGTTAATTTCCCCTTAGTCCTGTGCTCCCATAACTGTGAGACTTCAGGACTTCTCAGCTTAAAAACAGACAAAAAAACCCTCACCTACCCAAGCTCAAAACCTCAACACAAGCAACTATTTTGATGCTTTGTTGAAAAAAGATAGGAAGTATGGGACCAAAAGACCTGATCACAAATGTAAGCCTAGTGTTTAAATGTTTTTCTTCATTGTTTGTTTAACACCGATTTCAGGTTAAATCTATTAAAAAATAATCTAGGACATAATTTAAAAAGCAATAAATGAAAAAATAAAATTCCCATGCCAGGAAGGAAATGGGGTTGGAGGGGAGAATAGAGCAAAATAAAAACAAAAAATGAATACCAAGTTTAACGTAACTCCTGTTGTTTGAGATGCAAGCATTCATCATGGAACTTTTCTCTTTGTGGGGGTGTTCCTCTCCCCTCTTGTTTTTTCTGTGAGTTTTTCTCTGAAAGGCTAAGTTGATATTTTGTCTCAAAAATAAATAGAGATTCTTGCTGAGATTTGACCTAAATGAATTATAAACTTCAGCTGTTTTTCCCTCCCCCAAAGTCAGAGAGAGGTGATAGCTTGTCATATATCTTTATCAGAGTAATATGGTCTCTTACTAGTTTTTGAGGAAACTGCCTTCCAGAATACTTGCTTTTACTTTGAAAGAAAATGTGATGAAAACCCATTGACACTTTCTGTCTTGAGTGGTGAGAGTGTATATTTTTTTAAGACTGTTTAAGGCTTGATCTTCACTCTTATAGTCTATGTAAGGAATAAATTAGGTATCAGACTTTTATTCTCTTTTTGAAAAGGCAAATTGTAAATTCTACCCTATTGTATGTTTTTTAATTTCAAAGTAGTTATACTAATGCTATCCTTGAACCCATATATGGCTTTGATGTCAAAAACCTAAAAGGAGAACTTCGTGTTGTAATTAGTTGTAATAGCTTGAAAAAACAGTATTTTTCAACTTCAAAACTTCCGTACAAACTTTATTTCAATCATTTCTCTGTCATCCCTTCCTCCTGGGCAAGGAAGTGTTATTCCACTTTTACCAGAGAAGCCACGGAAGTGATCTTCCCATGTCAATCAATACCATGCTGTTTCCTAAATCTCCCCTTTATTTTTAAGTAATTACTGGAATTATTTGTTCTACCACACATACTTCAAGATAGATGTGGATAGATGTGGACCTTTACTTTGCAATGCATGGAGCTGCTCTTTGCCAGGTGCAGGCTTCTCATTTGTCTTTGAATGTCATGACATTCCCGTTGGCCTGATACTTCAGTCTACCTAGGTCCTTCTAGGCAGCAACTGTGCTGTCCTCCAGTGTTTCAACACCCTCTCCACACTGAACTTGATGAGTGCATCTCTGTCTTGTATAATATTATGACAAAATCTCTTCTAACTCCATTACTATCTCCAGGGAGTGCCACTTGTAAGCAGCTACTAATCCAAGCTTCTGGCTGCTTATGCAAGCCCTTCAGGCTATTCCCAAGAGACAAAAAAACTCTAAAGGTGAGTTTGTTTCTGCAGAGTGTCATGCCAGCAAGTCCTACTTCTGAGAAGTCTGCTTTCACTATAGTCATTATACTGAAAAACCCAGTTCAGCTACTCTCTGATCCTTTGTTCTTTTTCTAGTCTACTTACATGTTCCTTCTTAGATTTCTCAGTGAGTTTAAAAATCAAACCCACAAACCAAAAAATGCCAAACCAAAACACACCACTATGTTTAAAACTTGTCAATCTTTGTATTGTCGGCATATTCTGTATATTTTTATATTTCCTATATCTTACTGCTATTTGGAAGATTATTATAGCATACTATGAAAATACTGTTTTACCATTTAAAAGTAGTTTTAATGCATTGTTTAATTAATTTTATGGATTTAATGTTCTGTGTTAACAGAACTGGACTCCCCAGTTCAAGAGAGACAGGGAACTACTAGAGAGAGTCCAGCGGAAGGCAACAAAGATGATTGAGGAATTGGAGCATCTCCCTTATGAGAGAAGACTGAGAGAGCTGGGACTCTTTAGCCTGGAGAAGAGAAGGCTGAGGGGAGATCTTATTAATGCCTGTAGGTATCTAAAGGGTGGGTGCAAGGAGGATGGAGCCAGACTCTTTTCAATAGTACCCAGTGACAGGACGAGGGGCAAAGAGAACAAGCTGGAACACAGGAAGTTCCATTTAAATGTGAGGGAAAATGTTCTTTACAGTAAGGGTGACAGAGCACTGGAAGAGGCTGCCCAGGGAGGCTGTGGAGTTGCCTTCTCTGGAGATATTCAAGACCCACCTGGATACAGTCCTGAGTAATGTGCTCTGGGGGATCCTGCATTAGCAGGGGAGTTGGACTGGATGATCTCTAGAGGTTCCTTCCAACTCTGCCAATTCTCTGATTCTGTAATGGTCTGTGACTTGATTCACTTTCTTCCCCCAGCCCTCAAAATTACTACATGAAATAATTTTTTTAAGATACTGTAGGTATTTTTTTAAAGTATATGCATTCAAAACTCCTCAGCATAATGGATGATGAAATTGCAAGTAAATCAGGTCATAATAATTTACAAGCGCTTTGTATAAACATGGTAAAACCTTGATATGTGAGCATGGCAAAAAAAGCACATCAGAATATGAACAAAAGAAAGATAATAAGCATGGAAAGGAAAGAAGGAAAAACAAACAAAAAAAATGGCAGAACTACAAATTAGTGTCTAAATATTGGTCTTAATTCTGGTTTTGGCTACATTCATTTTCACAGAAACTAGGAGAGAAAAAAATCCCCTTCTGAAAGGTCACTAAGATTTCAGATGGAACTCATGGGAAACAGGAAGCTCAGGGAATGTTATAGTATTTTGATACTAGTCTATGAATATCAAAGTGAAAGTATTTATAATCTCTTCAGTTATTCGTGAGAAATGTAGTGACTTCTGCAGTATCAAGAGTTATGAGGAACACTTTCCAGGGCTTTTGAAGCAACACTACAAAACTGCAGTCTGTTCTTCTTTCTACCATGTGGCCATGGGTTTAGATACATTCCATGAGATAATTATTCAATTTATCCATGTCTCAGGGCTGTTTGTTGTTTGGTTTTTTTTTTTTGTTTGGGTTGTTGGGGTTTTTTGAGGGGGGTGCATGTGGGTGGGAATGTAGGGGTTTATTGAGTTTCTTTAAGAACAAGTACTCTGTAACACCGCATGATGACTGAAAACCTGGATTTGTTCAACTCAATTATAAAGCCCCCCTCAATATCGTGGGGTCCAGATTTTATCTAATAGAATTCTTCATCCTTAGTTATACTGCCTATATGAAAAGAAGAGCTTGATTTCAGAAAATTTTTGAGTTTAATTTCAGAAATTTCCCAAGTTTAATCTCGGTCTCTGTCTCTCCATAAAACATCAGAGGTGTCTTTCCTCCTACTCCTCTCTGGTGTTTCAACTCAACAGCTGACCTGCGCTTAAACCTGTATTATACAACATGATGTATGTCTAAAAAACTTTGCCACTCTTGGTAGGTTTCTAGTGATGGTCACCTAGGAGATGTACACTGGAAAACAACCTGAGGACGATCACTTTTTTCTTACACAAAAGTGGCCCTACAATAGGGCCAACTCTGTAGCTCTATCTGGACAGAGACAATCTTTGAAATGGACATCTCAAACGTGTTTGAGTTAGGGGCTTCTCTTACCTTCTTAGTGAAGAATGAAGCTACATATAAAATCAGACAGCAAAATAATTTTAAAAAAAGTTGAATGTGTTCCTTGAAATGGAAGCATTTGTCCAGCAGAGTCTTGAAAGCTTCAAGGATGGAGACTGTGCAGTGTCCTTGGATATCTTGGTCTAGTGTTTCATCACCTTCTTGAAAGAGAGTAATTTCTAAATTCCAGCTTGAACCTCCCAAACAGCAATTTTTGGCTATGGTAGATACTTCTTACTACATTCAGTGTCTCTTGCCTGCACAAATTCTTAGTGCTTATAATAGTCAACACTGAAGGGAAAAACAAGCCTAGGTTCTTGGATTTGGATGCTTTGGATACATATGCAAACTAGATCTTTTGAACAGGTGTCTCCATTAGCAAACTTTTTTAATATCCAGGCTTGTAAATATTTTTAAATAAATGCATTTCTAAAAACATTGGTGGTTTTGTGTAAAATAACTACATAATTTAAAATGTAGAAATTATTTCTCTTATCTGAACCAGGCAGTTTTCAACTGGGTTCTTGTTCATGTCCTAGTGAAGAAATAACTTAAAAAAAACAAAACAAAATTAAAAAAGAAAACCCAAACAACCCAGAATAAGTCAAGAGGAGTGATTTGGAATTCCCATATATTTTTTCCCATAACTACCTTACTCATCAGCATGTAATATGTAGAGCAGGTAGAATGAGGAAGTGAGGATGCTTTCCTGGCAGTTGCTTTAACAGCATTTTGAGCGTGATGGTCGTCCTCAGTGCCATGAGAAGCAAAGCAGTTCTCTGTATAGAAATGTTAAGTGATGTAATTAAGGGAAATGCATCTGGTACAACCAAATGGCACCTTTGTGCAAATAACATAGGTAACTTGACAGCCAAATTCAGAGTTCTGAATACATAAGTGAAGACAATGACTCTTCAGTATTTTTTCTAATTAACTATTGCTTAGTGGTGATTAGGATACAGCAGCGTTTCCCTTATTTCTCTACCAGTCTGAAACCTAACATGATTTCCTTTGGGTTGGCAAGAATGGAAAATTTCCAAGGCAATTGATACTTAGAAGAAGAAAAGCTGTCCTCTTCACTTTAAAAACTGCTAAACCCTGTTACAGCTTTTAATTAAACATAGTGAAAGTTGTTTTGAATTTCCTGTAATGACACAGGAGGCTAAACTCCTTTGTCGAAAGTATTCTCATAAGTGCACTGGGTTGCTTTCATTTCAGTGCCTAGCTTTCAAAAGAGAAGACATGTAATTGTTTTTTGCTTGAAGTATAAATAGGATGCCAGTGTAATGCTCTTGGTGATGGTGAGAACTGATGCTGCCACTGAAGTGCCACACATGATCCAGAGAGGAAGCTCTGCCCACGCATACAGGGCAAGGAGGTTAGATGCAAGTATTTAGTCAATGAAAAAACAGGGTATCCTCAGAAAAATGTATGAGAGTTACTTCATCCACAAACTCTAAACAAACTTATCCTAGCAACTGGAATGCATTAAGAATTGTATTGAGATAAACACTGTAACACTTGGGCTTAAAAACTGTGTTTAGTAAAAGTTTGGAAAGGAGTTCAATGTGCTAAGCAGTACACTAGTGCAGTGATATATCTTCAGAAAAACTGTAGAAAGCAAAATGGGTCTTCGGCCTCAAATTTCTAAGACCCTTAGGCTAGCTTTAACTAATAATGACACACCAAGTCAGTCGTGTAATTCAACTAGAAAATTAATAATTTTTTGTTTGCCTTCTCTGTAACAGCTCGTGGAACTTTTTCTCACTGCAGCCTCTTATTTCAGAGGAGTATAGTTTAAAAGAATTTTTTTTCAAAAGACTGCAACCCCTTCATGGAACAAATATGCACAGGGGTATTTACTAACTGTTTCCCACTGTAATACTGTTCGATATATTCCAGTCTGCTTGTAGCATATAGATCCATTTTTTTTCATTATCTTCTTGCTTACAATTATAAGATTTTCTGAAATCATTGTGTTTATGGAAAGCATATTCATGGTAAATATGTTAATCTAGCCTCTCCAGACTATTAGTTTGGCTAGGCATCCTGTGTAACCAAACCTCTGCAATGAGAATGTGTTTTCAAGGTACTTATGTTATGGTACCAGATGGCATTTTTTAAAATAAAGCTTTCTCAAACATAGTTTTAAGTACAGTTCTGCAATCTCTTTAGTTATATACACGAAGGTGACTCTGCACAGGGCTGTCTCCAGTTCTCTTTCGACAACCCTTGTTACAAGGAGATCTGAAGTAGGTTCCTGATGAGCACTAGTGATGGTACTTACTTTTTGTCTGTGGAGAGGTGGTGAGAGCTACAGAATCCATGGAAGCCCCACGCAGGATGTCAGTTTTCTGCATGATCTCTACTTTAGCATGGAATCGGACATCATCTATGTTCTCTAAAGATGCATATTGAGCTTTTCTGACTGGAAGGGGAAAATAATAGAAAACACTGATGTGAGAAAATTTATATCTTATTTCCGTTAAATGCCGCCAAACTATGATTCTCCTCAGCTTTGTTTCTGACAGCAGGAGTCTCTGTTAACAGCTTGTAGATTAAATGTACTTTCCAATAATTGAAGTGCTTTGTGTCTCACTGAAGCATTCATTGGTTTGATGGTGTGTAGGTATTGTTCAAGACTGGTTACAGTTCTCCAACACAATAGCAGTAAATCAAATCAGTGTTTGCAGAAAGATGGCATTTCATGAAATTTAATTTCCTTTATCAAAGGACACTTTCCATTTACAAAATGCTACAATTTAATCTGATTAAAGAACAGATGTATATAAGATGTGTATCTGTTACTGACTAGTAACAGTGAAAATGTAATTGCAGTTTTGGGGATCTAACAGTAGTACAGGGGCTGCAAGTAATTTCTTTACTTACAAGAAAATACCTTTTCTATCTGGCATTACTTTTCCATAAAGTAATCTTTAGAGTAGATGAAAACAAGTTAGACAGTAATTTAATACCAGCAACGTGGAAGCCAGACGGCAAAATAACATTTCAACTATATAATAGATCAATAAAAGAAGGTCTTAAGTAAAATTGGTCTGTTAGGTCAGAATAATTAAGTTCTAAGATCTACCAGGATGCAATTACTTCATACAAACAACAGAACTAAAGTACTTGGAGAAGTATAGTACACCTGACACATAGGTTTTATTCTTACAGTTAGGAAAACCAGGTTGAAATGCCCCAAATTTCTATATTAAATAGGGAAAGGAATTAAGGAAAGGTTAATTTAGATAATAGCCTGTATTCTTTTAGTTATTCTAAAGTGAAGGTAAAGGCTTTTGAATGAATGAGACAAGCATATATTTAAAATTGAATTGAAATATAAATGATAAATTATACTGCTTTTAAGGTTCTCATTAGAAGGATGACATTTACATTGCTATTGACATAAGTAATTCTATCAAAATAATTCTTTTGAACATGTTTACAAGTCAAAAAATTTTTCTGATAAAATTATTTCTGACACCAACATGCTCAATATGAAGAACTTAGATGGAAGACCATGTACAGACATGTACTGACCACCTCACCAAGCCAATACAAAACCAGCTTTCCCTAGGTTATATTCTTTAACCTGTTCTTAAATCCTCTCAGGCAAGTTGGAAGACTGCAGTCTTCATCTTTACTGGTAGATCCTTGTTAGGAATTGGAAAATCTTTCTTCCTGCAATTTAAACTTACTGCTTGTTATATCATCTGCTATAAAGATGGGGAACATGGATGTTCTTGTTTTTGACACAGTTAAGAATTATTCTTCTCTTCCCTCACTGCTCTTCTTTCACCTTCTGCCCTTTGAGTTAAGCAACTGTAAATTCTTTTCATTTCTCTTGAAATAAAATCTTCAAAAATCTACTCTAGATAAGGTCATTACCTGCTATTCAGGTTATGCTCATGTTTGAACTTTCTAGGATGATGTTTATTCTTTTGGTTTGTCTTAAGTGGTTCAGATTCTTGAGTGTTATATCCTCGTTGGGACAGTTTCAAAACAAGGTGTGGTAAGCACACAGACCACTTCATGACTTGCTGGTTAGGGCACCTGTGCAGAGTTGGGAAATGCAGGTTGCATTTGAAGGGAAGGGAGCTGAATTTGTCTTCCACACCCTGGATGAATGCTGGAATTTATACAGAAGACAGGTATGACTGTTTGAACCTGTTGTGAGTTTGTTAACAAGAAAGCTATAAGATTACCAAGACAAATGGAGTCACTTGAAGGATTTAGTGAAAGAAACATCTATTTTCTGGTCTACTTTTGCATTTTGAAAGAACTTGCTGGCAAAATTCTCAACCTTGCCGTCAATTGAACATCCATGAATACGTGCAGAAGTAAATCTAGAGGTATGTAGGGAACTCTTTTTATTCTCTTGATTCCCTTAGAAGTTCTCCTGACCTAGATATTAGCTAAGACTTGGGAGGGGTGCTTTTAGTTTGAGTATCTAAAATGTATCAAAGTCCTATTTTTAGCTTGCTGGTTTTGCATTGTTTTTAGATCTAGACACATGCTTTGCTTTGTTTTGCTTTTTATCTCTAAATGAGATAAAGGAAGTGCTGGATGATTTAATAAAGGCTGATGTGCTTATTTAGTCCAGTAATGGGCTTGTATGGCCATCCTTCTTACAGCCCCACTGAAGTGGTTGGTTGAAGACTGGAACACTTCTTCACCCTTTGTCACTTCATTGCCATAACCTTCTCAGATATGTCTCTTTTTCAACAGACTTATGAATCTGCTTTCATGTTTCTTGTATATTATTTTAAGTGACCAAACATACTCTCCAAGGTTGTTTTTTTCTCCTAAATCTTAATCCCTATAAAGATCACTGCTCTTAGAGAGCTTATAGGAAGGTTTTTCTGGTGTTATTGGGTTAACATATTACAGAGCTCCTTCATTAGATCTGTGCTGCCACTATACAGGGGAAATTAGTGATTGCAGATGTGCATCTGCTTTTTATGCAGTTTATCATTTTGGATTAAGAAACGTTTAAATAAACTATTTTTAGGTAAAGGACTGGCATGCTTGACTTTGACTTCCTTCTTCTCAGACTAAATGGTTAGAATCACTAATAAACCCAGCCATGCTATTTTGCTGCACCCATATAGACTAAATAAGCATTTTTCTCATATTCAGCTTTCATGATATTCCTTTTTTTATAGCTATAAAGTGTGTATATCTACACATACATGCATACACTTTCCCTGTAAAGCATACTGCAGTTTTCAGCCTATTTGTCAAAGCTTTAGCATATAGGAAATATATACAGTGAGGCAGATTCAAATATGTACAAGTACTTACTCTCTGCATCTTAACTTGATCATTCAAAAAGCTTGTGACAGTAAATGCAGAGTGTTTTCCTTGTCTGCAGTAGCATTCTTTTGAAAGGGAAGATTCCCTAGTGAATTCATTATTACACAGAAGTCCCACCCCCATGAAACTGCTGTAGACACATAACAGGATTACTGATCCAGAGTTTACTAGGATGCAAGTAAAATTGTTCCAGTCAGTCAGAAGCAAGCATCTTTGACTAAGGTAGGAGAATGCTCTCTTTTATACACCTTATGACAGAATAAGGAAGTGTTTCTAGTTTATTTTCTGTAAATACAATTTCTTTAGATATTGCAGTACCTTTTCAATTTATATGAAAAAAAGAAGAGATCTTTTAAATCCTTTAAATCTGGCTTTGTAAAGATATCTTGTTAGGTTTAGTATATTCCCATTGAAACAATGTATGTGAAGATTGCTTTACTGTTTGGAGAAGAAATATGGTTCAAAAACATCTAAAGATAGTGAAGGGAGGGCTTTGCTTAATAGGTTGAACTCCTTTATGGTTTTGAGAGACGATACTTAGGAGTTATTTGTTGCTTAACAATGTTTCCTCATACCTTGTAATTTCATAGCAGTATGGAAATTACAATTTTAGTTTGAAAATATTGTTCATGGTATCTTGAAAAAGGATACATATTTTCTCTCTCAATTAGTGTTTGGGTAATAGTAATTTTTTATACTTATAAAAAAGGTTTGATACAAATCTTCTAACTTTCTTTATTAGCTAATGTGTCAAATGTATTCATGTAATTCTAGGAAAACAAATTAGCCAAATCTAATAACCTTACTGCATAGAAGTGCTCTCAAAATGTTACACTGCCTAATCGATGTGGTGACAAATGAAATGATCTGTGGCCTTCAAGGTTGGGAGTTAATTGAATGAACGGACAGTATTTCTTTTTCTTAAACAGCTGCTCATATATTCCTAGTGGAGAGCTTGGTTTTATTCTTCCTTAAAGTAATTGTGCATTCATCCTTAATTGAAATTCCCTGGTTTTATCCAGCAAGTTGCTTTTAGACAGGGCAAGGGTCTTTGACATTTATACTTTGGAGATTTAAGTTGTCAGTATGATGTATAGAGCATCCACTTATAACTGTAAGTGACTAAAAATCATTTTAAGCTGCACTTAAAGTGTTCCCCTACTCACAAATTCTAAAAGCTGAGTGAGCAAGTCCTGGAAAATGTCTCAATTTATTAAATACATTCCATGTTTCAGATGCTGCTTGCTCTCCTCATTACTGCATGAGGAAACATAACACAGTTTAATTTTTTTGGAGAAGTAGAATTTTATTTGCATAACCAGCTACCTACAGCATAAATTACTTACTCCACTGGCAGCTAGAAGACTATGTAATAAGGCCTAGACTCTTATAAGGTAGTTCTCTTACTAGGATTCAGGCACCAGAAATGTCTTAACAGTTGCTAATGTTCATGTGATTATCCATCTCTCCAAAAAATTATGCAACCCAGCTGCTTTTCCTGCACTTCCTCCAACTTTTCCATCTCTGGGGGACAGCGATCAGAACTTATTTCGTTTTTTACTGCTAATCCTGCAAACCCACTTGTGTTCTGTGGGAGCCTGTATTTGTCAGTCAGTTCTGGCCCATTTCATGGCTTCTCATTGCTCCTCCAACAGCAACCATCCTGAAAGTCTGAATTTAATGTCTCCTCAGACTGAGGGAAAGGAGGGAAACAAAGATTCAGGAAAAAATGCTGTTCAGCTGCAGAAGCATAAATTGAGTCATTAACCCCTGTTTAAATGGGGTCACAATCAGGACCCAGTGAGATGCAATATTTAAAACAATGAGAGAGAGTAAAGAAGTACCTGCTGCCAGTGGTCCAGCCATTTGCTATGTAATGACAAGCTGGACAGAAGTTGGGCATGTGCTAACTGCCCTTTACCTCAGGAGTGGATGACAAAAACTGAAGGAGCAGTTGATGTCATCATCAGCAATAGGTGTAAGGCTGCACCCAAAATCCGGGATACGGTTTTAGTACAGAGATATCTGAATGGCTCTTCAAAGCTGGGGAGAGAGAGGGGTTTCTCAGTAGCAACTCAGTAGCAAATAGTGTTGATAAAGAACTACAAACTGGTTCTCCCTCAACATCCAAGTTCATTTCAGAACATCACTAGTGGCACAGGAAATTTGAGCATGTTTTGGGGGTTCCAAATTCTAGATAAACAACTTAATTTTCCTATTGCTGGATCTGACTCTCACCTCCTGGGGTCTTGAGCAGGGGTTTATTACATTTCAGCTGCTTAGTTTCAGGGAGGTACTGTGCAATGCAGCAATATGATTGAACAGCGTTCTTCACCTGTGCCTGACAATAAAAAAGCTGACGCTGAGCATATGCCAGCAGGTAGTTATTTTGTTTTGTGGTTTATATACAGTTTGTACGTAACACTGATAGGACTGCCTGCTAGCCTTAGGTTTACATTGTATTCCACTGCATAACACATCTGTGAATTGAGTAGGTTCCCACCATTTCCATTGCTGTAGCTTGGAAAAAAATCTTTAGAAATGGTATCTCAGATGTGTGCAGTGCAATAGTCTGTTTCTTGAAAACCTGACAATTAACAATGACCCATGCTTTTCATGCTTGAATGTCATCTACATCCAAAATGTGTGAAAAGTTTCCACAGTGTTGGCTTTATTTCCTTTCTTGTTTTCCACTCTTCACCTCTGAAACAAAGCAGAAAACACACAAGTGTCTTGCGTGCTTTGGAATATCAGTGGCTTTCCAGAGTGAAGAACAAAAGCGGGGGGGGGGGAAAAGGAAGATAAAGGAAGAGCCTTCGTCTGTCTAAAATATGTATCCACAAATAGATATTCTACATATTTACATACATTTCTTTTTTGTAGTTGATAGCTACAAAGAAAATGAACTCCTACATCTTTCCATATCTCTTGCTCTGGCCAAAGTGCAATCTCACTGTACAGTGAAAAGATAAATTCCATGAGTTAGAAATTCATGAAGGTATGCAAAATGCAAACAAATTGTATAGGAAGAGAGGAAGGGAGAAGTCATTACATCCTTCCCATGCCTGGAAAGGAAAGAACTTGTGCTACCACTTTTGTTTGCTCCAGACTGAAATGTTATCCTGCCTCTACAAAACAAGTTTTACAGTGGGGTAAAGAGTAAGTTTGTCGAAAGTGGTGTTTCCTATGACCTGCTTAGTGGATGAGGGAAAGGCTGTTGATCTAGTCTACCTGGACTTCAGTAAAGCCTTTGACACCATCCCCCATAACATCCTCATGGAAAAGATGGCTGCCCAGGGCTTTGACAGGCATATACTCTGCTGGGTTAAACACTGGCTGGATGGCCAGGCCCAAAGAGATGAGGTTAATGGAGTTAAATCCAGTTGGTGGCCAGTCACGAGTGGTGTCCCCCAGGGCTCAGTGCTGGGGCCACTCCTGTTTAACATCTTTATTAATCATCTTGACGAGGGGATTGAATGCACCATCAGTAAATTTGCAGATGACACCAAGCTGGGAGGGAGTGTTGATCTGCTGGATGGTAGGAAGGCTTTACAGAGGGACCTGGACAGACTGGATCGATGGGCTGAGACCAACTGTATGAAATTCAATAAGGCCAAATGTTTGGTCCTGCATTTTGGTCACAACAACCCCAGGCAACGCTACAGACTTGGAGAAGAGTGGCTGGAAAGCTGCCTGGCGGAAAAGGACCTTGGTGTATTGTTTGACAGTCGGCTGAATATGAGCCAGCAGTGTGCCCAGGTGGCCAAGAAGGCCAATGGCATCCTGGCTTGTATCAGAAATTGTGTGTCTAGCAGGACTAGGGAAGTGATCCTGCCTCTGTCCTTGGCACTGGTGAGGCCCCACCTCAAGTATTGTGTTCAGTTTTGGGCACCTCAATAGAAAAAGGACTTTGAGGTAGGTGATGGAGCAGGTCCAAAGAAGGGCAACAAAGCTAGTGAGGGGTTTGGAAAACATCCCTGATGAGGAATGACTGAGGGAGCTGGGGCTGTTTAGTCTGGGGAAGAGGAGGCTGAGCGGAGACCTTATCATTCTTTACAAATACCTGAAAGGAGGTTGTAGTGAGAGTGGGGTTGGTCTCTTCTCACTGGTGACTGATGACAGGACAAGAGGAAATGGGCTCAAGTTGCATCAGGGGAGATTTAGGTTGGATATCAGAAAAAACTTCTTTACAGAAAGGGTTGTTGGGCACTGGAGCAGGCTCCCCAGGGATGTGGTTGAGTCACCATCCCTGAGTGTGTTTAAAAGTCGTCTGGATGTGGTGCTTGGGGACATGGCTTAGTGGTGGGTCATCAGAAATAGGGTAATAGGGTTAAGATAAGGTTGGACTTAATCTTAAAGGTCTTTTCCAACCTGAACAATTCTATGAGAAAGGAGATAGTTGTTTTGTTTTTTGGTGGTTGGTTGTTGTTTTTTTAAAATCTGGAGTCCAGTAAAAAGCTGCTTCACTTGTGTTGACAGAAGGTAAGAGGAAACTTAATAGCAGAAATGTTGACACTCCATTGGAAATATTATTTTCCCAAGTACCTTATCCACTTTTTCATCAAAGAAGCAGCTTTGAGCTCCTAAAATTCCTGCATGCACAGTTTCTCAAACAAGTCCATGCTCACTGTGGTAAAATTTCCACACAGGATTTCCACACAGGCAAGACTTGAAACATGAGGAAGTGATTTTTTTTTTCCCATTTCTGTCTCTACTAAGGCCTGGTAAAAAGTGGGAAAAAATGTTAAAGGAATACAGATTTTACTGATAATCAATTGTAACTTTTGTGCAGAGCCTTGAGAGCAAGTAATCTTGGTAGAGTAAACTGACAGTATCTTAAAAACTCACCTGTACCTGTTCATACCAATCAGGCTAGTACCTTATGGCTAATAAGGCTGTGAACTTGCTGGCTTTGATAAAGGCACCTCTGAATGAATGGGGGAATTCTTGTGCTGATATGATTCTTGGCCTTACACATGCTTACTGCAGACCACCAGAAAAAAAAAAAACACAAAACAACAAACCAAAAAAGCCACAAAAACCAAAAAAACCCAACAAACAGATGCCAACCAACCAAAACCAAAACTTCAGGTTTGTGCCTTGACTTTACACCAGTGAAATAGTTTGATCTAAGTCATATACTGGAAGGTAGTAAGGGTATTCTGGCTGACCAGAGGACTACTCCCTCAGAATAGACAAAAGTCATCTTCTAAAGAGTTTCAGAGACTTTTTGGCATGTCAAAGAGTAATATAAGTCTAGGTGAAAGTAACTGAATCGGAAGCTCAGTTATCAAGAGATTTTCAGTAAATTAATACTCTTGCCAGCACACCTGCTTTGCTCATAAATCTAGTTTGAGGTGGCTCTGTGCCTCAACCTTGTTTTCCTATTTTAATTTTGGCTTTTAAAAGGGAAGTCTCCACAAGTGTCGGTAATGTAAACAGGAATTATACACTCTCCATTCCCTCTGTAATAGCTGTTTACAACAGAATAGCCTTGAATACTGTAGAGAATATAGCTATGTATAAGCTTAAGGGTTGGTAGTTTGAAGCTATTAAATATAATGCTATAATTTGCTGGATTTTGTACAGTTGCCAGTCATGTTATTTATGAGCTCTATCAAACAACTAATGTGTTTTTCTTATTTTCAGAGCTGTAATGCAGTATGGGCTTATTCCTGGCACTGCCTCGTGTTGACAATTTATTACTCTAGTCTTCCCTCAAAGATTTTCTGCTGACTCACCTTGGTTCTGGGCTTTGATCAGGCTGAGTGGGTGATCCTTTGGACAGGTTGCTGTCAAATGTGATGAAGGCATTTCCCACCTTTAGTCAGGAAATAGTCTGGGTAGACTGTCAGCTCTTGTTGCTTCTATTTTCTCTCTCTCTCTCTCTCCTGCTGGGTAGCATTTGAGGGATGCTACTTGTAGTCAATAGAAACATTCTGATTGTGATAGGTGTTTATAAACCGGGCAACTACCTAGCACTGATCTACACTTCTTTAGTGCCTTTGGCTCATAAAGACATAGTGATATCAACTTCTTTAAAAAAAAATTAAAATCTGCAACTCAAAAGCTGATTCTAGCCTTTGTGAGTAGCAGTGTAGCTATGTTCTTGAACTAGGACATCTAGAGCATATGCAGACATTGATCAAGATACTGTAAAGCAAAATAGTTGGGACAAACTTCTATATGTTCTTAAATGCTGTCTTATTCTGACAATGAGTTGTCTTTGTCAATAATGGGAAAAGGATTGTGAGGAGACTAAGAAGAAAGATTTTGATTCTTGAAATAAATGAAGAAATATACCATTACGATACTGGGTGCTTTTTTTTTCAATTCCCCTTGATGTCAAGGCACAGATCTGTTATTTTGACACAAAAAAGAAGCATTTTCTTTCTTTCTCATGCCAGAAGTCATCAAGTAAATCTCTGTCAGGTGAATCTAATGTTTGCAGAATAGAAGTTCCTGTAAGAAGCATCCAATTAGCCTACTTCTGTCACTTGGTACTCTGTGCTTTAGTGTTCTCTGACTACAGATTAGTTTCTGTGCTCTAATTCCTACCATTAATATTCACCCACCATAAGCTTGCTTTGCTATGCATTATTTATCAAGTTTAAAAAATGTGATAGCATTTTCTTAACTAGGAAATGGGCAAAAATGTTGGGCTTTTACCTTAATAACACATACTGAAGAAGAAATGTGAAAATGCTGTTAAAGGCAACTTTCCAGATATTAGTGTCATGTTGCTTGCTTGCTTGCTTTTTTTACTTGTATGTATAGGCAGCTGTTTCTTTAAATGTTAAAAATGGAACTAAGTTTCTATAGATTTGAATTTGGGAAAGTGAAAAAAAACAAAAACAACCTCTCAAAGTAAACCGAAGAAAATCTTTGCTCCCTGAACTAGAATCCAGCAACTAATGGTTAAGGGGCTCTTAGAGACACTTCTATAGGTTGTTGTGCAGAATGCAATCAGATCCTCTAACCGATTAATGTAAATTACTAATGCAAATTGATTAGTTCGGCTACGCTATTATTTGCTATTTAGCATTCTTTGTTTTGATATTACACTTGAAATTCCTTTTTTAACAAAAAAAAAAAATTAAAATTGTTATTTTTATGAAGGCCATTTGGATTGGATAAAGGAACAGAGGTATGTAGAATCCTCTTGGGGAATATCAGCTTTTACAAGGGCATTGGATAAAGCCAGTCACTAATTTTGGAAAGAAACTGCCTGTATTCAATCTGTTTTTGAGCTCATGTACACTCAGAGCTCAATATAGTAACCATGAAAACACAAGAAAAGAAGCACAGGACTTTCACTCCTATGAATGTCATACAGCTGCCTTCTGAAAACAAGGTAGAAACCTAGGTACAGTCAGTTAATTGAAAGTTAATTGCTGACTGCATGAATACGATGATCTATTTGAATATTCAGCTAAAAGTGACCAGGATTACCACCAGGATTGTTGCATGAAGTGTCCATTATATATCAAATCAAGGGCAAGCTGACTCTGAGTGTCTGAAAGCAGTCCTTCAGAAGAATACTTTGAATAAATATTTCATGATACTTAGATCAGTGATATGGCCAGACATATGAATACACAGGTACAAGGGGAGACACAAAAAGACGTAACCTGCAGGTATTGGAGTAGCGCTCAATGTTAACTATCTAGAGAAAGGGATAATTAAACATTTGAGAAAGGAATTCATTCAGGAGGAGCTGTCAAAGGTGTGTTGAATGTATAACGTGATTGTATAATTTCACCCTTCTTAAATAATAGCCTAATGATTAAAGCACTAAAATAAGGAATAAAATATTTGTGTTATATTCCCTTCTCTGTCTCATTTCAGGCAGAAGAATAATAAATATCTAAAGCAGTTATAGCTCTTAGTACCCCTCAGTACTTGCATTTTTTTCACAAATTACATGGCTGTTCATTCTATTGATCACAAACACTACTGAAGGTTAAAGCTCTACCTGTATACTCTTGGTGTTTAAATTTCCATCAAAAAGGAAGGGGTCTGAGTTACAGTTACTGTGGGAAGCTGGGCCCACAGTAGTTCTAATTTTAATATATTCACTTTGAAAAATATTTTTGTCATTCAGAATATCTGACATTTGGGATTTAGGAAAATATGCTATTTGGAGAAAATGAATAAAGTTTTCTGGTCATTAGTTTAACTTTAAACTCATATAGGAATCTTTTAAAGCTGATGTAATGCATGAGTTAAGGGAAATTATAAATTGCTGGAGGATATTGTCATAGACTTATCCACACTTGTGGTTTAGGAATATATCTAATGTTGACTTTGTGAAGCCACTTGGTTTCTATGAGTCACTTTTAAAGCACTTCATAATCATATGAAAGTGAAATTGAATTTTAGTGACTGATTTTTCTGCTTTCTATAGCAAATAATTTATTTACTTACAGACAATGATATAGTATGTATCCCCGAGACATCTCATTTTGAAATTATAAAATTAGGTTGGATTTCTATGTATTTGATAGTGAAATGCCCTCCGTATGAAGTAAGACATGATATACAGTCACACCTTTAAAACAATCAAGGAATTAAAAGGTTCGTGTTATTTCATTTATGAGGGTGAAAGTATGTTTTGTGCAGAAATTCACCTTATTCTATTTATACCATGAAACACCTGCTTTAAAGGCGTGTGAAACTTCTCTAAATACAGCACTTCAGCTGTTCAAAGTTTAAAGCTTTTAAAGATTTAGATACATAATCACAGGTCACAATTGAAAGCAAGCTGGTGATGCCTGGAAATGACAGGCTTTGTGCTTCCCCTGTGTCCCACTGTGCACCCTGTGAATCATTCACTTTCCAAGAATCAGCCTAAGACTTTTAGGGGTAAAATATATCCTCTTACTATTATTTTTTTAAACTAAATGGCAACAACATGCTTTGTTTTCTCTGCAATATTGTTTTCTCTGCACCACTGCCATAATTAATTCTAATGCTACAATTAAAACAGGAGGAGGGACTCTGCTTAGGCTGGTCTCCTGCTTGAGTTCTGCTGGCTGAACCTAGTTTATTTCTGAGTTGTATCTAGAATTCTATCTATAACCCATAGGCATGTCACAGTAGGTCGCTGTGATACATACAAGTGATATAAGGCACCAAATTCTGCTTTGTCTTGTCTGCTCTGTAAGGCCTCATACAGCAGGATGTTTCTGTCTCCATTCATAACTGGCAGCCTTGAAATTCTGAAATTCTAAACGTGTTTTCTCCATGGGACATCTAAATAAGCCTATAGTCCCAATAGTGAGGAGGGATCATCTGGTTCAGCACTGCAGAGAAAATCTGCTTTTCAAAGGGTTGCACCCTCATGTACGATGTTCAATGCTGTTCTGGATGCAGAAGGGTTAAGCAGCATGCCTGGGAAGATGATGAGTGTTGGTTCCAATGCTGTTTCCAATTAGGTTTGATAAAGAATTGTATATAAGAGCAACAGTCAAGGCCTATGGGGAGCTGCTTAAGAAGAAAGTGAAGATGACAGATTTATGCTCCAGGTGATTGGTATAATAAGCTGGAGGAAATAATGCAGGAGAAAGCAAAGTGTTTTAAACAATGTTGTGTGCATATTTTTGCTGTGCTTTTTATGCATTGGCTGTATTATTCTGTGGAACCTCTGACATGCTGTAGTTGTGAATGTACCTGCACCCGTTCTGGGAGAGAAGCTGTGGCTGACTTGAGTCACTTAAGCATTAGCATATGTTATATAGAGAAATAAGGAATACATTTCTTACCATATTAGTGCTTTTCTATTTTGAATGGAAGTTAGATGCCAAATTGAAAATTCAAGGAAGTATTTTTAAAAGACATTTTGCATCTTTTGTCTTGTCTCCTTCTGAGATCCCCCAAAAAGCAGGGATACCAAAAGTATTTTAAATTTATTTTCCAAAGCTGATAAGAATTACTTACCTCATTTGAAAGCCTACTTATCCCTGACCTTGGATCTGAGGATTCTCACTTTCTATTCCTGGTTTCCCGACAGGTATTCCTTTCAGAATGGTTTGGGTTGGAAGGGACAATTGCCGTGGGGAGGAACAACTCGCACTAGACCAGGTTACTCAAAGTCCTATGTGACCTGACCCTGAATATGTCCAGGGAGGGGGCATCCACAACTTCCTTGGACAACCTGTTCCAGTGTCTCACCACCCTCACAGGAAATAATTTGTTCCTAATGGCTAACCATGTCATTATAAAAAGTCCCTCCCCAGCTTTCTTGTAGCTCCTCTTCAGATACAGGAAGTCTGCTATAAGGTCTCCCCGGAGCCTTTTCTTCTCCAGGCTGAATAACCCCAGCTCTCTCAGCCTGCCTTCGTAGGAGAGGTGCTCCCAGCCCTCTTATCATCTCTGTGGCCCTTCTTTGGACTTGCTCCAAGAGCTCCATGTTCTTATATTGAGGACCCTAGAACTGGACACGTTACTGTGCTAAAAACCATCCAATAGAGCTGGACTGAACAGATTCAAGATGACAGTGGGTTGGGATGGTCTAGTCAGCAATGAGCTAAAGGCTGTGAATTAGATATTGTCCACAAAATTGTCTTTTTGCTATGTAGTTACAGTTGTATCCTTGTGACATTTCCTCCATATTAAGTGTTCAGCAACATGTGAGCAATCTTGTGCTTCTTTGTCCTATTAAAGGACTAGAGTTCCTGGTGTTGCCACACTTTGGGATATATCATAAAAGATAGCCAGACCTGACTCATCATACTATCAGTCATCTCTTCTGTGAAAGTCTACACACCATTTTCAATGGGATAAAGAAATAATATGTATTTGCTGACTGTAAGTACACTGCTTGAGAAGATAAATTTGACAGACCACTACTGTCTGGCATCAGCTCTTCAAACTAAAATCCTGCTAGGGAATTCTTCATCATTTTTGGCACTATTGTGGGCAATTAATCCATCATTGAAGAAGAGTCCAATAACATAGACCACTTGCTTTTGGAGGATTTTTTTTTTATGCTTTAGAGCCTTTTTTTCTGACCTCTTGAGACAAACAGATGGGTAGGAAGTTGCTATGCTGCATTGGTGAGGTAACCGGCAGCAGTTGCGAAAATTCAGGATAACAAAATGTCCTTTGAAGGTCTGCACAGAGCTCACCTCAGAACTGCAACGCAGTGTGAAATCTTCCCAAGAAATTCAGAAGACAGTACTGCCATCACACGACTTATCTGTCCTCAATTCAGTTTTAGTAGCCTGTGCTACTTTTAACAGAGGAAAAAACAAGACACTAAAACTTCTGAAACATGAATAGTACTGTGATCCCTCCTTGTTTAAGATGACAGCAGGCAGTTTTCTGAGACAACACACTGAAGAAAAATACAGGATTTTTTCACTGTTTTACATCAGCAAGCAAAAGTTTAGTCACTTACTGCAACATAGGGCTTCAGCATGCATAACAGTTACTTTGAAAGACAAAGGCCATAACCATGAATGTCCTCCCTTCCTCCTCCTTTCCCTGAATTTTTCTTTCTGGGCATGATGTCATATAGTATGGAATATCCCTCTGACTAGTTTGAGTCAGTTGTTCCCTCCCAACTTCTTTCAAACCCCTAGTCCACTTGCTGTGGGGGGCAGAGTGGGAAGAAAAAGAGAGAACCTCAACCTCTGCCCAGCAACAGCCAAAACATTGGTGTGTTATCAACACAGTCTTCATTAAAAATCTAAAACCATAGCATCCCATATAGTGCTAGAATAAATTTAACTCCATCCCAGTGAGACACAGTGCAGGAGTTTTACCTGTGTTTTTGTCTTTTATTTTTTACTCATTTTTATTTCACTTTGGGAACACAAGTAGTGGGGATGGCATGGAGTAATGGTGTTCAGAGGGGCTGACAGAAACTATCGGATTTCCTACTATCAAATGTACAGGGAGTTTTCTGCTTCTTTACATGCATGGATATGATGGATGGCAACCCCTCGATAGGGTAACTTTAACATTTGGCTATGTGAAGCTGCCATACTACACCAAATAAAGATATAAACTATGCCAGAGAGTGAACTACATAGATGTGGATTCTATGTAAGGCAAGAAAATAATGACCATGAATTACTCTCAGTTTAACAGTTTTCTCTTCATCCTTAGGACATCACGTAGATGTTTCCTAGTGGTGCAAGAGACTAAACACAGTACGTTGCTTCCGAGTAGCTTTTTGAACTCTGATATAGTAAATTATGTACATAACACCTTGAAGGCTAAGTTCTGACTTAGTCTCTGCTGAGTTTTCATTATAGTGCAGGTCAGTTTGTCTGCAACTCCTAGCAGACACTTGGCAATAATTTTGAGGAAGAGAGAACAGGGACTGGATTTTAAACACTCATAGGCAAACTCAGGTAAAAAGCATTTCACTTGTTCAACATGACTTGAAGACAGAAGTCCTTTGTAGTTAATTGCCAGATGCTTAAAAATTTGTTAAGGACACATGGAAGACTGATCAGAGTTTCACAATCTACTGATGTTTTCTAGATTTTAGGAAGGGCATCATACTCATATTTCAGAATAGGTTAAAGAAAATTCAGTCCCATAACATACTCACTACAGGCACCTATGCATGTGAATTTATATCCCTCATGAATTGTGTAAAGTTACCAACAGTGAAATTAGAGACCAATAGGTGAACCGCATTATTTGGGCCATTTGGAGTTGATTGTAATCAGAATTTACTGTTGTAAACAGGTTTCTTAAACAGGTTTATTAGTAATGTAAATTCTATATTTGGGGAGAGTATCTTGCAGCTGAAATGTTGCAATTAAAACTTGCGGAGAAATGCCATGCCTTTAATGTATCATAAAACATTAATCTCTAATGCCGTTTCATAAAGTTAGTTTGTGCTTTGCTCAGAGAGGATCTTGTTCTTTTTAAGTTTGAGTAGATGCAACAAAAAGACAGTGCCAACTATCATCTTTATCATCTGCATAATGATAAAGAGAAAAGGATAGGTAGGATGTACAACATGGTAGTAAACTATTATTGTGGAGCTGGTCAGTTTGAGCAAGTAGGAGAGCAGAAGTGAGTTACTGTAGAAGGAAAGACAGGAAAACAGATAAGGACAGATGAGAGCACTTTAAGAAGCTATAGCTTAGTTTCAGGCAGATAACTTCGAGTACATAGAGAGAACATGATCCTTTATAAATCCTACAATCTAGCTGCTATTTTTACCACTTTTACCATGTGGAATCTGCTGTGGTAATTTTCAGAGTATAATCTGGAAAAATAAATAAGAGGCATTCACTTAGCAGAAGACCACTTACTTGTAATAAAGTCTATTCAATCAAAAGATAAATAGCTACCAGCTGACACATCCAGTGAAGTGGGTAGTCATGTCCACTTTGGGCTCCATGGTAGAGCCTCTTGCATATCAGGGAAGTCTTGGCCCTTAGTCAATTTTTTCTTTTCAAAGTCAGCAGAAGCTGTCTTCATCTTTTCTTCCTTTGCCTAAATTGGTCATATCTACCCAAAGCTCAACCTGCAGTCTGTCTTGCAGCAAAATCTTCTTAGCGTGGGTGGATTGTGTGAACGTTTTTAAGGCTAGGTTCTCATCCTTGTTCAAATCATTGCTTTTGATTTGGCAATAAATTATATTCTGGTTATGCCCCCATCAATTAGCAGCTGTCTTAAGTCTATTCTGGCTGTTCTGTTTCATTTCAGGAGCTTACTGTTCTTAGAGTGTGTGGAAATTTGTCTGCAGTTAAAGTTACAAACTTCAGTTGCAGAGTCATCTAAAGCTTAATGTTGCTTTTAGAGCAGGTACCCCTCATAGTCTAGTCTTGACTGTAGACCAACATTTAAAGAGGCAGGTGGCATCCAATTCTTATGATTCCCAAAGAGCAGAGACTACACTGGTACATAGGTAGATTAAGCCACTCCACAGGGATATAAAGAACTATAGGATGACAGCTGCAGGATGCACAAGCACCAGTACCCACCAATTTCATATGCTATGAGCTTCCTTCACTCTCAGAGACAGTATAGATTTGTTAATAGAACTACATGATATCTGTACTGAGACAACAGATTTCACACAACTGACTGTCTTCATGTAAATTTAAAATAAAAACCACATTGGTTTTCCTGCGTGATTTCATATATGCCTGTAAGATGTAGTGTGAGAGCAGCTGAAGTGTTACACAGTACATGTGGAGAATCTGTTTGAGTTTTCTGCTGATCTCAACTCAGCTTCCAATGCCAACTACATTTTGCAACACTGAGTGTGACACGTCATACTGATGGGCTGCCTAGGTTCAGCATGGTTCTTTAATATTTTTTTTGAGTTTTGTTTTGTTCTGTTTTGTGGGGTTTTTTTAACTACACAATGTAGATGTCTCCCTTTCCATTCCTGGATTCAATTATATGTTTCTTGGGTTCCTCTTCCTCCTTAATAAATTAATTATGACTTATCAATACATAACTCATTTTCAAAGAGTTTCCTTATGCTTTCTTAGGTTGGTGATTCTGTGATTCTGTGATTCTGTGTACTCATCCATTTCACAGGTAGGAAAGATACACACTGAGCTCTAATTTTCTTGTAATATCTCCAGTTTCCTTTGTAACTTGTGCCTTTTTTTGCTGAATTCCCTTCAATTTGCTAACAATCTTTTGACATAAGTACACAACTAATATAGTTCCACTCTTCACATAGGTTATCAAGAGTAACCTATACAGGAACATGCTTAAAATCCACCGGGGTGGGGTTTTTTTGGTGGTTTCCACTTTTTCCATATTGACCTCATGGGACTCAACTAGTCAGACTGAAGTTTATTTGAAGCAGCTAGAAAGAGCCTGAATCTTAGTCATACTGACAGGCCACCCACAAACCCTCAACAAAATTCTTTAAAGTTCATCCACTGTTTTTATTGTCTTGGATCCAACGAATGGAATGATCTGGATATTAGTCACAGATGTGTGCGCTACTTCGTAGTGAATGTGGGCACTTCCCACAAGTAAATGGGACATGAGCTCTTTGGACTTCTATAGCCTAAACAGGGAAAGGAAGGAGAGATAGATGAATGTAAGTTCACTTATGACTGAGCTCATCATCAGGTATTTTTTAATGATGGGCTTTGGAAAGACTTACCGAAGCAGTTATATCCAAGTATATTTAACTTTCTGTGAACATACAGACAAATATTTGCTACAGCTCTTTTTCACCTTTCATATCCTATAGTGTATTAAACCACAAAAACACACTGGCATAGTTAGGGTAGATATTTAACACTATGCTCCTCTTGGAATAGATGTGTTTTGGAAGGGATGAGGGGGGAAGTGATTCTGTGTGTGGTATTTTGTTTTGTATTTTGGGGTTTTATTTTCCCTGAAATTGTGTATGCCTGGTAGTAACTACTTATAATTAAAATCTTGTCACTTGTCATGCACCACAACTTACATGCTCAATTACAATGGACAAAATTAGAAAATTGTACCTTAGTATTACGGTGGCTTTAAAGGTGGCGATGCATCAAAACATCACCTCATTCAATATTGGAGCTTAATGCAAAAAAATTAAAATATATAATTCTGTGATTATTTGCAAAAATATTGGATGTGACTATTATTCATGTTGAATTCTTATTAACAACCTGAAAAATGGCAGGAGTCAGTGTCAGTAACCTACGTTACTGGTGTTCAGTTGACACTAATTGGTATCAGTTTTAGTACTCTGTATTTGGAGTTTCCCCAGAGGTTGCTTCAGTTAGGAAACAAGGAGGGAACCAAGTATGTCTTTGTTATGTTCCTGTTGCTTTACAATTTGCCTTTGGCTCCCATTTCTTGAGTCTAGTGCAACTGATTAACAGGGAAATCCAAGAGAGAAGATAAGCTTATATTTAGCAAAAGAGACCTTTTTTAGCCAGCAGCCTTTTCTGAAAAACTCTTGCATTCACTGCAGGAACAAACACCGTTAATAACAGTTCACTCAGGTTTGTTTTTGTATCATTTACAACATTCATTCTTGTGATATCTTGTGCTGTTTCTGCTGCTTTCCTTTGGCACCCTCACTTTCATCAAATAATTTCCTCATCAAACTTTTGCCTCCTTAAAATGCAGCAGTGCCTATTGACACTATCCAAGTGTTTGCTCAGTACCAGAGTCACAGACTTCTGCTGTCACAGATCTTAGCAAAACTAGCTCTCTTTGCCAGAAAACTCATCAAATATTAAACTCTAACTTAGGAGGCAGACATGCAGAAACTTATTCCATATATTGTGCCCATTTGCTATATATATATTGCTTTTGTGTAATAAAAATCGTAGATTGTGGAGGTGAGTTTGTAAAGACACACAAATCTGACATTAGTTTGACTACACGTGCCCTTTTATATTACCTCTGATAACTAATTTACACCCCTGAATGACACAGGAACCTGCTGCCCACAGACAATTTCAGTTAAATAAGGAAAATGCATGAAACTTCTGCAGTATATCTTCACGGTAGTTAAACTTTATAATAGGAAAGCGTTTCCTTTGAAATTACATTATTAGGACTGAATCATTGCTAATAGTATAGGAGGCTACATGACTATTGTTCTTATCTCTCTAAATACCAGGATACGGTTGGCTTCCTGGGCTGCAAGCACACATTGCTGGCTCATATTGAGCTTCTCATCAACCAGCACCCTCAAATCCTTCTCCTCGGGACTGTTTTCAATCCATTCTCCACCCAACCTGTAATTGTGCAATTTGCAGTTCTGAAGGATTTGTGAAAATGTTATGAAAGTGTATTTTCACATATGACACATGCAGGCTATGGGTTAAATTGTGTGATGTGTATTACATTTCCATTATTGCATTGTTTTCTTTTGACTAAACACCTTTTGAAAATTCTACAGTTTCATTCATACTTAATGTTATCCAGTCACATCATCTTTGTTGCATGTGTGAGCCAAACTGGCAAATGATTACCATAAAAGTTAAAAAAACTCACTGCCAAGATATGATTGATGTCACTGAATCACTCTAGAGCACCTTTTGCCATGCATAAGAGATCTTTTAAGAAAGTTATTTAAGAATTAAGAGTGTAGAGGAATATTTATTTATTTATTTATTTATTTAATAGCAGGTAGTAGGTGCTATGGGGATGTGCATTAGTGTGTGGTAGTCATAGTCATGTTCATGGTCCTGGCGAGAAACCTCATGATCCTCTGCACGATTTTATGTACTTTCTTGCACCTTAACAATAATTTCTTCAGTAAAACTGAGCCAGCTGTGATACATCAAATTAGGCTCTGAATCATAGCCAAAAGCCTAGGCCCAAGTTTACACTTCATATGATTAATAATTTTTTTAAAAGGCAAAAAAAAGTCTTTGATAATCTGAATTTATTACTGGGTATAATCCAACATAGTTCAATATAGTCTATGGGCATCTGTTAAGTTTGTTGGGTGATTATAACATCCAGCCTTTAGGACTGTGCGAGTGTTGAACACCGTACCAGTATGTATTCTGAAGCTTCAAAGAAATCAGGAATTTTCAAAGCACGGCTGTATTGCATTGGTAAAAAGTTACAGTGAGGTGAAGTAGGTCTGGTACCTGTTGCCACTAATTAAGGTCTGAAATGTTTAGGCTTTGCTTCTCCTTCTTTTCCCCCACCTAAGTTTGCAGCATAAAGTAAATGGTAGAAAATAATCACTAGAAGAAACCATAATCTCAGACTCATCTGAAAGGTGACTGGTCCCGTGCCGTATACTCTATATTGTTTCACTAATCCTGAGAGAGTCTGCAAAAAGCAAAGCTTCTGTCCCTGCCCCTTCATTGCTAATTAATCCTGAAGATTTGAGAAGCTTCCTTATTGTTCCTATACTATTCCCTTGTTCTGCTTAATCTTTACACTGACTCAGCCACTCCCTTTTAGTTGGACTGTAAATGTCAAGCTGCTAATGGAGAATGAAGGTAACCATCTATTCTGGACTCTCATGGCCTGCATATGCAGGTTGGACAGCAAGAAGAGACAACCTACACAGGGTCCTTTAACAACCTGCTGTGACTCTTCTGATAGGTAGGAGAGCTTAATCTTTGAACTGGATAAAGGAAGTATTTCATTAATAAACTAATTATTTGAAGAAGCAGAGAATAAATCTTCTGGAATGTCAATAGTGGTACCTGGCAACTACAACAACACAACAAAAAAAAAGAGAGATCAAGATCGGAAATAAACCTTTTGGGACAGAAGCTCTCTCCAAAATAAAGGGCTATTTTTTAAGGGAAAGTATTGGGAGTTCATTTAGTTTATTATATCTGTTAGGATGAATCTCCAAATCTTCCAGAAATTTCCCGTTTTAAATGGGCTTTACACATGCTGAATTCCAATTTGAATTCTGCTGGAATGGGAACATTCTACTGCAGTGTGAGTAAAATCTCATGAGCTGAGAAACTTTGGACTCGAACACTCAGCTTGTAACAAATCAGTTGTTCTCAAGATTATTCATCCTGCAGACCAGCTCATTTTTCCAGTTGTCTCAGACCATATATGATATATGATTGCTTCCATCTGTTTATGAGGTTAAATTTCTGAACTGTAAGTATAGAAGGAGAAATTCAGTTATGCATGTTGCTAAATGACTAAATCTATTTAACAGACAAAAATGGTCTTGTAAGTTTGATTTTCTTGAATTTTTGTCACTGTATATCACTTATTGCATTAATTTATAACCATTACACAAATGAATTATAGTATAAAGCTGCATTCCTCTTTCTAGATTTTAATGTTACCTGTCATGTCCTCCAAAACAGCTGTCTGACCAGAGTCATCCAAGTGTCACAGTCCTTGATGACAACTGTTAGGCTGACTCTTAAAGGCTTTCTCTTTTACTGAGGATGGTAGCTGAAAAGCCTAAGATTCATAGATCTTAGACTTTGTGTTACTTGGAATGCTGACCTCTCCAAAACTAAAAGGATCACAGATTTGACAGTTTTCTCTTAATTACTCATCCTAAAAAAAACCACCACAAAACACCCAAATAAAACAAAACAAAACAACAAACCCACATTTATTCCAATGATTCAAGGAACATGACAAAGGCAAATATAAAACATAAAATACAGGTTGCATTTAACAGCAAGGCTGTTACAGAGATGCCGCAGTATTTCAAATGATACAGCTCCAGTTTAGCTGGAGTGGATCTTATTTTGGGTCACTATACTTTCTTTTCAGAAGGAACTTGTCTCTCTTTCCTTCATATGCCATCCTTAATTACTTTTTCTAGTTGCTGTCCTTTAGGAACCCCGCTTCAGTAACAGAGCTCTGTGCCAGACTTGGCTATAATGATTTGCAGATCTTCCCTTCTGGCCTTTGGAATTAGGATTTTTCTCCCCTTGGTACTTGAAGTTCAGATAGGAAGCACAGGAAGTACCTCCAAGAAGGTAGCACTGTCTAAATCAAACATTTATTGTCACCCTTTCAGGTTGTTAAAATTAAGATGTATTTTTAAGACCAATTACTTCATAAATCACATCAGAAATTGTATCAATTTTATGGAAACATATCTTTAGTATTTCTAGCTCATTGTACTGACTACAGTTAATCCAGTCATTCATATAATATATACATAATTTTTCTGTTTTCCTCACTTTTACTTCTTTCTTTCTTCACGTTTGATGATTTCAAGGCATGATAAAGAGCTAGCATATTGATGAAGAATTTGTCTTCATGAGTGTTTTCTCAAACTGTTTTTATCACAAGGGTCACTATGTATCAAGAATACCTTCTCTCCAGAAGACCAAGTTTTGTGAGAAGGCTAGTAATAACTATCTGTCTTTTCTAACTGCAAGATGGGAAAAGGATAGAGAAAATCCCTTTGATCTTTGCAAATTATACAGAATGGATTCTGTGGGTTACCTAGGTATGCAGAAAAGCATACTTCAGTGTTTCCATTTATGCTCTGCTTTTGAACCTTCCTTAGATTAATGTAGCAACTTTGCAGTATCCCTGTTAAGTGCTTTTAGGTATCTTTTCCTTTTAGGTATCTTCTAGGTCATTATGTCAGACAGTGTAGAATCACTACTCACTGGTTTGAGTTGTAAGGAAGGAAAAGAAGTATCATCTCTCTTTAACACACAAAGGAAACTGAGTCACAATACCTTATTTAAAACTATGTTGATAAGTATAGAAAGGATGAAAAAAGCGATCCTACCAGTCTAGCCAAGACAATTAAATCATTGATCTTGGTTAGACAGACAAGAGATCATGCCTAGTACACAAACACTGGCCTTTTCTAATGCAAAACTTGATTTTCTAAAGAAAACAACAATAATTTAAAAAAGTGGAATTCAGTGGATATGAAAGCATTTTATATACCTGACCTTTGATATATGTTTGTATGTATATGTGAATAAACATGTGAATAGAGGAAACTAAAGCTTCATGCGAAAGCATTAAATACATGTCTTTGCCATATTCATCACTTTGAACAAATAGAAATTTTGTTTGAAAAGTGTATATGATGTCCAAAAAACATTCCAGATGTTTGCTTTCCTCTCTGAAAAGCTGCTTTTAATTTCTCCTTTCTCTAGTTTGTAAACTAATTTTAAAATCTAGTATGGGATGAATGGCATAGGATTTGGACTCCTATCAAACATTGATAGTCTTGCATTATTCTTCTTTTACTACTTAGATGACAAAATACATTTTATCCAAAATTCTCATTTCGGTTAACTTTAACTTCTTGGTAAAGCAAACCTCATTTCTCCTACATATTCTTAAAGCCTCAGTTTGTCATGAGAGGCAGAGCCAAAACAGTTTCTTTGCTTTGCTTTGAATGTATCATCAGCTGAAACTTCAAGTCTCGCTCAGACCAGCTTTAGGCAAGCACAACTCCTGCTGGAGTCCTCAGATCTTAAGACAGCATATAATATTTTTTCTTTCCTTTCCATTTTACCAATATCTAGCTTATTTTTAAAAATGTATAACCTGTCTTTTTTTTCTTTGTGTGTTACTACTCTTTGATCTTTCTTCTAAATATTTTCTGTGTATATTTTGCCACCATTTTTTTTGTTTGGTTTGTTTTTTTTGTTTTGTTTTTTTTTTTTTTTTTGTTGTTGTTGTTGTATTGCATTTTCCTTTTCCAGAGTCTCCTTACTCCTTTGTCCTTTAGAAAAACCTAATTAGCAGGTCAGGTAATGATAAGCTATATAAAAAAAAAATGGGATTTTAGAAGCAATGCTCTGTTGCACTGTGTACCAATGTTTATTTTATTCTGAATCTGGATTGTTTTATCAGATTAAAAGTTCTGTTCAAAAACCCAAATTCCACAGTTATGTAATTAGCTCAGCAGGGAGGTTCCTTGCAACTTGAACATTTATGTTTATATAGAAACACTTATTGGAGTTGCTTTTAAAAATTGTGGAGTATGAGAATAAAACAGAATTTGTTTCTATTTATCTTAAGTTTCTGTTGCCTTCAAATCTTTGAATAGTCTCATTCTCGTGATGAGAAACAAATTGGATACAATGCTATTATCTACTCTGGTATGTTTCATTTATTTTGTTCCTTGTACTTTGAGATCAGTACTGCCTGAGGATCAATCATTGTTTCTCAAATATTGCATAAACTCAAAGCTTACTGTTGTGCTTATCCTTGTTTTCCTCGAGTTAAGCATATGGTCTTGAAAAAAGCTGTGAAAACAGTCTTTATCATTGTCAGCTTTGCCATTTCTAGAAGGACTAGCAGCTGGGAAGCTCTGAACAATCATGGTAGTCAGACTAAGAAAAGTAGGAAATCTGAGAGAGAGGAAAAAAATGTCTTACTAAGCTAAATTTGGAGAAATGTGCTCTATTTTAAAATACCATGCAAGAACCAAATATTGCCAATGAAAATATCAAGAATGGAAAGAGGAAGAAAGCATCAGCAAGGGATGAATAGAATATTTATTCTGCAAAGAGGGAAGCAGAAACCCTTCAAGATGAAAGCTGTATGTGATCTTATTTTCTACTGAAAATCAGCAACGCATTTTTAGGAAAAAACATCATAATAGTAGTTATAATGAAGTTAATAAACTGTATCTTTAAAGACAGATTAGCAGATTACCCCAATATCTTATCAAGATTAATAAAAGATAAACTCCCTCCTTCCCCAGACAAAACCAACATAACTTCTCTTTAAGACAGGTTGTTTCTCCCTTACTGAGATTTCCACTTTTTTTCCAGGCTCCTAATACATCTGCTTTAGCAGGTGAGAGCAAACAAGGAGCGTATTTTGAAGCAACTCTACCAGTTATCCTTATTTACTATGTTTTACATCACATTACAGAGCAGCTCAAGGAGCATCTCCCCTTGAGGATGAAACTAAACTGCAACACATGGAGCACACCTTAATGCATCCAGTCCAGTGCACTCAACTAGCTCTAGTTCAAAGTAACAAAGCCTCTGCAATGCATATCATATTGGTCCAGCTATTTTCCTCTACAGGTTTACTTTTATTGATCAACAGTACTTACCAATGTGACATAATGTGGTCCAAGACCAGACTAAATAGACCACAAGATCATGTAAACACTGGTACAGCAAATGCTGTGCAAAAAGTGCTGTGAATAGGAGATAGTCTTGGCTCACTGGCATTTTTGAAAAAAAAATGAAAGAAGGTTTTTCTGGATATAAAATTTTATGTGAAAGAAATAAAAAAGTCTCTCTAGTTTTTCACAATATTAACTGTTAAAGACAAGTAATAAGGAAGGATATTTTTTAAATAAAGCTGCTTGGAGTGAAGGAACTTGAAATATCCATTTTGGAAAAGTGTGGATGAATTTTTTTCTTTCAGCTGATTCTTTCCAATTGGCTTTTTTTTTTCTTTTTTTCCTAGCAGTCTCAATACCTTTTTGTTGTGTAATCATCTTTATTTTTCAAAAACAAATTGTTTAAGCTCAGCTCTTTCTTCAAACTCCTTTTTTTTTAAAGTCAGTTTCTCAAGTGAGATGTGTGCATCTCTGAGTTTATCTGTCTTGCCTTTAACTTTTTGACCTATTGGCTGGTTGCTGGGTGTTTAGGAATTCTAGGCTGGAAGAGAGTGAAAGCTACTGAGTATTCTGTGAGAGTTCAAATCCTTGTAGGAATGAAGAATCTAAGTGTAAAAGACAATACCATAAGGAATCAGATTTTATTATCCCTGCTGTTCATGGAGAAACTTGCTATTTGTGTGAAACAGTGAACTACTTAAATGCTACACAGAAATTATAAATGTAACTCTAAATCATCAACATCTTTATCTTCAACAGTTACATATTTCAGCTCATGGAGGCATTGCGTGCATTTTATATTCATTATGTGTTCTGAGGGCAGATTAATGTGGAAACCACCAAATCCACCTGTTTTAACTTAAATGTTGAGTTTCGTGTTTTGGTGGGGTTTTTTCCTTTAAAAAGAAAAAAGCTTTTCTAAGCAACACAGAGCTCAGTTTAACCTGAGATGTATGCAGTGTGGTATATAGTGATCTTCCAAGCCACTCAGCGTCCCTCTTGAAGATATGTCCTTGCTCACATTTATAAAGGAGTGAGCATATGCCCTGATTCACTAACATAATCTACATGAAGTGATTGCACTGTCCCCATAGAGTCCTATTGCCTTCCTGGATGGAAGCCACATTTGAAAATCCTGCTGCAGCTATTGATGGCCTCCTTGTCTTCATCACAGCATCCTTCTAATTACCATCTGGCAACTAGAAGCACTAGAACAAAAATGTTTTCATGTTTGCATCATTGTTTTCTGTAGATTTGGCTTAAAATGTGCACACGTGTTTTGAAACGCTCTTAGCTGTCATTGTAACATCTTATCCCAAACTGTGCTCTAGGTAGGTAGTGGGGTCTAGAGAACAAACAGGTTTTTGTGTTTGTCTTTCTGAGGCTTCAGTATTAGCAGCCAGTTGAGATGAATGGGAGGTATTTCTGTAGTTAATTGCAATGTTAATACTTGCTGGAGGTAGGGGAAGGAGAAGAAGGGTAAAAGTGGACAGACACATTCCTGCCACTGAATCTTCATCCAAAGCTCATTGTACAGTGTGGGCATTTGTCTGGTAAGTCAAGGAAGCTCATCTCTTCTTTGAGTTCCAGCAGACCCAGTCCTTACTGTATTCAAGTTTTCAGAAAAGTCAGCTAGCAAAAAAGCTTTCTCATAAGAAATGTTACGTTTTCTCAGTTTTTAATGTTAGTAAGTGGACAAAACTGGTACTTGACTAAAATGTTAACGAACATTGTAAGTTTCAGCCTTTTCTTCTATCTCTCCAAGGGGGAACTAAAAACAGACAAACGGTTGCCACATTTTCTTAAATTTATAATTGGATGATCTGTACAAGGAGCAGGTAGTCATAAGAAAACATGACATAAGAATTGTGGGACTGTATAGTAAGGCTAGGTCAACCAAAAAGTACGTCTGGCCCAGTATCTTGTCTCTTACAGTGGCCAGGAGCAGATTTCTAGTAGTGGCAAGTCATGAAAGAATGTAAGAACAGGACAACCTCGTAAGGAAAATTTCCCTGGTAGTTCTTTGGTCCATGACTTAGCAAAAGCATACTGACAATATTAAAAGCATACTTAATTTGTTTATAAATTATTTATAGCCATCATCTTTTTCATTGGTAATTTAGTAATTATTTCTTTAACTATTAGGGATTTTTGAGATGGGTTTTTTGTTGGGTTTTTGGGGTTTTTTTCTTAACTGAGATAGCTAATAACCTTATATCTAAATGCATTATGCTATGATTTGCATGTTGACTGTACATCTACATTAGTTGCTGTCATATTACTAATTTATTTTTTTTTCTGAGAAACTTCCTTTTTAGCTAAAATATCTAAAGAGCATTTTATGTAAATATTTTCTGCTCCAGGACTAAGGACCAGTGCAATCTATATGTGTCTTTGAACGTTTTTGAAATTGGTGGATACAGGTCATTTTCATCCTTACCACTTTTCAGAGCCTATATAGATACTGACATAACATCCTTGGCAGTGTTCAAGGCCAGGTTGGGTGGGGCCTTGAGCAACCTGATCTAGTGGGAGGTGTCCATGCAGGGGGATTGGAACTAGATGCTGTTGATTAGTGAATAGTATGTTTCATAAAAACAAGGAAGTTAAGAAACCATATTTTTGTAACGCCTATCTGTTAGGGAAATGCAGCATCTTAGCTTTTTTCAAAGATTTTTTTGTTGTCATACAGATTAGAGTCCATATTTTACAAGTAAAATAATGCACTGATACGAGCTTGGAGTTCACAGAAATGACGACCCGTTTGTCAAAAAAACCTTACATCTGTAGAGAGACAACGTTCTATATAAATTCTAAGCTTACTACTGTAGATAAATATTTGTTCTGAAGATCTTTCTACTTTGTCCTGTTCTCTACAAAGGAAAGAAAAATGCTAGCTTAAACATTCTTACTTTAATTAGGCATTATCAGTTGCCACTCATAAATCAGTGTTTGGTACATGCTTCAGTATCCAAATGCATCTAAAGAAATCTAGCTGCTACAAATAACTGATAGTATTTGTGTACCAATGTTAACCAGTACTCTGAAGTTACAAGTCTGTTGTCATTTTTTACCTAAAAAGAATGTCTCTGGTGCTTTTTTTTTTTTTTTTTGTTAAAATACCTTTTTGTGCCTTGGTTGAAAGATTCCTGTGATGTAAAAATACAAAATACAGAAGGATTTTTCCTCTGCCAAAAATATATTTAATAATTTTTTCCCTGTCTTCCTCTAAAGAACACAGAAATCTTCATCTTTGAGGCAGTAGCTCCTAAATTTGATCCATAAGAACAGTACTAAAAGCTATAAATAAATTAAAACTATAAATGTATTTGGCCCAAATTACGTATGTTTCTGGAAAGTAAGTTTACCCTTTTAGAAGCCTGGATCTCTCACTAGTTGTACCCATGCAGTTCTTGCTGTATTCAAAACTTAGAATTTTTAGCTGAATACATGTTGTGCTTTGAATAGATCAATTGTACAGTCATCATATATGATTATTTATGTTGTCGTGTAAATGACCACTTATCAAATAATACATTTCTTCTAATGATTATGCAAACTGCTGTAAGGCAGCACAGAGCAGCTAAGGTTAATGACACTAAATAAAATGACACTAGGAAGGAATCTGTCTGAAGTAACTCAGTAATTCCCTATTGTTTCGGAAATCTGAACTTATTTTGAGTAATCGGTGGTTTCTACAAGAAAACAGTGATAATTATATTTATGTCTCTCAAGTATTTTCTGAGGAAACAGACAAACAGCCTTGCTTGGTTCATTTTAAGAGCAAACACAGTACCACTATAAGTATTTTCTTGTTGACTCTGAAGATTAAATGGATTGCTAATGGAATGACGCAATATATGAATATTTGCAGTATTTTGCAAAAGACAAAATAAAGGTGGACTTTGAACAAACTTTATAGATTCCATAGAAAAGTTAAACAGTGTGTACATATCCAAAGGCAAATAAAACAGAGCCTTGTCATTTTATGCTGTATAGGATGAAAACTGAAAATAGCACAACATATTCAAATAGGTGTGCACCTTCAAATCATGTGCTTCGGTGGTCTGGGAACTAATCTGGAAAGTAGATTAACATTATGGAAGTCACAGATAAGTTAGTACAACACATTTTGGTTGTTTTGTTGTTGGGTTGTTTTTTATTCAATGGGATATTTGATGCAACTTTAACAACTGAAAAGTACTCCCTAGACATTCAAATAGAATGAACATTTCCCCAAGACATATACAGGGTTGCATAATGTTCTCCATAACAGCAGTACTGAAGTAATAAATATTTTAAGATTTTGCAAGGCAGAGTGTGCTGGCTATTTACCACATAGCCTAACCTAACTAGACATCCTTTGAGTTAAGATAGAGACAGAAGTGATCTTATGCTTAATTTGCATGGGTCTCCTCAGCTTTATGTCCCTAGTCTGTCAAAAGGTTTGAAGCGGCTGCATCATATAAAGTCAATGGATAGTTGCAGATAGATCATTATAAGCAGGACACCAGACATACATACTTTAAATCCATTTTTTATAACTATTTTGTTTTAATTTTCTGATTTTAAGCTCTGATACAAAATTAATAATGGACTATAAAGACTAGTTTGTCATGATCTCTTGCTAATAATGATCACCAAGATACTTCTTTCATTACTAAATGTGTATTTAGTTCTTGTTTAAATGTTCTGTAGAGAATAATTTTTTTCACAGACAGGCATGCAGTAACCGAATAATCTAGAAATAGCCTTTGTTATACATTACAATTTCAATCTTGCTTCTCAGTGTTTGATATTTCATTCAGAGTCTCATGTGAAGCTGGAAACAGCTAGAAAAAAAGTTCAGTATTTTCAGCAATTTTCCATTGATAATGATGAAGTTAAGGGACACAATAATGCATAAAGGTGATGGTCTGTAAACTGCTAATTCTTTCTTGAAATAGCTGTGTAGTTTTAACAGCCATATAATGCATGTAGAAAACTTTGCATAAGATATGGATATGGTTAGCATCATCAGAAGACATTACTACCAACAGTGGCAACATAAGAATTTTCTGCCTTTATACTAAGTAAGAAAAACAGAAATAGCAACAGCAATTGAATAAACAGTGGTTTTACTTTTCTGTTCACAATCTGTTCCTTTGCAAATAGTCCATGAGTTGATGAAGATTTGGGTTTTCTTATTTATTCCCTTTAGACACAGCAGTGGTAATAATTTTGCTAATAGAGATTTTTGTCTCCTGGAACCGAATAGCACTGTTGAAATATACCTGTCTGAAATGGATTTGGCCTAATGGCTCATAATACTTTCCACTGAGCATTTTCTGTACTTGTTAAATTATTTTGGTACTCAGGTAATACTTTCAGATTCATTTCTCCAAAGAAGTCCACTGCCATAGTTTCTTATTACAAGCACTCCCTGAATTTATGCAGAGGGTTTAGGGAGCCAATCAAGACCTTTTATGTTCTTAGATTCAACTTTGAATAGGTGGACAAAAATAAAATAATTAACGGTAAATATAAATACAGAGACACAACAACAAATCAGTAGAGGATGAGGGGAAATGGCCTCAAACTGTGTCACGGGTGGTTTAGATTGGATATTAGGAAAAAATTCTTAATTGAAAGTGTTGTTAAGCACTGGAACAGGCTGCCCAATGAAGCAATTGAGTCACCATCCCAGGAGGTATTTAAAAGTTGTGTAGATGTGGTGCTCAGGGGTTAGTGGTGGACTTGACGGTGTGAGGTTTAAGGTTGGACTCAATGATTTTAAAGGTCTCTTCCAACCTAAATGATTCTGTGATTGTATGTCTAAAAGGTCTCATGTTGGTTATGCTAAACAGACACAACCATTGAGAGATTGTGTCATTCCACAGGTCTGAAAGCAATTAGGAAGGATGAATCCAAATAGCTTGCAGAAGTCTGGAACAAATGGGTCACATTCTTAACTGCTGTAAATTGAAGTATCTCCCCTGAGTTTAGTGCAGCTATTTTGATCCTACCACAAGAACAATAGCAGCAACAAAACGTGACTTTTAAAGTAAATATACTTCAATATCCTTCCAAGAACATTCATAGAAATGAGATTTAAGAATTGTCTTCACCTTGAGCTGAAGACTATTGAAGAACCTGACTGCATATTGCCTACTCATACCTAATATTTAATGGCTCTATCCTTAATATTTACCATATGTAAGTACATATCATACTCTATCAGTGCCTGTCAGCTCTATGGAAATCAAATGTACCACCCGCACCCATGCAATCATTTTTAATTCATCTTGTAACCACAATACCTTTGTACAGTACTTGAAAACAGAGGGCAGTAACTTACATCTTAGTGTTTTACTTTTGCTTGAAATTTGTGGTCTTTAAAACAAAAACTGTTTTCACAGAGGCTCAATTTAAAAATTAATAATTGCTAAAGACATCCCAGAATAGAAGATACAGAGTCTTCACAACAGGAAATGTAAGATAGAGTTCAGCAATACACAGCTTTCTGAGTTTCCTGCCAAGTTATGACAGATATGCTGATTGATTACTAAAAGGTAGAAGCAAGGCCAAAATCTGGATAGCATATTCCAGTGAGACTGGAACCACTTATTCTTCGATTAGCTCTTGAAACTGTGGTTTAACTTCAGTTTACATCATTGTGTAACAGTATTGACCAAATAGATTTTCAATGTCTTGCTGAACTTCAGTGTTACCTATCTGCAAACCTGAAGTTGTAGATTGCAGTATTGTACTCATACAGATTTTGTCATCAGTTTGCCAACACAAGAAAAGGTGTATTCATCAATCAGTATGTTCACTAACAGGTATACTTAAGAGATAATTTGTGGAAAGTTTCTTTGCCCTTAGGATGTTTAATTGCATCCACCTTTGGCATTCTTAAAATGCTTCCCCCTAGGAAAAATAGTTTGAAAGGATTTTATATGAGAATTAATGAAGAAAAGTTTAAAAAATGCTAACACAGAAATTCCTAACAATATTTGAGGCTTCTAAAGGAGTGAGATTTGCTTGGAGCAATGGCTATCAATCCATGTCAGGGAAAATGTAAGCAACTCTGACAAACATGCTTTAAATAGCCTAATGCATTATAAACAATATCCTTCTTTTGATCATTCAGACTTGAATTTGAATGATCAAAAAGTCATAAACAGGAAGTAGAACAAACAGTACTAAAAATAGGTAATCTGCATGAGGATTAGCATCAACCCATTTTGGAAGTCACTTCATCCTTTTAATCAATGTTAATCCTCATTTAGCATAATATTTTAGTGTTTGTGCCTGCCTCGGGAACAGATTCAGGTTTCAGAGTTTATCTTCTATGGGAAAACTAGGATATTTGAATGAAAAATAAAATGGCCCTAAGTTTCTTCTTTCTCTTTGATGGCTTACTAATAATCTTTGCTAACATGTCACTGAGAACAGAAAGGTATACAAGCAAAATCTAGACTAAAGGTATTTAAACAATGACCTAAATGTTTCTGTCTAAACTATTGAGAAGTTTAGGTTCTCTGACAATTAGAATTCTATATTGCAGAAATATGATTGGCAAGTTCCAAATTAACAGTTTATTTGTAATTATTTTTATTTGTTAGGTTCTTTTTAGATGATACATTATCTCTCATAGTGATGCACACAGATGTTTCTGCTTCTCTTTGTGAGCCTGAGTCCTGAAAAGTGTCTATCTAAAGGCTGATGAGGACATTTCTCCCATAGTTCCAACTATATCCTATTCCTAAAATCGTGGCAGTAAGGAGTGTTGCATATAGATGTAGCCTTAACAAATTTGAATAAGTGTCATTTTGCTGAAATGACAATTTTTAAGTTATTGGAACTGGAATATTGTAAAGAGCATATTTTATACTTCTTCATGCAACACGCTTATACTCTAGTCCAGTGCACTAGGGCCTAGGAAGGACATAGGAGACATGCTCATGTCCCTGAACAGAACAAGTACATGAAATCTGGGTTCCTCTCGTACCTGGCCCCTGCTTCCAGACTCTGTTATGCCAGTCTGTGTTTGCCTGATGAGTTCTTCCCTTTCTCTTTCTCTCGCTTATTTCCTCTTGTGCTTTATCCTTAATGATTTCACCAAATCCAAAACTTTTTCATGAAATGTCTTAACATGAACAAAATAATGTATTTTATACAGTATGAAATGCAAAACTATGAAATAGTTCATGAAATCAGGTAATTCTACTGGGAAGCAAATATTGAAACTTTGAAAATTATTTTTAAAATAGAGCTGTCTGCCTCTGTCTTGCTTTATTTTCAGCAGTTTTCAGATGTAGTTAAACAAAACAGATCTTTTTCCTTATACTTTAGTCATTAAGGGAAATATCTCAAGTTTAACCACAGGTGTTAGGAAAAAATACAAAAGGAAGATGTCAGCAAAGCTTTCATGTTTTCCTATGAGGCATACGACAACTTCCATTGCTTAAGACAAATGAGAGTAACACACCAGGTCCCTCTCGTTCTCCTCCTCTCTCCTCTCCTAATATGACAAAAAGATTTTGTATTTATAGATAACATCACATATATGATATTTTTCATTATTCTCATTTTATAATTATTGTAGAAATAAAATACAGTTATTAGAATGCTTCATCTAACATTTCCTAAATAGAAATCAAAGTTGTCTGAATAACTGATTTATACAGCCTAGTTTTAAGCCACACAGTTTTCTGCGCTAAAGTGCTACCAACAAAAAAGACTCAGAAATAGGAAGGAGCGACATTCCAACATTTTAGCCAGGCAGTCAGAATTACTGCAAATGAAGTGTATTTTATCACTGCATATGAAGCACAGCAGTGCTATTAACTTGTCTCAGTGTATTAATTTGCTTCTTGTTGTTCTTCCATTTCTCTATTTACTTTTTTCAGTTCTGTTGATTGTTCAAGACGCAGCAGAATTACAAATTATTTCTGACCTTGATATCTTGATTTCACATGGTCTTTCTTTTCCATTTGCACCATAAAATACTACTATATGCTTTTTTAATTGTTATAATTATGAAGTTTCATTAAAGCAGCTTGGAGCAAGTATTCAAACTGGTTATTCTCCTCATTTCTATAGATGTGATAGCAGGAAAAGATATATAGGAGACAGCCTGTCCCCAGTTTTCTTAGACAGACAGGAAACGGATAGATGTTGTCTACAGTGTCCTTCTTTTCTATTTTTTAGCTATTCATCAAGAGTTAGAACATTGGAAATGAAGTTGCCTTTGTGAAACTGTTTCACAGAGCAGATCATGTCCTAATAATTTAGTAACTTTTAAATATGCCTTTCCTTAAAAATGTCTTATTCCTGTGACTGGCCTCTGAAAAAAAAAACAAACACCCTATTTTCTTGAAATCAAAACTTCTTGATGGAACATTAAGTGAAGTTTAGCTGAAGAAAAATAATTAGAAAAAAATAATTAAAATTCTGTCTTTAAATATCTGTTTATTTTTTTGGAACTGTGTATTTTAACTTTTCATCAATTTTTGGTATTATAAAAATCAACATTCTTATTAAATGCTAGCTGTAAGGAAACTAAAGGATTTTTTTGTTTTATTTTGAATCCCATAGACATAAATTTCAATGTTGTTCAATTGCATAATTGCAAATAAAATGTGTCCCTTCAGAGCCTGTAATTTATTCAGTGAATTCCAAACTGAAAATCTTTCAGGAAAATAGTATAAATCACACTTTACAGTAGAGTAAAAGTTACACATTTGGACCTAGAGTTAGCCAAATATAAGTAAAAATAATTCTGAAAAGTTATTTACCTCTGAGGTTGCGCTTTTAACTGTTCCCAGTTTACCACAACATATGCCATTTCCTTTTATGGGCTTCAAAGGCCTCTGTCTTTGAAGATCCAGAGGGCAGGCTGGTAAGTCATTCCATTTAAGGTTATCTACCTCCACTGTCCAGGTACATGAAAGCCACTGGGAAAAATTTCAAACCCACTTCCATTTGGGCCTGCATAATTTTGCAACTAACTTTTAAAGTTAATACTGTAATTTTAAGGCTGAAAAATGCATATATAAAATTTCATGTACAACAATGAAGATCACATTTAGCAAAGTTAGCAGACTTTAGCACAAAGTTCCACATGCTGAGGAACTAAAGCTTAACAAATTAGCTCCTGATATGACTGTATTAGTGGGAGCTGAAGACAGCCCTACAGGGCTGACTTTTCTTTGACTAAAGAGATGTCCTCAAGGAGACTCACTTGAGCTAATGAAGGCATTATATAAACAATTAAAAGGCAGTTGTTGGAGTCTGGTAGAAAGCTCATGTACCAGCAGTTAGTAATTATAAAGGCTTCCTATCTCCTTTCAGAATAAATATCCCATCCCAGTTGTGGCAGGCCTTTTGAATGGAGACCTTCTGGTGACTAAATGTCCAGGCACTATTTTGTGTAGCATAGCGTATGCAGAGTATTACCTCTATATCTCTATAGCTCCCTCTGAAGACCAGCCAAAGACTGAAGATTTCAATCAATAACCTGATCAGTAACAGTAAAATAATTTACTCAGCATAATAATTAATAAAAACGTTTACACTGGTTGAAGCCATTTCATCAGAAGGTAAATGATGTATGACTGACCTACTTAGGAAGGCAATTAAACTTAACAACAAAACTTTATTTCTTCAAAGAAAAGCAAAAAGCAGGCTGCTTAACCCTGTAGTTTGAAAATCATACCTCGTCATTGCCATGATGATTCACATAAAATTAAATGAAATAAAAACTGAGTAAGTTATTTAACATAAATATGATACCAGTGACTAAAGAAGTTTTTTGCATGTTTATTAGCAGAATTTTTTATATGAATAGCTAATAGTTATTATTAATAGATACACTAATTAAAGCCATACTAGTAATTTTCATTAGCTTACCCTCAGACTTCCACAGAGCTGTCCGTCTGGTTTTAATCAAAACCAAATGGTAATCCAAGTTCTCAGGCTGGAACAGCTAAGAGGAAGTCATTCAGAGGAGGCAGAAGAAAGCAGAAAAGATAAACATTATATTTGCTAAATTTGTATAGAGCAAAGGAGTAGATGCTGTGGGTTACTCTGGAGACGTGATTCAGGCACCCTGTCAAACTGGAACGAGGTAGTTACAAGTGTTTTATGTCAGCAAAATACTAATATGATCAAGATGGAGTCTGTCCTTTTGCTTTTGCAGAGCTGGATTTGTGTGACTCTGGAGGATTCTCAGAAGAGGTAAAGCAACATATACCACTGCCTACAATGTGACTGTGTGTAAACTGTAGCATTCTTTTTCTCAGATCCAGCTTATTCTCTTGAGTAGGAATACAATTTTAGCCTAGGTGTGTAAACGGTGTCTCTCTGTGTATATATGCTTGTCAGAATAGCACTAGGTGCTTTGTCAATGCAATCTGTTAATTTAGACCATGTAGCTCTCTGCTTGTTCCTTACCTGGTGCCATAGACCAGGTGTTTCAGAGATGTTCTTCTGTTGTTCTGGATAACTGTTATCTTTGCGCGAATATTAGAGAAGCATAAAATAGTTTTGCAATGGAGGAAAAAAACCCAAAAAAACAGACAGGAGGGGTTTGAAAACACTTTTACATTATATAACTGTAGCACAGATCTTCCCGTTTGACAGAAACAGCCCAGCAGTGTATTAAGCTGAAATGTCTAGAAATGCTCAGTCTTCTTGTCTTTTTCCTTTCCCCCATCTCTGTGTGCTCTCTCCCTTTCCCTCTCCCTGGCGCAGGGAGGCAGGCCGACTCGCTCGCTGTCTCTCTCTCCCTCTCTCTCAAAGGCAGGAAATACTTTTCAGGCAATCTGGGCCTGGTTGTTGAGGCCCCTTTCACAAAACATCAGTCTGAATTTAGTAGACAGAAGTCACTGGGAAAAGCTTGACAGGCTCGTGCTTAGTTAAGGCTCCCTCCAGCTGCAGAGGGTGTTTTTGTTAGAATCACACATTGAGCAAAACTGCTTAGAATAGAGCAATGATCTCAGTAACGAAATCTGAACTTTTATGCTAGCAGGAGCTAACCAGGACTCTGCTCTTTTGGTTGTTTGTTTGCTCCTTCATTTTGTTTTTGTGTTTGGTTTTTTTTCTTCTATTGACCAAAGATAGGGAGGTCATGTCTGAACTCCAGATTCTCTTCATCTAGGTAAGGTTGTCTTGGAATCTTTCTGTGCTTTAAACTATAAAAAAAAAAAAAAAAAAAAAAGGAATGAAAAGAAAAATCAGCAAAGAAACAAGCAGTATCCAACACTGGAGCTTTCTGCATTCAGGATCTCAGCATTAGAACTGAAGGTAAAAACATTTATAATCATTAAAATTGTATGTTTAGTTGTGGGCTGTTCCAACTCTCTTTATCAAAGTGCGCCAGACCTATAACAAGATCTTCTGCATTTTTCTTCATCTTTTAAAAATGTGCTTGATATGCTGAACTTTGTTTATTTGCATTAATATATAAATAGAGCTGCACGGTCTTGCTTGCATATGTTTTAATGGACACTAAATAGGAAAACTAGGCTTGTGAGTGATTTCTTTTTTCACCTTATTTGCCAACAGGGAGGGCATTTGGGCTGGTTTTTTTTCTCTCCCCCCACCTTCCCTTTCCTTCCCTCCATCAGTAATGATGATGGGGAGTGTTTAGGTAGGTATATCAGTCATACCTCTGCTGGACTTGGTCTCTAGCCTTTTCTCAGTCCTAGATGAAATTTGTGGTGTAATTGACAATATCGTCTTGAATGTCTACACTCTACATATGAAATTCCAAGGATTATTTCTTGGCATTAGCTAAATTAGGTTATTTTTAGTAAGCTGTGATTAGATACACAGCTCAGGGTGTGCTGTGCTAGCATTTACAAGAGGGAAAGAAAGATTCCGTAAATGTCAGCTGACTATAATTTTCAGTGAAAACGTTTGGATTTACTCAGTCTTTTTCTTAACCTAGAAAACGTTTAACTATTAAAAATATCAGTAATCTGCTGTTAAGAAGTTCAGGAGGAAACTTGGTATATCATCTTTAACTGATGCGTAGGTGGAACTGCTGCTATTTTATGTAAAGGCGTGATTTAATTATTAAATTGTTATGGATATCAGAAGCATTTTTCATGGCAATCTGTATGGTATCCCTTTGTCTTTCTGAAAATCTGAAAGGACAGCTGTTGCTTATAAGTAATATGAGAAATTCTTTCTTATGTGCATCATTGAGGCTCAATATAGTTGTTGGCCAGATTAGTAACTTAATAAGAGTAATCTGTTCACGTATTTCAAAAAATTTCTAACTGTGCTTTTACTGATTTTTTTTTTCAACATGATTAATGGGTAATGAAATTAATTTATGTTGTGAAAGGACTTGAAGGACCAATGCATATTCCAGAATGGCATCAAATATCTCCTCTGCAATAGATTGAGAATTGTACTTTACTGCCATTTGGGTGAAAGAAAGTCATTCATGGTGGTCAGAAGCGGCCCTGAGTTGTTGGAGGGCACGGGCAGAGAACAGCTGAGAGGCAGCAGGTTGTCCCTGGGTATTTCCTGGGGTAAGTTTTAAAGTCACAATCACTCATTTGCTTGTGGACAAGCCTTCTCCAGCCCTGAGCTGGCAGAGCTGTGATAGGTAGGTAGAGGGACTGAGAAGTTGAGAGGAATCCATTACTCCTATGAAATCTGTGGTGGAACCTTGATATCTCGAGGGATTTTGGTATTAGTGGCCTCTACTGCGCTGTATTCCCATACTTGCTCCTGCAAGTAAGTGTGTACGTACATAGTATTAATGAGCATTCCAGTTAAACAGAAGAGTAAATACCAAATAATAAAATAAAATTCCATATCAAGGGGTGCCTTCTTCTGCAGCACTGTCTTCTGGGTTTTAAAGGGTAGAATAACCTCATCTAACCTCACTTGCAGATGAAAATATTTGCCATTTGAGACAGTTGAACTATAGGGAAGGCAAGAGAATACAACCTAGAAAGTTAGGGGGTTTTTTAACTCAGAAGTTTCTTATAGACCCTATAAGACAGAAAATATATATATATTTATATATATAAAATATAAGACAGACAGCTGTCCCTCTTTTTTATTTCAAAGGTTCATTTAAAAGTCCTGAAGACAAATCACAGTTCAGTTCCTAGTTCTACTTAGTCTAAATTCTCTGTTATGTTAACCTGTGGGTTTTTTTTAAGATGTTGTTCCAGAAAAAGAATTTATAGAAAATGTATTGTCTAAAAAAAAATACTGAAAATTATTTATAGATATATAGAAATAATGAACATGGAAAATGAAAGTCTAAAGTATTTAAACTTGCTCTGTTCCTTTAGAAGTGTTAGTAGTTATATCAGATGACTCTTTTGAACAATTAAGCACATGAATTAATGTTTGCAGCCTTGAGAAAAATTAGTGCAAGTGGTTGCATTCATGTAACAGAAATTATTCAAAAGCTTTCCTTCACCATGAATTTATGTGCCTGAAAGATTTTTTCTTTGAATCATGTACCTGTTGACTTACGTGTTAAATTCCGTAATTAGAGCACTTGACCAAAATAAGTTTCTATATTTGGGCCTAATTCATTAAGACCTCGGTAACACAAAGCAAAATGTATTCATTCGCAACACAAAATTAAATGCAAAGATAACAGCTTGGGTAGGAAGTTTTTTAATAGGCAAGGTTTATTGTAATTATTTTAATTTCCTGACCCTAAAGTCCATATGTCATTTATTATTTAGGTGGTGGAACAATAGAAGGATGCCCATTGGCAAATAAAAACTAGTTGGGGTTTTTTTTAATTATCAGAAGTGTTAAGTTGATTTTTACATTCTATTTTTCTGTTGTTCTTAACTTGAATTCTTTGCTAAAATGTGTCCACTTTGATATAAAGCTTCCCTGAGAAGGGCAGTAGCAGAAGTAGGAAGAGAACTTACAAACAGTTTTCTCTTTTCTCAGGGAGAAGATATATTTTAGAGTATTCTCTTTTTTCTCTTTTAGTCATCTGTTTCCATTTTCTATTGTTTGTTTGTCTAGAGAAAAATTTAAAAGATTATTTTTTTTTATGTTAGCATTCTGTTTCTTTTACAAAAGAAAAAGGAACAAGACCATAATGGAGTAACATCAGGGTAAGAGCAATTGAAACAACATATCCAGAAGGGCTAGATCTGGATTTCAGTCCCAATAGGAAAGAGCCTCTGGAGGTCTCTGGTCCAACTCCTCACTAGTGGAGTCAACTAGAGCAGGTTCCTCAGGGCTTGTCTGCTTGAGTTTTAAGTATCTCCAAAGATGGTGATCACTGTGAATGCTTATAAGGACTTGAAGCTTGACTATATACACTGGTGTATTTTTTATATATGTGTAAATTTATATAGAATTTTCATATGCAAATCCTATGTATAGTAGGGTTGTGGACATCATCTTTATAGAAATAATTACCGATATTGAATTTCAATATGATTGTGGGCTGCTGACTGCATCCCATATTTCACCAGTCATATTTGTTGGTGCTTGTAGAAACTACTTATTTAAGAACAGTTTGTTGGTAGAGAATTTCAAATCCACTATTACCATAATTGCTTGTTTCTCTTGAATGAGGAAAATTGCTTATATTGAAATCAGGAATGCCTGGATTTTTATCTTTGGTGTATTGTACATCAGCCACTGAACACAAATACAAGGGTTTGCCTTAGGTTGTATCTATCTACATTAAAAACAATTTAAGTCATACAATGTACTCTTTACTTCTAGCCTTCACTTCCCTCTAGGCTCTTTTTCTTACTCTGATTTATGATATTTCTTGTTAGCTATTTTATTATACCTTCTATTAAAATCTAGTAGTAAATGTTTTTGAACTTTAGGGAAGTTTGTAAACAACTTATGTTACCTCTCAATCTCCAGTAGTTCCCAACCCTCTAGCTCACTCTTTATCCCCTCTAGGCTTTGCAGGGTGGGTACCATGTCTATTAGTGAGATTTTCATACAGTCCATTGCACTAGATCATGATCATGACAAATAATCTTCAATGCTATAATAAATAAAAGTTGCAACTTGAATGTCATTGTACTCGTGGAAAGTTTGCCTCATGATCCAAATTTCATTTTGGATAACATGAAATTCGAAAAGAAAATTTCATTAGACTGAGAAGTGAGGCAGATGAACCAGTAAGAAATTTGCCTAGCCAAAGCAGCTGGAGTTACACTATTACCTCTGTATAACTGCAACTTTAAACAGCATCCATCAACCTTAGTTTTGTACTATGAACATCCTTGCTAAGACATTCACAAAATATGAAGGTGTTTTCTGCTCCTCATGATCTTCTCCTGCAAGACACGGACATATAGTGGGCAAGCAATCCTTTGCATTTTGCTTTAACTGTTTCTCTTTGGATAATGTGGTTTTATAAGTGAGAGGTGGCAGCTCTCAATAATAATGCACCAAAATAAGGAGTTTTACCTAAAAGGATTATTTCAGAGTTGCACCCTCCAGAGCAGAGCTGCACTTGAAGGATTCCATGTGCAGAGACAAAACTACATTTTAGTTCTGCTAAATACCTGTGTGCAGGAGATGTCAGTGCCTTCCTGGCAGCTTCCAAACCTTGAGTCACTGTCAGCTTAAATGGATTTATAGCTAAAGATTTTTCAAAAGCTTTTGCATGCCATGTGAGAATGGGTTGCTGGTAAAGGAAATAGACTTGAATTAGTTTTCAAATTGAGGGAAGATATCTGCATGACCTCGAGTCATCTGTTTTATTTTTTAAGTACTTACGTACTTAGAAACAGTAATTTCCAAAGTGGGGTATGTCTTTCCTGTCAGGCTGCGGATACTGAATAGAAGAGTATCATTGTAAAATCGGAAGACCAGCTGATGAGTTTTGAATTGAGGTATCTCTGGAAAATAATGTGGAGAAGGTCTATTGACTATAACTGTAATATTCACATTATAACTATTACAGAGGCAAAGAGAAAGGGGATAAAGAGGTGAAATATAGGCACACTGTACAGAAGTCCTTTGAAAGATAAGCTTTGAGTATTCTGAAATAAGAATGCTATAATGAAAAACGGTCAATTGCAAGGATTTGTTCTGATGATAACTTTTTTTCCTCCCTAATTTCACCTGCCTGGGAAATAAATCAAATTTTTACATTCCCTTCCTTGAAGGCAGAGGACTTATTGGGTCCCCCAGGGCATTTACAAAACAGTCAGTGTGCACTACTCGTTATTTCTCTAATTTAAAAGAAATACTTGGTACAGCAGCTATTTTTAATAATTTTTGCTTTTCACGCCTTCACTTACATTGCAGAACTACTTGCTCAGTTTAATTTCAGTACTTTTTTACAGGTGCATCAAAATGGGATTCCAAGTCATTCCCACCAAAAAGCACAGCCATCTCAGTACTCATTCTCTCTCGACTCTTTATTGATGACACTAAATAATTTTCAGTTCTTTGTGTGCAAATTATATGCATAACAATGTCAAAAATACTTTTTAGTCCTCTCTGCTGTAGGAGAGGCCAGTAGGTGGACTGGTTGACAAAAGTCATCGTCCATAGAGCCTCAGATTTCATAGCTCATGGCTCTGACAAGCACCAGCCACTTTTCTTTAAATGGAAAAAACTATATTAGAACCTTAAATCTAAAAGGCATCAGGAATACAATCTACTTAATTTATATTGTTTTCAAAAGGACCTCCTGTAGCTAGAAAATTAGGTTTTTACTAGGGTTGGATAGTAAATGGAATTTCTTCCATCCTGGAAAAAAAAATAATACTAATTGAGGACAAAAAATAGTACCCGCGGTTTTCTGGGATGCCATGTCCTATGGGATGGCCTTTTCTCATTTCATATTGTCTTTTCAAGACACTTCCAGGCAAAGGAGGGGGAAAGGACGTGCAAGGAATCTGCCAACAATGTTATTTTTAATATTCTCTGGGGTGGAGGGCAGAAATGCTTTGGAGAGGATTGTAAGGGCAACAAAATTTCCATATAGAAAACCTCCATTTCATAAAAGGAAAAAAAAATCCATTAGGAAAAGAAAAACCTATGGCTCTGATTTTCTTCTAAAAAAAATCTCTCCTAAAAATGGTTTTAGGCTTAAAACCTCTTTCTAGTGGGCAGTTATATATTCAATGGCAATTGTTACTCTGGAATCATGCTGTGGTGAAGGTGATGGATTGTCGTAACAGCTAATAAGAATTCAATGCTGATCATTAGTATATTAAAAAGTCATTAATAAAATTACAAAAAAGTAGTTTAATTACACTACAAATACCAGAAAAAAAAATAGTATTTCTGTTTTATTCACTATTCATCAATGCCAAATAGTACAAAAATCTAAAATTGAGTTTTTTAAGTGTCTTTTAAATTGATTTTGATTTGATAATTAAATTGGGTGTAAATATAGATCTTAAGTAAGCCTAGATAACTGTGGATCACTTTTGGATACTGCCATTTCCCCTTTCTCATCCTTGATGAAGAGGCTCAGCTGATCTGAGGCTCAGTACTGGAAATGAACCAAATAAAAATGCAACCAAGCTAAAACCCACTGTAATCACATGTTGGCTACTAGTAAAAGCCTTTCTTTGTATGATGATGAGCATTGGTAATGCAGCTACTTTTTGTGGAGGAATAGAAAGTAAACAAACTCCATGCTGTTTTATGTTTTCTAACTACAAATTAAAGCATATTGACAAAGTTTGGGCTCATATCTTAGGAACCAATAATATTTTCACAAAACAAGCAAGACTGTGGGTGTCTCTGAATGAACAACTTGCCAATTTAACTTTATAGCTTGGGTCTTCTAGTGTATTGAGATCTTATAATACAGCTGAACAGAATCACGATTTTTGTTGAATGTCTTTTAAAGAAAGGTTGTTAACAACCTTAACAGTATGACACATTTTCACTGACAGTAAACTATAATGAGCATAGCTAACTTATGTCAAAATCTATAAAGGAGAAAATCGCTTACTAAATGGATAATGAAACTGATCCCACAGGAAAGAGAAAATCCTTATCATCATACGAAGTAAAGGACAACTACCATGTTAAAAGGCACTGTTGGACTATGTTTGTGTTTATCTATAAAAAAATCAGCAACTACATTACTGACCTGTGTTCACATTGATAACATTAAGTGCATCCCATGCGTACACATGCAAATCTTGCCATTAACTTTATATGAAAGTTTTCAACTCTTACGATTTCATTTTGAAGACATACTTGTCTAAAATGTACTATGTCTTTTCTGATTTTTAGAATAAAGTTGTAAATATTTTCAGAATAGTTATTAGTTCAGTTTTGAATACTTGATTTAAATGTTTACATGTTTATCTTTTATATAAAAAAGAAATTAGGAAAAATGAATCTGGTGTGCACTAGATTCATTACCCTATAACAAATCATCCATATACATCACTGTTTAGAATGTATAGTAAATATAAATTATACACTGCAAAGATTTAGTGATTTCTGCTAGAAGAAAAACTACAAAAGAAGTTAATATAGATATACCTATGCTCTGCAAGGGCAGTTTATTAAGCAATTGCAGACAAGGTGAGTCTCCATGTCAGTAAAATCCAAAGGGTGGTATATATCCAGGAAACAAGAGGAGGAAGGATTGTAAATTCTAAAACAGGAGAGATTTTTAAATAGCTAGCTGAGTGAAGACCTAGAGGCTTATGTTTTATCTCAAATTATTTGTAAACAGAATTCTGTCTCAGAGCTTGGTATGGAGAGCTGAATGTAAGCCAGACCAGGAAGATGTGAGATGAGTTTATAGGAAACAGATCCTGTTCACTTAGACTTCCTTAAACAAAGTTTGCTGACTGGGGTCACAGACCAATGAAGATAAAATAATGATAACAAAATAAATATTTCTGCTTGATCTCCATTGCTTACGTATGTCTGCTATGTAAAAAATTTAATGAAACAGGCTTTCATCTCTTTGTAAGTTCATAAGCTACTGCTTTGCCTTATTTATTTTTTTTTTTTTTTTTCAGAAAAGATTTGTATCCCATGTAAAGTACTAACAAAAACTGAATTTCAGTGGCAGGACAGTAGAGGCTGTGCTGCCTGGGCCACCATCCCTGAAATTCTCCTGCCACTTTTACTTAGTCAACTCTCCCTAGTTCTTTGCGACTTTCTCCCTTCCAAAGCCTTCCTACTTACTGCAAAGTGGAGGGGGCCATGTGCGGTGCAGTGAACTGTCAGTATGGTGGATCTGCTGGGGCCAGCAGGCATGTCAGACCTGGGTCAGTGGCTGTCCTTGCCTTGGGCAGCCAGGGATGCCATCGAGGTGTCCTCCTGCATGGTGTTGTCTTATTTGACCTTACTTTTGCTATAGCCCTCCCATCCTAATGTAGGTGGCACGGCTTGGCTCATTGCTGCTGAATGGCTCTATGTTTCTCCCCTTACACCTTTCTTCCACCCTGGGAAAGGCAGGATGGACTCCACTCCTGCATCCTAGGAGTCTGAGGGGGGGAGGTGGAGGAGCAGAGAGCCCTGGTTGTGTGCCCCTGCCTCCTCACTCTTGTAACTGGGAGGTTTTCTTCTCTCATCCTGTGCTCCAGAAAAGGAGCTGGGTCTCTGACAGGTCTGGGTAGTCACAGATACAGACATTCTAGTAAGTCTCCTTCCTCCCCTTGTCATTCTCACTGTAGCTCCAACTGCTAGGTCTTTCTGTTGCAGCTCATGCAGCTTTCACAGGGTGTCAGCCATAGGTATCGGGGCTGGTTTTTTTAAAGATACTTATAGGCCATCACATTTCCTTGAGGAGGGGAGCAAGAGAAGGTAAAATGCATCTTGAAAATGTGCAGCACAGCTAAACCTGAATGGAATTTCATGAGATAAAGAAAGGACGCGTCTCTGTCCGAATTTCAAAAGCTGCTGGAACCAGTTTAATTTGAGCTTCTCAGAAAAAAAAATCACAGAATTCTCCTTGAAGAAAAATGCTAGACAATCTAATTACAGGAGAGCCTACCAGATCATCTTATACATCACTTTATCTGCTGCAAAGCAACCATCAGTTCTGTGAGACTTGATACAAAGTTTCCAAAAATAAGCATAAAAGCTTGCTCTATTTTTCATTTCCATTGTATTTTACAGGCAATACATTATTCCAAAATCCATCTGAAATGAATTCTTGTTTTGTGAACACCACGAGGCATCACAGGGGGGCTTGAAGGGGACTGTGCTGCAGTGTGACAGCCCACATCTCACTTCCGTTTCCCTTGGTCAAGAATTGCCTACTGAGTCAATATTGCAAATATTTCATAAGTTACACCCAGGATCAAGATTTGTTTATCCAGGAAAAGTCTTTATCATTCATAGTTTGTTTCAAACCACATGCTTCAGAAAGTTAGTAATACTAAGCAATACAAAACTTAGTGCTATTGAAGAGTAAAAGCAAAATACGAGTCTGAATTATGGGAAGCGCTGAGTGGACTGTATCATACTAACAGATACTTTGACCAGTAGACAAAAGTCGTTTCACCCTACAAACATTTCAACAGACTTCTAAGAGTTCATCTGCCTGCTTTAAAAACCTGGAAAAAGTCAGATATAAAGGTTTCTAGTTGTGGGATGGTAATGATGAAAAGGGAGAAAGAGGGATGCTTCATCCCAAGGTGAGCACTACGAATGGACTTGAAAGGGGCATTTCTCAGAGGACAGAAGATGTTGCATGTCAAGAACAAAGCAAGCAGCAAAGCAGAAAAGCAGTGATTAAAGCAGGAACCCTTTCTTCTGCAAAGTGGCAGCGCACTTTGTTCTCTGGCAGAGAAAGGAGCATAGTTATGAATCTTGTTCAGAGGTCTGGAGTGGTGAATCCTCCAAGGCACAGCTTAAGTGCCTACATGTGGGTGAAAAGGAAAGTCGTTACTCTGAATAGAGAGGCAGAAGAGAGGAAAATGTTCCTTTTTGGCCCATAACTGTCAAGCAATTCTATCAAGAAAAAGATTTCTAAGCTGAATTGTGTCAGATAATGCAGACTTTGAGGAATTGAGGGAGAGTGGAAGAAAAGAAAGCTTCCACCAAACTATGGGCTCCTCTGTGTGCCGCTGGAATGAGAGGATTTCATGGACTGGGAGCTGAAGCTGCCTGGAGAGGGGGCGTATGCAAGGTAAATTTTTCATACTCAGTGTTAACATAAGCTCATATTTTAGAGAACAATGAAAGTGCCCTTGTCATATATTTATTTGTCTTGCATTTCAAGCAAAGTATTTGATATTCTCCTGTTAAATAATTTTTTCTGCAGTCTATAAGGCAGCCAAAACTAGTGATAGCACAAGTAAAACACAAGGGTTCCTAAAGTAAAATTTATTTGTTTTTCATTCCCCATGAAATATAACTCTCCACATCCCCAAAATGAAAAACAGTAAGGGATCTGTTCTCCCCTTTCTGCACACGTGTAACTCCATTTAGCAGCTGCGAGATTAACACACACCCATTAACTCTTTGAATGCCAGCCTCCTGCACATTAAGAGCAGCCTAAATCTTAGGTAGATGGATGCATGTATGTCATGAGGAAACTGCCTTTTTTTTTTTACCTTTTTACACTTAACATTACTGGTGTCTTTTTTAAATTTTTGTCAGAAATTCCCCTATTCGGCTGAAGCAACTGGGTTTCATTTTCTGTAAAGTAGGTGGAGCTACTATTCTAGTAGGGGAGGAAAGAGGGAAGCTACAAATGCACCTGGGTGCAACTCCAAGCAGTGCTAATGGGGGACAGCAGAAATCATAGAGCCACTTTTAGTAAACCTTCCCCTTTTCAGAATTCAAAAGAAAACACAGTGGTGTTGTAAAAATAATTTAATAGCTTCTGAAGAGCTTTAAGGTCCATCAGGAAAAGGTGCAGCAGAAGTTAAAAGCATTATCGATTTGCACCCTGTGGTAATTTTGGACCATGCACACTTAGAAGAATAAAAATATGAAATTATGTCAGAATAAGAATGCAAATTTATACAATAACTTGATTCTATATTTCAATATTTAGGCTTTCTCTCATATTCAGCTAGAAAAGAGAATCTTAAAGTTGTATCAATTTCCTACTACAAAATTTTGCCTCTGAAACCAGATAATTTTTTTTGGCCTGGCTTTGTGTGTTATTTTCCATTTTCCTTAGCCTCCCACATGCTAATGGCTTGTGCATGGAATTCTCTTACTCTGTGAATATATTTTCTTTTTAAGCACAGTCTCCACAGAGGTGGAAAATGTGAATGTGAAATGAAGCTTGCCATCTTCAAAGAAGGTTAAAGATCTAGGAACATGTACAACTCTATCCTGAAAGTCAGTTTGTCAAGACATAATTTACAAAAGTTCATCTGCACAGGCATAATTCTGCATTTCTTTCATGATAAATACTTTTATACCTTCAGGCATGTTATTTGTCAAGGCAGCTTTGTGGCCTGGTGGGCAATCAGAATTTACCTTAATGGACTGAAATGACCCAGAACAAACTTAGTATTTAATCTTCTTTATTGCTGAAATCAATAAGCAGATCCATGCTAAGTGCTGACAGTTCTTATGTAGGGAGTGAAAATTAGAAGTGTCTGGTTATCGAAGCTCAAGTGTTTTACGGGCCAGAAGTTCTATTTTGTTATTTGACAAATAACTTGTTAATTTAGTTTTATACTGCATATATTAAGATGAGGTGTTTCCTTTGTGTTAATCCTTACATGCAATGTCACAAGATTAATGTATCTCAAATGCCATCATCTAGAAGGCCAGATACAGCAGTCTGTAGAAAACACCCACCTAGGTAATCGAGTGGAGACAGTGGTCTCAGGCAGAGCCTGACGGTCCAGGTGAGCAGCACAGTTAGGGCTGACTACACTGGCTTACAAGCTAACCTTCTGGAAACACCCATCCCAAATAAGGGTTTCCTCCCTTCCTTACATTAGTAGATCCTGAATATAGTTCACCAAGGGTTTTTTTTCTGGTTTCATAATGTATTTGAGGTGAGGAACATGTCAAAAGCTTAAATTAGTTTTCCTGAAGTTGTTGGTTTGGTTTTTTTAACCCCACAACAGCTGATTCCTCCTGCAGTTTTATGTAACACTTGTAATTACAACTTGCCCTGAAAAAGGTGAAACGATGACAAGGGAAATGAGAGCCACTGAATGGGCCAAAGCTACTCATAAGTGGTTCATAACCTTATTATATTCAGAATAGCCCTCAAGTTTTTTGGGAAACAGCCAAAGTGCTGCACTTCACCGGTATCTCTGGATGAGGAAGAAACACAGAATAACTTTGTGTACAAAGCAATCATAAGATATAATGCCATTTATACCCATGGAAATTAATATCTTATGACAGATAGACTTGATGAAGAAAGTAACTGTCAAATTTTGCCTCTGGAGCTACTTGATTGTCCACGTGCCTGTTTATACAATTTTTATTTACTTGATATTGGAGGATAATCAGAATAAAAGTTATACTGAATTATGAGTGCTGTCAAGTTTTGTATGAAAAGTATTAAAACTTTACACAAAACAGCCTTCTAAATTCCTGTCCTTCTGATCCTGTAGTCTTATCTTGCCTTTACACTTTTGTTTAAACTGTTCCTTCCCTTTTTTTCTTTTTTTTTTATTTGGAGTTGATTCAATAACTCAGTCCTTTTCTTTCTTGCAGATGTTAAAAAGAAGAAACCCTTTCTCCCCCTGAAGCAGTGCACAGCAGCCATGACATCTCCTCTGGTCCTCTGTGGAAGGTACATTGCAGCCTGCTGCTGAACTGTTATGACATGTCTCTAGCAATCAGAAAGAAAAGCTGGGAAGAGCATGTGACCCAGTGGATGGGATTAGCTTTGGAGTCTGCGGAGTATAATACAGCATGTCTTCACGGACTTCTAGCTGAAAACTTGCAGACAAGTATGGAAAAAGATGAGATTTTGAGTGTGGACCGGAAAGAAAGATGTGCTTCATTTCCAGAGTGCTGTTATAGTGGAGAGCTGATTGGCTTCCCTGCAAAGCAGCTGGGAAATGTTTCGAAGGAGGTGGATGAAAATGATAACCACGAGGATGAGGAGCATTTTCTGGAAGCCAGCACAGAAACTCTTGTCCATGTGTCTGATGAAGATGATGACTATTCAGCACTCAGCCTGGATAGTGCTAATTACCACACCACTGCTGTAGGAAAGGAACCAAAAGATGACGAGAAGAATTTAAACGGAGCAGGCTCCTTAACACAGATGGTACCTATAACAGAGAGTAACAGGGCAAATGAAGCACGTGTAATAATTGGAGATATAAGTAAGGAACCTGGCTGTGACATGGTTCCTAAAGAGGAGATGGAGGAAGAAGATGTTTGTGGCAGTATTGGCCAAAGCCTGGAGCTTTGTACTTATGAAGGCTTGCATGAAGTAGTAGATGCAGAGAAAGAAAGTCTTTCTGATTCTCCAGATGTGAAAGAAGTTGTTATGTCTGGGAAGCAGCTGCTTCATACTGCTGCAATTGCACAACAGCGCCGGAAATCTGATGCTTTTAAAGACGGGCTTGGAAAGTCTGAGTGTAATGTGGTGGAGAGTGGGATTTCTTCTGAACCATGCACCAGCAGTGACAGACAACTACATTCAGCAGCGGAATCCAGTGATTGCCTTATGCAATCTTCTCCTTGCTCTCTCATCCCAGCAGCAGAAAATGGTCTGGATGAAAGTGGTTTCACAGAACCTCAAGTGGCCCCTGAAAACAAATGCCCGTCAAATGTTAGTTCAGCAGAAGACATTCACTGTTTACATGTAAGGGATCACTTGACCACACAAGAACATTCAAACAGTCAAGTGAAACTGCGCAAAAGAAAGGTAGGATGCTCATAAAATGCAGATATTTTTTCTAATATTTTCCTGCAATTTCTTTTGAAGGTGATTCCATGACTAACTGATTGGAGATAAAACGTACTTTTCAGCCTCGTTTCGATAACTTGTCAGATTTTTCTTCAAATGGTTTTGAGAATAATGTGTCTATGTAACAAGCGAGTCTCATGAGCTCTTTTTAAGGTACGAAAATGGCTGAGCTATGTATTTGAAAGATGCACTGAATTCCCTTATATATATATAAAATAATATTTTCTAAGTTTTTCAAGGCTAAATGGATAAGTATCTTCTGTGTGTTTGGGTTGGGTTTTTTTTTGGTTTTCTGCTGCAATCAGGTATCATTAGCCCTCTCAGGGAACAGATTGTGTCTAGAGGTTTGGAAGCCTTATTGAAAAAAGAGGTAAAAAGTGCAACAAAACTTTCAAAGGAAAAGAAGGAGGGGAAACATTTTGCAGTAGTTTTTTGGTTTTCAGCTCAGCCCCATGAGTGTATGTTCTTGCAAAAAGAATTATTGCTGAGAGTGAACCGATGTTTCATAATTTTAGAGGAACCTGAGAGTTTAACTGTCTACACAGAGTAAGAAAGAGTATCATTACAAAACTTGAATGGACAGATTCCCTGGTAATAAAATTCCCATTGGCTTTCATGGCAGGAGATGTGCTGGCTGTGGCACTACAGAATTCTTCCTTAAGTCTGGCTTTCCCACCTATGCTGCTCATTCTTGCTAATAACCAATTTGTAGTTGTTTGCTCCTCTCTTGGCCTTTTTTTAATTTGACATAATCCAGCTTATTTTGTCTCTCTCTTTTTTTTTTTTGAGGGTGTAGTTTTTTTTAAAATCTGCTTCCTATTAATTTTATGGGTTTTTTTTAATATCAGGTGTAGTGCCTCAGTAGCTGTTTCACTTCAGCACAAATTCACATATCTAACATACTGTATGCCAGCACAGCATCCAGACCTTCCGCCCATAGCTTCCCTGTGTAAACTCTGTTATTATTAACACTCAATTGATATGGTTGGAAGCTGTATGTAACATTTGCAGAAGGTGTAACAAGCCCTCAGAGCCAGTCTTTGGTAGCTTTTGTAATCACAGTCAGCATGGTGACTGTTCAAGTGATCATGCAGTAAGTATGGCTCAGAGTTGCAATCAAGAAACAGAAACCTGACTAGCTGTACCTGAAATGCTACACTTACTCATCTGCAGGCAACAGTTCAAGCTTAAAAGAAAAGAAAAAAATGAAATCAACATCACATTTGAGAACTGACTATTACAACCACATACTTTAGCATCTCATTTTGTTTTTTACTGGGCATAGTTAATATTGATGCATACATTCCATATTGTTAGCAAGATTAATTTTATAATGTAATTGCAAAGTCCTATAATTAGTATCTGAAAATAAAAAGGTTTTATTATGTACAGATACAGTCACTGTGCTGTGACTCTGCCCACATTAGCTTTCAGAGTACCACACTGTATTTTTTAATAACTACTTTTCATGTGTCTCCTTGTATCTTGTTTTGAGATTATATACTCCTCTTTTAAATATACACTCATGAGAATTATATTTGAGAATATAAGTGCAATTTGTGTTTGCACCATTAAATATATAAAAAGACAGAATATAAAAATTCCACTGAGAATAATGCTGAGAAAAACTAAGAAAGGATACGAGCACAGAAAGGAGCAAATTAAGGAGTTGCTTCAAGGAGGGTTGAGAGTTACATGACTGCAGCAATTTTGAAGCTGTGTGTGCTGTAAAAGGGGATGGAGTCTGTAGATCTGAAGGAGTGACCTCGTACCACTTCGGTTAAATAAGTCTTTACCAACAACTGTAAGATGTTTGGCAAAAAGGAAAAGATACTATCTGCTGTTGCTTCTGGTATTATCTCTAAGTTCACAGGATGCTTCTACAGACAGTGTTCCTGTGTACAGGATTTTATCACTTATCTCTCATCATATACTCTTGCAAAAGCCTGTCTGTGTTGGTAATAATCTATAATGAAAAATGTGCCTATGTTTACAAACTTTCTCTGAAAAGCCACTTTTGTAATTTTAACAAAACATGAGAAAAACAGCAGACTTGAAACTGAATCCATCCATAAAAGTCAAGTATTTGTTTTGCAGGGACAGGAAGACTTAAGGGATTGGGAATGATATATAAAACTTTTTTTTCTCAAGGTCAGCAGTTCAAACACTGCAGTTAAGGCCTAAAACACACCACTATCTGATTAATGCTCCGTGTCAATTATAGTTGCACTTAAATATCTGCTCATATAGGTCAGAATATGGGAAAAGGCACATAGAGATGAATTGCTAAAAGCATTTGTGCACTCAAACCTTGCCGTGTCACCTTGGGGGATCATAGAAAGGTACTGAACTTTGGGTACTTCCATGACAGCTAAGATTTTAGGACCTTTGAGGAGACATCATTCTGCTCTTGCTGATACTAAATTCTTCTGAAAACCTGTTCCTCATTAACATATTTTAAACTGCTTTTAATTGTGGCAAGAGAGCATGACCTCCCCTCTTATCTTTAGATCTGCTGTCTTCAAACTGAAGCTGAGGTGAGACAGTGTGGATCTGTTGTGCTTGCTCTGCAGATGAATGCCAGTTTGAGGGCTCAAGGGCTTAAACTTTAGCATCTTTGACCAGCACTAGCTCCATTTCAGTAAATTGCTTTAGTCATGATGGATGTACTGACACTGAATATACTTTTTACAAACAGGTCCAGCTTCTACAGCATTCTTTGCTCCCTCAAGTTGCCAGGGTTCACATGGCTGATACACAGCACCCTGCTTTCCTTTGCTTTCTCAGAGAGACTTCCTAAGGCTCGGAAATAGGAAGCGCCTGAACGTAATTATGAGACGTTAATGATGTTAGATGTAATTGAAAGATCCCACAGTAATCAAGCTATCCTGTTTTTGTGTTGACTGTTAATCAATTCAGTTTATCCACAACATGAAGTTGCTGGTTATTAATGGTTCAGAGTAGCAAAAGCATAAATGGATTAACTGTATGTAGCTACAACAACCAGTCCCTGCTGTATGCTCTCCTAGGTTAAAAAAGTTTTAGATTTTAAAACAGTCATTTTAGACTTACATATTCTGAATTTCAGAAGACAGGAATAATCTTTGGAACTAGTGAGCAAGCTCCAGTGCTTTTAACATGGGGCATCCCAACAGTTCAAATGTGTGTTCTCACTGGGTTTGGACTCAATGATCTTTAGAGGTCCCTTCCAGCCCTAACATTCTGTGACTTATAATGCAATGGAGCTTTTAGAGAACAGCATCATGCAAAACTGGAAGAGTATTGATTGCTCATTCTTAAGGGAGTACCAACAAAAGGAGAATATTTAGTTGTTATACACTGATTTTAAAATGGAAAAACAAATGGCCATTACTTTGTAAAGAGTCTTGCAAATTTTTGCATTTGCCTCATTTTACGTTTTCTCCAAGACACTCATCTCATCCAGCTTAGGGATAGCCAGCCAAATCCCTGCTGGAGGATACTAACACATAAGAATACACTAATACATAATCAAAACTGACTTTCAACATGAAAAAGCTGCTTCATTCAACATCAGCACAAAAAGGTGGGTTGAGGCATATAGTTTCACAATAAATTCTCACCACTAGTTTTCTGAGCACAGTCACAGCCAGGTGTTACAACCTATATTAATCAGTATTTTGTAAATGTAATTTAAAAACAAGGCTAAGATACCACTTTACATGATGAATCGGTAAAGGAGTAGAAAGTAATCTTTGCGAAGTTTGAATAGCTTCATTAAAAATCCATAAAATCTAAAAAAAAAAAAAAAAATGCACAGCAATGAACTTGCCTTACAAAAGAAATTTTGTTTCCCAATTTCATTGGTTTTGTCCTCCCCACCACCCCTCCCAGTCTTAGATTTTAAACCGAGATATTATCCCCTATAGATAGGGGGAAAAACAGGGATGCAACAGAGACAATTCATATTTCTCTCCTGTAGGGTAATGTTATAGCACCTATTATTTTAAATAAAATGCAAAGTGACTCATGACTATGGAAAAAAAAAAGAAACCATAAAACCCCATGTATAACAGAAAATTGCATGGAGTACAGTTCATGGAGTACTGTAATATCTCTGCATTTAAGGAGAGGACACGATGGAGCACTGAAAAGCATTATGCATACAAGATGACAGAATTACTATTAATAGCCTTTTTAATAAGGAAGTTGTATTTTAATATTTAAAAACAAAATTTAATCCAAAAAACTCACTTAGCAAGATAGTACCAAAAGACTGAGGAAAAAAAGAAAAACAACTGTGAAAAGATAAACAGATTTTTTCACTGAATATATGCAAACATATAAGAAGCGTATTCTCATTTAATCCAGAGCAGATTCAGGAAACATTACATTACATGGACTGCTTTGATACAATGTAATTCAATATCTGGATGGAAGAAGAAGAAGTAAAAGAGTTTAATTCACACACACAAATGAACATTGTCATGGCAAAATTGTTAGCTACCTGTTCAATTGTTTCCTTAGTTTGGATAAGGTTATATACATTTGCATGCCCTTACACTTGAAGTTAAACACAGTTGACAGAAAATCTGTCATTCATGGCAATAATGAAAAACTTTAATTTCTTTCTATCTATCTGTCTATCTAATCTATCTATCTCCTATGTATTATATTCCAGATTGTAATAAGGTAACAAAATTTGCTGCTCTGACAGCAGCCCTTTTCTCAGGCATCTCAAACCGATGTTCCTTTCCAATGCTTAATATAGGATCATAATATGTCTTGGGTTGGAAGGGACCTGTAAAGGTCATCTAGTCCAACCCCCCCTAAAATAAGCAGGGGCATCTTACACTAGATTGCTCAGTGCCCCATCAAGCCTGACCTTGAATGTCTCCAGGGATGGGGCCTCCACCACCTCTCTAAGCAACCTGTTCCAGTGATCCACCTCCCTCATGTTAAAGAACTTTTTCTTTATGTCTATATCTATGCTTTCCTAACTTAAAAACGTTACCCCTTGTCCTGTTGTTACATGCCCTAGTGAACAGGTCTTCCCCAGCTTTCTTCTAGGCTCCTTTCAGGTATTGGAAGGTCACTACAATGTCACCCCAAAGTCTTTTCTTCAGGCTGAACAACTCCAACTCTCTCAGCCTGTCTTCATAAGAGAGGTGCCCTCTTGTTTTTTGTTGCCCTTCTCTGGACACACTCCAACAGGTCCATATCCTTCTTGTGTTGGGGGCTCCAGAGCTGGGCGCAGTACTCCTGGTGAGGTCTCACCAGGGCAGAGTAGAGGGGCAGAATCACCTCTTTTGATCTGCTGGCCACACTTCTTTTGATGCAGCCCAGGGTGTGGTTGGCCTTCTGGGCTGCAATTGCACATTGGTGGCTCCTGTCCAGCTTTTGATCCACTAGTACCCCCAGGGCTTTTTCCACAGGGCTGCTCTCTAGCATGTCTTCCCCCAGACTGTATTCATCTGTCTGGTTGTTATTTTCACTAACCTGTAGGAGAAACAGGTTCTAGAACACTGGAGAAAAGTTACTGTCACAGTATTTTTTCTGAGAAGTCCATAGAAAGATCTTTGGAGTAAATCTTTCAAAAATAAACTCTCTTGGACTTAGAAATCAAGAAATCAATTTCAATATAGTTCAGACAGACCGTGGTTCAACATTGAAGTTCTGGTTGCTTATCTAAATTAAGTCTGAAACTTTTGTGGTTCTCTTCAAATGTGAAACTACTGGTTTGATATTGAGATTTTTGATTGAAAGTATTAATTAATTCTGTAAGATTAGAGATCATAAAGTACTGTCAAATTTCCTGCACATAGTCTGGTAAAATAAGAAACGGATACATCGGGCAATGTAATGTGTTGTGCCTGGTGAAGTTTTTTATATCAGCTGTATTCCCTCCAAGAAAAGGTATAGCCTAGAATACTACTTGAGGGAGTGCTAACAGGAGTATCAAACTAATTGGAGTATGTGTGATGAATTTGCATCAGTTTCTATTCTCAGGTAATGTCAGACTGCATTTCAGTCTCATTAAAGTATTTTGCTTATGTGCCACTGAAAAAGTAGTGAAGTAAACATTTTGTGTACAAATTCCTCATATCTCTTAATATTTGTGACTTGCAGTTCTTCATGGTGGACTGGTTAGAGGCTTTCCAGTTTCAAACAGTTGATGTTGTCTCAAAGTCATTCCTACAAGACTAAAGAGTGTAGCAGTCGGGGCTATTTCCTAATACTCACTATTATTACTACTATTGTAATCCAAAGTTCTAGATTAAATGCTGTGTAGTTTGCAAAGTATGCTTAAGGACACAGCTAATGTCAGCATGACAGCAGCAGCCAATATCAATGAGATTCAAACTAATTTAAGAAAAAGATTATCAGAAGGATGGCAGTAAATGCAGAAACGTGGGTAGAAGGTTACCTGGGGTAACACAAGTTTTGTAGCAGTGCCTTTGCCCCGCACAAAAGCTGTGAGTTTTTGAAGTATGGTTTTGCATTTTCTGTACTGTTGCAATAAAGCCTGTTTCATTATTTAATCAATTATAATTATGCTAATGTGAGAAAACAATTGCTTAGTTGAGTTCGGGCCATCCAATCCATATTTGCCACTTGAGTATTATGCTTGCCCATGGATTTGAAGGCTTGACTCTCTCTCATTACGATCCATAATAATTTTTTTTTTACAAGTCCAGTTTTGGTGAGTTAGAAAATTAGGTTCTTCCAGGAGCTTCTGCTTCTATCACCCTGTAAATTGACTCCACAGGAAGCCTATGGAGCCTTGCCTGCTGGATTGGACCTCCCAGTAAAGTTTCTGGGAGAAGTGGTAAGAAAGCTTCCAAAAAAGTCCTGAAAGAGCTGCCTATTTTACTGAAATGGTTTCCTCACACTTTTTTCTCTGCCATCTCTACTATTTGCATTGCATGATCCTTTTCAACTCAGCGCTCACTTGTCAGCAGTAGATTCTTATTTTTAAAGTAATGTGAGCTTGTTATGAACAATAGTATCCAACATTTTAGATCTTTTTTCTGATTTTATTGCACTTAAAATACCAGAGACCAAGCTTCCGGATCTATCACATGTATGTCTTTCTAAAGTCTTAATTTGCCTTTACCTCTATTCTGTCTTTGTTGAGAAGGAATAACTTCATGAGTAATTATTTTTTCATATAAATTTTTAATTTAGCTTTTAAGAGTCTTGAAGTGTAGATTTTTAAATGGAAGCTGGCTTAGTGGGGATCAAGTCTAAAGTATTGCTACACAAGTAGTAATATATACGTATATGTAAGCTAATCAGTGATGAACACTTGTTAGTATTGCATTGTAACAATAACATAAACATAGGAAAGACAAACATAGATGATTAAAAATATTAATAAAAAAACAGGAATGTACAGGAAATCTTAATTCAAAATGAAACTGTGCATTTTGTTGTATCCTGGTTTTGTCATAGGGAATTGAATTTACCTTCCTGAGATTCAGTCTGCAAATGTGCGTCAGCCAGAGGAAGATGACAGGTCTATAAGTTGGTGATTTTCAGTCAGTTGTTTTTAATTGCACTTTTGCAAAATATGATGTATAGATGCATTGATTTCCCATAGTTTATATTTTCCCATTAGGTATTTTTTAAAGATAATCATTTTGTGAATATTGTAGTGGAGCAATCCAACAGCCAGGAAAAAAAATCTGCTTTCTCAAATTATAATGATCATTAGAAATTTTAAAAATGTGGACAACAATGAATGTTGTTTGGATGGTTGTAGGAGACGAAGCCTTCACTGCTTCAGTCTGGATCTTAAAAAACCATAGATGGAAGTCATTAGAACTACTGTCTTCTTAGATTATGTTTAAGTGCCTTGCTTGAACGTGGGTGTTAGAATAACTTACAACACTAGAGACTACAGGAGCTAGTTAGTATAGAAGCACTATGACAGCAAAATTACTTTCAAATCATACAGTTCTCTAACTACAATTCCTGTCAATGTTTTTTCTTAGTTTTGTGAAGGAAAATGGTAAATGCAATTATTGGAAATCTGTTAATCTGTTTTTAAAGATGATCATTCAAACAGCGGAAATCTATCTTATCATACATGGAATTTGGATTTGCTTTTGTTCTTTTTCTGTATCTCTTGTAATTTTCAGATTTCGTTTCTAAAGCTTTTAGGAAAGAGCAGGGATCTGTTTTTCCAAACTCACAATGTGAATATGAACACCATCAAAACTGATGAGAGATCCTAAGCCACAGCAGCTTTTTGAAAGGTTAGTTGCTACCCACATGACTCACAGTTACAGTCTGTAGTATTAGTACAGCGGGCAACTATTACTGAGATCCATGGTTGCTTCACCACAAAGAATTTGCTGCATTTGCACATTGCTATTAAAGGGTCATAATTTTGAAGGCATTGGGAAGAATCTGGCAAGAGCTGCAAGTAAAGCAAAACAAATAGTATGATTTCTTTAAAAAAAACCCACCCTGAAACCTCCTTGGATGTAATGAATATTTGTTTCTCTTTTCTGCATTGAAAACTTGCTTCCTAAATTTACATTTCATAATGAAGGTGTGGTTAAAAAATGTAAATGGACAAAACCCGTTGGATCTACGTTTTTTAAGTTATGCGTATTATCTATGGCAATTAGTAGAAAGTGGTGGTCATAAAGCACTCCCATTATTGTGGTTAGATGACCATGAATTTTCTCTCTTGCTCTCAACAAAAATATGTATCATAAATATTATCTTCATCTGGGAAGCTAAAGAATGCTTTCCCACAGACTTCTTTAGTGTTTGGATTGAAGTATGATGTATTTCAAACAATCTGAAAAGTATTTAAAACAAGCTCAGAACAGGATGGGATGATTGCCAGGCCATTACAGCATAACCTTTATGCAAATTTTACTTTGACACATTTTTGTGACAGTGTTCAGCAATAAATTTTAAAGGCTGCCAGGGTTGTCTAGACTGCAAACCAAGAGCCTGTTGCACATCAAGTAATGCATTAGTTGGAGTTGAGCTACCTAAAATGGTCATGAAAGTATTTGTATTTATACATGGTTCATAGTCATGCACTATTGCTTCACCAAAATGATACTACACTCTTCCAGAGCCAATGTGGAGACCTTTAGTTTCATGCAGTTTGTACTCAAAAATTTCTAATTTTGTCCAGGTTTGCAATAATTGGCTGGAATAAAAGTTTTAAAACTATTTTTGTTTGTTTTTAAAATAAATCTTGAAGACATTCTTTTGGTAAGGGCCAATTATTTGCTGTTTGTAGTGGATACATTCTCAATTGTAGGTCATGTTAAATGGACTAATGACCACATTCTAAAATTACACCAGACTTGGAATTAACACCACATTTTTGAGGGAAGCTGTTTTGGAAGAAATGAATGGACATAGTATGCAAAAAAAAAAAAAAATTAACACTCTAGCAAATTGGAAGTGAATTTTAAACACTTGGGTAAACTTTCTAGATTATGTGACATCACTATCCACAACACACTTTTCCATTGGTTAAAGAAAAATTTTAAAAAGGGCTTTGCTTCCTAGAACTGTTCACCTGGAACTTTAATGAGCATGGCTTTGAAGCCATAGCTATGGCAGAGCAGGTCTTTAAGCACAACCCTCTACTGCAGACGTGACCTGTGCTAAAAGCAAAAGCCTTTCTGTTAGTGGTGCTGTGTCTGAGGAGGAGGCAGAGAAGGGTAGCCCATCCTGGTCAGCTCTAGGGCTGGAGGCTTTACAGCAGTGAGGTCTTTGCCACTGCTATTAAGAAGTATTTGGCCATGGTAGTAAGGTGATGGTGAAGTCCACAGGTATCTGACCAAGTTCCGTGCAGTAATGAAAAGCAAACAAGCAAGGAGAACCCCCCACCATGGGCTGAACTGCAGCAGGGTCAGAGACACATGCAGTGTTTCCCATGGCATTTTTTTTGTTTGCTTATGGTGTTCTGTTTTGTGTTGTGTTTGGTTTTTTTCTTGCTTCCTGTCATGGTAGTACATATGATTGAAACACCTAAAAAATGTGTTGCTCATGCTTATGTCCTTTTACTGCTCTATTTTAATGGTAACATAAGAGGTTTGTAAAGATAAAGGGGTCTATGCCACCAATAGGGTGTATTTGGTATAGCTTTACAAAATGAAACAATACTATTTCTGCTGCCAAAAAGTATTCCAAGCTCCAGGAGGATATGGCCTAAAATGGTTATGAATTCAAATTTAGATGGATATTCTTCCTCCTATGAAAAAAATCCAGGCAGCAGTACAGCTTCTCTCTATATGTATGTGTGAGTGTCTGTGTGAGCTGGGGTAAATGTATGGAAAATGTAAACCAGATCCTTGCTCTCCTTCATAACTCTGTCATAACTGACATCTAACGCTTTTAAAACAATGGAACATAAGGAACTTGGCTTATGCACACTGCATTAACCAAAAATTGGCCCACTGTAACATGAGGATGCCCTCCAATAATGTGCCATATTACAGCAATAACTTTCATACCTTAAGTTTCACATTGTTTTTTGCTGTCTCACCTTATATAAAAGTCAGAATAGAAAATGCAATATGTAAAGTATTTATGTTAAATGGAAGTTTATTTATCCTTTTCTGTAAGATGTCTCCTTTACAAACATTTTTGCACACAGCACATTAAATTAAACAAGGTTTTCTATTTGGATATCCTGAGTGTCTTATTCATTTGGATATTTTTACTTCAACATAAAATGTATCATATACCCATTAAAAAAAAACCCAAACTTTAAGGAACTTGGTCTGTTCTTGTACTGCATGTTTTAATCTCTTAAGTGGATCTTCAGCCTTCTTAAAAAAGATGGTTTGCATGCATTAATAATCATTGATACGTGATTCATAGCTGATAGGAAGGCATGAAGTACATGAAAAAATTCAGCAGTGCTAAAGCTCACAGCTTGTGCTGTATGTTTCTAAATATTTTTAAAGCTGACATCTTTACTGCATTGAAAGTGAAAAAGCATGGCCACAAGCAAAAAATTGGGAATGTAAACTAAACTGCTTTCCTACATCCAGATTTTCTGAAACACTACACTTCACTTCTGATAAATGCCAAGCTGTGTTTCTCTCACACAAATTTAGTAGTGACTGTATGTGTACATCACACCTCACTACATCCACTGAATTTATTCCAGCACAGTAAACTCACCTGTTTACAAATATTCTCTACTGCTTAATAGACATGATGTTGTGGTAGACGAGCACTGTCCTGTTTAGGCTTTACAATTATATAAGAATTAAAATAGCTGGAGAGTCAGTAAGAGAAAAACTAGAACAAAAAAGACAGGGATATTGAGAGACAGTCTTATAGGTGAGGTAAGACTGGAAAATAGGTGAAAACTGATTTTCCATGTAAAGTGATCATTCAACTCTTAATTGCACAAAGCTTTCTCAACTCACAAAAATGACTCCCAGATGAACAGTTTGTCTGCTTTCAGGCCTTAACAGAGTCAAAGATAATTTGGGGAGAAATTCTTCCATATATGTAACTTGATTAATATCCTCGTGGATAAATATTGTGCAGGAATTGTAATTTAGCACATTTCACAAACATTTTATTAAGCTGCTAGAAAGTCATATTGTAACAATCGATTGTGTTCTTGCAAACAGAAATCCATGAACAGTTATGAGTGTGGGGAAATCAACATTATCAGTTTCAGAATACATGAATTTATACCTGAATTTTGCTCTCTTGGGAATAGTAGCAGAAGCTTTCTATTAGAATGTCATTTTTTTTTTTCTAGGTCAACCGCACTCTCTGTCAGATAAAAGTCCTCCTTCATCCTACTCATACTCTTCTAGCCAGCATGTTATGATCACTAATTCTTCCCCCCCACTCCTGCCTTTTCCTAAATGCTTTGAATTTTTTTCCTCATTTCATGTACTAAGCTCAGTGTGGCAGTATTAAACTTTTTAGCCTTTTGGAGCTTATGTGTATTTAAGGGAAAAATCACTCAGTGACATGAGAATGCTGTGTATTTTTCTCCTTGGAAAAATTATCATTTCACAGGGTTTGATACCAAGCTTAAGGCAGAAGGCAAGCAGAGCTGTGCAGTCAGATGAACAGATTAGGAAGGGGATATGAAGTTGTTGGAGAAAAGGGTGAGCAACTTATACAACTCTAACTCCACTTTGATACAAGGAGGAGAGCTGTCCCAAGCACACTCAAGAGCTAGTTTCGTAGTGGTAATAGTTCCTAGTCCCCTTGCCCAACACTCATTTCTACAACTATGTAACATCTCTACTCAAAGACATTTATGAGACTATCTGACAAAGCCCTGAGTATTCTGTGTCTTTTTCACAGCTTCTTTATCAGGTCCAGGCTGCAGTGACTTCATGCCCAATTCTGGGCTTCCTCTATTATGCTCAGTTCATGGAGGACAAGCTCTCCTGTGTCAACAGCATTGCCTCATGAAGCATAATTATGACAGTTTAAATGTCAGCACTGTTAGTCATTGATGATTGTCTTAGGGTTTAAGTAGAAATTTCTTATTTTTTAGCCGCTATGTTCAGAGGCAGCGTTGACCAGCAGTGAAGTATAATTGTGGAGCTTTGATCTTTGCTTTGAAACGTCTTTTAAAGAAAATTCATCTATGCCGAGAATGACATTAGAGGCTGTTTCTGGAGTTAGACCAGGATTCTGAAGGTGAAAGGACACTTTTCCAGCTCTCTCAACAAGTCCCTGGGAAAGTTAAAAATAAGTCTTGCTGAAAAAAAAAAAAAATTGGCACATGTTATTTGAGAAAATTTCTTTATTCCAGGAACTGCCTCATGTAGCAGAAATTTATTTACCATCTGTGTAGACTTGGAAAATTTTCCATCTTACCAGATACACAACTGAAATAGAAACAGATTTTCCGTTCCTAAGCTTTCCACCAACCTCTGCTTTAAGAGAGTGCTGTTGTAAAATCTTCTGAAATTTTCGTGTTCTCTGAAGGGGGGTAGCTCAACTATAGCCCATCTGTCAAACTCTGAAGTTCTAGGTGTGACCTCTAATGATGTCACTTCACTATTGCAAAAGTGTGTCACTTGGGGGAAGGAAAGGAGGAGTTCACAGACCGAGTAGCTTAAAATATGTGCTTGTTTTAATTATTATTACAGTTGCCTTAATTACTGTTATAGTACTGACTTCTAATAAAATAGTCACTTGAAAAATTTGTTTTCTTTCAATACAGATTTACTGCCTTAATTTCATAGCTGTGCAACTGCAGGGGATGGGGGGGAAACGGTTTAAAAAAAATTAAAATGTTTCAGTCTTAAAGTAACTGGTTCTTTAAAATGCAAAGCAACCTGACTATTCATACTCAGCATGTTGCTCCCGAGTACTGATACAGATACGCAGGCCAGAAACAAACACAAGTACCAGGACTGAGAAAGGAGTCGAGGAAGAGATGTCAGGGTGCATCACTTGTTTGCAGTAACTGGTTGGGGTTTTTTCTTTCATGTATTCTGTTGGTACATTTTGGTTTTGCTTTTATGCACACTGGGGACCCTCAAGAACCATGGGGTATGATTCTTTGCTGATGCTTAGATGTCTTTGATCCTATCTATCAAAATAGTACTTCTGTGAGTAACAAGCTTGTTTTAAAAGGCAGGCATCAAAACTTTCCTCTTTGAAATCCAGCAGTCTGATTCACTTAAAGAAGAAGAAAATCTATCTGCCATTCTTATTATCATTACATTTTTTCTGCCTTTTGTATTTTTACCTGCCTCAGTGTTAATTATGTTTGGTTGAAGTGGCTTATCCTATATAGGCCAATCACAGATGCTTTTGCTTTCGTAATCTTGAGTCTTTGAACTAGTAAAATTCTATGAGATGTGAAATTGTTTTAACGACAAGTATTACTAAACCCTTTAATCTGTCAGTTCTCATCTGTATTTTTAACTGCATTTTGTCTATTTTTGGACTTTTTAATAACTTTTTTATTTGACTGCATACATTAAGGTAAGCTATTTTTCATTTGACCAAAATCATGTAATTGTGAAAATTAACAGGTGTGAATTTCAAGCCATTATATTTTCTCTCCCATTGCTGCTAAATCATCTGCAATCCTGAAAAGAGGAAATTAGAATTTATATTCTCAACGTGCAACTGCATGTGTTATTCAACAATGTTAAATTTTAAATGCAGTTCCCAAAGAAGCAGATGTTTTTCCTGTTGTTTTCAGTTAGCTTTGAGCTGGTGGGTTAAGGCACATATGTGCAGCAGTGTTTTAGTTTGGGGGCAGGAGCATACTTTTGAAGTGAGCTTGCTGATTGATGTGATATAAAGCATGATAAGTGACATGGTGAAAGACGTGAGATGGTGAAGTACAATGTGGATTGCCTGATTTGATAGCTGCATGGCTGATTTGATAGATGCTAATACAGTGCTTCACAAAGAAAAACTGTATTTTAGGATTGCCAATAGCCAGGGAACATTTTTCAGATATTAGGAACTTTAAAAAGGATCTCAGAGGGTAGCAGATTCATATCTGCACAGAGCAAGAGGTAAGGCTAGTCATCAGATGTAGTTACAGCAATGTGAAGATGTGGGACTCTGTCTTCTACCCTGACCAAACTAGCTGCAAGATATGTAATTGTTGTAACTGCATAATGTTAACTACCAACAAATCTTCTGGAGACAGATTTTTAAAAGAGGTCTGTACATTACAGTTTCTCTTTAGGTGAATTTGATAAATATTCCCTGGTAGAGGAATAAGTGTTTCTGCCTTAAGGTTAAAATTTAGCCCCTAAACAAACTAGGCAGTCTCTTGAGATTTTTTTACAGTTTCTGTTTCAGCTGTCTGAAATATATCAGATCCAGTGTAAAACTAGTGAAAAATATTTTCCCTCTGTACTTGTGCTTTCTAGTTCTCTCACTAATTCCCAGTAGTCTGGTGGTAATGTGTTCATTCTGTTGGCCAGCTGCTCAGCTCTCCATGAATGCATCCTCCTGATGTGCATTTCCCAGGATTTTACAAGTCAGTGTCCTATCCCACTTGAACATAAAACTTTCTTGAAAACAAAACTATATACCACTGGGGATCTAGACAGAAAATGTAATGCAAGCATAATTAAACTCTGAATAAGTCTGAATAAGTGATGGGTAAGGAAATAACAAATATTGTGCAATATAACCACAAAATTGCTCCTAATCTGTGTTTTAAATGGAAGTAGAGAGAAGGCTATGTCTTCCATAGTAGATATTTTTTTTGTCTCTGACATAATTAGCTTTTTTTTGCTTTTCTGAATTATGACCTGTAGTAGAATGGAATTCTTGGGGGGTCCCTTGATAGTTGGACCCTGTAATAAAGCCAGTAAGATCCTCCACTATTGCCATTGGTATTAGCTACAGTCTTTCGTAAGGATAGAATTGTGAGCTACCTATTTAAGGTTTGTCTGTACAGAGCAAATAGAAACTGTATGAGTAGACTAAAACAGCAGTAGCTGATTTGTTCCCTCTTGCAACACATTTTTCACCAAAAATGGCTTGTGGGACCATTAAACACCAAGTGCTAAGGGAGCTGAGAATAGGAATTGTTTTACCCCTGGTATTACCCCAGATTCTTCAAGACAAAAGAGATAGTCAGCAGCTAGAAATCATTGCTTTCTCTTGGTCATCCCAAGGCACTTTTGAGTGGCTTTTTTTTAAATCAAAAATGCAAAGGAAATATTTGTCTACAGTTTATTTTAAGACTCTTCATTTATTGTGAAGCCTAACATTGGATTCAGTGGTATACAGTGCTTGGATTCAATTTGCAATGTAATTCTGTACAGATTGGGAAAAATCTTTGTGCATAGAATTGTGTAATAGTAAGTACAGTTTATAGTGGGTATTTTGGATTTGGGCCATCTATCTAAGTTGGATGCTCTCTCTAATTTAACACTGACTGAGATTTACACCCAGGCCACAATTCCAGCAGGCACAGCAAATGTGGATTGTGACTTAACCCAGTAATGCACAAGGAGTGTCCGTGTTGAAAGCTATCTATGGCATCTACTTCATTACATTGTTGGTCATTCTCTGCCTGAGTGGCTCACATTAGTCCATAACAAATAGTGACCTTCGTCTTTTCTACCATGACCAAAGCATAAAATCTTCTACCTTTTATTTGGGAGTCCGTGTTGTATGCAGATGTATTTTGTGGCAGTTGTTCTGATCATTTTTGGCAGCATGTGGAACAGTTGCTTTGTGACTCTTTCACTTCATATGCTCTGTAGGGAAATAAGATAAACATTCACTTGTTCTAGTTCAGTCTGTTCTGTTGAAATCATCTCCATTTGTCTATTATTTGTGTTTTAAAAGGCAGTATGAGAATTTCTAGAAGTAATCATTGTAGAAGCTTTTTGTTAAAAACAGTGTATAACATTTATCACAATCTCCAGTAAACACTCAATTATTTCAAGTTGTTGTTTAGAAAATCTAACCAAAACTTAGCAGATTGTGGAAAGAGTTACTGATCATAACATCAGTGCAAGCATGAATCAATCAAAACAGAGAAGTCATTTTATGATCAATCAAATTCAGAGCTGTTAAGGACTTGGGAGTTCCTTGAATTACAATACTTCATTAAATCTTGAGGGTATAGCATGCAGGCAAAATGAGCATTTTATGCATTTTTTTTCAATAGCGAGTAGAATCATATTGAATATGTAACTTATAAAAAGAATATCCCATTTGAAATAATAATATGTACATAAACTTAGAGAAAACCAGTAGAAAAAGAGATTGGCTGTGTCCTGGGGATTTTTGCAAGCTTAAGCCTGTTGACTGAGCTTTGGAAGCCAAAAATTTTGAACTACCAGTTAAATCAGTTAATACATAACCATCTAATTATGCTTTTTAGTAAAGGTTTCCTATGGAATAAAATAGGAGTAGATCAGTTCAGAGTGGGACAGATGATCTCTTAGGACTGTTCTGATTACATCTGCTTCTGCCAGGTGTTTAAAGAGAGTTGTCTTGGCAGTCGCTAGAGCCTTCCACATTTCCTTGGTTTCACTGAATGTCAGGAAAGATGCATTCTAACTAGTGATGGAGATACTTCTGCTGAGTTATATCTAATGCCAAATGAACCACCTCACCCAAGACAGGCTATGACCAGTTGTATGGTGAGGCACTAATCACACAAAAGCTGAGTGTATTGACAAGGAGGATACAGACAGAAAAATGACATATCTGTTACAGTGTCCATTTATCACTTAATGCTGTACTTTCACTATCTGTACCCACATGGGTTATACAGCAGAACTGTATTCTTTGTCATGTAGGGGATTCATTGGATGTGGCAGTTGCCCCATAATCTTTTTATAAACACTAATAGAGTTTTGTGACTATGAGAAAATACAATGATTGAAGGACAGAGAAAAAATTGTGGAGAAGAAACAGGTCTCCAGTGTTAACATTTCACTTACACGAGCTGCTTCATGTGAGCCAGGGCTCTCACAATTAGGCAGTCTCTGCTAAATTACACTGAAGTGGAATTTACTAACCGGAAAGATAACGCTTGTTCCTTGAAAGAAAAACTCAAAAGATTTGATAATTAGCTCTCAGAGGAGTACATTGGTTATTTTACAGCTGTGGACAAAACAGTAGAGACCTTATTTATTGACCTAGCTATCTGACAAATCAGGAAGAGATCAGTGTCACGGAATCTTTTTGAACAGACCACCTCCTGACACTGGGAAAGGTCCAGATGAGGTCAAAACCCTCAGCTTCCTGTCTCAAAGAGGAAAAGGAGAAAAAAAAATCTGATAAACATAAAGCTACACAGAGCTGCTTTGGAAATCTCTGGAGATGAAGGGAAGTGGGGGAAGAATATTTAAAAAAAAAACCCAAAACCAACAACTCTTGCTAAATCTAGTTAGACAGTACATGCATTCAATAAATATCAAGAAAATTGATTTACATTTTTTCCAGTTTGATTACATTGTCAGAACTGAGTCTGAAACATGAGAAACAGTAATGAAACATCCACTAGCAGGCAAAGTTAGAGCAAACACAATCATTACCCACTAACCAGAGCATTAAATACACTTCCAAATGTTTCCACTCTGGGGAGGGATCAGAGAAGCAAGGTTAAAAACAGAAAGGAACTTAGCCTGGAGGCCAGCACTGTTGCTTAGGTCAAGTCAGCTTTGGGAAAAACACGTATCCTGCCTATCATTTTCACATCCTTGAAATGGAGTTAATATTGTTTCCCTTGTCATGTGTATTTTAAGGTTAACTGTATTAAAAGTACACTGAAATGTTGTGTTAACAGGACCCATACAATTGCCTGAGATACATAGGTGGAAGTTCCTCAAGAGTCTTGAAAAATAGCCTTCGGTGCTGCAATGTTACAATGCGTGTTACACTCCTATCCTTTTGTGATTCAAACTCACTGCTTGCTCCCAGTGAGGGCAAGTCTCCCATTTTTTAAGCAATCATGCTTTAACACCATTTTTAGATGAAATTTTGATGCTTGCACAGTCCCATACAAAATAACTTGTAGGTGTACTCTTACTCATTTGCATGTACTTTATGTCTCTCTGAGGTCTCCATACAACAGCTTGAGGAAACTATATGACCCTTTTCCCAATGCCCTTTTCTGCCATATTTCTCCATAAGCGGATGTTCCTTTCAGCTCTCTATTCACCTCTCTTCAGAAATTACACAAAAGCTCAGCCTCTTTTGAAGTTATGTACTACTGAACTTAATTGCATTTTTAGAGATATTTATCTTTCTAAACATAAGTGTCTGTGGCAGCAGAAGGACCTATCATAAATGGTTTCAAAACCATTCCTTTAAAACAGGCAGCTGAGCCCTTGACAAGAGAAAAATAAATTCTCAGTATGAAAAGGCCTCTTCTGGGCATGGTTGCCCTGGATGAGGCAGACAGCAGATGGATGCAAATCAGTTTGGTGAAATCCTAATTTTATTGCTAACAAACTCTTGGTTACTTCAAAAAGCCTCAGATTTTACCTGTGGTCATCTAGTTCTCTGGGACTGACAGTAAGCTCTGTCATTTTATCTTTTTTTTAATGAAGAAGAGCCAAATGTTTTTTTGCTCATGTTATTTAACACTGACTTAGTGAAACAGACATATTGGCATTTATGTGTCTCGACATGAGTCAGTGGAAGCAGGATTTAACTATGGAACTGCAGTTTATAAATATTTTATTGGAAATTCTAGCACAATTCTGCATTTATCTTTCTCCCTCATGTTTGATAATGGTAATGTTTATTTTAATATTAAATTTCTCTACACTAAGAAATACTTTCAGATTCTAAATATCCTGTTCTGCAAATTGAGCAATCACTGGTTGAGCATCATTTGCTACAAGGTTCTTTGAATGCACTTAAAGCCTGCAGTGTTCTTGCAGCTGTTCTTCCTTGGGGAGGCCAGCTGGTGGTGACTCTAAATTCACTACAGCTTGCCTTGGCACTGGCTCAAGACTGAGTCAGGTTCTTTCCCAAAATACGTATCCCTGTGTTTTTCTGCTGTGCATTTCTGAGACTGTAGTTTTGCTCTTTTGGCCTCACTTGTGAATCAGTAGCCAGAGTTTTCATGCAATGTTTCTTTTCTCCCCAAGCTGATTTTCTCATGGTGTGTCTTGTATTAAGCCAATAGAAGTTGGCATACACCACAGATAAAAATCAAGCCCAATGATCTGATACAAAATACATACATATATATATATATAAAAAAAATAGTGTAGGGTTGGTAATTCTTCAATTCTATTGGGATAATGCAGTCATATCTCATGAGATAATGTTTGATTAAATTGAGGAAAAAAATACTGGAGTACACTTGAATGCTCTCAAGCTAGTTATCTCAAGTTCTCTAATAGAAACATTTTGATTGTATGAGGACATAAGCTAATGTGTGCCAGCTGCTCTGTAGTTAACAATTCCAAAAGTCTCATTCTCCTTTCTCAATTTTTTTTCTTTGCAGACATATTTCATGCAAAAACTATGCTGACCTTCAAAGATGTTTTATGTTTTTGTCACAAGATGTGTTGACAGTGTTTATTTCTTTTAGTATCAGGAAACCCTACATCTAAAAGATATTTTTTAAGTGTAGCAAACCATCTTGTTATTTCTATATTTATGAAAGGTAAATAACCATAGAGTTGTATGGTTAATATAGGAATAGAGGAAAAGTTTTAAGATAGATTAATATTACTGTTTCATCATACAGAAAACAAACATTTTTAAAGAAGTTAGTAAACTTTCAATCAAGGAAGAATCCATTCCTTTAATTCATCACTACATGTACTCATTAATTGGAGATGATGGCTATTGTTTATCTTCTGAACACACCTAGAAATAATAGGTTTAGAAACAGTGTAGTCCTATTGTCTTATAAAACTTCCGAAGATACAATCCACAGACGTTCTTTCCGAAAGATCATATACTCCAAAACACACAGTGCTACTTTTGTTTAGTGGCTTTACTTAACATGCATTTGCAAGGGTAAATAAGCTGGGCTTTAGCAATTTTGTAGTTGCATTTCCAACAGATCATTCTCTTCAAACTGTACTTGTGTGAAAGCAATACAACACTTCTAAATAGGGAGTATGGAGTATACCTACATATATGTTTGGAAAAAACTCTGTGCAAGGTGTATCTCATTACCAAAAGTCACTGTGGGACACTGGGAGGGTCTTCTAAGATTCCCATTTCAGAAGTGTTAATCATAGTAAACCCAGTCAGTTTTTAATCCTGAAAAGCAAAGGATCAGGTCTAAAATAAAGAGTGGCATTTCAGCTTGTTATCAACAGAACTTTATGACAAAGGAAAATAATGTTAGAAGATATTAGGGCAGATTTTTAAACAAATGTTTCTACTTCATTCTGTGGTGGTTTTATACCTCATGCTTGAGGACATGCTATTGTTACTACATCATGGCTTCATGATTCATTAAACTTCTTTTCTGTGTATGTAAGCAGACACTTCTTAGTGACATACCATAGGCTGCCTATTGCATAGTTGCAAAGGGGAATGAGTCACCTGGAAAAGAATCCATCCCAGTTGGAAACTGTGAAGCCAGCCCAGCTGAAATAGAAGTGTGCAAACTTCATTTTTATTTTGCTTTACGAAAAAACTTAATAATTAAAATAGCAAGTGCTTGTGCATTTTGACAAACTGGAAAACTTAGAAGGATCAGACATTTCCATACCAATGTAAGTGCAAAAGATTATCCAGGCTTTGAGATTTATGGATTTATATGAGCATAACGTTTTGCTTAAAAAAATTAACATTTAAAGTGTACTTTACTGCAATCGAGCTAAGCTGGAATATGCAGATGGGAAACATTAATGCATACAGTCTGCTTTCTACCCCATGGTAATTCTTAATTATTCATTGGTAATTCAGTTTACCAACAGTCACTGGATCTTGACATTTCCCCTTTTTCTCTTTCTTTTCACTTTACAAATAATTGATATATATCTGATCCTGATACCGTCCCCATTGTTAGTAGCTAGATTCCACCAATCTGAATTTAATTTACTAAATCATAATTGAAATCTAGTCTCATTTATTTCAGTAACAGTAATTGTGAAGAAATGGCAAGCAAATTATTTTATTCTTTTAAATTGAAGGATTGAATACAATAAAAACAGAAGCTGAGGATTTGTGGAAATCAGGTCAGGTTAATTGCTGGGCTTTCAAATCCAACTTCACAGTTTCGGGAAAAAAATTTGTCTTCCTTATGTTCTGCAATTTCTTATGCTTTAATCTCATAAGGTCCATTAGGATATTATACTCTTGGCTTAAATAATTATGGATCCAGGAGGCACAATCCCTAATATTATTGGTGAACCCAAGAATTGCTATAGTTTCACCACTTTCACTAAGCACTGATCTCTAAATGCATTGAACTTCTATAGCACCATCAATGTTATTTAGTGGTAACACCACATAGGCCAAATAACATCCTTTAACTGATCCAAAAATATAACATTATGAGTTCTTGGAGCTTATATTTGGATTTCAAAGACTTGGCAGGGGCTTTCCCATAGTGCTCATTAACAGTAGAGAAAATATTTTTACATCTTTTAATCATATCAGTTCTAGAATCTACTATAATCTGTCCTATAGTTTTATAGTTATAGATTACATTTTGCATTATTTGAAGCTTAAGTAATACTGCAGCAGTCTATGATTTTGTCAATAAATATCATTGTCACTAGACTAACTGTACCATACTCCTTCCCACTACTTTACTGATTGATTTTCTACTCAGTCTTTACTCAGCTGAGGCTTAAATCAGACACTTAATTTCAGACCATGAGAGCTGTCACTCATTCTGTAGGTCCATCTTGCACATTGGACCTGGCAAGAATTTTCCTCCTGTGCCCACAATACCCACGTTTCTACCCCTGAAAAGTCCAGCTGACTCATCCATGGACATTGCTGACCAAACTTTCCTGCTCAGAATCTCTATGGTTCTCTGAGTTCTGCATTTGCCTTCACAGTCTGGCAGCTCTTCTCAGAACAGCCCAAATGTTTCTTTCTCCTTGGACCTTGAGACTGCAACGCCACGTTTGACCTTAGGTTCTGTGTTATCAGATGGCTATTGTCTTCATCTAAATTACAATCTGAATCTGACTTCAGATTCACCTCATTGTTTTAGTTTCCCTCTACAGTTCTGTTAAACTTCTTCAAATCTCCTCTGCGTTCTTGCGTGAATATGCAATTGAACAGGAAGACGTTGTTTATTATCATGTGAAGTTAATCAGATGTATTTTTTCAGGCTTTCCTACTAGCCTTCATCCAATAGTATTGGGCATGGATTACATGTTACCCTACTTGCAGAATTTGATAAGCTAGCCTCTGAGGACTGTTCAAGTGCAATTCAAGTGTTTTCTATTATCCAGAGACTAAATTACTCCTTGTCTTCTCTGACTTGGAAATCTTGGGGTGTTTGGAATTTTTCTGTTTTCTTTTTTTCACAGAAATTCTACCTCAAGGATGCTGAAATCATTGAAAAAGCAAGATTTAGTGCAAGCAATCATTTCTGGTTATTTCACAAACTGTTTCATCTGCAGCCACAGATTTGTCATAGCAGACACTGACTTAATTCTTACTGTGGATTAGTGGTTATAACCAGGTGCTTGATACAACATGGTTATTGAAGTTTTTGCAGCTTTAATAGTTTTCATTGTTTATTTCCTTGTCTCCATGTTTATGCTCTTTATTGGATCAAAGATGCAAAACCAGACATAACATGCCCCACAGCTGCTCTCCTAGTGCCTTGTTTCATCAATGTAATCTTATTTTTCATGGCATTTGTGATTTTGCTACTGATTTTAGTTGCTTCTTAGCTCAACTATTAATACACCACAAATGTCAGTCTCATATTTTCAATTACACAATGCAAACATACCATATAACTCAATGAGTCAGGGAAACAGACTGAAAAACAAGGTTTTCCTCCAGCACTCTTGAAAAACCATGCTCTCCAAATTTTGAGAGATAATTATATGCTTCATAAGAAACATTAGTTTTCAGAAATTTAATATTTCAAGCAGAGAAACTGAGGGGAAACTTCATTGTGTAATTCTCATTTTCATGTCTGTACTCCCTTAAAAAGGAGAACGCTGTCGTGGAATTCATTTGAGGGTTGAAGGCTTGAATAAGAGAGCCATGATTTGTGATCATTGCCTCTTAATCCTAGAGCTTCTTGAAATCTACATTACTGCTGGCCCAGCTGACCCTTCAGCAAGATCACATGGATCATTAATGAGCCATTTAGTGATCCAAGGCCAATAAAATTAATTAAATTGGTTTACGTTAGGTAGGCACATTTCAATAGAGGTTGGTTAAGGTTATTCTGCTGGCCTGAAGCATGATGAATTTAGCAATGGGCAAGCTAACATTTCTCAAAATTCTTAAATAAATTATGTCATTTGCTTTATTTATTTCTCTTGAACCCAAACCGTTGCTATGGCTTTCATGCCATTAAGAAGTGGCAATCACATTATACTGGGTTTCCCAAACAGATCTAAATAAATGTGGATTAATAGATTTTCCCTGCAACATACCCCAGCTAACAGCCTTACCGAATACCTTCTCCAAATGACATTGTTCAACATTTTAAAAATACCCCTCGCTATTTGCTGTTCATATCTGAACTTTTTTTACACTTCATTGATCACATGAAACTTCAGGCTACTTGTGAAGAATATCAGCCCAAAATACTCAATTTAGTATTTCTTCTTTCTTTTTTTTTTTTCCTGCCCTGAGTGCTACTTTCTCCCTTGCATCCTATCTTGCTGGCATGCATGAGTTTTATTCCATCTGCTTTTTTTACAATGCAGCTTGTTCATTGTTGTTAACATCCTGCTTGAGTGTTTATAGTTGCCTGTTTGTCCAGTTAAAATCTACCAGAAGTGGAGTGCCAAGATCATAGTAAGGTGCTGATTGGCAATACTGTTCTTTTGTTCATCCTGGAGCAACTTTGATTTTCTTATTCTTTCCTTTCATATTTTTCTCTTTTGTTACTCTTCATGACTTTTCCTTTTTTGTGTTGGGTTTTTTTTTCCCAACTCTCATTCCATGACCAGAGTTTATTTTTATATTTTAATTTAAAATTAGCCTTTTCAAAATAAAAACTTGCTACAAACCTAGAAAATTTCCAAATTTGATATTTATTTTTCAACAATTTTTGAAGCCTGTTCTGGGATTGTGTAATATTTCTAGCCATAATCACTGGAATTCTCTAGTTATTGAAATCTTGACTTCCAGCAAGAAATACAGATTCAGGAGGGGGAAAAATTTGGAAATAATTAAAAGCCTATGACAACAAAAGAATTAAAATATTTCAAATTGTTTTGTATGAATGAAATTGTATTCACCCCAATAACTATAACTGTTTTGGGGAAGAGTTTGGAATGGAATCCAAGTTTATTGAACATTAGTTAAAGTATCTCATTTAATCCTGGCCCTTTCATGTTTGTCCTTTTTATTCTATCTCCTCTTTGAGATAACTCTTTAACTCAAACCTCCTATTTGGTAAAGCCACTCTTGGAACCAACATTAACTTTGTATCCATTTCCTCCCTTTTATATATGTATATATGTGTAATTTTTAGTTGTATATATATGTACCTCCTATACTACTGTGGTCACATTTTGCAATGTAGATACATTGAGCATTAGTCAAAACTAGGACTTATAACCAACCTCATCTCCCATCCAAATTGCCAGGCTCCTAATTGTGGGCTAGTGGGCCCTTTGTGAACGGACACACGGACACAAACTGACTAGCTGAACTCGATTTGAGCAGCATGTTGAGATGGAGACTTTTGCTTTTTTTTTCCTGGGAGGCAACAGCTGGGAAGGGAAGCTGTCAGTCATCAGCTCCCTGAAAAGGAGGGAAAATGTTCAGGCTCCTGCAGCAGGCTAAGTTAAGCAGCAGGAGCTCACCTCCCAGCTGGGACCACAGCAAAGCACAAAGCTTTTCCCTCCTCCCAGTTCTGACTGTCAGAGCTGAGCATTGATGCCATTACTTGCTTCAGCCTAGCTCAAACTCTCAGAAAGAAAAAGGAATACACAGCATGTATTTTTTAGATAAATGTGTCAAGAATTCAGGTGTGATATGCAATAAACTGTCACATAAATATTTCTAAATTATTTTTCCCTTTAATATTTTTCCTCACCTTGGTATATTGCACTCAAGATGTTTTCCGACTTTATCGTAAGAAAGACTTAGCTTTTTTGAACAGCTAATTCCTGAGAATTTTACAATTCCTTCATCATAAAAGAAAATTTGGAAGTAGAAAAATAAGCAGGGAAGGATAAAATCTGCTTTTCCATCTAATACCTGTGCATAAAATTGGCAATAATGTATTTTTGATGTTGCTCGTAGAGCAAGTGAAAATTCTTAGACAGTCCTGGTATAGGTCACACTGTGCTCATCATGGTTGTGTTACAAGATTATGCAAAAGAAACTTTAATAATGGTATCCCCATGGAGTGCTATTGGTGCTGAACTTTAAGTGCAGTAAATTATCATAGAATCAGTGAATGGCTAGGGTTGGAAGGGGCCTTAACGATTACCTAGTTTTAACCCCCCTGCCATGGGCAGGGACGTCTCCCACTAGATCAGATTGCTCAAAGCCCCATCCAACCTGCCCTTGAACACTTCTGTGGGGGGGCATCCACAACCTCCCTGGGCAACCTGTTCCAGTGTCTCACCCCCCATCACACTAAAGAATTTCTTCCTAATGTATAATCTAAATCTCCCCTCTTCCAGCTTAAAACTATTATCCCTCATCCTATCACTACACACCCTGGTAAAAAGTCCCTCCCCAGCTTTCCTGTAGGCCCCTTTCAGGTACTGGAAAACTGCTATAAAGTCTCCTTGGAGCCTTCTCTTCTCCAGGCTGAACAGCCCCAACTCTCTCATCCTGTCTTTGTAAGAGAGGTGCTCCAGCCCTCTGATCATCTTTGTGGCCCTCATCTGGACTGAGTCCAAGAGCTCTATGTCCTTCCTGTGTTGAGGGCTCCAGAATTGGACACAGTACTCCAGGTGGGGTCTCACAAGAGTGGAGTAGAGTGGGAGAATCACCTCCCTTGACCTGCTGGCCACATTTCTTTTGATGCAGCCCAGCACAGTGTTGGCTTTCTGGGCTGCAAGTGTACATTGCTGACTCATGTTGAGCTTTTCATTGCCCAACACCCCCAGGTCCTTCTCCTTAAGGCTGTTCTCAATCCATTTTCCACCCAATCTGTATTTGTGCTTGGGATTGCCCCAACCCAGGTGCAGGACTTTGCACTTGGCCTTGCTGAACTTCATGAGTTTGGCATGGGCCCACCTCTCAAGGTCCCTCTGGATGGTATCCTTTCCCTCCAGTGTGTCAACCACATCACACAGCTTGGTACCATCAGCAAACTTGCTGATGGTGCACTCAATTCCACTGTCCATGTTGGTGACAAAGATGTTAAACAGCACTGATCCCAATACCGACCCCTGAGGAGTGTCACTGGTCTCCATCTGGACATCATGCCATTGATCACTACTCTCTGAGTATGACCACCCAGCCAATTCCTTATCCAACGAGTGGTCCATCCATCAAATCCATACCCTTCCAATTTTGAGACCAAGTTATAATGCAGGATAATGTCGAAGGCTTTGCACAAGTCCAGGTAGATGACATCAGTTGCTCTCCCCTTGTCCACTGATGCTGTGAACCCATAGTAAAAGGCCCCCAAATTTGTCAGGCATGATTTACCCTTGGTGAAGCCATGTTGGTTGCCACCAACTGCCTCCACATTTTCCATGTGCCCTAGCAGAGCCTTCAGAAGGATCTGCTCTATGACTGACTGGTCTGTAGTTCCCTGGGTCTTCTTTCCTTCCCTTTCTGAAAATGGGAGTTATGTTTGCCCTTTTCCAGTCAGTGGGAACTGTACCAGACTGCCATGACTTCTCAAATATGATGGAAAGCGGTGCTGCAACTTCATCTGCCAGCTCCCTTAGGAGCTGTGGATGGATCTTGTCAGATCCCACAGACTTACGCAACTTTAGGTTCTTTAGATGGTCTCGAACCTGCTCTTCTCCTACAGAGGGGGGATCTTCCTTTTCCCAGTCTCTGCCTTTGCCCTCTGTGACTTGGACAGTGTGGCCAGAGCCCTTACTAGTGAAGACTGAGGCAAAAAAGTCATTCAGCAGCTCAGCCTTCTCCATATCCTGCATGATGAGGTCTCCTGTTTCCTTCTGCAGAGGACCCTCATTTTTCCTGTTTCCCTGTTATGGGAGCTTTTAAAAAGAATATACAGTACTATTTAGCTTTGAAGCCATTTAACTTGTGTCCCAAAGAGGATTAGTTACCATATAATGCAGTGTAGTTAGTTTGCTGGTGGGCATGACTCCAGGGTATGACTGGCAAGCATACCCTGTATGTGTAAGGCTGTATACAAAAGCAGTATATACAACAGCAGTACCAACACTAAGTGAAATACAGTAAAGGGATAAATCATTGAGAAAAGTTATTAGCTGCATTCAGTAATAGTAACAATACTTTCTACTCAATCTTACTTTACAAGTATTTTTTATAGATAATTATTAGAAAATATGGAATTATTAGAAAATATGGAAAAATTAAGGACAGCACCAGTAATTGGTTGAAGGGGCCTCAGGAGGTCTCTACTGATGTAGTACAAGATCTATGGTCAGACCAGGGCTCAGGGCTTTATCCAGTTGGATCTTGGAAACCTCCAAAGATGGAGTCTGCACAACCTCTCTGGGTGACCTGCTGCATTGCTGGACTGTCCTGGGGAAAAAGAAATTTCCTGATCCTTTCTTGTTTCAGCTTAAGTCCTTTGCCTCTTTTCCTATGCCTGTCCACCTTTGGGAAGTACTAGCTCTATCCTCATTGGTCCCAGGGGCCGAGGCCTTGCAGCACGAGGTGTGGGCTCATGCTCAGCCTGTACCTATGGAGGACTGGGAGCAGCAGTGCAGGACAGGACTTCAGCAACAGCTGTGGAGGACCAATTGCTGCCTGCCCATCCTACAGCCTGCAAGAAAAGATTGGCTGTACCTGAACTGTTCCTGACAGTCATTCATCTGCTTGCTGTTACCTTGCTAACTGATGGCTGCTTGCTGCCTGCAGGTCTCAGTCAGCTGCCAGTGGTTTTCACCTCACAAATGCTGGGAGGTGAAGTGGTTTCCGCTGACATTTATTTGCTGTCACAACAGAAAAACGTCCTGAGCATACGGTGCCTTTCTATTCCTAGAGATGCACTTTTTACATCAGTTTCACCTGTAGTGAAGGCAGAGGGATTTGCAAGTGGAAGAGTCTGGAGAAGAGATGGAAAAATGGCCAGAGATGGCTCCCCAGAGGAGGGGAAGGAATAAGCCCGAACAAGAGACTAGAGGGGGAACATCATACCATCTCCAAGGACAAAAAAATATCATTGAGACCAAATATTGGCAAAAATAAGAATCAATGAGTTCAAGCTAGAGAAAGTTTGTGATTCCACATTAGAATTAAGTTTTTAATGCTAAGGAAGATAGCACTGGAATAAAACCTTCTTTGCTTGGGGCAGTTTTGGAACTTCATAAGAGGAGCTAGAGAACCATTCTTCAACTATGACAGTCCTGTCATTGAGAGGGAAACAGGTGACTTGACATTTTGAGATCTCTTCCAATTATATTTTTTATTATTCTATTTTTTTCTGTTCTTATTTCTTTAATAGTGTATGTAAAAGTTCAATATTTAATATTTTGTAATATTTAAAGCAGTTAGTGTTGACAGTTTGAGATTAAAATAGTCACTATGTTTGGAATACTGAACTTACTGTTGAAAAAGCAGTGAATTCATAAAACTAAGTGTACAAAATTTATTCATTTAAATTTTTATGGAAAATTGCTTTAGTAGCAGTTATACAGTGCAACTTTGGGCATGCTTCTAAGGATTTAGGAGAAATGCTACTAAAATTAGTGTTTAAAGTGAACAACAGAAAAATCTAAGCAGCAAACTTTTTTAGGGGAGAATGAATTGAAGGATTCAAAAAGGTAGCTGCAGAAGAATGGGGCTTTCAGGCTAATTTTGACTTTTTGTTGTGTGTTACATGGGTTATGTCCTTTGATGTGAATGGATAGTCAACCCTAAAGGCTATTTTACAGGCCAGTGTGTGTGTCTGAGAAAGCCCTCAATGCTGTTCACTGTGTACAGATCAACCCCATTAAGTAACATTTAATATCTAGAATAATTCCAGTGTGCATAAACATATTTCAAAAGCATACATGAAATAGCTGAATATATTATAAAGAAAAGCGGAATTCCATGTCTGAACCACAGGCTTTTACAAAATTCCAGTCAACCACTTACCACATGGTCAGACACTTAGCTTTGATGTATTTCAGACAATATACAGAAGGCAGATGCTATTAAGGGGTATCTGAGGTAAACAAGGTTTTTTGTAGTTTTTACCCGATTGGGACCATTATCAGCTCTGCAGAAGGGATCTCATAATTGGTGTAGAATTTCAGAGAAGCTGACATGACTGCAGGATCTTGCTTATTTAATCCAGGAAATATTTTAGTTGTAAAATATGGTGTGTGCCTATAAAACGGTTATGCAGCTTGCTTTGATTCTGTAATTTCTCAAAACTTCTGATTGCCATTTATGACTGCTTTCTAAGAATTCAAAGTGAAAGACAGAGCGTGCTCTATGAAGACTTTTCAAGCTATCTATAACCTTTCTTCATGTGGCTGAAATGGAGTAACTGTTCCCTTGATCAACTTTTCCACTCCCTACAAATTTGGTCTCAATCCCAGTTTGGGGGACTCAGTTTCCATAAAGCAAAGAAGTCTGATATGAACCTCTAATTTTGTAACCCTTTTGTTGGAACACTTTTGCTGAGACTAGTTCTTAAAGTTCAAAGGTGCTGGGTCTTAAACAAAACCTGAATTCTAACTTTGGTTTGGTCTTGTTCAAAAATATGAATTTTATTCTCATCCAGGATCAAGATTTTTTACCACCTCCACAGTCACCTATAAGAGTTACAAATACCAACGTGCTGTCCTTTGTGATATAAAACTTTCTTAGTTTAAACTTTACTGTGCAGAAGTAATTTAATAAGAAAGTAATTGTCATCAGGACAATCCAATTTTCACATGGGAAAGAATAAGCACTTTTCCAAGAAAACAAGACACTTAAACTCCTTTCACTGAATATAAAAAATTAGCAATGGATTTTCTCATGCTATCATGTTCTCCTGCAAACTTGTGACACAAAAAAAAGTATCTTTGGCATTTCATCAGCTGCATAGATTAGCAAAGCTAAAAAAGGATACGTGGGTGAACTGAGGGGCAGGGAACAGCAGCTGACTGCTCTTTTTTACATTACGCCTGTCTTTGAGACCCTCACCAATTAAGTTATGAATGTGCAGACTCCCTTAGATTCTTTGTAGTGGTGACTTGAAGAAAAACATTTGAGAAGCCCCCAGACCCTACAATGTCTGTAAAATCAGCATAACCTCACCTGTAAAAATAAGGTTACAATTATGTGGTCACTTTGCAGCAACATAAATCCAGGCTGTTTTAACAAAAAAGGAAAAATTGGTACAGCTTTTTGTCCTGCCTTTGTTTGGCCTTCCTTGGCCAGCACTGACATTTGCATGGCTGCCCAGAGAACCAGCCTAGGGAGCTGGCCTTGCTCAGGGCTACCCCTTTCCCAGGGACAGTGTTAGGCTGGATCCCCACTGGCTCACTTCTGGAGGCTAGTGCTGGCAGAAGGGGAGGCAAGGGGCAACCTAAGAGAGTAGATGAGGGAAAAGCTACTTGTAGGATAACTGTGAATTATGGAAAAATTAAAGTAACCATGAAACAATGACCTGTATAAGATAATTATTTAAATATCTATTTTTTAAAACTAAGTTTGGAGAACAACTATAAACAGAACAAAGTACAAAGTTACTTAACAGATGAGTTCTGATCACACTTGAATCTTGAAATACTAAACTGTTATCAATATAATGCTAGGTGAAAGTATGTTTTAAATCACTGACTAAGGTTTAGTGGTGGATTTACTGTATAGTAGTGAACACCCATTAGAGCTTGTCTTGGTATTGAAAGGAATCTTTGCAAGAAAGAAGTGAGCAGTCTACACAGCCCATGGAGAGGTATAGCCAAAAAGCTCATCTCAATGCTAGAGGCAAAATCAAGTGCCAATATAGGTAACAATCAGTCTTCAGATAGTAAGTATAGAGAAACTATGCAGAATACTTGGATTTACAGCAAAGAACAAGTCTTGCAGCAGTGTGGAGAACAAAACTTGGAGGCAAGTAAGTAGATATTTGAGCTTTGGGACTTTCAAGTAGTGTTTGATCACAACTTCTTCTGAGCATTGTCCTTAGTTGTAGGAAGAGACACTGGCCTTGTTCTTGGAGATGCATGGACTATAAATATCATCACTGTTCTAATGATTTTTGGGGGGGGGGGTTATGTTGATTAAGTCCTGCAGTAAAAAGGTCGTTCTGTTTTGCAAATTTTTTTCTCTAAATACTGACAAGTAAATCAATCTATAAGTCACATGCAAACATACGTAGCATTCTGATAATCTGTTCCAGTGTTTTGCTGCAAAGAACATACTGCCTTTGAAAGAAGCAGTGCTGTTTTGAAGTTCACTGTTTCTAAACAAATTCAGTCTCCTTAGAGAAGAGTTTAAATTCTCAGCTTCCCTCCTATATTTGTCATGAAATCCCTGCACAAGAAAAACATGACTCTGCTATAATTTCTGGAAGTTTGGAACAGCCTTCATTATCATTTGCTACATCTGCCACAACAGTAAGCCTAAGAAAATCTTTAAATAATTATTTCAGGTCCCTTTCATGACTTTAAAAATCTTCAGTTAGTGCATTTTTTTCTGATTAGATGAAGCAGAAGTAACACCAAATATATAAAAGAGATTTCCAAATAGCTTTGCATAGAAAGGTGGTCTATGGAGAGAGAGAATATTAAGAGTTCAGGGAAGTTTTTTATATTGCCAAACTTCTGAGAAGTTTGATCTTCTGCATCTGCAGAAAATAACTTCACTGTTGCAATGCTGTTGTTTTCAGGATCACAAAATTGTCATGTTTGGATTAGCATTAATATTTTTCACTCTACTAGCCATTGCCTAACCTTTATAATACCATTTTCACCCTAGTGGTACTTATTTGTTCTTTCATTTCTCTACAAGCCTTATTAGCTGATTTGTGTTGCTGCATATTAGTGCTGCTGAATAGCACAACAAAGAAAGAAAAAGAAAAAAACAAACCATCAACAACAAAAACAAACAAACAACAAAAAATCCCGCATACACAAAATGAAAAAACAACAAACCAACCCCAAATTAGGTCTTATATTTTACCCACCTTGACAGTAGGACTGTAACTGGCTCTTGTCACATCATATGTAGAGCACCACACATCACATCATATCACCTCTTTCAACATGCATTCTTAATTAACTCTGAATTTAATAGGTTAGCTTTTTAACCAGATAAGATAGTAATTTCTATTTAGCACCTGGAAGAGATGGCAGAGTGGTTTATGGGTTTTGATTCTCATGTGATGCTGTGATATTTGTTCACTGCACATCTGAAGTAGGTCAAATCTGCAGTAGAGCAGACTAACTAGTAACCCATTTAAAGTAGATCTTATGCATCTAGTTTCACAATTTTTGTGTCTTGATCCTGGGTGTCCTTTCAGACACGGTTGCTTGGACTCTGAGATTCAATATGGTTTGTATATATCTGTCTATATCATATACCTTTCTAGAAGAACTTTTCAATAAGAACTTGAGCGTTTCTCTCCACATCAAACCTCCCACCCCATCCTTTCCACCATCTGCTCTGACATTGCATGTTTTCTTTGTTGCCTCTTTGCAGACATCTCCATAATCTAGTCATGCTTCAATGTACGGGGAAGAAAATACTTTTTGCTGAATTTGTGTAACAGCGCATTTCTTCCATAATGCCTACTAACTTTGCAAAAACATTTTGTTTGCAAAGAAAAGCAAATACAGGAAAATTTCTGCAAAGTGTAGAGTTAACTGGACTCAAAACACTCAGTAGAGACTCTCTCTCCCCTCAGTCCCCAACACACAAATAATAGGCAAATTGATTAAGGTATTATTAGCAAGGGGACTGTGTTTGTTTTTTAATGCTTTTTTTTTAATTTATTAACATCACAATCGTATTAATGAACAGATACCTTATCTAAAAAGACTGAGCTGACAGTGCAACCCATATTCTTAGAGTAGCATAACAGCCATTTGAGACAAGCACTTCTATTTCTCACGTGGGAGAATTTAGAGTGTACTGTGGTTTGTGGGTTTTAATTCTCATGTCTGTCTTAGGCCTGAGTGAAAGTCCATTACAATTGTGGAAAGAGTCCCACTAATTTCAGGAGGCCGCTCAGTACTACTATTCCACTATCTTAGGGTATTTTGGGGTAGAGTGTCCCTAAAAGACTTCATACAGGTAGTAGCCATTGCCTGGTTTTTATGTTTTCATTGGTGAACTGGAGGACAAAATACGTTTTATATTCATTCTTCTTCCCCTATCCCCTTTGCACTGTCTTCAGTGCAGTGTGAAAACTGAAAGTATTTGGTTTGCTTTCCATTTGTAAACAATTCCTTACTTATCGGTTTGAAGTGCATCAGATGATCTCTTCAGAGAAAAGCTTTTTTCCCATGAGGACAATCAAAAATGAGACCAGGTTGCCCAGAGAGGCTGTGCATTCTCTGTCCTTAGGAGTTTCCATAACCTGACTGAATCAAGCCCTAAACAGCTAGGTCTGATCTCACAGCTGGCCCCATTTGAGCAGAAGGTTGGTCTAGAGACCTCAAAAGTCCTATCCAAACAATTAAGCTATGATAAGGCTTACTTTGTTCTGTCCATATACCTATCCTTTGTCTCTTTCAGATCTTAAAACTGACAAAGGGGGAAGCAATTGGTAATTCTTGTATCTTGTCTGTTCCCACTCCCTGTTGTCCTGTGTGTGGGTACCACTGGGATGTGCCTGTCTCTGTCTTCTTACTCATCAGATCCATCCTGAGCCTTCTCTTCTCCATGCTAAACAGTTTCAGCTTTCTCAGTCTATCCTCTTAGGAAAGATGCTCCCAGCCTTTAGTTATCATTACCAGGCTTGCTCCAGTATGTCCATGCATCTCTTGTACTGGGAACTCCAGGAATTGACTCATCACTGACCCCAAATAATTCTCACCAGGACTGAATAGAAGTGAAGGATTCCCCACCTTGTCATGCTGGCAACGTTCTTCCTAGTGCAACCCAGACACTGTTAGTCTTTTTTTTGCAAGAAGGTGCTTTGCTGGCTCATAATTATCCTCACTTTTGTGTTTCCAGAAGTGAGTTTCTTATGTCTTAAGTAGGGACAAACCACAACTAAGTTATTAAGTATACTAATAGGCCAAATATGTGAAATCTTTTGTGTCTGTCATATATTCAGTTCTATTTCCTCAAATTCAAATTTTCTTTTAAGTATGGGTATCCTAAATGTTTGTGCCACATCAGGCATCCAGCATCTTTAACTGTCACTTTTAAGTACTGCCAAATTAGATGAATGTGAACAGTTGAAGTAAACAAAAAACTTGTCACAGTTCTAATACTGATTTCCAAATGATTGGTTTTATTGCTCAGAGAAATCAATTTCTATTATTATGGAAATTGAAGTTCTTAGAAAGTCTTTGCATTTTTAATTGCATTATACAGATAACAAAATCGTGATGTAACATTTTAAAGTATTATTAAAAAAAGGATAATAATAGATAAACTCAAAGGAACTAATAATTTATGGTCAATTTAATAACATTTTCTCATGAGCTGTTCCTTTTGTTCCTTACACAATTTTGAGTTTGGACTTTCAACAGTCTCACAAAAATTATTCTTAATTCATTTGATTTCAGTAGATATGAGAATACCTGTGAGTGATCATTGGAATCAGTTCTTCACTCTTGATTTGCTTTGAATATTCTGTTTGATAAATTTAAAAAAAAAAAAAAAACATTGAAAATTAGGCATAAACAGAATCACAAAGACCAGAATGGATCTCCTGAAGGGCAAACCCCCCGTCTCATTTAATTGCAAAACTAAAACAAACCAAACTGAAAAAAACTGGCTCTCTTTCCACCAATCTGTAAAGTAGGCATGTAAATTACAAGTACACAAATACATTCACTGATTTGTGTATCTGTAAAACACATGTTAACGACAAGCCTCCAAGCCAATTGCATAATGTCTCTGATGCTGATTTAATTTCTGATTGTTAAAATAGAGCCACTATTTTGCCTTGTTTGGCTCTAATTTATAGCATAATAGGAAAGTAATAAGAAGTTTGCTGAACTATTTTCTTGTTGATTTTAGTCAAAGTTACTAGAGGTGGTTTTGAAGTAATATAAAAAATAAAGCATTGGTAATCTTTCACTCACAGTCCATTTAATCACAGTTCTATTTAAACACAGTATTTTTCCAGTCTGAAAATTACTGCTCCAATTACTGTCATAATATTCTCCACAAAGCAGAAGTCTTTCCCAGTAAAGGTAAAAATTTACTTTTTGCCCTACTTTGTAAGTCCTAGCCATAAGAGTTTAGACATAAAAGATTACTTTTCGTGTAAGTATAGTGCTACTTTACAAAATATGAAGAAGGAAATCAGAAAGTATCTGAATATTGTTTATGCTGGAAATAGCTGACTAATTATTTTATGTTTTAAATTTATTTTTTTCCACCCAATGAAGGCAGAGTGTGGTCGTGTTATGCCTCTATGGGATTTGACTGACAAATTTTCATAGTCATAATCCTTTCCTAAATCAGGAAAGATTACTGGGCTTTGGGTATAATCTGACTGGCTACTGTAAACAAGTGTAACTCCAAAGATAGAGAGCTGGATTTCACTCATCCCCTGTAGTTTATGAAATTGTATTCTAAGTATGTATTCGTTATCTTCTACATTGGATAAGATACAACATTTAGAGTTGTTGATTTTAGCTTTGGGTTTACTTCTATTTGTTACCTGAATTAGCACCACCAATTGTTATTTTCATTAGTATTGCAGGAAAATTGAAATTATAATAATGCAGTAATAACAGTTTGAGGAGTTTGTTTTCTCTTAACATTTACCCATTGTAATATGGCATTAGCTAGAAAACAACCCTGATTGACTTGTTTACTGCAAAGCTGCTGTGTTTCAAGACCAGCCACTTCATAACTATTACCTGCAGTCTCTGCTGAGTTATCACAGCCATGGTTCCTCTGATTTTGTCCCATGGTTTTTAATGTATTTTCCATTTCATCAATAGTGAATTGCTAAATTTCGGTATTAAAATAACTTATCTACTAGTTTGCTTGGCCAACATGGAACATGAAAAACTGCAATAAAAACTGCCTAAACTAAAATAGAGTACAGCCTAAAGGTTGAGTACATGTTTAGGCAAAAAACAGCTGTAGAAAGGAAGTTACTAAAAATGAATACTTAAGTTTACGTTAAATTAAATTTGAACAATAAGCTTTTTTTTTTTTTTTACAGGACCTAAAAAGTGCATGTAAACCAGTATTTTGGAAAATATTTGGAAAAATTGAGTCAGCTATCTAAAATTATTGTAAGAAGAATTAAAAGAAAAGCTACTTTCCCAAAAAACATACATGAATGTGTAGCAATATCTGTATGCATGACATGTCTCCTCAACTCTGCATGTGTACACCACTGTATGCTTATCTTATTTATTCCCTTTTCAACCTATTCTAAGTATTAGTTCAAAACATAATTTATAATAGTAATCTCACTGTGATTTTTGCTGGTGTTTGTGTCATGTCAAAAAGGAATGGAGTGCTTTAGTTTTTTCATTCTGCTTCAATATGCTCTGCCTGCAATCCTTCAATGTAACGAAAAATAGGATTCTAGTATGATACTGTGAAGTGTTAAATTTAGAGAAAGAGAAAATTCTTAGGCATTTTTCAAAGTTTGTGAATTGTACACTGCAATGTAGAAGGATAAAAATTACACACCTGATTTATACACCTGCTAGTAAAAATCAACAGATAATTCCAAAAAAGCATATTGTGCATCATTCTTAGTGTCTGTTTTCAGCTCAGATGAAAACCTTCACAGTATAAAATCAGTGATTTAATAACTTTCTATTTTTCAAAAAGGATATTTTTTAGCAAGGAAAGACAAGAATGAGTAATTTAATGGCATCCGAAATACATAACACTAATACAAGACCTAAAGTCAGTCCAGATGGCTGCAGATCAAGAATACCAGACAAAACCCAGACAACTCTTTCCACAAAATATCCCTTTCTTTTCTGCATAATCAAGCTCACCTTGCCAGTTGTGCAATAGGTTTGCCTCTAAAAACCAAAGTCTTCCTTTTGAAGAAATTATGAGCATTCTGATGCAAGAGCATAAGGGAGGAGCCAGGCTGTTGGTGCCCTAATGGCCCTAACAGAGGGCTGCTTGGAGCTGGACACTCTTTCTCCTTAACCACATAGAGGAAGAGAAGGGTATCTGCTTCAGCTGTTTTGCCCTGACCTGAAGTCGATATTATTTTATTATCCATATTATTTGGATATTATTTAGTATTATTTGGATATTATTTAGTATTAAATAGAAATTTAACTAGTTTGCACTCCTTGACTGGTTTATTTTATTTCAGAGTAGGTTAAAATCATCATAATGCTCTGATAATATGGGTATAAAAGTTGCAACCTTAAAAAAAGGGGGGGAACAGAGGTACTTTTTACTCTGATGAATGCTGCCTTTGTGCAGTGTTTGTTGTCTACACATCAAATTATCAAAATAAAGAATATAACATTATGCAAAAAACATTATATTCTGAAATTGCCAAGTGTTCTCCATGCAGAGTGCTATAGGGACATGATGTTAATGTACAACCTCAGTTTGGTTGATGCAGGCACAAAGCAGTGTGGTAGTAAAAAACAAACTTGGAGAACAGAGGATTGTTCTTTCCAATAGCAATATAAACCCCAAAATGATGAAATCTCATCTGTAAACTATGTTCTTCAAAATGTTTTAATTTCATTAGCATTGTGTGCTGATAGCAACAAGGGCCTGTGAATGTTTTTTCTTGTTAAAATGTTTGGATTTCTTTTTATATGACCTTAACTTTGGGTTTTAATACTTAATTTAGGAGTAATTCAAGCATTCTTCATTCTGGGAACAGCTACAATGCTCTCTGTTCTAAACATATGAATATATTCAAATGTAACTAGCTCCTTTATCACACCAGTGAGGATACAAATTATGAGAAATACTGTTTTTTCCAGTTCATGACCTAAAGTATTTCCTCTTTGTGTGGAGACATTAAAAATAAAATCTCCAGACAAATAGCTTCTCAAGTTTGACCTACTGTATAAGCTTGTGATATGTTCCTGAGTTGCACAATTCAAATGGCTAAAGGCAGAAATTAAGGTTGTTAGGACAGTCTTTGACCAGGCACCTTCTGATGCCTGAGTTTTTATTTCATAATGGTGATGGCAGGATTTTTCCATAATTCTATTAATGCAATTTAAATTATTGTATGCCATTTGGAAAGTAACTAGGTCTCAGTAGAGAAAAAAATCTGAGAGACTAGATACAAAGGTAACACTGTGTTTTCAAAGGAAAACAAATTAATTACTAATATCCTTCTGACTTTTATATATATATCACACTTAGGTAATAAAGTCTCAGAAGGGAGATACAAAAAAGACGGGCTGTAAAGCTCTTGGGAATGTATTAGGTAATATCAAGACTCAAACTGTCTAAACATAAATTAATCTTATGATACTATTTATTTAGTGTGTTGTATTGAATTTCCAACTCAAGATTAGCCTTTTTCATATGTACATGTTACAGTTTTTGTATAGTGCTTAGGCTTTCCTGTACTCAATTCATTATTGCCCTGGCCAAACAGATGATGATTCTTGTGTTACTCAGAAAAATATTGTAAAAATAGAAGCTATAGTTAAAATGTTAAATCTTCTCATCACAAGGTTGTCAACAGCAGTCAGAACAAGAAAACCATTGCTGGCACTTCTGAACACAACAGATAAATTCCATACTGGTAATATTATTGTTTTCTGAAAGAGGTGTTAGCCTGCAAAGCCAGCCCATTGTGTCAAGGCTGGATATCACTTTGAGCAGTATTTTGCCACCTCTTCATTGCAGCAGATTCTTCTCCAGCATTCTTAATCTGCTACATGCAGAGCTATTTTATACTTTTTTGACAGGATACAAGTTTATACATTTTTTGGCGGGAGAAGTCAAACAATTTGCTTGGGAAAAATAAACATTAAAAAAAATTTGAAAAAAAACAAACAAACTTGTTTTCATGTAAAATGCCTGTTCCTCTCTAGTCTGAAAAAACCCCACACAACAAGCAAACTAAAAACCCCCATCCAGTCACCACCACTCATTTTGTTGTGGTGTGGCAAGTCACTTTTGGGTTTTAAGTCAATTTTAAATTTTGGATCGATTAGCCTTTCCAGTGCTATATTTCCAAGGAAAAATAATAGAAATAAATACATTTTTAGGGCACTGTCTGGGAGGCTAGTTTTGGTAGCAGCACTGGTCCCCTCGGGGTAGGTAAACTGGCTACATTCTCACCAACCATGGCAAATGTAGCCCCATGCCACAAAGCAGGTCATGTCTCCTGTGTTAGCAGACCCTTATTTGTTCCTTGGGCTGTCTGCACCCATGCAGATTAGATGAAATTACCATTCTGACATTTGCAAACTTCAGTTTAACACCAGTTAAAATGAAGATGCATGGAGTTTCAATTACTCCTTTGGGACATCGTGTTTTCAGTTTTAAAGAAAGTGAAACTTAACCCATTTCACTGATTGCTACATTTTTTCGAGCTAATATTCTCTCAGGGTCAATCTAAACTCAGCTCAGGTTCATCAGGAGGTCCTGTAAATTCATCAGCTTTTTCAGCAAACCAACCCAAAATATCATGTTGCAATAAAAAATGAAATACACAGTTTTCCTGGGTTTGGCCTTTGCTATGAACATTGTTCATAACTCTGCTTTTTATTTCTGCTTTTCTAAGAGTTAGTTAACTAACCTTCAGTCACCTCTGTCATCTCATAAAGACCATGTAGACCATAGATATGACTTATTTATACAGTTCCTTTAATTCTAGCATGAATCATCTCATTCATGTTTTGCAATGTCTTTGAAAGCAGTCCATAAAAAAACTGCTAATAGAATCCCAGCTAAAGAAGTTGCTGTGTACCTAGAAAAAAGGCATTTGGGACACTTTAATTACCTATTTCTTGGACACAATGAAGCAATTACAGCATCTTTGCTTCTATTTTTTGAGAAGAATCTATAAAAATATTATATTAACTGAGTTAATGGAACTTTCTATTTTCTAACTTCCTATTGTGGAAATCCATACAGCGACCAATAGGAGTTTTCATATTCTTGATATCTGAGGCGAGCTAGTTAGCTAACTTTTGTGTTAATCCTCTATAAAAAGAAATCAGAGAGTAAGGAACTCCTTGACAGCATTATCTAGACCCTCTAACTAAAGCTCTTGATTTGAATTGCTTTTTTGAGGATCTCCTCTTACTCCATTTGCTACAGACAGGCTCCTTAAACCACGTGTTTCAGGTTGTGATGTAAATACCCCTTATCCTTCTCTCTTTCCAATCAGAGAATCTATGATACTGTGTTTACTGCCATGACAACATAACTCATGTATATCAAGAATTTCCAAACAAGACCAAAATCTCTGCAAAAATTGATGAAACATAGTTACACTGATGAGTTCCTCAAGGAAAAGTAGTTGTGTTCTCTTTGGGTGTAAAATGGCTTCTTTCAACTTCCTTGCCTTCCATTTCCATCATACCTTAACCTTCTTCATTTGTATTTGTACAATCAAATTAACCTGGAGTGACTATTTGGAGGAGTGTTTAGAATAAGTAGCTCTTGAAAGAGTATGAGTATCAAACAAATGGTAATGATGCATTTGTACCAAACAATTGTGCTTTTTTAAAAACAACTTAATTGCTATAAGGGATGTATATTAAATATTAATATAAACAGTTTTCCCAGCAGTAAGTCAATGCTCAGTGAATTGATTACACAAAACAGTGTTTTTCCCCAAAAAACATATTTTGCTGCTTATTATTCAATGTATTTCATGCCAAATTAAGAAACTGAGTTTTCTTAATTTAAGCTTATTCTTTGCAAGTAATGCCATTTCAGATTTAGCAATTGTATGTTCTGGTCCTTAGGAAGTAACAGAAGATCGGGATCGATCACGACTTGATTCAATGGTGCTGTTAATTATGAAACTGGACCAGCTTGATCAGGATATTGAAAATGCTCTCAGTGCAGGCTCTTCTCCATCCAGCACCCCGACATACAAGAGGAGGCATATACCTGTAAGTCAGTTTGTGTCATCTTTCTTATTATTCTAAATAGAATCTGTTTTATTCACTTTATTTTTATTCTTACAGTCCTTGCATTTATCAGCTCCTCGGTTTCAGAACTAAAGCTCTTTCTGTAAAGAATTTGTCTTGTGTTTCTATTTGTGTGTATTTATGTTTTGAAGGCAGTAATATTGGCATCTATTATTTCCATTTGACATAATTTCATAAATGAGAGCTTCAGAGCTCCCAGATGAAAGAAAGAGAGATCAACAAGATTCAGAAAATGTCTAGCTCCCTATTTATCCCTTACTGTAAGTGCAGAGTCAGCTCAGAGTCAGGATCACAACAGTCTCAGAGCACACGTGTGTGTCATTTGGCATTAAATAGTTAGCACTGAAAGTATGAGCTACAGGTCTTCTTTTTGTGCTAATGGGAGGATTCATGAAATTTTTGGCAAAGGCACACCTTTAAAATCCTCTGTCATTCAAAATCAGATTCTGGACTGAACTGTGCACTTTAATTATGGAAATTTCTTTGATGACTTTATTTATTTAAATGTGAGAATCATTTGCTGAGAGTAGCCCAAAGGGAGACTAGACAGCTCACAAACATGACTGATGCTTTTTTTTTTTCCTGAAAAATGTTTACACATGTAACTGTGAGGAACATGAAATGGCTGACCCAAGGTGTTCTCATGCAAGCTTCCTGCTAATTTTACCCACATGTGCTGCAGCTGGTTTTCAATTTAAGAAACCTGAGAAATACTGCCCCAAGATCTCTAGGTTAACATTCAGGTCGTTTGTTTTTGTTAGTGGTATTTTGTTTTAAATAATGAGAGGGTTTTCCTATTAAAGTCAGACTTTATGATTGCTATATAGTCAAGGGAGTGGTCTGTAGGTGAGAAAAGCTCTATTTAAATTTCAGTGGGTTTAGTCAGCTTAAGATTGTATGTAATTTTTAAAGGGCATAGCAATTAAACTTTTAATAAACATTTTCCCCCTGAATATCAAAATTCTCTCAGTATCTCCTTGAGTACTGACGGAGACGAAAGCTAAACTACGATGTTAACATCTGTTCTCCATATCTCATCAATGATGACCAGCATTTTAGATAATTTTTAACAGCAATAAAGGGAGTTGGGACAATCTATAGAAGCAAACCTGCACAGTAATCAGAGGTGGTACCTGTTTCCATGCTGCAAAGCAGCCTTCCAGAAGGACAGCTTCCATGAAATATGGTATATATAGTATTTATATAGTATTTATAGACACTGATTTTCTAGGAATTTTTGAGCCTTTGAGTATTATGAATCAGAAGATCAAACTATTTGGTTTTCAGGACATTTGTGCATTGTGTTCAGTCTCTTATTGATTTTATAGCAACAAAGCATTTGAATGTGATGCAAAAACACAGGTAATGGGGCAGGGAGTAAGGTTCTGTGTTGTATCAGCATGAATCTGCTAAGCAGCAGCTTCTAAGAGCAGGCGTACCCAAGCTGGCTTTTACGGAGGCATTTCCATGGCCCTGCTGGTTTCCCAATGCTTCACATTGCAGAGGACTCACTGGCAGGAAATACCTGACTCAAATGCATGGTCCTACGTAGAGTGCAGCTTTCTGTAGTTTCTAACCCTTTTCAGAAAACAGCACAATTGTGTACTTGGTGTAGAGGCAGCTGTCTAATTGCCAGCTTCAGTGTGGCAGACAAGAGACTTAACTGGAATTAATGAATCTCAGGGTTGCCATTTCTTTCACGTTCAGGAGCAGAATCCCTGAGATGCCTCTGCCCTGTATTTCACCTATTCTAGGAACTTGGGTTTTAGGAAACTGAGGCTTTGTCTGCTCAGAGTTGACTGGGGTTAATAGTTCGGGTATTTTTCTGTGTGCTGTGTAGCTGTATTCACACAGTCTGCACCTCAGCTAATAGTCCTGACAGAATATGGCTTCTATACATAACCAGCTCTTTGCCAGATGCGTGTCACAATTTATCTGCAAGCAGTATAGTCCCCTGCCCTCACTCTACACTCTACAGTAAATCAAGCACTCTCAATGTTTCTACTTCCTCAAAAATAAAACATTACATATTTCTTCTTCTTTTTATTCTCAGAAAAGGAATGTAATCGGTGTCATTAAAAGTAAGGGCATTTTAACCAGAAATAGCATTTGGCTGATAAGTGTCTGCTGATTCCAAAAAAAACAGGGAACTGCACCTCTGAATTGTATAAACTGCTGGAAGGTGATGTCATTTCAACTGTGTAATGGTTTACAGATGTTCACTGAGCTTGCAATGCTGCCGGAGACAGAAGGTGGGAGCACACAGGAAACAATGAACATCAGAGAAAAATGTCAGACTTCTGCAACCCCAAATTGATTTTTTCTTACAATGCATTCAAACAGTTAGGGGAATTATGGCTTGGATGTTAGTGGTAATTTATAATTTCAGAACAGCAGCTAATGCAAACCATCACATTGAAAAGGACAGCAAGTGAATGTGTAGGAAATGGAAAAGAATAAGGGGGATTACTCTTACGCAGATAATTACGCATATATATATTGCAGTGAACCTCTAAAAATACTTCCATTATTTAGAAGAACTAGATTATTTTTATGTATTCAGATTTACTAAAGAGGCTTGAAACTTTTTTTTTACAGGATGTTGAATCTGGTTCTGAAAGTGGAGTGGATGTTGCTTCAGTAAGTCACTCACAAACAAACCTGTCTCCTAATATCCATGCTCCAGACCTAGCACCTCCCTGTTCTGCAGCCAGCTCTGGAGCTAAACCAAAGGCTGGGGTGAGTACAAAGATTGTTTTCTTAACATCATTCATGATATTAGGTTGGAAGTGAAATAAAGAGATTTTCTACTATTCAGCTACAGGGATTGTATGCAATCTGTGTGTGATGCTGAAAGAAAGGGACTAATAATGCCGGTTGTTGCAAGGTGCCATTCGAGTGGCAAACAATCCAAGAAGTTTCACATTTAAAAACACACTGTTATCAGCTGAGGATGATAATAAGCTGAGTTTTATGTGAGAAAATACATTAATGGCACTATTCTGTTTTACTTTGGAACATAAGTTTTCCCGAAGTGGTATCACTTGGAACATTTTCCAAGTCCCATGGAGGATTCAGACAGAAAAAGATGGTTGAATCATGTAGCCCTGATTTATAATGCCCAAACCCAGTCACCCTAGTCCTCTTAAGAGGTTTATATGTTGTGTAATGCAAGCAGAGGTATTACCCCACTGAAGGAGACTATCATTCTTGGCCAAATTCGGCGAGTGGTTTTGCACACTGAAGATCAGAGGGAAGCCTTTGAGCAGGCAGGAGCTTTCCTGCAGGTACCACTGCACACAAAATGTTAAGGAACATGTACGTGTTTGATGCATGTTACTGTATTGTATGCCACTGACTTTTGGGAGACCAATTTTTCAGGCAGACTGACATACAGTTTACCTCACAGATCAGAGGCAATGGAGCTCTCATCCTTCTGTACCCATTTATAGATACCTATGAAGAGCATGGTCCTTTCTTTTGACATTGTCCATCTCCTGAAGAATCCTGCTTCATAATGCTTCAGTTGTCAGCATGCGCAGAAAAGCTTGGATGTCTTAGAAACTCCTGACATACTTTCTCTTTCCTCTTGCACTTGCTGCTTGCACTACCTCATGAAGCAGAGAAATCTAGGCTCTTCTGAACTTCACCCAGGCTGAAAAGTCTTAGCGTAACTCTTCCATCTGTTCATTAATTCAGTCACTGCTGCTAACCAGGCCAGCAGAAAATGTGGGATAAAATATTAAAATATAAAGTGTGGTTAGCATAAATATATATGTTTATAACAAGTTTATAAAAAGTAAAATAGAAGCCAACTGTCACTTACTGCACTGCAATAATAGTAAGTTAAGTAATGCCTTCGATTGAGGCAGTAACAAAAGTTCTAATAAACATTTACATTTAGAATTGTTCACTTGTGCAAAAATAAATTCACGTGTAATTTATCATCAGTACATAACTATAGCAAATAGAGAGCTCTGGACTCTGTCATTATGTACAGTGCAACACAGATTCTCAAATAAGTACGTATGTTATGCTGGAAGGTAATACCTCATTTGCCAGATCCTGAGAGGAGCACAGACAAGCTTTAAGGTATTAAACATCCCATTTAAATTTAGGTTTCTCTACTAATATTTGGGGAACTCTTAACACCTGACTTTTCAGAAGTGTGGATCACTTCCTTTGGAGTTAGGTATTATGTGCTAATTCATCTTTAATAATATTTCTTTGACTTTTGCTGTGATAGTTGTATCATGCTGAACATATCTGTGAGTATTGCTTTATTATATATTTTTAAATTTATATGATTTTGGGGAGATCCTTTTTCTTTTTTTTTACCTTTTAGAGTAACTGTGAATATTCAAAAAATTGTTGCTGATGGGTGGGTTGTAGAGCTACAATCCTAAGTCACTTTTGTTAACCTTTTTGATAAGTAAAGCTGAATTTCCTCCAAACTCAACTCTCTTTCCTGAAGTTTTGCATGCTGCAATTCACCACAGTCTATAGTGGGAACTGGGGATGGGCTCTTTTTAGTATGTTCAGATAAAGACTATATTTTAATTTTTATGAAAGTAAGTTGCATAAGTACAAAAATGTGGATCATTTTTGCTCGAGTGTAGGTCTCCTGCAAACTGGGGAAAAAAAAAGATGTTCTCAGATACATTCTATTCCTTTTGGGTTTTGGGCTTTCAGGTTGTTGTGACTGCATCCACTTCAGATCCATAGACTGAGTACTAATGTGTGCTTCAAACTTCAAAACTTCGGTTGCCTCCCTACCTGCAGTCAAACTGAAAGCATTATGTTTTCTTGGAACACACTAGGAGAAAACAACCCTTAGTTCTCACCTTTGTGTATTTCTAGCCCTGTTCATCTCTTCTGCACAGCTCAGTAGTCTACTGCTAGGTACTCGACTGCAGACTGATACCACTAGAAAAGTTCCTGTATTCTTCTTGTCATATTTAACATTCAGCTCAACTCCAAATAAATTTTTTAAGAGTATGTTTGAACGGCATCTTCTTGAAACAGTGCCCAGAACACACCAGGGATGGATGTCTCAATACAGATAATTTTCATGTAGACATCACCTGTAAAAATCCTTAAAGTGTGGTGTTCTAGCTGTAAGGGAGACTTTTTGTCATAGTTCCTTTTTTGCTTGTTTGTTTTTGTTTTGTCAGAGTAGCCGGTGTAGGAATTGTTTTATCCTGCACTGGAAATTCAGCAAGCTACTTTTTAATGGTAATAGGCTGTTTCAAAGATTTCACTTCCTTTTGGTGTTTGCAATGGCAGTTCTTCAAGGATTCCAGATGGTTAGTCTCCAAGGACAACTTATTTTGTTGTGTTTATTAATACGTAAACAAGAGTACAACTGCAATTAGTTACATTATGGAATGATATGAGGTATTTTTAAACAAACCGTAGCAAACTGTTGACTGCATCAAAATCAGACTGTACAATTAAAACACAACAGCATGTGCAGACTCAGAGGATGGGAATAATAAGGCAGGGAGATGCGGGTTCAAATCTAGTCCCTGATAAAGAACTTGGAAAAGATATTAACTACACCAGACCTTATCTTACAGATAGGAAATTTGTGTGTAGACAAACAACGTCCATTCAAGTTTATTCACATTTGTATGGATTTAATATAAAATACCTAACAATGTCACAATGTGCTGGAATACCCATAAGCAGAATTGGATTTGATAATCCTAGTGGAAATGATTTGCTTACTGGTTTATTGAAAAGTAGGACATTTTAAATTCTCATGGGCAGATTTTAGGAAATGTTTAACAAGCTTTTGAGTAGCAGAGGTATTCAGAATAGTATTTAAAATTCAGTAGCAATTATAAATTTATTTGCAAATAATAGATGTTCTGTTAAAGAAAATGGGGGGGTGTATTTAAATACAAAAGATATTTAACATTTCATTAAAATTCACTTATGGATAGTCAAATACATTCTTGTCAGTGTGAATGCATGAGTACAGTGCACATATATGTAAGCACACACATGCGTGCATACACACACAGAGTACTCCTTACTGAACACAGGCATGAAAAGGAAGAACAGGATTTTCCCAAGAGCATTATAGAAAAGTATTTCTGTAGAAAGGTTTTTCTATCATTCTACAGGGTGGAGCATGAAAGCCTTAGATATGCAGATGTACATGGTATTTTGGGCTTATGAGAAGTATACAGTTGAATAATCTTCATCTTAAATTTAGGAATCTGCCACCATTACATTTCATGGTCAGGGGGAAACAGCATAATGTGATCAACAGAGTGCTTGGTCTGAAGTATAACAACTAACTCAAAATATACGTTTGGAAAGCTACACAAATGGACAATCCTTGTGAAATAAGGATTCGCATGTTTGAACAGGCACATTTTTCACATAATTTAGGATTGGATATCAAGAAATGTAATTGGCATCTTTATCTTATGTTTACAGAGTAAAGAATGTCCATGTGTCTATAATTAGCACATCTCTATGTTCCGGGGTTTTATTCACCAGTCTCCAAAATAGAAAATTATTATTTAATATTAATACTCAAACATATACATTTGGCAAACATTAATCACATGGGAGCTTAAAAAAATATGAAATCAACAGGATTTTGCCCCAGTGGTCATGAGAAACCCTGGAAAATGGGAGTGTCTGGTCTGGATTTTGAGAGCCAGGAATGTAAATATCCTATATGTCATTGCCTTTTACGAACTAATGTCACACATCTGGACACTTATAATATTGTTCAACAATAATGACCAGAATCTGTTTTTAAATTTGACTTGATTATTATAAAAACAATATGTGGGTACAGAATTTAAAATGTCTTTTAATAACAAATGTGAGTTACAATAGCTTTTTCCAGCACCAGTTGAAAGCTAACTAATAAAGGAAAGCTTGAATCAACTATCATTGCCTTTTTTTCCCCCTAAATATAGAAAATTGGCTCAAGGACAACAGCAACTAAGACCTAAAAGTTGTAGCCAAATTTTTGTCCTTGAACATCTGCTTCTCAAAGCCTATCTATTTTCTGCTCAGGTGAAAAAAACAGCCTTGATCATTCTCTACTGCTTTTCTTGGCAGTCCTATCCTCTTACTTCAACAGGATCCATTTTAGCCTTAATCACGCTGTGCAAAGGTAATCAGAAATCTATTATCACGAGAATAGCTAGTATCTAGGAGAAGATTGTTTTTCAGATTAGCTGTAATGACTCATTTAAAATGCATTCATTTCTCAAAGTGATTTTAGGCAACAGTTCTGAATGCGGGAACAAAATTATCTACTTGGTCTATGCGCTAGAATAAGGTTCAGATGCAGGCACTGCCCTGGATGAGCTCACAAGTCCACTTTTGCAAATCTGGTTCCTGGATTGGGATAAAAGGTCATAATATTTAGATTACAGTTCTGCAGACAGTTAATTTGTATGTACTACAATAATTAAGCCTTTCACATGTGCTTTTGATTCATTTTATATTTTAAGATTTCAGCTCTTTAGAGAAAGCCAAATCATTCTGTAAAGACTAATTTATAGATATGTACATTAAGAAATAGAGTTCAAGTTTCTTAGTACTTTACTACACTGGTTTTTTAACTCATTAAATTAAACTAAAATATATGGTAAGTACAAGAAAACCTTAATTTCAGAATTAAAAATTCCTAAAGAATTATTGGGGCAGCAACTGTTCAAAATGTTTATTTTTTTTTTATGTTTTATAGTAAATTCAATTCACTGTGAGGTGTGCGAAAACACACAGAATATGTCAATGAATTTGTGCAGACAAATTTTTCACAGTGGGTCATGCCACTTACTGGTAAGCATTAGGGAAGGAGAATCTTACTATGGAACATTAATTAAAACATTGTTTATTCAAAACTTAAGAACTTTTACTAATAGAAGATGAGACAAAACTTCAGAATTTGACCATATTAATTAAGTTTAGTGTTTCCTTTCATATCTATGTATTTTAAAAGGTGGCTTAGAAGACAGGGTAAGATAATTAATTATGAAAGCAAATTTTAACACAATCATCTTTTTATTTAAATTCTAACAGCCTGTTATTTCACCCTACAAAATCATGACAGTTTTTACAGTGTTGCTCTGGTCAGGGACAATCTCTCTCTCTGTGTCTTTCTCTCTTTCTGTTCCTCAGTAGTGATTCATGAGTGACCGAAGTGTATGGAAACTCCCAGTATCAGAAAAGGTTTGGCATTTTATGTAGCTGCAATATATAGCTCCAGGAAATACATGTATTAGGCCGTCCACTTTTGTTTCCAGATTTTGATCTCAACACAACATTGGAACTCTGACTAAATACTCACCTTGTGAAGTGCTAAGCACAAAGACTTCTGAGTCTTTCCAAGACATCAAGTCTACATTTCTGGATCTTCTTGCAACCCATTTACAGCAGCTATGCTTATAGAGATTTTTTTTTCTCTTTTATTTCTCCTTTCCATAGAGTTGCTCAAATTTTCTTCAACACTGTATCAGTCTGGTTATGTACAACAACCATTTATTTTAAAGAGAAGAAAAAGTTAGACTTCTTCAGCAGTAACATTGCTAGTTGTACTATTTCTAAGGTTAAGTACATTTTTTCACTGCATGCTGCCATCTGCTGCCTCACTCTTGTAAATGAAGGGCGGGGGGCAAGGGTTATCAGGCACTTAAACCACATAAGGCAGTCATGGTGATTAAAACATTTCATAATCGAACATACAAACAGATGAGAGGAGAGGAAGAGGCATCTTGTACTGATACATTCCAAATATTTATAAGAAATTATAGACTAAAGGTTGACCTTTCTGTGTGGGAATGAAGTTTTAATGGAAATTACAGTGGGTAGGGATATTTTTAGAAATATTTTTACATTCTCATTTAGTCCTAAAAAAAAGATTTTACAATAAAGGAGGAAAAAATCAACACTTAATGAATTAAGGATGTTTCAAAGATATTGTGAGTTTCATTTTAGGAAGTCCTCATTTTATATTCACACATGCAATAATGTATTTGTACATTAAGTGCTGGTATTCATAAAAATTATATCCCGTTTTCAGCCAGCTACATAGTTACTGACAAAACATAACATCACAACTGCATGTGTACCACTGTAAGAGGTATGTGGGTTCAAGAGCATTAGGTCTGTTAGAGTGCTATGGTTCCTCTGGGTATGTTGCTTATTCCTTCAATTGGACTCAACCGGGAGAAAAAAATACTGGATATTGCACAGCCTCCCCGGAAGAAAGTCCTGTTTTGCAAAATCCAGAGTGATTTTCATTTTTTTCTCATATTATTCAAGCCTCTTGTGTTTGAGAATAGGAAACCTCTGTAAGAAAAATTCACAATAAGCAGATAATCATACCTGAAGTTGTGAATATTCAAGTAGTTCAATAGAAAAGTGTGAGTAGGGGTGTATTTATATTTAAAGATATCAAGCTTAAATGTGTTTTGGTCTAATGTGTTATGGTTATGTTTGCCTATAATGGGCTAAGATCTTCCATCTTTTCTGCATGAGCTGAAAAAGCTGAGGGAATTACCATTTCTGGTCACTTACAAGAATGTTACTGTGGCAGGGAATCTAAAATCTTTGACATCCTGTTTGTATTTGGTTCTGGGCATACTGTTCCCAAACCCCTCCAAAAGGAGGGACAACCCATGCTTTGGACTAGTATTTCTTCACTGCAAGCCAGAGTTACTGGCACTTGGAATCAAATCTGTTCTTGCACATCAGCATTGTGTTTTTCAGTAATGCCATATCTAGGAGAAATGGAAACTGAAATCTGTAATGGGATTAATTTTATTGTGTTGCTCTCAGGACCAATATCCTTCTATGTAGCTTAAATTTAAATACTCAAGGTTTAATAGCAGGAAATCACTTATATTGTTGGTAAATGACCATGAGCAGATGTAGAGAAAGCAGGCCTTCCAGGTTCTCTAAGAAAAAATTACATGAAGGTCAAACATATGAATCATACGAGGTCATACAATTTAAAGTTTTGGCCTCAGTTTAGTTTGTTTCTTTAAACCTCATCTTCCAATCAGGTAAATGTATTTTCTCATAGGAGTAAATCTGTTTAAATCAACAAGACAAGTGTCCCATACATGGGTATGTGGATATGATTTTTGCAGAATTAAGGCCTTATGTCAGACTGAAAAGTTTTAATGATTAGAACGAATTACCACATGGACATAGAATACTCCTTCCCAATGCCATGTGCCTGCTATCTTAAAAAACACAGAGAAATCATTAAGTGACCTTTCTCAAACATGAGGAAGTTTACCTCATGCCTACTATGACTGTTCAAAGAGTTGACTCATGCTTCATTGATCAATAAATAATGGTTATGTTGACACTTGCCACAGGGCAGCCTGAGTTTGCATTCATGCTCATGGTATAAGTGAGAGCCATATGTCCCCTGGTTCTAAATGAATGTGTGGTGCCTAGAAGAATTGCTAGTGCCCCACCTCACAAGAGTCAAGACAGTCAGTTCTATGTGTTAATTATTTGACTGCCACAATGTGCTAGTAAGATAACACGGTGACTTCAGTCCTGCCAAGTACCTTGGTCTAAAAAATGCGTCAAGCTTCACATAATGATATGTGAAGTTTGAGTATTACTTTTAGGTAAATGCAGTACGACTTTTTTTTTTTTTTTAACAAGGAGCATAATTTTTGATGCAAAATTAAATAAATAATATGGCTTAGGTCTTGTGAAGAGCATTTGTGACCATGAGTCTGTTATTCTTAATAACATAGTTCATTCCTTGTTATTTGAAAATCGGTATTAAAGATAGATCACAGACTTGGATTTTGGAGAAATGACTGTTCTGTGTAATATCTGACAAAAGCATTGGTTTGCATAAATAAAGCAGTGTTAATTAGTTGTTAGTCTATTTTTTCAGTCAATATTTAGAAATTACACAATTTTGACTTTGATAACCAGATGCTTCATCTGAAAAATGTGAGTGAAGATTTATATGTCACCTAATGACTAGAATGTTGTTCCCAAATTGTTGGTTATTTTGTGAAAGTAAAGAAATATGCAGATGTCAATTTGCAAGTAATTTGCAATGGGGAAAAAAAGTTGGTTTATCTATTATCCATGGATAAAATAGCCTGCTTAGTTATTTGCACCCCTTTCAATCAAATCTAGACCACATATGATGTCAAACTTACTGCCAGGTAGGTGGCTTGTCTTCCCAGTGGTTAGTGGATATGCATATTACTGTCTCATTTGCTAGCACCTTTCAGGTGAAAATTATAAATAAATGCCTTATTTCTTCTAAAATCTATTTATAATTATCAGGCTAAAGAGTTAGTTCTAATATTATGGTGATGGAAACAGTGGGTGGATATTGTCAGTGTGAAAAATTAATGAAGAAATGGGAGGTCTTCTGCAGAAGAACTGAAATTCCCTTAGTTTAAGGTAAAGAGCCTAAAGAACTTTCAAAAGAGCAAATAGCAGATTTTAGATGGGCTTACATTGACACTATGTTCAATATTCTGTTTTCTCAGCTCTAGGCTGATTTAGCAGACCAGTATTTAGCACAGGGATTTAGCCTGCTGTAATAGATACAAACCTGTGAGAAAAGCAAGCAAAATTACACTTTCTGTAAACTTCAATGTATTTACACTTTAAAAAAATGTTACCACTTATCTAAAAATATTGTTCTTCATAAGTAAATCCTTCTCTCATGTGAAATTAGTAGGAGAAGGCTCAGTTTATGTAGCCATTCAGAAACAGTAGGTTTGATAGAATGACAGGATATCAATGTCTCTTTTAACTTAAACAACTCTGATAAGAACATGGTTGAGGCTGAATTTTTGAGAGTTTGCTGGGCTTTGCTTTCCATGGCAATCTGTTCTGAATGGCAGATACTATATGAAATGTTCACATTTTTTTCCAATTTTATTGCCTGGTAAGTTGAGTGCAAGTTTCTCTTCTGTGCTCTTCCATATGGACTGAGTTGAATCCTTACCAGTTTCCTCATTTTTCCTTGAAGTTACTTGAATATGTTTAACTGTATGTCAGCAAGGAATTTTAACTCTTTTTTCAGTACCTGCCAAGAAAAGCTTACATGACATTTATATCACGGGGTTTTTTTAAAAAGACTTCGTAAATTTTCTCTGTCAACATATAGCCCACATACTGCATCTCTCCATTGAAGCACTTGAATCCCATAATCCAGATCAGAATTGTTGTTGCACGCATGAGCAAAGATTGGCAAAATTTCTAAATCACTGTCAGTTAGGAGCCTGTGAGTGGAAAATTGGTGAAAAAGATTTAAACTCATTCTTAATGTCAACAGCATAAAGAATTTATTTTCCCTGAAGAAACACGAAGTTCACTAAGCAGTTTTATGAATAGAGTTTGTTGTTGTTGTTGTTTAAATTGCTATAATGCAGAGGTGTATACATCTGAATGGAGTTGTATTAGTTTTGGTATGAACCAGCACTTGCAAAAGAGATCACTACAGGAGCTGATGATTGGCAGAGGTGAGGTACATAGGGAGTAATCACTTACAAATACTTGAACACAAAGAGCAATCTTTTTCAAAGGTGAAATCTCAAACTTATTGACATTTTGGAAGGTAAAAATAAACTGGTCTCAAAAAGTGCTTGGACAATTTTTGGGCAAAAGTTTATAACCCTTCAAAACAGATAGAAGCTTCTGTTCATTGTCATTGCAATCTTAATGTCAGTCATGTGACGAAATCCTAGTGCAGCAGCTGCATTTGACTCCAGAGCCACAGTTTGCCGAGCTCTTCTGTTGGGCCTGCTGTTTGCAGTGCGTGCTGCCCTGTACTACCACAGGGATTGTTGTGTTTTTATACATATCCTCTAATATGCTACAGGCCTTGGGGAGAAAAAAATAGTCTAGATTGATCCCGTACAACTTCAGACAAGCTCTGAACCACAGACAGCTAGTCATGGAAGTTCTTGCACGGGTTATTTCTCTTACATGGCAGTTATTTCTCTTGCATAGAGCTTTGTCTCAATATAACTTGTCCTAGTGACACACTCCTCCTCTGCTTCATGTCTGATAGAGCATTTCAGAGCAAGTAATAAATGCCAGACATTACAAGGAAACTCTGTTGAAATGAAGGAAACTGAAATCTCCGATTAAAATTGTGCTGAGATGTATTGAATCAGTTATTACATCTGTACACCTCACCATTTTTAGAATGCTATCTCCTTGAAGGGAAAGAATTGGAAGAGATGGTGTAGGATAAATTTCACCACACGCAGAAGACTAACATAAGGATTTTTAATTATATAAATGGTTAAAATAGTGTTGAAGAGCACCTTACTGTGTTAAAATGAGCAGAACCTTTACATGTGTAAAAAGCCTTTCGTAAAGACCATGGATATAGAAATATTAATAGTTTGGTTACTGTTTCCATCCTGTTCAGTTATAACTCAATAGGATATCTAAAAATCTCCAGAACAAAGGAAAGCATGTTCCAGAAAAGGTCAGTAGCCCCCCTTTCTGGAGATGATGAAGGAGTGGAAAGGGAGAAAGCTACTTGGAGACTTGCTGCAGAAATCTAGGTTGCAGATTTTCTGGGAACTGGGGCTTAGGGGCTTTAAAGCTGTTAAAAAACATTAACGTTTTGCCAATAGACCAATAGGTGACAAAAGGCTGCAACTTTATTCAGTCCAACAGTGTTGCACAAGACCTTCAGCTAGGATAAACTGTTATTAGATGCTGAATTGTTGGTTAGCTTGTAATTTGCCAAGGGCAACTTCAGTTTTGGTTTTGGATAGCCTATGAAGAAATCCATTGTTTCTCTATCAGACTCTGTGAGTGCTTATTACATCTTGCTAGGAATTAGATGAAGACAAGCAGTCAAACTAAATAGCAAAGACTGAAAATAATCTTGTGGACTGAGATCCACACTACCCTTACCTTATCCCTCAACAATTCAAGACAAGGGAAAGCTCAGAGTATTTTGAAGATGGAGAAAACAGTGTCATCACAGGAGTTCATTTGTAAGGTAATGCTGGTTTAGGGGGTGACGTTGTGTCCCAGGCAATACTGCTTTTTTCCTGCTCTTTGGATGACATTCATAACAGGAGGGGATTCAGATCACCCAGCTCACCTATGCTAGCATTGTCATGCAGAGCAGCTGAGATACACTATGGTTGCCAGTATAGCAATCACATCTGAGCTGCTTAAAAACTATCAAGAAACCTACTGCTTTGAGAATCCAATTGTGCTAATCCTTAAGGTGATAATAGCTATTGGTGGCCATTTAAACTGATATTAAAGATGTTGTGCTGGAAAGATTGGAGTTGTTTTATTTATTGTATTGTTGCTTACTGTAAAACTGTTTTCAACTGATCTCCTAATATTTATATCCAAAAGTTTGGTGCTTGATGGGACTTTGGCCCATGTTGAGATGTTATGGAATTCAAATGCCTTTTGGAAGAATTGTGTATCTAAAAACAAGACAGAGCAGAATTATTTTAAAATTATTATTTAGTTTAGCTTAGCTATTCTCCTGACTCTTTAAAGTGGTCTTTTTTTCTTTCTTTTTTTTTTTTTCTTTTTTTCCCTCTCATTTTCTTTTCTTTTTTCTCTTTCTCCTTTTCTCTCTTTTTTCCTTTTTTATTTTAAATTTTTCTCCACTTTTTCTTCTCTTTTCTTTAACTTGTCTACATTCCTGACTTCTTTGCTGAATTTGCATCTCACATTTAAGTCAGGACAGTTATTAACACCAAATTATACTCACCCTTCTCCAAAGTATACTTTCTCTTTCCCATTGTCCATGGGAGTCTTTCACCAAATCAGTCCCCAAAAGATCACTGGCATGCCTGTGCAGCTGCCTATCCCATAAGCATTTGAATTACTTCTCTTCTTATATGCAGCTGGATAACATGTCTACCTGTGACTTGAACAAGGGTAGAAGAAATTCTAGCGTTTATAGCAAACATAGGTATTAGATGGTTTCCAGGCCATGGGTTTCCAAGACCAGTGCCTCTGGGGGATAAGTACATCACTAATAATTGTTGTTGGTGGTGTGAGTCTTGTTAATACTGAATACAGGCTCCATAAATCCGTGTCTCCATCTGTAGCCATGGTTATTTTACGTGTGGTGTCAGCTAAGTTATTCTTTTGGGGATTTGTGATGTCTGAAATAATGTGCATTTAGCTGAAGGGGGAAGATGCAAAACCTCAAGAAAGAAAAGCTGTGTTAAACGGGAAAGAAATGATGTAGTATGTAAATATGCCTTTTGGTGAGTATTTCCTGTGTTTTATCTAAGAAAGAATTTCAGGCTTGAGTCCAAGACAAGTAAGAGAGTGCAGAGCATGGGGATGAAGATGGAGAATTTGAGTTAGAAAAGTAGCAACAACAGTTTAATCTCTCTACCAGTAGATGGAGAGCACAGGAAAGTAGAAGCATGCACATGAAGAAGGAAATAAAAAACCTTGCATCAGCTTCTTAAAGGGATGAGAGATGAAAGCAGAAAGAGGCAAAGAAGGGTGGGGGAGGAGAGAGGAAGAAGATTGCAAAGTAGGAGGAAATTGGAAGAACAGAATTCTAAATGGTAAAGAGGAAATGGCAAGATCTAAATTACCAGCTCAGTCAAATCAGCTTGTTGGTAGTGAATAATTATCTAGATTATCTTCTTTCGTGCTTCATACACAGCATTCTTTACCCCTGGAACATGGTTTGAAAATGTGCCATGAATAGTCTGCATCACTGCCGTGGAAGAAATGTATGTCTGACTTTTCAAGCACTTTTCCAGATACAGACATGCTGTGACTGACATCATGGAAAACCATTTCTTGTAGTCTTTTACATACGCCTCTCTCATAAGGAATTTTCTTGCTCCTGCACTCTCTTTCTCCCTGTCTCCTATCCTCTATGTCTCTTGCTCTCTCCTGTGTCTTACTTTGTGCTTTCTTTCTCTTTTTTCAGTTCTTTTTCTTCCCCCTTTTCTTTTTTTTGGTCTTCAAAGCCAGGGTGGGAGCAAGGGAACTGGTTAGCTCTCTGTGTAATAGTTGAAAGAGCTTGGTTTGGGGTTTTTTAATGCACAAAATTCCTCCCAGGGAGACATGCCACACATTCTGATCTCTCCCCTTCAGGCAGTTACACACTATTAAATATGGAGTTGGAAATTACACACGTCTGAAAATACAGAAATAAAACAGCCTTCTACTTTCTGCACTGCACTATACAATGAAGGTGTTGTAAATTGTTAATTGAATGACATGGGCTTCTAGTTTGTTGGGCTTTCTATAAATAGAAACTGTACATTCCAGTGTGTTGCCACTTTTTTTTTTTTTCTTCAGGTTAGCTATCATACTTTGAACCTTTCTGTATTCTAACATAGAGATTAACAAAGGTTTTTGTTTGTCTGTCTTTATTCCCTAAAACATAGCTTACACTTTGAAATGTTGTTCTAATTACCTTCTCTTACTGAACAATCTTTATGGTATTTTTGTACTATCCCTATTTTAAAAGAGACGTAAAATCCAAACCACCTATAATGGTACTTGAAGGATCCCTGTACCACCCAATAAATAGTGAAATATGATTACTGTGTATTAAATAATACTCCACACATTATGTAGCTATTATCATTAATGTATTGCCATACAGAATACAGAAAGGAAAACACAGTGCTGCTCAAGATGGTATGTGGGGAGATCCTTTGGTTTCCCAAAGAACTTCTGAAGTTTTGGGTTTCCAGTCTGAGAAAACAGTGTGATCTGTATGTGAAAGGCACTGGACTGGGAAGTTTATTCCTCCATAGTAGTTCGTTAGGTGAACAAAAACCCCACACAACAGGCAGCCAGTGAGGAATTACAGGCCATTGAGACTGAATACTGCAATGTGGAAAGAAAGTAGGATTTCATTTCAGAGAAAGGAAAGGAGTAGATGACAATCTCTCAATAGTCCATGATCCTGCAAAATGGTACCAATCTTTACAAAGCTGTAACCCTTCATCCAGTATATCTTATATTGCAGTAGTATAATTTGAGGAGCATTCAACACAGTTTATGAGTATCAATAAGTAAATGTGAGATTAGATAAATGTGAGATTAAATATACTGTTTCTTTAAAAGGTGATGAGTTTCAAAGTATCTCAAATAATTGGCAAAGATACATCTCCTTGGAAGCCTGAAAGAACTTTAAGATAACATATTTAAAATTCAGCATTTGCTGCAATTGGCAGGTTTATCTAGAAAAAGTGGAATTAAGTATAAACCTTTCAGCTAAACAGGAGCAATGAATTTATTTTCATAATAAACTCACACAGCTGATATGTTGAATGAACAAATAGTTTAGCAATTCAGTATCTCATTGGAGAATTAGTGAGGTGATAGGCATAAGGCAGATAGCAAAAATATGACAGAGAGTAATACAGCCAATTTTACATCCAGCTTCCAAATCATTAAAACTGAATTTTGGCTCATTGTGAAGCTTTGCTACACAGTCACATGCATTTTTTCTAATTCTTCTTTTGCTGTTTTGCCAATAGAAAAGCTGTTCAAGAAAGATCCAGTTTTGCTGTTGCCATCACAGAGTGATGTTTCAACATGTTTACGGATTTCAGAATGTTTTGAGACCTCTGTATTCTTGGGAGAGGAAAAAAATCTTCATTGAGTTTCTCACATTGTTTAGTAGATCCTGCGGATAAACCCTTGGAATCATAGAAATTTTAAGAAAGGAATATTAATGCGCATAGATTCTATTTTTACAAAGAGATTTAAGGTCTATTTTTTAAAATTCAGAGATTCTGGGTACTTAGAAGTCATCCTGCACTTCAGGAGGACATGTAATTGTTCAAAATAGTTTTCTTAAGTCAGCCACTAATTATTAATTTCTGAAAATTCTTAGAAGGACAGATTTATTTTTTTGTTAAACCATTTAGATTTTTAAAGGTAGAAGTAGACCACTCTTGAACTGAACAAATACATGGGACTTACCTGCCACTGACTGTTGTGAATTGCATTTCATGTGACCTCTATGACTAAAAAGATTTCCAGGAAGGAAGACCCTGTTGCTGTATCTGCTTGTGTTACCTCTGTAGCTGAACAGTTTTCACTAATTGTATGCTTCTGGGTTAGTTTTGAAAATACCTTGGTATGTCTTGCCTATGTATTCAGCAATCTGACTGTAGGCAACTAAAACCTTGACTTGAGTGGTCTTCCAAAGTACCTTGCTAGAATGAGAAATTCTCCAGGAATTACTCCAGCTAAGTAGAAAGGCAAAAGATCAAAATTCTTCCCATGATAATTTTATTACCTGGTCCCGATTGCTCAGAAGAAGAGTAGGCAGAGAAGGAAGAGAGAATGGATGTTAAAATACACACTACAAGTAGGAAGTACCTTCTTGCAGGTAAAGATCAGCGGGGAAGGACTAGGACTATTTAGCTGAATCCGATTAGGTTTACATCTCAAAGTATGCTGAAAGAAGTCACAGGTCTCATTAAATAGTTGAATAGAGAGAGAATTTCTTATTTGAAGTGAGATACCTCTTTCCAAGAAATACAAAGCAGCTTAATATTTTATTTTAAGACTTCTGCACTTTTTTTATTTATATGTCTGCTTATGTTTACCTATCATTGAAGATCTTTATTTCATTAAGTATTCCATTACAGCACCACAGCAACCTCCATGGCAGAAAAAACATTGCCAAGAAAAAAGGAATCTGGGAGTTATATGCTCTCCTCCTTGTAGCTTTAAGGAGGAAGAACTTATAATTTCTTCCAAAGGCCTAAGTTCTGCCTTGAAAGCAAAATTCCCAGCAAAGTGTTCAGAAGTCTAGTTGACTGAAGTCCTCTTGTGTACGCAACTTGGACATTTGGGAGTCAATGAGGTTAGACTTACTAGTACTTTTGAAAGTGGGCGGCTCCTCTTCTTTTCTTCTCTTTCTTTTCATGTTCCAAAGATATTTGCACTTTTCTGAAGTAGTTCCCTTCATCCATCTTAAAACAACACACAGTACTAGATTCAAAGCAGAGTTTTCTCAATTATGGGCTGAAGTTTGTGCACACATAAGAATGCTGGTAGTTTGTCCAAACAAAGTGCTACAGTAGAGAAATTCTGATAATTTTTCCCTGCCCCACATGATATTTATAGAATTTTTTATCATTTTTTTTGTGTGTGTGTGGGTCCTTTGACACACCTATTGGAAAATGTTTAGCTGATAGTTGAGAGTATTTGCCAAAGGAATTTTGAAGGCTCAGAACATTTGAAAAGCAAGACCTTGAGTCACAAAGACAGACCAAATCAGTCTTGTAACTTTATTCAGAATTTCACAATCCTTGCTAAACTGCAAGATAAGAGCCAAAGGCAACAAACCAGCAGGAGCCAATTCAGAATGTGCCAAAGTTCATAGAACAGTTGCTTCAGGCTGGAGTTTGCTGACCCTTAATCACTAGGGGTCATCAGCGTTTCTGCTGCAGGGCCCTGCAGAACGTGAGTCCGATCAGATCTCCTGCTGCTGCTGTCCAGGCTACTGGGTGGAGTGAAAGCTGGGAGACACAAATTCCAAGGCAGCATTTCATGGGTGTCTGCCTGTCAGTGTGCTCTTTTGGATTAGCATCCTTGTGTAACACATGTGTTCTCTAATTCTAAACTTCCTTAATCTCTTGCAAATGGTGTAGGTGGAGTTAATCACCTCAGAGGCAGAAGATCCCTTCCAGTTAGCATACCTTTCACGCTTTCAGTACTGTGTTTTGGCATTAATTGATATTAGTGTAGGCACATATTTGCACGGTTAAGTTTTAAATAATTTTTTGTAAAGTCACGGTGATAACATAGTTTAGAAATACCCTTTTCCTGTTAAGTCTCCTTTGATTATTAGTATTAACTTTAATGACCACATTACAGTGAGTATGCTAGATTACTGTATAGTAGTAGTGTAAAAGATGGCTGTAGGGAAATAAATGACATTTCAGACTCTAATCTTGTAACAAATTCAGCATGTAAGCATGCAGTGATAAAAGCATGCTTCATCTTGTGATCCATGACTTGAACAGAGTAGTAGCTACTAAGGAATATGAATTAATTTAAAAAATATACCATTTATGGTGTAACAAAACCTTTAATGCATATTTTTAAGGGCTTTATCATATATTTGAGCAGCTCACAAGTTTTGACAAAAGTCATATTCATGGCTATGGCAGAACTTTAGAAAATATATCATCCCTATAGGCTAAAGAGGCATTCAAGTATAGTCCAATCAGCACATAAAATACATAAAAATATTTTGGAAATTAATCCACTGCCTTCAAAAGCTCTGTAATTGTCAGGTTTTTTTTGTAATCCTCTTATATATAAAATAGGCAAAAGAGAGAGGACACGTAGGGGCATATTGGCCTCTGAAGCAGCTGTGTGCTGCAGGGACTGACTGGGAATCTTCAGAACTGGATTGTCATCTTTGAGAGGAAACAAAGTGGGGGAAAAGGAAAGGATAATGAAAGTCCATGTTTCACTACAAATGAGAAGATGAAACAGTTAATGAAGACAATAATCTGGTCATTGCTATGAATTTTAGCAACATTAAAAAAAGGAATAAACATATCTTGGAAAGAATTTGTAAGGACTACTATATTTTTTAAAGAAAAAATATTTTAGATTTTGTATATATTTAGGATTCTGAGATCCTAATTACTTCAGAAAAATACTCATGAGGTAACATGCACAATTGCAGGTAATTCTGGAATACGGGAGGCTGGATTCCTTCATGTTGTTCCTGATAAGGACCCTCCCCACATACATCAGCAAAGCCATCTCATGGGCTGTTCCTAATGCTTTCTGTACTGTACTCTCTTGATGTGGCATCTGAAAAAGTTTTATATCAGTCAAGATCCCAGTGTTCCCAGACTACCTAAAACATTATTTATATGACAAAAACGATAATTTTCCTTGGACTCCCACATCAGTCTGCATGAGGATTCTTGCTTTATACTGGTTACATTCCTTCTGGTGCATGAGTGATTCTTCTGCCCTCTTTGTACAGGATCTTGCACAATGAGGTTGTGATCCAAGTCTGTGGCTTTTGAGTGCTTCAGTAATACAAATAGTGTTGTCACCACTTAAAAATAGGTTTGTGAAGTGTAAGCATGTCTGATCTTGATGAGAATGAAAACAAAAATACTAGCAGGCTATTGATATCACTATTATTCTTTTTTTTTAAATTGCTGCAAGTATGCTGTTTAATTTCAGTAACAGCCCTACTTCAAGAAGTATTCAGTTTAAAGACCAAAGGTCTTTAAATAAGACCAAAGGTCTCCTAATATGAAATATTAGGAGACAGACAAAAGAGGATAGGCTTATCAGCAAGTAAAACATTTTCTTATTTTCTTCTTCGAATTACAATGGGCTAGGGACAGCATTTGACATGGGAAGGGATTTTTATAAGTCTTCAGGAAAATGATAGTTCAGATAAATCAATTATTAACTGTGCTTGGTAAGCTGGTATTGAAAATTAATTCTATACCAATAGAGCAAGACATGAATATGCCAGTGAACAAGCCATCTCTACTCATGTGTTTGTCATTCAGAAAAAAAGGTGTACTGGGAGAAAGAAATGGTGGGATCAAAATCTCTGTCAGAGTAAAGATCAGAAGCAGTGAATAAAAGAATACCAATGAAAATACTGATTTGGACTGTGTTAGGAAAAATATGAAGATGATGACTGATAATTTCCATCTGAAACTGGTGGGTCTTGACTGTCTCTATAAATGAAGATGGAAACTGTTTCAGACATCAAATACATATTTCAAAATTTTTATTTTGAAATATGGAAATTGCATAGTAAAAGTATCATTCTAGGAGCACACACAATGCATAACCATGATAGGAAAGTATAAAAGAAGAACTGAGTAGGAAAATTAAAGACAATACTATTTTTATTAATACAAAATGGACTGAGAAATTTTATTTTTAAAAAATGTCGCACATATTTCTTTGTGTGGTTTGATTTTTCTTTTTAAAGATTCTCTCCTAACTATTAAAGGGTGGCTTTTTATCATTAATCTGTGTGAATAAGTTATACTTTTAATCTTCAGAAACCACACATCATTGTCATCTACTTGCAGATAATCTTTAAGATTTACTGGGGGGAAAAAACAGGCATGTTTTTGCATTCCTTGCTGCCTTGTGTTCTGACAGTAGTATTAGCCAACTCTACCTAAAAAACACCATCAGTATCACCTTCCAAAATGAGAAATGGACTAAATTCTTCCAACCAGTAAATCACCATCCCGTGTGAATCCACGTGGAGTATATAACTTGTTCCATAAAATGCATGGGAAATTCTTTCCTAATTCCCGTTGTGTTCTGTGTGGTCATCTGAAGTTCCCACAGAAGCAGTATGAGCTATTAAATCTTTCCTTATTGTTTTCACTGGTGTTCTAGTAGCTCAGCTCCTCAAACTGGTAATCACACTGTTACTATGTTTTGTCTCAAGGGCTATGTATGTGCATGTACCAAGCTCCCACTGTTGCGAACAACAGTGCAAGGCAGCTGTAAAGTTCAGCGATGGTGTTTACCAAGTATTTCTGTTTCCACTGCTGCACCAAACAGATCTGCTCTGAGTGTCACATTCTGGGTACTCTGGAATTGACTCTCAGTCAGCTGAGCAAGTATTTTCCCAAAGAGTCCCATAACTATCTTTCCATTAAAAGGCAGCATATGAGAAAAATAATACGAGTTCCACCTGTAACTCTTCGAAGTCTTGGTGCAGTTCATTAAAACTGTACTGGTCCCACTGTGGTGAAGAGCTGTGTTCTTCACCTATGGGATTAATTAATCCAGATTAGAGAGACTAACAGAGCATTCCATTCTGGGGAAAAAAAAAAAAAAAAAAAAAAAAAAAAAGACATTTTAAACAGAGGTTCAAGTTTCTTTTTTGCATGACTGCTCTAACTAAACATTACAGGCTAAATCAAAATTCTTATTTCCTTCTGATCTACTTGTATTACTTGGGGATGAGTGGAGTTCTCTAGCTGGCAGTAGGACTTGGGTTTTGTCTTATTGTTGGATTTGTGAGCTAGGTGACTGAAGGCTGTCTTAGTATGAGGCAGCTCAAACAGTTCCACCTCCTTCCTTCATGGGGTACAACATGACACAGGCATGACATGACCCTTATCTAAAGGCACAGATTCCATTGATTCCCAGTCACCAGCTCTCTCAAATTGTGTTTCAGTAGCAGTTTGTAAAACTGATTGGGAGAGTAAAGCATCTAGTGAAGGTGAGACTGAATTGATGAAAACAACATCAATTGCCCTAGTCAGAAAACATCAGCGAAAAAGATCTAGGACAGAAGTCAGTACTTGCCGAAGTTGAGGAAGGCTTCCCATTGATTTATCTTAAATTTAAGTACCAAAATTCCTGTGGCAGAGCTGTAACAATATTCAGGGTTTTACCTAGGTGATTACTCCTGGAAAAGTTCATTTATCCACAGATAATTTGACTTAAATTAATACTCACACATGGAAATGGGGTTAATTTTGTCGCTTCAGAAGAAGTGAATACTTACATAGCATATCGTATCTTCAGTTCCTGGGAAGCACTGAGGAATTGGGCCAAAGGATAATGAGTGGTTTGATAACTGTATCTAGGAATGTGGAAAAGATATCTAAGAGTGGACAGCTTTTAAGTCTTGCCAGCAAAGGCATAAGAAGATTCATTTGCTACAAAATGCAATCAAAGTTCAACCTTGCAACAACATTCACTTTCATAGCAAAAGGGTAGTTAACTGTTGATACAGCTTATTAGAAAACGTTGCAGATTGGAAACATTTTAAGTCTTTTAAAACCAATTAGGTTAATGCAACAAGTTTAGATCTATCCTTCCTGCTTATCTTTGGAAAGGTGTGTGACATGGTTACAGAGATCTCTGATCTTCCAGTACTTCCCATGAACAATAATTTCTTTTCTAGATTATGGAAAGGTCAAGATTTGTCCTAAATCAGTGTGTCTGCAACATCTTCAGTTTAGTTTTTCAGTAAAATAAGAACTAAAATAAAACCTCACACTTCATTTGAATTCTGCATATTCTATTCTACATATTTGAATTCTATGATTCTATGATGATTCTATGATTTCATCACCTCTAGGTATCAGAACAGGATTATTAACTCTGCCTGGCCAGAGTTAATTCACAAGACAAAGGACAGCTATATTTTCTCTAAAGTATTAATCACAAGAGGAGATAGGATACAGAGCAGAGAGGACCAGTGATGCTCTTCTCTCCTGTTTAGCATATATTCTCAGTATTAAAGCAATCTTCAAGAGGACTCTCCAGTCCTGGCACTAATATTGATTTATTTTTTTCCCCCTTCATCCTAGTGTCCTAAACAAAATATACCTTTTTTTTTCTGAGTCATTTAAATTAATTTACTAAATTAATTACTAAATTAATTTGTGGCCGAACACTTATAACCTACAGCCTGAACCTCTCCTGAATAATTTACTCTTCTGAAAATTTTTTATTTAAACTGGATGGTAGGTCATTTCCTATAAGACACAGAGATCAGACTAGCTGCTCTGCTCTACTTTTCTTCATGTAATTTCTGTCATATTGGTCCAGGCCCAGATAAGGTGAAAATACTCAGGTGGAAATTTTGAGCTTTCTCATTAAAAAAAAAAAAAAAAAAAAAAAAAGGACAAAATAAGAAAAAAGAAAACCCAGGAGAACAGACAACTTCATTATTGAAATTCTTTATATCCTACAATACTTAAGTATGCCACACACCTTGCAAAAGAAATGGGAATAACAGTAAGTAATAATTTTCAGTACTTTGTAATTAGTAATGATCTTAACAGACTTTAACAGAACACTGAGATTTTCAAAAGCAGCCAGAAATCTGTGGCTGCAGCAGCTTTTATATAACTTCATGTGAGTGAACAGAGCTTTTGAAGATAGAGGCTTTCTGCAAGTGTACTTTATAGTAATCAAGCAATCTCTTGCAACATATTTTCCTTAGCCTCACCTTCCTAATAACCTACTTGTGGAATTCCAGCATAGGAAGGAACAAAAACAAAAAAAGAAAAAAGGGAAATTTGCAGAAGTGTATTTGTTCATATTTGCTAGGCTTGTTCCTATGTATAACAAGTTTTGGGTTTCTCTAGAACTAGATAAATGGAGGCTTCTGGTACCAATATTTCAGGACTGCACTGGGTTACTGGGAGACTGTTAAGAATATTCAGGTTTCATAAGACATATAAATCTAAAGAGCAAGTACTGAAATATATGGTAATTTTGATGGTGTTTATTAAGATGAAAGTTTGGATTATTTAGTCCTGTAGAAATGTAGCTTTGAAGCTATGTGCACTTGTAAATGTTGTCACATTCTCACATAAGTAGGTTGAGTTTCCTCAGGCCACTTGGAAATCCATGAAAATTTCTTATCACCACTTATGGCAGCACCTCCTCCTTTGCTGCCATTATCTGTTTTCTTTAAGTTCATGGAAAGTACTTCAAGGCAATCTGTCATAGATCTGCAACATCTTAAAGTTATGCTTTAAGCCAACGTCTTTTCCCTGATTGAATTTCAAGTTTGAATTTGTGCCTTTCTTTGATGCCTTCACAAGAAATTCTTACACTTTGTGGTTCTATAAACCAAGCTCAGTACACATAGCAGGAGCTATTTCAGCTTCCACAAGTTGCCTGTGTGTCAGCATCCCAAACTTTCATTATTCTGGGGACTCCCTGAAATCTCACAGGTTCTAGTTTTCACAGAATTTCATCTTTTCCTCAGACTGAGTGCAGAGCACCTCTTCTGTGTTCGGCAGTGTTTGGCATTTCCTTCTCAACCATTTTGTCCTGCATCTAAAAGATGGATGCAGATGGAACCAGAGGCCATTAGGAGCTCAGAACCAATGAGTTCTGTCCTCATTCTAAAAACCCTTAAGAGATAAGTTGGTCTTGAACTAGGCAACCTAGATGAAGATGTCAGTTTTAATAGTTTGACAGTTCTGAACCATGTCAGTCCAGCCAGGTTTCAACCCATTTCACTGTCTGCTTCTCCAGCTCATATTTTCTCAGTTTTCAAATGAGACTGCTTTGGGCGACAGTGTATAAAGTCTTACCAAAATTGAAGTATATTATATTCACTGCTCTCTTCTTGTCCACATAGCCAGTGATTACAGCTTGGAAGGCAAACCAGGTTGGTGAAAGATTATTTGCTCTTAGTAAACTGATGCTGATTGCTCCTGATTACCTTCCTGTCACTCATGTCTTTGGAAATGGATTCCAAGATGTGCACCATGATCTTTCCCTGGATGGAGGTGAGCTAAGAATCTTAGAGATCATTGCCTCTTTGCCTGTTTTGAAGATGGGTGTCTCTCTCCAGCCAACAGGGGCACCTCACAAGTTGTCATGATTTTTCACAGATGTTAGTTGGCCCTGTGGTCACATCTTCAGCATGCTTTGGTAGACTTCATTTAGCCTCACAGGCTGGAATACATCCAGCATCTCTAAATAATCCCTAGCCTGTTGAGTCTTCACTTCTTGCTGTTTCTCTGTTTCTAAATCATGCTTAGCCCAGATGTCAGGGAGTAGGATTTGCCTATGAAATGTGAATCAGAATGGTCTAGATTTTTACTAGACTAGAAGTACAAAACAATGGAGAAATGAGAATTAAAAAGGCAGACTGGAACATCTCAATCTAATTTATCTGTAGTTTGGCTTATTTCTTTCTCTCCCTCTCTCTGGTACTAAGTGATTTACACCCTCCACTGCTATCACTGTGTTTCTTCTCAAATGGAAACATGGACAAATATAAAATAGAGCTTTCATCCTATACTTCAGTCTTGACAGACATAGCAAGTTTTTGCAACTTGCTTCATACACAAATTGTTCCTTCCTCACTGAGTTCAGCATGCAAACACTGAATTTGGAACATATAAAGTATGTGGGTGGTCAAGGGTACTGCATTCTTCTCTTCTTTCCAATGAAAAACAGGCACTAGTAGAAGGACTGGTACAGTGTTATTGTTTTGTTTGTTGGTTGGGTGGTTTATTGTCACTAAGCCATATTTTTGCTTACTTTGCTTCCAAGACACAAGAAATAAATCCTTTTTTAAAAAAAGCCATCTACCCTTCCTGTGGCAACTCTTAATTTTAATTTACATACAAAAGTAGGGACTAATGTGGGTGGATTTAAAATTTTATATTTACCCTACTCATCATTCTTTTCACAAATCTTTTTCATATGAAATACAGCTATTTTTTCAGAAATCTACTCTGCCAGTCTGCAGACTATCTGCTTTCAAAAAAACACCTACTATTTTCATGTGTGAAATGGGATTTGTGGCTTTCTAGAGTTCTTTGCACCACCATTAATGGTCAGGAATATTTTTAAACACTTGTGAAATACTGGCTTGAGGAGAGCTGAGTGTGAACATAAGATTCAGTCAAAAGTGTTTTTGCAGAAAATGTTTCATACTGGTAATAGTCCCTCTTAACTGAAATATGGAATAATTCAAACTCTCCTCAGGGGACTGGTATTGGTATGAAAGCCAAGAGTGTACTTGGACTCTTGTGTGCTCTCTCCCTCTGGAAAGTTTTGAAAGCTTAGAAACTGTGAACTACATTTTTGTAATACGCCACACAAAGTTTGGAAAAGTGGAAACAATTCAGAAAGGAACTGTACTATTAGGGCATGATCCTGGGGACATACAGAAAGTGCCCAGCACTTCACAGAATTGGACCCACTTCCTACTTTGTGGATCTGCAGTGCGTCTGTATGCAAGCCGGAGTGAGATTCGCATGGAAATAGCGTGGGAACGCAAACGTCAGTGAGATTATTTCTTTGCTTAGTGCCTGCAGAAACCAAAAATAAAATTCAGAACAAAATAAATAAATAAAGTTATCCTGAAAGAAGACTGATTTTAGAACTTCTGGAAGATGAAGGATCTTAAAAGGGCTATCCTTATAGCAAATGCAGCAATTAGTAAAAGGTTTGATATAAATCCTGGCTTTTAATAGTAGATTTTATTATCTTTTATGGATATCCATAAATGCACTCACAGAACTGTGTCTGTAATGATGAAATGGACACATAATAGACAGGAAGATTATGACTCAGGCAGTGTCCACTTGAGCCTTTGCTTACTGGAGTAATTGGCCAAGTTCCTACTGACCTTAGCAGAATTGTGCTCTGTAGCAGTAACAATTTCTTTTTTCCATTAATGAGAAATTTATCATGTATAAAAAATAATAATGTTTGGAAGTTACGATAGATAACTGAATAGAAATATTTAATATATCCAATTTTAACTGTTCCATAAAAGGAGTTTATAAAATAAAGTTTTTTCAGACACTATATCCTTCACCAGCTATGGTTAGCCACTGGTTGAAGAGAAAATTAATTAAGATTAAAAATGCAGTGTCACTTTTATGGTGTAAGGAACTGTGCCTACTTTAACACCCACTGATTCTAACAATCAAAATCTTAGAAATAAATTGACTAAAATATGGAACTTCTTGCTGGAAATACTTTTATATCAGAATGAAAGCTACAGAAATACATAGAATGCAAGTTTATTTACAATTTTTTAAAAAGAAAACAGTTGTAAGAAAAAAGTGTGTGTAGGTTCAAAAGTTAAGATCAACTTATTTGCTGCATGTTAATCTTACTGTATACTACACTTTCAGACGATTAATAGAAAAATCTGTCACAGAACACTCAGAATACATTCCATAATTTTTTTTTCCTAGGTACTTGAAGGCCCCCAAACATCCCATTTCATGATAAAGCATTATCATTTACATTTTAAAGTTGAGAAAATGAGGTGTTTGTAATATTTGTAACTGGCACAAAGATTGTCCAACTAGTATTCTTTTTCTAATACCAGACTATGACTATCCCCAGTGGTCTTGCTCTAGGAGAAGCAACAGCTAGTCTGTCTTCTTAACCGTGCAGTAAGCTGACCCTAACTTTAACCTGCAGCATTTATGGCTCAGCCTTAAGGTGATGAACAGAACCCAGGGTTTCCTGCAGTCAGTTGCAAAACACTCCACCTTCCTCCCAGGCTTTTACAATACATCGGCCACATGGACAAAACTTCACAGTACTTCTATTGGTTTCTGGATTTTTATGACATCAAAGAACCTAGCCTGACAGATCGTACCTGGGAATACAATGGGATTACTGCACAGAGATGGAAAACGTTTGGCAGGTGTGTTGTGTGTGCTGGTGTCTGTCCACGTAGATGTGTACTATGAAATGTCAGTACAGGCATTACTGAGTTAAGCCGGGTATTGCCAGGCCCTAAAGAAATGTAGCAGCAATCAGTGATGTCACAGACCTGTAGTGGTACTCTTACTGGTAATAACTCCAGCTGAGGAAACTAAATGGCAGATTAAATGTGTATTTCTCTCATTTATTAACTGTATTAGAGGAACCAAGTTTTTCGGTTATATGAGCAAAGGAAATTTGATACTCAGTGTGACCAGAGTTATTAAAGTAAAAATTGTTATAGTTGGATTTTTTTTCTCTAACAAAAAAGGGAAATTTGGTTATGATCTGTACAGATTAATATGGTGTTTTCTATAGAGATTCTTCAAGGGCTTGGAGTATTTTTTTAGAACTTCCATTGTTATATTTGGATTAAAAAAATCTACTTTGCATCATTTCCTTATGCCCTTTTAGGATAAAAAGCTGTCATTTATTTTCCCAGTGATAAAGAAACATCTCATTTTTAATTGTTCCATATTTTTAAATTTCTTTTTTGTTTTTTCTACCTAATGAGAAAAAGGGAGTTATTTTCATCTAAGCAATATCTTTCCAACTTAAAAAAAAAAAAAAAAAAGAATCTATTATCTTGAAAGAAAATAAAGTTCTGTTCTTGCTTCTTCACCCAAAAGATGTCTTTTTTTGTTTTACTGCCTCTATCTGTTACCCACAACCTTGACAAGTACTTAAAGCTTACCACACTACCTACGGAGAGAGAACCCAAAACAAGTAATTTCATTTAAGCTCTCTTTCTCTTGGATGACGTAGAGATACTGACTTAGTAAGTGATTTTTGAGCTCACACTTGCTATGAGTATATGTTGAAGCACAAGCAAACTGAGATTCCAAGAATATGGACAAATAAGCAAACAAGATCCAGATAGTATATTTTAGTGTTTGTTCCCCACCTTTCTACCTCCTCCTCCTACCTAAGACAAAGCTACTGTCTTGTTGTGTGCTTCTACTCCTTGCCTTTTGTCTTCCCCCTGTAAAAGTAAATGTGGTTTATATTAATCTATTTTGCTCTATATTTTAGTAAACATAAAAAAACAGAAGAAACATGATAATTATCACGTCTAGCTGATTGGGTGATCACTTGCTGAAATTAATTTGGCACTTTCTCTCTTACACTCACCCCTGCTACCTTCCAAAGTTAGATGTACTTTTTTCTAGACTAAAACACCCCACTGACCCTCCCAAACCTATCACTGATTCTGTTTGGCATGCTACCCACCTCCTCTCTCCATCAGCTCATGATTAGCAGCACTATTATGTGACTCTTCAGCCTCCTGAGCAAAGAACTACTATGTTGTGCAGAAAGTAAAGGTTTCATCAGCATAGAAGAGGTGCAGCTTTTGTAGTAATTTATTCTTCTATGCCTAGATAAAGGTCAAGATCAAGAGCCTCCCTGGGGATCTGTTTTGATCCTTTTCCACCTCATCCAACAACTGTAATATCACAGTGAATGTATTCACATGGGACTGTGAGCATAAAGATTTGTGCCAAAACATACATACCATGTTTTAAAAATTAGTTTTGTGAGGTTTGCTTTTTTATTTTGAGAGAGAAGCTAAACAGTTGTAGCAGCCTGCTGCTGCTAACAATGGGAAGAGCTGCCAGCTGGGGTTACCTGCAGGGATTCAAGAGGGCGAACACACAGGATCCGTGTTAATAGGTGTCAATAATTGCTGCCCTCCCAGTAGGTGTCAATAAGTTGCTGCAATGCTCTACACCTGATTTTCTTTTTCAGAACATAAAGCTGAACACAGTGAGGTTTTCCATGGTGAGACATTGAACAGGCTGCCCAGGAGGTGGTGGAGGAGGCACTGTCCCTGAAGGTGTTCAAAAAAACAGACATGGTGTTTCAGGACGTGGTTTAGGGGTTGTAGGGCAGGCGGTTGGACTTGATGATGTTGAAGGTCTTTTCCAACCTTGATGATTCGATGATTCATTAAAATACAGCTTCTGTATTACAATAGACTTTGGCACTTGCAGCAATGAGATGTGCTTCCTGATTTTCATGTGTACACCCTTCAAAATTATTAAGAGTGACTGGCTTTTCTTGGGATGAGGAGCAAAGGCCTCCTTTGTGTTCTCTGAGGTGGTTAGGGAGAGATAGGAATGGTATAATTTTTTTATTTTAACTTCCTCTTTTACTCTGCAAGTAAGTCCACAGGTATTTGGTAACTTACAATCATAGTGTAACAAATTTTATTTTCTATCAGTATGAAATTGTAAGAATTTTTTATTTAAATTTTATATATAAAGAGATGAGAAAAGACTGAAATCACCTGGGATTCCTGTCAGCAATGTAGAAGCATTCCACAGGCTTAAGGCAAAATCACATTTGTAGACATTACATGACGTTGAAACAAATGGGAAACATGAGACTTTAATTATCTTTTACTACTGCCTTACAGAGCTGAGTGCCCTCAGGTTCCCAAGTAGTTCAGCTTTGCCCGTGCTTCAGGGTTTATTGATGTGTCTGTTATTGTAAAAGGTTTTATAAGATAACCATTAGGTAAACAAATTACTTCTGAGCTTGGGAAAAAGCTCTCTATGTGTAAATGAACCCTAATAGTACCTCCAGTGATTGATGAAAAGCATGAGCACTCTTGAGACTGCTCCAGTTCTAGAGGTAGTGTGTCACATCTCAGCTTTAGTGTTAACATTCAAGCTATGTTTTCTTTAGGAAAGAGATACATATGTTTGGTGGAACTGGAGGAAGCACAGGCTTTGTCATTACCAAAAGCTATATAAATGTTCCTTACAATTAAACTAAAATTTTACTGATCTTTCTTTCAAACACTGTATGTCCACCACAGTTCTACTGGAAACACAGTTCCTTATCTGAGGAACTCCTGGGAAGTATCAAAACCAAGTTTGTAGTACATACTTGTTTTTAATCCAAGTAAAATCCTGATATGCAAATAGCTGAGGTCTAACAATAACTAATTTTAAAAAAAAAATCATAATTACATTTCACAAAATGTGTCATGTTAACTCTCAGTATATTTAGGAACTTGCAGCTGTGACTCTGAAGACTTTAACATCCCTAAAGAGAAAGGACTTAATTCTATAATATGGCTAAATTCTACTTAAAGGTTCGAACAAGCTGCAGACAGGCTGTTGTCTTATCTGTCATATAAACCAGCTGTATGTGGTCCTGACAGATTTCAGAGCATTAAGAGCTTCCCCTGCTCTATGGCAAGTCTACAATAACACCGAACAGAGCACAAGGCAGCTATCCTACAGCTTTGTTTTGCACTTCCAATCTAGCAAGAGTCACACTCTGCCAGCTGAATGACGAAGAGTGGGAAGTTACCAGACCACCCCAAGTGCAGGCTCTTGGCAAGTGCCTCATAGAAGGAGAACTGCCAACCATCCAGTGCTAACTAGAAGGGGTCTCTGTGCATGACCTCAGTGGCATAAAGAGGCTCAAGCAAACAGAAATATCTAGTCACAAACAAAGTAGTTGGGGAGAGGCATGCAACTCACTGGAGGAGAACATATGCAGGCAAGCATACAGCTTTGTACTTCCACTAGAACTAAATACATAGTGTTGTCATAAACTTATGCAGAGACCTCTGAATGTCACATTGATTTCTTTTAAAAATTAGTTAATTGATGCAGCTTTATTATTGGGTGGATTTTAATTGCCTTCTGCTCTACTTCTAGTAATTGCAATCTTTAGTAAAATAAAAGACCACAAGGAAGACCTTGCTAAATTCCCCTTTCAAAGCTGATCTGTCCTGAAAGTTGGTAGGTTTGGTTTTTTTCTCTTTCCTTATCCAGATGAAAACAAATGAAAATTGTAAAATTTGTGGGGAACTGAAAGCTGTCTATAAAAACTTATTTATTCAATGTTTTGCAAATAATTCTGAATGATAAATCAATCATTATTGATTTTTCTTCTGTATTATTGCTATGATTTCTGTTCAATGTGAATAAAAAATATTATTATTTCTAAAAGGAATTTCTACATATTTCCTCTCAATCTGATTCATTAACACAAAAAGCTTTGGTTTCAAAAAATCAAAATTCTCTGGTAGAGATATTAATTCAATACTTTCTTGTAAGGGTGATATAACTGAAGACATTTCTGGTTATGGACTGCAGTATTTCCCTAATTTTGAACCATCATCATGGATTTTTTTTTTTCTTCTGTAAAATAACCCAGTTAATTTTAATTGCTACTTATTCGAATTCAGAAAACTAGAGCATACCTTCTAAATAAAATGTCTATTTAAGGACTCCAGATACTGAACATACACTGTTTGGAAAATTATGTAATACTTAAAATCTGTTTTCCATCTGAGTGTTGTTCACCTCAGTTTTCAGGTACACGATTGTCCTTGTTTACTGGAATAGAGAGTTCTCTGTTGTTCAGTTCATTAGTCCTTCCTTGGTAATTGTATATTGTGATGATATCACCTCCTTTCTTTCCTGACAGACTCTCAATAGATTGCTCTTCTTTAGGTCATTTTAGATTTCTGTGTTTTGATGGTTTGAGTAGAAAGAAGATAATAGATATATTTAGATCTACATAGTTGGTTTTGGTCTCAAAATCAATTATCGTATTTAAAAACTAAAGATAACATTCACTTTTATGTCTGCAAGCTTTGGAGGTTGGTCTCTTTTCTGCTCCTAACGCAGTATAAAGCTTCCAGGTTTTTAAAATCGGAGCATGGATTTGATCTTGAAGGAAACCATTTAAGTGAAAAATACAATTCTTACTAAAACTGTTTTGCATAAAAGAAACATCCATTGCAGTGGGAATTTAGATGATTTTTAATTGCATGAATAAAAGGTAATTACTATAAAAACCCTTTCAAAGTAAGGTGGAGAATTTATAACAGCACATGCTCAGCAACAGCCACCTGTTCACAATTATGATGAAGGGTGGATTTTCCCTTCCTAGTAAAATCTCAGTATGCTAACATTTATCCTGGAGTTTTCCCTTCACCCTGGGCAGAAGAAGGTATTAATTCCACAGACAAAATTGTAGATAAATGCTTGTTGATCAAGATGTATCAGGTCATTAGCAAGAAAACATCCCTGCATGTCTATTCAAATGCATACCTGAAAAAAGGCTGGATTGCTGACATACCCATCATGGTATTCATGTAATGCCAAATGCACTTCTATCTTCTGTAATCAAACAAACAACCAAAAAACAATAACAACAAAAACCCCAACACAAAAACCCCTTACTATTATTATTATTCTGGGGAAAAAAAAGTGTGGATCTAAAGGCTGTAACATAAAGATACTGTATCTTGTTTGCAAAATTGAAATATAGACTCACACTAACTGGTTTATCATATACTACAAAACTATATAGATGTCACTAGATCATTATTTCAGAAATTGTATATTATATACTCCTTTACAGTATAATTTGCTGGTTTCTACAAATCTATGCCATCTATTGTAGCCCTTTGCAGATGAGTCAGTCATGATAGAGCTGTTCATATTTTGTGAGTGCAAGGAAACCAAAAGATAGCTAGTTCAGTTTTATTCATAATGGCTTTAACTGCAGTTTTGGAATCAGTAACAGTAAATATATGTATATACAGATATATATATATATATATAGCTGTGCAGTGCAGTAAAGGGAGAGCCAAGCTGTGACCAGGTCAGACTGGATGTGCCTCAACTTTTTGCAATGGCAGTCTGGCAGCTCAGCATTCCCTCACCGCTGTCCCCAGATGGACTCTGCCTTCTTTGCAGATTATGCACCACCCATTTCATCACCAAGACTCCACACACATCTCCTGACTACACTGCTTCTGATCTGGAAAGCTACAATGCTGATTTTTTTAAAGAGAGCTCAAAGATTCAATATGTGTACTTTGACTTGTAATGGAAGGAAGCTAATTTGGGGAGTAAGGAGAGATTCTTTTTTCCTTCTTTTCATAGTAAATAACTTGCATGCCCAAAATGAATCATTGCAGTTTGAAATTGCAGGCTTTTGTTACACAGTTACTTCTCTTTTCTGTTAAAATATTCTTAAAAGCTCAGGGAAAGAAAAAAGAAAAAAAAAGTTGGTATTTTGACTTGGTTCAATCAAACCTTTTCATTTCTGATATTTTAATTTTTTATTTACCAGAATTTTCCACCTTTGTTTTCTTGCTGAAAGACAGCTTTTCCACCTAACTTCTAATGAAATTCAAAGGAAATGGTTATTTAACCCAGTATTACTGGTAATCAATTCTACCTGAGTAAGGCAACTCCAAGTTAGAAGAAAAATGTGCATTATAGTATTTTACATGCACTTTACAGTCATATACAGCCATATGTTCTGGCATAAGGGTATCAGTTGCAATACAGCAAGGATGCATACACAAATTTTCAATATGGTATTCCAAGTAAGATTTTCATAGCTTGAAATCACATTCTCTAATTTTAATTTATTTGTTTTTCTTCTTTAGCACTGCTAAGAGCACATGCTATTAAATATATAGAGAGGAGCCTGACTTCAAGGAGTGTTTGTTGAAAGCTGTGAAGGTGTAAAAAGGGCGTGTGCCTGCTTTTTTTTTTTTTTTAAACACGTGATTCGATCATGTGGAAATTGTTACTCCAGTTCTCTAGTTCTATGAGGAGAGTGAGAAATAATGTGAAGTTACAGTGAACCCATCTGGCCAAGCAGGAATAATCCTGTTTAATTGCTCCTTTGCCAGAAATGTTAAATCACTTCCTGGGAATGCAATTCATTTGCAACATATGGAACTCATTGGAAGAAGGTCTCCAGTGAATTCAAAACTGTACTGGAGATGAGAGCATTTCTCATAAGCAGCAATCATGTTTTCCCACTGGGCAGCATGTAAGCAGTATGTGTAGCTGCATTAACAAAAAACTAAACCAATAGTCGGAATGTCTGTGATCTTGTTGAACAAGATTTCCTCGTGGTTTACATTATTTTAAATTTTCAAGAAATGCTATGTTCATTTAAGATTTTTTTTCCTCAGCTTTTAAGCAGCAATAGTACATTCTGGCAGAATGTTTAGCTCATTTTTCATCTTGAGTCAGCAGAAATGCACTCTGTTTAGAAAACAGACACATTTGAAAGCATCATCCAAGATGTCTTCCTACGTTGTGGATAAAAAATGTAGTTTTTAAAGGTGTTTTCTGGTTTTATTTGGTTCTTTAATCAGGGACCTTATATTTACTATGTATTTCAATAAAATAGGAAGATTTAGTTTTTCTGTAAACTAAGCAAACCTAAATCTTTGACTAAAAATATGGTCTATCCATGAGTTCTCCTTAAATTGCAAACAATTCATGAGCAAGACTCACTTTTCCATGTACATTGTTGTTAGGAGAATATCTTTCAGAACTGTTAGAATGGATTGAGAATTTTTAAGTATGCCACCATACCATGGTTGAAGTCAAACATTCATGTAACTGTAAGTCTTTACAATGAAAAGAATATTGATAGTATTTGGAAAAAAATATACTTCCTGTTCTGTCCTGAGGAAAGGATTTTACTTTCATTAATTTGATGCTACTATATGGGGTTTTTTAGAGAGAATGTCTTTCTTCTTTTTTTACTTGGATTCACGTGAATTTGAGAAAATACTTGGTTCTTGGAGAAGTTTCTTGTGCAGTTAATCATCAAGACCAAAACAGAGAAAATTAGTTCTAATTTTAAAAGCACGTGAAGGAAATGGAATCGTGTTTTTGCTTAAAAAGTGGGCTAAGTCTGATATCAGGAAGAAAAGTAAGGCAGTAAAAAGAAAAGTCTGTATTTACATAATGCACTATGGAGGACCTGAAGTACTGACAAATGCTGGTGACAGGTAGTCCCACTGTGTGAGGCCCTTTTCCAAATTGTTCTGGGAAAACTTACACAGTTTGAGATGCCATAATTTTTAATGTATTTCATTGTATGAATGCTCTAGTAGCATCTTTTTTTCCATGCACCAGACTTGATTTTAGAATTCCTACTTTTGGTAGATTTTATAATCCACATTGGTCTCTCTGGCATCAGTCTTAATGAATTGCTGCAAGATTGCTGTTCGACCATAGGAAGTACTTTTATCTGCAGACCTTAATCTATCTTTATATTTTCTGGAACTTTTAGTGCTTCTTTATCCTAGTTAACAGAAGTACTCTGTCCTGAGGCTTTATGGTTCTTTGCATTTCCAGCTACAGCTGGACTAGCACCTAACAAATTTACTAAAATTTATGTTTGGTTGTAAATCAACATGTTTTAGTGATCATGAGTTAGAAATATTGTCTATTTCCAGGAATAACTTAAGTGACAAATATGTAGATGAACAATGTTTTAGAATCTGATATGCTTGTATGAAAATACACCTGCATGCTGATAATAATTATTATGGGAGCTGATTCAGAAGTGTTAATTGAGACCAAAGTCACTATCAGTTATAGACAACATTATTTAAGTCCATTTAAGTGTGCCATAAAGCCACCAGAGAAATTAACTTCTGTACTTGTCACTCTGTCATATCCCCATTGAATCCTGTAACTGCTACCCCCCAGTCCACTGAATCACATCTTGGCCTTGCATTTTAGACCTTACAAAGGCTGTCCCCATCAAACTTGTCTCTTCTCCATAACACAGCTTATGATTTCAATGCTGACACTCTTCAGTCATCTCAATGTTGTCTTCTAAGCTTGTTTTAAAGGATACTATTTCACCTTCTTTGATTTTTTTTATGGCTAACCAAGCTCAAAATTAAAATGTTATAAACTGTCCCCATCTTTTCTTCTTCCATCTTGACCCTTCCAGTTGATTTTTAATGTTCCCTCATTCTTTTTTCTTATTCTGTTTGGTTTTCTTCTCCTGTCTGTTTGCTTGTTTCCCACCTATTCCTCTTTACAAAGTTATCGCTTAATAAATCTCCTTCTCAGACATATAATAATAGTGAATCTGGGATTTTCTTTCTTATTTCTTACTTAGCCATTGTAACCACTTAGTTCTGGGAAAGAGAATAAAATTATATCCTGGTTTTCAAATGTCTAGGAATTATTTTTTAAAAATCTGTACATTATAGACTTTGTCTTTCTTTGCAACAGATTCCTTGAATCATTCTGTAATTTTATTGTTTCTTTGGCATGTTAACTTTCTTCAGTCTATGGAAGTTAATGTCTTTGTTGCATTACTAGAGCAAAATAGTGCTTCCTCTGAACAAATACATGTTTGCACAAAACAAAGAAAATGCTTTTCAAGCAAGGGGCTGCTGTCGTTTTGAATACTATGTCTGATGGTGTGACATTTTTGAGTGCCAGACTCAAGCATCAGATACTTAACTAGACAGAGAACAGGTGAAACAGAAAGAATCACAAAAGGGTTGTTATGGCTATTATCAATCTGTAAACTATTTATTAATATATATAGTCTAAGACATGTTCTATTTGTAATTTTGTACAAAATGTCATCCAGAAAATGCTATAAAATATATTTTATGTAACAGGACAAATCAAATCCTGAAATGAAATTTTCAAAGTCTATTTCAGAAACTCTATGGAAAGTATGAAACTGGCTGTTTAGTGATTTCTGTCCACCACTCTCCTCTTTCTTTTCCTGTGAAATCTGCAGCAAGAAGATCTGCAGCAGGGAAATCTGCTGAGCAAAGGCTAGACTGACATAATTAAAGGGATGTAAAATGGATACCTTAACTCACATGGCAGTTCTGCATACATTGCATACACAACACAATTTCTCATCCAGCCTTTCTTACCTTTACCATATCTGCACTTTATTTAATTCTGTTTATATGTGTGCCATATAAATTCCATTTTACAATTAATTCAATCTGTAACCTACTTATTTTTGGAAAAATATCTCAGACACTTCCTCTGCATTAGGCTCAAAGAAAAGCATACTGTGAAAGACTTTTGCATCCATTGAAAAAAAAACCCCAATCTTCTAAGTGGAAAAACAGTTACAGCCAAAATGAAAACACTTCTACTACTTGTCTTTGAAGAATTATATAACAAGTAAGAAACTGGTATGTTATAGAACAACATATATTTGAGCCCAAGTACTAACTATATGGAGTCAACGGCAGAACTAAGTAGAGTTCTACAGAAGAAAGATTTGGCATTTAATCTCATCTTCAGCCACACAGTTTTTGTCTTCACTCCTTCAGAATTATTTAGTAATTTCCCAGTGGAATTTTGTGGGCCTGTATTCTAGGATGATTATTTCAAAATGTGATCACTGGAATATCCTATTAACTCCATCTCCTCCCTTCTCTCCTAGTCCTTTTTTTTTTTTTTTTTTTTTTTTTAAATAGTAACTAGTTTCATAATAGATTATAAGCCACTCAAATGGGAACTGTATGTTTTTTCTCCAGAGTGCTTAACACAGTGAGACCTCAGTTCTTTCCAGACCTTCTGGACACTCATAAAATCTACCATAGGATTCATAATGTTTCCCTAATATTCTAATTTTTTTGAATAATGGTATAATTTATTTTTTTTTCTCCTAGGCTATGCCAATTATTTCAGAGAAGGAGAAGGCTGGTGAGTCAATAGTTACTTTTTTTCCTCATGTCCTTATGTTTTGTTTTGTGGAATACAGTGTTACTACAGGGCAACTGTGGGGTTTCAAATGTGTAGGGCTATAGACCTGACAAATCTCGGTGAAAAGGTTATTCATTGTTTCCTGAAAAGGATGTTTTCTCTGTCTGAAAAGCAACCCAGCTTTCAGTGTGTTACTAATAAGGATGTTTGGAAGTATCCTATAAAGTACTCTATTTGAGTTGCAGCTGCCCCTTACATGCCAGTCTTCTAGATATTAACTTGTGGTTTTGATTTATTTGATGTCTTCATTAAGAAACATGAATGCCAATGAGTTTGTTCAAGCCAGTGGAATTTGATGACTTAGTGTGAACTTTACTGTCTGTCTTTAAGTATGGTAGGAAGTTTTTATTATCTGGAGTATTTCACTGGAGATACTAATTTATATTTTGGCTAAGCACTTCCAGGATATTGAAAGGTTGTTTTCCTGTTATTTTGTTATATGTGTTCTCTGAACGCTATACATACTTCTGTATGTGAAATTGTCCAGCAATTGTCTGCTAGAGGCTGTCTAGTATGTGCATTGCTGTGATAAACACTAGGAAATACTCCACTCTTAGCTCCATAGATCTTTAGAACTTCTGTTGGTTTCTTCATCATTTATTTTGATAGTTTGTTCCTGTACTTCAATTGTAGCTTGATAAATACCTCAAAATATCCAAATGCCACCTGGCATTCTGATTTATGGGTGATTTTTGTTGGTGATGTTTTCTTGCATTATTCTGGTTTGGATTATTCCTCTTCTTTTGTTTATTAAGGGAGAGGACTAAGTTAAAAAAAAAAAAAAAAGCTTTTGAGAGAAAAGCCACAGTGCTAATCAGTACTGTAAAAGCATTAGAGTTGTCTGGTCAGGATGTTGCTGTTTTAGCTGTTGAAGTTCGTAAATAGTTCCCAAACTGTGACTCATTTAATAAGCATTTCCTTTATAGATTTCACAGGTAGTATTATTTGGAATTTCTTTTTCTGAGATGGTTCATATTTGGCCACACACTTTAAATTATGTCCAAACACGCAAATTGATTATAACTTGCTCTAGTATTTGCAGCTGATTTCAAATACTTTGTTTAGCAACCATGTAACATTATAGATTTTTGTACATATTTACCAATTCTGTACCATGCAAGATTAAAAGCTACCTGAAAGTAATTAAAAAATCTTCAGAGCATAGAGATGTAATGACCCCAGTTTTATACTACAGATGTAATGACCCCAGTTTTATACTAGAGGAATAGAGTTGCAACCATTTTTTGCCATAGCTAAAGGCTCATAAAATTAGAAATAAAACTCAAAGCTCTACGTTTACTTCTTCAGTGTCAAAACTACCTATCATGCCAGTGTTGATGATGGCATGAAATAAATATATTTTTGACATACACTTTATAACCTTCACATATGCATATGAATCTGCCTCTCTCTTCTTTCTTCCTGCCTGGATTTGCAGAGTTATGTTTTTTGTGGATAGCATTATATTTGGTATTAAAAATATTAGGTGGAACTTCATTCCATGGGAATCAGTTTGTTAATGTTTCCATGTACATGAGCACGAGCTAGACTGTGAATGGAAATGTGGATGCCTTTTAATCAGTTTTGCCTTTTGCTTAACTCTTTGCAGCTTAGGAGCTCATGAGGTTATGATGAGCTTTTTTTAAAATATTATCCATGCATTTGGGAGATGATTGTTTAAATCAGGCCTATTGACTGAAGTTAAGTTGACTTTAGCAGTAGCTAGTGCTACTTTTTTCAAATACAGTTGGATCTTCATTCAGACAATCAGGTCTCATGTTCTGCAATTTAATAAGCCATTGTTTGATCCTTGCTGCTTACGCTTCACTAGATAAATGACATTGCATAAAACTCATGAATGACAAAGCCATAAGTAAAATGTGAAAGCCTTCATAAAATAATATAACATATTTGCATGTCTACTGTAAGAGAACAAAACAAATGGGACTCCTTATATTTATTCGGAAATGCCAACAATCTCTTTTGAGTTTATATTATTATAAATAGACTAAAATATATTACAGTGTATTACAGAACAAAAAGGAGTTGTTTATTTTACTACTGACAATGCTAACAACACAGTAGGTAAATAGATTAGATAGTTTTGTATTTAAATTTAGATTAAAATTGTCCTCAAAATGCCTAGTAAAACATCTTTTCTCATTTTGTGAGTCTGAAGTAATAATTTCTTGTAGCTCCATCTTTCCTAATTCATACTATTTGGTTTCATCTGGGACTGGGATGAAAAATACAGGAAAGTAGAAAGGCTATTTCAATTTATCTAGTTTAGATATTCTATATACTTAAATAAAGACCTGTTTTTACAAACCTTTCTATTCTGTAGACTCTAGATACTCTGATACTTTCAAATGCTTTTCCTATAGGCCCAGAAACTTAGATCCTTAAGTGGCCCAAACTGTTTAAGCATCTTAGAAGTTCACACATAACTGAAAATATTTATAGCAGTTGTTAATTCTTGAAATTAAATATTTTCTCAATTTTCTATATTTTTCCAACATGCAGTACATTTTGACTACATCAAATACAAACTTTCAGACTGAGTACTTAAAAAAAACCAAAAAGAAACACACTATTTTTAGATTTAGATCAAAGCCAAACATAATCTGAAAACGTTGATACTTTTGTCAATTAATAACTCAGGAGTTCCATAAGCAGTTAATTTATTTTTTTACAGTGGAAAGTGCAGTAAAACCTGCAATTACAGAGTCCCTTTGGCAAAAATCTATAAATTATCAGTGTATTGAGAAGAACATCAATCATGCCTAACTCTGTACACTATTGCTTCAAGTTACATGAATTAGGGCAGTGGAAATTATGCATTGTGGCATAAGCTATTTCTGAGAAATACTTTTTTAAGAAGTCTTAATACTGGTGACATTTCTGGCAATGGTGAAAAAAAAAAGAAATCTTTCAAAAGAAGTTTTTTAAAGTGTAAGTTAAATCAAGCAACATGCAGTCAGAGAAAATGATGGTTCAAACCAAGAACTCAGGACTGGGACTATTAGCACCTAAATCAGGAATGCAGGCCAGCAAGCAGCTTCAAAAGAAGCTGTTTTTTCAGATACATCCATTTTTTATTATTATTTTGAGTAATGTATGTATTCTCATGCCTTTGCTTACCTTGCTCAAATGCTGTCCAAAAAATATGAAGAAATTTGAGGGATGGAGGATTCATCTCACAGGTCAATAATGGAGTCATTGTGACAGATTTAGTGGTATTGGTTTAATTTATAGCCTAAAAATACCATATGAACCTTTGGTTCACCTGGCTGTACGTTAGCATTTAGTTAACTGATGTGAATCACACACAAGACTTCATGAATGGTATTGGTTAACTCTCCACTACTTGTAAAGCCAAGACCTCTCCTAACATAGATACCGATGTATCTATACCGATGTACCGATTCAGTACGATGAATCTGCTGAGAGGTTCCTAATTCAGGGCCAACTTCAGTTTCTGGAGCAGTGCTTCCCAAAAAAAAGATGAAATTAGTATAAGTCAACATTACAAGTATTGCCTAAGACTCTTTGTGGACCTACTTAATGATTTCCCAATTTCTCCTCAAATATTTATAGGCAATAGTGAACTCCGTTTGTGACTTAGAAACATTGCTACAACAGAGCCAGCAGGAGGGGTAGAGTGAATATCCACATCTGGTCAGGGACTAGCACAGCTTATTTCTCTTGAGGTGATGAAACTAAATGCGATCACATAAACAGGGCAGATGGTTTAGTCTAATCCTAAATAAATATTGACACCATTGGTCCATAGCATTCGGCATTATAATAAATGCATTTTCCTGCGCATGAAACAACTGCCCTGTGGTATTTTGGTTGACAACACATTTAGAAGAGTTGCTGCTCTAAAAACAAAATACTTTTTTTTAAGTCACAGAGTAATACATTTCAGTTTTTAAGTACAAATTTCAATCTATTAAAAAACACAGAACACATGGCTTGATACAAAAAAGTAGGTGACACTACTCCATCTGTAGCAGTAAAAATTCCCTAGCAGAATAGCTAGGGAACATGCTTTTAAGGGCCTTCAGATTCTGCCAAAATACCCCTTCTTGTTTTAAAGATACAGTATGGAAAAAGTGCGTAACTTCTCTGGGTAAATCTCAGTGCTCTCTCTAGTAGGTTAGAGGGGTTTACTTCAGCACAAAAACAGAGTGTCAGTCTGATGTGGAATGGAACAGATTTGATAGCCCATTTCTTGTCTGTGTTTTGGTGATCAGCAAGCAAACAATACAATGAAGTATTAAGCCTAGTCAAAGACAGCAGCCTCACTGGACCTCTGGCCACTGTAAAGTGTTTGAAAGCTCCCTGGTGTTAATATTACGATATGGGCATAGCAGTGCACAAGTCTCTTTTTTTTTTTTTTTTCTGCATCTCCTCTAGATTTCTGGTAAAGATACTATTGAGTAAAGTACAGACTCAATGTCCTTTGGTGTTAATTTCCTTGGTTGCCTTTGATTCACACAGGAGACAAATACACAGACGATAAAAGGGATCTTAACTGCAGGGTGTTTCCTCTCACAGACTGTAATTGGCAGCAAAGGACACTTGGTGCTCAGCCCCATGGTGAGGTGAGCTGCAGAACAGGAGATGATGGAGTGATGACAAGGCAGGTTGGGCCGCCTGTGAGAATTCACAGCAAAGGACCTTGAAAATCCAGTAGCAACAGGTTCACTGTCATTAAACAAGGCACACAAAAGACCATCTGCTTGGTGTGCTAGGTAGAGTTCATTTCATTTAACTGCAGCTTAAATCAAAGAGGAAAAAATAAAATCACCACTAGATGTTACAAACATGTTCTAGATCCAGATGAATAAACTATTTCTATGAGCAGTGCCCAGTGGATGTTCTGTTTTCATAAGGTCATTAAAGGTTCATCCATATATAACTTATTTAGAACCTAGAGCAAACATTAAAAAATTTAATCTGACTGGTTACTGGATATCAGTTTCCACAGAAACTAGAGAGAAATATAAGTTAATTGGCACAGCTACCAGTTTTTTGATTGCTTTACAATATCCCTAGCCAGTGTTCTAGAATAAACTGGGCAAAATTAATTTTTAGTTGTTCCTTTTTGTAAGTATTGTACCTGGTTTTAGTAGGACAGTCTTAGTATTTTTGTGAGACCTTAGTATGAAGTACCAGTTCCTAGCTAGGTAATCTTTCTTTTACTGTTGGTGTTGCAACAGTTATAAAATTTGTTTTAGCTGAGTGTTTGCTTTCTAAATAAAAATGTCAGGTGATCACTTGCACTTCAATCTTAGAAAAAAAGTTACAGTAGCCCTGCCAGAATAGGCAAGGATGACTGCCAAACATGAATAGATGCTAATAGATATGTTTTTATTCTACTGCCATTTATTTCATTACTAGAAATAATTGTGATGCCAATAGATGCCTAAAGCTGACAATTCATGCTAAGATTCCTGATGATGATTAGTTGTCTAGTTTTATTTATTTTTACTAAGTGCAGTAAAATAGTTGATGTCATGATTTTTGGTATTTGATTTTTAGTGACTTACTAACTGCACAGTACTGCAGTTGTTCTTCTGAATAAATTACTTCACTTTTAAAATCACACCATATTCACTGTATGCATGTGGATATAAACATTGAAACTTTAAAAATGCACGTAGCACTGTGAAAAGCCAAAGTCTCATTAATCTTAAGGTGCCATGGCTGTTTTATTTCAGTTTCGGAGGAAACGGTAGATTCTGGGAGAGCAGCTTTCCTCTGAAAGTCCACTTATAACCATGCTAAATGCATTGGATGCAGGATGGTCCCTAAAACTCCTCACAGGCTGCCCAGGGAGGCGGCGGAGGCACCATCCCTGGAGGTGTTCAAAAAAGGAGTAGGCGTGGTGTTTCATAGGATGTTTTAGTGGTTAGGGGTTGTAGGGTGGATGGTTGGACTTGATGATCTTGAAGGTCTTTTCCAACCTTGATGATTCTATGATCGTCTGTTGTATATTACTCTCTTGTCTTAAAAAGGAAGAGGTAGTGCCAGGACATGCTAGTTGTGCTCTGAGGGGGAACCAGCAGTCAGGAAGGTTGTATACCATTAAAGAAGGACACAAACATCCAGGTTCTATGCCTGAATGGGCATCAGTATGTACCTGCTTTTATACTTCTTTGGAAGAGCTTTTAAAATCAAAATATGCAGTTGTTACCTTCAAAGGTAATTTCTTTAATATAGTCTCATCTATTTTGATCTTCAAAATACTATGAGATAAAAGCTTAACTGAATTATCTAAGGCCAATAACAAGGGTAAGCCATTATTTTTACATTGCATTGGGCCATATCATACACTTCCATGCTTTTGTAGCTATGATATTTTTCTGGATTCTTTGATGTTTGTTTTAATTATGACAATAACTTCAAATAATTCGTCAACAAATATTCAAGTATCAATACATACTTTAGAGAAAGCAAGCATTGTCTCAGTGCCTTATGTTCCTGAGGTAAGCAATGGATGTTCATATTTCTTCACTGATTTGCTGTCTTTTCTTAAGTTCTGTAATAGAATTACCTTATTCTAATCAAGATATTTTACTGACAGTAATAAAGATACATATAATGAGTGATTAGTGCTGCCAGCCATCATGCTAAATCTTTCACCTGTCCTTTTTCTGTCCAATCCAATGTAGTTTTAAGACAGTATGTACTTCCCTTGTTAAGGCAAGTTGTTTTTTATCCCAGAAACTATGTGATTAGAAAAAAAAAAAAAAAAGAAAAAGAAAAAAAAAAAGTATTAACATCGAAGCCTTTTAAATGCATTTTGACATTAATAATATGTTTCATCACAGATTGATAAGTTGTAAGAATGTCTCTCATAACAAACTTCAAACTTCATCACCTATTAGTGAAATACAATTGAACAAAGGATAAGTCAGGATAACTCTCTTGAAAGGGACCTTTGGAGGTTCTTTCTCCAACCTCCTGCTCAAGCAGAAGCAGCCCTGATGTTAGACAAGGTTGCTCAGGACTTTATCCAGCCTGATTGAAAACCTGAAAGGGAGGAGCCTGTAGGCTGCCTGCTCTGCTGCTGTACTGTCTCCATGGAGGAGACAGTTTTCCTTAAATCCTGTCTGATCCTTTCTGGTTTCATTTTATGCCTTCTGTATCTTGGCATCCTCACATGCACAATGTGAAAAGCCCAGCTCCATCTTCTTCTTGCCCTCCCAGGAGGTCCTTGGGCAGCTGCTGCTAGAACCCCCAAAAGTCATCTCTTTAGGCTGAACAAGTCCTGCAGCCTCAGCTCACAGGCCAGGTGATCCAGACCCTGAACATTCTGGCAGCCCTCCCCTGGATTGTTCCCTTTTACTGATGTCTGTCTGTATTGGGAGGATCCTGAAACTGGACTCAATATTGCAGATGTAGTCTAACAAGCACTGAATAGAGGGGGATAATCCCTTCCCTCCATATACAGGCCATGCTTTTATTGATACATCCCAGGATGCTGCCAGCTCTCTTTGCTGCCAGGGCACACTGCTGGCTCACACACAGCTTGCTGTCTGCCAAGACCCTAGGGCCTTTTCCATAGAGCTGCACTCCAGCAATTTTTTTATCGTTTATTTATCCGCCCTTCCAGACTGTTAAATCCCAACTTGCAAACAAAAACATTGTGGGAAACAATGTTTCATGATTGAGCTCTTTGTTGTCAAAGCAGAAAACACAGCAGAAAGCTTATGAATTTGTTACTTTCAGCAAATTCCATTTAGTATTACATTATAAGTAATTATAAGGTACTCACATTTTAGCACACCACCATATAGACTGTAAACTGGTATGCAGTAAATTCTGGTTAGTGTGGTATACCTAATCAAGGTTTTTTTCAGTAAAAAGTTAGTTATATGTTACACAGTGGTTTGGTATAATTTGTATTACCCAGCCCATATTGTGGTCCCTTATACTGGACATGAAAAACATTCTAAAAGAGGTAGTCCCTGACCAAAAATAGGTTTTACATCACAGAATCACAGAATCACCAAGGCTGGAAAAGACGTTTAAGATCATCAAGTCCAGCCTATGACCAACACCACCACACCATCTAGACCATGGCACTAAGTGCCACATCCAGCCTTTCCTTGAACACATCCAGGGACGGTGCCTCCACCACTTCCCTGGGAAGTCTATTCCAATGTCTATTCACCCTCTCTTTGAAGAAGTACTTCCTAATATCCAACTTAAACCTCCCCTGGAGCAGCTTCAGGCTATGCCTCTTGTCTTGTTGCTAGTTGCCTGGAAAATGAGCCTAGCCCCCACCTGACTACAACCTCCCTTCAGGTAGTTGAAGAGAGTGATAAGGTCCCCCCTGAGTCTCCTCTTCTCCAGGCTAAACAACCGGCCCATCGATCCAGCCTGTCCAGGTCCTCCTGCAGCTTCTTCCTACCCTCTGGCAGATCAACACTCCCCCCCAGCTTGGTGTCGTCTGCAGATTTACTGAGGGTGGACTCAGTCTCCACATCCAGGTCGTCAATAAAGACATTGGATAGGACTGGGCCCAGTACTGATCCCTGGGGGACACCGCTGGTCACCGGACACCAGCTGGATGCAGCTCCATTCACCATCGCTCTCTGGGCCCGGTCATCCAAGCAGTTTTTGACCCAGCAAAGGGTGCACCTGTCGAAGCCATGGATTGCTAGCTTCTCCAGGAGTATGCTGTGGGAGACTGTGTCAAAGGCCTTGCTGAAGTCAAGGTAGACCACATCCTCCACAGCCTTTCCCTCATCCACTAGGCGGGTCACCCAGTCAGAGAAGGAGATGAGATTAGTCAGGCAGGACCTTCCTTTCCTAAACCCATGTTGGCTGGACCTGATCCCCTGGTTGTCTTCCACATGCCAGTTGATGGCACTCAGGATGATCTGTTCCATAGCCTTGCCAGGCACCGAGGTCAGGATGACAGGCCTATGGTTCCCCGGATCCGCCTTCCAGCCCTTCTTGTGGATGGGCGTTGAAGAAAACATGAACAAGTTCTTCCTTTCCTGTCTTGGCTACAGCAAGAATAACAGAGAATGGTGCTAATCAGTTAATCAAGTTATTTCTAGTCTAATTTTGTTCTGACTGAGTTCATGGTAGACTTGTGTTGATTCAGATGAAATATGAATTAGTTCACTTGGTTCTAATTGATACTGACATGTAGTCTTTAGGCCATGGTTTCCAAAGTAATTATGTGACTTGATTTGGAAATCAGGTGATGGGATTTTTTTTTTAGTGTTCAGAAATAGTCAGGTTCTGAAAAGCTGAAGTACACAGAGCCAAATTTTTAGATTAACTTTTGACTACATTTTCATATTTAGGTACCTGTGAATGAAAAACAAGCTCTCTTTTGTGACACCTGCTAATTGTACACAGATTCCCAGTAAATATTACCTTTGATCAGTAAAATCTACACATGGCACAGAGCTATGAAAGTATCTAGTAATTTGTGAAAAATGTAATAAGTTCTTCTTTACTACTTTGGGTTCCTACACAACATTCAAAACATCTGTAAGATCCTATTTTGCTCCTGTGTTCATATTTGAAGATAGGACTTGGAGTGCTAAATTGTTTCAGACTTGTTAAACCAAAGAGCGGAACAATTCTAAATCATCTTTAATAGGAAGACCTTAGAGCACTTAAGAAATTGTGGTAAGATTACTTTTGTCTTTTTGCATCTGTTAAAACAGAAGGGTGAAAAAATTGTTTCAGTCCCACATCACCTAGAATTCGGGCTTTACTCCATAAAGCCAGCACACGGTTTTGGTGTTTGTATATTTAGGTACCTGCATGCACACTTTTGTCAGTAATTTATTCATCAATTGACTTACCTGGAGCACTGTTTACAGAAAAAAGCCCATGTATACACTAGAAAGATTTTGCTCTTGTAGTTACCATGGGAGGCTCCCAAAGCAGGGAGTGTTAGGAGATAGCCAAGGACTTATTTTGGTTGTACAGCTCATGCTAAGTCTATGAGTGGAATAACATTTTTTGTGTCAGTACAAGTGTGTATTCAGCACGTCTCTATTTCACATTCATAACTAATATACTTGCTCTGACTAAACTTTAAAGTGTATATAAGGTTAATCAATTCTATCAGGTATCATTTCATCATCATCAAGGCATTTGTGGATTGAAAATGATTGGAAAGTTGGAAGAGATTCATGGGAGTTTCTTCACACAATCTACGACTGAACTATGGGGCTCCTTGCCTCAGTATAGTGTGGATGCTGAAGTTTTGTACAGGCTTAAAAGAAGCCAAGACAAACTAATGATAGAGAAATTTATTAGTATAACCCTTTCATCAATTAAATTAATGACAGTCCTCCTACTGATTTTCTTAACCCAAACTGGAACCCTCTGTGTACCAATTCAAAACTTGCCCAAGATGTCAATTAGTATTGTAATATTTCCAGTGGATAAATCACTGTCCAAATACGGAATTTGTTTTTAATGTGTCAGAAATGGTATTTTGTGGTAAAAATGTATTGAATATTCAGCTCTAATATCTACACTGAATATAATATTATTAGAAGAGTTTTTCTTATGTTTTCTAAAAGGCATGTATTTCCTCCAGGAAACAGTACTAACTGTCCATCATCAAAGTAAGAATACTACATAAATTGCACAGCAACAGGAAAAGTCTTCTGTATCTTAGGAAACTTTCTAGCAATAATTAAAAGGATCTTAAAATTTGCAGAAATGAATTATCAGAATATAGTAAGTCAAGGCAATTCTTCAGCTGAATAAAGAGAAAAGAAAAAAATAGTCTGAGCATATCTAGTAAGAATATAAAAACACATACATAACCAAAGACTATACTAAAAATTGTAAATATATATGTATCTGTTGCAGTTGTAATCAAAACTTGGCATAATTTTGTTTTTAATGAGGAACTGGACATTGACAAATTAAGAAAAGTCAACCTAAAAAGTTGCTACATATATTAACTCTTGCAGTACATTTCAAAGGCATTTCCAGAGAGACCAGGCATGCCACATTAGACAAACTAAGAGGAATATGAAACAGATAACCTTTCATAAAGCAAATATAGATAAAAATCTTCAGCAAAGTAAATTGCATTTATTTATATTAGAAGGCTGAGAGATAAGAAATGAGCCATACTTTTTCTTTCCCCAAAATAATCATTATAGCTTAAGAAAGTTAAGCTAATTCTACTGATCCGTAGAAGGAATTCCACATCTGGAAAATCTTTGCTACATCTGTGTTGGGGTTTCATGCTTTTTCGTGCTTTGCTCACCAGTTCCCATGACTCTAACTTAAACCTCTCCTTTTTTCTTAAGTGCATTCCAGTTCAACTGAAGATGTAGTGATCATTTCATTTCCTGAGATCTGTTATTTAAGCTTCCTTACCCAGTTTTCTTAAACAAAGCAAAATAAACCCTGAAAAATAAAACTACATAAAAAGATAAAGTAAATGCCTTTGCAGTATTCTGCAGTATGGACAATCATTTCAACAGACTGAAATGAGATGGAGAATTGTAATTGTCAAAGATAACAGACAAGTAAATGTGTTGTTTTTGTAGACTTCCAGCTGTGTTTAGCAAGCAGCAGCAAGCACAATGCTACTAGGTGAGACTAACTCCAGCACCAAAACTCCATCTGCCACAAACCCTGCAGTCACAGCACTGCTTACAGTCTGAATTCTATTGACTAAACCAATACAGTGCAGACAACCAGAGGAGAGTTTGCTCCTATTTTCCCTTATAGTTGTTTCCTATATAGTGCTACAATTGTTTCCAAGTCCCCTTTCCCTTTTCATTTAGAATCATAGAATAGAATCATAGAATATGCTGAGTTGGAAGGGACCCATCAGGATAATCGAGTCCAACTCCTGGCCCTGTATAGGGCACCCCTAGAATCACACCATGTGCCTGAGAGCATCATCCAAATGCTTCTTGAACTCAGGCAGGCTTGGTTGGTGCTGTGACCACTTCCCTGGGGAGCTTGTTCCAGTGCCCAACCACCCTCTGGGTGAAAAACCTTCTCTTGATATCTAACCTAGACCTCCCCTGTTCCAGCTTCTTGCCATTTCCCCAAGTCCTGCCATTGGTCACAAAAGTGAAGAGATCAGTACCTGCCCCATCTCTTCCCCTTGTGAGGAAGCCATAGACTGCAATGAGGTCACCCCTCAGCCTCCTCTTTTCCAAGCTGAATAATCCAAGCAACATTTAGAACACCATAGATGACAAAAACGAAGTACCACAAAGTACTTTTCAAAACTGGGAATTTCCCCTCTTAGAAGAGCTCTGGGCTCACATAGGTTTGTTTCATTTGCCCTGTCAGAGGGAGGTATAGGCTAAATGATGATCAAACTTGGAGTGCACACATCCAGCATCCAGTCACCGAGGACAGAGGGCACCTCATTCAAGGACTCAGTCATGCAGCAGGATCCGTACAAGTAAACTAGACAGGACATGGTCTCAAGTACTGACATGCAGTTATCCCTCTTGTTTACTTACTGTCATGCTTGCTGCTGTAGTTTTGGCCCCTGCCATCTGGCAGTTTTCTAGACAAGACCCATGAACATTTTGGGAGATAGCATGGACCAGGGACTATTCGAACCCAGCAGTGGTAGAGTATTCACCCTTAGTTTTATTGTGAGGTCTTGATCAAAAAATCAGTCAGATTAATTCATTTGGGGTTCCTTTGTCTACTACTAAATTCTCCTGGTTTAGTCCTTGCTTAGGGGATTCAAATATGAATTTATAAGCAAATTGTTTTCTCAATGGAAACATCTCTAGCCTTTTGCTTCCCAGACAAAGCTTGGGAAGGGCAATACCTCTTGTAATGCACGGAAAATATGTTGCAGTGAGATTCTAGCATACTGATTGAACCACTGCTTTCACCTAACTCTTTTCTCTACTTTTGCTCCCTCTGACACACAGTCTTCAAGGTTTTATATTTGAACACTTACTGAAAAGGAGATTCTGGAAATTAATTCTCTTGGTTACAGAAAAATGGTCCAGGTGATTCTATACTTTTGCCTGATCATTTTTCAGCTATCATCCTATAGTAATTACTTTAGGAAGGAAAAAGGGAAAAACAGTGAGCCAGAAAATTAACTGTCCTGCTGCTCTGTTCCTCATACCTGGAGAGTGGGATGCAAAGGACTTCACAGAATGACAGGATGTTAAGGGTTGGAAGGCACTTCTGGAGATGGAGTTCAACCCCCCCTGCCAGAGCCGGACCACCTAGGGCGGGTCACATTCTCCTGGTTTGAGCCAGGGTTAAGCCAATTTCCTTTTTACTGTTTTGTTTTGTTTTTCTCCAGTGAAGTCTCTTTTAAGCAGCACACAAGTCTTCCAGCAAGTGGACTGATAATGCTTGGATGTTTATAGTTAGTTCCAAAAGACCAAGGACATTTTGCTCTACCTGTTGTATTTAATGCTTCAGATACTAAAGGAGCAGAAGAGTCATATCTACAACCCTCCCATAGGGAGGAGCAGACTAGACAGACAGCAAAGTTGCAAACCAAAATATTCCATTCAATATATCTATGTAGCTCTCAACAAATTCAGGGATCATGGAAGTCAAGCCTTTCTTCTGCTTTTCCCTTCTCTTCTGTTCATGGCCGGGGTCTGGGGAGGACTCCATCTATCCATCACCATTGATCCCCAGGTCCATGCATGACCCTCATAACTCTAACTTCAGCTCCTGTTCTGCTCTGCCTCTATCTCTGGAAGCAGTTGGGGACATTTTGGAACTGCTCACAGCTAAGAAGAGTTCCATGGTGTTGGGGGGAAGTTATAGAGGTTTTGCACATTCCTGCACATACTTGCATACTTGTATATATTTTCTTCTATCATTAGTATTTAATTAAAGCTGTCTAGTTTAGTTTTCAATCCGGAAGCCTCTCTCTTTATCATCTCTCTCCTTTTCCTACCAGGGTGAGAGGGGGAGGGGACTTAGGGCATTGTTGTCATCGGTTTAATTGCTGATCCTGAGTCAAACCATAACAATAATTTATTGGCATCCAACGTGAGGCTCTATCTTAAGCCCAGGCTATGAATTCTGACTAATTGGTGAATGTTTAAAATTCCATCTCTGCTGGGAGGATTCCCTGAGATAGCTATGGGCAACGCTTCTCATGAATATCTTGACAGCTTGAAAACTGGACAGACAATTTCTGCAATGTTTTTGCTGGACCTTTTTCTAAACATGTAGTTGTATATGTGGTATGCAGCTGGGATAATACTGCTCTGTGTAGGTGCTCTTGGTATTGTTTTATGGTTTATCAACAAGACTATAGCCAAAGCCACAATCTACCATGTGATACCTGTTTTCCGGACAGGTCTTGGAAGTCTCCAGAGAAGGAGACTCCACAACCTCTCTGGGCAGCCTGTTCCAGTGCTCCGTCACCCTCACAGTAAAGACGTTCTTCCTCTTGTTGAGGTGGAACTTCCTGTGTTCTAGTTTGCATCCATTGCCCTTCGTCCTATCACAGGGCATGACTGAAAAGAAATTGGCCCTTCCTTCTTGACACCCACCCTTCAGATATTTATATACATTAATAAGATCCCCTCTCAGTCTTCTCTTCTCTAGACTAAACAGCCCCAGGTCTCTCAGCCTTTCCTCATAAGACAGGTGTTCCAGTCCCTTAATCATCCTCGTAGCCCTCTGTTGGACTCTCTCAAGTGAATCCCTGTCCGTCTTGAACAGGGGAGCCCCAAACTGGACACAATACTCTAGATGTGATCTCACTAGGGCTGCCTTTATGCTTTGTTAACTTGCAGGGCCAGGTAATCCGTGGCATGACACTAGAGGCGTGGCAGACAGTGCTCTGGCAGGCAATGACACCTGCCCCAGCTGATGCTCCCTAGAGAGTAACTCTTTGTACTGGGGGTTTCCACCCCAGCATTCCCTCTCCTCTGGGACAAGCTTTTGGAATGGGTAGAGTTATGCTAAGACAGACTTAGCACCTGCTGCTTAAGTATTAGTACCAATTGTATTTTGGATAGCATGTTGAGTTATTAGTAGTGATAAGTGGAAGTCACTGTAGCCATGATTATAGCCTGAGTACCAAATTATTATCTGCATGAGGGCTCACTCTGTCAGCAACCTAACTACACATTGATGAAACCACAGAAAACCTCAAATCTGTGTGATAGAGAATAAAGACACTCAGGGGCAGGGCTTCAGATTAATTTGGGAGGAAACAAGCCCTGTTTAACATCCCAGCCCTTTCAGCACTGAGCCAGCATTGCCTTAGCAAGGTCCTCACACAGCAGGAGTCAGGATTTGCTTTTATTCCTAATAGACCTTTGAACAGCAGATCTCGCTGATAAGGAGCAGCAGATTTCATTGATTCAGTCAAGTGAAGTCAAATGCATAATATTTTTGTGAGCCTGCAGCAATTAGACATTTATCCATTAATAGAACAGTTCCTGAAGAAATAAGAAAAGTGTGCTGTACTCTAAGCAACTCTGGTTTATGCTGTAAATAGCACTAATTTTGTAGTACATTGTTACAGTAGAATCTGAATATCCTCTCTCTTCACATACTCCCCCCCCTTACAATTTTTAAAGCATTTCAGTTTTCAACATTTCAAGGAATTACATAGCCTGTAGCAAGAGATGTTCTGGTCATTGTGTTAAACAACCTGATTTGTTAAACATTGGTGAATGAATCATTTAATCATTGGAGCAAACAACAGTTGTAAAGCATAGTAGGAATTTAGGGGCACTGTATTTTGATTCATGAAGTGTTAATGGCCTTCATGTTTTATCAGTTAAAAGATCCACAGAGACAAAAAAAATCCCTACTTTAAAGTGAAGAACATGTGTCAACTGACTCTACAGATCTGTAACTGAGGGACAAAACACATTGCAGAGAAGCAGTTACCACCAAACCAAAATTTACAAGCTGCTGAAATAAGCTTTTTTCTTAAAGAGCATCAAATAAATTAAGGTAAGAAAAGAGTCATAATTCTGCTCTCCAGTGATATTATATGACTAAACTCAAATCATATCTGTAATGCCTAAAAACTGATTTTGAAGATGCAATGCAATTTTATTTTTTTTTCTTTCCTTCATTGCCTACTCTGCATCTTTTGAAAGGAACACTGCCTAATTTGCAAACTGAAGTCACTAAATCACTTCACATCTAACCCAGAGAGGACACATGTTTCTCTGAAGCTTGGACTTCAGTGCTTAAAGTTGAGAGCGGCATAAATTCATGAAGAAATGTGCCAAACCTTATATGTCACAGGTTCATTTTTAATGAGATTCAGTTAAGTTTCCTATTTTTACTGAAAATTATGGAACTTCCTGGATTTAATACTCATATGAGTATTAAAATACCAAATGAGTTTAAAAAATAGGGAATCCATTCTGAATTTCAACAGCATTTATGAGGGCTGAGCTGGATTCCACTTCACCATGCCCTCCAACTCTGTGCTTCCCTGCAAGCCCTTCTGCCTTCACTTGGCTATCCCAGACATCTCCTGAGTATGTTTTCTGGGCCTTTCCAAAGAAGACCTTTATAGCTTCAGGCCTCCAGATCCAGAGCTGACCGCAACCAGCTTGCCAGACCTCTGGACATGAAATCATTACGTCATTTTAAGGGACAGTTTAATTCTTCTAAGGCATCCAAAGTTTTAAAGTAAGCAAACCAGTTTTTCATAGTATGTGGGATACTTTTTAATAATGTTCTTTTTTGCTTGATTACACAAAAAAACTCCACAATAATAACAAACCTAGCATTCTTTTTCTTGCATTGGTTTCCTCTCTTTCGTGGTATGTGCTTCTAGAGTCTGGTCATCTTTAATAGCTTAGAATCTTACTGTAGGCCATGTCATGTTGCTTGAACAGGGTAGTCTTTCCAGCTCATTTTCCAAAGCATTTCCCTATTCACTACCCCAATCAACAGAAAGTGATGACTCAGTCTGTGATAAACTGTCAAACTAAGTTAATATCTACTATCTCCCACTAAAGCTTTCTTGACCCCTATTCAACCATTTCTTTCCTTCACAGTTCCTCATTGATAAGTGTCCATTCCTTCAAGCATTTTCCTCACAAATAGGAATGAAATCTAGTTCCCCCGGTGCTATGTGTCACAAACTATCCTCACCACAAGAGCTGACCAAAAAGTGAAGTTAGAGTTTGAACCAGAGCCTGGAATGAAACTATCTTGTTCAGTAGCACGTACAGGACTCTCAAGTTACGTGCACATTCCTCTGTTAGTGTATATACAATGCAATACAGTTCACTATTTCTTGTAAAGTGTGTGTCTTACCTCAGCATGATTGTACCCTTTGTCTTCCCCTCCTGTATGCTTTTAAAGCATTTTTTCATAGTTCTTTTAAAGTGTTCACTCAAATGTAACCAGGTGAGCATGATTAATTAGCTCATATTTCATATGCAAAAGATAACCAATTGCAGAACAAAGCAGACCTTCAGTGGGAACTGAATACTTTCACCACGTTCTTGATGAGTCTATGCATCACTTCTCAACTCTTGGCATTACAGTGGTCAGCTGTAGCATGCTCAGCCACCTTTATGAAATCTACCTACCTAAAATGTTGAGAGAGCAACGTGAATCCTTAAAAGTTGTAGTAACTGTGTAGCTGTCTATCTCAATGTGGATTTCTGTTCAAATGCATGCTGTCTGTTTTTAAACATGATTTATACCCTGGCTTACTGTTCAGGTAATGATTCCTGGTTTTCATTGTGCATGAATCTGCTATGCTTGCAGAATATATATCCTTCTTCATGTATTCTGTAGGCCAGCTTGTGATTCACCTTTGCACAAACTGAAAGTTGCATTTGCCTGAAAGAGAGCTTTGTGTTGATTGTGAGTCACAGTGTTGCTTCTCCAATGTTATTTTACCTCCTTCTAAGTTCAGGAATTCAAGCATTTGTTGTGAGCTGGATCACTGAAATGATTCACATGAAGTCCATCTATTTTTTAACCTACATTGGTTTAGTGAGCTGGCTTTCAACAAGCTGTGCAAACAGTTGCCCCAGTACCAACTGAGAGAATAGTTCGGTGCAGTAAGGGACACAGACAAAAAAACTATGAAGGAAGAAATCAGATATATCCTGTAGCAGTTTTCTGCTGTGAGTGTCTTAGGAAACAAATGCCTTAAAGTGGCTGCACTAGGTGCAGACAGGCATAGACAATTTGGCATAGAAAATGTACTTTAATATGAAGAAAATGCAATTCTAACTGACCTAAAATTAGGACTTAAAGGGCCATATAGACATTCAAAAGCTACTACAACAGTCTCTGGTCTTTAACAGCAACTGTGGAGTTTCTTCAGAGATCTGAGACTGTTACAGACTGTCTCTTTGCAGACTAAACATCCCCTCTTCTACTCTTGTGTTTGCTGATGTTTGCTTCTACCCTTGTGTTCGTTATATTATGAGCTACATAACCTTCCTCATCTGGACTCCCCTGGTACAAGACACGTGATTTGCATCAGTTCTGCTGCCTTTTGGGACTCTCCCACCTGTACAGTGTCCATTGCATTGGTCGCCTAATCTGTCCCTGCTGGACTTAATTTTCTGTGGATCCTTAGCATTTCCAAAATTATGTCACATATTCTCAGTGCAAACCATGTCTTTACGTAGACTGCCTGATATATAACTATGTCCTGGTCCTTCCTCTTCTTGCTAAAGGCTACTGTTCCTAACAGAGATCCCCACCATTAACATCTTTTATTTCCTGCCTGGAGTATAAAGATCATGTAACCCCCATGCAGAGAACACTCTGCTGGGAGCTGTAAAAGCAGTGTGTGCTTACAGTAACACTAGACACCATCTCAGAACAAGTCAGCATTTTTTTGCCCAACAGGAATCCAGCATGTTGGATCTCAGGCTAGGAGGAGCAGAATGGACCTAAGGTCAGCACGTACTTGCTGCTAATGCAATGGATTTCATGAACATACATGATTCGAGCTGCCCTCTGACATGCACTTCTATGAGACTAGAAATCCATACAAAGTTCAATCCTTTGTTTCAAGCTTCAGCCACACACTTATCTATTCTTTTTTCAGCTTTCTTGCTTAGTAATGTTTAGGAGTTAACAGCTGGTCTCCTGTTATTTTTCTAACCTGTTTTCATGGTATGATTGTCATTCAGAAACTAAATATAGTAGTTACAAAAGTTTGCATGACCTTCTCTGTGTTCCACGCATTCATTCTTGTCTTTACACACCATGCACAACAATGTGAAAGTCAGAAAAAGTCCCTTTTTCCATTAAATGGTGCAGAGGTCTCCAAGGAGACCTTATAGCAGCTTTTCCAGTACCTGAAGGGGGCGTACAGGAAAGCTGGGGAGGGACTTTTTACAAGGGCATGTAGGATAGCACAAGAGTAACACTTTTAGGCTGAAAGAGGGTAGATTTAGACCAATTATCAGGGAAAAAAATCTTTCCTGTGAGGGTGGTGAGACCCTGGAACAAGTTGCCTAGAAAAGCTGTGGAAGTGTCCAAGGCCAGGCTGGATGGGGCTTTGAGCAACCTGGTCTGGTGGGAGGCGTCCCTGCCCATGGCACCTGGCTTGGACCTAGATGATCTTTAAGGTCACTTCCAACCCAAACCATTCTATGGTTCTATGATTCTATTATTTTTGTTGTAAATTAATTTTCAGTATCTGTCAAAAACATATCTGAGAGCTTTTTTTAAAGTTGATTTAAAATTCTGCATCATTCTTATTCCTAGCTGACAGAATTTATTGTTTAGTAGTTTGAACATCCAGATGCTGAAATGTTACAGTTCTTATGTAGGGGAGGAGGTTTTCAACATCAAATAACTAGGTTGTTCAGGTTGAAATGAGGTTGATTAGGTAACTGAATCTAATCCTAGTAATTGAAACTCAGACCTGTCATGACTTTGTAGGGACACTTTCAAAGCTTGTTTAATATTGAAGAACTTACATTATAACCTGTTTTATAGTTGCCCTTTGGTTTTCCTTATGCATTTTTCATATACAGTATAGATTTAAGGTGTGATCTTTTGAAATATATTTCTGTTTTATATCTGACTTTTATGACCAGTTAGTCAAGCTCAAACTTGTTATCAGTACACTGATAGATGCTCATTCTACTACCAACTACAAATTTCAAACAAGCAGTCTAGAATCAATCTTTTAAGGAGAGTACAAAAAGAGCAGAACATTTTCTCCTATAACTTAATGTTTCTCTCCCATTTTGTTCCTTGTGCATAAAATGTTAAAGACTGTAACTGACATAAGAATGTCGCTGGCATGAGAAAATCTGCTTTCCCTTCAAATGTCACCTAAAGATAGATTCATACCATATCCATGCCTTCAGAAATCTGCCAATATGAGTACACAGGGCAGAGCTGATTTAGCCCATGAAAAAGCATCCAATGTGTATCAGGTGTTTCTTTTTCTTCCTCCAGTTTGTTATGTATAAGCAGCAATGACACCCGTGTTTAGCCTGTAAACACATTCAATATACAAATACTAATACTTAGTACAGCAAATTCCCTATTCAGCTGTGCCTGCTGTTTGTTCAAATAATGACTGATAGATCAGATTAGGTTTTTGGGATGGACTGACATCATTGTGTATATATATGCATGTGTTTTGATGTTCTGCACTTTTAAGTATTGCTTAAATAATGTGCAGGTTCATACATTAATCATTTAGGCTTTAAAAGATAATGTTCCTAAAATACTGTTCTCTGTTTTCATTGGTGCTTTAGACTGTGTGCTGCTCTTATTTAAGAGTGAATAAGGTATATCAAGGGTGATGTACAGCCTTATTTGTGAATTAGTTTGTAAAAGTTTTACAGAGGATGACTGGTTCCGCTGTCATCATGGGCAATTCATTGGAACTCTCCCCCTATATGGCACATAGGAAGAAAGAGAAATGATATGCTTGTCTGTCAATACAAAATTGTGAGGTAAAAATCCCACGATGATGTTTGATGGAGCATCTTTCTTCTGCTGGTATGTTTTTTGTTTCATCGTCTTGAGTCCCCATGTCTTGTGATGTTCCATTTCTTTGTCCAGTTTTAAATCAAGGTGAGAACTGAACAAAAGACTTAAGTGTTCATGACATGAACTTTGTAGAGATTCTGCTCTGGATTGAGCCTGGGAGAGATAAATGAGGCAAATCAGGGCCACTGTTACTCTGCAAATGTCATATCAGTCATATGAAGGAAGCAACAGAACTGGGCTGGCAGAGATCCTTTCTACCAATTCTCAGTTCCTAGGGATCAGGGGACCAGGAGGAAGCAGATGCTATGCATAAGTTGCCGAAATATAAAAATTTGGTAAAGTTGTTGATGAATTTGTCTATAGAATAGGTGTGAGGCCTACTCTTTTGAGAAAATTTTACAGTAGTGTTCTTTAGCATGGCAGAACTACTATATTTCAGCCCTTTATTTATGTGGTCACCAAGATTTTGCCATGGCCCATCAGACATGGCTAACCCAGCCCTGCCAAAATACCCTCCATGCCAAGGGTGCATTGGAGGCATTAATTTAAAGGGATTTTTTAACATTTGTAAGGGATTTAGACTCATTGCACACACTGATTATTGCTTAGAAAACAACCACTGAAAAGGTACCAGAAATGCAAACCAGATAAACTGTTTTTCTTGAGTTTGCAGATAATTAATGTAGTTTTTTGTGTGCACCACACTGGCCTGAGTTTGGGAAAGAGACAGAGCAGCTCTCCCCTGGGTGTTGTGGATGGGCTGTCAGTTTTGACAGTCACAGGCATCTTGACAATAGCTCTCATATAAAATTAAATGGTCTATGATAGAAATACCCCAGATAAACTATTTGGAAAACCTACCTGGAAGAATGAGCTTCACAGCCTCTAACCTCTCAGTAGAGATCTATTGAGTTAAGCACTCAGGGTACTTGCTATACTTGCTAGCATGTGTGTGTGTTTGACTCTACTTCCAAGCTCTCCCATCTCCCCTCCCCTGATATTTTCTTCATCTTGTTCTTTTCTGATGTATTTCTGCATGTGGCAGTGGACTGAAAGGAATACAGAATTCCATTGATAGCTTGTGTATTGGAGGACCACTTTTCAGTTATAAGACTGAAGTTTTGATATGACAGATTTTCTGTCTGAATAGCAGGTCCTTTTTCACTGGCAAGGGGTGGAAATGTATCGAGATGCTGCAAAACTTTCAGAGCAAAGCAAGCCTACTTGCAGGGTCAGTTCTTTCTAAAGAGGGTATGAACAACAATATGATATATGCTTCCCTAGTATTATATTCTGCTCATTCGTCGTATTAGATCTTGCTATTCCAAATTTGATCTTGCTAACCTTTATGTTTAAATGTATACTGCATGAGGACTTGCACCATAGCTGATACATGCATCCTTCAGGTTTACAGTTGCACTTTTTTTCTCCTCGATTTTCTACTCACATATTTTATTTTGTCCTTACATGAGCTCCACAGATTAATTAGTCCTAGTGTGAAGGAAAAGCATACACAAACACTATGCTCTCTTCAATGTCAGGTTAGTGTTTTGAAACCTTGTACCACGTTAAACACTTCCACTCCGCTTGGTGTGCTCACACGTTAAATACTTGTAGGCTGTTATCGTTGCTCTCCCCTTGCATTATTAGCTGTTGTTTGGCTAAGCAGAACATGGTTTAATCTTTCCTTGTAAATCAAACTCTCCAGCCCCTTAATAATTTATGTTGCTGTTACCTAAATTCCTTCAAAACTTGTTGACATCTTCGTGGTACTGGAGAGGCTAAAACTACGTGCTGCGTTCAAGAAGGGATTTGTTTGTGCTAAATAGAGTATATCTATTTGTTCTTTACGGAAATACAGATGATGTAAATAACAGGGGTTTTTACTATTACGTAGGTGAGCAAAACATTTAATATTACGATTAAAACATCAGGAATAGTAAAGAAGAAATGCCATACATTTTTTACCACATTTCTCTTCCCAGTCAAACATTTGAGATATTCACCCTTTCACCATTACTGAAATACATTGTTTTTAATAAATATACCTTAAAAAAATATTAATCTATCAATCTCAGATGTGAACTTTGTCTTCTTGTTTATGTTTTATTCCTTTCTTGTAATTACGGTGTTTTTTCTAGAAATTTCTACATTAATTACTCATTACATTTGAAATCATTTCTCCATTATTTCACCAGGTCTGTAATTGTTTCTCTCACTGCTTCTGTTATAAAGTACTTAGAGAAACATTTGTACTCACCTTGCTTCTAGTGTACATAAAGATTTGTAAGTAGTTTTTCCATGTTTGTGTTGCTGCTGTTATTTTAAATACTCAGTTTTCTCAAGGCCTACTTTTTGATTATTCCAGATCCATTAATATTTTGCTTTAAACCTCAGTGCAAGACTCATATTTCCTATTTTCTTCAAGAGCTGTCTGATTCAGTAGTGTAATGATGACTCTGAAAACTTTAAGTTCGTATAAAATAGCGTTCATCGTTCATAAACAGAATGTTAAGCTCTCCTATGAGCTCACCTCATCATCTAGATATCTTTTAACAACGAATGACTACAGTATTTTAGACAGAAGACCAGAACAAATAATCTTCATTTCAGAACAAGTTCATAGAATCATAGAATAGTTTCAGTTGGAAGGGACCTTTAAAGGTCATCTAGTCTAACACCCCTGCAATGAGCAGGGACCTCTGTTAATGTGGAAATACCACCGTATGTCTTACCTTTCAAAATAATAACTTGACTTAGCTGGAGCTGCATCCAGCTGGCGTCTGGTGACCAGCGGTGTCCCCCAGGGATCAGTACTGGGCCCAGTCCTATTCAATGTCTTTATTGACGACCTGGATGTGGGGATTGAGTCCACCCTCAGTAAATTCGCAGATGACACCAAGCTGGAGGGGACTGTTGATCTGCCAGAGGGCAGGAAGAAGCTGCAGGAGGACCTGGACAGGCTGGATCGATGGGCTGAGGCCAACAGCATGAAATTCAACAAGACCAAGTGCAGGGTCCTGCACTTTGGCCACAATAACCCCAGGCAGCGCTACAGGCTGGGGGAAGAGTGGCTGGAGAGCGGCCTGGCAGAGAGGGACCTGGGAGTACTGGTGGACAGCTGGTTGAACATGAGCCAGCAGTGTGCCCAGGTGGCCCGGAAGGCCAATGGCATCCTGGCTTGTATCAGGAGTAGTGTGGCCAGCAGGAGTAGGGATGTAATTCTCCCCCTGCACACAGTACTCGAGGTGAGGCCTCACCTCGAGTACTGTGTGCAGTTCTGGGCCCCTCACTTCAAGAAGGACGTTGAGGTGCTGGAGCGGGTCCAGAGGAGAGCAACAAGGCAGGTGAAAGGACTAGAGGGAAAGTCTTATAGGGAGAGGTTGAGGGTGCTGGGGTTGTTTAGCCTGGAGAAGAGGAGACTCAGGGGGGACCTTATCACTCTCTTCAACTACCTGAAGGGAGGTTGTAGTCAGGTGAGGGCTAGGCTCCTTTTCCAGGCAACTAGCAACAAGACAAGAGGCATAGCCTGAAGCTGCTCTAGGGGAGGTTTAGGTTGGATATTAGGAAGTACTTCCTCACAGAGAGGGTGAATAGACATTGGAATAGACTTCCCAGGGAAGTGGTGGAGGCACCGTCCCTGGATGTGTTCAAGGAAAGGCTGGATGTGGCACTTAGTGCCATAGTCTAGATGGTGTGGTGGTGTTGGTCATAGGCTGGACTTGATGATCTTAAAGGTCCTTTCCAGCCTTGGTAGTTCTGTGTGACTGTAAAACAATATTAGATCAGCTATAGAGTATATTAAAACACAGGTCAAGGTTTCAGCCCTACAAACACAGGTTTCACATTTTCACCTTTCTTTTGAGTCTGTGAAGTGCAAAGTTTGCTGAACAGACAGTAATGAAATACCCTCGTAAAATAAATTAAGGAAACTTGCAACCAGTAGCTAGTCTCAGAACTAAAGATCAGGCTAAGTACTGCTGTATCCTATCAGCCTACTGATCCCAAAACCAACTAGTCCAAGCTCACGGTTCCTCCACAGCCAGCCTTCAATACCAGTGTAGTAGCCTGACTCTTAAGTGAAGACTTTCCATGCACTGTAGTGATGCTCCAGAGGGCAGGTATGCCACACCTACAATCAGATGCCAGCAAGAACAGCAAAGTGCTCACAGAAGCGGTTTTGGCTGATTAGCAGTGAAGTAAATTGGGTAAAGATACAAAGAAATCCAATTCCTAGAATAGCAAACCAGAATGTCTCATTAAAACCTCATTTAATAATATTGCAAACTTCATGGAGTAAATATGAAATGTTGACATCAATAATAACTTCAGCTGGAGTTTACATTTCCTTTGTAAGTGTTTAAGTTATGCTCTGTACATTCGTTGTTCACAAAGGCTTTATTATGGATAACACTATAGATCTTTCAGTTGATATGATGACTGCTTTTATCATCAGGATAATTGTTTGACACTCTCCATAAAGCTTTAACTGGCATCTGTGATACATTAAGCTTACAAAAGGTGAAGTGAAACATTAGATTCTTTACCTATGAAAGATTATGTATTAGAATTTGTAATCAGCAGTTACTACAAGACCAGTCAAAATGAACCCCAGAAGAACAATATCCTATTAAATATCATGCAACACTTAATTGAGTATCATAGATTTTTTTATTTAAAAACATGTATCTAATTGTAGCCAATATCCTGGAAAAAAATCAGTTCAGTGCAAAGAAGGCAATTGTTTAAAATTATGTTTATTCCATTCCATTAGAGCAGCACATAAGGAAAGTTCTTACTAGCTATGTAATAGCTGAATTTTAGTTGCCAAATGGAGGCATGCAATTAAAACTACAGTAAATAAATGACAGATACACTTGCCCTCTCCTCCCCTTGCATCTCTCTCCTCTGCTTCACAAAGCTATGTACACAAATCTGCCTCCCAACCCCGACGCATCTTTCTCATTCCTTATTATATTTGATGAGGGACTGACTGTCTTCCACCCTTTTGTGAGATGAAGCAGTAAGGTCAGTAAAATCCCAGGTGAGATGGCTTCTCTTGTTCATGCAGCCTGCTGTGGGGCTGGCAGCAGCCCACAGCTGTGTTTGCAAAGACTTCCCAGGCTGCTCATACCCCAGGTGTAAAAATATCTTCTGGGCTTTTGGCCACTAACTTAGAATGCTGCTGAACTGCTGTGAAATAGAGTTTCTCGGAGGCTTGTCAATAGCTACAACAAATGGACTTTCAGAAAGATGAAAAAAAGGAATATGTCTACAAAAGAAAAAATTCCCATACCAAGTATTTAAGGAAAACTTGCTAGAATTTTTCAACATCAGGAAAATAACACATCCTTTCATTCATTTTCCTCAAATAGCTGGATTTAAAATGAACAGAGAAATAAAGCAAAGAAGTTATGTCACAGACAACTCCAGGAAAAACAGTTAAAGCATGACAGATACTAGAAACTGAAACCACAAATCTGAGGAAGCTAGGTGGTTTTAAAAATAAATCCTCAATCTGACAATGCAAATAAACATTTGCACAAAAATGGAGCAAGGAGAAGTTACCTTTCACAAACTATCCAGCAGTGCTTTGATTAATGAAATCTCAAAATCTACTGAGGGTCTGTTCTAATACTTATGCAAAAGTTTAGAATTTGCTTGCATCCTACTTCCTGTGTCATTGCTTCCTCTGAAAATCCCAATTTTTCCCCCTGTTTTCCATGCCACTGAAACCACAGAACAGCAATTCAGGGAGGGTTATGTCCTGCTTGTCTTCACCATGACAAACAAACCTTCTGTAGAGATTGTGTTTCACAGTGCCACAATGGCAGCAGCAGGGATGAGAAGGGAAGAGGGCAGCTCAGCCTCTTTTGTATCACTTAATAAAACACACATTACACACTACTAATGAAGACAACTTACATGAGCCCTCTAAACCTCACTAAATCTTCTCAGGAATGAGCTTTTTTCATCTTGCACTGCAAGCACTGGGACTTTTTCTTTGGTTTAAAATTTCTTGCTGCTCTTTGATCTCTCTGTTCAGAATGATCTTAGTCTGTGGTCTGAATTACCTTCCCACTCAACCCCAGACTTAGATGAGTCCAGCTCAGATAACACTCCCCACACTCCCATTCTGCTCACTGCTACGTACACAGGCACCAACCATCTACCTCTAGATTGTTTTAAACTCATGTTTTACAAGAAAATTACTTTTATTCACAATTGGTTTTCATGTTGGTCATTGCAGACAAGCTTCAAAGACTTTGCTTTAAGATCTTATTTATACTGAGCCATCTTACATGAGGGATCTCTAAAGAGGATTAACCACTTTAGTATAACAGGGTAGACATGGACAGGAGAGAATCAAAGAGAGAGTGTGAGAGGGAAAAAAACAGAAGACAAGGAAGGAAAAATGCTAATTATGAAAGATTATAGAGACAGTTTGAATAGGGAGTAACAACAGGAGGTTGTTTGAGAAGTGTTGGGTTGTTTACATTCTCTTTTTTTTTTTTTTTGGCGGGATCTACAATTTTCTGTTATTGCAATTTTGCTTAGATCCACATTTACATTTCCACTAGAAAGAAAGAAGCACCTTAGGCCATTTATCTTATTCTGTGAATTTTTATTTGGCCTGCCTTAATGCCACTGATGGGAGCACTCAAGCAGTAATGTATTACTCAGCTGACAAAAAGATATCTCAATATGGGTCATTTGCATGTCAAGTCACTGTGAAGGAAGAAGCAGCAATGCTATTAATACTATTTTTCAATATTTTTATATTTTTATAAACTTCTTTAAGCAGGTGCCTCACATATGGCTAAACAGAATGAAGCTTTAACACTTCATTTCTCATTTGAATTTTAAACTGTGGCACCAGTGTTCACCAAATGTCCTATTTTTTCTCATTAATATGCAGTATTTCAGAAAACAGTTGGCAGCAAGGGCGAGACTTTTTTCTGATAAAGGACAGTTTATAACCAGTTACATTAAAAAGCAGGTTAATATGGAACAATATACAACTGATACTAGAATTATATCTTATTTCTTGTTATTCAGCTACTTGTTATCATTTTGTATTTATGGCTGTGATTAGAAATGTTTTCTCCTTTCCTGTGTTGGTTTATTTATTATTTTTGGATCCCACAGTGATAGTGAGACAGCAGTTCAGAAACAGCCAGATAAGCTTACACTTTGAAGTGCACAGAACTCCAATTATGCTACAGGGCCATTTGCAAAGCAGGGCCATAATCACACCATGAAGTTTACTAAATATTGTCAATGTTTATTAGGGATCATGTTTAATTTGAAACTCAGAAATGCATAATAGAAGATTATTCTTCTCAATTTACATAGACCCATCAGCATGTATTTTTCACACAACAAAAGGTGGGAAAAGGTAGATATTTTGACAAGATATTCTTGATGTTTCACCAAAAGAAGTCTTCAATGTTTAGGTATTGAAAAGTCCATGAAAGCAACAACGGTCGTTGTGGTCTGCATTATGGACTGAATGCTGCCAGGAAAGGTATATTTTTTGCAGTTTATTTCCAACTACTCAAACATACTTGTTCAGAAATACAGGTCTGGGCCACCATATGAGAGTATAAAGCTTGCACAGCTTACAAAAGCAGTGTGTGCAGAGGCTATGGCTGTCCTCTGGTGCGGGGACAATTGTCCTTGGGGCTTCCCCACACCTCTGCTGCCATGGGAAAGCAGATAGTGCAGGGGCAGCAGGCACTGCACTCTTTGTATCTGTGGAGGAAGCTCAGGAAACTTTCTCTATCTGGTACACTGTTTCCTATCTCCTCCAGACTGCATCCATTTAGCTCCTAAGCAGTTCAAAGGTTTACTACAGGGTGTTGACATGTGTCATGGGGCATGTTTTTTGAGAGCAAAATAGGGTGGGACACACAGTAACATAGGGCTGAGGTGTGCACTCCCATTGTCAGCACCTTTGCAGCAACTGCCACCCAAACTTTTGTTATTCTCTTATGTGCAGCTCCTGAGATCAGGATGCAGAGCAGCTCCAGTCTGTCTTATCCAGGGCAGCAATGCTCCCACTGGCACAAAACTCTCACAAGCCCTTGTCCACCCCAGCAGGGAGGAGTCAAGAGAGACATACGGGGGAGAGCAGCCAGCCATAACCCCTACCCTGCCTGCCTTCAAAGTCTGAAGGTCTAGGTTTCCATCATGTGCTGATTTTCACTCCTAGTATAAGAAACGAGAATAATAATGTATTTTCTGAAATTTTTATTCTCAATTTGGAAGAAAAAAAGCAAAATTTGTCATGGAAGGATTTTTTCACTGAAGTGTCTCTTTAGAAATGACACAGTGTTTGCACGTCTTTCCATAGGAATTTTTCTAAATCTTTAAATTCTTCTCTGATTGGTGGCAGCTTCTTGTCTGAAGACCTGATAGGTATCAGATCGCTCAGATACAGCAGATGTTGCTGTACCATATTTTCCTTTGGAAAGCAACACAGATCACAGTCAAAATTCAAAGGGCTCCTTACCCAGTCTGGTCTCATATATAGCATTTGAAGACATCTGCTGAAAGATGAAACAATGACATACTATGTGTCCAGCAGGCATTTTTTATTAGACCTAAAATTTTTATTCTGAATCACTCTCTTGTTTTGTGATACTTTTGGGGATTCATGGCATTAGCTTTCCATTTCAGTAACAAGGGGAAAGATGGTTACATGTATCAGATCAGGCAAGCTGCATAGACCACCCAGAGAAGATGGCCTGAATTTGCCATACCCTTTGTCCCAGCACATACGGAAGTCACAGCAAAGCTCAAATGGGCAGCACATTTAAAAAATGACGTGTCTCTGATCTGGGTATGCATATTTTAGATGCATACATCCTTCCAGACTCAAGGGGCCAGAATCACATAGATGAACCAGAGATAAACATAAGAATTTGCACATTCATAAACACTCAGAAGGGAAGTTGATGTATTTTGAGTGAGCCTGAAGAGAGTGAGGCTTGCATAACTGTTTACTTCCTAAGAGCTGGATGTTGCCAGAACTAAAAATGAGATCACCATTCCCGTCCATCCTTGTACCTGTTGCATTCTGTCTGCTCTTTGCCTTAAAGAGGAAAAAGGATCTTTAATGTTATCTTTGCAGACCAAAGCATGGACAGAACCACTACAGGACAGAAAACAGATGTGTTTGGCAAGCTTAGATCCTTAAGCCTGAAATGCTGAGGAGTGGTAAAATTATAAGGAATTAGCCTCTGCCTACTGCCCTCAGCTGGTTTAAGAACAATGAGGGGCACTCTACAAGGAGCTCCTGCCTTGAGCAGAAGCCTGGAGAGGCACAGCTCTGCTTATATTAACAAGGCATTTCTAAAAATATTACTGAAAAGAGAAGTGGGAGAAGTCGATGGCTACAGCCCAGAGGCAGGCCAGGCCTGGATAACAGGACAGAGGCCGTCCTGGGAGCAGCAGTGGTAGAGCCTTTCTTGGCTGGTAAAAGCACAGGCAGGGCTTGGCCTGGCTCCAAGCTGGCTGGGCAAGCAGGTAGGGATCTGGCCCCTGTAAATATTTGTCTCTGGAATTCCACAAAGACTCTTCCCTGGGCATGCAGGCTTCTCAGCACGTGTGCACGGCTGCCTCTTTCCTGAGGGTGTACTGTCACCTTTCTCCCCAAACACTGGCTGCCACATTCCTCTCTTGTCAGCAACAGACCTCTCTCCTTCAGATTCCTGTCATATTATTTTTAGTCCAGCACACATCTTTGTTGATCCATTCAGTTTACTTTTTCACCATAACTATTTGTTTGGGTTTTTTTTTCATCTCAGCCACTGAGCAGGAAATACTGAATAAAATGAAATGAAAAATAAAATAAAATAAAATAAAATAATAATTCTGGGAGATAGGTGGAACATTGACAGCTGTGACTGTGATCACCATGAGTACAAGTCAAATACAAAACTTGTGCCTGCTGGAGGCCTTCCTTAAGTTTCCAGACACAGTGAAGCCAAGAGATAGAGCTGCATCAAGTATTTTACCTCAAGGCTGGTTGAGGGGTTAGGACTTTGCTTATTTTTGCATGCATTTTGCTGTAGCACCTGCATACATCTAACTGAATTGTAGGTGTAACATATGGAAGGATGCATAGACCATTTCCCAGCTAAAGGACGATACTTTTTTCAGGAGATTTTCCAGTACATTTTTGAAAAGAGCAACAAAACATTTTGCCACTTGCTTTGAAAACATTTTCTTTGCCAGTTTGTAAATTTCACCATTAAAACCTTTTTCCTTCAATGTCATTCCCAGTGGTCCAGTGTAACTGTTTTGTTTAACAGTTTTCCCCATGAATTAGTCTAATACATTCATGTTGACCAACATCAGAGATTCACCAGCTGAGGTTTGTACATATGTACTTGGCACCAGTGGCATCCTCTTCCAGTTTGGACTGTGAGTATGAATTTACCAGAGGAATGGAGAAAGCTCTTCCATACAAACAATCTGGAGGTAGCTGCAGGCATGTGGTCCAGGCAGATGTCTCCCCACAACCCACTATACCTGCAAGAGGAGAGGGAACATGTCTGAGCTGAAAGGAAAAATGTCTCCACACAGGCAGGTCTCATTTGGGCAGTAGCATTTATCCAAACACAAAGCCATGTCTGGGAAGGCAGGAGGGGCTTGCCTGACATGTAGTGTAGGGCTCTCAACAGGAGCAGCAGATAATGGCTCTGCAGCCCTGGCAGCTCCACTGCTTTCCCCTGAACACATGAGTATTTCCCAGCATGGAACTAAGAGCCACTGCTGGCATCCCAGCAAACTGGCTTTTGTAAATACCTTTTCAGCATCTTCTGGGTATTGTGAGCTCCAGACCAAAACTGAGTGCATTGTTCCACAAGGTTTCTTATTTAAATAACAGAAAACTAGAGACTGAAACAGAGCTGTGCTCTGATGTTTTTGTTTAACATGATTTAAAAATCGTTTTATACTTTCATATTGCATGGCAAACTCTTAGTTCGCTTTATAACCATAGTGAATGTCACACATTTCAAGTTTCTTTCTTTCATCGTATATATTTGCTTTTACCTGCCTTCCTCGATAAATCTCTCAGTCTACACTTTTCTAAAATTAGTGTCCTTCTAATTTTTGTCCATATTTCTAGCTGACCTATAACTAATTGTTTTTCTGTCTATGGTCCATTAAGAATTTTCTGACATTGAATTAAATTCTTTACACAATCTTGCTTAGATTACCCATTTCTGTATGAAGTAACATCAGACAAACAGACTCCCATAGCCATCTTCTTCTGATTTGTTACAGTTTATCTCTACTTCTCCTTTGCCCTTTGTTGGGTCATTCTGACATTTTCCAGCCCATTTCATTGAGCTGGTTGCACTGAGTCTTTTAAACATTTTGAGCTCTGACGTGTCTAGATGTATAATAGAAGCCAAAATAATTCTCAAATAATTAAGACCTGATCAGCAATAAATGTATACATTGCTCTGTTTACTTTTAATTTTTTAAAAGTTGGGTTAGCTGCTAAGATGAATAATAGTGGTTGTGGGTTTATTGACATTTTAGCCTGGTCCAGGCATACAGTTTTGAAAAGGATCTCCCAGCACTGCCCTTTGGTTCATATCTCCAAGTGGTTTTGGAGCATATGAACTGAATGGCTTTCAGATGAAACTAAGCCAGAAGATGCACCCTAGTAGTGTGGCAGTGATCTCCAGCCCCTGGTGAGGATTCATTCAGTTCATGAGACCCAAGTAGACCTAGTTCAAAGTAACCCCACCTTGAGATGTGTCAGAATCCTGGTACCATTTATTGTGCTGTATGAATCCACTCTTTCTGAGCTACATTGTTGGGCTACATAACGTAAACATAGCTACTGGTAGTAAAAATCTGCTGAGACTGCCTTCTCCCTCATTGCCTTCTGTTCTTTTCTGACAGTGTACTCAGCTGAAATATGGAAGTATACACATTCAGGTCCAGATTTAGATATTAGTTACTGCACCCTCATTTAAAAATGCACTAGTGCTCTTCTGAGCTGGTCACTAATAAGAACAACAGCAAATGTCACCTGAACACTGTATGTGTTTCAAAGTTGATAGATTGCACTCTGGCCTTCATGTTAGCATTTGCCTATGTAAGCATTGTCACTTGCTCTACAAGGAGGTTTTGCCAGAATAATAATTAAAAAAAAAAAAACCCACAAAGAAAACAACACCACAAGACTGTGCAATCATATTGAATTTCTCTAGAGAGTCAGCTGCTTCTTTCTCCATCCGGCCTCAAAAAGTAGGAGGGGTGTAATTAGGAAAGCAATTGCAAGCTCTAGAGATCCCTTGCTGCTCTTGATTTTGTTCAAAGACGTACACAGGACATTAGTGTTTGTCTTTATAGTGCATCTGCAAAGAACTAAATGGGAAGAAATTATGATCTGCATTAAATAGATGGTGAGCCAATTCTTCCCTCAATTACACTACTACAAATCCCATAAATTTATTTTCATTATCAGAATGAGATTATTATTTCTGTTAGAGGAAATGAGGAGTAGTGAAAATGAAGAGAGCTGAGAATAACTGAAAAAAGTTACAAAAAATAAGAAAGTGTGAAATAAATTCTCTAGTACAGAATGAAGAGAAAAACTGTTTTGTTCTTAGGAAGGAATTTGAAGGGAGTGGAAATCCACAGGCTGAAACTTGCTATTCTGTAATTTGATCTGTGTGTGCCAACCCTGTGAGAAGTTAATCAATCAGTTTTAATGATAACATAATACTTCTCCAGAAGATAATGGTATCTGACTTTAATGGCTGTAGTTGTTATAAAAATGAAGGACTCCACCTTGAATTAACATGAGGACAACTTTATTCAATCGTTTTCACTTTCCCTGCAAGACAAATGGGACAAACAAAGGTTTTTAGGCTGCATATTTCACCTCTTCATACCTTACCATACATAATATTAGAAAGGGAAGGAGAGTTTCAGCTACCCCTTTATTCCTTCCTCTCTCCCTCAGGGAAGTCACAGGACACAGTAATCAATTAAAAAGGTCAAAATAAACAAGGTCAAATGGCTTCATTTAACTGTAACTATTAACCTCAGTTCCATGCATAAACTTTTTACATAAGGGACCTTATCTTTCCATTCAGCAAAGATGTGGAGGTCTACTTCTCTCTCCTTTTTTTTCTCCTCTCCCCTTTTCCTCTCACTTTTGTATTTCTCTCTCATCATTACTGAATTGGCATAAAGTGCTACAAACAGGCAACTCAAAATCGGGCCCTATTCTGTGCACAGATAGGGTGATACACAAGAAAAGTATGGTAACAAAATATAATGCCTGAACTGCAGATACTTAAAATTACTTTATCTCTTTTCTATTTCTTACCTTTTTCATGTCAAAACATGAAAGATTACCTGAAATATCAGTTAAGCAGCAAAATATTATTCTAATAAATGAGCATGGAAGTTATGTGCCCAGTAAGTTATTTGATTAAACAGGAAGCTAGAATCCTATAGATATCCACAAATAAAGCCCCAAATCTAAATGACTGTATCGTTAGCTCATTTGTAAACTGTTCCAGATGTAAGATTTTGGCAGCTTTCCAGTAGGCTGGCTGCAGTCTGAGCTTTCCTGCATCCGCAGTGAGAACTGCAATGCCTGACTCTTCAAGGAAAAGCTCCACGAGGCTGACAACAAATTACATAAAGTAGCAACCTGCCTGGCTGACAAAGAGAAAATCAGACAGATCCCCAGGCAAAGAATGCCCTGTATTCCAGGGCTGAGCTACAGCTGTTTGACTCTGGATGTGTGATCGATCTGCAGTATGCATCACCCAGTGAAAGCCCCTCTGAGAAGATCATTTAGTGATCATATCAGGGACTCCACCGCTAGAGCCTTGGATGTTATCTGGAAAAACACAAGAGACAGACGACTGGCAGGTGAGAAGGACATACATGAGCATATTTTAAGATTCTTAAGGGAGCTTAATCAATAATGGTAATTAGTGGTATCATTTGCATGATGTGTCGATGTTGCCTCGTAAGTATTTCACCAGCTTTTGTTTCTGTGTCATGTTGCTTCAGTGCTATGCCTACAGTGGGACTGTATGTGTTACTCTAACTAGATGAGAGGAACATCAGTGAAAAGGAGCAGTGAATTTTGGTCCCATGTTATGGTGCAAACTCCTCAAACTGAAGTGAGCTGAAGCATTTTATTTTGCTGTTAGATCAGACCCTGTGCTTTACTGCTGTGATGTGCTTCAGTGAGTTGTGTTAGGGAGTGCTTTGCAGCCAAGGAGTGTGTCAGTTGGAATATTTGGGCTGTGCACTGAGCGATTACTGGCATTTCCTCTGGCAAGGATTTCAGTGCTGTGAGCTCCAAGTGAGTGTCAGGTATGCCAGACCTAGGCTTCTGAGATATAAATTACCAATCAACTATATGGATACAGTTCACATTTTTATTTTATATTGGAAAGATGCAAAAAAGCCGACAGTTAAATTATCTGCTCCTCCAGCCTTCTATTATAGTATGTGTGAGAGAAGGCTGGAGGAGCAGATAATTTAACTCATTTTATTTTCCTCTTCTGTTATTGTCTGTCTGTTAGATTGAATGTTTCACCCTGCTGGGGTTGTTACTTTTATTATTGTGGCATTTAGAGGTTTCAGACAAGGCAGGAGAAATGCACAATGGGTGTGACATGCCAGAGGGATCACTTTGGTTTGTTTGTATACTTACAGTGGGGGCGGTTTATCCCAGGGGAGGGAGGGAAGGAGGGAGGAGAAATGTGAATAATTATAAGATCAAGGATGAGATGACCAGGAGGCAGACTGTATGGCTCATTAATATAAACCGAACTTCTACATCATTCTTCTGCATTTATGCACTGGAGAAATAAGAGCAGTCAAGTGCATATCAGACATTTGTGATGATGCATCACTCCCAAAATTGATTACATCAGGTAATCAGGCAGTGAGTGACAATGGCCTATACAAAAACACATGGGCAGAAACCTACTTTAAATTAGAGCAACCGATAAGAACCTTTTCTGCCACCTGCGTTAGTGGCTGGATAAATTCTGTGCCTGTTCCCATAGATGGCAAAGCACAGTGAATTTCCAGGGCAGAGGACCTCATCTTTACCACTGTTTTACAGTAAAGCCTCGTGGTCACAGGAGTTGGGGACACTAAATTTATTCTAGTGCTCAGCAGTTAGTCACAAACATGACAGTGTTGTGAAAGTGCTGGACATTAACCTCTCATGGCAAACTGAACTGGGCGGATAGTTCCTTTCATCTCTCAAAGGTGTGTTAGAAAACTGGACTTATTTGATAGCTTACAGACTGCAGGGCATGGAGCAGCAGTCACACTGTGGGGCCTGATGTTTGGAGCATTGCTGAAACTCCACTGGAAGGAGCACTAAGGGGAAAGAAAGTCTGAGTAAAAAGGCAAAGACATTACACAAATCTATAAAAGGGAAGCTGGCGGGGCCAAGTCAGCCTTTGTTTAATCTGCGTGTTGCCTGGTCAGCTGGACACTAGTTTACCCTGGCATTCATTTCCATTCCACCTGCTAGAGATGTTTATGTGAATGCTTTGAAATGAGCTTTTTAATTTGTAAGCTAAGTTGAGAATGTTATTTGCATCAACAGGCTCCAAGTACCTCTGGCTTATGTCCATGGAAGACAACTACTACCAACTGCCTTCTTTAAAATTGTTTTCCTCTCATAAGTTCAAATAGGAATGCATATAATGACATGTAATTTATACCTTCTGTATGTGACCTACATATGAAAATATGCAGGTTTTATCAGGATACAAAAAAGCCTTGTTATATGTATATATTTAACCTTGCATATGATTGTCAAATATTTGGGGGATAGACAACTGCTAATTATATTTCTTGAGACTCGTCACATTCCTAGAAACTAGGAGTGAACGTGAACCCTTTAGCCTTTTTAGCTGTGCTGATAAGGGTCGGCATGTTTTTATTCTACTTGGCAGATGGTTATGAGCCGTCACAGTTTTTATCAATACAAGGCTTAGATGTTAGAGGACCCTTGACAGTAGTGACAGTTCCATTTTCCAGGCTGTGCTGGTGATGTAGCTTTGTGATTCCAGTAGTACATGTTTGCTGTCAGTCAGAAAGTCAGAAAATCATCAGGCTAAACTTCCATTAAGCTGTGCAGTATATTGTTGGAATAGGTATCAGAGTGTATTCCTGAAAATACTGCATGAATAACAGAGATTCAGGAAGAGAAACAAAACAGCAACCAGTTCTGTTGCAGTTCTATTTGTTCTCTGGAATATCAGCAGTTTAAACTGCTGACTACCTAAAAATGGTTAGGGTCATGACACTGAAATAAGAAATCCACCTAGATCAGCAATTTGTCTTATCAGGACACGCCTTTTAAAAAGCACATAATATTTGCAAAAGAAAGAGGAAAATGTGAAATATGCATTCTTTGTGGCATGTTCAAGAAAAAGTAATCAAAAAATCTTTTGCCTTTAAAAAAGCCTACACAGAGAAACAGCAAATCGTGCAATATAATCTGATATAACCATTTAATGGGCAGTGCTATCTACTTCTTATAGATACCTTGGAAAAATATAATGGGAAATGTCTTTTCCATTGGATCATGTAGTTTTAATGATACAAAAGAAAGGTAGCATTAGTTTTGGATTAACAGTATCAAAAGTGTTTAAAATGCTATTAAAATGACATGGAACTAAATGACAAAGATGCTTTGATTTTGAGTGGCTGTGGTAAAGGATGCAAATAAATACGGACTTGTCCTCTCAGATCACCTCTGCATGCTGTCCTACCCTGGCCACATCTCACATCACTTTCGAACCCTTAAACCAGAGTTGAGTTACCCCATGTGCTGTCCCAGCATGTGGCAGAGCAGCCTGTGGTTCAGTGAGCTGGGGGCAAGTATGCTTGTATAATTCTGTTATTATTATTACCATATTGTGGTTGTTGTTGTTTGTTATTATTATTATTATTGTATAAATAAGGTGTATTGTATAAATAGGGTATATATTTACACAATACTTGTCCCGAGGAACAGTGAGTTGCAGCTCGGTGTAATCACATCATAGTCAAACTACTTTTGATGGCAGCAAAGCTTACAGTTTTCCACTCAGTGTCTTTTCTCCTCTTCCTTAGTTTACACAGACAAAGAAAATCCAGACACATGTTTATAGTCATGTCTGGTGATCTTAAAATGTGGAAAATGAACCACTAAATAAATCATGAAGCACAATGGAAGCATATTCAATTGCCAGGACATCAAAATGCTCAGTAGAGATGGGATACAATCTGAGGCAATGGAATGAACAGCAAAGAATAAGAGAATAGAAGGAGACTCAAGTTGACAGATACCCTAAATGAGTACAAAAATGGGAACTTTTCCTGTTACTACATTCATGAGAAACAGAAACATTTCCTTGGGAATTCCCAGTTTATTCCCCTTACTGATGTCAGGCCACATCCACAGCTGGGAAGGGAAGCATATTCTGGCTTCTCCAGTGGACAGATGTCCCAAGAAAGACCAAGGTTTTATGCACAAGAAGAGCAACAGCACAGGGTGAACTTCCTCAGAGCATAGAAGCATCATTCTCTGAAACGTACGCATCCCCAAAATATTGTAGACAGATTTCTCCTAGTGCCTTCACTGTTGGCTGAATTATCTGCATTAAGACTGTAGATGACCCAGTGTAGCGTTTATCTGCATTGTGTTAAGACCCATTAGGTCCACCAGATGTCATGACTAAAAGATCCTGGCTTTTTCATTTTCATCAACATTTTTTAGAAAATGCATTCAGACACTCAGTACAATGGACTACTCATATGCCTTTTTTATAATTTTTATTATTATGAAAAAGATACATTGTCTTCTGAAATATCTGGTACTATGGACAAAAAAAAAAGTGTAGGTAGTCTAAGTTTTGTGATTTATTGCTACTTTTGCTGCAGTGTCTTAGTGGAAGTCTGGGGAAAAACATTATTTATTTGGTATTTTTAAATAAGCCAACTTTTCTATTTGAAATTATATTATAATTTATTTATCTACATTTTCAATTATGTAATGTTTTTCTTAATTAAAGTTAACTAAAACTTCACAATATTTCATTCACCTCAGAATTACATTGATTTTATACGTTTTGGACTGCTAAAAGTAAAGTGGGCTTTTGCCATCTTTGTTTTTCTTGGTTTCATTTTCTGTTAGTTGCCAAAAAATGAAGAATGACTCATTTGCAAAGATCTGTTACAGACTACTTCTCATTATGCCTACTTTGCTAGTGGTTGAATCCTCTGAAAAGATATGTCCTTTTAAGTTATTGCTAAAGATGTAGCCAGAGAGAGAATCATGGGACTGCAGAAAAAGTAATTCCGTCAAGCAATTATCTTCCACTTAGATTCCTTTTAGAAGACTATCAGTCAGCTTTTATCTAGTTTTCATGTGTATTATAAAGGTTAGGTTAATTTTGAATCTACTTATCCAGATTTTCTTTGCAGGCCCTTTTGAATAGACCTTTTATTTTGTAATTTATGATGATTAGCTAGAATTATACCATTATTTAAGTTTTTCTTGCTACTGGCCATATCAATCTTTGCATGACTTGTCTAAGATCACTGGGAGCATCTGACACACTTTCTGCTTTTGCTGGCAGCAAATTTGTTCCTCACTATCAGCATCCCTGTATTTCCCCATGGTTCATAATTGCTGTTTTCCCTTCTACTTTGCTCTTAACTCTGATGCCTTAACACCTGCCTTTTTATGGATTGCAAAACCTGTGAGTATAGGACTTAGCAATTTTTTAACAATTTCCAGCTATTGTATATAATTCCAGACATATAAATATATATCTATACATATAAATATATATATACACACACGCACAGGAAGTAAAGGAAGAGAAGAAAGGAATTTTCATCCTTGGGAAATTTTGAAGCCCCAGGTTAAAGTAAAATCCCTTGCAATACATTTTACTTATCCCTAAAATTTATACTTATGCAGAAGATAACTTACTGGTTTAAATATTTATTTTGTTCTGAGATTGGAGAAATAGATTTACAGTGTGTGTAGGTGAAATAAGATTTTAGAAAGCTAATACATTGTAGAGCCTGAGACCACTTAATATATAGCTTCAGATATGTCACTGTTTGGCTATAACAGTATTTTTAGGAAATGACTGACTCCTAATCTAGAGACAACCTCCTATAGGTGTGATGCTTTATTCAGGCTATTATATAAATCTTATGAAGAGCTATTTGCCATGTAGTAGAAAATAATCAGGTGTTGATTTGCTATGTACTTGTAAATAAACTAATTCATGGAAAAGGAACAGGAAAACAGTAAACAGCGATTGTCTGATAACAAAATAAGCTATTTGCATAATAAAGCAGGTACAGCATATCCAGTGCAAAATATCATAATAATTTAGTTTGGTTGAATTGTTAAATACCTTTATCATGTTAAAGTTTGTCCCTGTGAGAGTGCTTAAGAGCTTTGTTGTTATCCAGGGAATTGCTGAAGAAGCTTGTAATATAACCAATGTTTAGAGAAAATACCAGTTTTGCTAATGTGATTTGTAATTCTTCACATCTTTCAAATTCAGACATCAAATATAATCAGAAATAATGCATTTTGTAGTCAGCATATATTTGTCTATTTTTTTATAAGGCTGCCACTTTACATTTCCATTAAGATGTATAGAGTATTATATGCCTTTTTTAGCACTGTTGTTTCTATCATGGAATTTAGTTAAGGCAAAGTCCTGCAGTCAAAATGGCATTTGGAATTAAATACTTTATCAGGTTCTTATTCCATGTTCTATTGTTTAATTTCTCACTATCCATATGAAAATGTAGTGAAGTGTCAGAAAGATCATAGCTGCAAGATTCTGGTGGTGTTAATTTTCAGCTGCTGGAATGTCTTGTCTCAAACACCCTCGTGCTTCTAATTTGAAGTCAGATACCAATAAGCACGGGACCAGGGAGGGAGGGAGCACACCCAGAACAGCCCACAAAACATGCCTGAGAGGAACTGAGCAGTCGTGTCACTCCCCACAAGGAGAATGAGCGCCTGAATGTGAAAGACATCAACATTACATCAGGCAGCTTGGACATGAGGGGAAGGAAAAAAACAATACACCTGGCTGCCACCTGTTAGGAAATGAACTGCATCGTTTATACTTTTCAGCATGCAAGACTTGTATGTGGTACACATTGTCAGACAGGGATTAAAAATGAGTGAGAAAAATTAAAATTATGGTCTGCTCTCTCTGGGCCCAGTTTCGCAATTCATCATTGTGAATATTGTCTAGTCTTAAATGCTGGATAACACAAGATAAGTAGCATTGTGTCTCTACTAGAAGTCTCTCCTTATGGCAGGCAACCAGGAGGCCTCATCTTCTCCTCCTCTTTGAATATTCACTTCCCAAAAGCAGGGGCTCCTGATTCCCAGATCCAGCTCCCCAGACTGTATATTCTTTCAGCACTGAGCAGACATTTTTGCGCATCTGAAAGGCCATTATATATTTGAAACATTCCTAAAAACTGCTGAAAGTGCTGAACTGCTTTGCCTCTGATTGTTTGGAAGGTGCCTTGCTCACAAAATATTTCAACTGCTGCAGTTCTGCTCACATCTGGACATCTTCCTTACGTCAGAGGTGGATGATGAGATCCAGATGTTCTGACTTACCGATGTTTTCATTAACTTCTTAGCAGTTTTGTCTTTGTTTTGTTTACCAACTGCAACTTCTTAACTCCAACTCACATATGTGAGTGATACTGGGGGGAGTGGGGAGAAGAGCTGGGAAGGAGGGGGGCAGCCGGAGAAATTAAATTAGTGTTTGGCCTAGATCCAGAATAACTGATTTCTCTTATTACAATGTGCTGCTCCAGGATATGAAGCCTGTGGGAAGGTCAGCCCCGGATGATAGGAAACATTTTGCTGAGCTGCTATTTTCAGTAAAAATGAGCTATATGATTTGCTAATTATCTTCTAATTTAAGAGTAAACATGTTTAGCTATGAATACAACAGAAAATAAGGATGTAAGATAATATTAATGGCAACCCTCTGAACTTTGCATTTATGATCATGCCTAAATCTAATTGCCATAGAGAGAATATTTATTACTCTGAGGGAATGCTGCCATTACAGCAGACACAAGGAGGGAGCCCAGCTATATTGTAGGATACACTTTAGGAGCTAGCTGAATACTTCTTTTAAGGAAGTTGTTGGCAATGAACAGAGTACAAAGAAAGAAAAAAAAGGCAAAAAACAAAACACAGATCCAAGCAGCTGCATAGTATCTCTGTGGCAATAAATGTTTTATATGTTTGCTAATTTTATATGATAGAATTCCACTTACAAGAATTTCAACCATTTCCAAGGGCTCGTTCCTTTAGCTTTTTCCCACTGAAAACAGAATTAGTGCTGGCAGTACAGCTTCCTTTGCAGCGTACATCCCATTAAGAGGCTGAAGTAGATTTTCAAAAACGGACTAAACTTGCATTTTGCATTTTATGTAGTTATGCAGTCAAATTTGGGGAAGGCGGTGAAGGAGAGAGAAACATCAGAGCACATTGACAGATCAATGCTATTATTCACTAAACACTGCAGCATCCTCAGCATTGTGTAAGAAACAGAGATCAGGAAAGTCCTGTTTTGAAAATATTCTAATCTGTGAAACTATCACGGTCAGTGTTCAGTGGCAGGAGATAAATCCAGAAGCCATATTCACATATTTACTACATACTCCCCAAAAAATGCAGTGGTCACTCAGTCCAGCACAGGCAGAGAGAGAGCTTATCAGTTAGCTGAGCTTCCTCCTGTGGTGCCACATTTGCCAGCTTGCAGGGACCCAAGAGGGACTGGGGTTCTGCCGAGGAATACAGGAAAGAATAAATGGGCCAGGTTCTCCCAGTGCAGGAAGTATCTCACTGTACTAGAGGCTCATTGGTATCAGTATTTCCAGAGTGCGAGAAAGTCAATTAGCAGTATAGTTTATTTTTGGAGTTATGGATGTGTTTGTCTGAAGGTGCTCAATGTGCACATATCTGTGTTAATCATAGAGAGAAGCAGCTAATAAAAATAATAGGAGGGGAACATTCTATCATGTGATAACAGAACAGAGTCCGTCCATGACTGTAGCTTCTGGATTATACTCCATTATAAATTAAAGTGGTTTATGTTTTGCTGTTTCTGGCAAATAGGGATGAGACTTTTGCACATTTCTCTGAGGGAACTTGCTGAATAGAAAGCCAGTTGCTGAAAAGGGATAAAGGGAAATCTGCATTCTGCTCTTCTCTTCTGCTTTCACTTTTTCAGGCCTCTATTGTGTACCAATACGACTTCATTTGGGAGAGAGATAGAAAGAACCAAAACATGACTTTAGACTTCAGTTTTAGATTAATTGTCTCTTCCTCTGTTGATGCTTCAAAAGGCTTTTGGTATCTAGCAGTATTCTGAGAAGTTCATGTTCAAATTTTGCAGCATCCTTTCAGACTTTCTGCCATGTTACTGTTGGTACTTGATGATGAATCTCTATTTTGGCAGCCATCCTACAGCAGCAAAGTATCTGCCACCTGAGCGAAGGTAACAATAGGTCTGCCCTGGTGACCCACAGACAAGAAGGGTTTGGCACGTGCCTTTGCCTGTCACTGCCAGTCACAGAAGAAAATCTCAAGGCCTTAAACTGGCACTGGTGTGTCCAACTTCAAGCGAGTGGAATCCTTGAAATATATAAAAGAAAGTTTCACTTTGAAAAGCTAAGCAGTAAGGAGCTTTCTTCCAGCCATGATTTTCGTATAACATATTCTTGTCTGCACTTGTGCTTTGCAATGTCATTTGCACATCTTTGCAGTTGATGTTCAGAGTTGAGGGGACAGAGACATGGCTGTAAAGTGTTCCAGAAAGCTGGTGCAAGAGAAGCCTTGCCTTAATCTTTTGTTATCTCTCCGTATCTGCCAACTGCCAAATATCTCTATTTTGCTCTCAAACAGATACACAGTTTCCTGGTGTGTTGTGTTTGCCTTGATACACTAGTCCTCACCATACCTACTTCTGTTCATCCTGAACACTTTCATTTAAAGATAGCAAATTAAGACTTCAGGCAAGTGAGGTTTATCTACTATGATGTTTCTGCTGATCAGTAGTTCAGCAAATATTTCTGGGTTTTGTTGAACCCCATACAGAGGTGAACTTCAGGGAGCACTGCCATACACAACCATGAACTAAAATGATGAGAAACCATAAAGTTTTTCAATGCAAATGAAAACAACTTTCCTGAGCAGCCTGGTAAAGAGAGGTTTGCTTTAATCTCAATTAGGTTGCTAAAAAGCAATACGTAATTAGGAGGAGAATTAAAAAACCAAAACAAAAAACACAAACGAAGAAACTAACAAAACCACCTAAAATTTTAAGTGATCTTGGTAGAAGAAAGAGAGATCAGATTAAAGTGAAAGTTTGGTGGGTTTCAAAAAGCACAGAAGCCTTGGATAGAAATTTTGAGGAGAGTTGTGTAAGCCAAGCAGAACACTGATTTTGTGCCCTGTTGCTTTTAACCAATGACCCAGTGACAGATGTTCATGTAATGGATCTGAAGAAGAAAACCCTGAATCTTATTCCTAATGTGAGAAGATGCTGCCTAAAAATCTCTCATTGTGCAGAACCAAGAGAAACCAGATTGCGATCAGACATTTATGTTGATGAATTTGTTTGTTTTTCTGCTGTAAGAATTTGCTGAATGCACACATTCAAAACCCCAGCTCTTTAATACAAAAGTGCTGACCATATTCCTCTGCACACCACGTATTTTAGAAACCTAAGAACGTAATGATACTTACACTATTGATAAAATCCCGACATTCAATCTTCTAGCCAGAATTGGAGGTTTTTTCACAGTTCTATCAATGAAGAAAAGTAAGATGATGTTTCCATGTGATCTTTATCAATCTAGTATATATTAGTCATAGATATATGTATGACCATTGCTATGTTGATTGGCCTTTTGGATTTCTATAAAAGGTGACATGAACGAGATAAGAAGCAATCTTAAGCAAAAATAACTCTGTAGTCAGAATTTTTAAGGTTCTCTACTAGTGCTTCTTGCTTACCTTTAGATCTAATTTGGGGGTCAGTCCAGATTCCCCTGAGAGCTCTTTGTTGGTGGATTGTGAGTTCATCTTTTTGCATCTCAGATCATATGGAATAGCCATGGCTCCTTTTTTAAGGCCAAAAAGACTCTTACGATAAGCAGCTCTAACCTACATTAGAAATGCCCTAAAATCTTACACAGTAACTTGCATATCATTTGAGAAAACTATATACATATATATATATGTATATTTAATTTAAAGAGTTCAGATATATATTTTCTGAATTTTCATACTCTAGTAATAGGTTATATAATTTGATTTTGACTCTTTTGTTCATTGGAAGCTAAAATTATCTGTGGCCTCTTAGGACCCTCAAAGCAAGCACTCAGATACTTCAAGCAAGAGGGAAAATGACTGCACAAATATTTATCACTGACATCAGCACAAGTGTTATAGAAACAGACTCCTTGGCTTATTTCCCAATCATGGCAGTTTTTAAGAGAACTTGAAGCTACTTTTCAGTTTGAGCCTGCTCTTTGAAAGTACTTGGTAAAATCTGTTCCATTTCTTATGGGTCTGTGTTGTCATCTATAGGCTTTAAGGGTTTGGCCTGCAACCTGTCATAGTAAAATGTTACATATGTTTGCTTTGCATCATTGCAAAAGAAACCTCCTTCTATACCTGTTAAAAGTGCAGAAGTACAGTGAAGTATATGAAAGGTTATGTTCCATGGTGTTTTAACCTTGCTGAAGCTTACCAGTGTATACCTCTGGTATAATCCTCTGGGAATTTTTTCTTCAACTGGACAAAAATGCAGAACAATTGAAAGAATGGAAACTCAGTGAAAATGAAAAAAAAAAAGAGAGATTAGAAGTGAAACATCTGAATGTTGATTGAGTAGTAGATATTGCTAATATGAACTTAGCTTGGGAAGTTTTGTAGGTATCTTGAAACAGGCTTTGGATGTGGAGCAATAAAGTTAGATGATGTCAAATGGAAATACTTTTTCATTGCAGAGAATTTAAATAACTTACATCTTATGAGGAGCAAGGAATTTTGCTGATGTGAAACCAACAGTAATTTCACTAAGGAAAGAATACAGTCCAACAGATGAATATTAACAAGTTGAAGATAGATATTTAAATGAGATTTCAAAGATCAAAAAAAGCCCACATTTCTCAGTCTTTCCATCTACCATGAGAAGTAGAACTAATTCAGCAAGCCTATATAGAAAAGCTTGTAACTTGTACCCTTGCACTTAACTGCCATTGCAGCATTTATGAGTGACCATAAAACTTGATTCCTTTCCCAGTATCCTACTATCTGAATTCCTCTATTGTTCTCACTATCATCCCATCAGATCAATGTATTTAAGAATAGAAATAAATAAAATCTCCTCTTTTTTTCTCAGACAGCAAAAAGCAAAAATTATTGCCAAGAAGTTTGTTCTACTTCTCTCACAAGTCCATATTCTTATTCCATGTTTTAATTACTAGGATTTATAATCCTCCTTTTGCTCATAAGACATCTTATATAGTAATGTCACTGGGGTTAGCATCATCAGACAGCCCATTTGAAAGTTGAAACCAGTAGTTTCTGATCCCTGAGCCCACCACTGCTTTTAATAAGATCTACTGAAGCTGTTAGGCATTAAAGGTCATTAGAGCTTTGTGTATATTTAGGCTATTTGGCAAAATTACCTTGCCATGGTGGCCTGATGGGTAATGATGAGCACATCTGGTTCCATTTCTTTGGAGCTACCACAGCAAGATGTAATTTCAAACATGAGGTTTCAGTATCCACCACCTGGGGAAATCTCTACAGGGACTTAACTCTTCTCTGCCCCCTTTATTTAAGATCATCCACTCCAGTGCTTCCTTTGTCTTCAGTGCATCGTATCATTTCATTCCTATTATTTCACTTTTCTGCCAGGGGCCAGTTCACAATATTAGGCACAAAACTGTTCAAGACAAGGATAGACAACAAACATATGTTCGTGCAATGCCCAAAACAGGTGCTGAGCACCCTCTAACTAATATGTATCTCCATACAGTGATAGTGCTGTGATTACATTTTGCCTGAGGACAGAATGTTGATGGCAACAAACAAAACTGACTTTTTTCTCTGTATGGGAGAAATCTCTTACAGAGTACAACGTGTTGCAAGAAAGAGATCAAGGTCAGACCATCAGGAAAATTTATCTTAAAAAAAAAAAAGGTATTTCACAACTTACCTAAACTCTGATCTTTATGTGTTATATTTCTACAGGACTGCATTTTGAAGACAGTAAAGTTAAAATGTCAACTCCATTGCCACAATAGAGGGGAAAAAACAAAACAAAACAAAAAACTCAAACACAAATAACCACAAGCATATCTTGACAACACAGCTTCTTAGTGCTTTAAATTATATGTAATTACTTTTATTATTAAAAGGTGTCAAATTTAAAACATTACTAAATCTACTGTTCTGTTCATCTTGTACTACTTTATTATTTTGTTAATAATTGATATTTTCCTGTATTCTCAAAGCAGACAAGGTTAGAACACGCACCTGCCTGTTTTACTATGAACACTTACTAGAAAACACAAGAAATCAAATAATATTTAGAAATATAGAAGGAAAATATAAAAACCCATAAGAGTTTAATGGGACCGAAACTAATTTATACCAGTACTTGAAAAATGGACTACATTTTATACCCAGCAACTGCAGGCTTTTTGTCTTCTGTTTCAGTTCTTTCCACGTCTCTAAAACACCATGAGAGCTGGGGAATGGGAACACCTGCTCTGTACATTCAGCAACAGAACTAAAGTCTCTGCATGGATTTGTTCTTTCTCTTCGTTCCATTTGTACAAATGCTGGTATTTAATTAAATTGAAGGCAAGATCAAATCAGGCACTTTGGAGCACTTGCCCTTGAAGCAGAAAGCAAGAAGAGTCATCATCACTCTTACAGGAAATCCCATAAAATTGTAATTGTAAACTTCATGTTGTTAATTGCTATCAGCCATCTCTTATCATACATAAAAAAGCTATCTGATTCCTCCTGGGGTGGTGCAAAACCATGGTGCTTTTAACAGAAAGGTGCCCCAGCACAGCTTCTTGAGGATCCCCAGAACAACAGCAGAAGACTGATAATTCTCTTAGAAAAAGAGGAAATGGAAATATAATTGCTATCCTGAGACTGAATCTCGTCTGCCTGACTGAGACATACTCTTCTATTTGCATAGAACTTTCCAACAAATTTCTCATGAAGCATTTGCAACCTCTCAAAAAACTACAATCTCAGAGGAATTTGTCTCTGTCATCCTGAAAACACTGCTTCTGACCAGGACAAATAAAACAGTATATGAAACTGATTTATAGCTAGGAAAGATTTACGCTTTCTTCCCCTCCCTCCCCCACCCTCCCTTTGATATTAAATTTATTTACTAGATGAACCTGTTCTACCACAAGGTCTGATACATTATATAAATGTACTTATTTTATGGGTACATAATTAGTGCCTGACACTGGCGAAGCAGGAAACAAGCTTAAAATAGCCTTTTGATTAGCAAGACCCCAATTTCAATAATATTTTAATTTTCTTCAGCATTAAGGAATTAAAAGTACAATTCACAGTTTAATTGAAGTTGGGAACACTGAGTATTCTAATACATTGTATTCTATATATTGCAGGGAAGTCTTACTCCAAAATGTTTTTTCCTTATCTCACAAAGTCTGTCTGGAGCAAGCTATAAACCATACTGTGGTTGAACTTGCATCACTAATTTTAATGGAGTTGGACCAAACATTCATTAGGAAAGTGATAAAAACACTACAAAAGGCCCTCAATAAATGAGCAGGTTTTCCTTGTCTCTTTTTCAGAATCAACATAAAAAGTCCTTTCATGTTTGAAGTTCCATGTGTATTTCTGCCGCCATTCCAGTGCTCTACATCTGTGCACAAGAAATAACAATTCCAACTTTGAAATGCAGCTGTCCAAGGAAAGGCAAAGAAGAAAAATCTGCACAGCCAGCAGTTTTGACCTTCTAAAGCTAATGCAAGACTGCCCTTTCTAGAAAAATGTAACTTGCAAACACAGTGCTGTTCATGTAGGACAACAGGATCTCCTTTCTTAATGCTTTCCTTGCAACATGCATACACAGTAACATTATCCCATAAAAATTCCCCTGGCTCGACCAGCTCCTGGTGGAGGTGTGCAAGGGTATGAGTACAGCCACCACTCCAGAGAGCTCACCATCTAGATGAGGGCAGAGGAAATTTTCTTAATGCTTATCTATAACTCCATCCTTTAGTTACAGGCAGTTACACAAACTAATTCAGAAGCATTTTTTATGTGATGTATATATTTGTATGCATGATAGTAAAAGGCTTCAAAAGTTATTCTCACTCACAGTTGAGCCCTTTTAACAGTGCCTTGGTAATACTCTGCTCCTTTGGAGTCCCTTTAAATTCAGTGTGATGGTACAAATAGCAATGAAACACCATGTAGCTTCAGAAACCACCCTTCTCTTTGCCCAAGGAGAGGATGAGCACTGTACCATGGCAGTGGCTGGAGGCATGCTGCTAACCACAGCATTTTGGGCAGGGTGACTCCTTTTAAGAAGAGAATAGAACCGCTGAACCTTCTCAGCCAGCCACGGATGCATCCAGCGAGCAGCCTTCAGCTTGACTTTACTCCTCTCACTGTGGGGCCAGGCAAATGAAACTCTGATCTCTTGGCCTACAAGCAGGCAAGTGTGAAGGTGGGGTTTCTGTTTCTATCCCACAAACTCAGCATGAGCAGATGGGTTTACCACTGAATTTCTCTGATGCGAGTGCACCCACACTCCATTTGGTGTTCAAAGTTACACCTGGGAAATAGTCTTACATTAAAAAAAAAAAAAAGAGCAGGGCTCAAAAATCTAGTTTTATAGTCAAAATATAATCCATTATGTGGCAACACAATAAACTTCCAGGGAGAATCAGGATCTGTTTTCTGAGTTATATGACACCTTTACCACTTGTAGTTTAATTTGAACTGCAGGCATGTTTTAAATATTACTGTAGTGTTAAATAAACTGTAGTAAATTGAAATGTCACTATAGATTAAAAAAAAAGAAAAGAATAAACTCTGCTGAGACACGTGTATTCAGCAGACAGGTTTGTGAATTAAGGGTAAAAAGGGAAACTAAAGAGAGTAGCTCAAAATGGCACTCACAAGAATGCAAGGCACTTGAACAGAAAGGATGCAGCATTGACATTCTCTGGAGAAGAATGAAAGGAGCTTACTATTTAACTTATTACTTTCTGTAAAGACTTGTGAAATAGCAATAAAACTGGGAATCTGAATATTCCATTATTTCAGCAACAGCTAGTAAACTAGACAAACAGCAATGTGGACGAATCTTATTTTACCTGTCTTTGGCATGATTATTCACAGATTCTTAACAGCTTCTGCAGTAAATAGCACTCCTGAGAGAATGACCTTTAAAGCTTTGCAAGACTTTTGAAATTCTGAACTTTAAAATTAGTGGGATTTAGGCACTCTCTCTTCAGAATGTATTTTGTATGCACGTCAGGACTGTCATGAATGTGAGGCACTGTGTGTGGTCAGTAACAGGTCTCGTTAAATCATATATGTAGGTGAGCTAAATACATGCAATATACCTTACTTGTAGTTATAATTAAAGAGGACCCCCCGACTTATGCAAATAAGACATCATTGGTTTATTTTGCCACCTGTTCTCATTTGCTTAAGTATTTTTATGTATGTCAGAAGTTACATTCGCTTTGGTAGACTTTAGTTTTCTTCAAAAATGATTCTGAAGAGTTCTGACTCATTCTGAAGACTGATTTCTTTCTTCTTTCACCTGAGTTCATTCCTTACAGATAAGCAGATACCAGCTCATCTAACAATGCATTACCTCTGTCCTTCTCACCATTGACAGTCTTTAAATATCATCAAGCAGTCATAGCAACTGTTTACAAAGATATCCCACTTATGGCTGAAAGTGACATGAGTGCTTTATAGCTCTGTATTTACAAGATATCAAAGTAGTTTCTTAGAGAGTAGTGCAATTTCCCTCCTGCCCTGGGCACATGAAATCAGTGAACCTAATAAACCAGAAAAGCCTCATTAATGGAAGCAACTGTCCTTTGTGAGTGAGCAGCAGAAGCCAGCAGATCAAAGGTGCCCCACTTCCTTCAGCAGTGTCTGCACATCTGTTTCTGTTATATCGAATGTGTGGTTAAGCTTGCTAGTTCACAACAACAAAGCTTTTTGCTATTACTGTTTTTCTAATATATGCTGACTGCAGTTTTTAACCCATCTTTTTCTAAAAATATTTAAGCATTTTAACTTGGAGTTATTGGTCTGACTGATATAAGCTCTGTCTAAGTTTATTATGTAAATAAAAATATTAGACAGCACTGTGTTGGACTTAACCTTTCTTCGAATTAACATCAAAAGCTGGGGTTATTTGCAACTATATCCATCTGCAAACAAGTCCAGGATTAGATCTGCTCTTAGACCAGTAGGTGGGCTCTCACTTTTTAAAAAGATACAGAAATCATAAGGAATGGTATAACCTTTCTGTAGTTTAAGAAAACCTAAATAAAATCATCATTTCATAAGATCTTATTTAGCTGGAGCCAAACCAAATTTGAAGAGATAAGTATTACTTAGAAAAAATCTCATTTATTTCCTTTTTTCAAATCCAAGAGAACCAGTTTAAATACTGAAATGTATTCAGAACATAATGTTCTTTAACAGTAATCTCTAAGAAATGCTTTTTTTCCTACTTTTTATCAACTAAGAAAAACTTCATACTAGCAAATTAAAACACTCCCTACCCAAGACCATTCTTACTCTTTTCTGTATATTTTTCCACAAAAGATTTTGTAGTAGAGAATTCTTTTGGAATATTACCCATATTCCATAAGCACAGACTGTTAAACGGAAGTAGACTGCTAATTAGAAAATGTATTAAAAGCTACTTTGTGGACAAATGTCTTAGTACTGAAAGTAGCCATATACATGTGGCTGAGCTGCCCATCACAACTGTAAGACACTAATCTGATTGTGATGAACAGTAACTATAATGAACAGTGACAAAAAAATAAAAAGAGCGAAAGGCTAATCCAGTAATGCACTTAGCAAAAATTTGTCTGAGAGGATGACAAAAGGAGTCCTTTAAATTGTTCCCTCTCCTTCCATCTGGCATGCAGAACGGAGGAAGCTGATCAAATAAAATGAAAAATGCCACATATTTCTGCATAGTACTGCACACGTGTGATTAAAGACAGTGCTCAGGGCCTGGTGTTGGTATGACCCAAAGTCCATTTCAGTACAGTTGACCCCTTCGTCCCGCTTTGGCAGATAGGTGAAACCATACTTACAGGATGATGAAATACAGCAAACCCTTTAGTCAAGTCCACTTTAGGACTTCGTGATCAGGCTTTGCAGTGTATTTATTTCTGAGTGATTGCAGTACTCCCAAAAAAGACTTCTGTTTGCCTGTGAGAATTCAGGATAAATCTGAACAATTCGAGAAAAATAAATCTCTTGCATAAAACATGTCAAGAAAACCTTCTCTCTAGTCAGGAAGGAAAACAGATAATTTTAATTCTACTGTTTCTATTTGTAACCTAACATATTTCTTCAGCTAGAGAGGACAAACAGTGACTTTAAATAGGACTCCTTGTTTCCTCTTGCCCATATCACTCCCCGAAGTGCTCTCCACCCTATCCCTGCTTGAGTGATATCCTTATTCATACTTATTTATGAAGGTTAGGTCATCCAATTCAGTTACAAAGTCAACAGGACAAGTCAACTAGGGCTCTCAACCAAAAGAAAATGTTACATAACATATGCTTCAAGTACGAACTAGAAATAGCATAAACAGTTAAAAACATTCAAGGAAAATAGATGCATGAAGAATGTTTATTTGTTGTTTATTTAGCTTTCCTTTGTTCACACATTCATATGCTATTTGTTTAAAAAAGAAAACTATACACTTGGCTGACTAACTTTAAATTTGGATAGCAGAGAGAATGTGTGTATATAAAGCTGAATTTTCTTCCCAAAGATGGAAATGACAGCCAGAGACCATCTTAATAGAAAATTGTAGCTCTTACGGGATTTATTCTTCACAATATGAACGAAGTATTGAAGGTAACAGGCCTGTAAACTTAGATTTTGCAAGCAGTGATTTTAACTGCACTTCATTTTATGTGCTTTTCTCTTAATGAGTCCAGAAGGAGCTGGGATGTGTGAATCTGAGTATAGAATTTAGGATACTGTCAGGCAAGCACAAAACATCCTACAAATAAATTTGAACATACCCTACAAGTATAAGGCCACTCATAACCAGTATATTGAAATTTGTCAGAAGAATTAAGCTAGTCGTGTACCTGTTTAAAGTTGCACTTAACACTTAACAAAATGTGTCACCCAATAAAATGAGTAATTTCTTCTGAGATATATCATGAGTATTACTTTAAATCCATAATATTTCCATAATCTACTTTTTCTTTTCAGAACAGATAATACTTATTTAAACATAAATGCTGGTGCTAATGGATATTTTGTTCTTAGAAGGGACTAACAAATAACAAGCTATTTTTTCATGAGGATTTGATGTAATTGGTTTTCACCCAGTTTATGCTACTAATCCCCATGACAGATTAGCACTCTGTCTTGGATAGCAGCATAATCATATGAAAGAAAAAGTGAAGTGTGGCTGAGCTGTAGCAACTCATGACACATTTGTTAGATGCAGTCTTTAATCTATAAATATTACCTTATGTCTCTTGCTATTTCAAATAAAAAGAGGTATCCATGTTCATGTTAAAGACTTACTGCATGCCAATGCCATTGAGCTGACTTCAGTGAGGTTTCTAGGTCCATACTGCTGAGCTATACGTACAAAAAGTTGTAGGCAGCTTTTGGGGGTATTGCTATAAACTACCTTGCATTCCTGTATTGGTACTTAAGCCACAGCTTGGACACTTCCATCTTAGAGATTTCCTTTTTTCTTGTGATCTTCAGAGAAGTGAAAAACAAGAACAGAATCTGAGGGGGATCCTAAGTCACGTACTTATAAATTTGGTGATTCTTTGAATGGTTTGAGAAAGCATAATGAAAAAGAGTCTATTTTCCAGTTTATTACCTGTAGTCCTCTCTGCCCTTGATCTGGTGAACCTCCAAATATCTATCACTTAAGATCAACTGCTACAGGCTCTTGCTGACTACATAAGCCAAGTATTGAAGATATGTGGTTGTTACGGAAAAGAAGGATTTTGTTATATTTCACTTAATACACTTTCAGATATGAAGGCACTTAATCTCCACTCTGTCACATTGATGTACATAGTCTTAATACTTGCATTAAATGGATGTGAACAGCCAGAACTTTGAAAGTTCAGGCAATGAGAAAATTGTGGCAAGCCCTCATAGCTTAAGTTTATGGTAATAGTTATATGCAGAGCATGCATCTCAGTGTTTTCAGCTAGGCATTTCAATAGCTTTGATGGGGTTTGAGAGACAAAGTATGATTGTACATACTGAATGTATACAAAATAGGTTTTATTCACTCTCTGACTACAGTTACTTCTCACAATTGAGAAAATTATTGCCCGTATCTAGGACAGAGTAGATATAAATAAGTGCCAAATCACTTGTCAGTTTGTACCTTTGTTTTTAATTGCAAAATAGGGATGACCAAATAACTCCTTTCTGAAATATAACTTTTTCTTGACAGAAGTATGCACCTTTTTTTTTTTTTGTCCCACATCTTGTGAGAAAAAGCTGTTCTTTTTTTCTACCAAAGGTTGAGTGATTTGCCATTTTGCTGGCATTCCTAAGGAGTATTTGATAGCAGGATGTGGCTGTTCAGTGTCCTTACTCACCCTTCTCTGGGAAATATTATTACAAGATAGTTTAGTTATTTTATATCTCTCAGTGTAATTTAGCTACAACTCATTCTTAGCAAGGCAACCTCCATATGCCATCTTCTGCTTCCATACATGTGCCAGCCTAGGAACCACCTGACAACACTGATTTTGGACAGAAAAAATTATATCCTTTTTCTAATTCAACACTTATTTTGAAACTCTGTTGCACTGAAGAAAGTGGGAATTTTGCCAAGACTTCATCCTATCTGTTTTCTGAGACTACGCATGAAAATGTGCTATGTCACATTACATTCCCAGCACAGTGTTGGGTAGGGTATATCCTGCAGAAAGACATCTCTTGTAAACAAGATTTTAGCAATCTTGGAGGGAATTTCCTGCTGTTGGTCTGATTGTTTTGAGCACCATTGACCTTGCTGCAGATTTCTATTCTAAGAGCAGCAATTCATCTGTGTCCTAGGATCAGTTGCTTTGATGACAGTAACTGCTGGGGAGGTGGATAAGGAAATCTAGAGACACTCGTTGCAGTTGTGAGGCCTGCTGATAACCAGCCCAGACTATGCTCTGGCTGGTCTATACCAATTTAAACACTGTTTGGAAGGAAATAGCTTCACTGAGGAAGGAAGCAAGAGAATGCGGAAAACAAACCAAACAAATTCCAACTATAGCACACATACAGACCACATCATGTTGCCATCGTACTACCAATATTGCACAACAAAACACAGGGCAAGCACACCTCAGTTTGCACCAAAAATACATTTCTAAAATACATTGGCATTTGAGGCATTCTCAAACACTCTTCAGATTCCCAATTCTTATTAAACAGATGAATCTGCACCATTTGTTTCTACTTTGCAAAGAATGTCTCATTCCTCAACAAGAAAAAATATTTCATACCCTTGGGATTGTAATGACTGATTCATGGACAGTTTTTTCTGAACAGGAGGAGACCTAGGCACAAGAGCCAAACCATAGGGAGAAAACCAGACTGATTTATTTAGTTAACTTCATGTCTTCTAACTCAAAAACTCTTCTAGCTTTTCAATCTCTCCTCTATAGAAATATATTTATGTAAGCATTATGTTTTAGTTGACTTAATTTCTGGAAAGTAATTTTTTTCTTTGGTCTCTTTGGATGGTGTGACTTCACAGTCCCCAAGATGTTCGTAACATACAGTAGTTTTCACGTGTCAGATAATTCCTAGTCCTCACAAGCTGAAGCCCCTCCAAAAAAGTACCTAGTCGGACCATGGGAATTTAAGGTAAAACTGAGAAAATGAAAAAATTGTGCCTTGATGATACTGCATGAAGAGTATTTTCTTAGTAGGGCTGATTTCTCCAGACAGTCTCAACATTTCATGGGAAATCTTTCAATTTGCTGTCTATTTTACTATATAATAAAGAGCAGACTATGACTACATAATGAAGAACAGATGTAGTCTGAAAAATTGCAAAGTCTGCATAATGAGGATCAAACATATAGTAAATGTTCAATATCATTTGATATTGAAACTATCAAGTGTATTACACCATTTTTAATACTTTAGATTCTTGTGTAAAGAATAAAATGAGATTTTTATATAGTGACTTACTATACACTTTTAAACAGCTCTAAAAGAATAGAAAGGAAGTTCAGGGTATCCTTTTATGTAGGGATTTGGAACTAAAGTTCTGAGTCATATAAACTAAACTCTAATTTAGTATCTTTCCTTTTATTATGTTTAATGAATCACGGAATGTAGATATTTCAATAGCTCCTCAGTGGAAGTTTTTGATTTCAACAAAAGTGTTGAAAGTGTTTCCTACTTTGTCTTTAAATGGTTGTATCTTTTAGTGGTAAAAGTTGCAAAGTTTTCAGAAACCCTCTACCAACAGTTATGCAATGAAATCCAGCTTTGATTTACTGTCATGCTAGGTCTGGTTCAAAGGCTTCCTAAAATCATTGAGCATCTTTCCATTGACCCACAATCTTAGGCTAGTAGCAAAGCTGTGTCCTAAGTCTTCACACCCATGCAACTTTGGCTAAAACTGAACAAGAATTTCTCACAGAACTGTGTGTGGTTCCAACTGATGCTCACATCTGACATTAATAGTAAATGACACAAACAAAACAGCTTACACATAGCTGAAATTGATAGGGTGTAGCATGAAAAAAGGTAGGGAAAGAGACATCACATTTTATATTCTACCTGAAAATAAATAATCTGAAAGATGCAGAAGAACATTCTTTTATTCAAAAGCAAGTATGTTGAACTCATAATCTGGACTTCTTATTCTTTTCTCACATATGTGAATATTAGAGAAAACATAAAGCCTAAATTCAAAATCCAAACAAGAACATGTTACAGAGGACAGTGAGGGTGGTGAAGTGATAAAGGTCAGCACAAAAGCAAACCTGTTCCACCATTCTCTTAATATTTCATCTGAGCCAAGCAGTCAGGCTGTATAATGTTCTCCAGCTTTGATTAGGAGAGTAAGACTGTGTTATGGATGTCGCAGTTGTTAAACAAATAAATTCAAGAAAAAAACTAGTCTGAAGAACTCCTTTTGGATGCAATACAGATTTCCATCTTGGGTCTGCAGGATACCCAGTGACTGATGTGACTAAGCTTTCTATGGGCATGGACCACCTGTTTTAAGCAGAGCGTATAACTTCTCTCTAAACAAGTTAGTGGAAGCTAGGCCTGAAAAAAAAATTATCAGGAAAGATTTTGGTCTGCATTTTATAAAAAGTCTGACTACATTGTCTGGTAGGACCTCTTATAAACCCTGACTAGTAAATTTGTTTTTTTTCCTCACAGACAACTGCCCTGTCCTGTTGTAGACACAGAGGTAATTAGTGTGTGGTTTTCCTGAAATTAGTGTTTAGAAAATCAGATTCTTTTCCAATATTTTTGTTTTTCTTCAAACACAAGCTGAACCTGATCACAGTATACACTGGTCTTGTTTACCTGTCATCATACAGTTTTCTGTATCTTAAACTGAGGTTGATTTAATTCAAAAGAAGCACAAACACTCTCCTCAGATGTAACTGCATGAAGCAGGTCCCCTTCCCACCACACTCTTATTTTGATCATATCTGACCCTCCCTGCATCATCGTGGCATTTACAAAACAGGGAATTTTCCTTTTTAGAAACCCTTATACTGAGAACAAATGGTTTTCCAGGCATCTTTGTTTTAAGGGGCCTTCTTTAAGGCATCTTCTTTAAGGGCCCCCAAGCTTAGGCCACTGAACATTTAACCTGTTTTGAAAAGTCTTCTGTTAGTATGCTGCGTGAGCAGGACAGAAAAATAGAAAAAGACACTCTGCACTTTCTTCTGTGGCATTTCCATCCTGATATAAAGCTCTCTGTTAGGCTTACACAGCAATCAGCTATCACCTTTCCTTGTGTTTCTGCATTTCATCACTCAGTTTCCCTCTGGCCTTGCTGACACTCCCTGGCACACCTTCCTTGCAGTCACTTGCGTGTCAGTCAGCAGCTGCCTTCTCACACGTCCCAGCCCCAGTTGACCAGCTTGTGAAGTACTAGCAGATAGTGCTGTAATTTTTGTTGGGTTTTTTTTAGCCTTTCTGCATTTTAGAAAGAAATTTAGTAATATAATCAATCAAAGGTTGATCAGACACACATACATGCATGCAACATTCATACTGAATTCTGCAAAGGTTAATACCTGACTTAAGGAATGCAGGATGACATTTCTGTGCGAACGTTATGGGGAGAAAATGATTAAAAATACAAAACCTCAAAAAATTCTTTGCGATAGTACTGAGAATCACTGTTTCTGATGTTAGTGGTATCTAGAAATAACTAAGGCATAATTGTACATCTCTACATTGACTGAATTTGTTTCTTTTAATGCAAACAGAAGGGTTAGGAGGTCACAAATTTCTGTCTAATATTTCTTTAATCCTGGTAACACCTCTGAGTTACCAAATGCCCATTCTCAGGCCCACCTATTCTTCCTACTTTCTTTCTCAAGGCTGTTGCTTATCACAACTATGGCTGTCTGGCTTAAGTATTTTCCTCAGTGCTGAATAATTTCTGGCCTCAGGAAAAGAAATCTTTTCTTAATATTTCCTTTTATGTTCTACCATCATGGTTGTTTTCTGTTGAATTGTACCTCATAGTTCCAGGAGAAATGAGAATATTTCATACACACAAAAAAAAAAAAAAAAAAAAAAAGCTAAAAATGTTTTCACTTAAAAAATTCCATCAGGTTGTAAAATGTGTGCTCTAGTGTAATACAGCAGGCTCAGTCTCTCATGGAGCTGGTTCCCAGCTAGTCCCCTGAGCTGGAAAATGGGGAGGTGAGGCAGAATTAGACCTTTGTAATCCAAGACGACGAAATGGTCAGCGACCTGCTACACCACCTAAACATCCATAAGTTTATGGGGCCAGATGAGTTGCACCCAAGAGTACTGAAGGAGTTGGTGGATGCACTCGCCAAGCCTCTTTCCATCATTTACCAGCAGTCCTGGCTAACTGGGGAGGTCCCAGTGGACTGGAGGGTAGCAAATGTGGTACCCATCCACAAGAAAGGCCAAAAGGAGGATCCAGGGAACTACAGACCTGTCAGTCTGACCTTGGTGCCAGGGAAGGTCATGAAGCAGATCATCTTGAGTGCTGTTACACACCATATACAGAACAACCAGGTCATCAGGACCAGTCAGCACAGGTTTGTGAAAGGAAGGTCCCGCTTGATGAACCTGATCTCTTTCTCTGACAATCTCTGTCTGGTCGATGAGGAGGGACTTCTGTAAGGCCTTTGACACTGTCTCCCACAGCATTCTGATTAAAAAGCTGGCTGCTCGTGGCTTGGACAGGCATACACTCTGCTGGGTAAAGCACTGGCTGGATGGCCAGGCCCAGAGAGTGGTGGTGAATGGAGTTAAATCCAGCTGGTGGCCTGTCACAAGTGGGGTTCCTCAGGGCTCAGTATTGGGACCACTCCTCTTTAACATCTATGTCAATGATCTTGATGAGGAGATAGAATGCATGCTCAGTAAGTTTGCAGACAAAACCAAGTTGGGAGGGAGTGTTGATCTGCCTGAGGGTAGTGAGGCTCTACAGAGGGACCTGGACAGACTAGGTCAATGGGCCGAGGTCAATTGTATGAAGTTCAACAAGGCCAAGTGCTGGGTCCTGCACTTGGGCCACAACAACCCCATGCAATGCTACAGGCTTGGGGAAGAATGTCTGGAAAGCTGTCCAACAGAAAGGGATCTGGGGGTTCTCATTGATAGGTAGCTGAATATGAGCCAGCAGTGTGCCCACGTGGCCAAGAAGGCCAATGGCATCCTGGCCTGTATTAGAAATAGTGCAGCCAGCAGGACCAGGGAGGTGATCATCCCTCTGTACTCAGCATTGGTGAGGCCACACCTTGAATACTGTGTCCAGTTTTGGGCACCTCAATGCAGGAAGACATCGAGGTGCTGGAGCGTGTCCAGAGAAGGGCAATGAAGCTGGTGAGGGGCCTTGAGAACAAGTCTTATGAGAAGCGGCTGAGGGAACTGGGGCTGTTTAGTCTGAGGAAAAGGAGGCTGAGGGGAGATTCATCACCCTCTACAACTACCTGAAAGGACGTTGTAAAGAGGTAGGTCCTGGTCTCTTCTCACAAGTAACTGGTAGAACAAGAGGAAATGGCCTCAAGCTGCACCAGGGGAGGTTTAGATTAGACATTGGGAAGAACTTTATCACTGAAAACGTTGTCAGACATTGGAACATGCTGCCCAGGGAGGTGGTCGAGTCATCATCCCTGGATGTGTTTAGAAGTCGTCTAGATGTGGTGCTTGCGGATATGGCTTAGTGCTGGGCTTGGCAGAGTAGGGTTAATGGTTGGACTCGATGATCTTGAAGGTCTTTTCCAACCTAAGTGATTCTGTGATTCTATGATTCTATCTATTATTTCTGTTGCTTTTGTTTTGTATAACATAACCAGATTCTGACTTTTCATTTAATACATTTCCTTTAATAAATGCCAGCTATTTCAGCCCTCTAGTCAGGATGACCAGTCTTGTCTCGTGTTTCCTCAGTCTTCTCTTTCTAAAAGCCTCTCAAGGTACCTGCATACCCTCTCACAGATTAGAAATCGTAATTTCCACTGAATGAACTATTATGACAAGGCCAGAACTGGCAGCTGAACATGGCATACCAGTGCACATACGTTTTTGCAAAGGAAAGTCACCATCTGGCTGACATGCAGCCAAGATCCTTCCTGGCCCCATCTCCAGGTGAGAGGCGATACCAGTGGAAGCAGCTGGGATGAAATTAGACTACATAATCTTGGTAAAATGTTAACCTAAATTGAAGAGGCGTGTGTTTATGTATTATATAACCTTGGTTTCCACCTCACTAGAGGACATTTATTTTGTTAGACCTACAATAGTTGGTATAAATGCCATAGTGGTGGGCATCCTTCTACTATCTGAGATGTTTTATTCTGTGTCACATTTGAGTATGGCTCTTTTGACAAACCTAGAAGATTACAAATTTACAAGGTTTTAAGATGACAATACAGTTTAAAGACCAATTCTATAGGAGAGTGTAAAAGAAACTAGGGAGTCACAAATGAATGCAAATATGCAAATGAATTAAAAATACTAATCAAGAATGTTTAAGGAAGTGCAAAAGGAGAAGAATGATATAATCTCTTGAATTTCATTCACCCTAGCATATCCTAATGTCCAATTGTATAAGATATGTGGACAGTTTTTGCAATAGAAAGAGAATAGATGTTAGCTTGGGGAAGGAGGATTTTACACCTCTGTGTCCATTGAAGAACCTTTAATGACAGAATGAGGAAAGATGTATTTCTGAAACAGCATAAAATCTAAGACAGTGGTGGAAGGTTATGTAGATCACCTTACCAGCTAACAGCTATGCTGAAGTGGTGAAAGAAGATTTTGACTGATAAATATAATCCAAGATGGTTTTACTGCCAGTGTCACATATTTACATGCTTTCTTGACTAGTGTTTCTTGACTAGCCAGAGGAGCAGGACAGTTAAGAAATGGCCTACAACTCATCCCAGATTTGACATGCTGTACTTCTTCAGAGTCCATTGACTTGGAAGAGTAGTAATGATGCTAAAACAAGGGCTGTGTCCTTCCTGTCCCTGCATCTGTGCTGCTGCAAGTGTTTGTGTCACCAGGTACTTAGCTGAAGCAGGAAACTGAGTAAGCTGAAAATCAGTGAGGGTGTTTGGAGGCAGGGTTGATTTGGTTGGTTTGTTTGCTGTCATGTTCATTTTTTGCCACGGTGATTCCTGATCGAAGTCGTTGTGTGACCTTGTGAAATTTTGTGGCATAACAGAGACAGGAATGGGAGTGCATAGGTGGGGATGGAAAGCAGAGGAATTTTTGTCCCAGCTCTCATTTATATCAGCTTTAAATGAGCATGAAATCACATCCACATTTAAACATACACCTTTAATTGTGTAAAAAAAAAAAGTCCAGGACATGAGCACTGCTGAGATGTTACAACATATGGTCAGAAGTGCAAATGAAGTATCCCTTCCCTGGCGTCACCGCTACCAAAAGATCCACAGCAGCATTTGTTGCAGGGAAGGATCCGGATCTCCTGTACTCCATGTAATCCTTTTCATTCTTCATGTTGTCCATATAAATGTATTACTTAGCACCTCCATTACACAAGATAAAATCTGCACTGCAAGCTGATCCACAATTACACTGCCTTGTGGTTAAACTACCAAAGTGTTGGTAGTTCCATTGCAAAGATCTTCACAGTGGATTTTGTGATGTCATGCAATATATGTGACCTGTTGTCAGGCAGCTATGCGTCCTGTCATATGATCCTAGGAAATTTTTTTTTGTATGATCTATGCTTTAGAAAAAGTAACTACTGGAAAGAGTCCAGAACAGAGCCACAAAGATGATTAGAGGAATGGAGCATCTGTCCTATGAGGAAAGGTTGAGAGAGCTCGGTCTGTTTAGCCTGGAGACGAGGAGACTGAGGGGGGGATCTCATTAATGCTTATAAATATCTAAAGGGCAGGTTTCAGGAGGATGGGTCCACTCTCTTTTCAGCAGTGCCCAATGACAGGATAAGGGGCACTGGGCACAAACTGGAGCATAGGAGGTTCAAGCTAAATATAAGGAATAACTCCTTTACAGTGAGAGTAACAGAGCACTGGAACTGGCTGCCCAGAAAGGTTGTGGAGTCTCCATCACTGGAGACATTCAAAACCCATCTGGATGTGTCCCTCTGTGATCGAGGTCCCTTCCAACCCCAACCATTCTGTGACTGTGATTCTGTAATCAAATAAACCAAATAGCTCCTTTCCCTTTGAGACTCTCCATAAGGCATTTTTAAGACAATTTGCCAGGCAAAAATGATGATGTAAGTAGATACAGAATAAAATGCTCATCATTACAATCCCCCCCCTCCCTCGAAGTGACTGTTAATCTGTAAGTGTGCTACACAAGCATCCTGTGGTTACATGAGAGAACATACTGCAAAGTTCTTCCAGTGTGCGCCAAATAGCACCAGGCCCTTCAATTTTAATAAACACACACACAAAAACACACTTGATATGCCAAGACAGGAGGTCTGGAGTATTTGAGACACGGCGGCAGCACTGCACAACAATAGTGCAGTTTGTATTGCTGGCAGCACGGGCATACCACTGGCCAGAACTTCAAAAGTGTCCAAAAGACCAAAGAAACGGCTGCAAACAGAAAGCAACTTTAAATACCCATAGAGTACTTTGAAGTGATTATTAACAATGCGTCCCGTAGCCCGAGGCACGCACAAAGTATGTCTGCACACCAAGCTGCTGAATGGAACAGGATTTGTTTATCAGCCCCTCCACCAAGACCACAGAGGCTTCCTCTGAAAAAATGTATTCTTCTCTGTTCCTGCAGCTGAATGTGCCAGAGGCATTTTCTGTGGGACAGATTCAGCTAATAAACGATCGGTTCACTGGAAGTGGTAGCAAGTCCTATCTGGAGAAAGCCGTGAGCTGTCTTCCATGCCAGGGAGCAAAAGGCCACAAGACAATCTCCTGTGTTTGTGTTCCCCTCCTGGCAACGCTGGTTTGCATTTTGGTGGCCAAATGCAACTTCCGTACAACTGCTGGCTCCATGGGTGTTGTAGGTGGGCACAGAGGAACCCGGAGAGATCATTTGTTCCGTCACAAAAGGACGAGTAAGGAGTTTCCACTAATTACTGTTAAGACTGGTGCAAACTGTTTCCCTTCTGCAGGCTTCTGTTTTCCTGCTAAAATTTGACCATTTTACTGCTGTCATGCAAGCCCAAATCGTGCCTCCATATTTTGTCTGTGTGGTCTGTCTGTCTTTTCCTGGGACCCGGACAAAAGGCGTTCTGCGGCATGAATGGCTGCTTTGTTTCCCTGCTCTGAAGAAATCTTAGGCAAATGTAGTTAAGCTCCTAGTTTGAGGGGGGAGGGGAGTAATTTGGCCAGGTTTGTAGCCCTCGAAACCATAGCTGAGTACTTTGAAGTTAGGATAGAATTTTTCCCAAAATTTTCAGTTCTCTGTGAAAAAATTACTTTAGCTGTGTGGCCAGGAAGTAATAGTCAGGCATTTAGTAGGAAAATTACTATAAAGATGATGACTTAGGATCTCACTCAAAGTGAATATATCCCACTTTAAAGCTCAGTGAAGAAAAGACTGAATCAAAGAAGTGGGATTTATTCCAGAGACTGAGGTATAAAAGACTCATTAATGACAATTTTTGGTTTTGTATGCCTTTTCAATATGTATTCATAACCCTGTTGCCCTATGGATAGATACTGTATAAAGATATTTTTGGCTAAAAGGTATAACCAAGCCACACAGTCACACTGCAGATTTCAGGAAAAGGGAGATTTGTTACACTTAGTTTGCAGAATTTGTCCCTTTATGCTTTAAGACTTATTTAGTTGGATAAAAACTGAACCAAGCTTTTTATTAACAAATTCTAACTTCAGCTGTTGCTCATCTATTTCCATGTATTTCCAAGACAGGTGACTAACAAATGTGTAGGCTTTTTTTTTTTTTTTAAATAGAAGTTTAATTAAGCAATTACCCTGTTTTCATCTCTGCTGCTACACTGAGTTCTGAACTACCTGAAAAGATTAGCCAAAATAAAGTATTAGCATTTGGTTTTCTCACAGGTTACTATCTAACATTTAGGAGTGTAAACAGATTTCAGGTGGGAACATCAGCTGCACATTCTGGCTAGAAATGAAGCTCTAACTCAGAGGGGTAGGAAAGATATGATAATCAAAATCTCTCTGATTCATTTCTTCCTAGAAGGCAGTGACACGGAGGTGGAACTCATCCTGTATCCATTGCAGTATTTTATTCTTCCCCCAGATAACTGCTAAGTCTTCCTAAACAGTGGCATACACCATAGAATCATAGAATCCTAGGGGTTGGAAGGGACCTCGAAAGATCATCTAGTCCAACCCCCCCCTGCCAGAGCAGGGTCACCTAGAGCACATCACATAGGAACGCATCCAGGCGGGTTTTGAATGTCTCCAGTGAAGGAGACTCCACAACCTCCCTGGGCAGCCTGTTCCAGTGCTCTGTCACTCTCACAGTAAAGAAGTTTTTTCTGATATTCAAGAAGTTTTTTCTGATATATAAGAAAGACTTCAGACACCATTCTGAAGTCTTTCTCCCCACACTGCTCTTCTCATGCCCGGCCTAAAATAATCCCACACGTTTGTTAGGGCTTCCCACAGCTTTGCAGACTTTTATGATTTTTAACCATCAAAGCCAAACACCAGGATGATGGACATAATCAGGAAACAGTTTTGTTCCTGTTGTAGCTATTTCTCACCATGCTAGTAAATGCTTCATTTTAGACCTCAATGACAAGTAAACAGAATGGAGGGCAGCACCAGCATTACTCCTGAGAGCTTTTAATCATCAGCTCAGCAGTTATGGTATTAATCCAAGAAAATTAAGACATATGTACAGGTTCTTGCACTGTACCACGTGGACATAGTGGCTCAGGACAGCATTGCTCACACCTCTGCGCTGCTTCTTTGTTGAATCGCTAACCTTTGGAGGAGAGCACAGATGGGTGAGAATATTTCAGAGCCAACGAGCTCTTGCTTTGTGCAAGTTTCATCTTCACATAAGTAATGCACTCTCCAGTGGGAAAACCGAGGCACACTGCCACTGGGACATGCCCAGGAAAGTGGTGGAGTCACCATCCCTGGAGGTATTTAAAAGATCTGTAGATGTGGTGCTTAGGGACATGGTTTAGTGGTGGACTTGGCAGTGTGCTAGGCTAATGGTTGGACTTGATGATCTTAAAGGCCCTTTCCAAACACGTTTCTATGATTTTATCCTTCTGTGGAGCTGAGCCTGAACAGTGTGGGTCCTAACTCCTTCAGGTGGCAGAGAGAGAACAAGGAAGCTGAGACACATTCAGGGCACGTTCATGTTAATAGTGGAGATAGGTACAGATGAGGACTGCTGGGTTGCATTCCCATTATGCAGCTCAATGCAAAAATGCCATCTCTCCAGAGATGTGAAGAACTAAAACACAGCTAATTATTTTTCTCAAATCAGTCATGTCAGAGGGGCGATGACTGGGGTTTACAGGGAATATTCAGCAGCTGCAGACACTGGATTGTATTTGGCTGTTTGGGCCTATACATAATGAGCACATACTTCATCTGGCCTCTGACTGATTATTTGCCTTATTTTTCTCAAATACCCAGAACAGTGCACTATAATATGGATGTCCTACTTGGCATGCTAATATTAATACCATTTCATTAACCAATAAAATTCCATTTGGGACTAACGTGACTTTCCTTTCTTAAGCTGAGGCTGATTATTTTTCCTTCTAAAATGGATATCAGTAGTTATCTATTAGTGATGGATAGCAACATCTAGGTTTGATTTGTAGCTCAAAACCAGGCAAATCCAATACCTAGCTCTAAGCAGAACTTGGTCATCTACTCACTTATTTATTCCCCTCCTCCCAATTTGTTTAAAGCAAGTCTGATCCGTAATAGAGCTGCTTATAAAGCCTCTGTTCCTTTGAGTGACACCACTTTTATTGTTGGCCTAAGTGTGGCTCTAACTCTAAGAAATTATTAACCAGCCAAGAGTTTCTTCATATGAACATAGTGTGTGGACTTCCAAGTCTCCTTCATTCTCCAAACAAACCCTCAAGGTCCAAGTCACCAAAAGATGTTTTTGTCTTTCCCTCCCCACCCTTTGCCTTTTTCGCCAGTTCTAAGCAACCATAAAATATCTGCTACACACTTTTGTGATGCAGGGAAAATAACAATCAGTCGTGGGCCAAGTCACGTACAGAAGCAATAGCAGAGTATTTTAACTGAGTAGGAATGTTATTTATCTCTAAACTACTTACATTTAACTGCACTTCAAAAAAAATCCTCCTCTTTTGACCAAAACAAACCTCCAAACACAGATGTTCACTAAGTATCCAAACATTAATAAAAGATATTCAGAGAAATCTGAGAGAAAACACTCAGAACTTAAATCCCAAAATCCTAACACAGATTTTATTCAGTCAAGACTCTCTCTTAATTAATCAAGGCTAAGCAACGAGTAAAGCTTTCAGAATTTAACCATCTCCTTACATAACTGTATTATTTTTAAATTAGGCTTTGTATTCTTATGCTTTCATAAAGCACTGCACCAGCAAAGTCTCAAACTATAAATGATCTCCTGCAAGCAGTGAAATTTAAGCCAAGAGCTTTTGACTGACTTGAAATTTGCTGCTGCAATGGATAAATGTGCCAGATCCTAGTATATGGGTCACTTGTTTTGCCAGATCATCCAGTGTATGAACAGACTTGTATCTCTTATCCTGAGGAGAGAAGAGAATAAATATTTTTACATTTTAAGCTTTTTGTATTTTATGGGCAAATATGTGGTAATGAAAAACTGGAATATGGAATGAATTCTATTCAGATCATAGCTGTGAATTTGCTCTTTCTTACTATTTGTTCTGTCAGATCCCATCCTAACAGTTTGATATGCACATTAAGACATCAGCCTACTGCTAGAACAGGCACTAATTGGCTGAAGTATATGGATTGGTAAATTGAATTGCTGCCAAAGCTCATCAAAATAGGATGAAAGACTGTTTGGGGTGCACCCTCAGCAAGTTTGCTGATGACACCAAGCTGTGTGGTGTGGTCAACATGCTGGAGGGAAAGGATGCCATCCACAGGACCTTGACAGGCTTGAGAGGTGGGCTCATGCAAACTGCATGAAGTTCAACCAGGCCAAGTGCAAGGTCCTGCACCTGGGTTGGGACAATCCCAAGCAAAAAGACAGGTTGGGTGGAGAATGGATTGAAAACAGTCTGGAGGAGAAGAACTTGGGAGTGATGGTGGATGAGAAGCTCAACATGAGCTGGCAGTGTGTGCTTGCAGCCCAGAAAGCCAACTGTGTCCTGGGCTGCACCAAAAGAAGCATGGTCAAGGGAGGTGATTCTGCCCCTCTGCTCTGCTCTCTTGAGACCCCACCTAGAGTAATGTGTCCAGTTCTGTAGCCCTCAACACAGGAAGGACATAGAGCTCTTGGAGTGCAGAGGAGGGGCACAAAGATGATTCGAGGGCTGGAGCACCTCCTGTGAAGACAGGCTGGGAGAGTTGAGGCTGTTCAGCCTGCAGAAGGCTCTGAGGAGACCTTATAGCAGCCTTCCAGTACCTGAAAGGGGCCTACAGAAAAGCTGGGGAGGGACTTCTTACCAGGGTGTGTAGTGATAGGATAAGGGGTAATGGTTTTAAGCTGGAAGTGAGGAGATTAGATTAGACATTAGGAAGAAGTTCTTTAGTGTGAGAGTGGTGAGACACTGGAACAGGTTGCCCAGAGAGGTTGTGGATGTCCCCTTCCTGGAAGTGTTCATGGCCAGGTTGGACAAGGCTTTAAGCAACCTGATTTAGTGGAAGGTGTCCCTGCCCATGGCAGGGGGGTTAGAACTAGATGATCTTTAAGGTCCCTTCCAACTCAAACCATCCTATGATTCTATGATTTTGAACAAACATGCATAGCCACTGCCCCTGGTTTTCCTCTCCTGTCAACAAACAGAGAAATTCAAGTACCAATAAATTTAACAACTTATAAGAAAAACAAAATAAACATGTTTTTAATAACTGTTCTCTCTGTGCATCACAGTAGCATATAGTTCAAACTTTGCAAAAGAATTTCTTTAGGATCATGAATCCACAGTATCATTTCTTACTCATGTTATGGGAGCATATCACATAATTATATGCTCTGGAAAGTGTATTCTGTGGATCTGAATCAAATAATGACTAGACTAAAATTCTCCATAGACTAATTACAATAAGTAATTTTGCTTTTTATTTCCCATTTTCTATAACTAATTATTTCTGAAGCTGGGCTTTAGGAGTGCACTTTATTAAACAATCCTACCACCTTACCGTAAGAAAGCAAGAAATGAAAAGTTATGGCAGAATCTGTTTACTGTGATCAAAGAACAACATATACTGTGTAAAAATGGATGAAATTCTGTTTAGTTAAGCATATTCTTGTAGCAGATTTACCTTTTTATGCTTTGTTTGAGTGAGCTTGTCCTTTATTGCATATCATGCACAGGACAGCTGTTCAGATTAATAGTTTTAAGGCTGTGTTATTCAGAGATGCAGGGGGTTTGTTTTTAACTGCAATGTTTCTGTGCTTTGGCTTTCCAACGTGCAACATGTGATCTTTGTTAAAACCCTGCTGTGGAATGCTGACATACACACAGGATTATTTTCCCTGCCAGGAGTTCATATAGATTTATATGAAGTTTTAAAAAATGCAGACTCAACTTTTATTTTCCATTCAGAAGTAAACACAGCTATCATGTTGGTGACAAATAGCTTTTAATTTTAAACTTTTGGATGAAAGGAAGAGGCATCTTTCCTGACCACACTGTGGCAGAATAGAACTAACTGCATCCTATGACTTGAGAACCACATACAGTATCTGTAGGTAACTGAACATAACATTTTATCAACTGCTTCAGTAAACTGCTATTTCTAAATTCAGCTTTCCTAAACAGAGACCATGGAGTCTGCCTCCTCCTGCAGTGGGAATTAACTGCTGTTCTGAACCTATCTGACATTTCCACCTATAAGCACAAAGCAAAAATAAAGGTACTTTTCCCAGAAGGATGGAGACAGAGTAGGGAATTAAAAATAAGATTTGTGTGAACGTTGGAAATAAGACATAACTGTCTTAGTCAGAAGCTAGTAGGAACCAAATGTTTTCCTCACAAAGAAACTCCAAGCTGAGCTTCTGTCAGTAGGACCATTTCACTGGATAATGCTCCAGGGAATGAATCGCTTTCTCAAACCATGGATTGATTGCAGAGCCAGTCAACAGGCCTTGCGGAAAATGGTCTCTGTGGCAGCGTATACCCTGCCTGAACTAACTGACAGGATTTCTGTAGTAATCCCTTCAAATCTTGCCCTTGCTGTAGGGTTTGCACCTGTAGAGTGCCATATTTCCTTCTTTGTTTCTTCTTTTAAACCCCTACCCGTTTAGTTTGCTTAGACAATGCAGTGGTGAGACAGCCGCGATACAGCACCAGGGCATGGAAGTGAAAACCATGTGTGAGCCATCTGCAGGGCACTGGGCTCCCCGACATCTGCTGCCCGCATTCCGAGGTTATATGCCAGATCATCTCCTGAGGTCCCTGGGCGGGCTGTGCCTTGCAGAGAGAAGGGAGGGCTGCTGCTGCCACTGGGCTTCCTCTAGCTGGGAGGCTGGATGAGATACTTCTACTCTTCCCACCACAGGGAAACACTGTCTTTGTAGCTTGTGTCGTTTTCCTTTTAGTGGAATAAACCCCACTTTGATGCGGTTTCAGGGTAACCGCACTGGGAGTGTCCCTGGCTGGGTGGCTCTTGGGGGCCCACAGCAAGCGGAGGCAGCTGGGCATCAGCCCCATGGCTCTGCACGGAAGAAGCCCTTGTTGGGGTCCTCTCCCATCAGCAAACCTCTTGATATTGCTGTGAGGAAAATTTTTCTATCTGCCCATCTGCCTGTCCACCCTCAGCTGTACTTCAGTCTCTCTTGCCAGTGAAGGAAATCAAAGAGATTTCCTGGCTCATAAAGTCAATCATTATAAATCAATGTGTTTTCTTTCATGATGCTGGCACTTCACCAGTTCACAGCAGCTGAGATCTGTGCCTACTACTCAGGCCATACAAATGCTTACACAGTCTACTCCCAGGCTGAGATTTTAAAATATAAAATGAGTCTGGATGTGTTAAAAATAGGGCCTGGGGGACAGGAGTTGTAGAGAGTTTGTCCTGTGTCAACTGAGAGAGATTGCTCTGTAGTTGTTGTTAAGCCCACTTTTGCTATGTGGTGTTGTAGATTTTTCCTGCCCAATAGATAACTGTAATGCTATTAATGAAAATGACATTTAATTCCATTGCCACCACACCCACATTAGGGGGACCATCCAAGCACAAGGCTTGGTGAAGGAAAAAGAATTTTCTTAGGTCTTTTTAGGAATGGTGTTTGCCTCCACCCCAATTTCATGTTCCAAATCAAAACTAAAAAACTGAATTTCCATAATAGAATGCAAATCATCATAATAGTTTGCCTACCTCAGAATTAAAGTACCCTAGGCAAATAATCTACCAGAAGTCAATTAAACTATCCCACTCTTCAGTGAGACTAATAAATGAGTTAATAAACTGAATTACTGAGTGTGGTAAACAAAGCATAAATAATAGTACTTTCAAAGGTTTTCAGTTGTCTAAAATGCCATTTGCCAGAAATTTTATTTTATTTGTAAAGTATTCTATCTCTAATGGAATAGGAGCTTCAAATCATTGTACCCTTCATGTAATAAATTTTTTATTAGTTCTAAGAACTGAGTAGAGTATCTGTAATGAAAGGAAAACATTGCTCTGAACTTACTGCATCTCTGGCTGTATATTTCTAGGTAAAAAGTCAAAGGAAAGGAGTTTGAGCTTTACCCCATCTAAAGTTATCTGCAAAATATACTCAGATGTAGTTTGAAAGACAGAGACAAATAGTGTGTTTAACCTTAGGAGGTGCTTAGGTTTTCCCTAATCTCGACCTGTCACATAGCTGAAAGTGGAAGCCTTTGAAATGTTTTTACAAAAATATTTACTTTTTATTAAAATTAGGAGTGGAGAAGATTAACAAGGCTTTTCCTCTCCCTTTCTTTTTAACCTTGCAAACAGTTTAGTCATGAACCTCTGCAGGTCAGCGTGTTCTGTTGTATTTATCTGATAGTGACAGAACAAACTTCAAATATCTCAAGGACTCAGTTTAATCTGTTGAGCATCGAAGAGCTTTTTTTCAAAATATGTCTAATTAATAGACCACTCATTCAGCAATGAGCACTGCATCATGTTAGGTTCTATGGGAATTTTTTCATGACAACTGTGCATTAAAAAAACAGAGGGGAAGCGCACAAAATGAGTCAAAGCTGCAGAATTTGGTCAACCTGGAACCATGGGCTGCTTAAAGTCTGAATGTTAGACACGTTGTCCATCTGCTTCTCCTGCTGATTTATTGACTAGCCCCATGAGCTTTTTATGTTGAATCTTGGGTTACAGATTCTGGGAAAACAAGCCAGCACCAAATTCAGCAATCTTAACCTTACAGAACTCTTCTTGGACCCAGCCTTGCTATTCGTGATACTCAGTGCAGATTTGCTACCAAGTCTGGTAAGAACTGGAAGGATGAAACCCTCAAGGGGAGTTACCTCAGTAAAGAGTAAGCTGGAGTTAGTATGCAGGCATTGTGCAACTGGATGAAGGAGTAATGGTTTCAGCATCAGGGCACAAGTTAGTAAGGACTGTAAGACTGCTTCTTTACATGAGAAATGTACACAGCATAGTCATTCCCTGTTGTGAGCATTTTTCTAGCAAAAGCTCAGGTCCTATGTAGTATACTCAACTATTAATAAAATCAGTCCCAGAACTAAAAAGGAAAAATCAGACTGAGAAAGGGAGGAAAATATTACTTTTTTTTTTTTTCTTTAAAGCAACAAAAATCTTTTGACAGCAAAATAAAAAAGAAATTTGGCATCTCAGTTCATATTCATATGCAATAAACACACCGCAAATTAATGACACGTTGAGTATTTTTGGCTATTTCAATTCTTTTTCATAGCCTCATTGATATTTCCATAAGCCTTTTGGCAGCAGACAACTTTTCTGCACTGTAGGTTGCCCTAGTTTAAGACTACATTTTCCTGTTTCTAATCATCCATAATCTCTCATAACCCTCACTCATTCTAGCAATCTCCCAGCTAGCATGAGATGCTGATGGCAGTGCACAATTCATGCCATCTCCATGCTACTCCTAGCTGCAAAAGTCATCTTATGTCCTAGTCACAACAACAAGTATTAAAATGACTGATTAAGAAACAATTAAGGAAGGGGAGGGCTTTATACTGAATAGGTGACTGAGCTTTGAAGCTGTGGAGGAAAGCTTGAAATTTCTCAACAACCCCACCCAGATTCTTTTATTTGACATTCTTTTCCTTCTGATTTTACTCCTATTGATACATGACAATGTAATTCCTTGTGAAACAAGAAAAAAACTGTATGTGAGGATTTCTTTCTCACAGGAAAACTTGATTTTCTGTTCAGTGATGAACACACAGGTGGCTTGTGAAATGATTCACTTGGAACCACTGTTAAGTTGGCCTATATTTCTCCTAGGACCCTTGACCTGAGGACTCCCTGCTCCAGCAGTTTGAGAGGAATGCATTTTCTAATGCTGTTTTGCTAGTGTTCATTTTTTTGATGCGGCTGTTGAATTATGGAAGACAACTTGCACTGCAAGTCAGCCGTGGAAATGCTTGTCTTAAACATGTTAACTCATTCCCACAGTCTTTACAAAAGCCCAAGCCAGCTGCTAATCTGTATTAAATAAAGAAAAGACAGGTGGCTGGCATTTATGTTCAATTTATTTATTAGTTTATTATGTGGCTTAAAAGTCTGAAATGAAATTTTTAAAGGTTTTGTCTCAATTACATGGATTTTAATACTAAATACATTCCTTTCAACTAATAATATGAATCATGAAATGTTTTCAAGCTTTTTCTATGTGCTACTTATATAAGATATACTCAAATGAAATAGCTAGTCTGGCCAAATACAGAAATGAGTATGAATTCTTCAGTATGTCATAGCAGCAAGAGCAGCATTAAGATTTAATCAACCTGTCATTTGGACAGAAGGCTGTGGTTGCCAAGGGAGTATGCTTTTTCAACACAATTTTCTAAAGAAATGTGGCTCATGGGAGAACATCGGCCCTTCACCCATCCATCTGTACCCATTCGTCCAACTGTAACTGAATTTGATTTTGGGGTGGATATTTCTGAGATATTAGAGGAGGCTCTTGAGCCTCGTGAAAAACAGGTTTTATATGTAGAAGAACCAGACTGGTACCCACAAGTGAAAACACTGTTATGTGAGCAGAGCATCAACCTGTCCTGTTGGCTTACTGTCTGGCCAGTCACTTACAGAACTCAAAAGGGTCCCAAAGAGGTACTGTCTCTTCCCTACATGGTTGTGAGGAGACCTGGGAGAGAAGTTAGGTAAATGGAAGAGGAGAGGAAGCAGCAGATGTTATGGGGATGTGGCAGCAGGCATGAAACACATAACTCTCTGAGAATGCCTGTTGCCATTTACTAACAATGAATGTAGTCCAGTTGCATTTGTTAAAGCAAGAACAAGCGTTACTAATATGGAGGTACCTTACTGTTGGTGTCAAGTTTGACCAGATAGGATTAATTAAACAAGAAAAGAAAGTAGCCTTTTAAAAATTAAGTTGCTGAAGCTGGGCCTGCTTTATGTGCTTTCTCTTTCTTCTCTCTTTCTGTATTGTAGTCTTCATGTCTACAATTGCTTCACAGATCTCTCCCTAGAGGGGTAGAAGGACTAAACTGGGCATTTGTCTACAGAAGGAGCTCTGGGTTGGATAAGGAATCCTGGACCTCCTCCTTGGCCAATTCCGGTGCAGCACTGATGAAGATTTTCCACTCTGAGTTTCACATGATTACTCTGACTTGTCTGTTTTTTTATACAATGCACATTCATTCAGAGATATCCTTAGTTTGAGGGTCAGCCCTTGGACGAAAGGCTTCGTGACAGTACATGAACTATTTTGCAAAGATTAATGTGGGTTTGGTGTGTAGTAATGAACCAATGACAAGGCAAGGTCTTGCAGAATCTTTACTGTTAGGAAAACAAGGTTTTAAGCAAGACACAATGACAAAATCTTGACACAATCATTAGGAGCTCTATGACTTTGTTTTAACTGGTAGGATATTAAGCTCACAGCTTACATTAATTTTGTATAACCCTTATTTTCTACATTTAAGAGGACAATATTTTATTCATACTGTCAGACATACCTCCTCACTCTACATTAGGCTTCGACTCTTTGCTTTGTCCCCCAGTGAAAATGATAGCCCGTTTTGGGAGGTTATTTACAAACATCAGAAATGGTTCCTGTTCCAAAGAGTTAACACTGGGCAAGACAATGGAAAAGAGAAATAATGCAATGATGTAAGTCTGATCTCAAAGTCATGCATTATTCCAGGGATGAGATGGAAATAGAAGCCAAGCTTCTTGGTGCTCTGTACACTGCTCTCTTTTACTCTCTCTCCACCCCCCTCCAATTTCTACCTCTTTTCAGTCTCCTATCTATATTTTGTCCCTTGCTCACTTTCCCTTATGCTGTCTCCACCAAGTAAGGAAGGAAAGCATCTTTGGCCTCCCTCTGAACAGGACTTCTCTTCAGAGATTTTTTCAACTCTCCTTGGGTCCTGCTTTACTGCACAGCTCGTAATGCCTGAGCTCACTAGATTAAAGCTTGCCAAAGACTGCCTGCATGAGTCACAGCTACTATAGTGACCAAAGTTTCAACATATCTGGAGACAGCCATCTATTCTGACATGTTACATATTTAAATATTATTCTAGCTAGAATCATCCCTAGAGTCCCAGGGACTCCAAATTCCTCCCAGTATATTGAACTCAAGCCTAAGCAATAATACACTTCAGGTCTTTCACAGTGCAATTTTCTGCATTTTGTATGCTAACATGTCATAGAATCATAGAATGGTTTGGGTTAGAAGGGACCTCAAAGATCACCTCTCTCCAATCCCCCTGAATGGGCAGGGACACCTTCCAGTATTGTTAGAGGATTAGATGTCTTTACCACTTGGGTTGAAAAGTTTCTTAGGAAATGACTTGGTCAATACTGCATCTGAGGAAACCCTGTAGAAGCTGTGGTTTGTTTGTCTAGAAATCTAAAGCAAAGCTGGACTTTTATTTTAAAGGAGCAGTATTGTATTATTTTGGAGAAGTAGGGGATTCCTTTCTGCACTTGTGATATCAATTTGCTCTTTTTTTTAATTAATTCTGTTTTGCAACATTAGATAATAGGTAACATTCATTAAGAGCTCCAAATTCTCTGTTGGCTTTGAAACATGGAGAGCTCCATCAGCATATTGGTCTGGTTCCCAGTGTGACCAATTAAGTGGGAGGGTACAACAGTGGGAAGATACAGAGGTTACTTAAGCAGTTTCCTTCAGGCATTGGGCAGAGTTTATTTGGCAACAGCTCTTCCTGCACGAGGAGAAAGTTGGAAAAACTTGGCAAGCATGTGCCAATAAACAAAGAAAAGTTTACTGGCTGCCTCTGTTCATGGTTGGCTGTGGAAGAACAGGGACCTCAGCATTTCCAAACCACCCTGCAAATGAAACAAACTATCTGCTGGTAATAGCTAGGTCTTAGCTGTGGAATGGGCTGTGCTTATTGGCTCATACATAATGCTGCTCATTCCTTCACACTCCAAGAAAACTGTTTTCAGTGGGGTTTACATTACCTGTAGGCTAACTTTGCTGGTGTTACTTCACCATACTCTGCACCATTATCCTTCTGTAGAGATTGGCAGCCATTTTATTTTAAAGTCAGAAAACCAACATGATTTCGTGGACATTTTGATTCTTAGTTGTGGAGTTAAAATAAATTCCTCAGTTAAAATTCCCTTTCTGCTTTATGTATATTAAGAAATCATGCAAAAAAGCATGGGTCTAGCCCTGCAATCCATTATTCACATGAGTTACTTCCTTAACTTTATTGAATTACTCATAGGAAAACTTGTTTGCAGAGTGTGGTCCTACTATTGTTGATAAAAGACTGCTAATTTTAAAAAAAATAAAATACTGTTTCTTGCCAAAAAAACATAAAGAAATTATTTGTATTTTGAAAGTAACATTTATTCTAGTTTTCACAAGAAAGATTAAAGTTTTAGCTAAATCAAGCAGTGGTTTTACTTTCTTATTGCACATCTTTTGGGAGAATAAAAACTTCAGGTCATGAAAAATTCCAATAGCCTCTTGTATTAAAAGCGTTAAAACCTGAATTAAAGAACATAATTCAGATGGAGTTCTGGTGACTGTGCCAAAGATGACATCGTTGGCTGCTGACTGCATCCAGATTTTTAGAGCAGGTGTGTTGACTCATTCTCTGAGAAGCATGAGGAGAAACTCTGGCCTCGCTCCAACCCCATAATGTGGGGCTAACCCAGCTCCATTGCTACTTTGGGACTGACCACCACTGTCAGACAGAGTGATCTGCATGGAAATGCAAAGTATTCCTTTAACATGATATTCCAGAGAGATTAGCAATGCTTTGTCCACAAGCTAGAGGACAATTTGCAGACATACATTTACATCTTGAGTTTAGTCACTCCATTGCTAAAACAGCTTGTGTGTTGGGAGGTTTATTGTGATTGCAAAAGCAGCAGCCTCTCATTGCATGACCATTTTTCCTGAGAACGTTGCTGGATGCTTGGCCTGCGACTCCTAACTGTTTTTTGGAAAACACATGTCTTTTCCAACACATTTTGAACATTGTTGCCATTTTTATTGGAAGCTGTCAATGCTTTAGTATTTATCACGGGGTCATAAACATTATGGTAATTGCCATCATGCCGGTAGCTTCCTGGGTACATTTTTCCCCCAAATCATGTGCATTATAGCACATATATAGGAGTATATTTTAAATTATCTCACTGTATCAGGGATGAGATATTAAGGATTTTATAATTTATTTCTGCTTAAGAAATATATATATACTTTTTTAGAAATCTGAGGAGCAGAGTGGTGCAATGTGTGGGGGAGTTCAGAGAATGTATCTGCTTCCTGTCCCCTTCCCCCTTGCTTTAAATCTCTGACAGAAAGTTTGGAAGAACCCATAAGCCTTGCAGAGATACCTCAAAGAGAAGACTAAGCAAGGAAAAGCAGGTGGCTTTATGGAAAGCCCTTTTTCTTCAGCTCCAACATGATTAAATGCAATGGCTATTAGTGTTGCTGCCTTAATTATTTTTAAGAGTAGCAGTTGCATCTAACAGGAATGCTTATGTTTGGGTTATCCAGTGTTGCCACAACTAAAACCTCAAGAGTTCAATGAGCACGGCCAGTTGCACAGAGAAGTATGGTGGAAATCAGCCACCTTCTGGACCAGTTGAAGTCCATGGAGTATTTTTCTGCCCATTTGGAAAATACAGTCAGGAAGTAATGAAAGCCCATGTCACAACGTTGTTTACATTTCTCCGTAGGCAACAAATGCATTTATTTCTGTAGGCTGTTGGCAAGTGGCAGAATAAAACTGGGAATTTCAACATCCCACTGATGCTCACTGATAGCAGTAGCTGACATTTTTGTTGCTAGTATCAAAACACTTGAGGGAGGCTGGGTCTGCTCTAAAGTTTCAGTCCAAAGATTGAGCACCTCTGTGGACGTCAGGAGAATGGTGGCAGACTGAAAACTTAATTTGCTTTAAACTGGATGTGGGGAACAGAGTAGTTCTCCCCATACACAACGGAATGCCTTTCAAGCCAGCAAAGAGGAGTATCTGTTCTAGCAGCCTCATGACAGTGACTGATAGGACTGGGTTTTCTGGGGAGGGTTACACAGCCATCCCAGATCTGTCAGGTGAGAAAACAGGACTTCATGCAGAGCTTGCAAGCATTTACCTTTCATGGACCCTTAGTCTTGATTATAAAAAATAAAAGCATCTGTAAATATGTCACACTAATCTCTAGTCATTAATTTTGAGAGTTTTGAATTTCATAGTGGAAACTGTCTTTTGGAATATATTTTTAACTGGTGAATACCTGTGATTATTTTAAGGCATCTATTTGTTTAAGCAATGCTTTCCTACAAAGTTTTATTTTTTTTTGTGAAGCCAAGTACTTAAAAAAGAAGTGTTTAACAGGCTGATTCTACATTAGGCTCACCTTTAAACGCTGGTTCTGAGTCTCCTCTCCTTTGCTCTCCTTTGATTTCACAAGTCATTTTATAAACTCGATGGGGATACTTGCAATGGGAAATCAAGATGTGAAGGAAGATGCTTGGTGTGGTTACTGCATGGCAACACACATTCCAGCTCACAGCTAATTACAGGCAATGCTGACATCTGAGAGCTGGGAACAAACTGGGATGTTAAATCTGCTTATTTGCACAGTACAATCTTTTCCACAAAGTATTATTTTACTTAATGGAGCCAAGGGCAGTCTGCAACATCAATGTTAGTAGAAATGTAATGTGTTAATAAGGGATAGTAAAAGACAAGCTTTATTAACTTAGCATAGAGATAGACCACGGACCAAAACATTACTCATAAGCATTCCTCTATTGACCTCCCAAAGGGCCAGACTCCTCCAGCTAGCTTTATTAATCCCCATGGGAATAATAATATCCCATTTCAACAGTGAGAACGAAGCACTTGTCTTGGTCTTAGTTGATGGATGGCCTAACTATTTTTATTTTTTATTTCTTTAAGAGAAATAGCAGGCCTCTCCTTTTTTGAGATCAGACAGCATGGTAACAGGCAAAGTCTGAGAATCTCTGCTGGATGGAATCATTGGTGATGTACTGAGTACTCCCTCTCATAAATACCAAGTTTTCTTTCTCTGGGCAGTTTCTTTTCATGATCCTATTTCAAACATATGGAAAGCTCATTGCCTAATATTATATGGCCAATACTTGCCTCTCCTGTATGATGTATCCAAAAGTGACCTAAACATGGTGAAATAATAACCCCACATTTAATAATCTTTTAAGACTATCAGCCAGCTGCAGCAGATTTCCAGAGGGTATACTGACAGCTTGCATATGGGTTTGCAAATACACTGTTTTCAGCCTCTCTAGAATATATTTGTTCATGGCTAAAGCTTGTCAGAGAAAATACTCATGGCCTACTGTTTTTTTGCCAAAGTGTAAAAGAAGGGAATTCTTGGCTTTTCTGGAATAATTCAGATGTAAAACTAGGAGAATCAGGCTCTGCTTCCTCTAGAGCAGTTACTGATCTATCAGAAAGGAAAGTGGTGGCACAACTCTTCAATAAGTCATTTTCAGTTCACTTTTACTAGCACCTGCCTGTTTCATAAGATAAAGAGAACAGAACCGTGGAAAAAGGATACGTGCTGAAGCACCTTCCATCTCAGGTTTTCATAAAACAATTTCCTTGTTTGCTTTTCTGGGATCTTTATTCCAGATAAATATTTTTTGTTGGTTTGTCTGTTCCTGCTAAATATTTCTGTTTGCTCTTACAAAAATAGTAAAACTGAGCATAAGCTACAGAATAATACTAAGGTCAAGCTTTTCTATTAGCAAGTGTATTTGGTTCTCTCTTTCTGAGGTGAGTAAAACAACATGAGCTAGATCCTCTCCCAAGCCAGTGGGATATAGTAGGGACTATAACTAAATCCCTTACTTCTGGGTTTCATTAGGATAGATTACAATTATTAGTAGGCCCATGTGCATTTTACTGTAGCCCTCAGACGCCCACATCATTGAGATTCAGCAACAAAAATGGCTACAGGAGATTTTTTTCTCTTTCCCTGGCCTGTTACCACTCAGTTTCTAACTTATGGGCATCTCTTAGCCTGTGAAAAGGGTTTGATGACCTTTCCCTGCACTTAAAATGAAATCTCCCTTTTAATGGGGTTGAGTGGAATAGACAGTTCAGGGGTTGAACCCAGCATGTTGCCCTGAACAGCAGAATAATAACCATATGAATTTTATTCACTCTCCCTTTTTCCACTCATTTATGTATATGCCCTATGCTGCTACATCCAGTTGGAGGACAGACATACTCCCATCAGTTTTCACGCATCAGCTCCCACACACCCAGCTGCGCACCAGCCCCAACAGAGAGTGTTAATTTTGTTCTCTCCTTACTCAGGAGGCAACATTTTTTAAAAGTATTTAGTGAGGTGCCATGAAATGACTTCATGGAAATTGCATGGCTTCAAGTATAACCCTGAGCACCCACAGTAAGGGAGAAAGGCATTCCTCCTACAAGCCAAGTTTTGGGAGGGTGGAGAATAAAAGCTGGAGGTATAAATCCAAGGTCCAGGATCAGTAAATCTGCTGTGCAGTATCTCTCCCTCCTTTCTACACAAGTCTTCTGCCTGAAGTAGTACCCTGCCCCCTCAGTCGGGGGCACGGGTCACAGGACCCTGGGCCACGTTACAGGATCCCACAAGGGCCCTGGGGAAACTGCAAGCTGTCGATGAAATCTGCTTGGAAAACACAGCAGTGTGAATAAGCTGCTTTCCCTCTGACAAGGGAGAAGTCCAGAAACAGAGAAGACTTTTCCAGCAACTGGGCTGCGAAACGACTCAATGGAGACAGCTTCAAAGGGAGATATGGCTGGGGAGGCAGCACCTGGAGCTGGGGGTGTTTGAGTTTGGAGCAAATTAAAAGGCAGGATCTGAAGCCTATGGTAGATCATGGACGCTAGAGAGGCAGAGCTTGCTGTTTCCTATATAGTTTGAAGGTTAAAGGTGAAAGGCTTAGCAAAGAAATTCTGGTTTGTTTGAATTTATGCTAGGGTTTGTTTCATAGGTGTTTACAGTACACATAGCAATGACATAAGAAAACGTACAACCCTACAACCCTTGTAATCTCCCCATTGGCCTTTTCTTCTGGGTGCCTCCTACTCCGCCTCAGTGCAGGCATCTGTCCCATGAAAGTGTTGTGCAGGCAACGTGCGTGACTGCTCTCATGGATGACCCTCATACAGAGTCTCCACAGGCAATACAAGTGTGCTAGAAAGCCTTTTCCTCTGCTTGTGCTACAGGAAATGCTTTCAGTGTGCTTCCTCACATCCTTTAAACCATCATCTAAAATTCCCTATTGTTTCCATCGGTTTTTTACCCTGTCTTGCATCCTACAGAAATTCTGCAATATCAACTCTGATTGCTGTGTATATTTTTTGGTATCATATTAAATGGCTAGTTTCATTTGTTACCCCATGGTGCTTGATACTTTTTAGCACAAGCTCAGGTCTGAGAAAAAAATCTTATTTGCATTTTCACTTATATGTATGCAATTTCTTCGCTCATTTATTCACATGAGACTGGCCCTGCCAAATATTGTAACATTAAAGGAAACAGAAATGGTTCTACTTGGAAATATTACAGAAAAGTCAAGTCATACACTGACTCCTTGAACAAAATAACAGCTGCAAAAAGCAAATGACACAGGCTTTAAAATGTTGCCATTGCAAAATCATGAGGAAATAGTAATTTCATTATGTTTCACTAACTTCCATTAGAAGAAAAAAAATCTGCTACATAGTATTTCAAATGGAGTTGCCTCTGTAAGGAAATTTTTTTTGAGTGTCAAAATGCCAATTATACTTGCATACACCTGTGCTGAAGAACGGATTTAGCTATGTTTAATCATTCAAGAAAACGTACTATACTGTGTGTGCAAAGGAGATAAAATCGGTCAAAACACATGAAATTGTTTTGCTGTCCCACTCTTGCAAAATGGAACAATTCTCATTTTCCTAATACTTGATAGATACCCCTGAAGCTGTAACTAAAATATCTATTTTTCCAGCTTGTGTTCTTTCCGGTTGACATGAGTGATTAGCATATTGCGGGAAGGTTTCTGACGCTTTAAAGACTTCTTCAGCCAGACCTCAAATTAAGTCTTTTCTGTTCAATTGTCTTCCTAAGAAATATTATGATCAAGGTAAATTTGAAGTCTGTATGTCTCAGACAATCCTTATTTTACTTCCAAACTAGTCCTTGGCACTGAAGTAAGCATATAGGGATGAATGAGCAATGCAGCTCAGAGAGGTTATGTGAACAAAGCTGAAACAAAACTTCATCCTGAATATGTAAACAGCAACAAATACAGAAGGTGAAAAACTGTGTGGAGAAAGAAAAAGGGAAAAAAGAAAGGGAAAAAGAAAGAACATTTTGTGTTGATTTCAGGCTGAACCAGGACAGTTCTAGAAAATACAATAAAGTCTTTTTCTCCGTCATTTCCCTTACCAGTACCATTACACCCATTAGATAACTAGTCTGGTTTTGTAGTCTGAGAAAATTGAGCTCTAGGAATCTGAGCTCTGGATATTTAGTTTAAACTAAATGGACCTACAAACCATTTGGAGATTTACCCATCGCTGAATGCCAGAAAATATGAAAGTGGTCTATATTAGAGGACTTCGTGTTCCTGACAGAGAGTTCTGGGGACTCACTGACTTATTGCATAATGTTGGACACCAGCAACAAAACATCTGTTAGCGGAGAATGCAAGCTGCAGATAGCTGTTGTATTAGAATGACCAAGAAATACAGATACTTGGATACTTAGAATTATTTTGGTAAAGTGGTACCGAATGGTGTAGCTACACTGGCAAGATTATGTCTTGCATCGAGGATTTCGAATAACATAACATAACCACAAAGGTTATTCCTAGACAAATGGACTATGAATGTTAGTGATAAGATAAAAGTAAACTACATGGGATGTACACCTGAATACATACTATACACCACATACAACCCATACATCAAATGCAATCTGCACTTTCTTCTCCTTCTCTAAAACAACACCGGCCTTCATTTCTTTCATGACATCCTAGATATAACCATTATATGTAACAGCACCCTCAAGACACCGATTTGCTTTAGGAGCAATGTACAGCCACCTACGTGAGCTCTCCTCTCTGAGATAAGGAGGATGCTCCCTTTTCTGTGCCTGGTAGCCCTGGAAGTATGGTAGAAGTAGTCAGGTGTATGCTGAGGACTGAAACTTCCAGCAGTTTGGGGTCTTGTGGTGGGACTAGTTGAACTTTTTTTCTCTTGTTATAATGGTACAAAAGTGAAGCACAAGGCAGCTGAGTCCTGGAGCATTATGGGATGCAGAGAGCAGTGCCTAAGGGTAAAGCCCAGAAAAGGGGAAAAGACTTGCAGGGCTTGTTCACAATTTTCTCAGCCAGTTCAGAATATAGCTGTGGAAAATGCCTATATCCTTTCATGTGCTTCAGTTACTCTAATGGTAAAATGAGAGATTATGCGTTAAAATTACTTTGAGACTAAATACGCAGTTTGCAGCATGCTTTGTGAGCCTCAGTTGGAAGTATCACAGTAAGGCAAACAAGTGTGTGTCTTCATACAGTATTTTAGGCTCCCTAATCCAGCAATAGTGCAGATAGACATGGCCTTTTTCATCATCTTTTGCCTTTAAGTTCCTAATGTACAATCAAACGCAGAACTACTCAATTTTCATACTATAACTATAAACCAAAAAAAGTTATTTGATGTTTGGTTTTGTTTTCCTAGGAAAGCTGCAAAACACTTAGGTAGGCTATAGCAGTTTGGCCCTTAATGATCTCTAAGAAGTTACGGGCAGTAATTAACAATGAATGTTTTCCTGTATCATACAATCAGTAATCAGAAACTGCTAGGAAAAACAGTGGTAATGTGAAATCAGTCACCATAATGTGTTTTGACAAGCCTCCTTATTAAGAAAATAATTACCCAAACCACTAAGTATGTAGGAAAAATATATCTTGCAAGTCTGGCAAATGATGAGCATGTTCCTTCTAACTTTCATCAACTTTTTCTATGAAATGAAGAATCTTCTGAAACATATCTGTAATCGCAGCTAACCCTCCAAAGGGAGATATCCAAGGCTGTTATTTCTAGTGCCAAAACAAAACAGATAGTTGGCAGTTGAAGCACACCCGCCCATAAAGTACATTTTGGTCAAAAGTAGGCAATTCCATTTTGACTCCAAGGCTCACATCCCACCCTGAGCTCATCACAGATGGGTGTCTCATCACTCACAGCTGTCTGCAACACCCAGATATCTCAGGCACAACAGGGAGTGAGGAGATTGCATGGTTTGCTGATCAATATGAACTTGCTTTTTTGATATTTCACACCTTCACTAAACGCTGACCTTTTCCCCGACATTATTCAGGATTGACCCTTTTCAAACCTCTAATGGGAGATGATCTCTAACTTTCAACATGGAATCAGTGTCCAGGCAAGGGAAGAACGTCCACGTGGTTTAAGATTCCTTTGTGTCACTCTCTCACCTCTTTCTTCTTCCTCTTTCCATGTGTTTTTTTCTGTAGAAGTTATTCCTCACATTATTCTTCGCTTCTTGGCGTCAAAACAAAATCAAAGTGGTTATTATAAACTTGGTTAATTCTGTCCTCAAATTGTCCAAGGAACCAAGAATGAATAAAACAGAGGTGAGCGTTAGCTAATAAAACAGAATTCAATATTAACTTAGACTTGCTCCTCTTCCAACTGCAGATGCTATCAGTCATCCATATCCACCCTTAGCCTGCTTCAGAAGATCTTTTACATGCACAGATGTGATGTATCTCCAGGTCTGCCTCTTCTTGTTCTCTTCTGGCAGCACTTGGCCCAGTCATAAAAGGTGACAGCAGCCCTATTGCATGAAGTCTCTCTCTGATCTCTCTTCTGAGCAACTTCTTATGCTGAAGAGCTGAGGAAGAGCTGAAAAACCCACAACTCCACAGACAAAATAAAAGAAAGTAACAGATTGGAAAATTGCAGAAGTTAGAGATAGAGAAGGCCTACAACATTACCCTTTCCATTCTCCTGGCAGTACAAGACCATCTCTCTTGGTCATTTCCCAGTGGCTTACCAGGTATCTTGTTCAAAAAGTGTTCCCTCCACGTTCTTTGTGGGTTTATTCCACACTTGAGGGACTATCACTGTCAGGAAGTCAAAGTGAGCTCAAACTGAAGTTAACCAAACTTTTTCTTAGGGCTCAAAATTGTTTTTGTTTTGGTTTTCTTTACTTTCCATGCACCTCTCACTTGTTGATATCTTCCAGAAGCACAAGTTCCAAATTTACTTCTGAGAAGATTTTTCCTGGACTACCAAAAGCAGAAGATAAAGGAAATTGTATGAGAATTATCCATGTAGTTGTCACCATGATTTCCAGGCTGGAAAATGAGAAGAAAATTGACTTGTTTCTCTGAAGAGATTCTTCTCAGTCTCATTCATTATAATGATACTCTAAGTACTTTTATATGGGAATTTTGCAGTTAAATGTTACAAAGGGTTACTTTGACATTTTTATGATCTGTTTTAATTAACTGAAGCAAAATCTGCTCTTCCGAGTGATTCATTTATCCTATCAACCTTTCTATTTTTGTAAGATTAAATCAGGAAGTTCGCATTAAGCTTCCTTTCCTGGAATTCCAGTTGAACATTATTACCCTTTGTTTAGACTTTATCACTTACACAGCTGATAAGAGTAGACCATATTCCACTAGAGATACAAAGATTCAGCAATTTAGCTCACTTAAGGAGCATTCTGTATTTCCCAGTAAATGACTAGACCTCTACATGCTTCAGGAAGTTGCTAAAAATAATTACATTTTTTAAATCTGCAGACATGAAACTGTATAGCATTGCAATGATGAGTCTCAGCAAAGCATAGATAATTTTTTTGTCCCCAACAGTAGGAGGCACATTAAAGCTTTGCATCATGTAGTTCTTATTGCAATCCCACAGCTTGATCATGATCTTCAAGACACTAGAAAAGATCCTGGGCTGGCAGAAAAAGGCATAAAGAGATCAAAAGACTAGATACTGATTCTAGGAGAAGTAAAATTTGGGTTAAGGTGTGTGTTTTAAACTCAGAAATAATTTATCACATTTTAAACTTTACAGTTATTTGTCACTTGAAATCTTAAAATCAAGTTGCATTCCTAATGGAGACATTGTAAAAGGCCAGAGATACACCTTCAAGCAGAAATCCTAAGCCAGGTCGTAGTTGAGGTTGTAGAATGGTAATTCTTAAAATGCTTGAATTAACAGTGATGTAAAAATATGCAGACACTCTCTAATTCTGGACTGGTTTCTGAAATCACAACTTACTATATACCACGAATATGTTTCTACATTGACACATTTGCTGCCTGCATTCTTTGAATGTTACATTATATTTACTCTGTAGTATCCTGGCTCCTGTTCACATACATGAAAACTGCCCACATGTCGTTTGTTTTTAACTTCTTAGATAATTGCCATTAATTTGATTTGCCTTCTCATGGAGTTGGCTTTGGCATTGCTGTTTTTTTGGGGGGGTTTTGCCTAGGACAATGTCTGGCCTTGCAAACAAAGAAAAACACATTTTTTTTTAAGCTAACACCTGAATTTCTTCTTACACTTGCACCACAAGCATGTAACACCCTAATTATGCTTCTAACGTGGTTCAGCTGAATCCCAAATTCCTATTTCCCAGAATTTCCTTTTAGCAACTGGATCCATTTTTTCTTTCAGCATGAATTAGAGTAAGAACTCTGCTTCTCTCTTCAGTCAAATATATCTGACATCATACTTACTTACAAGTGAGGACACTAACCTTTAGCCTTATATAGAGGGCAACTTTTCCAAACTGTCTAAAGCATAGCATGGGACCACAGTGACAGGTATCCCTAAACTGATCCCCCCCAAAAAAGACAGGTATATAAGATCTCTATATATTTATATGACAGATACAAATAGACAGAAAATAGATCTTTATAGATTTTATACGGTTTTTTATGTTCTCAGATACTTGTAAAATATTAAGTGAAATTAAATCTGCAGGGGGAAAAAAAAACAAACAAACAAAAAAACAACACACTAAAAACCAAAAACTTTTTAGCTTCTCCAAATCTATCAATATCTAATTCACTTGCGTGTTAGGCAAAATCTCCATACATAAAAGTAAATTATAAAAAGTTAATCAATGTAGTTGTTTGCAAAGAACAAATAACTGATATTCATATTAACTATGGGGGGCTAAACCTAAAAGAGTTTATATAATAACTTAGTGTCTAACCCTAATTATTGCAAACAAGGATCAAAAGAAGAGCTTATCAAAAGTGGAGACAGTTTATATCCATCTTGGAACAAAGGACAAAAGACACAGTGTCTTCTCCTTTCCTTTGAGGTTTCTCTGTCTGCTGCTTTCCACTCCCTTTCCTGATAGACTGCAATGTCTTGATGGCTGATCTGTTGACTAAAACACAATAATCAATTCTGGGGAACATGTCAGCTACTTATTTTTATAACAGGAACAATGGAAATAGCATCACATTGTTAATGGAGGTAAAAGTGATTAAAAATACCCTCTTGAGTTTTCCTTTCTAGCTCCCATCATCACAATGCACTGGAATTGATCCAGTACAAACTATGACTGTAGAGACACACATTTTTACAGGAATCGGAGAACTTTGATTCATCTGTAGCCTGTGAAGGAATGCTTGTCTTTTAAAACTCCTGCTATATGAACCAAGAATAACGAATTAGCCTTTTAATGCATGCATTTATTTTTTCAGATTACTTTTCCGAATCTAAAGCAAAATAGAGGTATTCATTTCTAAATCAATTTTAGAGTGTACATTTGTTACCTCACAGTATATGCATACACAGTCTATGTCGATCTACTACAAAGGCATATGACTAAGAGCCTTCATTTGCTAACACTGCAAATTGCAGAACCACATTCACAAGTTTGTGGGATTACACAGAGTTTGCGTAGTAGCACGGTCTGAAACTTACATCGAATAAGTAAGTTGAGAATTAAAAAGATGTCACACTTACAGGTAAAATCTTTAAAAATACAATGAACTCATGCATAGAGAAAGTTTTTCTATTTGGCTGTCTTAAAAAAAGTAATCCTTAATTTTTGTCACTAGCACAAAGTTCTGCAGAATTTTAAACATACACAGAAAACGTTGCTCACTGCCCAACAAAGAAAAACTCTTAAGCACACTGATGCAAATATTCCTGGTGTGTTTTTATTACCTTAGTTAAAAAAAAAATAAAAATCTGTGTTGATTTTGAGGTTATCATATCCAGTATAAGCTTCTTGATATAAAAATGGCTAAGACAAAGATAATTCAAATAGGTGAAACCTATTTCAGTGTTACAAAGATCAGATAAACAGTGCTTGGTGTACTCCTTTGAGACAAGCCACTCATTCAGAGCCAAGTATTATTAGAAATTCATTTTCTTAGCTGACACATGGACTTTTCATGCAGAGAGACTGTTATGAAAAGCCTCGCTGTTCTGAGAATCTGTACTTTGATTTCTGGCATTATCAGCCAGATCAGAAATAGTAGGTACAAGTGGCCAGAGGATAAAGCATCAGCTTTTCATTTTTGAGAAGCTATTCTTAATGGAATGAGTATAAGAGTTTCAAATGAAGTGTGATTGAGATCACAAAAATGGTCTGTGAAAGAGCTTGAAAATTCATCATCTAAAAAGTAAGGCCATGATTCTGCAAGCATTTATGCACTCAAATTTCAATATACCCTTCACCCAAATAGAGTTGCATATGTGAATTTGTAGGAATGAGGTTTAAATTCCTTTTTACCCTGAAATAAACAAAGCCCTTTCTAATCAAGGAGATCAGGCAAAAATGACAAATATGATTTCAAGGCAAGCAGACCAACCCATTTTAATTGTCTGAGCTTTCCATTATGCTCTGCTATACGTTATAGAGTAGCCATAAAACGGTAGGTAGATCTTAAATTTTTTTACATCATACTCTCTGGGTTCTGATAATTTCTGTCCTAGCATAACTAATCGCTATGTAAAGCAATTCTAGCAGAAATTCAGCAGGATACTTGGAGACCATTCTCTTTCCTGTTTCTTTTACTACGTTTGTTCCTATCGAAGGGTTCTGAGCACTGGGTATCACCTGGTTCTATGGAACCATTAAATTAATTGCTAGATTTGCATAAGCTATTCAGTTGCAGATACAGCTTGCTCCATCCCTGTTCACTCAGTCTACCAGTGTTCTCATGTCTCTCGGAATCCCGGTATTTCCTTTTTGAGCTCTAGGTTGCCAGGTCCTCCTAAAAATTAGATATATTTTTGTTTGCATGCTTTTCCCTTTTCTCTCGTTGGAGAACACTGTTCAACAGCTCTGAATCTCATCTTCCACCTCCTCTTCACTTGCATTAGACAAAGGAAGAGGAAATGAGGAAAAGAACCAAGGAAGGGCACTTCTGCTCCTTGCAATCACTACTGGTAGCAGCTAGCTATAAGGAAGGAAAAGAAGAGGAAGAGAGAAATAGAAGGAAAGGAAATTGAAGAAACAAGGTGAAACTGGCAGCAGGTGAAAGAAATACTCAGCATAGGTGCTACAGCCATGGAGATGAGAAACTCTATTCCAGGTGAAAAGCTTTTTACATGGCTTAAGGGAAAAAAAGGTTGTTAATGCAGGAAGCTATTCTGCTCTTTGGAAAGAGATGGAGCACACAGGAATCCAGGGTTAGCTAAAAGCTTGCCCTGGTGGGCAATAGTTAGCTATTTCAGAAGCAGAGCTAAGAATGCATTGTCCTTGTTCTCACTCTGTATGCCAGCCAGGAAGTTTCCCACATGGCCCAAATCTCATGATGAAGCCAGCTAGCATTCTGGAATGCAACAGAAATAGCAAAAGAGAGAGGCTACTGAATTCTTCTAACATAGAGGTAACAGCATATTTTGGTTTTTATTTAGTTTTTATATATTGGCAATCACGTAAAATGTTTGTCTTTGATACGAAAAGAGAAAGTTTCTAAAATGTATGTTTAAAACTTAGCATTTTCAAGACAGCCTATGATTTTGGGCTATCTGGCTCCTAAATTTTTGACATGTGGTATTCTTGCATCCTAGGCCAAGTGGGACGTGGCTTGTATTTCCAAATATTTTCCAAATAATGCAATTCACTTCAGCTAAGAAATTCCATATTCTGACCTCTTAGGATCTAAGTTTTCAGGATGCTTCAGAAGGTTTTTTGTTAGGGCTTTTTTTTAGTGCTGTCATGGATTTACATTAAAAGGAGTTGAGCATGTGGTTTCTTAGAGCTTAGGTAATTAAGTTTGTAAGGTCAATATGACATGCATGATAGAGTCTAAAGAGCTACTGGTAAATCAGATGGGAAGCTCTGCATACACACCTTTCAAGCCATTGTTTATACTTCCTGACTAAAAATCAGATGCCAGGAGCACTGTTAATCTTGATGTTTAATAGACCTTCGGTATCTGAAAAAAAAAAAAAGATTCCTCAGCAAAGAAAAGTGAGACTAATTTCTGTAGTCTAATGTTGCTCATGAGAAATATAATTCCACTGAGTGCTGCAAAGGCTCTTGTCTCAAAAGAGAGAAAGTTGTAGTTTAAGCATGAAAGATGCAGCATGGCCTATCACTGTTAATCACTTGCCCCACTGATCCTAGCACAGGTATGTCCCTCGCTGCCTTGAACTGTCTGATGTTGTGATCAAACAAAAAGCAGGTTAGCTGGATCAGACTTTTTTCTCCTGTGTTACTTATCTCAAAACAGATCCTTCTCATTCACAAGACCAGAAATTATCCATACCCTTCTTGGCACCACATCCTATAAATAATATTGTTCATACATTTAACTGGGGTCCAGGAAGAAATAATTAGGTTCCATATCTATCTAAAGCTCATTATTTTGTACCAGCCATCATATATTTTAATGAATCTTCAGTAAAACCATCAGAAACAAAAGACCTAAAGAATCCAACAGCAAAAAATTTTTAAAAATATCAGACCTGTGTCTGTTCCACGTATGCAATTTGTCACGTCCTCACAGGGCACATCACATTACCAGGGCAACTGCTCACTTGATGGTGATGGAGAAAGAAAGGGGTTCTTCAGGATGCATTTGTTGCTATACTATTGTTGTTGTATAAAAGTATTAATCGTTTGCTACAGGGTGAGTGAGCCTGCTATCTGGAAACTAAATCTGCATTACACTAGAATAGTCTGTGTTTAACAGAGTTACACAGGTAGCTCCTTAGTTCTTATGACTTACTGTGCAGCCACAGGCCTCAAAAACAACTATATACAACAATAAAGAATCTGCTTCACTGCTCTGTTGCTTTAGTGACAGAACTGTTGTAAAGTTTAATGTAACAGCCAGGTAAACTCAGTCTATCAGGTGTACTGGACAAAGAGATTTAGGTAAAAGCATTCTCAAATCACTACTACCTGTCTCTGCATTTTGAAATCTGATTTTTTTTAAAAAAAGACATTTCAGAATATGAGAAATGTTCTTTCATATATTCCCAGTAATAAGTAATAGTAAAATAATATTCTTTCTTTTTTTTTATTTTTTTATTCAGCAGTTAGATATTTAAAAACTGCTCTGGGCTAAGGTTAGTTATAAGAGATCTGCTCTGTCAAGAACAAATTCATTTACCATGTCCTTTGTAAAACGATATGCAGGCAAAAGTAAAACCTCAGAAACAAGCAGAGGAAAAAAGGGAGACCTTCATAATGTGACAGTGTTGAAATATGAAAGCAAACTAACCACTTTCCATGTTTCTTGTGGTCATGTAACAGAATATGTGTCTTTGTTTTTAAAACGTGCAAGCTCCCATTAACCTGTCAGTCACTTCTATGTATTTTATCATGCTCACAAATAATATCATACAGTACTCTCACTCTCTGTAACATGCTGGCATAAAAAGAGAAATATAGCATGGAGAAAGCATTTTTCAGCTAAACTGGCCATCCATTTAGAATCTATAATTCCAAATTTTAGTGACGAATGAACACCCCAACAATTCTGTTACTCCTCCTAATCCCCGTCAGGTCTTGAATCTGTTGATGAAGGCCAAACAGCCACTTCTTTCTGCCTGACCCTCTCCCCTTGCTATTTCTGGCTCTCATTCAAGTCAGGATCACATTTATCTGAGTAATATACACCTAATAAATCTTCTCCAACTCAGTTTGTTCTTGCTAGAAAGACAGCTAGTTTCCCCCTCCACTTCTCTCGTCTTTCCTCAGGCATCATTATGGGTGTTGACACTGCAGCAAGTTACTTAAGGTGCCCTTAAGTAACTGTCTGCATGTATATCTCCCAGTAAAACACAAGGTAATTGCTGCTGTAAGCTGTTTTTCAGTTACAATAAGCAAGAGCATTGTCATGGACAATGAAAGAAGCAGTCAAACTGGCAATCTGCAAGAGGTTTTTTATCAGGCACAGTATCAGTATAATAATGTCATACAGCACTTTCCACAGTACAGGCTGCCCAATAAGTTAGAACAGGACCAGACTGCAGATAGGTATTTGTAGACTCAGTCTAGTATACCTTCAAGAACAGGACCAAGGAGGATTATGAATCCACCCTGACTTACCCCAGGCCTGACTTTGTTCACTGGGCTTCTTAACACATGTTTTCCTTCTTCCCTGTCTCTGTAGCTTCACATTACATTAACAATAGCTATTCTCCATGCTATAGTATTGAGCTAGTAACTCCTTTGATGAATGCTGAGGTGAAATTAGCCATCACATTGTATGTGTTCCAGTTGCCACAGTTATCGTGCTTTATTGAATCGTGGGTTTAAAATGATTTCCTGAGTCCTGGAGATTCCCCAAGGCTAAAACAGCAGTACTTTTTCACATAATGGGTCAACTGGTCCAAGTGGATGCATGTGCCTATTTCCTCCAGAGGAAATAAGTTTAATGAATATAGAGTTCATTTAACTAAAAAGCCTTGGATCACACAAGATAGAAGATGGAAGAAAAACTGTTCTTGAAAAGAAATTTTTCATTGGTCATATTTTTTTACTTACTATAATTTAAAAACAAACAAACAAAAACAAAAAACCTGACCAAAGGGGGGGGGAAAAAACAACTTTCTTTTTTTCCCTTCTACTTCTTTTAACTGCAGCTGGGCACTGCATGGGTCACGTAGTCTGTCCCAGGGTATCATGCTGAAAAGTCTAGCATCTCGTGTTTATTATAACAACACAGCTGCTTCATAAACCAATTTTTAACCTCTGTTTTGACATGTTTAAGGCATCGGTCTTTCAGTTTTCATCTACTTTAGTGAGCAACTTGCATCTTAACGTCTTGTTTTAATGAAGATTACTGTTGTCTGTCTGTGAAAGCTGATCTTTTTTCTTCATCAGACTGGAGGTCATGGGTGAAACACAGAATGAGGTTTAAAAAAACCTGCATCTTACCATAGGAATGCCTTAAAACTGGGGATTTTAAAGGTGGAAGGCAAAATGTGTTTGGTTAAAAATGAAGAGGAAAGAGCTGGTTGATCTAGTAATGATAAAGCTGCTGTCACAAGAACATGGAATGAAAACAAGAACATTGGTCTGAAAAAAAACCCCTCATCTTTCCCAATCAACACAAAGCTGGTATATATAGCCTGTCTTCACTATACACCATCATCTAGTTGCTCCTCTTTTGATCATTTTGTAACACATATTTTGAGTAAAAGCATCCTTTGTGCTGTCTTGCTCTCCCACTTCATTGCACACCATAGCTTGTAAGCACAGAGGAAGAGAACCAGGGTGCGAAGCCCAGCACAGCCACTGCCATTCAAATGACCCACACATCGAGAAGAGGGGCCAGGGATGACTCCTGGTGCCATGGAACTCTGCTGCCACACAGCCACCAAGGCGGCTACCATAGCGAAACCTAGGGGTGGTGCCTTGGCAAAGCCAAATTTTTGTCACAGCTTTCTCTAATGGAGGATGTCAGAGTAATTTCCCCTGTGACCTGCTTACCCATTAGGTCTCATTGACACGACCACTTCCCACCACATACATGCAGACATTTTAGTCCTGATAGTTTCAGGGTCACATTCTTTGTTGTGAAACAGTGGTTGATTATGGATGCTGTCTTTATCAGTAAAAGAATTCTGAAGTCTGAATTTTTTAAGTATGAGAAAAAAGGACCTCAATGTGCCACAAGCAATACATTTACTCTGGGTCATCTCTGAGCCTTCATCGCAAGTTAAGAATTCTAACTACTCTAGTACTTCTTCTATATAAGGTTTATTTTACCCAAATCTGTTTTATCTACTTTCTTGGAAGTTAAATTCAGTTAGTTATTTTTCCAAAGATGAATCAGTTTTTTAATGTAAAAATATAGCTTTTATTGAAGGGAAGGCAGACCCATTAACAGTAGAAAATTCTTCAGCCTTCAAAAAATAAATCAACACCAATGACAGCATCTTAAACATAATATGGAAAAGATACCCTACATCTCCACTAATTTCTGTAAATCAATGCTATTCCATATAAGCTAAAGAGCTTACTCTCTGTGTTTAAAATCAAATGGAAGTACTTACTTTCTCTCCTCCTATTTCAGTTTATCTGTATTTATATTTTACCAAATTATACCTTTGTTAAGCTACATAATCAATTTTTATTTCTCATCCTTTGTGCATCCATATAATAGAGCCTTTCTGAAGTACAGTGTGAACCTGGTAATTTCATTTTCATCTTGAACTGTTGAACTTAGTGCTTGAGGGTATTCAAAAGCAGACAAAAACAGAACTCACTGATCCCTTCTTTTAAAATAGTCAGTTATATGCACCACAAAGAATAAGACAAGGTTAATTTTCTTTATTGTTTACTGTTAAAAAAAAAAAGGAAAAAACCCCACATAAACGTTGCCTGGGATCAATATAAGTATGATTCTCCTATACATGATGAGCTGGGAATATTTCTAGTACTGTTTATTTCTAGAGGAAGACTTCTAGAGCAGTAAACCCATCAGTTACAAGCGGTAGAGCAGCACCTATATTTATGCAATATAATGACTTTACTGTGTATTTGGTTAAAAAGTACTTCAGAAAGATGTTTTCTTTCATTTTGTGATTCTCTAGTAGGTGAAACAATAGCCTTCCTTCTCTGAAAACAAGGAGCTCTTAATACCCCTTATCTCTGAGAAGTGATAGTGCAAACACTCTTTGTCAAGAGGCCTGAACAATTACAGACTCCTTTAAATAATTACTTTTCAGTAAAGCCAAGTGCTAGAAAATGCAAACTTAATTATTTTGCTGACACTGGTTGGAACATGCTGCTCCTTTAGACTGTAGAAATACTACACACAACTATCCCAGTCCACAAGGAATCCGAGCCTAGAGCCAGAGGCCTGGAGAAACTCAGGCTGAAGCTGCTCTATAATCTATCATGTTGTTGCTAACAGGATATTAATACTAGCGTTTAGAATTGCAATCATGTGTCTGACAATCCTGCGTTTGTACCAGCAGGTCAGTTGACTAATTACGAATTGGGACTTGTCTGTGTACTGCACTATTGAGAAGAAAAAGGATGACAAGGGTACAGTTAACCATTAAGGCATTGCAGCCTGGGAGGGAAAACAGAGGACAATCAACTCCTTATTATTAGATGCCGTTCTGCGAATCACTCCCTTATGCAGTCACAACAGAAGGAGAATTCACCTTTTAAAGTGAATAATTGTGCCTGTCAGGCAATCCTTTACAATTTACCATGCAGCAAGAACTCATTGATTGCATTAAGGATAACAGTACTCCACAGAAACAATCCTTCTAGGCAGGCTACTTCCAAAATCCTGTGTCTCTGTCAGGCAGCTGCCTGCTCTTTGAATAGCCAGAGAGATAAAGAAATAAAAATATTAAAGGCCAAAGCTTTACTGATTTCACAACACTCTTTAAAGCCGGATGAGTGATTAGGGTGGTTGTAGCCTGTGAAACACCCATGCCTCAGGTGGAATGCTCCTCCGAGCACGTTTTACAGCAGATTCGAGACTGCTGCCTTGATTTTCAGCCCCGAAAATACAACTGCTTAAGCAGCCCTATAGAATTCGAAGTTAAAATGCAAGCCAGAGAGACTGCATATCTTCAAGGGTTGATAACAAACTAGAATCAAAGCCTTTCTCTTTCAGATTACCAGCAAGAATCTAATCCAGGTCAGTGATAATCCTCCAGCATCTATTTAGCAATGATCCCAGCAGCCAGACTGCTCCATTACAAGAAGTCATTGGTTCTGACATGGCTGAAGGAATCCACAAAGGCTGAACGAGGGTCGAGATTCCTCCTTTACTGTGGGAGCTGATTAGCTTTGCAAGCAGAACAGGAGAGTTGAACTAAAATGCAAACATAGCAGTTTATCAGCAGCAGCACCATTCATCTGCTATTTTACGAAGTGGTAGAGGTGAGAATGATAAACTTTGATTTAAATACTGAGAGCTTCCCATCTTCTAAGTCTAGGCCACATTTGTTGAATATTCCTCCATCTCACTCAGATCTTTGAGAAACCTCAAACAAAACTCTCTGACTTCAAATTCTTGTTTTGCATTTACCACACAACTCTCTCACTTTGGATTTTACTTCACTGCCACACACATATCCTCCTATCATTCTTAGGTTTTTTCAGTTCCCTTTTGCACTGCTGAGCCCTTCAAACCCTTCCCACTTTTTTTTGCTGCAGAGTAAAAATCTATTCTCTCCTTCTTCAAAAGCTTCCTGTGGGTCCTATACAAAAGCTTCCTATACAGAGATGTAGGCTTGGTCCAGCAAGCAGCCGAGGCAGTCCATGTTCACAAGAGCCCTGCTTTTTACTGAGGGTATTAACTTGACACATAGTGGTCTTCTGGTTCCAGCATTACCATTTGTGATGGAAACGCCTTAGTACCAGCATGCTTTCCTACATGTTCGGGAAAATTTTTTTAATTTTTTTTTCCCCTTCTTTTTGAGGATACTTACTGGATAAACATTTCTTTCAGACTCTAAAAATGACACCCTATGTGCAACCAGAGTTGCCATCTCTTGTCATGATTATTCTGTCACTTCCTAGTCTACCAACAGCATAAAACTATAGACAATACATAAAGCCAATTAGACTAGGGTCACCTTGCCTCTTCAACAGCTGGAGCATAGCACGTGTCCGTCTTCCCTGGATTAGAGTTAAGAATTAACACCTTCTGGGCCTGACCTGCCTTGTAAACATAGATCCTGGTGCCTTACAAAAAGCACTCAAAAATGAAGGTAAATGTGGCTATGCTAAAAAGAGCTGGAGCAAGTTTAGATATGAAGATGTAATTGATTAAACGGGTAACATATGCAAAGTCAAGCTTGAAGATATAGTGCAGTTCCATCCTCTTCTGGGCTATTAAAGTGAATTAATGATCTGGAGCTGTGGAGGGGTTTCCAGAAACAACACTATAATAGCCAACTGGCCACAGTTTGCAGCCTATAGAAAGGAGAGATGTTTATTCTTCAGCAAATTGCCTGCTCAGGCACCACGCTGTATATACTCTGTATCTGACAGATCACAGTGCAGAAACGACAACTGAATCTTAGAATAACACCACTAAGTATAAAATATGATGCTGGCTTGGAAGAAAATGAACCAATCATAATCTTTGATGGATCCCAGATATTTTCAAAATTTCACAGTGCTCTTTTCCATGCTGATAGTTTGGCAGCTGCTCAAAAGTAGCTACTTTGTGCCATTGTAAAGCCCTGAATGTGAGCATCAACTAAGAAATAAGCATTTGAACAATCTTCACAAAATACACAGAGGAGTAAATGGTGTCAGGAGTGGCTCCCAGCCACAGACCTATGAAGCCAGGCTTTGCTGTGCTATCCGCAAGCTATGCCTGTAACAGCGCTATGGTCCCCATAGGCAAAACGCTTGTGGGTTTCCACCCAGGTCCAGACTGAGGCTTTGATGGTGTGCAGGCATTTTCAGCTTTTCACAGCACTCTTCGTCATGCTGCCCTGGGAGAGAGGCACCAGCATATCCCCAGCAACCCTGCATGGCTTGCTTCAGGCTGCAGGCTCAGCACTCCTCATACTTAGGGCTGCTCAGGCCTTCCCAACCCTTGCCAAGTCATAACGCCAAGGAGCCACACTGCCTTCTCCATTATCGCTTGACTCCTGGAAAAAGTATTTAGAGCTTTGCTGACTGTTTTTTATAAACATTATCACCTAAACGGCCACCACAATAGCTGACAGACATCAAAAATCACACAGGAGGAAAGGGGCCAGATGCCATTAGATTGCCTTTGACCACAGTACCTTTGGTTTGTGAAGGTCTGCTTGACCACACAGGCGTGCAACGAGGGGTGTGTGTGTTGTGTGTGTTGCTTTCTGTTTGTATTTATGCATCGTGACCAGGTAAGCTTGGGCGGGCTGCGCCTGCCTGCTCGCGAGTGTCCGTTCCTGCTCGGCGGGAGAGCGCGGAGCGAAGCGCACGTCGCGGAGAGCCCGAGCGGAGGGGCGGGCCCTGGCGGCAGGGGCGGGGGCGCCTGAGGGGGCCGGGCGGCCGCGCTGCTCTACCGCGCCGGGTGTCAGTTGCGAGGAGCCGCCGCCGCGCAGGCAGGCGGGGAGGCAAGCAAGGAGGGAGCCCAGGAGGTAGCCCTGCGGAGGTACCGCGGGCAGGCGGGACACCATGATCCTCACACGTAAGCTCGGGGCTCGCCCGCTCGGCCCGTTAGGGGAGGAGGGCGGTGACGGGCTGCGCTCCCGGGGGCGCAGGCTCCGCGTATCCCGGCCGGCGTTGCCGAGAGGTGCTTGGAGGGATCTAGGGGGACGGGGATCCCTCTTTCGTTCTCTCGCAGCGCCCGGAAACAGCGCTGGCAGAGCGCGGGAGGGTTGCCCGCGGGGGCGGCGGCGGCTGCCCCGTCCTGTCCCACTGTGCGATGCGCGGTGCGATGCATGCCCGGGCGCGGGTCTTTGCCCCGCCGGCCCGTCCGTGTTTGCGGGGTTGGAAAGCGGCCATCGGGGCGGGGGCGCTGCGGGAGCCCAGAATGATTTTTATGTCTGGGAAGCGGCCGTCCGTTGCGGCTCGAGAAGCGCGGGCCGAAAGGGCTAACATCCGCAAGGCTTGGGGCACGGTGCTGCGGAGGTGCCGCGAGTGCGGAGTGGCGCGGCCTCTCTCTCTGAAGGGCAGGTTGGCACATCTCCACTCTCTTTTTTGGTGGTTTTAACTTTGTTGTTGGTTTGGGTTTTTTGTTTACCGGGACTCCTTGCAAGACGGGAACCGTCGAGTTTCTTTTGAAGTTCTTCGTAATTAGCCCGATGGCCTCCAGGAGCCCGGTGGCTCCCCCCGTACGGCGGTGGCCAGCCCTGATGTCACCCTCGGCGGCTTTGATCCCGGCGGAAGAGCAGCACCTCCTGCCAGTCGGGATCAGCCGCCCCCAACCCCTCCAGCTCCCTTCTCGAGGCAAACAGAAAACCGATGCTGTTTCGCAGTTTTACCTTTCGTATCACCCTCCCCTTTTTTGCAAACAACCACCAATGACTTACTTCCACCATAACTGTGAGGTTGTTGAGCGTTGTGTTGCCATTAGCCTAATGAGTCCTATTGCTAGTCACGGGCACTTCTTATGAGTACAACAGTCTTTTTTCTTTTCTGTCTTTTGTGTTCTTCCGTTCTCTTTGGGATAATTAGAGCATTGAAGAAATAACTACATTAAAACAATTTATTTAACTGGGTCAGAAGGTTCTGCCTGATGTGTCATAGTACTTAACACGTGAGTTGAAAGACTGGGGAATGTAATTTTATCCTAGCCATCAATTATAGATGCTTTTATTTTTTTACAGGAGTGTGATCTGTTTGAATTGCCCTGCCCTGATCAAGAAATTCCCAGCAGCAAATCAGTGATAGTGCTCTGAGTCAGGTTTTGTTTTAAGGCTGTTTGTAGTGAACTTAAGGGTGATAATAGACAAGGAGATTTCATGCGAGCCTCTGAGTATGAATCTGTCAACAGTTCCGTGTCAGACTGATTCAGCCTCTGTCTGGCACCCAGGCTGCTGCTGGCTGACAGCACAAGGAGTTGTTGGTATTAGGCACCTCTGTTGATTCCACAGCTGTAGCCTGCTATCTTGTCTCCCAGGTATCCTTATTGATGTCCTGTAGACATCCTGATCTGCATCTCCAGTAGCAGCAACAAAAAAGAGGAAGGCTGAGGTGGCCAGGAAGTGGGATCTATGTCTCTCTAGCAAATCATTTTGGGGTTACTACTGAACTTTGCCTGTGGGATCCTGATTAGGGCTGAGATTATTTGATTATGTGGAATATAGTACACGCAAAGAAGATGTATACATTACTTTGAGAAGATTCCTTTCATCTACAAGTGCATAGAAATCAAAGCATTTGAAGCTACCTTTTGTAACCTCTAGGACTTCCTGATCTCTATCTTCTTTTAAAATAGCTTGGTTTGTTAACTGATTTTCTTTATCGAAAGGAAGTGCAGATACATTGTTTTAAACACCATGGAGCTATTGTTAAATTTCATTTCTAAGTGGCAGTTATAAGCCAGAGTATATCTTGTCATGTTTTTGTTTTCGTTTTTAAATCTCAATTGTATAGGTTCAGTCTAGGGTTTTTCTTGTGTCAGAGGATCTTCCCAGCCAATTCTGCAGCTGCCCTTGCTGGGCCAGAGAGAAAGACTGCTGCTAGTCATGGAAACTCACTAGTACCGTGTGTATTTGCCTCTGGTGGGGGCAGGAAAAAGGTACTGCAGTTGTCTTTAGGCACTAATCTTGAATGTTTATATTTGGATTCCTAGAAGAGGGAGATGAGAGGTGACTTGGCTTTACTTTCCTGCTTCTTCTAATTCATTACATTCTAGGCAATGGTTTGTTTGAAGCATGTGAATTTATGAGTTCTGCAAATATTTGGAGATGCAGTTTGCACGATAAAATTTTTTCTGGTCAGAACACCACAGCATCTTAGGTTTGGGCTTCTTGAGAGATTCAGACTTCTCTTCCAGTTCCCCTCTGATTGAAGTTGTGCTATTGGCTTCAGCATAAACTCAACTGCAGCCTTGGCTGGTTAAAAGGAGGTGGAGGAAGAGAACTCCTGTGTTTAACAGGATGGTCCTGTACTGTAAACAAGCACTTTTCATGCCTAACTATCCTTCCTAGCAACAGGAAGAAGGAAATGAGGCTATGCAAAAGGACCCTGACACATTTCAGACAATGCCAGACCCACCCTAGCATTCATACAGTATAGCCAGAAGACTTGGGGAAATAAAAATAACTTCAGATGTTTCCCCTTCCTTCCTGTGCATACTATAGAAATACAGCAATCAAATGATCTTCAGTTCACAGAAAACTTGCTGGTTTTGTCTCCACTAAACACAGAAATGATGCCCCTCTGTAATTCATATATCTTCATTAAGTATCATGTTGTTCTGCCTACAGTTGGATGCTCAGTGTTTCAGGGGGAATGAATTACAAAACACTATAATCTCTCTAATGATGTAGTCAGTGTAAATATCCAGTAATTTTGGTAATTTCAGGAATTCCAGGCATATTTCTTGCTTGTACCTATGCTATCAGTAATCCTGACTGGTGCAGGGTATCAAAATTGTCTTCCATGTTTTTTGATTTCCAAAGTTTCATTCCAAGTTTTTTCTTTTTTTCCTTTTTATTTTTTCTTATATTTTCCCCCCTTCTCCTGTTTCAAGGAAGAAACAGTCTCTTCCAGCTGTGATGAGCAAGTCTCATGAAAGGGGCAGAGGACTGGGCTGCAGCTGGAGCTTTCTTGTTCTTTTTACTGGACATTTATTCTGCCATACTTGCTGACACTGAGTTCTACCCTATCCCCCACAACTTACCTTTGAAATCGTAGGTCTAATAGTACAGTAAATTATTGACATAACTGGTAGAAGTAAAATAAATAATTACTTAACTGGCTACCTTTAATTCATCATTTCATTACCTGAAAGTTACAGGTAATACTAGACACCTTTGTGAAGTACTTTAGTATCTTTAGAAAAGCATGATAAGCATTGTTGTTTGTCAGGATTAATATTCTTTCAAATATTATCCAGTATTTGTTTCCCTCGGGGAGGATGGTGCTAGATGTGACTGGATCAAGAAAAAATAATAACCACTCTCTCTTCTAATGAAGACACAATATGATGGCTCACTTACTGCTGGTGGGAACAGTTTTTTAAAGTCCAAAATGGGGCAAAATTCCTTACACTTGGTTTTAAATATGTTTATTTTATATTTGTCAAAATCTCTCCATTCAAATGCTCATGTCAGTCTGTGCAAAGTACACTTCCTGAGGAGATGCATGGAAGACATTTGCTGAAACCAGCGGTAGACACAGTTTGACCTTCCCCAACCTATTCTTGTAATTTACTGAAGATTCAGGATTAAGAAAAATACATCCCTCTGCATTCTTCCATTTTGGGGAATGTTCTTTCTGTGACCCTGTGGATCCACAGAACTGGGTGCTGTGCTGGCCACCCTTCCCTCTGCTCTCCATATGTGTATCTCAGACAGATTTCCTCTGTGTTATAAGATACAAGAAACTTTACAGTGTGAAGCTTCATGATCTGTTTTAACTTCCCTTCTTCTTTCCATACATAGTCTCTCTGTTTTCCTTTGCAGTGCTGCATTGGCTTTGCAGTGCTACCATGGCTTTGCTGTATCTAGACCATTCTGTCAAGGTGTGACCGTTACTAGATCAAGTAGTGAGAAAAGGACTTTCAAGTGTGCAATATCACAGACGGAATACTGTAAAAGTCGATAATACCTGGAAAAAGAAAGCTCCTAGTAATATTTGCTTTGGGAAAATCCAGGCTTGCATCTAATTCTGATTTGGGGAAAGAGGCATGTATTAGAACACCACCAGCTTTATGCTGGGCTGTTTCACTGCCACTGGTATTTTGTATCTAGCGTTTTATCATCCTAACAGGGTGCCATTTGGGGACTAGGTCATCAATGTGGTGAGCACTAAATGGTTACGATGCAAAGTTATCCATACACCACAGATGGTTTTGAGATTGAGGCTTAACAAGCTAGAAGTAGTAACTATCTGTATGAACCATTGAGACAGCTTAGATCAGCTCTTATACCATTATTATTTCCTAGATCTGAACAGGTAACCCAGACTTTGGGCATTTTTAGAGGAAGTATCTGTCACACGGGACCTACTCTTGCCTCCCTCCAGACCTCAATGAGCCTTTGCTTTGAGCTTTGCATACAGTGTGCAAGTTTACTAGCTTGCAGACAGGGTGTGATGGGGGATTTATGCTGGGTTTAGGAGTAGCAATAGTTAATGTTTACCCTTCAGTATGTTCTCAAAGGTCACTCTAACCAAGTCATTTCTGAGGGAAGGTTAAAGTCATCTTCTGTTTCCCAGTCTTCAGAGGAGGATTTGTTTCTCATTCTGGAATCTGTCAACATGACCTCCTTCAGAGGATTTGACTAACTGCTTTCTCTGCCCCAAATAATCCTCCTCCAAGACCACCCTGTGTTAATCAGGCCAGATAAATAACCCACGTGCCCAATTATTTCTTAAGGTTTTTTTAAGTCACTTGACATCTTGTTCCTCTTCATCTGTGAACCTTCTTAAAAAATGAATGGAGGAGACCATCTTTAATCTATAAAAAGAATCATGTTTTGGCAGGAAAACTGCTATATGAAGATTTAGTTTTCTGCTTAAACAAAGTTAGTTTTATATTGTGTTGTTTTCTAAATTTCTTTCTTAATCCTCATGGTTTATGCTCAAAATGCAAAAACCATTTCAGAATAAATTACTCTTTACAAGGTAAAGCAGAAGTTGTGATGATTCTTTTGTGTCCCAGAACATGCTTTCCCAAAGTCTTCAACAATTAGGAAGCAATGCAGCTGACTTTGGGCAATTAGAAGCATACTTAATAGTGTGAAAAATAAGCAGGAACTGCAATCTGTTCCAGAGTGTATAGGGAAAGTGCTTGAGAGAGACATGGGGAATATCCTTTATTCCAGTAGCTCCATATTAAATCCTGAAATGGTGTTGCTTTGGTGCTTTTTGGAGCCTAACAGTTGCTCCAGATCCTCTTGACAGAGGGGAGGACCTCTTTCCAGCCGTGGCATGCTCTGGGGTTGGTGGTTGTGCCCTCACTGCCTTCCTGCTACTGGGCACTGCTCTTCCTTGTGCTCTGATGAAAACCTGAGCTGCTTCCCGTGCGTACAGCACAACTGGACTTAGAGAAAGCAGATGTCTTGTTTTATATATATATTTTAGGGTAAAAATAATGAGGAAAACTGTGAAACTGATCTCCTTTGTTCCTGAAAAAGAGTACTGTTGGCTTTTGGAGACCTGTTAGATCCATATTGTGAGGGGCTAAATTAGGATGGAAATTATGGAGGTTCCCATCGATTTCAGCAAGTGTTGGCTCTATCACTAAACATTTTAAACATTTTCATCAAATGCTGTCTCTCTTCTTAAGTTTTGAGCTGAAAAACTTTTGAAGTGATTTCAATATGCTGAAGACTATGAAAAGGAAATTCAAGTTAATTAGATTTTTGGTTCACAAAAGCAGTATTGTGTTTCCTGTGCTAGCCAAGAGGATTGGTAAGCAATTAAAACTACTATATTGTGTAACGTGGTACAATTCATAGGGAGGGAAATTGCATAAAGCTGACATACACCTATGTGGATATTTTGGAAATCAGTCTCACATATATATGTCTCTCTCTCATAGAATCATATGATATATATGTTATATACTTTTTTTTTTTTTAATTTAGCTTTCATCTTTAAGGGAATAAACAAACTTAAAGCCCCATCAGTGGAAGTAAGTAATTTGCTCTTTCCAAAAGCTCTGCTGACAAAAAAAGTGTTCAAGCTTCCTGATTTTTTTCAGAGAAAATATCAATATATGATCTTAAACATCTGTTTCCTTACTTCTTCTTCATCTGTTCCCACACAAATTCCAAACATACTCTGTTTCTTCCAGAGTCCTGTGGTTTATACATAACATCAGCAGCATAGTTACTGTCTTGTTGCAAGGCTTCGTAACTTGAAAAAGCCAGTCCCATGTTTAACTCAAAGCCAGCAGAAGCACAAGGAGAGTGTTTCTTCAGTCGTCATCATAGAATTGAGAAATATTTGAGTAACATTCCCCACCACCACCTCTTCCTAGGGTTTTTATGACTAGAAAGCAATATATATATTTGGTGTCATATATGGTTTCTTTCAATAACTTGTGGGTTTTTCCCCCAGAAAGTTTTGGGTAAGACATGTTTTCTTAAAATTGTGTGTGCATCCCTATCAGTGACTGTTGAGGCAGGCGGCATGAAGTGGAGATCACAGCATGTATCATTTGAAGCACAGGGAAATACAGGAACATGTCAAAAAAGGCAGCTGCTATTGCAAAATGTAAGTTGCATTTTAAAGGTGAAAGAAGTGAAGGCACCCTCTCGGGAAGGTTGTTAGCTGTCGTTTCCAAATCTGCAAGCTCGTATAAGCCATACTTACTATTCTCTTGGGCTCCCTGGTTCTTCTAGAAATTAATCCTTCATGGACTGAATGTGTCAGACTAATATTTTAGGACAGTTGTATAAGATTAGATTGTTCTCTTAGAATAAGAAGAGTTTCCAACCATGTTAGAAATTTGGCAAGAGTTTTTAATGGGATTTTCAGAAGTCTCTAGGTTTTCATGGTTGAATGTTTATTGACCAACTTACCAAGTTTCAGTGTAAGAGGTCATTATCCTTGTAAAATGCTGTTCTTCATTAATTGCATTTTTACTTCTTTAGTCCTTCCTATATGCTGCTTTCTTGAAAGGTGTGGAGCACTAAGTTAATGATACTGCCTAAGGAATAGTTAACTATATAGGTTTGAGAAAAAACAGACTTATGAAAAGGAATTTAATTATTTTCAAGCTACAGTCGCATGTGTTCAAAGTGAAAACCATCTGAGGCCATGGACACATTGCAGGCTAACTCTAAGGAAGTCATACTGTCCCAACTTTAAAGGGCTGCAGGCATATGACATTACACAGAACTGATTTATCATTTTCAGTGCCTGGCCTGCTCATTTGTAGACAGCTGCCACAGTGCAGTTTTTTCCCGGTTTGTCTCAGATTTCACATCCGTGTTCATGTATCTATAGACTGAGTGGTCGGATAGTGTGATCGAGTCTAGTGTTGGGACCATAATTCACATGTCAGGGATGTAATTCAAGCACTTGGAAAAGTGATTGCTTGTAGTTGGGCAGTGGAATTCTATCCAGAGAATATTTCTCATATATACCACAGCTGGTCTTAAAAATATGATCCTAAACGATCTCAAGCTTCTTAATAGCTTGGGACAGCGTTTTGGAGTCAGAACACAAATTTTGCAAAGCATGAGAAGGACAAAGGGACACAATAAGTAGGGACAGGTAATTTTGATACAGACGGAAAAAGAGGACAAGCTTCTGAGCATGCAAGCCCTTTTTCAGCCATTAAACTGGAGCATCAGTCCTGAATGGTAAAGAATCCCCTTTGTGTTCCATGTTTGCCTTAGAAAATGTGCAGGTAGTTTATTGAGTTTTATGCATTACAGTAAGGAGCAAATAGGTTCATCTCTAGCATTCATGGTGAGAAATCATATGCTCTGCATTGCAGAGGAGAGTCTCTCCTGCAGGCTAATTCACGAAGATAATTTTGTATTAAATTTTACTTTTTCTTTTCTGAAAAAGTCCAATAGTGAATTTCAACTGCAACAGTGTGGTCAAAATTAAGACCAAAAATAATCCAAACAAACCAGTTGTTAGCTGTGGCATTGGAGTGAACCTTCAGCAATTAAGCCTTTTTTTTTCCTTTTTTTTTTTAAATTTTATTTTAAGAGTGTTGATTTGACCAGTCTTGACACAGTTTTTTACAATCTGCTCTCTCAACAGAGCCAAAAGGTGAGATGACTAGAGCTAACTGATGTGTGGAGGTGCTAATATGGCTATAAAGGTGTCTGAGTTGAGGCAAGAGGAAACCATCTGCTTGCAAGAACTGTTCTTACGATGTTTAGCACTTAGGTGGAAAATGGAGTCAATGCATGACTGTACAAAGCTACATCTACTTTGCACCTTGTCCTGAAGACCCTGAAAGAGCTGGTGCTTAAGTTGTGTGTTATTTCATGGAAGCAAAAAGAAAGGAAGAATGAAAGCAAATTATCTTGCTGCTTCTATCTAGGCTGCTATGATCCTATGATTCTGAAAGAACCATTATTGCAGCATCACACTGTGTAGTTTTTATTTTCTACAGGAAAGAAGGTATCATCCAACAAAAAAATATAGGCAAGGTAGAGTTCTCCCTTCTGCAACTGCAGTATCAAGCAAGGCACGAATTGATACATTTTTGCTATGGAGTTTTAAACTTGGAAACTTGCAGGGGGAGGAACTAAGATTAACCAAAGTTAAACAAAAGGAAGTTAGAAGTTTCCATTTTCACTTAGCAGTTTGGGGAAGAATTGGAACCTCCTAACCCCCCAGGAAGTGGGTAAATAAGGACTAATGGTTCCCAACCACACACAAAAGGAACTCCTACCTTCGATTTAAGCATGGAGGCCTGCTTTGTGAAACAGACTAACAAATAAAGCTGTTTCCAATAAAAATTTCCTGTTTCCTCCTTAACACATTTGCCTGCTGTTTGCTTACACAACACGAAGAATAAAGACTTCATTGTACTCCTTTCTGGTTTTGGTTTGTTTTTTTGTTTTGCTTTGGTTTTTTGGGGGGGTTTTGCTTTGGTTTGGTTTACTTTCTAAGAGATTTTCTTGTATATCAGGCCATTTAGAAATAAGAGCATGATTTCTTTCTTGCCAGCGGTTCTTTCATACAAGAACCTCCTGCTGGTGGGGGAGGGCACAGGACGCACATCTGAAAAGCTGTACATACATTTTGTGTCTGGAATGTATACTGAATTGTAGTTTATTGTAAAAGTTATAACTGGCAAAGATGTTAGATTCAGAAAGGAAGTGACATCAGAGGGATGGGGCAGTGAGGAGGGAATGAGACCAGTCCGTTGCCTGCAGCAACCTCTCTCAGCTCATCTGCAAGGTCTTCATCAGAAGGATGCTCATGGAGGGAAATTGCTTTGCACACCATGGCAGATTAAGTTGGGCTGAAGTAGGGCTTCCCTGAAGTGGGTTGCAAAGCAGTGTAGAGTTCCTCTGCAAGCTCCCTGTCCTTCCTGTGGCTTCCAGATGGCCCCAACCAAGCAGATGCTGTGCTCGGCAGTGAGTACATAGCTCAGGTAATGATCTGTAACTTAGGTCCGCTGGGAATCTGAATGCTTCTGGCTGCCCTGTCCCTTCTAAAACTTTTTAGAAATAGTGAAAAAAAATCTGATTCTGGAAGCTCTGTTCTCTTTTGTCTCTTGTGATCCTGGTGGCCATTAATCCAGATGACAAGGACTTGCACGTATTCCCATAGCCACCTGGATATGAAACCATGGAGCCTGGCAAACCAAGAGCCCCAGGGCAGATGCTGCTGAGCTGGAAGAAAAGCTGGTATTTGGAAAGTGTGGGAGTGAGTTTTCTCCTCTAGCATAGTTTAAATGAGTTGGCCAGAACCTCAGGTTTAACTAATGTATTTTATTCTCAAAAGCAGATTCAAGTTAAGTTTTGGTAATTAACTTTTTATCTATACAAGCTTTCAGCTGTGTAAGTTTGTATCTCCCATACCTCTGCCATGTCCCTCTCTGACACATGCTTTGTGGGCATGGAGGTGACATGGAGAGAGCCCTGGCCGCAGGGGACTCCCTGGCCCCTTCTTCAAGACAAGTCTCCAAACCTCTTGCCCTGCCAGGAGCCAGAAGCTAGAGCTATGGCTTTCCCAAAATATTTGAAATGGATATGGGGCAAATACTGCTTTTAAACCCTTGGTGCTGTCCTGTACCCAGCTCTGTACTAGTTTGCCTAGCCTAATTGATGACCAGGTGCACTGGTGTTTTATTATTCTCTGCATTTCTTGTGGCCACCCAAGAATAACTCAGGTGTTTCATTGCCTAGGTAGACTTCTTCGGAGATTCTCAAAGGTATTTTTGAAGCAGATATTCTCTGAAAATCCTAAAGGAACTTGACACCTGGATGCCCATAAAATATGACTCCCACATAAGTTGCATATATATTTGCAGTGCAGGTACACAAAGCTTCTGTAGAGAACCTTAAAAAAGTCTGATAAATGCATATTCATCACTTTCTGCTCTAGAAATATTTAACAGGTCATACACCTGGGGTGCTCAGTAAAGAACCTGTGAACAAATCCTTAAACACAGTTAAGAGTCACTGTAGTAGTAAGGAATCTGACACTTTTTTCAATTGCACTACAAGCATTACCTGGATTTTCAGGTACCTGGTTATCAGGGATAATACTTTTCTTTCAGTTTTAAATCAAGTAAAATTCTCATTCAATCCAAACACTTCTCCATTATGTGACCATTACGGTAGTGCATTTTATTTTAAATACTCTCAAGAATTGATTACAGATTTTTTTACTTTAGTATTTTAATTGCTTCTGAGATAATAATACCCTGTTGTTTGTTCTTGGTTTGTCAGTACAAGTTTTAAATATATTTTAGATTCTTTTTTTTTTTTCCTTCTTTATTAACTTTCCCATGTATTTCCTTAGGATACTGAAATTTAAGTGCTACTTTAGGCAAAACTTTACAATCACTTGCAATTGAAATCAAAGATTGCTTTTCTTAATGAGTAGCTAAGTCAATACATCTGTACGTGCTTGTTCTCATGTGGTCCCATAACCCAAAGGTGAAGCAAACACAAGTTACACAAATGCCTGCTTGTCCTGACTTCAGCGACAGTGGATTTTTAGCTGTTTATTTATCTGGAATGTTGTGCTTTGGCTCACCTTAACTCCTTGGTTTGGGTATGTATCTTAGCAAGGTAGTCTGGGAAAGCACAAATATTTTAACCCTGTTGCAGCGATTTGGAAAATTAGTGGGGGATTGCCAGCATTTTGGAGACGCTAAAATGTGCCTGCCATTTCATCTGATTTTAATTGTGTACCTGTATCATAACATGCCAAAATCTTGAGATATTTTACTGATGTTATGTTTGGCTCTTCACTGCCCTATATGCAGTAACTTGTAGTCTGAGCAATTCTGAGCAAAACTGTTAGCATGTAGTTTCTGCAGCAGGTAGCTATAGTATCCTCTCCAAGTAGGTGGCAAAATTGTCTACTGAGTTGTACATAATGAAGCTTTTCCTTTCTGGTTTGTCAAGAACAGTGACTATAATCGAAGCCACTTGACCTTTAAGAGTTTCTGATTGCTTACTGTCTTTTTGATCAGTTCTAAGCAGGGAGCTACATTCCCAGTAGCACTTTCTGGAATTTTTAGAACAAAACTAATTCAATCAGTTTCCTGAATACTTGGAGAATACCCTATATAGCTTTTGTATTTTCCTAGTTTGAGCTAATGAGATAATATATTCTTTATTTCTGCTTGTATTAGGTAACAAATGAGTGTATGTGTAATTTATTCACAGACTAATATAACCCATGTTCAGAATGTTTATTTTGGTGTAATGTATATGTATATGAATAATTTCATTTTGTGGCATGCTGGTTTGGGCAGTGTGAGGGAAAGTTGGCTGAATTTCCTGTAACATACCAAGTAACTCATAAATACCTTGAAGACCTCCAGTGAAACTAGGTTCTTGCTGGGTAGGAAATACACGCTTGAGTGAACTGCAGTACAGTGTGTTGGTTGTTCTTAGGCTTGGGTCTTGCAGTACTATCTACAATATGTTAAAGTGCATGGTGCCACAAGCTCTACTAGGAAATTCTGTCAAGACAAAATAGTTGTGCCAGGATGATCTCAAGATTTGTTGAACAAGCGCTGCTGAATTAGTTGCTGTGCTGGTTTCCGTAGTGTTAACAAAACCTGTACAGAATAATCCATAACTCCTGCAGTTTTTATCTGTGCCTGATTCTCCTAACTATTAAAATGATGAGCTGTTGGTGAATTGCAGATGAATGCTAGTGACTTCCCAGAATCTAAGACATGTTTTGATCATGAGAAGAAAAGAAAACTGGGATAAGCAAACCTGCACCTCAGTTTGAAGTTCCTGAATATCTTCCTGTTTGTTTTGTAACAGGAATAGTAGAAGTGGTGGAGAGGAAGTTTTTGCTTTGCAGATCACTAATAGAGGGGTGTCTTGTTTCTGTTCTCTTCCAGAAATAGAGGCCAAGGAAGCTTGTGACTGGCTGCGGGCTGCTGGGTTCCCGCAGTACGCACAGCTGTATGAAGGTAGGCACCTGAGCTTGCAAGTTGCTCATCCCCCTGGCAAGTTTTGGTCAATAAGATGTAATATTCACCAAGAAATAAGGTTCAGGGGCACAACTGAAGTGCCAGCACATAGGATGAATTTCTGGGACTGGGCTGCTTTCTGCTATGCACCACATGCATACATGTACCAAACCCAGTGAGACCCTAAAACGCTCTTGGAGTTTCTGTTTGTTCCGAGTTTCTCTTTTAGCCTTAATCTTGCAAATACCTTCATAGCACAAATAGTATTCCTGTACTTAAAACAAAAATAAACCATATTTTTTGTAAATTTAATGGTCCACTGCTATGAGCCCAGTCCTAGAGAAACACAGAAGCTGTGTCCAGCTCTGCCAGCCAGCTCTCCTAATGGAGCAGAGGTAGGAAATTCTGCATATGCATGGATGTGTCTGTACACATCATGATTCCCAAATCCTGTGTGGTTTTTCAGAACAGTTTGAGCGGTGTTAGACACAGGATCACTATGAAGGGAAAAAAGAACATACAAGCCATTGTGATGCATATGTGCAGCAGCTCCTCAAAGCGACTGACTGACTGGGCTCACCATATTTGTCTGTGGGATGGATTCACTTTTCATGTCCTCTTTTACAAAGGTTTTGCTCAAGGAAAACTATTGCCTTCATTGCCTCTCTAACCTACCAAGAACTTGCAATTTTGGCATGCAGTTCTTACACTCTGATGCAGAGGAACATACATAAGTTTGTTTTAAAGTGTGACATCCTAGAGGTCCTTTTTATAGAAGTATATTATTGTTGAGAATTTCCCCCCACCACCACCTAAAATTACTTGCATTGTAATGAAACTCCTGTGCACTCTTATCTACCTCTTCTTTTTTATAAAACAAACTGCAGCTGCTGCTTGTAAGAATGAGCATAGAAAGTCCATTATTTACAGTGAGTAACTGTTGGAAATTACAGCAAATGCTGAGCTGACCTTCTTGAAAAATGATCTCGTTGAGCTCTGATTTGCAGCTGCCTTGGCAATATGAGATGATAATAGCACTTTCAAAAGCAGAACTTGGCAAAACTTTTCTTTGCTGGTTCAGAAATTAAATTTCCTTTTATTATTGCTCTTCCTCTTTTTTTCTTTTTTTCCTTTTTTTTTTTGTTTTGTTTGTGCCAATGGAATTGCCAAGATTTTTTTGGGATGCAGAGCTGGGACTGTACTTCCAGTCTTTGTTAAAACTGGGGATGAGACTCACAGCTGAGTATGTGGGCTTGTGGGTTTCATGTTAAGCAGAGCTGTAAATGCAATAAATCACTTGCGTTCTGAAAACATGCTACCTGTGGTTACCATTGCCCTACCTAAAGACTCTAAACTTATATAAGATTTCTAATGTAGGACTATGTTCTACCTGACATCAAAAGGACTGCAGAGGTGAGAGCAAGAGGCAAGAGCAAGGCCAACCATACCCATTGAAAAGACAGCTGTCCTTATATGAAAACAATATACCATTGTCCTTTCCAAGACCCCTGGGCAGCAGCAAAAACAACACAAAACAGCAGCAGCATTAAAAAAAGGACTTGTGCAGACTATCAACTTCTTCCAAGTCACCTCTCGCATCTAAGTTCTTCAATATGTTTTCTTGTGGGCATTCTAAGGGTCTAGCTTTCTCAGAGGAAAAACTTACATCAGCACTGGTGGAAAATGCCACTTGAATGTTCTCAACCTCTTTACTTGCACCGTGCATGTAAAATAGTGAAGGCAAGAACTATGAATCAATTTGGTATAGTACAAGAGTTCTGAGATGTCACCTATATGGAATGGTCCCATGCAGTACACATTTACAATGGAGATTAATCAGTGACCCTTTGTCAGTTGCTTTGCTGAAACTGCAGTTTTCTGTAGAAAAGCTAGAATTTCTTGCATTTCACAGAATTCCGTTTTTTTAATTTTTTTTCATTCCCGAGGCAAAAGCAAGACAAATAGTTAATTTGAGAGTTTATCTATTGGTATAGAAAAAAGCCAGAATATTAATGACCTTTCCACAAACTAATGGCAGTCCTATTCCTTCCTTCATTTCAGCTCAGTTTTTCCTAATCTCTAGAGATTAAAATATTTTATAGCCAATCACTTGGACCAGGAATGTTGTATGCAAGCGCAACAGTGTATTGAAGAGTGTGTTCTTGTGTTGCTGTGTGCCCTGAACAGCTTTGGTGGGAGTTTTGGCTGTGCAAGGAATGCTGGATCAGGACCTGTATGACAGTCAGGAATCTGTGGAGGACAGTAAATAATATATATGTGGTTGCTGCTTCAGAGCTGTAGTAAATTTTCAGCTCTCTGCCAACATTGTTTCCTCCCCCTCACTCTCCCAGTTGTTTATCTAAATAATTCTCTGAGGAGTGGTATGGGATTCACACAGCTTGGCTTGCTTTCATTTCAGTCCATATCTCATTAATGTTGTAATAGTGTCAAACCTTTTAAATAGCCCGATTAACAGCCAAGGTGATTCTGTTTTTCATTATTTTCCAAAGATTTGGGTTTTACATTCTTCTTCTATTTGAGATATTAGTATTTTGATGGAGAATGTGTATTTATTTTAAATAAAACTAGCTAGCCTGAATCAGTTTCAGCTTCTGATGTCAGATAGGGAGCTCATATTTGTCTCTTTCTCTCTCTCCCATTGCTTCATCTCTGCTTTGCATACTTCCCCCCCCCTGTTTCGCATATGGACTTTCAGTCATCCAAAAGCCTGTACATGCAAAGGAAGCATCTCTGGCATTTGAGATGGTAATGTGTGTTTACCTCAGAAGTGCCAATCACTGGCATCTTGGTGAGCTCAACTGGAAGCAGATGGTTGTTTTGAAATAACTCATCGCTGGAACTAAGAGTGGTTTTGATTCCTTGTTTGTCTGTATTCCTACAGATCTCCTTTTTCCAATTGACATCTCTCTCGTCAAGCGAGAGCATGACTTTCTGGACAGAGATGCTATTGAGGCCTTATGCAGGTAGGTGGAAAAAAAAAAATCACACTACATTTTGAAACAGAACTCTTACCGTGTCATAGAAAGTATAACTTGGGAAAAAGCATAACCTCAACTGAATTATGTACCACTAAATAACCTTTTGCTTGAGACCTTTTGATTATTCACCATCAGTATGCAGTTTTCATTGTGCTGTGGAAAGGCATCATGAAGTTCAGAATAGGTGTGAAGGATGGGACAGGGCCCCACAGCCAGCTGCAGGGGCAGGAGTGATGGGATGGGTAAGATAAAAAGAGGGAGCAAGACTTAACACTGTGTGGCAGCATGTTTTTACAGAACTACAGTCTCAGCATTACCAGTTTTATCATAAGAGAGATTACAATGGCCCCATCTGAGACTTCCTTATCCATCAGTGACCTCCTCTAGTGCAAGTCCACAATCTTAAATGGTGAAAAATGCCTTAACTGTCCATATCTCCTGTTACCTAGAAATGAGTGCAGTTTTCTGCTCCTGTCCTCCATTATGGCACTTTTCCAAACTGTCTGCAAAATTAATGCTTTTGTATACTGCATGCATGATGTCTGCAACTCTAAAGGTCAGTAGTTCTAATGAATTACAGAACCCCTATAAGAAAGCCTTTAAGTTTATAGTGTCTCACGCCATCACTGCCATACTTGGAAGGGACGGAAAGGGACTGGAATTTAAAGTTCTTCAGAAATATTTACAAGATTTTCAAACTAAGAAAACAGATTGGTTGTCCAGTCACTGGGAGGGGAAAAATCTCATTAATGTTAAAGTCACACTCAAGATGTGCCCTGCCCAAGTGTAGGCCACCTACTCCTTTGATACTAAAACGCAATGCATTGGTGTGCTTATTTATGTGCTCTGGAACTTGTGAAGACATGGAATAGAAGGTGCAGCAACGTGAATAAATGATGGTTCCCAGAAGCCTGGTCTTCCCTTGCCAGGAAAACAAGATACAGTCAAGCCAGCATACTTTGGACCTAGTGCTTGCCTGCAAGAATACTTTTTAACCTGGCATTATTTATTGATATTGGAAAAAAAGGTAGCAGATTGTTTCTCACTGGTGCAATATGAATATGCCCTCTGTATATCTTTGAGATTTTCTGCTAGCGTGCTGTTAGTGTGGTCAATAAAAGCAGTTAGGACTTTATCTTTTGGAAGATGACTTCAAAAATGAAGCTAATATTTCTCCAGCAGTGTTCAGATCCCACCTCAGAGTAGAACTGAAGTAACTCAGTTAATCACCTTGGATGTCTGAATTTGGCCCTTTACCATTTGTGTTAGACAAAAGCAGTACATTATCACATTTCCACCTTTAGATTTTTTTTTTCCCACATCTCCTGGTTTTATTTTTTTAAAGCTCATTAAAAAACATGGAGAAGGCACGTGGTTTGGAATGCTGCATTTCTGCTTGAAGCCTGAGTTTATTTTGACTCATGCCACAGTCAGTGTGTAAACAGTAGAGTTTTACTCAGTAAAAGGCTTAGAGCTGCTTCACAGCCTCAAGTCTACCATTGTTTCTTGACTGTAAATCAGAATAGTATTGGAATTATTTGCATTTTCAGCACAGAGCTATATGAACACTGTTTGCAGTGGATGGTAATACTGAGAATCTGCTTCTGTGTTTAACAACTAGCATTCTGCCAGCAGTTTTACTTACCTTGTTCTAATTACTGCATGTGACTAAATAAACTAAAAAGACTGTAGAATCACAGTGGGATTTTTTTAAGTTTGAAGCATTTTAAATGATAGTTTTCATCTGAACAGTAATTTAATTACTATTTAATGATCTTATTAATGGAAGCAGGAAAACTAACGTAAGTTTAAAACCAGCTTATTAGTAAATGTTTTGCTAAATTCCTTTCTAAATTGAAAAGGTATCAATAGCTACCCCATTAAGGATTTTAAGGATTTTCTTGAAAAATTTTAAGTGTAAAGTGGGTTGAGACTTGAATTACAGAGATAGCATATGGCACTTGGTAACAGTAGAAGACAGATAGTTAAGAAATGTCATTTAGTGATCTTATAATGAAATGTAGGGTTAAAAATGGAAGAGCTATGACTCATTTGTGAGGATACTTCATGTAGTGACTGCACAAAGTACTGCTGGCCTTAGTTTCATAAGAATTTATGTAGATTAATGACTGCAAATTTCTCTCCAGATGATAACTCGTTGTGTAATGCACTCATGAAACTAAGTACTGAAACATGCTTCTCCCATAAAGGTTGTTGCTAAGTACAAAATACATAGCAAACCACGATGGAAATCCTATTTAATCTCCTTACGCATAGCTAGAAAACTGCCACACTGTCTACGCAAGAGGTTTCTTAAATCTTTTACCATTAGGACTTCTCATCCAAGAAATCAATTGTAATGGGTTGGCATGAGCAGCATTCACTGCTCATATCAATTGGTTTATTGGGATCTGGCCTCCTTTGCAGGTTAGAAAGTGCAGATGAACCGCAGGAGCCAACATAGGGGCTGTCCACTGCTGTGAGACAAGAAAGCCCTTGTATCATCAATAAGATACAGGTATAATGGAGCTGGAATATGCCCTGTAAGGAGGAATTAAGTATTTTAATCTGTTAAGAAAATATTTTAAAGTTTAAAGCTAGATCATACAGTTGCTCAGATTGAAAATTGTAGTTTAAAATGTGCAAGTCTAATATTCTGCATTGCTACCACTTTTCTGGGGTGCACGTAGTAAGAATTTACTCTTGTTAATAAGGGCAGAATGAATTACCTGAGGTTATAGCCAATGTGGAACTCAATGGTATCTCAATTAACAAAGACTTCGTATTATTAGCCCATATTTTACTTCATAAATTATCTGAAGTTAGGTGTTCACACTGCAATTTTTGACAGTGAATGTCTTGTTCAGGCTCTTTCTTAAAAGAAGTTCAGGCTAAACTAGTTTGGCCATCTCAGAGGAGAAGACTAGGAAAAATGCATCATTTGCTCATTTCTGAGAGAAGCTCCAGTGCCTCGTGTTCTGGGTGTGGCAGGTTCAGGCTTCTAGTGTAAGTGCTGCTCAGGGCTGATACGGACCAGTCCTGACAGAGGCTGGGACTGAGAAGCAGGTTGTCTTGCACTCGTCACCCTCAGGAAGAAGGGATTTGCAGAACCAGAGTGAAGGAGGTTGAGAGCCTGGGTAGGAATACATGGAAGGCGAGGAAAAATGAAGTCTTAGAGATAAAACGCTCCACAGGAGTAAGATGCCATCTGTATGGTAAGATGTATAAAGAGAAGGCTGACTCAAAGTCATTTACATAAATGATGGGAAAGAATATTATCTTGTCATCCAGGCAGTCATCTAGAAAGTGGCCAGGATAGGAGGCATTGTAGAAATTGAGACTGAGATAGCCAGTGAAAGCAGCTGTAACTGCTTTATGCGGCAATCCTGCCCCATCCCACTGTCTCCCACCTTTCCTCGCAAAGGTGTCTCTGAGACAGGTTTGGGCAGAATAAGACAGAGCTAAAGAATGAGGCAGGTCTGCTGACTGTCAGTAGGGAAATCATAAGTTGAATTTATACCTGGGAATGGAATTACCAAAGAAGAAGGTCCAGTGCCAGAAGAGAAAGTTTCGCTTCTTTAACAAGCATGGATCAGATGAGAAGATCTGTTGAAAACAAACACATCCTTATGTGTGTAAAAAAGTACTGCAAAGCATGCGTGAAGTGAAGGTTAATGAAATTTGTATAGATAACTCTCATCCTGGCAAAGCCTGTATTTTAGTTTTCAGACTCAGTAATGTGTTTGGAAGGCAGTTTTGCATATTGGCCTGTGTTTTCAGCGTCCTGTAGCTCAAGGGCCTGGACACTACTGAACTCCAGCAGAAGTTAAAGCAGGATGTGTGATGTATGTAATGAAAGTTGCAGACCTGAGGCAATTGCTGCAGAGCATTTAGGCTTTAAAAGGGAAACTGGTTTTGTGATGAAATAATGTAAGATGTGTAACAGAGCCTCTGTTTGCCTCCCTGCTATTGTATTTAACCTTGCTCATTGGGGGTTAGCTTATCTTGCCTTCATACTCATTTTTGTGAGGTGTGTGCCAGGGGATTTTTTTTCTTAAACACCCTCTGTGGAAGCATAGGTCTTTGCTCTGCCCTTTTCCACCTATTTCAAGCTTTTAATTTGAGTAGGAGAAAAGTCTGGGGATGTAATCTTTGTGAAATCAGAGATCGTCTTTATTAGCAGTCAGACAGGCTGGAGCTAGATAAAGCCTGATACAGGGATTTGGTGATAACTTCTCTCCACATAAGTCAAAGGTTGGAGCACTGTGAAATTTGTAAATTATTACACAATATAGAACTGAAACTAGTTTAATACTCCCTGGTCTTGATGTCCAGGAGTTTGATAGGAGAATGTTTTTATAGCAGAGAGAGGGAGATGGCTTTCTGCTGCTGTGTGGCCTCTTAAAAACTGCAATACCAGTTTTGTTGTGTAGCATGTAGATGGGACATTCACCCTTTCCCCATGCCATAAATACAATTCCTCTGAAATTCACTGGACTGGTGCATGTACCCGCCAGCTGCACCCAGCAGGACTGAGCCTGCTGCCTTTTAAAGTCAGAGCAAAGATGAAAATAGAGAGATCTGGATAACTTTCCTAACCTGCCACTGCCCTACTATTTGACCCATGGCAATTCTTCCTGTTTCTCTTCTCTTCTGCTGTGTTGTGGCTGGGTCTAATTATAGATCAAAATGCCTTTTTTTTTTTTTTTTTACTGCAAAACTGCAGCAAAAGCATCAGTAGGAGCTTTTCCATTTTCTTTGATGGCCTCAGGATCAAGCCCTGTGTAAATACCATCTGCAACCAATCCTGTGCATAAAAGGAAAGAGGAAAGAGAGGAAACTAGTAATTCTTCCTGTGCACACATTTTATAGATTCAAGTTACAAGTTTCATGAATGTGAAAAGGCTCATCTGAAGCAACAACACAAGTCAGCATTTCTTTTTTTTGGTAGTTTTTCAAAGCTTCTGATACAGGCTCTCATTTACACTTTGCTCAAATGAATTTTGTGAAAACTATACATCTTCCTTCAGAATGATTAGGCTTTTTAAAGCTCAGTTTTGCTCCTGTTGAATTTTGTCTGCAGTCCAGCTGAAGGAAGGGGGCAGGTCTGCACCTCTGCCTCCCCAGCACACACAACCCTTCACACAGCTCAGGGAACTGCCCTGGGAGAAATTCAACCTATGAAAGTGTTGAAAGATTATTCTTCTGCTGGTGGTACAGCCTCACAAGTGGAAGTATTAACACAAGGGGCCAAACCATCCCTTCCATGGAGCTGCTGCTTCAGCTTTTCTGTCTTTTGCATCACACCTAGCCTGTGCCTGCCCTTTGGCTAGCCAGAGCAGCACCATTGCTCTAACTACATTTTGCCAGTACACGTTGAAGCTGAGCCATGTCCCTGGAGCAGTTTCTGGGGAAGCAAGGGTTGGGAGAAGGACAGGAGGAGACCACAGCAGCCCACACTTACCTGTGCATAAACTGCCATGGAGCTGCGTGTTCAGTAACGTAGTTTTGCTCTGCTTTAAGCTGTTTGTGCTCAGGATTGCACACTAAGCCTTTGGGGAGGGGGAGAAGAAAGATTTTTTGTTTTTGTTTTAGTGATACCTGCCACATCAAGTAGTTCATCAGGGAACAGAGAGATGCTTCTATACATTCATTCAGTACTTCAAGATATATGTCCAGACTGCTGTCACATTTCACAAGGAGGCTGGTTAACTGTTGCTAAAACAATTTATTTTTTGTTTAAATTTTAGTCCTTCAGAACCAATATTCTTATGTCTAACAGAAACTTTCAGTTTAGGAAGGAAAAATCAGGTTGTGTTTCCTTGTTTTTTTTTTAAACTGGTGTGTTGTCTTGTCCCAGGACTGAATTGAAAAGAATCGTTGCTCACAAACAAAACAGACCCCTAATAAAAAGTGGAAAATAAGTTTTCCTATGGGACATTTTAGCTTATAAAGTAGTATTTTAAAGCAGCATGTGGTTTCTCATGAGCACATGTATGCAGCATCAAATAAGAAACCTTTTCCATTATTTTCAGTTGGTTGACATTACTCTTTTCGAGGTTTGGATGTCTGCTATTTAAACAAATGTAATTATCACAATTCTTTGGATGTAACTCACTTCTCAACTTGGTCTAAGTTTCCATTAACTTCTCTTTACTTTGATGCAGGTAATTGCGACAAATAGTCATCCATCCCTCCCTCTGAGGTTAGAATACAGCCAAATGTAATGGGTTAATGGTTAAGTATCATTAGGGCTCTAATTGAAACTCTGCTTGTGGCTATTTGTATGCAAAGCAGTTTGGGAACAGCCTTTGCAAAAGCTTTTGAACTGGAGTAGCCTGTGTCAAAACACTGGAGTGTTCTCTTAATATGGTTTCCTTTGCTTTGCAGGCGCTTAAATACTTTAAACAAATGTGCAGTGATGAAGCTAGAAATTAGTCCCCACAGGAAAAGGGTAAGTTCCTTTAACATCTTCTGTTACAACATTGTCAATAATAAAACTGAAAAGAAAACAAGGCATCTAGGAGGTTGCTTAGCTGCAGTCTAGGATAAGACCTGAGTAGAACCTGGCAAGGGGACACAGTCAAAACTCTGCTTATGTTACACTTTGTGTTTTCACTGAGGGAAAACTGCAGGGCTTGGCCACAAGCACAGGTTACTCCTCTAGCAGACTCTTCCCCGGGATGCTGCTCCCAGTCTGAAAGGCACTGGGCTTCTCTGCCTGCCAGTGAGGTTGTCCTTGTTGGAGCATATTACCCACACTCAGGCGGGATTGTAAAGAGTAGGCACAATGGAGGGGATCCTGACTGCCCATGATGAGCTGCCCTGAATGTTACATCGTCTTTGGCATTATCTTCACAGTTTTAATTGTTTGCCATCACGTTAGAATTGTATTATTTTATTATGATGTAGACAGGAACAGGTAGATTGTGCTTGGCCTGCAGAGGGAAGAGCCAGTCATTTCTAGGATTGGTCACGCTGTTTCCTTGTTTTTTAATTGCATAGCTCAAAATTAAAGCAATATATTTACAGAATACTCCAGCTACCTTTTTAGAAAGTCTGAACGTTTCCAGGGAGCTCAGCAGGAATTAAAAGCATTTCCTGAATCTTCAGTATCCCTATGGAGTGTGGTGAGAAAAAAAGAGCACCTACTGTAATTTCAGTAGGGTATTACTGACAGAAAGCTGAGTTGCTGGGGTTTGCCAGTAAGGTACCACTCAATAGCTGCCTTAAAACTATGTGTGTGTCCTAGAAGGGATCAGGAGTTGATACCATCCCCTGGGATATGACAACTGCAGATAAAGATGACTGAGCTAAGGCAATACAATGCTGCCCTACCCTTGGCAAGAATGCATACAAATGCTCTGAGGTTGTTTACCAGGAATTAATCCCCTCTTTCCCTATCTGTTTGTGGTATGCTGGAAACAGCATCCAAGCTCCAGAAGATAACACTCTGAGGCAGCATCTATAGGAGCTATTTAAAAGTAGGAATAGACAGCTGGATTGCTGTTTATGACCACCAGAAGATTTCTTCTCCTTGTTCCTGAACCTTGTTAAGACTGGAATGATCAGTATTGCTAGTAGAGGTCAGACCAGACCCAACTTCAGGTCCAAACCCCAGATCTTCCGGAGCCTGGACATTACCTTTTATTTCAGTCCTTCCTGATTTTCTTTCACCACCCATGTTCTGGCAGATGACTTGGATCCTATTCCCTTAGCCTTTAAAGCTTTTTAACACTAGGAGAAAATAGTGCTGACAGAAACATATGTTTCTTTATGTTTTATTTGATGTCTTTGCAAATTAAGATCACTTTTGTTCCAGTCAAACCACGTTCACCACCAAACCATCATTATCCATTGGCAGTTTCAGGTGACTTTTCCTCCTGAAAACTTTAAATAAGCAAGCCAGTCCTCTTAGGTTTTTGTCTGAGTCCTGGTCAGAAGTATTTTGCAGTAGCTGGGAAACAAAGAAAATGATGCTTGTTCTGTGTCCCATATGTATTCTGTTATAAAAAATAAATAGGATATTTCACTTATTTTGGTGAGCTGAAGAAACATGCTATAAAAAAATAATAAAAAAATCTAGGAGAGGAGCAGTAACTAAAGTATGCATAAATAAAATTCTTGAAATATGAATAATTTACTTGTTTTTCAGAGTATAAATGTTTGTGATCCTGGCACACAAATAGTTACAGTCTGGGACATGCATGTGTGTTTGTTTTTAAATTAAAGCAATCTAAACAAATGAAGTGAAGCTTCTGAAGCTGGATGGCAATTAGTGTCTCCTGCTCTGAACACCAAAGGTTATTTTGTGGTTTCATGGTGTCATGTTAAAATATCTTCATTGTTTTTATTCTTCCAACATGAAATTTTCCAGATATTCGGAAGACCAAATATATCAGTCCCAGGATCATTCCCTTTCAGTATTTAGTTGAAAAGATTGTAGGCGTAAGTGATGTACAGTAATTGTGCCCTCAGGCATTACTCATACATCAAACATCATCAGTGGGGATGTTATTTACAATTTACTTACTGTGCTATACTGTCAGTGAGCTCTTGCTGCGGTATCTATGAGTGCTAAAGTTTGCCTGGAGCAAGACTGAAGTAGAAACTTCACAGGACATTCTTAAAATGTTAGCTGCTAGCCTGTGGGAGGAAGAGTGGACCAGGTAAGAGCCTGGAGGCATCACACTCTTGCAGTGCAGGAGTTTCTTTTGCTATCTCATTAGTCACAGTGAGAAGACCATTCAGGCTTCTCGAATGGGTGAGGAATTAAGGCACTACAATTCAGAATGTATGAGAAACATCTTGTAATTGCAAAGAGGAGTGTAAACACACAGCCACTATCAACAGAGTGTAACACTGGAGAGAGTCCAGAGGGACCACAGCCCCCGACTGACTCCACTTTAAAATTTTATGCATGCCAGGAATTTTCATTGATCTGAGGACTGTCCACTGTGACCAATTAATTAAAAGTCTGTGGATACTAGGTTTTTTAGAAAAGAGCAATTTAAAGAAGATTGTATTGTTTGTTTCTTTTTACAAAGCCTATGTCTTTTGTATTTAAAAACTGTTAAAATATATGGCCTGTCGTGGGTTATCTTTTCCTGTGATGTTCTTTATGGCCTAATCTTCCTTTCCCTGAAGTAAAAGACTGTTTTCACTTTAAATTCAGTGTGAACAAGGTCATGCCTAAAGCATTTTAGTGGGTATTGTATTTAAATGCAACCGCCTTCACTGTTCTGGCAGTTTGCAAGCAGTACTTTCAGGTTTTTTCTTCCCTGCAGAGTGAAGATTCGGATGAAGATGAACCGTGTGCAATAAGTGGCAAATGGACTTTTCAGAGGGACAGCAAGAGGTGGTCAAGACTTGAAGAGTTTGATGTGTTCCCTCCAAAGCCGGACTTGAATACACCCTCCCCAGAAGCTCCTCACCTTATTAATGCAACAAGCCGTGAGAGTGTACTAACAGACCTCAGTGAACGCCAAGAGGTAGCTTCCATTCTGAGCATCAGCAGCACCAGCAGCCATCAACCAACCCTTCAGAGTGAGGCATCTACCACCAGGACAAACTCAGTTGTGAGCGTTTGTTCATCCAGCAATTTTGCAGCAAATGATGACTCATTCAGCAGCCTACCCTCGCCCAGGGAGCTGAATAGCTTCAGCTTCAACACCAAAGCCAATGAGAAGAACGCCAAGTCCAAAACAAAGAGCCTGCTCAAGAGAATGGAGAGCCTGAAAATCAAGAGCTCTCACCATAGCAAGAGCAAAGCTCCTTCAAAGCTTGGCCTTATTATTAGCGGGCCCATCCTGCAGGAGGGCATGGATGAAGATAAACTGAAACAACTTAACTGTGTAGAGATTTCTGCTCTCAACGGCAATCACATCAGCCTCCCCATGGTACGAAAGAGGAGTGTCTCCAATTCCACCCAGACCAGTAGCAGCAGTAGTCAGTCTGAGACAAGCAGTGCTGTCAGCACACCCAGTCCTGTTACACGAACACGCAGCCTCAGTGCATACAATAAAAGGGTGGGCATGTACCTGGAAGGCTTTGACCCCTTTAACCAGTCAACGTTCAGTGACGTGATGGAGCAGAACTTCAAGAACCGGGGAAGCTTTGCAGAAGACACAGTGTTTTTTATCCCTGAAGATCATAAGCCTGGCACTTTTCCCAAAGCACTCTCCAACGGCAACTTCTCCCCAACAGAAAACAATGCCTCTGTGAACTGGAGGACAGGGAGTTTCCATGGACATGGACATCTCACCCTCCAGAGGGAAAACAGTGGCGACAGCTCCAAAGAGCTGGGCATGGGGAAAAGGCGCAACTCCTCCAGCTCAGTGAGCAGCCGCCTGAGTATTTATGACAACGTGCCAGGCTCAATCTTGTATTCCAGTACAAGTGATCTGGCTGACCTTGAAAATGAAGACATATTCCCAGAACTAGATGACATCCTGTACCACGTCAAAGGGATGCAGAGAATAGTAAACCAGTGGTCAGAGAAGTTCTCAGATGAAGGGGACTCCGACTCAGCGCTCGACTCCATCTCCCCGTGTCCTTCCTCTCCAAAGCAGATCCACCTCGATGTAGATAACGATCGAACAACACCCAGTGACCTTGACAGTACAGGGAATTCACTGAATGAAACAGAAGAGCCCTCGGGGATGCAGGACAGGAGGGACTCTGGGGTGGGCGCATCACTGACGTGGTCCAGCAGGTAAGATCATGAGCACCAGAACTTGGAGTGGCCCCAGAAGGTCCCTCCGGTGCACCACACTCAATTAGGTTGCAGCAGAAGTTGTGGCCTTTCAAGCACATACGTGCTGTTCCCATCACATCTCAAAGCAATTATAGACAAGTGAAGTATGTGTGCAAGACTTCTAGACAAATGATTCCCACCCTTCGTAGCTGTATGTTTGCATGTGCAGCCTGAGTTGTCATTGAAAAACTGCCCTCTCAGCAACTCAGCGTTAGGAGCAGTGTTAAGGCAGTTTGGAGGGATGGTGATTCTTCAAACTGAAATGGTGTGTGGGAGGGAGAGGGACCTCAAGTAGGATTATTCACTTTTTAAGTTGGCCAGGAGAACCAGGGTAAGTATGGTCTGGTTTGTGTCAGGGTATAGTAAAAGCCTTGACTTTTAGACTGTTTCAAAAAAATTGCACTTTTCAGTAGCAGGCTGTTTCCTCAGAGAGTGCTAGGGCATTATATCTGAGGGGAGAATTAGGTTTGTTGACTTTCCTTTGATCGCTGGAGCACAGTGGGCGACTTGGGGGAGCTGTAGTGGTCTCCCAGTTTCTGTTGGGATTTTTACCATAGAATAGATGACTGTATTTTGTATTGTGAACAGAGCAAGGAGTTGAACTCCATCTGGCTTTGTTTCCAGTTTGTCTTTAAAACTGGTGCAAATCATTTAGGGCCTGGTTTCTGCTGTTATTTAGTTGCCTACAGCTGCTTGTATAAACTTAATGAGACTTTTAGAACTGCTTAGTTCCCATTTGATGTGTCTTAAAAATTTGGGCCCTTTCTTCTTAATGGAGTTTTTTGATTCCTGCTGCCTTCATACTGAAAGAGCTTCTGAAAGAATGGTGGTGGAGGCCTCTGAAAATGTCTGGTAGGGCAAGATGGTGTAGTTAACACTGAGCTGTGGGTCAGCTCCCATCTGAAGCACCTGCATGTGCTGCATTGCACTGGGTGAGGCAGAGACACTGCCGGCTGATACTGGTGGAATCTCAGAAGATGGCAGCTGCCAAGGGCAGGGAGCTCAGCGGTATATTCCTGCCTGCATCTTGCAGAGGCATTTCGGTTACCAGTCCTTGCTCTTTCTCCTGTATTCTCTGTAGGCACAAGCTGAGGTGGCACAGCTTCCAGAGCTCCCATCGGCCCAGCCTCAGCTCAGCCTCGCTGCAGATCAACTGTCAGTCTGTGGCGCAGATGAACCTGCTGCAGAAGTACTCTCTCCTGAAGCTGACTGCTCTGCTGGAGAAGTACACACCTTCCAACAAGCACGGTTTCAGCTGGTAAGGGCACAGTGCCATGTGTAGACAGGTCAGCTATAGAAGCACGACAGTTGAGTTCATCCTAAGCAACATTTGGAAAGATGCAATGACTCCCTCTGTCCCTCTTTTTCCATATTTGCACTTCTTCCTCCGGCCTGTGCTGACAGTGATTTGTCGTTTCCTAAGACAGGGCTAAAATCACTAACCCTTTACGTAAGTGTAATCTTCTTAGGCTTGAGAAGTATGTTCATAGGAGGCATGTGAGGAAATAAAAGCAGTGAAGTACAGGCCAGCTTTCTACACAGGAAGGTGTCCACTATCCATAGCAAAAGAAGGATTAATTGTTTGTTGAGACAGTTAGCAAGCAGTGGCACAAACCTCTGTGGATCCTAAGAGGCTTGCTTTTCTTCAGTCATTCTTAAATAATTGCATTAGTTTATCTATATCATCATGTCATTAAATAATGTAAATTTCCTTTAGTTCTAGTGTCTCATTAGCCAAAAATTATCTCCCCTCTTTACAGCACATTAAATCCACCACTGTAAATCCAGTTAACTTGCAAAAACGATGAGGGGGAGGGGAAAGAAAGGTTGGGAGAACCATGGAGTTTTTTTTGTAGGCAGAGATTTCTGCTATGGCTAGGTGTTTGTAACCCATTTGAATTTATTTTTTTTGTCTGAAGAATGAAATAGAAAGCTCTTTTATTAATTGTATCTGCAGTAGAGCCCGTGTAACCTTCAGGATGCAAAAGACGCAATAAAATTTTTCTTCTCCCTACCACAGGCCAGCCTCCTCCCTTCCCCAGGAGTCATAGAGAGTATTTAGCTTCAGCATCAAAGTACCTCCTGTTCAAAGGCTGTTATTATGTCAGCCTTTCTAAATACAGAAGTTGTTTGTTCTGAAAGACAGAAATAAGTATTGACCAGTTATCCCTGCATGCTTCAGATTCTCAGTGGAGATCGCAATGTGTTTTTTCACATTCCATTGCCATGTTTTTTGACAAAGCAAGTATTATTCATACATATATCAATAATGCCCTAAACTTAACTATATGGCAATACAAATTGGTTCTGGTTTACTATGTAACGGATTAGTCAGCTGTAAATCTAATGCACTGTTTGTATAGCTTCATTGTATATTGAAATGTTAAATAGGTCTCCCTGTTTTCCAGTGCTTCTGTGTCCTATTAGTTGTTGCACTGGACATTAGCTTTTCTCCTTGTTTAGGAAAATGATCTCAATATTTTCACATTTTAATGGCTTTTTTCCCCCTCTATGAAACCAATACTCTTGGGGACCTGGGGATAAATAATTCTTTTGTATTTAGTAACTTTTTCCTTGGAGTCATAAGCAGATGGAAAAGCCTCATTGAAACTGGAGTGGGAGGGGGTGGTAACAACAGTCACTGGCTGACAAGGAGGGGGGTCCCTCAAAGGGGTTGTTTATAGAGCTGAAGTTTTTAGCTGACAAACTTAAATGTATTACATCAGTTTCCTGCTGTTATGCACACTGGTGGGTGGTGGACACAGTTTGAGGACTTTGCAGAGCAAGTAGTTGACATACAAAAGCTCATTGTTCAAGTGCCCATCTTCTCCAAAACCTAAAGCAGCAGTGTTATAAGGGGTCACTGACCGCAGGATTTATTTTGACTCTTTTGCAATTCAATCTGGCCCCTGCAGTTTTACCCTGTAGCTTTTGTCCTACTAATATTGATGGAGTAGCACCACATTAATACTTACAGGCAGCATATGGCCCCAAATGTCAAGCCTGTCTCTTACAGAAACTCTGTTTTCTGTCCCCTCCCCTTTCCCAGCCCTGAATGGATTAACTAATTTATATTGTCACTGCTTTTCATGTTACTAAAATATTTCACTTATTTTTCACCGACTTTCTGAATTACTGCAAATATATAAGAAAAACGGTCATCAGAGCTTTAGTTTAATTTTCTCATTCCTTTTGCTTAAATAGGGCAGTACCAAAATTTATGAAGAGGATAAAGGTGCCAGATTATAAAGACCGAAACGTGTTTGGAGTACCGCTGCAAGTCAACGTCCAGCGCACGGGGCAGCCTCTTCCACAGAGCATTCAGCAAGCCATGCGGTACCTCCGCAACCACTGCCTGGATCAGGTAGGTTTTGGTGTGCTCTCATCCCATGCAGTACCCAAAACTCATCTGCCCATGAACTTCTATTGTTCCTGGGTCAGACTGAAAAAGTAGACTAAAACCAGGACAAAATAGATAATTAATGCCAGGAAAGCTTTCTTTCCATGAAATTAGAACCCATACATAAGAAGCTAAAGAGCATACTTAGATTTCAAATTTGCTGGACTCATTGTAAATGTGTTTACATTTCCATATATATTTAGGTTGGACTGTTTAGGAAGTCTGGAGTCAAATCAAGAATTCAGGCTTTGCGTCAAATGAATGAGAATTCAACAGACAGCATCAGCTATGAAGGCCAGTCTGCTTATGATGTAGCAGACATGTTGAAGCAGTTCTTCCGTGATCTCCCTGAGCCTCTCATGACCAACAAACTCTCTGAGACCTTCTTACAGATATACCAATGTAAGTACTGAGATTTTTATGGCTAGATGGCAAACGGTCATTTGTGTAGCAAGGGTGGAATGGTCTGCTACTGCTTCTCTGGGCACTACGCTGCCTCGTAAGGAACTGATTTTTGATGTTCTAGTTGTATAATGATTCCTAGTGTAAGTTCTTTTCATTTAATCTTTCTCTATAGTTATAAATCCTCCATCACTTGCTAGAAATTTTCCTCTCTTCTATGAGCATAGTAGATATTATGATTTGAAAATAAGCCACATCTGATGTGGCTAGGTAGAAGAGCTGTGCAAACACTAAACTAACAGAGTTTGGGGCTTTCAAGGGGATTGAAATCCACTAAATTACTGAGAATTTTTTGTAAGAGCAAGACTGCCAAAAAATTTCTGTTTTCTTATAATTCATTCTTTTAACCTGCGCCACAACTTTTGAAAACAACCTTTATGTGTAAAGCTTTTCAGTTATTGACTTTACCAATAGGTAACATAACCAGAACATGCTTAGAATAAATCCCGTAAAAAATGGAGCCTTATCAATGCACGTGGAAAGAAAGGATTAATCTTTTAGAGTTGGCAAGTTCAAGTCCAGCAAGGGAAGCATTCTCTTTTGTGAGCTAGATAAATTGAGTTCTGTATAGATGGTAATTTTGTGGTGGATCTTTCCAAACAACACGCTGTCTTTCAAAAATTTTCTTCACCATTGATTCATTGGGAATACTCTCACTTGATAAAATGGCCAAAGATCAATTAATGTTTGGTGACCAGAACTCCAAAGCATTTTGAAATACTCATGCAATCCAAACCAATTGGTATACTATGGGCACCTTGCTTATCCTGTTGTTTCTCTCCCTAACACCACCCCAGCTCTCTCCCTCTGTGTTCCTCCCATGGTAGCACAGCTATAACAGAACTTCCTGCAAAAAGCACCTTCTTTGAGCCATTGCTGTATTTTGAGCCATTGCTGTATTTTATGCCTTCCTTAAGATGATGGTTAAAACAAGGTTATGGGAACTTCCTTCAGAGCTCTGTAGGTCGAGGTGACTGTTTAAAATACAAACATACTTACCATTACTTCAGTGCACAGATTTTTTGTGTGTGTTTGGATTCCCAAGAAAGTTTATGGGGAAAATTAATCAGACTCTCCACTTCCGTGCATATTAACAACTCATTGTGGGTTTAGTGCCAGAAGTTTGACAGAGCATTGCAGAAGTATCTGTTCTTTCCCTTTGCAGGCGGTAGGTCTGAGGAATCCCCAGAGGTGGTCGGGAAGTATCTCTGTGTAAAGCAAAGAGCTTAAAAGCAGCTGTAAATTTTGCTTCCCTGCAAAGGACGAAATTTCCCTTTGCTTTGGTGTTATGCACCAGGCTGCACTCTGGAATTGACTGCACGTGGCTTAAATATGCTTTGAACTGATTGAGGGGAGAGTGTAAAAAACAGAGGATTTTTGCTTAAAATTGCTTTTCCAACTCACCTGCTAGCCTTACAAAGTTGATGAAGCCCAAAGCAAATACCATTGAAATATCTGGTTAGCACCACGTGCATTATGAGACATGCAGGGAGGGTGGTGTGGTGCTAATGATGATATAAACGCTCCAGGACTCAGACTCTGATGTTGTCTTCAGAAATGGCTTGTTGGAAATCCCTTTAAAAGAAGCAGATCTGGTCTGGATTATTTCAGTTTTTGTTCCCTTCAAGTCTGAAGGAGAGGGCCTTATATATAGAGACACTCGTCAAATTTTTCCAGTGGCTGTTTGTTGTTAGTAACCAAGGAGCTGTTTAATGGTATGGGGCTTCACAGCGTTGACTTTCTTTTTCCACCGCATGACTTTGAATGATCTGCTCAATAAAGCAACCCTCTGTGTTTGGTAAAGCACTTTCTGGATATTTTATGACATCATTGTTGAAAAGGTTTGCTAGCCAGTTTATTTAATTAATTCACCTATTTGAAAATGCATTTGTGTTTTGAATTTCTTTGAAAGCCAAAGAATTTCTGAATTGGCTGCACTGTTCGCTTGTTCACTGCCGGACTCCAGGCTTCTGTCATTTTAGTGCATCTGTGGGAGCATGGAGCTGTTGAAATTAAATCTAAAATTAACTCTGGCCTAGGAACAACTTCTTGCTTGCATTTTTTGTGAAGCAGGAAATAGCTGAGTGCAGTTAAACTAGTGGGTTAAAAAAAAAAATTCCTTCATGTTTCCTACGAATGGTATGCAACCTGAAGGAAATAACTTCAAACTTGAGTTAAATATTTGAGGCTGGAGTTTGCTTTGGGATGTATTCATGCTGTGTGTGTGGAAAATCAATGGGCTGATGAGAGAATTACTAATATTATGCAGATGTGCCGAAGGACCAGCGTCTCCAGGCTATCAAGGCTGCAATTATGCTTTTACCCGATGAGAACAGGGAGGTCCTCCAGATCCTTCTGTATTTTCTGAGTGATGTCACAGCTGCAGTGAAGGAAAACCAGATGACACCAACAAACCTGGCCGTCTGCTTAGCACCTTCACTCTTTCACTTAAACACTCTCAAAAGAGAGAATTCTTCCCCAAGGTAAGTCTCTGGGGAGCGGGGCTCATTGCTGCTGGTCCCATGCCACAGCTAGCAGCAATGTGCAACAGTTATGGTCTAGCATTGGCCCTACCAGTTGTGATCACATCAGATACCTCAGAGGGCACCGAGTCTAGAAAGGTTATGGGATCTTTCCTTTTGTTAGGGATTTGTTAAAATATAAGCAAGTCTATAAGAAGGAAGAAACGGGGGGGATTCCAAAGAAAAAGTTTAGAGAGCGTAGCAAGAGAAGTCAGTAACACCATGCTGAGATTGGTCCTGGGCAGCACTAGTCTAGATCACCAACAGGTTTGGGAATCCTACTGTTCTTTTACCAAGTGTCTGTCTTACCTGTCTTACTCTGCATTAAATAACCTGATTTGTGTGTGTGTGTGTGCTCTTTATCCCTGTGAAGGGTGATGCAAAGAAAACCAAGCCTGGGAAAACCTGATCAGAAAGACCTAAATGAGAATTTGGCTGCAACCCAAGGGCTAGCTCATATGATCGCTGAATGCAAGAAGCTCTTTCAGGTAAAACACCTATTTGCAAAACTGAGGGGTGGAATATTGGCCACCATGGCCTAAATGTGCTCTATAATGGAAAGCTAGGAATGTCTCTGTATTTTAGTGAAGTTTAATACATGATAAAGAGCTTTTTGAAAAACTCTGCATCCTGATCTGGATACATACTTGAATTAGAAGTGGCGTGAGAAGAAAAGAGAGTTGCTTTATTGACACTGGCACTTAAAAGTCATGAGACAGTTATGGGGTTTGGGACACTTTTGTTAAATCCAAGCTGCATTTGAAATATGTTTTCAAGCTTTTATCATGCAGCCATGAGGATCTGTGAACTTCAGCTCTAATTACAAAGCAAGAAGCTATTTCCAGGAATTTCAGTGTTTGTTTCATCCTTAAATTCCCCAGAGTTAGCAAGACTAGGCCACAAAAGCATCCTGAAACATGATACTGTCGGACCATAGGTTGAAGGGTCTGTAGGAACTAAAGCATGCTCCCTCTAGGGCCTGGGACGGAGAACCAGACAAGTCCTGAGTTCTGGTTTTCCTCACTGTCGTCAAATCTTTTCAGAGCCCACAACTGGAGACATGCCTGTCTCTTTTCTTGTGGCTGACAACTGACCCCCTCCTTTGTTCAGTCTGCAGGATAAACTGTGTTGTGGGAATGGATCTGGGTTGTGTAGCAAAGAGGGATACTCCACAGAAAAAAAAAAAAATGACACCCCATAAATGAGAGAATAATTTGAGTTAAATCAAAGTCACAAACTTAATTTTGGCTTTTCTTCACATTGAGTGTTTGACCTGACATGTACACATTCCACCACTTACAAAACTAGTCTACCTGTATTTCTGTGGCTATCAAGCTGCTAGAATAACTCTGTGATTTGGGGAGAGAGCTGCAAGAGGATGATTGCATCCTTGTCACCCCACAGATACCCGAAGAAATGAGCAGGGGCCGGAACTCGTACACGGAGCAGGACCTACGTCCCCTCAGCCTGGAGGAGCTCCGGGGCGGCACCAGCACTGCTGAGCCCTCTGACTACCACTGCTATCTTCAGGACTGCGTGGACGACTTGCTCAAAGAGATGAAGGAGAAATTTAAAGGCTGGGTCAGCTGCTCCACTTCAGAGCAAGCAGACCTGGCCTACAAGAAGGTACATACCCTGTCACTCGCACCACAGCTCTAGTTTTTAGCTCATCCTCTCTAATATAAGCAGGCTTTTCACATAGGGTATTTCAGAAGGTTCAGTGCATGCCTTTACTTTGCAGATAGATTTAAGAAGAAAACATTTAATCTTTTACCATTGTTGCACATGTCTAAAAGCAACATGTCTTTCAGCAGCAGTCAGCTAAGGTGCATTGGTTTGTGTTCTTCTGTTTATCCAGCCCAGGAATATTCGCTGTGTTGCGCTTACGAGCCTTCACTTACCTGTGCAAAGCCTTGACAGGCTGAGTGAAGCCTCCAAGCACTGTCACTGTGCGGGCAGTAGGAAAGAAGTTTCTGGGCTCTAATCTTGCACAGCTCAGAGCCAGCACAGGGAGGAGTGTTTCAATGAGACTTAAGATACTTAAAAAATAAAGTTGGAAAATTAGGATAGTTTTCTGTAGCCTCACTATTTAATAGTGTCTCATACTGGAGAAGAAAACTGTAACTTAAAAATTATTTGGAAGTCAGCATGCAGATGCCTTTGGCTGCTAAGAAAGCAACCTTATTCTGAGCTTATGACAAGCTTAGTACAATATATACATATATATGTGCATGTATTTAATTGTTTGTATTTAGCCAACACTAAAATATAATGGAAAAGAAAGTGTAAGGAAAGAGTAAAACTGTCCCTGTGCTGATTTTTCCCTAGGTATGTGAAGGTCCCCCACTCCGGTTATGGAAAACCACCATTGAAATCCCAGCTACACCAGAGGATGTTTTAAATCGTTTGCTTAAAGAGCAGCATCTTTGGGATGAAGATCTTATAGATTCAAAAGTAATTGAACCTTTGGATAGCCAGACAGATATATACCAGTATGTCCAGAACAGCATGGCACCTCACCCAGCCAGGGATTTTGTAGTCTTAAGGTAAGACTTCTATGCATGAAAGTGTTTATATCCTACACATATGGCAATTTCTGTAGAATGGAAGTTATATAGGTAAATGTTTAGCTGTGTATGATTTGAGGTCTTAGTAGATGTTTTAATTACTTTCTGTCAAAGATAAGACTTTTTTTCTCCTTTTTTCTTAGAACGTGGAGGACAAACTTCCCCAAAGGAGCTTGTGTGCTTTTAGCAACCTCAGTGGACCATGACCGTGCTCCAGTGGCAGGCGTTAGAGTCAATGTGCTCCTGTCTAGGTATCTGATTGAGCCCTGCGGGTCAGGAAAATCTAAGCTTACCTACATGTGCAGAATTGATTTAAGGTATGAATTTCCACTTTGTCCCTTTGTGGTGGTAACTTTTCTCGTATAGTGTCTATGTAGTCAGCACAAAATTTAGATGGTTCAACAGGCTTTAGCTGAACCAGTAGTACGTACTTCTCAAAGGCATGCATTCAGATCTCTGAGATGACACAGAAAATTGGCTTCAGTGCACATCTAACAGCAGGTGTGGTTTGTTGCATTAGAAGCCTCCAGTATGTGCTCCACCATAGTTATTGGTACACAGTCCCACCCCTTCCTCTGGCAGATGTATTTGGATGCAAGGACATGTTAATATTAAGTTAGTAAAGAGGACCAAGTTCTCACAAAACTGATAACTTTTCCTCACCGCAGCAAACTTGTTTTTGAGCAAGTCTATATATTAGTAACGTTGAGTTAAGCAAAAAGCAGTACTAAAGCGATTTCCTAGCCAGGCATTCTGCCAGCTAGATACCTGATTCTGACTAAGAAAATGTGTGCAAAGCTGCTGGTTCCAACTTCACCATTACTTTTTCTCCACGCATCAGGGGCCACATGCCAGACTGGTATACCAAGTCTTTTGGACACTTATGTGCATCGGAAGTCGTTAAGATACGAGACTCTTTCAGTCATCAGAGTCTTGAGAGCAAGGAAGTAAAATCCAGGTGACTACTGAAGAGGAACAGCCATGTGCTCCACACCTCAGCAACGTAGGCATTACCCAAAACTGAGGCTCATCCACTGCAGACAGGACTAGTGTACCATCTGCAAGTCCTGTCGTGCAGGGTGACAGCATGAGAACTTGACTGTGAGCATTACTACAGGACTGTGGCCATACCATACACTTTAAAGCTGCTTCCTGTCTGTGTAAGGTCTATAATGTAGGCCTTGACTGGAATACATAGGAGGACTGTGCAAAACAAATAAAAAAAGGAAAAAAAGTATTGTACTATTGATGGTTTGAATTGCTTCTGAGAAGCAAAATTTAGTATGAAATATGGTGAAGGCTCATCATTCCCATGTGAAATACTTAGCTTTATGTACATACCCATGTCATTTTATTTGTAGTGCGTTGAGGGACTGGTGTATCCACTGGAATAGTTGGTACTCTTCAATGTGTTCTCACTGAGATAAGCAGAGAAAGGTTTGCACAGAGATTCAAGTGTGAATGAGTGTGTTAATGGTTGAAAGGATAGCAGAAGTTGAGTTTGAAATGTGTCTGGTACACTGAAAGGCAACCAGAATGGATTTTAGTATGCTGGGTACAGTTCAACCTAGAATGGGACTCCCCTGTGGACCAGGAGTAGCCATCCTTCCCACGTGCCAGTTCTGCATTTTCCTCTGCTCTAACCTTGTTAAAAACCCTAAGCAGATGTTACAAGAGGTCTGGCTCTGATTACTGTCCACTCCTTATGCAGATGATCTTTTAGAAGTGATTAATAATTTTATAGCAATTGTAAATAAATACACTTTTTAGCAATATAGCAGCTTAGAAATGAAAGGTCTATGCAACAGTGAAGAGAGCCAGTAATGTCAGTAGTTAATTTACAAAAAAAAAAACAGTGTTGCTTTTATTCTTACCTGTGTTAACTACAAGTGTTTTAATGAGCTTTTATATATTTTACTGTATTGCAACGACTCAAGAGGAAAAAGTCAACACTGGAGTTGTGGTGCTGGGAAGTGGCAGGACTCCTGCTGCAGCAGGTGGGGTGAGGTGGCTAGGAAGAGTTGCATGAGCTCTCTCCCTTTCTCTGCCTCCTTTGCCTGTTTTCCTAAAAGCTGCATGTTAACATGAGCAGAACCTGGATATGAGCGATTTGGAGGGTTATATTTGAGGGCCAGAGAGGAGGCTGGGGTTTTCTCTTGGGTTTTGTTGGGTTTCAGACCCTTTGGGACATTCCCTCCTTGAGAATCAACGTGAATGAACTGTAGGAAGTCTTGCAGCCCTCTGGAAAGGTGTCTTTCTGTAGGTTTTACTGTAAAGGTAAAGGTTCCCTTTCGAGGTGCAGTATTAAGTGATAAATGTATTTTGTGGCTAGGGTATGAATGAGTTGCAAGATGGAATTTTGACTGAGACTTTGTTACCATTGTCAGTATTATTTTAAGCTTTTTGACGGAAGATTTTTTTATTATGGCAAATAATGTAGTACTTCCAGTAACAATGTTCCTCATGAGTAGGAAAATCTTGTATATTCTTCTACATCAAACACTTTTGAATTTGTAAAATTGTATGTTGTACATACCATTCTATTGTAAACATGTATACTTGCCCACAGTGTACTGTCAAACATAGATAAAGCATGATAAAGATTATTTAAAATATACCTGTATTTATACCTCAGATATTCTTTTTGGGTTTTTGTACCTCAAGTATGTTTTCTATTGTAAATGTGCTTTACATGACTACGATCTACATGAGAGAAAGGAAGATGTTTAACTTGCTATAGATGTCTGTACAGAATATACTCAATAAGTGCACTATTAAATGTTTAAAATTGGAGAAGCATAATGGGTTTTATTTTATCCTGCATTCTTCCTTTTGCTTTCATGCCCAGAGGAGGAGGCATTTTTCTTGCCATTGGTCCTTTACAAATTACTACCAACTGCGTGGCCACCTCTTCCAGGCCAATATTTCTAGCATTGTTAAAGGCAGGTACCAAAGCAATTTCAAAATTTTTGGGAGACGAGCCTTCATGAGTGCAAACAGCTGGACAGAAATGCTTCCCAGTCAACGTCTTAATGCATTTAAAAGGAAGAGGAAACCTTCATTTTGTGGAAAGTTACTCTTGAATTTACCTGGGAGCAAAGCAATCTCCTAATTGATAGGCAGCTGTATGCAGTGCTGAAAAATAATTCATCTCTCTCCTGTATTCTATGGGGAGAATGAGGGCACGGTGAGTCGGGGAGTCATAGATTCGCTTTAAAAAAATGCAAGCGTGAAAGTAATTGAAGAAAGTTAAAGCTCATGCAACAGTGAAATGAAGCCAAAGAGGCCAGAAGGATATACAGACAACTGACTAAAGTGAAAAACGAAGCCAAAGACAGCTGTTAATTCAAGCAACTTTAAAAAGTTTTTAAAGTCTTAGCCAACAGAAATATAATTTGGGCATCTGAAAGAGGATTTTGATTTGTGAGGCTTGTCTGACAGAGGAGCTGGAAGGAAGCCTGCTGCCTTTCAGTTACCAATGTCATTGTATCCTTTCTCTGCCTGAACATCCCGAAGTCCTGAACACTATCACATCCCACTATGTTCCCCAGGGAGCAATGAGGGCCACTGCTTCACAGTCTGGCAAAAGCAAACCTCTTGCTGTCATGGTACTAGTTCTCACACACCCAAAAGTCTTTTAGAGAACCTTTCTGATAAGTCACTGTCATTTGTTTGGCTCTTACAAGATCTTTTCTCTTCCTAAATAAGTAATAAAAATAAAACAACTGCACAATTTAAAAAAAAAAAAAAAAAAACACCACCAAAAAACAAACACACACCCACAACAAGTTTGTTCACAGTTTTGGACCCTTGGAACAAGCAGTTAGAGCTAATTTATTTTTCTCTGTAATGATGGGGTTTTTCTGTATTACTAAGCACACTAATGCACAACAGCCTCCTCAGGCACTTCAAGGATTTACTCTGCATTTTATTTAAAGTGCATTTAGGTTACTTTCAAATAAGCATTTTCCTGAACATTTCTAAAACACAAGTTAATTTTTACTATTTTAAATAGCCTCAAGCCCGCGATTGTTTTCTTGGCACCCTTGTTTGCAGGTGTCCATGTTGAAATTGGACAACAGAATTCAAGTTTCCCTGTCTGTGTTTCTTGTCAGGTGTCACTCTAGGCAGCGAGGGCTCTTGCTCAGACAGTCTTTAAGCAGTGGTTGCCACAGAGAAGCACAGGCTGGATGCCCCTCAATTCTGGCAGGGTGCTGGTATGGCTAACTGTGCACATGGCATACCCAGTGCAGCATGGGTCCAGCCTGCTGTGTGCTTCAGTAATGCTGAATTTCAGTGCTGCTTTCTAACCAATTCAGATGGAAAAAGTAACGTTTTACTGGCATTCCTCAAATAATGCACTCCACAGTTAGATATTTATGAAGTTGTAAATAATCAGTGCCCTTCATCTTAAAGGCGAGAAGGCAATGTCACTGACACACACACGAACAGATGGGGAAAGTGAGACTGAAATAATGCAAAAACAGCACCTCTGCAGTCTGGTACAAGACCTTGAAAAGAGCAGGACCTGGTATATAGCCAGAGTTGGCTGTGCAGAGAAAGTTGGTATGGATACAGTATCCATTACCTGGGCTACATAGTAAAAGGTAGATGATTTCTACTGAAAACATATGAATGGTAAATGTTATACACAGATCTGCTAAATGCTGGAAGCAGTGTCCTACAATCATAAGAAATGAAATCAAGATACTGTTTCAATAGAGCAATGCATTAAATTTCCAAAGACAAAAAAGCTAATTACTTCGCCCATGCTAGACCATATATTTGTCAGTACAGCCATTGACTGCATCCATCATATATAGAAATGCTAAACAGTGCTGAAAAATTACTCTCAGCTACTTCCCATCTGTCCACCCAGAGCTATTTGATTTCTGTAGCAAGAAAAGGTTATCAATGTCTAAATGACTAGCATAGCACCGGAGGTGGAAGGCAAACTACTGTTGTTATTACCAATGCTAATATGTAACTTCTGCATCCATGCTTCTTGTCCATTGAGTACTATCCCAGACACCTGAGACTTGCTCACTTTCTCCTCCCCTCTGCACCATCCTACTATGTATTCCTGCGTTGCCTGACATGTCCAGAATGCTTGCTAGAAATGAACTTCCAAACTGAGTCCAGGGATAGTAAAGAGTAATAAAGGATGGTTAAGAATTCAAAGAAGAAAAATTCCATGAAAAAAGATTAGGGCACTGAAGGGGCACATTTATACAGAAAGATTCAATGCACATAATCTGGCCACTAGACAAGAGGGATGTATTAATGTCTACTAGCACTGGAAGGTCATAAAAACACAGAAGAGTTCAGCCTAGCTGAGTGGGTGTACAAGTTGGGATAAAATTTTCTTAATGGAAAATTTGAAGCAGACTGAAAGGAAAAGGCATTTTTCCACAAAGGAAGAGGTCTTTGAGGCTGTGGGACAATCTCTCCCTGAGAAGCAGCAAGACCATAAGTAATTTAAAGCTGCACAGGCTCAAGCCTTGGAATAATTCCTGCACTAGCTTCCATAATGCATCATGAAGACCTAAGAAAGGGTCTCTCAATTATTTTACATGATTATGGGACTTTAATGCCACCAGTTTCACCTGTACGTGTCAGGTAGCACTGCCTCACTGAGTAAGAAACAATCTGGTGTCAAAAATAAAGTTACAATTAGGTAACTCAGTTATTTTGGAAGTAGCTAATGAGCAAGTCTTTCTCCAAGACTTATATGGGAGGATGGGGAGTGCAGTTTGCTTACGTATTATAGAAGTGGGCATTCATTGAAAGGAAAATATGCAGTGCCTCCCTGCTACAGGCAAAGAGCGTGAAGATCAGCATGGGGAGGTTGCCAGACCACTGGGAGAGTCTTTTTGCTTTTCTAACATTTACTCAAAACCCAGAAAGAACTATAACTGATAAGCACGATTTCCCTACCATAGCAGGAATCAAACCCATTATTCCATAGCTTGCTTTTTTTGTTTGTTACTAGATAGAGGGAAACAAACCCTACAACAAGTATGTTGTGTATGCTTCTCCAGGAATGTGTCTTCTACTAGTCACTTAATTAGGTCAAGTAATAAAAGGGTGATGTGGTGAGTCTGAACAGCACCTGACCCACACAGACATTTCTTAAGGCTTTATAACACTAAAAATGGAGAAAATCCTTAGGAACAGAATTCTCAGTGAATGAAAGAATATTACTATTCCAAAAATCAAATATTCAAAAGGCAGAGTCTTAAAAGTGCCAGTGCAGTTATGTATGCATTCCTGGGAGCAAAACTAAACAGCATTTTCCATGATATGATAAGACTGTTAAAAGCGTAAAGACAGGATGGTATAACCAAGATGGCTCTGGTTTGAGGGGGCTTGTGCCTCATTCATTAGAGAAGCCAGAAGACTGTTAGCAAATGAAATGGAAATTTCAAGAAAGGGTGGCCTCAAATTAATCACTGGAGTGTCAATTTAGAAAGCTGTCATTTTTTTAAAAACAAGCCAGCTAGTAGCAGAAGTAGAACATGTTCATAGCACAGCCCAGACTAAGCTGGTGTGCAAGCTGTGGGTAATAGAGGAAGGGCTCTTCTAAAAGGAAGAAGAGGACCCAGTTGTCCAAACACTTCCAACATGTTTAGTGACATAGCAATCTGAAATATCTATTCAAAACAAACAGGTCATGTGCTAGGAACTCTCCTTTGTTTCAAAAACAGTTAAAATTCAGTCAAGGCATGGTTGTGAGCTGGCTAAACACATCATCTTCTGCTGGGCTATAATTCAAGTTTATAGAAATGCTGACGGTTTGGTTAGCAGAGTTCCTATAGGCCACTTTTTACCCCTACCACTGGGGAAAGTTGTGCAAAAGAGCATATTTTAAGTAGTTTTATTAGACATTTGAAAAGGAATGTAAATTTAAATAAAAATAATAAATTGTTTTAACTCAATCATTTAGTCTACAACAGTCTGTACTCTTAATTTCTTTAAATACCTGCCACCACCACAGCAGCGTAACAGAATGTCTGAAGAACAAACATGGGGTTTTCCACTGACCTATGGGCATGCTTTTTTTGTTGTTGTTGGAACATAAAATGGTTTTAGGGAATTTTGCAGTCTTTTCCCTTAACATTTCTAAAATGTACAGTCCCTACTACTGCTGCCCACAGGATAAAAATTCCTATTGAAGCCTTTGTCACTTACATAATTTATCAGCTGTCTTATAAAGCACAGAACAAGTAACAAAACATTCAGTAACGATAATACAAATAATGATCCAAATTGATTTTTAATATCCCACCTCAGTGACATGCCTACAAAGCTAGAACTACACTAAAATCAGTACTCAAATAAAAGCAAGAAAATGGTAAAACTTTGCTAACCATGAACAATTAAATTCACCAGCAGATCATAGAATCATTTAATGGTTTGAATTGGAAGGGACCTTAAAGATGAAAGTTCCAATCCCCCTGCATGGGCAGGGACACCTCCCACTAGACCAGGTTGCTCAAAGCCCCATCCAACCTGGCCTTGAGCACCTCCAGGGATGGGGCTTCCACAACTTCCCTCGACTACCTGTTCCAGTGTCTCACCACACTCACATTAAAGAATTTCCTCCTAATGTCTAACTTACATCTCTCTTCTTTCAGTTTTGATCCATTACCCCTTGTCCTCTCACTACAAACCCTTGTAAGAAGTCCCACCCCAAGCTTTCCTGTAGGTCCCCTTCAGGTACTGGAAGGCTGCTATGAGGTGACCCTGGAGCCTTCTTTTCTCCCAACTGAACAATCCCAGCTCTCTCAGCCTGTCTTCATAGGAGAGGTGCTCCAGGCCTCTGGACATCTTTGTGACCCTCCTCTGGACCTTCTCCATGAGCTCCATGTCCTTCTTATGTTGGGAGCTCCAGAACTGGACACAGTACGCTAGGTGGGGTCTCATGAGAGCCAAGTAAAGGGGGAGAATCACCTCTCTTGATCTGCAGGCCACATTTCTTTTGATGCACCTCAGGACATGGTTGGCTTTCTGGGCTGCAGGCGCACACTGCCAGCTCATGTTGAACTTCTCATCCACTATCACCCCTAAGTCCTTCTCCTCTAGACTGTTTTCAATCCATTCTCCACCCAGCCTGCATTTGTGCTTGGGATTGCTCAACCCTTGCAGGACCTTGCACTTGGCCTTGTCGAACTTCATGCAGTTTGCACAAGCCCACTCCTCAAGCTTGTCAAGGTCCCTCTGGATGTCATCCTTTCCCTCCAGTGTGTCGACCTCACCACACACATTGGTGTCATCAGCAAACTTGCTGAGGGTGCACTCAATGCCACTGTCCATGTCACCTACAAGAATGTTAAATACCACCAGTCCAAGCACCGACCCAGAGGGAACATCTCTCATCACAGGTCTCCATCTGGACATCGAGCTGTTGATCACCATTCTTTGAGTGCAACCAGTCAGTCGGTTCCTTACCTAACGAGTGGTCCATCCACCGAATCCATATCATTCCAGTTTTTATACCAGGATGTCATATGGGACAGAGTCGAAGGCTTTGCACAAGTCCAGGTAGATGACATTGGTTGCTCTTCCTTTGTCCACCAATGCCGTGACCCCATTGGAGAAGGCCACCAAAAATATTTCTTAGTGATGCATACAAAAGCAGTTTTGAAAGCCTTGCTAGAGCTTCTTAAAAAGAAAGGGAGTCCATTTAGATAATGTATCTGGAAAACAGCACCTGCCCTCCCTCTACATAGACACTGTACTCCACTGTACTGGGAGGGGCATACACAGGGTACTGAAGGTGCAAAATTCTGGTGCTGTCTCCTGTGAACCCCTCAGCAAGGGTGGATATCCACCTCCCAGCTGAGGGGAGAAGCAGATGAAATCAGAGGATGCTTAATCTCACAGGTTGAGAACTAACCGTGATTCTCTTCCCCCAAGGACATCCCATCTCGGTGCCATGCTCCTCATTGCATCATATGGTACATGCAGCATAGAACACCGGACAAGTAGTCAACTAAAGTGGAAACAAACCACATTTATAAGGGGTCATAAACCCTCGTTAGTTCCAGGACCGCAACAGTGCGCTCAGCAGCACTAACACTACACAGCTCTTGGTCTGCAAGTTCCCTGGTTTGGCTTTGGAGGCCTTCAAAAACACATTGAATTATGTTTGGAGGCCTTGTAAGAATGACCTTGAGAAAGCAGAAAAGTAGAGATTTTTTTAGCTAATGCCTGAACCATAGTCTAAAAAAAAAAAATACATTCACATTTACTTTCTTCCCCTTTCCAGCCTACAACAAGAATAAATACTTGTGTATAAAAATATCATATCTAGGTAAGGACCCATATCATGGCATTAGTTGCAAACAAGATCAGGCAGAATAGTTACTGAAGTGGGTTCAATTCATCAGACTTATTGGACTGGGGAAAGAGGAAAGGCCGTGCCCCAAGCATCCTACTGGGTAAGGTTAAGATCGATGAGGGAATGAAAGACCCGTCAAGAGCGATGATGGAGTTCAGAGGCCCTGCCGCTGAGGAGCACAGAGGTCTTAGCAGGCCAGCCACAGCTAACAAACTGTTAAACATATATTTGATAAAAACTTAAGAAACCAGTAGACCTTGGAGAATTTTAAGTGTCTAAAGTTTTAGGCTTGGATAGAACCATACTAGAAACAGAGCCCAGAAGCACTGATTCAGTATTGCACCAAGTTGTCTGAGGAAAGAAGGCAAAAAAAAAAAAGATGATTTCTGGCATCATCAGCTCTGTTACAGAAGTAATTAGTTTCATTATATCATTAACATCTGGAATTCACTGCTAGTCTTCAGAGGCAGCTTTTTTGCAGAGCTTGAAGACAAATATATTTTCAGAAATTCCTGGTATTTTTCTCATGCTTCGATTTCTGCACTAGCCATTTGGGCTTACCTCTGGACATATTTTTCACCAGAGCCTGCAGGAAGTTTCTTGTGCTGTTTTCTGAACAGTCTTGCAATGGTCACTGTCAGAGAGAGAGAGCATTCATTTAAATTGAGTAGCACCATGCAGGAAGGCAAGCCCAATGTGCTTTTCTTTTTTAAGTCTTTCAAAACTACTACAGATTTTTTTACTGTTTAAACACTATCTTACTGATTTAGAGATTTTCTGTGAGACTTTATACAACTTTTTTTCTTTTTCTTTTTTTTTTTTTTTCTTAAAGCTTGTTTCCTGTGCCTCCTCTTCCTCTCTTGTTAAATTACTAAAACAGTTTCCAGGGCCAGCCACTCCGTGCAATGGTTTGCTGATTTCTGATGAAAGAGCTGCTGCCAAATTCTATAAAGAATGTTCCCCGGGGCACAGAGGGGAGGGAAGTATTCTTCATGGCTTCTGTTTTCTTCCCATATTGTTTAACAAACAAGCAAATTGCCCTGCAGTCGCTCTGACCCCTATTTAGACATATCCCTTTCAGCCAGCCACACAAATGAACTAGGAAGGAAGTGTTGTCACGGCCCTTAGAAAAGATAGAGGGAAATAAAGACAAACGTTGTGTGTCTAAATAAACAAGCTCACTCTGCTCTGCCCTTGTCTTCTGCCTAATTCTTACAGGAATTGGGTCCAGAAGTAGTAGTTGGGGTAAGAGTATTTCCCAGGTTATGCAGGACTCAGTTCCCCTCGTGCTCGGTTCCCACCGCCCTGCCAGGTTTTGCCCCAGCCTCAGACGTGAACAAATAATCCAAAACCTTTGGCATCAATGGGAACTCAGCCCAGGCTTTTGTATGGCCTAAGCCTGTCCCTCAGTTTGGTTTTGCACATACAACTCATGCCTCTGTGCCTCGGCTTCCCTAGCTAGACTTCTCAAGAACTTCAACGGAGAAAAAAGGGGGGATTTTTGTGCTTCAGTAATCATAAATTGATAGTACAAGTTTTGCAATAAACTGAAACAAAAATACCTAGAGGCCAAGCTGAGAACAGGTTTTCCATTGAGCTGCTTCTTGCCTATACATAACTCCAAAGGATTTCTAAATCTAATTACTTTTGATAGACAAGAGATGAAACAGATGTGCTGTTAACCCCCTTTCATGGTGGAGAGCTGGAGCGCAAAGGATTTTGGAACTAGAGGTGCAACTAGAATATTTGAATAACAAGCTCAATGCTGTATGCTAAATCACAGTAACAAGTTTTGACGTATCAGAGCTGATAAACCTGGTTTAAAGAATACTTAGATAAGCTGGAAAAAAGATAAATTACAGTAATTTAAAATATTTTCAGGATTATTTTAAAAGTATTTCCACATTTCTGTGGTAACGTCCATCCATAGTAGTCCCATCTTGCTGAAACACAGATGGGTATTTACCTTAGAGCAGCTACTGAATCTGAAGTCAGCACTGGCTGACAAAGAAGTGCCATTGCTGTAGGACTATGACCCAGCACAAGCACAATGCCACCCACACACCCCTTGGGCTGCTGCAGGTGACCTTTGCTCACCAGGGCTCTTCTCAACGCACCAGACCTTGGGGCCACTTTTGGCCTGCCATCAGCTTTTACCTGACCAAAAGATGGGCAATCCAAATTCAAACTAAATGCTGGGCTGACTGTAAGAGAGTGGTCATATTTGCACTCTACACTTGTGCTGTGTGGCTAACACAGATTTCTAGACTTTGTTTCAAATTTGCCAGAAGAGCGTACAGGAGAGCAACACAAACATTTGAGAAGGATTTGTCAAGAGGGTTGCTTTGCCCTTGCTCATAGCTCTTTGTCGATAGCGCCATGCAGAAGAGCAGACAGAAAACAGAGCTGGATCTGCTCGTCATCAGGCACAGACTGTGATATGTGCATACTTGTGCCTGAGGAACTACCTATCACTGTGATGAATGGCATTGCATTTAGCTATCTCCTTAAAGAGATAAGACCCTGTAAATTCTTGTTATCAGTTGTGCCCAGATTTGTACCATTCGACAAAAAATTGGATTATATTTTTAAACAAATCAGATTAATGTTTTATATCCATTATCACGCTTCAAGGAATCATAAACTGGGATTAAAAATACACATAGCATTTGCAGTCTTTTCAACCATGAAACAGAGAATAGCCTATAGGATGCCCTTTGTAAGGATGTGTTTCTTAGGGTCCTGCTACCTAGGTCTCGCCACTCTAAAAATACTGTTCTCTTTCTTCACCTTAATCAAGCACACTGTATGTGATTTAAAGATGCACACGTCATTTTGCAAAAGCACCAAAAATCCACCCAAAGCTTCCCAATCACAGATAAGGTTTTCCCATTGTTCTCTCTAAAACATGGCAGGAGCAGGCAGTCAAGGCTGGGCAGCAGTAGCTTCTGAAACCATTCACTGTTCTTGCAGCTCTCCTGTGTTCTGAATTTCCCCTTTCTGCTCTGCAAACCTCCTGTCAGAGCCTCCAAGTTCTCTTTTTGCCACACTTCTCTGTGTGTGTTTTGTCTGCTTGCCATGGTTGCTCCATGCCACCAGAGCCAGCACGGCAGCCAGGTCAGGCTCAGTCCTTGCTATCTAATTTCCTTCTCCCTTTGCCCACCTTGATCAGATGGAAAACCTTTCACAGGCATACACACAGCTCAGGCTAGGTGGCCTATTTTGATTATAGATTGCATCTTGTTTAGTAACACTTGGAGGTAAGGGGCCTGTCATCACCCTCTCGGAGAGCTTGAGCTCTGAACAGCCAGCCATTCCCCTAAAATGCTTGAGTTTACCCAGGAGCAAGCATTTCCCAGAAGTTTCCTTGGCTGGTAGATGAGGAGAACTTGATCAGAAATTATAAATAAGTCTTACTAGTTATTTTCAAGCATGGAGATTAAGCCACTAAACAAAGGTACGCACAAGCTCAGGATCATTAAAAGTTACTTGTCTGTTCTAAGATATTTAACTATTTTTGTCCAAGAGGAAGGAACACTTTTAGCTCCTGATGTGCCTTATGCCACGACTGAGCTGCTCCTGATGAGCTGAGACTCACTCTGGCAATGAACTGGTTCAGCATACTCTTCTGTCAGCCTAGAAAAGCAGCCATTGTAGCTTGTGTCTAAGTCTGGTGTCTCCAAAGAACACAGCTGCCTCACAGTGATTGCCAGTGGCAAGTGTTGCACCCAGATACTTTCAATCAGGAGAGAGACCAAACTATGACAGCACAGCCTCTCTCCAGAGCTGCTTTCTGCTGATACCACATACCAAGTGTCTGGGAATCACATGCAAACACCTACCTGCTGAGGAGTCAGCCACTGTTCAACAGGGCATTTATCAGCCAAGTAAAAATGAGTTTGGTTTCCAGTCATCTTCTTGGCTGTCCCATTTCCTATGATATAGCTATGATGGGGAGAAAAGTACATACTTTCCTTCTCGGCAAACATGAATAAACCTAGGCCTACTACTCCATGGATGGAGATGATTACTCTTGTGGCACCTTTTTCCAAACTGACTCCTCTTGTGTTTTTGGTAGTCACCTATCAATTTCCCCAAGGTCATCCAGTGACCTCAGAATCATAGAATCATAGAATCCTAGGGGTTGGAAGGGACCTTGAAAGATCATCTAGTCCAACCCCCCTGCCTGGCAGGGTCACCCAGAGTACATCACACAGGAACTTGTCCAGGCGGGTTTTGAATGTCTCCAGTGAAGGAGACTCCACAACCTCTCTGGGCAGCCTGTTCCAGTGCTCTGTCACTCTCACAGTAAATAAGTTTTTTCTGATATTTACCTTGAACCTCCTATGCTCCAATTTGCACAGTGACAATGCTGATCTCAACAGGCTTCTTCAACAGCTAAATGTCACACTTTCCTGTGCATGTTTAATAATGCTCCACATCTTAGTATGCACTCCTGTTGCCTTTAAAATGAGGGGGGAAACATGGGAGAGGACATCAGTGCCAGCAGCTCTCCTCTGGGGAAATACTCTGAGAAAGCCAATTTTACATTACCTTTGTTACCTGCCAGAGCCTCACTCACAGCAATATTTCTAGCTTTCTTTAGTCAGACTAATATCTACACACCCCAACTCCATATTTTTCCCCACTGCCCCGCCCCCTTCTGATGTAGGAAAGATACCTTCAAGTTGGGCAGATATCCAGCTCCAGCTAAAAGCAGATCTACAACTACCAGGCCCCTGGTTTGCAATGGCAGGGCGGTGGTGATCATGGGCACCTTTACTTAGATTTAACATCTAAAAAGATTTGTTATTTAAAACCAGCCACATACAATGACAAAGGAACATATCTATAATTTAATCTTCTGCTTTCCCTGCAGACAAACCCTTTGCCTCCAGAGGCTGATGGTCCTCTGGCTGTTAGGTCTGGGACAGCTGAGAGACTTGCCCTGGCGTACAGAATAGCAACGGAGGAAGGTGTTCATTAAAACGTATCTCAGACCCTCTCTTGGTCATTTTTCCTCATTGCTACTCCACAGAGAATAAGAAATATGTGCCCTGTGAGAGTCAAATGCAACACCTATAAATTAATCCCAGTCCAGATAAACCCACTGAGATTGCTTTATAGCTGAGACACAGCTTCCTCAGGGAATTACAGTCTCCAAATCAGTGCAGTTGTTCAAAAAAAGGCTACAAAATGCTACTTCTTTCTCCTTCTCCTCAAGTATAGTGAGTTCCTTTCTCCACAGAATCGCAAGTATGAAATTCACTCTCAAATGCAACCAGCTGGCTGAAATAACTTCTTTGTGAGGCTGCAATGCCATGACCAGAAACCCTGACCATCACTAACTACACAGTCATATTCACATGATAAAAATATGGTGGCATTAATAACTTGTGCTGGCTTGCCTTCCCAATTGTCAGGGCTTTACCTAAATATAGAACTTGGTCTATAGATTTATTTCAGAGCCTTTTTATATCTGATTATGGCTCCAGTCAGATCATTACTGTACAGACACAGTAACTAAGGATCGGTAATTCTGTCCAGTGGCCAATATTCCCTACAGTGAGAGGCATATGGTGGGTTTTCTGCTGCTTGGCATTTTAGAAGCTCATTGGAAGTCAGCTATCAGAAAGCTGTGCTGTACGAGGACAGAGCAGCAGCCTCAAAGGAAAAGAGCCAGCAAGCTTTTCCATTTCAGTATCTCGGCAGGAGAAAGTGGTTGCCCCACAGACCTCTACAGGAAACAGTTTTACTTACATAGCTGCAGAGATGCACATGGAAAACCGTAGCTTCCATCTGTTAAACCAGGGACAGGCAGTGGGAGCCAGCACTTCCCTCACGCCTCCATCTCAAACAAGTATGCAGCCACGCCGTTTCTTGGGAACGAGCTGGATACACACAGAAAAACAAAGGAGGGTTCTTGAATTTCTGAAGTACATGTCATATAGTAAACGAATGAAGCATCATCAATAAAAACATTTTTCTGGAATGATTTTACAGAGGTGAAAATTTCAACAGCAAAACAATAGTTCACTGCAGCAGATCCCAAGTTTTATTCCCATACTTCACAGCCAAGGTTTCTGTCAACTAGGAAGAAAACACAGCTGAGCTGGAGATCATGAAGGTTTGTGAACTGCAGAAAGACCTAGCAGCACCTATTCCAGAACTGAAGACATCAGCCTTGAGTAGAATTGCAATTTTAACACAATTAGCTAATTTTGTTGGGTTTTAGTTCCTGTAAGTTTGTCCCCTATGGGCACTCCTGGCTCATCCTGAGAGCATCAGCTCCTTCTTCCAGCCCTTCACTGTCACAAATACTCCTATATAAATAAGCTCTAACAACCTTTTGGTTGAAAAATTTGCATGGGCTTGATTTGAAACACATCAAACTAAAGGAAGGCCCATGGACCCCTCTGCCAGCCCTGCCACTGACAGGAAAGAACAGAGTGGCGTTTAGTTTTCTTGTAGCTACCCTCCTCTGGCACAACTGATTCACTCTGTCTTTGGTCATGTAAAATGAGATAGATCTCTGGGTATTTCAGAGGGAGGAAGAGCAAACTAGGAAGCCTGTAGGATTTTTGTAGCTGCCATTGAGTCTGTCCATTCTGTGCCTCTTGCAAAACTGCACAAACAGACCCACAAAAATATCCCATTCTTTCTCCATCACACATAGCCAGGCCCCCAAACCAACAGAGCAGTAACAAATAGCACAGCCTAATTTTTAGATTGGGGAAGGGGTTATGTCAAAATATGTCTTAGTACTTCCTCTACCAGAGTATTTTCATAACATTCCCATCTCTGTAATGGCCACTGGGAGAAACCTAGCACCTAAGTGAGTGGGAGAGCTGCCCAGCAGCTCAGGACAGAAAAGTAGCAACCTGGCAAATAATTACACTAATAAATGAAGAGGTGAAGTGAAGGACATGTAAAAGAAGGGTTTTCTGCTACCTGGGTTCTGCTGGGACACAAACATCTGTGGATTACAGAAAAAGTTGTTAGCAGCAAGCAAAAAACTTGCTGAGGAGCAGAGACAGGGATCACAAAGACAAGACTGACACTGATGCCAGTGTAGAAAATACAGGCTGTACAATAAAATACCACAGTAGTGGTTCCTTTAGGATCTCTGCTTTGCCAGATCACACAGCTGAGGAGCCACAGACCAAAAGCAAAAGGCCAAACAGCTCTTTGGACATCCTGGGGAGCCCTGTCCCTCTCCTTGCCACCTTTATGGACATATCTCACCATTTCCTCCAAGGAGGGCTTCCCTGCTAGAGCACAATTGGTCTTTAACCATTTCCTTGGTGAACATAGGGTATAAACTCAATTGTTATCACAAAGCTGCTGCCACCTTTTAACAGGCACCTCTGACTTTTACATCATGGCCCTCGATCAGATTTTCTCCATTTTTTGTTCCCATAGGCACCCTGTGAATCTCACTGAGCTGGGGTAGAGAAGGACCCCGCAGCTCTCAGAGTAATGGGTTTACACACCTCAGGGGTTAACAGTCTTGATTTACACAAGCAAATGCATCTACCCGGGCACAGTAGGCAATGAAAGAAGCTGTAGTCCATGTGAATGTAACCTTTTTGGAGCAGCTGCACATGTAAAATGTTGCTAGAACTGTGTATCTGGGACAGACTCACACATGAGATGGGTTTTATGTAACCAGGCTGAAAATGCTCTAAAGGCGTTCTTTCCTCTTGTGCTTTTGGTAGCATCCTCTAGCTCACTTTGTCCAATCAATGAGTTCTGCACTGCACCATCAATTTCCTTTCCTGTAGACCTTTCTGGTGCTGCCCTCCCCACAGCAGCTCTGGTCTGGCCAAGGCTGATGCAAGGAGCACTCAGTTGTCTTCAGTCACCATTAAGGCTTGAGACACGGGACCAGGCTGCCATTAGGTAAAGTCATGTCTGGCTGCCCTTTTTGAATCCATATTTACACACTCCTCTCTCTGCATCTGTCTTTTCTTCTCTCCTTCTGACAATCATTTTCCTGCTTATGTTTCTGCTCTCTTCTTGCACTCTCAAGATCTTTCACAAGGACCTTTCTTGTGCCACACACTGTGAAAGGTGCTGGGTGTTTTTAATGCAGTAGCAGTTCAAAGGTTCAGCGCTTCAGAGCTTCCTTGAGAAATGCTGGATTCTGATTTCCATTGCAAGGAGAGGTATCTGAGGCACCTTCTCCTTGAAAGGGTCAAATGAAATCACCACGCAGTGTCTCCGTAGGCATGGCCAGCCTGCCCCTTCTCTTGCTCCCCACTTTCCACCTTCCCCAGAATTGTTTGCTTATGGATCAGCTGTATCAGGCTTGGAATCAGTGGGGGCTTTCTTGGCTGCAGTTAAAAGCAAAATGTAAAGCAAACAAAAAAATATGGAGGCACAACTAAAAGTAATACTATTGGTTTTATTCTTTTAAAATACTCTGGTAGGTACTTACAGAAAGTAACTATTTTTAGAGCAGCATCTGCATTTTGCTCTCAATTCCCTTCTGCAGACAGATCCTATTTAGTCAAAGAAATAGATTGACTGACACCTAGTGGAAAATTGAAGATTTTCTTTCTCGTATTCTGCTGAGTGGAATATTTTCGGCAGTATTTAAATAGAAATAGTACACATTGCCATTATTGTAGAAAACAATAATATTACCAGAGCTCCCACATTTTATCTCCATTTTATTAGTTTATACAAATATTCTGTACGATTGCAGGGAGGACAATCAACAACAATTCATTTCAAACATATACCAGTTATTTGGTTAATGAAGGAGCCTGGTATTAGACCATAGGACATCCCTTCTTCACATTGAGCAGATCAGTAATACATAGCTCTGGGAGTGTTAGTTAGTGTTTTATGGTGTTATTTAATTAATTAATTAATTGTCTTCTCAAAACTTACAGTCTTCTGGAGTTGTTGATTCTACTGAACCAGAATTATTTATACCCTTATTAATGACTCATGGATAAATATTTAAGAACTGAAAAGTAATTTTTTTCCTAAAATTTTCATTCTAATGGCCCTAGGGAAATTCACCATATGGCATCACTGACTCTGACCAAACGTAAGAATGTTAAGATTCTTCTGGTTTGTCTTTAGGATTTGCAGAAGCTTTAGACTCTTGTCTCAGTAGTCTCCTGAAGTTCAGCATCTGTGAAGGGATTTTGCAATACAAGACAGATGCCAAACATAGCTTAGCTGACTGCAGCGTTCCCACAGACTGATGTAGGTACCATCACCCGTGTGTGCTTGTGACTAGTAGATGCGATTGGTGCAATGCTGTGCTTTACAAGCCTTGCTGAGAAATCACTTTACAACGTCCAGCTGGAGAAGTATTAAACAGAGGGGATTCTCTTGCAGACAAAGTCACTAAATATGATTGAGTGGTCTCAAGAGGCTTTTGTTCTCCCTTCCTTAGAACAGCATGTCTGTTCTCCCAGCACCTCTGTCTGTACTTTCCAAATAAGTTACCTAAACTATCAGATCCTGACTCAGAAAACCCATATTCTTCTGCCTTGCTCCTCTCTCTCAACTGAGTGGGATGTGGGTGTTTAGAGATACTCTTACATGTGTTTTTTCATCAATGCTATATCATACAGTAAGTAGCTGAGAATAAAACTTGATACTGCCAGCAGCGCCATTCACACCCAAATCACAGAGATCTGAATGTTAGGTTTGATAAAGATGATCTAGAGGGAAACAATGAAAAAAAAAAAAAAATACACAACTTGATCTAAATAGTCACTTTAATATATAAGTAGGTCCTGAGATGTTATTTGTAAGTCAAGCCTGTTCAGGGCACTGCAACCCAAAAGTTAATTTACTTACACAAAATCTCAGACAATGACCCCATCAAAGCTTCTGCACTGTAACTACACTGTGATTTAAGTCTTACTTCTAATTTTGCCTATCAAAATGATTAAATAATCACATTACATTATAATGTGTCTCCATGTTCTCATTCTAATTTGTCATATACAACTTTAATAAATTTGAAGAATTGCACTGAGTCAAATACTAAAAATAGTCACTTAATGATCATTAAACTCTTCTGACTATTTATGTTTCTATAAAGAAAAGCAACAACTTTAGATCACAGCTGTAGATCCTGTTTGGATTTTGTCTTTCGTAACACTTAGCTGCTTTCAGTTGGCCTCTGGCAGGATATGGGAAAGTTATCTTTTTCTAAAGGATTTTGGGTTTTTTTCAGTTTGGCTCATTTACCATTCCTCATTTTCCACTGTCCCTACTTTTGGTCTCTGGGAACAGCAAAAACCACAAAATGTTTTTGATTATCCATTTAATCCCCTCAGGCAGTGTAGTGTCTTTAGTCTAGACTTCAGTGAAACTACATCTATTTGTTGAGCTTTTCGTTCTCAATTAAAAAGTTGAGAAACTTCCTGTGGTCCCTTGTATAGACTCTTGGCCAGTTTATATGAGAAAAACACTGCCTTATATTTCATGTTCATATTTTTTGTTCCTTTCCCTTAATATTTTTTTAAATACTTTATTTAATATTTCTTTCTTAATTGTGGTATTCTCCAGCATGGTTAGGAATATCCCTAGTTACTGCTTTCCCATCCTCTTTCTCTCTCTTCCATTTCTGAATCCTTCTGACTTACTCATTCTAACCTTTGCACTTGTTCTGAGGGGAATCTGGCACATGAATGCAGGGGATTGCTACGATGTCATTAGCAATGACCTTGGCCTCGGCACAGAAACGTCTTTTCTTGTTATTCTCTGCACACAGCCAAAAAAGCCAGGAATGGCCAGCCTTGGTACATACAAACTACAGGGATCAAACGAGCTGAAATGAAGCCCCAGGTCATGCACTGTTATTTCATTAATTATGTTACTTTTCTCCATATTCCCCTTGTATTTAAGAAAGAACATGCATCTATAGATATTAGAGGCTGCAGCAATGATTTTCATAGTGTCAGCTCAATGTAACCAACATGGCTTTCAGTGAACTAAAATCTGAGAGAAGCCCACCCTACCAAATACTCCTCAACAAGGATGCAGATCAGATATAGACCATGCCAATGGCTAAACATCATTTTTGTTCATAGTTAATTCCTCAGAATGTGAGGAGAGGACCATGAGTGTCCCAGAGCTGCACCATTCACGAAGACTGATATCTCTTCAGTGAAATTCAGTGGGTCAAGTTTAGAAGTTTGGGAACGTGCAATCATCTCCCCATTTTCTGACCCTCCTTCCATTCTGTGCTTTCACATAGGCATCCTATAGCCTGTTCTAAATAGGGAACAACCCTAACCCAAGCACAGAAAGACAGAACTTTCATCTACTTCTGTTTCATCTGCCAATGATCCATTTCCTTGTCATCATCCTTGAAATCTCCATATTTATTATCAAGTGACTATCACTGCACTTCTTATTTCAAACTTCAATCTTAGAATGTTGAACTGTTTATGTGGCTGCTGTATTAAATGTCTCTTTAGTATTTATCCACCTAAACACATTTTTGATACTGTGTCTCCAGTAAGTTCTCATTTATGCTTCTTCACTCTCAATAAGCCAGAGCCTAATATGTTACTGCAGAGACATGATCTAGCACAGACTGAGGGGCTCATGTGCGTACCCTGCTCAGAAACACTAATGGTTTGTTTAATATTTCATAGATATGTCAATTATAAATTTGTTCATAGTTGAAAGGCTTCTTTGCACAGCACTAAATCACTTCATGTTTCCTGTAAAGTCTTTACATGAACTGAAAGGCAAAGGTGAATCTGAGGACACGCCGGGTTTTTATTTCCTTGTGAATCTCAAGTAGAAGCTGTAAAAAGAATGGGAGTTGGGTGTGCCAGTGGCTCACTCCTCAAGGGATGATGGAAACACTCCTTGGCCACTGTGGTCAAACATTTGTTCTGCTGGTCTACTGACTGGTCTACTATAAAATTAAGCATAAGGTGAACCACCTAGGGATCTTTGTTTCTCCTCTGAATAAAAGAAGGGAAAATCCCAAGGTAAACAGGCAAAGACCAGGGAGGGAAGTCAATGCAAGACTTTGAATCAGATTTTTATGTAATTACTCCCAGAATCAGGCCAGACATTGCAGGCTTGAGCAGTTCTCTGTTACTGTCATAATGTGGTTCTTCCTTCCCTTCTGCCTTCTTTCAAACATGCCCTGGCTGGCAGCTCATTCTTACTGATGGCTCAGTTCTTTCTTTCTCACTATCAAATTATTTGTTTGCCTTTCAGAAATTGCACCAAGCACTAATTACCGTTGCATAGTAAGGTAAGTAAAACTTTTCATACATGTAAAAGGAAAAAAAGAAAACCAAAGTAAAAATACTGCCTCAAATATATATATTATATATATACACGTGTATCTGTATCTGTTCATTATTTAAAACAGGACTTAGAGTAACCTTTTCAAATGGTCCAGTGGTCAGTGTTAGTACAGCCAGTCTTCATCAAATGGAGAGGGCCAAATCCCAAAAGGCAGTGAGTGCTCTTGACTGTTATTGATGTTGATAGGAACTGCCACTGCTCAGTACAGGCAGTGCCCTATCATCAGGCTCTGTCATTGAATAAAACATCCATTTAAAGCAGCCTGAAGATGCTGTGTGTGACTTGGTATCTAGTCATTTCATCACCATCTCACCTCTAGTGTTCTCTCAGACACACCAGAAAGCAGCTTTGGCCAGTGAGCCATAAAACAGTCTGCTTTCCCTCTTTTTAAGTAAACAGGTTTAACTTCATATTAAATGGCTGTGCTTGCTCTGCACTAGGGCATTTGTTCTGTCCAAGTGGCTAATTCTGCCCTTCCCAGGAAACACTCTATTTTACCCAGTCCAAATGTTCAGAACTAAACCTGACCATTCTGTGGCAAGGAAGCAAAGCTGTGAAGGGTCGATTTATTCTCACTAATCCTGGCACGTAGCATAGCCTCTTCTATAAAGATGCAGAAGAGTGACACAGAAAAGAACATGATGTTGCCTCACCATAAATCCTCCCATGAATTACTTTTATTTTTATCCTGTGCTAGAGGAAACATCAGCTTTCAATATGACTGTGCACACAGACTTCTTTGTTAGCACATAGGTAAGAGGTTGTATTTTCAACTACAGGCTTCACATCTGCTTGTTTAAACCCCCCTTCTTTGTCTCTGTCTCTTTTACTCATGACAGTTTCAAGATGACTGAGAGCCATAGACCAATCCTCTCTTTATTCAGGAAAGAGAATTTTAGATGTTGTACAAACAGTAGCAACAAGCAGTTCATATTCTGCTGAAGTAATAATCTACTTTGACACAACAGAAGAGGGCAACCTAATATCATCCTACTGTTCCTGCTTCCCCTGTCCCATCCACATACCCCTCATCAAAGCAAAATGTAGCACCTTAGCCCCTTGTAGAGGGCTAAGGGGGATGAAGAATTTTGATGCAATAATCTTTTCAAAGCTAGGAGCACCACTTGTAATACCCATGCTTTCTTTTTCCACATTTCAGATTGGATATGATTGCAACTGCTGAAACGCTTCCTGCCAGAGGTTTGTTGTTGTTAGTTGTTTTATTCTTTTGGGGGCCTCGGGGGGGGAAAGGGGATGGTGTTTGGGGTTTCGGTTGATTGTTTTTTTCAAATCAGATTGTTTGGATTCTATGTAAGACAACTCTTCTTATAGCTTAAAGAGTTCAAAATGTATCTAAGTGAAGACAGTGATGAATAAATAACAGCAGGAAGAAAAGAAGAAAAAAAAGGAGGAAAAAAGGAATTATGTGTAGGTGATACCACTAAGTCTTGCACTATTAGAGATTTAAAGTGCCCACAATCCCCTAAATTGCTCATCGTAATGAGGTTTGCTATGATGATTTGAGGTATTAAGGATGTTTGGGTTTTTTTTCACTTTTGTATTAGCTGTCTGAGGTAGAAGTATGAAGACAGCCTGGAAGTATCACCACCAGTGGAGATTTAAAGGTAAAAATTAAAATATATATGTATTTATATTCATCTGAGGTGCTAGTACCGTATTTGTTGTTTGGCAGTATCTGTCTGAATAGAAAAGAGGCAGGCTGAGGCAGGGAGTCTTCGGAAGGAAATCCCAAAAAAGAAGGCAAATTAAATTAGAAATAGAAAGAAAGAGAAATGAAATAGAAATAGCGGAGCCCTTGGTTATTAGTCAAGCAAAGTGAGGCTGTGCAATCACATTCACCTGAATGCAGAATTCTAAATCTATTTACAATGATGGAAGCCAGCCAAGTATTGAGTAGTTCACTCAAGGCAGATTTTGAAAACTATCTAAATACCAAAGATGCAGGTACATGCCCAGTATAGTCTTCTTACAGTATCTGTCTAATGCATTAAGGGGGAATCTCAAGAGCAATCCTTCTTTACTCTGGATAACATACCTTTGTTACTGTACAAATAATAACAGCAAGCCACTGGTATCCATCGACTGCTGAAAATACGTGCCTTTTTGTGCAGTAACACTTGTTTAATCTGTGCCAACAGCCCTTTCCACAAGCAAAGCTTGTACCAATGCAACTACATTGGTAGATGAGGTAACTAGGTAAAAACAATGCAATTCCACATTGTGGGCATAGCTGAGGAAGGTCAAATGAACCAGAGCAAACTGAAGCACTCAGCAAGAATAAAAAGAATCAAAATATAACATGCTGCAATGAAGTGATGGAGTTTTAAAGGAAGGAAAAATTGTAATCACCACTCAGTCTTCCTCTGCTTATGCCTAGCCTTGGAATTGTACAGGAAAGAGGTTTGAACTCCAAATAGTGGGAATTCCCTCTGCACAAGCTTTTGAAGTAAGACAGCAGGGAGATTTCAACTGGACTCTCCAGAAAGTAGGACTAATCAAAACGGGGACCTCTGCATGTCCTAAGAATATCCAACAGTGTTGACTGTGCTTTCTCTGCTGTGATTGCTCCCATCTTTACCACCCCCCTCCATTTCTCTATATACTTCCTATCTTTACTCTTTTTCCTTAGCCTTTCTCAACACTTTATCAGATATAATTAATTCCCTCTTCATAAAGACCATTCCATATCCCCTTGAAATTATATTTGTTATCACCCTATTGTCCAGACCATGCTCATGCTACTTTCCCATAATCTAAATACTATTAGGTTACATACTGGGCTACTGGGCATGTATTAATACTCATCTGGATGGTCTATTATGTATTAGGTCTATACGATTAGGTCCATACTATTAGGTCCTTAGTCATTACTTTAATAAACATATCAGTATAATAAGTGACCACTGTAATTATACAAACACAATAAATGATCACTGCAACTGTAAAAACACTTCTAACATAGTATAGCTGTAACCTTACCAGGAAATTTCATAGTTCTAATTACATTTTTTTTCTTTTCTAATTTAAATTGGTGCAAAAAGAACATCAACAATCCCAAAGAAACTCTTCAATGTTATCTTATACCACAAAGTTTAGTCCTGGATGACTGTAAGTAGATTAGAAGGAACAGGAAATGCAGCTCTGTAGCAACTAATTCTGCTGACCATCCTGCTTTTCTATCATCAACCAGACATACAGTACTAACATAGTTAAAAACCATACTTCATCACCTTTATTTACGTAGTTCAAATAATTTCATTTATTACTATGTTGACTGCGGTTGCCTGAAGTAAAGACAGACCGCTTGGCTTCATAGCAAATCACTGTTCTTACCTGCTCTGTATCATGTCCATCTGATCTAACTTATGGAGCAAATTGTCTTCTCAAATTTAACATTCATTGAGAACTTTCCCAGACACAGAGTTTCCAGTGGCTAATATATTTATTAACTAATCTAAAAGCACGTAAGTTCTGCAGGAAGTAATATTTTAATCAAGTAGCTTTCATTTTCTGTCAAATACTAGAGAATAGGTTCCATGTGTGGAAAAAGAATTGACTACAGAATAGTACCTAAGCATGGTTTTGATCAGCAGATTGGAAGATGAAATCAACAGTAGCTGCCACAGTTCATATACTGTAAGAATAAGAAATGCTGAACTCACAGAAGACATATATACATATTTAACACTGATACACTTCATTTTCTTGGAGTACTAAAGTAGCCACAAACCCTGTAAAAGTGCTGAGCAAGAAAGTGGGTAGACCTGTAGATTCAAGACAATGTCAATACTAACACAACTAACACCTTGATATCAATACAGTTGGATGGAGACATGACACGATCAAGCAGACACAGGATCAGAGCCATTATTTCTATTCAGAATCTACCCAGGTGTGTAGAATGACATCATCATCCAGGTGGTTCAGTAACAATATTCTGCTAGTGGAACACACACAGCTCTTCACTCAGCATGTTAAACTGTGCAGATAATTTATATATAAATATGTACCAGAAAAAAATCTGCTAGAATATTTATAGTTTTCATTCCTTACCTGTGCTTTTCAAATTCCTACACCATAAGCTTGGAAGAAAGTAAACTAGTCACCATCAGCAAGAAAAAAAAATAATTAAAAAAATACTTCCGCACGTCTGATGTAAATATTTTAATGTATTAAAAAAAAGGAAGACAATACGTCATTTATAAAAGATTGCAATTGTATTAGTCCTTCAAAAATCAGTTTAATTGTATCTTTTTTATTGGAATTCTCCATGTGGATTATAGTCTGTAAAAGTAATAAGGTAGCAGCCTTTGTTTACCCAGTTCAGACTGATGATGATACTAAGAAATTACATTGTAAAAAATCATGACATTTTTTCTCATGTAATCAAGACTTCTCCATGTGTCACTTCAAGCTACATGAGCAGCTTAGGAGCAATCCTAGCCCACCACAGTCAGAAGCAGGTTTGTTATTGGCATAACTGAAACAAGAACGTTGCCCATTTGTCAGACAATAAATACAAGACCATGTTTGCCTTTTACCTTATAAAGTCAGATCTTGTAATCTGGATATTGCTCAGAGTTTTAGCATGAAAGGACAACTGGGCTTTATTTATTTATTCATTCATTTACTATAGACTTTTCAATGGTATACACACTTCTCTGAGCACATTAAGTACGTCTGTAAGATAGTACAGATTTGGATCATGTGGATTCTTCTGGAAATTACATTTTGCTAAGATGGGCCTCATCAAAAGAGAAGCCAATCAAGAGAGACATTCACCATGCTCTGAGGGAGGTAATCTGGCTTCTTATAAAATGATAAAGATGCTACAGTCCTAGACAGTCTCTATAAATAGATGGGAGACTGAATATGGGAATAAAGGCTTGCTGTGCAGACCTCATATTCATGACCTCAGCTGACCAATCCCCAGCCTATAAAAATTATGTTACATGGTGATTATACATCCTCAGAGGAGGACTGAATATTTGAAAAGAATGCAGTTTACCAAACCTCCCTTTTCCTTCCCACAGAAATGTCTAACAATACAACCCAAACTTTTATGTAACACAACTTAATGGCATCATCTTAAAACAAGAGAAAATCCAATACAATAATAAATAATTGTGAAAAGCACTGCTGAGCAGGAATCTCAAACCAAACAATGCATGGAAAGTCTACAAAAGCAAAAATAGTTTAAAGTACCTCAGTAGCTTTGAGCTGACAACTCTGTTCCATACAGCTGATGAAGCAGAAAGTTTTACTAGAGCCTGAAACATAGATTCAGTCTGCTTGACTATACACTGAATACTCCACAGATAGACTGAAGAAGCACAGATAACAAAATTGTAATGTTCCTTCTCCCAGTTAACTAAACCCAGCTGTCAGTTTAAAATAATAATATTTTATAAATATTTTTATATGTGTGTAATAGAGTTTCTGTGTGTTGGAGTGTAGGGACAAACTTTCAAAATTGCATATAGGATGATAAACAATTACCTCTTTCCTAAATACAGCCCAAATCCAGAGATGCTAAATATCCACTGACGTATCTTATCTGGAACTCAGTTTTCTTCTAAAATCCTCAAGCTCCACCAGAAATTCCCAATAAGTAAGGCAGGCCTCAGCAGTCTGAATGAGAATGCTGCAGATGAGGTGTGGAGCTCACCATGATCTATGACAGCTCTGCAATAAGCCAGCATGGGCATTTTTGCACCGTGCTTCTAAAACTGGAGCAGCTGGACCCAGCAATGCAGGAAATACTGCCAGTTTCCTAAGGTAAGGCTCAAGCACAGAGTTTGAGAAGCACAGCCCTAGGCTATATTGAAAGTAATATTTAGAGTGGAATAATATTTCAGATGTCTCAGATGCATGTTTCTTTGACCATGCTTTAATTTTCAAAAAGCAGTGGGGAGAGCAAGTGGCACAGACCCAGGAAAAATAAAATACAGAGATCCCAAACTATGAAGATGACTGTCCTACAGACATCACTCCAATAAATACATCTATAATACATCACCATGTGGTAACTCTCCTGGGCAGCTACATCTCAAATTACTCAGCACTATCAAGGCTTTCTACTGAATAATCCAAAATGCATCTACTTACACAGCATGGATGGGAAAAGTTTGGTATTTCACTCCTGTTGCTTTGTGTTTAAAGTTATTTGGTCATTAATAGGGCAGACAACTTAATTATGTAGGACTCTAAAACTGCTGTATCAAAAGAACTGCTCTCTGAGGTGAATCTGTGCAGCTCCATTACAGGTCACTAACACCACTGTCTGTAAATAAAGCCTAAAAATCAAGTAACTACATGCTAACAAGGCAATTAGCCCAGCCCTGTTTCAGTTGGTAACAATTACACTACTGATCTTCAGAAGCCAGGTGGATTTTATCCACAGCACATATAACTTCACATCAGAAGCCTCCCACTGAAAGGGGTGAGATATCTTGGGTGTAAATAACTATATGGGGGCAAGTACTACAGTCTAGTACAACTGGATGATTATGGGGCACCACGTTCAGTAAAATTTATGTCTTACAGGGAATGGGAAAATTGTTTAAGTAATCTATTATTACTTAGGTCTCAACAGGTTCATTTAAACTGCAGAAGACAGGAATTTGTATTTTATATACAAACTGGGTGTGTATCCTCTTCCTATCTACGTTATTTAATTAAGTATTTAATATATATACTCATGTCAGTGACAGAGGAGAGCAAATATGACAGCTGACCAGATGTGCACTGGAATAGTACTAATTTTATCTTAGCTTCCCAGGCTTATCAAAAAGATATATGTATCTCAAATATTTGATATTTTGTAACCTTTACATAATACTGATACTCCCATACTGATACTCTCATGAATCCCTTTGACTTTTATGTACACATAACCAGCAAAGGAAATTAAGATCAAGCATTTGTGAGAGCTAACGCATAAAACTTAACCCAGACCTGAGACACAAACTAGATTGTTTTTAAAACATAAGTCTGAAATACTGTTCCAAGTTTGTTCTCTTTGTTTGCTCCCAAATACAAACCTCAAATTGTAGAATACGCAGAGCTTGTTTTGTACGTATTTTTTGCCCATTAACAACTCCACTCCAAACTAAGCAGCAAACTAAGCAGGAACATGCCTGCTCCCAGTTCTGCAGCATGCAGTAGGCAGTCAAGTATGTTATTAAATGTGCCTGTGTCTCTGCTTATAGGACTTTGAGAACAGGGAGTAATGTGACACATTTTCAGTGTTTGAAGAAGAAAGCCTAAATTTTCTGCTGAGAGGATATTTCTCATAAAAGATGCCCTGATCCTTGTCTTATAAAAAGGTTTTATTTTTCAATAAAATAGTATATTTAAAAAACACCATTATTTGCTAAAAGCAATATAAAACTCTTCACTTTTAACTTCATAAAAGTTTAACAAAACATAAATATTGTTTAACACTTACATTCCTATATACAGACCTTCCATTAGATAGTGAAATTAGTAGAGAGTTAATAAGTGAGAGATGAATGGCACACAACTGCATGAGATTTGAATTCCATACCACACTGCACAATCACAGGAACACAAGGAGCAGCTTAAAATCCTCAGTCACTAAATTCTGCTTTGTTCTCTTTACAGCTATGTTCCTCTTTTCTCTGCAATAATGCACCAGTTTCCGTGGTCATAGCAGGAAGAAAGTATCTGAAGCTCAGGCACATTCTCTTCTATCAGGGAGCACAGCTCCCCTTCCCGAAAAACATGATAATAACGCATGAAGGCTTTTGTATCCAACGGGGCATTAGTTTGGTCCCCAACAGACACTGCTGAATCCAAAGCAGAGTCAGAAGAGTCAGCTGTTGAAGTTCTTTTGAAAAACTTGCTGGCATTAGACTTACCAGCACCATCATTACAACTGCAGCTGCAGTCCCTGTCTTCTACTGGGCCATTTATAGGCATCTTCTGGGCATTTATAGAGGCATCTTCCCTCTCGCTCTGACCTCCACTTTGGTGTCCTCCATGTAAACTTAAATCTTTCAGTGCATCTGTGGCTAGTGACCACTGTGGTTTTTTGAGAGGCAGGCTTTCCACGAACACATCATCATCATCTAAACTGTGTTCTTTTAACAGTGCCCCATGGAGACCTAAATCCAAACTGCAGTGTCGTGAATGCTGAACAGGTACAGTACTGTTTGCCCATTCTTCATTCTTCGGAGGCTTCATTTTGTCAGTTTGCTTTCTCAGGGCCGATTCATCAAGTGATCTGGAGAAAAACCATGAGCGGAAAGATCTTCCTAAAGCACTGTAAAATCTGTTTTCTTCTTCCGAGATTTTCATGCAGCAGGCTCTGGATAAGCAATGGTCCGTATTGTGGGAATGCTTTGAATCAGTTTCTGGCTGCAGATTGGTTTGGTAGCTGCAATCAGAGATGACTAGCTGTGCAGGGTCTATGTCTCGGCTTTTTACAGTGTGCACAAACTCACCCTTATCTCCAGATTGATTTGATTCTGAAAAATGCCGTGAGCACAAGGCCTTGTTCCAAGGAACAAATACATCTTGCTTCTCAAAGCGACGATTCTTTTGTTCCATAGCCCAAACATAAATCATCATCTGGCCTCCAGTTATCAATACCCTTGCCATTTCCTTTATTGCCTTGATTCTTCTTTGTTTAGTTGAGAAATGATGGATCACTGTGAAAAAGGAAAGGCATTATGTATTGAATATTATTAAGGACACATTTTCATCTTCAACCTGCTCTAGGTGTTTAATCATCTCAGTCATTATTAGCACAAACCTCACTCACTGCAGGTCAGAAACAGTGCTGAATTTACTGGTACCACAGTGCATGCTTATCCCAGAATTATCTCTTTTGTGTCTCTGTTCGATGGATAAAAATAGGCAAATCCCAAAGAAGGAAATTAATTTCATTTCAAAATAGGGATTCAAAACTAGTCAGGCATATGAGCTGGAGGTTTCTCTTTCCCTACATCCCCCATAAAAGATCATAGCATGACTAGCTTTCACTTAGATGCCTGGCCTTTGGGTGAATCAGGTAAGATTGACTTTAGATTTGGGACATATTTCAGACTTACCTTACTGGAAACAAAATCTTTTTACCATGTAATAAATACAGCAAAAAGCAGTATCGGTAAAAAGATACTCTGTATTTTTATAGCAGTGCACTTTCAAAAGAGCTAGTGAGAAAATTTATGCAGACATATTTTCCATTCCATTAATTTTCTAGAAAGGTGTTGCCTTTATAGAATCCTTGTTTTGAAGGGAAAAAAATTAAAAGAATCTCAGTCTATATCTGCATGTCTGAGAATGATGATTTTTTATTCTATTATGTAGTGCTATTAAAATTATGCTATTAAAAATTCCATGTGAACTTTTAATCTTGTCAGGTCTATAACTGGTAGCACCATTAGATAAGTACACTATGCTTCCAAGTCAGCTGGTCTGATAGCACTGAAACTATGCTACAAGACCTGAAATGTGGATGGGGCTCACTGGTTAACTAGCCAACATGAAAGCAAGGTAATATAGATACTGCTTGCATATTAGTCACTCTTTCTTCTACCCTGCATATGTGAAAAATAAATTTTAAAATACATTTCTATTACAGTTCAAGTAGTTTGTTGGTTGTTGCCAGCAACAATTATGATGCTTTATATTTTTGCTGATACAGTGAAACAGCCTGAAAGAAGTTCAAGCAAGAGTAGAGCAAAACATGTAGACTGTATCTGGGTACTCTAACCATTCATCATCTAACCTTCTGCAGTTTACATTTTTCAAATTATGGGTAGTATTTTAAAAAAGAGAGGGCAGAGGAGTAGAGATGCTGAGATGCTTCACTCATTTTCAACAACAGGCACTTGTATGGCTCAAAATTTCTATTTCAGGACTATTCTAAGAGAAATTTGTATTCGTAACACATACAAGTTTTAACATGATTCAACTTGTGCTATAGAGAAAGCAAAGTTTCATTTCAATGCATGAGCTGGTCAAAACAGATCCTAAGGAGGAAATAAGAGTTTATCTTGACCACCTAATCTGTTTATACTGGAAGCAGCTATGTTTATATTAGTTTTTACTTGTTTAAAATGCATGCTGGAAGGAAATCTTTTCTCCACAGGGTGAACAAGACCACATATAGACAAACAAATGATCCACATACTTCCCTGGCCAACAGCGCCTCTGTGCAATGGAACTGATTTTTTTTTTCATGTTTACTACATTCATTTCAGTAATATCTGCTGTGATTCTAAAGGAACTGTTTCAAAACAAATTTAACTGAAATGAAGAGACATGGACAGAAAAGGACAAAAAAAAATTTCCATTTGCTATGGGCCAGAATGCATGTATGTTGTCTTACCTCCAATGGAAATGACTGCATTGAAGCACTGGTCCCTAAAAGGAAGGTTAAGGTTGTCACAAACCAGAACTTCATCATCTTTCTTCCTTGCAATCTCTACCAAAGGTCCACAGTAATCACAGCCGAGATTATACACCTGACTGTTGACACTGAGATACTTTCCAGTCCCACAACCTAAAGAAAAGAATACTAGATCAAAAGTTGCATGTTCCAAACAGTTGCTATCCCTCTTAAAGCAATGAAAAATAATGAGGAGGCTTTACTAATTCTAAGATTACCTGGAAAACAAGATGAAAGCTTGCCCTACCAGTCTAAGTGCTGCAGGGTCCACTTGGACTGTCTGAAATTACATGTTCACACCAGTAACACAGTATAACACAGTTCACACCAGTGTAACAGTATAAACTTCACCAACAAAAATGCTCATTGCACAGCCTAATGCAATCATAGAATCATAGAAAAGGTTGGAAAAGACCTTCAAGATCATCAAGTCCAACAGTCCACTCTACAACCCCTAACCACTAAACCAGCTCCTGAAACACCATGTCCACCCATTTTTTTAACAGCTCCAGGGACTGTGCCACCACCACCTCCCTGGGCAGCCTGTTCCAATGCCTCACCACTCTTTCTGTGAAGAAATTTTTCCAAATATCCAATCTGAACCTCCCCTGGTGCAACTTGACCCCATTTTCTCTTGTCCTATTGCTGGTCACTAGGAAGAAGAGGCCAAGACCTGCCTCACTACAACCTCCCTTCAGGGAGTTGTAGAGAGCAATGAGGTCACCCCTCAGCCTCCTCTTCTCCTGGCTGAACAGGCCCAGCTCCCTCAGCCTCTTCTTATAAGACCTGCTCTCCAGACCCCTAATCAGTTTAGTTGCCCTTCTCTGCACCCTCTCCAGCACCTCAATGTCCTTCTTGTACTGCGGCGCTCAAAACTGCACACAGTGCTCGAGGTGCAGCCTCATCAAGGCTGAGTACAGGGGCAGGATCACCTCCCTGGTCCTGCTGGTCACACTATTCCTGATGCAGGCCACGATGCTGTTGGCCTTCCTGGCCACCTGGGCACACTGCTGGCTCATGTTCAGCCGGCTGCCAATCAGGACTCTCAGGTCCCTCTCTGCTGGGCTCTCTCCAGCCACTCCTCCCCAGGCCTCTAGTGCTGCTGGGGGTTGTTGTGGCCAAAGTGCAGGACCCGACATTTGGCCTTATTGAAACTCATACAACTGGCCTCGGCCCATTGATCAAGCCTGTCCAGATCCCTCTGCAGAGCCTCCCTACCCTCCAGCAGATTGACACTCCTACCCAACTTAGTGTCATCTGCAAACTTACTGAGGGTGCACTCTATCCCCTCATCCAAATCATCAATAACGATGTTAAATAGGAATGGCCCAAGCACTGAGCCCAAGGGGAACACCACTCATGACCTGCTGCCAACTGGATTTAACTCCATTCAACACAACTCTTTGGACATGACCATTCAAGCAATTTTTTATCCAGCAAAGTGTGTGCACATCCAAGCCACAAGCAGCCAGCTTCTCTAGGAGAATGCTGTGGGAAACCTTATCAAAGGCCTTGCTAAAGTCAAGGTAGACAACATCCACCACCCTTCCCTCATCCAATAAGTGCATCACCCTGTCATAGAAGGAGATCAGGTTAGTCAAACAGACCTGCCCTTTATGAACCCATGCTGACTGGGCCTGATCACCTGGTTGTTCTCCATGTACTGCATAATGGTACTCAGGATGATCTGTTCCACCAGCTTCCCTGGTACTGAAGTCAGACTAACAAGCCTGTAATTTCCTGGATCATCCTTCTGTCCCTTCTTATATATGGGGGTTACGTTGGCTGATTTCCAATCTGCTGGTACCTCTCCCGTCAGCCAGGACTGCTGATAAATGATGGAAAGTGGCTTGGTGAGCACCCCTGCCAGTTCTTTCAGCACTCTTGGGTGCATCCCATCCGGCCCCATAGATTTGTGCACATCTACGTGGTGTAGCAGGTCACTGACCATGTGCTCCTGGATTGTGGGGGTATTATTCTGCTCCTGGTCCCTGTCCCCTAGCTTAGGGCATTGGATTCTCTCAACATAACTGGTCCTGTTACTAAAGATTGAGGCAAAGAAGTCACTAAGCACCTCAGCCTTTTCCTCATCGTTCATCACCATGTAGTCCCTCTCCAGTGCATCCCATTTCTCTCCAAAAAGTCCTAAACCACAGCTGTTACTGACACAAGTCAGAGAGGACAATTTCCACTTCAGATACAGACTTGAAAATAACCATGAATTGTAAAAATTCCTGCCATGTCACAGGAACGTCCTCCTTCTGCCTTTAAGCCAATGGCATGTAAACGTAATGAACAGTTCCAGAACGTCTTCCACCCAAAAGTATGTCTTGTCAAGGACTGCGCTGTACGAAATTGAAATCTTTAACAGTGTTCTTCAATACCGTATGCATAACAGGCACTTTTCAAAATTAGATTAGGAAACGTTGACTGCAGTTACAGGTCAGTAGTGAAGAATAATTTCTGAAAGTTGACAGCCAAGCAATGGGGTAGCATCTTGGCAGAGAGAACCATCTCTGTATTGGTAATTCAATTTAAAGGCCTGGAGTTATCTTTAGAAACATCACTGCTTCTTGCAGCGCTGCTGCTCTCGTTAATGTTAATGTGCACCATTATCTAGAGAGACAGCAGAGGAACTGCTGGAGAACAGCACAACACTTCAGTGGTGAAAAAAGAGCGTATTTTTAAAGCAAAAAGCAAGCGCTATTCTTTGAAGTAACACTTCAAAGAACTGGGAAAGATTACTATTGTTAATGCAGTTCAAGGAACATATGCAATAAAACATGAAGCCCTGCATGTTAGAAAGCATAAGTTTTACAAGTATTATTGGTTACCATGTTTGCAGAAGGAACACATTTAGTCAAACGTACATTAATTTAGAAGATTCAGTTGCTTAATACATGTTTTTTTGGTGGAGTGCTTTTTAATCACTCTGAGTTTTTGGAAGTATAGAATTCTCTGGAACCAAGCTAAACAGTGACAACACTCTCAGTACTCTAAAAATGTACATTTGCGGGAGATTCACTTTTAAATGAGGCATCAGGAGGTGGATTCCTTCATGAAGCTGTTAACAATTGCCATGCTATTGTAACTTATATTGATGAATTAACAATAAAAAGGCAATTAGACAAATTATATTTTATTCTGCTACCACTACCATGCTTCATGTAAAGCTAGAAAATAAAAACACTTTAAAAAAAGGTGGTATTAAACAGAAAACGAAATTATCAATTAAACATCTTATTTTGAAAATTTTGGTGCCACTTGGCAACCCTTCTCCCAAAACACATACCAAAAATGAACACAATATTCAGACAACTGAGATCTTATTACACCTCAAAAAAGGAGGTCCCTAGTGTGCCTTGATGAGAACATTCTTATTGGCAACTGTAAGCATCTACCTTCCCTCCAGATATATCACATACATTTAAATTATTTCAGCTGAAACGGTAAGAGGATTATCTTAAGCTTCTAGCAATCACTGTGATGCCTGCTGATACAGCCTCAAAGAACTTCAGCTAAACTTCAAATTACTTGTATTGAGGTGACAAAAAATTTTGACAGAGAAATATCACGTTAAGATGGACGTTGAATGAGGGCATGCCATAGGATATTTCCTGAGATTATTAGTGAAAATGGTGCAGACATATAAAAGAAGATATATATTCAAAATGACAGCAATCAAGTATTTTTGTGGTACTGCTCACCAGAAGCTGGAGAATTATATATAATCTGTTGATTATGGCCTACATCATCTTCAAAGAATGGTTTTCTCTGATACAATAAGGCAGATGTATAGTTTATTCTGTACATTTATTACACTTTGCTGCATAAAAGCATTTTATTCGTCTAAACAGGACTACAGTTTGGAAAATCCAGTGGTGCGAAGGAGCATCTTGCTTGCAATGCTGTACTGTATAGCACTTCAGTCATAACAAACACAAAGCAAACACATCAAGATCTGGAAACCCCTAAAAAGTCTGGAGGTGAAACAGAAAATCAAGATACAAACTGAATGTGTAGGGAAGACAAGGCCATAGCAGTAAAATGAGGTTTTGGTATCTGTATTAAGGATCATAAGGAGATTCTCAGTTCATAATTATTTTATTTTTTAACAGTGATCACATCAGATTTCTCTTATGTTAAAGCCTTGGTAGAAAGAGTTTTAGAACAAAAGAAAAGCATTAAATTGCAGCCCAGCAGTAGTTAAACCAAGAGATGTAGAGAAACTGAAATATGAAATAACTGAGCCTTAAAACTATTTTTTTAAAAGGGCTCCAGGGGAAGGACAGACCACTAAGCCTGTGGGGAAAACGGTAGTTTAAGGCTTAGCTCAATCAAAATTATGCAAAAATCATATTTACTGGTTAGCTGATACAAGGAAATAAACCAAGTGGAATATGGCATCTGAGTTTCAAAACAATTTGTAAGCAAATTTAAATTAGTTTTAAAAACAATTCCTCAGAAGGACACATACATTTAATATATAAACCAATAAAGTCTATAGACAATCATCCACAGCACCCCACGGAACAGCTTACCTATGTCAGCAACAAGGCTGCCAGGCTTTTGCTCCAGCAGAAAGTTTCGGACACGAGGCCATGCTTTGCTCTGCAGATCACTAAAGTAGGCAGCAGTATTTTCATATACACTATGCACGTGCTGCTTTTCTAGCTGGGTAGCCTCATGTTCCATTCTGAAAATGTAATGAAAGAAGATTATGTACAGCAAAACACAAACTGTTGTAGCATAGACTTTGCACTTTGTAGACACACATAATTTAGGACCTTGCAAGTTTACATTCATAGAATCATCACACCCATCTAACAGTCATCACACTTATAAAATGTTCTCTATTCAAAGGATCTGATTTTATTTCACAAAAGTAGAGAAAAACTTTGAGTGTATCATTTTGCCTCTGACCCAAACCATTCTATGATTCTATGATTCTATGATAACCGCATGTGCCTATTCAATAATATGCACATTGCTAAATAAATTCACCAATGTGGTAAAAGCTTATCCAGTGCAAAATGGAGCCTTTATTCAAAAGGAATGCAGAATGGTGAGTAGGCAGGCAAATGTCTTCCAAGAAACTAAGCAATATATTATCAAGATGAAATTATTAAAGTGACTCTTTTGGCTGCATTTGAAAATGTCAGAGGCAAACACTTTAAAAACACAGCAAGTTCTTCTGCTTTCCTTGACTTTCCAATAATACACATTTTTTAATCATAATAAGAAAACGTTTGTTTCTCTCATCTTTACTGTTGAAGTAAGTTATAATGAGAAAATATTTAAATTCCAATATTGCATATAATAACAAATAATGTGAGCTCTTCACAACACCTGTCCTACAAGCACCATTTTTAATTTAGAAATTGGGACTTAATCCCAGTGACCGCAATATAAAAATTATTTACTTCAAGTTAAGTGTGTGCAAGTGCCTAAAGGAATAGTATATAAGACTTGATCCATTTCACTGGTTTTAAATACTTGGCTATGTAAAAGGTTAGGCCAAATTGTCACAACTGTCACAGACTATTCTGACTGTAGTATCTATGAATATTTGCCTTCAAGTCTTTTATGTTTAATGGTTTCATAAGCCTCACTTTCTTTTTTTCTGACATGATCCACAATCTTCTTTATGATGCATTAGCTCACTTTTAGTGAGCTGAATATACACACACACACACATATATACACACATATATACACATAAAATTCAGTAACACTATAGTAAGTAGTAGACACATTTTAAAGTGTCATCTTGAAGAGTGGAAAACTATAGCAGAGTGAACAGCAGAAGCAGGCAGTATTGAAACACAAACTTGAAATTATATTACATGTGGCAGAAGTTACTCAATCAGAACTTTTCTCAGAATGTCATTCCAAGTTATGTTGTCAAACAGGATGGGTTAGCTGCAGGAATTTCAAATAATTATTCTTTAGAGTCAAAAGCCCATTCTTTTTTTCTTATTTGACCCTTAAAAATAAAACAAATTGTTTCATTCTTCTCTGCCTCAAAACATACTCTATTTTGTTGTTCAACTGCCTAGAAATTCCAAAGGCTAACAATCATTTAGCCATGACATGCTCCTTGCTCTAGTTTGTATTTCTTGCTTGGTTACTGTGTGGTTCAGTGTGTCCAAGTGTTTTTATCTTTCCACTTGAAGCTCTTTGTTCAGTCTTTGCAGCTCTCAAAAAAAAAAAGAAAAAGAAAAAAAAAAGAAAAAGGAGAATGCTTTATGTTTGCAGTCATTCATAATGAATTCCAAATCTTTCAAAAATTCCAGTTTATGCCAACTACAGAAGTAGCTGTATGAACTGAAGGTTAATTTGAAAACTTTAAATAAACACTAACACCAACTTAGACTTGACTTAGACTATAGTAAGAATTTTCCCATCGTAGGACCGTGACACAATGTTATATTATACTTTTCCTAAAATGTCTTTATTGAATTCCAGTGTTCCAAATTTTACTTAGTTTCCTACTGAATCACTAGACCATTAAGTTTTTCCTTTAACTTTCTCATTCACTGAGACAGATACGGAGTCTTCTCCTATGGACATGCTAGAGACGTCATGTATTACAACACTGTATTAGAAGTTATTACTTTTAGATACACTTCATAAACACTGACAAGATAATATACTGGTTATAATCTTAGAATAACAATAGTCCAATAGACTGTAAATTATTTAATTTATAATTTCATTACAATTTCTATTTGCTGATTGTTTATATTTTGTGTATAATTAAATCACATGATGAAATCAGACTTGTCGATTTGCCTTTCCAGCCAAGTTCCATAACACTACCAGGTTTTACTTTGTAGTACAGAAGAGAAATGTCCTAACAATAAATCACTTCATTTCAATCATATAGCCATAGAATAGTTTGGGTTGGAAAAGGACTTAAATATAATCTAGTTCTAACCCTCCTGCCATGGGCAGGGACACCTCCCACTAGACCAGGTTGCTCAAAGCCACATCCAACCTGGCCTTGAACACCTCCAGGGATGAGGTATCCACAGCTTCCCTAGGCAACCTATTCCATCACCTTACAACCCTCATGGTGAAGAATTTCTTCCTGATGTCTAACCTAAATCTTCCCTCTTCCAGTTTAAAGCCATTACCCTCTGTCCTATCACTACATGCCCTTGTAAAAAGTCCCTCCCCAGCTTTCCTGTAGGCCCCGTCAGGTACTGGAAGGCCACTGTAAGGTCTCCCTGGAGCCTTCTCTTCTCTATGCTGAACAACCCCAAACGCTTATGAAAGGCAAGAAACCTGTGGAATCTGATCTGGCTTGCGGCTGTACCAGTTTCACACAAGTCTAAAGTCACTAAAAGCATCAGATACTTAGAACTAAAACTTCATAAGCCAAACTCAATAGCCTTATTTCTCTTTATAAACAAGAACAACCATGACAACTTTTTTTTGTCTTGAAAGTACCAGACAGTGTCTCTGTTCCACATAAATTGTAGAAAATGTTCCGTTCAACCAACTTCTGTACTGTAACTTCCAGGATAATTGCAAAGTCTGTTTTGCAAAGGAGGTAATGAAAATCCACGATGTCCAGAAATTCCACTGCTTTAGCCATCTGCTCCGGTTCTCATTTAAGTTACTGGAAACTGTTTGATAAGCCAGCAAAGAGCAGAAGGTAGTAATTATGGACACACTACCCCCATGCTCAGTTCCTCTTTTCTTGTGCTGTAGCTTATGCTCCTGTCAAAGGGTTCACACAAGGACTTGGTGCAGAATAGACGGAGTGCAGTAAATTGGCACCCAGCTGTTCATTCACTCTGTAGCAAGTCTTGACAAAGTCCCCAAAATGTGGATGCAGCTTAAGAAATGTAAGACTCCTGCAAACAAGTCTTTGGGTAACAAATACATCGGGGCATTCTCTTCCCTTTCAATGCTTCCCAGTCATCAAGGTTCATTCATGAGTGTACAAGAGGCCCCTGTTGCAGCTGATCTATAAAGTGAGAAAACTGAATGAAAGCTGTAGTGTTATTTCTGTTGAACTTGCAGGGAATTGAAGCATCAGTCCACCACATGTTACTGTGGTATAGGAACAAAACTGTTTGAAAGTAAGTAAGTGACTCTTTCCTACATTGCTGCTTATTCCTATGTAAAAAAAAAAACAAACACAACAAAACAAAAAACAAAAAGGCAAAATAAAAAATAAACTGAAATCTTATAGCTTTCCAGGAGGTAAAAGGAATTATACAAACATATGGTAACATATATTTTCATAGCTACTCATCTCACTAAAAGTGCCCTGACTCCAAGGGAACCTAATTTCCATTAACATTTTGAAACCTTTTAGATAATTAACTTTTCAAGGATAAGGAAAGTCATGTTGCTTAGACATTTTCTATCGCTGCCAAAGCAATAAATACATTTAAATATGTGATCTTGAAATGACAACAACCAAAAATTAAGAATCCCTGTTTCCAACATTTTAAAATGTCAGAATTATTTTATTTGAGGGGGGGCGTGGGGTGGAGTGAATTCCAGCCTTTGTTTTGTTTAGTTTTTGAAAGCATCTGACTTGCAATTTTGACTAACTGTATTAAATACTTTATCCTCAAATGGACAAACCAGTTGTTGACTCCCCAGTGCAAGGGGTGCCCTAACATTGAAGCACAGGAGGTAGTGTTCAGTCCAAAACCCTGCCTCTGCCACAGCCTACCTCAAAGCTTCCCACATCTTCCTGTAGTTCTTCTGAATCCCTTGCAGCCTTCCTCATCCACCTCAAGTTATTCCTCCCAACCACCTAAGATTTTCACATGTTCCTCTGTCTACCTTAGCATGTGGTATGTCACCACCACTATTTTCATTTGATGTATAATATCGTGAAGACTTGACCTGGCCTACGTTCAGTTCTTTGTTGCCTTTGTTTCCAGGCCAGTCACAATACCCAGAACACATTCTGAATTTTTTTTCAATGGCCTCTCGGAAGCACTCTGTGATTTTCACAGTAGTCATCAAATCCTGCCTTGCTCCCGTTTGTCTTCAGATCAATTGCTCTTGATTAATTTGAGCCATGGGCTTTTATTTCTCTTCTCTCCTGCAACTGCCTGTTTTCTCTAACTCTTTCATGATCAGCAGGAATTTACTCAACTCAGTTTGAGAGTCAGATATGCAAGATTTCAGTCTATTAATGAGGGCCCCTCTTAGTTACACTCTTAGCACACTGATGGCAATTCTCAACCCCATTTTTGATTCATAGAAGCCCTACTTCGAAGATCTAGGAAATTCAGCACAATTGTGTCTCTCTATGTTGCTACAGCAACGCAAATCTTGGTTACACATGCAACTCTAGCTACAGATGCAATAACCTAATTAATCACCGGCCTTAAATCAGACAGTATAAGCCACAAGGGCCAGGCCTATGTCCCACATACCCTGCTCTCCAGCAATAATACGTGCAGCTGTACCTGATGCTGACAGCGAGGTCGAAAGTGAGGTAGTCCAGTTTGCATTCTCTCCCTTCATCTGCAGAACAGGGAAAACTATCGATACAGTGAGCAATACTTCCAGGGTACTTCCAGCTTGTGCCATAGTCACCAGTCTTTTCACTCAAATATAAGAAGCCATGGGAAGCTAAGCGTGCAGCCCTAATTGTCACCTATAAATCACAGTCTTTTTTCCAAACAAATACAAAAATCCAATTAATCCCCAACTGCAAGACGTCATTGCAGCCCTTCTCTTAAACAAATCTAAAATTTCTTTATTGGAACTTTTTTTACTCTTGGGATTTAATTTAAACAACCCCCACTCTGTTTGACAGTGCTTTCTCATCTCATTAATGAAAGCAACAAACAGGAGCACAATGACACACTAGCTTGCTTACAGATATGAATCATTATGTAAAACAGCTTTATTAGTAAATAAAGGATAATGAAACAAAATAATAGGAATCCTGCCGTGAATAGTTTAAGTAGCTGCAATGAAAGTTTAGCAAGATGAGATGATTTGCTTATGTAAGGCTAACAACTCCAGTAATTAATTTCACCCACACATGAACTGTTATAATCCCATGAAAATGCACAGCCTGAAACTAGAGCAACAGGAACTGTGCAGCTTATCTAAAACTTTACTGAGCTGGTCCTGATTCAGGACCCTTCCTCCAGGAAAGTTTAGGAAATTCTGAAGTAAAAACCAAAGAGTTGAGACATACTTGATGAGCATCGCTTTTAGCTGAAATGCTCACTGTGAACCTAGCATTTTAAAGTAATGTCATTGATTCATACAGTCACTATTATTGTATTTTTTCGTACTAAAAAAATAGCGAGAACCTTGCCCTAATGAAAGATTAAAAGCACTGAGGCTGTTCTTTCAAGAGCTTGAACTAAGTAAGTTCATGGGTCAAGCTCTAGTTACTTAAAATGACAACCACTCACCATCACATTCATTTTGTTCGCTTTATTTTCCAGTCCAGACACAAACTTAGTATTATTCACTGCACATTCTTAGATCAGTTAATCATTTAATATTATTCTTGCTGTTTTGCATTTAGGGTCATAGTCTATGTAGCTGAAAGGTTGCACTGTAAACAGATTTATTTCACTAGATACATAAACTCCATTATGTAGATCAGTAACATCGTGCTAAAATGACAATGCACAAACACGGACCCTTTGCCATCAAAAACCACCAAACGGAAGCATACCAAAGTTGCACACTTCCTTTAAGCATCTGTTTATCTTTACTATCGCATCTAGACTTGTATCTTACCTCCCAGCACAGAGGTTTGCTTCCTACAGGGGTCCCACACAGTCAAAAATCCCTGCTACTAGATGTGCCCTGACGTGTGTCTTCAGATGCTGTACAGAGAAACACCCTGTACAAACATTAGAAGACAAGAGGGAGCTAGGAAAAATTTGGTCTACAAAGCAGACATAAAAATCCTAAAATAAGTGGTGCTGAAAAGACCAAAGTTTCTATTTTTTTTTTCTTCTTACTCTTCTTTACTATTCATGTTAATCGTCACCAGGCAGCCAATACATCAGTGACAAACAAAAAAGAATTTGGGATGGAATGGGAAAGAGTAGGTTGGGACTTTTAAAATAAGTTCAGGGTTTTCAAAACAACTAGACTAATAATCAGTACTTAGGGAGCCAGCCTCACCTTAGCCACTCTCAGAGCCAGCAGAAGTTAAAGAGAAACTAACGAGAAATGACATTTGAGAAACTGTGGGCAACAGATACAGTTCCAAATCTCATTATGTTGTCATAAAAAAATTAGGGACAACTGGTTCACATGAAATTGCTGTAGAAGTTGGTACTGTTTGAAAGATAATATTTAGAGTGTAGTTATCAACAATTCACAGAATCACACAGAATCACACAATCTTAGAGGTTGGAAGGAACCCCGAAAGATCATCTAGTCCAACCCCCCTGCCAGAGCAGGGTCACCTAGAGTACATCACACAGGAACACGTCCAGGTGGGTTTTGAATGTCTCCAGCAAAGGAGACTCCACAACCTCTCCTGGCAGCCTGTTCCACTATCACACAGGAAGAACACCCTGAGAAAATTAGTTCAGGAGTCTGTCTTGGGTACTCCTTAGTGATTTTTTTTGCATGACAGATTAGACAGTAGCATTATATGTGCAGATGGATCAAACTAACAAGGGCTTCAACACACTGGATAATGGTATTAGAATTCAAGTGTTTTGACAGACTGAAAAAGACAAAAGCAAAGCATTTCATTTAGATAAGAATAACGAACTAGGCAAATAAAGGCTGATGGAGGCAAGATGGGATGACTGGCAGCAGTTCTACAGAAGTGGATCTGGGTGCTATAACATTTCACAGCTTTAACACCATACATTCTATGGTGTTATGGTGGCTTTTGTAACATACTGTTGCAAAAAATGAGTACCAGTACACAGGAACAGGGTAGATACTTGCAAGTTACATAAAGCTGTCCTTATGCTACATCAGCACTGTTGATATATCAGCTTGAATATTATGTCTGATTTCAAGCAAGAACTATGTAGACCCAAATATTTAATATGGAAATATTAAAGTAGAGAACAACAGTGATCAGAGTTCATTGTAAATCTCCAAGAGACCAGAAAACAAGTAAACCTCTGGGAAAGATGTTAGTTTCTTGGGTGGATCCTGTCCTCTCAGACAAGGAAGGCCCCCCTTCTCATACAAGAAGGGCTGTTGCAAAGAGGAAGGGAATAATCTGTTCTCCAAAATAAAGGGTAGAAAAAAAAGCAAACAGTGGGTTTTTACTACAGCAAGAAGATACAGGTGAGGCATTTTAAAAACAAGAAGGATGTAAAAGCACTGGAAACACTTCTGGAGTGGGTGGGTCATGAAGCCTCTGTCACTCAGGCCTTAAAAACATAGGTTAGTCAAGCACCTGTCAGAAAAATGCACTGATGTAGGTGATGCAGCTTTAGGGGAGGGAGATGATGCCCCAGCATTGAGCCATGTGACTCGGTGTGTCTATGGACAATAAAACTCCAATTTTTCAAGTTATAAGCAAGATTCCTGTGACCTGCTGTATAAAAAATGAAAGGCTGAAAGGCTGCTTTATTACTCTTTAACACAGGCATTGTTTCTGCAGCTAAATTACTACACATACTAAACTAATTTCTTTCTGAGTTTCAGCAGGTTTGTTTGTTTGTTTCCTAAGAGCCCTGCATCAGTATCGCAAAGCCCCTGGCCATGCTATGCTACTCATGAGCTTGAAATATAGTTACTTTCTCTCCTTGGTCACTGACTCTCTCAAGTACTTGTTAACAGTTATCTTGTCTTCTCTCCTTATTTACGCACAGTTAACCAAGCATTAAATATTTAGTACTTTTCATCCTCTGTGGTGAATCAATCTAGGTGGTCACTGTTGTCATTCTCTGTATCCTCTCCATATGTCTGCATTCCTCATGCCAAATACTTTCATAAGAATATTTGATTTCTTAATGTCAACCTACAATTCTGGAATTACAGCTTTCTAAATTCCTTCTGTTTCCTCACACTGGGTTTGCATTTAGAGTACTATTTCCAACTGGATTAATTTTAATTTATGCAGTATAATTCTCCTTTACTTCCTGCCAACAGAGCTCATCACTATTGGTATTTAGGTTGTACTTGGTGCTATACACAAAGACTCTCCAATTAAAACAATTTACAAACTGACTTAAGTAAGACATTCCATTACTTGAAAATACATCTTCTGCTGAAACTTAATATCTTAGTGACAGAAAGATAATGAGTGCATTATCAAATAGGATCGCAAATTAAGGCTTTCAATGGTTACTTTTGATCCCAATATTAAATATAAAATATTGCATAATCAATTACAGTAATTACAGAACCGGTAAGTGGATTCTCTTGATAACTTTTATAAACTACTCTTGATTATTACATGTTTTTTATAACTGAAAATATAATTGCCTATCTTAAAATACTAATATACAAATGTATTCAGTGTTCAGTATACTCTCCAAATACAGCTTCAAAAGAACAGGTCTTGTGGCAGACAGCACTAGGTATTCAGTAAATGACAATCACAATGACAGCAAAGACAGCATCACATTTTTATTATCCTACAAAACTGAAAAATCTGACCCATTAGCTTTTATTTTTTTAATTATTAATCACAGAAAGTAATGTATATATTTATACATATATATATTATATATACATATATTATTTATATTATATTTGCTTTCTTGAAAAAGAAAAGGTGTTGTATGTCTTTGAGGTTGGTGCTATGAGATAGTACTTAAGATAACATTGCTTACACAGCTGACAAAGGCATCTGAAGGTACAATAGTAATCCTGTCAGGATTCAGAGTTAGACTTAGACACAGAAATATTGCATTATGCTGTTCCTAAAAGGTCGAGGTGGAACCCTCCATTAAGTGTCTGACCACTGTCACAAACACGGGTTCCTCCAGTCCTAGATCCTTCATTTCCATAAGTCGCCAGAGTTTCACTGTGGGAGTGTTTCATTTTAAATGCTTTATAGTATGAGTGATACCTTTTTACATAACTTGGTATTTCTAAGTCCTCTATTTTAAGGCAAAGAAAGGCCTTTACACAAAGCAACTTTTCCTATTCAGCATGGAAGAGAAAAGCTCTCTGAGAGAGCTGAAATTTCATATACACCACTGAAGTTGTCCATTTAGAAAATATTTGAATACCATGGCCTTTTTCAGATGCAGTAATTTTTTTCCTAAAACCAACATTTTCCAGGAAATTATTGTATCATGGGGAACAAGAGTTGATACCTACAAAAATCAGTATCTGGAGCATCAATAGAAATATTTTCTTGGAAGGACTTCAGTCCACAAGTAATTCATTTTTCTGAAATGATTACATGTAGATCTGAAAGTAAAGGTTCCTTCAAAATTGTCTATTTTTTAACAGCAAAACACAAACGAAAATACACAGTATCTTCTTAATACTCCAACTGTGTTATGTCTAAACTTTTCTGAAGGAAAAAAAAAATCAGGTAGGACTCTGTCAAATGAGTTTTAGTCAATTACAAAAAGCCTGGCTATGACACAAATATTGATTTTAGTTTTCAATAGTTAACATATATTTTCTCCCAGTAATTCAGCTGATAATTCTTTCTCCATTTATGAAGGTACATACATAACTTTCGAAGAACCAGTGTCTTTTCTGTTAAGCACTTTTTTTAAAAAAGTTTTTTTGCATTGTAAAATTATTTTAAAATTACTTCATACGTATACAAAAGTAAAAAAAAAAAATTGTCTCTTTAATCTTTATAAATTCAACAGACGTACAGCCCTCAAACAGTTGTTTTTTTGCCACACGGGATTATTCTGTATCTATTATTACCTAGAAACATGCCCATGCAAAGACACAGATATCTGCTTAACTCTATGCACTGTAAATTATCTTACTGATCTCAGGTAGCCTTTTACTAATAACTAAAGACAGGAATTTGCACTATTTTTTTTTTTAGGAGAGAGCCATATGCAGTTTGTACTGTCCCATATTCTGATTCATTCATCCATAATGGATGGCAGAATACCTGCAAATCTGAGTGTTTGCTCGGGAAGTGTTTATCCTTTGATGCAGGGCTGATTTCAAACTCTGAATTTGCTTTATAACTTCAGGTATGGATTTATGATTGTTTTACCTTAGAAAATGCAGCAAATTCTTAAGTTACTCGTATTTTTTTCTTCTAGGCAAGTCCAGTTTAGCATTATATATATGTCTGAAAACATTTTACGCCTTTGAAGATCTCCTTGCCAGAGGCGATATTAAAATGCACAGCCACAGTTGCCTACATGTATCTAAATCACCAAAAATGCACATCTTGGTAAATTAAACAATAGCAGCACCACTGAAATATCTCTACATGAAATCCATTACAAACACACTATGTGAGAAGGAAATCAGTAAATAAAAATGCATTGGTTCAGAGACATGTTCTATAAATAGTATATATAACTGAAATAAATATATTGCTATACTAGACTGAAGACAAATTACAAAAATGAAACCCAGCCCCCTGGGATCCATTACAAGGCATTAAAAAGTCCCTAGAGGACCTTTTCTATTGCTCATGTAGAGACTGCTGCATGTTTTTCTTATCTGTTTCTCGAGTTTCATGCTCAAAATCATGAACTCCAGAAGCTCATATAACCTGAACAAGTATATCAGCAGGGAATGTCATCCTGTGCATCCATCAGCACAGCAGTGCTGCTGAAGTAATTCTGCTCCTTGCTTCTTTGCAAAAGAAAAGGAGCCAGTGCCCTGACTCCCTGAGCTCTGTCTGCTCCTTCTGACATTCAGCGGGAATGAAAATCCCTTTACAAACATTCATTAAGCAGTGACCACTGCAACGCTGAGGGCTCTCTGTCTATTTGCACAGGCAATATACTGGCATTTCGAATTATTTTAGGAAAGGGGAAAAAAAAATATTAAGCATTACGGCTTAAAATTGCTCCAGATCGTTGCTTAGGACTGTCAATGCACAGCGAGTACTTAATTTTTAATTAGTCAGGCGACCACAGAGAAAGTTATTATTTCTGTTGCAAATTCCCCCCACGTCGCTTAGAACTACCCTTCCCAACTGCTACGCCAAATTCAGTGCTAGCATTCCTTCTAGTTCCGAAGACTGCAAGCCGCGGCTCTATTCAGTTAAAATGGGGAGGGGGGTGGGTGGGTAAAAAATTACTTAAATCTCGAAATCCTTCCGTTCCGGTACGGGTCAGCGCTCCAGGGGCTACTCCCGGCTGGGCGTGCAGCGTTTTTAAGAAGATCATCCCAATTTGCAAAAAGCCACCTCCGTCAGCCCTCAGCGGCGCTTTTTTGGGGGTGGTTTTAGGTTCGGGGTTGTTTGTTCATTTGTTGTTTGTTTTGTTTTTATTTCCCCTCTCCTTTTTTTCCCTAAGGCCAACCTAGGGCGAAAGAAGGGATGCAGAAGGCATGCCCACCCGCTCCCCGCGCAGCGCGGCCACCTTCCCCCCCCCCCCTTACCTGCACCCGCGGGGCGGCGGCGGCGGCTGCATCCCGCCGCGGAGGCGGTGCTTGGCCGCGCCGGGCCAGGATGCGGGATGCGGGGGTGGCCCCCGGCGGAGAGGCGCGGGAAGGGCAAAAGCCCTCCCCGCGCCTCTCCGCCGGGGGCCACCCCCGATCGGTGGGTCCCGATCCCCCTCCTTCCCCGCAGGCAGGAGGCGGGGAAAAAGGCCCGAGTTCTCAATTTCCCTGTTAACTCTTCTCCTTGCGGTCTTGTCTCATCCCTTGGGCGTCTTCCGCGGGGAGATGAGGAGGGTGGTGCTGATAGAGGTGATGGGGGTAGTGGGATGCTTCGTCAAAGGGGGTGGTGGGGGGAGCAGCAGGGTCCCCAAGCTCCTCTAAACCAAGCTCGCTCTGCTAATGATAAAAGCGGTAAAGGAGGATTAGCCCTTGCTCGTTTAAAGGTTAAACTCCACCTAACCTTTGTGACAGGATACAGCCTGCACGGCTTCCCATCCCGAGAGTGTTGAGGGTGAATTTTTCCCCCTACTCTAGCACCGATTCCTGTTTAAGCAGTCTAAAATGGCAGATTGTTTAAACACTTCCATATTCTTATGGGTGTTTATTAGACGAGTACACAGAACCCCAGCCATGCACCAGGACCCCAATACTATTAGTACTCCATAAACACAAGGTAAAGAGATATTCTGTCCCAACACCTTATACATTATGTATTAGAGATTACAGAGAAGAATGCAATGAAGTAACACAAGCCAGTACAACAGGCAGGGAACTCAGTACAGCATCACAGAAAATACCAAAGGTACTGAAGTATTTACTGCTCTTTTGTCACCTTTTTCTCAAATCAGCTTTGAATGTACCTGGAGATAGGATTCTGGGGAAATAGTGGGACCGTGACTACATGTTGATGGGATTTTCAAAACTGCCAAAATGACTCAGGAACATGCATTAGTTTTATTTTGACAATCCTACCTGAACTAAAAAAACCACAACCCAACAGTGACACAGGAAGATCATAAGAAAAAGCTGAAAAAACTACATCGAAGACATATGAAACTATATTCTACACTAAAGTCATGGAGTAACTATGAAGCTCTTTGTTGTTACTGTCAAGGTATTCAACAGTCAGGGTTGTTAGCTAAATCATAATTAACCTTCTTAACTCCTTCATGGAGCTTTGATTGATCTGTAAGACATGACTGTCCTTTACAAACATTGTGTTGACTTCTTCCTGCTACTCCATACTTCCACCTATCTCTGCCAATTTCATTCTATATTGCAGTGTCAACTAAATTGACTAGTGCAGACAAATTAGGGTCTACTATTCCCAGATTCTCTCAGAGAGCTTTTTCCACATGATGCCACCATATTTGCCTCATTCTGCCTTCAGGTACCAAAGCTGTTATCAGCAAAGAGCTACACGTGATGGTTCATAGTTCATCATCTGTAGTAACTTGGCACCTGAGCTTCCTAAAAATTCCTCAACTGTGAATACCATCAGGTCCATTAAATTTTTTGACAGAATTATTGACTTGTTTTAAAAGCTCCTCAGTTTGAAACAACTGCCTCAAAATGAACCTTCTTAGAAAAATATTCTGATGTAGATTCTCTTAAAACTCTCCCATGGTGAATTCATGCAGCCTTTCCCCTTATAACCTAATCTTTTCTGGACACTCTTTAAAACCATGATTATCTACCAGTTCTATAGATTCGTTGGCAGAATTCCTGCTTCTAATGCATTTAAAACAGATGTTAGTCATGTAGTTTAATGCACTTTAGGAAAAAAGCCCACAGGTATTAAGGTCTCAGCATGGTATACAAATTCATGATGAATAAAAATAGAATACTTTTTTCTTTGAAGTTCTGTGCATTTACAATTATAGAATAAATTGCAGTCCTTAACCCCTCCTGCCTGAACAATTACAAGACCTCATCAAAATCAATTTTTTTCTATACTAAAAAGGACTTAGGTCACTAAATTAAGTGACCAAAAGTGGGGAAAGCCAGAAGACTATCCTTGAAACCTTAATTCAGATGTCTTGTACATGTGCATTGCAACCCTGTATTCAATTATGATCTTGTCTGCAGAATACCAGGCTTCATTTGGAACATTTTAAATTATGTCGTGGCAAGCATGTGAGACTGGCTAATTATGTCTCCTTCTATGTTCCCATCCATTTACTCTAGTTTATAGGATCTCTTTTCTGCTCATCCCTTATCATTGCTCATGTGGAAATTTCTCTTTCCCTGGTCTGTCTGAAATTCTTACCCTTAGAAAAAAACTTCAGTAGTGAATCAGGTAAAGGGTTTTACCATAGGGTCACAGAGATCGCTAATTATTTCTTCAAATATTATTTCTGATTTTTCTCCAAAAGTGAAGGGCAAATGAAAAGGAAGGAAAACTAAGACAGGAAGAAAGAGAGCAAAAACAAGAAAACAAAAGTTCCTAGGTTGAAGTAGAAGGGAAGTAAGGAATTGAGGTCAGTCTTCATAATATCATAGAGCTTCCTTCTTACAAAGGATCAGCTCTCAAATTACAAGCTTTACAGAGAGACAGTTGTAGATGAAAGCAAAAGGAATACATTAATTGTCTGATGCCTTGGAGGGGAAGGATCATACTGTATTTATAAACAATGCTGCACTGTCTCAGTAGTCTCAGTAGACATTCTGGAAAACTGATGGGTTTGGGTTTTTTTTTAATTTGTGACAAAAACTCTGCTTTCTGTCTTTTCTTGGAAGAAGGCCTCATCAGTCAAGGACATTGTTTTCTCTCTTGATATTACAAAGAACAAACAGTTTTCAGAGTATTATTTTCTATGGAGATGCTTGAGATGTCATTATGGGCTACTAACGTATCTTTGGTTGGTGAATTTTGTCTTCACATAGAATTACAATGTTGCCTTTAAACTGTAATGTTGTTTTAAAAAGTTTTTCAGTGGAACTAAGAAAAACTGGAACCAGTGGTGTTTGTGACATTATCAGTAAGTTAGTATTATTACAGTGGACTAAAAGCAGTATTTCCACTCGATGGGAAATTTAAGACCTGGAACAGGCTAAAGCAATAACTATTCAATATTCTTTTTTCCTAGAACATGACAATTCCAAGAAAATTTGAGCGAGAAAAACATACTATTTCTTAAATGAAGTGGGGTTTCTGAAGGCTTAAGTTCCCCAGTGAAATTGAGTAAAAGCATATTTTGTTTGCCAATCTCAGTATCACAAAACTAACAATTTCAAGTGGCTAAAAATGGTAGTTACTCTCCTGAGTGCTTCAGTCTACATTTAGAGACTTTCTGACCCTTTCCCATAAACCTTCTTTGCAATCATTTGCCCTAGAAACTTGATTTGTTAAACAAAATTAAGATTCTCTCCTTCTTACTTGCTTTCAGGTGTTTTAATAATAAAAAATATTCTCAAAATTGTAATGGCTCTGTGCTGAGCCATGCTGTAGGGTAAAATGGATTTACCTTGAATGGGCCAAGAAAGCAGAATTAATTTATTGAAGGCAAGGCATGTTACAGTCCAGTAAAACTAAACACTCGTGACTTGGGGGACATAATTGTGCAGATATTTTTTCACACAGGCTTAGTATGCTCGTATTGTGGGAGATTTTTAATGTGTGGCCTTCATAACCTACCATGCAGAGCTGCTGTGAGGATTAACTAGCTAAGATTTGTAAAGTGCTTTGAAGATTATAAGGCATTAAGTTGCATAAGTGCTAAGCACTATTATTTAATACTTCAGTATTATAACCAAGCTTTACAGGACAACTCATGTTCACCTCAGTATTATGAGTCTGTGATTTCAATACAGTTGTTGCAAGAGGTAAAGCAAGCAGAACTGACCACAAGAGAGTTAAATTACTTTCTTGTTTCACTATCAGAGACTAAAATGAAATACAACTGTAATGGTGTTGCAGAAAATTTAACTGAAAAATAATTATTTTGAAATGCAATAGTAGATCCAAGAAATCCACATAAAAATGCAGGGCTTCTTAAGGTGCCAGTTATGCCATCCTTAATTAATCTATGTCTTTTCTTACTCAAGTAGATCCACTGACTATTCTCCAGGAAGTACAAGTCCAAAACCCAAATCCACATATGGACTAAGTACATCAATTATATCAGCTGAAAACATTGCCAAGTGACAGTAGGGATGGGTGAAATCAGTACGAAGTGCAACTAATATTTTAGGTCTGACTTAAATCAATTAAAAATTATTTAAGTCACAATACTGGAAGATGAACACAGAGAGACCATTGTCTTTATCAATCAGATTGAGAACACCTTTTTTTGATACAGTTTCTTTGTTGAGTTTCATTTTGGTATCAGTCTTCCTCTCCCTTGTTTTCTAACCACAGTTTTCAGTAGCAGAGGTAGTTGTTGGTGTTTTTTGTGGTAGTGAAGGGACAGAGCATTTGTTAATAAGATAACAATGCCAAACAGAAACAACAAGGCATAATTTTGTGCCTAACTATGTTAGAGACAGAGCAACACAAGTGCTTCAGGACTACTGACATCCATGGACTATAGATGTTAGGGTGCCATACTGTCAGACCCTGAGCTGCATCCCAGCATCCTGAAGCCGTAAGACCCTATTTGGCATGCAGGGAAGGAGAGTTGGATTTACTTACATTACAAGGACTAATTATTATTCAATGGCAGTCTCTTTGCAGGACAAAGCATTCAGATAGTACTTATATTTCTTGCCTCTGCAAAAGTACTGCAGACATTTCACAAGGACAGGCTTTTCAAGTACATGTATTTCCTCTCTGTGGCTAAGAATAAAGATTTCTTTCCTATAGCGTTTTGGCATTTGAATCTGAGTTTAAGCATACAAGAATGTCTCCTGTATGAACTGAAACTCAGCTTTAGAGACAATTAAAGGTAAAAGCAGGGAAACAGAGTCAGTAGTGCACTTGTACAATAGATATAGAACCTTGTCCCTTCCTGGGTCAAGGAAGCTGCAGGCCTCTAATGCTCCTCCTTCTCTTTGGAGAGCAGAAACTTCGCTTCCTCTATTTAGTTATCAACAATCATTGTGTCACGGGTGATCAAATTATTTATCCCAAAACTCACATAAAGTCCATCAAAAAGCTAAGCTTACCTTTCTAGTTACTGATACCTGTCTCAGACTGCTTTAGCTATTCAATTTAGAAACAGCTTAAAACAGACTAGAACACATTGGTGCACACTGCAAAGAGAAAAGATTTGTCTATATAAGGTGGCAAATTTGACTCCCATGCACTTTGTTAACAGGGTCTTACCAGTCTTTTGACTGTGGGAAAACTGGAGGTAGTATACTTCATTCAGACTCAGCTCCTTAAGTTCAAAAATGTTTATGCAGAGATTCAGAGCTTCTTTGCTGTCATCAGGTTTTATAGGTTTTCCAATCTTTTATCTGAGGCTCCACCCACCTCCACAGTTGCTCTCCCACCTCAGCGTCACAGCTAAAGCAAGAAGAGCAACTCAGCTGTAACATTCTTCTTTTTTTTCATTTCAGGAACCTTTTTCTTGGATTTTCTTACTCCTTTCTGTGTTTTTTTAGTCTTAAATCACATAATGGTAGCTACTTATTATTAATTTTAGATTCAAATTATGGGCTACTTATGCTGTTGCTCATACCACAGTAAACTACTTGACCTGGATCAGTATTCTTAATGCTTTTTTTTGGAAGAAGTGAAATTGCATTTCTGAAAGTGCAGATATTTACCAGGTGCATAACAAATCTAGTTGGAATTGAAAAAAAGCTGGGTCTTCTAATGCCTGAGTTACTGAGCTGGGAAGATCCAATGACTGCTATCAATTTCACATACTACGCAGACCATGTCATGCACACTTTGGAAACAGGTGGATGTGGCTGAGGTTTCATGTGATTTTAGTATACTGAGCAAGACAAAAACACTGTAAAAACAGAATCATCAACAAATGTTTTTGAATGTTGCTTAAAACCAGTATCTGGTGTACAGGACAGAAAGAAATACAGTAGGTGAGCATGCCATCAGTCCCTCCATGCAACGGATCATGCCCCCTAAAGGCAGTGCATACATGTCATCCTGGCAGTAGCCACAGGAAGCTGCACAGTGGGCAGTATTGAAAGATGGCATGTCCACAGCCTCCACGTACTCACAGTGGACCAAGATCCATTACAAGAAGATAGTGTGCATCTTTTTCATCTTCTTTCTTCAGATGGCACATGAGTTCAGTGTATGCTGGGCCTTAAATATTATCTTTCTCTGCTGAACTATGTATCAGAAGTATGTCAGACTTCTGGTGCCCTGAGATCCCAGCAGAAACCATTTTCCTGGGGCCGTAGAACCCTCTGTCTTTTCTCCTTAGGCTCTGGGATTCCCCTTCTTCCCATACATACCCACATCCTATAACCGTCAGAACTAAAGAAACCAAAACATACATCACAACCCAATGCATTGGGTTCTGTTTTCTCATCCATCAACCCATTTCATAGGAGGGGGAGGTCAGTCTAATTTAATTCCTGCTGATCACCAAGGACAAAATATATGCAATATGCTCCAGTTAGGCCATTATGTCCAGCTAGGAAGAGAGTCTCATGCTAGCTGCATATCTGTGTAGAGGGGGATTTCTATCCCAACCAGAGAAGAAAGGTCTTTCTTGGCAAGAAAAGCTGCTAAAATCAAGGAGTCTGAATTTGAGTTCTTAACATTTTTAAACTTATTCCCATTATATTCCTTCTGCATACTCACTCTAGTAAAATGCTGAAAATGTTTTGCCTGTTCCTTTATATTAAAAAAGGGATTGATGGAAGGGAGTTTTTTTGAAGCGATACTTAGATAGGGTTAATATATCTGTTATATACCTGAACTTTTATTTCTGATCTTTACCTTTGCCCATTTTTGAGTAACAGAGTGAAATGTCTTATGCTTCACTGCAAATATCAAACTGATTTTCTCTTCCTTCTTTGCAAGTTTAACTTACTTTTATGAAAAGATATCTGGGAAAAAAATGAACAAAAAAATTAGAGGAGAACCTTACTGAAAAAAAAATCCAAGCAAAGAGCATGTGTTGAAGCTGCAGAGTCCTCTTAGCATGGAACAAGAGACTTACTGAAAGATGTGGCTTTTTCTCATCCCCATAACAATTAACCTAAAATTAGAATAATAGAATCATAGAATAGTTTGGGTTGGAAGGGACTTTTAAAGGTCATCTAGTCCAAACCCCCTGCAGTGAGCAGGGACATCTTCAACTAGATCAGGTTTTTTCAGTAAGTAGGACCTCAGTTAAGAAGGAGCTTCTTAAGATCTGGGGAAGACTCCTATTACTGTTATGGGCTCACCCAACAGTGGGTTGGGACAGGCAAACCTCTACCCCTGTATATCACCTTCTCACCAAAAACTTCTCCCTTGACCACTTCATTCCAGAATTTACCTTCCTGCAGCATCCTATGAGCAAGAGGAAACTCAGATCCAGCAATGCAAGTGGAAATGGAAGGGAGTGGAAGAACAAATGACATGACATTCTGGAGATCACACACAAAAGATCTTCCACAAAGGCCATCTCTAACTTCAAATAGTGTGCTGTTCCCAGAAGAGGGGAGTTGCCTATAATTTCCAGCTGGGCCTTTACCAGAGGTTTCTGCTTACTGGCTGATAGTTTTTTTTTTCTTTTTAGAACAAATCATCTTTCTGAATGTCACTTTTCATATTGCAAATGCACCTTCTTTAGTTTACTAAAGCTGTAGGTTCACTTTTCTTGTTTCTCTGAAGTGAGATCCTAATACCAGTAAAATCACCCAAAATACATAACAGAAATTCAATAGACTTTGAAATGGTTAGCCATTTTAGACTTACCCATACAGCTCACTTTCCAAGGACTTTCAGATTTCTCCTTTAGAAGCAAACTGTTGTTACACTAACACCATCGGCAGGGAGAAGTTAACATGGTTCTCTGTTGGTCTCACTTGGAGCTTTTAAGCCTTGAGAGAGTGCCCACTCCCAGGAAAAGTGCCTGACATGAGGGTTAGAAAGATGTGGTTAAAAAGCATTCCCACAAAATCTTTAAATCAAAAAGATGTGTAAAACGTTCTTCTTGAGCACTGGTAGAATTTAGGTTAGCATCTCCATGTTTTGAGAGGAATTGCAACAAATATCTGAAGGGAAATAGCTGATGTGTATCAGACATTAGAGGAGTGAGATATGCTACGCTACATTCAAACCAAACAGGCCATGGCACCCCTACTCCCTGGCCACAATGCTGAATGTTGTCGCATGGGACAGGAAGCAGGGAACAGCCTTTCTGGAAAAATTCCCAGCCTATGCTGTCCTCTGAGGCAAGCTCAGGAATTGTCTGGTGAAATCCTAACTGGCATCTGCTAAAATATTGCAGGAAACATGCTAACACCTAAACAGTTTGGACAACTGGAGCACAGTGGTGCAGCCCAAGTCCTTATGGTTTTTTTTTAATCCTTGCCTGTATAGATATAGGCCTACGTCCTGCTTTACCTGGAAAGAATATTATGGCTTGCTACCATGGGCAGTGGCTTCTCTGGGATCACTTCAGCTCAGGCATGCCCACCCCTCACAAACAACAGCTGCATGAGATATGGCATAAAACACATTTTTCTTTCCAGATCCAATGGATGCCACTGAGGCAACTGTTAATGGCCTTAACAAGAGATTACAAGCTCTGGGAGCAGCTCACTTGTGGAAAACAACGAGTTAGCTGAAAACCAGGCGGAGGAAATGGAGGTGGATCAAAGCCATTGCTACGTGCCTAAAAGAACAGTGTGGTGAGAAGAATGTTCCTGCTCTGCTTTTCTATTTTCTACAAATAGAAAATGTGTTTCTGCTCTTATAGTATTGTGATCGTGTATCATTCATCATCCTTACAACTATCTCATGGCTATCTTCATATTGTAATGCAGCCTTTACCTTCTCTGCATATGCTTGCACAGTAAATTGTTTTTCTTTTACCAGTTCAACCACTACCAATCACACCTGTCACACAGCTGTGCACTAGTTCTGCTTCCACAGCACAGTGTTTTAGAGCTTGATAAGCCTATCCCTGCATTACATTTGGACAACGTATACAATTCGCCCTAAATCTGACAAATGGATGCTGCTGAGCCATCTGTTTGAAGATATGTTTGGTTATATAATTTGGAGCTATAACTATTTCCTCACAGATGAAGATATCTCAGTTTAGACAGCTACAGAGAGGGGCCTGTGCCCCTGAAATAGCCCCACAAGACTGGAAAATACAATGCAGGAACTGTTCAAGACCAGTGTCCTTCTGCAGCAGTTTGTGCAGGCCTGGAAGGATCCCCTAGGTGTCACAAATGACACTGAAGTCCATACTATAACATTGAAGTGAGCCCTAGGTTCCTCATTTGACTGAATATGTAAGCTCTCTTTAGTCCATATGAGATCTACTCAGACCTATTCATCTGGAGTTCAGAGAGCAGATCAGATGGCAAAATATAGGGATGCTTGGATTTATGAGTTCTATCCTTTAAAAAAAACATGTTCTTTTTGGTTGATTCAGCTGCTGGGAAATTTTACCCACTTGGTTCCAGTTTGGTCAGTAACATGCCAATGATCACCCTTGCTTCCACAAAGGAAATGTAAGTGCAAGTGCTCATACCTAGCTTCCTGTTAGAAATAACAAGGCTCCAGGGAGAGGAAGACAACATCAAAAAAGCACAAGATCATCAGCCAAGAGGAGAATTGCCATTCCTGTGACAACCAGAGCATCTTTTCTCAGAACTAAGGTGCAATATCTAATACTTCCACTTACCTGCAGCTTCTTTTACACAAGCAGCCCCTCAAATTAGCATGCAGCCAAGGACAAGCTGTGAGCTGTAAAATCATATTACAAAACTGGGTGCATTCCTTTTTATTTATGTATAATTGTGATTATTATCATAGAATCATAGAATCATAGGATAGTTTGGGTTGAAGGGATCTTAAAGATCATCTCGTTCCAGTCCCCCTGCTTATTATGCTTACTTCTGCAACAAGGAGCAACTCTGTACCATCTGGATTCAGGTAAACAATTAGCTTAAATATCTTTGAATATTTGATCATTTGTACAAAGTCTGGCAGAGAACATCTGAAATATTAACATTTACATTACACTTCTATCAGTTATTGCTTTCTCTCTCTTATGTAAGAAGACTTTATTTGTAAAAATTTTAATTTTCCTTTATTTTGATTCTTTCAAAGCTATAACACCTCTGTATCAGAAGACTCTCTCCCTAGAACTGCAAATTTAAATACAATGAAGACAATATAACCCTTTGAGTTTTTCTCCAGCCCACACAAATTCTCCAACCTAATGTTTAAATTCCTTTTGGCAACATTGAAGCATTTCAGTTTATTAGGCTTGTTATTCCAGAAGTTTCAGATAAGTGATTTTAGCAAATTAAATCCCATAAGCACAAATCAAAATATATTTGATCTGCGATCTTGGTAAAAATTCTAAATGATGAATGGAGCATTCTGTTTAATTCCATTGTCAATAATTTTAATTTAAGAATTTAAAAGAATACTAGCAGACTCTTTCCTTCGCAGTTTATTTGCCAATATTTAATTATATAAAAGTAGGACCTTATAGATTCCTATTTTATTTCTCAATTAAAAAAAAAAAAAAAAAAAAGGATCTATCTGATGGATTCATCTCTGTTAACTTGGTACCTAAAGCTACTTGTCTGACAGGTATACTTACCTACCTAACACTCCAGACCCTCATATGGATAGCAGAGACAGACAGGTCACATGGCAGCCTGTCCCACTCTAAAAAAAAAGTGGGATGACTTGTCTTCCAGAGGTGCCTCATACTGTCAGATAAGAGGCCACTTCAAGAGACTAAATTGAAGCACATGCTTAATGTTCAGATGACTATGGTCAAGTAAGAGGAATATAGCCCCAAAAAAGCTATGTGATTTGACTAAAAGAGGTGATCAAGGGCAAGACTACTGTTTTACACTTCTTCCAAACCCAGAAAGACAGCAAAGAGCAAATGCAGGGTCAGATGTCACTCCCAGCACTCACATTCAATAGCACTTTCTACATGATTAAGTTGCTACTGACTACCAATCCAAACCTGCCTAAAGAAATTTAGCTTAAGTTAAGCAAAAACAGGCTGTTTGAGAGAGCACATATATTACTGACATTGAACTATTGTCTGGAGAACTGTCTCTGAACTATTGAAAGGAGAGACCAAGGTGTTTATCCAAGGACCAAATTTGGACTGTCAATGAGAGTTGGCTACATAATACATCTGATGATCTGGACACAAGCCCCAAGTCTCCCTTGCTGTGTGTATGTTATATATCTGCCTGCTTACAAGCCTGAAGAAGGGCTTCACCTAGCTCAGATACTTAAATTTTAAATCTAATGTTCACATGATTTTTTAACATAGCAGGAAAACCTGTGATTCATAAATCATTTAAAATAACTCTTGAAGGCACCCTTCATTATCTCTGACTGATTCATCCCCCAGATCAACAAAAATCCTTCTAGAACTTTGAGATAAGCTAAAATACATGCCTTTCTAAAATATGCCTCTTCAGAGATCCAGAAGAGCTGGCTCTGCTCTGTAAGAAAAAACTTCCGTAAGCTTCATGCCAAGAAAGAAGGGAAAGTGGTACATACATACTTCTTAGGAAGGATCATCTCAAAAGAGAAAATATAACAACCATAAAGGCTAGACAGAGGAGCTTACTTGCCTGGACTGTATGAAGGATGCTGCTGCCCGACCTAAAGAACAGTCCTTGCTGTCCTTACTGTTGACGTGGCAAGTTTATTCCTGTGTTGGAAAGGAAAAAAAATGTGACCAAGACAATTTTTGTCTTGTGAAGAACAGAAATATGAGAAAATATGGTATTCTTTGGTCATTATTGTTCAAAGCCGTTTAATCAGAAAGAGTTCACCTACAAAGGTACCTACAGATGCATGAGCAGTTTCATTGTAGACAGCTATGTTCACTAAGTATAAAGGCATCAGTGACAAATAAACAAACAAGAGAAACTGTGTGAGTTTTCTCATCTTCTAGCAAGTTCTCACATTTATCTAGGAGTTTTCAGCAACGTTTATGGAAAGAGCAGCAACTTCAGTTGTGTCTGCAGATAAAAATGCCTATTTTTAGGGTCTGCAGAACACTTCTGTTACAACTTGCTTTCCCTCTGGTGTCTTCTGAGGCACAACCTCTTGTCCTACAGTCTCAGGCAGCTTTTTTCAACCCTTGCTTCCTACCACAAGCATGCAAGTTTGCATTTCCAGGAATGACCATTGCTCTTGGGACCCAAGTAATTTGTTTTTGCATTGTTTGCTTGCAATATATTTGCAAGTCCCTAATGGCTCTGACGTTAGTATCTAATCTCTTTGTTCACCATCTTTGTTCACCAGTATTTCAACAGAGGGCTTAATTCCCCTACCAAAGAGGACCACACTCATAGGTAGACTGCATTCAGCACTTGACCTACCTCAGTTAAATGCAAGTCTAGGTAACTTTGCACTGAACCTCAGCAGGCACCATAGACATAGCCACAGAGTCTTCTTTTTGGCTGTCTGTGACAGAGAGCATTGAATATAAGCTTTATTGAATCCCTAAATATGAGGCTGAATTTTTGAAAAAAATGAGATAAGGCTTTTCCAAGAAATTATCTGTGGATAAAAAGCCAAATAGTTCAAATTTGGAAATCTAAGTCCTAGGCAAAGGTAGAATTTTTTCTAAAACCACACAACCCATTATTCACATCTTCTAGTAGCTAGCTGAGGAGAAGATTCATGTGCTATCTTCTATTAATGCCTTCCATATGTACTCAAATTTCACCATTTGGATGAGCTTTGGCAGATGCCAAACTCTTACTGCCAGGAGACGGATGAATTTCCAAAAGAGCAGGGCTTTCATTGATGAGCACTATGACACCTACATCTGCCTCAAGGAAGAAACCCCACTGTATTCTTAGCCAAAGCCCCTTTGTCAAGGAACATTGCCTTCTGTCTTGATTTTACCCTGTCCTCTGCCAGAGTCCTAGTCTAAATTTCCTGTCCTGCCCCATTATGTAAGCTGTGTCTTAAAGCTTACTTTAGCAACTCAGCGAGAGATACATCTTTTTATAATTGATATTCAGCAATTAACATTTTACATGTCAGTCTCCTTTTATAATTTCTGTAAAAGTATCTGAAAGGGTTAATAAGAGTTAAATATTTTCAACAAAACACAATGCATTAATTATCTGCCTTATTTCATGATAGAAATTATGCACCTAATTACAATGGAAAATTATCTACCAGTGTATCTGAGTCATTCTCCATGATGGTATCAAAGTTAGTAACAGCCTTACTGGGACTGTCCAGGGAATAAGAAATGCTAATTAGATTGTCTGGTTCTGACTGGTCGGATAGTACTTTACAAAAATAAAAAGCTATTGTGTGTAGCCTACTTAAATCTAACATAATTGGGCTGCATGAACAGAACTTTAGAAAAACCCTAATGTGGAGTTTGCTATTTAAAGAATATTGCAGGCTAACTGAAATAAAGAATAATCTCTCTCTCTAATGTGTGTTTGTTATTTTTACAAGCTTTTCTGATTGATTTGGCATCCAGGGGAATAAAAGAATTGAAACCACTGTGACAAAGTTTTCTTGAGCAGAAACTGACATTCCTGGCAAATAATTTTGATTTTTGTTTTTTACTTTACCTCCAATAGATTTGAACATAAAATATGTAATTCACTGCAGAAATAATAGTAGTCCTTAGACCTTTTTATGAGACTAACCTGGAAGTAATGGGCTAATGAAACTCTAAGATTTATTTTTCCTTAAACAAAAGGCAAAATCATATCTTATGCATTATTTGCCATTCAAGCCAGTATTTCTTTTTTCTGTCTCAACCAAAGCAGACAGAATTCCTAATCTGACTAATTTTCCTTGATAGCCTCTCTGTTGCATATGGAGCATTTTTCACAGAAGAGAAGCAGTGAGGAGGATTTTTATTGCAATATGCTATATCTTTGCATATAAGCAATGAGCAGGACAGCATTTTTTAGAGACACCCAAAAATTTCTTGACAAGAAGTATGACATTTACTAGATACACGCAACAGTTGTTTCTGAAACTGAAAGGGTCTCAACAGGTTATACCCCAGTAATCCTCTGGAACTAAGAGAGTTAGAGAGCAAAGAAGTAATAGTTATAAATACAGGAGGTAACAAAGATGCTGTAGCTGACTTGTGGAAAACTGAACTCTACAAGGAGCTAGGTCTCAATATCCAGAACATAACTCAGGTATGAGCTATATGTTCTTCTTTTCTGTCAGCTGAGGATCTGTTGGAATCCTGCTAGCAGTGGAGACTACACAGGCTCTTCGCTTTTCTAGGTACAATAAAGGACCAAATTTACATATTATATTCAATTCTTAAATGAGAATATGTCATAGCAAGAAATAAAGATGTCAGTTTGGCTGTGGTTTGTGTGATCAAGTTCTTGACAGTATTACAAATCTGCTTTTTACAATATTTCATCCTATTCTCTGTGTGCTATTTTAATTTTAAGAAATCCCATAGTTCCTCTCTCTTTGGATGTTGTCTGGGAATTACTAATGGGTTCTTATTAATGTTTTTATAACATATCCTAGGGGTTTATTGAAGGTTTTGAAAGAAACTTTGGCAGAGGTGAAGCAAAGCAGCAAGAAAACACATAACAGCTACATATTACAGAGCCTCAATGCTCATCTAGTACCTTAGCTGTACCTTCTCTAGTCCTCAAAAATGCCAGCAAACACAATGGCAAAAGTGTCACAACAGCATTTAATGCCATTGATTTCAGTGGCTAGATCTATGAGAAGAAAAGATCTCTCACACAACCTGTGCATAGAAGCCAACTTTTCTTTCTCAAATTTAATACACTGCTTTAAAAGAATTAACACAGTTATTCTAAAATATTTTAGTTATAAAAAACTTTATCTTCTCTCCTGATCCACAACCAATACAACCAGCAAACCCTTTCCCTTAATTGCTGTAGTATTGTTTATTCAATAACCTTTTACTTCTTAGCTACATATGAAATTGCCTGGGCAGCTTCAGGAGACCAAGATGTAGGAGAGATGTGCATCAGTAACGCACAAAGCCAGTGCTGCAGAGTCACTTGGGCATCCCTGCTTTATACTTCCCAATGTACTTACTGGGGCCACAGTGCTGCTTTAAGCCTGTTCTGTGCATTAACACATCACTGTCTAAGCTAAAATGCAAAATATAGAAAAAACAGAATGTAATCTCCCTTCCATCCAAGTGTTTGGGGACCACAATCACTTTGTTCTTGTCCCCCTCTGAGCTTCAGAGCTGTCACTCTTGACCACTATGTTTGCAGGTCCACAAGAGTCAGCCCTGAACTTTGGGTAAGACTCAAAGTTGAAGCCTGTTACACTCATTCAAAGACATCTGGGTGTCTCTGTGCTGCACCTCCCAGTATGCCTGGCTTTGAGAAGACTTTTGACCAGCATGCAGCCAGCTAGCATCCAGATGGTCCTCATAGCTCAGGCTCTGCTCCAACTCAAAGCATTTGTTCTGCTCCAGATGAGCCGTCCCTCAAAGCAGAACAGCTGTACTCCTGTGACAGTCATCTCAACTAAAGCACAGATACACTGCAAGCCAACCTGGCAGTGAATAACAGAGGCAGCTGTTAATGCTTCCTTTCATCCTAACTCCCTATGGTCACATGTTTCTGAAATATAATTCCTTTTAAAAACTTATAGGACTCAGGTCCCATTTCAGGTTACGTCTAGACTCAGTGTACACAAGTAGTAGTCTCTTATGGCCTCTCTTAGAAATGTGTGTCATGTAGTACTGTGTTTCCTCTCACAGATCCAAGAAAAACCTCCCAGTCAAAGTGAGGGAACACACCAATTGAAATTAAATACTGTATCAGGCTTCAGACCACCTTCATTGAACAAGTGGGCAGGAGGTAGCAGAGTCCTTCCTGTTGCTTCTCTGAGATGTCATGCTACACTTCTGATAAATGTACTGCAGCCCTACAGTAAGGACTCAAGACCACACTTTGTGATAAGAGTAAAATATTATATTCCAAAGCCAAAACACATCGACATATATTTTGCAGCTTTTCATATCTGAAAGCATTAAGGAAGGAGTTGAATTAAACTTTGAAAGTTTAGATTTACTCTCTGTTCCTCTTCAAACCCCTTGAAGTCATAACTACCTACTTTAAAAGGACAAAAAAGTTTCAGAGTCATGATCTTAGCTCTCTAACTTTTGAATGACAGTCACTGTTCAAGTGAAGAAGCTCACATGTATCAAGATTTTCATGTGTGTACATTTTGCAGAATCAGAATTTATTGAGTGAGACATCCTAGTGAATAAGCATCTCCTATTAAAATCTGTCTAAGCAGCTGTGTCAATGGCTGTTAGGATGATTGGAGGACAATTCCTCCATGAGTTATCTTCAGTGTTCTGCAAAACAGAAATTATATTGCAAGATAGTAAAAACATTGTGAAAATGAGTCACTAGGCCTAGAGTTACAGGTGATATGCACTGAGGAACATTTGGATGTATTTCTAGGAGGTGCATCATGATTACTGCTGCCAAGCTGGGGAAAAAAGTTATTCTTGCAGAATAATTATAACTACAAGAATCTTAAAGTTCCTGGTTCTTACATGGCTGTGGTTTCCCCACGAGTTTTGAAAATACCCAGTATTCTACTCAGTTAAATAAAATTCCCTTTAGAAGGCAATCTTTAGGCAATCTTTAAGAGATTTCAAGGGAAGAGGGCATGAAGTCTGTGTTTACACACATAAATAATGTTTTGCCTCATAGGCCCCTTTATCTGTGCTGCTTAATTTCAGGGCTCAGTGCTGCTATTACCACCTAAATTGCATACTGTATCTACTTTAATAAAAACAAATAAATATTCAAACATCTCAAAATTATCTAGGGTCTTTGTCCTCATTACACCAACATGGTTCCCTTAGGCTCCCAAATGCTGAGAAGAAATAAGGCCTCATGTCTGATGCTCCCATGAGTTGATCCTGTGCATACACCACCTTTCTCCTTACTTACCCCACTGTAAACCAGAGAGAACTGCACTAAGAACAATAGAGCTAGGATAAGAGCTTCCACTGCTCCTATTCTGTCTGTAAGGTTAATTAAGAATTTACCTTCCAGTAAAAAATACAATATATCTGATCCACAGGCATTTTGCCCTTCTTATAATACCGAATACAATATATACAAATACCTGCTTTGAGCTGTAGATTAGAAATGTTTCTGTTGCTGGCCTGCTGCCACTTCAAAAGACCTGGAGTTCTATGATAAAAATATGTCACGAGAATTATCCACTGCACACCAGTTTCTACGTAGTGCAGCTGTCAGCAAGTTACTTGTCTTCAGTTCCTCTACTCGCAAAATTATTCCATTATTTTTCATTGATATACATAAGAACCTTCAATAACCATAATAAATCCTTGAAACCCTTACAGCTTCTCTATTTTTATTTTTCATACATGAAAATATTGGTGATATCCATAAATAAAGAAATAATCAAGTAGAACCCAGAGTAAAGTATGATTTTTGCAAAGAGGTTAAAGAATGAGTTCATTTCAATAGACTTCCAAGGAGAGTTCACAGAAATTTAAAGAACAGAACACTTCCAAACATTGCAACCATTGGAAATAAATGCCACTTTAAATCAAGGGATCACTCATTCCTATTGTAGATTCCTGGCTGGCATAAAGCTAGTGGTTCCACGACTAGGCTGAATTTGGAGATGGGGACTCTCGCAACACTTGTCAGACTTACAAAATTTCTCTAAATCAGCTCACATTTGGGTCAAATTACTCTCAAATTGTGCAAATCTTACACTGGGGTCAATAATATTACTAAACATGTTTTGAATAACCATACTGGAAATTACATCGAATACAAGTAAGCACTGTAAATTATTTTAACTTGGGAGGGTCATTATTGGGCAAAAGCAAACTGTGTCTTCAGTGTCCATATCCAGCATTGTGCACAAATCACAGTGAGCAGCTTTCTGTGGAATTCAGAAACAGACTGATTTGTTTGCTAAATTTTCCACCTGTACTTTGCAAAGATTAAATTATTTTACCCAAAGGAACTATGATTTGTACAAGATTAAAGAGCAGAGGGAGAAAGGGCTTTAAACCACGGAATCACAGAATGTTAAGAGGTTGGAAGGGACCTCTGAAGATCATCAAGTCCAACTCCCCTGCCAGAGCAGGACCTAAAACTAGGGCAGATCACTCAGAAAGGCATCCAGAGAGGTCTTGAAAGTTTCCAGAGAAGGAGACTCCACAACCTCCCTGGGGAGCCTGTTCCAGTGCTCTGTAACCCTCACAGTAAAGAAGTTCTTCCTCATGTTGAGGTGGAACTTCCTGTGCTCGAGTTTGAATCCATTGCCCCTCATGCTATGTCACAGGGCATGACTGAAAAGAGATTGACCTCTCCTTCTTGACACCCACTCTTCTGATATTTGTATACATTAAAAAGATTCCCTCTCAGTCTTCTCCAGACTAAACAGCCCCAAGTCTCTCAGCCTTTCCTTGTAAGACAGGTGTTCCAGTTCCTTAATCATCCTCGTAGCCCTCTGTTGGACTCTCTCAAGTAGATCCCTGTCCCTCTTGAACTGGGGAGCCCAGAACTGGACACAAGACTCCAAGTGAGGTCTCACCAGGGCTGAGTAGAGGGGGAGGAGAACCTCCCTCGATTGGCTGGACACACTTGTCCTAATGCACCCCAGGATACCGTTAGCCTTCTTGGCCACTAGAGCACATTGTTGTCCCATAGATAACTTGTTGTCTACCAGGACACCAAGGTCCTTCTGCACAGAGCTGCTCTCTAGCAAATCACCTCCTAACCTGTATTGGTACATTTTGTTGTTCCTTCCAAGGTGCAGGACTCTGCATTTGCTCTTGTTGAACCTCATTTTATTCCTCCTTGCCCAGCTCTCCAGCCTGACCAAATCTTGCTAAATGGCCACACAGCCTTCAGGTGAATCAGCCAATCCTCCCAGCTTCCTGCCATCAGCAAATTTGCTGAGAAGACACTCTGTCCTGTCATCAAGGTCATCGATAAAGATGTTGAACAGGACTGGACCCAGCACTGATTCCTGAGGGACTCCATTAATTACAGGTCTCCAGCTGGACTCAACACCATTGATCACCATTCTTTGGGCTCTATTGTGCAGCCAGTTCTTAATCCATCTCACTGTCCATTCTTTTATCCCACATATCCTCAGCTTGCTCACAAGGATGTTATGGGAGACTGTGTCAAAAGCCTTGCTAAGGTCGAGGTAGACTACATCCACTGGTCTCCCTGCATCTATCCATTTAGTCACAACATCATAGAAGGCTATCAGATTAGTCAAGCATGATTTCCCCTCGGTAAATCTATGCTGACTATTCCTAATACTACTCCTAATAACCTTCTTCTCTTCCATGTGCTCAAGATGACCTCCAGAATGAGCCACTCCATCATTTTCCAGGGATGGAGGTGAGGCTGACTGGTCTGTACTTTCCTGGATCTTCCTTCTTGCCCTTTTTGAAGACTGGGGTGACACTGGCTTTCCTCCAGTCCTCAGGCACCTCTCCTGCTTGCCAGGATCTTTCAAAAATGATGGAGAGTGGTAGGGCAATAACATCAACACTCTTGGGTGCATCCCATCAGAGCCCATGGACTTGTGTATATTCAATTTACATAACTGATCTCTGACCCACTCTTCATTGGCTAGTGGAGAATCTTCCCTCCTCCAGGCTTCCTCTTCTATATCCAGGGTCTGAAGTTCATGAGGACTGGTCTTAGTAAAGATTGAAGCAAAGAAGGTTCTCAGCAACTCTGCCTTCTCTGCATCCTCTGTTATCAGGGCTCCCACCTCATTCAGCAGTGGGCCCACATTTTGTCTATTCTTCCATTTACTACTGATATATTTGAAGAAGCTCTCTTTGTTCTCTTTTACTTCCTTTGCCAGTTGAAGTTCTAAGAGGGCTTTGGCATTTCTTGTTGCCTTCCTACATACCCTGACAATGTCCCTATAGTTCTCCTAAGTGACAAGTCCTTTCTTCCACAAACTGTAAATTTACATCATGGGTATTTTGTGTTAGCATTACAAGTCCTGGGCTTCTGTTCAAGTGTGAGAGTTGATGATAGCTGAGCCAGCCAAGAGACTGTACTGGCAACCTCAGATTAGATTGTTTCAAGAAGAGCACAATTTGTAACACCATTTACGGTGTGATTTCCTTTCCTCCAACACCCCGCATCTAAAAAGAGACAAGCTCCATTTCAAAACAAAATCCTTTGCGAGTTGCATTGAAGTCCTCCATTAACTCTTGTTCTAATGTAAGAGTTTCATGTAAGCTTAGCTGCTTCTAACAGCTTTCCTAAGTAAGTTGTCTCTGGAAGAACAAGGACAACAGATGTTTGTATATTCAATTATTATTTGTCTTAAGTTTCATGGTGGGGAGACCTTGAAGTTGAAGTTAAGGAAACTGTTTACAGTTTGACTGGGAATGTAATAGGTATTCTACTTCTTATGGATTCTAAAAACTTTCTGAGCTTCCAATTCTTATATAAGTGGTCACACAAAACATACATTCAAGATTAAAACGGAGCATCCAAGCAATTCTAGTTGGTAAGCTCTGTAACATCCAATAGTGCAACACTCTGGTTGGATGGCTGAGGTAAAGTAATACATCTGGCTAGGCCCCAAACTGGTTATGCTCAGATTCTTCACACCATAAAAGAATGCTGGATAGTAATCACATTATATTCTCTGTAGGTTGTAGTCCACCTTCATCATTGGATTTCACACACATACCCCACCTCTACAAGGATATGGACTAGTAGTTCAACCAGGAAATAATTCAGGACAGTCCTGTGCCTGGTTTTATCAACCAGATCAAATGACATAATTACAATAACTTAATTGTTAACTATCCAAACCCATCTATCCTACCAAAGCTGTAGCAGTATTTGTTTTGAACTGGAAAATTCTAGGCTAAAAGCCTCATCTGGAGTAAGGCATCTTAAATAACAAGAATCACAAACTTTCTTCTTTTCACGTAGGAATAACCACCATAGTTACACTGGTTCAAAATCAGAAGCTGAAAAATCACAAGTCTATTAAAAATACAAGTTTAAGGTTTTCTTATTTATTTTAATGTGTTTGAAGCAAAAGATGCACCTTAGAATAGAAGCTTAAATAACTGCATAGTACTTAATTTCCAAAGTTGCCGCGTGGCATAGCCTGTAAAGATATGTCAATTAGTTATGAAAATTATAATAATTTTTAAGGGATAAAATATAGTTACTAGATTCCAACTTCCAGATTTTGAAGTTAACATTCATATTTTAGACTCTACATTGAAATGATCATATATTGACACACTGGTACTTTCCCACTTTTAATAAAATGTATTACCTCCCTATGAACTTGGCTCTCTCTAGCGTTCTGTCAGATAGTTTTCATCCTTTCTGGATGTGTGGACCATTATAATTTTTCAACTGAAGCACAAACACCTTTAAAAATCTTTTTGACATAGCGTTCAGAGATCCCCAGAAATAATGTGGTCACATGCTTATGTACATCACAGGCCAACTCATTCTACCTGCTTGTCTAACAAGCAAAATTACGTTTCACTAAATCTCATACTTCATTAAGCATCCAGTTTGTTACAATGGTTTGTCAACTGATTACAGGTCTGCTTGCTTTTCATTATTGGTTTTTTGTGGTCCTACATTTTTAGACTTAAAGATGATACCTGATGATATGTTCCTGGAACTTCCATGCGATAATCAAGTCACATTTCAGTTATCTTACACTCTTTAATTATGCCATTATAAGACATTTTCTCTAATTTTGAAATAATTGTTGCCGTTCTTCCCTGAAGCCTCACTTTTTTTTCTGTGTAAACATCATAATTCCATTATCAGTTGGCAATCATTTTACCAGTCAGGTAGATTCGTTGACTTTACTGACTTGAACTTTCTCAGGTACTGCATGAGTCCTAATTGCAAAACCATCCTGAACTAATCTGAAATAGCAAAAATTTTGATCTGAGAAACAAAATAATATATGCACAGTTGTTAAATGCAAAGGAATATGAGGAGTTGACACAAGTCAGCAACATTAAGAAGGCAGAAGATAGGCTAGATACAAGCACTTCAGTATGAACGCTCTTCAGCAAGAAGTATTCATAAGACTCATATAAAATGCAAATCCCTCTTACTTTTGCAGGAAATAACAAATGCCACATACAGAGTCCTATCAACTTTCTACTCCTACTATACTAGCTCACTACTTCAAAATTCCCACTAGTCTTTTTCACAGCATCAGAATTGGAGCACTCATTGTATTGCTCATCTACTACATTTTTCACAGCTTTTCACACTGCCATGCAACAGGGAAGGCCTTTAATGCTTGTACCTAGAGTAGTGAACTTGAATTTTTTTGTATTAAACATTTATTTTTCTTTTAACAGCTCGCTTGAGAAAATTATTCCGACTGGTTTATATCAATTATTGTGATATCTGCTAGTTTCATCAGCACTAATTTCCGGACCATTGATGATAATATTGAGCAGTCTATTACCTACCCTTGAGGAAACACAATAGGAAAAGACCCATTTAGCAACGGTTGCTGTGAAAGGTAGTTGAATCCAGTGAGCTTCATGATCCAAGAGATCTCTTCTACCCCATGGACCAACAGAGAGCAGAGCCCTTACCAGCACCCACGTAAGCACAGATGGTGCTCACATAGCCAGGGACAGCACCGGAAGCCTGATCCTGTCATTCCCCTGTTGCTGATCAGGACTGAAGTTCACCAGTACTCACATACATGCACAGTGCAGATCTCTTTAGACACCAGCCCTAGACACTCAGACTGTGCATCTACTGGCCTCCAGGCCCCACTCTCCTCCAGTTGTTGGCATCTGGACCTGTGGACCCCAGAAGCTTCCAGTCCCACCCCAGCAGCTGGCACGCAGACTCCACTTCCTACTCAACAGCTGGCCCAACTTGAAGCTCACTAGTGCTCACACTGAGAGGCTCAGAACAGAGAGTGTGCACACACAGGAGACAGTTATAAAAAAGATTGATACGAAGTTAGGACAGATTGAGGTGATCAAGTGGAGGGCTCTATCAGATGAGTTCACCAAGCAACCGCCCACTTGACTAGACCTATTTATCTCATTTTCCTTCTATTTTCCAACATCTGTATGTCTTCAGCCCACCTTGATCACTCCCTTCTCCTGTCTTCAGTCCTTCCCCTAAACAACCCCTAAGAAGTCTGACACATACCTACAATCATCTTAAAACCTACACTTTACTTTGTCTCTAAATTCTCTCCCTCTACTTCCCACAAGTCCCATACCCTTTTAGGCAATTGCTCCATTCAGTTTGCATGGCTTTCTAGGATGAAAGTTTTTGACTGATTCCTCTGCATGGGCTTCAGGCCAGAGTCAATGGGAAATCACTCTCCTTTGGTGGTCTTTAGGAATTAGCTGGTGCAGGATGCTTTGTTTCCACTGATCAGCATAGCAAGGTTCCTCCACCCATCATTATTTCAGCCATCCTTACAGGGATTTCCTCTTTAATATGATTAGCCTTTAGTCAGGCAACCTAAAAACTCCTATTTGCAAATTATAGCTACCACAGTTATCACTGCATTTTGAGTTTCAGGTAATGAAGAAGTTTATTCAGGTTCCTCCTTTTCAGTCCAATGACCTCCAAGGTCACTGTTTTTCTGTCAAATTGGTCCTACTCCTTTTTGTTGTGGTTTTTTTTTTGCCAGAAATTCTACAAAATTTCCCATTAGAATAATATAACAATGGCTAGGTTAAAAAAAAAAAATGTTTTTCAGACCAATGACATTTTATTTCAGTCTATTCTACTGACTTATGAACTTGTCACAGCTGATAATGTTTTGATTCACAAGTCACAATGGATCCATTTCTGCCCCACATATCAGGCTGAAAAGACAGTATGACATTATATACTGCTAGTGAATTCCAAAAACCTTCCCTTTTGAACAAAAAATTACTAAGGACAGACTAATAAGATTAGACAAAATGGCTTTGAATAGACATATTCTGAGAGGCATTTTTAAAAATATACAGCTTTGTCACATTGTAAGAGACTATAGTTTAGATTTTGTTGCCCTAGGCTTTTAGCAAACTTTAAGAAAATGGGGTAAGGCTAAATTACAAGCTGTTCCTTGCTAAGAGCATCGATATATAAAATGGAAAATATGGAGTGCAGATAAGCAGGAGGAGACTTTAATCTCTGTTCTACAAAGCTTTTAGGTAATTAAGGAAAGTAATGTTTTTGGACTTATATTTTTATTTCAGAAGACACTTTTTTTCCCTGTTCCACTACTCTCCACATTCTTTGACCCTTACTCTCTAACTTTCAAGCCCTTCTCCAGTTTCTGTTCGGCACCCTTGTGCTTTTTTTCCGCCACCATCTTCTCCTATTATCCTTGCATTCTTTCCTTCTTCCATGTCCTTCTCCTGCAGTGCATATCTTAATGTAGCAAAGCAAGCAGGGACCATCCCCTACCTTACATGTCATGATGGTGGCAATGCTTGATTCCATGAGGAGTCATGCAATACCTGGCAAGTGGAAAAATAGTAAAAATCACTGATACCCATCATCCAAGTGTCTTAGGACACTCTTCTTTTTCCTTTCCCAATTGTGTCTTCAAAAGTCATTTTCTGAAGCACTTGTACTCTTGTGATTGCCTTTATTTACTTCTAAATAGGGTTTAGCAGAGCAATATATCTTTCAGGGTTATCCCAAATGCTGACTGGAATCTGTATGATTTTCTACTGCTTTAGTGCAAACTGTTCTAGGTTCCTTGCCTGTGTGCTATGCTCTGAGGTTTTCTTAGCACTGGGAACATTTTTTCATCAGAAATCCTCCCACATCTGGGAAAAATATCAATAGGATATGGATTGATACTCTAGAAGGGCAGCTGCATTACTCAGCCACTTGTGTGCTCAGTAACTTGTCAACTCATAGTAACTGGTCTGTGCCTCAGCTTCCCCATCTGTACAATCTGAAACACAGCCACACACAAGCAAACAATTTTCTTCACTTTCAGAGCTACCATAAAATCCTGGCATTTTCCCACTCATCCCTAAAAACAGGTAAGAAGGTATAGAATTGCTCTAGAAATAGATTAAGAAGTACATACATTCTACAAGGTATTTTCTATGCAGTTGTTGTTAAGCAGAATATGTCAAAACCATTCAACATCACAGCTGACCATGTGCTGCCCACTGTAGTCCACGTACCTCTTTACCCATTTTCCCTACTTTTTCAATGACTGACAAATTTTCAGTTCAGAAAAACCCCTATGATTATGTGTCCCATCTCCACCCAGAAAAGCCCAAAAGATTTAATGGGTGATTCCTGTCTCTTTATCTTCTCTGTGCTCTCCAGAATTATTGACAGCCTTGAATTTGAATATACAAGGATTCAAATTCACAGCTAATCTGAAGAGAAATGCTCCCTGCATTGCACTAGTTGGCATTGATGTCAGAGACACAGCTTCTTGTGTTTCCTACTTTTACTCTGCTCCACTGCCATTTGCATTCTGAGGTGTCAGTACAGTTTTGTTTATAGACTTTATTGGTATCAGTAAATGTTTAGTGTCCCAAAAGCCTTTCCCCACCATGTGCCATAGTGTGAAATTAATGCCACACAGCTGAAAACTTGTCTTGAATTTGTCCTTAAAACATTTCATTCATCTTCCTCTTATTTTAAGGTCATGAAAAATAGCTTTGGCAATCTGTCATTTGACATATGTACCAGCACAGTTAGCAGATGGCCTAACCTAGATGAGCCTGCTAGAACATTATTTTTATGCTCAGTATTTAACAGCACCCTGAGATTTTACTGTTCAGGATTTTATTCTGTCAGCAATAGACAAGGCAGCAGCACACTTCGTTTGTTCTCAGTAAGGTAGAGAGGTATGTCCTTTTTAAAAAGCAAGCTTGTGGCTATAGAGCATTAGGTTTTACTTTGATCTAGAATGATGGCATTACTTGCTTGGAGGGCATTACTTTCCAAAATTAACTTATCGTCTCCTGGCAACCAAACTGCTCTTGCTAGAGTGCCAAAGAGCCTTCTGCATTGACCTGACAGAGTAGGTGATGCTTATTCTCTTTATTTCCATCTTGAATTAAGGCCAGTGGAAATACTGTAACTACTTCCCCAATATTTTTTTTTCTTGCAAAAGAAATTGCTAAGTGTTAAACGGATTCTACTGTACTGTAATGCAGAGGAAGATCTCTTCAAATGTTGTGTAGAATCTCTAATTGTATATATTCCTAACTGTGTTAAGCTTGTCAACACCTTCTAGGACAAAGGATAAGCCTTCCTGTTTGCTATCCCACTTGTCTTTTAACTGGCATTCAATATATGTCCAGGTTTTCTTTATTCAGTCCCCATAGATATTGACATCAACCAACTGATCAGAATCTCCAATCCATTGGTAAGAAAGCACATCAAATCTCTAGGAGACCTGGAAGGCCAGATAAAGTTATTGATGATGGCAGGCAATTGATCCCAAGAGAGAAGGAGGAGGGCAGAAAGAGAGAAGCAGCTTCCCTGCTGATTCTATTGAGGGTGCTCTTGAAACACTGCTGAATTTTCGGTTGGTCATTTTGGATAACACTCTGAGTTGTCTTCTCCTAACCAGTAACAGCTGCAGTATTACATAGGCAAAGGATATGAAGCCTTTCTGCTGCTGTACCATCTTAGAGCACAAATCAAACTGATTAATATCTCAGTAGTATTTAGTTACATATATTTGTTTTATTGCCAAGAATAAGAATTGTGTCTTTTTAATAATCTCACAGGACTGCACCTTTAATATTTTTCCTGTGTTGGTAAAAAGAGAGGAATTGCTAAAGTTTTTCTACAACAAGAATTCAAAACATGCACACAGATACACACATGCACACAAAATGCACATAAACCTAAGAACCTAATTTATCCTGGACATAAGCCAGAATTATCGGAACAGAGCAAGTGGTTACACAATTTTCTGAGAACAGCTCTGCAGAGCTCATACCCTGAGGCTATGCCATTTATCACAGCAGCCAAAGACAAGGTGCTATGGATCAGAATAAAATTCTCAGTATCAATATTAAACTTTTCTCTGTTTATCTCTCATGTATAAAAATAGCAGTAGCTCCCAGGGCTGACTTAATAGCTCTGTCAAAGGACTGTTCGCACTTTCCAACAATGCTATTAATATAGAAGACATTAAATTCTATTGCTAAGTAACTGGATGTACTGGATCAGCTGAAAACATAATGCCTCTGTGCTGGAGATGATAAACACCAAAATACGTATCAGAGTGTGACAGAACTAAGTATTTGATTTAACAAATATTTTCCAAAAAGGAAAATCTATTAAAAGGCCCAGAAGGATATCTGACTAACCTGTCTTCATGGGTTCATTACCAAAACCCAATCTCTATTCCTAAGCTTCCTTTGCTTTTGCAGTAAACAAATGAACTTACAAAACACATGCAAATCCTGAGGAACGTTGAAAGCCCAATTTGTTTTAGGGTCCGACAGACTGTAAACTTCAGTGTGTCTGAAAATACTAGTTTGCAACATGACTAGGAAATTGTAGTCTTGCTAACCTTGATGAATTCCCTGAGAATCCAACCTGGAGCACTGAGGACAGCTTCAAGGATCAGTTTGCACACAGAAAAACTGAAGCCTTAATGTTATATTTACTTTAACACTGTCGTTGTTAAGCACAATCAAGAACATTTCTAAGGCACAGCTGTCAAGGCGCTTCACAAATGGACTCCACACAACTTTATAAGAGTTATAACAGAAGACCTTTATTTACAAAGTGACTGCAATTTATACTTTTCTGATTCCTAAGCACACACCTCTAGTACAAACCCCATTTGTTACATACATTCTCAGCTTATACATGATTGGCTACGTGTTTTGTCACTCGCTGTTCGTACCCCTTGACGCATGCGCTGTTGCACCCCTATGTCATGATGACTCAGGACTTTTACTGTTTTCCACTTCTCTCACTTCCCAGCTGGTGCCTCTCAATTCTTGCTACAACATTCTATTCTTGCTACTTCCTGAGATAATGACCGTGGGACACCAGCTTGTGGGACACCAGCTTGTGGGACACCAGCTTGTTTACTGGTCCCACGGTTTGCCTCAGCAGCACCTGTAACACTGCTGCTTTCTCTAACTCAGGCACACTAATTTTCTATAAACCCACAATTAATTTTCTATAAGCCCACACACAGCCATTGTTACTCAATTAGTATGTCATACACGGATAGCCCAAATTCCAGTTAGTGTCTCCTTTCTCAGTGCACAAAGGCATCATCCAGGTCTGGGTGAAGCTGCACATTCACACAAGCAGGTCAGAAACATGCACAGGCTTGCGTTCTAACTGCTGGGCTATGAGAAGGAACAGGAGGAAGCAGTCAGCTGTTAGAGTAGCATGAAATGCCAAAATGGCCACTCCCTATCTCCTCTGAGTGAAAGGCAGCAGTTCACCAGCCAGACCATGCTGACCTAGAATAGCCAGTAAATGGTTATTGAGAGAGCCACTGTTCAGTACAATTTCAAATATTACATACTTCTGGGTGCATTGTTCACATGTCTGTCCTGCAAGATATGTGGTGTAAACACAAAAAGGACATGGAGCTGTTGGAGCAAGTCCAGAAGAGGACCACGAGGATGATCAGAGGGCTGGAGCACCTCTCCTATGAAGACAGGCTGAGAGAGTTGGAGTTTTCAGTCTAGAGAAGAGAAGGCTCCAGGGAGACCTTACAGCAGCCTTACGGTACCTGAAAGGGGCCTACAGGAAAGCTGGGGAGGGGCTTTTTACAAGTGCTTGTAGTGATAGGACAAAGAGTAATGGCTTTAAACTGGAAGAGGGGAGATTTGGTTAGACATTAGGAAGAAATTCTCTAGTGTGAGGGTGGTGAGACACTGGTGCAGGTTGCCCAGAGAAGCTGTGGATGCCTAATCCCTGGAAGTGTTCAAGGCCAGGTTGGATGGGGCTTTGAGCAACCTAGTCTAGTGGGAGGTGTCCTTGCCCATGTAGGGGGATTGGAACTAGACAATCTTTAAGATCCCTTCCAACCCAAACCTTTCTAAGATTCTGTGATTCTATGATAGATTTGCTGCTGCACTCTATCTGAGGTTGCCTTCTTCCACCAGGGACCCCAGTCAGCATGCTAACACTACTCCATGTAGTAGGGGGGTTGCAATGAAATACCTCACCAGGCAGGCATGACCAGAATGTGTCCATACCACAGAGAGAAACATATGAGCCCATGCTGGTGAGCTTACCAGCAGTCTGCCTGTGTTCAGATAATAGGACATGAGGTGAGTTTGGGCTCAGACACAGGCTGAGGACCTGCATTTAAAATACAATATAGAAATGGACTGTGCTTTACTTCCCCAATATGAAGATTTTCCCAATAAGGCAGCCACAAAGTTAGATGACCTCATACATGACTGTTTGTCTTTCCTATGTGTCAGGTTCCCCAAATTCACTTCTATTTGCAAAACTGCCACTCACAGAAACAGGTTAATCACTTCAGTACCAAATCTATGGAAAGCCACATGAAGCCACTTAAAAGACAAGCTGTTCTAATTTTTTATTAGTAATTAAAAGTGAATCTGGAGAGATGAGCACTACAACCATCCATTACCTGCAGTTGTCAAGGTAACAGCTGCTTTAGGATTAATGCCCAAAAGATAGTTTCAGTCTTTCATCACAAACACCACAAACATTACATGTGTTAGTCAGCTGGCTGCTCGCCAGTCCTGTCTTTCTTGGTGCTCTTCCCAGGATAGTTATTCTATTAGCTTTTCAAGAGCAATATAGTACTAGCCCCAAATCAGGAGGGACTTTTTTAATTGCATATTTATACATTATTTATTTATTTATCGTTAAGCAGGCACTGGCCTATTGCCAATTTACCTCTCAATCTCCTCATGCAAAATAGTTCATTTCTTTTCCAAGAGATATATATATATATCATCTATAATTTCATTCTGTGAAAATACATTGCTTCTCTCTATCTTGAGAAATTTCAATGAACTTCTTCTGTATTCCCAAAACATGTTTGTTTGGTTTATTGTTTGTTCTTTTTACAGCGTATACCCCTTAAAGAGGGCATTAGATCTTTTCTTAAAGCAGGACAGATTTTCCCCAAGAAAGAATTTCTGGCACCAAGAAATTATACTTGCTCTTAGGATTTTCCAAGCATCCTACAGGGCATAACCCTGAAGAGTGAGCAGAGATTTAGAGGAAATTGCCTTGGAAACAATGAACTCATCTCTGTAAATATTAAAAGGACACCTCTGGTTCACAGACTTTGGTGTGCATAATAGGAAATCATTAATCAGACATATTGTCAGTTGGTGTGAACTCTGCTGACAAAAAAAATAAAAGCAGTCTCTAGGGACTTAAATGCTTTTGTTATAGGCACTGGAAAATATACTATTTTTTTTTCTCTTTATTCCTTTCCTGTAAGGATTCTCTATTAGTCTTGAACAGCACTGTCATTTTGTGCTTTAAAAATTGTCAGTGCTAATCAATGATGCTATCCAGCCTCCCTGTGACCTCGCTTGTTGTTATGCTGCCTCAAAAGAACTCACTAGACATGATCTATATACACTATCATGCAATATCAGTCACAAAGTAAAGGAACATCATCATTTTTCTAACAATACAGGCAGAAGAAATACATTAACTTCTGTAAGCCAAAACAAAAGGTGCTAAAGGAGTATTTTTTACAAGAAAATTCCAATCATGGGAATATCAAACTTGGCACATACAGCATTTTTTCCTCTTCTAGTTAAGTATGATGCAATAATTTCTTCTTTCAACATCCAGCTGAGAAAAGTACGTGTGCAGGAGATTGTGGCAGTTAGTCTTGTCATTCCACACTTGGACCATCCTGTGTAAGTTGAAATACTGCATTCACCTGGCAGTTACTGGGTCTCTGTTTGAGAGTTAAAAATTCTATTACTAATGTCAGGTCTCTAGTGTAAGACCTTCCACTGAATGCTTGGAAATTATCTCCTGCAATCCCCCTAAACCTTCAAACCAAAAGATGGGCTGTCACTCATATCTTTAAGACACAAAACAGTGTTTTGAAAGCTTCTTCTGTTTTCTTTCTCTTTATGAATGAAAACAAAAGCTGAACTTGCAATAATATTTTTTATTTTTTTAATCTAATTGCTCAGATGAGCTCTAATAAATTGGACAGAGCTTATTTCTCTTTCCTGCTACTCAGGCTTCGCAATCACCATGTTGACATAAATTTATGTAAAATAAGGCAAAAAATTCCAGTGTCCCTAACATGCATAAAATTAATTGATCTCTTTTATCATTAATTATATTAATGTGATGTCAGAAACATCAACTTGAAAAGACTATGCTTATCTCTGAGAATATAAACCCCTTGCTTGTAAACAATGTTGACTACATCTTAGTGACATACTGAAAATTTCCTGAAAATCAGCTCAGATTTTTATGAAATTAATCTGAGGGTATGACATCAATACTTCTAACGGAACGGTTAGAGCTACTTCTAGAATCAAGATAATTAATGATCTCCTCTTTTACATTTATTTAAATTTGATGTTAAAGAATAGGTCTTGAGGAAGCTGATTATATCAGAAAAGTCACTGGATGAATTTCAGACTAGAAAAGAAAGGGTGGGGAATGTTTTAGGTGTCCTAAAGGTCATTCTGCTTGGGAAGTTAACCTTCAAAGCCTAGTTCACCATTCTGTTGTAACTCTTCCATGTAAATTACCTTGGAGTATACTAAACAGTAAACTACCTCATACAATGCCATTTTTAGTGATTTATTCTCACAGTTAACAATTTCAGTTATTTACTCTCAGAGTTAATTTTGTTCCAACAGTAACACAGCCTGTGAATATAAGAGCATTGCAACATCCAAGCTAGCCTGCTGTGCTGAGGTATGTGCAGGGTTATAATGTTGGACTCTGATTTTAGCAAGAAACAACCCATTTCTACCTTCTAAATCTTTACAAGAGGATCTTCCATGTTCAAGACAGCCTTCACTGTCAAACAGATATTCAGATACTGCAGTTATGCGTTACACCTAGTTAAATAATATTTCATTCCTTTTATGTTAGCTTAAAATGAAGACAAAGTTCTTCTTAATTTCCTGCATTAAAAATAACATCTTGCAGCTGTTTTATCTGGAGCAGTCAGGAGAAAAAAGCAGCCAATTTCTTACTATCAAATTTACATGACTTCTGAATATGCCCCCAGGTGATGCATTTAACAAAATAAGGACAAGAATTATGGTATTACTCTACATAGGAAACCATCATTCCTCATTAAGGTAGTTGAAATAAATGAAGTGCTGAGCTGAATTACACTGCACAAGACAGTGCCCCTTTAAAACTGGAAAACAGGTGCCTAGCCATAAATGTGGTCTTCATTGTATTACCTTGCTGTCACTGAGCAGGTCTACCTAAGTCTGGAAGTTTTTTCCTACTGAATAGGTGCAGTAACTTCACAAGCTAAAACTACCACCGAAAAGCAGTTATGCTGACACTGGGTCTGCTCACATATTATTGAGAGCAAACTGGGAAGTAGAGGGGAGGAGATGGGGGCTGCACAATCATGTGGTGTCCCATCACCTAGAAGTGCAGACAAGTAGCTGATCTTTCTCATAAATTCAGGCCTGTCTATAGTACAACATACTTACATTTTATTCTCCAACTAATTACATCTTCTCCTTATAAAGAACAATAGTCAAAGATTTGAAACAAAAACTGAATGCTTTAAAAAAAACCCAGCATGTTACCTACTGAAAAAAAGAGCTCAAAGTGAGTTCTCACAGGAGGACATGATCCCTGAACAAGTGGTGCTACAAAGGGGGATTTGAGAGCAGAGATGAGAGTAAAACTTGGAAAGGACATTGGAGTAAAACTCTACTAAGTGTTAAAGATAGCATACCAGGAGATAAAAAAAACAAGATAACTAAAAAAAGAAATGGAATAAGCCTACCAGCTATGAGGAAATTCAGCCCCATGGGATTACCATTATTAGACTGGAGATGATGTCTACACAACAGAACAAGCCTTCATTTGAGTCCAAGGATCTGCCTAGCCTGGTAACATTCCCCATTTTAAATCCCTGCACAAATAAGTGTAACCTCACTGTTTCTGCACTCTGGTAACATCCCATGGTCTTTTGCACTGCAGTGCTCAAGTGTCTTACCTGGTAAGTTAAGTCAGCAATACAAGAACTTATTTACTCATCTGGAAAAATTACAAGAAGGTTGTTTGAAGATTTGCAGGTCTTCAGGTAAGGTTAGCATGTTTTACCCTGAGCTAACAAACTGCTCTGTATAGCCCAGCTAGAGTCTTTTAAACAATACTGAGAGTATTTTAACATAGACAAGACTTTAAGAAAGGGACACAGTCATAGAATCAACAGATTGTGACAGTAAGGACACAAAATGATGTATGCACATAAACAATATTTGATTAACTGTTATTTATAGCCAATCTTTTTAACATTATTGCTTATTTATTATAATTAGTTTTAAATTAATATATATTTGCTTCCTTTTTCTGATCTTCATGAATGTCATGCTGCCCATCTCAAATTGAATTTTCATCACAGTGCCTATGATTTCCTGTAACTAAAGAAGAAACAGCGCACACAGGATGAGATCCTAACAGCACTGCCTTTGACTGCTCATTTCAGAGGAAGGACAACATTTTGCCTTTGTCTGGAGGACAATTCCTAAAACATTAGAGGCAGCCTTAAAAGAAGAGGCTCCAACTCTACCTGCTATCAAGCCTACCCAGGTTGGTTGACTCAATCCTTAGCTGCCAGCTGAATGCTGGAAAATGGCTATAGTACACAAGCAAGGACTTAATGTGAACCTTCAGAATCTCTGTGGGTCAATCTTGGTAACCAATATGACAGTTGCACAAATATAATATTTCCTTCCACTCTACTCTGGAAATAAAATAGGAAATTGTGTGGTGCAAAAGATGCTAAAAACACACAAGCAATTTGATTGTTCAGCTTCCTGCTGCATATATCACCCTGGCCAGTCTGAGCTTAAGATTCTTCCTAGAAGAACTGTGATTACATGCTTTTTGTTTAAATTGAGATTTATTTTATATAAAGCCACATTAAATCTCTAAACTGGCAGAGGAGTTAGTAAGAAAAAATAATTCTTATTTGGTTATTAAGGAAATCAAAGTTTGCTGGCTTTCGCTTCTTTATAAAAAGAACCAAGCAGACTATTACCACTCTGAACCCCATCAGAAATTTTACCACTATGACAGAAAAAGAACACTGCCATGTCTAAGAAAGCATCATTGCTATCCCATACATCAATAATTATTTCATTCTGAAATGTGAATACCCTAAAGGACTACATGTTTGGAGCTTGCAGGTCACTGGTGATAGAAAGGATAAATAGAAGTGACATTAGACACCCACGCACTTTATTCTACCAAGTCACTACACAATACATTATCAGAAGAATCCAGACTGTAAACTAGTAACTCACTGTTATTAAAATCTTAGCCCACAAAAGCAAAGTAAATTTTATAAGCTTAATAACATCTTGCTACTGCTGGTTTTAACTTCATATTAATAATGGCCTTTCATATGATATATAAACATTAACTGACAAAAATGACATTTTTAAATGTCCTTGCTGATACTTCTAACAGTCTTGTAGGCTATTGCTCCCTAATAGATTAGATTACCATAGAAATGAAAGGGCTCAATTAAGATCAAAAGCCCTTTTGGGCTACACACAGAGCAAACATGTCATGTTCTGAAGAATGGATAAGCTAAAAAAGGAGAGATGCTTGATGAGTGTTGACAAAAGAAAGGTACAACCCAATATTTACAAATTATTACTGGTACATCAAAAGATTGCAAAATATTCACATCTGCTCCTTTAGCTGCCATCATTCTTTAAAACAGAAACATTTGAAAACCAAATGTGGTTTTTGTCCTACGTAATATTGGTTGGTTTGTTTTTCTTCAATTTGATCAAAAAAGATACACAGTTTAATCTCATTTCTCCTTTGGCATTTCTGTCTAAAGAACAAGAGCAGAAAAATTAGTTTATTTAAGACATTTTCATCAAAACATGAAGAGCACACTGTGAAGATACTTGCATACATAAAAATGCAATAAACCTGAAGTGACTACTTTGGGTCACTGGTGAAAAGTAAAGCCTGCGTTTCAAGTGTTTTGCTGATTCAAGGTCTTAATCATATCATACCATTAAATTAACTAATTAATTCACAAATGCCAGCTAGGTCCATATATCTTTTTCTTTCCATGAGTGCAAACCTAAGGTGACCCCATGTTGCCCAAGGCATTATACCAGAACCATTGTTTGTGGACTGAGGTGAGTAATCAGAACAATGAACTAGTCCAGGTTTGAAGGGTTTGGGGTTCTTTATTTGTAGGGTTATTTTTGAGTTTGGTTAGCTTACTAGTTTTATGTAAAGCAAGTTTTATGATTGATTATATTCTTCAACAGATTTATACATCTGTATTACATACAATATACCAATTACAGTACATAAACTCCTCCTCAGTAGTCACTCTTGCTGGCTGCAAGATTAAGAATTTACTTTAATAATAGATTTCCAGTTTCTTTATCATTTAAACATCACTTTCATTTTTCTGGGGGCACAGAAATTGGAATGCAGCTCTTAATAATGTTTGCTGGATAAGCAAGTTCTGTAAGGAGGGTAGTGTCATTTCTAAAGTATTTTTATTCACTGTAATAAGCCAGAAACTTGAATTTTTTTCCTTAAATGATTTGGTTTTAAAATAATAAGATTTTCAATATTTCATAATCTTAAAGTAATTAATATGCTATGTATTTATGCATGTGGGCTGTAATGATGTAATAATAAACCCCACACAATATTTTATAATTAATGACTTAATAAAATAATAATATTTGGTGATCTTACTACAATATTAATTTTCTGTGAGTGAAAAAATGAGGGTCCTTTATATAGGATGGTAGTGGTTTGACTGGTGGTACTGAGCAGTTGCCTTTGCAGGGTTCCAGAGGATGGTCTGGCAGCTGGACTGTCATGTCTACTATGATCAGTCCTAGCTCCAGTCTTGTGCAGGCCACCCCCTACCAAAGCCACAGCACAGTGGTTCAGATGTCAAGTCAACAGCACTCAGGGGGGGCAAGAGTAGGACACATCATCATCCACCAACTGAAGAATAATCCCTATTGTGGCATTAATATATGAACACACAAGGCCACAGCATGGTCCTGAGTGACAGAGCTGGCAGTAGTTCTTGTGTCACAGCAAGCTCATTTTTACATAACCATCCTGCCCAAGAAGTGGGTTGGTTTGATGCTGGGAAATCTTATTACACCTCTGATCGGAATCCATGGCATAAACAGCTTTGTGTCAGGAAATCCACTGCCAGGATCATCCCAGTGGAGCTCTGTAAAGCAATATACCATCTGGGTCTGCCCTGTCTGGGGTCTCAAATGTCAGAGCCCTCGGGCCAAATCATATGCCTAAATATACCAAGATCATCAAGAAGATACATTTCCAACCCAATGTTGCCTGGAAAGGGGATTTAGTTGCAACACTCCCATTACTCCCCATGGCCTCACTAACTACTGCAAGTACAGTACAGGAGCCCCTTGTCCAAGCACTTCCGAAGCCATCTTCCCAGAACAGATATGGGCTTGCCTGCATACTGGAGCACAGCCTCCATGGCCACGGCTCTGATGGAAGGTGACCTCCAACACCACACATAGGTGCTTTTCCAGAGCAAACATGACCATCTAGCACTGCAGCTCTGAACACTATCTGGGTGTGCTTCTCTTTCACTTCAGAACTGGGGGATACGATTATAACATTAAAAATTAAAAGTACCCTTCATTGTTCCCTGACATAAAGGCCAATTGGCACTGAATGGCCCTCTATTGCTAATGTCTCATACCTTCCAAAACTTAGAAAATGGACAAGGGGGTAAAAAGCAAAGCAGCAGTTGAGAAAGAAAAAGTGAGGAGTGCAGTCAATGCCATAATGGAAGTTATGGTAGCTTTTCAGAGGGATCTTGACAGAAGAAAGAATCTGGCAGAACCTCATGGAGGTTAACAAAGACAACTGGAAAGTTCCTCACGTGAAGAGGAGTATCTCATGCAGTAATAGAGCCCAGGGGCAAGGAGGCTATCAAGCAGCTTTGCAGAAAAAGACCTGGAGATCCTGCTGAACAAGATGTTGAATAGAAATGAGTAGTATGCTCTTACAGCAATGAATACTAATAACATAACTGTGCTTTAAGAGTGTGGCCAACAAGCTAAGGGAAGTAATTATTCTCTGCTATGTGTTACTTGTAAGACTGCACCTGAAGTAATGGACCCAATTTGGGATTTCTGGTACAGTAAAGACATTGACAGTGACCAGAAGATATAGACAACAGTTGACTTTAGACTGAACTGATTCAACAGAAGTAATGAATAATCTCTCTGAGGATGTACAGAAGTACATACTGAGAAGTACACAAGGTCATATGTCACGGCACCTTGAGGGGATAAAAAGACAACTTTAAGACTACCAAGGTAGGATTTGCAGAAGATCAGTGATGAAGATCTCAGCATTTAAGAATCAATGGTTTCAGTGATGAACAGCCACCTAGGCCTACCCGACATACCAAGTGGGACATCCTGGGAACTCTTGTGCTAGAAATGTGGGATCTGAGGGCCAAGAGAAGGATATTAAGGACCTTAATGGACTGTCACAATTCAGGGATTTGCTTCCATAACCATAAGACTGTGCTGCTTGTGGCTCAAAGACTAATGCTGATAATGTTTGTTACAGCTTTCCACTATCATTTCTTTAGTTATTTAATAAATTTAATAAATTGTTACAGTTATCCAGTGTCACTATAATAGTTATCTCACAGTTATCTCATTTGTTCTCTCTTAAGTATCATATAGCTAAATCTTGCTAAGATATAATTTTATCTGCTACTGCCATGCTTGAGTTCTCATACTTACACATTACAGTCTACAAAAGCAGTTAGAAATCATATATATAGCACATAGTCAAAGTCTCTTTCCTTGCTGGATATCACTGCTGCATGGTCCTGCTCTTTCCCAGTAACAAAGCAGCATCCACTGGGTAACAGAATATGGGCTCTGGTACACATAAAGATGTTTTCAGCTTTGCTGTGTGAACCACTGAGATGGGTGCTAGAAGATGTGGCATTCTAAGTGGAGGCATTTATGAATGCAGATCATCTGTGCCACACAAATATGGGCCCTGGAATTAAGGATTAGAAACGCTTGAAGGAGTATCAAATGGGGGCTCTTATGGAAAAAAGTAAAGATGTTTCATGTGACTAATTGTGAGAGACGGACATTTGGAAAACTGGAGAATGTGACCTTAGAAGCACTGACAAGGCTCTATCCCTACAGAACAGGGCAGTTGGCCACCTCATTTACTAGACATAAATTCCATTCCAGTAAGTTTCCATCAGAGCAAACAGTCATGAGAACCATTTTGCTAAAAAGAAGTTGTATTTTCATATTGTTACTATTTCATGAAGGCTTGTCTTCCTTTACTTTCATGGATTTGCTTGTCCAGCATCCCTATTTTAATGTCAGCTAATTCCCATTTATTATACTGCCAGTTATCTCAGACAGCTGCTTTTCCCCACACTCTATACAGCACATGCCAATGCTGATAAAAGGCAGCACGTGTGTGGAGGATGGAACAAAGGAATACTTCAAACATCTGAGACTGCTAATGAGACTAATAGCATAGTTTCTGTAGGCAGCTTAGTGAAGCAGACTTTTCTAACAACATTTGGTTTGGACCAAACTCTGGCTAAGAGGAGCTAGAAGTTATTGTCACCCAATGGCTCTTCTGTAATCCAGATATGCCAAGGCATTGAGTTCAAATGAGTTATTTCTGAAGTGCAAGGGATCCAATTCATGCAGAATGCTGCCACACTAGTCTGTCTGTCCCCTTTTTGATCATCTTAGAGACAAACTAGGAAAAGCATCAGAAATGTGCTCTAAAGTCTAAGCTGACTGACACAGCTAAGATACAAAAAACAGGAACATTTTTATGGGATTCTAGCTCCTGAATCTACCATTCTTTAAGGTCATTTCACTGAACTGTACATGAGCCCTAATGACCTTTGTGTTATATCATTTTGCATGTTAAATGCATTTTCCTCTGAAAATTCCCGATACATCTTTTTGTACTGGGCTGATGGAAAATCTATCTCCTGCACTGGTAGAAATGTGTTCATTTCTGAGAAAGTCGTATTAAACTGACAGACAGCAACAGCTCCCAATAGGTCCCAGCTCAAGGCTCTCATTGCTGTACAATTTCATGCAGCCTTACTATTTCATAAATATGAAACAGCTGCTTGTTTCTGTAACTGATTAAAGAACATTGCATGGATCTCAGAAAGATGGAGAGAAAATATATGAAGCTAATCAGGAATTTTTATTTGGAAAAATTGTCTCATATTATCAAAAATCATTTGTGTCATCTCAAATAAATTCTGCTTCAGAAATTAAAATAATTATTTGCATTTTTATTCTGGGTTAAATTTTAAAATTTTCTAGGTTTGTCTCACTTCACCATGGCAAAATTTTGCAAAAATGCCACATTTGCCATAATACAGAAAATCTAAAGCCTACCCAGCACCACAAATAAGCATAGAAATAACTTTGCTGAATTCATATTCTTTTTTTTTTTTTTTTTTTTGTAAGAAACAGCAGTCTTTGTGGCATACCAGTTACAGAAAGCAGGAAATGAGGGTGAGATAAATACGAAGCAGTTTCTTCTCATCTTTGTCATTTCATTAACTCCAATAGCTAGTAAGTCTTAATTTAGAGATTGTTTTCACAACTATGGTATAAAAATGATGGGTAGTATTGTGGTATCTACACAATAGAATCCAGGCAATAACCTGGATTCAAGTAGTATAAATTAACTTCCCTTTCTATCACATATTTTCTTGTGTGACTCTGTGCAAGTTATTTGCATTTCTCAGTACCTAATGTATAACAAACAATACAAGCACTAGGATAAGGAAAATATACGAATGACAGTAAGAAATTGAGGAAAAAGCCATACAGAAGCTGATGTGCCATATGCCTATCACTAACATCTTTAAAAAGCTCCTTTTGCAGATTAAATTTATGCTTTGAGCACAATAAAAAGGTGCTACCTTTACAAGTATTACTAAACCTTACTATATAAAAGAAACACACTAATTATCTGCATACGGACAGTAATCACCTATGCATCCATACCAGTCTGAATGACTCACAGAACATGAAAACTAAGTTTGTGACATTTAAACTATAGATTATCATAGAATCATAGAATCATAGAATCCTAGGGGTTGGAAGGGACCTCGAAAGATCATCTAGTCCAACCCCCCCTGCCAGAGCAGGGTCACCTAGAGTACATCACATAGGAACGCATCCAGGTGGGTTTTGAATGCCTCCAGTGAAGGAGACTCCACAACCTCCCTGGGCAGCCTGTTCCAGTGCTCTGTCACTCTTATAGTAAAAAATTTTTTTCGAATATTCACCTTGAACCTCCTATGCTCCAATTTACACCCATTACTCCTTGTTCTATCACTGGTCATCACTGAGAAGAGCCTAACTCCATCTCCCTGACACTCACCCCTTACATATTTGTAAACATTGATGAGGTCACCCCTCAGCCTCCTTTTTTCCAAGCTAAAGAGACCCAGCTCCCTCAGCCTTTCCTCATAAGGGAGATGTTCCACTCCCTTAATCATCTTTGTGGCTCTGCGCTGGACTCTTTCAAGCAGTTCCCTGTCCTTCTTGAACTGAGGGGCCCAGAACTGGACACAATACTCCAGATGCGGCCTCACCAATGCAGAATAGAGGGGGAGGAGAACCTCTCTTGACCTACTAACCACACCCTTTCTAATGCACCCCAGGATGCCATTGGCCTTCTTGGCCACAAGGGCACATTGCTGGCTCATGGTCATCCTCCTGTCTACCAGGACCCCCAGGTCTCTTTCACCTACACTACTCTCCAGCAGGTCAGCCCCCAACCTATACTGGGACATCGTGTTGTTCTTCTCCAAATGCAAAACTCTACACTTCCCCTTGTTGAATTTCATCATGTTTCTCCCCGCCCAACTCTCCAGCCTAAGTCTCTCTGAATGGCAGCACAGCCTTCTGGTGTGTCAGCCACTCCTCCCAGCTTAGTGTCACCAGCAAACTTGCTGAGGGTACATCCTATACCCTCATCCAGGTCGTTGATGAAGATGTTGAACAACATCGGTCCCAGTACCGACCCCTGAGGGACTCCACTAGTCACACACTTCCAACCAGATTCTGCCCCATTGACTACAACTCTCTGACTCCTTCCCATCAACCAGTTCCTGATCCACCTCACTACCTGATCACCAAACCCATACCTGATCAACTTATCTACAAGGATGCTGTGGGAGACGGTGTCAAATGCTTTACTAAAATCTAGATAAACCACATCTACCGCTCTACCATCATCTATCCACCTAGTAATTTCCTCATAGAAGGCTATGAGGTTAGTCAAACATGATTTACCCTTGATAAAACCATGCTGACTGCTCTTGATGACCCCCATGTCCTTGATATGCCTAGAGATAGAGACAAGAACAAGTTGTTCCATCACCTTTCCAGGGATGGAGGTGAGGCTGACCGGTCTATAGTTACCCGGGTCCTCCTTCTTGCCCTTCTTGTAGACTGGTGTGACATTTGCTGTCCTCCAGTCCTCAGGCACCTCTCCTGTTACCCATGACTTACCGAAGATGATGGAGAGTGGCCTAGCAATGACCTCCGCCAGCTCCCTCAGCACCCTTGGATGCATTCCATCCGGACCCATCGATTTATGGATGTCCAGATTACTCAACTGATCCCTAACCCAATCCTCATCTACTATGTCAAACTCCTCATCTGTCTTGACTACTTAATTATATCATTATATCATTATTTCATTATAAACTATGATGGTAAAACATAAATTGCCAATGGAGTGATGAAATTACTCTATTAATCTAAAATTAGATAATATTAGTCTTATCAGAGTTGCTTTTTTTTCCCAAATTCATTTTTGTGAACTAACATGAACAGACCTGTGCAGCTTTTCTAACAATGAAACACAACAAATTCAGCTCTATTTCCTCCTTCTGCTGATCCATCTCCTTGTTTATGGACTCCCTGAGCTCTGAAAAGGCGGGGATTGATCATGGTATTACGTGTCAACGGGAAAAACACATCCTCAGACCTCAAACCATGGGTGTATTTGGGTTCTGTTGTAAAGATACTTCTTTTCTTCAATTAGTATTCCTGACATTGGAAATATATTGGAAATATATATAAATTTACAATAATTTCATTCAAGATAATGTTGTAAAAGCATGAAAGGGGGCTTCTGTCATTGAATGCGGATGACAACTAAGATTTAAATTATTGTTTCAAAAGGTAGTCTCTGGGTAAGTACTTCTGTGCTTTTTTTAAGGCTGAGGAAACTGATTTATCCTTCAGCTTGTCAGGACACCAGTGAATACTGATACAAGCATTTCTGTTCATTTAAAGAGCATAAATGAATAAACATGTGAAGGGAATGAGCTGAGCTGAAGAAATGATGCATTATTCATGCAGCTAACAACACTTACTCACGCCTAGTATAAATTGAAACCTAAAGTGCAAATCTAGGACACTGAGAAGACTTTAAATCATGCTGAGTTATATTTGAATTCAATCTATGCCAGAAATTATGAGTTAATTTCATGTTTTCATGCCAGCACAGAAGAATTTCACACTGTAAAACTTTCTTTCATTGGCTACACTTTGGGAAACATAAATTATGAATGTAGCAGTTTTTGCAAATCAATGGTAAAAAATGCCAGGTGAGTTTAACTTACAATGTAGTGGACTTGAAAATAAGTGCAATGTATAGCACCTGCGACTAGTTTAATGCCATCTGACACGGTTCTGAAGAAAAATACTTATATCAAAACATAACTGAAAAATGAGCAAGTTTTCCAAGCAAGAAAGAAAGGTTGTATTTGCGATTCCATTTTCTTTAAGGAAACATTTGTATAACACCACTTCTGATATGCCATGTTAAGTAAAAACTGTGAAGGGAAGACAGTAATTTCTAGAACATAATACCTGTTTTTTGTAATCCATGTTGTTCTAATCTCTCTGCAATTCCTATTTTCAAAATATGGAAATCATGCTGAACTCCTACACTAAGCCACTGAAAAAGCTAATTGGCATTTGCAAAGTAGAAAATCTTCTTTTCTGTTTAGCATAATCAGGCCTCTATAATGACACCTTTCCCAAAGATACCTAAAAAACTTCATCCTCTAACTTCACTTAGTCTTAATTACCCAGAAACACATGGTTGTAAAAAATAAAAAGAACAGTTACAGCTACTGTCTTGAAAAAGTTTCAGTCAGTGGGACAATTTGGATCTACAAATTAAGGCAAATTAAGGAAAATAATTTCACCTGTCTAAATCTGCTTCCTTCTAACCCTGTAAGAATGTATTATCCTATGACAGTATAGCTCTTGTTTCAGTTGAAGTCTATTGGCACAACTACAAAATCTTGTTTTTCAAATGCAAGCAGTTCAGCCACTTCCTCTCATCTTTCAAGCTGATGAAACAACAGGACCGTGCAAGTAAGAAATATGAAGCAGCAGATCCGTTGCTTACTCTAAATGTATCAGTTTGCAACCAGCCTAACAGGGCTTTGCTTTCAGACAGTCATTCCAGGGTATGTGTGCATGGCAGACTGGAGAAGGCACCCAGCTAACTTAGATGCAACATAAGGTACTTTAGCATAACATTGTATCTGGACTAACTGTTTGCTGTCACATAAACTATCACTACTTATGTAAGAAGAGGAAAAATATCTATCTACGGTGTTTTTTTTCCACTGAAAAAATCAATAAAGCTTTATGTAATTGCCATTACAAAATGATCCTGCCTATGAACAATCTGCAGACAGATCTCAAAGGACTACTATCAGACTGGAAATTCTTTTTCTTTTGAGATTTCCCAGTCCTTAAGGCAGAAAGCAGCTGTAGCAGAGAAGTTACTTTATTTACTACATTGCCCTTCAAAGCGTTGAACAAGAACTCTGAAAGAGCATGAATGAAACTGGTGCTCCTGATGCTTGAAAGGATTCAAACCCTGCTCCAGAGAGCTTTCTTTGCACATGGAGTTGGCTACAGTTTGTCTCCCAAAGAAGACTGTTAAGCAAAAGGTCTGAGTCAGAAAATGTGTTACAGTTACAAAAAACTGAAGTAGGCAATAACCAGATTTAAACTCCTTATAGTGGATTACTCACCCACAGTTTGAGTGATGTGAACAGGTAACTGAATTTCTCTTGTATAGACAATGCCAACACAAATGAGACCCATTTCTTAACCTGTTTAGATCTGAAAGGCTGTGGCGAAAATATCATGCCATGTTTTGCTTTCCTAACAACTCCTACAATGCATTTAGCCTGGCCAAAGTCTGTTTGCAACAGCAAATAGAATAGTGGTTGATCTAAGGTTTAAGGTTTACAGCTTCCTCACCTCCAAAGAAAAGCACATACTGTGGTAATACGATTACAGAACTTCCAGCAGCTCACACAGCTTTCAGACAAGCACATTATTGGCAGCACCTGCTCAAACAAGTACTCACCTCACTGTGCTCCCTATATCCCAGCAATTAAAGGAGTGAGAAATTATGCCAATGAAATCAGCCTTTTCTGAAAACTTGCACAGTGTGTTTCCATATAAATTCAACTGCTTGCTGAGCAATTAAAGTTACCAGCTTGACAAACTATTTAAAGGTTACTCAAATCTCTCAAGGTTATTTGATCATTGGAAAGAAAATACTAGAATCACAGAATCTTAGAATGGTTTAGGTTAAAAGGGACCTTAAAGATCATCTAGTTTCAACTCCCCTGCATAGGCAGGGACATCTCCCACTAGACCAGCTTGCTCAAATATTTTTAATAGTCTGGGTATTACCAAGGTAGAACTTAAACTACTAACCTGCCAAATTACTAGGCAGTTCACCAAGTTATCATCCAACCTAAAATAGGTGAAAATGACAGCTATGAAATGCTAAGATAAGGCTTTTATGATAATCAGTTTGACACAACTTAATGATCATAAAATCAGCCTGGTTTGAAAGGACCTTGAAGATCATCAAGTCCAACCATAACCTAAATCCACCTACCATAACCTAATCTACCCGTTCAGTGGTTAAATCATGTCCCTAAGCACTTTATCTATATTTCTTTTAAACACTTCCAGGGATGGTGACTCCACCACCTCCCTGGGCAGCCTGTTCCACTGTCCAACCACTCTTTCAGTAAAGAAATTCTTTCTAATATCTAGCCTAAACCTCCCCTGGTGCAACTTCAGGCCATTTCCTCTCATCCTGTCATTATTCACTAGAGAGAAGAGGCCAACCCCCACTTCCCTACAACCTCCTTTCAAGTAGTTGTAGAGAGCAATGAGGTCTCCCCTCAGCTTCCTCTTCTCCAAGCTAAACAACCCCAGTTCCTTCAGCCTCTCCTCATAGGTCTTATTCTCCAGACCTTTCACCAGCTTAGTAGCTTTTCTCTGGACACACTCCAGCAACTCAACATCCTTCTTGTACTTTTGTACATTCCTATTTTGTAATCACAATACACTTGTAGCTATATATTTTCTTAATCCTGATTTCCCATTCTATCCATATAAGTACACTGACATATTCGAATATTATTTGAAATCCTGGTCTCAGTTTTGATGCCACTTCCTTACTAAACTAATTTTAGATCAAAAAAAGCTGTTTATCAGTTATTTCTCACAACAGGGATGCAATTTTAAAACACCATTATCCTCTGAGATCTTCATACAGTGCCAATATAGTTCCAAGTAAGTCAACATAATATCATTTATATATATATATAAAATACTCATTAATATCATCTGAAGAGCTGGCCCTTGTATCAGTTGTGAAAATTCAGTGGACCTAAATGTATGCCTCTTCATTTTCATGGTCTTTACATGTCCTAGCTGTCATGATTTGCCTGGACCAGCACAACAAGGTTTCATGCAAACCATGCACATATGCCATTCCTGATTCAGCTCATTGCTATAGAGCAGGAAGAACAATGACCACAACAGAAAAACAGCAATAGTTTCCTTGACAGTTTCAGTGCCCATTTGGAAACCTCAAGAAAGTCCTGAAGGTATTTTTGATGCCAAAATGAACCTCAAACTACAATGGGATGAAAAATCTAAAAGGAAAAAAAAATAAATCAGAATCCCTCCCTCTTTCCTCTTTTTCTAGGTCTCCAAAATAGGCAACTGGATTAGTTCAACCAAAATTTTAAACTGAGAATTTAATCAGGTCTTCTAAGTCTTGATCACTTTTCATTATAATTAAAATTTAAAAAATTTTCAAAACATCAATATTGTACAGAAACTGATAATTAAACAATTTGAGAAAACAACTCGGTAGAACCATCTTCTTTCAAAAAAGCCTTTGGCTCTTACGAATAAATATTATCTGATGATAAAGCATTTGCCACAGAATTCTATTTGACAGGAATTTTCTTTAACAGTTTTGCCATTGTGGATGAAAATCTGGAATGATGGGAACACAAACAGAAAATTTTCTAAGATGCCTTGTAAGATACCATGGGGATAAGTTTATTTTTAATCTCTAGGTGATTATATCCTACATGTTGGGTATTTTTAAAGGTAGGTTCATGTGAATCACTTAAACACTTAGGTCTAAGATCTTATGTTTATCTAGAAAAAGAACTCACTGCCAGTATTGTATGCTGGCTATATATGCTGAGAGCATCCAACATTATCCACATTCCTATGCTTCAGCAAATTACTTTATTAAATTTTCCTGGCAAGAGTTTGCTCTATATGAAAAATGGATGTACTTGATGCACTTCCAAAGTATTAACTAACTGACATGTTCTTTATGTTTCTCTAAAACATAACAAAGGACAAAGATACAGTGCAGATCTTGAGACTGAAAAACTACCAGAATTTTTCACCAGGCTGTCTTTGTTGAGTAACACACATTAGGATAGATTATTTCAGAGCCTGAACACATCACTGGTTTGTCAGATGAAGACATAGGGTTGGCCTATGTGGCTTGAAGGAGAGAAAAAGCTGTGATTCCTCTGTTGGCAACATGTGACAGCTAACGAATCCTCAGCACACTGGCTTTTTTTTAAATACTATGCAAGTATTTCCAACTTCCAATTCTACTGGCTATATTTCACTCAGTGAAATAGTCTCTGTGGGGGCTGCTGTTGCTCTTTCAGTGTAATAGGAATAAAAAGATCAGCAGAGATGTGCCAATGAACTAATGCAAAAATGCCCACAAGACATGACTGTACTGTAGTAGACTGAGGTGCTGTTATCTTCTCATGCTATAGGCAAAGATAAATTATAACTTGAAACACTGGTTGGAAGTTTTGAGATGTACATTTCATTTAATCAGAATCTCAAAGCATGTAAACATTAATCTCTTGATGCATTCAGGCATTGTCTGTAAGAAGGAAACTGCACAGCAGCAGCTCTAACAATCTTTGTCAATGTAATTATCTAAGCTGAAGCTGAAAGGTCGAACCTTGACTAATCAGGTAAATCAGTCAGAACAGAAGGTTTTAGCAGAACAATTTTCAGATAATCATGTATACACCTGTACATTACATGGACATTCAAAGAAATGACAGCTCAATAGTTTAGGTTTCTGACTCCTCTATGAACTTCAGTTTTAGCATGGTTTCTCCTCTGTATGATATATCTATTATTTATGATTGGGGAAAAAAGGTAATCAATTTACATATGCATGGAGATAATCGCCTTAAGAGTAAATTGACTACAAAGATGTACAAACTGCATTACACATACAGAAACTAATTTCAGGAATTCAAGGTGACAGCTTCTTTTTCTGGATTTTTGAAAACAAGATCTACTAATTAGTCTGAGGTTTAATCAGGTACAAAGTTCCCCTAAAAATAGAGCTGATCAGCACTTGAAATTTCTACTTCACAGGAAACAAAGGCGTTTCAAAATCTGACCTCATTCCAATTCAGAACAAATCTGAGTACTTTCAGTATTTTCTGTGAAATACAATTAAAATATCAAGGTGACATATTACATCATGACATACCAAATAGTGCAGTATTCTGTTTTTGTATTATTTTTATATTGTTTTCATTTAAAAGCAAAAGCAGTTACTACATTGTTTGTAACAAAGTAGCACTTTTTCCAAATCAGGACTGTCTAGCATTTTAAGAACTGTGGCTTGGAATAAGTTTTGGGACTCCTATAAATCAAATGTAGTATTTCCTGGAGATGAATAGGCTCAGCAGTAGCTTGCAGAACTAGATGCTCAGCGTAACTGTATCAAAATTATACAGACCTTAGACAAACTCATTCTTCAGGCCAGCAGTTCAGTAACCTTGCTGTAAATCAGAATGGTTTTTATTCATGCTGCAATGAGCCAGTGCAGTACTTTGATGCAAAATGTCTTGTTCTACTTTCAGTGGCTAACAGCATTATGAAGAAAACAAGCTTTTGATCTTTCTGAATGTTCCCTAGACACGTTTTTCTTTTAATATCCTAGTCTTCATAAAAGATGTTACTTTTTTCAGATGTTCTTTATTAATCAGTCCTTGCACCCACCAAAGAAAAGACTACAGATATTCCTCAGTTGAAATATATGCATATTGGATCATCAGAGGTGCACATTAAGTTAATTTATATCATCAAAGATGGAAGCTCTCAGCTCCTCCCAAGATCTCAGTCCTGCATTATACTGCACATACTGCATTTGAGTTCTGCTTAGCCTCTCATTTGGAGCAAACTGACTAGCTCTTCTAAGACAATGCTTAGGTACAGTCCAGATTTTAAGGACTTAAACCTAAACATAGCATGGACGAGATTATACTAGGGCTGGCTCTTTCCTCCTTACCTAGTCCCCCAGTACCATTTCAATAAACTCATCCTCTCTGGACCAGTACTCTCAAATATGTCTCAACTACCCCCACATACTGTGCTCCATGCATGCAGTACATAACCTTGGTATCATCTTACAAAAATGTCACTCTCAGCCCTCACACAACCCTTACACAAGTGCAGACATTATCAGCAGAAAAAGCACAAGCTAAAAAATGGTGTTCCCAGGGGAACACCAGATTCACCCAGTGAGATCCAGGGTGAATATTCTTCTAGGTGGATGTAGATAGTCCTGTCTGATGGAAACAGCCATTAACAATTTACTTTGCTATTTTTAGCTTGGAGGACACGGAGTTCCTTCAAGAGATGTTAACCTTTACTCATCTGCCATCATGTTCTCTACTCAAAAACTGAATTTTCCTCCTGCGATACAAAGAGTTTGATTTTGCAGGTACAGCTGGAAATGAGAAATGCTCTGTTCTGGCAGATCAGGGTTTGAACAGTAGCTAGTGGAAGACTGAATTCCCTACTGGAAAATAGGGCATTTTCTGTGAAATGCAGTGGCAATTCTAACATTAACAGAGAGTCTTGTGTAGAAGAGAAAAGGTAGGTTATGTTAAATATAATTAAAACAAGGGGGGCTTTTCTGGATATTGTTTCAGTGAGAGGGAGGTAGAAAAAGAAGAACACGCTCTAAAAGTATAAAGAAAAGGCAACATAAAAATGCAGTTATAAAAGCATTCAGTCTGTAATTCCATGCTAAAAGCACTCCTGCCTTATTTCTGCTGCCCTGAGCTGCTCACTCCTATCTGCATCTTTGTTATGAACACGGCAGGGCTTCAAAAACACAACTTGAGAGGGTGGGCAATTGTACAGAAGGGCAAGAACCTTTGAAAGGGATTTCCTACCGATTAATCTGTAAAACTGTGACCTCATAGGATCACCATAAGAAAATACTTTTTTTTTTAGTTTTAAGTGTTGACTGGAATTCTTGAAATCCTAAAATATTAATTTAACTTCTTGTAAGGAAACAGTTATGTTTTGGTTTGGGGGTATTTTTAATTATTTGTCAATAAATGGGGAGATTGCCCTTAATACACATTATTTCATCCTTTTTCTGGCAGAGAAAGCTTGCATGGACTCAAATTTTGCTTCAAAATAAAGTAACAGCTGATACTGTTTGATGTATAAACGTTTTATTTTCTTGGTTTTGTGCATCTGTAAAAAATAAGCAAAGGAATTTTATTTGCTTCACAGCATAGTGTGTTTTATTAATTAGAACCTACACGTAAATGCACTTAAGGTATTAGAGATGATCTTCAACATTTCATTAGTGCAAAAGCAGTTCTGAATCATTTTTAATTAACAGCTTTGTTGGTTACAATTTTCAGTATATTCTGTAAAATAACTGTGCATAGCATCATCAGTAAAGCTACACATAATAAATATAAGAAGTGGTTTTTCTGGATAATTTCAGAGAAACTAAGAGGAGCAGCTCTGGTTTTTTTCTAGTTATGTCCATATTTTTAATTTATATTTATATTTATATGCTCCTGAGATGGTTCAGTTCTATGCAAGCCATGCCAAAAATAGAAGCACAGTGCAGACATCTGAACTGAAGCTATATTTGCAATTCCAGGACTGGAAAAGTGATATGACTCTCTTCTAAGTGCAACATAGACATTATTCACAGCCACAGCATATTTATTCACTGTGAATGAATATTCACTTGGCTGTGAGCAGCCAAGTGCCTAACCAGGAAAAGGCAAGTTAAATCCAAAAGGTTCCTCCCTCTTTTAGTGCCCCTTGGTACAGATTCCCAAAAGGACTGGGTAAATACAATAGTAATTTTATACCAAATGACGCTAGCATTAATAGGCTTTTGTATAAATATTCTAGAAAGAGCTGAATGGAAATGAATAGTAAGGTATATCAAGAAAGGTTTCAACTAAAAAAGGGATTGTTCCTGTAATTATCAGAAATCTTTCTTAATTGAAACAGGAAATAATCATGTATCAATTGCATAGGTGTTCCTGTTACAAGAGCTTTTGTATTTCAGTGGAAGATCAATAGAATCTATAATAAACTAACGTGTTTCTTTTTTCACATACTATTTGCCATTGCATATATTTGATTAGTTGATTGGCTTAAACTCACCATGCCCTGACCTAACATGTATTTCCAAACAGACTTCAAGATGGAGAGCTACCTGGTGCCAAATTAGTTTGAGGACAAGTGGTGGGTAAACAAGTCAAGGTAATTACTGATGAAATACCATCTTTAGCGGGAAATACACTTGCAGAAAGACAGACTGCCCCAGGAATCTTTTGGTAGTGCTTCCAATCTAGCAGAGAAAACCTTCTTTTGCTGTGAACATTCACATGGATTTTAATAAATATTTAACAGTTGCTGTAGATGTTTCCTAGTTTTTCTGAAGGAAAATGTTTGGGCCATGGTATATCCCTTGAATATGCACACAAAAATGAGCCAACTGCAGTAATTTTTAAATCCTAAAAATGGCCTGCAGCACTGAATTGCCCGCAGTCATTGAAGCTCTGAAACACTGGCTGGATTCCAAAGCAACTCAAATGCCAAAAGACCAAGTGGAATTACTTTCAGGTTATTATTAAACTCATAAAGCATTTACAGAATTTTTCCTTTTTGATCAACAACAATTTTGTGTCCCCTGTTAGTACAACATCCAGAAGAAGAGATCCGATGCAGTATGTGACCTAACTGGCAGAAATCTAATCTAAAAAAAAATGCATTTACTTAAAAAAACAAAAAGCAAGCAATAAATTTCAAAAGCCAGTAAGCTTTTGTACAGAAGGATAGAACCTTTCTGGATCTAATTTTAAAATCTGGAAAATGGCAAAGCATAAAGCAAAATATTGTTCTCTGTGACCACCAAAGAAGCCTGAAAATTCTGAAACTGCTTCAGTGGTCAAGCCACTCCCGAATACTCTAGTGGCAACCAGATCAGCAGCTAACCTGTTCCTCTTACAGCAACTTTACTGAGCTCTAGAACAAGAGAGGGCAAATCAAACATTTAAAGAAGATTTAAGAAAAACAGTAGAAAGCAATAAAAGTTGCCAACTATTGTCATGCAGTATGCTGATAGTTGAGTTCTTTTGAAGTTTATGCTGAATACCATATGCAGCTACAAAGGCATACTATTTTGGGCAGCAATACATTTGTCAGTAATAGGATGGAGAAGAGTCAGTATTTTCATGTTGCCTTAAAGATCTCCTTGTTTTCATAGCTAAAAAATGGCATAAATCAATCAGAAAGTCAAATTATATACATACGTATATGCATATACATATACATATACACATACATATACATATACATATACAACTTGGAACATAGGTAACCTGGTAATATTTCTGGCTTAGGCAAAGCTACTAAATAATTTTGGACAAATAACTGTGGATAAACTACACTTGTAATTTGCAACATAGTTAGACTACATTGTAAAGCTACCAATGAAATTGAAATGTCTACTGGCTGAAAGATATCAACGAGATACATCTCATAAATCAATGGAAGTTTTACCAGAAAGGCACTTCTGTTTTACAGGATCCAGTAATCATACTTGGATTGACCTCTAAATTAATTTTAATTTTCTCAGTAATACTCTTGATTCCTGGAAGCAATACTCCAAGCCTACAATAAGCATGCTTTCCAATGAAAAAGATTAATCTGGGTATTTACAGAGGTTTCCAGAGTCTGCTCAGAATTCTGGTGTAATGCCCTGAGAATGTAATGTAAACTGATAACATTTCAGTTATCCATCAGTCAAGGTCTGGAAAGTAGGTAGGAAGGTATAAAAAAAATATAAATTGTTTTGTGGACTACTGTTTCCAAGAAAATGTATGAGTTTGGATAAAGGATTTTAAAGACAAGGGCAGTGCAGAGAGGGGAAATATATTGTACTACCTCACGTAAACAGCTCTCGCTGTACTCTATTTTTCCATGTCTTCTGGTAAGCTTATTTTCACCCACTAGAGTAGGGAAGTTTGATTATGGAACACTAGCAGTCCAACTCCAAATTCTATTTGTTTAATGCGTGGAAGGAAAAAATATTATTCTTTACAAAGCTGCAAAGAAGAGACTCTGTCAGTGTTATCTAAGTAACAGGAAGAACGTAAACCAGAAATTAGATGCATTTCTGAATGAGGGAACTTCTTATTCCCTAATTTCAGCAGACTGGGCTATATAGGTATTATCACTATATTTGATACATTCAGGGAAATATGAAGCTTCTCTTAAGATACAAATTTCAGGAATCACATATATCTGAAATTTCAGCTTCCAGTTAATTTCAGCTCTTCTTCTTAAAAAAGGGTTTAACAAATAGAAACCCATACTGCCCTACTTTTAATACAAAGATGTGTTAGTTTCAACACTTTTTTATGGCATCTTAATTAACCAATACAATTTCATGCACATTCTTACTAATTTTTTCTGTTTAGAAAACAACTTATTTTATTTTTAAAATACCAGGACAACTTCCGTCTCACTCAGTTCTGTCAATCACAAAAGCCTCTAGTATACCACCAAACGATAAAAATAAAAACAACTTAAAATGTTTAAATGAACTCCAAAGCTTATGCAATTTCAGAAGAAAGCAAAGTACTGGGAAAATATTAGATAGAAATTACTCTCAATGTTTTCCTGTATCTGGAATACAGCTTGCTCATGCTAAAAGGAGGATTTAGGAAAACAGCAAATCCATTTCAGGTACACTGAGACTGAAAGAAGGAAAAAGCCATTACATTTCATTCTTCAGAATTTTTTTTATTATTCTATGAGAGCCAACACAAAATAAATTATGTAACTGATTCCTGTAGTAACCAATTCAGAGAAAATATACATAATTTCTATTCATATGACTGTTTTAGGAATCATTGTATGGTCTTCTTAAAGCTGAAGAAAACCCCTAGTTTTATGAAAAATTAATTATCAATAACTCAACCGCTCTCATCTGGAAGTGTCACAGGTGTACATTCCAAATAAAAAGTGACAATTTAGATATCTGGCAAAGACATAATTTGAAATCTTGCTTCAACCATACTTTATCCAAACCACAGTCAATGTTATTCAGATCAAAACTGCACAGGACTACCTTGTATTTCACCGCTCATAAGTACTTAATGCAGACGCTCCATTAATATATTTGTCATAAAGCTGATTTTATAATAATCTCTAAAACAGAGTTTCAATCACTGAAAGTTCTAATGATATCTCATTGTTCATGAAAAACAATACTAGTGTAACTGCAATGTGCTTAAGCAAGCCTGCGTCCTGTCTGCAGACATCGAAATTATTTGAATACCTAGCCCATGAGGATTAAACTATGGGGACCACAGTGTGTCACATGTGGATGGCAGCTGCTAACAGCAAACGAGTATCATTTCTGACAGTGAACAAATTCCTCTAAAGAGTTGTAAGGCTCCTCTGAAAAATTTGGCCTTGAACTAGAACATAATATTGTTATTGGTCAAAAAAACTTTCCCATGTAGAAAATATATAGGAAATATATAAGGTCATATATATGGAATAGAAATGTCTATTTGTCTCCTATTATCAATTATCACATTTATCACAGTTGCATTTATCTCAGTTCTGCTCAATACCAATACTTGTTTCACCACGCTCTTAAGCAGACTTGTGAAATTACCTTAAATTTAAATACAGAAGAGTAGCAAAAGGTGTGTAGGGTAAAATCCCCATCATAAAATGGATTTTTTTTGTTTTACTACAAAAGTTCAGTAGATAGACCAATCAAGTAAACTGCTATTGTAACAGAATAAACAGTTGGGGTGGTAATTGCCACAAGGAAGTGATAATGCACAATTGGGAAGGAGCCAGGGTTGGTACTGATCAGTCCCTAGTAAAATAATTTGTAAAGCCACAATCTCAGACTGACAGAAACCAAATAAGCAAACAAAGACCAGTCATTGAAAGGAAGAAAACAAAAACAGAAAAACAAGATAATAAAGTGACAAAACTGTCAGAATGACTCGAGCCAGCATCCCACAACTTTAAAAACTCACTCTTGTGAGTACAGATTTACTGATGTATTGCTTTTAGTGAAGTATGTTATGAGCAAGAAAAAAACAAAACACCATTGTCTTGCCCTAGTTGCTGCCAGTGTCCTTTTCTCAAGGATGTGTAATGGAATAGAATAATCTACGATTGAGAAGGAAAAGCTCAAGTGAAAGAATGATTGAAGAGTTAATCCATGCATTCTATTTATAGCAAATAATTTCATTGGTGTCTGATAATGCAGCCTGTGAATAGGCTAAAAAAAGAAAGAAAGAAGCTGCAAAGCCTCTTCCCTCTCTCTTTCAGGATATCACGGCAATAAGCATCAAACCGCCCTCTTGTCTCAGGTCCGTGGGAGCTGATGCCCCTGCTCTGGTAAGCCTGTTCGAGATTCAAAAACTTGGCAGGGCCAGAAAGAACACTGCAGCCATCCCCTGGGCCTCTGCTGATTTGCAAATTCACTCAGCACCACACCGTGGCGGAAAGGCAATACTGCATCTTTCCACAAGCAAACTAAAGCTTGAGACTGTAACCTTGTAATCCTCTCACTCGTCTGTGTCTCCTCTCTTATTTCGAGTGGCTTCTTCCACTGCTTTTTAAACAACGACTGAAAAAGACTATATTTATTCAAAATATATTGATTCAAAACACCCTCCTTACCAATGTCTGTCTTCCAACCACAGCACTTGTTAACTGCACCTTTGATTAGCAAGACCCACCATCTCCAGAAACGAACTCAAATATGGGGGGGGGCGCACCTTGATTGCCTTCTTCCCCTCCACTGGCACAGCCCTGTGGGACATGCAGTCCCATGTGTGAAAAGATGAGGACTGGGAGGCTGCACAGCCCTCCTGTATCCCTTCCTATTGCCTCTCTACACCAACCAGGACACACTGTAAAACCGTGTAAGAAGTCCTACTGATGTCAGTAGTACTCAGTGTGGGTATAAATTACCAAATCTTTAATACTGAGATGTAACAGGTAACCACACTCAGAACCTGCTCTATTTATTTTGGAGAGTAGTAAGTCAACTCCTACCCCAGTTCCATCTTGAACTCTTCTAGTCATATACTAAAAAAAAATTTAAATTCTCCCTGTCTATGATGCACTGAAACGACACCAAAAAGCTCAATTCAACAGAAACAGAAAATTTTAGTTCCATTAAATGAAAAATTCACTAATTTGTCCACTGCCCTTAACCTCTGCTTTAGCTTCCTAAATGAAGATAAGGAGAGTAACCTCAATCTTATAGTGAGCTCCTTAAAGAAAAAAAGGATTCACTCGCAGAGATTATATTGTCATTTCACTCTTCACTAGATCAAAGCTTCACAGAAAATAAAGTCACTCTGCAAGTAATTAGATTTCCCAATCTTTACGTGTATGCAAATATTCCTTCCTAGTTTCCAGAAAAATCTCCTGTTCATCTTCATATCTGTCTCCTTCCATAACAACTCATGTAACAAGAGTGTGTCCTGGATGCTTGTAACGTAAGCCCATGTCTATGGCAGAGGATATGACTGTGAAATTTGAGACAGACACTGAGAAAGTTGAGACAGTTGAAACATTTAATGCAATAAAGTAGAAGATAGCTTAAGGTTGCTGATTAAAGACTTGGCAGTTAATAATTATGATAGCTAATACTTCATATTTGTTCTGTCTCTATCCTAGCTTAGCAAACCTTTTTTTAAAAAAGCAGTACCTTGAAATGGCTTACATAACAAGCAGTAAAGAGCTGCAAAGCTAAGCTGATAAGCTGAGGTTAAATAGATGTGCATCAACCATAAACATCCTAATAAAACATTCCACACAGTAACAAAGGTTTAAAATGTTTCTAAGTGATGCTGTGCTGCGAAGAGACCACTGCCCAGCCACATCTTATTCAGTCTGCAAATAATGGGAGATCCTGGCAGACTGCTCAATACCAATGTGCCTTGATTTGCAATACTTTCAGTGGAGAGATTCAAAACATGTAGAACTTCAGAACATGCTTTCAAGCTCATCTGTTCTCTCTGGAGTTTAGAGAGGTTGAGACATCTGGGTAAATTGGAGGGATGAAGGTCTCTGTATAGCTGAAAGAACCCTCTCAAATCTGACTGGTATTCCTTTGATTTGGGATGGACTTCTTGCTATTGTCTAAATGCCTAGTAACTAATAGTATAGTATTTTTATACAGACAAGTGGCATTTATTTTGTATTTGTACACAACTAAACTGGACAGATTCCAGAAGCCTTTTGCAAATGAAGTATCAATAGTCCTAATACAGCCCACTCTAGAAAATACAGTCATTGCAACAACAAAAGGAGCAAAACCATTTAAAAATATTAAGAGAAAATACCAATCTAAACACTTCTCAGAGCTATATTAATGTGGCAGTTGTCAGACAAGGCCATAGATGCGTAGCAGTCCCTACTACCTACACAACTCCAGAAAACACCCCTTGCATCTCAATAATTTAGGTTTGCCTCAAGTCTTCAAAACACTTATCACCCCTTTTCATACGAATCAAAAGCAGAAGCTGAAACCGGACCTCCATCTTGCGGGGGTTCACTGGTGCACTGCGAGCAGGAGTGACGGCCCGGGCAACCGCAGCCCGGCGCCAGCGGGTGGCAGCACCTCCCCGGCCACCCGAGGGGACGCGGGACGCGCCTCCAACACAGCAAACGTCACTCCCGCTTCCCGAGGAATTGTCATCATTAACAGATATTAAAGTCCATTGTAAGTCTCCCTGCTTCCCTTTAATGATACCCTCTTTTTGCAGTTTCAACGGGAAATGCATAATATGCATGAGCGTGCAGATTGATTAATCAAAAGCTTTGATAATTTTTTCCTCGACTAGGAAAACTAAACCTTGAAATGATCAGGCACACCCATAAAATACTCGTACTTCGGCTACCACTACCAAAGTCACATTTTCAATTACAAGACATCTTCTGAGAAAAAAGGACACAGCTCCACAAAATGTCTTCTAATTATATTAAAGCTACCACATCGCTATTCACCCTGCAAACAAAATAGACAAGTCAGGACTTCTTCACAGGAACTGGAGCTAGACTGGCTGAGACGGCAGGCTCCAGGGAAGCTGGAGAAACATAGATTTCTCAGGAGGTTCAGCAGACTCTGTAGCCACTATTTGAAATGTAAAGGTATTAGTTAAATACATAGCATATTCTCTTTCGGTGTAGATTCATTAAGAGCACAAAACACAACACTGAATTGCTCAAAATCCAGGAAGTCCCTATATACATGTACAGGAAAGCTGGGGAGGGGCTTTTCACCAGAGAGCGTGGTGACAAGACAAGAAGTAACGATTTTAAACTGAAAGAGGGTAGATTTAGGTTAGACATTTGGAACAAATTCTTCACCACGAGGGTAGTAAGGTACTGGAATAGGTTGCCTAGGGAGGTTGTTGATGCCCCCTCCCTGGAGGTGTTTAAGGCCAAGTTGGATGAGGCCTTGTGCAGCCTGGTCTAGTGGGAGGTGTCCCTGCTCATGGCAGGGAGGTTGGAATCTGATGATCTTTAAGGTCTCTTCCAACCTTAACCATTCTATGATTCTATGATATATATACATTTTTAATTTATAATAATTTTGAAACAGACAAGAAACACGTGTCATTTGTACACATTTGTAATCCTTTAATCACTACCAAGCTAAACCACCTTAAGAGGAACTTTTCTTTTGCACTGCAAACCTGTCCTGGCTCTTCTATAAATATCTGGGCTGCTGAATCTAAAACAGATTTATTTTCAACATGTGTTTAAAGCTATTTTTTTATATTTGCACTACAAATTCATTGCAGCAGACTAAAAATTGAGTAATAATCTAAAAAACTTGACGTGTAAATTACTCACCTGAATGTATGCTGAACTCACTGCAAAGACCCCTACTGACAAGTTCAGCAAAACCAAAAAAGCCCAGAGGCCAGGCTCCCTCACTCACACATGACACGCTTATCCCCTCTCTGTGTTAGGTATCAATCCTCTTCTCAAACAGTGTTTTGACTCATTCCTCTAATTCTGAAGCAAGCCTTCCCAGCCAAAAGAGGCTACTGGTACTCCATAAAGCAGATCTTAATCAAAGTCTCCAAACCAGAAATGGCGCTCACCCACAAGTGTAAAAGCCATAGTCCTTTTACAGGCTTATCTGGGGCACATGGCTAACAAACAGGCAAAATTATTATTAGGTGCAGGCTTTTGAACACAGATAAGGGCCTAAATTCCAGCAGTGAAACTCAATGGGACTATTGGGAAAACCATGAAGACTTGACTAGGTATGGCAAGGTTAGCAGACCAGGCAGCAATCTGAAAGCAGACCTAGGTAAATGCAGTGAAACACATGACTAAGGAGGATCGAAAAGTTGAGTCCAGCATGTTTCTGGGGCTTATGTCACTCATCATTTGAAGTAATAGCATGAGAAGAAACAGAGGGCTATCTGCTTTGGCTATCCCTTGGACACTTTGTGTTTGGACACAACTGAAGAAATACCCCTCCACCAGACTACTGTGTATGTCCTGAAGTTAACAGGTTCAGTTCCCCACAATGCCATGTTGGGATTGCACACTTTCATCCCAGGAATCCTAACATCAGAAGCTACAAAGAGGCTAGAGTCTTGTGGCATAAGCAAGGCTACTGCTTGTGACTGTGGGATTACCTGTGAGAGACCTGCATGCCCCACCTCCTTCTCAACTATCAGTCCTATAGGGATGTTAAATTAACTTCTGCTTCTGAACCTGTCTGCAGGCCTCCCCTTGCCTCCTCCATCTGTACTCCACCAACCTGTTGAGATTGTAATATTATTTTGTTCCACTGCTGGGTGCTCATGGATGACTGGCTAAGCCTACAACACCATGAACAGTCTGAACAGAAGCTCAGTAAGCTAAAACAAGCTGATTTGTTATCTTCAAGTTTTCCATAGGATTTTCATGACCTTCAGTTGAGTGCAAATAACTCATCATAAACATATTGTTGACGCTTGATACTGCTCAGAAATGCTTACTGCTTGTAGAGGTGGCCAGCCCTTCTCTTCTTCCTGCAGTCCTAGTGGCAATGTTAGCTGGCTGGTAGAAGTTCCTGGGGGAAGGAGTTGTTCCACCATAGCACCAGCTGAAAATGAAAAAATCTCAATGATCCTACTTTTCCCCAAGCCCTAGGAAACCTCAGGTTCATGCTCATTCTCTGAGCTGGCAAAGGCTGATTGTTCATGGAGTGCTGAGTTAGTAGGTACAAGACAGTGGAATGTCTCCACTTGAGGTATCGGGCTTTCTCTCCTTCAGTGGGAAGATGTAGTCAATCCACTGACCTGGACTCTGACCTGATCCTTACGATTCTTCTAACAAGTCACAACAAGCTGGGAACCAGACCACCAAGGGCAGTGGCTACAGAGGAGCTGTCAGACATTAGTTTGAGGCTTTTGTTTCCTTGCTGATAAAAAAAGGAAAAAAGTGTCACAGAAAAGTGAATGGAAGAAGTAATTTGTTTGAGAGTGAGAGCAAAACTGTAAAGAAGCATCAAAGGATTTCCAGTGTTCTTGACTAGCAGAATGAACTGGGGGTTCTTCCTCCTCCATGACGATTCATTGAACCTTGAAACCTGGCAACACCAGAATGCCAACTGACCCTTGCAACCCTCCGATGGTGGAGAACTCAGCCACAGCTTCCAGAGCACCTGTTCATGTGGCAAAGCGCATGGAGGGAGAGAGAGCCATGTTGTTCAGAACTTACATTTCAGTGGAAGAGACCAACTGACACAGCTTTTAGCTTTTAGAAGAAATAAAGGCCTTAAAGTTTCATCAGCCTCACTGGAGCAATTCAATGGGAAACTGATTTTATTTTTTAAGATGGACCTTTCTGTTGTATGCAGTGGAAAGGGTATACACATTGTTATTATTACCATTAAAATAACTTGGAACTTGTGAATATTTCATTGCTAATTGCTATGGAAAATATAATTATTTCCAAGCTGTAAAAGCTTAATCTGGCACTTATCTAATTATTTGTTTTCATTGTTTTTCAACCACATACATAACAAAGAACAGTCCTCTGCAATTACATCAATTTCACCAATCTTCTGTAGACTATTTCTCCAAATCACAAAGTTGTTTAACATCCACTGTTAATCATTCTGATTCCCCATTATATTAATTTCATAGTAATGAAATTGCCAGATATTCTCAACATCACGTGTTCACAGTTTTGACTTCTGAACAGAGTTATCAGTAGTGGAAAAAAACAACAACCTGAGACTCATTTGCCTACTACACCCTGAAAAGAAATTGCTCTATCTTCTCTGTACTTGTTGCCATAGTTATAATGTGCTGGTAAATTTTCTGATAACTAAGATAAATCATAAACATGTATTAAACCAAAAATCAATTCAACCATTTACATTACAAAAATAATCCACTTTCTTTAGCTGCAGTACACCAACTCCGCACAGGGCCTTATAGGTCTACAAATATCTAATTAAATAGACAGTAAACTAGTTAAACACTAGTAACGGAAAGAGGTGCAGAAAAACAATGAGAAATTCACATCTCATAGTAACGAGTTCCTCTTAAATGTAGGTGTGATGAAAGGGATTTGGCTGAAAGTTGATCACATCTTTTACCCTCAAGTTTTTTTACACACAAATAAATGAAAATATATATGCAATGGAATGGACACTGCTGGTCCAAATATTCTGCTATTGAGCAAACCAGAGATGTTGATGACCATTTTTTACTATTCTTCCACAAAAGCTTGAGAGATGTGACAACATCTGCAAAATATATAACTGAAGTTTAAATTAATTTTAATACAAAGGAGTAGAAATTACTCCAGTTTGGGTGAACTGCAGCCTTGGTTGCAAACAGACTATTGGTAAAAAGTATTTTTTAATACTGATTTCTAATTCTTGCAGTTGTGACTTCTAAGGATGAAAACATAACAACAAAATTGTTAACACACAAATCCCTCTACATGCTGGTACTAGCAGAAGCATTATCTTTTCAAGAAGGAATTATCAACCATGGGGGAAAAAAGTACACAGCTGTATAGCCGACCTGCTAGAAAGCAGCTCTGTGGAGAAGGACCTTGGAGTCCTGGTGGACAACGAGTTATTCATGGGACAGCAATGTGCCCTTGTGGCCAAGAAGGCAAATGGTATCCTGGGGTGCATTAAGAACAGTGTGTCTGGCAGGTTGGGGGAGGTTCTCCTCCCCCCCTGCTTTGCCCTAGTGAGACCCCACCTGGAGTCTTGTGTCCAGTTCTGGGCTCCCCAGTTCAAGAGGGACAGGGATTCATTTGAGAGAGTCCAACAGAGGGCTACGAGGATGACTAAGGAACTGGAACACCTGTCTTACAAGGAAAGGCTGAGAGACCTGGGGCTGTTTAGTCTGGAGAAGACTGAGAGGGAATCTTTTTAATGTATACAAATATCAGAAGGGTGGGTGTCAAGAAGGAGAGGTCAATCTCTTTTCAGTCATGCCCTGTGACATAGCATGAGGGGCAATGGATTCAAACTCGAGCACAGGAAGTTCCACCTCAACATGAGGAAGAACTTCTTTACTGTGAGGGTTACAGAGCACTGGAACAGGCTGCCCAGAGAGGTTGTAGTATCTCCTTTTCTGGAGACTTTCAAGACCCATCTACATTAGTTTCTGTGTGACCTGCCTTAGATTCTGTGGTGGTCCTGCTCTGGCAGGAAGTTTGGACTCGATGATCTCCAGAGGTCCCTTCCAACCCCTAACGTTCTGTGATATGATATTTAAGGATACACAGAAAAGCCCCACCTTAGCATTTCCCATCTCACTTGCCACATATCTAATGATGGATTTCCCTAAAGTAATTTGGGACTAGATTTTGAAACCTGCATGGCAAACGCTCATTTCACATACTCATCCAGTGGTTTTGAGACACATTTTCTAGTGCTTGCACATGATCAGAGAGGCACAGGATATGGAGGACATGCAAAAGCATACTTAATTGATAAGCCTTTTTATTATGGGGCAATTTAAAAGACTGAGTATCAAGAAGAGATTTAATGGGTTTCTTTATCAAGTTTGATGGCAGCTTGTTATAGCTACTGTGAAACCTTTAAAGAAAACATTTTTAACTGGTTAACAGTAAGTAAGCATTTTAATTTTTAAAAATGTAGTTTTTAACAGGAAGGCTGCCTTTTCATAATACCCAACACACCTTAATTTATTATTGTTTTGTGTTTGTAGTATGTAGGTGTGGGGAACGGACCATTTTTCCTTCTCCCCCCCACATAAGATTTGGCGGAATGCCTTTCAAGCCTGTGAAATGCCTTTTGCTGATTTAGCCAAGGACGAACTGAAACAGACTTGGCAGAAATACAGATAGCAGGCTGCCTCTGAAAGACTGGGCACTTGGCCACAAGATGAACCAGAGAACTTTCCTTCATCTGCTGGACACAGTGATCGACTGAGCTGCCTGCAAGTACTGCAGCCACTCTGCGCGGGGGGCCTGTGCTCGCTCGCAAGGGATCGCTGCTTGCCGCTTGTCAGAGCCTGTCTGCTTGCAAGGCGTCGCTGCCCGAACCAGAACTGAGCTCACCGTGCCTGCCTGTTGCCTGCTGGAGGGGCCAACCCGCCGCCAAGGTCGCCCCGCCACCGAGTCACCAGGACACTGGTCACATCCTCGCTACGGAAGGAGGGTAAATGCGTGCACGTACACACACACACATCTACTGGGATAAACTCCTACCCTTCTCCTCCATTAATCCTACACCTCTTCCGCGGGGAGTGCACTTACTAATACCATAGAACCCTGATTTTCCTTTCTGATATATGCCTAGATTACCTTCCCTGAACCTTGGTCCCTCAATTTGTGTTAACCCTTAATAAACCAATTAATTTGTTAGTTAAACATTGGTCTCGGTAACAATTCGTGAGCATGGTGAGGGACACTCCAATCTACACTCTAAGATACGATCCCGCAGTGGCCGCGCGTGCAGTCTCGTTCACAAACCTCTCCGTTGTGGGGGGGAAGTCGTGGAAGCATCCTGACAGCCAGTATCTTTTGGTATCGGCCCACGACAGTAAGACTTTGCTTGAAGTTATTCATTATGATTCAACGAAGAATCTCAAGCAAACCTGTCACAATGTTCTTATTTCCAAAGTTAGTACTTCTGTCTTCTCTTCATAAAACGCTTTTCTCCTTAGGAGTCTGAAAAAATTCATGGATGCCAATCCCTTTCTCAGGGCACAGCCATTAAACAAAGGAGAGTCCAATCTTTTTATTTTTATGTCCAAACAGATGTCTGTAAATTATAATGGTGTGATAATGTAGGATCAGAAAACAGAAAGCTTTTGTCATCCTTTCCTGTGCCATACAAGCGCATCACAGAAGTCTTGGCATTATCAACTTGTGAACTTATTTTTATTTTTTTCTAGTGATGATTTAAATGGAATATTTAAATACAATTTAATGTATTTTAACAATTTTTCTTGTTAAATACTATACTACTTGAAAGGCTATCTGCTAGCCTATAATAAATAGAGATTAACTATGACAATATGAGAGGATGTGGAACCTTCCAAAAAGATTTGGAAGTCCCAAAAAGTTTGTCAGTTTTGAGGGATCTTCACAATGCTTGGCTGAATACAGGCTCATAAAATCCATCTGACCTCTTCCTTATGACAGGCATTACAGAAGATTAATGTGTTTTAGGATGGATCATGTTTGCAATATATTGTGCAGTAGTATCAGAAAAAGCAATGCATGCCCTTAAAGCAAGCCTCATGAATAACTTTTGCACTTTATGAGAATATTTAACCTTTCCATACTATAGGATACAAATGACTGCATAATGGTGGATCATTTCTAGCAAGCTCTTCAGTTGCTAAGACATAAAACTTCAGGTTCTGCAGTTTTGGACAAACAGTTTGCAGAAAATGGAATCTATCTATCTCAAATAGCTTCTTCCATATCTATCAGCAGAAATGAACTCCGAATCACCCTAGAATTTATTTTTCTCCTAAGCATTCTGTCACAGTGACATACTGTGTCACACCCTGAAAGCTACCTGAACCTTTGGCAGACTTATGAACTGAGCATGGAATCAGTGCTGGAAACTGCTAAACAGGGATGAGGTTTGGACACTGCACAGAAAGACACATCCATCCCTGGAAATTTTCGACTAGAGACACATTTATATCCCCCTGTATGGGTCCTGAGAGAAAACCCCTTCCCAGAGGTTTGGCTGCCTCGGCTTGGGGCCACCTTATAGATAGTGCAGTTGAGGGAGGTCCCCCTCCTGCTAGCAGCCATAGACAGAGCCTGCCAGACAGCGTTGTGGGGAGGCTCCACCAAGGCTGACCCTGCTTTCCCACACAAACTGCTTCTAAGCTGAGCTATTATCACTTGTCTCCCACATGAGCTATGAATCCCACTGCACTGCAGCCATCAGCCCTCTTGACTCATGCCCAGCCCCTGACATCCAGGCTGACTTTCTGGCCTGGCCTCAGCCTTGCTTCATCACTATGGACTTGCAGAGAGATTGCTAGCCTGTGCCTTATCCTGAGTCCCCTGACAAGACCTGCCCTGCTCACCTTAACACATACCTCAGTCCTGCACCCTGGCTGGCAAGGCACTTCCCTCTGCTGGCTGCATAACCATGCTCAGCTTGTCTCACCTTCCATTGTGGAGCAGCTGGTTCTCGCTGCACTCTGACACTTTGTCAGTTGAGGCCCTACGACAAACTAATCACAAAGCTATGCAGGATACCAGCTTTCTGTAAAGATCTAGGTCCAGCTATGTGGCATAGGTTTATAGCTGGGTGGATGATACGTAAAATGTCCGAGTTGTTCTAATACAGCAAAACAAAATATGAAAAGGATGCATGGTTTCTTGACTGAAGTGAAGCCCAGTGGGCAACTTTTCTGAGATTTGAACTGCAAATAAATATTTCTGAAGATATTTGTACAAAACCAGTCATTTATCATTTTGTAGCTTGAAGCATATTTCCAACAGCACAGATGAGTGCTCTTCTGAGGCTGTAACACCATGCTGAAGAAAAATTACAATAGCAGTCTACAGTAAATCCAAAATACTTCTTCTAATCAACCTTCAAACCCTTTCCATGCCTATAAAATCTAGCCAACCATCGGCCAGCCATTTCAGAGTGTTCTTTCTAAAGACTGCAGATTTCTCAACTCTTTTGGCACACTGCAGATAAGCCCCACTCCCCTTCCCTTTGCTTACACACACCAGTCTTGTTTGCTTTGAGGAGTATCTCCACCCTGAGTCATGAGACAGGGAAAGAGCCTCAGCAATAGAGCATAGTCAGAGGACTGCTATTAAGGTCATCATCATTTTCAGTTAGCATCTCATTCTGTGGAAAATAAAGTATCTGCAGCTGCATTTTGAGAGAGAATGGAAGCTTCCAGAAATTTATTTGTTCTGAGTCTGTACTTGAAGAAGACGCTACAAGGTGCTATTCTTTTCTGTCTCAGAGACTCACATGTGCTTGGGGAGAAGCAACACACCCAGCTTCTTTGATTAATATTTCTGAGGTTTTATGGGACCAAAGAGGATCAGAGCAACAGGCAAACAATAAGACATTTCACTCTTAACAATTAACAGTCAGAACCAGATGTCCAGCCTGAGAATACCCAGAAGGTGCTGTTCTTTCACAGAGTTATATTGGCTGTTTTGAGAAGCAGTTCTTTAAATTGCCTGTGTAGAAAAGGCATTGTCCAATGAGCAGAGGTTCAGTGGCACAGAGCAAAGCTTCTGGCAGAATGCAAGTGTACCCATGTTGCAACTGGAAACTACATACACTTCCTTTGATCAGGCCATTTTTTTTTAATAATGCAACCTCTTTTCGGAGTTATTCTCTTGAAGTTTAATAGGAGGTAAAATTGTAGATCAAATGAAACCATGCCCCTGATTTCCTACATAATGTATTTCAATTGCACATTGGTCCAATTTTTCAAATATTATTGATTATTAAAGAAGAAAGACCATCAAAAGTCTTCATGGAAATGATTTGGCAAGAAGCTGCTTAAGCTCTGGTAGGAGAATTAAGCCTTCCATTAATAATCACTCTCAAATACGTTCTTAAAGTAAAAACTATATTGCTATGCTCATATGTAAAACAGACTTCTGAACATGTAATAGTTATGAAATTATCAGGCTAGAAGTTGTACGTTCAGATACAAAATATTTATAAAACATTTTAACATCTTAAAAGAAGATGATGCTGTTTTAAGAACCTTTTAAAGTAAACAAAGTGAAATATGAAGTAGACATCACCAACAGCTTTCCAATACATCCAAGTTTTTCTTAAAATTGAAGGGTTAATACTCTAGAGCAAGAATTTCCAAAGTTTTATGCATAGCAGGACTCCTAATGGCTGGGCAGTCAGGAATGGGTCTGCATAACAAAATTTAAAGTGGAGCATCACCATAGTCCGGGTTAACTCTAGAAAAAGCATTGCTGCATTTTTTGCTGTCATAAAGACAGGCAAGAAAGGCTTGGAGAAGCAGCTGAGGCCTGGATGGTGTATGTCCAATCTCAGGATGATATTTCTTATCAGACATAGTGTGTCTGGCTCTAACATTCACAGCTCCTGCCCTGTGAGGAAACAGACAACTAACAAAGGCCCAGCACTGTCTTGGTTCTGTCTTGACAATCACCACAGTTAAAGGCTTAAAGAAAGTCTGTTTCAAAAGCCCCTACTCAGTACATCCACTAAAAATATTATCTTGAGATTATTTCTTTTTCAGATAAAAACCCTAAAAGGCCATTTCCTATGCCTTAAAAGAGGCTAAAGAGCATAATTTCTCAATGACACTGAACTGTACATTGTCACGCTGCCTCTAAGCGTGCTTTCTGAAGATAGAATTTCCTCTTTTACAAAAGTTACAATGTAAGTTTTATTAAATGTACCACTTCCTATGAAAAACTGATAACAAGTAGCTAAAGCTTATTTGCATCCTTTAAAAACATTATAAAGAAAATATTTAGAGTATTAATATATATACCACAGAGCTGGTTTGAGAATCTGAGAGCAGCCATGTATCTCAAAAAACCCAAACATTTTTATCCATTAGGTGACTATGATCCGTTTCTATCTATATTAAGATTTACCTGTTGTCTCAAGTAACCAAAAAGAGCTGAAGTGATAACAGATAGTGCAATTACTGTACAAGTTGTCTGAATAGCTTGAGTTTAGATCTTTATTTTTTTCCCCTCTCACTTTATTCTCTGATTCTATTAGCTAGTCAACTTTTGCACTTGTTGGTGTGTGGAAAAGATTATATGCATAAACCAATTATAGGATTGGAAGTGCTTAGCTCCTATAAGTGAGAACACTAGTTTACTCGTGGTGAATGAGCTAATTGAGTCCTAGGAAGGTGGCAAGCTTTTTTATACACAACCAGAGACAACTAGAATAGTCAGGCAGAGAATCTAATCTATTACATAAGTATTACACAAGGACTTTAACTGGCTCTTTTCTGCAGCAATGCCAAATTTAATTCAGATACACTCCAGGTTCCATTATATCACACCCTGTGTTAGCAGTTAATATGCATGACGTAAGTGATAAGTGACACAGGTTATGTGCTAAGTGCTGATGCCAAAGGAAGTGCATTTCTGAAGAAGCTGTCAAGATATTAAAAGCTAACATTGTACTTCCACTTTGCCTAAGGTCAAAAAAAGACTATGAATACTGGACTTCTTTCATTAAATCTTGACCAGTATTAGTATTCACTCAAACATTTCAAGAGCAATAAATACTGTTCTAGAAACTGATGAACCTCAAAAGACTGAGAGATCTAGTTCAGATTGGAGCTTATTAACAGAGATCAGATGATGTATCAAGCCTACACTTAGCTCCTGCCCAAAGTGAATCTTCCTGTGACACGTCACTAATATATTAACAAGTAGCTCCACTAAATCCTGCTTATCCCTGGAGTATGTCCCTGATGACAAGGTTGAGCAGATGACAAATTGTGCATCTGTTTTTCCAGTAAAATGGAAACGTTTTCAAAGAAATAATCAAACTATAAGGCAAACTGCACTTGCTGAGCATGTTTTTCTGAAGTCCATGGGATAAAATCATAACTCTATTGATGTCAAAGGCAGGGCTCCTTTGAAAAAAAAAAAAGTATCAGTGGCCATGGCAGCCTGGCAAAGGCAGATGAAAAGGAGAGAGGAGAGGAAGCAGTCTATGAACATGAGTGCCATACCAATGAAACAGACACATTTTCCACCCTCTGCACATTGGCTTTGCAAGGTCTTAGTTCCTTCAGAGTTAGTTACTGAGTAAGTTGTGTACTCATGCTTTAAGAGAAAAAAAAAAATCCAGGATGGGAGCAGGAATGGTAATTGGGCTATACTTTTGCCTTTCCTCCTTTCTGTTATATCCATGTTGTTTATCCATTTAAATAAAATTTGTTTACCAACCAGGCGTCCAACTAAAAATCCAGTATATTAATTATGAAGAGTGCACTGTCCGGAGTGAACATTAAAGAGCATTAACAAGTGAAAAATATTCTTGCATTCATTCTAACTTCAGTAAATTGAGTCTCTGATCTTCATTTGGTGTTAGAAATGAGATTAGATAAGGATCTAAGAGTCACAAGACTTTCTAGCAAAAGGAAATGGGAGGGAAAAAAAACAGGCAAGCCAGAGATCCTATTTAGATACAACATCTCTAGAACTTACACAGCAATAGAAGCACAACAAGCCTAGAAACACAGAAAGCTCAAAGAGAAAGCACTGTAGTGAGTCAAGGATGCAGCAAGCAGTGAGCACAGGCATGTTGATAAGGCCAGGCTCAGCAGTAAGCATCAGTCTGATTCCTTAAAGAGTGACACCACTTTTGCCAAAGGCAGCAACAACAGCAACGGCCACATGACAGCTAACCTCTCTCTTGAGTGATGATCACGCTGGATAAGCAAATCCTAGGGATTACATCTGGTTTAGATCAGCAACAAGAGACAAAGGAATACCCTGGTGTATCTAATGGGGTGTGCATGAGAGGACATAATCCATTCCAGAAGGCTTACAGCTGCTTACATAAAACTATTCAATAAGAAAAGTAAGTTTCATGCCACACCACTGTCATTTTTGAGAAAGCACAATCTCACTCACACAGAAAAATAAAGGTGAATCAGCAAATAATTTCAGAACAGCCCTGTACAGTCCAATCCTGCACTGTGATTACAGGCAGATGAAAAAAGTATTAAAGACAGCATCTGGGGTTGAGAGAGAAGCAATGATTAGAAAAATTCCCAAATTATCTAGTACATTAAAGACAGTTAGGAACATGGTTCTCTGAAGTCACTATATAAAGAAACAGCATCTTCTGAGTATGCCCAGATAAAAGCAGAAAAATATTCCAGAACATCTAGAAACAGCATCTCCCTAAACCAGTACAAATCCAAAGGGATCCAGAAAGCAGACTGCAAAATGTAGTGAAGAAAAGAAATAAAAGAAGAACAAAATAATCCCAGTAGTATTACAAACAGTGGCAGCTAATGCTTTTGTCCAGCAAAAGACACATCATACCAGAAATGCTTTAAAAAAAAGGGTACACTGCAGCCTGCTTATGTGACCACCCCACTGAAGCTGCTTTTCAGGAACAAATCTCAAAATCTACATTGCCTTTTCCTTCAGCCACAAGGGGTGATCAGCAAGGACTAAATATGTCTCTCAGGAAAATAAGAAATAGATGCCAAAACAAAACTGACTGTAGAACTGTGAGATCAGAATCTTTCCACAGGAAAGTAAAAGCACCAATTCTTCCAAGCCAAAGCAGATAATGAAATTGCTGAATGTATCTTTTAAGTTTGAAATTACAAATCCAGACATTCTACAGTTAGAAGAGAACATTATATCCCAGGAGATCCACATATACTGTGCTTTATCTGGATGTTAAACAACCAAAATGCTAAGCACCATTACAAGGAGAGAATCATTGGAGTAACTCTGAAGCCAGGAGGAGATTTCCAAAATTGCTCTTAGGTCTCTGGAAAAAAGAAGAGGAATTAAAGCACTATCTTTTATCCTGTCGTCACAAAAGAACAATTCTTTCTTTTCTTTCTTCTACTGCTAGAATGAAATCAGAAACTAGCCACATGAAACAGACATACTAAGTTTCTTAAGAGGTAAATTAAATAAGGGATATGCAAGCATAGTAGGAGTCACAACACCAAAATCTAAGATTCAGCACTATATTGAATAGCCAGGCTTTCAGAAACATCAAGCAATGTCTGCACATTATGCGAGTTCTGAAATTATTTAAAAAAAAATAAATCGTTCAGAACCATTTCAGCTAACTCCTCATGCTACAAACTTTGTATATTTTCTAGTTAGAGAATGTCTAGTAGCATATGCCTTAACAGTCTTCAAAACAGCACTGAGCAGAAAAAGCTGTTAAACCGGACTTGCACATGTTTCAAGCATTTTCTGGAAGGCAATGAATTTCATATAGGATTGACCTTGAACTACCAGTCACTCTCCCATATTCAAAATCCTAAAGTTACTCATAACATAAGATAAACCCTTTTCATAACAGATGAGCTTTCAGCTCACCGTTGTTTAACCTCATCATGGCTAATAAACTCTCCACCTCTGTGACTGCAGACACTTTGCAGGAGGTGAAAGAGAAAAAAGTTGTTAATGGAAGATGTGGTAAATTAATTATTTACTATTTTCACACTACAGGCAAATGCTTACCAAAAATTTTAAAAAAAAATAATAAAAAAATAAAAGCCTAAGCAGATAGAGTACTAAGTGAAGTAATAAACTACTGCAAAAAAAAAGAAAAAAAAGGATGGACAAAGATAGTGATCAGGATAGGATAAAATAAGTTCAAAACCAGTCCTGAAAATACATGGGCTGGTTCACTGACCAAATTCTAAACTGCAAGGTAGGACCTAAATGCTAAAAAAAGTAAGAAAGACTAAGGAAGTTTGATGTTTTTCCTCTCACAAGAGTCAGTGTAATGAATTCTTACTAGCATTCTCTCAGACAGGCCATGGTAAGAAGTAAAAAATTATTTTCTATCTGGCTAGCACAGCTGATTTTAATAATAATTAATTTTTTAAATTGCTGCAGTAATCAAGCCATTCAACACTGTTGATAATGAAACTCATTTTTTTGTAGTCTTTGATTGCAAGAGCAAAAAGCTTTTGGCAGTCTTCAGCTTTTCTGTTAAATCTTTGATTTTACATATGCCACATCCAATCACACAGCTTCTCAGAGTACATTCAATAGATAAAAACAATAAAACAAAACAGGATTATTTGTAAAGCCTCATATTTTCATTTTGCCCAGTTGCCTTTCCACCTAGATTCTTGTCTGATTTCTCCACATCTAAAAAGAGAAGATGGATGTTTGAGGGAGAGATTGAGGTAAAAAACAAGTGTCTGAGTAGCAGGAATGTTGCTGTCCTTGATTAGCAAGCAAATAGATAAGGAGTAATGGGTTAAAACTGGAAGCAGGGAGATTTAGGTAAGACATTAGGAAGAAATTCTTCGCTATGATGACGGTGAGACACTGGAACAGGTTGCCCAGAGAAGTTGTGGAGGTCCCATCACTGAAGTGTTCAAGGCCAGGTTGGATGGGGCTTTGAGCAACCTGGTCTAGTGGGAGGCATCTCTGCCCACACAGGGAGGTTGGAACTATCACAGAATCACAGAATCACCAAGGCTGAAAAAGACGTTTAAGATCATCAAGTCCAGCCTATGACCAACACCACCACACCATCTAGACTATGGCACTAAGTGCCACATCCAGCCTTTCCTTGAACACATCCAGGGACGGTGCCTCCACCACTTCCCTGGGAAGTCTATTCCAATGTCTATTCACCCTCTCCGTGAGGAAGTACTTCCTAATATCCAACCTAAACCTCCCCTGGAGCAGCTTCAGGCCGTGCCCTCTTGTTTTGTTGCTAGTTGCCTGGAAAAAGAGCCCAGCCCCCACCTGACTACAACCTCCCTTCAGGTAGTTGAAGAGAGTGATAAATCCTGAGTCTCCTCTTCTCCAGGCTAAACAACCCCAGCACCCTCAACCTCTCCCTATAAGACTTTCCCTCTAGTCCCTTCACCAGCCTTGTTGCTCTCCTCTGGACCCGCTCCAGCACCTCAACATCCTTCTTGAAGTGACAGGCCCAGAACTGGACACAGTAATCGAGCTGAGGTCTCACCAGTGCTGAGTACAGGGGCAGAATTACATCCCTACTCCTGCTGGCCACACTATTCCTGATACAAGCCAGGATGCCATTGGCCTTCCGGGCCACCTGGGCACACTGCTGGCTCATGTTCAACCGGCTGTCCACCAGCACTCTCAGGTCCCTCTCTGCCAGGCCGCTCTCCAGCCACTCTTCCCCCAGCCTGTAGCGCTGCCTGGGGTTATTGTGGCCAAAGTCCAGGACCCTGCACTTGGTCTTGTTGAATTTCATGCTGTTGGCCTCGGCCCATCGATCCAGTCTGTCCAGGTCCTCCTGCAGCCTCTTCCTACCCTCTGGCAGATCAACACTCACCCGCAGCTTGGTGTCATCTGCGAATTTACTGAGGGTGGACTCAATCCCCACATCCAGGTCATCAATAAAGATACTGAATAGGACTGGGCCCAGTACTGATCCCTGGGGGACACTGCTGGTCACCAGACGCCAGCTGGATGCAGCTCCATTCACCATCACTCTCTGGGCCCAGTCATCCAACCGGTTTTTGACCCAGCGAAGGGTGCACCTGTCGAAGCCATGGATTGCTAGCTTCTCCAGGAGGATGCTATGGGAGACTGTGTCAAAGGCCTTGCTGAAGTCAAGGTAGACCACATCCACAGCCTTCCCCTCATCCACTAGGCAGGTCACCCAGTCATAGAAGGAGATGAGATTAGTCAGGCAGGACCTTCCTTTCCTAAACCCATGTTGGCTGGACCAGATCCCCTGGTTGTCTTCCACATGCCACTTGATGGCACTCAGGATGATCTGTTCCATAATCTTGCCAGGCACCGAGGTCAGGCTGACAGGCCTATAGTTCCCCGGATCCTCCTTCCGGCCCTTCTTGTGGATGGGTGTCACATTGGCCAACCTCCAGTCATCTGGGACCTCCCCAGTGAGCCAGGACTGGTGATAAATGATGGAGAGCAGGCTTAGCCAGTTCTTCCGCCAGCTCCTTCAGCACCCTAGGATGAATCCCATCCAGACCCATGGACTTGTTGGGATGTAAGTGGCACAGCAGGTCCCTAACTACTTCCTCCTGGATTACAGGAGAGGGATTCTGCTCCCCATCCCTGTCTACTGACTCAGGAGCCCAGTTGTCCTGAGGGTAGCTAGTCTTTTTGTTAAAGACTGAGGCAAAGAAGGTGTTAAGCACCTCAGCCTACTCCTCATCCTAGATGATCTCTAAGGACCCTTCCAGCCCAAGCCAATCTGTGATTCTGTGATTAGCTATCAGAATATGCATTGCTTTGAGGTATCTTCAGACAGATTTCCAATTTCTCTCTCTGTCATGATTAGCTTGGTAGGCAACATCTCACTTGCCCACACAAAACTACCAGTATGTCCTCCAAATACTCTCCTGGTAAGGTAATATCCAACTGAAGAGAACTGGCCTTGCACATTCCTGTTGGTCTATCCGTGATCTTGAAAAGCCAAAATAGAAGTAAATAATTTTGAAGGACAATATTTTATGCAATCTACCCAAATCTTTGTAAGGCCACTGGTTTTGTGCCACTCTTCAGGGTTTCATTATGCTTTCATTAAAAACCAACCAATCAAACAAAAACCAAACCATATAGAATCATAGAATGGTTAAGGTTGGAAGGGACCTTGAAGACCATCAGATTCCAATCTCCCTGCTGTGAGCACTCCCACTTCCCACTAGACCAGGTTGCACAAATCCTCATCCAACCTGGCCTCGCACACCTCCAGGGATGGGGCTTCCACAACCTCCCTGGGCAACCTGTTACAGTGCCTTACTACCCTCACGGTGAAGAATTTCTTTCCAATATCTAACTTAAATCTACGCTCTTTCAGCTTAAAACCATTACCCCTTGTCCTATCACTGCTTTCTCTGGTGAAAAGTCTCTCCTCATCTTTCTGGTAGGCCCCCTATATGGGCATTAACTGTGAATGTTTGACTTGATTTAAAAGAAAAGAGATACCAACTGCGATGTAGCATTGCTCTAATAGGAGAAGACTCTTGAAAACAGGAAAAAAAGTCTTGTGCTCATTGCACACACAATGTTTTATCCACACATCCCAAACAAACTCCTCCCTCAGTCCCTCCAACCCCACTGTCTGCAGCACTCTACAAGATTTCTACTCACTCCTCTTTCTGCACCTCCTCCCATTCACCAACTAAAACATAAAGTTCAGTTTAACCTCCATGAGATAATTCAGAGACATTTTGGAAAATCCGGGTTCTAAATATTTCAGAGTTTAGGTGTCTCTAAAATAAAATTAATGTAACAGCTTTCCTATCAAATATATTATCTGGCCTCTGTAACCAAAAGCAAATAATGTAACAGCAATTTATATCCATGAGAAGGTGATGGAGAAAATAATCCTGGAAAACATTTCCAAATACATGAAGGAAAATAAGGTGACTGGGAGCAGTCAGCATGGGTTTGAAAAGGGGAAATTATGCTTTACCAAACTGATAACCTTCTACAACAAGGTGACTAGCCTGTGGCATGAGGGGAGAGCAGCTGATGCTGTTAACTACAACTTAAGTAAGGCTGACCCTATAAGATGCTCATAGACAAGCTGACAAATTAAAGGCTAGATAATTACCCAGTGAGATAGACTGAAAATTGACTGAATGGCCAGGCTTGGAAGGAGGTGACCAGCAGCACAAAGTCCAGTTGGAGACAAGTTACTAGTGGTATAACCCAGGGGTAATTACTGGGGCTAATACTGTTTAACAGCTTCATTAATTACCTGGATTATGTGACAGGGTGCACGTCAGTAAGTTTCACAGGTGGTACAAAACTGAGAGGAGCGGCTGAAACACAACATGATTTTGCTGCTATTCAGTAGGACCTTGACAAGCTGAAGAACTGGGTCAAGAGAAACCTCGTGAAGTTTAATAAGACGAAATGCAAAGTCCTGAAGAGGACTTTGGAGAGGAATAAACTCAGGCACCTTTTACACTGGTGGCCAAACTGCTCCAAAGCAGTTCTGAAGAGAAGGTGTTTGGGGTCCTGGTAGATAACCTGACCATGAACCAGCAATGCACCTTTACAGCAAAGAAGGCCAATGCCATCCTGGGCTGCGTTATGAAGAGCATTGCCAAAAGGTCAAAGGAGGTGATCCTTCCCCTGTACTCAGCACTGGTGAGGCCATATCTAGAGCACTGCATGACCAGGTCTGGACTCCCCAGGACAAAAGAGACATGGACTTAATGGAATGAGTCCAGCACAAAGATGATTAAGGGACAGGAGCATCTTTCATATAAGGAGAGGTTGAGAGAGCTGGGACTCTTTAGCCTGGAGAAGAGAAAGCTCTGAGGGGATCTCATCAATGGGTATAAATACCTGATAGGAGGGAAGAAGGGTGAGGGAGCCAGACTTCCCAGTAGAGCCCAGCAACAGGTCAAGAAGCAATGCTTCCTGGAAGTCCATCTGAACACAAGGTGAGACTTTTTTACAGTGAGGTTAGTAAAACACTGGCACAGGTTTCCCAGAAAGGCTGTGGAATCTCTACCTGTGGAGACACTCAAAATCTGATGGCCACAGTCCTATGCAACTAGTTCTAGTTGACCCCTCTTGAGCAGAGGCATTGGACTATATAACCTCAAGAGCTCCCTTCCAAACTAAATGTTTCTGTGATACTCTTGATATCCAGTAAGACTAGAAACAGTTTCTTGCAAGTGCAAGGCAATGCAGTCCCTAGTACAAGGGGACCAGTTGCCAGAATACAGACTTTTCAACTTGCATATTTGACACAAGAACATGAATGAATATGCAAAGTCGACGCACCAAGGACATCCTAAAAGAAGAATTTGTTCTTCACATGTATTCAGATAAACCCTGGGGCTATTGTCCCTGCTTATATGAAAAGGAGATTGGTAAGGACATGCTTTGGAGAGTTGTATTACAATCCTCATAGCAGATAATTATGTAAGTTGTATACTGTACTACTACATTTTTAACAGGGAACAGACTGCCACCACCATCCTTTTAGGCAGCAGACTACAATCCCCAGGCAAGATAAAATCTGCTGTTTCCACCAAGTTTCTGCGGGCTCTGCGGAACAAACTGACTTGGAAACTGCTGCCTAGCGCTGAGAGGAAGATAATTCTTACAGCTTGCTTCACAGGTCTGGTGGGAACAGAGATGAAATTTGGGAGGAGCCAGAAGCTGCTAATCTGCTGATTGATGTTACCTTGCCTCTTTGCTTTATGCTTATGCCTTGGCAGCAAAGCAAGCAGGGTTTAAAAATCACATCCACTTCCTTTCCAAGCTTGTGAACTATGACTTTGACACTGAGTTTTGGCAAGATTGAAAAACAGACAAATGCTTGGTATCTTCACTCCAAAATGTTATCTCTGTGTAATCTAGAGTATGAATTTATAAAAGACCAGCTGCTATATGTTATACAACTCTTACCCCATATTTAACACAATTTAAAGAATTTTGCACCCACTAAGGAGATATAAACTGAGACTTACCCATACAGGCAAGCTTTACAGCAGAGCAGCTAATGTACAATAAGCCCATACCCCAGATTACCACTTACAATTTAAGTAAACAAATAATTACTGCCAGAATATTGCAATAATTGTCTGATCATTCATCATCTGCTGTTTTATCAACAAAGATGGAATCTTAGCCAACAATCATCATTACTTGTGGATGTTTAGGAGGAGGTTAATTTCAACCTGTCAAAAGGGCTTTCATAATTAATGTATTTAAAGATATGAAGGAATCCTGACACTTCAAAAATCCTAAACCTGTGTGCATGGGAAAGGTGTAAGAGGTTGTATGTACAAGTGATGACGTGCTCTCTTCCTACATAAAAATGGAGCTGAAAAGCTGAAGATTGTATAAATGGATTAGGAAAGCTGCAGATTCCTCTCCCATCTGCTTTGTTTGCAGATTTTACAGTGCCTTGATGTTACAGCAATAAATCAGGATGACTATGTTTAGCCTAATCACCTTCTCTTGCAAGGACAGAACTTTGTTAACCATCTCTACAAAGAGCAGAGTGAAGGACCACTGCAGCAAAGGATCAACATCAAGGGTTGGATAATTTAATACAAACTGTGTAGTCTGGCGGGAACTTCCAGTATCTAGAGCTACATTTTTCACTTTCAGCATGGCAAAGATCTTACTGCCCTTTTCTCAAACACTCACTGAACTTTATTACGGAATACCAATATTGGAACAAGCTGTCAACCACAGCATTTATAAAGTAATGTAACACAAATTCCACTTTTACTTCAGATTCACAACATACAAGGACTCTTCTTATATTGCCTGATTTTAAATATTATAAAATATTTTAGGTCATGGCAGTTCTCTATGTACACAACACATGCTAGAAGAAACAGCATGGAATTTAATACATGCACTGAGTTCTCTGCAACATTCTACTCCACATTTCCTACTAAGAAATAGGCTATAATGGTAAAATACATGCTGTAAAATGGCGACAGAGAGAAGGTGACAAGAAACATGCAGTGAGAGACAGATTTTCTTCATAACTACCTTCACCTGAAAAGGTGCAAAGGTATCAACAAAGCAATATTGATTATGGTATCACTAAATCCTTCATGGTTTTTACTCCCAAGTTCATTCATTTTTTACCCCCCCTAACCCAAAGGAGACAGTAGTAAAAAACACGAGGAGGAAGTCAACAGCCCCTAAGCCCACGTGGCTGGATGCTAGGGAAGGGGCATAGCAGCACAACCCAGACAGCAGCAGCTCAGCAAGTTTTAAAATAGACTAATTGGAAATACGGTGTCATGTTTTTGCTTTTTGATGATTTCTTTACCCTTAGCCTTGCTTGAAAGTAATTTCTTTAGGTTCATCATTAAGAAACTCTGTTCAACATGGAATTTCACAAATATAAAACCTCTGGCCTTCCACACATAGGTAAGATAAGATGCAGTCATTGAGTAATCTTTCACCATATGTAACCGCCACTAAACTTAGTGCTATATATGTAATGTTCAAAGGAATGATTACAAGTTGAATACAAACAGTCCAGCAGAGCTAGACAACAGTGAGGACACTTTAAATTAGAAGCAATATTTTGAAGAAAACACATTCACCTGCCCACTACTGTACCACCAACTAAAAGGCATGTCTACCATGCAGGAAGTGATGAGGAGCTGGGGGGCATTATAGCCCATGCAGCCACTGTAGGTTTTCTGTACTCAAATCAATAAAGTTAAATTACAATGCCCAATGATCTCTCTGTACATACTGAAGTTTATTTCTGGCAGGTTCAATTAAACTTCATGACCATTTTTGCCACGATAGCTGGAGCACTTCAGGTCATGAACTGTTTTCTTTCAAGCTAATGTAGGTACTACATACAACATTGCCTTCTGGCATAAGTTATAAAGCAGATAATAACAGTCATACACCCTCAGCCTATGCACAGCTCTTAGTGAAAAGGCCATCAGTTAGTTACTATAGATACAGAAAGCAAACCATTTCCACATTTGAAAAGTGCTTGAGTTACAGCCCACAGCAGCAAGGTTGTAATGTGGCTCACCTACAAGAGATACTATAGTGGTATGACTTAGATGATGAAAGTCAGACTCAGCACTAGCACAGGCTAATCCAACATAAACATATTCTCACAGCAGACAACTGCATTCCATTCCTTCAGAGTGTCTGATGGATGTTAGTGTTGCATGAACACTAACGACTTACCGAAACTAAACACATACCCAACATTCCTTCCTTTTCTGTTGGTGACTGATTCAAACTAATTTCCCTACGCTGTTCTAATAAGGGAAACGTTTGTCTTAGATACCATGCCAATGAACTTTTCTTTACAAAGAGCCAAAAGTAATTTACAGTGTACACAAACTGTGTAGAATGTTTCTTATGACCAGGCAAGACAGCTCTATTTAAAGAATGTGACAACTGCTTAACTTTGCAAGCATCAGTGTAGGTCAACCTTCACTGGAAAGCAGACATTTGAGGTTTGTAGTATTTAAATCTCTAGGTATCAGCTTAGTTAGCAGACCCAGATTTAAACATTTTAACTTAAAAAATAAAGCAAAATTGCACTGTTGAAAAGTCACCAGGTACCATATGTAAACAGGGCATGCAAATTAAAGCTATTATTGTTCTTTACTAATTGTTAAGTTTCCAAGTGAACTCAGTATTACACTGTAAAAGACAGGAATAATGAACTCTCTGAGGCTGAAATATAAAGTAAATGGGAGTATACCCAAGTACATCGTAATTTAGAATTATTTTTTTTTCCTAAACTGCACAGCAACTCCTGATTTTTTATTCACTTTTCCCTCTTTAGAGTTTTTTAAAGCCTCTTCAGAAATAGTTTTGCGATTGCGTTTATTCTATCTGTTGAAGAAACTGTCCAGTCATTAACTGATGGGTATGTTGAGGTAACACTGATGGCATGACATTTGAAATTAGACAATAATTGTAAAATTGAACCACACTAAGAACCACTGGCACGCCCTGAGGGGAGAAAAAGTATTTTCAACAAAGAGAAAACATCTGCAAAGACATTTATAGAGGCATGTGATAAACAGACTCATGTGCTCATTAAGTTAAAAAATAACATTATTTTCATATGAATTAACAAAGCTACCATGTATCATACCTTAATTAATCGGAGTTTCAAGATTTCTTATTTATGTATTTCTTCTGCTTTGGTTTACTTTTTTGTATTGACTTTCTCAGTGCCTCAACACAATTCACTATGCTGGTTTCAAAAACAGCCATGGTTTTAATTTCCATCTCAAGTAAACTAAACTTAGTTAACAGGTAGGATTTCTTCTGTGTATAATTTTTTAATCAAAGGCTACAAAGGTTACTGTGCGGATAATCTAGGCAGTCAGAGGACTAAAGATCAACAAATTGCTTATTTTTTTTTAATTTTCTTATGTAAGTAAGATGGCAGAGATCCAGTTCTCCTACTCTGAAAGCTACTGAGTCAACAACGTGGCAGATATTTTAGAGAAGTTACAACAAACTAAAAATATGAATTCTTATTGCTGTCTTACATGCCTTACAAAAAGTTTCTGCTTTGAAAATTCTTCATCCAAAATTATTTCAGAAAATTACTTTCAAAACCAGAATAACTAATGCAATATGTTTTTTCCTTTGACTTCTTTTAATATCAAATATGCTGTCAGAAGGCAACTGGCTAAGCAACAACTAGCAGAGTCATACATGCTTGCAGAGATAACATTTAGAATTGTAGGGAGGAAAATAACCAGAAGAATTAAATAAAAATAAGGTAGATAATTCTTAGTCTGAAAATCAGGAGTGAGTTTCTTACGTGTTTGGATTTCTGCTAAGGGACCATTTCTCAGGGAAACTGCAACTGTCATTCTCAGACATTTAAAGCTCAAAAGGTTAACTCCAACTCAGTGTAAAGCACAGCTTTGCAAGGCAGAGAGAGAGACTGCAGGGCCCAAAGACAACCCATTCTGTCTTCTATGACTGTACAGCAGAGTTACTGGATGTGAGCTCCCACTCACCTCTCAGATTTAACACAGAATCAGAATCAACTGTTACAGAATCACTAGCTCCTTCAGACACATTCCTCCTTCAGCTGTATTTTGGCCATACCACAGCCTTGGTGAATACACATCACTTGACAGTAAAGTAAGGTCTGTGGGACAAATATTATTTTCTACAAGATCATCTGATGTAGGTGGAAAAAAAGGCAAGTCTAAGGCACACAATTATTTGTTCAGCTTTGAAAGGATAAGCAAAGGTTTTATCAAATTGATCCCAGTTTATTTTACTTACTGTTAAAACCTGGAAAATTTAAAAGAAAAATGCAGTTCCCCCTTGGCAAGGGAGAGCCAATGAGGTAATTAATAGGGCATGACAACACAATTCCAGAAAGTCCTTTTGCACCACTGCTGAAAGCTCTGTAAAGGAGGTATTTTTCATGGTAAATCTTACTTTTATTGGTAGGTAATGGCAGTATTTCTCAATGCTGCACTTAACAGTGTATTGAAGAGGGAGTGTGGTAACACCATTTGATATTCTCTGGTTTCGAAAGTATTTAGTACTAAACAGTGCTAAGATAGAACAAGAGGAAACATCAAACAGCACCAAGACCAGGAAGGACACCTGTCAAACATGTCAAATTCTTGCCATTATATATTCATCTTATAATGTGAACCCTGACTGTATTTTTGTTCTGTTGCGGTAAATTAGTTTTCTCTAGTTTATACGAAAAGATGAAGTTTTTCTGCAACTCTTGTCTTTCCTTAGAGCTTCAGTCAGGCAGACATTGGTCCATTGCTAACATTATTCCACTGAAACCACATTATCATGGCATAAACATGACCTGCCAGAAATTGTGGATTTTCATAGCGCCTTTAGGAAACCTGTGAGTAGGTTTTATTATATGGGAAGACAGACTACACAAAGAGACATCACTCAATGAGCCAAAATTTAAGAACTTAAAAGTATCTACATCTGAGCTAGTGACTGCTTTTTGAGAATACAGATCTGTAGGCTTTGCTAAGATGAAAATCTGATTGGAGGCATAGTTTAGCTATAACTCTTTTATTATGAAAAAATGTTTGTTTTATAAAGATGAGGTATTAAGAAGAGTTCTTTCTGCAAGTACACAATACATATGCACATAACTTAAACAGACCATAAACCAGTAATATTACTTTCCTTACTGAATCCGGGTTAGATGTACTGTAAAGTTGCCGTAAAGCACTGGAGAATACCTCAACATCTTAATTCTTCTCTTCTCTTCCAGTTCTTCACTGAAATGGTCTTGCATACCATCCTCCTATTTGCCATCATCCTTTTCTGTTACACATTTTCAGCCTGTACATCTCTCTGAGTCAGCAAGACTGCTTGCTAATACATACTTACTCACTAATTTGGCAGTGACAGATACAGTTGCATTTTATAAGCTCCTGGAAAGCTGTGAGGTTTTGATGACCCAATCATTCATCACAGGCCTACATTTCATTTGCCATTAGTTTTCTAACCGGAATTCATTGGACAAGTATCCAACTGGCAGAGTGAATTCACATTGCAAAGACCACCCTGAAATTTGTGCTTGGTAGTTTCTATGTAACATGTAGGCATAGTTGTGCCGGTTGTGTAGGGACAAGGTCATGAAGGCCAACGTGCAGCTGGTCCTGAACTTGGCAAGGGAAGTAAAGAAAAAACAGAAGGGGTTCTACAAGTACATAAACTGGAAAAGGAAGGTTAAACAAAGCACACCCCCCTGATGAGCAACAGTGGTGCACTAGTAACAACAGACAAGGAGAAGGCTGAGATTCTCAACAACTTTTTTGCCTCAGTCTTCACTGGCAACCTCTCTCCTCACGGCTCTCAAGTTGATGGCCCACAGGATGGAGACCAGGGAGACAGTGTCCCTCCCACTGCAAGCGAAGACAAGGTTCATGACCACCTGAGGAACCTGAACATACACAAGTCCATGGGACCTGATGAGATGCATCCCAGAGCCCTGAAGGAATTGGCTGATGCAGTTGCCAAGCCACTCTCCATGATACTTGAAAAGTCATGGCAGTCAGGTGAAATCCCTAGTGACTGGAAGAAAGGAAACATGATGCTCATTTTTAAAAGGGGTAGAAAGGAGGACCCTGGGAACTAGTGACCTGTCAGCCTCACCTCTGTGCCTGGGAAGATCATGGAACAGATCCTCCTAGAAGACATGCTAAGGCACACATAAGACAGGGAGGTGATTCAGGACAGCCAGCATGGCTTTACTAGGGGCAAATCCTGCCTGACCAACCTAGTGACTTTCTACAATGGAGTGACTGCATCAGTGGACAAGGGAAGACCTATGGACGCCACCTTTCCGGACTTCCCCAAGACCTTTGACACAGTTCTCCACAACATCCTTCTAAGTTGAAGAGGTATGAGTTTGATGGGTGGACTGTTCAGTGGATAAGGAAATGGCTGGATGGTCACATCCAGAGAGTAGTGGTCAATGGCTCAATGTCCAGAGGAAAGACGGAGACAAGTGGTGTCCCTCAGGGGTCCGTACTGGGACCTGTGTTGTTTAGTATCTTCATCAGTGATATTGACAGTGCCATTGAGAGCACCCTCAGCAAGTTTGCCAATGACACCAAGCTGGGTGGTGCGGCCCATATGCCAGAAGGACAGGATGCTATCCAGAGGGACCTGGACAAACTGGAGAAGTGGGCCCAGGTGAACCTCATGAGGTTCAACAAGGCCAAGTGCAAGGTTCTGCACCTGGGCTGGGGCAACCAGAGACATATTGATATACAGGCTGGGGGAAGACACGCTAGGGAGCAGCTCTGTGGAAAAAGACCTGGGGGTACTAGTGGGTCAAAAGCTGGACATGAGCCACCAATGTGCAATTGCAGCCCAGAAGGCCAACTGCATCCTGAGCTTCATCAAGAGAAGTGTGGCCAGCAGATTGAGAGAGGTGATTCTGCCCCTCTACTCTGCCCTGGTGAGACCTCGCCTGGAGTACTATGTCCAGCTCTGGAGCCCCCAACACAAGAAGGATGTGGACCTGTTAGAGCATCTCCAGATGAGGGCAATGAAAATGACCAGAGGGCTGGAGCACCTCTCTTATGAAGACAGGCTGAGGGAGTTGGGGTTGTTCAGCCAGAAGAAGAGAAGACTCTGGGGAGACCTTATACCGACCTTCCAATACCTGAAAGGGGCCTATAAGAAGCCTGGGGAAGACCTGTTCACTAGGGCATGTAACAATAGGACAAGGGGTAATGGTTTTAATCTAGAGAAGGGTAGATTTAGGTTGGACAATAGGAAAAAGTTCTTTATTATAAGGATGGTGGATCACTGGAACAGGTTGCCTAGAGAGGTGGTGGGAGCCCCATCCTTGGAGACATTCAAGGTCAGGCTTGATGGGGCTCTGAGCAGTCTGGTCTAGTTGGAGATGTCCCTGCTTAATGTAGGCGGGTTGGACCAGATGACCTTTAGAGGTCCCTTCCAACCCAAGACATTCTATGATTCTAGGTGCTGGAGTACACAATATTTATGTGGTGAAAATAGTTTACTCATTTGGCACAAAAAGATATTATAATGCCATTGATCAGAAAACCATATAGATGGCAGTTGTATTGTCTCAGCAAAGGTTCATATTCTGTCATTGTCTCTCTTAAGTAAAGTTATCTTGTTTGGTTTTCATGATGATTCATCTGATGTTGCCTGGTGGGCAACTACAGTGCTAAAGCCTAGCAGGGACTGAAAATACAACCTGGCAGGCATTCCAGTACTTTTCTGATGTTCAAATTTGCACATTTAATAAAAGCTAACATATTTTCAAACACATTCTTGCCCATTCTGACTTCCTTTCCTGAGTTCTCTGCGACATCTTTCATTCTGCTGTCATCTAGGAACACTTCATGCTTCTATTTGAACATCATCAGTTCATAAATTTCTTTCAAAAGGATCATTCAGAAGATAATTCTTGAACTCACTATCTGCTTTCTTGCTTTGTGTATCTTCAGTATGTGATCAGGAACATCTGTAAGACTGACTGACAGACTGACAAATTCTACCTAATTAATAGTCACCAGATTTAGCCAGTCATATTTAGCACTTCAAGCAATGTTCTACCACCGTAAGATCTTGCTTTTCTAATTCTAAATATCTGAAGATTTACATGAGTCAAAGACAATTATTCAATGGTATTATGTCTCTCACCAAGTTTAAAGATATTTCAAACCTGAGGTGAAAAAGTAATGTGATACAAACTGCAACGTCTTGCTTTGAGTCAGGATAAAAGCAATTTATTTCTAGTCATTTTACTTTTCAGTTAAGTCTCTTCTAAGTAACTGCACTTGCTGTAAAAGTAAGCATGAGCTGAAAAGAGTGGATGTGCAAGAAAAAACACAATTATGGAACACAGTCTGCATTCTGGATGTTATCTTGAAAAAAAACACTGCCTTTGAAAGATTATTACACATTAAAAAAATCTATGAAAAAATAAAAATAAAGATTAATTCACTTCAGAAGCAGTTTATTACCACCTGCTATACTAAAAATATTTTCTCCCAGTTAGTTGAACTAGAGTTTTTCTCCACAAACAAAATTATTGTAATATACTGCCATACAACACATAAATAATGTACCTACCAACGACCACACCCCAACACACACACTGTATTGTCTGAATATCAGATATACACAAAGACAATATACTTGCTATGGTTAAGACAAAAATTGAGGCACAAAACTAGCTTGCCCCATACAGTACAGGAGATCTACAAGAAAGGCAAGAATAAAATTAAATTCTTGCTAGCTCCTGTTTAAACTACATAATCCCCTCTAGGAATTCCCTGTAGTAAAAAAAAGTTCTTTTGAAACAGACTTTTTTCTTTTAAGAAAAAACAACTCTCTAACATAGGAGCAAACACTGCTCTCTGACTTTTTTTAAGTGTTTTCAGATTTATGCTGGCCTACATGTGAACAGAAGTTGCCCTATAAGTTTTAGAAATACTTGGCTAGACACCAAACGCTGCCCTTACGTAAGGCCGTATAATCACCTGACACTTGTAGCTGCCTTGCTGATTTTCCAAGAATTTTAATCCTCTTTTCCTGAAACTCTCTCTTTATTGAGAAAATATGTTTATTCTATTACTTATATGCTTGCTTTGGAGACAAACAGTTTCATTTATCAAACAGGAGAATAGTATTTTCCATTCTCAAACATCAGAAATCAAGACATCTCTTTGTACAGCAACATACAAAGTGTGGCTTGTGATATAAAAAGGCCCATTCCTCAACTGTGCACTCTCAGGCTCTTTCTACACATTTAAATGCCTTTCTACAGAATAATGAAGCTTCCCAGCTCTTCCTTCCCGTCAAGCAGACAGATAATCATGCCAGCAAGTAAGGCACATAGCTGGTGCATAGCAGTTACAAGAATGTGCAAAGAGCAGTGCATGTGTAATTTACACTTACAGCCTTTATAATAATTAAAGTTCCCTAAAGTGAAAACAGAATGTATTAAGAAGTCTCTGAACCACAAATTGTGGGAAGCCAGAACAATACTCCAGGGAATTACTACTTCACTTTAAAAAGGATTATTGCATGATTTTCCTACAACAACAGAGTAACAGATTGGTTCAGACTGGAAGGGACCACTGAAGGTCTTTGGTCCACCCTCTGCTCGAAGGTGGGTGACCTAGAGCAAGTTGTTCAGGCCATATCCACTCAGGTTTTTAATATTTCCAAGTCTGAAGACTCCGTAAGCTCTCTGGGCAACCTGCTTCAGAGTTAGACCATCCTCACAATAAAAAATATTTTTAAGTATTTCAGTTTGTGCCCACTGCCTCTTGTTCTGTCACTTCTTTGTAGTGGTGTAACCTTGCAGTTGTATGTATACTTGGAAACCTCTACTGTTGCAAAACCACCAGCGTAACTCCACTTCAGCTATACGAAAGATCACTGAAAACATCATTCACTGTCAATCACTACTGTGTCAAAGCAATTTTAAATTCCCACCATACTCCCACATAAGCACTTCCTACTATTACTCCTGCAAGCAGTTTTTCCCCTCAAAACCAGATCTATCTCGTAAAACTCCTGTATCACTTGTGGTTCCAGAAACCAGAAAGGCCTTGTCATAAATGTGGTGGAGGGTGGGTGAGGAAATGAGCTGTGCCTAGAAAGTCAGAGCAAGTTCACAGAATACAGGTTTTACTTCTGTAGCAGCATGATCCATAAAGTAGGAGGAAAGCATGAAATTAATGGCTGGGAAGAACCCCTGACAACTCCACAGCAACTACTATTCTGTGCTTTCCAACACTTTCCCCTCTTAATTTCAGCAAACCAGCAAGAGGAAGGGGCTACAGGCTTTGCACAGTGCTGCAGCTGCAGCACAGATGGAACACAGACTGCTCCTTTGGCATCTATTTCCTTTGCCTATGCCCAAAGACTTAGTGGAAATGTCTGTAGTGCAAAACTAACTGGTAGCCTGTGGCTACACCAGGCACTTCATTATTCTAGCACTTGTGTAGATACAACAGTTGAGGCAAGAGGAAAGCAGAGAACACCACAGTGCACAGGGCCTCTTACTGCTACCTCATCCCATTCTGCTCTGACACAATGCAACTGGAGGCCACCAAAGGATGGGCTATATACGGATGAAAGTCATTTGCTTAAAAGGATCACAGGAATACTTTTCTATGTGAACATAAATTATTCCATACTCTTGTCTAACACCTGACATGCCCACAGAAGCTTTGGTGACCCAAAAGTCAGCTGCCTTCAGTGGGGATTATGCGGATAAAGTATGGAAACTGTCCTCTGGTACTCATGAAATTCAAACTCTGACAACAAACCAAAAGCCATTAAAGTTGCAGTTATTTATTAGAATTCCTGCCTAAATGAAACAGTTACGCATAACGGAATGAAAACAGTTAAAAAATTAATCTCATGCTCCCTGTTACTAGAAAAATAGTTTATGCTTCTTGTTGTTTTCAATAACAATACTATTGTGCTGAAAACTGAATATCTTCAATGAAAAATGCAGCTTTTAAAAACTTCACTACCAAACTTCTCCTACTAAATAATTATTTGAAAGATTGGCATTAATCTTTTTTTTTTTCTTCATATTCACTTTCCTAAAAGTGCAGTTCTTTTAGATCCAAATGCATTATGTGTGATGGAAGTAATTAGAAAATTGCTTAAAATCTCAGACCATCAGTTTCATGCAAATAGACCTGACCAGTTTCTTGCTTGAACAATTTTTTGACAATTTGGCAGCCACTAACTGCCAATTTTCTAGTGGGAAAACTAAACATAATTTCTAAGATATTTTGTTTTCTCTCTCTCATCTGAAACATTGCTCCCAACTAGTTTATTAAACATCTCCAACTCAGCACATTTACCAAGTTAAGAAGGAATTCAAACTTTGATTCCTTCTAAGGGCCAAGCCTACAGGAAAAAAAAAATCTGCCTGGAATCTGTGAATTTTCTTCTACATCGTGAGAAGTATATTCTAGCCAGAGAATCTAGCTTGTACAGCAGAACAGGCACATCAAGCCCCTCTACAATTCCCATATGGTCCTGACCTAAAATGGAAAATGCTGAGAGCTGGATTTACATGAACTAAAGCATGTTAGGTCAGTTGTTAAATAAATAAATAAATAAATAGATGCATGTTTGTGTGTTTATCTGCCTGTACCTCAACCTCGTGGTCAAAAATAAAAAAATTAACTTTTGTTCTTTCTAGAATGAAAAAATATTGGACACTACTTGAGAAAAAAACCAACCACTTCCTAATTTCACTCAGCACTAACACCTTCCGTGAATAACAACAGCATTTTTGATAAGTGTTATGAATTTGCTTCACAAATAATTTTTAATTGCTCTAGAGGATTTTCAGAGACTTTTTGCACGCTCCTCACTCCAAACAGAGGAACTACAAGATCGCATCTCTGCTGCAAGAGTAATACCAGTAGCTTCTCAAAGCAGTATGTATATTTTGATAGGGTGGTGCTAGCAGTTTGTAATACGGGCTAAAGCAGGAATACAGGCACACACACCTAAGGCTTATTTATAATGTAACTAATGTTGATGCCTTTGGAAGAAACCTCTTACACATTATGAACAGTTTCAAAGACCCTTTTCTTCCCTTCAATCATTTTATAGGTATTATTATTTCTTACATAAATCCCCTTTTAAAATTTTTATTTTTAAAGCAAGATGTCTTAAAACAGTCATTCTGGGGAGAAACTGTTATTTGCAGTAAGAACTGATAAAAGCACTACGGCTTTCTATGGAGATCTACAGAAAAGTGGGCACTGTCTCAAGATGAAGCAGTATCAAGACTGAAGATGTGTTTCAGATTTAGTGGTGCATGTTATCATTCATATGGTTCCATTTGGGGCAGGAAAGGAAGAATCAGAGGTTTCTTCCAGGTATCACTGTACTCCCAAAATGCTATGGATACAGGGAAATCTGAACAGTACCTGTATTTTGCTTTAGGAGACAACAGAAAGTAGCCACATCCATGACTTGCCCACTTTACACCATCTGGAAAGGGTGATTTCAGTGAGAAGAGGGACAACTCAGTCCCACTAATGTCAATATACTGCAAATCTCTTTGACTGTCTCTTCGGAAAACAAATCAACCACCTTCATTTTTGCTTCCACCTCCTTCCCAATAATTATTTATTCTACCTAAATCTCCCTCTTCAAATGCCTGACACCCCTCTTACAATGTAAGCTTTTTTCAATGAGAAAGGCATCTAGATAAATTACACTAGAGGTTGCCACCTTCCTTGCTCACATGTCACCATTCTTGACACACGGACTGTGATACACTGTAATTTATCAGCACACGGCTCACTCAGAAACCCTTCATTCTGATGTATTATTGTTTACTTAATTGTACCAGTTTACTTAACTCAGCTACTCTGTCTAAGATATGAATCAGCCCTACAAACAATATAACCTGCTTTTAAGCCTGGAATCAATTACTGGCCTGACTTAATTTTGTTAATGATGTTGTAGAACTCAAGAATTCTGAGAGACTGTTAACCCCCAGGCGTTAGTACTGTAAACATCTAAGTATTCCACTCACCATTTTTCAAAAGGTAATCCAGGTACCAAAAAAAACCACCTCAGAGAGTAATTTTTTTTTAAAATAAACTTTTAAATATAATAAAGAAAAACATGCTGCACCTTCAATTTCTACAATTATTTAAAAATATTTACATCTGGTCTACATAGTTAACTTTTGGCTTAGATTTATGGCCACGAATTGCGGTGCTTAAGCAGTCCCAGAGGGAGGATGAAAATATTACAGGAGTGATGAGATGTGACACAGTGAGCCACACATGAAATCTCCACAGTTGAGAGCCACAGAACACAAATCAAGTACTTTATAAGAAGAAGGCTCTGCAATGTGTCACAAAGGAAAATAATTACAACAGTGTGTCAGGTTTTCAGCTCTTTGGAGAAGAACAGGCATGAAATGGGTGTGGGGCAAGACTCTCAGGTCATCTACCAGTATCAGCTCAGCAAAATGCAAACGTGGAACAGATCCAGCACGTCAACCCTTGAAAAACAGCAGAATAAACAGTTCACTTAAAGCACTGTGATTTCTTTTTTTTTTGAGGCAGAAATACAAATAGAATACATCATGTGATATAAAAAACTCTTATATGCATGAGCTTATCAGAGTTTCTCAGCTCTTGCAAAACCCCTCCTGGACAATCAGGAGTTGAGGGACAAATAATTTTAAAAGATCCTAAAATGTAATGCTTACACATAGTATGACAAGGACAGAACACAAAAAACCAAACAGAATCCATTTTGGATTAACTACTTATCACAGAGCCACCTGTGATAAAGTGTGATTGGCCTGGACTTATATGACTTAAACTTTGTACCACTGCATGGACAAATTACGTCCAACACATGTTGGAGAAAAAAAAAAAATAGTTTTATTCTGTTTTTTTCAGGAATGGAAAGGAAATTAAATTAGGTGTTCTTTTGTCTGTACAGAGATAATTTGTGGACAACAGCCAAAGACCAGAGACTCATTTATCTTGTGGTATAAATACAGTGAAGGAGAAATATAGGTAGGAGGACTAAAACACTAAATGTTCTTTATACAGCCATGCTGAAATGAACTTGAGAGCACTCAGCTGTCTCCCATATGATCCTGTGCTCTGTGGAAAAAATAATAGTCTAAATTCAATCCTGTCATCTGCTTTCTTTGGCAGAAGTGATATAGAGGTGCACATTTCCTGCACTATGCTTGTATGAAAGGTTGAGAAGATGCGGCTGTGATATCCCACCCTATAGTGTACGATGTGCTGTGTGATACTACTAATGTTCAAGAAGCAAATAGAACATAAGTAACAGGTACAAGCCAAAGTAGAAAGTGGATACTGAATAGTGCAATACTGGAATAAACTAACATTCATCTTGTTGCCAAGAGATAAATTATTGCCCATTAAGCCATTTAATTAAATAAATGCTTTCTGACACCTTGATTAAGTTTGAAGTGATCACTTTTTGTCCAGCTCACATTTTCTTCACATAAAACTGCATTTAGTAAAGAGCACTACTCACAGTATTTGAAGAAAATTAATGTACTGTCTGTTCTCATAGATGGAAAACAGTTGCCCCGGGCTCTAAACCCTCTGAAGGAAAGATGCCCATTAGGTAAGAAAAAAACAGATATACTTGCAAACTCTATGGAACTCTATGAATGAGACATATCTAAGACAAGAGCAGTTGCTCCTCTGATCCTAAAGAGTTTATTAATAAGTAAATCCAAATTTTGCAACTAGATCAACTCCCTAAGATCAACTTTTAAAGACTGGTAACTTTATTATTAACTATCTGGAAACCTGGTGATTTAACTAGTGCTAGCAGCACTGTCTGGCTGTAGGCAAAGGTACCTGACAGTCATCATCAGTAGTAGTATCATACCCCATCCCAGCCTTAAGTCCAGTCCAGTCCAGTCGTAGGCTGTGAAGTATTTTCTGATTTTTATATGTTTCTTAAAACACAATTTAATTGACTGAAACTCTGCATTTATTTAAAATTTATTATTGACTACCCAGAAAATAAAGGTGGTGTTGCTTTTTTTCAAGAGGCTAGATAGCAAGCACATGAAGCTTTTTTCCTTCCTTCTCCCTTGGTTTAAGATTTGGTTTTACAAAACAAGCATACTTTTCATGCAAATATGATGTAGTGATGGTATTTTTCCTTTTTTTATTGTATAAGAATGAATAGCAATAATTATTAGCAACTGAAAGAGAGTTTTCCTATTTGGCAAAATATATTAAAACTAAATATATCTCAATATACTTTATATCAGAGAATGATCATAAATAGATGCAAAACATCCAACTTGGTAGCAAGGAATACATTAGAGAATATATATATATATATATATATAAAATATTAACAAAGAAAGATACCAAAATAAACAGTTCTTTAAATTATCAAATTATAACACAGAACACATACCCAAATCATTATCTTTTACTTTTGCCATACATTATGTTTAAAAAAATCAGCTTGTACTTTTTCTTTAACGTGAAACCAATTAATATCCAGAAAAAAATATTTAGTATATGCAACACAACTGTTAAGCAGCAATGTTAAGCTGAAGGAAATAATCATGATAAACTGAAAAAAAATGCTGATTTATTTGCTTCTTGCATACTTTCTTAGTGAGCAATTTTTCTTTTTAAAAAAATCCTTCTTTAATGAGAGTCTAGTGCTTTCTTAGCTATTATTCTGCTGTTTGGTCCTTATTCAGTTACAGTCCTGCACTAAAAGCTTTAACTTCAAGAATAAGTACCTGATTATTCAGAACTCTGTGTCTCTTTAAATGTAATATTTCATGATGTAAGTGCATTAATATTTGAACAATTACAACATATATCAATAGGAGCAAATATTCCACTGAATATTTAGCTATTTTATAAATTTGTTGACTACATGTCAACTATGTCTCCTACCAGGCAACAATGGCAGAAAGAAGGAGTCCCATCAGTCCAAGGATTCTCTTCCTAAAGAAAAGACAAATATGACTCATGTCATATCTGGAGCTAAATTACTTTTTTTAAACTGGAGAAATTTAAAATAAAACTTTCTTGATCATGTTTTTAGGTTTGTTGTCCTGCACATGTAGAAACATTCAGCTGTATTTTGGAATGCATAACCACAAATCATCATACACCAGAAAATAAAAAATACAATGAATGTGAAGACAGGGAAATGAGTGACTTCACTCACTGGTGTTTCCAGGATAGTCAATGTATTTCCAGAATTTCAAAGTATAGTAGAGAACCCTGCTCGTTAATGGCAGTTTACATTAATATGCATACAAACACCCATATACAACCAAACATGTCAAAATTAATTGTGACAACTGTGTAGCATTTTAAAAGGGGATACATTCAATCCTGGTACAAGCAAAGGAATTAATTAACCAGACATTTAAAATTACGTGACTGCAAACTTGGTTTTCAGATTTCTCTTTTTTCTTTCCCAACAAAGAATCTAGAACACCACATGAAATACCTGTGGATGCTATACAGTATATATGACTAAGTCTGGTACCCTCCCGAGGCATTAGTGTTGTCTAACACTGGTGTGCAAGAAATGCATCAGTATTATTGCAACTCCTTAGAAACTTAACTCGGGCCAAGACAAAGACACCTCAGCATGCTTACAATTCACAGCCTAGTGTCCTCTCTTAACTGTAGGATCTAACTACCACTCTGTTAAAAAAAAAACTAGAGCAGGGCTTGCTGTATTCTGTTAAATCACAGCCAGGATAACAGAAGGAAGTGAGAAAACAAACGCCTCCCATATAGCAACCTACTGTTGCTGTGTATCCCTAATTAAAAGAAAAAATACTCAAGTCAACATATGGCAGAAAGGTGATCCTATCCAGCAAGAGACAGGGCTATTGAAAACAAAGATGGCTCTACTCTGTTCCTGTCAAAGATGTGCCACTGTGAAGCAAAGAATTCTGTAGTCTGTAGAAACAGAAATGATGTGTGAGATTTATCCCAAAGAACAGCGCAGGGAGTGACACAGCCTCATCTCCAATTCATGCTCCCAAGACAATTTAAATTCATGCAGTCACTCTTTAAGATAGATTAATTGGTGGGAGGGATGGGTTTGAACACTCAGACAAACCCAAACTCAATTTTCCAACTCTTTTATCAGTAATCTAACTGATAGGTTTTTAAATAAAAGGTCATTCAGTCTCCCCATTCTTCACATTAAAAGGAGAGCTACACCAAACTAAGACTCTGAATGTGTATGTGTGCTTGGTGTGGTCCGAGAATACTGACAAAATACAGTCCCTGAACACTTAAGCTGATTGTAAATGGCTGAATAGGAAACAGGTGCTGAACAGTTCTAGATGCTGCACATCCAATGTGCACAAAAGTAAAATCCTAGACACTCTAGAGATACAAATTAAAATCAAGGATGAGCCTTCTGATTTTAAGCATATCCTAGGTTAGGCAGCAGCTGTGTGGGATTTCTCAGATAGCATTTCTGGAGTTAGACACCTGAATTCTCCCTAAATCCTGCTTTAGGTACTTAAGTCCAATGAACTCCTTATCTCTGTCGTAACACTACCTGGTTAAGTATTTCAGATCCCATTGTGTTTTGCCTCCCTTTTTAACGAGATGCTTACCCTTCTAGCATGCACTTGACTGTTTATCCTATGTGTAGTTGGCTTTTTTATGCTCACCAGTACACACACAATTACTAAGTGTAATTAATAGTTTACAGAAGTGCTGAAAACCCACAGCTTCAATTTTCTCAAAGGGAATGAAGATCCCTTGGAAAAAACCTACTGCACAGAAAAGCCAGAGATAGTGGTAACAGCCTAGCCCTGTTCAGCTCCCTTTAACTTTTGAGACCAAGCTGCAAATGCCGCTTTGTGGACTCTCATGCTTTAAAAAATTCACTCAAAGCCAACTTCTGCCCAACACTGTGTTGCAAGAACAAAGGTTAACTTTTGTTTTACTGCAGTGACATTAAGCATTTTTTCATTTAAAAGTCTGCCTGCTGGAACTATCTCACTAAAGCCCCAAAAGTCTACTAAGCAACAAAGAACAAACTGAAACACAACAAAACCAAGTTGGTTTTGACAATCATTATTCCTTAGCCACAGCTGAAGCGACTCAGACATCACTAGCTAAGGTCTCCAGAAATACCACCATTCAGGAATTGCTTTCTTTTAATATGGTTTGAAGTTTTGGATTTTATGTTTATTTGTTTTTTCTAGAAGAAAAGGTGGTAACAGCTTCCCAGTAGAACAATTCATTCTCAGGACCATTGTGGTTTTTGGTTTTGGACTTTTTTAATTTAAATAGTATGAATCCTAATTGCCTAATCTAATATTTCTCCAATTAATTTTATTTTGCCTTTGCTACACATACCTTGGCAAAAAGTTACAACAGCTGGATAGCCAGCCAGCTACCTTTATAGAAACAGGGAAAATAGCCAGAAAATCATTACCGTAATTCTCTTAGAATATAAGTACCTTCTTTGTGTTAACTACTTTTCTTGGGATATATGCCAAGAGTGACTGTAAAAATGAGGCTCGGCTGCAGATTTCCAGGACAAAGGTATTAATTTTTAGGTCTACTACCTGTTCCTGTAGCCTGAGTTTGGTTTGCTTCATTCTGTTTATACTGCTGTTGGTTTCTGAAGATCTTAAACTAGAATAATGGTGTATAATTTACCTAAAGTGGGGTCAGATACAATTTAAACCACTATTTATTATCATCTCATGTTTAATTGGGTTGTGCACAGTATTTGTACAAGGAATTGTTTATAGAAACATCAACAGCTTAAAAAGCATAAGAAAGGAATATAATTCTTCTTCAGTATACTGAAGGCATAGTACTTTTAAAGTACGTTTCTGAACAAGAACAACCAAGACTTACACAAGCAGTTGTAAAATACTGCTCTATGATAGGAAGCGGAAGGACAATTCCTGGAGTCTTTCTTAAAATGGCCCATGTGAGCTGTGCAATGCCATGGTTTTGTTTGGCTTTTTAAAGTATGTTTATCTGACCCAACAATAGGGAAAAAAAGAAACAACAACCAACAACACTTTATTAGAGTGTGCACTATTTTTAATGGAGCAGTGGTGGAGCTCTGTGTTATCTAAACTAGTAAAAAGTTGCATGTCTTTTTTTCCCCTCTCTTACATAACTGTTACATGCCGCTGGTAACACAGTGAACGATTACAAAATTGGAGTTCTCTTGTTTAGTGAAATATGCCAAAGGTAAAATAATGCACCGAAACCCAAACTTGAAGAATCAACTGTAACTTAAAGATGTAAGATGAACACACTGGGTAATACTAAGGTCCAACTAGGTCCAGTGTTCTGTTTCCAATAAAAAGAAAAAATTAACATATAGACAATAAGGATTAAGAACACAGACAGAATTCTCCCCAAATAATCTCCCAGATTTGTGATATCGGTGCCTCAGATTTCCTGATATAAAAGTGGCTATCTTTATGTAAAGCATCCTTTTCTATGAACTTCTCTAAACTCTTCTTGAACCTAACCATAGTATGCCAGGCTTCAAATCACTTGATAACCAGAAAATTCCCTATACTCTTGCAGCATATTGCCAGCAGGTATGCAATAACAAATTTTTAATCTATATTTTTCATCTAATGAACTGCTTTAATGCTCTTCTACAACCGCACAGAATAAACTTAAGCAAAAATTAATCTTTTTTCTATCCGAACCTAGACAATGTTTTTTTTCCGTGAATCATTAAAGTCCTGAGTTCTCAAGAAAAACCCAAGAAAATAAGGGCATCTGTGAATGTAGAGAACAGCATGTATCACAAACATTAGGAGATAGTAAGAGGTTAGTGACAGTAAGTACTGGTAGAAAGAGCAAGCTCTGAAGAAAAGTACTAACTACAGATTTCTGAAACTGGTTCAAGCAGTGTAAAATGGAAGGCTCCCTATCCCATCTGTGCAGCCATCCTACCCCAACTCCCTTCTTTCACTGTTTTTTAATTGTTTTGAAGTGAAGGGCAATAGGAAAAACCTCAGCTCTTCTGCTCCAAGTCCCCACAGGTACTGGGAATCCTGAAAAATAGCTGACTGTAGCTGACAATACTGCCTGAATCATCAGTATAAATGTTAACATATGAACTTATTTAAGAATTATCAGAAATTGCTATGGTGGGAAGAAACGGGTTTTCACTTCTACTTGCTTTCAATAGTTCCTGCAGAGGAAAACCTTACTACTATTCTAACTCCAGCTTTTAAAGTAAGTTCCACAAACCTCTGAACTTTGTCCTGTTTCATTTTTCTTCTCCATTTCCATAGGTAATCTAATCTGAAATGCAAAGTAAATTACTGTTCTCTTTAATGACGGCCCACAGTACTTCTTTCAGAGTTTTACTTCTGTCCAAATTCTCTGCTTATCTCCCTGATGCTTTGTGAAGGGTCAGCTCACACGTGACATGGCTAAAACAGAATTCAACACTACTTCAAACAACTTACAATTCAAAGTCATTTACCTCATCCCACCACCATTCAAGTTCACACTACAGGCATCTTACTTTCATCTTTCCTTAGACGGTCACTTCCTAACTCGTAATTTTTAAATTAATTACTAGAAGAGACTATATTTGCTGTCTCCTCATGTTTAAAGCACATCCATGTTCTCCACCATAACATTACCATAACATCACAAAATCATAGAATGGTTTGGGTTGGAAGGAACCGTAAAGATCATCTAGTTCCAGTCCTCCTGCATGCACAGGTACACCTTCCACTAGACCACACTGCTCCAAGCCCCAACTTGGCCTTGAGTACTTCCAGGGATGGGGCATCCACAACTTCTCTGGGCAACTTTTTCAGCTGTCTCATCACCCTCATTGTAAAAAATTTTTTTTCCTAATATCTAATCTAAATCTAGTATCTGTTTCTCTTTGACTTTAGGAATTTGCAAGACACTGTAATGGTAAAGGAAGCATTTTAAAATGGACGAGTTCAGACAAAAAACCTGGATGAAAATCCAGATCTGGCTGGTTACTTCCAGTCATGGCATCTTTGCCTAAAGCCCTCTTAACAACTTCTTATCATCAGCCCTCTTATCATCTTCCAGCCTCTCATACATGAAATACAGCTGAAAACAAAACAGTTTTGTTTCATAATGCCAGAGGAACTATTATATTTATCTGAGACTTCTGGATTTATGACAGCCATGTAACAACAAAATAAAAGTATCATACCAACTGTAAATACATAGCACTTATGCAATAGATTTTAACCTTTCATCAGAGGCCAAAATACATCTAGAGACCCCAAACATTCCCCCACAAAATGCACTGTGACTACTATTAAGTTCAGATGAGTAGATCTGATATTTCCCAAAAAGCTCTCACATTACTATCCTACACTCGTGGAAAACAAGGTTTACTGCACCAACTGGCTGTTCCGGCACAGGACACACACAGTGGGTCTAAACCATGAAAGCATCGGCGCCCATCCTACGGGCATGCTACACGAAGTGCTGGGAACACTCAAGAAAAGAGGGAGAAATACACAAACCCTAAGGTCAAAGAGCTTTTTCTTGATCCTGTAACTTCTATCGTGTCCTCCATTAAAAAACTAACACAAGAGGAGAAGGTGCCAGCCCACCACCTACGAAGACGAGTGTGAGCATCAGCCGTCTGGAAAGTGGCCGTGCATGGGCTGTCCTCCAAGCACCGGCCAGGTGAAGCCCTTGGAGCCACAGCAACTAGAGCTCCCATCCCCCCCCCCCCAAGGCGCTCGGAAACCCCTCTACCGCCCCGACGCCTCTATCCCTTCGCGCTCGGCTGCTTCCCCCACCTCCTACCGCCACTAGCAGCGCGGCTAACAACCGACCCTCGCCGCCGCCCTCACCACAGCAGCCGCTCCTCAGAGCGCCGCCGCTCCCGGGAGCCAACCCGCAGCTCGGAGGCCTCTCCCTCTTCCCCAGCAAACTGCCCTCTCCTGCCCCCCCCGGCCCCGCTAAGCCGCTCCCTCCCCGCCGCGCCACACTCTTTCTCAGCCCTGGGGCGGGGAGGGCGGCAGGGAGAGCTGCGCCCAAGGCTCCGCAGCGGGCCGGCGGGCTGTCAGGGGCACTCTGCCTGCCGAGCCTCCCCGCACGGGCCGGGACCGGCCCGCCCCTCCCTCTCCCCCCGCGTGACTCCCTCCCTGGCCGCCCGGTCCCAACCCAACCCCACCCCACTACGGCGCGCGCGTGGAGCGCTGTTTTGCAATCTCCTTCCCCCTCGCGCCCTCCCCTGCCCCTGCCCCTGCCCCGCCCCCGCCCCCCGTGGCGTCTCCCGCCGCCAATGGCCGGCGCGCGCGGCAGTCAGCTGACGTCGCGATTTTATGTAAGCTGGCGGGGCGAGGGCGCGCGGCGGAGAGGTTTGAAAGGAGGGCAGTGCTGGGCGCGCGCCGCTGCCGCCTCCTCCTCGCAGGGCGGGGGACTGTGGCCCCGGGTCGCGCGCGCAGAGGCGCGCACGTGACACCCCCCTCCCCTGCCCGCGAGGCTGTCTCGCTTCCTCCTCCTCCTCCTCCCCGCGCTGCCAGTGCCTCAGCGCCGTGCGCCGAGCCCAGCTCGGCGGCCGGAGCGAGAGCGCCACACCCCCCTTGCCGGAGCCGGGCAGCCGATGGCGTTTTCTCCCGTGGCCGTGGGCTCGGAGGTGTCGCCGGAGCCGGGCGGCAGCGGGAGCTTGGGCGAGGAAGCGGATCGAGAGCAGGAGCTGCTGCCGTGGCTGGGCGAGCGACTGGTGCCCGGGAGCCGCCTGAAGGAAGTGGTGGGCGCGTCCTTGGCGTCGCTGTGCCTCGGCCCTCTCGCTGGACCTCAGCGCCTCGGAACCCTCGTGGACTGCCTGGTGCTGAACTACCGCCTGCGGCAGGGGCTGGGCTGGAGCCGGGACCGCGGGGCCGCGGCGGAGGGCGGGGACGCGGCCGAGGGGCCGCTGCGCTGCTGCGGCTGCGGCAGGTTCCTGGGCGAGCCGGTCACCGTCCCGTGCGGGCATACCTACTGCCGCCGCTGTCTCCGGAGGGAGCTGCGGGCCCGCTGCCGCCGCTGCCGGGACTGGTTGCTGCCGGCGGGGGGCACCAGCACGGCTGCTGCCCCGCTGCGGACCAGTGTCGTCCTTAGCCAGCTGGCCGAGAAGTGGTTCCCGGGCGAGTGCGAGAGGGCGAGGACAGGCAGCCGGCTAGAGGAGTTGCTGGCGCAGGGCCGCTTCCGAGAAGCTCTGGGCGCCGCCAGCCAGGCGCTGCGAGCAGGTAAGGCTCTTTCTCCGGCCGGTCTCTGGCCGCGGACACCCGTCTCGCTACCCGCCCTTGTCCCGGCGGGAGCGGGTCGAGCTGGTAGCGAAGCACGGCAGGCTCGGGGGGCTGGAAGCGTGGCGGAGTTGGTGGGCGTGCGTTTCCTTCCTGCCCTTCAGCCTCTCTCCCCTGGTGCCGGTGGTCGAAATTGACCGATAAAGAACATCCGAACTTTTCTCGAGTTTGCCGAGAGGATTCAAGGATCCTCCCCATAGTCTGGTGGAGTGACGGGTTACGGGACGCGTATCTGTTCGGACCTCAATTGAGCGTCAAGCCTAGTTGTGGGGTACAGAGGCATTGGAGGAGCGTCCAACCTAGGCTTCTCCATGGCCTTTTTTGCCCCCCCACATGCTTTCCTGGGACTTGTTTACAGAAGAGTTTGTGGGCTTTGTTTTGTTTTGTATTTAGTAAACGCTGTGCATGGACAAGAGAAATTCTGTCGCTGTGTTTAACCTTGTTTCCTGAGAGAGACCTATTTTCACAGTCTTAAGTGTCACTAAGACAATTCCCAGCAGGCCGGGCCCAGTTGCGTAAGCAGACAGGCATGGAGGGGGACAGGTTGTGTAATGGCAGTGACATCATAGGTGGGTGTGGTTGAAGTTTTATAATATTCTGTTGAGAGGGTGCAAAGACGGGAGGTAGAGGTACAGTTTTAGAGTACCCTGTATTGATTGCAAGCAGTGTGTCTGGTACCACGAACACTTGAGATACACTCAGTTTTTTAGAGTTTAAGTCTTTGTGGAGAGAGTCAGATTTGTTTGATTGAAATACCTAGATGAATCCCGTGACGGATTCCTTTGTTGTTTTTATTAGACTAAGGTTTTTAGCACCTGGTGACCTGTGGGATTCCATTTTCGTTTGTACCGTTTTATTTCTGTTCAGAAATTTAGAAATTAATATTTTTACAGATTGAAGTGTATTACATTTGAACTGTTGTGTGCAGCAGAGAAAAAAACCCAAAAGCTTGCATAAGTCTAATCCTTCCAATCTGTTCTGGGGAGATATGTTAGATCTAGTTCAAGAACAAACTGTTTTCAGTGTAGGTGGGGTTAAATCTCACATACATTTTACATGCCTTTTGGCAACCTAATTTAAAGAAGTTCGCTTGTGGCCTTTGGTTCTATGTTGCTTGGCAGGTATTGCCAAAATGTAGGAAATATGGAATAGATGTGATTTCAGAAAGTGGATGATCCATTTTACATCTTGTAGCTGTAAGAACTGGACTTTTTTTCTTTGCCTGTACTGAACTCATAGAAGTCACAAAGAAATGGAGTCAAAACTCTGGCCTTCAGGGTACAAACTAGTGAATTCATTATAGATCATAAATGTTTACAGGGGTCCTGTTTCATGTTTCAAGGTGGTTTTGAAAGAATAAAAGAGGAAATTAATTCTACTTACTCCAGTTAAACTTTCTTTTATGGATTTATCTATACCATTTAAATATCTGTAGGGAAAGAATTTTGATTCCTTTTCTTGTGAAGCTGCATCTTCAATTATGGTTTTGAAATTTGAGAATAGTTATCAGCTGTGACGCTTATACACAATTTTATTATTCAAATTTAGTATATGTGCTAGAATTAAGTGCTAGAAGCACAGTTTGCAATCCTTTGTACAGCTGTTTCCCGTGTCTCCAGTCCTGAGAGCTGTCAATATTCTAAGTATTTTCTAAGCATTCTGGTGAAGATACTAAAGAAATTCATAAATCGGAGTGCAGATGTACAATAAATGTTAGTTTAGAGCTGTGGGCTCAAAACTACAAATTTAAGGTGATTTCAGAGCAATAGAGAACTGATTAGTAGCTGCTGGTGCATTTTCTCCATTCCTCCACACTTCTAGGTGGAGAAGATGCAACATAAGAAATGTATTTATGTTTAAAATAATTAATTTTCTGTTTCAGTATTTCCTCACTGGTAGTTAATCTCTTTTTGTTTTTTATGTAGATAGCTGAAAAACTGTGATAAGCACAAACCTTAAGTCCTCAGTAAGGCATTGTCCCTTTACTCAAATGGTATCTTTTCATAACTTTCTTACATTGCATGAAATATCTGAAAGAGAAATATTTGCCATGATGCAAAAGTGACTTTTGAAAAACAGAAGGAATGTTAACATTCATATGGTTAATATATTTCTTGCAGGGGTTGAAATGAAATAGTTTAGTTAAAGAAGTCTATTGGATTAAAATCGAAGTACAGATTGTCTTTAATCAGGTATCCTGAAACAAACCACTAATAGGCTTGAGTTTGGTTTGAATCACAGACTGGTTCCTACTGGAATGGGCCTCGGGAGGTCTGTTGACCAATGAATCTCCTGTTTAAAGCAGAATAAACACAGAGTTTGGAGCAGTTCATAATGTTTTGTCCAGCTGGATCATGAAAACCTACAAGAATGAAGATTCCACAGCCTCTTTGGGCAACTTGCTCAAAGGTTAATTATCCTCATTGTGAAATACTTTCTCCTTATTTCAAGTCAGAACTGCCCTTATTCCAGTTTATAACCATTGCCTCTTGTTTTTCACCCATGCATTTCAGCAGAGTCTTCTAGGTAGCCTGCTCTAGGATTCTAGGAGGCTGTTGGGTTCTCCCAAGTCCTTTGGTTGTTGTTTTCCACTAAACAAGCCCAGTTCTTTCAGGTTCTTCTCAGGGGTTGTGTTTTCCAACCCCTGACCATTGGGGTGATGCTATAGTGCTGTATTAATAAACACTGTGTCCTAAAGTTTTTCTGCATAGTGGTTTTGATGGGCATGTCTTTTATTTTGAAGAATTTGATATATTTTTAAGAACCATATAAAAAGCATGCAGGATCAGACCAGAGATGGTCTATGTATTGGTACGTGTATACTGACAATGGCCAGGAGCAGATGCTTTGGAAGTAGTATAAAAAAAAGAACCAATTGAGTGGGTTTTTATGTGTACACCTTCATATATTTTACTAATAATGTAATAATAACTAGTCTGCACTGAAAGTACTTGGTGTCTTTATATTGAAATAATTTGTCTTTGGGCATGCTAGAAGTGAGCTATTTCTGTATTTATTATATATTGGGTTACTGAAATTGAAAATTCAAGCACAAATTGTGTTTCTGCTCTATTTAATCTTTGGTCTAAAGTTTTCAAAACTTTGAAATGCATGCTTTCAAACATTGAAATATATGCTGAAACATAGCAAACCAATGTTTTCACAATTACAAAGCCTAGAAATTCTGATTGCAAAATTGGACATACAAATTTAGGTATTTTGGTCTTGCAAATATTTAGACTTAATTTGTTATATGTATTTGAGCATTCATTGGCAGTGTTTGTGAATGTTCAGCAACAGAGTTGGGGTCACAGTTAAACTCCATGGTGTAGCCCTTTGTTTTGTACCAGTTCAGCTGGAACCACACTTTCCTCTTTGAAAAAGAAATGGACACAATGTCCACCTACTGTAGACTTGAACTCATATTTTCATTTTCAAACTACCCCTCAGGCTTCTTTCAGAAAAAAAGCTCAGAGTTCCTCATGTCATTTTCTGTATTTGAAGGATGAGCTCTCTCTGGTTATGTGCAAATACGGAGCTTATCAGGTAACAAAGATCTACACTTACTGCTGCCTCTGAAGAATTTGGTTTGATACTAACTCTGCTGGAGTCAAGAGAGTCAACTACAACAGAAGAAAATGGTCTGAAGAATGTGATCTGAGCGCCCACCTTACTAGGCTATAACACTCACAAAACACAGCCACTGGAAAGCACACTTCAGAGTTCTGCTGCTTGCAGATTTACATGTTTTAAGTTAGATGATTTCCTGGACTTCTGTTTAAATAAACTTTTTATTACGTCTAACATAAAAAACAAGCAAGACAGATTTGGGAGTATTTATATTTGAAGGTAAATTGTCAACTTCAAAGACAAATTAGGAAGACACTGTAGTTTCAGCTGTGAAATCTTTCGTCAGTTTTGATGTTCTTAACCCTTTCTTTTCCACCAAGGTATTTTAATACGTAGCATTGTGGATCTAAATACAAAGCAGTATGTTGGAATACATGGGAACATTGACCAGTCTGGCTTTTAAATGTCAAACAAGCTAATTTTGGAAATAAGGAAAATTTAAACTAGAATAGGCTAAGATAGAGTATCTAATTGAAATGAATCCCTTTTTTAGAAAATCTTGTTGAAAGAAACTTAACTATTTTACTATTGTTTACAGTAGACCAGTATGTGACTTCCCTCATTCAATGAAAAACACAGGTGTATAAAAAAAAAATTAAGAACAAAGCTGTGTGCTGGCATTTTTGCAAAGCAAAATCTACAATTAGTTGTGTTATGAAAACCATAGTTTTAGTAGCATGGAGATGGATGGGTATGGTTGCTATACTAGAAGTGCAAAGTACTGTACGTTGGGCAGGACAACATGTCTTTACTAAACACATACTAATGTTTTTCCATTGCAGAAATTCCACTAGTACAAGTCCTTACAACAAGGCTGCCAGGTGTTAAAGGCTTTCTGGTGTTGGCTGTCTCTTTTCAGACTGCGTAGTGATAAAGCCTGTTGCTGGTACTTAACAGGTGGAAAAGTGGCATTTGTATCTCCAGCCGTAGTTGAAAGGGGTTGGACATTAAAAATAAATGACAGTATAAAGGAGAACTTGAACATTTGAAAACAAACTTTGTAATACTTAGATATCTGGGAATTCACTGCACTTGTATTAAGATTGTTGTGGTTTTGAATGGTTGTACTGTAAAGCTGAAGTCTATTTACTTAGTGTTCAAGTCTTGGTGTCGCAGCAGTACTGAGCAATACTCTGACAGCCTCAGTGTTAGATCTGTTAAAATTTTATTTTCTTGTTGCTGCAAGATACATTAGAAGGTATGAAATTTGATGCTCGATTTGAAAGACATAAGCCTGAAATTACTGCCACTTGTATTACCCAGACATTGGGAGGTGGGGGAGAATGTACTCCAGCAATTTTGAAAGTTTGGTACAATAAAGTGTGGTTATGACATATCACTATGAAAGCATATTTTCTGAGTTATTAAGTGTTACTTAATTTTTGTCTTCAGATTCCGGTGACTTAATGCTAAGAATATACAGAGCTGAGTCATATGTTGGCCTCCAAGAATATAAAACAGCCATAGAAGATCTAAATTTTGTTATTTCTAAAATGCCAAATTGGCCAGAGGTAAGCTGATGTGAACTCTTCATTTATCATAATCTGTGTTTATCTATAAAATGAATGAATTTAAGTAATACTTGCAACAAGTTAGGAACCTGGGTGAGCTACTTTAAACATTTTCTTATAAGACATGCAAAATGCTAAAAGGTATCTTAAAATACTTATATGAGATAGTGAAGTGATGAGTATGGATGGTTAGAGTTGACTGACCTGTCTACTTGCAAATTTTAATTTACCCTTCATCAAAAACTTCAGGTATTTTTATTTGTTATCACAATGTGAGGTGGTGTCTTTAGACAAAGAATTACATGCAGTAGAACTGACTTGCTGGCAAGTATTTTGAAGTACTTTTGTGCTGTCTGTAGTTACTTGTCGTTATTTTATCTCTTTATAAGAATGTTCGTGTTCTCTTAAGGAAAGTTATTAAATACTTACAAATTTAACTTTGGATTAATGTTATTTGACTGGATGGTTTGCTGAAATTGTGCAGCCAGCTTTAATTGCTTGAAAGCAGAACTTCTGAGGCCTCTGTGTTTGGTAGCTTGATGTAACTGAGTTTAAACATTTCTTACGCTATGTACAACTTAGTCCTTTTAAAGCTCTGCACCTCCTTGAAGTTTTTATGCTTTCCTTGTATTTCCCAAAGTCAGAGCATTTTAAGCATTACCTCTTCCTTGAGAATGTCACGTGAGAGGAGCGAGCACTGTTGCTAGTCAGGACTAGAAATCTTGGCTCTATGTTGAGTTAACATTTCTCTCACATCTTTTGAATTCTGTTGGTAAAACAGTTTGCTATATAAATAGGACAACACAGTTTTCTTCAAGTATTACCAGTCAAAAAATACTTAGCACAACAATAAATCAGCTTGCAAATAGTATTGGCTAAAAAAAGTGAGTATGTGTTTGGAGCCTTTTTCAGTGGCTCTGATACTTGGCATTGGGGTAGTTTATGATGATGTAACCTGTAAAAGCTGAGGGTTGGGTTTTCTTTTGTTTATTTGTTTTTATTAAGGGAAGGACACTGCTGTTTTAGCTTGGAAAGTTTTTCTTTGAAAAGCCCAAAGAAACTCGGTGGGAACAGAGCTTTGCAAATAGTACAGGCAGCTGGGGAGCCACTGGCCTTCAGAACTGTGAGATACTGCATATTACAGCACTGTCTAACCTCCGAGCACAGCAAAACCAGAAAGATCTTGCCGCACAAGGCGAGATAACTACTGCTGTCTTGGTCTCTCCTGTGTTCAGTAGTTTGCTGGCTACCGCAAATTTACAGAGCATCCTACTTTTTACTTCTTGGCATTGGTAGTACTGTCTACTTTGTATGTTTGGAAAGAAACTTCACTTCTCTTACATGAGATTGGTTTGATGGATTTCTCTAACAGTTCTTACCTCTGAAGGAAAATAAGCTGTCCATAAGAGAATTAGCATACGTTCCTTCTTCGGGATACATCTTAATGAAACTGCCTAAATCCATCAAAGATGATGCGTGCCCTCATCTGACAGCCTTGTTTAACAAATCCTACTGTTAATACTGGCAGTTGCTTAGTAGAAGCTGCACTCTGAGGTTTTTTGGTTTGATTTTTTTAAATTTGGTTTTCTGGCCCATTATCCAACAATCTCATATGTCACTAGAAGCTGTTGTTTATCTAACTTTTGTTAGATAACGGTTAATTTTATCTAACTTGTATTTATATTACAACAAATACAACTTTTTAAAATTTAGAGAAGTTGGATAGGGACTTCGTAGTTTTAACACCATACAGTTATATGTAGGTTCAGCAAAATTCAGTAGTCTTCTCCCCCCCCCCTTTTTTTTTCTTTCAGAGAAAATAGTGAACAGATTCCCCCCCCCCATCTAGTGTTTAAGAATAAAATACAGTTGGAGGAAGCAATTTAAAAAGTGCATTGTTTTGTGTTACAAATATAGATTAAGGTGTATGTAAGGGACACATGGTTGTGTGAATTGTTTGGTTTGTAGTTACTCTTTTGCAGGCTGGAACCATTAGGCTTTTAATGAAACAGAGTAGGGAAAAATGGGTAAGATGTTGTATGAGGTTATGTAATAATTTGCACTGCGTGTCCCTTTTCTTCCCCTCTGAGGACCTACAGAAAGGGGAAATTCAGACCTTTTGTGAATTCAGTACTAGTCAGGTTTTTAACCCTTTGTGTAAGCCAAAACAAATTAACTGGAAGGAGACTAACACCAGCCTATCCCATGACTCTTTTCAAAATGCTGTATGGAATGTATGTTGGACAAGGCATACAGGTAGACCACACTGAGTACAGCTGAAGTTTGTTGAAGAGATACATTCATTTTGTCATGGAGGGCTCTAATTCTAACTCTGTTGTAATGCCTGTAGGATGAATATTGCAATTCTACATGCTCTTTAGAAATGTCTTTGTGGTATCTGTTTTTCAGGTCTACTTCCGGAAAGGAAAAGTGCTGCAGGACTCTGGCTTTTTAGGTGATGCCTTACAACTGTTTCTACAGTGCTTAGCCCTTGATGAGGACTTTCTTCCAGCCAAGCTAGAAGTAGAAAGGGTAAGTTTGTTTATGAAACTGGATTACTATCTCTGACTTGATTCCTGTATAAAGCTTCTATTACGGTAGACTTCAAGCATTTAAAAATCATCAACACATTCAGAGAAGGCTCAGGTGGCCGATTAATTCCTCCAAGATTTATCATACTACAATGAAGAAATAGTCCTAATGTGCAAGTTTCAAGTACACCTTTCAAAGTACATATACTTTTGAAGACCCTAAATGAAAATCTAAAAAACAGAAAAGCAGGCAGCAAGTTAAATACTCTGATCTAAACACTTTTGTGCTCAGAGCTTGACAGTTTTTCTTTGATAATAAAAATCTACATTGAAAAAACTGCATGATATTGAATTGATGTCTATCCATTTGAAGAGCTCACTTGCAGTAGAAAAGATTTCTAGATAATTTATTTTGAATAATATAGGCACGTAGGTTTCTGCTTGTTCGTAACTCTTCTCAGTTACTGCTTAAAGTTCTATGAGGATAACAATACAGGTTTTTTTTAATGTAGTTAGATAACAAAGCTATGCCTAGATCTTTTTTCATCATTATGAACATTTAGCTGTTTGTTTTCTAGACATTGTGTGATGTGCTGTCACCAGAGAAGTTGGGAGAGAGTCTGAAGGAGTCTGCTTGGAATTCACCACATATTCGAAATAAACCTTTTATACTTGGTTCTGAGGTTAAGTCTTATTGCAACTTACAGCTTTGTCCTGATCAGGTAACAAACTACAGGATAACATTTATCTTTGGCAAATAAACATCATATGTTCTGACATCTGTGTCATACCTACTTTGCAGCCTAAATGCTGGTTTTTTTCCAATTCGGCCATTGCAGAAAAGAACTGTAACTTGGGATTAATGTATTTTCATTTGGAGTATTAGACTTCTCATTCCATTGAACTACTTATTAGAAGGTACTGAAGTTTGGAATTAGTGACTTCAAAACAAAGAGATTTTTTCTTTCTCTTTGAAGATCTTTAAATTGTTAATGCTAAGCAAATTTGAGTACTGTCTTGACTTGTCAAATTCTTCTAGTTAACGAATGAACTAACTGTGGGTGTCAGTTTGACTTATATGTCTGTAACTGTTCACATCTTGTATACTTAGATTTGTGTTACTTTTTAAGTAAAATTCAGTTCATCTTGCTATTTTAGAGTTTAGGAGGATCAGAGGTACTGGGGCCCATCAGTACAAGCTTAAATCGTGCACAGTCTGCCCATGCTCTTAACTCAACAAAAGACCTTGCCAAGGAAGATGGCTTAAAGAGAGTGTCTTCTGAACCCCTTTTCTCTGGCCAAGAAAAAGGCGCTTTGTTGAAAAGAAAGCTTTCCTTTTCGGAACAGGATACAGTTGTATGTGAAGATGGAAGAAACAAACACAAAAAACAAGGAGGTAAACAGTAATTTACTTGGAAATTTAAAGTGCTTACTGTCTCCTGCCTTTCTTTGAAGGAGTATTTTGTCTTACTTTTCCTTAGAAAGTACAAAAAGGGACCTGACGCTGGCTTTTGGAACAATTCCAGGGGATTTGATTGATATATCAGATTTTGAGTGTTCTCTATGTATGAGGTGAGATTTCCTCCTTGATTTCTGTTATAGTTGCTTGGCCACATTAGTGTGACACATGCAGACTGAGGTACTTACAGGTTGTGATGAGTTCTGATATCAGTAATTTCCAGCCTTCCTCTATCCCTGGAGTTGTGTTATTTAAATGTGTTACTTGCTATAGTGCTATATACTACAGCATTATTTTAATCAAGCTGCCTTTTAAATTACATTTGGCTTTGTTAACTGGTAACCTTAAAATGACAGATTCTTTTGAGGTTAATGTCAGGGGTTTTTTCAGCCAATAAAACTATTTCATTTCTTATTTTGGGAAGCCTAATGCTTAGAAGTATTGACTGTGAACCTCATATTTGTCTAGGAGATGTAGATACTTAAGAATTTTAGTCTACTTAAATGTAGCTGATGTATTTGAAAACTTTTACTGAGTCATCCTGGTTTTCAGAATGGATACCTTAAAACATGGTATATACTAAACTGTCCATAGTTATGTTAGTAGTATGTAATACTGCTATTAAAACAACTTAGCTCCTCAAAGAATTACTTAGTTTTGTGTATTCTGAATTGCTTTGTAGTGAGACCAAAATCTTTGTACACTGGGATAAATGTTTAGATATTTAAAGTGTTGAAATATGTCCAGATTCATTAGAAAACACAAAAAACAAATGGTGCAGTGGTAAATGGAAGCCAACTGCATTATAGAGGGGAAAAGGAGAATAAGGAGATACAAGATTAATTGTCTCTGGTTTGTTATGATAGAGCCAGTCTTAAAAGTTAAAGAGGTTGATTACTGATTCTTACCAAAAGACACACTTGCCATGGTATCTAACTTTTAGTAACTTTGTTTCAGGCTATTCTTTGAGCCAGTGACAACCCCTTGTGGACATACTTTTTGCAAAGGTTGCTTGGAACGGTGTTTAGATCATGCCCCTCAGTGTCCACTCTGTAAGGAGAGTTTGAAAGAGGTACTGTTTCTCAGTAGAGCTCACAAATAAAAATATTGTATTATTTTAAAGGCTGTTTCACTTAAACTCAACAACTAGGATTCACTTAGGTTATGGATTGCTGCTAGAAAGGGAAAACTTGAGACATGCTTTGTCAATACAAGTTGAGGTTTGTCTCAGAGTCATAGAGGTTTTGTGTTTCTGTGACCATCTGCTTTATTGGTGTAATTAAATCCTGAGCATTTGTAAACTTTGGCAACTATTCAGTCAAACCTCTCTGTGATTTCTGTGCACTTATTTGTATGGCTGTATAACCTGGGAAATCAATTCTGTCTCTGGTAAACGCATAGAAATACAAACTGTATTAGACACTAAGAATTAAAAGAGAACCTCATTTTCAGCTATTAGAGTAATGTTAAAGGTTAAGTAATGAAACATAAGAACTTCAGAGCTGTAAGTTTTCATGGGTTTAAATCTAATTTATGACATGTTTTATATAGAATGGTTTTAAATAAAAGCTGCATTTTCTCTAGCCTTTCGTTAATATACATGAAAAGAAATATTAATTTTTTTTTAAATTGCTTACAGTACCTTGCAAGCAGAAAATACAGCATCACAGAATTGCTGGAGGAATTAATAATGAAATATTTGTCTGATGAATTATATGAGAGAAAAAGAATTCATGCTGAAGAAACAGCTGAACACTCAAAGTAAGCTTGCTGTCTTTTATCTACAAAATTTGAGAGACTGGTATGGAAATCCATTTTAGAAATGTGTTATTTTTGTGATTATTAATAGTGGCATATTATGGATGCAAGGAGTATAAAGACTTGAATTTCAGAAAATTAACAGATTTTTAACTACTGTGGAAATAAACACACTCTTTTGGTAGCAGTAACATGAGGCCCTTCAGTCCTCTACAAAATATATTTGCCCTTCTGTTTCTTTTTCAGTGTGTACTGTCATGGAGCTTCAGTTTTAGCTTTGCTGTTGTTAATGGAATTGTCCTCTTGAGTTGGCTGTGAAATCTCAGATACTTGAGTTTCTTTCAAAGCAGTTCATGATAGATATTAATTGTAGGTTGATGATCATTGTAGGTGCTAAAACATAGCTATAAAGCTACAGCTTATGAGACTTGCCAAACTGAATCCATGCATTAGAATTAAGTTTCGTAGTCTGAAACGTATTAAATACCTGTTGATGTTTTAATGCTAACTTGTTTGTACCTACTATCAACTGTACATATTCGATAAGATAGCATGAAACATAATTAGTTTACCAGCTAGGCCTGCTGAGGCACAGTGCAAGGTAAAAATTATACCCTGGGTTGCATCTTGTGATATCGAGTCCATCATTGAAAATAATCTAAATGGTGACCTAGCTACTATGTAGTTACTGCTACATTTTTTTAATTCCAGGAAGACTGGGACTCTGAGGGCATAATAGCTTTTACAGCTCAAACTAAAGCAAAAAGGAAAAAAATAACATTCCTGCCCCCAAAACAAAGCACTTAATTCACTGATGAGATATTGCCTAAATAAATAGCCATTTAGCTATAAACAATAAACAGAAATTTACTGTCCAGTATGTATTCAAATCAGTGCATAGGTATTCAGCCACTGTTACTACTATTTGTTTTTATAGTTTACAAAAATTATTAGAATGTGCTTGTTATTAATTCAAAAAGAGTGCTTTATGACCTCAAATACAGCAAACACACTGAAAAAAATAATGTATTGTCTTGGCATAGTTCAGTGATTAGATTTTTAAGCCATATATTTCTTTTGATGTTCTCTTGAAGCTTGACCAAGAATGTTCCAATATTTGTTTGCACTATGGCATATCCTACTGTGCCTTGCCCTCTACATGTGTTTGAGCCCAGATACCGACTAATGATTCGCAGAAGTATGGAAACTGGGACTAAACAGTTTGGGATGTGTATAAGTGATTCTCAAAATGGGTAGGTGTACATCCTAATTCTAAGCTTCTTAACTCTTAAGTCTTTTTTTTATTTTAAAAAGCGACCTTTCAGAAGTATGTAATTGCATTATTGACAAGGTCTCTTTTCTAGTTTTGCAGATTATGGATGCATGCTGCAAATTAGGAATGTTCATTTTCTACCCGATGGACGGTCCGTTGTTGATACAGTTGGTGGAAAGAGATTTAGAGTTTTACAGAGAGGGATGAAAGATGGTTATTGCACTGCAGACATCGAATATTTGGAAGATGTTAAGGTATCCAGAATGCTGCCTAAATACTTATTAGTATTACTATATTAAGATTTTTTTGCTTGATTTCTTTTTGAGAGCTCTGTTTCAAATTTTTAGGTCCTTAGGCCACTGGAAGATTCAGTGTCAGCACATGGAAGAAATGGAACCTAGCTTATTTTTTTATTACTATAAAGCAAAAAAAGTAATACTGTGCTTTTTGTTTGAACAGTATTTGAAGCTGGAACTTTTAAAAATATCACAGGACTTCTTTACTATTCAGTCATTAGCAATCAAGGTGTAGGAGAATGCAAGATGTGTACCTAAATGTAATTGAAATAAAATGTTTTTAGTTTAGCTTAACACCTTAGTAATTGCTTCTTTATCTCTGATATTTTCATAACATTCCTGCTATAGGTTGCTGATGAAGAACTAAAGAAACTGAGAGAACTTCACAATTTTGTTTACAGTCAGGCCTGCAGTTGGTTCCAAAACTTAAGAAACAAATTTCGCACTCAAATTCTTCAGCACTTTGGGCCAATGCCTGACAGGGAGGAAAATATACAGGTGAGACATCATTTAGTATTGATTATTAGGTGCTTACTTCTAAAAAGAAAAACCCTGTTAACAACTACTAAACAGTAAAAGAAAAAAGACTTTTTTCCCCAGCTTTGAAGGCAGTAAGGCTTGCATCTTGTTTCTCTTAAGAGAAAGGCAATTCTGTCACTGTTTGACAGTTTTTGCAGGAAAGGATGATATGCTGCTGTGGAGTAATCTTTGGCAAAGAGGTAATCTCACCACTTTGCTCCTTTCTGAGCTAGTGCCATAAACTGCTGCAGCTGTTAGGATTTTACAAATGTTTAAGAAACTAGCTGCAGCAAATTATTGTAATACTATTAGAAACAATTAATAAAGCTTTGTAAGATTCTGGGAAAGTGGAGGCTGGAGAAAAGTAACATTTCAAAATATACAAAATATGTAAAAAGTGGAATTATATACGAAGTGGGATCTCATGATGGGTCCTTCACCCATCTGCTATATACTTTTCTGACACTATATGAACTGATCTGGGAGGATTGTAAATTCTGGAGGCCAGCATATGAATTCAGAATTAAATAGTCCTGCTCTCTCTAGGAGGTAATGAGAGGGAGTGGAATTTGAAGGTGATAGAGGAGTCCTTCAGGTGTAACAAAGACAATTGTAATGAAAACATTAGACTTCAGGAATATTCAAGCCTCAAGAATAGTATGACAGGTAATGGATGTAGTTGTTATTAGGTAACTGTCCTATACTTAGTCATGTTTTCCCAAGGAAAACCATGAGCTTCCTTTGGTTTAAAACTAATAGCTTTATCAAGCTTAGTTTAAGTGTACTAATTTGGCTTTTCAGTTGGGGAGGGATCAGAAGAGATCCCTTTAAACTGCTTCTGATACGGATGCGGAATTTGCTAGTTAGTATCAAACTTTAAACTACTTTTTGTTGCTGATGACTCTGTCTTTTGATTCTTTGTGTTAGTCAACTGTACTACATTGGTTATGAGTAACCAATTTAACTTTTATTTTTAGGCAATGCCCAATGGTCCTGCTTGGTGTTGGTGGCTTCTAGCTGTTCTTCCAGTAGACCCCAGATACCAGCTGTCAGTTCTCTCCATGATGTCTTTAAAAGACCGTCTGATAAAAATCCAACATATACTCACATATTTTTCTAGAGACCAGTCCAAGTGACTAACCGCCTGGGTCTTCCTGAAAAGTTGCTCTGTTCTGGTTGTAGTAGCAGCTGGAATTTTTGCTGCCTTTGCACATCTAGCGCTGGTTTGAGAAGTGTAATGAAACTGCTTTTTGTCTCTCCTCCCCACCCTCCTGATGAACTACGTGGTTCTTTGAATGCACACTTTCTTCAACTAGGAGAGAAGACCACTGATGATTACACAGTCAATCCAGCTAGATATGTTTTTCATGTTACCTACATTACAATTTGCACTATGTAGAAGATAATGTTTTTGAGACTTGATAATTTTAGCCACTGACTTTTTAAAGCTGTGGGAAGTACAGGACTTAAGGCTGACAGTCCAAGTTTACAACATTGAGGAGGTATTAAAAGTTTTGCAGAAAAGTTTGCCTCATACAATTATTCTTTTGCTGTTTGCACAATTATTTGAAATAATTATTGAATGTCACTGTTGGATATTACTATTCCTGTTGAATTATCTTGACCATGAATATGGCACAGATTTTTAAGTTATCTTGTAAATGTATGCATCACAAAACAGGTGACATTATGAACTGTATGCTGAACTGAGAGCCAATTTTAAAGAAACAAATGCAAAAAAAAAGGTACTTCTGTCTAAAAATACTTAAACTGTGAATATGGTTTACATACCTAAGCCTGTACACGTTAAAGAGGAACCTGAAAACTAAATGCTAGTACCAATTACATTTCTACTGGGCTTTTCAGGCTGGCTGTTCTTCCAGAGCACACACTTAGTTTATAGAGCTTAGAAGAAGAAATCTTAGAGTGTGGGTGCATGTGTGTGTGTGTGTATATTGGGGATTGTGCATCCAGGATTTTAAAGCTTAAAGTTTTATTTGAACTTCTTCAGTTGGTACAAATGTGAGTTCTATGCCTTATTCATATCAATAGTAGAGCACATTGCAGTGGCAAGGTTAGCATCGTGCTGCCAATAGGTACTTTTTGTAATTAAAGGTTTGCATATTTGTGAATATGTCTGATACTGGCTTTCTTGTATGTAAATCATTTGTAAAATATTTCTTAAATCTTGCTTTTGCTAATATATTTAATTTTCAATAAAAGCTAAAAGTTTGTAATATTTTTAACTTTATCAGAAACTAAGTATCACTTTCATTTTTCATTTGCTTCTATTCTGGGATCTTAAGTAAATCCAGAAACAGCCGTTGAACCTACATGAAGGTTGTAGGCACTTAATGATGTAAGTGGTATGTACATAATCTGTTTCTGATTATAGTGCTTGTCTTAGACTGATTATTGGTCAGACAAGTTTTTTGCTAGTGTTCTGCTTTTGTATCTACATGATTTAAATTAAGTTGGTATCGGGTATGAAATTTACATTTCAAAAAACTTAAAAGTTGTGGGAAACTGTTCATGTGGAACACTTCCATATTTCACAGGCTTGCTAATCAGATACTGTGGCCTTGTTCTCATCTGGAGTATAAGGCTTGTGATGTTACAGGCAACCTAAAATCCACTGGGTCACTTTTAGTGTGGGCTTCTATCTAGGGTAAATTTTCTCTTTATCATATGAATAAAGTGCTGGGTTAACATTTGGAAAGCTTTCTCTATTTCTCCACTCCAGTATGTTACAACCTTAGAAACTTAATCTTTGTATTACCATGATCTTCTTAAGAATGCAGCTGACAGGATTTTTTTCTTGATAGCAAAAAGTCCCTGTAACCAGGCTTGAAATACCTAAATTATCTAGTGATATTTTTTCTTCTTGACAAGTGCTTTAATTTTTTTCCCTCATCTGCTGGAAGATGTCTTCTAGGTGTTTTTTTACATTCCCATGAGTTTTTAATAAAATAAAAATCAGAAAGTGTCAGTTGGCTTGCACTGTCCTGTGCATATGTAAATTTTACTTCTGGAATTGTAAACCATGTAAGAGAAAACTTTATTAGAAAGAAACAGCAACAACTACAACAAAAAGCAAAGTTAACTGTGATTAAGACTGATCATAAGTACTACTTTTCAGTAACTACTCCACACACATGATCATTGTAGGTGCTGTTGGGAATGATAGGAAATTGAGAATGGGGAGGTGCCTTAGACTGCAAGTCTCCCTTGTGCTGTTGTTCAGAAGACTCTGTTGTGCAAACTAACTCTACCCTGCCTCCCTTGTAATCAATACAAATAAGGCTATAGTAAAATTCCAGTATCTAGCAAATATTTACCCCACATACACCAGAAGGAGCTTAAAGAAATGGGTTAGTTGACCTATAAAACCAACAGGTGGGCATACTGGTCTTCAAAGTCTTGTAAAGCCTCTAGCAGTGTTTCAACCTGGATTTCACCATGGATTTACAACTATAATTGCACTAGTGAATAGTACAAGTGATGTAGCTCAAACACAGTCAGAAGTGCCTGTGAGAGTGAGGCTCTCTAAGACAAGAAGTTTTCAATGTTAGAGAGAAAGAAGTTGGTAAAGAACTCTTTATACCTCTAGCTGAGGGATTTTGTTTTGTTTGGTAAGATGGAAGAATGTCCTGTACTGGAAATAACTGTAGAGCAGACAGAGTATGTTCCTACTCTGTACTAGCTAGGAAGCTGGCTATTTACCAGATGCTTAAGTGTGTTACAAAAGGGAAATGATGTAATGGGAAACTGGGGACAGGAAGCTGTGCTGTATTAAGACAGATACAGACCCTTTCCAATCCAAATAGAAGTTCTCTGGAGCTTGGAACCCTAAGCTACTTCATTATATCATCTATTTGTGTCAGTGTTTGTTTCTTGCATTCAAGAGCTTCCTCATCTGTCGGCTAGAAAAGTTTTTCTTTTGATCAGCACAGGGAGATAGGCAAGGTGTTTGGGAAAGTGGGCCAGCTCCTCCCTGATGCTCCTGAATGGAGGTGGGGTTTTTCCTTCTTTTTTTTCTCTCCTTTTTTTCCTTTCCTCTTGCGTCAGACCTTAAGGAGTCGTGACTGACGACTCCCTGTTGGGGCTGCCACAGCCCATCCCCTTGCCTATGCCGGTTTAGCAAATCTGCTATCAGACGTTTCAGCCTACCTGCCCCCTGCTGGATGAAATCTTGGAAGCTCCGCGTTCCAGTGAGAGAGAACCTGTTCTGTGAAAAGGTCTGTCCTTGCAAAGACTTAAACTTGATGCTTGATCTTCTGAAGCATCTGTTTAGCTTTTGGCAACTTATTTGCCATGCTATTTTTCCATCAAGATATCCTCCTACTGGTGATAACATCTGTCATCGGGGGGGGGGGGGGGCGGGGAGAGAAAAAAGCTGTTATAGTTAATTCTTTTACCAAGTTCCACATGAATACATCTTAATTTGTTCTTCGAGAAATTTTGAATTTTACCTTCTATGGGGAACAATAAATCTTGTCTTCTCCAAGTCTAAGATCTTCTTTACACTCAGAGCATACTCTTCAGGAAGTAAGTCCTTCAGAAAGCTCCCAGTCTAGTTGAACTGAGATTTCATAGTCATCATTTCCTTACTGAAGGAAGACAGCAGCATCTGTCTAAGGCCTGCAACAAGGCTCCTGAGGCCCAATACCAGAGCTCTAGAGGCAGCTGCAGCATTGCTGTGGTCCAGCCCCTGTTGCAGTTATTTAAGGAAACATTGAAACAATGTAGGGGAAAGAAAATGACCTGCCCCTACAGATCTCCCCATGCCTGTGGTAGTTAAAACACTTCTAAGAAGTAAAGGAAAAGTTAAGTTTTGTTCCTTTCCTCCAGCAGAGAGGGGATTATAATATATATTGTTTATAACCTGAGTGACTGCTCTAACCTGTAGGGTGCATTATGAATGAATACGTGTGCTTTGAGATCCTGGCTGGAACACTGACTTTGTGTATTCTGACGAGGCCTCAGTTACTAAGAGGCAGTTGTGCCCTGTCAAGAGCTAAAGCACAACAGCAGATGCTTAAGTGGCATTAGGTCCCTCTCACTCAAGTAGCCATCGCACAGTGACTCTCAGAAGTTCTGAATGCACACAGATGTGAAATGGAATAGGGATTTGGGAACTAGGACTGAAACACAATTCTAGAAGTACTTAAGCTCTACTGGAAATTCAGGGTTTATGGTTTGTTTTTAAATCAATCCTCTATGAAACTTTGAAGTTTTCCTCTTGTACATACCTTGAAACAGGTCTTGATTGTTCAAACAACCTTTACACATTTGCTCCCCCCCTTCCTCTTTTGCCCTAGCTTTTGTTGTTGAGCAGATGTTGTATGGAATATCCCTGTGGTCAGTTTGGGTCAGCTGTCCTGGCTATGTCCCCTCCCCAGATCATGCCTATTCCCAGCCAACTGGGAGGTAAATGTTAGGAGAGAGCCTTGATGCTGTGGGAGAACAGCTCAGCAGTAGCCACAACACTGTTGTGTTATCAACTTCCTAGTTACTAACACAAAGCACAGCACTATGGGGAAAGTTAGCTCCATCTCAGCCAGACCCAATCAGAGAATCTTATGGGCTGGAAGGGACCTCAAAAGATCGTCCAGTCCAACCCCCCTGCCAGAGCAGGGTCACCTAAGAGTACAACTCACGCAGGACTGCTTCCAGGCGGGTTTTGAATGTCTTCAGAGGAGATTCCACAACCTCTCTGGGCAGCCTGTTCCAGTGCTCTGTGACCCTCACAGTAAAGAAGTTTTTCCACACATTTATATGGAACCTCCTATGCTCCAGTTTGCACCCATTGCCCCTTGTCCTATCACTGGACATCACTGAGAAGAACCTGGCTCCATCCTCCTGACACTCGCCCTTTATGCATTTACAAACGTTGATGAGGTCACCCTTCCGTCTCCTCCAAGCTAAAGAGACCCAGCTCCCTCAGCCTTTCCTCATAAGGGAGATGTTCCACTCCCTTAATCATCTTTGTGGCTCTGCGCTGGACTCTTTCAAGCAGTTCCCTGTCCTTCTTGAACTGAGGGGCCCAGAACTGGACACAATGTTCCAGATGTGGCCTCACCAGGGCAGAGTAGAGGGGAAAGAGTACCTCTCTTGACCTACTAACCACACCCTAATACACCCCAGGATGCCATTGGCCTTCTTGGCCACAAAGGCACATTGCTGGCTCACAGTCATCCCTCTGTCCACCAGGACCCCCAGCTCCCTTTCCCCTACGCTGCTCTCCAACAGATCAGTCCCTAACCTATACTGGTACAGGAAGTATTTTCATTTCATAGGAAAGCTTCGTGAAGAACTTCCAGCTAAACAACTGATATGCAGCACTTCAGCCTTTAGGGACCTCTATAAAGTCCTTGCAGATATGGCCAGACGTTGCAGGTTTTATCTGCTGATCACAGCAACACCCTGTAAATGCTAGCTGCTGTGTCTTAGTGCTTCTTTGCAAGACAAGTGCTTAAGCAAGGGTTTGCTTCCAGAAGTTCAGTACACACTGCACACAAAAATCCCCCAACAACCAACCCCTTCCAATAGCTGAAGAATGACTATCTCTATGGCAACTAAAGCACTAAGTGTGCTCATGCCCAATGTAAACTGGCACAATTTTACAGATGAAGTTAGTATAATTAGGGCACAAATAGGTTGAGAATAACAACTAGAGACAGTACAGAACATTTCAGGTGTAACACTCAAACCATTGCCTGTTGGTAATTTTTCTTATGTGGGGAAGACTGTACAGCCATACAATATAGCAATGCAGGTTGAGACAAAAATGGCTGGCTCCAGTTGTCTGTCTCACCCTTGGATAGTGTCAGGTGACGAACAAGCTTGTCAGGTCACTTACCCATCAGTGTTGACACCCAGCATAGTGTTGAGTAGGGAGAGGCAAAATAGGAAATTACACCTTCACCTCTTGTGTAACTCCACCCTCAGGTTATGTATTGTTACACTGCTGAGCTAACAGACTGCTGCCACCAGGAAAAAGTAGTGCTGTACTTTCCTTTACAGTTGTTGGCTCTGGTTCTTGTCTGATTAAAAGTAAGATGATACAATTCACTCACCCAAGCAAACAAAGAGCATGGACTCATGTCCTTTTGCTCAGTGATTTTTCTGCTACTTGAAGTTAATACCACTATCATGTTAGAAACTTGAGGTCCTGAAGTTAGATACCACAGCTGATAAGTAGTTTTTGAGTGTACCTACTCAATAAGTCTCCCTGAAGAAGCTTTGAATTCAATAGTTTATTTAGAATTGTAAAAGCATAAATGTTACATACAATGAGTAATTGCATATATGTTAGAATCGTACCTACTCAGAAGACAGGTGTGTGCAAACACAAGACAGTCATGCTCAGATTTCCCCCCAGTGGTTTGTTGCTTTAGCATTTATTTCCCAGTTCAGTGAAGCTTCCATAGAAACAATGAGGAACTACAGATATATTATAGCTAGTTATTGAAATGTGTAAAGATAGTTTGACAACATCACTTAGCCCGTCAGAACTACTTAGAGATCTGCCTAGTATTTAAAAGGGCAAAGACTGGACTAGGCAAGACTTACAGCAAATAGGCAACAGGCCTAGTTACAGTTCACTCAATTTGTATTTATAGCTCTTGTTAAGAACAAAATAATTTGTCCCCTTTATCACATTCCAGAAGATATCAATGGGGTATGTATACACACACACACTTAAAAAAACCAACATGTATGTATATACATTTGTAAAATAAGGCAAGTATTTATTTCAGGCTCTGAAAACATTTTTCCAGCCCCTTTTCCTAGTAATACAGTGTATGTTGCAATTTTATTGCTAAAGAAAATATCGTCATTGCAAGCAGAACAGCATCAGTACTGGCTTTAGTCAGTAGTCCAGTTAAGTTAATAATGTTTAAGACACACATTATTACTATGGAAGAACTGTACTTTTACAGAAATACAGAAGACTGGTTGAATTATATTTAGATTGCACCAGACCATTCTCCTGACATAGGCTGTAGTTAACAGTATATACTAAAAAGCAGAACAGCCCCATTTTGGAGAAACAGAGATACCTAAAAATACTATTTCCTCATCTTTTACTAAGTTGTTTTATTAAAAAACAGACAAAGGAAGGATGAGGACACAACATACTTCATCTGCTGCTCTAACAATGCTTTCTTCTGTAAAAAAGGATGCAGGACTGTGGGGAACGGACTTTTGAGCTCATCCAAATGTAAATCCTAATATGACTGAATATGCACACCATTATCTTTGCGTAGCTTTTAAGTATTGCTTGTTAGTATGATTTACAAGGTGCACTCTCGAAGTTTTTTGTCAACCTGCTTCAAGGAGATCCAGGTGTTTAACATGTTTGATCGCAGTTTGGCCCACACCAAATGGTTGTTTAACCCAAATATCTGGGCAGCAAACTGGGCAGCTCCTTCAGGTGATAGAGTAGTAGGACAGCCAAGACCTGCAGAGAAGAGTGCCACTTACCACAGCGTATTTTATAGTCAAACAAAACACTGCCTCTGAAGAACAATTTAAGACAATGTTCATGTCAGCTTCCAGGAACTATGTGATCTAGTTTTAAAACTACTGAAGTGTCATGTGTTCCACTACTTCTAACACTACTGCTTCATGGCAAGCCAAAAGCCAGCATACCAAATGACTCTCCTTATATAGAGGTAACAGACTTCTGGGCCTCCTATTTGCCAAGCATCTATTTGAGTCACTAACAAAGGTAAAAATCATACAGGTAGCAATGCACTGAGATAATAAGAGTTAAGCTCTTACCTACACGAATTATGGTTAAATATATTTTTTATATTTTATCATAAGAAAAATGCAACTATATAACCGAACAAAATTCAATTATTTAAAACCCCATTATTACTAATTCCAATTTCCAACTGGAATGTTTATAGCAAGGATAAGCCAAGGTTTGTATTTTTGCCAAGATTATTCCTATTTAATCTCTGCTCTGTCTATTGGGCTTTTTGCCATCAAGAGGTCAAAGACTCTAATGCAAGGTAGTTCTAAATACTTCGTTTGGTACCAGTTCAGCTGGTTTTCCAGTGCTTTTCCATGTGTTTGTATATGCACATACAGTAGAATACAACAAAATAAAGCTAGGTTAGAACAAGAGTGTAAGCTGAAGATCATCTTACCACTAGGTAGTCTGAGAGAGGACCACACATCCTGAGTACCCCAGTCAGCTGAGAGCGGAGGACAGTTGACAACTGGGTAAGCAGTGTTGCCAGACATTACTGGCCCCAAACCATTGCTTCTGCCAGCTACTGCAACAAACACTGTTGGGATTCCATCTCCTAGAGGGAAGGGCATTCAGAAATAAGCAATCCACCTTGTTCTCTACCACTTGCTTTCGTGGAAACTTTGAGTCCACAATTCTGTTTGCAGATACTTTGTCAATTCCATTACACAGCACTAGAATTTTGTCTCTAACCTCCCCCTTTACAGAAGTATCTTCTAAATTTTACAGCCTTAAACCCCAGCTACTGTTTACCACAACTGAAGTTAGCATGTCTTACTCTGAGGGGAAATCTCAGTATCAGAGGAATAGGTGCTGCTTAGCTTTGTAGAGAACGTAGCCATTAAACCTCTGGCATCTTTAAGCGTTCCTATTAAATCTTACACAGTTCACCTCAAAGTAAGCGTTTCTCAACTATAGTTACCATTATTTGTAGTTTCACTGAGTAGAAAGTATACTCCCACAAAAATAAATAGTTCTTCTCTCCTCTGCTAGGCTATAAATACTTTTGAAGAGATTTTAGTTTTCTTGGTAAAGATGATAATTTAAATCAAGTAACTTTTTTTCCTCACAGCATCTAAAATAATGACCAAGAACATTTTCACAAAACAGGCAGGAAAACACAAAAGTAACATCTGCCTTATAAATAACACACATTCACTCAGCTACATAAACTACTATTCCTCATTTAACCAGCAAGATGCTACAGTAAGAGTATAAGTATGATCAAGCCTCAGGCAAGGTAGTTCTGACACTGGGTTAAAAGCAGAGGTCAGACTTCAGTAATGGAAGTTGTGGCTGAGGAGTAGGACAACACCTTACTCCATAATTGCTTTGTGCAGTCTATAATCTGTCATTATGTAATTAGCAAGTGTAGAACAGCATTGTAACAGCTTGGTGTTCTTGTTAAAAAAAAAATGAAAAAACCCCACACAAATCTTTAAGTTGCCAAGTTATTCTTGAACATGATACTGTTTCAATCCGAATCAATAGTTCTTTGGCATTTACCTTCATATTCTGCTTTGATCCTCAGGGTTTCATCTGGCCCTTTGTGAGCAGAGGTCACTCTTAACTCACAAGGAATTCCAAAGGTTGCACATGCCTTCTTTATTTTTTCACAGTGACTGAGGTCAGAAGAAGATCCCATCAACACCACTACTCTACCTTGGCTCTTTGTTTTCAGAAGCAACTAGGGAAAAGAGTGAAGGGGGGATGAGGAAAAGAAAAGCAGTCAACAAGATTGAAGACATGCAGTTATCGAGGTCTAGACCTGTTGTTCATAAAAACAGATACCTCCACTCTTTCTGCAACCCATTCAAAGTTTTTCTTAACCATTTGCAGCGCTTCAGGAGTCACTTCTTTCAGGTCCCGGTAGGACTGAAAAGAAGGAAAAAAAAACGTATTGAAGTGACTGTTTAGGGTACACAAAGCACTGACTTTGCTACCATAATCTTTAAGAACTGAAATATTTATGCAGTTTCTAGCAATGCCACAGTAAGGAGAACAAGACATTGGTACAGATATAGAACAGAGTGGACACCGAAGCAAGGAAGAGCTATTTAATGAAGTTCCACTCAGCAGGTATATACTACCTTTACATTACAATTCATGGCTATTTGCAAGACAAAAGGCTTTTAACCACAAGGGTGTTAAGGTTTTGGAAGCGTCCCAAAGGGTAAATTTAAGGAAAGACAACTTTTTAAAAACTGGATTTGTAACCACATTATTGCCTGCAGTAACACTGCACCAGCCAACCTAGGTTCTGCATGATCTTACCATAAACCTTGTTTTAGGGAGATGAGCGAATGCACTGTCAGAGCAATTCACTCAAGCATGTCACTACATTAATTCAGGTAAAGACAATAACAGAGCAGTTCTGCTTCCTCATCTGAAAGTCATATCCCTCCTCCCACACACACACTTCCAGATCTTCCCCTGCGGCTTACAGGCTTACAGCCACTTTCTCTCACAGGGTCTCTGTTACTGGTCTCAACAACTGTCAGAGCAGCTCCATTACAGCAGCATTCCCAAACTGGTTATTTCATAACTACTTATCTGGTAATTCAGAGATATTTGACAAGTATGATGTCTACAAGTTTAAGCACAGGACAAGTTTTATTTAAAACTTATGTTTGCAGCCCTCACGTGGACACAGAATGTTAGTAAAACTAAGACAACTGAATATTGAATTCCAAGCTTAACCAAAATAACTAAAGAAAAGCATCCTCCCTGCAGATCCCTTTTATGTATCACCAGATCTCTACTAGTAGAGGATACCATTGTGAATTAACAGGAAAACTTGGAAGGAGACCTGAGAACCAAAGCTTCTATTCTTCCTATCAATTTGTTGTCCAACTATTTTATTATCTGTACAACAGTCAGAAATTCTTACTACCCCTGGAAGCCACACACTTCATTACAATAGCTGCAATCAGTGCTGGTGGGTATTCCTATTGAAGATACACAGGCATAGAATTTTTTTTCTACCATAAATCAGAATCAACTATTTAATAAGAACAGGATCAGACATTAGGTACTCTATGAGCTACTCTGTAACAAAATAAGACTATCTAGAAAAAGCCTCTCTGAAAGCAGATGTTTAACTGCAGGTTTACTTTCTTTATTCTCCTTCCCAACTGATTTAGAAGGTAAAGATTAAAATACTACCTGTTTGTCCTTCTGCTGGCTTCTGTCTCCTGATGGCCACAGTCTCCATGAATCATTATCAATAACATCAGCAAGAACAATTTCTTTTGTCAGAATATTAACCCCAAATTCAATCTAAAAAAAAACAATAAGAATTTTAGGAACTATACAGTGACATATTTCCTGTCAAACCAGGACAGTAAGAAATCAGATTCTTATACCTTCAGGTCCACCAGAGTGCAATTTTGGGGTTGCCATGATTTTTCCAGGATCTCAAAAATAGCTTGAGTAGAACGAGACATAATATCCACTTCAGTCTGGCCAATAGTAAGTCCAGCAAAACAGAATTTTGCTTCGATTATCTGCTCCTCAGACCACTGCGGATCATTATTAGCATCATCCTGTTAAGAAAACCCAAAGCACATACAACATGTAATTTAGGCTTGCTATAAGAGGAAAATTACCTAGTATTATCTTCTAACAGAAGACTTGCTTGTTTATTTTTGAAAGGAAAAAACCAACAAATACAGGCTTCAAATTAGTATTTTATGATTAGCATTGAAAATGTGACAGCAATATTGAAAACACTTGCTTCGACACCTGAACATCTTTAAAAGCACTTCAAGTTTCGACAGTGCCTCTAGAATGAGAGGGTATACTAGACACAACACTTTAGGTTGTAGTTTACAAGACACTTCTTTCAGCACACACTCCCGCAGAAGTTAAAATCCTAAGTGATTAGCTAGCTACTTACCCTCACCATGCAAGTATCCTTTAATTTCTTCATATACATCAACACATTGGTTTCAACTGATGCCTTAGGCCTACATCTAAAGAGTCCTTATACTGTATAAAGAAAACATTTTTCTGTTCCATATACAGTTTAGCTTGTTATTCTTCTGTGGCTTTATAAGATTATATCATAGGCACGTTAAACAAAACAACTGTTGGACAAGAGTGTAAAAAAACATTAGGATAGCAAAATAATCAATATTAACAGGATTGGTCAGCCACAAGCACTACTTGCTTTATTTGTCAGCATTTTGAAGGAGATAATACAGAGCTCTACCTCGGTTTATGTTTGATTAACATTACATGAAGGGAAACTTACCTTGTAAAACATCTCAATTTTGGGGGGATAAAACTTATATCCTTCTTTGACACCAGGGTTTCTCTTGAGGAAGGAGCCAGTAGCAATTCTCCTGCACACCCATTCAATTGGGATCATCTCACAGTGAGCTGCTATGAATGCTGTGTCACTCTGTTTCCTGACGAAAGCTGTTTTGATTCCTAAATATAAAGATGGTAGCTTAGTTCCATTACTAGACACACTCAACAGTTGAAACAAGAGCCACAAACATCTTTAAATGCAACTGAATCTTGTTCTCCTCTGGACTTAGGAGACAAGCTGAATCTCCTCAGGGTATTTTAAGCCCGCTCCGGCATTGTGAATGCTAATCAATGCCATTATCTTCCAGAAGTCTTTAGTTTTGCCAGTTTTATCATGCAGTGCTCTGTTGCAGCTCAGAACTTTATGCTCTGGTCAGAAATCCTATTCTTGCAGATAATTTTGTTCAGAGCTTTTAGAAAATCTGTCCCTCACAATGGTTTGTTTTTGAACAAAAGTTCGCAGCAATCAAGTACCCAACCATGCTCTCTAGTGGAAGACCCATTATACATGCAACAGCATTTGGAGGCTTTCAAATGAGTTAGGGAACACGGCTGTCTTTACTAGTTTGTTTAATAAAGGAGGATGGTGCAGGGAAGAGAATGACTTAGTCCTGCCCTTCATTACAAGTTAACATGTATTAGTGCACTAGACCTTAGTGATTTGTTAGGCAAAAGACACCAAGATTCAGAAGTGCACGAGCACACACAAATGTACTGCAGCAAGTCAACCATCTTACATAAGTCTAAGATGACCCCTCATTAAACAGTGACAGCCAACACATTTGCTGTTGCAAAATGGCTCTTTTTTCAATTTCACTGTTGAGGGAAGTCCCACCTTTCTCCCCTCAGGGCGAGACAACTGTCAAGTGCAACTGGCATCTGCCAGAAACAGAAGACAAAGAAGTTGCATTCAGTCAAACCAAGAAGTAGCTCTATTCCATTCCACTTCCAGAGCCATAAAGGAAAACTCAAAGTCTTAAAATATAGTATTAACATAGACTCTTCGGATTGTTGCATTGCCCTCAAGGGCATAATGATTTAAGTAAGTCACTTCTGAATCCAGGCATTAAGACCCCTGTATGGTTTACTCCTACATTTGTCAACAGTGCGGATGTGTTTCTGAAGGGCCAACATTAGCTGTATTATAAAACGGAGAGAAACTTTACCAGAACTTTGTAAATCATCACCTCTGAAAGAGCAGATTAAGAAGAGTTGCACAAAGCATACAAACTACTTCTATGATAAGGCGTTCACATTATCTGCAGTTTATGCCAGTCAAATAAGCAAACTGGAGAAGAGTCCTGAAAGTTCTTTTGTTGCTTTAAAATGCAGCAGCCGTTTACTCTGCACATTTTTCCACTACACTTGAAGGTACTGAGTACAAGCCATTTAAGGATCTTTGAGAGGTATACAGTACAGCTTCTTCACATTTAAAGTTCATATCTGTAGGATTTTACATATTTTGATTGTTATCTTAACCATCGCCATTTAAGAATTGGGCAAAGGGTCTCATTAATTGTTCCTAAATTAAAATTGGTACTCTTAATCAATTGCAAATATAAACAGAAAGACCTTGGAGGCTTCTTTGTACTGTATGACTTGACATATCTTTGTCTCAGCCCATAAGTTAAGAACTACTTACACAGAAATACAGCTAGATACAACTCTACAGAAACCACCTTTCTCTTTCCCACATATGACACATGCTAGGACTTCACTGTTGGACTAATAACTATTACTACACTTTATAACACGTAATACAACTTCTAGATTAACTCAGCTAGTACCTGAAGCCATTTTTGTGCTAATGCTTCAAAGTGCACTGAGCACAAAGCTACAAGCGGTCTCAAAGATTTCTGGTGCCTTTATTATACTATTTGCAGACTCAAGTCAGAAATCCACCAGCATAAATTCTTCTTTTCAGCTTGCAGACTCCTCAGCCAAAGGCACTTTCTCAAAGCAAAAATACTGGCTCCATTTTTTGAAGTGTGGCGCAAAACCTACTTGAGTGACTAAAGTCAGCTATGTACTCCATGAATGCTCACTTCTAGCATCAGAAATATTTTGAGTCTTTAAAGTAAACATAAAGTTCCAGGGACATTCAACACAGATAGATTAATATACTTGTGATATAGTCCTCATTAAGTGTTTAGGTACAAAGCATACAGAAACTTAGATGTTAACACAACACATACAACTGAGAGGGGAAAATGAAAAAATAATTTAAAATTATACTCTAATTTTATTACATTTATACACAAATTTCATACAGCTTGGACATAGTTTGTTGGTGCCAGTAATTAGCAGTAACTTTTTTGCAAACAGACGTAGTAAGGAAGGTAAGATGCATCCAGCCTGGTATTACAGGCAAGCAGGCGCAGGGGTAGGGAAAAACGAACAAAAGTAGAGGGGACGATTTAGGGATGTGTCCAAACAAGCAGGAGAAACCACTGCAGTGTTATCTGCGATTAGAAGATTACTTTGGATAGCCTCATGTTCCAAATGAACAAGCTGCCCACCACCCAGGGAAAAGCGTAACTAAAAACTAACAGAAAAGACAGTCAAAAAACCCATCAGAGCCTCAAGGCAGGATAAACCAATACATAGAAACAACACCGTTTTGTAGCAATAGCTGTAATATGCAGGCATTATACTCTACTTTTGAAATACTTACCAGCTTCTTGAAGCAACTGAAACACACAGCTAGTTGTTATATTGGAAATGGCAGCCTTCCCTTCCATTCGGTCCTTCCTGGCTGCATTGCCCGCTGTTATTTGGTCTTTTGACTGCATGAGAACACATCCCGGGATATCTGGCAGCTCGTACACTTCTTTCGTTTTACCTTCATTAACTTTTTTACCAAGTTTCAGGTCTAGAGAAACAAATTAAAAAAAATCAGATTTAGATGTAAGGATTTTTTTCCTTCTTTTACTTTTTTTTTTTCCTTTACCAAGGTCACATACTCTATGAGCTGCGTGCAAAGCGAGGCCCAGCAGGCAGGGCCAGACGCCGCCGACCGTGAGCACGAGGTGCACGCCGAGCCCCATCACAGAACAACTTGGACAGGTTTCCCCCCGAGCAGCGAGGGGGAAAGCAATCGCTCCGGCACTGCTGCCCACGAGGCTCCGGCCCCACGAGCGATACCGACGTGCAGCTCCTCGCCGGAGGGAGCGCTGCGCTCCCCCGCTCACCACATACCGGGCACCGGTTTCCACTGGCTGCCGACGGTCGAGAGATGCCGTCTGAGGGGGTGCCGGCAGCAGCCGCGCCACTACCACCAATTGTTTTTCAGCTTTGGTACAAACCCAAAGTTCAGGAAAACAAACGGCGCGAGTGGGCACCGGCAGCCGCTCGGAGAATCCCCCGCCCACGGCGGGTGAAGCTGGAAGATTCGGCTGGAAGCATTCACCTGCCCCTCGCACCTCTCCCACGGAACGGGGGGCAGCCGTGGCCGCCCCTCCGGCTTAAGCGCGGCCACCCAAAGCAAAAAATAAAAGATTAAAACTTTGCAGGGAAAAAGTTCGCTCCCGGGCACTTACAGCCCAAGCCGGGCTGAGTAAGCATCGGCCCCTCAGAAGCGGCACCCCCGACCCATTCCCCCCCCACGACCGTTACCAGCCCCCCTCGGCTCTCAACGGCCGCGGCACGACCCCCACGGCTTGCCCTGCAGGGGGGCAGCAGTTACCTGATGCTGCGGGGGCCATGGCTATGGTGGCGGGAGCGGGAGCAGGCACCTAGGACACAGAACAGAGGCTCAACACACGCTGCCGGGCCCCGCCGCCGGGGTAAGAAGGGGCCAGCGGAAGGGGCGGGCAGGCGGGGCAGCGGGCCGAGGCGCCGCCCGCCAATCGCCGCCCAACACGGCGGGGACGGCCCGCGTTCCTCTCCGCCCCGCCAAGCCCCCCAGCGAACCCCGGCAGTTTCCCTCGCCCCCCTCCCAACCACTGCCACTCTCGTGCAAACACGGCCCCGGCCCACTTCCCGGCGAATGCCGGCGCCGCGCCGCGCCCGGCCCCCGGACTCCCCGCGCCCCCCCATCCCGCGGGCAAACACACTCCCCCTCCCCGGCCAGTTGTGCCCCGCGGGGGCAGCGGGTCCGGGGTCGCGGGCCTGGCTGGCAGCGGGGGAGGGGACGGGGAGAGGAGGGGACGGGCAAGGCGGGGGCCTGGGGGCCGGGGGCACCCCCCCGTATGTAAATGAGGGAGGCCGCGCCGGCAGGCTACCGGCGGCCCCGCGCAGCGCGGCGCTGTTGGCTGCGCGCGGCGCCGGCAGGAGCGCGCGGGAGCCGCCACAGCGGGACCGGGACCAGGACCGGGAGCGGGGCCGCGCCGCCCGCCGCCACGTGCTGCCCGCGCCATGGAGCTGGAAGAGCTGGGCATCCGGGAGGAATGCGGCGTGTTCGGCTGCATCGCCTCCGGTGTGTGGCCCACCGAGCTGGACGTGCCCCATGTGATCACCCTGGGGTTGGTGGGGCTGCAGCACAGGTAAGGGGCAGGGGACACGGGGGTCCAGCAGCGGCCTGGACGGGGCCGCCGTCTCAAACCGTCCCGTGGCGGGCCAGGCCGGACGGCTGCCCTGGGGGTGGCTGGGGCCCCGCGCCGGCACGTGCAGCCAGGAGGGCCCCGGCTTGCCGGTGCGGCGGTGGCAGAAGCGGGCTTGGAGGGCAGCGGAGCGGCCGGGGGCCTGCCCGCTCCCAAGCGTCTTCTGCGGCTTCACGCCGGCGGGGAGCCCTGGCAGCATCCCGGTGGCGAAGCGTAAGGAACGCCCCGCCGCCTCCGACCCCGTCGAAGGAGCAGTTCCCGGGCGTGCTTCGACCTGGGCTGCATCACACTTCAATCTCATCCGCCCCTGCTGCCGGCCCGGGTGTGCGCACGTCCCGCGCTACCCTGGGCCCGCCGTGCACCGAGCCCGCAGCGTGGCCGAGCGGCGGGGATGCGCCCGCTTGTAGGCTGCTACCCGCCGCCCCGTCCCGGGCACTCGGCCACGCCGCGGCGGTATGACACGAGCTCTGACCGCCTGCCGGCGTCCCGGCGGGGGCCGGCCGTTACTCAGCCTGACGCGAGATGCTTTTGTTACATAGGTCGAGACTACTGAAACAGAGTGGTTCGTAAGCATTTTTAGGATTCTACTAGCCATAGCTGGTTAGGTTCATCACCATAATGTAATAAAACTTCTCCCTGACATGGCCATGTAAATCAGACTAACGTGATCCACCTGGATGCAGACCTGCAAAATGAAACTTGATGTGAGAGACGAACTCTATAATGGTCCTCAGCCCTCGATTCCCTTTTGAAGGGCAGTGGGTCGCGACTTTACCCATCTCGGTTCGCGACACTTGGATTCTGCCTCCGTTTGGTTTTCAAAGTAGTAATGCTCTGCACTGACATACACTAATGAATCATTTTTTGCAGAGGGTCTAGAAAGCTATGTGGGAACACATATGCGCAGCCAAACATGCACATGCTAGTTTTGTAGTACCTGCTAGGCTTCCTAAGTAAAAACACCTACATACTATGCTTACCTTTCCATTTGCAACACATGGGCTAAGTAATCACATTCCTGACAGTCTGGGACGGTGGGCTTTTCTACGTACACTTGCAGTGAATAGTTAAAACAATGCATTATTTGTATTTTAGCGGTCAAAGACATGTAAAGGTTGCTCTGAAATTGTTTTGGACCAATAATAGGAAATGGTTTACATTGAGATTTTCTGTTTTTTTAATGGCTGAATTTAATATACTTTCACTGGTAAAATGCTGCATCCCTGTATGGCTCATATACTAATAATTTTCTTTGGGTTGCAGGTGTATCATTCATAAACTATATATACTTGCCAGTGTCCATCAAAAAAGTTTTTAATGGGAGCAATAGAGCTGCAGAATCCAAAGAACAAAGCCATGTAATCAATAGTCTCATTTTAGGTTGTGCCTTTTTTCTGTGAAGTGGCTGGAGAAAAAAACTTCGTTTGTGCAGTTATACACTGATGGACCTGGAGTTTCTGAGTTGGAAATAAAATGTGAGATGTATTTTCGTTACTTTGCAGCTTATATCAATTTTCACTGCAACCTTATTTCACGATTTTTAAATATGCAGTTTTTCCTTTTTTTTTTATGGGCACTTGACAAGTATATTTGATTTCCATGAGCTCTTTAATATAAAATATCCACCGTGGAGGACACAACTGTAGACAGTAATACCGATGTGATTGAAACTGTAAGCAATTCACAAGTTCTACAGGAAGATACACACCTAAAGGCATACATATACTATGTCTGGTTCAGAACTTCTAACTCATTGTCAAAATTTTTAAGGGATGCTTTTTTTAGAGACGTAACCATAATTGCCTGTGTAAAGTGAAAATCTGTTTAATTAGATACACTTTTGCAAGCACTCAATAAAATTCTATTAAATAGCTGAGATGTTAATGTTCCCATTGCCATCTTTAATGTTTTTCTCTTAATCTCTTTGCATTTTACCTACTGTGAGGTGCCAAAGAGGTGGAAGCCCTATGGGGAAGTAATAGGATAATGGCTATTTTCCTTCCTTCTTTTTGGAATGTCTCTTAAAAACCAGAATTAAGATTTAGCATTAACTGTATCAGTAAATTTCACTAAGCCAGTTCTTTTAAACTCAAAAACTGAGAAGTGTCTCTTAACCGTAGTCTTTTAAAATAAGTACATGTGAAAGAGGTATGGTAAATTTTAATGGGCATTCCCAATCAGGCCTAAGTGACTAACAGAAATTTGATTTGCCACTACAATTTGCCACACTATGGGACCTCATAGCAGCCTTCCAGTACCTGAAGGGGGCCTACAGAAAGGCTGGGGAAGGGCTTTTTACAAGAGCACAGAGTGATAGGACAAGGGGTAATGGTTTGAAACTGCAGCAGGAGAGATTTAGGTTAGAGATAAGAAGGGCATTTTTTAGTGTGAAGTTAGTGACACACTGGAACAGGTTGCCCAGAGAAGATATGGAGGCTCCATCCCTGGGGGTGTTCAAGCTCAGGTTGCATGGGGCTCTGAGCAACCTGGACTAGTGGGAGATGCAGGGGAGTTGGAACTCAATGATCTTTAAGGTCCCTTCCAACTCTAACCATTCTATGATTCTGTGATAATACAGTTCTTAGACGTCACCTTCTAATTAGTAAGGATGTTTAGGTAATGACTACTGAACTTAGGTACTCATAGGCATGTTCTTGTATATGCAAATTAGTCCTGTGCAATAAATCGAATTACAGAATTTAGCTCTTAGTTCATCTTGGATTTTAAAAAACAGAATATTCAAGCATGGTGTTGTATCAAACTGCATTTTTGAGATGACTGATCCACAAAGAAGAGGCAGCTCTTGGGAACATGTTCCCAATTTCCAATTTCTTAAATCTTTAACTGTATACATAAAGATCTAGAGCATTTGTTACATGCCACAAAAAAAAAAAAAAAAAGTAGAAATTCTTTGTACATTATGTTCTGATATAGCTGGTTGCAGCAATGTAAAGGACTTTGCTGTGTCTGATAAATGGCCTAAAGTTAGTTGATAGTTTGTATTAGAGTTAAAAAGATATTATGGCACTGGAAAGATTTACTTCAGTGAGGGTGTTTGTAACCAAAAACTTGAAACTGCTGGATTAAGGCACCAAAATATTTGAGCATGTATTCAATGGCATGAGTTTGAGTGGTGCTCATTGTTTCTCTGCAACTATTATGCATAAAAATCAGTGTGCATTTGTAATCAAGGTTCTGGAGCAGGCCCACATAACTAGGCACATCATGAAAGAAAAGAAAGACTTGGAATTTCACTGTCTTGACATAAGCAACAACGTTGAAAGGGTTTTTTGTGTGTGTGTGTGTGTGTTCGGTTTTGTGGGGTTTTTTTTAAATTAAAAAGCAGCTGCTAGATTGTTGAGGCTTAAATTCACACTCCTTTGTAGCGAAAATGAGAACAAGACTTTTTAATCGGCTTTTACTATATAATGGTGAACTGTGAATTAAAATTAAAACCAGTATGCCCCTACTCACAGGCTCATCAAGGCCTTCCACACACTAAGAACATTGTACCAATTTAATCTGAGACCATTTTAAAGTGATTTTCATCTGTTTTTAACACATTTTACAGCTGTGTTAGCAGTGAATTCTCATTATGTTTGAAACTTTAAAGCTGCTAAAGCTAATGCTGTTACTCTGGCATCAACATTAACAAGGCTTAAAAGTGGATGTTCTAAATCTTTACAATTTTTAAGGCAGGGAACAAAGTCACTGCAAAATCTACTGACAGCATGCCAAAATAAAGGCAGATGTTATGGGTAAGGAGAGGATTTTCTTGGGGGTGGTGAGGGAGGGAGGATGAGTACTTTGAATTACAAATCTATTAAACGTCATTTGAGACCTTGACCAGGACAAACTGGCACAGTTAATCTTGGAACCAGTGTGATTTCTGTTAACTTTTTGCAGAATTCCCTGGAAAATATTTTTGGCAGTAATATTGTGTACTGAAGCCTGAGTACTGATTTTATACTAATTTTTAGAAAATGTTTTTTTAAAGGCCCATTCTGTGCAGGTGGAAGTCCTGTTAAGTCACAAAATACCCCTTGTCCCAACTCAGCTGGGTCTACATATGGAATTTGTTAAGAGAATCAAAATAAACAGAGAGTGGACTTGGCCAGCTTGCTTTTTTGTTACTTTCCTTGTTACTGGCCACTATTAAAACCCACACAACAAAACCCAAATATAATAAATGTAAGTTAGGAATTTTTACTTCTCTTTCAGTCTAATAAAATTACTGATTGCTTCCCATTAGCCATCCTTCAAAATATCTACACTCAATATAGCATAATCAAAGTGTTTATCTACATTTCATATGGAACTTCTTGGCTACAAGATAGATTTTTTTTTTAAAGGCTATTTAGCAAGCTATTGGTATCCTGTCTTAGACTGTGAATCTTTTAAACAAAAAGCTTGAAATTGCAATAGTATTTGGATGGGGCTTTTCTGAGAAATATATGGATATGCTATGGGTAATGATCCTGGTACTTTGGGATGTAACATATTTACCTCTTAATTTCATGTCAAGAACCCATTATGGGTTTAGCAGATCCCCCATCCCCAGATGCAAAAACAGCAGAGTTAAAAGTTTTAGTTATCTAACTGCTTGAAAGAGTCCAGCGCAGAGCCACAAAGATGATTAAGGGAGTGGAACATCTCCCTTATGAGGAAAGGCTGAGGGAGCTGGGTCTCTTTAGCTTGGAAAAAAGGAGGCTGAGGGGTGACCTCATCAATGTTTACAAATATGTAAGGGGTGAGTGTCAGGGAGATGGAGTTAGGCTCTTCTCAGTGATGACCAGTGATAGGACAAGGGGTAATGGGTGTAAATTGGAGCATAGGAGGTTCAAGGTAAATATCCGAAAAAATTTTTTTACTGTAAGAGTGACAGAGCACTGGAACAGGCTGCCCGGGGAGGTTGTGGAGTCTCCTTCACTGGAGACATTCAAAACCCGCCTGGATGCGTTCCTATGTGATGTACTCTAGGTGACCCTGCTCTGGCAGGGGGGGTTGGACTAGATGATCTTTCGAGGTCCCTTCCAACCCCTAAGATTCTATGATTCTATGATGAACTGCCAAATTTTGTAATTAACCGTATTTCTATGTATATTTCCTGTGGAATCGTTTGAGCCAGGATGAAGCTAATATACTGGGTAAGATGTTTGTCTAGTAGTGATTGAGTCTGTACGCTGTTCTACCAGAACATTCATGCTATATGTGCTGGTAAAACATTCCTGGGTACTTTCAGAGACACCAAATGTAGATATAGTAACATTTTTATCTTTTAGTTCTGTCTTGGTTTACCTTTAATAGGCCATTCCATGCTGCTAGGTGCCGACAGCCCAGTTTAATTACATGCCTCAAAGCTTACTCTTCCAGGAACAGCAGAGGAGCAAGACCTTTGTGAGCTGCTTTATCTGCTCTTTTTTTTTTTTTTTTTTTTTTTTTTATCTAACTTCCTGCAGGGCTCAGCTCCCTGCATGCTTGTTTTTGGAAACTGAAGTTAAGCCAGATTTCCATTCTAACCAAGTTCAAATCTCTTAGATGTAATAAAATGCAGATGGTCTCAGCTCTTATTTCTGGATGTGCAGTAACCAACTGGAATGAGATAGTGTAAGATGGAGTGGAAAAAGCAGGAGGAAGGTGATGCCAAAATGTATGTACAAGAGAACATTTCAGAGACAGCCATTATATTTATTGTGGCCAGCAGACTTTCCATTACATTAACCTAGCCATAGAGTTGGAGTGAGACTGTTCATTTTTCTTCACATTGACTGTAGTCAAGTTATCGATGTAGGCATGATACAGCTCTCCAGTAATTTTCACAGGATTGTTCTGTTGGCTTGTCTGCCCATACCTTAAATTTGAGCCTAATGCATGGAGTGAGGGTTGTACACAGCATGGGAGTTCATGCTGGGTAGTTCAGTTCAAATAAACTGTCCTGGCTGCTTTCTACTGACTCTTCTGCTACTTTAATTGAAAAGGTTGTTCTGATGGGCTTTTTATTACATTATTTTTAATTTAAGTTCTGTCAGTTGGTTAACCACTCAGCCACATGAGTGCCTGTGCCAAGGCAAAGGAGACCTTGCTGCAGGAGAAGGAACAAAGGATGAGAGTGTGAAGGGAGAGTCTTTTAAGCCAACAGTGATGCGGATACTGCTTGTGGATCCACCAACAATGCAAGCATTTCTGCTCCCTGAAGCTCATTCTCCATGAATTTGGCCCAAATATGTTTTGGTCTACCAGGAAATAATCTAAATGGGCCACTCAGAGGACTTTTCAGGGTAACAGCCCTGTCAAAGACGTGTAAAGTGGCCCATTCATCTCGGTGAATGAGTGTGATTTAGAGAAGAATGGAACTTTTTAATATGGGTCAGAGTGGTGATTGCTACGTTTATCTGTTTTTTCAGTATTGCCATTTGCAAACTGGGGAAGGGACAGATTTGCCCTCACAGTAATGAGAATGCCACCCTGGCAGATAATTGAGGAGGGAGAAGATCTCTGTTTTTATAGGATTGCTGCTCTTGCCATCACTACTTAGTGTTGGTTTTAATTTTAATCAGGATCATTTTCATTATGTACTTTATATTAAGATTCCTAGGAGCAGTTACGTGGAAATGACTTGGTCTGGCCTTTCTGCTAAAAAGGAAACGTGTTGTGGATTTATGTCTAAGAAGGCCTCTCCTCCCAAAGCCTTTCAGCCCTATGGTAATGCTCTCACACATAACCATTTAGCACGTGTCAGATGGTGTCCCAAGTTCCATTTGACTTGCCCGTGAGTGTGCCTAGTTTAAATATTGTGTAACTAACAAATGTAAAGCTGTAGTCAGAGCGGAGCCACAGCGTAAAGTCAGGTGGATATAAAAATTCACTGGAAAGATTACTTGGATTAACTAATGGTATTTTTGAAGGGGCTTTTTTTAATAAATTCTCCTCTACAGCGACATTCTATTTAGCCCAGGAGATACTGTCAATAGGAGACAGACCATAGCTTCAAACAATGGGAATTCTAAATGTGCAACATTCCGGTTATTTTGACTCTAAGCAAAGAGTGATGTGGAACTCTACGTAACTACAACTGAAGTGAAGAGAGGTTGTCTTGATGCCACTTTATCTCAGCATCCTACATATTCAAGTAAATTAATTGTTATCTATGGTAGTAGCACATACATACTAGATGATGCCCAAATGCCCCATGAACTTGACATCTCTTACCATCTTTGACTGAAAATAAATATGAACAGCAGGAAAGGAGATAGCTTTCTGATAAAACAGCTACAAAAAGCAAGCTATGCTTTGCAGCCACAAAACAGAATAGAAGTGGAATCCCTCACAAAGGGAAGTCCACTTCTTTGGACATTCGTCTGTCAGGTAAATCCTGCTCTCTCTGGAAAGTTTTCTTAAGAAAAAAAACCCAAACTTTTACTTGGAAAGTTACTTGTGGGTTTTTTTCTGTCAGTTCTTGCTTCGTGTCTACCCTCTAGTGTTGATAGGAGCAGTTTTCAAGTAGAGACTGCAAGTGTGCTCTGCAATTCTCTTCTCTGACCTAGTAAGAATTTAGACAGCCCTTTGCCTCAGTGCTTTCTTTTTGTGCAGTTCTCACCAAACATCAGCATTTAAAAACAGATACATATATTTGAAAGAACTGCTTATTTTAATGAATAAGTCTTTATTTTTTATTTTCTGAAAAAATAAAGTTTTTTGGGGGACATTGTACATGACAGCAAAGTTTTGATAAGATTTGGATCCTTGTGCATCACTCAGAATTTTAAGTGCAATTTTTTCTTCTTTGCAGTGCTAACTGTGTGCCTCAAGTTAGCCTTACTTCTGCGAGGGCAGTCACACTGCAACAAAAACAACCTTTGAGCTGCTCAGAATTAGGGCTAGCATATCTGAGAACTTGCTGGGCTACTTCAACTCACATACAATAATACACCTTATTTTTTTCCAACTGGGCTAGTCTTGTGTCACGTTAGTGAGCTGAACTGGTTTACAGGGAATCCAGCAAGCATCAGATTGCTCAGAGCAGCATGGAGAAAAAGGGATCTTGTTGCAATGAATTATCAAATCAGCTTCAGCTGCTTTATGCAACATCAGCCTTGCGCTCATGGAACAGAGCAGGTAGAGCTGAACATGCAAATGATCCATAATATTTTTGATACAGTTTTATTAAAAACTAAATTTAAATCTAAATTGAACTAAACTGCTTAAATGTATTTGAGTGGATTATGGTTGGCTCACACATTTTTCTGGTTCACATGTGGAAGAAGTAACCTGTGATTTTACTGCTGCTAGGAATGGCAAGGTCTTCAGCTGGCTCAACATGTTCTAGAAGAATACCTGACTGCCGTGATGGCAGGGACAGATCCCTTGTTTTCCTACCAAAGACAGCAGTTCTGTATGCAAGTAATATGATGCAAGTTCAAGGATGTATCTTTGAACCAACTCCATGCAAAGAAATAAGATTTTTGAACTAACAATGATACTAGTATTACAAGCCAAAGAAGGTTTATACTGAGAAACCAGTGTAAAATATGAAAAGTGGTAGATTAGCATACACTGAAACAACTGTATGTCCATGTCAGTGTATAAATGAGTATGTTCAAAAAACCTGTAATTTTCTAGGGATCTTTCTCTGACTCCTCAAAATTGTTTGCAAAATACTAGTCAAATAGCAGATAAAAATCTACCTTGGTAGAAATTATTTACCTTTGTAATGTCTCTCATAAAAGAATTAACAAGAAAATAATTAACCATAAAGCAGTAAAAAAAGCACTATATCCAGTAATATTTTTTGTGTGAGATTTTGTGAAGAGGGACTTGGGTGGAATTTAGGCCTCTGCATATAAAAAAAACTGGTGGCTGTTGTTGCTGCTGCAGTAAGGACTTTACTGTTTGACTTCAGTTGTGCCCTTGTGTGTGCCCAGAACTGACCTAGCTTTGGCAGAGCTGTGTAGGTCTATGCCCAGACATGACTGAGATCCAGAAATTAATTGTTCTGTTTGAATACACTGAAATAAAAACCCTGGAAATGCATGCCTTGCAGGTGGTATAGGCTGTAGAGTACTTACATATAATCACAGTAGTTGCTAGTAGGATTTTAATGGTTAGTTACGGCACGGCATTTGTCACTTACTGTGTCATTGTTTCCTGCACTGTTCCTATGTTTTCTCTATTTCATTTGGTTACTGGACAAGGCAGACCCCTTGCCCATACAGAACGGAGACCAGAAACTGATCAACTTTGTGTACTTTCTTTCTGGCTCATTGAATTCTCCAGTACATTGCTGCACTGATATCACCATACCTTCAGTGGGCAGATGGGGATGGTCCCCTACCCCAGCACAGGCAGGTGGTGAGGCCAGGAGGAGCATAAATGCTGATAAATTAATTAAGTGTTGTGTTTTCCCTTGTCTAACAAAAAAGAAATTCTCTTATGGCTTCAGCTGTTTGGTCAATTGCAGAGGACTAACTTGCTAGGAAGGTCATAGACATAGTAATTGAAAATGATGAGATGAAATTTTAACGGTACATGTTTTCTTTGATCAGTCAAAGTGTTATTTTCTTTCAATTAAGCCTGTTAATTGTGGCATATAGGTGAGCCAAGGCATGTAGACAGAGGTTGTATCTTTTATTAGACTAACTGATATCACTGCTAAAATCTCATAGTAAAGGGTTATGATGGGAACTCATACCTTGTTTTTGTTTAAATGACTGAAGGTGAATATATTAAAGGGTGGGAAGCATGTACTCATGTGGGCAACCCACACAGAAATAAGTCTATTTAATTTTTTACTATCTGAGACAATCTCTTTGCATGCTAATTTTGTAGAAAGTTCATTAAACCAACCTGTTGTATGGCTGATGGATCAGCATACAGCTGTGTTCTGTTGAGGTCTTGCATTTCTTCCTGCTTACAAAGCCTTTCTAACAGTAACTGTTTGCCTTCTGTTACTGTGTGCACTCTCTCTGTTAATAGTTTCTGGAAGTGAAGTATGGTGTTTTCAGAAGCACTTTTCTTAAGTGGAACAGGTGACACCTCTGTAGACAAAAGCAAATAGAGTGTACAAGTCAACGAACTGCTGACACTGAAGTTTAGCACATGCTGGATTTTCTCCATGCTGTCCTTCTGTTATGCTCTTTTGGCAGGTATTTCCTGGTGTTGTGTAAAGGGTCATTGTAAAACGGCAAGTAGGAATTAAACAGACCTTGTAAAAATCACTCATATTTGAACTTTCACCTTTGCCTAGCTCCTGCCTTCTGCAAGACATACTTATCTAATAAGCCATAAATGAAAGTCCATTTTATCACATAGAGTTAATCTTTTTAGTACAGTTTGTGGTAGTGAACTGAGCAGGTTGAATTCAGAAATGTTGTGGTGTTTGGATCTGTTTTCATCTGTCTGTAGACAAGATATCATTTTAGTATTAGAAATAGGGGCATTCTTCCTAAAAACTAAGTTGGTCATTCCTCATTGTTGGACTTTCTGATTGTTTAGGGCCTGACAATTCTGCCAGGAAGAAAACAAACTCTTGACCTTTCCTATACCAGAGTGCACACTGCATACTTTATCCATCCCTTCATTTTTCTTTCAGTGATTCTACACCGTATCTTCTCTTTGGAATACCTTTCTTAACCTGTTTTCTCTTGTACAACATGTTAGACATTACATATTAGACATTACATGTTAGACAATATGTATGTCTAAATATGTAACATCTCCTCTTGTTTACTGACGAATAGTATAATATGAGGAAAACACAACCGTGACTGTGATATTGTCCCCATTTTCCTCTGAACATCACAGGTAATCTAGATATCTTTGAAAAATCTTTTTATCTTTTCCTTGCACTGGATTCTTACCAATCAAAGAAGTATTTCCTGATGTTTACCCTCATTTATACCAGGGATGAGGACTGAAATAAAGAAATTGGTGTTTTCCTTAGGCCCACATTATTATCAAGACTCTTTCCTTTGAAGATCTTTGAGGGTGAGAGAAGAATGCTGGTTTGGAGCTTGGTATTAAGTTCTAGGATCTCTTTTTTAAAAAACTTTTTTGAGTACTGCAAACTAGAATCTGGCATCCAATTCAACAGCAGTGTATAGATGTGTTAAAAAGTCAGGGGCTCTTACCATCGTTCCATGTTTTTCTCTTGATACTCAAGGATCCTGTGTTTGATGCAACATCTTCCACTGAAACTTAGAAGAGAAAAGCAAGGTGACTAAGTATTTTGCAGAGATTTGCAAATCAAAGTCAGTAACACACCAAAAAGCTTTATACTACAAAAGCAAATGCATTGGTACAAGTGACCTAGAACATGAGAATCTTCTATAAAAGTTAGATGCTGGGCTGGCACACAAGGTCAGGGTGGAGACACATTTATTTGGCAGATACCTTGAACAGCTCAATAACTAAAGCTTCTTTTCTGAAAGGTTATTGTTTTACTGTCTCCTGTGTCAGCATTCACAGCACAGATTACACAGTCCTTTTCCAGCATGCTAAAATGTAGAACAGCCAGGTTGGCTTGGTATTGACCAATTCCATTCACAGAGAGCAGAAGTGAGCAGTAATGTCTTCAGTTTCTGGATTTGGAAGAAAATGTCTATCTTAAGAATGTGATCAAGCACAAGAATGAGGCAGGTGAAAAGCAGTGGTGTCATCCCATGGCTATGTGGATGTCACTGCAGCCTCAGCTAATGGCACTACCCATATGGTGCCCTTGGACACTCCATTAGGGCTCTGATTCACGACTGAGGACAGCTGGCTTAAGGATGGCTCCAGCGGTTTTTGCTCCAGCTGACCATCTGTCCTCTGCTGCAGAAATGGTTCAAGTCCTTAACTAATATTTGTGATGTTGCAAATTATTATCTAACATCTTAAAAAAATCGGAAATAGTTCTGGTTTACCATAACTCACTGAGCTATAAACTGCAGTGGCAAAGTTGCTTCTACAAGAGCATCTCAGGGGCAGGTGCCCTTGAGAGCTGGTGCAGTTGGCCAGTCATGAGAGGCCTTACAGCAGACACAAGGCTAGCTGTGTGGTTCCTAGATCAGAGGTCTTTTGATACTAAAATAGGAGCAAACTGTTTAGAAAACTGATTCTGCTTTAGCAAAATTAATATAATAATTACAAGTGCTCAGATAAACATTTCTGTCCTGGATTTTTCTATCTTGACTGTGGTGTGAACTGAATCAATTAAGTTTGCCTTTTTTTGGAGCCCCTGCACTTGCCTTGATTGAAACAAATTCCCACAGTTCTAAATGGTATGAGCTTGCAGCTCTTTTATCTATAACTCTTTGCATGCCTGCTGGATCACCTCTAAAACCTGCCATGTTTTCTAGTACCATTTCACTGTATCTCACTTAAGCTTCCAAAAGCACTAAGATTCTCCAATAACACAGAATGCTTCTGTTACTTTCACTTTCTGATAACGCTCTTACTTCTGAAGTCCTCCAAAGATGATGTCAGTTTGCTGAGTATTGCCTACGTGACCACGCAGATAGATTTTTCAGTTATTTTCCCTCCCTTTTCTAGCCACCTATTTCACTTCTCCAGCACGGGTCAGCAGACAACTTTTAAGTTTGATTTTAAGGTCTTTATCTCATCGCTGAAGTTTTTAGTACCTGGTAGGAGACTTGAACTTTCGCATCCCCAGCTCGAGGGACCCAGAGGCTGTCTTCTTAAGATACAGTCAACTTCATCATAAAATCTCATTTTTCTCCTGGGATTCCCAAGATGCTCATTTTCCTTCTGCAGTGCACGGTATTCGTACTTTAGATTCTTGTACTTTGTGCGACACTGTTTCCAGTCTCTGTCTATACCACGCTTCATTAACCTTCTGGCAATTTCCTCAAATATTTCTTTATTTCGTGTGGCTCCTTCAAGCATTTGTTGTATCTTTTCATCTGACCATATGTTTATCAGAGCTCTGACTTCATTATCACTCCAGTGTTTTCCTGCTCCAGTATCATTAACTGTAATAACTTTGAAGTGATTTTGTGCTTCTTCCAAGGGAATATGATTCTCTGAAAATATAAATGAAACAACAACTGAGTATTGCTGAATATACATACATTGAAGTGTAATTGTAGCTAATGACTTGGTAACAAGTTGAAGGATTAATTACTGTTTATAATACCTTGTTATGAAAATATTTTAACTTTAAAATGTTAATATCCATACATGATTACATTAAAGTATGCAAAATATGTAGCAAGTTAAATGTCTTGTTTCTCCACGGCATCTAAAATTCCAAATTCTGTCAGTGTAATTTTGTTGCTGTTGTCAAATTAAAGACAGATGTATCCAAGTGCTACATGCAGGAAAGCAACACACCTTTAGCTTTAAAGCAACAAGATACCAGCATTGATAAGGAAGTGACTTTCCAGTGTGCTTACAAATTAGAATGCCAAGGCAAAATATCATGCAAATAAAAATGCTGCTGGGGATTCAACAGAAGGAAAAAAAATCTTACCTACATATTCAGAAGTAGGCAGATGCTGCTTATCAGTTAAGTATAGAATGCAGAGTTGAGCTACAGTATTAATGCAAGTTTTGCTCATGACAGGGAATAGAGATATGAAACTGATTTTTAAATCTAGTGATAAAGCTAGACTGGAGTCAGAAATAGATAAGTAGAGCCGTGTTTACAGTAGAGATCTGGTTTTTCCAGCTTTGGAGCTGAAGCTACAATTTTTTACTGAAGCTACAATGCAATTTTGTTTCAGAATAAATTCATGGACGTTAATACTCACCTGTCCCAACCATCCGTTTTCCTACTGGTGTACAAGATCTGTCTTCTGAGGTAGTGCTCACAGAATCATCATCTATAGAAACCAACAGTTTTAAATAAAGTAGACTTGGACTTAGACTAATAAATTGCTAATATTATTGTCATCCTCTGCAGCCAACACCTATCTTAAGTTTAAAATGTCACAACCTATTCTGCCACATGCCTCTCTAAATAAAATATTTTTTTTGGCATTTCTTAAGCCCTATCACTCTTTCTGCCCTGCATTCCCCAAAAGGTAGCTGTAAATACAACACAATTAAAATACTTGATTAAACACACGGACCTTCGTGGATCATTTGTATCTCACATACAAGTTGATTTTCAGAACATGTTTGTACACATGACTTAGCACAGGTGTGCCTGCCCATTTTTTTCCTAGGTGATATGGGTGGAGCAGGCTTGGTGAGGCTTTGATGCTGTTTGGAAAGGCACACGTCTGCAGATCCACTCACACCTAATGGGTCTTGGACTGCAGCCTTTCACTTGGTGGGATCATGCAGGCTCCCCCACTGCTGTCATGGAATGAGAGGGGACTTGGGCCTTGGAAGACCACTGTCCCCCTCTCGAGTCTGGAAGCTGTGCAAGTGATTGGGATGCATTAAAGAGGAGCGAGAGGCACAGGCACCTGTTGACAGATTTTGCATAAGCTGCATTTCATAATGCTGATGGGGCTTTTCTCAGCTCTTTGTTTGTTGCCCTGGTACAGCAGAAAGAAACTGAAAAGAGACCTTTGCTCCTCAGTCCTGTTCATTCTCCTCTTTAGGAGTCCTTTTTATCACCAAAAACGGTTTAGCATCCATTTTAGTAAACTGCCATGGTGGGTTTCAAAGCTGGGCTTCGAGGCATGCCTCTCCCTGATTGCAGGAGGGAGGGAAGGAAGGAAGCTGGTTTTTGTGGAGAAGGTTGCATACTTTTGCCTTCCTTTAGGAGACAACCATGTTTATTTACTCTTGTGTGAAAGGCTAGTTTCTGATACAGAGATTTTGCAGTGAAGATAAGTGGAAACCAAACATTTCAATCATGCTTTTATGGAAATCTTTAGCTTCAGCTTAAATTGTGCTTTCTGTAGCTAGGGATGGCTCTATCCAAAACTATTCTATGTGGCTTGAATGGAATTTATACTTGCTTTATAACTTGCTTTCTCTTAACTGATCTGGAAAATATTTGTTCTCATAGGCCATACGTGGGAATAAATTTTATACCTATGGAAAACTTAGAAACTATACTACAAAAAAGTGGGTTTTCTATAAATAGGCTACACCATAACTCTTAAGAAAAGTCTTACCGTCTGCCTTTAAAACTTACAGCTATTGAAAATACAACCTTGGGTCAAAATGGAGCAGTAGGTCTACTCCTGAGCTCTTGAATGGTTTGTTTGGGGTTTTTTGTTTTTGTTTTTTTAAACTATTACAAAAAAAAATAATGGCTTTAATTTATGTGTTCATTCTCTCAACCATGCTGGCTCTCTAAACTCTTTCTGCCTTTGGCAATGGCACTTGTGTACTGCTGACTTGGATAATTACTATCCTTAATTAGATATTACATGACAGGAACAGGAAATTTGTGTATATAAGGCAAGTTGATTTGCATGACATTTTATGCTGTGTCACTGTGTATGATCTTTTCTCTTTGCATTAGCATGACATCACTATGTGTCTGAACTTTCAGGGATGCAGCTTTACTTTATCCTCAAAGTAACTTGTGTTCCTGTGTGTCATTGCTGTGATGGCATTGCTTTGATGTTGTCCTCAGTGTCATACTCCTTACAGTTGTCTTTCCTAATCAAGACTAGGCTATGCGAACAGTTGTAAAAGCTGTGTCAGATAGAGTGTCTCACCACCCAAACTCCAGCTGACATAATTGCTGAGAAGGAAGCTCTTGCCTGGACCACAAAAATACTGATGCATACAATAGAAATGGTAGAACCTTACAGTTGTAAAAGGACAAAGAATTGTTGTTCACAGAATCATTATAATAGATTTTTTATTCTTTCCATTAATTCTGAGTGTAAACTGAACTACCATAAAGTATATTTTGATACAGGATGTCAGGTGAATAGATTTCAACATCACCATTATTTCCTCTGATGCCTTTTTTTCATTACCTTCCATGGTTTCTATGCTCATTTATTCCAGAATATTAATATCCCTACTGTATTCCAATGTTAAATTTTGATGTTTTTAATAAAACAAGTATTTTCCTGAATACTTGTCACAGAATGTATTATTTCAACATATTGCTGAGGCTCTGATTTCAATTTTACCTGTAAAATAATTCAGAATATTTATGGTAATTGTTTGATAGTAAATAGTCTGAAATTAAATGCACTGTCATGAAGTACATAGAAAGGACAGCATAAAATGTTCAGTGTTTCTGAGACAGCTGTTAAGCTCCACATTTTATCCTCTAGCAATTGTATATGATAAAGAACAGTATTTGTGTCACTATCCAATGCAGACTTACCACATCTAGCATAATAAGCAATATGTTGACTGGGAAAATAAGATCTTGTTTTTAATTGAGGGACAGAGAAATAAGTGTTTATCCATTTTTGCACTATGAAACCAAACAACAACCAGGTTTTATCACAACCTAGAAGTAGTACAGGTATCATGTGTGGGAATAACATATGAACCTTAGAAATCTGCAGTTCCTAGTAAAATAGAATGTGCTGTTATAACCACCAAGACGCAGTCTTGACCTACCTAGGTCAATCGTCTCCTTCTTTATTTTTGTAGCTTCCAGAGCTGCTGGGGCAGAGTTGGCAAAATCCCCCTCATCTTCAAGGATTTCTGTAAAAATAAAATGTACAGAGTTCTTATTAACTAACCAGGTCTTGAGTTATGTCTTGAGGATCACTAACTTCAGAATGCCATTAATGATAACTGTTGTTAAAATATTTAGTCTCTTAATACATTATAGCTGCCATTTCTCTGCAGCAGTATATGCACTTATAAATAACAGCTGTATAAGGGAAGTTTATAGATGAAATGTGCAAACTCTAAAGTTATTTAAACCTGAATCAGAATCATCAAATGGTTTGCTGATTGTGGCCATGTGACATGTAGTAACTGGTGAGCCTCTAAGCAGCAGAACAGGCAAGATGGTGGCTTTCATAAGGGATGATTCGATACGTACTCCAAGCGAGTAATGCCTGGGCTCACCGAATTAGCCCCAAAAGGAGCAAGGGTCCCATCACAGACGTTGCATCAGGCTGCTGTGCCTGGACAACTGATCTGGAATGCTGTGTGCTCACGTGGTAATGACAAAGTCCTAAATGCCTGTCCTCAGAGCACCCCCCCTGCTGCAGCTTGCGAGGGGGTTTACATCACACAGCTGGGCTCCGGGCAGGGTGACAGAGGTGTCCCTGGGTCCCCTCCATGGGGAGGAGACCTTCACTCCTCTGCCATTGGCCCTCTGGTATTTAAGAGAGAACTCCACCCTCCTGCCCTGGGACAGACAGATGGACAGACAGGCGGATGATGCAAGTGGCCTATCTGATCCTCCCTTCCAGGTGAGGACACTGCTGTACAGATTATTAAATGGTGAAGGCCACACTGTGGATCAATGACAGCGGTTTCTGGCTCCCAGCCTGTACTCAGTCCATTCAAGAATATTGCCCTTAACATTGAGCAATAAAGCATAATCTAGAGAAATTTAATTAAAAATTACCCCCCAAATCAATAAGGCCTTGTTTATATCAGATGTTCTTTACAATGTGACCAGCTGGCATCATGTGCCTCTTTTTTTTTGGATAGGGAACCTCACTTTTTTTCTAAGCCACTGTCTAGAGTGTTCTGAGGCAGGGCACAAGGAGAGTGAGACTGAGCCAAACAGAACAAACCATCAGCAGTTTCTGGCATGGTTAAAACACAGGGGCTCAGTCCACATTGTTTAGTGAAGCTATACACAGTTGCCAGAAAATGTGCTTAATCTCTTTGTTGCATGCGAAGCATTGCTCACAAGGCCACCAGAGCAACGCTGTCACAGTCTTTCCTTTTACCCGCTCAGTCTGATACAAGCAGTGTTCTCTTCTGGCACTCTGTCACTATCGCTGTTAATCCTGTTTTCTGGCTCATGAGGCAAGATTAGTAATTTGTCTCCTAATCCTTACTATCATGTGTGTCTTGTATAGTATAAAAGGGGAGTGGGGAATGTGAAACTAGGGAAAAATTTTCAGCATGAGGCCTGTGGTTATCCTCCAACAGTTGGCAAAGTTGCTGCAGTCTCTGTCATGCGGATCTATGAGACCAGATACAGACAGCTCTGGATGCACAGTTAAGTGTGTCTGCCACCTGAGCATGCTTTGGGCTAAGACAGTGAATAATCAAGAACTTTTGCTTTTGCACTTCTCTGAAACACCACTTCTCACCAGCCTGGGGCATATGTATTAAAACATTATCTTTTGACTTTATATGTGTGTCGCGGACCGAGATAGGCAAAGCCGCGACCCACACCCCCACCTCGGGGGAATCGAGGGCTGAGGACCGCTCCCTGGTTAAAATTCCAAGCACACAGCAGTAAATGTTCAAGAGAAGCCAACATTAAATGCCTAAGTATGTAGTGACTTAAGATCTTGCCTTTAAACAACCAAATTTTAAGTATCCCTTGCTTTGGAATGTATCTTGGTAATGTCATGACTTACTCCACATTTGTCATGAGAGGGACATATAGTAAAGTATATAGGGCACCTAGAAACCTAAAAAAAAATTACAAAATCACTTGTTAAAAACAAAATACTTGCTGTAGATATTTTTTAAGAACATCATGCTACTGGCATACCTTAAAATTCCTTGTTTTTATCTCCAGTGTTGTTTCCCATGACACTTCAGATTTAATCAAACACCTATATACAGTCCGTGGTCATAGTGCAAAGTCTGACACATATGGAATGGACATGGACATGGAGTTTGAATTGACTGACTACTGCTTGTGCAAACTGAAGTAATTTGCTCTTCTGAATAGATTTCTGCAATTCACTGTCCTTAAAAGTGATCCCATGAAATAGAGAACATCAGTCAACATGAATAAATAAGGTTTTATTTCCATATTGATTTAATATGGGTATCTTGTACCAGAAAAGAGAAAAATTTACGGTGGCTCTAGCCTTTTCGAGGCTTATTTTGCAAAAAACTAAACGGGTTTGGTGATTGCTATGATGCCCCTGCACCCTCTGCTGGCCAGTCTGCTGAAAAAGCTACTTCAGGGCAGTGCTGCCACAGAAATTTCAGTTAACTGTCAACAGTCTGCCGAAGAATGTATAAGGATTTATTTACCTCTGTCTTTTCCTTCTCAGGTGGGCATTTTAGCAAATGCATGTGGACAGAGGAGAAAAACCATGAAACATGAAATAACTAAGTATTTTCCTGAAACTGGTGCATTTGTCTTTTGACTAACACCACCTTCATTTTTTCCTTACTGGAAAACCTGATTGGACTGTTTATAAAGATTGGCAGTGGCAATGATGTCACTGTGGTTAATAACTCAGGTCCACGTGTAAGGTCGTGAGAAGCACCTGCACTTCTGAGGGAGCTTGTGCACCTCTGCACATTCATGCATCTGCAGTTACCAGAAAGCAGGTATCTGCCCAGGCTAACTAGTATGTATCTAGACAAGCATCTATAACCGACTGCAGAGTACATTACCTCCATGTACTAATTAGTGAGATACCCTGATACATGGGAAACAGAATTTCTGAATACTTGTTTATGTCAAATAATTTTTTTTACCATTTTTTAAAAAAGGCACGTGAGTATATCTATATTAATTATAATTACATGCTTGTGGAGAAACAGTTTTCTACAAAAATTCTGTTGAATATGGAGTAGTCCTTAAGAAGTCACATCCTAAAGGCTATCGACTGTCAAACATCTACTGATATCAAAACCAATGTAACATGGTATCCCTGCCTGCCTTTTGCACTGTTTATGAGCAAGTTGATTTATGAACACAGAGGTACATACAATCTCTTTACTTACCAGTTTTGCACTTAAGGCATGCACCACAATTAAAGAATAAAAGGTCTCCATGACAATACAGTGTAAAGAGCGTGCATCTTTTCCCTGCTTTCTATAATACCTAATTATCTTACCACTAATAATACTGAATTCTAGCTGTTTTTTACCACCTGTGATAAAATTATTAGAGTCTGTATTGTTAATTTGAGAATGAGATAAAGAATTTTTGGAACTGCAACTGCATCTCTTCATGATGAAGTGCTGTGGTTTTGCCTTTTTTTCCTCACAAGAGTTTGAACAGTAGTCTTTAGAGTGAATAGACTGAACCAGGGACATTTCTGAAACACTTACTCTTTCCCCACAAAATGAGATTGCAATTACAGTTACCCAGGAACAAACAAACACAGTTAAAATAGATATATTTGACAAGGGAAATGGTAACCAAGTGGTAACGAAGGTAAGCTATAGATTTCGTTATACCTGACATACTAAAGGAATGATGAAGTGTCACAAGTGAGTACTCAGAACTTTACTAGAAGTATTCAGTTAACTTTATCTTGAATAACTCGTTTGGAAGACTGCAATCCCAAAAGTTACAATATTACATAGCTGCAAACAGTTGAAAACTATCTCAGTTTATTGGCACTTCTGAATCTATGTATTATTATAGTGTCTTAGAATGGTTCATTTATATGTAGTAATTTTACTTGTTGATGGGAGAAATGGAATTTGATGCATTTTACAAGTAGTTTTAATTGAATCCCACAAAGTACCATTTATGATTTCTTAGATATGTTGTCTTTCTCAATATGAAATCTATAGGCAATGCACTTTACATGATAATCTGTTTTTCCTATGGTGACCTGATAAAAGGCCAGTTATATATTTCTTTGTTAGTAAAATTAAATTAATAAATGTAACTACTCTTGAATGGTAAAACAAAAATATTACTATCCAGTATATCTCATGTTATCTCTCATGATTAAACATGGCTTGACTTAATTGTCATACCTGTTTCTTTCACTACATGCAGAGCTGCCAGATTCTCTGGAGCAATATTTACAGTAACATCATCTGTCAGAAGATTTTTAATTTTAAAATCATTCAAGTCCACATTTTAAATTCTGTAAGACTACTCCTTAACACCTAATATAGACCATATTCTGCCTCATGCTGCTGAAAGAGATCATGAGGTCCTCTATTGTGGACAAACCCATTAGCCTTCAAGACTTGTATGTGTTTCAAGCGGAATATTAAATTCCCACTTCCCATGAAAGTTATGCTTTCAGGTGTAAACCATGTCTCTTTGTAAATAGTGTATGACCTTCATATTCAGTGCTACTAGTGATACTCTTAAATGAAGTTTCATCCCCTGACATGAGCATTTACACAATTATATCAAATACTGATCACAGTATATTGTGAAAAAGAGACTGTCATATTAGTTTATGCAGAGAAGACTGAACAATTCTAATCCTTGAGAAAACATAGTTTAAGTAAATGCAGTAATACATTGCACTCAACTTGCTTAAACTAGTAGTGCCCTCTCCTTTACATCTTGGGTCATGATTCTTTGAAAAGATTACTTACTAGACTGTTTTTATCAAATTTAGCAGAGCACTGTAAATGTGCATGTGTCTCTATTTATTGAAACTATGATTTTCACTGGCAGTATCTCTTGCTTAAAATTGTTACAGGCCTCTGCATTTTCTAACCATCATTACGATGTGGGCTTATTTTAGAAATCCATATTAACGTATTACATTTAGAGTTTTAGATAAAACAGAAGACTTTTCAGTTTACCTGAGTCAGAAACTTTCTTTGTATCTGCAACTTGTTGGTCTTCTGACATATTACTAACAGAATCCTCTTCACCTGTGTCTCCAGGCATTTCTGCATAAATAATGCTATGTTAATTAGGACCCCACATTTGTGTACTACATAAGAACAGCTGTGCTGTGTCAAATCAAAAGATCTGTCCAACCTAGGATGTGCCTTATGCCAGCAGGCAGTAGCAGATGCATTAGCAAAGAGCCTAGAAACCACAGCTGAAGAGTGAATATTCCCCCAATGGTGCTCCTGTAGTTTTCAGCCAGAGACTCATGTTTTTCTTTACTTCTTCCATTACTTTACTAATTTCTAGTCTTATATTTGACCACTGTAATATCATCCCCTGTGTAGGGCTCTTACTATGTAACAAAGAGTTTTATTTTTAATTCTCATCTTGAACAACAGGCCTGTTTCTGGTTGTACATAACAAGAAAAAACATTTTAACTCCTGAGTAGTGCAAGTTCACCAGTCTACTGAAATTCTGCATTAATCCATCCATTACCAAGTTATTTGTCAATAATCACACCAAAATAAAGGTTAGCTGTGCCAACATTCTTGGTGCTGTTCCTTTTGCTATTTTCACAACAGTTGTCTTACTAGTTTGGGAGTCTTGCGCCAAAGACCAGTAAAATGGGGCTACTGGGAACCATAAGAGAAAGACAGTTTAAATGTTAATTTTCTTAACACATGTCTATAACTACACACTTCTTTTGCTCAATGTCTTCTGTTTTCCAGTAACACAGTCTAACCATCTCTCTCATCCATTTTTTCAGCTGAACTAGAAAGTCTTTTATGCCATGATTTTGACTGGAATGATCTCTCTGTATCACTTTATCTTATCCTACATCTTCATCTTTCTTCTTTTTGTTTCTCAGTTCTATTAAAGAAAGAATCAACCTGAAAGATGATTACTTACAATGTGAAGTGAACAACTGAACAAAATAGTAAATCTCCATTCAGTGTTGTCTCCCCCAAGCAAATTGGTTAATCTAATTGGTTATTTTTTTTATTTTTTTTTGTTGGTTATTTTAATGTCCCTTTAGTGCTGGAAAACTAAAAATCTTAAATGATAGATGGATATAAAGTACTTACCTATGGAGTCCTTTTCTGATTTTGCTTCTGTCCATTCTGGAGGCCTCTCACTTTCATCATTATCTGATTTACTTCCTTGTTCCATGTTGCTGTGCCCCAGAATAGCATCCAGTTCATTAAAAAATTTCATACTTTTAGTTGTACTCCCTGAGTCTTGGGCGCTTTTTATACTCTTGTATTCATGTTTCAGATTTTTATATTTTGTCCTGCACTGCTTCCAGTCCCTGTCAATTCCCAACTTTTGAAGTCTAGCAGCAACCTGTTCAAATATTCTTTTATTTCTCACTGTCCCCTCCAGTTGTTGCTGGATATTTTTGTCTGACCATATGCGTATCAGAGCTCTGACTTCATTAACAGTCCAGTGTTTTCCTCCTTCGTTTGCTACTGTTGGAATAAAAGACGGTGGTTTTGAAGCCTCTATTGCTGACGTTGGATTACCTGCATCGTGTGGGGTAGGGAAGAGACACAGATACAGGTTACCTGCATTGGGCGGTTGGGGTGGGGAAAGGACAGAGAGAATAAGGATGAAGTATGCAGTTTCCTTTTATGACTTGTCTCTACAGGGGAAAGATAGAGCAGAGCTGACATTAAAATCAAGCTATTGGTTATTAATTTGCCAGCATTTTTGTTAGTCCTGGCACCATTTTTGCCATCTCTTGAAAACCAGTATCAAGATAGCACAGGTACATTTAATTAGTCTGAGAGGAGCATTTCTTCTGCTCCCTAACACATTAAACTTCTACTTGTCAAACTTGTGAGAGTAACCAGGGAGCTGTTTCGTTGGTCAGTCATGAGAAGGGTGCTGCCGTTTGAAAGATAGAAAGTGCTGTGTCAGCACACTAATAAATTGGGCTCTCAGTCTCTGACACTAACATCAAGACTTAATTTTCTGCATTCACATCATACCTTTGGTTTTACACACGTGGAGAGCTTTCTACTGGGTAGGGATCTGAAAAATCCGATCTCTAACTCTTTTAAGAAAGCTCCCTTTTGCGGGAAGCTGAGGAACAGAGACTTTTACCTTAAGTCACATAAGAATATTTGTGTGATAATGAACCCAGATCTCATAGTATAGAACCTCTCCTTTTCTCAGTGCAGTCAAAAATATTAAGGTTTTTTTAGTAAAAATTAAAATTTTAGTTATCTTACTCTGCAGAACTAATTTTTTTTTTTTACTTTCTCCTGTCTTGAACTTTATTTTTTAATATTAGGAGGTAAAGGATGCCATGCAATTACTTAAAACACTGAAACATGATCTCTTGCAGTTTTTTATGTTTCTTTGTTTCTATTTATAAATGTAAAATTTAGTTTTTATTATAGAATTATTTTGGAAAGTGGTTTCTCATGCATTTTCTAAATGTTTGGGAAAATAACTTTAAAAAAAAACCCACCACAATTCCAGTGCTTCATCAAAGAGAGCAAACATGACACTACACGTTAACTGACAGTTTTTTGCAATCATACTGAAGTGGTAAATGCCTTTGCAAGTGTCTTTTTCTAAAAGGGCAGGCCAGGTTACGAGCGTTGGATACTTTACAGTCACTGAGCTTTGTGTTACAGGAAAAATACCTGACCTTTGCTTGCACTTATAGCTTCAGTGGAACATACTTGTGTATAATAACATGTCTGGGGACAAACTTGTCCTAGATAGAGGCCTTTTTTGCTAGTCTCCATAATTCATTTTAGTTGTGAAAAAGCTGTGCTAACAGATACCAGTTTTTTCCCTGTTAGTCCTGTGTTAATCGGATGGACCTCTGCAGCAGTGAGCCCGCTGATAGGTTGTTGAGGAGGGTAATTTTCAGGACACGTATCAATTATGCTTCTTTCTTAATCTCTTCCTGTGAGAGTGAAAGAAAATGCTTGTTTACAGGTGAATGCAACCATAGGTATTGCCGCAGTTCACAACTGCCAACATCAGGTAGGCTCGGGTAGTCTCCACACAGTGTGACCAGCTGTATTTCAGCTATCTGTACTTCCAGAGTGGATCATTCTTCACTACCTTAAGAGTGCCACAGTGACCAGGGAAAAAGGGCACAGCAGAAAAGAGGAAGAAGGATGCAAAAAGCGCTCCTCGCACTTGCCAGTCAAAGCCATAAAGTATGAGGCAATCTGGGAGAGATAAGATTTCTTTAGTTTTTGTGTAGACCAGTATTTCTCACTAGTAAATTTCCAACCAAGCTCACTTCCTATTGTGGATATTAGTTCAAATGAGTTCTCATGACTTGGTGTATTGCTCATTCATTCTGCTCTATGCAGAGTGGAAAACGGGCTTTTTTAGTTCCTCATTCCCTTTAAAAAAAATCAGATTCAAAATACCTTACCCACAATACCTTTGAAATGAAGTTGTTATGGGCACAGTGAAAATTTTCCTTGTCTCAGATGTATTTTAGCTCTAATTTGTTTTAAAAATTGTTAAGACGGGATATATATATTTTTTTTTAATCTGAAAGATGTGTTTGTACCAGATTTTTTTTTTCCCTAAGCTTCCTCAAAAGGAGAAATCTGCTGAAATGAAACCAAAATATGAAGCAATATAGGTACAAAGGGCTCAACATTTTTCTTTCAGTGGTGTCCAAAATAGTGCCTGAAATCTAAAGGCTAAGAGAGACACTAGGGAAAACATTCTAATATCAATACATACTTGAAAGCTTATGCAATTGGATTTTTTTTTTTTGGCTTTGTAGAAAGCTGCTTTCTCAGAATTGAATATTTTTTTAGCAGGTCAAAGGAATCTGCTTCGCAGTATGTTGCGAGAGCACTGAGTAACATTCCTGTAAAATTTGATTCAGGTACTTGCTGAAAGAGGTTTTGTTTATATATATGTGCATATAATTCCATGTGAGATTCTTGTCTCTTCCTTAATTTCTTGTTATGCTGGGCAAGAGGGGAATAGTGTGTAACGTAAAAACCATAGGTTTAACTGGACCTTGTTTTTTCCCTAATAAAGCAACTTGGAGATTCTGTTGTGAAGGTGGTTGTAACTGTACTGGGATGTATGCCAGGGCATAGAGGGTTTGTAAAAAATGGAAAGAGTTAATAGGAAATTCAAAACAGTGCTGCTGTTCATCCAGCTGAGGAATCCGTTCATTGACTGCCTAATTCTGCCTAAAACGTGTTCAGGTTTCTCAGTTCCCTTTAGCACCCCTTGAAGGGCTCACAGGAAGGATCTCCTTCCTCTTTCGGGCTTGACAGATTTTGTGCCTTTGCTCTGAAATGACTTTCCTGAGCAAAACTACTATAGTAGGATGGTTTCCAGATGAGTTGCTGTATGGGTGGTTGGACTACAGCATTGCTGACCACCCCTTACTTGGAGAGAGGGTACAGTTGCTGTGAAGACCACTGAAAATCTGTATTGCTTCTGGGACAGATCTCACCTCTGCCTATCTCTCCTGGCTCAGGCCATTCACTCATCTTGCTTTAAGCAGAAATTACATGAGTTAGAGAAAAATCCACAAGTTGACATGGGTATCACACACTAGCATTTAACAAAATTAATGTGGTTAACGTGGTTTAATATGATTAAGCTATAGCATGGGATGTGTTTTGAATGTGAATGGTGGCCATGAAGGTGTTACATCATATACAGAGGTCAGTATCTAGTGAAGCATGAGACTGCCAAGTGATAAATCTGGGAAGGAGATGGTGAAAAAATGTGGCTATTTGAAAGCTGTGTTGCTCAGAAACAGAATGGTGGTATGTTCAAGCTATCAGAAAGTGCTCTGACAGTCATGTTGCTTTTTAGTTTTTGATGTCTCTGCGCCATTATACTATACCTAGTTGAACTGGTCTGACATGGGATGTAAAAAGTAGTGGATCTCCTCGAGCATCCTCATCATCTTCTAAAGAAACTGATATTTCACCTGGGAAGGAAAGAGGTTTTTGGTATAAAATAGGTATGGACTAAATGAGCTTAAATTAGTTTAAGTGAAAATGTCCATACACAATGAGAAGATTAACTTTGTAATCTCTGCTCTTAATTTGTATGAAATTTAAAATTAATTTGGCCTGTCCTCGTAAGGGTACACAAGTTATAGGAAGTAAATTAAGTTATATCTTGCATATGAAGCCTGTTTGAAATATATTTTAAAATTGTTGTAGAAACAAACTTGATCCTAGTGACTAGTACGCTTTTCTGACTCAGTATTTGAGGTGGATAGCTCATTAAAAGTATAGCTTGAAAGTAGATAATGAGAAGTAAGAGACATATGAATAAAAGTGGACTTTGCACATGGATTCAGATAACCACAAATCCATTTATATTAAAAAAAAATACCCAAAAAGAATAGTAAAGAGTATGAAGAAAACAAGGGTATTCTGCAAAGAGTACTGGATATCTGTGGAATTAATTAATGGCATAGGAAAAGAGAGAAAGTATTGTGACTAAAGAATGGATCTACTTGTAGCTGACAGGATTCAGTCTTGGTTTTCACAGTATAACAGCCCTACATTTGATCAAAAAGCAGTATTATAGCAATTCCTATGTAGGTCTAGAAAGCAGCCTATCTTAAGTCAGGTTGTGAATCAGCTTAATATTCACAGAAGACAGACTTTTAAGTTGTTCTGTGGTAAGACGCTGTATTGAAATGTTGATTCACTGTACGGGAATGAGCTACTGTCAGCTCCAGCCAGGCAGGTCAGGCAGATCAAAGCTGCCTGTTCAAAGGTGCTGCGGTAATTCCTCACAAGGAACAGTAACAGGCGCGGTTAGGATGCAAGCTGGTATCCCTGACGTAGGTGAAACTGAAAACACTATCCTAAATCCTCCTGACTTTCAACAAGGCTCAGAATGACTCATTGATGCAGTGGCCTGATCTCTGACTGCTCCCAGCTGGCCGCCTCCCGCTCTGGCGGGAACTGGCAGCCCCGCGGCCGGGCTGAGGGGGGAGACGTGCGTTCCCACCTCCCGCGCCGGGACCGCGTTTCATGCCAAGCAAACTCCGGGAAGGGGAAAGGAGCTCCGCTGGGAGGCTGCTGAGCCTGCCGGGGGTGCTCAGATGAGCAAGTTGAACTACAGTGTGATATTAAAAGTAGCAATTCATTATTTTAAGTAAATAAGAACAGTTAACACGAAAAGATGTTAGAATATTTGATGGGAGAAAAAAAGCACCTGACCAGCTGAAAAGTTACTCAGTAGAAGTATTGCACACTCTTACTAAAAAAAAGAGAAGTGTATAAAATACTTGGCAATGACGTGTTTCATGTTCAAGTCCAGACATGGAAAACTATGTTTGAGTGGCATTTTCAAGTCGCCATTTCTTAACGATCTTGTTGCATTTCTAGTAGCTGAGTTTTGTACATATGATAATATTTTTTTATCTTCTATACACTGCTGATGCATTTCTGCTTGGACTTGATAATTTTTCTGCATTTGCTGTGGTAAGGTGAAGGTCAAGGAAAGCGACCAGTGCATTAGTATTTAGACATAGAGAAATATGAAAGAGCATAAGTAACTTAACATGAATTACTAGGTGAGCTTTACTTTTGTAAATAATTTACTTGATTTATTAATACTTGATTTAACTTGAAACAATAAAAACTGATTAACAAAATGGGAAGGTCATTCATTTGAACACTAATGAAAGATAATTTTTCATAACGCACCGTCACTCTACATGGATTTTCTTTGTTGTTGATTACTGGGGTAATACACAAACTAAATTTTAGGCAAAGTGAGCATGTTGACTTGTATCTTTTTTAATTATTATTTAAGCTACAACTCTGCCTCTGAAAAATGTGTATTTTGGGAAAACAACATGAACATCTCTGGTTTGCACTGCTGTATGTGCTTATGCAAAAAAAGTCATATTTTCATGAACGAGCTGGGAATTGGTGTGCTTGTTGCTACAGAGTTTGTCCTGAGACATCCCTCTCTTAGATTTTATTGTGGAGTATTAATTTCTTCAATTACACTTTCAAAAGAAAACTGATTTTACCAGATATGAAGAAAAATCTCAGGGAGGACTACCATTCAGTCCCATAAAAGTAGTAACTTTTTTCCTTCCTTCCTCTTCCTCCTCATTTCACAGTAGTTGAGATAATGAAGCAAATAAAAGACAGCTGAGGAGGGACTTTTTACAAGGGCATGTAGCAATAGGAAAAGGGGTAATGGTCTTAAACTGTAAGAGGGGAGATTTAGGTAAGACATTAGGAGGAAATTCTTCACTGTGAGGGTGGTGAGACACTGGAAAAGGTTGCCCAAGAAGTTGTGCGTGTTCCCTCCCTGGAAGTGTTCAAGGCCAGGTTCGATGGGGCTTTGAGCAACCTGGTCTGGTGGGAAGTGTTCCTGCCTATGTAGAGGGGTTGGAACTAGATGAACTTTTAAGTTCCTTCCAACCCAAACCATTCTATGATACATGCTTTTTATTCTATGATACGTGCTTTATAGCTTTACATTAAGGATAGATACAGATATTTAGACTGAGGCTAAGCAGAATGGTGAAAATACAGTAATTCCCTTGGGAGCATGCCCTGTCCTTTGTCATGCTTTTTTAAGCAAAACAAATTAGTATAGCTACTAAGTTCTTCAAATAAGACTTGTATGGTGGACAGTATTATTTGGCACAGGTTTTAGTTTGCTGATAGTTCTTACTACCCAAGTCACAAGCCTAGACCTCCTTGGTTCCTCCAACACTGTCAAAATTATGATGGTACCCACATTAAGGCAGTCTCCTTCCTCCCGCAGGCCATGGGGGAGCAGCCAGGTTTGCTGCTGGGGCAGGGGCAGTTGGCTGCCTTCACCAGTGCAGAGAATCGCCTTTCCTGCTGTGGGAGCGACACTGACACCTTCCAATCTGCCCCCACAAAAGCACTTGTGAGCATCAGCTGCTGAGCCACAGGTGCCATGTTAACTTGACAAGTGCCCTTCAAAGCTCTGCATTGGGCAGCTTCCCCTGAACAGATGCTGCAACTCCAACTGCAGTAGGAAAGGGACTGGGCCTCTGGTACCGCATTACTGGTGAAGAAAGTTGATGTTCTCTCAGCTGTTCTCTTTGTCCCTCATTGTGGATGCATGTATTCTCCATAGCTGCAGGACACATTTCTATCTTGGTGTCTTGTCTGTGTGGCTGACTGATGGTTGTGGGAATCTTTGCATTTAAATTCTTACCATTAGTGTTGCATTATTACAGTTAGTTGCATTTAATTTCTGTTTATCCATAAAACTTATTGTTGTTGTTTTTTAAGGGAGTAAAAGAAATGCTTGTGCATTTAAAAGATATATTTAATTATATCACCTTTAAAACCAGACTGTCTTAATGCTTCAAAATGAGATGTGTCTCACTCTGGAGTAATTTATATTTTTAATTCTAGTTTGGAATTCACAACTGAAATTAACCTTTTCTGATTTAAACTTGCTAGAGTTCTAAGGCAGAGAAGAATTAGGATTAATAGTGTAAACTAAATCAAAACACAGAGGGTAATCTAAGGGCAGATCCTCAAATGAAGGACACTATCTTAGTTTCATGTAGTCCTCAGAAGTGTAATAGCCAAATATTTGGCCCTCCGTTCTGCAAGTTTAAAAATAAAAATGGATTGCAATTACACAGTGCAGAGTGCACATTAAAATATTATAAAATGGCTATTTTGATTTCAAGTGAGTTTACAGATTAGAGGCTTTCTGCTAGTGGTGACAAATTAAGGTCAAGCTTTTCGTTAAAGTAAACAATGACAAGAAAAACGGCAGCTTCTTTTCCTCAGACGTGTAAAACAGCATTGTAGAGGGAGACAAGGGCAAGCTAAATGTCCAGCTTTTCTCTGTGCCTTCGGCAATCTCTCCTGATGCTAATGTTGAGCTTTTTGAAAGATTCTCAATCTTAATGAAGGTGAATTGCCACATACTGTGGGAACAAATGGCTAAGCTTAGCATTTCTCTTTTTAGCCGTCTTATTTTGGTACTTACAACTATTATTGAGGCTTATGCTTTAGTGACATTTAGGATGTGACAAGGAGATTCGAGTGATGTCAAATAGCAGATTGACCCTAATGAAATGTTAAGCACAGCTTAAATGCATATGTAGAGAGAGCTGAATGAACCACAGATGCAAATAATTTGGTAAAAACCCTTTCAAAATAAAAGCAGTTGTATTTGTTTTCCTCAAAACAGTCTGATAAACATTATGATTACTACTTTCTTCACTACAATTTTTAATGTTATTAAACATCCCTGTTTCTCAATTATGTAAGTTGAATTACTTACAAAATAATTTAATTTACCTTTAGTCATCATACCTAAATTTTCATTTAGAGAGAAATAACAATATAAATCCTGAATTTTACTTGTATCACAAATAATGTTATTTTTAAAAATCATGACAATTTCAACCTTTGCTTTCATCTTTAAGTTTATATCTGAATTGGAGCTCTACAAAACCTGCTTCCAAAGTACTGCAAATGAATGTCAAAGGAAAATAAAACAGCTTTTCATAATTTAACATTTCTACCCAGCGCAAGAGCCTGACACCAGCAAGTACTCACCAAGGCTGTAATACAAGCAGTTAGCATAATTTTGCTAGAATTACGCTGTATTTACAGACTTCAACACTGGTGGGTGCTAACATTTTATTCCCCTGCGCGAGGAGTGCATCAAGTCAGTTCTAACAGTGCTGTTGGGGCTGCGCAGCCTCGGCTTCAGCTTGAGCAAACTCAGGCTTCGGTTTTGTTCCCTTTGATTTTTAAGGAAAGAGAGAAAAATAGAAGCAAAAACATTTTTTTTTACCTTGCGTGCTGTCTGTTGTGGGGCTTGTGTTCAGCTGTGTCTCAGTCGCAGAACACCTGCCGTTTTCTTCTGCTGCTAATTGTGTGACAGGTTCATATCGCAATATGGCATCCAGATCATGGAAAAACTTCATGGATTTAGTGACATCCCCAGAGTTGTGAGCATATTTAACCGTTCTGTATTCATACTTCAGATTTTTATACTTTGCACGGCACTGTTTCCAATCCCTGCAAACTCCTAACTCCTGCAACCTTTTAGCAATGTAGATAAATATTCCTTTATTCCTCAGGGTGCCATGGAGTTGCTTTCTGATATTTTTTTCTGACCAGACGCTTAACAAGGCTTTAACCTCCTCCTCAGTCCAATGCTTCCCTGCTCCACTCTCCATGTTGAAAGTGACCTGGAAATGATTCACTATTTCTAGCCAAGATTTGGTTTCCTAGGAAACCAGACGGCTGGTTGTCAGTAAGCTCCGCCGAGATGAAAGGATCTAGTTTTACTGGCTCAAGCTGCCTGAGGGGAGTAACTTGAGAAACTGCCAAATAAGCAGGCTGGGTGTTAGAGGCAGGCGGATAAAGCTGCTCGGGAGGAAGGGAGGGAGGGTGCGGGGGGAAACCTTCTGTCGGGTAGTGCCTGGGGTGGCTGCTTTAACCCTTCGGGGGAGAAGGGGCCTCGGAAGCAGCGCTGTGGTGAAAGGAGAGAAGGAAAAAAGAGAGCCACAGTATCTTGTTTCTTTAAAAAACAAAACAAAACAAACACCATCTTCTACCACCCCCTGCTCTTGCTGGCTCTGTGCTGGGTGGGTGTCTGGCAGCTCTTGTCTCCCCTGGGTTATCTGCTGGGAACGGGGGGGGCTGAGCCTGCCAAAAAAGTTGCAAGTTTGCAGTGGTTGCCACGGTAGTAGATAGGATCATTCTGCTTTACATTTGCTTCTCTGTGTACTATTGTGTTTTAATTGATGGTCATATAGACACATTTTTAACTCTGATATATTCATTAGTTATTAGCAATGTTTTAATAAAAAGCTTGCATACTTAAAAATCTGACCAAATTGGTAAAATTATGTAAGCTTTGAGTTAATGAAATGGAGCTTCCTTTTCTTGCATTAGTGCTACATGAAGGAGATAATCCAATGACTTGTCAAGGGCCTTCAGGATATTTGCTACCCTCTTTCCAGCTATTGATTTTGTTGATGTTTAAATGGACAGTGTCAGTATTTAAATGGAAATCGCCTGTAATATTAACACTGGAATTAAAAGTTGCTGAATGCAGTATATCAACCCTTAAGTTTTACCACCAGTCTTTGTATTTATAGGTGGGACACCTTTCTGAGTGAAAATAAATGTGTTTAAAAGTGTCCTTATCTCTGATTTTTCTCTTGCCAAGATCTGTGTCAATAATGGGTAAATTTGTTCAGATATGTGTGAAGTTTGTTCTGGTTAACTTTCTCTAAGCAAATGTTCTTTAAAATTTTGCTTTACATACAACTGGGACTAGGGACCAATAAAGGCATTTTAGGAACTGGAGAAAATTTGTAATGAGCATTGTCAGTTGTAAATCAGCATCCATTCTGTAGAATTTTTTGTGTGCCCAATTTTATTGTTATAATAAAACTTATACTAAATAATTTCAGTCACTTTGGTTGAGTTAAACCAATCTAGTGCACAAATAGCATGTTTGTTTAATATTCTAAAAATATTCTGTTTCCTTTTTTAAGAGAAACATACTTGCTCTTTGGTCATTGTTATATACGAGAGTGGACGGGAGCTTACCCAGTCCATCAAAGTTCTTAAAAGTGTTACAGGCATGGTGGGTACATGGCAGCAGTTTTGTTAGAGGTAACAGCCTTTTTCCAGGACACCTTTTAAAGGAAGATCAAGCAGCCTGCACTGTTGCCCACAAAAAAATCCAGTCTTCAAAATAGACCTTTTCAATAGATAAGGAGTGAATTCCAAACCTTGGGCAGGGCAAGTGCCTGTGTGCTGGGCTTCCCCCCCGCCCCGAGGGGACTGAAGGTGATAAGGGGACTTGAGGGTTAACTAACTGAAGCATTAGAAATTGTGGTTAGCTCGCCTATTTAACATATAGCTGCATTTGCAATATATTGTGTAAGAGAACAATTGAACAGGAACTTGCCTCAGGAAAACAGAACCCCTGAAGGCCAGAGTGTTGACTAAAGGGGTATAGGACCAGAACTAACCGGTCTGAATGTGCAAAACAAGTTAAGGTGTAAAGGACAACGTGAGGAAGACTTGGAGCCTTCCTTCAGGAGAACCCTGCCCACGACCACCAAGAGGAACTGTGCAAGCACAGCTATGCGGAGCGAGAGACATGAATTATTATAATGATTTCCAGGTGAGCTGGTCAGTTTTCAAGGATCATCTTCTCAATATCCAGGAGCAAATTATACCGACAAAGAGGAAGGCAGGAAAGAATGCTAGGAGACCTGCCTGGATGAGCAAGGAGCTCCTGGACAAACTGTTGCACAAGAAGAAACTTCACAAGGAATGGAAGAAAGGACAGCTAGAATGGGGGGCATACAAGGAAGCAGCAAGAGACCTGGTTAGAAAAGCTAAAGTTCAGTTGGAATTTAATCTAGCCAGGGAGATCAAGGGGAATAGCAAAAATTTCTATAAGTATATTAATGGCAAAAGGAAGACTAGGGAAGGTGTGGGCCCCCTCAGAAAGGAAACAGGAGAACTGGCAACAAGTGCTATGGAGAAGGCCGAGGTTCTTAATGACTTCTTTATCTCGGTCTTCACTCACAAGGGCTTCAACCACACTCCCGAAGTCACAGAAGATAATGGCAGGGGCTGGAAGAAAGAACTGCACATTGTAAGTGAAGATCAGGTTCATGACCATCTGAAGAACCTGAAAATGTACAAGTCCATGGGATCCGATGGGATACACCCACGGATACTGAGAGAACTGGCGGATGAGGTTGCTAAACCGCTCTCTGTTATATTCCAGAACTCATGGCAGTCTGGTGAAGTCCCTGCTGACTGGAAAAGGGGAAACATAACCCCCATTTTCAAAAAAGGAAAGAAGGATGATCCCGGATACTACAGGCCAGTCAGTCTCACCTCTGTGCCTGGTAAGATCATGGAGCAGATCCTCCCGGAGGCACTGCTGGGGCAGAAGAATAACAAAGAGGTGATTGGGTGCAATCAACATGGCTTCACCAAGGGTAAATCATGCCTGACTAACCTGGTGGCCTTCTATGAAAAGGTCACAACATCAATAGACAAGGGAAGAGCAACTGACATCATTTACCTGGACCTGAGCAAAGCCTTCGACACTGTCCTGCACTACATCCTGGTCTCCAAGCTGGTAAAATATGGGTTCGATGGATGGACCACTCGGTGGATAAAAAACTGGCTTGACGGCCACACCCAAAGAGTGGCTGTCAATGGGTCCATGTCCAAGTGGAGGCCAGTGACTAGTGGAGTCCCTCAAGGATCAGTACTGGGACCGGTATTGTTTAACATCTTCGTCAGCGACATGGATAGTGGCATTGAGTGCACCCTCAGCAAGTTTGCCAACAACATCAAGCTATGTGGTGTGATGGACACGCTGGAGGGAAGGGATGCCATCCCGAGAGACCTTGACAGGCTGGAGAGGTGGACCTATGCCAACCTCATAAAGTTCAACAAGACCAAGCGCAAGGTCCTGCATCTGGGTCAAGGCAATCCCAAGCACCGATATAGGCTGGGCAGTGACTGGCTTGGGAGCAGCCCTGATGAAAAAGACTTGGGGGTACTGGTGGATGAGAAGCTCAATGTGAGCCGTCAGTGTGTACTTGCAGCTCAGAAAGCCAACTGTATCCTGGGCTGCATTAGGAGGAGTGTGGCCAGCAGGTCGATGCATGTGGTCCTCCTCCTCTACACCACTCTTGTGAGACCCCACCTGGACTACTATGTCTGAGTCCTTACTACAAGAAAGATATGGATGTGCTGGAACGTGTTCAGAGAAGGGCCACAAGGATGATCAGAGGGCTGGAGCACCTCTCCTATGAAGACGGGTTATTCAGTCTGGAGAATAGAAGGCTCCAAGGAGACCTTACTGTGGCCTTTCAGTATCTGAAGGGGGCCTACAAGAAAGCTGGGGAGGGACTTTTTAAGATGTCAGGTAGTGATAGGACTAGGGGGAATAGCTCCAAGCTAGAGGAGGGTAGATTTAGATTGGACGTTAGGAAGAAGTTCTTAACCATGAGGGTGGTGAGACACTGGAATAGGTTGCCCAGAGAGGTTGTGGAAGCCCCATCCCTAGAGGTATTTAAAGCCAGGCTGGGTGGGCCTCTGAGCAACCTGATCTAGTGGGTGGTGTCCCTGCCCATGGCAGGGGGGTTGGAACTAAATGATCTTAAAGGTCCCTTCCAACCCTGACAATTCTGTGATTCCTAGAAACTAATTGTAATAACCCCTCCTAATCCTCGGAAATCTATTGAATGTGTTTGTATGGCTAATGCATATGTAACATTTTGGGTTATAAAAAGAGCCTGCGTTGGGTTTCAGGGTGTGCGTGTTTGTGGTGGAGAGATCCCCCAAACACCCAGCGCTGTAATAAACATACCTACTTTATAACCTCACAGGTTGTGGAGTCATGATCTATTCCGCACATCAAAGGGGGAGACAGGGTTGGGCAGAACAGGGAGCAGGCTGGAGAAAACTGTCATTTTAGCTGATACAGCTCTTCTGCTCAACAAAGCACAACTGCCAACCTGAGGCTGATCTGCTCTAAGAGTATTTCCATTTGCAGTGATGCCCAATATTATGTTTATGTGCTCAGATGCTTTTATCTGAGGGTCCATATAGCTTTTAGAGGTGTAAATGGTAACTGGACTGCTTAAGTGCATGAAAGCAAAAGCTTCTGCATAGGTGATCTGTGGAAAAGAAGAAGCATTCCCTTCGGCAAAAAACATCAGTTTCTTAACACCCTTCCCCGACTCAAAGCAGAAATAGAGTAGTGCTTACTACTAGAACCTAGGCTATCATTGCAAAGTGGCTTTTCAGATTAAGCATCTGCTGTTATTTTATGCCCAGACTGAAGTCGGACTGCAGTAAGAGCCTGAGCCAGTGCTTATTAGTGGAAACATTCCCACTGAATGCAGTGGACTTAGGCACAAACCTTGTGTCACTGTATTGAAATAAAGCATAACATGGGCAAGAAACCAGTTCTTATTACAAGCCTGTAGAATAAAACAACAAATAAACTTAAATTAAAATTTTGTTTTGTAAAGACAAATTTTATGTTACGTTTAACATTTTATGTTAAAGCATTTCGTTCTAAGCATTTTGGTGCTTTATATTAATTCTGTTTTGTCTATAGGGGCCAGGAGAGTGCTGGAATTGTGACAAGTGATGGCGAGTCATCCCAGGCATTCAAAGTGCACAAGGTAAAATGAAAATGAATGGTTTTTAGATGCTTAACTAAGATGCATGAATGTTTGTTTCAGTTAGGAAATAGAATAATTAGAGGGAAAGTAACATGCTTTGATGGGCTGTTTTGGTTTTGTGAGTGATAGTATCTAATTCTGTTGTTTGTGCAATTTCTGTCTTAAGTGCATGTTTAAAACAAATACGTCAATGTTATCCTGCTGGGTCTATTCATGCACACAGTGGCAGACACACAGAAGTATCCAGATCAGGCTACTGATGTCAAAAAAATTACTTACCAAAGTCCCCCCCACATCTAAGGTGTTAATTCTGGAGCACTGCTGCAACTTGAGATCAAGAGAAAAGAAATACAGTTAAAGCTATGCACAAGCAAATGGTGACTAATTCTTGCCTTAGAGAGAGTCAACGAAGTGGCAGCTACTTTACCCATAGGTAAAAATAAATAGAATAAAAGATTGAATGGAGGCCTGAGAAGATCACACAGTCTTTCTCCAGCTGAGAGGATCCCAGGGGATGTTAAAAGACATAGAAGGGTCAAAGTCCTGAAAATATTATGCTGGTAGAATATTTGCTTGCTCTGAGAATATTTTTGCTCATTCTGAACTGAATAGTGATCAGGAAAAAAATAAACATCAACCTATTCCATCCTGGAAGAGCAGAGAAATAAAGAGCAGGAAGGAAGGAAATAAAGAAAAGCAGGAAATAAAACTACATCAGCAAAATAACCATGGGGCAATTCTTGATGTGTGTTCTCTAACCGCAATCAGAAAGCAGTTTGTCTTCATGTTCTGAGGTCTCTGAGGAAGATTAATTACACTTTTCAAATGAGTCCAAGAGTAAGAACTGCTCTCCTGCAGCAGCAGGTATATCTATGCATGACTGCTTAATGTCTCAGGCAAAATCTTGTCACTTTTAAATACAGCTTTTCTGAACCTCAGCACCCTGTTATCTGTTGTTCATTCCTGCTCCTGCTTGGGTTTCAGCTTTCCTTAAGGTTTTACCCCCTCTCCACCAGATGCCCAAAAACTTTACCTCCTGAGAGGGCACCTGTACCTTTTCTGGTGGAATTTGCAAACCTATATTTTCCAAATGTGAGATGATGCACTCCTAGGTGGTTTGTACAGCTTCTACTTGATCCCCAGCAATTAGTACATCATCAATATATTGATATACTCTCGCCTCATCCTCTCTGGGAATCAGCTCGAGTTCCTGTGCTAGAGCATGATGTGCTAAAGTGGGAGAATGTTTGTACCCTTGGGGAAGGCGTGTGAAGGTATATTGCTGTCCTTCCCATATAAAAGCAAATTGATCCCTGTCTTCTATCTGCAAAGGGCCCATGAAAAACGTATCTTTGACATCGATAGTAGCCATGATGGGGTGTGCCTGCTCTTGTATCAGAGCAATGAGCTCAGCAATGTTTGGCACGGCAGCAGTTAACGGGGCAGTGTTTGCATTTAGCCTGTGATAGTCTATTGTGAGTCTCCACTTCCCCTTTGGTTTCTTTACTGGCCAGACTGGGGAGTTAAAAGGTGAATGACTGGGGACGACCACTCCCTTTTGCTTTAGATCTTCAATCACCGGTGTAATTTCTGGTCTGGCACCCAGGGGCAATGCATAGGGCTTAACGTTAGTTATTTTGGATGGGGGAAGGGGCAGCACGGTTTGCAACAGGCGAACCTGCATGTTAGGGATACCAAACACCCACTGTTTCCCCTGGTCATCTGTCCATGTTCACCCCTGCAAGACATCTATGCCCAACAGACTTAAGGGAAAGTCACCGATCACCATTCTCACAGAAAGGAAATCGTCCTCTTCTGGCAATAGGATTTTAACAAATGCAGAGGTGGTGATTTGTGCAGTGCCCACAGCACCCATTATTCGCAGAGGTTTCTTGAAAGGTTCTATACCACAACTATTTGCGTCCCTCTCTGTGAGAGCAGAAATTTGAGCTCCAGCGTCTACTAAAAAGGTAATAGGCAGTTTATGAGGACCCACAATAGTTGTTATCAACATATCTCCATCAACATTCCTGGTGAGTTGTCTAATATACATCCAGCCTCCATCTATCCCCCACCTACGGGGAGTGAGGCAACTAGTTTCCCTGATTAGCTTTCACAGTCAGAATGGGTTCCAGCAAATCTGTGAGAGCGGAGGCACTGGCTATTCCTTCTTCGCAGTCAGCTTTCTCATGCACCGCGGAGACGGGTGGTTTATCTGGCCAAGTAGTCACTATTTTTTCCAATATGTCTGTGGGGGTCCCATCCATTAATTCATGGGGAGCCCCTTTTTGCAAACCAAGAAGCCAAAGGTCTCTCCTAGCCGACAGGGCAATAAGGTTAGGCGGGAGATGCCTAAATCTTTCCTGGGGGTCTATCATGAGGGGACAGACTAGCCCATTGGACTGCTTTAGTTTCTGATCAATGAGGAAAGGGATCAATCGGCCCGTATTTCCGGCCATAATTAATGAGCTCCTGGGCAATCTCACCCCAGGTCCATTTTTTTGACTTTTGGGAGTTACGATCCTGAGCTGGAATTGCTATCTCTTCTAGTCGCGCAAGTAGGGTGGCAGCTTTAATTTGTCTCTGCAGTTGAGTCCCAACAGGTCTAAGGGATTCAGGAAGCCCACAAATTAATGAGGTCATCCTTTCCGGATCCACTGACAATAACATTGGGGACTCCTGATCAGGAGTCAGCTGCCGGTCATGCATCATTTGCAAACAGGCTGCCTTTTGTACACTCTCTACTATCAGTTCCATGTTTCCAACAATAGCCAATGGGTCCCCCCCTCTCTAGGGGATCTAATCCACCTGCCCAATGAACGGGCCTCCAGTCACCTGTAGTTAAAAAGATGTCAGGTCCCCAGTATCCTTCAGCTTCTTTCTCAATTAATAAAATTCCATCCCCCCCCTGACAACGAGATTCACCACACATACTCCATTTCTGACTCTTTGGGGGATTGTCCAAATTCTTTCTTTAACTTAGCCAACTCAGTGGGTGAATAGGGGACCTCAGTTACCGAGGAGGGTTGGTTGTCATCCAGGTCCTCATAAAAGTATTCCATTTTAATCAGGGGACATAATTGTGGGATTTTATCTAATTGGGCTTTAGCTTCCTGCAACTCCTGTTGGGGATAAATGGGGCCCACTCTCCTAATATAGTCACCCTTTTCTTCCAGCTCATTAATCTGAGCTTCTACTTCTGCCCCTTGCTCACACAGAGCAGCGAGTTCCTCTCACAGAGTGTACTTCAAAGATTCTGAGTGAGCCTTTTCACTAGCTAATTCTTCCCGGAGCTCAGCATTCTCTCTTTTAAGGTCAGCAATTTGGTCCTTTAACGGCTCGACTAATGTTTGCAGAGATTCATGTTTGCAGAGATTCTATAACCTTTCCTTTCTGCCTCTGGCAGTCAGCTCGGTGTTGCGCTGCAGACACCAGGCTAGCCCCTAGTACCGCACATGCTATGCCTTTGCCTTTCCTGAATCGCCACCTCACCTCCTTTTGTAATGCAGAGGTACGATCTGCCACACTCTGCAGATTATACCAATTATCTTTAGCCCAGTCCTGCCCCAAGACTGACAGACGGGCATTTAAAGTTTCCAGAGTCTTGGGATCAACAGTAGGGGAAGATTCCCCCATATGATTTTTCTTTTCCATCACTACTTAACTTACAAAATCAAGGCCAAACGTCTCAGGGAGGGCAAGAACTTAGATTTTACTACAGCCGCTGACAACACTCGCCAAGAGGATACACACACTTACTTCTTAACTCACAATTATAAACCCAGCCCTCTATCAGGGATCAGAACTCCAAAGAAAAATGGATAGGAAATAGTCCTACTCCTCAAGCCTATCAGCTGTCACGAAAGCCCTCCTAGGTTGTTCCCCTACGGACACCAAGGCAACATTAAACAAAAGCCCTCATAGGTTATTCCCCTACAGACACCAAGGCAACATCTACTAAAGCCCCCCATAGTCTCTTTCCTACGGGCAAAGAGGCAACATCTACTACACATTAACTTGTGACACTTCAACCATTGGGATCCTGCCAACTATGCCAATTAAATGTCACGATCCAATATTCAGATACGTGGCAATTATTTATGATCTCGCCAGGACAAAACAAAGGTGCACAAACAGACACTGGGGCTGGTGTGCGGTCTCACGAGAGATGGGGCAGAGCCCCCTTGCTTTCTAACACTCCTCACCACAGTGGGAGGCTGGGCCAGCTGGACTCTGCCTTCTCTCTCCTGGTATAAGCCACACAGCAGCTGCACCCGTTTGTCCTGCAGGACCTGTGAAAAGGTTTAAAGGTGATCCCAAACGGTGAAATTAAGACACAAATGAGGTCAGATGTCACGTGCACACTGAACTTTATTGGAGTTACACAACAAAGTCCCTAGAGCGGATAGGACAGGGAGGAAAACAGAAACAGAAAAGGAAGGAGGAAGCAAAATTACAGAGATTAGCAAGATAATAGTTACCACCACGGTCCAGTGATGTTGTCAGTGGGGAAGCGCTTCAGTGGGGAAGTGCTGCGGTGAGGAAGAGCTTCCCTGCACCCATAGTGTCCCAAATTTTTATACAGTTCTTGCTCACTCCCCTCTTTTTCTCCCTGTCCTCTGTCTTCTCGTGCCTCAGAGATGGGGGGCGGCGGTGGTATGGTGCCAGGACTAGGTCCTGCAGATAGTCTTTGTTTGGCTAATTAGTAAGATAAGCCACTGATCAACAGTAAACAGGAGGTTGAGACAACTCAGCACCACAGGATTAGTTTACTGCAGTAGAGGTTCGGTCCTAGGAGGTGACTTGAAACTGTCACTATCTTTTCCTGTTAAGTTGGTAGTTTTCATGAAATCTCAAGGCGTGGTTATCACTGGATATTCTGCTCCAGCACCAGCTGTAGATTTCCTTTGTCTTCCATCTCAACATGTCCCACACCACATTCCCCAGTACACATCACAGGGGAGTAAAAAGTTTGGTGGGTTGCTGAGACATCTCTTTAGTCCAGCAACAAGTCCTGTTTACCTCTCAGATGTCTCAGGACAAACACCAGACATCCTGAGTGCCAAGTACACTGCTTACTTCTTGGATTGTTCGAGACAAGCACTATACATCGGAATGTCACACCATGTTACTGAGCTGCAATACTTAGCTGTCATGCTTAGAATTTAATTGACTATCTCATCATATCAGCTTTGATACTTGAAGAGTTGCAGCGCATGTGATGGTTTATTTTATCCTTGAAATATGTCTCTCAGCTACAGCACTTTTAAAATCTGTAATAATTGCAGTGTAATAAAGCGCCTATGGAGTACAATGACTCGTTTAATCCTGGAAGTGGTGCTAATGTAACAAACATTGAGTCTGTTATGCTGGTGAAAATATTTTTAGGACTCTGGCTTGTAAACTAGTCCATAAAAATGTCAGCAGCCAAGATACTACTGTATTACTTTGTTCTCCAAACGCCTGTTGACTCTTCATAGCAGAGAAAACACTATGGCAAAGGTGCCTGCTTCTCACTGCATCTATTTACTCACCTTTGTCAACAGTTTAAGGCAATACAAATTAAGAGTACAAATTGGAACACCTAAGGCATGGGTATGTGTTCCCTTCTGATTGTTGCCAGCCTTTGACCATGGATTAATAGCCCCTGACAAAGGCTATTAATCCTTTGTTTTAAACTCTCCCAGAAAGACTCATCCAGATTTGCCTATCAGAGCCTTTCAGGTAGCTTCATATAACAAAGCATTACTGCCATAGCTCTGTTAGCTCAGGATGTGGAAAAACTTAAATCTCTTGTATAGATGTAGCAATGCCAGTAGGAGAAAGACTTAGTTTCACACTTGGATATACAGAAAAAGATACTAAAGTAGCTATTCATCAGACCATTATCATGTGTTGGCATGTACTAGGCCTTATATAATGCAGATATGAGATTATCTTCATTGGGAACTTTTTATACTGGTGCAATTCACATTTGCCATCCCACACCAGTGCAGTCTAAATCCAAGGAATATTTCAAACTGCAATTAAAAGATTATGTACTTGTGTAACCAAATCTGTTTGAAAACAACATTGCTTGTTTAAGCTATTGCAATGTTTAACGCAACCATATCCACTAATACTGGACCTGTCAACTGCCAGCTCTCCTGTTAGTATAAAGATGGCCTAAGTAAAATAAAACTGCATGGTTGCATTTCTGTACATATGAGGCACATGACAGAGTCTCTAGACCCACCTTTATGTCACCTGTGAGAAAACAGATTGTAATTGACCTGGCATAAAGTTTGCTGAATGATTAAAGTGAACTTATACCAGCTTGACAGTTTGAGGCAGTAACTTTTTAACAAAAATATCCTAAAATCACATGTGCAACCACAGCCTCTTGGTACTCTGACTTAATAGCAGTCACAGCGGAAAATACCCTAAAACTGAAATTTCTTTAAGCTTTTTTGTTTGAGCACTGAAAACAGTTCAGCCAGTTTCCTTCCTTCCTGTTCCATCCCGCGCTGTTGCTGTTGTACCTACAACAGAGGTTATGAACCATTCAGTTTCAGACCTCTCCCATGTATCTTTGAAGATCCTAGAGGAGTGTTATCATGTGAGATGTCATGTAAATCACAATTGCCATACATGATAGGGAAACTGAGCATAGAAGGATATAAATATTTTCCGCACGCAGTGGCAGAAGCAGGAGTTTGTAGGAGGGTGTGTAATCCAGTCTTAATTTCTGCACTTTGTGCAGTTTTTTCAGACTATTCTTGCTGCTAAACTAGATTAGTGACATCTAATAAACGCTATCATGGACCTAGTATTAAAGCAAATCCAATATACTGCTAACTTGTAAAAGGTATTCTGTAGATAGAATTAACTTCTTGTAACTTTTTGCTTCCTTGTCTGTCTTCTGGCAGTCTTTTTTCTGGTGTTTTTAAACAACACAACAACTTGGTAGTGTTTTTCAGAAGATGTCTTTTCAGTCAGGGAATAGAGTGTTCCTTTCAGATCCTCAGCACAAAAAAAGTCTATTGCTTTATTTAAAAACTGGAGTGATGGGATCTGAGATATTGTGACACTGAGAAGTTACTGAGACCTGCCTGATTTTTGATTTTTGTGCATAATCGCACTCAGGGACTCTCTATTTTCTTCCATATTCCATTAAAGTTTTTGCCAGGTCCCCCTAGGTTAATGGATTTTCGTCGGGGTCCGAGTTTTCTATCTTCCCCTTTAATTGTATAGCCATATTTTTCAGCTCACCCAGTAAACTCCTGATTAAAATGTCCATTCTCTCTGGGTGTACCTGCAACATTAACGGAGACTCTTGTCTGTTTGCCAGATCGTTTTGATGAATCAGTTGTATCACGGCAGCTTTCTGGGTGTTTTCCATTAGCTGCAAGAGCACACCATTTAATACAAATAGTTCGCCCCTGGACATCGGGTCTATTAGTCCGATGTTATAAGCAGCTCTCTGCGTTATTGTCCACGGAACCTCGTGGTTTCCAGTGGTTAGTTGAGGCACCGGGACCCCAATATCCGGAGGCTTCCTTTTCTGAGAGTTGAATGTTGTCCCCTCCGTGTCTGTCTCAGTGGGTAGCCGGCTAAACTGGTTTTTAAATTAGCTAGCTCCAAAGGGCTGTAAGGAGTTTCTTTGTGTCTAACATTAGCCCGCCTCCGGCGCCTATTATCATATGAAAAGTCGGTTCGGATTACCAGCCCTAAAACAGCCTGTGAAGTGCTGTCATTATCACTGTAATCAGTGTGATTACTAGAGGAGCTCAGAGAAGCGCTTTCAATTAAAATTGTTATTTTCTTTAAACCATCACCAATGCGTTTTATTTCTTTATGTCCACCTTTAAGAGCTTGTTCTAATTTTAGGATGTTTTGCTTGAGTTGTGTTTTACCTGCCTCTAATTTATCAATAGCAGAAGGAGCCTTTTGGGTGCATATGGGTGCTTTACTGTGTTGGGTTTTTGGGGTTTTAGATTTTACCTGCTGTTTTGGCCGTACCATGGGAGGTATTTCTTCCTCCTCTGAGGAGTCTGATTGCCTGGGTTCAGGTGCATGAGGTTCCCTATCTTCCCTACTTGAAGTCCCTGATATTTCAGGTGGTGCACTTGGTTCAATTGTAGTTTTCAGTTCCCGATTATTTTCTCTAATTTTGTATTTTAAAGTCTTGAAACAAAAATTCAGAGCTTCCAAACCCCCTTGCTTTCTAACACTCCTCACAGAAGTGGGAGGCTAGGTGCGGCTGGGTAAGGATTCCGAGATAAAGACCCAATAACAACAGACAAGCAGTTATTGAGCTAGCATTCTTTATTGCAGCGCTGGGCAGCACTGGGGATTCTCCACCATAAGTGCTGCGACGAGTTAGCAAAACACCCCAACTAATATACACCAAAAACATGCATATTCATATTTTATGTCAATGAGTTCCCAGAATTCTTTTACGTAGTCATTTTATTTCCTGGAATTGGCTATCTTCGTAATTATGCATGCTCAAGGGTCTCCTGTGGGGGGTTTTGTTGATTCTAGTCCTTCGTAGTTTTTGTCCTGTCTCATGTCCTGGTCCTGTCTCCAGTCTCCCACTGCTAGATTGCCCAGGTGAGTCAGAATCAACAGGAATGTTGAATGTTGTTTGAGACAGGTCTTAGAAGACTTGATGTTATCACTACCTGCAGGATGCTTGGCATAACTGCATATTGTTTTAAAAGATACCCACTCAGCTAACTTAGCACAGCAAGGTCATCAATTTCTATCAGTCTCATTTTTGCACCAGATTACTACTGCCAAAGTAAGGAAAGCTTTTGCATTGTAATAATCTACGCCATGTTCTCGTAGTTTTAGGTTTTGGGTCGGATTGGATTCATCTTCTAGATACTTTAGCTCATTGCACAGCTGGTCTAGACTGTCCGTTTTGTAAAATCCCCTTAGTAGCTCATAAAAGCGCTTAGAAGGAGCATATTTCCTTGATTCAATGTGATCATAGAAGGGAGTTACAAGAGGACAAGACCAAAAATCCTCTGAAAAGGGAGGTGGTGGTCGGGCTTGTTCTTCAGTTTGCTTAGAATGAATGAAATCCAGAATTCCCATGGTGCAATATGTGCCTTGTGTGTGTTTAAGCGTACTATCCGGAGGCTTACACGATCAGTATCCCACTTCTGACACCAAATTAAGATGTTGTGGTCCGAAACCAGTTTGGGTTAAATCAGGGCACAGTCGCCCTGTTTGTTTTCAGGATTTTCTGACACCAATTTAATATTCAGGATTTTAATTATATTGGTGGGTCCGTCCCTGGCTTGGGACCGATCGGCTTGCTTCCACCGGGTATGTAACCGATTGATAAGCTCCTTCCCGGATATACACGCAGAAGCACATGCACATACACTGCAAGTAAGTTTTAACTTTTGCTAAAATATCAAAAAGAACAGAGGAGAGTGGAAGAGAAATGTTGTAGTTTCACCAGGGAATATGTGCGTATGAAAGAAAGTAATAATAGAGTGACCACGAGTCCAATGCTTTTTCCCTTGCGGGTTGACGAAACTGAGTGGAAGTGAGGGGCCAATTACACACCTGGGGAAGAACGCAGTAAAGATACGGTTGTGCTCATGTCCTCCTGGAGCCTGGGGGGTGAGGCGAGTTGTGGCAGCGGTGGCAGGTACAGCGAAGGTGCGGCACGGCGATGGGAGGAACAGCAGGAGCGGCGACGCTGCAGCAGGCTGCTTTCTTTGTCCTTCTGGCACCTCTGGCTGGTAGCCCAGCTACCATTTGCCCGGATGCACAGGGGACAGCTCTTTTTGGCCTTTTCCTTCTTCTTTTCCAACGATCTCAGGAATGCTGGAGAGGCGAGGAGCCCAACGAGCTGTTTTTCCTCTCTGGACACCGGATCTGGTGGCAGAGTCACACCCTGTTGTGTCTCAGTGAGCGCTGTTTTCCGCTCTGCTCCTTTTATTTGGTCTCCTGTTCCTCTTTGTTTTGTCTTCTTTTCCAGCACCTAGGTGCAGCTCTTGATGAAGTCCCAGCCGCGGCCTTTTTTCTGTTGTCTCTCTATTACAGTCAATTTAAGTGAGAGACATATCTTTTGTGGAGGCCAGTTCTTCACGGACACTACTCAGGTTCTTCCTTTCCCATGTCTTGCAGGTTATTTGCCTTCCTCTTAGAATTGCTGTACCAAAAACAAACACAAAGAGAAAGGAGAAAGTTGCCAGGAAAACAAAACAAAACAGAACTTTTTTTTTTTTCTTTTTCTCCCAAAGGGAATGGGACTTATAAATCACGTTTTCAATGCAGACAGCCTGAAGAAGCTTTATGTTTCAAACCTCGGTATTGGGCACACAAGGTACTCCACCTCGGGAATTTCTGAGCTGCAGAACTGCCAGCCTTTTGTTGTAGAGACTCTTCATGGGAAGATCGCTGTGGCACACAATGGGGAGCTAACAAACGCTGTACAACTCAGGAGGAAGGTTAGTATCTCCTTTGAGAGGCTGTGGCATAATTTCTTTCTGGGTATGAGGCAGCAATGAGCAATAAGTTTGCTGTGACTTTTTCTTAATATCAAACTATTTTGGGTAGTGAAAGAGCATAATCAAAATGGATCCTTTGGGGGAAAAAAATTCTGGGGAGGGGAGGCATGTGTAACTGTTACATAATTTACCAATACTCTAGACTGATGGTCAAATCCCTGTTGATCAAGTGAGAAAACAAACAAACTCAGGTATAACAAAAGGTAGCTTGGCTCAAAGTTCTGCTCCTTTGTGGTGGCTGATAGAAGGAGCAAATCATATGCTTACAGTTAGGAGAGGCATAATAAGGTGAGGTAATTGTAGTATGAAATGTCTGGTTTGAAATATTGTCTGTATTTCTGGGTTGCAAAATCAATCATGAGCGCTGTCAGGATATAAACCAACAAATGCTAAATTTTATTGTGTGTTTGGCTAGAAGGGAATGTGTTAAAGAACCAAATTAAAATTAAGCAGATGTTTAATTGTGAAATCTCTTCTATGATGTCTTCCATCAAAAAGCAAGAGGACATACTCTTGCATTGAAGCGAGGCAAATAAATGGCATGCCCAAAGGAACCTAGCCTGTCTTTAATCAGAGCCACAAGTGTATGAATGAATGGGAGAAAAAAACAGTGGTGAAGAAATGTAGTTGGAAAGTGGGGAATCAGAGTTACATGAGGTGTAAAACGATTTCTAAAGATAAAAATTAGGAACTGTGATGCATACAGCATTGAATGGGTTGTAATAATTGGCTAGATACACTGCAGATTCTGTTCTCCATTAGAAGCATAAATACACCAAGACAGGACAATTTGACTGACCAGGTCTAGCAAACTTTAAGCTGTGGGATTCCAGTTTTTTAATCCCACTTTGCTTCCCTTCACACTTTTTTTTTTTTTTTGGTCTTGCTTTGTGCCCAAACCACCATTCTGCCTTGATATCTCTTTCTGTATCTGCTATATATAATTTCGTATTTTTCCTTGTATATTTTATGTCTCTTCTCAGCAAACAGAAGCACAAAGCTGATTAAATGGCCCAAACATTAATTTATGCCCTGAATATTGGTGGTATTAATTTTGTTTGCACATGAAGCAAAGAAATGAGATGCTAAGGGAGATTTGTAGTACCAGGCACAGATGATTGTACCAGCTCTTTTTACATATTTGGTTTGTTGGGCAAAATTTGACATTATGATGATCTGATCACCTGAAGCACTGCTACATTTTAAAACATTTGTTCATTGCACAAAGGTGGTGGTAGATTGAAATCTGAGAAGAGTTATGTGAGATTTTTTTTTAATGTTGGTAACACTTTTGTTTTGTGTTTTAAAAGCTTATGCGGCATGGTGTAGGACTGTCAACCAGTTCTGACAGTGAACTGATCACCCAGCTGCTGGCTTTCACACCTCCTCTAGAAAATGATGATACAGCCGACTGGGTAGCAAGGTGAGGAGGATGGGTTTCAGAATCAAGAACAGTAATCTAATCTCAGCATGATATGCAGCTGTAAATGCATACAGCTGTTTGTGTGACACATGATTATGTTCACCTATGTCTCATTTCAGAATAAAAAATTTAATGAATGAAACGCCAACTTCATATTCATTGCTAATTATGCATAAAGACATAATCTATGCAGTACGTGATCCATATGGGAATCGCCCACTCTGCATTGGTCGCCTTGTTCCAGTAGGGGACATGAATGGAAAAGGTAAACCATACATATATATTCACATTCAAATAGATATATATATAGTTTGTGTCTGAAAACACTGATATGAGTGATTAAAGCAACACTTACGGAGGTGTAATTAGGGATATGGGAGGCAAAAGTCAGTTTTGAAAATTAAAAAAAAAACATTGGTAAGGGAAAAATACTTTGTAGGAAGTCTGCAAATTTCTTTTCTTTTCCCAGCAAAAGGGAATCCTAGTTGCCTGATGGCAGTGTCAGAATTAGGCTGCTCAACTGTAATAGAATATTTGTGAAAATTTAAGTGACATCTCATCACCTTAACAGAAAAGCAGGGATGAACAGAATCACAAAAGGGTTGAGGTTGGAAGGGACCTCTGCAGGTCATCTAGTCCATCCATTACATCCATTGTAATAAAAAAGTTCTGTCTATCAACACATTCAGCATACAAAAAGTAAGGAGTTTCTTGTGTGAACAAAAGTGGTAACCTATATTTAATGACACCGAGCTATAACTGGTAAAGTTTGAAATAGCGCAGAGATAACAAAGGTAGTTTTCTAAGTTGTCTCTCTTCATGAACTGTGAATTTGATGCGATTACTTCCACTTCTGCCTAGAATAGGTTTACAATATTTACGTTGGTTGTTTTGGGGTATTAGAGAAACTTTGGAATGCCATTCCTTTTAGTTAGAAATTACAACAGTCTTTAATTGTGCACTGCAACCTAAACCATAGCAATCCAGATACTGTAGTAGAAATGCAATTGCAGGGGGTCATGGTAACAAGAATTGTGGACTCTAACTAAAATATTTTCTTTCAGGGAAAGATAACAGTGAAACAGAAGGTTGGGTAGTCTCTTCTGAATCCTGTAGCTTTTTGTCTATTGGTGCAGAGTAAGTGCCCTGATTCTGACTTTATTGGAAAGCTCTCCTCAGGCAGCGATTGAACATTAAACCTCAAATTGCTAAACATTGTAATCTATAACAACATGAGAGACATCAAGGATTAGTTTGTTGGGCTGTTTAGAAGTTTGGGGTTTTTTTTAACAGTCCTATTTTTTTGCCAGTTTATTTTTGTGAACAGATTAATGTAAAAAGAATTATGTGTTCAGAAAGTAAGAGTAAAGATGACTTTACTGTTGTAAAGTAAATGTCTCTTACTTGTTGTATTAAACCTGGTTATTCATATATAACTTTTTAATTTTAGCCTAGTTTGTAGCAGAATTGTTTTATTACAAAATAAATCTTCAACTACAGAAAGGTTACAGTGGTAGCTCACAAACTGGACTAAGCTGAGCTGTAGCACATGCTGTCTGACAAGCCAGTCTCCTTGTTTGAAAAAAGTGACGAGCACCTGAAACTATTTGTATGTGTACAAACCCATGCAAGAGCCAAAACATGAGATGACATTCACATTACCTCTGTGACTAAGATACTCTGAAAAGAAAGCTGTGATACTTTCTCTGGACAAAAAGAGAAGCACAAGAGGATCTTTGGGAGACTTCAAAGAAGTCTTTGGAAGTTTGGAACGGAAGGCAGTTATGAACTAGAACATAAGAAAGATTATGAGGAAGTGTATTTAATTTCCTAATCAGATATTATAAAAATGTGCATTTGGGGACTAGAATAATACGTAAAATTGGATCCTCTTAAAATAAAAAACAGTGCAAAATGGCATTAAAAACACAGCCACCAAATAAAAAGAAATGTAAAGCAAACTCAGGAAGCAACATGACTTACTTTAGTAGTCCGTATTCCATTCTGCAGTGTTTTATTTTAGGTGTAGTGTTCTGTGTTCTTTTGCTGTAACTTCTACCCTATCTGTGTAGGATCTGTGCTAGCTCATGGTAATAGGGGCTTTCTTCAATAATTTGCCTTGAGTCAATTTATTCTATGTATGGATAAGAAAAACTGTTTTCTGAAACTTCTTCAAAATCTCTGTTAAGAGAAGCTAACCATGTAAGATCATCAGCTGAAGCCTGAGGGTTTTTGTAAAAAGCAATTTTGTCTAAAGTTCTGCTGTAGCCACTACTGTTGCCCGCTAATGCTAGTATATGACAAGCAAATATGCACTAATTGACTCACCTCTGATTTACATCTCTAGAATACTTCAATATTGTGTGATAGATTCAGATTGAAAGTGCTAGAAAAGCCACCCGAGGACTCACTGAAGGATCTAGAATAATGTTTAATAAAGTTAAACATTGTAACTTCAAAACCTAATACTATTCCGTATTTCTTCAGATATGAAAATTGGAATGTACATTTCCAGTCACTCTTACTTTATTCAGAGGTAGCTGCCTGTCAGCACTAGACAGATATTTCTCTGGATATTGTCTTGTGGGGCAGGTTTTTTTTAGCTACTATCTTAATTGTTTATTATCTTTTTTATATTGCATTTTAATGTTTATTAGCTTTCATAGAAAAGTACTCTGGTATTGCTATAGGAATAAATGATTAAAATAGGTTTAATCTGAATTAAGTCTGTAGTAGACTGAGTACTGCACACCTCATATATAGGAAGAATATAATAGTTCTCTAGTACTAAGTATTAATTTACTGGTTTTGGTTATTAATTCAGACTGTTTTAGTAAGGGTCACTTGTCTTAGCGTGTTGGTCTTAAAACACTCAAGGTGAAATCCTAAGATAGAAGCAAACTGATATGTTAGGATGTTTAAAAGTATTTTTTCTGACAGTCAGTTGAATCTTGTTTATATTTTGAAACAAACTATCATACAGGTTCAAGACATTTCTAAATGCTGTATATTTCTCTGTCAAGGTACTATCGTGAGGTCCTTCCAGGAGAGATTGTGAAAATATCCAGATATGATGTTCAGACACTGGATATTGTCCCAAGACCTGAAGGAGATCCATCAGCATTTTGCATCTTTGAATATGTTTATTTTGCAAGACCAGACAGTATTTTTGAAGGTAAGGTGTAACATACAAAGCTCCTCCCTAAATAGTGGGAGATGTTATCCTGGAAAACAATGCCTCTGGGAAGGATCTGGGATCATAGTAGGGTAGCGCTGAATGTGAGCTTGCAGAGCAGGGCTGGGACAAAATGGGTTGGCACAGTTATTGAGGAGATAAAACTCATCAGGAGGAGCATGTAACATCACCTTGCTGTTTCTGTCTCTGAATACAGCCTCAGTCAGGTCTGCCTGAGTTGTCCTATGGAAGGGATGAAAAGAGCCACAACCATGATTAAGATAGAGGAAATACCCCTTGAAAGTGAGAGACTCAAGAAAGGAACTTTATTGGTTCTTGGAAAACTATTAAAATTAGACTTAAGAACTAGATCTGAAAACAACTTTATCTTGGCATTTTCTTTACAAGACACGGCTGTTTCAGGAAGATGCTTTTAATATAACATGTAAACCGATGCGTTATCTAAGTACTTGTGGCTGTCCTTCTAATGCTTTTATCATTGCTGTGGAAGCCCTCAAAAATTGTCTCAGTGACAAGATACTAGCCAGAACTCTCATACCTAACAAACAAGCTCTTTGCTTTCTACAGCCATGCCATCTGTTGATCCAATGCAGTTCCCCACCCTTACAAAGCAATTTTCACTTCACATACCTTTTTTATCGTTATGCTCTTGCTCTTCAATATCCTCACTTCTTAAATTCCTTAGTACTGCTGCTGTACCTTTTGCTGTGCCTCATCTCATCACAATACCTCCAGTTGCCTCCATGTTGCAAATTTTTATGGCCTTAAAAGCTTCTGAGACCTCTTCTTAACTAAATTTTGGGTGAATTCTGCCAACTGATTCAAAGTTAATAAGCAGACAGAGGCAGACAGCAGGATTGCACACACTGCCTGCTGGAGAAACCAGCCTAAAACCAGAATATGCACATTATGAACAGGCATCATTTCTACTTCTTTTGTCCTTTAAATATATTTTGTAGTATTCTCAGGACGTTTAGTTACCTGATTTTAATTCTCTGTGTAGTGGTATGAATCTGAATGTCAAAATATTACATTATTGAAGGAAATAAAAAAATGACCTTATGTGAGCAACTGCTTATTGGTTCTGGAGCTTTTCTCACTGACTCCTGAGCCTGCAACCTGCCACAGAAGTTTGTACAGCAAACTGAGAGGACATCTGAATTATGCAAACCAGGAAAAACTTCTTGCTGTTCTTAGGTCAGATGGTGTATTCGGTCAGGAGACGATGCGGGCAGCAGCTTGCTATTGAAGCACCTGTGGAAGCGGACCTGGTCAGCACTGTTCCAGAGTCTGCAACCCCAGCAGCTTTAGGTTATGCTGAAAAGGTACATGTTAACTTTGTCGTTTTTTTCCCCAAGCATATTTACACATATCTCGTTTTGTAATGGAGTATAATGGTAGGGGCCGTTAGAGTTTTGTATTGATAAAGATTTGTATCTTGAGTACTCTGGGTACTCCTGTTCAGTGATCTGCACCTGCTTTTTGTTTTGTTATTCCACTATATTAAGGTATCTCCAAGTTTTTTGGTTACTGTGAAATCAGACTAAGTCCTAAGGTTGCTTTAAAAAGACGGTAACTGGGAATAACCAGTTCTATAGATATTAATTCCATTTAACTCTCTCCTGTTTGCAGTGCGGACTGCCGTATGTTGAAGTACTCTGTAAAAATCGGTATGTGGGAAGAACATTTATCCAGCCAAATATGAGGTTACGGCAGCTTGGTGTTGCAAAGAAGTTTGGTGTTCTGTCTGATAATTTTAAAGGCAAGCGCGTTGTTATCATTGATGATTCAATTGTGAGGGGCAATACCATTTCACCCATAATAAAACTACTGAGAGAATCAGGAGCCAAAGAGGTGAGTTCATGTTCGGTCGGTACAGTGCAGATGTAAATAGAAGATTGATGGGAGAGGAAAGCACAGGGTTTTGTCTTCATTTGTATTACACATTGTTTCCTTACTTAAAAGAGAGAAGTGTGCAAAAAACCCCACAACAGCTAAAGCATGTTTATTGTGAAGATAGGTTTAGAAGTTTCTTTTGTATGACTGTGATTTTTGGGTGATTACAGGGCAAGGAACAGGTCTCTATTTATAAAACACTATCTGACAAAAAAAGAGAGAATGAAAAATGAACTTGTCAAGATCCAGAAAATCAAGTATTGGTGTGGTATTCCTAACATATGTGGGACTTGTGGTGCTGCATTAAGTACAACCACATAATGCAGTAAATAGCACATGCCTTAAGTCACCAGAGCACAATTTTTTCATAGAATCATAGAATGTCTTGGGTTGGAAGGGACCTCTAAAGGTCATCTAGTCCAACCCCCCTACATTAACCAGGGACATCTCCGACTAGAACACATTGCTCAGAGCCCCATCAAGACTGACCTCAAATGACTCCAAGGATGGGGCCTCCCCCAATAGGCAACCTATTCCAGTGATCCACCACCCTCATAGCAAAGAACTTTTTCCTAACATCCAACCTAAATCTACCCTTCTCTATCTTGAAACCATTACCCCTTGTCCTATCATTACATGCCTTCTTATAGGCCCCCTTCAGTTACTGGAAGGTCGCTAGAAGGTCCCCCCCAGAGTTTTCTCTTCCGGCTGAACAACCCCAACTCCCTCAGCCTGTCTTCATAAGAGAGGTGCTCCAGCCCTCTCATCATTTTCGTTGCCCTCCGCTGGACACGTTCCAACAAGTCCACATCCTTCTTGTGTTGGGGGCTCCAGAGCTGGACATAGTACTCCAGGTGAGGTCTCACCAGGGCAGAGTAGAGGGGCAGAATCACCTCTCTCAATCTGCTGGCCACACTTCTTTTGATGCAGCCCAGAATGAGGTTGGCCTTCTGGGCTGCAATGGCACATTGGTGGCTCATGTCCAGCTTTTGACCCACTAGTACCCCCAGGTCTTTTTCCACAGAGCTGCTCCCTAGCGTGTCTTCCCCCAGCCTGTATTGATGTTTCTGGTTGCTCCAGCCCAGGTGCAGGACCCTGCACTTGGCCTTGTTGAACCTGGGCCCACTTCTCCAGCTTGTCCAGGTCCCTCTGGATAGCATCCTGTCCCTCTGGCATATGGACTGCACCACCCAGTTTGGCGTCATTGACAAACTTGCTGAGGGTGCTCTCAATGACACTGTCAATATCATTAATGAAGATACTAAACAACAAAGGTCCCAGTACGGACCCCTGAGGGACACCACTTGTCACCATTTTCCATCTGGACATTGAGCCATTGACTACTACCCTCTGGATGTGACCATCCAGCCAATTCCTTATCCACTGAACAGTCCACCCATCAAACTCATACCTGTTCAACTTAGAAGGATGTTGTGGAGGACCGTGTCCAAGGCCTTGCAGAAGTCCAGATAGGTGACATCCATAGGTCTTCCCTTGTCCACTGATACAGTCGCTCCATTGTAGAAAGCCACTAGGCAGGATTTGCCCCAAGTAAAATTTATTAAGATTTTTTTAATTGAAACCAAGTAGCAAGTCTGTTACTGGAGCAAAATGTTCTGTGTAATGGTCAACTTTGTAAACTGAAACATGTGCCTCAAGGATTGAACACCACAGAAGAAAAGCAAAATCAGGATGGAACCTTTTAACAACATTAGGAAGCACTGTAACAATAAAATCCAAAACTTTCTCTCTCCTCCTATGTTGGCACCTGAAAAAAACTTTCTCTTAATTTCAACTCCTCCATAACTTCTGTGCAGGGCTGTTCTGCAGAACTGGGACTCTGCTGTTGTGTTGTGATCTGCTGACCTTCACCTTATAGCAGTTTGTTTTGAAACTGTATTTTTATTCAGGTGCACATCCGTGTGGCTTCACCTCCCATAAGATTTCCTTGTTACATGGGAATAAACATTCCAACTAAGGAAGAGCTCATTGCCAACAGACCTGAATTTCATGATCTTGCAAACTATATAGGTAAGTACTACTTTTTCTGTTTTTCTTGAGAGACATTTCACCTGTAGGTACTTTAGTGTCTTCATCAAAATAAAGCACAACACAAGGCAAAAGTGACTAAAAAATCACAGTGGTGATACATTTACTGTCTGCATTGTGAGTACCTGACTAATCAAGCCAATTTAACTACACGCCATTTTTAACATAGTGAATTAAATTTCTCCAAACTATAAAAAGCATTAGGATAACTGCATGATTGTAAGTTACAAGGAAGGTATAACACAGCCTTCCAATACTTAAGAGCTCCTTCTGGCAAAGGAGATCCTTTAGAAGGAGCTACTGTAGGCAAAATACCAGGAAGAAAATAAGTGGTGAGAATCTGTCCTACAATGAAAAGCTGATGTCGTTTTGCTTTCATGAGATATTAATAAAATATGTTCAGAATTTGTAAGTACCGATTTTTTCTACAAATTTAAATTAATGTAAATAATTTTAACTGCATTCTATATTTCCCTTTGAAAGAAATAACATTTGAAACTAATCAAAGAATGTTAAATACATTCTCAAATCTCAAGAATGAGTCATGTTTGCAGCAGAACAAAAGAACCAACAGCTTAAGTTGCTTGTGATGATAACACGCTCTACATCAGGATATCAGCAACAGTGTGAAGGCTTATGAGGAGATCTACTATATATGGCCTATTGTGCTGCAAAATATTTTAAAACATGGTTTAAGAACATAGCTGTGGTTACAGCTAGGAAACTCTAAACTTAGATTTCCTGTGTTAAATATGTTCATTGTCTAATATAACAATTAATTCTCTTCCCCAAAATTATTGTGAAGGCACGTTGAAATATTTCAGGCTTGTAGGACCTCATTTTTAAGTATTACTCAGAAAAAGAGTGCAAACGACAGGAAACTAATGATGTGAAAAGGCTATCAAACTTTCCTACTGCTATAACATTTGCATGAATAGCATCCTGAATTTTTGTTTCAAATTATGATCTTCCGCTCCTCCAAGTCCCTGTAAGGGTTTATAGTCCTAGGGTGGGCCATTTGGGAAGCACCAGCCATGCACAGATCTGCTTCCAGATCCAATCTGCAGGGTCATGCCGGGAAACAATAGCAACTTCAGGCAGTGTTCATACACATTCTGGACTTTTTTTTCTATTTTTGTGGTATTTGTGACATATTTTTTCCCAATTCAGAATCTTATGCTCAGATTTAAGTGAGTCTGCTCCCTGCACAAAGAATTTGAGAAGGGCAAGGCTTATTATGGTCTGATAATATTTCATATCCAATCTCCTTAGAGTGGTGATCCACCTCCACACGATAAGGTGACTGCATTTCCAACAAGCACTGCATTTGGTACAATGTTGCAGCTTTAACTGGTGAATTCTTTATTTCCTCTAGGAGCAGACAGCGTTGTCTATCTTTCTGTGGAAGGGCTGGTATCATCTGTGCAAGAAAGCATCAAGGCAAGACAAGAGAATGAGAACAAGCTTAAAAGCCAGAAATCACGTGTTGGAAAGATCGGTCATTGCATAGCGTGTCTCACTGGAGAGTATCCCGTAGAGCTGGAATGGTGAATTGTTAGTGGATGGACACCAGTTCATCTGTTGTTGAATGTACCTTTTTCAAAGATGCCTCCTTGCCAATAGCCTTCTTAGGTTTAGGTGATATGGAAAGCTTATTACAGATAACTAATTACTGTTATTAAAATACATCTTTACTGTAAAGACAGAAGTCTGATGTGCTGATGAAAACAATGTAAGCAGATTAAAATACAAAATCATATAGTTTTGATGCACAGTTATGCCTTCTATTTTCTCATAAAATATTATAACAACCAAAGGTTTTTTAATCATGTAGCAGTCCCAGAGTTGTTTGTATTGGTCTTGCCCTGGAAGTGAGACACCCCTGTTAGACTTGTTTGCAAAGAACAATTCATCAGTTGTGTGCAAAAGTATGTAAAGTTTGCATTTCTCTTTAGGAAAAATAACAGATTCTGAAGACACAGATTGCTTCCTTAGCCGTTCTTGCTTAAACTTTTTAAGGACAAAAGTGCCTGATTTTTTACTATATAGCTAAACAGCCTTTTTTAAATTAAGCCCTTTTTTAAACTAATTATCCAGATTCTATGAATGCCTAGCATGTAATTTTAAAAACAGAAAACTCAGGGAAATGCTCAGCCAAAAGCCCTCTTGGTTTTACAGCTTCAAAATTCTCTTTTTGAAGTCCAGTGTAATTACATTATCTTTGTGTACTTTTATCAGTTGCCAATAGGATGTGGAAGGAGAAAAATACTCGCCACTGCTATTTTTTTTCTCATATCTTGTTTTGTCGAGATAAGTCCTGACAATTTGTTGAGTCTGAGCTAATGCTCAGCGTGCTTTTCATCTGTCAACATGCAAAGTACACTGAAAAATAGTCACTTTTGGTTCTTAACAGTAAATACAATGTATTAACTGAAGATTATGAATTGAGTATAGTCTTATTTAGCTACATTACTGTTGTTAAAAGAAATGTAATGTTTAAAAAAAAAAGTTCTGAAGAACTATTGAATAAATTGTATTTTTAATTGGTCACAATTACACAGTTACTTGTATACGAGAAGAGGACTTAGACAATGAACCACTAGCAGAAAATGGAAATGCACCTTTTGAAAACTGCCGCAAATTTACGCACAATTGTAAAGATATTTTGTATACCTCAGTTTTTTCACTGAATATCAGCAACTTAATTTTAGATTTTCTATTTAATACTGTGTGTTTTGGCCTTATAATTGTTTGTGACACCATTAACAAAAAGAAAAAAAGTTTTTGAGTTTGTTCCCTCCCCCATCATCTTCCACATACTTGAGAGTTACAGCACTGGTGATTAAATACAAAAGGGAGCTTTCTGGAGTGGGGTTTGTAGCAATTGTGCCTGACAGACAATCGCAAAACAAAAGCCTCAATTCCAGAAACTATATAAATACATTTAAGGAAGTAAAGACTGAGCCTTGTGCAGGCTCTCTGTGGAACCAGAACCCACTTGCAGTTCATGGGATAATCTAGGTTTTCCTAAGAATTGAGGTCTTACTGTGTTTTCTTCACCAAAGCCCAGACTGGCATATTATGAGATGCATGTAGACGTAATGCCTAATTAGAAGGTTTGTTTGTTTTATGAAAGAACTGTTAGAGTTAACCTGGGCAGTAAACTGAGCAAAAACAGAACAAGGTGAAGTCACTCTGACCATCCCCTCCCAGGTTAACCACAGAGGAGCAGCAGAAAACAGAAAAACTGTCACTGATATTTTTTCATCTTTCTCCTTTACTGCCCTCAAAGAAGCAATCACTTTTAAAAGAAGGAATAAGTTGAGCTCTTAGGTTAAAAATATGTGTAATGAGCCCTTTCTACTTGAGATAAAAACTTAGGTGCACAGTTTAACAAGGTTGCAAGCAGAAGTCTATCGATTTATCTGATATTGGCTGTAGAACAGGCTGTAAATTAAACTTGTCCAAATAATTTTTTAACATGTTTTCAACAAAACTGGTATTTCTGAAGTCTGGTAATAATAGCTTGAATGTGATTTGAGCATTAGGTGGTGATTTCAGTAAAATGAGTCTCAATTCCTTTTTTCCCTCCATGCATGTGAAATTTGTACAGTCTGCTACTGTAAGCACTGTAAGTTTTAGATATACTTCATGCCTAATCTTTACCACGTATTTTTCAAAACCTTAAGTTAAAAGGGAGATACTCTTCAAATATCATTTTACTTACTGTCTTCTGGATTTATGCTTCAGGTCACCAGGCCTTTTTTTAATCACATAGAACAGACACACACGCAATGAGTATGTCAAGGGAGAAAACTCCTCTGGTTTTTAGGTGTCACTATTTGTATTATTTAATTTTTACTGTGAAGCTGTTTCTGCTGTATTACCAGTGTGCCAAATTATCATTTATAAAACATGACAGAACCATAGAAAGCTGATGTCTTAACTTCTCCCCTGCGTAACATTAAAAACGGTTATGAACTGGTCTCTCTCTCTCTTCACTGCACTCGCCGACACTACACATCCAAGGCTTCACAGAATCATAGAATGGTTTGGGCTGGAAGGGACCTTAAAGATCATCCAGTTCCACTCCCCCTGCACGGTCAGGGGCACCTCCCACTAGACCAGGTTGCTCAAAGCCCCATCCAACCTGGCCTTGAACACTTCCAGTTCTACAGCTTCTCTGGGTAATCCGTTTCAGTGTCTTACCACCCTCTTTAATAAAGCTACCTTGAAAGCACCTCGAAGCTGTAGCACTTAATTTCGTCTGTTACACTGAACACTGCTTCCCCGCAAGCCGCACGTACTGCATCACCGGTGCCCCCTCCCCTCACCCTCCACACCAAGGGGGAGGCACGCCCCAGCCACTCCCGTTCGTCCCACGGGAGCTCGGAGGAGCTGTCCCAGGCCCCGCTCCCCACCGAGGACCAACGTTTTATCACCCGTGTCCGCCTTATCACCCTTAACCTTAACGACACCCCATCCCCCCGGAAATGACGTTCTTTCCCGGCGAAAGGCCCCGGCACCGGCAGGAAGGCCCGTACCACCTTCTGGGGGGAACATGGGGACAGAGACGAGTGAACTGCGAGTGTGGCGGGGGAACACTACCTTTCACTCCGGCCCCCTGCTTTTTTTTTTAGCCTCTTGCTCATGTCTGAATGAAAGTTGCCGGGGAGCTGGGGAGGACTGGGACGGCTCTGGCGCACTCGCTGCTCCTCTCACCCGCAAGAAAAAATGGCGCCGTCCCAAGCAGGCCACTGGCCGACCGAGCGCACCTTGTGGATGTCCAAAGAGCGCGACGGCCATCGGCCAGTGAGAGTGCCGCGTTACTGCAGAGTCGGGCCGGACGGACGCTGTCTCGCCAATCAGAAGCGCTGACCTTCGTTGCTAGGTGGTGACGCAGAGAAGGAGGGAGCTGGGAAGCGCTGCTCGGAGCTGCCTCAGGTGGGGACTCGCGGGGCGCGGCCCGAGCAGCGGCCTTTGGGGCCGCCGGCAGTCCCGGGAGCGGCCAGGCCCTGTGTGGAAACGGGGGACTTCGAGCGTGCGGCAGTTGCCTCTCCTCGCTCAGGAGCGCTGCGGAGCCGTAACCCCGGCCGTAGCCCTCCGCTCTGCGGCTTGATCATCCGGTACGGGTGTAACGGGAAGGCCCCGCAGGGCAGAGGCGTCCACCAGTACGAGCAGTACCCGAAAAGCCTTGGCAATGGACGCGTTGGGTTTTCTCCTTCCAAAGGAATGATTCGTATTTCACAGCTCTATTAGAGAGAAAGTTATTAATTAAAAAGTGAGAATAAACTTAGTAATTCAGTTGTGCTCAGTACCTCTGTGCAATGAAATCTTAGTGAATTACTGTCGGGTAAGGATAAAAGTATTATGAAGACAGGCTTAAAGAGCTGGGATTGTTCAGCCTGGAGCAGAGAATGCTCCGGGGAGACCTAATAGCAGCCTTCCAGTACCTGAAAGGGGCCTACAGGAAAACTGGGGAAGGGCATTTTACAAGGGTATGTAGCGATAGGTCAAGGGGTAATGGCTTTTAACTGGAAACGGGAAGATTTAGGTTATGCATTAGAGGAAGTTCTTCACTATGAGGGTGGTGAGACACTGGCACAGGTTGTCCAGGGAGGCTGTGGATGCCCCATCCCTGGAAGCGTTCAGGGCCAGGTAGGATAGGGCTTTGAGCAACGTGGCCTATTGGGAGGTTGGGGGGGTTGGAACTAGATGATGTTTAAGATCCCTTCCAACCCAAACCATTTTATGATTCTATATGATTCTGTGACTAAGCTTTACACTGTTGCCATATAAGGTGTGATGAAGCTGTGTGTTTTCTGCCAAGTATCTTTTTTCCTGCTTGCTAGTGTTCTGTGTGCTTACATAATTTGGTTAAAGTATTAAAAGTTAGGAGATGACAATGCAATCTTGTTTGTTAGTCTTTCAGGGGGCTTGAAGATATGAAGCTAAGATGACTCTTCATGAACTTGTGAATCAGGCAGCTAGCCTGTACTCTGATAGAAAAGCAGTTTGGTTTGATGAATGCAATAACAAACCTCCAACTTCCTACACTTACAAGACGGTGGTTAAGCTTGCCATGGAATTAACAGCTTTCCTTCAGAAGCACTGTGATCAGCAAGGAAAATGTGAAATAGGCCTTTACTGCTATCCAGGAATAAACTTACCATCTTGGATCTTAGGGTAATGGTTGGAATGCTTGCAATCTGTGTTGGTTTTTTGAGGGTCATCTCTATTCAAGTAAATTTTCATCTTGTTTATATTTCAATAATAAAAATTCAGTAATACTATAATAATGCAGTCAAGAAGCACCAGAGACTTACATTCTTAAATAAAAAAGATGACAGTGTTACAATCTTGAAAAGCCACTGCTAAAGTTTTTTTTTAATCTTAAGTTCATTGATCTAAAGTGTATGTAACTATACCCTTTTTAAAGTGATTAAGCATATTTATAGAAATGTAAAAAAATGAATGACTAGTATCTTTGTTGTGCTTGTTTAAAAATGGAGGATCTAGCAGAATAAATGTGTATATACGAAAAAAAGGAGTATGTAGGTTTTCTTAATGTATTCTTGTCTTGCTAGCAAAAAAAAAAGATGCACTGAAAAACAAATGTCATGCTTAAAGCTAAATGAGTATATAGTTAAAATTTCATTACACATATTGTAGGAAAAAGTAATGAGCAATGCAGCACTCAGATGACATTGATTATTTAATGGCTAGGAATTTTGAATGTTTGTGATCTCAGCACTTATGTTAATTCAGCCATTTTTAAAGTCCTGCTCTGCTGAAAAATTCTACTGTTCATATCCTTTATATATGTATCTTTTATATCCATTACATTTATGATGTAATACAGAATTGCAGCTTCACAAGCATATTTTCTTCCCCTGATGTAAACAGCAGCTGCTGTGTTTCCTAGGGAGATGATCTGTGTCAGTACTTTCCTTTTGTCACACTGCACCTAAAATACACATTAGTGCACGATGAGGTATCACAGTGGAGTATAGAGATTTCTGTGAAGTGAGTGAGCAATTGCTCTAATCATAAACCTTCCAGGAATGCTGAGGAACTTTTTTACTGATCAGGAAGTGCCCAGTCCAGCAGTGGAGCAGGTTGCCCGGACATGTGCGGGTTTTTTGTGGAGGTTTTCAAGACCTGACTGGACAAAGTAATAAACAACCTGGTCTGGTGTCACAGCTGGCCTTGCTTGAGCAAGAGGTGGAACTGGGTGTCCTGAAGTCCCTTCCAACCTGAACTGAGCAGCAACACAGTTTTCTTTTGCTGTGTAACTGGAAACTACCGGGGTGTTTTGATTCTTATAGCTCTTGTTGCTGAGTAGTAAACTGCTGTATATGATGCAGGGCACACCTAGGTGTCTACTGATACCAGTGGCTATTTGACTGCATAGAATGCTGCAGTTTCCAAGTGTTCTTTCTGGATCTAGTCATTAAATCACTTGCACAAAGAGTAAATATAACTGATTGTACGTGGGAACCCACCCACGTGTGAAGATTTATGGGAACCATTTCTATTTTAGTCGCCACTTGGTCGTCTTGGCTTTTGGAATTTATTGATGTCAGTGGTGGTAATAAATTCAACTGCTCGTCTTTATCAAATGGAGCCACTAGAGGGAGGAGTTGTAGTGGCCAACTTGATAAAGTGCAGTGAATGAGAGCACAATGATACTTCGTGTTCCTGTGTTTATGTTGGAAGAAATAGACTATTGAGAACAGGAAGCGTTTTCAGTGTGCAGACTTTTGGTGTTTTGTTAAAATATGTTTATACAAGTTGTATATGTGTAAATGAAAAGCTTGTATTTCTAGTCAATAGAAGAAGCTTTTAAAAAGTGGTGCTGCTGATGTAAGTAATACCTTTGTCATCACCACACTGCTTGATCAGGAGTCATTTTTAATGTTTTCATCTAGCTTTAATCTTTCCTCGCTGTAAAATACCAAAAGGCAACACTGATTATAATTTGCTTCCTACTTTAGCAAAAATCTGTAAAAGTCATGATTGCATTTTCTGGTTCTGGGAATAAATTGCAGTGTAAAAGAAACAGACATTTAGGAAGATTATAATACATTTTAAACATGTTTGTCTTGGTAGAATCCTTCAAGTTCCAGCTGCCTATTCTCCTGTTGATCCAGATGCACTACCAATGTTATCCACTTATTTCATGAAGAAAAGCAATCTTCAGTATATTCTTGTTGAGAATGACAAAATAAATGTAAGTGTTCAGACTTCTAAAATAACTGTTAAAGGGCAATTTAGAATTGTATATTCAGATAGTATTCTGTTTTAATAAGGTTGGATGGGATTGGTTTTTTTCTTCATGACAACAGCTTGTCTTTCTCATTCAGGTAAGAACATCTTTAAAATTAGAAGTACAAATTGCTTTTCCCCCTGTTAAAAAAGAAAAAAGAAAATAAGGCCTACTTCCCTATTACGGTTTTGTCCAGGTAAACTTGTTGGGTACTGGTGTTGAAGGCTTTTTCAGGCTTGTTTCTCTCTATGTCAAGGTTGAGAGTTGGAAATCTTTGTTATAGCAGATGAAAATAACCTCTACTTTTAATTCATTAGTTTTCCTTTTGTACAGCTCCTCCCAGATCTTACACCCTCGCTCGTTGCAAAGGGAGTAGATAAGATTGGACTATCTAATTACAATTCAGAGTTGTCTTCTCCAAAATTCTTTTGTATATTTTCCCTTTCTTTTAATTATCTGCTCAGAGAATTGTTTATGTCTTGTTTATAAAGTCTGTGTTTACTCATAAATACGTAAAAATACTTGAGCTTAAAACTGTCTGATATGTCCCCTTCAAAAGTAGAGGGATTAAAAAATCACAGCTTATTTTTATGAAATGATGTCTTGTATTTCATTGCATGCAGTAGAACGATAACGGTGTGTCCTGAGTTCTTCTGTTTAAATTGTTTATTTTATCTTACAGAAATTCCAGATGTCCCATGTTGGTTGGTTTTACCACAATTCTTCCACAATAGAACATATTGGTTTAACTCTCTTCCAAGTGAGCTTGAGTAATGCTGATTTAAATTCACAAGTAGATGATGTGAAAAGTAAATATGAGCTTTCCAAAGCTAAGGGTAACTCGCAGCAAACCGAAGCAAAAACGTCAGAAGGAGGATACATGGATGTCAGCCAGAAATACTCTTTAGCATACATCTTGCATACATCAGGAACTACAGGGATTCCCAAAATAGTCAGAGTGCCTCATAAATGCATAGTGCCAAATATTCAGCATCTTAAGTAAGTGTGGTTTCCAGTTTTCCTTTGAAATGCTTTTATAAATTAGATGTTTAGGGACTTTTTTTTTTTTAATACTTCAGAGAAGTGTAGATTGGCTTTTTGCTAACGATGCTTCACTTCTTCCTCCTTCCCTGCCTTTTCAGATGTTAAGTGTTGTTTCTTTTCTTTCTAAATAATATGGCATAACATTCTGTTTCTCTAGCTGTTATTTTTAATGTTTAAATGGTACCTTACCTGAATTTTTGAGGGGTGCACTTCAAATAATATGCTGTTGCTGTAGGTGTTGTATTCTGGTGTCCAGCTTAAAAGAAATAGATGACAAAGTTAACTGTTCACAGTTTTATGTAGTGCATTCTGTAGTTTTTAAGTCCTAATTTCTTTTTAGGCTACCTAGGTTTCTTTCTGTTTCATTTAATACTTTCTAAAAAACCTTTTTTTCTAATGAGCAACCATTAGTTGAAATGTGCCTTTCAACATACTGTATTAGCGTGTAATGTGAATAGCTTTGTAAATGACCTCATTAATGTAATCAATAGTTGCAGTTTTGATGCAGGAACTCTTGCTCACATCATCTGGTCTGCATATGCCTGTAGATCCAGAGCAGCCTTTAAGACTTTAGCTTTACTGGAGCACATTTATTTTATGCTGCTCTGCTAGTTTGGAAATATTTTTAACAACATGCATAAGACTTGTAATTCCTACCTTTCTTATTCTAGATCCATATTTGAGATCACACAGGATGATACACTGTTCCTGGCTTCTCCTCTAACATTTGACCCATCTGTGGTTGAATTGTTCATTGCTCTGACAAGCGGAGCCTCTATTCTTGTAGTACCAAACACTATCAAAATGATGCCTGTAGAGCTGTCTGCTGCTCTGTTTCACCATCACCATGTGACAGTGTTGCAGGTAGGCAAATCCTAAGGGTCTTCAGTGCCCCCTGCCTCTCCCCTTTGCTAATGGGTGCTACTTCTCATCAGTCTAGACACTCATGTTAACAGAGCAGGAGTGTTCTTCCTCGAAGGCACAGCTCATGCTGTCCTTCTTACTGTAGTATGTTAGCTGTTTAGGAAATTATGATTTGATGGAAGCCTTAAACATTTTATGACAGAAAACAATTAACTAAAAGTTGATACTCCTCTTAAGAAACCATTAATTCTTAAGAATTAATTAAATTGTTCTGTTAAGCAGTTAGTTCTGAAGAATCTGGGAGCGGAGGAACCTGTTACAGACATTTTTAGCACTTTTGAATGGGCTTGATCTTAGAGCCTTTCCTCATAAACAACTTTTAAGTTTTAATGGTAGTCTCTATGCTAAAAATATAACAACTAAACCAATGTATTTAAAGGGTGATAAAATGTTTGTTGTTTTTACAATAATGAAAGCAAGAGAATAATTGATTCCACAGCAACACTTGCTGTGTTCAGGCCACCTGTTTAAAGGAGGCTACATATGCCCCTTGTGTCTTGGAATAGATCATGTCCTATATTATGTCAATTTTTTTATTTTTTTTTTTAAAGTTCATTTTTGTAAAATTTACTTGAAGTTTTGAGTATCCAGCATGGCTGAATAAGCCTAGCCCTTGCCTTGTAGTCTAATGAGGCATTTAGTAAAACTGTTAATTAAATATAGATACTTAAATCAGGGTGTGGGGGGAAGAGTTGCTGGAAATGGATCTTACTTGTAACCAGCTTTGAACAAAATTACTATTGTCTGTTTAGTCTGTTAACTGTAATACATCAATATGTGAGCCTTGCTTTGTCATTGATGTTGTAATTCTGAGTATTTGTACTGGTAGAAATGCTAAGGTCTCCTTTTCTTTTGGAGGAATCATGGCAGTGGAGATTGTAGGGTACAAATTTAAGATTAGTGAGTAGTTAAATGAAGGTTCCACAGCAGAAGAAAATCCACCAAAATGACAGAATCTAAATTTTGTAACTTTATTGCCTGCTCTTATTTTTATTCATGAGGATTGTTATAAATCTTGATGGTGTAGATTTTCCTGTCACATACAAGTGATTTTGTGATTTATTTTTTTTTTATCATTGTCTCAATCAGTGAAGGAAGGGCTTCTCAGCTGAATTACTGACAAAAATATTCTCCTTATAGCTTGACTGATGATTAATAATTTTATAATGTTTCTTAAATCTACAATATAGCTACAGAGTGGATATGATAAAGCAGGAAGAGGTTTACTTATATACTTAAAACAATATAACAGGTCTTTCTCTCCTTTTAAAAATCTGTATCATTCAGGCTACACCAACACTTCTCAGGAGGTTTGGAGCTCACATTATTAAATCAACAGTGTTGTCTGCAAATACTTCACTCCGTGTCTTAGCCCTTGGTGGTGAAGCATTTCCCGTACTGAATCTCTTGAAAAGTTGGAAGCACAAGGAGAACAAAACAAGTCTTTTTAATCTATATGGTATTACTGAAGTGTCAAGCTGGGCCACTTGCTACAAGATTCCTGAAGAGGTTTTTAGTCCTGATTTTAGGTAGGAAATTTCTTTGTTTTCGTGGCTTGGCAAGTGAATGATGAAAATCTCTAGAAATGTAACCTTCTCCTGTTTCCAGGGCTACTGAGTCCTCGTGAGTGTTTGCTGGTAGAAGTTACATTTGACTAATCCAGCCTCTTGTACTCTAACACAGCCCCTGCAAGTAAAAGTTAATGATGAGTGATTCTTGAATGACAGAACTGCAGTCTGAAATGATGTGTACTTGAAGACCTGTTGAGTTTCATGTAATTTGTTGTGGTGAACTCTGTTTTAGTCATCAGTGTACGTAGACCTCTTCCTCATTCCAACCTCTGATTCCAGGTGCTGAATCTGGACTAGCCTAGTCCAGCATGTGCTGTCTCTGACTATGTGGCAAAATTGAATCAGTGTCGCACTTCTGCAGGCAAATGGCTCCTACCCAATTGCTAGCAAATTCAGTTAGTTATGCTTTTGCTGATCATGAGGCTTTTCCAGTGAGATCTTGCATATTCAAGGAGAAGGAACCCAACACAGCTCTCAGTGGGAGTAATCAAATGGGGCTCTGTCACTCCTAATCATAGCCTCAGGACAAGGATACACCTTAAGTCTATCAAGTTCAGAATGTTACTTCTGAGATGTACTTATTTTAAGCAAAAATGCTAAAAGATTACTTTCAGATGTAATCAATGGATATACATGTGATTCCTTCTGCCACTGTGCTTTTGCCTAATTTTTAAAACTCCGCAAATAATTGATTAAGTGCAAACTTAATTGATTAAGTACCACCATTGATTAAGTACCACCAGACAGTGGTACTGGTTTTTTTTCTAATATTGGATAATATACTATTCAGTAAATGATCCTCGTTATCAATACAGGCTGGGGGATGATGTGATAAGAGTCTTGCAGAAAGGGACTTGGGGGTACTAGTGGAAGAAAAGTTGGACATAAGCAATGGGCACTCACAGCCCAGAGGGCCAGTTGCATCCTGGGCTGCATCAAAAGAAGTGTGGCCAGCAGGTCAGGGGAGGTGATTCTGCCCTCTAATCTGGCCTGGTGAGACCTCACCTGGAGTACTGTGTTCAGCTCTGGAGCCCTCAGCACAAGAAAGATACAGACCTGTTGGAGAGGGTCAAGAGAAGGGCCACAAATATGATCAAAGGGCTGGAGCACCTCTCCTATGAAGACAGGCTGAGAGAGCTGGGATTGTTCAACCTGGAGAGGAGGAGGCTCGGGGGAGACCTTATAGCGGCCTCCCAGTACCTGAAGGGGCTACAGGAAAGCTGGGGAGGGACTGTTTACAAGGGTGCATAGCAATAGGATGAGGGGCAATTATGTTAAATTAGAGCAGGGTAGATTTAGATTAGACATTAGGAAGAAGTTCTGTACAATGAGGGTGGTGAAGCACTGGAACAGGTTGCCCAGAGAGGTGGTGGAGGCCCCATCCCTAGAAACTTTCAAGGTCAGGCTTGATGAGGCTTTGAGCAACTTGATCTAGTCAAAAAGGTCCCTATGCACTGCAGAGGGGGCTGGACTAGATAACCTTTAAAGGTCCCTTCCAGCCCCATACTTTCTATGATTCTATCCCACTGATAGAATACAGTGAGATACATTCTATCCCACTTCACTAGTATGGATGACAGAAATTTGTCTAAAGTGACTTACTTGGGGTCTCACATTAATTTTAGACTTCCAGAAGTAATTTATTTTAATAATTTAGCATTCTGCCATTTTCATTCAATCACTGCCTTTTTTTATTGTATAGAGAGTTGCAGGAGCGTCAAGGTCATGTAAGGTACTTTCATTTAGCTCAATGTTTCATTTGCTTTCTGAAATGTGTAATTATTCCCTGGCATGATAATTATACGTGTGACTTGAGTTAGATATGTCCTATGAAACTGAATGTTTTGAACAGATGATGCGATATATTAACCTGGTACTTAAACCTTTGAAGGCTGAAAACAGTGGATGGTCATAAAGTGTTATTAAATTATCATGCAAAACTAGTTTTATTTTTTTTTCTCTTTAGTTCAAACATTACCTTCTTCTCAGTGAACCTGTTTTTTCTTCTCAAACGTTTATGTGCTCCAGAGATAATGTATTTTTGTTCAGTCCTAACTGAGGCACAGTTAGAATGATGGAAGGTTTTATAGTCACTGACTGTTGTCTCCCATCCTTCATGTCAGAGCTGGTTCCCTCTTAGCCTCATTGCACGGGGAACTAGAGCTCCTTTGCAGTAAGCAGCCCCAGATACAACAAAACCAGGACAGACCATTTTATATCTTTTTCACTTCTTAGTATTGGTAGGACAGTTGGAATACAGTGAGCTTTTATTTTTGCTAGCTAAATGTTGAAAACTGTCGGAGTTTCTAGAGAACACTAGAAAATGAAAAAAAATGGCAGAAAGTTAATTCCTTAGTGGCCTGCACCCCTCTTTTTTTTTTTATAAGTTTGGCAAAATTAAGTGTCTAATCCCAAGTCTCGTAATAATAATGTCCAAATGGGTTGTTATTGCTCTTTTATTTTTGCTGTTCTCTGGTATATGTAGGAATCTTGGGGTTTTCTTTGGTGATGTTGAATTCCTCTCTTTTTTGATTTTGTCTTGTGTTGGGATTTCCCAATGGTATGGAGCAGACACATTGAATATCTGGCATGCTTTCTCCTACCTGTTTTTCAAGTAATTATTTTTTGAAGCTGACTAGAAGAAGGAAAAGGAGAAGATTCTCACTTGGCAGAAATATGCATTTTACAAAACTTCACTGCTTTTTGGTCTACTTGAGATGAAAAATTAATTGATTGATCAGAGAGAAGAAGTTTCAACAGCCTAAGTAACAGGAGTTGAACAAGAACTGTTAGGTTAAAATAGGAGATTTTATGATAGAAGTTGAACTGTAACCCATGTCTAACTTCATATATTACCAAAGTTATTTAAAATTAATTTGCTTTAAAAATTTTGCTGTAGAGAATACATCTCTACTCCCGCTCAGAAATATATTCAATAAAGGAGGTTTTGCAAGTGCTTGAAGAGGGTAGAGAATGAAGGGAAAGGAGGGAATTAGTCAGCAGCTCAATAGAAGAAATCTATAGTAGATACATGAAATTGAAATTACAATGTCTTTTATTTCAGTCTTTCCTAAAAGAGTCAGTCAGCTGCACCTGTTGCCACAACATCAGTAGTTAAATAGAATAAAAGCTCAAACTAGTTAGGACAGGGAAAGAAAAAGCAGTTAGGTGTGTTTAAGTTGGTTGAGCTTGATGGGAGTTTCAACCTAGAGGACTTGGAAACTGACCGAAACTCCTGGGGTATCCTCAGTCCATTCAAGCCTTATTTTCTATCATTCTGTGTTTTGGTGGGTTGTTTTCTTTCGTATATCATAATGAAACCCATGCATATTGATGAGGGTTTTGATTTTGAACAAAATGAGATGTTTTTCAAGAAGAAAAATTTGTACTTTTTTCTCTAATACCAGTCCTTTTAAAGGCTGTATGCTAACTCATTTCTGGAACAGTTGTTTTGAGTTCAGAAGGGAAAGTTTTTTACTGTTTCTCTCTTTAATGTATTTAGAACTGATTTCCCTATACCTTTGGGATCACCGCTCCTTGGAACGAAAGTTGAGGTCAGAGATACCAATGGTTCTGCTGTTCTAGAAGGCGAGGGACAAATATTCATAGGTTATTTTGTATTTCTTATTCTTCTAAGACACCTATATTAATTTAAGTTTTAGTAATATGTTGATTGTTTTACTTGTTGTTTGTCTCTGATATAGAGATAAATATATAATTTTAACTTGGTCTGAGAGCCTTCTCATAGTATTTTAGGTTGTTTGAATGATGAACAGGAAATTACAGCCTTTTTGTCTTCAGACTGTGCTTTCTTTATGTTAGCTTTTTTTCTTGCTTGCGTTTTGACATTCTCAGTTGAAGTAATTTCTGTGTATCACAGAGTCACAGAATGTCAGGGGTTGGAAGGGACCTCTGGAGATCATAGAGTCCAACCCCCCTGCCAGAGCAGGACCTCCTAGGGCAGGTCACACAGAAACACATCTAGATGGGTCTTGAAAGTCTCCAGAGGAGACTCCACAACCTCTCTGAGCAGCTTTGTTCCAGTGTTCTGTAACCCTTACAGTAAAGAAGTTGTTTCTCATGTTGAGGTGCAACTTCCTGTGCTCTAGTTTGCATCCATTGCCCCTTATCCTATCACAGGGCACAACTGAAAAGGGATTGGCCTTTCCTTCTTGACACCCACCCTTTAGATATTTGTATAGATTAATAAGATCCCCTCTCAGTCTTCTCTTCTCCAGACTAAACAGCCCCAGGTCTCTCAGCCTTTCCTTGTAAGACAGGTGTTCCAGTCCCTTAGTCATCCCTGTAGCTCTCCGCTGGACTCTCAAAGTGAATCCCTGTCCCTGAACTGGGAAGCCCAGAACTGGACACAATACTCCAGATGTGGTCTCACTAGAGCAGAGGGGGAGGATAACTCAGTAATAATTCAGTATTAACTGCATAGCCCAATCTGTACACTGCGGAAGTGTAGATGTTGATAACAATCTTTTGGTAGTTATAATGCCTGATAGAATTTAGGAGAATTTAATAAAATACTCCTTATAATTTTAATTTACAGTTAGCCATTTGATATATGTGACCACAATCTTTTCTTGTTTAGGTGGTGAAGAACGCATCTGCTTTCTGGATGATGAAATAACTGTGCCCATGGGTACAATGAGAGAAACAGGGGATTTTGCAAGAGTGCAGAATGCAAAGTTGTTCTTCCTGGGTCGGAAAGACAATCAGATTAAACGTCACGGCAAACGTTTTAATATTGAATGTTTGCAGCAGGTAGTATAACATCCAGTGGGTAGAGTATGCTGGTATAAAAGAGCAGGGATAAGTAACACATCGTTATAGATGTGTTATATATATCAGAAATAGGTATTTACACATTTTCAGATGACTTTTAGGAGTCTAAAAGAAATTGGGAGGGTATATTTTAAAAAATCTAGTCACATACATAACTTAGGCAGGAGTTTAGTTCTGAGTTCCTGGAAATCTGTTTTATTGTGTGGTTTCCTCCAGCAGAATTGAGAACTGTATAAACACCTGAAAAATAGTGAATGTTGCACTTCAATGCTTGCATAGTGATTCTTCTACAAGACTGAATGTCAGTGTCATGGATTGTATCTCATTCATGGCATTTAGGCAAATAGGACATATATCTCTGAATTCATTTTTATGTGAAGTACAAACTTAAGCTACAAGAGAACAGATTTCATAGGATGGTATGTAGGAATGTAATACAAATACAGATTTTAAATGTGTATTTTTTAAGCTGTGGTTTTTACTCTGTTTACTCTATTGATGAACTGCATTTCAATGTAAGACCAATATTTTTTGATTACAGGCTGCAGAAGATCTTTGTCAGGTGGAAGCTTGTGCAGTGACCTGGTATCAGCAGGAAAAACTTATCCTGTTTGTTGTACCCAAAGATGATATAGAAGAGAGAGAAACACTTAAAGATCTCCAGAGACGTCTACCAGCTCATGCAGTCCCTGATGAGCTTGTACTGATTAAAGCTTTGCCTTTAACATCACATGGTAAATGAAACTTTTTTGTATTATCTCTATTCCTTTTTCTTTTTTTAAAAATGATTTTTTAATTGAGCAAAATCCAGTACCTGGTTCATGCTTTTTAAATATGTATGTTAGATAACTAACTCGTAGTAGAAAATCATGACCATGTATTATGTTTTCTTGGTAGTATTTCATTTGACAGTCAAAGAGTAGTGGTAAAATCAGTTTAGTATTAACACTGCACATTTATTTTCTCAGTTGTTCCTGTTGCAGTCTGCAACAGAACCCTGACTTCAGCTGGGGAAAGATCAGACTTTGAAGGTGGGATTATGTGGTAGGCTAGGGGAAATTTTAAAAAAACTTGCTGGGTTCTGTGTAGTTAATTGACTGATTAAAAAGAGTACAGGTGCAATTGACTAAGAATTAAGGAAACGTGTACAAGAATAAAGTGAGTATTAGGGCAGAGCAAGTTTTGGAAGTGTAAATGCTAAAAGAGCAATGAAAAAAATTGTGCTTTATTTTCTACAAAGGCAAAGTTGATATATCTGAACTGAACAAGATTTACCAGAATCATCTACACTCCAGAAGGCGTGACAGTGAGCTGAGCGGCGCTGAGGAATTGTGGGAAAGATTGCAGTATTTATGGAAGGTAGTATTTTGAGCTGCCTTTTTATCTTTGCAAGTGGATCATTATACATGTGTCAAGGTTTAAACAGTTTTAAGAAGTATGACTAATGCAACCAGAACATTCTAGCTGCCTATAGATCTAAGCAGTACAGCTCTTTCTGTTCAGTTAATACTTAAATACAGTCACTCTGCAGTGGCCAAGAGGGAATAATTTCCATTTCTCTGTCAGATAAAACTGCAGGGTATGAGGTGTAAGCAATTAGCATAGGAAGGACATACCCTGTCAGTAGCTTTTTGAATACTGCTTCACATGCCAAAGAAGGTATCCCTAGGGGGAAGAAGGAACTGGGACATGGAAACACTGTACAAAATAGCTGGTGTGTTAGTGGAGTTTCTTACTTCTTTTTTTGAAGAGTCTTTTTTTAAAATAGATGACACATTTGTGTATTTGTCTCTTGGACTATCTGTATTGTTTCTAAATTTCTGTGATAGACTTGTTTTTCAAGGTACTGAAATGTGATGCCAAACAGTATTGCTTTTTTTTTTTTTTTTTTTTTCCAAAGATAGGCTTGCAAGTATCACCTGAAAGTGGAATTTACGGTGGCTAGAAACAAGTAAATGTATTGAAATTTGTAACACAATTTGCCTGATACTTAGTGTCTTGGTAACTGTAGACATGAAACCCAAAGGGATGGGACATGCCCTAGACCCATTATGGACAGCAGGGGGGATTCCAGAATCAGAGGAAAGTCTCTGACTTCACACCTAGACTTAGCAAGAAGGGAGAGCAGTAAGAGGAGACACAGTAAAAAAAGAACAGGCTGCCCAGAGAGGTTGTGGAGTCTCCTTCACTGGAGACATTCAAAACCTGCCTGGACAAGTTCCTGTGTGATGTGCTCTAGGTGACCCTGCTCTGGCAGGGGGGGTTGGACTAGATGATCTTTCGAGGTCCCTTCCAACCCCTAGGATTCTATGATTCTATGATTCTACGATTCTATGATTCTATGATAATTGCTCTTTGTTGTAGTAACAATGTCAAATCCAAAATCCTTCGTGAGTTGAAGGGGTTAAAGCATAAAAAGTAGGTAGATAAGTAGGTTACTTAAATAATTCAGAGGTAAAAGATACCATTTTGTATAAATTTTATTAATAAACCACTAAACCAATTTTATCAAAACATATCAGTATCTGCAAAGTTGTCATTAATAAATACTATTGAGATTTAAAACAGCCAACAAAAATACAGTAGAACTTGCTTTAATTTCTGAGACTGCAGAAATGGAATTCAGCAGAACATTTTGTAGTACAGAATTAGTATCTCCTGTTTCCCCGTTCCTCCCCAACTTTTGTTCCATCACTACCTCTACTCGCACTAACATGTTTCACGTGATGTTTTGCAGAGTAGTGAGTTTCCTCAGTTGCTGATTTTTAGTGGGACTTCTGGGTGCTCAGGTGGATTTTATCCAACTTGATTTTTTATGTATGTGACATGGTGTAACCTCTTTCCTTCTTTTTTCTAGTCTGTTTTGGGTCTCCTAGGTGATTCTGCTGGAATTTCTAAAGATGCAGTATTTCTGTACAGTGGTGGAGACTCCTTAAAGGCTCTACGATTTTATGATGAAATTGAGATGCTAGTAGGCAAAGCGGTGCCTGATCTCCTTGAAGTTATTCTCAGCCGCTCAATTGAAGAGGTTTATAGACATATTCTTAAAATTCTGTTTCCAGATGAAGACCAATTAACAAATCATGACAATGTTCTGAAAAGAAAATTCCACTGTGGGAACAGTGGAGAGGAATTCCAGGGAAAATACATGAAACTGAAATCTGAAACGGGTCTTGAGGTTCCCTCAGAGTTAAGTTCGTTTATTGCGCTAAGCAGAGGAAATCATTTTTTCTCCATAAATTTCATCAAGTCTTTCATGCAACAAAGTAATATAGTACAGGTAGGAGTGGAACTGCTACAGAAACCATCCTTTCTGCCTTTAATGACTCCAAGCGTAACGAAAAGCCACAAGCAAGGGTATGAAATGGAGAACGGAATTTTAACAATTACGAACGAGGCAAATGAAACCAGCTGTTGCTCTGTACAGCAGATCCATCCAGGATGTAGTCATGTAACAACAGCAGAGTTGGCATTATGCGTAAGATGGAAGTCAAATACAAGAAAATGTGTTGATGCATCACCCCTGCTTATAATACCATCTAAAGAAGAAGTATCTGCATCTGTATATGTTGGCTCTCACTCTCATGCGATGCAGGCGATTGATCTAGATTTGGGAGAAATAAAATGGGAGAAGAACCTTGGAGATCGTATTGAATCTTCTGCCTGCATATCTAAGTGTGGAAATTTCATTGTTGTTGGTACGTCTCTTGTTTTAGCCTTTATTTTAAATTATTTTTTCTGCTAAATGCAAGAAAAATGTCAGAGAATCTTATTTCTTACCTCAGAATGCCCTCTATCTACACTTACGCATCAACTTCCATATCTACTTCAGAACTAATTTATTGTAAAATAGAAACGGAAGAAGTAATTTAAGTTTCACAGTAACCAGTGATGGATCTTTTCTAATGTACACGCTTGTGGTTTAGTATATGCCAATTTACTAACAAGGCCTTATTAAGGAACAGTCAATGGGTACGGTTACTTTTTAGTGGTTGATTAAGGTGTGAACTTTAAATATTTTTTTTAAAGTATGTTAGGGTGATACACTCTTAAAATGTCTTTAAAGTTGGTAGAGGTACAAATTACTAAATGGTGCCTCAGATTATTTTTCACAGAGTTTAATTATCTTGTTTTGCTGTTATTTTTGGAAATGTAAAGAACACATTTGGATATTTTTTTTGTTTTGTCATATCAACAGAGTTGCCATTATTCATCCTAGTGTTATCTTTTTAGCTATGTATCAGTGTTAGCACAGATGTCCAGGTGGTGACATTTTTTTATGCAAAGCTAATGTTGCTAGTATTTTGATTGCTTTTTACTCTGATAACAAAATTGAATGTTTCAATAAAACAGGAGTTTCCAGAACTACAGTTCTATTTTCATTAGAAAATTACAGGCTTTATTCTTTCAGCATTTTTGTTTTCAGAAAAGAAAATTAGGGAAGGAAGTAATTAAAAAAAACACTCTTATTCTCCCTTTTCAGCAACTCTCCATGTCTTATAATATTATTACTGTAAAATTTGGTAGAAAGGCAGTGAAATAAGTATATACTAAATGTAACCTGGAAAGAACACACAGAACAATCAATTTTGAATGTATGAACTATCAGCAGAGATTGTGAGCTAAAAGAAGAGGAGGAGCTTTGGAAAATGTTTTGAAACTTAACCTTGTGAGTCATCTTACTTCTTTCCAGCAGTGATGCAGCTAGCAGCATAAATTACACTATAAATACAAATATTGATTATCCTTTTTTTTCCCCTGTTGTGTTATATTTCATACAGGTTGTTATGATGGCTTAGTGTATGTACTTCAAACCAGTGATGGAGAAATACACTGGACTTTTGTCACAGAAGATACTGTGAAGAGCTCTGCAGTTGTAGACCCTTCCAGTGGACTAGTCTACGTAGGATCACATGACCAACATGTGTATGCTTTGGATATTTATGTAAGAACACTGACTAATTTGTATGTATAGAAGAATAAATATCCAACTTAGACTCTGTTTGTAGTACATCAAATGAAACTTCACTGGTGTTAGTATTCTCAGGAGTCCACAATTACACTTTCAAAGTAGTTAGGCCTGCTTGGAGTGGGGTTAGAATTATGTAGTAGTGGTGTTCTCAACCGTGGTTCTTGTGCTACTATTCCTGGTTGAAACCAAATCTTAAATTCTTTGTGTGTGTTTCCAAATAGGGTGCCCAGCGGGAACTAAAACTATGGCTTAATGGTGGAGAGAGAATCTTACATTCTAGAAGAGCAGATGAAGGGAGATGACACATACTGCCTCTTCACTAGCTGAATTTCTTTACTAAGAAAGCAGCCAATGGCGCATGTTTTACTATAATAGCATATAGATTATATCTTAAATTCTTAACTAGTGTTTGCTGAGTAAATGTAGTGTTTGATAAGCTTTGACATTTGAAGGTCTTTGTAAGAGTGCTGAACTTTAACTCCAATTGAGGGTTTTTTTTTTTTAATTTATCTTTTTTGTTGTGCTTACAGAAAAAAACATGTATATGGAAGCTACATTGCGAAGGTGGAGCTGTGTTTTCATCTCCTTGTCTAAGTTCTTTTCCACATCATCTTTATGTTGCTACACTAGGAGGACTATTGCTGGCTGTAAATCCAGTATGTACCTTTACTTACTTGTCTTTGATCTCAAGCTCAAATTTAAATGAAACCAAATTGTATTTCTGAAGCTAAGATCACTATTCTGATGAAAGGAATGGGATCATCATATGTTACCATAAGATATTTTTCATTTACGGGCCTTATTATTATACACAAGGTTACTATAATTCCTGTATTTCAGAAAGCTATCTGGTGATAAAGAGAACTTAAATGACTTTCTTGAATTCACATGCTGACTGTAGGCCAAAGTTTGAGTCAGGGTGTTCTCATTCCCATATACTGAGTGAGAGCTTGTCTGTAGATTTTTTTTTTTTTCCCCTCCCTCCCTTTGACAGTAGGATTAGAAAAACAAAATACACAGAACTTACTGAAATAAGAATAGAGAAAGAAGCCCCTTCATTCCTCTTACTGTTTCCCTCCCCATTTAAAGAGCTGTCCCACTTAATCTTGGAGTGCTGTTCTGTTCTCTGCACTGAAGAAATGGTGTTGATAGATGTGGAGCAGTTTTATGGTTTTCTGCAGCATTGTTGGGTTACAGCTGGTCCTGCCTGATAAAAGGAACAGTCACTTGGAGCAGCTGTTCATGTTTTTGTTCTTGTGCAACCCAGAGCATCAGTCCTAACCATCTTTACCTCCCAACCACTACAAGTTTCCTCAGTAATACTCAACCTAGTGTTAGAAAACCAGTGTATGGTTTTGCAGCTCTAGTGGGCTGTGGTTAAGAAAAAACAAATTTTTTTTCCATAATATTGAGTAACAGGTAGTTGAGAAACTCAGCTGTAACTCCAAGTGATCATTTATAAAAATAGGAATGTGCAGGTTATGTTAGTAGCTTATTGTGACAATCATAGCTTGTAAGTTGCAGCATTTATAGTTTATGATATAATAAATATGACTTGCTTTACAAGTATCCTCTCCTTCATTGATCCTCGTCACATATTGAGGAGCTGGGAATGGAATAAAAAAATGAATCTGTAATTTATTAGAACTACTACTATACTATCATAATTATAATTTTGCCAAGGGGGAAAAGAGAAGGATGAGACAGGAGTATTGAGTATACCAGTGAAAACACTAAACATTTTGTTGGACTAAGATTTGAAAAGTGGTTTTGCTTCTGGTATGCATTCTGGGTGGGAGAAGACTGCTTTTCTTTATTGTTGGTTTTTTTTTTTTCCCCCCCTCAATTCTTAAGGGCTGGGTCAAGCGGTGAAGGAAGGGTTGTTGTGCAGCTTCTTACAGTTGTATTAAGCATCAGATATTCCATGCTGCCATTTCCAGGTGGTGGGGAGTAAGATTTGGAAAAGCTTCCTGGGAAAACCACTCTTCTCCTCTCCTCACTGCAATGAGAAGTATGTTTGCGTTGGGTGTGTGGACGGAAACTTGTATTGTCACACTCATTCTGGAGAAAAGGTAAAAGTGGTGTTGTTTTTCTAATGTTCACCACAAAATCTTGAATAATATGCTCTATTCATACTGTTTTCTGAAGCTTCATGATTAACATATACCTTTTTGTGAGCTAAATATAAGTCTCTAATGTTAGAGAGAGAAGGCAGAAAAACTGTTTGCCTGGGGTAGTCCAGGCAGTTAATGGCAAAACTGCAAACTCTGAAGTTGCAGTAATAGAATCTCTAGTTCAGAGCTTACACCCAAAGTCAAGAGTAGTGCCAGCAAATGAAATGGTGTGGTTTTGTTTTTGAAGTTTTTCAAGCCTGTTTAAAGCCATCTCTTCTGTAAGATGGTGGCTATATAGAAGTAAAGGTTTCCTAGAATGTTTATGCATTTATCAAAAAAAATGCAAAATCATAATTCTGGCAAAATATGTGTCAGCTTTCATGTCGAATTAAATGAGAATAGTTTTTTAGTTCCTCAGAGATTAATGTGGTTTGTATCTGGTGCTGAAACAACTGATAATGTTTGTGTTTGTTTGCCTGAGGTGCAGCATACATGGCAATTCCTAAGCCTTTTCTGTGTTAGCCCATGTCCTCCTCTCTGCTTGCGGCACTGTTGCAGAACTGATGCTCTCTTGAGGAGGAATCTGCACATCATTAGCATATTTGCCTTTTTGAGAGAGCAGCACATTAACAGATTTCTTGAATTATGGTACAATAGCCCAAGAGTAATAATTTCCCAAGTTGGCCAGCTTTACATGGGGGTCACAGAAGATGGTAATGCTTGTACATCTGTTTTATGAGTCTTTTATCACTCTGTGAGTAAAACTCAACTCATTGAAATCTAGTATGCTCTTGAAATAAAATGCTTTCCTGTCAACAACTAATCTATTAAAAAAATACGGTTGCTGTCAAACTGATAATGTGAACAACCTTTGATAAAGGATGCTTATGTCCTTCCTGTAGGTTTGGCAGTTTTCCACTAATGGACCAGTGTTTTCGTCTCCGTGCATCTCAAGTTTAACTGAGCAAGAAATATTTTTTGGCTCCCATGATCACTTTATCTACTGTTGTAACATGGAGGGTAATTTACTGTGGAAATTTGAAGCCACTTCAAGTGTATATGGAACACCATTCGTTTTCCAAAGTGATGAGTTAAAGAAAATTCTTTTGGCAGCAGTATCTACAGATGGCAAAGTGTGGATCCTGAATGCCAAGAGTGGAATAGCAGAAGGAGTAGATAAGCTTCCAGGAGAGGTTTTCTCTTCCCCTGTAGTATGGGGAACAAAGCTTGTTGTTGGCTGCAGAAATGATTATGTTTATTGCCTAGATTTGTATGTAATGGGAAAAAAAGAACAGCTAAGATGTTAGGTTGCTTCCTTTTTATTGTTTACATTTGTAACATAAGAACTCAGAGGTGCAGTCTCCTTCTCTGCCTATTTTACTGGAAGCAAGAGGTGCTCTTTGCAAACTTCTCAGGTAGCATACTGGCCTAGCGACTCTCACGAAGTCTGAATTTCAGGTAGTCACAGACTAACTGGTGTTAATCTAGTCCAAGGAGGTTTACATGCCATGGCAAGGTAACCCAAGTCCTTTTCTGATTCTAACTTTTAACTTGATTTCTGAAGACATCACCTATGTTGCATATACCTGGTATCAGTGACCTGTTTACTACAGTTTGTATACACTGGATAGTTCATCTTTTGTGAAGCTGGGCCCTCCTTGGCTTCAGTTCAGCCAAGCATATACTTAACTCTGTTGAAGTCAGTAGGAGTTACTGCTTTTGTTTTCAAGTGGAGCATATACTTCCACATGTATATTTATTACATTTCAATGAAGGGTACAGTATGAGTTCCAAGATGTAGTGTGCACTGCTCAAATCGACGATTGTAAAATAATTTTTTAAGAGATTTGAATGAATGCTCTCTACAGTGTCTTTACAGAGAACTATCAATAAAGGGTTTAAATTGGTTTTGATTGTCTTAACTGCCTTAAAAGGAATTACCAGTGGTCTCAGTAATGTGAATTGAGTATTTGCAGTGACAAAGTACACTTAACTGAGAGCATCTTCCTGATTATGAGTCTTCTAAAAGAACTATAGTAGAAACTATTATCCCAGTATCTCTGAGGAGCCATCTAGTTCAAATTCTAACATCTTGAATTAAAAACTAGAGTAGAGTTGCACTGGCAGAGTTGTTCCATCGCATGTGCTTCCTTCGTTTTATCATTAACAGAAATAATTAGGCAAGACAGTTGTAGCTCTATAAAAAGTTCTGTTTAAAGCAAACCTGAACTACATGGTTAGCAAAAGGCGACACACAATAATACGTACATCACTGATTTGATAATTTTTACTGGGTTATAGTTTAATAAGAATTAAAATGACATTAGTATAATAAACAATTGCACTTTAAAACATTTGAAAAATTAAAAAAGTACACAACAAATACCCCACAATTATACATCTTACAGTTTTTATACATTACTGTATGAACATAGAGGTTAATCGTATATAACCTTGTCAGAAGAAATGGTATTTTTTGTGTATAAGTTACAAAAAATTGAGACAATATACTACATAGTGGTTTGTTCGGTTCTTAAAACATTTTTGCTGTTACTTGGTAGTAATGTTTTGGTTTTACTTTTGCAGATTTCCAACACTTTATCAGAAATGGTTGCAACAAAGCTAAAGCAAAGTGACACTTCACTTCATTGGTATTTAGTGCAAATTTTTGTTAATTTAACATGAAATGTTGCTGTTGAACATGTACACTTTAGAAATGTTTCCACCAAGTACTGTACATAATACAGTTTCCATTATTACACTAGATACCTTTATGGTTGAAAAAAAACCCTCTGCTTTGAAGCTTTAGATTAAGACCATCCTTAATGAAAGCTCTATTTTATGTGCTATAAATGTAGTGTATTGGAAAATTGCATCCTTATGTCATGCACAATAGCACCTAATTTTGCTATGCTCTTCAGAATACCAGTCTCTTAATTCTTTAATCCTGATTTACCTCACCTTCTCTATATTTCTGCCTAGCTCCTTCTCCTAATAAATAGTTACATAGATGGCTTTCAGGCAGTTTAGTTCTTGTAATTACAAACACATACTGCAGGCTTCTAAACTCAGAAAAAGTGTAAATTTAACTTACGAAGCACTAATTCATGGAGCATAAATAGGCCAAATTCTTTCTTTAGGTAAGCCTGCAGAGATTTGACTTTGAAGGTGTTGTTGTTTTTTTCCCAAGCATTTGAGAGTAGCATTGCCCCATCTCTGTATAAAACATTTTAAATACTTTTATTAAGGGTAAAATATTACTCTAGATATTCTGGTTTTAAATATGAACCTGAGCAAAGCTGATGGCTTAAGAGATGCCAAAAAACCCCCCATCTTGCTGCTCAATCTAACATGTTAACTCTGTGCTATTGTAACCATGATACTGAACCACTGTTTTCTGTTTGGTGGGAAATTGTCTTCAAGAATTACTTTTGCTGACAAGCCCTATTTGATTCTTGGAAAGGATAGGGCAGATTTCATTCTGTTTTCTGGATAAAGTGCTACTCCTCATGCTGCATACAGCAGTTTGGCTAAAATACTTCTGTGAAACACGTCTTATCGCTGTATAATGCAATTTCTTTTCATGAAATTGTCTCCCTTTATGATGCTGTAGGCTTAAAGGTTCCTTTGAGCCTTATGGTTATAAGGAGACGTTCTCATTTGTTAAAGACTTCCTTGTAAAACAAACGGGTGTGTTACAGATTTATTTAGTAGGGTACATTTAATATTTCTGTGGGATGTTGAGGATAGTAAATTTTTTATTACATTATGGACTTTATCCTGTTTTGTAAGAGGGAAAGGGGTGAACATTTCTATTTTAGTTACAAGAAGTAATAAAGTGTTCAACTGCCACAGCAGATACCTGAGATGGGGAAAGTAAACTTCTTTCTGAAGTGTTCTGGCTGTGTTGGTCAAAGTACAGAAGGTTATCTGAACCACCTGAAGTTGCACATGCAGTAAAATCGGGAAGAACCCAGACTTAAAACCCTTGAGACTCTCACTGACTTACCTTTCAGTTCTCATTTTACTTCAGTTCTCCGAGTCTTACTCCTGTGGGAACTTACTTACTGAGACTAACACTACAGCTACACAAGCACAGGAATAGTTTCTCTCAGTTTAGTTCCAGTCAATTGATTTAAAGTTGTCATCTGCAGTCACTGTCTCTGTGCATCTTAAATATGGCTAAGCACAAACAGTGATGCACTTAAATGACTAGAAGAAACACCGACTCCCTGGCTTCTTTCTGATAGCTTTCTGACTTCTGTTCAAATAACTCTTTTTGTTAAGTAGGATGAACTGTTTTCTTCCTAGGAGTAAGGAATTACAGACATAGTGTATTAATCCTATGATGAAAGAAATTACCTCAGCATTTGGATGGTTACCATCTTATTATTTGCAGGTGAAAAGATATCACCTGAAGTTCTTCATTACAGAAGAAGCCTTCAACAAGCAGGTAGAACTGACACTTCATACAGTTTAACACTTTAAAAAAATTTAGGAATAAGTGAAGGGAACATGCATCTTGCTTTAATTTTCAACAGCGGAGTGTAGAAGAAAAATTTCTGAGATCTCCACTTAAGTGTGGAGATACAAAATTCCAGAACTAAATACTCATAGAATTTAAGGAGATTCTGAAGTTCTTGCCCTTTTAATGATACATGCTAAAATTTACATCCAGTATCCGAGCATTCTTAATTTTTTGAGAGTCTGGCTCTGAAATTTTTGCCGTGACCTCATTTAGCTATTTGTCAAAGCAACAGAATATACAACTTGAGTAGACTTTACAGTGAGCTAGACCAAAATGGTAATCAGTTCAGTTTTCAGTCCTTCAATACATGCATTTTCAGTTTTGTCATGTGTAAAAAGCTGAATAAATAAAAAGAAAGCAATTAATAGTCAGCAATAGAGATGTAATTTTACAGTTTACTTTATGATCTGTGGACAGTCACTCCAGGCTTTCGCTTTCCTCTTGGCTAATGCAAGCCAGGCCGGTTCTGTTGACACAGGGTTAGCATCAGGTGTAGAGAATCTCTTGGCTACCTCCTTTGCCAGTGGGGTTGATGGAACAGAATCTGAAATTTCCACTGTTTTTGATGGGGCGGGGAGGGGAAAAGAAAAAAAAAACCATTAAGTTGAATTTGTTGCAGGATTGTAGAGGTTTCACTTCTGTTCTGCAAAGATGTTCTTATCTAACACTTCATATTTATTTCCAACCCTTTTAATTAAATCTTGATTTTTATTTCCTTTGCAAAATAATCAAGTTAGGAGGAGCCAAGTTTCAGAGGTGACTCCAAGTATTGTAACTGAAAAAAATAGGGACAAAATTTCCAGTCTCTGAGATCCAGAGAAAGCATTTTCAATTTACTAGTAATTTTCTTTACATCGACTATTTTTAATTATATCTACAATGTAGCAAACAATGGGAAATAAAGCCGTTTGTTTTGTTTTTTCTCTTTGGTAATGCAGCTGCTGAACAGGTGTAACCAAACTGTATTCAGTAGGATTTAGATTGCATCTTCAGATTAGAGTTCTTAAATAAACACAGAGAAGAGAGAAAGTGGTTCCATAGTTTTCTGTCTCAGTTAACCACTTTGTGATACTATCCTGAAGAAGAAATGAACCAGCTTTCTCCAACAGCTATTTGTCACATTTTCTTTAATATAAGACAAAGAGCTGCCCCAGCAAGAAATGGTGTTTAATAAGGAACGGATCTCTACCAAGCAGCTTTACAGAGCAGAACTGTAGAAGTATGTTGTAGAAGTCCAGTGGGAAGATTGTTGCATTATGAGACAGTGAATGCCCTGGAAAGCAGCCTGGATGAGTCCTATTGGAAACCTATGAAGAAACTCTAAAAATTTTCATTACAAAGTAACTCCTCACTAATCCCCCCTCACACATTTTATGAGCCAAAAAGCGCTTTTTTTTGTGTCAATGTTCATAGTCTGAATTGCTTACAGTTGCATTTCATTTTCAGGTTTTGAATGGTTTAAAAGCTTTAAATTTATTTTTCTTTTTAGTACTTCTTTAATAATGTATTTAGCTATAAGTAAATGAACAGTAGTAGCAGCTGTTGCTGTAGACAGACACTTTGGAATGCTACTTATTTAAAAGGTTATGGCAATTTATGCTATTTTAAAGGTTATACCCTCTTATCAGTTTCTGTTGTACAAGACTCAAGTGCAAGTCTGAAATACACCAACTTCAAGTTTTGGGTGTTTATTTCATGTCCTTAGAGCAGTACTCTGCAAACTTTTATTTTAAACATGAAATTCTAGTCTGGTCTTCTGCCTTAAATACTCTCCTAATTGTGGGGAACTCAAATCAGTGCCATCATCCTTAATAAACAAATATTTGCATATAGTGTATTTGTACAGTTGGTGATGGCTGCCTGGCTCCAAATGTGACCAGTAATCATATGGAAAACCAGTCACTGTTTTCTTTAGGGATGTAGAGCTGCAACAGAGTCCTGTTACAGGTTGGGAGGAATGCTGTAAAGCTGCTCCAGCTGCCCACCTCCGAAGTCAGCTTGGATATTAGAAACAGGCAGACAGGAAGTAAGAACGTTTTGAGCAATCTATGGGAGATCTTAGAATGGTTTGGGTTGGAAGGGACCAACCCAAGCTGTTGCAAATTCTCAGGAATATCATCTGCACGGGCATGCAGCTGCAGTGTGGACATGCGGTGGCTGAACCAACGGAATATAGGCAGGCATGGGGGTTGTTCAGCTTGGAGCAGTCTGTAATGCAGCAGCAGAACTGCTTTAGTCTTTAGTATTACACATCAGATAAATTAATTACCTTATGGCTTTCAGTAGCTGCATTCCATAATTCTTGGAGCAATACTGAATAGATTCAGCTGATAAAGAAGCCCACACTGTTTACTGTGCAACTTGTAAAATAGGTTTCTTTGACGCCTATCTGTACTCTTCTACAAAACACTTTGCCTAGGACTAATGTTGGCTAGAGAAATATTCAGCAAGGCTCTATTTCAACAATCACCTTACACTGCCCCAAATATTATGCTCTTTGGGAAAGTATTTGTTTTAATGTGCCTGCCTTCTGAATATGTAATTGTTTCAGCTTAACTGAAGTGACAGATAAAGTAGTAGGTCCCAGTTCCAATCTTCCATACTGAATACTTGACTGGGAGGGAGAAGACCTAAATTCAAAGTGACAGGCTACCTTCACCTGAATTGATTTGATTTTGCATTTTTTAATGAAATGAGACTCTCATTCCAAATATTCTGGGGTAAGTATTTCTCCTTGGCAGACTGGGAGGTGTGGGAACACAATATTCTTCCTTTCCTACACAAATACACTTTGTAGAAGTTAAGTATCATTCCCCCTTTGTGCTAACCCCTAACCTAAAGGCAAAAAAGTACTGCAATTGCAATTTACAGTAAATCAAATCCCTCTAATGTACATTAGTCATGTTGCAAAAATACTGTTGGATATAGCTTGGAGAGAGAGGCTCAATTTTTTAAACTTGGGCGTTTCAAAGCAAATGCAAGAGTGCAGCTTTAAAAACCTGTTAGAATTATGTACATCCAGCATAATGGCCAGCACATGAGACTGGGACAAACGGTGTTTCTCCATGCTGAAAGCAAATGCATTTGTAATTCTAGGGGTAGTATAGGAGAAAAAAACCTTCGTTCACTTTCTCAAAAACACGCAATACCATTTCTGAAGTGCGTTAGTCCTATAGTAAATTGGAATCTCTCACAGTACCTGTCACAGAAGTTGGAAGGGTGTTTGACTTCTTTAGCTGCTCCCTTCTTTCTAGTCTTGACACAGCAGTCTCAATTTTCTTCTCTCCTTCTTGAGTTGTAGACTTCTGCAGTGTGCTTGTTTTGCTGCTGCTACTTTTATTATCTGACTGATTACTTACAGAAGCCTAGAACAGAGAAGGGAAACTGCTAAATGAGAATCTGTCATGTAGCGGTTACAAGTAAGAGATATCACACTAGATGCTTTCATTCATCACCTGTGCTTTCCTTAACCTCCCTTTTCAGCAAAGACTAAAAACATTCTGGTACTTCTACAACTAACAGTTATTAATGACTGTTGGTACTTCTACAACTAACAGTTATTAATGACTGTCAAAAAATCCCCACAAAGTTAAATTTGTCATGTTGTCATTTCAGTCAAAATATTGAACAGTTTGAGCCAGCCCTACCTGTTAAATACAGCCCTGAAACAGTGTGCATCTGTGGGCAACTTCACCACTCACTTCTGTTTTCTTACACCAGTTATCTATGTCTGTAATTATGCACATGTCCATCAGAAATGTAAGTCTCATAACAAACAACAAAATATACTTCGTTATCCACATAATCTCCCTTTTCACCACCTGTAGTATCAATATACAGCATCATTGCCTGTATAGCATCACTGCTGTACTGTACGTAGAAGTGTTTTTCTTACTAATAGAAAACCACAGGTAGTAAAATAGCTGTTCAGAGAACAGGAAAGATATGATACTGGAATTCAATGCCTGCTTTAGGCATTCGGATGCTTCACGTAACAGTTAATTTCTTTCATTCGTCTACATTTTATCCAAATAATCCATGTTACGATAAATTCAAACTTACTAATATTCACCTATAAATCAGTACTCCAGCTGTTATCTACTCAGGCTTTGAAAGAACCATGTTGCACACAATTTTCCTGCTCCATCACCTGTGCAGTGGCTGTGCTTACGATTGCCATTAACTATCACCTGATACTAAGGCATCAGAATTGCCTCACTACTCCACAGTATTTTCTCCTGGAGGTCTCAGTTTTTCAAAAGGGCACTCAAGACTTTCAGAATACTCTTTACTCACTGTCGTTTTAGCTTTTATGAAATCTTGCAAACCAAACATTAAAAAAAAAAATCTCTTTCACATAACAAAACCAGCTAACAGTTATAGTTCTGGTATCAGTATTTCTAATGGGCAGGTTTCAAAAGATTGTTTACATTTTCTTTAGCCAGCTTCTCTGCTTGCTTAGCCTCTCTGGCTTGTCTCCGCTCTTCCCTCGTGGCTTGCTGCTCACGAAATCCCTTTTGCTTTTGCAGCGCTAGTGTAATCCAAAGTGGCTGTGAAGTTTCAACTTTTTCCATCAATTTAGAGCCATCTAAAGAGTGCCTGCTCTGGAGGACTGGTTTTTCTGAAAAAGAACAGAAGAGAATTGGTTAAGTGGTGCGCATCTCTAGTTTAAGCAAACCTACCTTGTGAAATACTCAGAGCTGAGCCTGCTGAATGCCATGCCATTCACAGACCTTCTTGGACTGCATGTCCAATCCTGAAACAGCTTTTGTGCCTCAAGAATAAGACCTAATTCAACACACTTATACAGCTGTCCAAATTTATCCTTTTTTGTTAAAAAGCCTACCCCAGAATCTTACAGCTATAGCCTGATACGTACTCCCACTGCCTGAGATATTTAAGTGAAAGTGACACATAGGCAGCGATTGTTCACACCTCTGACAAAAGGGATCCAGCCACTATGTACTGCAGTTCCCTGGTTTTCCAGCTGCACTTAAGGGAAGTCAAAACTTAAGCCAAATAAGGGACACTGAAATTATGTACACCTATAAATGCAGACCTTCTTAAAAAAAAGAGTATTAGGGGTTTTTTTAAATCGTCATTTGAACATTTGACTTTCTGTACCCTGCATGAAATGGGGGTTAGCACCCAGTATGGTGCTGTGAGTGGCAGGGGTGCAGATGTGCTCCCACAGAGCTCAATGAGTGCAGAAACCCCCCAAGGGCACAGGCCCTATTCACCCAGGCCAGCAGCTCTGCCTCCAGCTAGTTTCCATAAATCTTCCTTTTAAAACTGAAGTGAAAGGAGAACATGTTAACAAATAAGCAGCAGTTCCAGTGAGATACCGTTTTAGAACGGTATTGATGCTTGCAAAATTCAACAATGGAAAAAATTGGGATTTCCCAATTAAATGCTGAATTTCTTGCTCTTTTGAGTGTCCTTAGGCTGAAAGGGTAGCTTTTAATTTTGTAAAGAATACTATTTCAGGACACAGGGGCTTTTAGCCCTCCTCTGAAGAGCCACTATGGCTAAAGAATGCCTCTGAAATGCAGACTCCTGTGCTCAGCTATATTAGATTAGATAGAGAATTTGCCCAGGATTGGCACTATACAGGGATCTTAATATTTTTTAAACTACATAAGATTTCTCTAAAAATTAGAAACAACATAATGTAAATTATAAAAATTACTCGTTTTGCTCTGATGACACCATTGCATGTGGAACACAGAGTCCATCAACTGAGTAACTAGGTAACATCTCTACCAAGGAAAACACACACTCTTCAGTTAGCACCTTGAAACTGACTTTCTTAAGCTGGTCACCCTGATCACGCTGAGTTTGTGTGTTTCAGAATTAAATTGTGGGTGTGGGAAGTCCCATTCATTCAGACAGCCCTAAGCAAAGCAGTGGTACTCCACAAATTACATGCCAGGTAAAAACTATAGCTTAAGACCAAATGTCTTAGTCTGGACCTCTAGTATCTCATCTTGGAAATGTGGACAATGGCTAAATGACCTTCAACAAATACATACCTTTCTTCAATGGCTCAGGCTTTTTGTCATTTTTTTCCCTCCATGGAATGCTTATAGACGGGAAAAATGACTTCTTTTCTCTGATTTCTTCCTCTTCATTTTTGTACTCACTGGGTGGTGTGGCGTGCACTGCATTTGCCCTGTCTTCTTTTCTCCGGCCAGCATCTGATTCAGCTTTCACCAACCTTTGCCCGAGCGTATCAGCTATGTTTGATCTGTTCACTTTAGAGAGAGGAGATGATGGTGGTGTCTGGCTGGTGGGCTTTGGAGCTAAAGCAGGTTTCTGTGGGACCAGTGACTTGGATGCAGGTTTCTCATGAGGGGGTAAAGCACTCTGGCCGGTGGCTGGTAGGACCACTGGTGAGCCTGCTGGTTGTGAAACCTCCACCACAGTAACTGGAGAGTCTCTTGAGTCTTTTAAATTACCAGGCATATTCACTCTCCCCATGCCAGGGGATGTACTCTCTTGTGGAGCAAAAACAGTGGATTCTTTCTCATCTTCTGCTGTAACTAGGGCGTCAGGCACACCATCAAAACTATCTCCTGCACTGTATCTTTTCTTTTTCCTTTGTTCTGCCTGTTGATCATAATGGAAACGTAAGGAGTAGTTTGTCCTTCGTAACTTTATCCCAAAAGGAGAAATATTTTCTTCTCCTTTTGGTGCTGATTTATCTACTTTTTTTGTGCTGTTATTCTGCTGATTTTCCAGAGCACTGGGAAGTTCTGTCTGGGGTAATTCTTTACCTAGAGAATGAGGAAAACTTGGAACAAGGAAGGATGGAAGATCTTTTGCAAATTTACAGCCTTCTGTGTTGTCTGCCATTTCACTACAGGTTTCCATTTTCTCCTTAGCCTTTTCAGTTAAGTTATCCTTAGAAGTGGAAGCCGCATCCTCCTTCAAATCAGTAGATGAGCCAGTGATTCTATTCACAGCCGCTGTTTCACTGCCTTTTGCCACACTTACGTTCTCAGTGTGTGAATTGGATTTTGAAGCTTCTGAAAATTTCTGCCATGCTGGCGTTATCGAGAACTTTGCATTTGCAGAGAGGGTTTTCCTCAAGTTGCCATGGGGACCACCTCGTCCCCGGGGTGTCCAGTCATCACTGTGTCTGCAGACACTTCCTCGGTCTCTCTCGTATTTGCCATTTTCTGCGTTCTTTAGTATTCTGGAGCGGATAGAGGCCCACTCAGCAAGTACAGCCTGGTTGTTCAATGTTTCCTGTGTGTATTTAATTTTACTGCTGCTGGGTTTGGGATCCTGTTTTTTTTTCTGGGCCTTCTCTGGTGAGGGAATATCCACATTTTTTCTCTCTTCTGTTAAGCCAAGTAACGATTTACAAGCTGTGTCCTTTATCTGGTTCAGGTTAACTGCTGTGCCACACAGCTGTGCTCCCGTAACCAAAATAGCTGTATGGGGTACACACACAGATGATGGGAGTGTATGAGAGACCTTGCTGGAAGTGTGCATCCTGTAGTCTTTGGTGGATGGAGAAGAAGGTCCTGCTTCTTTGACAGGCATGACTGGACTCAGATTTACTTTCTGAAATATGATCTCTTTATCTCCAGAAGACACCTGAAATGTGAAGGGTCTGGATGCGGTCTGTCTTTCATCCAGCTCTTGCCACCTCAGTTCTTCCCCTATTCGTTTTTGCTCCTGAGCCTCAACTTCTCTCTTCAGTTTCTGGGCTAGGACTTCTTCTGCTGTTTTATTTCCTTTTTCTGGCTGTTTGAGTTTTGGGGATCTTGATCCTTCTTGAAGCTTCTCCTGTACCAGATGCCTATCAGCCCCTCCAGAACACAACCGAACCATGTCCTGTTGCTGTTCCAAGATTTTTTCTTGTTGGTTTTGCTGAAGGCTTTTTCCTTTTGTGTCCACCTCCTGCTCTTCCAGCCTATTCTGTTCTTGTTCATTTTGTTCCTTTAGCTGCTTCAGTTCATCTTGTGGCACACCTTCTGCACTTTCCATGTGCATTTGTTTTGTGAGCCTGTGTTTTCTCTGCCCTTCCCATTTCTTTTTCTTATCCATTACTTGCTGGGGTTGATCATTCTCTATCTTTTCTCCTGTCTCCTTCAAATGCTGCCTTTGCTCCTCCTGTTTCTTCTGTTGTTTGAGGCTCTCAGCTTCTTTCTCCTGGCACTTTTTTATTTCAGCTTCTTGAAACTCTCTCTCTTCTAGCTCTCGTCTCTGTTCTTCCTCCTTATCCTTGAGTTCTTTTTGTTCCTCCAGCCAATTCCTTTCTTCTTCCTCTCGACACCATTTTTCAATCTCTTGTTGCTTTAATTCTTCCTGCTCTAGCCTCTTCTGCTCCTCCAGCTCTTGTCTCTGTTTCTCTTCCAGTTTCTTGCACCTCTGCTCTTCCCATTCCTGGCGCTTCTGTTTCTCCAACTCCTGATGTCTCTGCTCTTCCTGTTCCTGGCGCTTCTGCTCCTCCATCTCTCGCCTCTGTTGCTCTTCCTGTTCCTGGCGCTTCTGCTCCTCCCGCTCTTGTCTTTGTTGCTCCTCCCATTCTCGGTGCTTCTGCTCCTCTAGCTCTCGTCTCTGTTGCTTGTCCCATTCTCGGTGCTTCTGCTCCTCCAACTCTCGTCTCTGTTGCTCCTCCTGTTCTCGGAGCTTCTGTTCCTCCAACTCTCGTCTCTTTTGCTCCTCCTGTTCTCGGAGCTTCTGTTCCTCCAACTCTCGTCTCTGTTGCTCCTCCTGTTCTCGGAGCTTCTGTTCCTCCAACTCTCGTCTCTTTTGCTCCTCCTGTTCTCGGAGCTTCTGTTCCTCCAGCTCTCGTCTCTGTTGCTCCTCCCATTCCCGATGCCTCTGCTCCTCCAGCTCTTGTCTCTGTTGCTTCTCTCGTTCCTGGCGCTTCTCCTCCAGCTCTCGGCCCAGTTGCTCCTCCAACTCCTGCCTCTGCTTCTCCAGCTCTTGGCGCCTCCACTCCTCCAGTTCATGGCACCTCTGCTCCTCCAACTCTTGCCTCTTTTCATCCTCCAGCAGTCTGCTCTCATCTTTATGGCATGTTTGCTCTTCTGTTTTCAAAGTTGTCTCTCCTTCAAGGAGATACTGCCTCCTCTCTTCTTCACAACACCTTCTCTCCTGCTTTTTCTGCATCTGCTCAAGTTCTTGGCACCTCCTTTCTTCCATTTCTCTTTGTTCTTCCATTTCTACAATCTGCCTTATCCTTTCAGCCTCTAAGATCCCCCAATGGTCTTCTGTTCTTTTCTCCTCTGCCAGCTGAAGCTGTTTCTGCTCATCTCTGTTCTGGATTAGCTTGTCTGCTATGATGTGTCCATTATAACCTGGGTATCTGTCTCCATACAGCTGAATTTCTAGGTCCTCTGGCTCAAATTCTGTTATTGTTAAACTTTGTGATCCCTAAAATCATGAGAAAATTTTTGAATTACTGAATATTGCCTATTGGCTTGTTATTCTTTATAGTGAACAAACAATCAGTTGCAAGTGAAAATTACTGTTGGATTTTTTTTAAACAGTTATTTTGATTCAGAGCCAACACACCCACTCCAATTTATGGATCACACCATCATAGATCCCATGCCTCTCAGCTATTTGGATGGTAGCCTTTAAAAGAAAGAAAACATCCCAACAGTGATTACAGTATAATGCTAAATACTCAATCACCATTTGGTGTACATGAGCTAATCTGGGTTGAGACCTGCCATGTCCAATTTACAGAAGGCCAAGGAGCAGAGCACAAGTTTCATATGCTTGTTCTACTACTTAGAACTCTGTCCTTTAAGCCTGAAATAATTAGCACCTGCTTAAGGGCGTTATTTTGCCAGTTCTTTCATGGCAAATCTAGCCATTACTTGCAGAGACAGAAGGTATTACCTGCAGAAAAGAGCTCTGCAATGCTGGCCAGGAAAGAACACTGCTCAAGGAAACACAATTTGATTGCTTTTCACAGATCAAGAGCCATGATATCTTCCTCATTAGCTGTGCTGAGACTCCAGATCTGTTGCTGGAATTGTGGGACCATGCATGGAGAGAGAAAGACTGATTCCCAGCACTTTCTGTGAGGAAAACAGCTCAGCTAATGCCCTGTCTAGCTATTATTTGATGAGCCAACTTCTGGCTTCAGTTAAACATTCTGTATAAACATGAGTTTTATATTTAATTTTTCATGACAATAGTGATAAATCCAAGTACAATGGTGTGGAACAAAGGACAGTGGCCTCTCCTGAACCCTGTATTAGCTGAATAGTTGTGTTGCATTTACAAGCACTGGTAGGACGTCAGGATAAAAACCAAAATAGCCATACAGTAAGTATACAAAGTGAGGATTTGATCATTCACTCTAGCTGCAGCAAGAGCACTTAGGTCTTATTCTTTCTTATGAGACAATGATTTTACCACTGTCAGAAGCCATGCCAGTTTTAGAGATTCTCTTTTTTTCCCATGCAAATTTTGCACTATCTGATTGCCTATACCACAGCAGCATTAACAGTGGCAGATATCCTTCAGACTTTTATGACCCAATTTTTTTACTAGAAAAACTAGAATCAGAAAGCTCTCCCAATCTAAAATCCTAGTGGAAGTACCTCAGGGGTAAGTTGTATTTGTCTCAACTGGCTATATTGAATCATAAAATATGCTGAGTTGGAAGGGAACCATCAGGATAATTGAGTCCAAATCCTGTTCCTGTGTAGGGCACCCCAAGAATCACACCATGTGCCTGAGAGCATCATTCAAACGCATCTTGAAACTTATTTGCATCTTCTCTTCAGCTAGGGTTTAATTCTTTAGGTCTCCATCTTGATTTCAAGAGAAAATAAAGGAAACATGCATTTTGTTTTGCCTTGAAGACATGAGATTTGTTGAGGAAGCTTTCAATAGCTATCTCTGACAGTGACTTATAGTTAGAGTCTGGTGCACTCAGTTACAGTTATTCTGTACCCAGCTTCAAAAGCAACACTTCCCCCCCAACCACCCCCCTTGCTATTTGACCAGAGATTAAGCACCTTTGTTAGTCTCTTGTGCTTTCTGGACATCCTCTGCTTCTTTGGCTTCACTGACAACTTGTGTTTAGCTGCACTGTTGTCTAGACGAGCAACAGCCTGGGGAACTGAATCCAAATTGATTGTTTCAATTGTGCCAGAACAGGAAAATTGTCTTTTTGGCCGAGATGATTTGACTGGAGTCACCTGTTAGTTTCAAAAACACAAGAAGCTATTAAGCTATTAGTTCCATTTAAATAAATACATACATACATACAAACAACACACACACAAAAGAAAAAGCTTTTACAGTTTTGAATCCAAAGGAGTTACTAACAGAAAAGATTTCAAATCCTGTTTTTTCCATTATACAAATAATGAACTTCGGCCATGAAAGTTACAGCTGTAATGTCTTCCTATTTCAACTATTACACATTCTTATCTACTTGTAAAATAGCTGGACCATTCTAACTGAAGTTTTTTCACAGTTTAGCTCCACACAAAAGTTATTTGGAACAGGAAGAGCAGAGGCAGAGTTTTAAGCAACATCAAACACTGGGATATTTTAAAGTTTGCTTACTGTGGAAAAAATAGCTACATCTTTAAATAATTTAGATCATACACTTTAGGCAACAGCAAGTCAGATTGACTTATCTAAGCATTATAAGAGAACAGCTACAGAGCTGTACTATCTGCATGGGAGATGACTACAGTATTGGACATGAGACTGGCACAGTGCCTGCAGAAAACCTTACCTCCACAGTCAATGTGGAGCTGTCCAAGCTAGCACCAAAGAACAGCAAAAAATAAGACAATACTGGCTTTGACTGGTGCTTTTTTTCTCTTGCCCTTCAAATATTTGGGTTCAGAAAGTGCAAATATGAAGTGATTTAGTAAGACTCCTCTCATGAATAAACATAGTGGAACTGTATGTCTAGACGTGCAAGAGTAAGCCTGTAATCAGTCTGCCCCATAAGTCACCAGGCTGTCATCCCTGAGACCGGTATTTGGCACAATTCACATGGAAAAAGAAGTCAGAAAAAAAAGACAGGAGAAAACATCTTCCATAAGGAAGGAAAATCACATACATTGTCAAGACAGCTCTGTAATCTTCCAAGGTTAAACATATGCTAATTAGGGAACCAATTACTTAAAAGCTGATGGAACATTTTGCATATGCTTATTGAATTACATGTAGGCATAACAAAGTAGTAGAAGTACTTATGAAAATTATGGCTCTATGATTAATACATCAACTGCAGGAATGTTGCAAGACTGGCAGAGACTGTGTTCTGCTGCTCCCTGCAATCAACTCTTACAGATTTCTCAATCTTAGTTATTGCTTATTTCCTAGCCCCAAAACTGCATGACATGCACAGAATCTTGGAGGATCATGAAAGAATGAAATGTGTATTAAAGCAAAAATTTTCAGGCTTCTAATAACTAAAATTATAAAGTAACTTCGTGCAAACCAAGTGTAAAAAATTTTGTTACCTTTTCTTCCACTTCATGTCCTGTTCCAGGAAAATTCATTGCTCTCAACACACCTGGAGTGTCCATAGCCTAGAAAACAAGAAGATTACCACAGCTAGATACTAAAATGTAAAGGATCCAAAATATATAATTCAAAGGACTTGTGAAATCATGCATTTAGAGTAGGATTTTTACAATTTCCTGCCACTGCAGGACTGATGGATAAACAATTCTTTGTTTCTAAATGCTCTTGTTGCTCCTTGTATCACTGCTGTCTGTACAGAAGCAGTTGCTGATACAGGACACTACAAAAGGCAAAATGATCACATTTCCTCAGAAAGATAACCGGGTTCCAAATGAAAAAAGTTTTGTAGGATTTCAATCAGCTCTTAATGACTTTATTTCCTCCTGACCTACACCTAAGGAAAAAATACAGGAACTTGATCAAACATTAATGCTGCTGCAGAGAGTTTCAACTCCAGGTTCTTGGCAAGTTCTCTTCTTACAAAGCAAACTGGCTCCCCCAGAGAAAGTGGAGCCTGTCAGTCACTGAGACTCCTTAGCTATCATCCCTCTCCAAGCCATCTCATGGGGGGGTATTTTTAAGGCTCAAGGGTTTAAGCAGCATCCATCATGCCCCGAAACATTGGTTTTAATCATTATATGACAGTATTATTTCATAACCTACTGAATGCTGGGATCCCATTACACCAGGTGCACACAGTGGTTAACATAAGGCCTAAATAATCAGCTTTACAAGGGCAGGTTAAATGAAACCCAGAACTCTTGCCATTGATCCCAGTTACTCAGTTGAGAACATCAAAAGCCACAAAACAACAAAGGGAATCTGTTTGAAGGACAGCAGTGCTACACGGTCCTTGCCACCAAGTCCTGACAGAGGCCAGCCCTGTCATGCCAGGACTATGCAGATAATCATGCAGAGGAGTTACGAGGCCAAGAGCAGAGACAGGACCAGACAGCAGGCAAGCTGCCATGCAGCAGAAATCTCTGATCAAGCAGTTAATAAGTAGGGTGTGGTAAGAGAAGAAAGTACCGAGTGCTTTGGCTGATCCTGTGCATGTAGTATTGGTTTGTTAGTGCCTGCAATCTCCTCTGAGTAGGGATGATTGCTCCTTCAGCTTTTAGAAATAGAATTATGCAAAGGGGCATTAATTTTGTCTTCAAAAGATAATATTTAAAAGAGTAGGTGGTAAGGACTGAGTGTCACCCTCTTTATTTATGAAAAGATACTCCAGTGTTTTATTAGTGCTTGAATTATGTTGTCCTTCAAGCTGGAGGACACTAGGTAACATTCGGGTCTCCTGCAGGACCCAGCAAGAAGGCTGGCTGCAGACAACATACGTTGGTCTCAAACACAGAGTCTTGCCTAGTACCAGGGTACATAACCAAAACCTGTCCACAATCCCACTGCACTCTTTGTGCACACAGGGTGCTCTTGATTCACCTTAACTGACTGCTTCTAAAGGGAGCATTTGTGTAGCAGAAGAAATATACCTTACTCTGGTTGCATTTTTGTCCTCCCAGACTGCAGAGGGTGAGGCATGAGTGTGCAGGTCCAACCCAAATGCCTGGCTCTCTGACAGATCCGACCACAGCCATGAAGGAAGGGGTCACAGAAGAGCTATGTCGCCCCTTGAATACTGATGATGAATTTGGGCCACCTAAGCCATAAATCTCCCTCCTGTGTGTTAGGCTGAATATAGGCATGAGCTGCAGAGCACACCACTGCCTTTGCCTTCCACACAGCTGGTGCTACTGCTAGTGAGCACAAGCAGAGGTTCATGGCCTGGTGTCCCTCCATGATCTTAAGGGTTGCGTGCACATGGTGCATTGCTGCATGCCTTCCCCAAGGGTTCCCAGGTACAAAATCGGCCTCCTCCAGACAGGAAAGGGTATCCCTCTGTCCCCCACACTCCCTCCAGCCATTACACTCATACAGAGAACCAGTCTTGCTTTAGAGGATTTCCAGAGAGCTTCCATCAGTCACTGCATTTTTTCACTGTCTGATCAAGACCTTTCTGGACAACTGAATGCCCATGGTTTCCGGTGTAAAAATTTTAACTGATAACTTGAATAATTATTTGAATTATACTGGATGTTTGGATTTAGAGAGCATTCTCAAGATGTTTCTCCCCTTCTTTGCCTTCAGTTTTGTCCATGAGAAATATGGATATTTACCCCAGCACCCAAGATTTTATGGGTGTGGCTCCAGACCCCCTCCCATTTTGGAATTTATTTCCTTTTTGCCATTTGATGCTGTGCACAGCTTTCCATGCTGGGAAGTCCATATTTCAAGGCATTTTCTGTAAGAGAAAAATTTCCCATCTTCTACCTACACTGCAAGTGATGTCTGCTTTGCCGGAACTTCAGAGCAGACATTCAAATTGGTAATTCTGCAGGATCCAGCTCAGGATGCCAAGAGCACACGCTTCTCACCAGTCCACAAAGCATGAGCACACCCCCATGAAACAGCCCGCTGGGCTGAGCTACGCTTCACTGGAGACATCTGCTACACCCCAGTGAATTTTACTACTCTAGTACCACTATAATGCCATGAATACATTGATTTAATGTGCTTACTTTATTACCACTGTCTGAGATCACTGTGTCCTGCTGCTCAGTCTCAATCTCCATGGCACTACTGAGCAGCACATCCTCTTCTATATTAGAGTTTGCCTCCCCCATTGTCCTCACAGAAATTGTCATTTGTGGAGGCTGCCCGAATTTTATATTCTTGGCCAACTGTTGCTGAAAAACAAGAAAAGGAAGAAAAAAAAAAAGATATTCATATTATGAGCAAAACACGCCAAGTCTATCTAGCACATGCCCCTTCTCCATGTGAAGGCTGCAGAGAAACACTCAGGGCAACTTCTGACTCTGGACAAAAAAACAAATAACTTGAAGCTCACATTGCTGCAACATGCTGGCCACTCCTCTCCTTTCTCCCCACAAAGTGACCAAAGTCAGGAATTCACTGCACAACTTTTGATTTTGGCTGCTCAACTTGAGTTCTCGTCAGTGTTGTCAACTTTTTCAAACTTACTGTGAATTTTGAAACATTCCTTCTCAATTTTAATAATACATCCTAGGTTAAGACTTTGTTTAAACAAGCTAGATATGAAGTCTTTCTGTCACAAAGAAATAACTCATGAGCCAAGCGTACACTGAGAAGTTAAATAGCCCCAAAAGGCAATTGTTTTCTTCTCCAGCCTCTAAACCCTGCATCGCATGCATCTGTAGCTCTTAAGGACATCCTTACTGTGAGGTTTAGTCCTAAGTTTTAAATGTTAAGGGTTTGGCATAACCTGGCCTTAGAGGAGGCCAAGTCTCAAAGGAGGGGAAACCCAGCTCTTCAGATGCTTGATCTCATAGGAACAGCACACAAACTCATGTCTGCTCATGGGCACTGCTGCATCACTGCTTTTGCACAAAGTTGTTTATGCAGGGGACATGGAGTAGATGAATGGATCAAAGAGCTTTCCCACCATTTATTTTCCTTGTTGATGTAATCTTCTCTTGTGGGTTACAAAAAAGTACTCTCGAATTATATCAAGCATAAGATGAGTAAAATAAGTAGCATATAATATCTGGCCTCTGGTAGGGTGAATTGGAGAAATTACAGCCCTGGCTACTGCAGAGAGACACACCAAACAGTCTTTGAAAGTGAACTTCTTACAAAAGAGTTGGAAAAAATTCTCTAGAAGGAGCAAATGGAGCAAGGAACTTTTTTAATAGATTTTCGTACAGAAATATTTCTGGGAATCATTGTCAATTAGGAAAGAAGGAACTGTAGAGTTATTTTCCTGCTTTACTCTCTTTCAAGCACAGAAAATTCTCAAAAGGAAATCTCCCATTTCTGTCTTGTGTTACTATGAACATCTACAGCTCAGCAATACTCAGTTCGACTGTGCAGCTTCTATTCAGTGGGAATGTCAGATACATAAATGGACCTCTGACATGAGTTTGCCCCTGAGAACTGAAGAAGTTTGGAGTAGGCAGCATGAAAAACAAAGATTTACTTTTTTTCCTACCGCACAGAATCAGTAGCATGGCTCAGGTGAGCAGTTGGCAAGGGAAGATTTGCTTTGAGCAACCTGGTCTAGTGGGAAGTGTCCTTGCCCATGGCAGAGCGGTTGGACCTAGATGATCTTTAAGGCCCCTGTAAACCCAAACCGTTTTATGATTCTGTGATTCTTAATTTGATAATGTGTTTTCTGAGTTGAGGCTGCTCATTTTTTCTTACAAAAGCCATATTTCTAGACAAATAGTTCTCCCAGGCAGAAAACCGGAACTCTCAGCATTACCTGAGCAACTACCCAAGTAACTAAGGATTTGTGCATCTGTTCCATGGTGAGAACATGCACACATGTACATATTACTTTCAGTGTGTTTTAGAGGAAGGGATGGCGTGTTATTCTCTTGACCTTCTGATCAAGTGGTCGTTGTGGGGTGATGAAGCTATTGTGGAGAATAATCTGTGCTTTAAAAAGAATGGACTTTTAAAATGTTATCAAGCATGCCTGAGGGCTCTGCTGTAAAAATGTGTATTTCTGTATAGAAAAATGTAAAATGTTATTTTTCTAGTATTTCCAGGAAATAAGAGTATCCCCCATATTCATGGACCATGGACTGTTTTTTTTTTAAAATTACTTCAAAGTTTTAAAAGGTTATTTGCTCAGGCTTGCATAAATTAGTTTGAATATTGAAGAAGAAACTCTAGTAGCCCTCACATTCCTTCCAGGACAAAAGGCTCTCTTCTATATTATTCATTTATTGAAATCTTTTAAACAAATTTAGCTTAAATGAACATCACTAAGTTTTTCATTGGCCAGTTTCTTTCAGTGCATTCTAATCTCCAAAGCCGATGCTGAACACCAAAAGTCAGAATCTCAAATAGCTTGTTGTTACCACTAAGCAAATTTATTCTTATTGCTTTCAAAGAGCAATGTAAAAACTGCTCCTTGTTCCTTTTAAAAATGTGCTTATACTGTAACTACAATGTATTTATCCTCTTTCAAAAAAATTCATAAAGATACATTCTCTACCTTGTCAACCATAAAACCACTAAAAAATGCATAATCCCTGCAGGAAAATTAAAAATCAACAACACACCCAGTCCAACCCAGAGAAGGAGAGATACACCAATTTAAGCCTCAAGGCTGTGTTCCCTGAAAAGGAGTATCTGCTTTAAATTTCTCAAAAGCTCCAGATAAACATACATTTCTGAACACAAAAGTATAAATCCTCTGCACTTTAGAATTTCCTGTGCTGACAGCACGTGGACGGTGGTTGCCTAAGAAGAATTATTTTCAACAGTGGTTATTAGAAGTTGCAGGCGTGACATTTTGTTCTTCTACCACTGTGCAGTTATGTGTTTAAATACCCTTCTAGAAATCTCTGTAGATGCATACTGGTCTCAGTTAAATGAGCCTGGTCTCTTTTGGTTTGTGCAAGAAGGCTTTTAAGTTAGCAGCCAGAAATCACCATCCTGCTCCAAAGTCCATCTGTCAGCTAAAAGCAGAAGGAAAGAGATGAATGTTTCCTGCCTGCTGTCTTCCACCTTATCAACTCCAATGGGCTTTCCCAGTCCCTTGGTTTGCAGCCAGTGGACAGGTATTTCCACAGGACTTACACAGCCTTCTCAGCAGCAAAACAGCACAGGTACCACAAATGACAATTATGCCACAAAACAGCGACTGAAGGGACCACACACACAGGAGACCTTCTGAATGGGATCATCAAGCTGTGCTCCAGACCAGGTTTACCTCACCCCTGAGTTCTTTTCTATGAGATTCAAGGGGTGCATGAGTTTGTCTATTCACACCCACCCCGGGTGGCTATCAGTGTGGTGCCACTCAGCCTAAGGTGAGGGGCAGGGCTGCATGTCTAATATAGGCAAGGAAATACTGGGAATTCAGAAAAAAATTAAAGTTCGCACTCATCTGATTTATAAAATCTTCCTTAATTACTGCACCATGACAGAGGTCCACTTTTATTTCATGTAAAATAATTTGCTAAAATGTGTTACCATTTACCTGCCGTGTTTACACCAGCTTACCATTACTAACATCAGAAATGAAACTCCTAGGTTAAATTGCTCTGCATTGCTTGGCACCTGCAGCAAATTAAAAAGCTTAGACTTTCAAAGCACTCTTTGTGTTTGCATAGGAAATGCCAGAGAACAAACTTTCCATATTAACCGGCAGAGAGCCCAGACCGGGCTGTACATCTCCTCTTTCACTCCAATTTGGCTCCTCTTCTGTGTACATGCCTGCTTGCATTCATGTTGGATTCAGTCCCCTGAAACCACATCATTCTTACAGCTCTGTGCCTGGAGTGAAGCCAAAGCCAGATCCGCTCAGTTGCTTACTCTGTTCTGTTTAAAATCACTAAAACAGAGTGTACTATCTCAGCTGATTCCATTCAAATAAGTCCTACAAGAAGTGCTGGTAGTATTTGGCCTTCAATTCAAATAGCTGTTTTTCATGTCTGTTTGCAATGCCCATGTATATAAATAAATTATGTTTTCTAGTTATATATAATTGTGAAATAATGAGTTAATCAATAATACTTGGCCTAAGAAGAGCCATACTATTGAAATTCTGCTTGGTCCTGTACAGTCTTGCACAGTGACCTAAAAATCAAATGCCCTGGGAATAGGCAAGAAAAGGGGAAGCCCATACTGAGATCTTCTTTGTAATGAATGGTCCAATGATTTGTGGTGTCTGAAGACTCCTAGAGTCAATAGCCAGTTGGGAACTTTTATGAATTTGTTTCATTGCTCTTTGAACTTTTATAAATATTTTGTGGACGAGAATGCTGTCTGACGAGTTATACAGTCCAACTTCCATAAAGAACAGTTTGCTTCAGTTTGAAAGTGTTACTAGTTTAACTGATGTTCATGTGTTCTCATGCTGTGAAAGACTGAGTAATTGTCCTCTATTCGTTTTCTCAATTCCACTTGAGATTTCACACACCTCTATCCTATTCTCTCTCTTATAATTTATTTTCTAGGCTGAAAATACAGTTTACCTAATTCAGGAAAATCTGCAGCATATCTAAACATGTAAAACACACTTCTTTATTTTTTTTTTTTCATCAAAGACAGGGAATAAACTGGATAATAATATATTGCTACAGCTGGAGGCTTCAGAAGGTAAACTATATGTATACCTATTGAAAAGGAGGAAAGCATTACCACCAGTCCTGGATATAAGATACAGGGAGGGAACTATTTCACTCTTCATTGTTGGAGCAGCAGGTGGTTTGGGACATTACACTTCAAGAAGGATTTTGGGAGAGTCCAAAATAGAAGAATGGTGAAGAAACAAACTATATGAAATGACAGGGGAGCCCTATAGAGATGTATTTGGAGCAAACCCAGATGCAAATTAAGATTTCTGTGTACAGTGGCAAAGGACTACTTACAGATGCTCATATGTTAAGACCAAGACTTTCTGAAGAAGCCTGAAGATACTTACAGGATCAAAGACTTTTGTCACCTGACTCTCTCCTTGCAGTGTACCAAAAGCAAAGCAGATGTAAGGAAAGGGGAAGCTCATTTCCAGGGATTAATATGATCATAGGAAAAAAGGGGATCTGCCCCAGAAATGCTAGAATGATTAAGAAAAAATGCTAAAGTCAGTTTATAAAATGAAAACAATTGTCAAATGTTATGAAAACAATTAGGCTGCAGTGGCACTAGAAAATATTGGCAGCAAAGAAATTAATTATAAGAAACACAAAGCCAGGCAATCATGCAGTGAAAATTCACTCCCAACTCTATAAAATGCAGAGCACCAAGTTAAAAGATAATAGCTTGGAGGTTTAGCAAATGGCTTTGTAGCCTTGTTGAGATCTGGGCAATACCAAACCCAAAGAATGGGAATGGCTGGTAGAATACAGATGTGCAGTGCACAGTAGGGGAAGCACTGCCTTGATCATTAGCTAAGATATGTTAATGATCTTTGGATCAGAAAGGGGATCCAAAACTGAACAGTCATTAGGTCAGACAGGAAGAAATTTATTGGAGACATTTATCATTATAAGACAGGGAAATCTGAATTTTAAAATTGTCTGTTAGAATTCGACCAGGAAGTCTGGATTCCAAAAACATGTTTTTATCAAAATTATTTACTGTGTAATAAATGGTGTTTTACTAAATTTACAGAGCAGAGGTTTTTTTTGTTTTAAACCACATGGCCACATGGAACTGAAAAAGATGAAGCCCAATAGTCCCTAAAAGCAGTAAGTCATACGCCATACTCAACATTTAATATTTCTTGCAGCTGAGTGCTACAGCCTTATGGATGCCAGATGACCTGGCATACATTCAGTGAAGGCAGACAGCGGAGAACAAACTGTCCTGCTGCCGCCAGAAGCAGTGCCACACCACAGCATTGTCACAGTAAAGGGAAGATAACAGCTTAGACCCATCAGGATACTAACAATCAAAACAAGTTCCCACTTTACTTGCTGCAGTTTTTGTTAGTCTGAAACAAAACCTGCCTTCTGTTCATTTGCTGTGAAACATAAGGAAGTGGATCTAAGATACTTCGATACAAGAAAAAAACCAACCCACTACCCTGTGAAGGGAAGGATATAAAAACAAACTCCCAGAGTTTCTTTTATGTTTGTTCTGACACACTGCTAGACTTAGATTTTAAACATTCCTTGTGTCCCACTGACAGTCCTGTATGAGAAGTACAGCACCAGATCCCAAGAAACTAAATGAATTCAGCATTAAAACTACCAGTGCCTGAGGTAACAACTCTTTGTGGGAGCAGGTTCGAGCTGACTTTAAACGCTGAATCTTAAAAACTAGGTAATGATAAATCTCAACAGATCCCAAGGACAAGGAAAAGTCTGCTTTTACAACAGCAGATGCCTTGAGCCAACACGAGTAGCTTCAGGACACACAAAGGCTATTGGGGCTTCTCAGCCTGACTTCTACAACACACTAAAACACTTGAACATGTCCAAATCAATTTACAGAAGGCCAGATAAGATGAATGCTGCCAATCTTCTTATCAATATAAAGATATGAGACCTGGTCCAGAATTTACCTTTGCACACATAATTAGAAAGAGAATTTCTACAACAGGAAGCTGAGGCAGTGCATATGCTGGCCAGCTGCCCAGACTGCTACAGAGTTTTACACCATTATACAACATCTTTTGTGAGTTCATCAACACTCTAGAGTCAGCAGAAATGCAAGGTGAGGAGGGGGAAATGCTTTGGTGGTGAGCAGAATGAGATCTGGCATCCTCAATATTAAATGGCTTGTATTTCTACTCTTACTTCAAAACCCCTTCACCTAAGCATGGTACCTCTTCCAAAGATTTACATTTTCCAAGAATGTTTTCTGTACAACTCCCCAAAAATTCATGAAAATGGTTAAAATCTACAAAGCCTTTGAGAGCCTACAGAGCACAGGGCACTGAATCCTGGCACCTCTTCTTTACTGAGGAGCATCTTGCCAGGAAACTGGAAGTGCTGTGCTTCCACTGTGACATACAAGCTTGAGCAAAACCACAGTAATGTTGGTGCCTTAGCAATAACTTTACGGGGAGCTGGCCGCAGAACTGGTTTTAAGGAGTGAAATGCTCTTCAGAAGACATGACTGTTTCCTCTTCTTCCACCACTTGAAGAAACACAGACATTCCCAATGGGAGTGAGCCTGTAGAAAGGGACTTCAAAGTAGATGCAAGCTTCTGATACTGGAGACTGAGTATCAGTGTTTTGTGTGATTGTAAAATCATGCAGCAAAGTGTCTCCTTTTAGAATACTACAGCAGGAAAAAAAGGATGGGCTATGAAGTGGGGAGCACATAAAACCTTCAGACAGGAATGACAGTCCAAATAACTGGTTAGACCTGGGATCCTGCTCTAAGGTCACCTAAAAATGGGATTTTGGCATGATCTTGTCCTGAAACTCAAGGAATAGTATGGAGATCATGGTTAGGAAAATGATGACACTCATGTTCTGGACAGCAGGTTTTGCAGGTACAAGAGGTGGCTCCTGGGCTTGTTATATGGAGCCTTCCCATGGTTTTATGAAAAAAAGTCCATGGACATTTAGATGGATATATAACTTCTCTGTAAACATGTAAATAGACGAAAGTGTAATTTAGAATCCATTATATATTTCCTTTCTGATTTAATGGGTTGCTCTGGATATCACCATCTTCCGTAGAGCAGAAAGAACACTCAAGCATTCTGTAAGACAGGTCTCAGTACCTCAGGTCTTTGACCAGAGTCAGCAGTCATTTAAAAAATAATGATTTCTAGCTTGGAAGTAGCATGCATTGAATCTACCTGAATCTACCTGAGCCAGAGAAATTTAAGCTGAAAAACCAGCACAGAGAAATTGGAGCTGTCTTAGCATGGTTTCTACTTCGAAGTTCATCTACTGTCAGCAAAGCCAATGCTGTTGAGGTGCTCTGTGTGCTGATTGCACTGGGCAGGAAGAGGGAACAATTTCATCCTGAAGGTCGGATCTGTCTACCGTGAATGATCTCTCACTCACCGGAAGAGAAGCGCTGCGAGTAGACTTTGGGGGTAAAAGAAATTCATGGCATTTTACTGGTCACCTACAGGGCAACAGCACATACACAGCATTAAAAATTTATCAGCATTTTGACAGGACATGTCAGCATCCTGAGCAATACTGAAATGTGCATCTGAAGGACAGCTCTTTCAAGGTCTAGATAGGCATAGAGCTGGGAATCATACTGATGTACAAGAATTAAAGCAAAAAAATCAGTTACAGCACTAATGGGACAGAGTTCTGGAGGGAAAGCAGGTCATGTGAAGCTGTTCAGAAGCAAATAACCAAATGAAGTGTTTATGTAGTTACATATGTGCTGTTTGCTTTGGAGAGATAAACATACCCACCTTTCATGAGAACCACTGAAAGGAAAGGAAGGAGAAGAAGGAGAAAAAAAAATATAAAAGGATAATTAAATCAACTTTACAAAGAAGTTTCACTCTGCATGCCACTCCCTGTCACCTCATTTTTTTCACTCAAAACCACATCTGTAGGTCTCAGGACAGTTCAAGACATACCAAAACCATGAGTTCAATTCAAATGAGTTGCACAAAATGCCGACACTTCTGCAGATTTTCTTGCAGCATCACTGCTGTACCTTTCAAGACTAAAACCAAGACCTTCTGCAAGTTAGCTGAATTATTTATATGGCTTTTGGCCAGATAACTTACATGGCTGAGAAACTGTCCTAGGAGTATTGAAAAAGCAACCCACCTTTATCCACATTTAACACGTTCTGGAGACCATTTTCCACCACATTTTAAATATTTTTCCCCACTTACAATTTCTTACCTGAAGAGTTTTGACTTTTCCTAAAACGTTCTCCTGTGACATTGCTTGGATAGCTTGTTCACCCTCTGTTCTCCCATCAGGTATAAAAATACTGTCATGGGAAAAAGCTCGACTGCCCATAGAATAATGTGAGGACCTGGAATTAAAACAGTTAAAAAGTAAATAAGCACAGCAATTATTTTAGAAGACTGACCCTTCATATCATAGCTGCTCTGCCGTATAGATTTCCCCTCACCCTTGCCTTCTCCATAGAAGCTTTAAACAGTCTCAGAAGAGAGGTATTCAAACATTTTCTGTTACCAAAATTTTAACGCGTCGTTTCTTCATGTACAGGTTTTTTCCTCGGAAGAAAACTGAGTAGGGTGTTTTTAATAGGGATGTGGAGAAGTTCAATTGATTTTCCTTAGAAGTCTCAAATCTAAATGGTACTTCTAGGATACCAGGATGATGATGATGCATATATTAACAGACTGCATATTCAGAAATTAGTGCTTAACTGGGCCAAGGCACAACAGCAAGACAGCAGGTCCCAAGCAAAGGTAGCACAACAACACAAAAAGAGCAACCTACTTCTAAAGAGCTACCTCATTTAGCTGATTACTTAGCTGTTCCTATCACCATGAGTGTGATCACACTGACAATAATATGTTCTTATCAACCCCCCAAACTGATATGAAGCTTATTACACTATCCCGTGCAGGTCTGATTTGCAACAAACAGGGAGAAATGCCCATGTGTTACTGTTGAGCTGGATACCCATGCCAAGGAGGAGAGTGCGTCACCAACGACCTAGTTATATGGCTGCTCTAAATCCATGAGCAAAGAGATTAAAAGTGGTTTTCTTTACTGGAGATTTTAAGGGATCATCAAGAAAACTGAGAATTTAAAAAAAATAAATAAATATTTGCGGGTTGTTACTTTGGTTTGGGGGGGCATTCTGGGGGAAAATGTATGAAAGTGATCTTTTGTCTCACATAGAATACGGTGAGTGGAAAGCCAGTAAAATACAAACGTGACAAAAGTCATAGGAGAAGAAAATTGAACTGAGAAGTCTTCATTTAATAACCTATTGACAGCTCTATGGAACCCATTTGCAGTTTCAGTAAACTAACAATCTGGAAAAAAAATTGCACTTTTTATACCAATCTAACTAACACAACCTTCTGTGTGTGACAAAAACATTATAAAGTAAAACTTCACCAAAACCAAGGAGGATTATTCTTCCAGATAGAGGGATTGGAAAAACAACAGGAAAAGATAAAGCCTCACATATTTATAAAAAATCAGTATATAACCTCGTTCTCCCTTCTAAAATGTGCTAAAAATATTTCTATTCATACTTCAAAAAAGTGTTTGGAATGTATTTATTACATCTTTATCTCATTTTTTTCCTGCAGTATGGAAATAACCTTTTTACGTAAAAATTATAATTTCTTACCAAGAAAGAATGTTATGTAGGGTTGCATTTTATAACTGACTAAATGATAGGCTATTCTTGACTTTTATAATAAAATTTCTTACAGAAATCCTGAAAGTAATAGGTAAAAAGCCACCCACAACCTCTTAAAGTCTCTGGTGTATATTTAAAATACATTTGCACTCACAAAATAAATCACCCAAGCTTTTGGAGAGAACACACACTGCACCCTATATTATTTCACCCTCCATGCAAGCACAGACTAACTGAAAAAACTATTTTTAACCCAAAATTAATATTTTAACAACATTCTTTGTTTTAAACAAACCAACACACAATCGAGCAAAGAGCTGGGCAATATTTCATAGCATTTTTAGCCATCAAAGAGGGGAACCATTTAACTGATGCTAATGCTATATTCTATTTTAGATTTTTTTATGAAAACCACAACTTGATTGCCTTTGGCTGCTAAAGGTAATACACCTTCTTTTGGAAACCATCTGTTAGAAAAACCATAAAAGTATAATTTTAAATTGTCTTCTAAAAAGGTTTCTATAGGGAATCATCATGACTCAGCCTGTACATAGCGCTGTGGTAAAATTGCGTGGCACTGCAATACATCCACCTCCCTTCCCCCTCCAGGAATCAGTTCATGAACCACAGTTTGAGAAATATCCCTTAAATGGAGACAAATTCCTAGCAGGGCCAGCTTGCAAAATTAGTGGTTTGACATGAAGCTGAATTAAAGTTGGCTTTTCCATACAACCACATAGGTCTGTCTGAACCAAACTGCATTGCATCCAACAAGAGGGGGAAAAGTCTGTATTCACAACCAAGGCTGAGGGGAACATGCAAAATTTGATGAACTAGACCATGTCAACTTCTCCTTCCTTTGCATGGTTCAGTATGTGAGGAAACTGCAGCAGGTTCAGAAGGCAAGGCCAGTGGGAATTTATAGTTTACCTTTGAGCTGAGAGATCTGCTGATGATGCATAATCCAGGTCATACTGGGCTCCAGAGGGGATCCTCTCTCACAGATTTTCCCAGCAATTCTGTGGCTCAGATACCTGTGGCTTTGTCTCACAGCTCTTCATTGTGCATGTAACACCATCCTCCTCTTTTACTGTCCAATGGGTTGCCATTCTCATAACTTAAAATTAGACACCTCATGTTTATCCCTGTTGTTTGCTACAGCTAATTAGTAGGCAAGGGTTGCAATTCAGGCACCAAAGAGCTTAGTGACTTGTTTGCAAGTTGTTCTTGAGCTTACTAATGAATCTGCTAATATTTAAGTTGGGAACAGCCATCCTGCAGCTTTTGAACTGGACAGAGTTTGCTAGCAGTTCAAATCCCAAAACTTCAGCTGACCTGCAGCAGGGATGATCTGGCAGTAGGAACAACCTGATAACCTGAGTTCCTAAAATGGGCTTTTTAAATGGGCATTTAGCAATAGGGCAAGGGGGAATGGTTTCAAATTGGAAGAGGGGAGATTTAGATTACATATTAGGAAGAAATTCTTCACTGTGAGGGTGGTGAGACACTGGGAAAGGTTGCCCAAGAAGTTGTGTGTGTTCCTTCCCTGGAAGTGTTCAAGGCCAGGTTGGATGGAGCTTTGAGCAACCTGGTGTAGTGGGAGGTGTCCCTGCCCATGCAGGGGGGTTGGAACTAGACGATCTTTAAGGTCCCTTCCAACCCAAATCATCCTGAGATTCTATGATTCTATGAAGAAAAGAGAGACTGCTGAGGTAGTCTGGTGAACTGCCTAGGACATGGCTGAGCATTATATCTTCCCCATCCTGCTACAGAGATGACACTCCTTTTTTTACTCTCCTCATGTTCTACTTTCAGAAAGACTGAATTTAAGTCATAATACAGCATGAATAATTGAGTTCCCTTCCCTGCTACCACCATTCCCATCTCCAAAGATTTTCTCATAAGCCTTTACACAGTACCATCCTCCCAATCCCCATCTACAGTCAACTGTGCTACAGAAAGTCCTCCCCTGTGTGTTGACAGCAGAAATTGCTTTTGACAGATTCATGGTGTGTCAGAGACCTGGGCTATGGTCGAACTGCCACATCACTTCCAAGAGATGTGAGAAAACAAGCGGCATCCGTTTATGATCACTTCTGTTGATAATACCAACAATGACACTTCAGAGGCTGTTTCTGCTGAAAATAATGGAATCATCATCTGACTCACTTCCAGAAACTTGACTGAATTAAATGAATTATGGATGTGCTATAGCAAAATACAAAGCACTTTCAGCAAATCCTTAAAGATATTTTCTCTGAAGATGTGTTGTAACCCAAGTATCATGTTCCCATTTCAGTTCCAAAACAAAAATATTCAAAATTAATTTTCTCATGGTCAAAGCAAAGTTAAATTCTGTGTGTTCTCAGAGGGCTTTTTTTTTGCCATACCTGTGTCCCTTTTCAGATTCCTGAAGATAGGTAGGAATACTTGTTTTCTCAGCAAAACTAAGAACATACTTTTGACCTTTTGTTATTAGGAGGAAATTATCAAGAACTACTGCATTTCAGAGAATGTCTGAGGGGTTCTCTGAAACATGTGGGCTTTGACACCCAGAATGCACCAGAATATGTCTTATCTTTACAGTACCCCAAGAGCATAAAAGTACAGTAGATCCAAGCATTCCATAGGGTTTTTACAAATTATGAAGCCAGTGGTGTCAAATGTGTGGAGAATAGAGCAAGACATGGAGTACAAGGATCACACCACCTCTTGACATCCTAACCTGAATTTAACTGTATTTAGCTGTAAAAAGCATTGCATAGAATACATCACATTCCAAACTAGCGTTCCTGTGCAAAATGCATCTTTTTCAGACCCTTTGTTCAATTAAGTGCTGATAAATTCATTCCCTTTGAAAGGGACAGCACCTTCAGTTGTATTTCAGACTTCTGGAAGATTCCCAGAAAACCACAGGTAAAACAGATTTCATAGGTACTGGCACTATCACAGATCTAATGCTTCTATGCATGCAATTGGCTGGCAAAAACCTCTGTGCAGTAAACCCTCTTCCCATTATTCACTCTAGCTGAGGTGTCTGTGTGTGCTAAGAAACTAGGAAATGTGAAACAAATCCCTCTCAGTGGAATGGAACCACCCTGATCCTACAAGAAAAGTCCTACTCCTCTCCCATGAAGACCAGCAAACTGAGAGAGATTTCTCTTTGGATCCCCATCAGCCATCATTGCTATGCATCTGCACCTGTTCAAGATGCTCTGACCATTAGCTGCTCCAAGTCAGGACTGGGTGAGGTATCACCCTTTCAACCTTTAACTTCCACCCCCCCGTGGTCCCGTCACCTCTTTTGTAACCGTTCAGTGCTCATGGTTCACATGAGAGAATTCTGAAAGCTGTTCTGGCTGAATAACTAACTCCAAAATAAACCAAACCAAACCAAGAACAAAACACCAACCCCCCAGATCCCACACAGCTTCCTGGTTCAGCTGAGCAAACACTGCCACAAACATTCATGACAGTTGCATGGCCAGAGAGCTGCTGGACAGAGTTGGACAACTGCAGTGCAGACTTTGATCAGCTCATTTTGCTCTGCGACTGCACCTTTAAGTACATCAGAATATGTATAGGGGTGATACTGCACAGAATACAAGGCTAAGTCTACCTTGGTACTGGTGGCTATTATGTTTTAGACCCCATTTTCCTCCAGAGCTACTTTTCCTCTCTAAGACAAATGTGAGGTCCTTAAAAAAGGGAAGTTTGGGCAACAGGGAACACTGAGCGCTCAGCTCTTGCATAATCCCAAATCAGTGCATTATTGTTAGTACAGAAAGCTCACACCACCAGTTGCCTCTTCAATGTGTCACAAGTGTTCCTCCCACTCCGATATTAAAGAGTTAGAAATAGAAACTGGAAAATAAAAGGAAAGAATGAGTTGTTCTGTTCTTTCATGTTGGTAGAGATCAACTCCAAAAGAAAAAAAAAATCTCATGACTTTCACCGTTTTAGATTTCCACTAAAAACAAATTCTGTAATGAGTAGAGAACAGAGCCAACTTTTTAACATACAGCCATTTTTAACACTAAAAAATTCACAAAGCATGCAAAGCATGAACAAATTTGTTTTAGCCAGGTATTGACCCTTACTATAATCCCTTCAAAGACATCTGAGAGTCACCTCTCAAAATAGTGCCCCAGGGAAATGACAAGTGCAGTGATAGGATGCCTTTGCTTAATGTTTTGTTTTCAAAAAGAAACCTGATTCCAACCCTTTGCATCTCCCATGAATGTCCCCAGGGCAGCTAGAGATGAAAAAAATAAATTGCATTTTCTAGGCCTTCCAGAGATGCATTAATACTGTAATAGAGGAAAATGGATTGTAATTCTGTGCTGTATTTTTAGTGTCCTCTCTTTCATCTGCCATGCTGGAATGTGAGTTTTGGTTCTAACTCACGCCTGGACAGAGAATATTATCTGTGCTGCAATGTAACTCTGAGTTACAGCTGTGCTCAGACAGCACGTCACTCCATTGCATTCACAAACCCAGACCATAAATGGGGTCCTTACAAGTTGAACAGACAAAAGTAAGACTTTTTTAGCAGGGTAGTTGAAGGATTCTTTTTCATAAAGTTAACTTAGGGACCAGTTCTGTGCTCAATCTAAAGGTGTCTCCGTATTGCCCTCGGGAACTGCTGAACCTCAGGGCACTAACTCTGGGAAAGTTGCACAGTCTCATTGTTATGACCCACCAGTCCCACTGACGCCAATGACCTGTCTTGCAGCTTCTGTGTTAGCAGCCCTGCTCTTTTCAAAAGACATCATGCAACATTATCTTATACAAAGCTAATAATGTAACTAAAGTCATTATCATTAATGGCATAAAAAGTAATCATGGGAAGTGTCAGGGTCCTGAGTGTACTAATAAGCTTTAATATCCCTGACCGGCCTCCCTTGGGGCCTCCACCCACACACATGGGTCCAGAAACTCACTTAAGATCACTGCTTGAGGCTTTGGGTCCCTGCCTGAGCTATGCTGGAAGAGTGCTGGTCTCCAGTTCAGCCACAACTGTGCCTGGCCATGAAGCCCCTTGATCTAGACCTCAAACTGCAGACTGAGTTCGAGCTTGCCTGTGGCCCTGCCTTCTCACTGTGAATCTGCAGGGTGATCATTGGATCTGACCCTGACCTACAGACTGACTTACTGTCTCAGCTTCTGGACTGCCTTAACATCCAGATACTGCCTTATCTGTACTGCTGGTTGTACCTGGCCACCATCCCAGAAACTGTCCTGCTGGTTTCATTTAGATACCCCGGGGACTGGGCCCCGGGTGGTGAGGCTCCCATGTTGCTGTGGGATCTCCCTTGCTGCCTCACTTGCCTTTCCTGAGGAAGCAGTTCTGCCCTTGCTGCTTTCTGACAATAAGGTAATGGGGGTGGGACTAGATAGTTCTTAACACACAAATTTTATGTAATTGCTCACCAACTCCTTCTACCTCAGAAAGTCTCAGTATGCAGAGCAAAGAAACATCACTCTCTTTCTAGTAATTCTGCAAGTGAATCCCTAACACAACTTGAGGGTTGTGGACAAGTTACCAGTTGCTATAGAAACATACAGGCTAGTGGAAGGAACAGGTCTCTAAATGGTCCAGCTGTCACAATCCACAGCGTGTGACATTATTCTATCAAACAGCAGTGCATGTTCATGTAAAATTTGATCTACAATAAGGCAAACTGTAGAGAAAAGAGGAACTGTGAATTTGCTCCGTAGATACACTTTTCCACAACGCTGGAGTATCTTATAATATAAAATGTATCTTTGTCCTTAAACTCAGTTTCATAAAACCCACACTTCATCATTTATAACTTGTATTCAGCCTCGTAGCTGCTGGTGTTCATAGCAAAAGTGTGGGGCTACAGGAAAGCTGGGAAGAGACTTTTTATAAGGGGATGTAACGATAGGACAGGGTGTAGCAGTTTCAAGCTGGAAGAAGGGAGATTTAGATTAGATATTAGCAAGAAATTCTTCATTGTGAGGGTGGTGAGACACTGGGAAAGGTTTCCCAAGAAGTTATGGATGCCCCATTCCTGGAAGTGTTTAAAGCCAGGTTGGATGGGGCTTTGAGCAATCTGGTGTAGTGGGAGGTATCCCTGCCCATGCAGGGGGGTTGGAACTAGATGATCTTTAAGGTCCCCTCCAACCCAAACTGTCCTATGACTCTGTGAAAAGGAAAAGTCCCAGTTAGCCTTGGTGGGAATAAGTGCTACATAGTGGTTGTGTTTAGCTCATAATGAAGGAAAGGGAGAGGAAATAAGACAGCACGTTATACCACAGATGACAATCCTACTTGGTTCAGGAGTCCAGCCCTAGACCTTATCAGGTGCAGAAAAGGCAGCTGTCATGCAGAATCTGCAAGGAAGTAAAGTATATGATGATTAGGAGGGGGAATGCAATTAAAACATCTGAAAGAGAGGCAAGGGAAAGGAATGTTGATGGCTGTTGCAGAGAGAAAGCCTGCTGAAGAGTTCTCAGGATCACATGCAAACTACAGTGTACATAATGAGGCATCTTTACATTCAGGTACCAGCTGAAAAAAAAATAATTGGCAAGTTGATGGCATTTAGTGCAAATTTCTAGTAAGTAATCCAATGGAAACTAGTGGTTAGAAGTTCTAGCTCACATATCTGAGAACAAAGCTTCTGAAGCACAAAGACTTAATCAAGCTGCTAACAGGAGGGAGGAGGATAAGAGCTCAGCTGTCAAGCAAGAGTAAGATCTACAGAAATGCTGAGCATGATGGTTGATCTTATGTTCTGTCAAGACACCTGGGAATACTTCAGGAAGGCTTTCCCCACTCCTCTGCCCTGACCACGTGCCACTCAGTACATGTCAGATATGGCCAGTCATATGGTGCTTGTGGCTCCTCTCCTGTGCTACTCAGCTGCAATATAAATTACAGAAAAGGTTAAACAACTCTAATTTCACCAACACCTGTAATGAATCTTATAAAAGAATCCATACAAATGAAGAACTGGAGAGAGCAAAGCTGCTTTCTGCTACAACCTTTTCTGTCCTGGAACATCCCTTCATTCCTGCAATACACCTTGCAACCCAGAAATAAGAAACTTGTTCAACATGGATCCATGTCAGCTGACACAAATGAGGAAAATACAGGCATGCTTTGTTTCTAACAACCTTACAACGTCCATATGTTGCTTTGCTCTTCTTGGACTTGAAGAGATACATACTGAAATTAGTGCCGCTAAGATGAAGGCTCCAGGAGAAGGCAGACATTGGGTACCACTGCACCAAGGCACTCCCCCCTGGAGTCAGGAAGGCACTCAAAATCAGGCAATGAGAAGGGAAATTAGGAGACTGACAAAAGCCAATTGCAGAAATCAGGCTGATAAGCAACAGAAAAAAATTATTGCTTAGTGCATGACAATTGGATGTGACAGATAGAAGATACCTTGTCGTAGTGGCTGAAATTGTCCAAGAAGGAACCAGGACACTCCCCTGGACCCAAAACCCAACAGCCTCTGATTCTCTAGGTCTGGTTGTTTTCATGAATAACCACTGGGATTTATGAATGCATATGTACACTACCAGCTAATAAACCAATGCATCAAATAAAGTTTTCTTATTCTTCCTATTTTAACAAAGGAGACTCTTGCAAGTTATCACTTACAGTTTGGTGAGTTTCCCTCCTCCCTGCTCTCAAATTTAGAAACTGAGCAGCTGAACTGGTGGTGAATCATTTTCATGAGATGAGCTCTATTAGCCATGCAGAAAAAACAATGCACAGACACTAATAGCTTCTATGTTAGGCTTACAAGTTTGAGTTGGAGGTACAAGCAAGACTTAACTTCATGAAGATCTGAAAATATCATGAGCTGCTTTTGGAAGATTTGGGACAGATTGTACGTTAACAACTACTCTGATAACTCTGCTTTGTAAGAGTCCATCTAAATGATATGCTGAAACCAGACTATCTTGGGATCAGGCCTTTAGTGAAATCCCTAAGGTGGTCTGGAGTAGGAACGTGAATCTCTTACGTCCTGTTGCTGTCATCTGCACCAAATTTTACGTTTACAAGTAGTACAGGAATGCTAATAAAAGACAAGCATAACATCTGTCCTACTTTTTTCACTATTGCCCAAAGCAACATAGGAGACACTCTTCACCTGAAATGCATCAGCCACTGAGATGACATGGAAGTCTGAGCTGCAAGGTGAGTGAGCTATCAGAGCACAGGGTGGGATTGCTGAAGAGGCAACAGGAAGTCCAGAAAGAAAGAGACTGAGCACCTTCTCCTGATCGTTATTCTTTTTTGCCTTACTTAATCAATCAACATATATTCTTTCAAGGTACATGTCAGGTAATTACCTGAGCAATAATAAAAGAGCCTCTTGAGAGATGAGGAAAATATAATTACATACATTTTTCAGGCCAGTCTCTATGACAACGAGAGTGAATGCCATTGATCAGCAGTTAGTAACCAAGGCCACATTTGACACAGATGAGTTGTTCTCCTTCACATGAGATGCAAAATGGAAATTAAATATTCAGAAACTAAAATGGAGATACAAGAGATGGGTAGCAGTGAATAAACTGTATCACCTCCTAAACCCAACTTACATAATATGCTGTTATTGGTGGAGTGGAAGACCACAAATATCTGCAGAAATTCCCAAGCTGAGCATGTTATTAAGAAAAAAGAGATTCATAACTTTGTTTTCTGATGTAAATACTCAGATGGGAAAATCACAGAAAGGATAGCTGAGCAAAGAACAAGTCTCTCCTATCTCTAACTTCTGTGAAAATGAGCACAAGAATACAGGTCCCAGTCTACACCTTCCAGAAGAACCTATATTTTATTTGTTGTACATTTTCTCTCGAAGCTGTGATGTTCCTGCTATCTGTGTATGCATAAACCCATTATAAATTGCATTCACAGTAGCAAAGTTCACACAGGCTGAAACCAGAAAGTACACCTAGTGATGCTTTTTTTTTTCCCTTTTTTGCATGAAGATGAAAATTAAAAAGGGACTGAAATCTTGACTTTCTTGGTATTACTTGTTGCCATCATTCCCTCCTTGCTTACAGAGGACCAACTCTCCACTTAGTCTTTCTCCTATCATTAAAGGATTCATAAAATATCTCCTCATACTTTATATCCCTCTGCAATCCATTGCTTGTTTCCACTTTCTGTAGGCTTCTTTCTCAAATTTCAATCCATTAAAGAGATTGCGACTTAGCTATGCTGATAGCTATACTTCCTAACTTTTCTCTGCCTGAAAATGTGTGCTTGTGCCCTTTGTGGCCATTCAGGCACAGAATTAAAATTAATGTAAAATTAAAATTTATCCTTTAGAGGTCAAATATTTCTTAGATAAAAACAGCGGCTGTCTGGAATTTATTGCCAATGCCACAACTTAAGTGCCTGATGAAATCTTGATCATGTTATTTGTACTCTCAAAAATACTTTGAGGAAGGACACTAGTGGCCAAGTATCTACAACGAAACATGCTGTGCAGGTGCCCTGTCCCATGGCAGCTGCGTCTGTTCACCACTGACATTCTTTCCATCATTTCCCTTGTGTTTTCTTTAGCAGGAGAAGCCAAATTTGCACTACAGAAGCTGACGGCTGGTATGAAGCCACTGTCCCCTTTCCAACTTCAGACTGTGGCATTTGGACTCAGGAGTAAACCAGCAATGAAACAGCCCAACACATCCAGTCTCTGACAAAGAATTAGCTTTAGCAAATCACTAAATTAAGGCCTCTTAAGATGACAATGAAACAGATTGTTTTCCTCTCCCCAGTCCTTCTGGTCTTTTAAAACTCAAAGATTGTCTCTTGGCATTGTCAGGTGGACTGAACGGAGAAATTCAGGAGACTTCTGTTCTTAACAGGAGACTTAAGCTCACACAACCTGCAGCTCCATGCAGACATGTGACCTGACCTGACTCGTGCTGCATTTTTGGCACCAGGTCCCGTTTGCCACCCTGGGGCCTCCCCCCTGGGAACTTTCCATCACAAGCAATAAAACTCCTGACGCATCTTGGGAACACACCATGCTCCTTGCCCCAGCTTTGGTCCATAAACAGTTTCTTGTTTGTTTTGCTTATCTGTATAGGCTAGTGATGAGAACTGTGCAAAAATACTTGCCTTAAATCCGTATGAAGACTGTCTTTGAGATTCTACAGTGGGCAAATATTACAAAAAGTACTAAACTTTTTTCCTTCAGCTCTGTATATGCCCAGTTTACATTTCTAGAATTAGTTTCCTGGCAAGATGTCAGGACAATTGTTAAAGAAAGATGATTTTGAAGTTCTGCTGGTACACTTGTCAGAAACCAAACTTTACATTTGCAAGGGAATGCTTTCAGCTTCTACAATCATGGAAGAGACACGATGCAATTATACGCTCTTTCTGAGTTACCAAGTGCAACAAGGGTACACCCTGAACAGAAAATACCAAATTTGCTTGCAAAAATGAGGCATTTCCAAAGTATTAATACATTTGGAGAAATCGCACAGCTTATCCACCTGGTCCCTGCAAGCAGAAAAGGAGCTGAATTAATTGGCTGAGCAGTAACTGCTGTACCCTTCAGCACAGCTCTACTAGGCAAAGAGCCGGGTGATTGGTGGTCCAGTCCCAAGAGCAATTCATACTGAGGAAAGTTCAGTAGATACTCGGGAAAGTTCTTTACAAGACAGGACACCTCTCACTTTTCTTCTTCACAGGCCATCCTCCTCAGCATATAGAGAGAACTGACATGTTTAGCTGATTTTTTCATAGCGAGGATGACTTTATGTCGGTAGCCTGCAAAGAAGTTTAATAGGGATTACACAGAACTTGGTGGGGATTTATAAATAAAGGGGTCTCATTTCATGGACAGGCACATTCAAGAGACTGAACTTTGCTCAGATTTTCCCTGGAAGAAGATCAATGTTGTCACACTTGAGTCTTACAAGATCTGACAGGTCTACTTTCAGGTCCTTTGAAATATTGCATTCAACTCAACTAAAGGCATTCTAATGTACCCTCTATAAGAAAAATGTAATTCCCTGCTGCCTCTCCACATCAGCCCAGAATGACAAACTTTTTGCATGGCACTGCACAGGTGCCCTTTCAGGTATGTCCTCACGAGGCTTGCTTAGCATCAACTGTGACAAATAAGACAAATACAAAATCTTCTAAAGTGCCAAACTATAGCCTCAGAACAGAAGCTTCTGGAGACTTTAGTGAAGCTCCACAAATGCAACTTAACTGGTCTTGTAATAAAAACTTCTATCTCCCAGCTCATATGGTTAGGACAGAAAGTTAATGAATACAGTTTTAACTTTGTAAACTCAAGAAGGGCAATATAACAGTGGGAAAAGGAATTCCAGTCTTTCACAACACATGGCAAGACAAACTGCAGCTAGCAAACTTCTGACTCAGGATTTGCAAAACAACATGTACGAATAAATAGGTTGAAGTGTGCATACATCAGGATACCAGGCAAGTTATTTGCATCTGATGAATCCAGGAAGCAGCAGAAAGGATGGACAGACAGATCTCTCAGGCTGCTTCCATCTCAGCTAGTCAATCTGCACCGTATGCAGATCACCTAAATAGCTCCTGGTACGTCTGCATTGCCCAGTTGGGCACAGTCTCCATTAGAGATTCAGGCATTAGCTCGGAGCAGGCTTGTAAGCCAATACAGCACACAGTGAAATACTAGCTTAGGTCTTGGAAGCAATACAGATGTCTTATTTAGCCTATACTCGTTTATTTGCTTGTCTCTACCTTCCTGAAGCAGCTTTGTTCCTTAATATCTTTTCAAAATAACAGCCTCCTCTGCACAAAACAAAAGTTCACATGAAACGTCTGTAGATAACAAATCAATGTACTTTACAGGCTGATGAAGAAATATAGCTCTATTGAGGTAATGGGAATGCAGAACTAGAACTTTGATTAAGCTTTTTTAAGTATATGGTTATTGCACATTCTTAAAGAGTTTGACACAGATGGTTTTGTAAAACTACTCAGAATTTTGGTTATATAAATATACTACTTGTTATTTATATTTGCTGCGGTTCATTTCTATATGAATAATGGAAGGTATTGTAATGTACTGTTAAACAACTTGTAAACAACTCTCTTTATATTATTTCAGTTAGATTGCCTACCTCTGCATTCAATTCATAAACATCTGAAACCATACTAAAGGCAAAAAAATATATTGGATAGAAGCCACAATGCTGACAACAGAAAGGGGTGGCAAAAGTGAGCTCTCTAAAGCAATCTAATGCACTGCACTGAACATCTCTGCTTGTTGTGAGTAACATGGCAAATACTATCTGTGACCTAAAAATTATTATCAAGTCCCACCCACGTTTGCACCATGAAAGGGGAAAACAGAGTTCTGAGTGAGTGTTTCTAGCAGGCTAAACTGGAAGCATCTCTCACAAATCACAGGCGTAGAAAGAATGTTCCTCTTGAGATGAGTCTTGGGACCCTTCACATTTGCTAACCCCCTGTGACTTAAATTGCGCAATCTGATTTATTCCATTACAGACTTGCGTTTAATGCAATTAGAAAAATTAATACACTTAAAAATGCAAGCATTTAACAGTCTCGCAAGGGTCTGCCACACCTTCACCGCTGAGGAACTAGACAAGTTCATAGAATCAAAAAATCATAGAATTGCTTGGGTTGGAAGGGACTTTTTCTGGGTGCAGCACTGACTTTTCAATTACACTCAATGAGAAATCGCTGATAGTGAGATGATGCCTCTTGTTTTCCTCGTGTTCACTAGTTTGCTCTTGAGGCAAAAGGTACTCTAACTTCCTGCAGTGGCTCGACATCATGCACACAGGGGATGTAATGCAATAGCCATCAGTCATGTCTCCATCTACAGTGTGGCTATGCTCAGTCTTGATTTTCTGAAAAGTTGGGACAGGCAAAGAGGTGTACAAGACTGTATTGCAGCAATCAAAGGGGAAACACCTAGAACGTACAGAATTTCACAGAATGGAACAAAAAATTCCAGAAGCTTAAAAAAAAACAACAAAAAAAGACACCACATTTTCACAACTATGACTTTGCACCATTGAAAATACTGTGCAAGGTGATGTTTCTGATACACATATCTTCTGTGAGCAGAGGAATTTGGTGTGGTTTTAAAATCTTCTCAGAGTTTTTTATTACTTTCAGATGCTCAAAGTCCCCAGTGCACACAGTTCCCTTTCTTCCAGAGGAGCAGACTTTTAGAAGGAGTCAACTAACCTGAGACTTGCAGCTGGAAAGTGAAGTAAGTTTTCCTGATCCAATTAGTTTATGTGTCTGCTCTTGTTTGTTTGTTGTTTTGGGGTTTTTTTAGGGTTGTTTTGGTTTGATTTTTTCCTGTTCTGTTCCTAGTTAGAAATTGCTGATTAGTTAACTCAGAGTTTTTTCTCCCATAATTTCTACAGCATATTCTCACCCTATCCTTCTGTCATTCTTTCATCACTGGAATATGATCCGATTTCCAGGTACCTCTCTCCCCTCTCATCCTTCCTCTACTCTACATTCAAATTGGATGAGAATAAAGGCAGCCTGTTTGTTCACCCCAATTATGATGCAAAACCTGTACAGGATAGACTCAGAAAGGACATGTCTGTCCTGACCCAGAGATACCACCTTGCAGGGAAAGTATGCCATGATACACCTGCAGCATCTGTAGCTGGCAGCAGACCCATGTGAGCTTACCTCAGACCACCGTTTGGCTCTTCATCGGAGGAGGAGCTGCCGTTGCAGACGTTGCCGAAGGAGTGACTGGGCTTTAGTTTGGCTTCCTCGCCGTCTGAGGCGGGCTCTCTTTTCTTCCTCTTACCAAAGAGCTTCTTGAAAGGCTGGAATTTGCCTGCTTTTTTCTTGTCTGCGGATGACAAGACAAAGAGGCGGAGGGCTGAGGGACGCGGTGCCTCAGTGCAGCTGCAAGCAGGCACGGCGGCAGCAGGTTCAAAGGAAGAATGAGGTCAAAGAGCAAATCACCAGCCCGAGCAGCCTGGCGCTTGCAATGTAAATGCAGGGCTGCAACCCGCTGTTGACGCGTCATATTGACAAAGCAAACCTAAGAGCATTAAAACATCTGCTCTTGGGTTTGAGGATCTGCTTGGAGGTGTTAGTGCAGCTGAACATTTGGATGAAGGGATAATTTTGTAGAGCCAGAATTTATTTATTATTTGAGGCTCATTTTTAGGCTCTACAACACACTTTTGTTTTGACCTTTTCACCAATAGACAAGCACTGCTTTGGTCACTCCACTTAGGCAGGTGCTGGTTCCTCTGCCTGAATTTAAAGCAATTGAAAATAACCTGCTGTATTTTACTTACATAGCCTCATAAGTAGACAAGTCAGTTTGCAAATGAAGAAAGAGAAGAGAACAAAGTTCTGTTGGCTTGCTGGTGGGTTACTTCAATAAACTTCCAGCTTTACATTAACAAATAATAATATTATATTTTTCTGACTTTTTTTTCCCTATGTAACTGAGGACAGAATTTGACCAAGCATTTCTTCCTCGAGATACTTAAATTTTGAAAGCTGCACCAAAAAAGCACAGCAAGAAGACAAAAAAGACTTGAAGACAGGAACAAGAAATGAAAAGGTTAATAATAAAAAAGTAACTTTTTTCACCAAAGACTGACGAAAATATATGCAGCTTCAAACTATTTTCCCCACATCTATTGAAAAAAAGTACCAAGGGTTTTTGTTAACCATTGCCAAGAAGAGGTTAATTTCTCTGGGTTGGGATGCACCAAAGAATTTCTAAAATATTGTAAGTGGCAAAGAACTTTATTTTCTGCCTCTACTTAATTTTGCATTGAAGCTACTCAAAACAAGCTAGTTTAAAATAAAAATCCCAACAAACTTTAAGCCTCTCATCATAATACACTTTGAGAACCACCATGTTGTACTGGTGACAAATACCTTCATTAGCTATTTAAATCCCTGTATGTGCTTTTCTCCCAGGCTGCATGCATACACACTGCCTCTGCATGCTCTACTCTTCCCTATGAGCTGCTGCTCCACAGAAACCAGCAGTTTGGTTGTAAAGGACATAGAAGGTCCCTGTAGGAACATTTCACCAGGAAACATGACAGATCTTCTGTAGTGCACCAGCATTCTCTGATACTGCATCAGGTTTTACACTCCACTCTGCTATGCATGTGTACGGCAATGCCACGTCTGGGTATCATCCCCTTGCAGTTGCTGAAGTCATAACTGGAAGGCATTTAGAGAGAGAAAATGTGCCCAAGTACGTTGCAATTTTGCTACTTCCAGTGACAAGTGGTTTCCAAACTATCATGGTCCCAGCGAGCATCCATTGAACCCAGGGAAGGGATCGAACTTACACAAAGAGTAAGAAAGCTACTCCTTGTGACTCTGAGTATATCTGTACCTGATTATGGATGAAGCAGGAAACCCAGACTGAGATAATAAAGTCGAAGATGCAACAGACAGTAATTCTGCATTTCCTTTACAGATTCCTAAAAAGTTTACACAGGTATCATTCTTCTCATTGGGCAGTCAAGATACGCATCATTCATGCAACTTCATTAAGACAACAAGGCATCCCAGTAGCAGCAGAAAGATAAAACGCTGAATTAAGAACCTCAAATTCAGGCCCAGCATTAGAATTTTTTGATCCAGAATCAGTGACCCACAATGAGCAGGTGAGGAAAACAACCACCACTGGAGCATATTTACCAGCACAGAAGAAAAAGGGGTACAGAAGTTTAGTCTCCCTGTCCTCTAGCTCTGTTTTCCATAAGCTGACCAACTCACATCTCCAGCCAGACCAACTGCTTGCTGCTCAATTTTTACTTTAGAGACATACATTCTCACATAAACCCCCTAACAGACAGGCAGGCAGTCATGCAGAGAAAGAGAGAAATTATTGCTCTAGGCCACAGCTGCCCCAACTCTTCACACACTTCAGGGACTGCCTGCAAAAACTCATCTATCAAATGGCAGAGCTTACAGGAGAGAAAGCATGAGTGTCAGACACAATATTTGGTGGAAGAGCTGTTTTTTCCACAGTTCCTACCTTACCTACTTCCTCAGCCTTCTTTGGGAGGGAAGGCTGCGTGATGCCATTTCTGCATAAATCAATTCAATGACAGTGTTTTTAAATAAGGATTTTAGCGTGTCATTCATCCACATTACCCTTGTCCCCTCCTCTTTTGGAATTCTTCAGATATAACTGTGAATTACCTCACCAACTCCAAATCTGCTGTACTGATTCACCAACTATGAATCTAGGTGTTGGACAAGTAAGACAGGTCAACACAGCTTTCATTTCATCAAAATGGGTGAAAGCCAACATGGTTATCTCCAGCCAAGATCTGCTTTTCTCCATGTGATTTAACATGTCACTTAGCTGTTTGCTCCATACCCCATCATCACAGTTGTCACATTACTCAGTGTGAATTCTTTAAATTAGTCTTTGTGACTCACTGCAAAACCAATGAGCACCCTTCCCTGTACAGGCTGCACACACTATTCCTCATCCTGCCAGAACAGAGATAAGGAGCAGCCAGCCCTTCCAGGTTTCTAAGGAGGCAATGCCTGACCACTAAAGCAAAGTCTATTGATGTAAATTTTTCACAAGATCTTGCAGGGGAAGATGTGGGATGATATCACTTACAGGGTAAAATGCTTCCTGTAACAGTAAAAAAACTACACAAAGGAATCCAAACACGGGCAATGCAACAGAAAACTCCCTGCATAAAAGCCTTTTAAGACTCTAATGCCAGAGCTCAAACATTATTCATCCCTCCAGTCTATACTGCAGAAAGAAAAAGAAAAAAAAAAGAGGGATTGGAAAGGCTGAAGTCTGGGACATCCAATGCTGTCAAGGGCAATTGTTGAGAAAGCTGGGAAACAAATCTGCTTACACGGGCCATTTGCTCCTCTCCTTAATCACTCAAATGGGAATCCTACAGATCCAGCCGCAGGAGAACATGAGAAATCAGCAGTTGAATCTTTTTCTGTCTGTTTTACTAGCCTCTCCTGTTCAAATCACTGTAAACAGTTAACAGTAAATCAGTTCTGAATCACAGGAAAACATGAGGTGTGAAGGCGACAGATAAACAAGGTTGGATACACTAGCTAGAACAACACAGCACATATGGTAAACGCTCCCTCCTCAGCTTATTCCAGAACAGTAGCAGAGCATATTAGAATAATCTTTAACCTGTCATATACCTTGTCAGCTGCATAAAGGCAGGCAGTACTGAACACAGAGCCAGTTAAAGCAGAGAGCATCAGCATCATGGAGGCAGCACATGGTCCCTCCACGCCTAACGACAGAGGGGAGACTGACACAAGCGGCTACTCCTCTTGCACTGTCACTTTCACTCCAAGATGCCCTCCAAGAAAGATGAAGGCTGGTGCAATGGGCTTCATTGCCAGTAAATCAGGCACAGCCTTTGGACTCCAGCTGGCAAAGCCTTAGCAAAGCACCAGCTGAAAAATCCCCATAAGATAGCTTGCAGCTAAACTGCTAAAATGTCACCCAAATCCATTGGGATTCCTAGGCTGTGATGCCTTTCAAAAATGGAACAGAGCCATCAACACAAGCACAGGTCAAATAAAGATTAAGCTACTGCTCTTACAGAGGGAAGAGATGGAAATGACCGGAAAGAGAGTGAGCAATGTATCCCAACCAACAGGCACAATAGAGGGGTGAGGCTGTGCCACTGGCTGGGACAGAGAAGATGTCAATGCCACTAGAAACATCTGAAAAATAACTTTCAAGCAAAGCAAGCTTCATATGACAAACAGAAAGTCTCACATAATCACAGAAGAGAGACCTAAATATGTAACAATGTGTTGGTTCCTTGCATTTTCTGCTCCTTGCTGCAGTGCTGGGGGCACTCACAGCAGCGTGGGTGAGAAAAAACTGCAGGGAGAGACCTCTCTGAGCAGAGCTGACCAAGCAAATGCATCAGCTGGTGGGCAGAAAGATGATCACTGAGAGGAAAAATAAATAAAAGCAGGATTTATAGTGACTTTAAAGTTGAAGTTATTGTGGCCAAGATTTTTTCGAACCTCAGATTTGCAATGGGATTTGTGGAGACTTCACTGACATTTGTTCATTATGTGAAACGCAGCACCTGTCTGTAGTACAAGATATTGTACAGGAGCTGTCTCCAAAGTAATGTGTTCCATGTCAATTAATTTAAGAGCTATGGTGTCATCGGCTAGATTAATGAGGATATGAATTATTAAATTGAATAAGAATTTCTATAAAGAATTTAGAGAATAGAAATCTGCATGCATGCAGCATTACAAACTGCATTGCAGGGAGAGGACAGGTGGCTTACTGGGCTGCAGGCACACTACAGCAGCTGAGGCAAAAAACAGAACTAAAAAATACTGTTAAAAGTGGACTGACATCTCTAATCACATCTCTACAACAGAAAAAGTCTGTTATTATGTACACTGCCAGTGTCAGTAATAAAAAAAAACACCTTGATTTTAAGCTAATGGTATGCTTATTCATGTTCTTTTTAAAACAACTCAGAGCACCCATTACCATATGCACTGCCCTGTTGAGCCCTGGATCGGCCATGCACCTGCACAAACTTCTTAGCTTTGCAGCTCCCCTCCAAATAAGCCACCCTGTCTCCCCCTGGCACAGTCTGTGCTTGCAGGGCACAGAGTTTCCCCATGCAAACCAGGACTCATACCTGCCTCCAGCTTTCCCACCCACTCCATGCCTCAGTACATCCATTTCTGAGAGTCCCCAGAGCTGCTTGTTAGTGCCAATACATTTGTGCTCAGAGGTGGGGAGAAGCGCTCCCCAGGGAGGTGTCTCCACTCCTCCAAGAAAGGGAAACAAATTGTTTGGGATCAAGAAGGAGGAGGGCTGACTCTGCTCTCCTTAATCATATTTCCACATTTTAAAATAGGCATGAGCTCCTGTACCTATTGTGGTTCATCAGATTTCACAGGGAAAGTCGGTTTCTGTCTATTTTCTGCCTCCATAACCTGCTGTAAGTACATTGCCCTCTCTTACAGAGGTAGGTAGAAAAAAAAGGCTGGGTTTGATAGATGGACAGAGTTCAGATATACAAAGCAGACATAAACAGCAAAGAGCCTGAGGAAACACTTAAGATAACACAAAGGGAATAAAGATTTACATAAAAAAAAGATGCTCAGATTTGATAACAGAACTTCCCAGCCATGAGATGAACTGCGTGAGACACTTAGCAACAGCACCTAACACTTGCAAGACGGACAGTATGCAGTAGTCCCATGCTGACAGAGATGAGACAATATGACCAGAGATTAAATCAATAACTGAGAAACATTAAATGAAAACAAGATTGAGAGGGATCAAAGCAACAAATTGGTGTAGCCACAGTAGTTTCATGAACCATCGACACAAAGGAAAGGAAAAATAGCATGCCGATGCTTGCCTGTTTCTCCAAGAGTATCAAGTGATCTTATAAGAGATACTATTTCTTACAAACCTTGTCCCACATAGAAGATGAGGTATTCTTGGATTACCTGATATAAACTAGTAATACTACCTAAAGTATCCATAACACAGCAAGAACCAGTCTTACTTTCCAGAAACGTCTGTCTTTCCTTGCCACCTGCAGAAGCAATAGCATTTCCATAAAAAACAGCCCACATAGTAATTTTTCTTCTTCCTAAAGACTGTATCTTCCAAAGAAACCATATGTAGCTGAGATAGTCAGCTGTTAGGAAATGCCCATGAATCAGCATAAGAGAGTCTAGCAATGTTCAAACACTGTATCATATACTTTATCATCCAGAGCAAGGAAAGAGCCATTTCAACACTTCTGTTGATACAACGAGGAAGTAAGAGGGAAAGTAAAGCCCTATTTTACTCACTTCAAGGCAAAAGGACTTAATCTCCACTGCATGGTGGTCTTTAGCAGCAAGGAAAAGTATTAATGGAGAGAGGAAGTAAAGAGCAGTTTTAAAATGTTTAGATGACAATGAACAGAACTAGACCCATGAAAACACTTCTTCACTCTCATTTACTCTGGCAAGAGTCTCACTTCCCTTCCTTTTTGAGATCCTGTTTTCCTCTTTTTCCCCATCTATAAATTAAGGCCTTCACAGCCAGTCTTTGTATTTCTGTGCCTGTTATTTTTACTAAGTATCACAATGGGAGGTCCTAGAGGTCAGAAAGCCTCATGCTCCTTGCCTGACTCTTTGCTTTGATACCGATATCCTGCCTCTCTGACCCATTCCTCTGCCAGCCTTGGGCAGCAACTTTGGAATGGGGAAGATGCTGCTCTCTGAAAAGCACAGCCAAACTTAGAGCAGGCAGGTCACTCTTGGAACAAGTGGGACAGGATGGGGACAGTGGGGACTCCCAGTAAGGAAGACAGTATGAGAAAGTCAGTACAAACTTCAGCAACAAACATCACTGGATCCCAGGAGTTTCCTCCTTCTTTCTCAGGTGCCAGGGAGGAAGCCCCAGGTACAGATTATACAGTGACTACTCAGGGAATTTAAAAAAACTTGGGATACGTGTCCTGAGCCCAGTGACAGCAGTTTGTGGAGTTCATCCATATAAGGACATTTGCAAAAGGGTTAAGTAAATGTGATAGATGTTACTGAGGTGCTGAGCTGCACTGCAGAACATATGGGATAAGATAAAACTTGCTTATAATAGCTCTGGGCTTGGTGATGCATGTGGGACTTTTAGAATGGAAGAGACCGCAATAGCTTCTGATTCACCAACAAGACATTCATCCATTATGCAACAGAAGGGAGAAAGTTTTATTTTACTAGGGCAAAACTTACTAACTGAACTTTTTCATGGGAGACACTTTTGGTATGCTGGGTTTTTTATCTGAGGTTTCCAGATCTGCATTAAACACTTCATGTCAACACAGTAAAGAGATGTTGGCTCATTATTTCTTTCTCAGAGGAAAAGAAAGAAAAAAATAGTAAAACATGGGATTTCCTCAGCAGATTTATTTCTTATATCAGATATCTTATATCAATTACTGCTTGAAACATTTAAAACCTGAACTACTGGCCAAGTTGCAGATGGAAGGATAAACTGCCCAAAGACAAAGTGACTTGCCTGAGGCTCCACCGAAGAGCATTCTGAACTCCAAGCAATACAGCCCTAATTGGCCAAACACTTCTTCGCTGTCCCCCCTTCCCCCAGCTGCTGGAGGTCCTTCGTACCTCCTCAAGGCCAGCACAAGCTGCTGCCAGGTGAGAATCCTACACTTAAATCACTGTTACTAAAATCATTCTTGCAGGGGACTGTGTTACATGAACCGCTTTTTCTTACCACCCCCACAGCCCCTAGAACAAGTTCTGTATTGCACCAGTCAACTTTCGGATCATACCACTCCCCTTTTTATCACTGGTGACAGAAGGAGCATTTCATCCTAACAGAAGCTACTGGCTTACCATAGAAAAATCTTAATTTTCACAAAGGAAGCATGAAACTTGTAGACCAAACCTCTTCATTGATCAGGCACAAGCTCTAACAGCATGCTACTGACATGAATCAGTAAGAGAAAGTTGAGAGGAATTCTGAACTCAAAAGGAGAATCAGAGTGCCATGCCAAAAAGACTTGATGGCTGGAGGACTGGGATAACAGAAATAAGAGACAATGTTTAAGTATTATGTACAAACTCGTCCATTTAGGGCATATTGCTAAGATGTTCTAATAACTTCGCCCTGATCAGCTAGAAATGGGTGAGAAGACAGACCTGGCCACACCAACTGATCACAGGATAATTAGAAGACAGCACTGTGGTGCAACTACCAAAAAAGTAAATGTAATCATATGGAAAGGGCTCCTGGAACTGATAGGCGTTACTACCTGAGCAAGGAAGTGGAGAGTGAACTGGCTAATAAATCAAGGCTGAAAGCAAGCAGGTACATCCAATACATTTTGGATTGGGATTCAGATTTTTCTCCTTCTTTTATCAGAGAAAGAACAAACTAATAAATGGCTAAGGCGTTTTGATACAGAACAAGTTCTTTCCTAAATGTCACATAAGGGTAATCTTATTGGATAAAAATTTGTCATGGTGCAAAATTAGATACAGTATTTCTGCTTTTGCTGCCTAACATAAACTGAAACTAGTAAAGACCTAGTGTGACATGCACCAGCTGCAAACACTAAAACTAGAAATTCATGGAGCACTTTCAAAGTAGTGTCACTACTCAAAACAATAATAACCACTTAAGGCAGATAAAAATGTTTTTTTTGGTTCATTGTGACTGGCAGTAGTAAAAGAAAGGCTTTGAGTGATTTTTTTTTCATTTTTGCACAGTTTCTGTTTAATACACTTTTACTATGACAAACATGTATATGAATTTTACTCTTGCAATGTGGATGAACTGACAAAATATTTCAAGTAGGTCAGATTAAATGAAGAGAGTCACATTTTCATTTTATGAACTTAGTCCCTAGTCATAAGGAATATCTGATAATTGGGGTGTTTTTTTTTTGGAAAGTACCGATATTCCTTTTGAGTTAGAGTAGCTCCATGGATCACAAGGGAGATTATCATGTATGTTCTATGAAGTAAAAATACACTGAAAAAAGTTCAGGCATAGCTCTACATGCAAATCTAGCCACAGAAGAAAAAAAGAAGAAAGTCATTACTTTATGTCTCTGTCATCTTTCAATGTTCTGAGAGTTATAAAGGGATCCTGAAAAGCCAAGACTAAACCAGATATTATTCCAAGTAAATTACTGCCCACTGCAGTGGAAACATTATTTTAATAATTTCCTCATTAAATTTTATAAAGGTAAAGCTGAACAGAAGGCAGTATATCCATCTTCCCTCAGCAAATTTAGGGGATTGGAACCTCAGAACCATCTCTAAATTTTGCAAGGAGTCGAAAGAACCCGTACTTTAAGTGACTTGTAAGGCAAGTCAAATCTAAACTCATGCTTAACGTATCTGAAAGAACTAAACCACTTGTATCCATTTCTGATTTCAGAAAATTAAAATCATGCTGTTGTAGTTTACAGCTGGGCAGCAAAGTAAAGAAAATCAACTATTTCTTAAGAAAAGAACAGCACAAACCACGGCATTTAGAAATTCTCCGGCTAATTTCAGTAAAAAAACAAGGACCAAAGTGAATGCTTCCATGGTGAAAACCACAGTGAAGTAGGGAGCTGAGAAGGGGTTTGTTTTGTTTAGGTTTTTTTTTCCTGAAGAAGGTCAAACCTCAACCACGTTATTCTGTTGGGCAAGGTGGCCAGAAGGAATTGTGGCATTCATTTCCCAGACTAGATTATCACCAAAACAACGTGCGGAGTAACAGCACAAGGGGTGAAGAACCCGCTCTGCATTCCCCTCCAAAGCCTGGAAACACCATGCTGTTGCAAGGAGCCACCTCTTCTGCTGCACCTCTCTGCTGGAGCCCTGCAGAACCAGAAAAGAAGGACACCTTCCCCTCCTCATGGCACCTCCTCTGCCTTTCTGCTGTAAGCTCTCCATTTTCAACCACTCCCCCGGGATCACTTACTCTTTCTGATAAACAAATCCTCTTTGCACAAATTGACATTAATTGTGGCCAGATGAAGACTTGGGACAGCTGGCCTGAGTCTGTGAGTTTGCCTATTTATGCAACAGCTGTTTTTTCCGCTGCCTGAGCAACTTTCACTACATAAATTGAACACAAACCCAGATTTTGCCCCTCCTGAGGAACAGAAGACACAACACTGAGACATTCTCTGTTCTTCTGTGCAGGGACAAGATTCCCCTACTGGGCACACAAGCAGGAGACTCTGCCACAGATCCTTAGAATACTGAAATATGCCAGACCTGGGTAGTTCTTCACTGCAAGTTGGAAAGGATTTCTCCACACTCTCACACTGCTTACAGCTCCTCCTGAAAGGAAGTTGTAGCAAGGTGGGGGTTGGTCTCTTCTCCCTAGTAAGAAGGGATTTCTTCACTGAAAGGGTAATTAAGCACTGGAATAGGCTGCCCATGGAGGTGGTTGAATCAACAATCCCTGGAGGTGTTTTAAGAGACATGTAGATGTGGTGCTTAGGAACACAATTTGAGCACTGGACTTGGTAGAATTAGGTTCTGGTTGAACTTGACAGTCTTAGAAGTCTTTTCCACCCAGAACTATTCTGTGATCTTCAGCACTGCAGTGCACAGTGTAAGGAGCTGCATGGCATCTCCCCTGCTGACACTGTTTTTCCAGTCCACAGTGGATCTCCCTTCTGAGCGCCAAGGATAGATGGCCATTTCCACCATTTTCTGAAATTGCCAGTTTCTGTAATGTGGACTAGTATTAGCTTCAGGATGAAATTGGTATCTCAGCATTGATTTAATGGTTGGACCTGATGATCTTGAAGGTCTTTTCCAACAGAGGTAATTCTGTGGAGAAAAGCTCCACGTAAGCCAGCACTTAACCAGCACTGTTACCAGCAACTTCACTGACAAGATTTTGAGTGGTTAAACAGACTGTGGAAACAAACCACAAAATTAATCATTACTATTAATCACTAATTATACTAGTATTGTATTTAAAATTTTAAAGCATTTTACAAAACTTAACTAGGCACTTCTTATGCATCAATTGCTCCTTTGTGGTAAGCAGGCAACAGGCTGAGCCACAAAGACAAATTTCAAATAACTTTTTCGCAGAGTAGAGTCAAAGACAGGACAAGGAACATGTAGTGCCTTTTCCACTTCTGCACCAGAGCCCTCAGCCTTCATCACCTCTGGGCCAAGATCGGACGCAAGATCCACGTAAGACATTTTTGTTACAGGAAGAGGACTGTAAGTGTCGGGGTTGAAGTTCTGGCAACTTTTCTTAAACACTAGATCTGCTTTGGAAAAGGAGCTTAAAATTAACTCAATTCCTCATCTTGTCATCAATATAATAAAATATACAGACTAAGAAGATAGTTCCCTGTTGCTGTTTATTAAGAAAGAAAGAAACAGAACACGCATCAAAACCAATACAATTTGTGTATTTATAGTGGAGCTCTTGCTATTTGGAGGCAACTGAAGAACTGAGGTGATCATGATTTGCCTTTGTTTTCCAGAATTAAAAGAGATAAACGGGGCACCACAAGAAACACTGATTGACTGGTAATCTCAGAGAAAGCTGATTAAGTTTTCCATCTTAGACCTCCTTACAAATATCTAAGAAACAAAAATATCTTGAATATTTTTCTTCTGATCTGTATGAATGTTAAGAAAAGAATATCAATAAAAGGTTACTTGTAAGACCTTTACCATCAAGCTGCTACTGCGATGCTAAGTGAAATTCCCCCCTAACCGTTCTATTTTATGGTAGAAGAACATTAATTACTCATTAAGAGGAAAATTCAAAGAGAAGAGAAGCAGCCATGAAGAGATGGTACTCAAACATTTACAAACCTAAACTTAAAAAAAAAATCTAGAATAATGAAAATATAAAAAGGCCTCTGCACAAATGAACAACTCTTTTCTATCCCAGAACTAGGACAACCAGACATTCCCTTTTCAAACATCATTCCTTTAGGCAGTGGGAACAAAGAGAGAAAACTATTTTCTGTTTTCATGCTGGTTCAGTTCCAGGTGAGGATTGGCCAAGCCAGGATGTGACTGATCATGCTGATCACACACCATCTCACTGTGCTGAGATTACAAAGCATTATCACCACTGAACTGGTGAAATACATCAAATTTAGCCACACAGCTTGGACGGAATTAAACTTCACTGTGAAAGGAGATGATGCTTTCTCTCCAACATCACCTGCCCACACTGGAATTTATTTACTATTTAGTATGTCCTAGAACAAAACAGACTGGAGAGGACCCAGGTGGCCAGACAAAGCACAAGATATCCTGTGCTGGTGAGGATGGTTAAATACAACTTAAGAGAAATTAATGTATTAGAGATTCTAGCATATGACATCAACATGGACCCTAGAATGAAAAATATTCAAGTATGTAGTTTATAAGCCTTGGAAGATTCCAGAAAATGTCAGGGTGCCTTCTGGCAGATCAGGTACCCTCCAGCTCTTCCATTATAGTGAAAGAGCAAGGAACAGAAATTCTGCTCCTGGTATTGATTAATGCCAGGGTCAGCCTGTCAAGCATGGATGGATGTGGGAGTCCATTTCAGAAGCTCTGAACCCTTGTTCACCAGGAACAGCTTGGAACAGGAATTGATATGTTGCCTGACCAGTTGAGGGAAATTAAAAATGAGATTCAGTGGAATCTGATGATCAAGCTGTACTTAGCTCCCTTAACTGTTTCTTGGACACTGTGGGCTTCCTGCCACCCTGCATAAAACACTCCTTCACCTAATACCTCTGTTCTGCTTGTACAACTCAAGCCTCAAGAGCAATCACTGTAAAAGAAACCCCAGAGAGCAAACGTGGGAAAGGGCTGGGGGCACAGGAAAGAGGCCCTCCTTCTAGATGAGTTAAAACTCACCTAGTTTTAACTTTTTTTACTTGCATCTAAAGAGGCACTAATTTATTTAGACTACAAGTGTTCAGTAGCTGAAACAGTATTTTTCCATCTCTGTAAAGCACTACGCAGTGTTACAGCAGCACATGCAAGTTTGAAAGAATTGTAACAGTACAAAAATAATAAACAGGCTGAAAGAAAAGTTTATAAAAAATAATCAGTTTCCATTATGGACCAAGTAGCCTCAAGAGATGCACACATCTGTTTCCTTGAAGTATTCTGAAGCTGAGATACTGCAAAGCATCTTGAAGCAAATCCAGGTTGCACTTCTTTAAGTCTTCCTCACATGACAATTTCTGAAAGACTTGTCAGGTGTGAGTATAGAAACATCTGTAGTTGCTGACTTGCACTGGGGGCAATCTTTTTAATCATGGCATACATAAGGGGAAAATTAACATTTATAGCCAAAAGTCCTAGGTGAAGACAACAGTCACCCCAGTGTTCCATGTTGGCCCTCTGTCACATCCCCAGATCCCCATACTAGGTTTTCTACTGCATTTTTGGAAAAATCCTGATGCTCTATCTGACTATGCTAAACTTGATACTTCTTTAAACAATGGAGCTAAAGCCCAGGAGCCATATGTGCAGCAACACACCCACCCCCCGGACAGTCACAGGAAAAAAACATTTAATTTAGGTATATGAAATGGCAGCACTGTCAGTTATACAAAGGTAACTTTGCACAATATACAAGTTAAGCTCAGGCCAAACCATAAAATGCTCAACCACACTGCATCAGAACAAATAGGATGCCATTGTGCCTCAAAAGAGGCATGATCTCCCTCCAAATCTTCTGATTTTCAGACTGGCTTTATTTATCAGCTATTTTAAACCTGATGGTAGATGCATGACACATGCCAGGATACGGACTGCTCACAATTTGTTAGCAGAAAACATTACTCTGAGCAAATGAAATTCTAGTTGCTTTGTTTAGTCACTAAGGCTATGCAGATCTGCTCTCTGATTGACTGACTCGCACAAACAGGTTTAAGTATTGCATACTGTGAACTGAAAATGTACAAGTGACGAATAATCTGCTGTACAACCTGAGAATTCATTGGTTTAGTAACATTCCAACAAATGCTAAATGAAGACGAGCATAGAGACTCACATTTCTGTACATGAAATTTATCATGTAACTACATACTGCAGATCACTGATGAATCTGGAAAAAAACCCTGGAAAGGATACATACAGCTACCTGGCATTATATATCCATGTTCATTAATAGGAGGGCAGCTGCCACTTACTTCAAAGGTGCTAGTTCAGAAACCACAGTCAAACATGTGACTGAAAGGTGTTCAGATAGATGTATTTGATTTTGACAAGCAGATTCCTATAAGGGCATAACCCACATTGTATCCTAAAGCCGCAGGAATAGTAAGGTGATGCAGATAGTATCAGCTGGATAATCACTTAACCAAAAACCAGAAAATAAGATAGCAATGAGATTTCACTACTTTGTAGCACAAATAATTTGTCTGCTTTAAAAAAAAAAAAAAGAAATATTTTTAATAAGTTATTCCAAAAGCACAGGGAAGGTTTTCCCCAATGTTGTTGAAATAAAACATTCAGAGTGAAGTAGAAAGGGACACTGGATAGAAGCTGAAGCAGGTTTGTCTACCTGGATCTGTTCCTCTTTGAGATGCTTTGGCAATGCGTACGTCCATGCAACCCAGTGAGCTGCAAGCCTTGCTGGCTGGCGAGTGTTTCAGCCTGACAGCACTTAGGGCAGCACAACCCTGCATGGACACCACATGTCCTGCACATCACTGTAAAAGAGGCCAAAAGCCTCTCAACCACAGAATCAACCAGGACCGAGGAAGAGGGCAGAAAGGACAGCTGTGAAAACCCATGCAAAACCTTATGTCTCAGAGAAGGACAAGAAAGAGGTGACAATCTCTGTTACTTCCTTGTAACACCAAATGCTTGTTTACTTACACCACCTGCCACAAGAACTGCCTGTAGGAAAGTCCTCAGAACCCCCAATGAAATTAACTCCCCCAAAAACAGTGTCAGCCTTTGCAGCCATGGTGGAAACACAGTACTCACACACAGCACAAGAGGAATCCAAGCAGCATCTCCAGAGACATTGGCCCTGGGTAATTTATGCAGACATCACCAGCATTACATGGCCTCTAGAGGAATGAGCCCACATTGAAGGGGTTTATTTTGCCTTTTTTTTTTTCTTCTGAAAACATCTTCGTTTTTTCCCCCAAGATTCACAGTGGGGAAAAGCCAGGCAGCTGTAAGCCCCTCAAGGTGCTGATGGACAAGGGCACAGATACTGAGACAGCCTTGAGGACTCTGGTGTCTTCTGCTGGAATGGGCTCCATGCCAGAGCTAATAAGTTTTGAGGACCTGACCTTGCAGCGAGTAGCTGTGCTACTCTGCCCTGCCCTCCTGGATCATGCCATCAGACTGGTAAGGTTTGTTTGTACCTGTTCTTCAGGATATCCCAAACATTCACTGCAGAGTCAGCCTCTTCTTATCCTCCAGCACCTGAGCAGTCAGCTGGGACAAATGTAGGCACAGAGCAGCTGGACATCCCTGCTTTAGGCTATATTGTGAAATGGGACGAAGCTAAAGAGGACACATCATCCAGGGAAACAGCATTCCAAAGTAAGAATTAAATGTAGTCTGCCATGGGAGAAGAAGAACTTGAAGAGATTGCATCTTTGGAGCTCAGAGACAAGATTTTAATCTCACTATTTAATAAGAAACCAGTAAACTAGAGAAGTCTCACAACTACACAGGGTCAAGATCTTTAATTAGTTCCTGAAGCATTTTACTGAAAGTATAATTTTGTATGTGTAGCAAAGCAAAAGGTACTAATTAATTGCAACTTATTTAGCATAAGTTGTTTTGTAATTAGGAAAAATTATTGCAGGCATGGCAAGGTCAGTGCAGACAAGAATTCCACCTTGCCAAGTGTCACAATTCCAAGAGCAGCCAGTCTGCTTAAGCAGCAGAGGAATAATTTGAAATTCAGTCCTGACCCATGGGGACAAGCAGTCAGACCACGAATTCCCATTTTCCTGAAACAGATCTAGGAAGAATCTTATAAAATAAAGAATGAACGCCCTGCCTACAGATGTCTGGGTTAGCCAATTAGTGGCTGTCTCCACCCATGAACTATTAGAAGTTCATGTTGCATGTATAAAAAGCATTTCTATCCTAGCTAGACTACCTGTGGAGTACACACCAACGTGTGTTCACATTATCATTTTGCAGAGCTCTGCTAATACTTATGCAGAAGTAAGGTAAGTCATACTTCTCTCTTACATAAATCACACGCTTCTTAAGGAATCAGAAATATCCCCAGGAAGATATTACCAACAAGATTTTAATAGCATAATATTTTCAATATATTCTCTTCACCCATTTTGGGAGAGAAAGTTTGTTGTGGACTAGAGAGACCAGAAAGCATTGCACACACTAGGATAGAAAAGTGACTGAAAACAAGGGCAAAATAAAGCCCTAGGCACAGATACATGTTCTATGAACAAGACCACCAAGGCATGCAAAATTGTCATCACTCACTTCAGCTAGAAGGCTGGCAAACTGCAGATATTCTCTGACTTTCTGCTTTTAATCCTACCCATGAAAGACAGGTACCCTCAGAGAAACCAATTTTAGCCAATCCTTTTTCTACTAAAGGAGGCGGTGCGCGTGGACACAGGTTTCCTTGAACAGCAACTTTCAGAGAAGACTCACAATGACACCACATCAGACTCGCCCCCCACAGTTGGCTGCCAGGGATATTTAAGTCTTTATGGCAGTACTATACAATGACTGCCCACAAAACCCAGTATAAGACAAGACAGAGATGGTTTTCTACAAAGCAAGCACCAAATTATGGGAAACTCTGGGTCTGGAATTTGCAGCTCAGTTATAACTTAACTAATAATAACTAACACAAGTGTAAAAGCCACATGAGAAACACAGTTTCCTTCTCCCAGTGCCACTGGTGAAGCTGCTGACCAAAAGAAAACTAAAAAAGTCTGAAAACTTCATACAAGTAAATTCTTCTCTTTGTACGGAATGGACACGCTGTACTCCCACTCCCTCACAAAGGAAGTTAAGAGCTTCTTTATATTTCAAGCCTACTCTTTTTTTCTCAACAAAATACAAATGAAGGGGCTGTATGAATTATTAACAGATGACAACAGAGAGCTAGCCAGGTATTTCAAACACTTCTGTCTCTTCTTCCTACATGAATTCCTCAATGGTGTGTGCAAAGTAAGTCCTCTTACTTCTCCCATCACTTACATCTGTAATTAAACAACATGTTGAGAAGGAAAGGCTTTTTTTACATTCCTTCCTCTCTCCTTTCTTTCCCTGGTAAAGCATTTGTCAGTGACAGGGGGACTTCATGCCTTGGCCTAAAGGGCAGTTAGTGAATCAAGTGAGAACCTTTTCACCTTCTTGACAGAGCAAGCACATGTGGAACATCATGCAGTCCATTAGAAACAGAGATACTACTTACTTCTGAACTGGAATGGACAAATAATCAGGAAACCTGAAAACAGACTAAAGCTTTTGTCATGTTAAGATGTTAACCATCATCTCATGTTGAAAGCAAATCCTGTTAATTATAAACACTTTGGCCAAACCCTCCTCCCCCACTCCCCCTCCCAAACCCCACCAACAAAGAGGTGAACAGGACACCACATGAATCCAGCACCACTGCTTGACAGCATGCTTGGTATTTACACATATGTACAAACTTAATACTGCTTCAGTCCATTCACATCATTTAACTCATATGAATTCCGAATTTGTTAAATAATCTCTGCTAATCCAATGCAAGAAATAAAAATGAAATAATGTAAGCCAGTATCAGTGTAACTGAAAGGTAGTTTTTTAAAACTAACAGGAAAACCTATTGAAATTAGAAATACAGTAGTAAGCTTTAAAAACAGCAAATTTCTTGATAACTTTGAAAAATAATCTAGATGATCCTAAATGAGCACGTTTTGCTATTTACTTCAAAATTTAAATCCAGAAATTCTAAATTTTCATCAATTAAAAGGACTGTTTCAAAAGGTACAAGAAAGCACAGTGTCTAACAGAACAAAAACCTGGGGAAGTCAAGTTTCCCACAGTGGTGCAGATAGCTCCCAGTGATGCCACAGGGAATTAACTGCAAAAACAGAAACTAGAATAACCTCTTTGCTTTGGATTGACTCCACTTCACGTATTTGCTATTATGACTGCCATAAAAATGGACAAAAGCAGCACATACATTAGCAGCAGCTCCTGCTTGGAAACAATAAGCACAGCACATTCTCCCCTCAGCCAGCTCCCCACTGAAAGTATTCCAGACTAAGCCACAAAAACTTGACAGTTAGCTTTCAAATGACAGGACATCATGTGCTCCATAATCTATAGAATCAGTCAAGTACTTACAAGGTTTCTTAAACAAATTGATCATGCCTACAATTTCAGACGAAGTCAGACAAACTCCAGACTTGATCTTCTCTGAGGAAGAAACAAAAGCCATGAAATCACCAAAGGGAAGGGTTTGTTGGGCTTTTTTTGTTGTTGTTTTTTAAGAGAACTCTGAATGACATATTGTAAGATGACTGGAAGCTTGTGGGAACAGCCTGACAAATCAAGCTGAGCACGTATTTCAGCATTGTTTTTATTTAGCTCTCTCCCTATGGAAAATGCTAAGGGAGGTTTTAACTAGCAAGAGCCAAGGTGATTTCAGATTAATAGCTAAGACCCCCCAACTGATCTTTCATGCGATATTTATTTGGTACATTAGTTTATATAACTGCTTTTTCCTCAGTCTTCCCCAGCTACAATGCCAAAAATAGCTTACCTTTTCCACAAGGTTTACCTGGAATACTAGGCAACTCTGTGTGTTTTTAACTTTACAAGAACAGTTAGATGTCAGTGACTACCATGGAATCTGGAGACTGAATTTTCCAAGAAAAATTGTGCCAAACAGGAGCATTTTCTGAAGCATCCTTTATCACCATGAAATGGAGACAAGCATTAAGCAATCTGTATCATTGTCACAAAAGAAGCAGCAATGCTGCAGCTCCCTCTCAGAAAGCAATAAAGTTTTGAATGTAAAACCTAAATAAGACTCGATTATGCAGTTCTCACTCAACACAGGCTTAGCCAAAGTGCACTACAGTATTTCTCTGTGCTCTGGATAAAACTTCCTATTGCTCCAGTAGCTCCTTTTGCAGAGGTGCCAGTCCTCCATGAATAATCTGTGCAACCAGGACTTAAGGGAAAATATACCCTCTAAAGCTAGGCTCTCAGGTTTGTAGTTTGGCATACAAAAGGGTGGTATAATTTTCAAATCTCCTGAGAACCAAGTAGGCTACAGTGCAGTAAAATCCTCTACAGGAAATTAATTTTTAACGCTTTATTTTAAATTATTGCAGTGTGTTTTTTCAAAATCATGTCTTGCAAGTTTTACCCAAAGACCAGCAACAAATGGCTAAACTTAGGTCTTCACATCTGAAGGTGTTTAGACTAAAAAGTTATTTTCATAAAAGTCAGGATCTAGAGAAAGACTATACTGTCTTAATGTGAAATGAAAGAAGTTTATGGTTATCTTCTGGTTTAAACAGAGGTCCTTAGCACTTGCATTTCAATCAGAGACTTTTCAAGTCAGGAATGTGAAGCATTTAACAGAGGAAGATTTTCATTACTCTTTTGTACATATTGCATTCAATAATTTCTGATTTCTTAAGTCTTCCTCTATAAAATCAAGTAAACACACATTATCAGTTTATCTGGAGAAACATTTAAGAATCCAAATCTGTTTAGTGGCCCACAATTTGCTAAGTGCTGGAAATACAGACACACAGAATTGTTTCCCTAAGACTAAGACACAGGCAAATTGGATCACACTGAGAATGAGGAAAGATACAATAAAAAAACTCAAAAGTAGTATCTTTCTGTCCCCCTCTCCTCTGAGGTATCTTACTCTGATTTTTTTGGCAGATATATCAAGACTTATGTGTAATAGTAACTTCAGCAACTTCTTTCTTTAGGGACACATTTTATTTCACTAATGAAAAATTCTCAGGAGCCAAGAGAATGACTCTTACCCAATTTGAGTTTTAATTAAAAAGAGCTAAAAAAAAAAAGAAAAGAAAAGAAGAAGAATAGAAAGGAGAAACTACTCTCGTCTGACAAAAAGCATGGCTTTTTGAACCATCCAAAAGGGCAGCTTTCCCCCTCCAGCAGCTGACAAGAGCAAGATTCCCTGCAGCAGCAATAAATCACTTCACCCAGCCCCCTCAAGCCTTCGTCCCACAGCTCAACACTAGATTTAACATCCCTCCTAACAGCCAGCAAGCCAGGATTAATTCAGACCATGGGAGCTTACAATAGGGCTCAGGGACATCAGAAAGGCTGCGTGGCTACCCAAGCAAACACTGTGGATCACCACTGTGGTTACTCGCCTAGGCATGTTCTGCAGCTATTCCAGTCCTTTGTGGTTTTGTAATTTTGAACCCCATGACTGAGATTCAACTAGGAGACCAACAGATAAAACATGACAATATTGAAAAGCACAGGTGTCAAAAGGTACTTCTTAGAGGGACTACCTAATCTAACATTAAAGTTGGAGATAAATGAATGACTATAAAACAATCTCCTAGCCAAGGACAATTAGCAGTGTTTAATCATCACCCAAGGTTATCAAAGGACTTTTGTAACACCAGCTGAGGAGCAGCATCACTCAGACATCAAGCATGAAGACAAGTGGTGGACAATCAAGAGGTAGAAACAACTCTCCCTGCAACTTCTAGTATCAGCTTTCTCTCTCAGTCACACCTAAACTGCCACCAATGCCACAGCCTCTCTCTCTTTAAGCAAGGACAAAAATTGAAACAAAAGCTTTTCTTACACATCAAAACATTAAATGAGAGAGGATTAAAAAGTGAACTGGCAAAATTAAACTTCATATAGTCGAAGTTTAAAGAGAAAAATAAAGCTTTTTTCAGCTGACTTACATGAAGATAAGGTTTTAACAGTGAAGAATCTAAACGTTTCAAAGGTCCAAGCTGTTCCCCAAATCCAATTCATGTCAACTCCAACAAAAAATTAGGAACCATGGAGTGTTTTGTTTATACATCTTGTCCTGTGGAGATGCCATCCACTGGTTCCAAACTGAAATGTTTGCCCCTCTCACCAGCCTAGCTGCCTTTATATTTAATCTTGACCTATTCTGGATGCAACAGGAAATCGAGGCAGTCAGATTGCTAAAACCTTGCCATATGTAATTGTAGGTTATGAAAGCAACCATAATTTGGCATAAGCACCAGACCTTTAACTCGGGAAACACGCTTGGTCAGAAAACTTACCTGCTGTTTAAAAACCCCAGAGATTACCAACTCATTCAAGTGCTCCAGGCTACATGCAGTCAGTGGAGAACACTGAAGCCAGTAAGAGAAGTCAAGTAAAAGAGAGTGGCAGACAATGAGCCAGGCAAAAACCACTTCACCGGAAGCCAGAAAGTTTCTGAGGAGTGGTTAATGATGGAAAAGATGGGAGGCATCATTTAGACAAAACACAACCCACTACTCTGGAGGCAAAAAGGAGAGCTCCCAAGCAACAGTGTGGGACTTTTGTCTCTCATTTGTCCATCAAATTCTGGAGGACCAAATGGAAAAAACTCTCAAGTTAGCACAAGAAATCTGACAATATGTGGCATTTGCGATGGTATATAGAGTCATACACATCTGATCAGCTTCTTCAAACAAACTACTTGGTAATGACCAGCAAAGCTGCCTAGTGCCCATTGAGTGTACTTAGAGAAATAACTTTTTCATTTACTTTTAAGTGGAGAGGTGCCCCATTTCCAGATTAACAGTCCCAACTGCAAGTTCCTCAGTGACAGCAAAACCACAAAGGGCTGAAGGCAGCAGAGCCTTCCAGGGAATGGGCTCCTCATGATGCACTCTTCTGAAGGTGAACAGCAGACACCAGTTCACCACAGTTTTCAAGACAGCACCTCTCTGAAGTACCAAATTTACGCAAGCAAAGTGATGCATTTTTTATGTCTTCACCAGAATTCCCAGTTGGAAAGAAGCATCTCTTGTGTTAATCAACATCATTGCACCAAAGTAATACCTGGCAAATGTTGCCTCTTATTAAGCCACAAACCCTGTTTGATCTTGCTCCATTATTGTCTTCTCTGTGAGAAGCTAAATTTCTACCAGGCTGGCTCAACTAATCAACTTATCTTGCTGTGATTTTGACATTTCAAAAAAATTCTGTTACACAACCAAAGCAGAAATAAAAACACTCAAGCAGCTGAAAGAAGAGAGCTGAATAAGAAGTGCTACAAAACAGGAACAGATTTAGGAATAATGAGGTCACCTCACACCTCAGCACACATGAAGTTATTCTGTTCACTCAAATAACTTCACGTTCAGTTGTAGTCACAGCACAAAATACCACACCATTTTTAAGAGACAGAAGCATTTTCAATACTTTCGTTGTTTAGAAAACATGAATACAGAACAATATCATCACGTTACCCTTCCAGTTTTCTCCTGGCTTTATAGGTGATGACTGGATTAAAGAGGAAGAAATCTGTTCCCTTCCTTTTCACTCCCTCCAAGGGAGAGGCCCTTAATCTCCAGAGCATGAGGGACAGTGGCATTTACAGTGCTTCAGAAGCATCTTGTGCCTGCCCAAGCACTCAGGTGCTGCTGTGGTAACAGCACGAAAGATCTCCTTCTCGCCAGATACCTTGGTTTTTCAGCCTTTCTTATTCCAGACACCTGCAGTTTCTTCTTTATTTAGCAGTGGAGAGATATGGTGTTAACTTCCCACCAAACGGTCAGTGCCACATGGTCTGACAGTGTCAGTGTTAGGAGCTCCCTGGGTGTGAGGTGGAGGAGAGGACTGGTGGGAGGCAGAAGCCAAAGAGGTAGATGTTCAGGTGACCAAAGATGAATGAACAACTGAGTGGACAAGAAAGGAAAGTGAAGGATCAACGCAAGATTAAACCAGGCTGAATCTTCATTGGACTGGTAATATATGTGCAGTCAAGAGCTGGGTTTATTTGTTTTTAAAAAAAGATCCCAGAGACCATGCTTTTCTGAAAGGGAGAGTGCAGTAGTCAGTATCTAAGAAAAGAAAGTTTTAGATGTCAAAATCACTCAAAAAAAGCATGACTGCCTACTGAGCTAAAGCATGATATTGCTATCCCTAAAAGGGAATTGGTATCTAAGCAGATGCAGATTGGAATCACTGACTCATCTACCCTGGGCCTTTAAGGCAAACTGATGAGAATGTAGAGCTGACAGAGGAAAAGAAAGGGGATGAACATAAGGAGGCAGATGGGATTTTAATAATATTAGCTACATGTGAATCCTAAGTAAAGATTAAAATCACTGCCTCGTGGAACAGGGGATTTCTGAAGTCAAGGTAATGAAATTAGCAGAAAACTTGCAGTTCATGAGTTTGTATGTTGACTTTTCTGGTGGCAACTTTCAGCAGTATTTTAACTCCTAAGAGCTACCACTTAATATGAAGGACAAGTTATTAAGCTACAGGTGATGATCAGTGCCTCTCATTCTGAAGTGACAATCTTTTAAAATGTATCATCTGGTCTGTTAATTCTAAAATTGCTGGGCCAGGTTCCTTGGAAAGGTGCTTAGTTTCCATGAGGGCACCTGGAAACATGACTAGGGAAAATAAATGAGATGTCTTCGGCCTATTTAAAAACACTTCAACAGAAGTAAATGTACAGCTGGTGTTGTTTTCACTAATGATGTATGCAATTAAGACACCATAACCCCAACTGAGGAATTCAGTTTAATTTATCCTCAAGCAAATTCCTGAACTGGAACCTAAAATAATTGTTTTCTTTATGATCTAGTTGTCCAGAATTCCTTTCCATCACTGGAGATTTCCCTATGGCAGCTTTCTTTTTACAGCTTAACAAAGGAAATCCCCTAAGTTTGGGTATAGAGATTATTGTATTTTGAATCCTTAAAGATAGTTTTGTCTTTCAGTATGAAACTTTGCTGATTTTTCTGCAAGACCAGAGAAGAATGGAAGGAATAGAGTTGTTTAGGAGGGTCTTAAGTGTTTTCCAGGACAAAATGTTGACAGAGAAAGTTTAGATTCAGTATCAGGAAAAGTTTCTCAACAAAGTATATTAAACAACTGGAAACAGACTCAAACTGCAAGAACATTCATCTGGACAAGGTGAATCAGAAATACAATGAAATTAACAGTTCTACACTTAAAGGAGGAAAGACAAAACCAACTGAAGACATTAATGCTTCTTAGACTCATTTTATAGGACTCTTTCATTCAGGGAATACTAGAATTAACCTGAACATTGCTACAGCTTGAAATAGCAGGAAAGAGAAAAAAAGAAAGGGAAGCAAGGGGAAAAACACTAAATCAAATCCTGCTGTAAAAAAAAATGTAATATAGACTCCCTATACAAATACTTGGAACTTGCTCTGTGTTCCAGACCATATAAGAAAGACACTGGGAGACCTGTCTGTAAGCAAGAAGGAACTGCAAAACCAGCTTGGTAATTCTACAATTTTTAGACATGGGCACGGGCAGTTCTCTTGCAGTAATTTTTGAGGAATAAAATGGCTTCCTCTCTAAATAAAATGAAAATGTGTTCTGTCTCTTTAATTTACAACCAAAAAAAAAAAAAACCAGTTTATTTTTACAGTACCTGAATCACCAATACCCAGTACCTCAGAGTGAATATTTTGGTTTGTATCCCTTTCAGCTGCAGCCATGTTTTTTGGTGGGGTTTTTGTGTTTGTTTGTTGGTGGTTTTTTTTTTTTTCAAATGTTACTGAAACAAGAAGTAAAGCACAACAGTTACAGAACCACTGAGATTTTGAAATCAAACGCAAGTTTAAGATTCCTTTATTTTTACATCTCTGTTATTGCAGTAAAATATATTACATTTTAGGCTTCTTTGGAACTATGCAGTAGCAGTTCTATGAGGGTACAAGAGTAAATACATTATGAAATCTTTAATATGTGAAAATTATAGCTGTGCTTCATAACAAAATGCATCAGCATCAGTAAATCACACCTCCAACGAATCACAGAGCCCTGTAATAAGAAAATCACACTGTGCAGAACACGTTTTCTGTCTTACTGTCTGTATTGCATCCTCTGATTACTAATGGAAACAACTAATAGCATTACATATTTTATAACAAATATTTGAAACAATATTTTCAGTATTTCTATTTGAGACAATAAACAAATAGCTATACATGAACTTGACATTAAACAGTATAATTAACAGTATTGTAGTATAAAGTACTGTATTGGCTACCTGAATGCTGGAGAAGTAGAAAGAAGCCTTCTTGCAGAAAACTATTTTCTTCAAATTACATTCTCTGGTTGCGTGTTTTCCACACATTGTTTCACCAAGAAGTAAACAACCACGTTAATGGGTGCAATAAAAGATACTCCATAGGCAATAAAAGTATTATAATGGCACATTATATCTTTCAGATCTAACAAGATATCCATTAAAAATTACAGCATTTGTCCTTCTGTAAATCATATAGGCAGATTAAAATAACAGCCTAAAAGGCCTTGAAGAACTTTTTTTTTTCCAGTAAAACTCACCTGTGGGTTAAATATTTTTCATACTTTCATCCTCCCCAGAACCATTATTTTTGGGGAAAAAGTCTTACTTTTAAGATATTAACATATGCAATATGTAAAAATATATACTATATGACATTGTTCTATCCTGAGTTTTATTTTATTTTTTTTTATATATCTACACACACGCATATATACATGTAAGACCAGGACCCTGCAGAGGAAAACATCCAACCATGACAGAAGAGTTCAGCTCCCCTTTCTACTTAATGATAAAGATGATGGAGCTGAAAAAGGACCTTTTCTTGAAGACATCTCTGCTTACTGCCTGTTCGGGACATTGCAGATATCCAGGAAGTTCAGGGAGTGCAGTGAAACATGAAGTAAAAATAGCAAAGCATGCACGGGCAGCTTCTAAAAGCTGTGTAAGTCTCTGAGCTTCAGAGAGATTCATTCAGATGGAGAGAAGGAAGGCCATGGGGAATTTTAATTCTTTGAATGCAGAGCAGATAGTCAGTCCATTGCTAGAACTGAATTTAACATGTCGTATCTTAATAAGCTCTGATATCTACGTGGGTGTCTTTTCCTTTTAGAACTTCCCAACGAGCTTCACCTCTCTCCATCCTAGTCAGCCACAAAAGCTCAGCGCTATAATGAGCTTCCAGCTCAAAAGCAGCACTAAATCATATTAAAATTAAGAATCTGATTCCCTCTTCCTGCATTAGGGTCTCTAAGATTATTTAGCCTTTGCTGGATGCTTAAGGCAGGACACAAGCACCACTTCAGCAAAGTCAAATCAGGATGTGTGTCAGTTTTTGCCTGTCCCAAACATACAAACCTGAATTTCTGAGTACTCTTTAAGATCAGAATTTGAATTTTAAACCTCTAATGTAGCAATACAAAAAATAACTATAAAGAATCTTTTCATTGGCCCAGTTATAAAAGTATTAGAGGAAGCATAAATCACCTTTTGCCCTCTGATAATTTTGCCTACAGTACTCTTCATTGATATTCTCTCAGAATTCAGCATAGAAGAAATCAAAATAATGTAATTTACAGATTAACTAAACCTGGACTAATTGCATAAGCTCCTGTCATCAGTAGGACCACCAAAATAAAATCCAAAGAGAATCTGATTTACATTTTGCAAAGATGGATCCTGGCCCTATGAAAATAAAAATGACTCAACATAAGAAATTTTGAACACATTGTAAAAAATCAAGAATTAGTCAAACTTCACAGTTTGTTCCCCATTTTGAGATATAAGCTGCTCCAAAATACTTTTGGTGAGCATGGAAATCTTGCTTGGAAGTTTTGAATCTAACTAGGAAGAAAAACCTCCATTCCAATCATAACTTGGTAGTTAAAATAAACAAACATATTCAATTAAAACACCAAGCAATACTACTGCAATAAAATAATCTCACAAAAATTAGCTCTGCCTTGGAAGCTTGTATATTCATTTTTCTAAAACTCTTACTCTGTATTAAATACAAAGACCCAAAAACAAATAGGCATCTAGAGACTGAACATAAATACTGCTCTGATTTTAACACAGATACACCATCCAGCTTATCCAAGGGAAATAAAATCAGAAAAAAATACTCTTGCAAAATTATCAAGGCAAGTTTTTGCATACTGGGTAGCTTCCTGGAGAAACAGCAGATGTGAAAGTTAACTAGTGAAGTTACACATTGAGAGGTTTAAGGAACATAACAAATGTGACATGGCAACTAGTTTTGTTAATTTGTTGTGTTACCATTAGTTAAAAGCAAGGTGATAAAGAATAACTCTGTTCTTCGCTACGACAGTATTACCTTTCAGAGGAAATTTCTGTACAGGAGCTTGTGCCATTTGTTTCGCTCTCACCAGGTTCCCTTGGAGATCCCAAGATTGTCAGGTGGAGCTTCCACATTATAACATACCTACACCTACTGCCCTCCCACTTCCCTGCCAGTAATAATAAAACCCAGCCCTCTCAACTTCCAAAAGCTTACAGGTTGCCAACCTGCTAAAGTTTAGGATCTCACAACTCTTAGAAAGAGAGCTAAATACCTAGACTCACAAGCTGATAGCCTCCAATTCCCTACCTATTTGCCACGGGGAGAAACGTATGCAACCAGTATATTCTCCAAATGACACATGAACGAAGTATTTGATATTTACAGCTCAGTTTTTAGATCATCAAAATCCTTAGAATTTTTACTGTGCAAGACCTGTAATTCTTGCCCTACCATGATCGGCAGAGGGATTTGACCACCCACTTTTTCAACTCCTGCTACACAGCTCTGTGCAGCTCTGCAGACAGAGTGATATTTTGAACTAATTAGTTAATTGAATATCAGAAAATACTCTCCATGGAACTGTGAACATATTTCAGATTGCTGCAACTCTCAGGTCATCTTCTTGGTTGTTCTTCCTCTGTCATGGAGGAGAAAAAGAAGTTGGCTCTAAGCAGGACACATGTTGGGGTGGGCCATGCAGTGGGGCAGATGTGGCTGGAAGAAGGGCAGGTGAGTTTTCTAGGTGATTTTCCCAAATGGTGTGAGCATGGAACTGTCCAGCTGAGCTCTAGAGCGCGCTACTCCAGGTCCCAGCCTTGCCTGGCCAGAGGCACTGGGATGTGCAAACCACGGATCTCATGAGCACAGCATCTGGGGGTCACTTCTGCAGTGGGCTAGAATGAGGACATGACATTGCTCTGCATGAAAGCAAGCTAAGGCTGAACCACAGAAAAGCAGGAAATCAGAGTCCATTCACAGTGACAAACTTCCTTGCTGTTTTTGTGATACTATATTTGAGAAGACAACTAATTCATTCACATGAATAATATGTAGGGGCTTCACAAAACAAGGGACTTTTCACATTGCAGCTTATTCTAATTATCACTAAAATTAATTACAAGCATAACACAAAAAAGGTCCAGAAATCTAGAAAATGAATCATGAACAAATGCTAGAGCATAATGTTGACTAAACCAAGGTCTCTGTTTTTTTTGGCAGGACCTCTTCTTCATTAAAATAAGTAAATAGATTATTTGCATAGCTGGTTATTGCACAGTGACCCATTTCATTAAATCCTTGCAGTCTGTACTTCCACTAAAGTGACTGAACACAACCAAATGTATCCAGAGTCATCAGGTATTGTAGGGAAGAAATCAGAATTGGGTAAACATAAGAACAAGAACAGGAAAAGAAGGAAAAAAATAAATTAATGTAAGAAAATGGAAAAAACAACTTTGAATTATGCAAATGAAACAAAAACTTTAGTAGACCATAAAAGAGCAAAAGATTTCCTATTCTTAAAAAAAACCAAACAATCACTTGGATTATTTAGCCTGGAGGAGGCTGAGGGGTGACCTCATTGCAGCCTATGGCTTCCTCACAAGGGGAAGAGATGGGGCAGGTACTGATCTCTTCACTTTTGTGACCAATGACTCAGGGAAATGGCAGGAAGCTAAATCAGAGGAATTTTAGCTTAGATATCAGGAAAAAGTTTTTCACCTAGAGGGTGGTTGGGCACTGGAACAAGTTCCCCAGGGAAGCGGTCACAGCACCAACCAAGCCTGCCTGAGTTCAAGAACTGTTTGGATGAAGCTCTCAGGCACATGGTGTGATTCTAGGGGTGCCCTACGCAGGGCCAGGAGTTGGACTCGATGATCCTGATGGGTCCCTTCCAACTCAGCATATTCTATGATTCAATGAAAAGGTGTGCCTTAAAGGAAAACTGAAGCCTCTGGAAAAGCAGGATATGGTCAATGTGAAATGCTCAAATGAGCTAGAAAAATATTAGAAAAAATTAAATCTTCAGCATACTTGTGAAAAAAACTACTAACACAACATTTAAAAGTTATTTACAACAAAGAGAATCTTAGTGATGCAGAAAATCTCTAGTCATAGTACAAATTATTTCCTATTAAAAGTTTTGGTCCTATTTTTTGCAGCAAAAAACCTCAATATTCTCACAACAGGATATGGAGGTGGTTTATGAAAGAACACTGGGTACATGTACAACAAAGTAGCAGTAATTCTCCTGGAAGAAGAACTATATGCAAATTATTTATAGAAATCTGTGTCTTGCATACTTTATTTATGAAATTCATATTAGCCAATCTTGAGATGATATTGCAGCTGACCACTCTCATAGACTGCTCTTTTAATATTTTATTTTAGGCCAATGGGTATTGTAATTTACTTCGCAAAGTAAAAAATACGCTATTTGAAAACTGCATGCAAAAATGAAGGATCTTAAAAAGAAGCTTAGAATCTGTAATCCTTACACACAGGCATCATATAAAGATGAGGCTAGAGAGAGCAGGTAGGAAGCATCCTGCATTCACAGAGCATTTTCCATTGGTGGAGCATACTTCTTATCTTCCTGCTTCAGAAAAATAAGAACGTATCCTACCCATAATACATTACAAGACAACGTCTCACAAACTGCTATTTAAAAAACACCCATGGAGCTGAGGTGTAGTAGGTTTTTATGACAGAAAAATGTCCTCATGACTATGACCGTCTGAAGACAACAGAACATTTTTTTCTTAACAACAAGCTGATGTATTCCAGCTGATCATTTCTGAAGAGTTGTCAAAATCTACCTGCCATTCATTCTCTTGCCACAAAACACACCAGTTAAACGTATATTTTGGCAAGACAGTCACAAGTAAGGCAGGACTTTTAGTTAACTAATAGTCTTTGTTAATTTAAAGGGTGATACTGATCAAACAGGACAGGTTCTCTAAAGCATATCGTTCTGTGCAAAAGCAAGGACAGCATTTCTACACTAAATAGACACTGAATCCAGTTTTATAGAAATGCAGTGTAGAGTAGGGTGTTCACAGATGAAGTTACTGATGAACACACTTGCTTTGGGACTGCATTCCAGAATAGCTGCTCTAGAAATTATTACCTATCATTTGCAATTCCAGCCTTCTTCCCAGGCCAAAAAAAAAATAATTAAAAAAAAAATATAAAAATGCTACTGCCATTCCACTTTCAGAGGAAAAATGCACAGTACAGTATGTTTTAACTGTTTTTAGCATCTTCCAATACTTCTTAGAACTGAAGTGTCTAAGGAAGTAGAGTTGTAAATGTTTCACAAATAACCATTCAATTCAAAACCTGGCAGAAAGGAAAACAGTGCAGATCTGTTCTGTTAAAAGCCTAGATAGTAGACTGTTACTTAGCACTAATTCTACAAGCATGCTGTATATCTGTGTTGGCAAAACAAGAATGGCTTGGTAGACCCTTGACCACATAAATCTTTGCATGGCTAAAAATAACTGCAGTGGCTGAAATGAAAGAAAATATTTGCTATTGTGTGCAGTACTTTGTTTTCCGTTTTTCCAAAACATACATACACAAGAGCTACACAAAAATAGTTCCAAGTGCAGTAACACACACTTTAAAGTCTTCCTTTCTTTTAAAGTCTTCTCTTCTTTTGGGGTTGTTCAGCCTGAAGAAGAGAAGGCTCTGGGGGGACCTCATAGCAGCCTTCCAGTACCTGAAGGGGGCCTACAGAAAGGCTGGGGAAGGGCTTTTTACAAGAGCACAGAGTGATAGGACAAGGGGTAATGGTTTGAAACTGCAGGAGGAGAGATTTAAGTTAGAGATAAGAAGGACATTTTTTAGTGTGAGGGTGGTGAGACACCGGAACAGGTTGCCCAAAGAAGTTGTGGAGGCTCCATCCCTGGGGGCGTTCAATCTCAGGAGGCTCTGGGCAACCTGGTCTAGTGGGAGGTGTCCCTGCTCATGCAGGAGAGTTGGAGCTCGACGATCTTCAAGGTCCCTTCCAACTCTGGCCATTCTATGGTTCTATGATAATACGAAAAAGCTCTTTTTCCCTTATAAGTTAGAACATGCAGGTTAAAATAAGTGCTTCAGTATTCAATTATCTGAATTTTCACTTCTGCCTTCAACTTAATGAGTTGTTAAATGAAGACATCACTTACAGTGGTAAAGGATCAGTAGCAAAACATTTTCTTACCCTTTTTTAAGATGAGGTGTGGTATTCTCTACTTGCACACAGTCTTCTCTGCTCTCTGAAATGAGGATTTTTCTTTTTCATACAAGTGACCAGAAATCAGGAAACGCTGGTAGGGACCAGTGGTTAGCTGGTTAGCATTCTTCTCCCAGACTGCCTAGGCATAAGGGGGAAAGAAAGAATTTCAGTTCACCATTTCGAGGCTACCCTAAGATATGTTTTTTTATGTTTTCCCTCTTTTGAGGGGTGCTTACAAGCTGAGCAGTTCCTGCCTGCCACATCTCTTGTAAATGGTTTGAAATGTTTGCAGTCTGGAAAAAAAAAAAAAAGAAAAAAAAAAAGAGAGAAAAAATATGTTGCAACCTGAGAAATTTTCATTAGCTTTGGATTTCCCTCTGAGACTAACACAAAATGGTCTTTCTTTACTCTAACTGGTAACTCTTTCTTATTTTTCCTTCCAAACAGCCACATCCTGCAGTTCTAAATCAATTATATTGCAAGAAAAATATGTCACTGTTTTTACTGTAGTTTTGGATGAAATAAAAATGCATAATTTGACTCTAGCTTCTCAAAAAGCAAAAACTAGCAACTTCCAAAAATTAAAATGAGGGCTTATAATCAATTTCATTTGCCTTCAACTAAAGTATGTAAAAATGAGTTCAAACTATTTTTCTGGCAAAAGCATGAAATCCCTTTTTACAAAAAAACCCCTCTTATTACGAAAAATTAAAACTAGAGTAATAGACAGCGAAGTGGGAAAAATTTAAACAGGTGAAAACAACTTGTAAAAGTGCAGAGAGCACCTGAATTAGTTTTTTAACCGATTTTTCTTCTGGTTTTTAGATTTACATCGAAAAATTTGAAACTAATGTTGTCATTTTGAACAAAACCATGATGTAAAAGTTTCCTGAAAAGTTTTTTACTCTCAGTAGATATTATTATGCTTCATTTAGCATGTAAGTAAAATAAAGCAATACACAGGGATTTTGTAGCAACTATCCTATTCCCATGCTGTAACATTTACTTAATAGTATTTGCTATATTCATTCATCCTTATGTCCTCAGGAAGTTATAAGTAAGAGTATTTTTTCAGAACAACGTAATTAGAGTATTGACAAAATCATGCTCCATTTGACAAGACAAGGACAATTGCATTGTTCAACCACTGGCAACCAAACAGAACAGCTTGCAGGCATTAATTTATGGGGTTATTAGCCCCAGTATTTAGCTACTGCTGAAGTTCATGGGCTAAGTGTTGGTGGGCACTCTCAGGCTGCCAGGACAGATAATCTAGACCAGTGCTGATCCCAGCAAACACATCTGGAAGGCGGCAAAGTCCATTTACGCTGAGAAATGACAAATTAGCACTCAGTTGACTCTGCACCATTTACAACATTCAGGATGCCTTAAAGGTGTGAACGAAATAGGAAAAAGCAGTATGAAAACATCCAGTGCTTGTCAGGCCAAATTAAATACAAAAAAGAAAAGCAAAAGAAAAAGAAGAGAAAGGTACTCCTAATGCCTACGACGAACTGTGAAGGTCTCAAACAACTGGTAAATGCATGTAACTGGGGACTTCAGATGTTTAACATCTCATGTATGTGCATCAACCTCACATCTCATTTTCACACATAGACTCAGCACAAGCCTCTCATTTGTGGGCACAGATACAGTACTGAAAACGGCATGTGCGATGGTTTGAGCATGAGAAGCTTGTGGCCTGTCACAGGATATCAGATCAATATTGTTCTAGCGAAACAGGCGGGAATGTATTTGTTTTTTCACCAAAAAGCACCCCCAGTGATCAATTATCAGAGTAAAGTTTTCTGTTAGTTCATATCTGTAAATCCTGCAGGCAACCAAAAGCTGTTTCCAGCAGCGCCTCTGACAGCTCCTACCCTGCAGATGTCTACTGGCAGAGTAGAGAACAGCTCTCAGGAGGACACGTCTGCTAATTTCATATTTTCCTGCCCTTCCTGCACCTGACCAACCTATGTCAATGGTCATGGCACAGCAGGCACCAGGCATTCAGTGCACCTGCAATAAAAAGCCTACTGTAACCCAGACACTTCAGATCTGTCACCTGGCACATGTCTCAAGGGGAGCAGTAAATCTACCGGTGGCTGCCATTATGGAGAGTCAATTTCCTTTCTCCTGGTTATGGTTTTGAAGCATGTGAGCAATGGACCAGCCTCTGAATTAGTTTATTGTTCTTAAAATCAGAATCTAAAGGACTTTGAACTCCTGGGCGTAATACAGACTTGCATTGTTCAAGAAGCAGGAAAAAAGAAACTTAAAGCACAGTTAGTGTTGACTACTAAGCTCAAAAAGCATACAAGGGGATCTCCGGCAGTAATAAGCAGGAAAGACCTTCCTTCTATTTAGTAACATTGTTTTTCTTCTCAGGGAAAGAAGTGGAGACAGATGGATAGGGAAACATTTCAATGAAAAAGAAATTCCTGTAGATAGGCTAGCATGGAATATTTGGACCTTGAAAGATTATTTTATGAAATTATTTTATATTTTCCTTTTCCAATGCAGCCACAAATTTCAACACATTATTAGAAATAGATATTCCCAGCATAGAAAGCCATACAAATGCATACTCTGCATACACTTAGGAAAAATTGCTGTATCCCACAGTAATAAGTAGCAAACAGAAGTACTGATGCCAGACTCAAAGCCCATGAAAATCTGACCAGAATGGAAAACAGGAAATAAAAAGTTGCTTCGGTTTCTCAAGATTGTGTTGGAGGACAGAGAGCTCCATACTCTGCATTTTACCTTTTCACAATCTACACTTTACCTCAAGATATAATAATAGTACAAAACATTAGAATATAAAAAGGCCACTATACAAGCAGGTCCCTGAAATTACCTGCCCTAATGCTAGAGTTACAAGTGGTAAATTGATCAACTGGTCTTTTTCAGCTTCTCAGACAATAGCTGTTCTTGTAACATAGTTCACATGGTTGTTTTTTCACCACACAACACAAGACTAGTAGGCAGTTAAGCATGGCAAACCATCAAATATTTGTCCACTGAAGTACCCTGCTATATATCTTTTCCCCCAGTCTAGCAAGTTAACTATTTTTCTAAGAGCATGTTTCAACTTCTCAGGATAATTGAATTAGTGCTCCAAAAGGAAAATGCTATGATCAGTATCTCTCAGGTAAAATATAACCAACAGTACTCACAGAGTATTTTTTTCCATATGCAAAGTAAGCTTCTGATTTAAAGGGGAAAAAAAAAGTGTTTCCCATCAGACAGAGAAACCCAGTACCAATAACTCCTGAAAAAAGTAACAGAGTGTAGAGATGGCTTTCATTTAAAGCACTGAAAGCTGTGACTCAGTGTTTTGTATCATGAGCAAGAACATGGTCCTTCTGTGAATTGCATCGTTTCTTTAGAACATGGTAGATCATTCTTCACTAGAAACAGTGCGGGCAGACATTTAAAAAATGTGATTCTCAAATTAATTTTAGTAATACCTATAATTCAAAATACTTTTTTTCCGGACTACTTATCTGACAAAAACTTGCAATGAATTATTAGCCATGAAAAGTAGTACAGTTCAGAAAAGCACTTTTGGTATCATCAGGCTTAAGAAACAAGTTCATACTGTGATACAAGCTGTTTTACTAACAAGTCACAGTACATTGTGATACCAAGGTTTAGTTTTTAAATCAAAACAAAACCCTCAGGCTTTTCTTTGGTGGCCACTAATACATTCATTTCTCTGTACCAGAGACTGAGAGGGTTTTGCATTGCACATGATACAATGTCATCACTTTGGATTACCCTCTCTGACAATGCATCACATAATATCCACAACTGCTCAAAGCTAAGAAAATAACCTGTCTCTGGTGATCATATTAGACCATATCAGCATTTTACCGTGGTGCCAAACTTGTTTGACTCCTTAGCCCCTTCAGGGTTGGGTTCTGCAAGAAGCACAAGCCCCAAACATACATGCACTGCATGCGTGTGTGTGTGTATACACCATCAGATATCATCTTACCTGCCCTTTCCTAGGTTTCTGCGAGGTAAAAAATTTATCAAAATACATAAGAGAAGTGTTAAAATTTTATTTCAAAAGGGGCTACCACCATACTAACAAGCACACCTCTTCTATCCATACAAATATAGTGTGAAAATCATGTTCTTGCTCCATATGTAAACAATAAGGTGGCCAAAGAGTGTTCTTACTCCTCACCCATAATTAAATTCCTTATATGCTGTCTTGAGAGATAAATAAGAATTTAAACATTCAGAACTAGCAATTAAAAGCTCTACAACCAACAGAAAATGTAAAAATCCTGGTTAGTAAATAATATCTAAAAAAGTAGTGCATGTATCCTGGGATAAGAAAAGCTTTGGTAACTTCATCTATTATCACTGACACACATAATGTCCTAGAACTCTAGGATATCACAAAATATCATTTAACTCATACAACTGCTAAGTGTCTGAGGGAAAAACAATCACTAAAATTGTTCAGCTCTGAGTTTTCAATAGTGCTAGAGGTGGGAGTAGAGATTTCTCCCAGATCTCCTTACACTATCATGCTCAGCCATGCCTTGCAAGGAATCCTCTTCTGAGGTTCAACCCACGGAAAAAAAATTAAGAAGAAAAGAGGACTCCAAACCCTGAAAAAGATCTGAGCTGGCTATCAGGAGTGTTCCACGAGTCAGTACTTCCAAACAATACCTGCGAGGGCATGTAACAAGACAGAAAGATATAAAGAGTGTTAAGAAGACAGAGTCATGCTCTTCTCAGCAACACAAAGTGAGACACGAACAGAGGCAATGGGCACAGACTGGAACACAAGAGGTTCCCTCTGAACATCAGGAAATACATTTTTACTGTGGGGGAGACCAAGCACTGGCACAGGTTGCCCAGGGAGGCTGTGCAGTCTCCATCCTTGGAGATATTAAAAACCCAACAGCTCTAGGTGGCCCTGCTTGAGCATGGGGGTTGGACTAGATGACCTCCAGAGGTGCCTTCCAAGCTCAGCCATTCTGTGATTCTGTGAAAATGGAAAAGCAGAAGTCAGGAAAATAATTTCCATTTGTAGGAAACAAAACCAGGAAAACTTCTGTTTGGTTTTGGGGTCTTTTTTGTAAAGTACAGCCCTATTTATCACAACCAAACAATGACATGAGTAATAGGAAAAAATTGTACTAAACTTGACAGACCTGCAGAACAATTGCTGTTGACGCTGTCATTTTCCTGGGTCAAACTGACACCATTAAAAAGTAATCTCCTCAGTCAAGGTTGTATAGATAAAATTCAAATGCATGCAAAAGACTGAGTGTGAAGGATGCTTTGATCTCACAAACTGAAAGGCAAGAATAGTGTTCTCAGAAAACCTTGTCAGGTCTTAATATGAAAAATGCAGATGTTGCAGGCCCAGCCACCACCCCCGCATGCACACACACACCCTGCAGTGGTGTGCCCTGCTCATTCCTGCACTCCCTTACTTCACTCCAGCACAGCAAGGGGTGGTGAAGGTTAATTATATTTGCACAGGCGACTGGCAAAGCCGCATCTAAAGACACTGGGGGACATACAGATGGGTCTGAGATTGCTTGGCCTGCACAATATTACTGCTGATGAGGTATGAAAAAGGGAAAACTCACTTGGGCTCAAGGGAGCTTGATGGCATTGCAGTAGGAAAATGGGTGTATTTTTGCTGTAGTTTATCTTTGCTGATGTTGAACAGCAACTAAATCAAAATAAAACTGTAGTTTTCTCTGTGTTGTAGGGTGTTAGTACTTCTCCACAAGATTATCAGACCCAGCTCTCCGACCATGCTTGGCTAACCCCGACCTGCCCTAACCACAGGGAGCTCCCTCAACTGTGCATCAAAGTACACATTACTGTAGTGTTTAGTTATACTTACACTGGCAGAATTTAGGTGTAAAGTAGAAAACAAGGAATAAATGAGAACCTAACCTCCCCCTGGGCTTAAGTTTCTCTTCCACCTTTGGAAGACAGAGGTGGGGTTCTTCTTCATTTTAAAACAATATATCATGTTCCTTCCCAAGGACCACAAATATCTCCAATCAGAAATGCTCCTAATACACTCTGCAAGAGAAAAATTTTAATATTACCATTTCTTCATTTTGCTGCAAAGTTCTATGTTTTTTGCTTCTCTGTTTATTGTGCAAATTATAACTTCCAATGTCCAGAAAAAAATATTATTGCTTCCCTTCCACAACCTTAAAGAATAAAGTATCAGGTGCTGAAAGATTCTTTTATGATGGTAAAATTCCTCCAGTTATTTTATGTCCATTTAAAGTGCAATTAAAAACACTGTTCTACAGCTTTAAGTGTAATTTCTGAATACACACCTACATTATTTCCAAACACAGCTAGAAAAATTGTTGTTTGTAATATTATGTGATCAGATTCCATTCCTTTTACTTATCTAAATTGAATTCTGTGCTACAGGCTGACTTAAAGCAATAAAGTTGCTTGTGGAGTAGGATCCTGCTCTACAGGAGTAAAGGCAAAAAGAAATGCTGAAAGAACTTGAAACAAAAAGAAAAAAGGAAAAACCTGAGAAACTCCTTCTTGAGGAATATCCTATCACAAAGTGCACAGACAGCACAAGCATCATGTAATGTCTAGTCCTAGTCTATTTCTAAGAAAAGGGGAAAGGGAGTTTCTTGTAACTATCTCCACAGTCTATACAGAAATCATTAACAATCAGTTTCAGGTAGTTGCTGGTGCAGCAATAAATTTGCCAGCTGCCTTGGAAGCTTTCTGAAGAAAGGCACTATGTAAACATAAATCATTAATGAACTGAGTGACCTCATCCTAGGGTAACTAGAGAAGCATAAAAACAACATGCTGTATAAGTAGAAAGTCTTCTAGTCAGCAGCAGCACGCACTAGCAGGCAGCAAACACAAGAGCATTCATCCTGATGCCATAGAGATTTCTTTTGATAGGCTTTGTTTTTATCTCAACCACCACAGGTCATTGGTGGCAAAAAGTAGAAGCTTCTGAGGACAAATGAGTGCACAGTTCAATAATTAAGAGGGGGATTCCTGTCTCATCTCTGTTTCACCCAAGGCTTGCCTGAAGTGAAGCATTTGACAGAAATAAAATACATTTTTGCTGCCTTTAAGAACACAAAAACAGTCATTGCGTCTAAGCTGGTAAATGATGCAAAGCTGCTAACACAGACCACCATGGTTCAGCCTGTGGCTTTCAGCAACATCCCGGGGAAGACGGGGAACAAATGTACAAAGAGAAACTCTCTTTAAGCAACCACCCAGTTCCTCCAGCCCCACAGAATTACAGAACTACGCCTAGATGCAAGGTAGCAGGAGCAGTGCAGCTTTTGGGGGCTCTGTCCTTGCTTTTCAGCCCTGCTCCCTCTCCTTCCAACACCTCTGACTGCAGCTACTCCAGTCCAACTCACTCCCCAGCCCATTCGCATGTTGGTGGCATAGAAGACTAAGGAGGCAAAGGCTGTCAGGAAAAGGTAGGAGAGAGGGCAGCTACTGGCACAAAGACAAGGAACATGCTTCTTGCACAGGGGTAAAGCTGCTGCTACACAAAATAAGGAGTGATCATATGTCCAAAATACCCAGATCCAGGTCTTGTGGGTTCAAGCTTGTGGCCCTTAACAGAAACTTTTGCAGTCCCTAGTACAAAAAACTCAGTTACACCAAACTATCCTGATAACTGCAGGTTTCCTAATGGCATCATGAGGACAGCAATTATATAAAGTGAATGAGGACAGGATGGTGACTTTGCTAGACCTTTCAATGAGGTTGTCCAATGCACAAGCATCACCATTGAGGGAAAACAAACAGAGGTAACTGTTTCTGTGGGGAAAAAAAAAACAAACACTTTTGTCTGGCTGGCTCCTCTGGCAGTGCAAAAGAGATGTTGTCACCAGTAAAGTGGGTTGAATGAGCCAGTGCTTTGCTGGATGACTCTTTGGGGCCAGAAGCTCTGTGATTGACATGCCTTTTTTTTTTTTCCTTCTCTGCAGAGAGAAGTGACAGAGGGAGCATTTCACTGGCAGTTTTCATCCTGTTGACACGGGAAGGAAACTCAGTTGAGTGCCAGGCCAGCTTCATGTAGTGATTTTTAGCTGACAAGTAGTCTACGCTGCTTTTGCTGTGCATATACAAACTTGTTTTCCAGCTAGCTATGGAAGCAAATAATACATTGTATTTTTCCATAGTTTTTCAATCTGTTCTAATACAACTATTTGACCCTAAAACAGTAGCCATTTAATGGCAGCCCAGTATCTTCATCCTGGTAGGTGTTTTTTCTTACTGTCACGTTGCAATTCTTATCTACTTCTCTCATACTGATGTATTGTTCCTTAGGTGGTAGCAAATGGCACAGAAGGGTTTGTGCTTTTCCCCTCTGTTGTACTTTTATTATCTAGAAATCAAGAAGTGGGATTGCACAGAGACTTAGCACTCTTTCCCTGCAAGAAATTTATATACAAAAAGCTTAGTTGTCCAGACAAGATTAAGATTACTTACTGAAAATCAATAGTTCCAGCCCTGAGGAGTTTTTAACCTTCCAAAGTTTCTCCCTGACATATATAAAGAGAGAAGGCAGAAAATGAAGTGGTGAGGGACAACAATTCCCCTAATTGCTTCCAGTTATCCTATGGGTATAAAATATGAGGTGTGCAAACCTCAAGGGATGAGAAATGGGGGGCAGGAAACAGTTTGCTGTATGAAGATTTGACAGTCTTCTATCAAATAAAAGGATATATTGTTTCTTGCTCGGGACTTTTGATGCTTGTTTTGTTTACATATTAAAGCACCGCATGTAGTGGAAGACAGAAATTGGATGGGTATTTATGAAAAAACCCAGTTCTGTAAAACACAAAATCAAAGGCTCAAAGAAAGTAAAAAAAAAACACAAAACAAACAAAAAAAAAAAAAACACCCAAAAAACACCTAAAAGGACTTGAGAGCATTAATTGTATTAAAGTGTTTGTGCATATTATGACTCTTTAGTTTATCCTCCTCTTGAAATGACCCACACTGAGTAAGTACCAGAGAACACTTTTTCTTTCAATTCCATGACATTTCCATGAACAAAATAAATAACTTTTCCACAAAACACATTAATGTCTGTGCATTTGACAGGTTGAACTGCCCCTTAACACCAGCTAAGTTCCCAAGCCTTTTAACAGAGGTGATAAGTAATATCCAAGGTGAAAGATACGTGCATAAAAATATATACATACATCCAACTCAGGCACACACACACAATTGGGCTTCAGATTTTTACAACACATTAAAGAAAGCTTCAAAATTGAAAGAATTTTTAATTGCCTTTCTTGACCTCATCTAACCTGAAAATAAATAGAAAGTCCTCAGCATGAGCCAGAAGAATGAAGTAAAACATTTAATAGGGAAAAAGACCCTCTACATAGCTTAAACGAATTAACATCTATTTAAATGTCAGATGAGCATGTAAAAGAAGTAACTGCTTTCTTAGAAATTCTGTCTTTTTACCCCCTTAATCTAAGTAGTGAGCATATCTTGAAACTATACACTATATATCACAGAATCACAGAATGGTCATGGTTGGAAAGGACCTCTGAGATCACCGAGTCCAACCATAAAAAAAAACATAACAAAACCACAAACAAAAACCACCACCAACCATAAACACCCCAACCTACAATCTCAGCCGCTAGAGCATGCCCTGAAGTTCCACATCTACACATTTCTTGAATACATCCAAGGATGGTGACTCAATATATAGACACTATACTGTATACTTGGAAAATGGCAATTTGGCATTTGTGGTTTGTTGAATTAAACAGGAGAATAAAAAAATAAAACTTTTTTCTTACTTTTTCCCAAACTGTCAGGGCTTCCTACTAGCTCATTTTTTATGTCAAGAAAATGCATGCTGGACTTCATATATTCTTCAAAACATAATCTTTTGATAATTTTAGTGGGCTACAACTCCAGTTCCTAGAAAACATGAATGTGTGCTTCTTATTATTCAGTGTCATGCTTTTCCATTTAAACAGCTCTGTCTCCAAGAAAAGTGAAGGAAGAGATAAATATCTCTATTGTGTTTATTTTTCATATTGGAAAATGCATCTTTGCAGAAACTATTCTTACAAAAAGAAATACGTATTAGACGTGAAAGCCCTTTTCCTGAGTAACTAACTGTAAAACGAGTTATTTTTAAATTTCATTGGAATTAATTCACAGTATCTATATCAAAGCATTTAATAGATTCTTACTGGACGCTTTTTCCAATAATAAATTATATAAAAAAACCCTGGATGAATGTTATTGCACACATTACACATTCTATCGAGTCAGTGAGATTTTAAAGCAGCTTAGGTACCCCTTTTCAGGTATGGCTGGTTGTGCAACTCATCACCCTCTCCAGTGTAACAGACAGAAAATATATGTAGAGTGAAAGAAAGGTAGCTGTGAAAGTACAGGATAGCAACAGCAGTACATTTTGCACTTTGGTTTTTGTATATTGGTACACTGAATAAGTTCTCACCCCGGAAGATAGTTTTCACTTACCCAGAAACCTTCATGTTTTCTCTCTCCACATGAAAAGAAATAGGGATCAGGAAGCCTTCATATGTTATTTTTTTACTTCCGAGGCTATGATTGCTCTAATTAAATGGTTTGCATGTTCTTCTGGACAGGCATTAAATCTTTTTCTAAGTTTGAGAAGCATCAGACATGTTTTTGGAACTGCTGCTAACCTGGCAATAAGAAGCTGTCAGAAGGATGATCACTGCGTTTCACAACAGCCTTAAGAGGGCATCTTCACCCATGAGATAGAAAAAGGTAAGTATGTTGTCCACTATCAGTAGCAGAAACACCTAAATCCACCCACTTCAAGCGGCATTCAAGCAGCATGCCCCCAATGGAGATGAGAGGAGATGGGAACAAAGGCTGTTGTGATATTTCTGTGGACCCTTGTGCCCTGCCTGGTATTTCCAGCAAAAAAACAAGCCGAGACCACAGCTCCTCTGGAAGAGCAGGTTCTCCTGCTAGAGCTGGGAGACCTCAGTAGAGCCCAGCATCAGCTCAGTCCTTACAAAGCCAGGTCACATCTTGCAGAGTGTGATGTGTAACACAAAGCAGGATGAAGTTTGAAGAATTGGGCCCTCATTTAGTTGTTGTATCAGGATGTTTTTTGTGTAATTAGGCAGCAACATAAATTTGCATCAAACAACTAAAATCTTGAGTGTTTTGACATTTACTGGATGAGTCTGGGAAGAAGGGGGTGGGAGGAAGGTGGTTTAGTTTTTGTCTTTCTTTCTCACCATCCAGCTCTTTTTAATTGGCAATAAATTAATCTTCCCCACGTTGAGACTGTGCTGTCTGTGACATTAATTGTTAAGGGATCTCCCTGACTTTATCTTGACTCACAAGCTTTTTTTTCCACCTTATTTTCTCCCACTGTCCTGTTGAGGAGGGGCAGCAAGACAGCAGCTGGGTGGGGCAGGGGGCTGAGGTCAACCCACCACAGTATGTTAATGAATGGCAAAAGGTTCTTCATTGCCAAGGAAGTATTCCAAGTGTAGATTCATTTTTGGTTGTGTCCTTTTAAACCCAGAGATACCAACTCTCATAAAACTTACAGTGCAGTAATGTAGTATTTGTATCTTTTTTTTCCCCCTTTTCTGTGGATTATTCTGGGATTATTCCAAGTGCTATATTTTCTCTAGATAACTATAGCAAATGAAAGTTATATTTGGCACAAAAAAAGAACCAATTAGAGCTAGATGATGATAGAATATAAACCATTTTTCCAAATGTTTAGAAATAGTTCAACAGTTTAGTATTTGTGATATGTTGCCACATCAAAAAATAAAAATTGTTGCAAAAATTTCCTGCATTTGCTTCAGTATTTCAGTATATTGCCCAATGGGAAATAATTTCTTGGTTGTGCTGAAATGACCAAATGCTCACTATGCTACCAGGAATTAAGAAACTGAGCTGATATAAGTACTTCAATTTAAGAGAGAACTCTATAGGAAATAAAAACTTAGAGGAGCTGTTCAAATAAATGAGCAGGGAGGCAGAACTAAGGAGACCTGAATGCCAGCTACAGAAGCTGCATGTGTATGCCAACCACAGGAAACATGGGGGGTCTGCTATGGAAACAAAAGCAGGTGAACAAATATAGTACCAGCACTGATATCCCACTGCAAGCAGATGAATCATTTGGCTAAAATTGGGAATGTTCTTTTCAACATCTATTTTTAAATAAAATGTCTAAGAAGCTTTCACAAGATTTTTGTATGCTCTATTTCAGTTTTCAAGAAGTACCAAAATACTAGCAGAAATGTTGGTCCCAGAATATTGCTGCCAGGATCTCAGAATAGAATTCCCAAAAATTTTACATGAAAGCATGAAGTGAATATTTCCAGCCTGTTTCATCTTTGGTTTAGGTTCAATGAGCTTAAATAACTGGTCTAGCATGCATGCCTCAGACAAATGTAGCTTCAAATCTTTGGTAAGTCCATCTTCCCTTGATATTAAAAAGAATGAATGTTGGAAAACACTCCAAAATGTTATCAAAAGACAGCTTGAGAGGGAGAAAAGTTAACTTGTTTGAAACAAGCAAAAAAACCCCAACACATCTGAGAACTCCAAAGTTTCAATATCAGCTCAGATAGTTTAAAGAGAAGAAGACATGCTGACAAATGAAAAAAATATGGTCTTACCTAGCTGCTAGCTTGGCTCACTTAGAAGTAAAATCCTAAGAATTTGTCCACAGCTTATGTACACTAAAACAGATAATAATGTTTGACAGAGCAGAAAAAAAAGTCAAATTTTTAGTTTACATAAGAAGCTCTCTCTATTCCCATTGACTAATGCTACATCCTGTATCATACTAAAACTAAAGATTATGGAAGTGCATAATTGACTGTATTAATTTTCTGCGGAATCAAAATACATCACATTAAATTGTGTGTGACTTAAATTGCAATAACTTTCCAATTGTTTTGTTTAAATGGAATCAGTGGACTTGCTCTGTGCTAGTCCTGGGCAGGAAAGGCACACTTCGCTTGCATGGGCTAACCAAAATCATCACACTTGCCTCTACCCAACAGTGACAGTACTAGTCTTCATTTTTATCATTCTTGCCTGGCATAATTTTTTTCCCATAACTAGAGACTGGATAGTATTACTGAATACTAATTACTGAATAGTAAATCCAGTCAATGATGTCAGTATTTGTGATTAGTGGGCAAAAAAATGACAGCTCTAGAAGGCTGACAGTCCTCCTTTCACAAAAAATGGACATGACACAGGGAGTGACACCAGGATCCACTCTGCAGTTTAGACATCTGGGACTTCTCCACTTATTATAGTGATTTGTTTCACAGTTCTTCTGTAACCTTCCTTCCTTCTGGACACTCCTGCGAGGACTGCTGAGTCCACATTGCAAAGCAATGAAATGCCAACACTCGTCTTCCAAGAACAAAACCAACAAATCGTGTCATATTGACTGAATATGTTATTGTATTAAAAATATTGGGATGTAACTCTGGCAGATAAATGCCAGCGTATTCCCTGTAGAACTCTTGGGCTTTTCTCTTGCACTTCAATAGGTACTCTTCTATAAATAAAAATAAACAATTGGAGAGGGTGCCAGACTCTCTTACATTTAACAGGTTAGAGTAACTTCTACAGAAGCTTACATTCTTATAGAGCTCTGTTTCATAGTACTAAATTTATGGATTTTTTCCCAGAAAAGGAGGATACTTCACTGAATAACATTCTGATCAGGAAAACAGGAGATTTCTCAGTTATATTACAAAGACAAAAGTTTCTTGTCAGGTTTCCACTTGTATCTGCAAGAAAGATTCTGTGCTGATTTTGTGAGTGGAGTTTATTCCTACAGAGGTCAAATGTTTCATTTTAGTCTAAATCAACCATCACTGAATGACCACACTGCTCTAAAATCACCATTAGGGTTTGATTCATGCGTTAATTTCCTCACACAAAGCAAGACTCCCATGGTGTATACATATAGCTGTGAAAACAGGGGTTTATTAATAGAATACAAAGGTGAAACACAACAAACGTGTGTTGAACCTGGAGCATGTTCAGATTCCTCATCTGAAGAAAAATGGTGAAAAGGCATGGGTTCTAGGGCCAGCGACATCCTCAGGTGACCAACCCCTACCTCTACCATGGAGCTGTGAGAGCTGGGATGCAACAACTAGACTTTCAACCTTGTTTACCAATTATAACACAACAAAGGCAGCCCCTGTTATATGCCAAGGTTCTATACACAAGTTACAAGGCTTTCAGATTTATCACTAGTAACTCAACCTGACTCAAAAGACAAGAAAAACAGAGATGCATGCAGCAGTATTAAAGTACTCACAAAGCTCAGGCAGTGGCTGGCTTGAACAATTAAATTGCAATAGTCTGATTTGGACCTGGTACGTGAAAATATGTTTATAGCTTAATAGGATGACTGCTCAATTTTAGCCTTTTGTTGGTTAAAAAAACCTCTACAAAAACCCCTCCTGGCCTCTCTGAAGTTGATATACAAGAGAAAGCATTTACCATATTCTCATATGCAAGGTGCACAGCTGTACCTTCTAACTGCATAAGAAGTTACTCCCTTAGGTATCTTTAATTATATAAATTGCACCCTCCTGGTTGTATAGAGTATCTTCTCTTGGCATGAAGTTATTAATGGAGACAGGACTTTGAAGAAGCACATTAGAAAGCTTCCTTGCCCCTGGAGACTTGTCCCAAGGGATTACAGCAATCAAATGCATTAAGGAAGCAGTCAAGTATTCTCCAAATGTAACTGACATCTTTCCAAAGAATTTAGCTGCAGCCAGATTATTTTAGCTCAAGTTTCTTGTGCCAGAAAAGCTTTTTCTCCTTGTCAGAATTAGCCACCTAATTTTGGAAAGTTCACCACAAAAACAAAGGGAACGTGTGAAACTGCAAAGGAGGTGTTATCACCTCTATTCAACAGGAACAGGCTGTAATAGATCCCCTCTTGCCAAATTACTTCAGCCTTGCACAGAATTTTAATTTGGAAGCAGCCACTTGGATCCTGTGGGCAAGCAGGATTTAGAATTGTAAATCCATGAAACTGAACAAGTCTCAAACATCAGCAAGCTACAAGGAAACTACTTCTCTTTGCTAAGGCCAGTCTCATTAGACATTTTTTATTGTTTTATCTTGTTTAAATACAAATTATAGATGCCTTTTTAGAGTGCAATAAAATACTTCTAAATAAGGCTAGTAATACAAGAGCCAGTAGTTGCAACTCCTAAATCTAGGTTGTTAGAATGTAGGTCAATTATTACCTATTTTGACAAATGGTAATTTTTCAGTCTTCTTTTCTTTCCCTCAGTGAGTCCATTCTCTTCTCCCTTGCCAGCTGCTCACTCCAACCTTGGCAGACATGATGTCTCCCCTCCCTCTCTACTGGAGTATGACCAAACAGGTAGAAGACATCCAGCACAGAGATGGCAACAAGTCACAGGGTTGGATGAAGCCCCGAGAGAAAACCAAGAACATTCAGTTTTTTAAAACATTTTCCTGGCTTGTCTCCAAACCAGTTACCACAACGCCCATCAAACAAACAAAACAACTCTTATTTAACTGGAGACTTGCATTGTTACTTTGTAGCAGGTGAGTGAGACAATGGAATGATCCATTCCTTGGACACAGTTTAGTGAACATTACAAGGACCCACGGGTGAAGAGGTGGGTTTGATGTTGGAAAAGGATGGAAAGAGGCCTTACATCTAGGCAGTCAAAACTTCTGTGGAGGAACAGCACAGTCCAGAGCTACACCACACTGTTAATACTCTAGCAACCTGACTAAGGTAGGGCTTGTGTTTAAAACAAGAGTGCTTGTTTTAAAAAGGTTAATTCTTTCCTCATTATTCAGTGCAACACTCACGTATCACTCACTACACCAAATCCACTCTGATGAGAATTATTCATTCTGCATATTTGCTTACCTACACTGCTGTCCTCACAAAAAAAAAAAAATTCTTGAACAGTTAACATGAGAATAACATTTTAACTATGCCCTTGGTAATAAAACACCATTACAAATACTTTGTATATTGACTACAGTCTGAAAAAGAGAAAGGGAAAAAAGGCCTGGAAGGTGTAGGAAGCACATTTGAAGACCAGATTGTAAAGTAATATTGGGAGAAAGCCCTGGTGAGACCTCTCTGCTCTGGTGTAGCCCTTGCACAGCTCCAGTCACACATCATGAGAGATTTGAGAAATCAACCATGAGTGTTCTCTCTGGTAAATACCACAAGCACTGTCTGGTAAATCCACTCTGAACGTGTGCAAACTGGGATCCCCAGATTTGGAAAGCCTCTTGCTGCAAAATAATCTTCAGGACTGAACAGGCCAGGTAGAAAATATCAACCAGGCCAAGCAAAGTCGTGTAAAACTTTGTCATGGCAGTTTATGCAAAACTAACTGAGTACCTGTCAGGACAGAAACAGCTGGAATATCCCTGACTTCCAGGAGGAAAATAAACCTGTCTGAGACTTGCACCTGGTGGTCAGATATAGTTCGTTCATGTTAACTAAGTTCTGCAGTGATTCCTCTGGATTTTGAAATGAAGAAGAACTGACATTAGGACAGGGCCTTTTTTTGTTTTGTTTTGAGTTTTTTTGGTTTTGGTTTTTTTTTTCAAAAAAACCAACCAAACTTAGATCTACATTCCATTGTATCTGACCCCTAAAGACTGGTGGGGAGGGAAGGCCAAGGGAAAGGAAGAGGACACTAGAGGTAAAAATGTGTGTCTACTCATATTTGATGAACCCTTCTCTGCTTTCTGAGCCAAATCTTTTCCAAAACATTTATTGTTGTTAAAATACTTACCACTCAACTCTTTTCCTAAGTGCTTTAAGCTTGAATTCTTTTCAATTCTAAGTTAGAGTAATTAAATTTTTAATACTAAACATGTCCCAAGAGTTTCCAATGCCTTCAGCTCCAGAGGTTACAAGCTCACATTGGCAAGTAGGAGATATTATCAATGGTTCTTATTTAGGCCAGTAGCAAGGTATGTCTGTCACCTTCTCTTGAACTAATTATAGCTATCATGCTAACGGTGCCTGGGAACAGCTCTTCAGGCAGAAATCAACAATTGTACCCACAATGTAAGGACGTAGCACCAGCACATTCATCTTCATTACTGGAAACACAACAGGAACTGTGGCACTTAAAGACAATACCCACATAGGAGTATTTAAACAAAAATAGCTCTGGAGTGCAATAAATACTTCATGCTCACATGAGCTGTATGCCTACAAATCAGATGCAGCCCACTGAACCATCTGCTTCCACAGCAGCTTCCAGTCTCTTCCTCACTGCAGTGCAGTGTGGGTTGTGCCTCCACCCAAGAGGATCTGGATTAGGCTTGATCAGATAAAGAGAGCCCTCAGTGGCCAGTATATTTAAAATAGTTTCAAAATTGTGTGTCAAAGACTTGTCAAATTACTTTGTCCTGTAACTGAAATTACTGAAGTGGATAAGATACCAGGTAAATGATTAGGAATAGTATTGGTGGGTTTCTCTAAAGTTTATTTCTGATGATAATCACAGAATCACACAGAGTCACAGCGTGGTTGGGGTTGGAAGGGACCTCTGAAGATCATCTAGTCCAATCGCCCTGCTAAAGCAGGGTAATAAGGTCAGTTTCTCCTGAAACTGGACTAAATTATCCTCCTATTCATTCCTCATGTGATTCTGCACAGCTCAGACAAGAACAGGGCTTTTATGCCATCACCTCTGAGGTAACACGGCAGGAAATGTTACACAGAAACATCTTTGTGCTGAGTGGACTCGTGCTGTGTTAGATGTAGGGAGAATCCAGCTGCCTTCAGGTTCCCTGGAGCCTAGCAGAGGGCTAACTTCCAGGCAAGACAAGGTGCTTGCCTGCCTTTCCTAAGACGGTGATGGACAAGAATTGTCCCCAAATCCCTAGCTGTGACAGTGACAACAGCTGCAAAAGACTGTTTAAAAGGTGATGAGATCATTTGGAAAGTTGTCTGTGAGAACACAGGTGAACCTGACACCTCTGAGCAGCTCTGCTGGAGGCAGGTTCATCACTCCAATGTAACACTGCTCATTTGAGATGCTGAATGGAAATGGCAGGATATCATGGAGCTGAGAGGACCAGAGCATGTATTGTGACAGAGGCAGGAAGGACAGCAGTCACAACACCATAAAATGCAAAGCACAGGGATAAAAGTCTTCCAGTTTCCAATATTCAGCTATGTATTATAGGGACTTTGGCACTTTCCAAAAACTCCCATAAGGCCAGAAAATTTGGGGAACATTGTCTCAGATGAGCTTATCTAAATATCCAAAATATCTAATATCTTAGTTATCACAAATAACTGTTCAAACCTAATTACAACTTAGGTATAATTATAAGCTAGACAGATACTGGCCTCCACTAGATGCTGAGCTACATTGTAGTGGACTTGCTGGAATTCTGATGGGTATAGACTTCAGTCTGCTATTTTCCCTTTCTTAATACTCCAGACACCCTCTGGTGTCTGAAGGATCTGTTATCAAGACAGAATTAGACCAACCTTTGACCTTTTAACATTAAATATTAAAAGCGTACTAGAATGTCACCTTAGATGCCTTCAGTGCTATAAATAGATCAATAATTATTTTGTGCAAGAAAGCCCAGACATTTCAGCAATAAACGATTTCTAGAGGCATGTATATTTTCTTCTGCTATATTAACTATCACTAAAGATCCAGGACTTCCTATGTGAAACCAAATCCCTTCTATGAGTCAGCAAGCAGCAATTCTACCAGAGCATCACACAAATAAAACTAAAACAGGTATCATTAACTGCTCCATTACAGTGCATAAAAGAGAAAATAATATTTTTCATCTAAGTTCTGCATATTGGATTACATCTATGCAATGCAGTTTGCCACTTCTAAGAAAAAAGAATAACTTCTACTTCTCTAGGCTGTAAAACTATACAGCTTAAGCCTTGCCTCGTTGTTTCTGTTAATTTTGGAGGAGAAGGGGGAAAATAAGATTTCAAAATGAGAAGGTCTCTTCAGAATACTGAACAGGTTCTTAGCCACTTGCCCAAAAAACATCAAAAGCTGCTTTTCACCCAGAGCTCCCCACCTTAGAATGACAAGCAGGATTTTTGCTTTTTAACAAACCGCTAATTTGATTGAATTGTTGATTTTGAAAACTAGCAGATCACCTTCTGCCAACAGTAAGAAAAATAATACATTTTAGGTATCATAAAAATTTTTATACATTCTACTGCTTCTGTACCAACACCTATCAAATGTCTGCACTCCCATACATATCTTCATGTTATTACTATCTAATCTTTTAAGATATAACCGTGTTCCTAAACAGTAGTCCCTGAGCAACAACCTTCTGACGTTGCCTGTGGCCAAAGAAAGCTGTCAACAGCAAGTAAAGGAATGTAAAGCATGTTTAGCAACACTTAGCTGCTTTGCTCACAAGCCAGTGAAGTGCAGAGGTTTTTATGTCCATGTCAGCACTTCAGACTTTTCAACGACACTGTTGCTGTTTGACAGTATTCCCAATTTTCCCCTACACAATTTGAAAAGATAAATGTCCCAAACTGTTCTGATTACATGCCTCATCGCAGCCTGCTGGATGCAAGGATGTATTTATTATTCAGCGTTCAACAACAGTACCTTAAAATACTCTATAGCAGCTCTGTCATTTTCTAAAATTCTTAAAAAAATATTTTAGTGGTATTTCTTGGTATAACAGCATGTAAGTCTGACATGACAGCCCTACGTTTATCTACATAAAGCAACCCAGCATGTTGTCAAGAAAAAGAAGTCAGCCTTTTCTGGGCTACCCAAGCCTTTCAAGGTCTGAGGGCCTGCTGTACCACAGTTGGGCAAACAGCAATAGGGAACTCTACATTAAAATTCAGAAAAAAAACACATTTCAAGCAGACATACGGTTATGCAGGAGGTCTAATTTGTTTTTCGTGCATCCATTTGCATTCTCCTTTGAGCTCTGGAGCAAACAGGTTTTGCACATTCCATGAGCAAATGAAGATGAACCCATGTCTGATAAAATGAAGAACCCTTCAAAATAATAATGCATTTTCATTTAATCTCAGGATTCTAAATTGTGTGAAGGTAGAATATCTCAAGTACTTCTACTGCCCAAATGAATGAACTCCAGAACATTTTCAGCTATTCAGCTACATCTCTTACAGGCAGAGCCTGAACACCCCAAGCAGGAGAGGCTTGAGAGTCTGGGATTTGCTCATTAGAAGAATGAAAGACTACAGTTCAGAAATTGGGCATGAAGCAGACCCTTGGACCAAGCTTCACCTCTCTCTTAAGCAGCCCCCTCCTAGTTGAGTTTAATTTGTTAATCTGTGTTGAACCAGCCACTGATAAGACACCTTCACAAGTGGCAGACATTATATTTTAAAAGAGAAAGGGGGAAAAAAAAATCATGTGCCAGACGAACAGATTCCTAGCTGAGTGGGTGGCAGCACACAACAGCACAAGCCTCTGCTCTGGAAGAGAACACAGTGATCTTGTGGTAGCTAAAGATGCTCTGCTTATATACATTGTCAAGGGTAGCAAGAACACACAGGATTTGATCTGCAATTTTTAGAGCCGTTTGCCTATACATGAGCTTTAAATGCTGTGTGCTCCCAGCTCCAAGCATTCCTTAGCACATCATCCAGGTTAGCAGCAGCCCAGAGTCAGTTACGAAACTCCAACCTGGCCCCACTGCTAATCCTTAAATTGCAAGGAAGGATTACTAACCACAATGTATCTGAGCATTTAAAAGATGATGTGGCAATAAAGGAAGCAAAACTAATCCTCCAGTGGCCCAGTTATTTTCAGAAGAACGCATCCTCATGCTGCTGCGTTGTCTCCTGCATGGAGATAGCATCTCACATCCAAAAAGAGGTGGAATGCATTAGCATAGCCATATGCTTTGTGGAGGGCTTGTCAGCTGAGGTGCAGAACTGCTGCTTTGGGTTCTGGAGCAGGATAACTCTGTGCCAGCCAAAATTTTTGTGTATGTGTCTGTTCTGCACCACACAGTGGGACAACAGCACAGAAAGCCCAGATTCTGTAGTCTGGTAGAATTAAAGCTAAAAAGATAATGCAGGGAGGATCTCTAGAAATACAGCAGAGAGGTAAATGCTGTAAGAGAAAATTTATTTGTACAGCTTGAGTGAAAACCAATGTATATTCACTGGCCATGGGGGAAAAAACCCAAACCACAACCCCTCCCCACCCCCCATATATACAAACTGTAAGAATCTGGAAGCAAAACACAATATCTGGAAACGAAAAATTTGCAACCAGTTTTAAAGATGGAGTGGGGTTAATTCAGGAGTGCAATACATGGCATAATTGCTCATCACTGGAGCACACTACAACTCAAAGGCTAAGGAAGGCAAAATGCCAGATAAATTGAAACTGAAATTATTCCTACATAGAACCATCCAAGTTGTGTATTGAAAACATATAAAAACTGAAAACCTGCGACAAGCCAACAGAAAAATACAAGTAAAGACATTCTTTAGCAAAGACTGCAATTTGAGCAGCCTTCTAAAGGAGCTACCATTAATCCCAACTACATTGAATAAACACATGCCATTTTCTCAGCAAACTCTCTGAGACTGGCAAAGTTGTGGCTCAAGACACCAGTACTATACTGAAGCAAAAGGATTAAACTTCTCTGTACACATCAGGCAAACACCTTTCTGAGCAGCAAGATAAATCCTTCTCCAGTTGACTACTCTGCCTTTACACTTTTACCATTAATTGCCTAACACTAAAACAATTCATAGTCTGTATGTACATGCCCACTGCACTGTAGAATGTTTAAGGCCTAATCTTGCTCTGACACTTATTTTGAGCCTCAAAATAACTTATTCAGATAGTTTTTCTGTTCTTCTGCTACCAGCTAGGCTAAGCAACGTGATTCTTAGTGCCTCCAGCAGAGCCTGCTCAGGCAAAACAAAACTCTTCCCATCTCCTGGGAGATCTCTGTTTCAAGCCAGCATATAATTCCCTATAACGTTCTGTTATTTGCTGTAATAATATGAAAGAGAGCAAATGCATGTAGGGGAAAGAATTTCACAGAGTATAGTCATCATGCACAAATTCTCTATCCTCTATTTGTTTGAAGGCTAGAAAGTCAAGCTGTTTCAGAGTGCTAATTGACTTCTGTTTTCAGTACCATAAAGAAAAGAAATATCATCCACTGTGGGTAATTAATTGCATTACATATTCACATACACCCACATGCGTTTGGAGAAGGAAAATGCGACTCCCTGACAGTCATGCTCCCCTGAAAAATAAAAATCCAACAGATATTTAGATTCCAAATCATCCAAAAGAAACCAGATCTAATTTTATGCTACTGTCTAGTACTGGAGGCAATAACCTTTACCTAAAAGTTTTCTTTGTAAAAATTTGTTCATAGGCACAAACCAGTTTTTTGTTTCCTTGCTTTGTAGAGGTCAGTGCTTTGAAGTCATCACAGTCCCTGAGCTTCAGTCAGGAAGAACACAGCTTGTTCTCTGTCTTGTGGGCTTTCTGTCTCCAGTTCATTTGAAAGAATAGCTCAGGAGCAGAATATAACAGTTTTTCACATCCAGAGTGAAGTAGCTCTTAAACTTTCCTTTGTTTGGAAAAGAAGGCTTGGAAATAGAAATATGAGCTAAGACAAAAGCAAATAAACAATGATGTCAATTGTTATTACAAAGCTAAACCATCATGCCATGTCCTCTTCATCTTTCTGATGTTTTTGGAAGGGGGGAAAATTCATTTTGTATGTAAACTTTAAGAGAGTAGAGTTGTTACTATACCTGCAGCTTTCTTTTTCTAACAAGACTTGCTGTAGGATTGTATTCAACTCTGAGACTCCTGGCATTAACCTCCATTCTCATTAACACTAATATTAACCATGTTTCTCCCTCCTCCTCGCAACATCTACCACAAAAGTAAATTAACTACATTTGTAAACTAAGAGTTGATGCGCAGCCTGCTCCCTCTAATGAGTTGCCACCTCTCCAAACTCAGCATAAGTGCCTGCAATCCCTGCAGCACACACAACTACCTTGCCTTTTTGTGTGGGATAAACCTGTGCCTGCAGAGTCAACACACCAAGCAGCGTCCTACCTGCTACGGGGCAAAGAGTTTTAATGCTATGAGTTAACAATTAAAAATAAGGCAAAATAATGACATCATGTTCCCCTTTTTAACACAGACAATCGCTTAATTTTGAAGCCTTGGCCAGTTCACTATTTGCAAAGACCCCAGTGCACAAACACCAACCTCTGCTTAGGAGCAGCTGTCACCATTTTCCTTTTCTCTGGGCAAAGGGCCAGACCACCTCTTCCCAGATCCCTAATTGACCATGTCTACCAACTTCCTTTTGAACCCTGAGACATTCAGAAAGACATGCTATTTAACAGGAACATTTAAAGGGACAGTAAATCTATCACATCAAAATCTAAGAAAAAATCTGGTTCTTCAGGCAGCACAAAGAAAATACAATATCCTGCACAGCTTTTTCTACCCTGCCTTCTCTACATGATGCTATTCATTAGAGCTGGACCCAAAAGGGAGGACTTGGAAAGGCCACAGCCCTGGAAGCAGGCACACATCGCAGTCCCTGTCCTCTTCCTTGTTACTTCCCACTCCCTCCAAGAGCCCCAGGTTCCTGGAATTGCAAGGAGAAGCTAATCTGGCTACTGAACAGCAGAAGAGCAAAATGGCATTAAATCCTCAGGCTTATTTCTCTCCAATTTGTGCACAGACCTGGTCCACACGTTGTCTTTGTTCTGTGGGTCAGCAGCAAACAGCTGCATGTTCTCCCTGGCCACCATTGTAGGCACCTAAAAACATGATGGATTTTATGGACAAGCAGTAGCACTCAACCCTTTCTAAAACTACTTCTTTAGAATTCTTTCTTTCTTTCTATAAATCAAGAAAGTATGGGGTTTTGTATATGAAGGGAAATATTAAACACCAAAAATAATACTAAAATTTCATACAACAAATCAATCTTTCCTTCAAGGAAGGAAAAGTCTAGTCTTTAATCTCATCTAGTCTTTTATCTCATCGCTACTGCAGCTGGATCTCGGAGGGCATCATGGATCCAGACAACATTCTTCAATGAGGCAGAGCCAGACAATGTTCTGGGCAATACCAACACATATATCACTGTTTGTTGCCCAGCTTCTCTTTCACTAAACCTCTGTGCTGAATTTCCCAAGCCTGCTACAGCACAGATCATGCCTTGTTTGCCTGTCTAAAGAAAACTCCCCTGCCAGCTGACTTATAGAGAGCCCCTTCTCTAATTCCTGGAAGTCAGCAGCACATCTGATGAGAATGAAGTGGAACATTAAGGAAAAGGAAGGGAGCAAAATCCTGTGTCCTAATATGCGGGTGAGGCACATGTTACATTCCTAAATAAGACATACAGATCTGTGTTGCTGCTCAGAGAGATCAGCACTCTGGGGAAAATCATAATACACTACAGAAGCTCAGTGTTCAACACAGGGAATACAGCGTAATTTAGAGCTACCCCCTTGATAAACTGGATTGGAATACATCTCAGGAGAGAGTCATATGTAGATTGAAAGTGCCAGATTTGAATTGAAAGTGTCAGATTTGAACAGAAGCCCAACACAATAGTTAAACAGATACCTCTTCACTCATCTATCTATTATTTTATGTTTAAATGAATTGCAGAGCTTCCACCGGATCAGAACTGGGTGTGAAAGATCTAAGGCAGTTTGGGACACAATAACCAGGATCAAAGCATCACATTTAGAGAGATGCAATGACTGTCGCTTGCCTAGAAGCATCTGCAGCTGTAGCCTTGTGAGCAAGCGAACAATGGCCAGGAAAGCAGAGGGGAAACAGAGGACGTTTAGGATTCATTTAGTTGCTGGTTGGTGGTGCCTTTTTTATAAGCCCAAAAACGTTAATGACAGAGACACAGGAAGGCATGAACTTTATTTGCCTACTCCTGTGCTTAAGAAAGAGAGTCCTATATTTTGTATCTATTTAAATGCCCAGTTAATTATTGCTACACAATGTCCCTAGCCAAATGCACCCCCATTTAGATTATTTTTTTTGTCCATAATGTTCCACTTAAACAGCAGTAATTTCCATTCAGTCTCAGCCTAAACAGTTTATCTGGAAGATAGCCCAATTAAACAGATTTTCTTATTAAGCAACGCTCCAATTAAGTGGTATACATCACTATCAGCTCAGTTTTTATGTCATTTTTACATACTGAGTGTAGTATAGGGAACATTTTACATTTTTTAGCTGGTCTGCCCTTGCACAAAGAAAGTACATTTTTACATTAATTAAAAAAAAACATAGAGATATGAAATCTAACCTAAATGGGAATACTTCTACTACAGTCCTTTTTGGAGTTTTGGGAAGAAATTACCCAATCTTCCTTTTAAGCATTTTATTGAAGCAGGTCTCTGAAGAGAAATGGACTCCTAGCATCCCAGTGCTTTCAGTAGCACATCTCTGTTGAGGTGGGAAGGGGCTCAGCTTTCCCCAGGCTTCCAGAAACCAACTTTGTAACTCACTCTGTGTTTCAGTACAGCATAGTACTTTTTCATATTAATTTTAATTAACTTTAACTAAACTTAATTAATTAATTTCATTTTTTTCTGTGGGGAAAAGAAATTCAATGACAACCCCGTAGTAATTTCTTAAGGCTAAATTTCTGGCACTTGGCAAGGAATCCGAAACAAGTATTGGGCATGTGCCTTATTTTTACAAGATGATTACACTTAAAATCAACAACCCCTGTGCATTTTATTAGATTAGATACTAGCTCATCCACGGTAGTAAAATTAAAAATAAGCACTGAAAATTGATTAGAAGCTGTCATGTGCATTAAAGAGTGTTTAGGTATGCACTGAGCACTACTCAATGCTGACCTTAAGACCTTACATGTTGTTTCAATACCAAACGTTACTTTTAAAATCCATTGCAGCCGAGCAACTGGCATCACATTGCAAACCACGTCTTTTTTCTTCTTAAGAAAAACAGACACTGGAAATGCTAAATCAGTTACCCTGTAAAACAATCTTCTGACCTAATTGTTCTATCAACTGCGAGCAACATGGGGCTGGGAAGGAAAACCTGTCACTGTGAATTGCCATTGTTTCCTGAAGGGGATAATAGTTTCAAGTTTAACATCATTATCTCGCTATATTAGACCACTTTTCCTATTTTATTATAGTAGTTCCAGCTTTAACTCCAAACATTATTTCCCAGTTAGAAAAGACACAGGCCTTGTGCCAGAAAGTTAAATGATTTGCTTTTGTACCATCAGAGGTTGAAACACTACCATCTGGTCCACCAACAAAGCTCCAAATTTTTCAGTATTCTTTAAATGGCGCATGCTGAGAAAAATCCTGGTCCAACTGAAGCGCAGCTCCCACCAATTTATACGAAGCCAGGATTTCATCCAACATGTCTCAGTGAGAACATTTTGCATTTCACAGAATCACAGAACTACCAAGGCTGGAAAAGACCTTGAAGATCATCAAGTACAGCCTATGACCAACACCACCATACTGTCTAGACTATGGCAACAGAATCACAGAACTGCCAAGGCTGGAAAAGACCTTTAAGATTTCTGGACCGTGCACAGATTTTGTACCGGCTATAACTGTGTTGGGTGGGTGGTTTTGAATTGTGAAGTAATATTCAAGGTGGACAGAAAAAAACCACCGGTAAGCAGCATGCTTTCTTGCTGGCATTTGCATAGCAGGAGATGGAGTATTATTCCACTGAAGGTACAGTGAAAGGAATGAACAATTTTTATTTTTACCAACTCCGTAATATTGTCAAAACACTGAGAAAAGTCCTTTCTTGGTATAATACAGTACCTCACTGTCAGCAATATGTGGATTTCTGGTTTTCCTAACTGGACAACTAATGTATTTCTTTTAAAACATACACACAGACACCCACACATGACCAAAAGACCACAGTCTATGAAAGCAAATTATAAATTCTAGAGTAAGACAGTGACATTTTCACAAGAAACACTTTGCCAAAGAGCAGTGCTTGCACTTGCTTCAGGTAATTTAATTTGGCTTTACACAGAAAATGCTCTACCTTGGAAATAAAAAAGGTTATGTAAGCAATGGTTTCATACGCAGTGCCACCATTTCCAGAGACTTTATCCTGTGCTTCACAGTAAGGTGACAAAGTCAGACAGCCAAGCTGGCACAGAATTCTGTTTGTGATATCACAATAAACAGATGAAGATAGAAACCTGTGCTTGCCATGGTCAGTTGTGGCTTATGACCAAATATATAGGCTATTTAAAGTTCATTTATTTTATTGTTTATACTAGAAATAAGGTAGGAGCTGCTTAAATGTGTATAAGCATGCAGACATGCATTTAAAGTATATTTAAACAAGCATGATTACTTTGTAAATAAGATTACTCTGAATATTTTTAGATTCAAATCAGTTCTATTTTCCGCTCTACCGGCAGTATTAAGTTTCTGACATTGGTGAAATCCAAACACACTAACTTAAACTTGGCCATTAGAGAATGATTTGTAATGAAACTCTTCTTTTTCACAGCAGTGGGATGCCAACTATTTTATTCTGAAGCTAGCCATTAAAGTGTACCCATGATGAGTGGTAATAACAGTCAGATTCTAGTAAGCCTATACAACATAAGGAGGCTTCAGTAATGCTCTGGGGGAGGTGGAGAACCCACAGGATTCCAGATCTATTGCAGACGTACAATGTGAAAAAGCTTATTTTACACATGTATCTTTTTGACATTTCCAGTTTCTAAAGGAACAGATCAGTGAGTTTTTCAGAGAACAGAAAAATCAGTATCAGGTATTAGTGCATCAAACAACTATTCAGTAAGATTTTTCCCTCAAGGAAAAAAAAAATGTATCTATGCTGATTTTTTATGAGTAATCTGACTTTTCATGACAGTAATTCAGAAATTCCTGTTGTAGGTTAAAAATTCCAAACATGCATTTAACATACAGAAATGGATCTGTAGGCATTAATGGAGTGTCTCCTAATGAATACTGAAAATAACTATTGCGTAGCAAGTATAAAAGTGTGGAACATCTGTATGTCATCAAACACATAAAGCTGTTAATTATATTAATTTCCTATTGTGATATGTTAAATATTTGGATGTAGAGTTTTTATGCTCTATGAGTAAGCATTTTTTGTAACATTTACTTCATTCCTAAAGATTAAAAACAGATGAATATTCCTCAAAAAGCCAGCTAAAGCCTAGGTCAAACTATTTTCCTTGATGGACAAAGTTGAAACAGAGTTAAGGAGAGATACTTCCATAAACATGTTTTAATTAAAATAGGCAACAGCTCTTTTTCTTGCTAGTTCTATGTTGTAGCAGCCTCATATTTCTCTGCAGGTAGCTGTCTTCACACAGCCTAGATTATGTTTATGGTACTGGAAAATCCAGCTGCCATCATGGAAACAAAGGGTTTCCAGTCTTCCCCCTTCAATAATACTTCCATATAAGTAAAATTTACATTTATTAATACCCTATATAAGTGCATATATATGGTATCACACATACATAAGCACCACATTCCTTTTTTAGCATCTAAAGTGGTACAAATTAATGCATACTATATTAGACCAGTTTCCTATGCTTAATCAAGATACAAGAATATCTTCTCATGTAAAATATATAGCAGTCCTGAATAATTTAAAAAGGCTCGAATGCTCTGCTCTCTTTGATATCTAGGTATTTCGTGACAGAAGAAAATACAAAGAACACCTCTTCCCTTCTTTGAAATAAAATTAAAAAAAAAAAGATCTTTTGTGGAACCTGAATTTTATTTACATCACATACAAGGAATCTGAGGGGGAGAGGAAAGGGGGAACTGCTCAGACATTTTGTGATTATTCCCGAAACAAACATGATGCTCCCAGAATTCCAAAATAGAAGAGACCTTTAGTAATGGTCTAGCCACATTAAAACAAACATACAGATAACTCTACCCTGAAGGGTCACAATAACAGGAAAATTATTATGTATTTAAATTGCAACCATAGTTTGTTTTATTTGTAGGTTGATCTAAAATAGTATATATTTTCCCTTTTAAACTAATGCACAGTATTCTATCAATTTCATGGTTTTCACTTAAATCTCAATAAATTTCTTTATTTCAATTTCTAGATTTTCTTGCATCTACTACTGAATTTTCTCATAACTGAAGGTCCTGAGTATTTTAAAGGAGTTAATAATTTTGGATGTTTGTATCACACTTGTATGAATAATTTGTGAAATAATTTGTGGTTTATTGAAAGTTCATAACCCATCATACTCTCACCCAAAAAGCTTCAGACCCTAAAGACACAAGAACAATTTTAAGGAAGGGATTTAAGCAATTTTTCTCTTTTTCTCTTAATTTTATTTGCAAATTAAAATGGCAAAACAAGATTGAAGCCAATTTTGTTCCAATTAGTTCTTTACCAAGATGAAGCGAAAGGAATCTACTCAAGAGTCATTATGAGCCCAGAACAGCAGTGGAAGTGATCAGAACTCATGTACCACAAGACGCCACATACAGTTTCATTTGAGCTTTTCATGTGGAGCTGGGGTGGGCTGTTTGAAGCATTATGCTAACAAGATCAAATAATCTGTACTTTTTCAAAGTAATGTTTTCGAGGCACCAGTATAACAGAATCATCTGTATTATTCCTTTTTTTGACTGGGAGATTGTTTTTAATAATTCAATATTTAGATTTGTCTCTTGTCTTTCGTATGCTAATCTAAAGAGAGCAGCAATGTCCATACAGCATACAGGAATGTTAGATAATGATACACATGAACACATGGGTGTTAAGGTAAACATTTAATTACAGCTTTAAAAGGCAGAAGACAAATATTTTTAGTGGCTTACAAGAAAAAAAAAAGCCAGCTTTAGTCTTAGAAGTACTGGCAGAGTACTCTGAATTATGGGTGTTTTGTCTTGAAACAGAATGTCTTAGAAGAAACAGGATCTGACATCAAAGCAACATTAAAATTCAGTTTAAAGGGGAAACTGGGTGAGCATTGCTTGGTGACAAGGCAGGTCCAGACAACCTTCAAAACCAATTACAGCATTACCTGCACAAACCTTTACGTCATTGAATCATAACATATCTTGGAGACAAAAAGCAGCAGAACCCCTCATACACATCTGTCGACAGTGGAGACTTCTTAAGGAAAAATTCAGAAAATGAGAAATGCACAGAAAGGAAAATTCACACACATCCCATAAGTCTGAATCTTCCCGCAACACGTTCTAGTGTTGGTAGGTTTTCCACATCTATTACATCGTGACTTTTATGACTGGAGGGTACCTGAAAATCAAAACCTCACTTCTGGTTCAGTATGGTTAATGTCTACCAGGGAGCTTGGTGCCATGCAAGTCAGAACTGTACCCAGCATCAACAGTATGGAGTGGTTACTTCAATAGTCAAGTACCTCTTTACATCTTCAAATACATCTTTTCCATTGAGGTCACTAATGGACCTGGTCAAAGTCAAGGAATTGTAAGAAAAATCCTATTTATGAGCAGAAACAAAGGTCATTTACTTGTAAATAGTTTGAATCTAAGTATTTTTAAGCAATTCAGCACTAAATATTCCAAAGCAAACACAGCCTGGATGACCATGCCATTTAAATCTTGCCTCTGAGTGACAGTCTGACACACCTTGCTGATCTCAGAGCTCTTTTCCCACCTTTCAATGCAGAGGCAAGCAGCTGGGCCATATCACAGAGGTTCCCTCTGGCTCCCAGCTCTACAGGTACTGACCCCATCACCCAGCAAGGCAGAGTCAAAATTTCCCAAGAACAGGCTCTTGTGTCACCTGCTGTGATAATAATCAAAGGGGAGGGGTAAGAAGCAGCAGCCTCTGGGCTAGCCTGCTCCAGCTGGGTTGGCTCCCACCAGGTTCCCACAGGCTTTCTCCTGAAAAAAAAAAAAAGTGTACAAATTCTTAAAAACCCTACAGGATGATGTCCCAGCTAGTGGGACCACCACAGTCCTCCCCTTTGCCTCCTACACAAAACAGGAGGACTTGTTTTAAAAACATCCTGAGAAATACATGTGGGAGGATTTAACAAGTGGTTTAAATTAAAATATGCTGAGATCCTAAAAGCTTAGAAAATCCTTTATTGGAGGGGAAAAATACTAAATAAATGCCTCCTACATCTTAACTGCTATCATGTGCAAATACTAACTTGTTATCTATTAAATTATATTAAGCAGATGTAATTGCAGAGGGGACCAGCAGAATAGAAAGATAAACCTTCTATATTTAATTCAGTAATTATTTCACACCAATTGGCTAGAAGCCAGATGCATTCTCATGTTTATTACAAATTCCAGTTAAAAAAGTCTTATTTAGCTATTTGAGTTGGTAACTATTGGCTCTTCCAAGCTTTCATTAATTTTATCAGTCCTGATGAAAATCCAAGACCAAAACTTCTACAGTTCTGTGCAAGTAAAAAGAGGTAAATTTGAAATACATCTGACTCAGGTCTCTCATTTTCATCTCCCAGCTGTATCCAATATCAAGCCTATTACCTGGAAGGCTGCACTCTCAGAGAATCACAACTAGGTTTTTTTTCCCCCCACATTTCATCTGGTTTTAACCTTTTCTTTCAAAAAACCATAAAACCTCCACAGCTGTTTGTGTCTGCAAGACACAAGTTTGTAGCTGTTGCTACTTCGGTATCTCACTAATCACTCTACCTGGCAAAGTAGAGCTGGAACCTGATTGACTCAAACCATTAATATACTTCATATACAGCCTGAACAGAAATTAATTCCATGTCCAGTTCAAGTCTTTTTGGACACAATTTAGTTGCCACATTCTTCAAAACCTACCCAGGCTTTTTATTTCAGATTCAATCTAAGGAACACCCCAAAAACTGATAACATATTTGGATTTTGCAAAACAAGTCCTTAATGGTCTGGTTTGTCCTCTACTCCCAGAATGACAACAAGGCCGATGGAAAGGGACACTCTCCCCTCAGATGCTCAGGTATCTGATGCAATCCTCCACCATAAGAAATATTCCACAAAAAAAGTTACGATCCAGCCTTTCAGTTTTACAAATCCCCCAATCAAAAAACGCCACTAAAGATTATTGAGCTTACTTAAGTTTACCTGAACAGCTAAAATGTTAAATGTAATTTAATCACTTAGCTTCCAGCATTGCCTGACAGCTTAACTAAGGCAATTTAATTAAAACCAACCGTCAGTAAATGATGCTATGAAAGGTCAAGCATCTACTATCCTATATAAACTGAAGAACTTGTCCTCAACACAAGATTCCTCACACCCTGCTGTTTGTCACTTGCTCAGTGTCCATCTAGCCCCAGCAATGACATAGAATCATAGAGTCATTTTGGTTGGAGAAGACCTTTAAGATCATTAAGTCCCATCATTAACCCTGCACTACCAAGTTCACCACTAAACCATGTCCCTGAGCACCACATCTACACGTCTTTTAAATGCCTCCAGGGGTGGTGACTCAACCACTTCCCCGGGCAGCCTGTTCCAATGCCTGAAAACCCTTTCAGTAAAGAATTTTTTCCTAACATCCAATCTAAACCTCCCCTGGCACAACTTCAGACCATTTCTTCTTCTTTGTTACTTGGGAGAAGAGACCAACACCCACCTTTCTACAACCTCAGCCACTGTGGGCGTGACCCCTCCTGGACCTCCCCAGCCCCATACATGTATACCACCTATATACCACACCTATGTTATACCACTCCCTGATATAGATTCACAGGTTTTAATGATAAAGGACTTCCTGAACCAGAAACAGCACGTATGTGTATTTAAGAGCTCTTAATAGATTTCTCCTCCACAAGTTTCTCTAACCAGCCTTTGAAATGATATGAAATCTTGGCAATTTATCATATTCTCAGTAGCAAATGGACTACCACATAGAAAGCAGGTACAACAGCAATGGTTCAGTGGCATACTAACAGCAAGGTGGGTTAGAGGAGTTGACACAGTGTTGTCACCTTGTTCTGAGAGCCAGCATCCCATCCAAAACCCTCTCTAGTGATTTTGAGTGTGTAAGACAAAACTGTAAATAAAGCCAGACATAGTATTTGACTTAATGCAGTGTGCAACCTTAAAAATGTGTTAATGCCAAAATAAAGTCCACTTATATTTAACTTCAACATTTTGTGCTGTGTCTTGAAAGACAGTCATTTCCAAAGCAGCCTGGAGTTTGTGTGCCTGGTGAAGGATGCCACAAACCTGGGTTGGGGTCTGCCTTTGTACTGTACCCTTGCTATCATGTATTCCCCTAAAACAATGTTGAGTGCTACACTGTTCAATTTTTGCTCAGCAGATGGGTATCTAAAAACGAAGCATGAGCATGGATACTGACACCTTTGTACATACAGAGACGCTTTCACACAGACATAGTCTAATATGAGACTTTAGAAAAAAGGATATTGATTTATTTACAAGTAAAATTACATACAGACTTTGTTGATTACTAATGTTAAATATGTGGAATCCATCACTATCACTGAAAAGCTGGCTGGAAGTTAACACAGTTATATAAACAAGATACCAGACATTTGTGCTTTAGATATCTCAATTCCTTTTCTTGATACATAGCTATTTAAGTTAGACATACCCTGTAAAGTTACTGAAGAACCTGATAATGAGATTTACAACCTGTTACCCAGATAGCTGACTGTGTTCATGCAGAAATTTTCACAAGACACCAGGCACACATTGATGTGAAGGCAAGGTGATTAGCCAAATGTTTTAGTTGTGATCAGAGAAGCAATTCAAGGGGTTTAATCAGATCCCAGTCATTAATCTGACTGAAAGACATGTGACTGAGTCCACTAGCCTTCTTTAAAAACTAGTATCACCAAGTTTGATTTTATTATTCATGTTTGCCTAATATCATTTTTTAGTTGCACTGCCATGGGGGAATTAAGTAGCTCATTAATTCATGGATGAAAATACTAATTTTGTTCCCTGAAAGACACATTCCTAGTTTTATTTAAATATAGGTTGGATTTCAGTTTCCTTTGCATTTGGAAGAAGAGAAGCAAGTCTTGCATTCTTATTGATTAATTAAACAGAAGAGGTGTGGCCACTAAGTACAGTATAGGTTACACAGAATCATTTGGCTTCATATGCAGCCCCTTTGGCATCAGCTCCTTTTCTGGAGCTAAAGCTAAGAAAGTTTTGGTCCAACAAAATACATTGTGAAACATGGTAATATTCTGATCTTACTAAGCATAATACACATTTTTCTGTGTGCCCGTGAGTGCTGTAAAAACACAAAGTGTTTTTTAAAAGCTGAAATTCTACCTGTTTTTAAGGAGAAACAATGGAGAAATGGGGAGCCCCATGTTCAGGGAAAGCACAGCCAATAAAAATAATGGCTCTCTCTGCAGCTCTGACTGCTAATCACTGAATCAGTCACACAGTGGTAAGGGTTGGAAGGGACCTCTGAAGATCATCTACTCCAACCCCCCTGCTACAGCAGGATCACCTACAGTAGGACACACAGGAACACATCCAGATGGGTTTTGAATGTCTCCAGAGGAGACTCCACAACCTCTCTGGGCAGCCTGTTCCAGTGCTCTGTTACTCTCACAGTAGTTTTTCCTTATATTTAGCTTGAACCTCCTATGCTCCCGTTTGTGCCCAGTGCCCCTTGTCCTGTTATTGGACAGTGTTGAAAAGAGAGTGGACCCATCCTCCTGACACCTGCCCTTTAGATATTTATAAGCATTGATGAGATTCCCCCAGTCTCCTCTTCTCCAGGCTAAACAGACCCAGCTCTTTCAGCTTTATCTCACAGGACAGATGCTCCATTCCTTTAATCATCTTCATGGCTCTATGCTGGATTCTTTCCAGTAGTTCCTTATTCATCATTAACTGGGGAGCCGAAAATTGCATGAAGTATTCCAGATGTGGCCTCACCAGGGCAGAGTAGAGAGGGAGGATTACCTCCCTCAACCTACTGGCCACACTCTTCTTAATGCACCCTCAGATGCCATTGGCCATTTTGGCCACCAGGGCACATTGCTGGCTCATGTAAAAGTTTGGTGGGGAAAAAGAAAGCTTTTTTGCTTGCTTTTTTGACTGGTAGTCCAAACGTAAGATGTGCTTTGTGCAAGAGCCACTGAGGGTTGAGAAGGCACCTGGACACAATAGACTCTTGCACTTGGATGGAAAATCTGCTTCAAGTTCTAGGACAAGCCTGGGTGATCCAAGCATCACAGGTTTGTTTTTTTTTAAGAGCTAAATTCTCAGCATGCTGCTCCCAGTGCGTTGTTCCAGAACACGAGGCAGTGCTCCAAGATGAGAAACTAGGAACCAGAATGGAGAGGTCTGCACTGGGAATATAGCAATTGGGAAAGGCAGACCTGCAGATATTAATGGTACATTTTGTAGGCTGACTGTTGGCAATGCCCAGCTGCAGTTCAGAATCAACAAGGATGAAGGAACATTTGACAGCTCACTTCTTCCAGAGCCAAAGGCAAATGCAGAATGGATTCATCACTTTGGCCTGTATTCCTGAAGCTGAATGACTGCCAGAAAAGAGGAGGTCTTCACATATTAAATATGACAGATAGCCACCAGCAGAAGATAGTCACATTAAGCCTGACATTATGATCCCAAGGTGTGGGATACTGTCAGCTCTCTGTGACAGAACCCCCCACCAGGGACAGCTTTGTCATGGCAGAGCTTGTGCTGCTTTCAACAGGAAGATGCTTTCTAGAAGTGACAGCTACTCAAACTATAATGAATAAAATATTAAAAATATATTTCTAAAAGGCTAGTCTAGTAGAATAGGGGAGGACACTGACAGAATGATAAAATTTGACCAAAGCGAACTGACCAAGAACCAGACAAACTCATTGAAGGGTCTATGTGGAATGTCAGATCTAAAGAAAGATCCAGAGTAGGTTTACTGGCCCCCAACACACAGCAAGTTAATGCAATCACATTGGTTCATTCTGCTCAGCACTATTCCAGAAAAAAATTTCCCCTTTACTTTTCAGAGAAATTACTAAGGCAAGCATTGAATTTTTCCTCTGCATTTTCAAATTACTGAGATTTTAAGCCTTTTCTTTTCACAAAGCATTTCAACCTGACAAATTTCTGAAACCAGAACCTGTTCATCCTACCTACAACAAGACTGGGAGACTACATAGTACAGAAATCTTAAAACCTGTGCGATCTTGTCATCACCAGAGTCGTCTGTCAGTAGGTTTTGGAACCTCTAACTCCAAATAAAATCCACTGAAGCTCTTCAGTCTCCAGTGCCATGCTGGCTATGAGGAGCTCAGACCTCTACAGCTGTGTTTGCAAACATGTGAAGGACATAGTTACAACTGTTACGTTAGCCAGCAGTAGTAGAGCTTACAGGTTGAACCTATCCCTCTCGAGTTACAAGGAAAAAGAAAGGAAAATGGGAAGAATGGCCCCCCAGGCATGACTTCCCATAAAAATATTACAATTTGGATCCTGCAAGCAGGAATATGAGACCTGTCACCAAGTAGGATCTGCTGATTAGCTTTGTTGGGGTCTCCAGTTCGTCTCCCAACAACTTACCACAATTAGGTAACAGAATCACAGAATCATTTTCATTGGAAAAGACCTTTAAGATCATCAAGTCCAACTGTTAACTCAGCACTGACAAGTCCACTGCTAAACCATATCCCTAAGCACCACATCTACACATCTTTTAAATACATGCAGGGATGGTGACTCCTTCAGCTACCTTGGCAGCCTGTTCCAGTGCCTAAGAACCCTTTCAGTAAAGACATTTTTCCCAATATCTAACCTAAACTTCCCCTGGCAAAACTTGAGGCCATTTCCTCTTGTCCTGTCACTTCTTTCCTGGGAGAAGAGATCGACACCCACCTCAATACAACCTCCTTTCAGGCAGTTGTAGACAGTGAGAAGGTCTCCCCTGAGCCTCCTTTTCTCCAGGCTAAACAACCCCAGCTCCCTCAGATGTTCCTTATAAGACCTGTTCTCCAGACCTTTCACTAGTTTTGCTGCCCTTCTCTGGACTCACTCCAGCACCTCAATGTCCTTCTTGTAGTGGGGGCCCAAAACTGAACACAGTATTCAAGGTGTGGCCTCTCCAGTGCAGGGTACAGGGGGACCATAACTTCCCTAATCCTGCTGGCCACACTATTCCTGATGCAGGCCAGGATGCTATTGGCTTTCTTAGCCACCTGGGCACACTGCTGGCTTATATTTAGTTGGCTGCAGACTAACAGTCCGGGTCCACCTGGGCAGCTTTCCAGCCACTCTTCCACAAACCTGTAGCATTGCTTGGGATTTTTGTGACCCAGGTGTAAGACCTGACACTTGGCCTTATTGAACATCATAAAATTGGCCCCAGCCCATCGATCCAGCCTGTCCAGACCCCTCTGCAGAGCCCTTCTACTGTCAGGCAGATCGACACTCCCTCCCAACTTAGTATCATCTGCAAACTTACTGCAGGTGCACTCGATCCCCCCACCCAGATCATGGATGAAGCAAGATATTACATGGAACCAGCCCCAACACTGAGCCCTGGGGAACACCGCTTGTGACCAGCCACCAGCTGGGTTTAACTCCACTCAACACAACTATTTGGTCCAGGCCATCAAGCCAGTTGTTTAACCAGTGACCAGTATGCCTATCCAAGCCATAAGCAGCCATTAGAAACACTAACTTAGATAGCCCGACTGCAGAACTTGCTTGGATGCACAAACTTCATCACCTTTTTGAGTGATCATTCTTCAGTTGAAGATGGACATTTTGGGGAAAGAAAAGTGATGTTAACTGTTTGCGAGCATGTAAACAAATCAGGACTTTGGAATATGGCCCCATAGATTGTTTTGTTTATATTCTGCATTTTCTACAAATAAAGGATAGTTTCTTCAAGCTAAATAAATTTCTAGGCAGTTAACCGGTCTTCCTATTATCATTATACAGCAACTCTGAAACATTTTGAAGTATAAACAGATAGATTCCCATGCATCCATTCTAACAGCACCTCTGAATCTCTTAATCTATGAGCTTCCAGTTTTGTTCTGTATCCTACACAGCACAGACATACACGATGATGGATGTTGCAGGTAATTGAAACTAACAGCATTACACCTCCAGGTAGCATGACATCCTGTATACATTTGTTATCTTGGTAAGAACTCTTCACTCTAATAAAAACATTTCACATTTGGGTACAAAACCAGATTAGACTTTGGGCAAGACTTCACAAACCTTCCAAAGATAAACTTCCCTAGTGAATAGAAAATAATCTGCTTTTCCTAATCCAAAAGACAAAAAAACAACACAGCACTTGTTTAAATAAAGGATTTCCTATCTGGGACTGTTTGTGCAAGGATGCATCTCAATAATCAAAGGCAAAGAAGAGGCAGGAAAAATTATCAGCATAGAAAAAGACAAACTACATAGTTCTGCTGCATGTTGGTATACTTTAATCAGGTTTTAAAGCTTTCATAAATTTCAAGTTGTTTATTATGCTGGAAGAGCATAATTCTGACACTTTCATTAACAAAACACAGAAACAAAGTACTCCTTTTAAGGATTTGTTGTGGTTGTTTCATCATGGATTCAAAAAAAGCTTCTGTATGCACAGAAGGAGATAGTATCCTAGCATAAGAAAAAGCCAGTTGTTTCAAGAACAGTTCCATTTTCTGAACTAGGCATAATCTAATTGCAGGTACTGTTTCTTAGTTATTAAACTTAGCAAGCACCTCATTGAGAACCCTCAGCAGACCACTGAGAACCACAACAGACGTGAACCTCGATGAAAACAACTCACTCCTAATGGAAAGGGAGGCACAGCAACATGCAGCAATATTCAGCAAAATGATCTGAAAGTATATGAAGTCTCCAGTCTGGAAAAGGACTCTCATGTCCTGATTGTACCACTGACAGCCTAATGACATTGGACAAGTCTTATTTTTAAGCTATTCCCTCTCATTTTTACTGATGGATACGTGGATAAAGTATTTATGATTAAATACTCCCATGCAGGATAATATACTAAGGGTGTGTTACTTATCACTTATATAACACCAGGATCATTTTTTTAAAGAGGATTGTGTAATATAAAGGATTAACATTCTTCAAAACAGTAAGTATATGCAGTACAACAGCAGCTAGAGGCAGGCTGGTGGGCTGATCAAACCCTTCTTCTTCTGGCTAAAGTGCCTTTATGAATTACTTTAACACAGTCAGCACTGAGTAAGCTGGGACTAAAGGAAAGTGTGTGAAGCAACTGCCGTGAAGGATTGAAAATCTACTTGTTCTGCAAAGATAAATAATCAAATAATAACAATAATAATAAATCCATGAAACATTTAAACAGATTTTTTTTTTTTTTTTGTAACTGCCAATGATGCCACTAAATGTTCTGCTGAGGAAAAAGGGTTTGCTTAACAAAACTTTATAAATAGACTTCTCCCCTCATGTTGTGTGTGCTTACTTCAACATTTTTCCTCTCTGCCAGGGCAGGAGGGAGCTCTGTGCCCATGCCTAGCAGGAACGTCAGGAATTTCAGCTGACAGAGAGCCTTACAGTGAACAAAGCTTTAAACCTCTCATAATTCTTCTGCTTTCTAGCAAAAGCTTTGCACTCACCCACCTTTATTTTTGTCACAGTTGCTAGGATGCCTTGCCTTGGCGACAGACACTTGAAGTATCTATGATGTGAAGACAAAGCTGAAGGCTTGCTGCCATCTCAGCTGCTTTGCATCTTACCTGCCTCCTCCACTGGACACAAAGAAAAGATCTCAACCTCCCATCACTGGGGAGGGAAGAAAAGTGCCTCTCTTAATTTGGGCACCCACCCCAGCCAAGGCAGAGGAGCAGAGTCTGCCCTATAGGGAATTCCCCTATTCTCTGGGGGTCAATATACCAAAGCAGTAAAAATAGATCGTGCACATTACTGCCCAGGACTGTGCTTGCTTTGACTGCAAGATCTGCCTCCTGCCTGGGCTCTTGTGACCAGACACCACCAGTATTTACAGCTGAGCAGAGGTGGCCAGAATTGGCTTCCGAACACCGTGGTGATGGTGCCTTGGTGAAGCTCATGCAGATGCTGGCAGAGACCATGCTAGAAACAAAGCACAACCGATGTGCAAGCTTGTTGAAAAAGCGCATACAAAGAGGGCTTTTCTTTTAAACGTTGCTCATAGAATTCTGCATTTTCAAAGGCAATCACAATAGGCATTAAACATCTGTTCTGAAGGAACTGTCCCTTATTTACATAAAATTTATATGCCATTCCAGAAAATGAATGCTTTCTGTGTATGGTATTGTGGAGGAGGAGCTTTGTCAAGTTGGATTTATCCAAATAACCTTACTTGCTTTACTTTCTTATTGAAAAAAATTTCATTGCCAGACTGACTGTAGTAGGAAAATTACAATGTAGTGCCACATCATAGTTAAAAATCCTTTTGACCGATAATGTTTGATGGAAAAATTGTTCTGAGCATAAAAGAACAGCTGCTTACAGCCATAGCCATTCTCAGTGTTCATGCCAGTGAGCCATACTTACTTGAAAAGGCTATTCATAATGTGAATAGTGCTTCATCTGAAAACTCTATTATACAAGCCAGTATATATTTGCAGCACAAGGGAGCCCCCCACACACCCTCACTGATTTTTTTTCCCCTTTATCCAGCTTTACTTGTTTTACAACCTCTTTTTGTTACATTAGCGGCTTCACCCCTCTGAACACTTCTTGTTTACACATGTTGCCCATAACAACAAACACTAAGCAATTCATAATATAAATAGGGAAATGTATATGCAGACTGGTGTAAGAATTAAAAAAAAAGTTTTAGAAGGTAACATTCTCAGAAATCTCATCTGTATATCCTTTTACAATCCAGTTTTCCCCTTAACAGTTGCTGTGCCACCAGACCCAGGAACGGGAGCATCAGTTGTAGCACTAGTGTAGGTAAGACCACTGGAGCCTTGACACAACTTTTTTCATTGTGGTATTCAGCTAGACTAGACAGCAATGACAAAAGTATCAGATTTGCCCAATCTACAAAGACAACAAACATTTCCAAGTACCTTCTCATTAGAGGGGGTATCCTGTGCTTTGTGCAAAGCAGGACCATACTTTCTTACCAAGCTATGCCAGCTGCATCTTAGCCTCAGAAAGCATTCCTCCTGCCCATGTCTGTGCTGTCTATGCTCCTGGCAGCAGAAGCAGCCATTTAAAACTTCTGGCACCATCCTTTCCTTGACACCCTATGAATCAGGTTCCCTCAGAGAGCACAACAGTAGCAGTCCAGTCAAGTTCCCCATCCAGGCAGCAGCTGAAGATTCACCCCTCCCTGAAAAGGAGGGGACTTCCCTGTTAAAGAGGAAAGTGTCCTGCAACTCTAAATTCCCACCAGCTGGAAACCTGCAGAGATGGCCATGGAGCAAACCAACTGGGCTTGGTCATCACTGCCATACACAAATTGTTTTATAGACGTTTCAGCAGTTCAACATCCTTCCTCTTCTCTGCACCCTCTCCAGCACCTTTATGTCCTTATTATACTGCGGCATCCAAAACTGCACACAGTGCTTGAGGTGTGGCCTCACCAAGGCCGAGCAGGATCACCTCCCTGGTCCTGTTGGTCACCCTACTCCTGATGCAGGCCAGGATGCTGGTGGCCTTCTTGGCCACCTGGGCACACTGCTGGCTCATGTTCAGCAATTTTATGTCATAGTATCCAGAAAAGGAAAAAACTCATCTTTAAAATTAAAGTTTAGAACTTGTGTTCTACAAAACTATCACTTAACAGCCTCCTGAATTAATCAACAGTGGATTCCCAGGCTAGGTTCAGTTCTTCTGCTTTCCAAGTTTAAGAATTGATAAAAAATCTAAAATTCATAGGTCTAGTCCATTCCATCATGTGTAATACTCTGTTTTGGCATAGGTGTGATGAAAGAAAGAACTAAGATATGGATTACAATATCAGTCCTAAAATGCTACTATAACACTATGTGGCTCTATTAAACAACTTTTAAAAAGCTAGCAACTTCCACATGTGCTGAAGCAGTTTACTGCTAGAATCATACTTGGCTGATATTTGATTTACGAGATAGGTATTGCCTTACTGTGTCCCTACTGAAGGTTGGTACCTTGACAATCAAGGACACAAAACTAATTTCATTTTTCTACTCCATTCTCATCCTATTCTTAAAACATGACTACCAGTACTCAAACTAACCGTACTGCAATCAAGGCTGCAAAAAGCCCTATTACATTTAGGTTTGAAGATAAATTATGTCAGCTACAACATGGCAAAAATTATGCAAACACCAACTCTACCATGAGGACATTCCTTTTTCTCTATCACATAAGGATGCATTTTCAACTGAACTTTGAGATGTCATAGCCACTGCAAAATACACAGCATGTTTACTTTTAAAAAGTTTGGGGTTTTTTGTGGAAGAATAGCCATTTCAAGCATTTTAATCTGTACCTGATCAGAATATTTTTTAGAATCGATGAAAATTGTCCCATTTTTATCTGGACAGATATCTGACAATATTGGTAAGTTGTTGAGTAAGGCTAAAAGCTTAGGCAAACAAGGTTTGAACCATCTAATTGCCCATCAAGAGAGAAACAATCCGTTTGATATCGTTTGATGCTGGTACTGATACCCTACTCCAGCCAGCAGTCTGTATAAATGGCACACTGAATTTCTCCTTGGGGTGACAGAAAACATTTATTTTGATTCCAGCTTGTCATACAGCAAGCAGTCTCATGCCTCAGAGTGTCTTGACTTACTCTGTTGTCTAGCATAGCACAATAGCTGCTCTCAACACCAACACTGGTTGCTGACATTATTGTCAACCCCATTTGCAAACACCCAACTCAAAGTGATCGCTGTGGATGGCAAACACACACAACAAACTGGGGCTGCTTGACAGCAAGCCTACCTATGAGAGCTGGGTCACACATTCACTGCCAAATTTTGTAGTTTGTAACATCTAATGGTAACATGCATAGCAAATCACTTATGGACAAAAAAAGTCATGTCAAACCAGTAACGGCTTATGATGCTAGTTAAAAAGCCTGCTGATTGTCCCCACCATTTTGAAAGTTCTTCATTTGCAACAAGCAGCTGAACTTCTGGGACTCTCCTTGTTTGCTGTTTTGCACTGCTTTCTTTTCATACCTTTGTCTTATTCACTGCCTACATTAGATGGTTGTCTTGGGCACCAAGAAGCAAAAGGAGGGTATCGATAGTCCAGCAACGCTAGATGTATCACACCTGTGAAAAGACTGTCTTTATATTAGACAGCAATGCTGCTCCTCTGAAGTCCTGGGGAGCACTACAATCCATTTCAGAGCTAAAAGAGGTCTTTGGAGATCAAGCTAAAGTAAAGATGTTTGAACTAATCTTCCAATGACTGGAAATTCTTAAGCAAAAAAGAAAAAAAATAAATTATTACTGTTAACAGTCCAAGGAAAAGATTCACCAATCCCTCAGGTATGACGGAATATTGGATACGCAGTTAGTGTTACGGAGATAAGAAGAGAGGATGCTTGTTCCCACACAGAAATTAATGAGTACATTTGCTAGGGATTAGTTTTCACAAATTCCAATGGTCTTCTGAGTTTAAGGCCCAAAGCTGGTGCTCCAAGTTTTCTGCATTAAGCTAGATCTGTTTACCCAACCCATGAAGGTCAACCCTTCAGAAGGTCAAGAGGTTAGTTCCTCCAGAGTTGGCTCTTCTTCTGTTTCCTCTTTGTAGACACACAGTCAGCTTGAGGTCAGCATAACTAAAACTGACTTCTTGCTCCCAGGCATATCACTGTGATCTCTTATTTATTTCAGACAGTAAATTCAACATCTGTTTTGGACTGTCATAACTAATACATCACTTTTTACAAGTCGTAGCAAGGATCAGATCTCTCCATCTACAAACCCAGAAATCTTACCTCAGTCTAGTCTCATTATCTTCCACATTGACCATAATTATCTTCCCTAAGTGGCCATGCTGGTAGTGTGGGACACTACCAGAACAAATTTGTCACACATATTAAACACATGCATGCACAGGCATATACAAACATATAACCCAAGATGCAAGAACATCTTCAGGATCCTGCTTTTACACATGACTTCAAGATAAATTTATTCCTGTGGACTCCAGTTCTACCCCACTAACATATTGCTTTGCTTGGTCTAGAAGCACAAAGGCATTACACAATATAATCAAACTGTTGAGATACCAGATGAAGTAGTACAGATGTTGCTGTATATATTTTTCACAGATAATAAAGCGGAAGAACACAGTTGTTAACTGCTTAGCCTAGAAGTTACACAAGTGTGTGAAAGCCAAAACTACATGAAAGGCATTTGACAGTAACCCATAGTTACTGGCATTTGCCAGTCTTTGGTCATGGCCAACCTGGTATTCCCCATTTGTCAACCTAAAGTCTCAAGTCATTTGCTTTCCCCTGCTGGGCATTAAGCCACTTTATTTGCTTTTCTTGAAGCTATTCATAGGTAAGCTTCGTCTGCATGAAAAAGAAGTGTGATAAACAGTATATGGACTTCAATTTTGGTATAACCTAAATCAGTTACAAAAACAACTTCAATCAGTTGAGTTAAAACAGAAATAAAAAAATATTCATGGTACCTTTCCATTAAATCAGCTTTAAAGAACTTCCTCAGATCAAACTGTCAGTGACTTTTCTGAAGCCTTTTGCTAAAGTTGAAGAAGATAGATCTGGGTGAGCATTATTCTCCAGGGTGCTTCAGCAATTATTAGCTGCAGAAAAAAATACAACTGCTGCCTAAGCCAGGAGAACCATTTCATGTGATAACTGTTTCACTTTTCTTAATGAAAATTTAACTTTTTCATGAGGCCCGCAACTAACGGGAGATCTACATCTCACTATTAAAAACTGAGTATTATTCCTGGTTATGTTAATAATAATAAAAAAGGGTAATGTTTAGAAAACAGGTCTTTATGCACATGCATACACACACAAGTACAGAAGGACTCAAGACTTTCTTTTAATAATATATAATAGAATTTATACTGTTTTGTATTTTCTAATGCACTGGAAAACTCTCTCCTTCCCTCCAGATGTCAACAACCTCCACAACTACTCTTCCTCATTCCAATACCCGAATCACCAGCTCTTGCCAACTGGAGACCTGCCAGTTCAGGAAGAGGACATCACTGCCTTGAAAACATGCAACATGAAGAAGCAGTGGTTCACCCTTTTCAGTTAACAACGTGCACCACAGTTCAGGCACACAGTGCGACCAGATCCCCCATGGCAACAGAATGCCCATTTCAGATAACTAGCAGAGCGCTACCCCAAAAATGTCTACATGGCCTTTAAGATCAGTCACCCATAATTGGGGACAGGACACTGCCAGCCAACTGAGAACAAAAAAAAATTATATGTGTGCACCCCTTAGCACAGCACCCACAGCCTGAAGCCTATGGTAAGCGCAGACCCTGAGGAAGATGTTAAAGCAGTCATGCTATTTTTGGACTGGAGCTTTTTTTTTTTGTGTCCAGCCAATCTGGAGACCAGCTAGAGGTAACATTTACCTACAGGAAAGAGCAAATAATTTGAAAGGTTTAATTACCACCTCCCCTTTTCTAGTAAGGAAAAATTAGTTATATTGCTGAGAAAATACTAATATATTGTTTCTTATTTTGCATGATGACAGTAATTGGCATGACACTAATGCTATATTCAACTGTTCACTGTTAAAAACAGACACAGGTGTAATAAGTATAAGTACAAAGCAAAAAAAAAATCTGTTACTTTGGGGAAAAAGGAGGGAAAATCTGGATAGGTACAGTTTGAGTTTTGAATGTTCATTAATCCTGGCAGATTTTCATACAGTACGATAGAAAAAACCTTTGAGAAACAGGCACACCTAAACAGATGTAAATATACATATATATTTATTTATTACACAAGACCCAGTAATAGTTCAGGTGATCAGGACACTATTCACAGAAAGCAATGCTGACTAGTGCCTTTGCTAGACAGCTCTACTATACATTATATATACATCTGAGACTACTAAAGCCAGGTCTGTGTATTAAACAACCTCTGTTGACCAGAGAACACCCTGCATGTCCTTCAGATATGAAAACAATGTGTCAAGGACACATTGTAAATGGCTTTCTGAACAGAACACCTGTCACAGTACGTGAAATATTAAAATGTAAAGTTAGTAACTCCGTAACAGACACCATAATTTACAGAGAAAAAAAGATTCTCTATATTCTATATTATTTTTATATATATATTCTATATGTAGAATTTTCTCTGTTCAAGTGTCTCCCTAGCAGAGGATTTTTTTGTTTCCTAAAGCAAAATTTTCTCTACTAAACTGTTACCTGACATAATGTACTAGAGTTAGAAACATCAAACCTCTACAGCATCTATTAACCTATGAACCATTTCCTGTTATACTATTAAAAAGCCATGGCACCAGTGCATTAAGTATGGTATCAATGCTTTAAGTAATAGCTGAGCAAAGATACAGGCACTGGACAGATAATCAATAAGATTTAGATTTGCCTTAGGCAGAAGATATACTATAATACACCATCTTACAAAGTGTTCTGATATTAAGAAAAAGAACTAATAAATGAAATCAATGAACCAGTTTTGCATTCCCCCTTTAGATGTCTTTTATGAAAAAAAGAAAGAAAAAGTAACACCTTTGGAAACAGATGTGCATTTTTATTCGTCTGGATTCTTACTGTGAAGCCTGCTGTGAGGCACTGTGCTTATTTACACTCCAAAGCACTGGAAAGAACCTGAGTTTCACAGTGTTAGCCCCAGTCTTTCCTCCATTAGAAAAATGATTTGGTTTAAAATGAACCTGTCTCCCTGGGCATAGAACAGATGCACATAGAAACAATACAAAATACTAACGAACAAGTTTGCATGGCAGAATGAATGTTAGTTGATGAATGTTACTTCTTTAAATACTTAGAAAATAAGGAATACTTTGCAAGGCAAATGAGGGACTGTTACTTGTCTGTTGCTAAATAAAAAAATAATAATGTTGAACATTTTGACACTGGAGTCCCAGGGAAGATGTAAAATATTAGTGCAGCTTGTATGAGTTAAATAAAAACATGACTTCAAATTATCTTTTAACAAAGCTCCATGAAGACTAGGTTGTATGAAAACTGAAAGAATGAGGGAGTATCTATTACTCTTTAGTAAAATCTTAGGCATTCTCTCATCAGAAGAAGGAAAAAAAAGTAAAAATTAGGCACAAGTTACAAGAATAGCAGCAACTCAGAGAAAGAATGGAAGTGCCACAGTCAGTCAGGTGGAGACAACATACGGGGCTGTCAAGAAAGCAAATATATGTGCAGCACAGTGCTGCCTCTCCTTTTAATCTTTTATAAACTTAACAGAGCATTTTACAGGGAGGATAAAACCTGCTGACCAATGGAGCCATCCCAGCAGTGGCATTCCCTCACGCTCAGCAGGGCTTTATTGCCCTTTTATCAGAGTGTGTACTGGGGAACTGGGCCAGCTGCTGCTTGTGCAGGACCAGGGGATCTACACAAGGGCAGAAATGCATCCCATACTTTACATTTGTATCATAACTTTTGCCATTTAATTAAGAAAGTGGTCATGTCATCTATTGCTAGCTGCATGCATTTTGCCTGTGTGTAAAATAAAGATACATTTACCAGGGGAATCCAGCCTCAGCACTGCAAAATGAGAGGTTACCTAGAGAATCACCTGAAGTGGCAAACGGATATTGAAAAGGCCAGTCTCTGTGCCTGCAAGCTGCTTTCTTCCCCAGACACACACACCAAATTCACGTGGCTATCAACTGCACAAGAAGCCCACGTGCTTCTCCCTCCATGGGAAGGATGAAGGAGCAGACAGAACACCTCAAATTTACAGCCTCCTCCTTGTACATGACCATGTGCATGGAAGTCGTACTCTCTCTTTTTTAAACCTACTTATCAGCTACAAATTAATGTATTGATTTTCAGCATTATTTTAACATAACTGACCAAGCAGACTTCCAGATCTTCGTAAAGGATAAAAAAGCCCAACAAAAAATATCTAGGAAGCAGATCCCTACCCAAGAGCAAAATGTCCCTCTGACCAGGTTCAAGAGGCACTTGAAAAGGAGTTAAACTAAAGGTCACAGTCGCTGCCACCATCATCTGTGTCTAGGATCTGTACATGCAAAGTATCGTACCTCACACCAGTGTCAGCCGTGACAGCAGATTTATGCAAAAGTAACTAAGAAATAATAAACCAGAAGTAATTATGGGGGGAAAAAAAATCATTGCACTGCTTATGAGACATTCAAACTTATTTAGAAAAGGATCAAAGTGTCAAAATGGAAGCTGGAACATGATGCTAAAATAAGGAAGGAACTGGCTAGTCTGAGTCATCTTATATTCTTAGGTTTAACAGTATTCTGCAAATTCATACAACTTGAACATCCTTGCTGGCAATGCCACTGACAGTGCCTGACAGTAGTGTTTTGCCTTCCTGAAGCTTAAAGTTGCCCTAAGGCACTAATTTCTCTACTAAAATCTCAAAACTCACAAGCCAGAAAAGCTGCCACTTAAGCTCTGGATTCACTACGTAGCTATTTCAACGTTTTGGTGTGACTTCATTCCTGCTCTAGAAACCTTCATCATAAGTCCAGAGCAGATGACTGGATCTCTGCAGTACTAGATCTCTGCAGTTGTTTGCAGCCATCTCCATCTGCTTCCCACTTCACAGGGATCCCTGGTAGTGTTTAACAGAAATATCAAAGGTAAACATCACTGGAATGTTTTTGGAAGACAACCTTTGAACAGTAAAAGAAGAAAAGAGCTCACTTTCTTCAGTTACCAACTCCAGAAGATTACAATGTGCCAGCACACAGTGTGATTATTTGGTATTTTTCTGATTTAAATTGCCCAATGAAAAGCCTGAAAACAGTAATTGAGTTTTATTTCTAGTGGTTTTATTGAGACAGAAGACTGCTTCCTATGCCCATATACTGAGATGTTAATAAAACACATTGACATCAATTTCTCATATAAATGAACGTCTTCAGTGTCTTACCTCCCTAGGAAAAGTCTAACATCAGTTATTTGCTTACCCTTCTCATGTTAACCACAACATAATTCTAATCAATGCAGCTTATCACTGATTGATTAGATTGATCATTGATTAGATTGAGCTTATCACCCAACACCACTAATCACTTATTATAGCATTATTAATGTAATAAAGTACTGACATTTGATAGCTTAATTATTGAAATTTGGCAACTTATTGTGACAAGGAGTTTTTCTGCAACTTTAGAAAAAAAGCCCAAGCTGCCTCTTTTCTGCTGACCAATACCAACAATGCACAGTCTGATGAGGGCAATTAACAGGGCTAAAAAAAAAAATAAAAAAGCAAAACAAAATCACATTCGTAGTCAGGAAAGCGCGTAAAAGTGGCTTCTTTCTCTGCTGACTGACAGGTTAACAAAAACTTCTGGCCTGAAAATCACAGGAGAGCACTGAAACTTTTAAGTGATAAGAGAACAATAGGTAACTGCAATTAATTGCTGAGAAGTGCAAAGGCAGCACTGCAGTCCCCAAGGACATGAAGAACCGAGGCAGAATTCAGCATGAGCTCCATCCATCAAGCACTGAGACCAAAAGCGAACACCTACAAAGCGGCACATGTGAAGGTCACCAGATAACAGTCTGAATGATTAAACACTGCTAGAGACTCTCCCAGCTCCAGTGCCAAAGCACACTTGCCGCGCCACCATTTACAGGTCTCCCTGTGCCTGTACAGCCATCTCTGTCTTTGAATTCTGGCACCAGCAACCCTCCCCGCTGGACTAAATCTCTCAGATTTGAGACCTGTGATGCGCTTCAAGAAACGGCAGTAAAAACATACGTAGAAGAGCGACTCGTGGTTTCCCAGGTGCTGAGCTGAGCCCACCATATCTTAGCAGACCTCAGAGATGAGCTCCAACCCCACTGCACCTCCAAAAGGAGCTTACAGAGTTTTGAAGTATGTCACAGAAAAAAACACTTACTTCTTTGCCTCTTTCCCCAAGCAAATCTGGCGCAGCTCCTGCAAGCACCAATGACCATGTCATGAAACCTTGTGTGTGCTGCCTCTGCTCCCATGTCTGTGCATAACTCTCCCTCCCTGCTGAAATCCCCTCTCCCAGCACTAGCAGTTTGGAATAGCAGGGCACTGTGCCCAGGGATTGCAGAACTAAGGCTAGTGCAGGTCCATGAAATCATGGTCCGTTAAGTGATTTCCCTCACATGTTATTTGGGGATAATAATTAATTATATTATTTATCTCATCACATTTAACAATACACTTGTGTATTTATATATACACATCCCTTTACTGTGTTAGAATATTTTAATAAATACATTATTATATAATGTAACAGGTCCTAATAATTAGTACCTCAGATGTAGGCTCTACATTTGGAAAAATACTATTAGTGTTAAAATTCTTTCCATATTTGTATCCTGTAGAAGATAAAATCAAAAATAAAAAAAGACAGGATTCTTTGGGGATAGGGGGTTGGTTGTTCATTTGGAACAGTGGGTAGAAGGGCATTAAACTGATTTACTAAATGACAAAAGTTTAAGCCAAGGGAAAGAGTTTCCTAGGGTGCTTCCCCTATTACCCCCATTTTCCCCTCTCTTTTCATTGTGGGCAAAGCAACTTCATGGTCTGAAAGTGCTGAACTTACAATGTTCTAAAGCTTTAAATTATGAACTAAGCATTGGACTTTAAATCATACAGCACTGCCAAGCTGGAGCAAATATTAAAAAAAAACAACTTGTCTTTTTTTTATTATTTGTTTTTTTTCTTTGCCTACTAGAAAACAAAGTTGAGATTCAGATTTTGTTTTAAGAAATACTTTTTCTTTAGGAATCCAGTCAAATTTCCTTCAAATTCAGTTCGGGTTATCTATATTTTTTTTTTTTAAATCTGATTTTAAAAAAAATTTTTCTGAAAATCCTAAATGTGGTAGCTTAGGTATTTAGAACATTAGCTCTCTCTCAAAAATAAAAATGGTCATATTTTGACTAACTCATTCTGAGGTTTGAGGCCTTCATGGCCCAAATAAAAAACTGCATAAGATTAAGAGTAAACTGAATTATAGACAGCAGTGATACACAACAGGATACATGTACTTAACAGCTTCAGATTGACTAAAAAAAGCAAAACACTGCACAAATTTATCCAATGATGCACAAATACACATGATATTGCACCCAAAACATTACTTAAAATCATTATTATTCATGAGAAAAGCAGTAACAGGTTAGAGAACAGAAAAACTGAAACTGACTTAATGGGCAGTTAGGCAACATTTTTCTCCCTGTTTAGAAACAAAGGCTTGATTTGCCACATAGTAGTCACACTCTGCTCTGAACACCAAATGATTCATTTCCTCACAAACTTTTCTACCGCAGTCAGTGTATGTATCATCAGTATGCTTCATGTGGGCTCTAGCTGTGCAGATCTAAATGCAATATATACAGTATATAAATATTTATAATTTACAGAACATATCCCTTTCTATAGAGAAATACATAAAATTATGTTAATTATTACAACTGTGCAACTGAAGTAGGGGCAAGCTTAAGAATGACACCTCCTAACAGCTACGTAACAGGAAAAGACTTAATGGTGCTACTGACATGGGGAACTGGCATTAGCAGTTTATATATGGCAAAAGTAATGGATTGAAATTTCTAAGAGCTGCACAATAAAGATGTTAATCACAGCAGAGTCCATTATACAATCTGTAAAGAACTGGTTGCATATCTGTAACAGTCATTGCTTGGGCTTTTGTGGGTTAACTGCTGGGCACTTGGACTCCATTGTGAGTTACAGGATACTGTCACGCTTGCCACATACAATAAAGCTCTGCAAAAAGAAATGTTTATGACAAATTCAATGTGCAACTCAGTTGTGTGGCTGGGCTGAGCCAGTCTGGTCCCCTGGAGAAGTAACATTGGACACCTGCAGACAGTTGTGCCCTGTGCCACGATTGAGCACTGATACCAAACACTGTAAATCTCAGAGACCCAAAGTTTCCCAAAGATCAAAAGTGGCCAGTGAGACAGACTGGTCACCAGGACAAACAAATCTTGATGGGAAGAGTCAACACTGGAGAGCATCCTGGAAGCAAGGAGCATGTTTCCATTCTATTTGGCAGAAGTAGAACCATAACATGAAATTATGGCAAAACCATAAGTCACTGAAGTTGGGTGTCCAACTTAAAGTATCTATACTTGCTTTTTTTTGGATTACTTAATGCTGTGTGATTCTTGACACCTTTAAAACAGTGTTAAGCTTATATTAATTGGATTTAATCAAAATTTATTAAAATCAGCTAAAACTCATAACTGAGGCACCCAAAAATTGAATAATGCTCAAGTTCAGACGCCATGTGGCCAGGTTAGTTGAACAGACATAGAGGTACACAGAAAAGCCATGAAGATGGAAAGGAATCAGCTACCAACAACTGGAGTTTCTTCAAGGTATATGCACATTCACATATTCAGTGTACATCTGTGGACAACCTCTTCAGTAAAAACAACACCCTGGATTCCAATATTACCCATGGGCAGCACACTCATTATCCCTCTGTGTCTCAGTGAAAAACAACACTGACATTAAAATCTGAGTGAGATTTGATAAATGAAGATATGAGGATGAGGTATAATGAGGCATTCCCACCAAAATACTGAATGGGATTTCCCATAATCAAAAAAGAGTCCAAATCTGACCAAAAGATTGTGATCAACCTGCTGCCATGAGGCTGACTCATGACAGTAGACAGCCAAATGTAGCACTTGCAAATCTGTGTATTTTGCATGGTTCACCTAAGTAAGCAGCCATGTTCACACAAGCACAGGCTTCCGTCCTGTCCAGTGCTGATGAAACATCAAGGGCAAGTAAAGCAGGGTAAGCAGAGGTTGTCCTCCAGTCCTCAAAGGACCTATCTCCAGATCAGCTGCCAATCATTAAATCTAGGACAATACTTGCAAAGCCTGGCTTGCAGTGCACCATTGAAGGAGATGTTTCTTATGTTCAGTGTCACAGCCAAAGAACCAAACCTTATAGAGACCGAGCTGCAGGAGCTCTGCTGCCGCCCAGAGAACTGCCCTTTGCTAATTGGTTGCTGCTGTAAGGATAAGAGCCATCCCACAAGCCTAAAATTGATAACCACTGTCACAAATACCTTGGAAGAGAATCTCAGAGCCACCTAAAGCTGAAATGGTGCTACCCTGTACTGATTTTGGGTAACGCTGCAGATAAAATGATGCAAAATGGGGTCTAGCAGCTGTTACCACTACCACCATTCTGCCTGTCCCACAAAAGCATTTGGCATGCTATCAGAGTCACAAATGGATCTTCATCTTCTCTTTCACTCTGACAATGTAGAACAATTCCATAAAAATACCTGGGCTGAGAAAAAAATTACTTAAGTGACTCTTTGGCTTACAGCGCAGTTGCCTCTTACTGCCACAGCCTCTAGCTGGAAAGGCCCCTAAAGAGTGCCAGGAGAGGTGAGCTTTACAGCAGCAGGAATCCACCCTTTAACAGCTGGAAAGGGTGTTACAGCAGGCAGGTGTCTGAGGAGGCATAATCCCAGCCCAAACTGAGCCTTTGCTTCACATATGAAGAAACGTTTGTGTGCTCCAAAGCTTACCTACTTTTTTATCCCACATCTTATCTGAGGAAACACAATCACCCAAAGAATGCAGTTTGTCAGATATCAGGTGTTGGTATCAGGATACCAGACCCCAGTAACTCGTGACAGTGTTCAGCAGGCTGTGTGGGTGGTTGAAAGATTAATCTTCTTGCCAGAAAAAACATAGCAGGGCTGTTTAGTACAACCCACCCTTGCTCTCTCAACAGGGGATGTTGGAACAGGGTGGTTGGGAAGAACATCAAAACCCACATATATAAGCTGAGGGATCCTGTCCTTCCTCCAAACACGAGCAGCAGATGAAGCAATGACTGCCAAAGCTTCTGGGATGAGAGCAAAATGGCACCATTCTTCATTATAGCCCCCAGATGGGCCAGCGAGCGTAGGCTACTGCAAAATATCTACCAAGCTTGGAACAGGATCCTGCAAGAACAAGAAAAATCAGCCTCTTTTTTTTTTTTCTCTTAGCAGTTTATGTACTCTGACAGCTCTGTGAAGTCTGAGTACAAGACTTCTTCTCAAGAAAGGTATGAAAAGGTGCCTTATTATGAAAAAATGCCTTATTTGCCACTAGAAGCAGAAATAAGAAGCAAATTATTTTTTATCTTCTTGCCATAAGAGGCAGCCCCTTTTTGTGTCATTTGCAAGGGCCAGGGAGGTACTAATGCTTCACTGGATTAGGTAGAAATCAGAACCTGATCTTTTATGCACATCAATATTACCCAATACAGCAAAAATCCACATATTTTTAAAAGTCAGAATCGCAATAGCAAGCCTTAATTAGTTTTTGGTGCCTTTAGCTAAGCTTTTCATTTGCATGTGAGAAAAATGTTTTAATTAAGCCACCTTCTGCCTCTATTTCACCAGATATCTTCCTGCTTCCGCACCAAATGCCACAGATGCCAGAGACCACAACTTCCTTCAGTACACAGCCATCATTCTCACTGAGGGCATATCCACTCTGCACACTCAGTAAAGCTTGGGTTATGTGAGCAAGAGAAAATTCAGTAATATCATTAAAGATTGAATTAAACTAAATACATGCAAAGGAACTAAAACCTTACAAGGGAACTTAGTTCTGGCACTTCCTTTCGCCTGCAAATCTGGCAACCCCCTTTGCCAAAAAACAAACAAAAAGACTGAAAAATTCTTCACTTGCTATCTTTTCTTTTGCACATCCAACCAGGAGCAGTGGGGTGCAGTATGGTTGTCACATCCCCAGCATTGATCTCTGTTATCTGAGATAATAGAGCAGCTGATTGCAGTAACAGGTGGTCATTCTCCACTTGACCAAGAAATCACCTATGACGGCTCTCCCAAACCAGGATTGCTAAGACACAATCATGAGCTCTTGGATCAGGTTTAGAAGACCATGAAATCTTCTGAGGAAAGAGACTGCCATTTCCCTCCAAACTTTAATGATTTCTGTCCCATAGACTCTAATGTGACTTTCCTAGTCATGTGATTTCATCTCCCTTGGCTCTCTGTCATCTTCTCCTTACTTTGACAATCACAGTTTGCACTTGTCAAGGTTTCAGGTATATTGGGAGTCTCTGCCAGCACCTTGACTTTCTGCCCACTAGCTTACTTTATATCCTACTCCTTACCAAGTCCCAGTCATCTGCCCCAAAGTCTTCGCTCCTCTTCACATTCCTCATGTCCACTGTTCATGTATTATCTTATTAATCTCATAGTCCAGTTTCCTTTGATACCTGTACCCATGGTCTCAAATCCCTTCCCTATGTCACTTGGATCTCACATTCCTCCCAAAGTTGATCCCTCAAATTTTCTGCCCAACCACCAGCAGAGGAACCTCTTTGAAAGAAGAGAAGAGTATATGTCACTATTGAAAATACTTTGTATTACTGGGTGTTGAATAAACATGTAATTTCTTATTTTGTATGTTGACGTTTTCACAGAAGAATGTGTAAAAACTACAATATTATGAAGAACTAAGACAGAAAATCTGAGCAGGTTTTCATGATGACAGTAAAAATGCAGATCTTTGACAACAGGACACTGTCTTAGCAGGACCTGAAGCCTAGATACAAACCAGAATGGCAATACCATATTTCCAAAAGGACTTAGGATTTTTATTACTTTTTTTTTTTTAACAAGGCAAAACAACTAGTCTAATTCTCAATTAATTACTTGGCTGAATTAAAACAAAAATTAACCTTAGTCATAAATACATGTGATGAACTACAGCCCACATGGTTAAAACTTGGCAAAATTATAAATAACAGAAAAGACATTTTACAATAGTGAAGACAGTTCAATTTTGTTGGCAGATAAGGTCACTCAACCCAGCTATATCACATCTGTGCAAACACATACCCATAGATACTATAGATTCACACAGGTTTCTAGCAATATTTTTCTCTTCTGGGCCAAACTGTTCCACAGATCACTGTAAATGCAAAATGTTTTTTTTCCTATGCTAAAGGGTTTCAATTGTGGCTTTATTAGAGGCCACAGAAAAGGACAGCATGTTACTTTGAAGAAAATAAACTTTTCTTTGAAGAGCAACATGAAAGTCAGTATCTTGTATGGTTCAGTTCACTTTTATTCTTTTCATCACACTCCTGCCACATTTCAACTGAACAATAAACGTAATCTCTTAGGTGCAGCACTCCCGGACAGAAACCTCACCACAGATCACTAGATTGAGCTGCTTTATGAAGTTACCAAGTCTGACTGCTGACTTTGACTGCTGACTTTCAAAACATGCTGAATAATGAAAATATTTCAAGCAGGTCAACAAAGTGCACGGCATTTTGCACAGCTGAACACAAAAATGTGGTAAAAGCTTTTACTTATCTGGATAATTTTCATATTGCTTTTCTCAAGGCAAAAAACATGAGGAAAATAAAGTTTGCATATGTGTTAAGGTTTAACCATTTCAAAGCATCATTGGAATTGAGGGTAGAAAGGCTCTACAGAGAGACCTGGACAGGCTGGAACAATGGGCCAAGGCCAATTGTATGAGGTTTAACAAGGCCAAGTCCTTGGCAAGGCCCTGCACTTGGGTCACAAAAACCCCAGGCAACGTTGCAGGCTTAGGGAAGAGTGGCTGGCAAGCTGCCTAGAGGAAATGGACCTGGGGTGTTGGTTGACAGCCAGCTGAATGTGAACCAGCAGTGTGCCCAGGTGGCCAAGAAGGCCAATAGCATCCTGGCCTGCATCAGAAATAGTGTGGCCAGCAGGATTAGGGAAGTTATGGTCCCTCTGTACTGGAGAGGCCACATCTCGAATACTGTGTTCAGTTTTGGGCCCCCACTACACAGAGGACACTGAGATGCTGGAGCGAGTCCAGAGAAGGGCAGCAAAGCTAGTGAAAGGTCTGGAGAACAGGTCTTACAAGGAACATCTAAGGGAACCGGGGTTGTTTACTCTGGAGAAAAGGAGGCTGAGGGAAGAGCTTCTCACTCTCTACATCTACCTGAAAGGAGGTTGTATTGAGGTGGGTGTCAGTCTCTTCTCCCAGGAAAGTAGTGACAGGGCAAGTGGAAATGGCCTCAAGTTTTGCCAGGGCAAGTTTAGGTTAGATATTGGCAAAAATGTCTTTACTGAAAGGGTTCTTAGGCACTGGAACAGGCTGCCGAAGGAGCTGGAGGAGTCACCATCCCTGCATGTATTTAAAAAATTTGTAGATGTGGTACTCAGGGACATGGTTTAGCAGTGGACTTGTCAGTGACGGGTTAACAGTTGGACTTGATGATCTTAAAGGTCTTTTCCAACCAAAATGACTGTATGTTTCTGAGATGTGAAGCTTTTGACTTAAGGGATTTGACTGTATGTCTTGGAAGGCAGTCAACGGAAAAGTTGTAACGACCCTTACTTTGCTGTATCCCTCAGTCCCATGAACTAAAATCAGATGAATATGACACTATTTTCTTATATGGCCTTGTTAGAGGCATGAAACTTGTATATCTGTAATTTGGCATACAGCATGCACTTACAAAGGAGAAACTGAACTATGTTTAAAAGATGTATTGATGTACTTTATGCATTTATAGTAGCATCTGAATTATCACTTAACGTGTTGTGCAACTGCAGCCTAAGTCACTTACCCAGGATAGTATGAAGTGAAATCTTTACATTTTTTCTTCCAAACAAACTTAATTAACAAACCACTGCAATTGAACCCATGTGACACACTGGCTGTTGAGCAATATTAATTAGAAATTATTTGTCACAAGTCAGTTTTATTTCTTTGTAAGACTTAATGTATGTGTAAATGCTGAATTTAAAGGTAAATGCTGTATGCATCTGGCAAAATATATTTTAACTCTTAAACAAAAGAACAGTGTGATATGCCATGCAGAGAATCGAAAGGAGTAAAAGTCCCTTCAGAAAGTGGTGGGCTACAATATGCACAAGACACAAGTCACTGTTTCTTAAAGACAGAACTCACAGTCTCCATAGAAAAAACACACTTTTTATCCATCACTACTTGATTTAAATAAAACTAAAAATAGAATTTGGCCCTTGTAGTGGAAGCACTAATGTAATTAAAGTTAACACTGTAACTTTAGGTTGCCTTCTATAATTTTATTCAAAACCAATTAATTCTAACATGCACTTCATACAACTTTCTTAAATCTTATTAAATACATGGAATGAAAGAATATATAGGTGTTGAGAGCATCTCAACAGTTACACCACACTGATGGAAGCTATTCTGCAACTATATTGCCCTGAGATTGTTGACTCTAAAGAAATTGACTGTACTCTTCTAACATGCCAGTAGTAGGTTTTTTTCATATTTGCTGTAACTCTCTTATTTGGGCCTTTATGGAATAAAGGCTGTGCATTTGTTTTGTGCAAGGCAAAAAATATACATTGCAATGATCAGAGTTGGCAATTTTCAAATATGAATAATTCAGAGTATGAAAAAAAATACCTTTTTCACCTCTTGGCTTGTGAGGACAAAAAAAACCAACAGTCATTGAAACTTACAATGTCTATATAAAAATTCTGTAGATGTTAGACTTCACTGTTAAACAACCAAATACATTCATATTCATAAACGCATCATCACATTTCAATCAACACTTCTTATGCCGCATATTTCTTATTTTAGAAGAGCTTACCTGACATCTACAGTAGGAATATATTGAAGTAAACCTAAGCTACATTACTTACGCAGATATATAAATTTTAAGTGACTGAGAGAGCTGGCAAAACAGACTAAGAGGCAAAGAAGAAGAAACAGCAAAAGTTTTTCTTATTACTGTAACCAGAAGTAAAAAGGCTGCTTTGCAGTATCTGCAATTTAATTTAAATATTATTGCCTAAGTAGCAGTCCCTTTTAAAAGCAAATATATTTACTTTAGGTTTTCTGGAAATGGATGAAAAAAAAATTTAGATTTTACCTAATGCATTACCAATTCACCACTGCTACTACCTGCATAACTTCACCAGACAACAGACCAGAATAAGACCTGTAAGGAGCAAACTTAAAAAAAAAGAAAAGAAAAAAGCCTATGACTTAGCACAGAACACAGCAAGACATTCCTACTTTATACCAGCTGTGTTTGCTACAAGTGTACTTTAAAAAATCTTGTTACAGAGCATATAGGAAAAAATAATCATCGCTCGTAAGTGTGAAGCAATTCCCTCTAAAATGCATGATTGCCCAAACGGGTATTTGAAAAAGGTATTTTAGAAAAGGATGCTCCGAGACACATTTTCTTATTGGAGGAAAAAGACCCAATAACAACCACCAGCAAGCTCTTCGCTACATGCTGTATTATTTAACTGATTTCAAGGCAGTTCTTGTGTTTATCATCAAACTGGGTCATAAATAATTATACAAATCACTTTCATATAAAGTTTCAATACACTTCACAGTGTTAAATTCAATATTATTGTTGCAATGAAATATTAAAAAACAAACTCTGACAAATTGATTCAAACTATATAAATTAAGTTACATGCAGAATTGCCGACTACTGCCTATATTAAAAGTATTAATGGCTTTGTTGAAGAAACTCACAATAACACTTATACCCACTGATTAATGTTTAGATATAGGTAAAATAATTGTCTATGCAAGGTGCAATTAGGATTATTTTAGTGATGGGAACTTCTTAAATGTGCATTACTAAATACCAAATAAAAGTCATTTCTGACTTCAATTTATCATCTTTAATCTGTTCCAATATAGGACCTGCTACATGTTACTGGTGTCAGGTAGCTTAAATAGCTCAGATCCTAAGAAAAGAGCTCTTCTCATACAACTGCTATACAACATTTAAGGTATGTACAGAACATCTGTATTATTATAAAATCATATTATCTATTTATTAAGAGAATACATGTTATTAGGCCTGTGGTTGCAAATTACTCTTCCCTTTCTCCATGCCCCCATCCCCCACCCACCCAAGAGCAGATCACTTTCAGTGCCATTATTGTCAGGCATATTAAATTTTCAGGATGCACAGTTGTGGTTTCCAGGTCTCCATTTACCCCTTGAACTGTGTTTATAACTGGCCATTTTTACACTGGAAACTACAGAGAAGCAGATTTGTAATTGACTCATGTTAATACCAGCAAAATTAATTAAAAAAAATCCCAACCAAACAATGAACCTTCATTTACTAGAGATCTCTTAATGACAGAGAAGATTTGTATTACACATATTTCTACCTATAAAATAGACATTTTCTTACTGAAGAGACTGTGACAGACAAGAATTTTCCCATGCAAAAATAAAATTACCTCTAGCTTACCTGCTCCAGACCTTAAGGACGGAGGAAGGCACAGACACGATGTACCACTGCCTTTCAACCGTGAAAAGCGGCGGATTTCATAGCTCATTAAAACGTGATGGCAGTTATATGATAAATGGCTTACGGGAGCTTAAACAAAGCAATGCTGCTCTGAAGAGCAGCATCGTGTGTAACAAAGTCATCTTTCTGACAGCTCCTGCTTCCAGCAAAGCTGGAAGAACACAGGACTCCCTGGGAAAATGCTAACAAAGGAAAAATAGAAGGAATTTGAAAGAACCAGCCCAGCCATTGAATTCCCCGGCAGCAATAAAGTAGCGCCTTCCGAAAATCACCCTCACACCTTTCCTTGAACAAAGACAGCTAAATATCGGTAGGTAACTACTTACATGTGATGGGTTTTTTTTTTTTTGCTGTCCTCCCTGTGCCTCCGCCTGCCTCTCGCGTTATACACCGCCACGACTGCTCGGCGCTGGCATTAATGAGCGCAATGCCCCGTGTAGCAAAAACCGGCTGGGATGGGCGACGCGAAGCGGCACGGACACGGACCCGGACCCGCCTTCAACACAACAGTAGGCGGCCCCGCACGGCAACCGCTGCCGAGGCACGGCCGGTACCGGGCAAAGGCAAAGCGCTGCCCGAGCGACGAGGCTGGGGTGCGGAGGGAATGCCGCGGGGGCTGCGGCTCCCGATTGCCACCAGCACCACGACGACCTTTGCGCGGGGGGTAAGGAGGGCGGCAGGATTCCTCCTACCTGTTCACCCTCTCAGAAAGGAAGAGTCGGTGTCTACAGCCGGTGCCGCCGCCCAGCCCGTCGGATGCCGCCCCCGCGGCGGCCGCCCCATGGCAAAGCGGCCGCGGCCGCTCACGGGCGCCCCGCAGCGCCGCGCCCCCGCCGGAGCCTCTCCTCGCCCTCAAATTAGTAGTGTTGGGCTCCTGCTGTTAGGGAAGGAAGGGGTGAGCTTGGATTTATCCGGATTCTGAGAGATCCCACGGATGTTCGCAGCATTTAGCGCCCCCGCCCCCCCATTCCATTGCTCAGAGGGGAGAGGTCCGCAGCTGTGGCTACACCTCGGCTCTGAACCCTTATTTGCTCTTAATCTCACAGCGAGACCAAAGGTTGAATCCACCACCTGGCTAGCACTATAACCAGACAAATTTTTATCCCCTTCATTTACTAAAAAATGGTAGAAACTACAAGAAACAAAAACCGGCTGTTCCCCAACGCAGCAGCGCAGAAAACAACCTCCCATCTTTCCTACGTCCTTAAATCTAGTATTTGTGTCAGCTCTGCTAGGGCTCCACTCTTTCAGTTTAGCTATCTACACCAAGATTTTACTTAGTGCTAGATGCAGTTTTCCCAAGTTTCACAAGGAGAACACTATGAAATCAGATGCTGCACTTAGTTCCATCCACACTTGGCCATTTTCTGAGCCAAAATTTATTATGTGCTTCATGATCTTCCACTGCTAAGAAAGATGATGGGTTTTGGCAGACAGTTCTCCAGATTCAGATGCTCCCAGGACAAAAGGGCTCTACAGCTTGGGATCCTGTCGCTCCTTAACTTCTTGGCTTGCTTAGAAGTGGTCCATCTGTTGTTCTTAGGGGGAACTGAGGCTGACAGAAATACAGCACCCGTGCTGGGTCAGAACAAAGAGATAGCACTTTTTTTTGTCCCTGACCGTGCCCAACACTGGATATTTTAAAGGAAGAATGCAAGTTTAAGCAAGCATTTAGTGATACTCTCCCACTTACTGATTTGCAGTTGGTTAATTCCTGAGTTAGAAGTGATATTTGTGCAAAAATAACCTAGGTATATATGACCCTGAAGTAATTATTAATTGCTAGAAATCACTTTTTCACCTGCAGTGTTCCAGAGATCTAGTCATACAAGCCATAAGAGGTGCAGTCAGTTCCCTTTTCGGGCCCCTCATGACTAAAGCCATAACATACAGGGCAAAAATAACTCAGAAATGAAGCTCATGCACCATATTGAGTATTTAGATTGCTGTAAAGTACATTGACTGCTATCATTACATTAGCAATTACATATATATATTTATATTCAAAATACATGGTTACAAAGCACCTCAATTATCAAAACTGAATTTTGCATCACCCCTTTGAAAGATGCAGGGGTTTTGCTGTGTTTTGCTTTGCTGCTATCACAGCACTGACACATTTTTAGGCAGTAGAATTGCATGGTATAGATGGAAAACTTAAAAAGTAGAAAAAAGGTGAATCCAGCCTTTGCCAATTCCTTCAGATCAGTCAAATCACTCAGTTACATCAGATCTTTCCTGACAAAGATCAATCTTTTCACTTTTCTGGAAAAGAATATATGATAAAATTCGGTGGGTTTTTTTTTTTTTTTTAAGAACCAACAATTTCTGGAAAGCAATACAGTCACAAACCTCAGAAGCAAAGTGATGAATGGGTGTCATGGGCCAATATCAAAAGCTACCAGCTTTTGTGGGGAGAGAAAGAAAAATTATCCATTCCCCGCATCAGGCTTCTAGAACGCATGGCTTTATTAGCAATTCTTTCATTACGAGTTTATTAGCTACACCTAGAATTTCTATGGAGAAACCCGAACCTGTTAATTGTGTGCCATGATCACTAAGAAAGACACGGGTCCACCAGGTGGCACAAATACACCATGAAAAAGCAAGGAGCAAGCCGGAGGGAGGTGGGGAGCGGCTACCTCCTATTCCATGTGTTTTATTTATGCAAAGCAAATGGGTACAGATAAAGACTGCACACACAGCTATAGTCCAGTAAACCACACATCTCTCTTGAGATAAAAAACAAGCTCAGATGTCAGTGTGCTCCTTTGGACTTAAAAGGCTCAATAAAAATCTCCCCAATGAGCAGTATCTGCTCCTGCAGACCTTGACTTACAGCTGATGAGAATAATAGAATCAGAACTAACCACCCTGCAGCTCATTTCTGTGTTTGCATTCAGGAAAACACAGCTGTCCCTGCTCAGCAGTATTAAAACCAAGAATAAGCCGCTGACATTTTTCCTACTTTATTCCATTAGCCATCATGCCATTTCAGTTAGTTTAAGTAAATAGTCTAATTTTTGCACGACCTTGAAACAGTAAAGGACACACCACTGACAAACCCGGTGGAGTAACTCTGCTTGGGTGATGCTGTGCTAGCAGCACACACAGGTGGGATAGACAACTATAAGGTGATGAATACCAAAAGTCACCATCTACCTGAGCTCTAATGTAAATAAATCTAATATTGAGACCAAAACAATGGCAATTATTTTTGTGCTCCTAATTTTTAATAAGTCAAATATCATAATATAGATAAGGCACAATTCCACTACAGCTGGATAGGTAATTACCTAATCACACTACTGTTAGGAAAATTTCCCAGTCACAGAATTGTTGCGCCTCTGGAGACCAACTAGTCCAACCCCTGCTCAAAGAAGGGTCATCTACAGCAGGCTGTCCAGGACTGTGTCCCATTGGGTTTTAAATTACTGCAAAGATAGGGACTTCCCAGCCTCTCTGAGCAGCCTGTTCCACTGTTTGTCCAAAAAAAAAAAAAAAAGGCCTTTTTCATATGTTTAAATGGAACTCCCTGTGTTTCAATTTTTGTCCATTGTCTTCTGTACCTTCTCTGGATACCACTGAGAAGAGATAGTCTCAACCTTTTTACTCCCACCCATCAGGTATTTATATACCTGGAGATCTTCCCCCTACACGCACATTCTCAAGGCTGAACACCCCCAGCTTGCTCAGCCTCTCCTCACATAAGAGATGTTCCAATCCCTTCATCACCTTTGGGGCCCTTTGCTGGACTTGCCAAGAATGCCCCTGTCTGTGTTGTATGGGGAACCGTACAGAAGACATGGCATTTGGGGAGGCAGCTATCTTGGGCAAGTCATGTCTGCTGAGGTGGGTGTGGGTAGCTGCTGTGCAGAGCATCTGCTGGAGTGCACCATGCCAGCCTGTGCTGCACACTGGTGGGTGTTGTGACAGAGATTACATTGCAGCCTGCCAGAAGATTGATTTATTTTTTTTTTTTTTTTTTGCCTTTGTGTGTAAAACAGTGGTGGTAACACACCAGTGTTGCAGCTATTGCTGAGCAGTGCTTGCACAGCATCAAGGCTTCCTCCCCTCCCACATTTGGCTGACAAGATAATTTTACTGGCAGATTAATTGTAAGACTTTAGGTCTGGGAATTAATGGTGCTGCAGCTCTCCATGAAGGGACAGAGGATGAAATGAAACCAGAATGCCTGTATACCTAAAGCTAAAGGACTATGGTACCAAAACTGCAGACAGCTGGTTTCTTAGACTGTTAGCAGACAAAAAGAAGCAGCATAAAATTCTGTCCCAAATAATGGTTTTAAAGAACAAAGAAGTCTGTGATCATGTGGTTTCATTTAGGAACAATGGTATTTGAATAGGTCAGGCTTGCCACTGTGCACCAGTATCTGTATAAATTATTTTAAACTGAAAAATTGAAGCCCTAATATTAACCTTTTTCAATTAGCATCACAAAATCTCTGTTTCTCAGATTTAGGGTGACAAAAAAAAAGGAAAAAATGGGCTTTCCAGCTGAACACTAGAATTGCTTATCTAACTTTAGGTTCATTATTTAAATTTTAGGGACATACTCTAAGGCTAAAAAAAGAAAATTAATTCTAATAATTTCTCAAGAACACAGTAGGGTTTTTAATTGAGAAATTTAGGCTTTAATTTATTGACAAAAACTCATTTTATTCTCTCCAGATTCCTTTGCTTCTGACGATACACTTTGTTTTGTGGAGAAACAGCCCTAACAAATACTGCTTCTCCTTTATAATTTTTCTGATGTTATTTTTCCCCCTATCCTCAACTGCAGATAACAGAAGACAGACAACTTAAGTATTTGGACTTTTCCCATGATTCATGTCTGCCCCACTCTACTTTCAACTCACCCCAGCTGAGGACTAAAACAGTTCGTGAGGCTTCCATGATCTCTTGATCTTCCAGAAAGTGACGACAGATGGAGTCACCATCCCTGGAGGTGTTCAAGAAACGTGTAGATGTGGCACTTCGGGGCATGCTCTTGTGGTGGTTTTTTTTTTTCTGGGGGTTTTTTGGTGGAGTGTGTGTGGTTGGTTGCGTTTGTCTGGTTGGTTTTTTGGGGGGTTGATGGTCGGACTCTGTGATCTCAGAGGTCCTTTCCAAACATGACAATTCTGTGATTCTGTGACAGCACAGAAGCTTCTTGGAGCAGAGTCCAGGACAGCCATTTTAATATCCTGACTTAATAAGGCTTGCTTCATACATGATGTATATGGTAGTCCACAGATTTACGTCTTCAACAAATTTGTGCTTGTTGTGTTCTTCATGAAATGAAATACTTGATTTTAAAGCAAAGTTGTATAAATATTCTTTTTCTCTCTCATCTTACTTCATAGCTTTAATTTGAAATGCCCTTCTGCTAAATGCAATAGGGATTTGAAAGGTTAGTTTTCACAGAATTTACCTAATACGTATGTCACAACATAAACGTCTTTGTCACCTCTCCAACAGCTTGGGCTTCACTGTGTGAAGTATTCCAGGTTTTGTTCCAACCTTTTAAAGTGAAAAATATGTCTATATATGATTTAAAAATTGAATAAAATATATTTTAGAATTAATTTTAAAATATTTAGATAATTTAAATACATCTTTAAAATTATTTTTCTTCACTTTTTATTGAATATTTGGATAATGTTTTAAATGCAGTTTCACACAAAGATGAAACAAAAGGAGATGAGTAGTTAGATGACAAAAACATTAATAAAGAGTAACAATTTTTTTTATTAAAAGGTACAGTAAACAAAACGCATTCAAGAAAATAGCTATTCAATACTTTTAAATAACATGAAGAATGACCTGTAAACAGAAAACATTTGTTAAAAGCCCAAACATAGGAAATCATAATGAGTATCAAACATAGTGGCTCACATTTTTAAGACAATAATGTATGTTATTCTATGTTAGTTCACACGATGATGAACAAACTTCTGTAACCATACACGATAAGCAAACAGAAATAAAATATTAAAATTTTAAAAAGAGATTGTCATATCAAGTACTTATTGCTTTTTACAGTTATTATGTTTGGAAAATAGAAACAATTTAGTCAGCCTTGATAGAAAACACGTCAAACAGCCAGCAAAAAACCAGTCACCCCTGCCAGTTGGGAAAGCAGAATTTTGCAAAGTTGATTAATTCACCGGTTCTCAGAAATTTCAAAGGTAATGGTCAATTTGAAGAAAACAGAGGTAGAAAACAAGTCAGCCTTCATAATTAAAGAAAAATAGTCCGTGGAACAAGGTAATGCTTCAGTTGCTCAAGTACTGGTTATTCCCTGAAGCTCACATTTCTGGTGGAGAAAAAAAAATTTCTAGATTTAGCCTCCTCATACTCTCTTCTGTTATTCCTGAGTATCAACTATTGGCATATTATCTAAAACTCTACATTCAGTTCTTTGACTCATTGCTCAAATGCTTAACAAAGTAAATGTGAGATGAGGATGAAGAGAAAAATTCTGGAAAAGATTAAATCACATTAGAGAAAAAGGCAGTTGTAATGCTACAGAACAGTAATTACAGAGTACACCTTACCATGGTAAGCTCCCAAGAAGGAATAAAAAAGTAAGGTGAAAGATGGTGATACCACTACTGAGATCATTCTAATGTAATAATCCACTGATAGGTTTAAAAGGTGAGAGAGTAAAAAATTCAACTGCATATTAGTTTAGTTTTTTAAAACTACCTTCTTTTCAAATACATAATAAATGAAAATGGGATATTTTCTGAAAAGATACAGTACAGAGCTGTCATTGTTCAAATTAACTATGCAAATAGTAGGATGAAAGCAGTTCACTGCATGCTATTCAAGTACAGCAGCTGGACTATTCTTACTGCTCTTGGGACTCACTGTAAAGCAAGGAAGGTTAAAGACAATTCTCTACTGATTATATGTTTCCTCAGAAACATATTATCTGTCATTATCTTGGTCAAAATGTTGCTTTGCAATGTAACTGGGTTTGCCTAATGGCTCACCAGTAAAGCACAAGTCATAACTGCTGTTTCATCCCCACTATCAATATCTCATTTGCTACCGTTTGTTTTTGCTTTGTCCAAAAATTTTCAGAAGAAGATAAAAAATGCTGACAATGTGGATCATGCCATGCCAACCTCAGCTCTTAGGAAACCCGTGCTTTATTAACAAAAATGAACTTAAGAACAAGCCACATGTATTTACCTACAAAAACAAAGTTTAAAATCTTAACAGTTGGGAATTCTGTTTCTTGAAGTTTAGCAGTTGGATAGTTATATGCATGTTTATCCCTCCCTGTCACAGAATCACAGATTGGTAGGGGTTGGAAGGGACCTCTGGAGATCGTCTAGTCTGACCCCTTCTACTCTTGACTGCAGTTTGTTATGCAGTATAAGACAGACAGGATATAAAGTGAATCATCAGGCATGTAACACAACTGAATCTAAAACAACAATGATCTCTAAAAGAACAAAAATGTCAGTGAAAATGAACAGGTGAGAGGCTGACTTTGATTTCTTTGTTATGGACTCTAGTGATCATACCATTCAAGCACTAACAATGAAAAATGCATTAATTATTTTTATGCACTTGTTTTAGAGGCAGTTTCATGTAATGCATTTTAGTTGGACTCTCTTCTATGGACCATGTTTCTTTCATTGCTGTACTTGAGAGAATTTCATGGCATTTCGCTTAATATGAACCCTTCATTGTTTGCAGATAAGTATTAACAATAATAAATTGCCAATATATATTTGGATATAATTAATGGTAAAAATAAGCAGGTGATATGTATTTAGAAGCTGTCAGCTGGTACAAGGCAATTAACAAAAACAGGAATGGGAATCCATTACATTTTATAGTCTTTGGAGAGCAGTTTGCATCTATAATTTCCAATCAATATTTTATAGTATTTTATAGTAGGAGAGTCAACAAAAGAACTTCACACCACCTAAAGTGTGTAAGAATTTCATGTAATTAAAATGTATTACTTAGTGTCCTGGTTTGAGCCAGGGTGAAGCGAACTTTCTCTGTTCACTGAAAGGAAAAAAAAAATCAGCAAAGAGAAAGTTCGCTTCACCCTGGCTCAAACCAGGACAGAATTTCATGTAATTAAAATGTATTACTTAGAAACAGTTTAAACCTAACTCTTAAACCAAAACAATTTGCTAAAATCAAATAGCTTACTTTTCAGCTGCTGCTTCATCAGTTGTCCTTACAATGGCACATTCTGGAGAATGTGAGGGAGACCTTAATGTTGAACTGAGAGGAGGTGAAGCACGTAGTGATGATGTAGAGAGACCATGTCGACGCATTTCCTGAATTGCACGCTCTCTACCAAGAGATAGCAATTTCAGTTACATACCACTTTGGTACTGCAGGGTGTTAAGGGAAGAAAACACCACTTTTTCCACATATTTTTAACTTGGTGATTTTCACAATACTTTGCAAAGACCCTTGTTTTCTCATAATGTCACTCAACTTTCTTCTTGTTTTCATGAGAAGGGATTTCTTTTTTTAGACGCAACGGTAAATTCACAAAATTTATGAGGGAATTCAGAAACTGTAAGTTTCTTTTCTTTTTAACTAAACAGTTTTCAAGATGAGAATATTAGATTCTGCATGACAACAGGAACACAATTTTCTATAGATGTTCCTCACTACTGAAAAAAGCAGAAGTGAGAAGGAAATAACGAGAAGAGTCACTTCACTGAAAAAACTGCATCTTACCGTTCAAATTGTTCAGTTGTCAGTTGTCTTTTTAAAACGTCATAGTCAGCCTGCAGCTGTACAGCTTTACTTCGAAGTATGGGAACCTCTCTATTATAGCTGCTTCTAAAAAAAATTTGTGAGAAGCAACAAAGTTTTCTTTGAATGCTGTCAGCTAGAAGCTTAGACAAATTAGAGCAAAATAAAACAACAAAAACATGTTGTTTCACACAGACCAAATAAAAGACAAATTAGAAGTGGCGAGAAACAAGTGAATGCAACACAATGTTTCTGGAAGAACCTAAGGTGAGAAAGACGTGAGAAGCTGACAACCCTCTCACCACATCCTTACTACAATACTTCATGTTCTTTTTCAGACAAAGGTAAACTCAAACATTCTTTAAAAAACAGACAAAACAAATTATTAATTTATTGATTTACTGTGCTCTGTTTCAATACAAGCTGGTCTTTATTTGTACACTTAAAAGAAGAAGAAAAAAACAGTAACAATTTACAAAAAGTACAAACATAACAGATATGGCTTCAGTAAAAATTGTATCACGTAGGCTGGAGCTATCTGGCTAGCAATGAACACAATGGAATCAAATCTAAGTAAAAGCTGTATTCATGCAAGCTCAGACCAGCTAAACCCAGAGTCTCAAAGCTTGTCAACTGCACCCTTGGTGTTTGGGCCCAACTGCTTCAGCTACAAGAATCAAAATGAAATGTAGCCTTGAAAATCTTAAGTAACATAATTAAAATAACTCTTAGCAAATCATCAGCTTGTATGACTCAATGCCTGGCTGCAAAACACCACTAATTGCATTATAAAGTAAGCAAAGTAAAAATAATTGAGTGTAAAATAAGCTAAACCAGATAAAAATAATTCTAAACCAGAATCTACACAGCTATGTTATTCCATAGTCTTTAAGGCCAACATGAGATGGAGTGCTCAAAAGTCACTTCTGGAAAAGCAAAGATACGCTAGCTTATTGCTAAAGCACTGGAACTGAATTTTGAAAAATTAGTTCCACTCCTAGCTCAGTCACAGGCTTCCTCTCTAGCACCCGCTGCTCCTCTGACTCCAGGAAGGTGCAAACTACTCAAGAGATTTGATCCAGAAAGAACCGCAGAATACTTTTTCCTGTGTTCCCTATTCATGAGTAAAATTCCTAGAATGGTATCTTGATCCCGTATGTTGTGAATAGATGCAGAAGACAAGAGGTCTCGATGATATCTTATCCTAAGTCCTTCAGAGACAGGCATATGCTTTCAGGATGGAGGTAAGAATTCAGGGGCCAATATCATTATTGTAAAATAAAGAAAGAAAGCAAATAGTTTTGTGAGTTCTAAGGATACTTTCTGTCAAGGATATTTAAACAAAATTAAGATAATGAAGTAAATAAGTAAAAAATTAAGAAATATTTTAATTTGGAACCCCTATGCACAGTAATCATCATATAACAAGATTACATGATGATACACTATTTTTTCACAGGACATCTGGCTCTGTCACAGTAGATACAGAAAGCTCTCAACATGTAGTTTAGCTATTCAGTATTTTCTGTTTATTTAATACTTAATCTCTGCAGAGCCTCAAGATCTCATTTATTGTACTATCACCCAAAGAGCACTCTGAGTAACACAACTACTTACTCTTCACAGAGCTCAAAATTACAGCACTGGAGAACTTCACAAGTTGAACTTAGTTTTGAGAATCCTTCTAAAGTCAGAGGCTACATCAGTGTCATTTTACATATGGAGTGGAAGCACAGGCACAACAAGGCCAAAACTAAATAACGGTCCAAAATATTGACACATGATTTTTGTCAGTTAGAACTGAAATTTTGTGAAGTCAAATTAAATTTTTATATTTTGCAAGACACAAACATAGGTGTCATATACTTCAGTCACAGATGTGAGGATTTGAAGTTTCTGTTCTTTAGACTGAAATTACTATAAACTGAATAATAGAAAATAAGGTACATAAAACTAGTTCCTACACCTGAACATTTGCCTAGCAACATGCAGAACCTTTGAGATAAACAGAGGAAAAACAATTCAACAGAATAGCCACTATTCTGTTAAGAGAACATTTTCCTTCTTCCTGCAATATTCCATCCTTTTAACAATGCAAGTACTGACATTTACAACAAGTAAGAAAGGAAATCCCACAATGCATGTGGAAGAAAAACTGTAAAAAAATTAGTATGAAGTTATTTAAATGGAGTTTCATAATATTTGTACACAAAGAAGATAAAGTTAAATTATCCCCCCCCTCTTTTCTTTAACTTTTGTCTTTAATTTCATATTAAGGTAATTCCATTAGTTTATGTTCTTTGTATGCAATTAACCTTTTTCCCCCCTAAGTAAATAAAACTCAGCAATTCTAAATTATGAAGCAATGAGCTGCACAGGGGTGATTAATAAATAATGTCATCATCTACAGATTCACTGAGATAACTGCTACTCGAGGTGGACCATTGTCAGTGGGAAGTTGTAGCCTTTACATAATCAGCCAAAAGTGTTTTTCTTGCACATTTGTATCACCAAGTTACAGACAGCCTTTAACTGTTTAGGTATACTATATTCTGTATCTTATAAAGAAGCATTATCTGTCCTTTCACTTTCCATGCTTCCTTTCCCTACCTCAGTGTTTACTAAATGGGTGTATCTGTTTTTTGCTTTCTGAAATTCTACTATGACTTTACTCTTCACCATCTACATTTAGCTGCTACTCCTCCCTTCTTGCTATCTAATGCAGAGATACCACTAGAGTCACTGTATGCCCAGGAGAATTATCATGTCACAATGACATGTATCATGGAAACTTCAAATTCCCTGCTCCAGGCCACGATGAAAATTTTTCAAATCCTCCAGTTCTACTGTACATGAATTTCATATACACAAAATATCCACCCCTTAACTTCAAAATCCAAATCCAGAGAGAAACTAAGTGCTTGTTCTCAAGACTGTGAAAACTCTAAATAGGGTGTTCTTTCCTTTTACAGTGGGTTTCCTTTGGAACTCCTGTTTAAGTTTATTGCTTGTTCCAAACTGATGTCCACCAGAGTGCTGATAAACGAAAGCAATATGAAAGATATGTAAAGAAACGTTGTAATTGATGCCACGAAAGGTCAACAGACATTGCTGCAAAAATCTGCTCAGCCATACTGAACATCAAGAATTTAACTTAGTAAATGTTGGTACACAGAAAAAGTATCTTTGTAAACCACACAATATATATACACTTGTTAAAACTTACAGTTTGCTCTCGGCGAGTGTTAGCTTGTCTTTCAACAACTGAATCTCAGAATCTTTCTCTTGGGATGTTAAATGGTTTTGAAATTCTTTGTCTCTACTGGTAGCCAGCAAAGTTTCAAGATTCTGAACTCTAAGTCTTTCACTGGATAACTGCTTTTTCACCAACTCTACTTCTGATTTTATATCTTGTAATTCACCTAGAACCTAGGGTACAAATTTTATACATTATTAATACACTAGTCTGCAGACACAGTTCTCTTTCATGAAGAGTTGTTATAAAAACTGAAATGATTGGAAGTTTCATAAAAACTAATAGGAAACTGAGCTCACAAAACAAATTAAAGCCTACATTATTTAAAACGAGACTTAGTTAAATTCAAGATGTACAGCTGTGAAGTGTTTCATTGGAAGCTGGATGACTGAGTGCTGGAAATGCTTAGGAAGGTACTGGAACACGAACTGGCTTTTAACAGGAGCAGGCTTTTGCAGAAGTACAAAAATAATATTTACTATCCTTCAATCTCACAATTAGATTCTTGGCTTTTGCTGAAAAGATAGGATAGGAATGCTTGTTTTCCTCATCAGTTCTATGAATATAAACAAATTCTGAGGGGATGAGAACTACTGTTCTTAAGGTCTTAAAATATTTACAGTAATAGAAAGCCTGACCAAGTCACTAAGTAAAGACACAACAATCAGCTTCAAAGAAGAAAGCTCAGAAATTATGGATATTTAGAACTGTTTAAGCTATTTCAAAATATGTAATGAACTTCTGCTGAATCTAAATTTGAATGTGTTTGAAAAAATCTTTTAGGTGAAGGACTTTAATATCTAAATAGAAAGTGCACTATTCACTTTTCATAAAAATTGAAAAATTGAGTAAATTGAAAAACAGTACATAAAAGCAAATTAATATAATTTGTCTTGGTGGTATAGAAAAAACCCACTACTAGCACATTTTGTAGTAATAAAAAAATTAAAGAAATTCCTTCTTTTTTGTACAAAACAGGGATAGATCTGTATAGTGTAAAGTTTATAATTTATATATAAACGCAAAACAAGTTATGTCAATTAACTTACCATGCTCTCAGAAGTAATTTATTATTTTCACAGAATCACAGAACTTTTAGAGTTGGAAGGGACCTCCAGAGATCATCTAGCCCAACTCTCCCACCCAAGTAGGATCACCTAGAGCACATTACACAGGACTGCATCCAGGCAGGTTTTGAGTATCTCCAGAGATGGAGACTCAACAACCTCCCTGGGCAGCCTGTTCCAGTGCCTTGTCACTCTCATTGTAAAGAAGTTTTTTCTTATGTTTAAGTGGAACTTCCTATGTTCCAGCTTGTACCCATTGCCCATTGTTCTGTCACTGGGAACTACTGAGAAGAGCCTGTTTCCATCTTCCATGCACCCACCCTTTAGATGCTTGCATACATTGATAAGGTCTCCCCTCAGCCTTCTCATCTCCAGGCTAGAGTCCCAGCTCTCTCAGCCTTTCCTCATAAGGGAGATGCTCCAATCCCCCTATCATCTTTGTCACCCTCCTCTGGACTCTCTCCAGTAGTTCCCCTCTCTTGAACTGGGGAGCCCAGAATTGAATGCAGTATTCCAGCTGTGGCCTCACTAGGGCAGTTATTTTCTCCAAAAAACATTAAAAGTAGAGAAAATTATTTTAGTATAGCAAATTAATTTGCCTTTGCTGCTTACCCGTTCGTAATCCATGCTTTTGGATGTCAGCTGTCGAGATAAAAGTTCTTTGTTAGACTCAAGCTTCACACAGAGTTCTCTCACAGAAGCCAGGTCTGCCAACACAGAAGACTTATCCTGTTTTTCACGTTTAATATCCTCTTCCAATTTGGACATAGTTTTTGTCATGGAGGAGATTTGAGATTCATATGCTTGATGTGCAACAATATGCTAGACAAAGACAAATATGGAAACCCCTTCAGTGTTACATGTTGAGTTAACAGCTCTCTGTTGGAAAACAGGTGGGTTTTTTTTAATAATTTATTTTCCCTTCAAAAGAAACTTTTGCTATAAAATTAACTTTACATCACATGGCTTTCTTCTCCTCAGTCTAAATCACAGCTAAGAACAACTAATAAACCATCTCTGCAATTTTTAACCATCATCTTGAAAAATTATACAAGTATTATACAAGAGTGGAATGAGGCTGGATTCCTGCTTCAGAAGAGAATTAAAAGCTTAAACACCCCAAAATAGAATCTATTTTTTCTCATCTTACAATATTAAAGTATTTTAACTCTTTTTGGCTAATTAAAAGCATAAGACAAAATATAGTCAAGCCACAACTATCATACTCTAAAACTTCCTTGATCTCCATTAAGTTATTATTGCTTCTAAAAATAGAAGCCTCATTATTTTCTATGCTATTGCACAGGTTTCAGTATTATGGAATCCTGATTCTGGACTTGGGACTAGTGCTACCAGATTTTTACATTTACTGTACCCACCAATGCTTCAAATAATTCATTCAAAGCTTCAACATCTTCAAATGTAAGAACTAAGCTTACAAGATACTCAGAAAGCTAGCTGACAAAGCACTCATAAAGGTATATGCCAATATTTTAAAGCAACAAAAGGTTCTTACAGAGACCATAGCATAACAGCAATGATCACCCAAGAGAAGAGATCTAAAAATATTAAAATGTATACTGTGATTTTGGGAAAGCAGGGAAGGCAGAAGGAAGGCATCTCTAAACAAAATCAGTTACTGTTTCAAAAACTGTGTCCACATATGAAACATTCTTGTACAGGAATTATTTTCTATTAAAGCACTTTTAGTGCTTTAGTATGTTGACTTTATTAACAAACACTTGAATGTATCCCACTTTCCTTTCAGAATTTAATTGCACAAGTTATTACCCCTTCAATCTCTTTTTCCAGAAGTTCTACCCTCTCCCGAAGATGTCTCCTGTCCGTATCTACAGAAAGGAGTTCAAGTCGTATTGAGCTGCTTTCTCCTTCAGCTTGATGAGCCTTCATTTCCCAGTCTTCAGCTTGAGTATGGAGCATTCGGAACTTCTCTAACAATTCTTGGTTTTCTTTTTCCTAGATGAAACAGTAAATGACTCTGCAATGATCAACATGCCTTCAAGTTGCTTGATATTATTTCATGCTTACTCCCTACAATATCTTTTTCTTTTTTTTTTCCCAGAAGAAAATAGATCTTTCTCCATTTTCTTAATCCCACTATCTGGCAATTACTAAAGGTATCATCCCTTTTGCAAGTCCAAATAGTAAATAATTACAGTGATGCCATTCAGTTCTATTAAATGGAAGTATTTGCATTTAGCAATTTTTAATACTTTTCAAGGCTCCCAAGGAAGGGGTTATTTTGGATCTCTCTGCATTGTCAAGGGTCACATTAGTGAGATGTACTGATCCTAGTGCTGTCCTTCCCAAGAATTTCCAGTAGGAGTCCCTTTTCAGCTCTTTTACTTACTGCACTCTTCAGAATGTTTATATTACAGCAGTTTCTGAAAGACTGATAACCTATTCAGGCATATACACCTAAGTAGTCTACCATAAAAGTACAAAACTGCAAGCTTTAGTGCCTACAATTTATGCAGTGACAGAGCAAATGTTGCCTGTGAATTCTGATTTGGCCCAACTGCAAGTGCCTATCGTAAGGCAGTGATTGACTTTTTTTTCTTTGTTTAGCTCCATTCTCTTCTTCCCCTGCTCATGTCATGCACAGTGGGATAAGGATGTTGCTAGTATGAATCAGATTTATTTTATGAGGAGGGCTACAATTTTTGAAATTCCTTCTGTTTTCTGCAGAACTTGGAAAGTGCAGGCAGAATGAGGCAGGGCATTCGGAAACAGAAACTGATAATTAGGGAAGTGAACATGGCACAGAAAAGAAAATCCTTGTCTCCACAGGCAATATCTGGATGCAATACTAGACAAATCCTTGAAACCAACCTTTCATAACTGGCCACTGCCTGTATATTCTACAGCTTCTTGGTATCTGATTTCAATAACTGGATTCCCATTTGCCAAAGATGTGGCCTCACCAGTAACTGAAGTGCTTTGGACATATATTATAAATATTCTTAAAAACTAAACTTCAGGTGTTTTAAATAGAGAGTTTTAAGCTAACATACTACTGATCTTGTTTTTTCCCTCTATGCTTCAGCTTCTACTTGTAAAAAGTGGTTGAATTTACATGCATTCATCTAGACATGCAAGTCAAAGTCAGATCAAAACTCATTCTTTCCTATTCGAAGTCACATCATAAATTTGCCAGTTCATGTTGTCTTGACATAAATTCTTTTTGTTTTAAAGTATTTTAAGTTTTAATTCACACATCACACTTTTGAATCCAAGTATCAGGACAAAATACATTTAACAAGAGCACTCTTTTGTCAGCACAGCAAAAACTCTGAACAGGGTTTGTTTGTCATTCTCTAGTGTTATGGCTAACTGAAACACAATCAAGGAAATTCTGATGTGCCAGAATGTATCAGTGCTTCAGACATAATAAGATTTTATGTTAATTCACTAGTAGCTTGAAACACTCCAGAGGAAAGAAGGAAAAAAATAAAAGAAGGAAATGGGACAGGCACAGAGAACGGGACCCAAACCATACATTTCCTAATTTGTTTATTGTATCGTAATGAGAATGTGTTATATTCTAAAACCAATGGACTTATTGAAAACAATAATGATTGCCTGCAGATTATACTTTTACCTTCGAAGTCATCAGGGTCTCAAATCTGGAAACTTCAGCTATATAATTATGAACCCTGGTTTTCATTTCTTCTTTTTCACGTATTGCATCTTCAAGCTCAGTACTGATAACCTAAAGAGATTACATAAAGTCAAAAATGCATTAGAGTAAATTAAACATCATATGTTACTGTATCAGACCAAATCAAAGTAATTGCATATGCCCTAGATTTTATTCTATTCTACTTTAAAGTAATTTAGTCAAAGCCCTTTGGGATTTGTAGGGTTCAGAAATATGCCCTATTACCTTGGACACACCAAAGAGTTTTCCAGGCAAGAAAAATTATAGAATCACAGAATCATAGAATGGTTAAGGTTGGAAGGGACCTTAAAGATAATATAGTTTCAACTCCCCTGCATGGGCAGGAACACCTTCCAGTAGACTAGGTTGCTCAAAGCCCCATCCAACCTGGCGTATCACAGGAAACAGCTAGTATCATACCAGTTCATAAAATCTGTAGTTTCCCTGATGATACACCCTACTGACCTTTGGAAAATTCAGCACACAGATGTTTGGGAGCTGGGATTTTTCTAGCCTTAATATTCACTATCCCTGAGTGCAGGAAAGTTTTGTGTCACTAGAAAGTCAACTTTATAACAAAAGAACATTTATTTTAATTGCAAGACAAAATAACAAAATGCATTATAGATCATGTTTAGACATTAAATATGCACCATGAAATTTGTTTGAGATGTTGGAACTGCTAACTCTGGCCCACTCAGGTTCGGATCTCACCTTTCTTTGAGTCTTCTAGCCCAGAGAACCAAAAAGGCAAGTGTGTCTTCTGTCCCCACTATCAAATGTGGGTGAAATAGACGATACTGTCTTAGTTCTTTCCCTTTTTCTTTTTGCGGTATACTGATATTCATTAATGGCAGCCTTTTTACTGTGTGCTTTATTGTAGCATATGCCAAAATCAGTCTGCTTGTCTCTCTGGTGGCCATTCCAAGTACACTGGGAAAACTTTAGTCATCACATTATTATAATATTTAATATTTCATCTTACTAAATACCTGTGAATAGCATCTCTAGTTTCAATAATACACCCACACATCTATGTATTATACCATAAGCTTTGCAAGAACCATGTAAGGTACTACATCACTTGCTTAAAACACCTTGCTATATTGTGCTTTCTACCTTCAGACTCAGCTGGGCTGACTGAGGGGAATTTAAATAAATGGTTTAGCTAACAAGGCCCTGATTATTTTTAGTGTTGGCATTTACAGTGAATTCAAATAAACATTTGTATCTTAGCATCAAAATTGTACAAGGTATTTTAGTCATGATGAGCTGCGATAGCTGTATTTGCTATACAAGTTGTATAGCAAGAATGTAATGACTTGCAACAAAAGTCTGGACTAGCTCTTTAAATCACATTAACATATTCTCTATGCAGTCTTTCTAATGTTTAGCCCAATTAAAAAAATGTTACTTACCCTACACTGGACATTTTTGATATATATTGTCCATACACACATTCTACTGTACAGAGACCTCCGTATCATGCAGCTGGGAGCTGGGAGGCTTTTGGTCAGCAGTAGCTAACCGGTGCACAAAACCAACTCATTATTCCTCAAACTATGTGAGGGAGTAACAAGGCTGTACTTCAGGCTCTGCAAGCCATGGATCCAAGACCCAGATTATTCCAATGAAGAACATATAGGGCAATGATGATTGGGAAGAGTGCAAATGGATAGGCCCCTTAAGCTCTTGAAAGAATGAACCTTACACACCAGTGGCTGGTTTAACTTGTGGACCCCTGGAGAACATCTCAAGATGAAGATGCCACAAAAATAATAATGATGATAATTAAAACAGTTAAACTCACTGAATCTCTCAACTAGTTCTGTCTTGCAAAATTTTTATTCAAACTACATCATCAAATTGAGATAGCTTATCTTTCAATAAAATACTCAATGATACCCTACAGAAATGGATAATTCCTCAAGGCATTAAAGATTTTATTTCAACTTTGATTCTGTAACTGATGTACATTTAAGTCGTGCCTTTACAGCATGCACTTTACAAAGAAATGTATTTAGCCACCAGCAGCTGAGAGGGACTGTATAGCTCCCAACTGCAAAGCTGACTGTGAATACACATGAACCAAATCAGAGTCCACTGGGCAATCATAACCTACTTCCCACCTACTTTTTGGCCTGAAGTTACTGACTGGCTAGCTGCTAGCAAGGAGGTACACTGTGACTCTAAACTACTAGAGAGCTAAGGAAAGATGAAATAACGTAAAGCTAATACTTAACATAAAGCTCTGCAAGCAGCCTGAACAGAATCTCCACAAAAAACAAAACCCACACACAAAATAGTTGCAATATACAGCTGAAGTCTAAGACACCACCTCACCATGACACCTACATTACCCATGCAAAGACAATCCAGTAAGATCATTTCTCCAGGGAAATAGATGGCACCTTTGAATTCACCATCTAAAAGCCCCACACAACTTTGACATAATGGAAAGGGAACCCCTTCCTTTATCCATCATCTATGAATCCTTACCCATTTCTGAAAGCAGGAAACAAATGCAGACTATTATTCAGGACTATCATACCTTAAAAAGAAGTTTTCTTCAACCCCTCTGTCTTGTAGCTTTCAAGCCCAGTTATATTTTCTCCCCCAATGTTAACTTTTCCTAAGTCATCAATGAAAGCAAAATTCCTGCAGAGCAACATACCTTAATGGAAACTAACCTTGCCAGAACTGGAAATTAAAAACCTGCCAATACCTCTTTAAAACCACCATTTCCAAGGATCAAAGAACACAAGCATTAAAATCTACATTGCAAAACATTCTACTCTCAAAACATGGCATATCCCACTCAATATGTCCAACACTTCATGGAAACTAGATGGATGAATGTCTGTGCACCTGTAAGAGTCAATCAGAAGACCGGTATTGTCTCAACATTGTCATCAGTAACTAGACCCCAAAACCTGGAATAACATCTCGACATGAGTTTGCAGTGGCCTGCTGAACTTGCTATTATCAGATGCAGAAACCATGGAGAATGGACTGAGGTAGGAACAGCGTCGGTACCTGGTACGGGTCTATTCTACTGGAGCAGCAAAGCGAAGAACTGCTGTTGAGGAAGATGGATCGCGCTTGCTGTGCCAACACCGATGAAGCCTCAGTTGAACTTTCCTCATTATAATGTCATTATAATACAAAAACACACCTCCTGTTCAGAAGCTACCCGCCTCCAAAGCTGGCCACGCCTCAGACACTCCTCTCTGGGCATGCATGGAAGCCTCACTCCAGACAGGTGGAGACTGGCACATTTCCACAGGACAGAGGTGGAGTAGAGGTGGGTCCAAGGAGGAGCAAGGTGTGCTACCCAGAACAAAAGATGGTTCCTTAGTAACCTAATTTTGAAGATCTTCCCCACCAAGAGATCACGATGATCGAAGAAGCAGCAGCGGAATGCCTTCTGGATTCGGGACCATAGGGACGCCTTTGGACCCGTGGTGGTAGCTATTATCCTCTTTCCCCCCCTTTTTACCTCATCTTTCTTATTTTTCTTCCTATCGCATGCCACTTCACAGGCAAGCCCAATAAAGTCATTGTGTGTTGATAACATAACTCCCTGGGCTTGTTGCCATTTCATTTTTTGCACTTCGGGATCACAGCTGAAATGAACCATCATGCGTCCACCGAGGAGTGGACCGTGACAGCACCAGAACAAATTCCCATGTGCTAGCAATCTCCACTCTCTCACTTTAACCTCATTAATAACCTGATACCTGCTTTTGTGGTTTCTTGCTGTCTCTCAATCATCTGTGTTCAACAGATAATAAAACCCATTTTTTTACCAAATAAATACCAACTACCAAATGATATAACCAATTAACATAATTTCTTGTAGTATAAACAGTTACATCCTAGATTTGTTTTATTTAGCTTTCTTTTTTAATCTGGGGAAGGGTGACTAAACTGAAAGCTTGTTTATTTCTCCCCAGCTGTAGTCACTATGCTTAAGTATCTAAAGTAACTGCTTTTACAGTTTCTGCCCCGTCATTTTCAATATCCCAGTGTTCAAGAAATACCAATAATTAAACACACCAAATCAAAACTGAGGATGTAGCGGTTTTGATGGACCGCTATATGTAAGCAAGCAGTAAATAGTTTTATGTACTGCCTTCATACCTGGTTTTCTCTGGCCATTGTAGCTAGGTCATCTTGCAATCGCCTGTTTTCTTTTAGAGCCATTTCCTTTATTCTTCCTGTTTCTGCAAGCTCTATGTGGGACGTATCGAGCTGGCGATGTAAGCTATCTATCTCACGGTCTCTGTTGCTCAGCATGTCCTTCAAATGGCTACGAAGTGAAAATCTTATGTAAGTTGTCCCTTCTTATACTGTACCACATACTGCTGCAAATGATCAAACATGAATTTTGGAAATGCAAAAGGTTGCTTTTTTTTTTTTAAAAAAGGTAAAGTTCTTGCTCTTAGAAGGCAAACTGAGTCTAAGCATAAACATAAACTAAGGATGTAAAATGTCAATATGCATAAACAAAATGGAATTTAACTTCAACTTTGAAGATGAATCTTACTATGCAAACAGTAATTACAGATATTTATGTTCATCTGTGTTTGGTAGTAGTTACAGTATGTTAGCCATTGCATATTTTATAAACCATAAGGGAAGAAGACAGATAGCTTACTTGAAAGACACCAATCAAAAGGGTAAAGAAGCAATTCAACAAAAAAAGGACAAATATAAATGTGTGAATTAAGTAAACTTTTACATTAAGTTTTTTGCCACAGATACTTCATGCTTCAATGTACCGAATATTCAGTTACACTGTTTTTTCAGATGTTTAAATATTGGTTTTTCTTTTAAAAAGCTGTATTTTTAGAAGTCATGCTTAAAAAGAGGCAAGAAGGAAAGATCAGATTAAGCCCAGCTAAAACCTATATAAATATATTTTAATGAAGACTGTACTGGTAGTTTAAGCTGGAAGAAGTAGTTTACCCAAAAATTAAGAGTTCAGCTCTGAGTTTTGCTTGCATGAATCTAATAGTATCTAGTGGAGGACTTAGAATACTAAAAAGCTACTTCTTAACTGAGAATTAAGAAATGTTACCGATTTAAGAAAATAAATATAGACAAACAATTTTTAATGGCTGCCTTAACAGTATCTCAGCAGCCTGCAATATAATTGCAGGGGAAGTCTTTTCAAATGTGTATATCTTTCTCAATACAGTACATTCCTCTATTTGACATAAACAGAATTAATTTCACCTAAATAACTAAAATAGCCATCTACTTTCACTTTAAAACCACTAGACAAAATAAAACCACTGAAGAAGACCATCCTAGTCTTTACTTACTCTGTTGAGGACTCCAGCTCAGAGAGAGTTAGACGTAAATGAGAAATTGTTTTTTCCTACAAAAAGCAAAAGTTGTATTAGGTACTACTATACTGCAACATAACAGGATACTTCAAGTTCAAGAACTTCACATTTAAACCTTTATTTCAACCCTTCACTGATAAATAATTGCATCTTTGCATACTCAAATTCCAAGCTTCTTTTCTTTCCTGAGAAAGGATTGTCTTGTCATCAAGAAAGACTGAGGTCAGCTATAGCTTTTGTTACCTCAGGCTAGAACTTAGATTTTAATAAATATCTCCAAGTGCAAAATGCAAAAAATACTTCTTTATTTTCTTGGAGTGTTGAGGGAATACACTAACAATTGTAACTCAAATGCTATTGAATTGGTAAATGACTCTTTTTATTGGTTAGGTCCAAACATAGTGTTTACTCGATGCCTAGAGCTCTGGCACAGGCTTTGCCATGAAGGCAAAATATCTCCCTAAAATGTAACAGCTTTAAAAATCCCGAGATGGACTTCAAATTAGTACTTCTACCACACATACCTTGTTAGCTAAGTTGTCATCTAAGCACGCAATTCTTTCTGTTTTTTCATCTACGGTTTCTTGAAGACTGTCCTTTTCTTTGTCCAAAACAGTAATAGTGCTTCTAAGCGTATTGACTGCTTCATCTTGTGAAGTGCTCCTCTGGTTTAACATATCTACAAATAAAAGACTAAGTAAGTTCTATTTTAAAAACAGGCAATAATCATAAAAATAACTAGTGGTTACCTATTTTCTCCTCTAGCTTTACAATTTCTTCTTGAGCTGACTGCAGTTCATCCTTTTTGAGGGACAATCGGTGCTGTAAATCTTCAACAGACCTCTGGAGTTGGTCATTTAAGAGCCTGGAAAATCAGTATATAGTTGAACGAAGACTCAGACCTATTCAGGCTCATCAACTTATGGCTCTTAAGCTCCTTGAAACGCTGAAACAGTTCCAGTGTAACCTCATGATAGGTTTGTGTCATACCAACCAGCAGCACAGGGTTGTGTCACACTAACCAGTCATCTCCTTCACTCTCTTGGAAAGAGAGGACGATTAAGGATTGCTAAGGCCAACAAGACTTAGTTGCTTTGGACCTCTGCAGCAAGTCCACCTCAACACCACTCTGAAATGGAGCCATGGAACCTCGATGTAACTACCATGATAATATGAAACACTCACTTTCTCTGATTTCTGTTACTCTTCTTTATATAACTCTTGTTACTTGTGTCTTTTAAATCTTCACTGTATAAAAATTTTGGTATGTAGCTCATAGCAGTGATTATCAACCACAGCACATTTTAAGCAGCAACCATATTCAGAGCTACAGTTCTGATCCTACTTTTAAGAAATACAGAGCCTGAAAGATATACAAAACCATCTACCTACATAGTTGTTTTGTTCATCAAAAAATATCAGTGGCTTAGGAAAGAAAAATGCAAAACGAAACTCCTAAGTAATTAAATGGATTATTTACAAAACTGGTCAGGAAATAAAAGCCTCTCTGAAGTGGGATCTCACAAAATTTGAAGAAGCTTTTAATGATTAAAAAACGCACCAATCCAGAATGCAGCATGCCTGCAGGTAAAGATTGCTGTCACTCAGTTTAGAGTGAAACTTTAGAGGAGGGGAGGAAAGTCTCAACACAGCTCTAACAAATTGCCACTATACACAAAGTAGAACCAAATGCTGAAATTACTGTAGTCCTACTCGTCATCTCCTTCTTACAATATCAGTGCTTTCCACTAAAATTATAAGGAACCTAACAAGATCATAGAATGGTTTGGGTTGGAAGGGACCTTAAAGATTGTCTAGACCCAACCCCTCTGCATGGGTAGGGACACCTCCCAGTGGACCAGGTTGCTCAAAGTCCCATCTAACCTGGCCTTCAACACTTCCAGGGACGGGGCATCCACAACTTCCCTGGGCAACCTCTGGCAGTGTCTCACCACCCTCACACTAAAGAATTTCTTCCTAATATCTAACCTAAATGTCCCCTCTTCCAGTTTTAATTCATTAGCCCTTTTCCTGTCATTACAAGCCCTTGAAAAAAGTCACTCCCCAGCTTTCCTGTAGCCCCTTCAGGTCCTGGAAGGCTGCTATTAGGTCTCCTCGGAGCCTTCTCTTCTCCAGGCTGAACAGCCCCAACTCTCTCAGCCTGTCTGAATAGGAGAGGTGTTCTAGCCCTCAGATCATCTTAATAGCCCTACTCTGGACTCACTCCAATAGCTCCATGTCCTTATGTTGGGGGCTCCAGAACTGGACACAGTACTCCAGGTGGGGTTTCAACAAGAGCAGAGTAGAGGGGGAAAAAGTCACCTCCCTGGCCCTGCTGGCCACACTTCTTTTGATGCAGCCCAGGACACAGTCGGCTTTCTGGGCTGCAAGCGCACACTGCTGGCTCATGTTGAGCTTCTCATCCACCAGAACCCCCACATCCTTCTCCTCAGGGCTGTTCTCAATCCATTCTCCACCCACCCTGTAATTGTGCTTGGGATTGCCCTGACCCAATGCCTAATGCTTGGCATAAAATTTCCACTATTGCTGACAGCTCCATAAAACTGGAACAATTTGGTCCTACAGCTGCAGTTTGCAAAGGCATGTTTAAAAAAAAAAACAAAACAAACAGGATTTGGAAATCCTTTTAAAAATTTTATATTCTGCTACATTCATAAGCAGAGAACATGGTAATTAGAGGAAACAATTCTAGAAGGATGAGAAAATTTTCATTCATAATTAGCCATAAAAATTTTCATAATATCAAATGAGTCCAGGAGGAGCTTGCTGTGAAAAGCCACCATAGCACTTTCCTTACTCATATTTACTTTTCCTTAAGGCAAAAACAGTACCAAATGATTTTGAAAATACGTTAGGGTCTTCTTTCCCAGGAACTTAACTCTGCTATGCAGTCATAGAACAAACAAAATTATGTCAGCATCTGTGAAAGACCACCACATTTTGTATTACTTACTGAAGTGAGCAAATCTCAGCTTTAAATTGAGATGAATCATCAGATGTCTGGGCAAGTTTACTGGACTTCAATCTTAATTCACTTTCCAAAGAGTTTATTCTCTCCTTCAGGATAGAGACTGTAGTCTTTAGTTCACACCTTTCCATCTCACACTGCAATTTAAAAAAAATAAACAAACGTTATTGTTGTATCAAGCTACCACAACTTGGATTTTAAATAAATCTAAGTTGAAAACAGACAACAAAATTAATTGCTTGAAAAGTCTATTCTACTTTAGAAGTAATAGAAGCTTACTTACTCCTTGAATATTATTCTCCAATTCTGAAATATCATGCTGCATCTTTGATTTTTCAAGGTTAGCTGCTTCTTCCTGAATCTGAGACAGAAACATAGAATTACATGTAACAAGATATGTATTTTTAGATTTAACCACAGAAAAACTCCCTGAAATCATATGCTTTTAACTACAATCAAGTAAGACATTAATGCACATTCATACCAGACAGTACAAGATCAGTGTAGCAGGAAAATTATTGCATTAAAAAATATTTTTAAAGGTTAAAAATAATGGAAGTTGGATTGCTATGAATTTATGTTTGATGGTTCAGTAATAGGCCTTTTTAAATATACTCTGCTACAAAATGCAACAATAACTAAAGATTAGTTAATATGGAAAAGTCCATGAAGTCCCCAGTTTGTGGGATGAGAACACAAGCATCTTCGAAGTAGTGCATACACACAAAAGTATTCTCTGGCTGGGGCTTCATAGCTAGGTTCTCCACACAAGGTGGTGCCTCAGACACTCAAAGCATGTTCCTCTGCTCCTGTCCCCACCTAGGAACTGAGTTTACAAGGATAATTCAGAGAATTCATCAAGCTCACTCGAGTGAGTTTGAAATCAGATCCGTTCAAAAGTTATTGAAAAGGCAAACTAACCAACAGCCAGACATAAACATGGCATTATTGTATAAGCCTTCCCTATATGCCACCTCACTGTAAGCACTGAAGCTATAAAAGCTCACCTTTAATTTTTCTCTGAGGCTCTCTTTTTCTGCCATTAGTCTTCTAAAGTCTGTAAGTGCAATGTCTCTTTCTTCTTCCACATGACTTTGAGAAACTAAACTATGTTTTGCTTCTCTTCTCATCCTGTTCAATTCACTCTGAGACTTTAAAGATTATAATTTGTTAGCATAGAAGGATTGTGATTAATACAGTGTATACACTTACAAAACAGGAAATTTCAATGCTGTTATTACAATAGAAGTGCTCTTATAGTCTTATTTTTCCCCAGCTAACTAAAATATATTCCCTAAATCGCACAGTAGCGTAACAACTTACATTGTCAACGTACTCCTCAGCCTTTTACTGTTCTAAGTATAGCCTAAATTCACTGTTTTCTTACCAGTTTACTACTACTACTTCCTTGCTTTTTAGCCTGTATTCTTACCCAGCTTCCTCAGGCATTCTGTTGATTTTTTTCCTTATCTTTCTCATTTCTGAATGCTGGTACAGTAATTTATAATGGCTTTGAAGTTAATACAATAATTTTGGAATACAAAATTTTATTAACAAGTAATAAAAATATGTATTTATCATTCTTCGTTGTATTCTAGTAGGTCTATTCTTCTCAAGTTCTATCACAGAGAAGTTTTTCATTTTAAATGAGTCAGTGCAAGTGTTAATTGGTTAGTTCACTGCCAATTCTAAACAATCTCTTCTTACCTGCTCATAAAGAACATTTAATCTATCTCTTTCTGCAGTCAATAATTTGACATTGGATTGAATTTCTATCATGTGTTTTTCAAATCTGTCTAGCATGGATCGTAGCTCATCTCTTTCTCTGGTGATCAATCTAAGATCTTCGATCTGCAAAGTGATGAATAAAATTTATCTTAAAATATACTAATTAAAGCATTTCAATAATTAAGAAAAAAAGGAAAAACTCACACCATTAGTAATATATGAAAAATGGGTACATAAATTTTAATTGCAAGAAAAAGCCTGGCATTGGTAGAATTTAAACAGTAATAACTAACTTAAGTAGAAAAACCAAAAGAGCTAAGAATAAGATTTCAAACTTTTTCTTATCATCTAGTTTTATTTATTTCAGACAGACTGATCAATAATTAATCAATATGTTACCATAAAACATGAATAGGAAAATAAAATGCAAGTTCACTGGAGTTTCACTTAATTTTTTTATGTTAAGAATGTAATTTCAAAATTTATTACAGTAATTTACTGCTACAGAATATGAAAATATGTTTGATAGCTGCTTAAATGGTTCTATTTTTTCAGCTTGTCTTGACAGCAGGAACTCTACCTTCTCTGGACTCCGACGACTTGGGCTAGGTCTTCGTTTTATCATTTTCTGAAGATACTCTAATTCTCTCTTATAATAATCTCTGTCGTCTTCTAAAGTCTTTACAAATGCATCTAGACGAGATGAAGATTTGTCTCCTAGAGCTATACCATATTCTAATCTTATTCTTTCTATTTCTAGGACAAGTTCTCGTTCTGCATTAAAAAAAAAAAAAGACATAAAAACAACTGTATAGGAATCTCATGAATTTCCACAAAGGTATTTGCAATTGGGATGGATTACCTCCCGGCAACTGTCTGGGCAGCAAATTTGCTGAAAAGGATGTAGGAGTCCTGATTGACAGTGTACTAAACATGAGTGAGTGACGTGCTTTGGAACCCAGACAGGCCCAGCAGTTTGCTGGGCTGTATCAACTGAGACAAAGACTGAGTACAAGATAAACTTGAGTGAGCCCAGGGCAGCCCCTCCAAGCTGATCAGAGAGCAGAATACTTCCCTGTGAGGAAAGGCTGAGGGAACAGAGCTTGTTCAGGCTGGAGAAGAGCTGGGGACCCAAAAGCAGACACACAATACCAAGACAGGATTATAGATAACACAGAGCTGGTTTCTTCACAGAGGTGCATAGTAGGTAAACAAGATACAATGTGATAAATTGCTACAGGCAATTACAAGCAATACAGGGAATTTTTTTTTTACTCTCAGTGTAATAAAATACTGGAATCATAGAATGGTTTGAGTTGGAAGGGACCTCAAAGATCATCAAGTTCCAACTCCCCTGCGTGGGCCCAGTAGATCAGGTTGCTCAGAGCCCCATGCAGCCTGCCCTTGAATGCTTCCAGGGAATGGGTTGCTTAGAGATGTTGTGGAATCGCCATCTCTGGAGGTTTTCAAGATCCAGTTGCATAAAGCTCTCAAGAAACACAGTGTGAATTCACTCACTCAAAAAGATAGAGAATAAAAACAGTTTTGGACAAAATAAATAATTTTATATGAAACTGCCATAGTAGTATTATTATCACAGTAAAAAGATCCACTTTAGTTTCTAACATCCAGAATAAAAACACGTTACCATGACAAAAGTTTTCACTTCAGTTCTGACTGAAGATGTTCAATCTTTTTTTAATTTACATATATCAAGTCTTTTAGAATTAACTGTATCTTAACCAGGAAAGGCTTTCTTTTTCAAAAATGATAGGAAGTTAATTTACAGGAATCTGCATTTGATGATTTACCTTTTGTTTCGAAGTTCTCTGTTTTTTCTGTGAGCCTTTGTTTCTCTTGTGTAAGCTGGTTTAATAACAGTTCTAGATTCTCTTTATCATCTGCTTTTCCACAGAGTTCTTCACTCAGTCTCTCATTCTCCCTACGACATGAGCACAAGTCCTGAAGTAACAAATATTATTACAAAAATGAGAAGTGCCAATAGAGACATTAGGAAAAAATATTTAACATTTTGTTACATTTTTAATATTCAACACTGTTTAGTTCTGTTTAATGGGGATGTTTTATGCTTTAATATTTGTTAAAGGCCATAATTGTTTTTATACTACTCATTATTACATCAAAGTAGTAACTACTTTTGACATGGTTTGCAATCAGTAACAAAACAAGCAAGAGTAACCCTTGTTTAATTCAAGAAACCAATCAGAAGGATAGTGGGATACAAACATGGAAAAAGGTAATAACTAAAGCAAAAATAATTTTTAATGGCATTTAGTAACGTTGGCGTTGAAGTACATCACAATATGGCATCTCAGCCAACCCAATCCCACAGCTAATCAAAAGCTATTGGCATGTTTTTCCTATAATCTGGTTCCCTGAAAATGATAATATTTTTGTATTTGCAAGTTCACTAGAAATCCTAAACCAAAACACTCTACTCAACTAATATGCAACTAGCTATATGCTAGAAAGAGTTTGGTCTTCAAGGAATTGATAATACTAATGTTTTTCATATGCTTCGTTTCTGAGTGAGCCAAGTATTGCATAATTATTCACATGCTGATTAAGAGACAAAGTAATTTCTAAATGAAGAAAATCCTCAAGGATGCCATAACTCATCTGTGATAAAAATGACTATGTCATGGCAATTACAACTTAAGATAGCAGAAATAAGGAAATACACAATAACGGCATAGCCAACCATACTGTCTACAGAGGTCTCTTTCAGTTTATTTTTGCAACAACATATAATCATAGAATCGTTTTGGTTGGAAAAGACCTTTAAGATCATCAAGTTCAACCATTAACGTAACTCTGCTAAGCCCAGTGCTAAACCATGTCCCTAAGTGCTAAATTATGTCTACTATTATGTAGCTTCTTTAGCTCCTTCATTTATTCGTTAGTAGTTTAGGACAACAGAGTTTTGGTGTACTATAAAAGTTCTCTTTTTAATTGTTAAATTGTTAATTTTTATAATAAATTAAAGAATTGTGTGTATGACAGGATGATAAAAATGCTACAAACAAGAACTGAAGGTTTTTTTACTTACTGATTTAAGGCTTGTTATCGTTTCTTCAAGTTTCTGTATTTCACTGTGTTTTCTTTCAATTTCTTTCTATCAACCAAAATTAACCTATATAAGTTACATATTCAAAATGACAAAAATTCCTTTGTTACAGAAAAATTATGGAAACAGACTATTTTTGTAAGAAATAGAGTATAATTAGTTCCGTCTAATCTGTCAAATTTTTAGTAGTAAAACTCTTACAAACTGAAAGCACAAAAAAATGTGTGGTGTATACACCCATGCTCTTTTGGAGCACAGCAATAAAATAAATCATTGCATGACTTCTCATACAAAAAACCCTCCAAACACAGACATCACTGTTGCAAATATCTATTACCAATGAATAATTTTAAGTATGTCAGAACTCTATTTCATACTAAGCTAATGGAATAAGGAAGACAGATTTCCTCCTCACTAAACCCATCTCACCTAATATGGTAAAGACACAAAATAGCTGTGATTACTCATCTTTTAGTGAGAAAGACTGTATACTACTAAGTAAACTGGAAAAAAGTTTTTAACCTTCCTTTACACACCAGTAGGCCATTTGTTGCAGTAAAGATACAAAGCCACCTAAGAGTTGAGTAGATCCTTCACTCTGTAACATGTTAGTGATTACCTTTGCTTCTCCTATTTCCTTATCTGCAGTCTCAAGCACAATTTCCTTGTGTCTTTCCAATTGCTGTGCCAAGTGGTCTATTTCATTCAGTTCTTGACACAGTTCTTCATTTTTATTGCTTAAATGCACTACCTCACTAGTCACATTTTGTTTAGTGTCCAGGAGGTCTTGAATGCGATTTTCAAGTTCTTTATTTGTTTGCTGAAGATACTCAACCTGAAAGATATTTTTCATTACAAAATTAATATGTATTGTTAAACTAGGTAGCAGAATTCCTCCCAATCTTCTGAAATAGAGTATCTCTATATCCATTATAAAAAAGAGACATCCTGTTAAAAATGGCAAATTTTCTATTTTTAGAACTTAATGCTTATCCACATGAAAAACTATGATTTTACAAAGGTGCAAGGTGAAAGCATTCATTACTATGTTGTCCTTTACCTGGTCTCCAAAAGTACTAAAAGCAGTACTAAAAACCTGTCTTGGACATCGGTCCAGTAGACTTAGAGTTCTCAAGCGTTTTCCTAAATTTCACAAGATATGAGGACACATTCTTCTCTCCACCTTTGTAGTGTATTTGCTAGGCTTACAATCTCACTGTTACTCCTTCATCAAAGTGAAGCTTTACAGATCAGATTCCCAAAACCTATTTTGCCCCCAAATTATCTCAGCACCTTAGAGACAACATCCTCAGAAACCCTGCTCTACAGACATTGTTTTGCCCACTATACCTTCCCCTGAGAGTAAAGGGAAAAGAGGCAGGAAGTAGAATAAGAATAAAACGTAAGTTACACTACCCAGGAAGATGGGAGCCTGGAGTATCTTGAAAGATTCAAGATAACAGAGGTGCTCTACTTCCATCTCCACACAACTTTCCTCAAAACTCCAGAAAGCAGCATAACTGTAGACAGAAGAAAGTCTAAGCCCTCTCATAGTCATGCATACTATAGAGATGTCCCTCCATTTCTTGTCAGACAAAAAAATTGGTATATTGGCACTGAGCCCGAGCAAATAGTCTTGATGGCCCAAAACCAGCTCTGTGCAGCTCTGGGCATGGTCTGTGTACAATCGATTTGTATTCAGCCTGACTTACTGATTCAGGATCGCTGAGCACAGCTGTACTGCTTTCCAAGTCACAGCTCATTCTGTATATTTGCAGCACTGAACCTAAGCTAATAAACTCTGCAACATAGAATCATAGAATTATTCAGCTTGGGAAAGACCTTTAAGATCATCAAGTCCAACCTTATGCTAACCCTATTACCCTATTTCTGATGACCCACCACTAAGCCATGTCCCCAGGCACCACATCCAGACGACTTTTACACACATTCAGGGATGGTGACTCAACCACCTCCCTGGGGAGCCTGCTCCAGTGCCCAACAACCCTTTCTGTTAAGAAGTTTTTTCTGATATCCAACCTAAATCTCCCCTGATGCAACTTGAGCCCATTTCCTCTTGTCCTGTCATCAGTCACCAGTGAGAAGAGACCAACCCCACTCTCACTACAACCTCCTTTCACTCTGTAAAGAGTGATAAGGTCTCCCCTCAGCCTCCTCTTCCCCAGACTAAACAGCCCCAGCTCCCTCAGTTGTTCCTCATAGGGGATGTTTTCCAAACCCTTCACTAGCTTTGTTGCCCTTCTTTGGACCTGCTCCATCACCTCCATGTCCTTTTTGTATTGAGGTGCCCAAAACTGAACACAATACTCAAGATGGGGCCTCACCAGTGCCAAGTACAGAGGCAGGATTACTTCCCTAGTCCTGCTAGACACACAATTTCTGATACAAGCCAGAATGCCATTGGCCTTCTTGGCCACCTGGGCACACTGCTGGCTCATATTCAGCCGACTGTCAAACAATACACCAAGGTCCTTTTCTGCCAGGCAGCTTTCCAGCCACTCTTCTCCAAGCCTGTAGCATTGCCTGGGGTTGTTGTGACCAAAATGCAGGACCAAACATTTGGCCTTATTGAATTTCATACAGTTGGTCTCAGCCCATCGATCCAGTCTGTCCAGGTCCCTCTGTAAAGCCAGCAGGTTGACCATCCAGCAGATTGACACTCCCTGCCAGCTTGGTGTCATCTGCAAATTTACTGATGGTGCATTCGATCCCCTCATCAAGATCATTAATAAAGATGTTAAACAGGAGTGGCCCCAGCACTGAGCCCTGGGGGACACCACTCGTGACTGGCCACCAACTGGATTTAACTCCATTAACCTCATCTCTTTGGGCCTGGCCATCCAGCCAGTGTTTAACCCAGCAGAGTATATGCCCGTCAAAGCCCTGGGCAGCCATCTTTTCCATGAGGATATTATGGGGGATGGTGTCAAAGGCTTTACTGAAGTCCAGGTAGACTAGATCAACAGCCTTTCCCTCATCCACTAAGCAGGTCACCTTGTCATAGAACGAGATCAGGTTTGTCAAGCAGGATCTGCCTTCCATAAACCCATGCTGACTGGGCCTGATTGTCTGGTTGACCTTTAAATGTTCTATGATGGCTCTTGAGATTATCTGTTCCATGACACCGAAGTGAGACTCACAGGTCTATAGTTACTGGGATCCTCTTTCCAGCCTTTCTTGAAGATGGGTGTCACATTTGATAGTCTCCAGTCCAATGGGATATCCCCAATTAGCCAGGACTTTTGAAAGATGATGGAGAGTGGTTTGGCAACCACATCTGCCAACTACCTCAGCACTCTAGGTTGTAAACCATCCAGCCCCATTGACTTATGAGTGTCTAGTTGTGAAGCAGGTTCATCTGTTCCCCATTTCTGTCTTCTATCTTAAGGGACTAGTCCTAGTGTTGAAGACTGAGGCAAAGAAAGTATTAAGTACCTCAGCCTTTTCTTGATCCTTGGTCACTGTGTTTCCCTCTGCATCCAATAGAGGATGGAGATTCTCCCTAGCCCTCCTCTTGTTGTTATATTTATAGAAACATTTTTTGTTATTTTCACCACAGTGGCCAGGTTTAGTTCCAGCTGGGCCTTGGCCCTTCTAATTTTCTCCCTGCACAGCTTCACTGCATCTTTGCAATCCTCATAAGTTACCTGTCCTCTCTTCCAAAGACCATAAACTTTATTTTCGTTTCTGAGTTCCAGCCAAAGCTCTCTGTTCAGCCAGGCCGGTCTCCTTCCTTGCCGGCTCGTCTTCCATGACTTGGGGATGGTCAGTCCCTGCACCTCTAAGATTACCTTCTTAAAGTATGCCCAGCCTTCCTGGGCTCCTATGCTCTCCAAAACTGCCTCCCAAGGGAGCCTCTCAACCACGGTCCGAAAGAGATCAAAGTCTGCTCTCCTGAAGTTCAAGGTAGCAGTCTTGCAGACGCCCTCCTTGCTTCATTAAAGATTGAAAACTTTATCATTTCATGGTCACTTTGCCCAAGTTGGCCTCCAACCATTACATCCCCCACAAGACCTTCTCTATTAACAAACAGCAGGTCCAGGAGTGCGCTTCCTCTTGTTGGCTCCCTCACCATCTGTGACAAGTAGTTATCTCCCACACACTCTAGGAACATTTGTTCCCCCTCTGCTGTATTGTATTTCCAGCACATATCTGGGAAGTTGAAGTCCCCCATGAGAACAAGAGTTAGAGATTGTGAGATCTTACCCAACTGTCTATAAAGTTCTTTATCCACCTCTTCATCCTGTTTAGGTGGTCTATGGCAGAGTTCCAGAATGATGTCTGTCTTTTTAGCCTTTCCCTTGATTCTGACCCATAAGCTCTCAACATTGTCATCACCAACATTAATTTCTAGACAATTATATCTCTCCCTAATATAGAGGGCTACCCCACTGCCTCCTTCCTTGCCTATTCCTTTTGAAAAGTTGGTAGCCATCAATCATAGCGTTCCAACTGTGTGAGTTATCCCACCACGTTTCTGTGATGGCAACTATATCATAGTTTTCCATCTGAACAATGGCCTCCAGCTTCTCCTGCTTGTTACCCATGCTGCGTGGATTAGTGTAGATGCATCTCAGCTGGGCCACCTTTTGGGTAGGAGAAGCCCTAATACCCAGACCATACGCAGATGTTTCCAAAGTAACCAACCTCTCACCAATTATTTTGTTCCTCCTGCCACAATTAATATCATCCTCCTTCTTCACCAAGAACCAAGATCGTGAGACCTTACTAGCGCCCTCCTCTTCCATAAGCACTGGCATGATGCATTCAGGCTCCTCTCTAGTGGTCCCAGTTTCACCCCTGACCCCCCCAACATGGCTCTCATGCCACTGAACATTATGCACAATCAGTATACAAAACATCTAACTCAGCTGGAAAAACAGAGAACTGGTGGTATAAATCCACAGATGGGCTTTACTTAATCTGTACTCCAATGTGTCTTGTATTGTTTTTTTAAAATCCTCATTCTGAGACCAATATTGAATGCATGCTAATATGCACAGTAAACACAAGCATCTTTATCCTAAGCTTGTTCTTTCCTTTCAAGTCTATGTTAGAGTACAGGTGGGACCATTTGAATTCAATTAAGACAATTCTCTATATTATGAGATTATCTGCAGGACTACTTATCATAAGTACATATGCCATTGTTAGTTCCCTAAACCATAAATGGTGTGTATGAAAAAAAAATTTTAAAAATTAAAAGGAAATAAGTATTTTCAAACTTGGTGAAAACAGTGTATCATACAGAAATTTTCTGAATACTCTCAGATTAACATTACTAGGCACAGATGTGAGTTCATAGAATTATTTACCAAAACCATTCTAATAGACTTTTAAAACAAGCAATTAAATTTCCTTAGACAAGAAACACTGCCACCCTAAAGTAAAGCAAGTTATATTGACACGTTTTATATCTAATAGTGATTTTTTTAAAGAGCCAGAAGTTTTGCAGGGTTTTTATATTGCTAATATTACCATTTTTATTAAACAACAGTAACAAATCCACTACCTGCAAATTCAAATGGGCAATAAGCTTCTCATTACTTTTACTTCTTGATTCCAGAGAGAGAACCTCATGAGACCGCCCACCATCCAGTGCTAGCACTAGGCGCTCTATCTCTTTGTCTCTTAGCTCAACCTTTGAGGGGGGGAAAAAAAAAAGTTATACTATCATTCCATACTGTTTAATGGAACCTTTGGTCAAATAAGCACCTATACAACAGTCAGTAAAAAGGTATGTACCTAAGAATGGAATTTTTATCCTTTACTTTTTTTTTTTAATTCTAGATTTTTTTTTAAAATAAATTTCTTTCTTTTCTGTAAAATCTGTTGTTCATAAGTTAACTTACAAAAATTAATAATTAAATATAACCAGTCCAGACAGTCAAAAAAGGTTATCCTATTATACCTGTAGAACAAATTACTATTTTGGACCAGTTAATGTTTCTGTACTAAAAAAAGCTTGACATACACAAATTCAGCAACAAAATCAGCAAAAGCAGCGGACAAGTATTGTATCATTGCTGCTGTCTCAGAAAGAAGAGGAGAGAAATAGCTCAATGTAGACAGGTTAGAATAATTGTATTTCACAAACCCTACAATGCTTTCCCATGAGGTTAAATCACAAATTATAATCAAGCTCATTGCAATGGCTACTACTGCCAAATAAAAATTAAAATAAGCTGTAAAGATACCTGTTTGCTATAATTTTTCATTCCACGTTCAGCTATCTCCAGTTTTTCCTGTAGTTCTGTTACTTCTGACTGAAGTTCATGAATTCTGAAATGTAGCAATATACTGTTTATATGGATTCACAGAAGAATCATATGTACACAACAATTTAATATTAGTATATTCTTTTTGCTCCTGAATGCAAATATTTCATACAAAAAAAGTTTTGCTCGTACAAAATATTAATGCAGAAGCCACTGCTTGAGATATTGTAGTGAGCTGACCTTGGCTGGATGCTAGACCCCCACCCAGCTGTTCTCTCACTTCCCCTCCTCAACAGGATGGTAGAGAAAATAAGATGAAAAAGTTCTTTGGTCAAGATAAAACCAGGGAAATCATTTACTAATTACTGTCACAAGCAACATAGACTCAACTTGGGGAAGATTAACTTAATTTTTCGGTAATTAAAAAAAGAGCAGCATGGTGAGAAACAAAGACAAATTAAACCACCTCCCTACCACCTCTGCTTTTTTCCAAGCTCACTTTTGACTCTTACACCTCCTCTCTACCCAGAGTGGTGCTGAAGGGATGGGGAGTGGGAGCTGCTGTCAGTTCATAACACTTCACCTCTGCTACTCCTTCCTCCTCACACTGTTCCCTGGTTCCAGCATGGGGTGCCTCTGACAGGATACAGTCCTTCATGAACTGTTCCAGCATGGGTCATCTCTTAACAGTACAGTCCTTCAGAACAGACTCCTCTAGTGTGGGTCCCTCACAGGCTACAGCTCTTGCCATAAAATCTGCTCCTGCATGGGCTCCTCTCCATGAGCTGCAGTTCCTGCCAGGAGCCTGCTCCACAAGCTACAGCTTCCTTCAGGGTATATCCACTTGTTCTATGATGGGGTCCTCCATGGGTACAGTGTGGATATCTACTTTGATGTGATGCCCTCCACAGGCTGCATAGACTATGCATTGCAATGGTCTTCTCCACAGGCTGCAGGGGAATCTCTGCTCCAATGTCTGAAGCACCTTCTCCCACTCCTTATTCACTGACCTTGGTGTTCGTGAAGGACAATATACAGGTTGTTTCCCTCAAATTTTTCTTACTCCTCCCTCTCATTGCTGCTACACAGCATTGTTTTTTAGCGTTTCTTAAATATCTTTTTCACAGAGAAGCCACCAGTTTGGCTAAGGGGCTCAACTGTGACCCATGGTGAGTCTGTTTTAAAGCCAGGTGGAACTGGCTGTGTCCAGCACAGGGTAGCTGCCACTCATGAAGTCCCCCTGGTGCCAACACCTTGCCATGTAAACTCTCTACAAATATAATTAAAAAATAATTTACTTGAACCTTTCATAATACAGGTTCCCAAGCCAAAAACAGCATAAAAAAAATAAATCAAGAATATTTTAGTCTTCCAAAATAAATAGGAAAAAGTAGTTACTTTTACATAAAACAATACACCTACCTTTTTTCCAGAACACCGAATCTAAAATTTGGTATAACAGTAAAACCAGTATAGAAACCTTAAGAGAAATCCTTTAAGGAAATAAGCAGCTTATTGCAACTTTGTCACAGGCAGCACTGTTTATCACTAAGCAAAATCCTATTTAAGAACAACGGTGCTCTGAAAACATCATGAAATACCATTTTGTTTGAGGCAGATTTGAAAGGCAGAAAATGGTGGAGGTTGGAAAAGCACTGCAGGTATTTAACATCTATACTTCAAAAGTTAAAAGTTCTTTAGATTACCGATTATCAGCCACCTGAAGAAGGTCTGCGATGTAAGGGTCCTCTGGCTGAGGAACTGGATAGGCACTAACCCCTGATGGAGGGACTGGCTGGTCTATCTGCATGCGTTGACGCCTGAAGGGAATGCTTCTTTTTCTGCCACCTAAAAGCCCAAAGCCAAGTGCCTATTACTTGGAGTTAAAGTAAGGGAGTTCTCTTCTTTAATACAAAATTAAATTTCCTATTTATTCCACTGCTTCTAAACTGTCATGTTTCACCATTTTAATCTTACTGTAATAAGCTGATAAAACGTGTACATTCTAGACGACACCATCCTTGCAGGTTAGTATCAGCTTTGTCAAACTTCAGTTTTATAAGGAAACAAAGTACAGTATAGGTAGTTTAAGACCCTGAATATTCTCCAGTTACAACTTGTTGAATCTGTTAGTGACTTACCTCACTGCAAAAGCTAAATTAAAACATCACAGAAAACATTTTGTTTTCACATTTATGAACTATTTTATGACTGAAGTAACCTCTGCATTATTTAGTAATGGGTTTTTTTCCCTTCTATGCTACTGTCAGTTCAGTGAATGGGTATCATAAGCATATCAAGAAAAGCAGGTTATTTGCTTGCATGGTTAACATTACATTAAAACCAAAGCAAAACATACTGTTAGTTCCAGAGGGAACAATTACTTTTCATCACACAATGAAATAAGAACACACAATATTTGATGAAGAAGACTGGTGTCCAAAGGGCAAGTGTGCAGAAAGACAGACAAAGTGTAAGATGGTATCTTTGAAGAGAAGGGCACAGAATGCAGAAAGATGTGAGAAAATAGAGAGGAATTTTAAGGTCACCTAACTACATATTAATTTCCCTCAGATGCCAAAAGAACTTAGGTAGTTCAATGACTTGGAAAGAAAATACTCTAAAAATTTCACAAAATACCTCTTACTGTTTCCTTAGGCTGAAAAAAAACTAAAAAAAAGGAAACCCTGGAGAAAGAAACTAACCTGGAAGTACGATGCAAAACATTTTAAGTTATCAAAAGACCTTCAAAATACTGTGAGCTTTCAGAGGATTGCAAGTTTTGCTGTAGACGTATTTTGCATCTGCCTACTTTCAGATTTTGGTTACAAAAAATTGGAATTAGTCGCTTACACATCATCAATTAGCTGCCAAAAAGATTCATGTGTCAAATAACCTGTCTCTGATTAAACTAGCTGCAGCATTAAAAAAATAAAAATAGCTGCTGGTAACAGTGCTTTACAGTCACAATTTAACTTAAGAGTCTAAGTTTTATTCAAATTTGTCCCTAATACAAATGATGTGCTAATAGAACTTCTTCCATACAGAGGCTGAACTCAGAGCCAAAAATTTTCAAAAGGTAATGTTATTCTATTCAATAGCAATTTTATTGAAGTAACTTTTCTTCCTAGAGGAAAAAAAAAACAAAACCGAAAACCAAAAAGATTATAGTCTGAAGAGCTGAAAAAAGCGCAAAGAAAAGTTAAAATATCTATGATTATCTACACTCACCAGGTGTTTGCACCACTGCTTGCAGATTCTTCTCCTGAAGCTGCTGGATTTTTTCACTCTTAGCTTTATTCTCTTTTTCCAGCATTTTAATTTTATGTACATACTGGTTATTCAGAAATTTCAAGTCAGCCGTTTCATGGTCAACCCTCCTTAAGGAGGCTTTCAAATCTTCAAGAGAGAGAAAAAGCAATATTATCTTTCTTATTCATTATTATTTTTCCAGTAGCACCAAAGGCATAAATATATTTATACATGTTATACAAGTTCTTTGTAGAATGAAGGCACAGTTAACAGCAGCATTTAATTTTAAATTAAAAAGTAGCATTTCAAAGTGTGAAAGTATATGTTAAAAAGTTCTAATAGTTTCATGTTTGATTAAAACAATTATTTGCAGGAGCTCAAAAGCTTTTTAACTACAACAGAAATCTCTGTGTATGACCCCATTAAAGGCACCAAAGTCAATGACCACTCACACTCACTTATAGGTAGAGATAAATGAATTTGTGGATCAAGGACTTGGCCACAGTTTTATTCTGGCACGGAAGTATTAAAAAAAAAAATAGTATCATAATTTTTATATTACCTTTAACATGACGATCAGATTGCTCTTTCAGTTTTAGTATTTCTAAGTGTAGTTCATTATTTTCCCTAGTAAGTTTAGTATTCACTGTTTTATAGGGTTCCAAAATTGCATCATAGTTGCTGCATTCTTTTTCAGTTTTTCCAGCAGATAACTTTGCACTGCGCAAGCTCTCAGTTGTACGTACTAGGTCACTAGAATAAAGGAGCATCAGGCATGTTAGAAATGTTACCAGTCTTTACACTGTATGTGCAAATATTTATTATGACTTGAGAAACAAAACCCTTTCCCTGAGACTATGTTAACTGTACAACAGATGGGTTCAAAGAAAGGCAAAGAAAACATTCATGCAAGAAAAACTGAAAGACAGGCATCATTCCCTTTAAAAAAGTACATAGGAAAGGACTGGACAAATATAAAAAAATATAAAGATATTTAGAAAGCATATCAGGAGCTTATACCTGATAAATCAATAAGCTCTCTTTTCTACATAAAGTGAGATATTAAAAATTGGCAAGATTATTTTTTCCTCCAAGCACTACACATGTTGTAGCACTACTTACCACAGAAGAAACTTAAGAATTTAAAAGGCCAGAAGGTTACTAGTATTTATATGAAGCTCAGAAGCTCCGTAAGAAATATCAGTGCTAAGCAGCTATGAAGATTTTTGTGAAAATAATATCAAAGTCAGTGACCAAGAGATTAAACCTATCTGTTAGACACCAGAATGAGACTTAGTGTTGAAGGCAGATTACTCCACATCTGCCTACCATGGTTCTTCCTCTGCATTAGATTTCTAGAGAACAAGAGAACCAGAATACCTACATTGGCATGTTTAGCCAAATATAACTTAATTACTATAGAAATTAAGTCTGTGATCACACCAAAGCCATGAAATGGTAACTATATTGTCGTCTTAATTTTTTTTTCTGTTTTGTGTCCTGCAAAACTGGCAGAGATAGCAAATTTAAATTTCTCCAAATGAGATAGTAAAAACCAGAGCTGTGAATGTTTTAAGTCACAGTACAGACAACAGGGATTATTTTTTATATAACCAAGTATGTACAAGTGTGTCCTTTAAACACATGAATAGTGACTGTTCTTGGCTCTCTTATGAGGTTAGAAAGTTGAATTTTCCTAGACCATAGATTCTTAGAACAAATTCTACTGAATTAAATGATATCTTAAGATCTTTTCATCACTTAAGCAAACCTATTTGACTTCGTCCCATGTACGCAAGAACTGAATCTCAGCTCTGAAATAACATTGCATGAAAATCATCTTCAGATTAATCGTTCTCCCTTATGTGTCAAAAATCAAGCAAAACCTACTATATGGTTTTTACTATGGTTTTTAATGAATCTCCTTTTGAATACCTAAAAAGCTTTTCCACCAAAGGTAAACTCTCCACTCCCAATGGTTGTCGATAGCCCAGTTGATCTAGACGTTTCCTGAGATTAACAAACCTTCGCTCTGCAGTTGTAGTCATTGTAAGCACACCTCCAAAGCAGCTTTTGCCAGTCAATAAAAATAGGACACCTGCAAAAGACTGTCTGTTACAGCATATGTCCTTTAAAGAAGAAATAAAACAGCAAAAAGTTATGGAAAAACCACTTTTGTGTGAGAAATACAGTGCATGAGTATGTCCTTAAAATTTAAGTAAACCAAAAGAGAATCATAGAGCAACTAAAAAGTTTCAAACATATTCACACATTTATTTTAAAAGAAATATTTGCCCTGGAATTTGGTTTTCTCTTTCCTAACATCTTGGAGTAGGAACATAAATTTTTATTTTCTTTCTGTAAAATCTGAAAAGATCTTCTCTGGGAAGACTAAGAAATAGGTTCTGATTTTTTTGAATCGTAGTCATCGTATCTTCCACAAGGCAAATTGACAGATTATTCTTTTAACTTTATATATAATTTTTTCATTCATATATAAAACTTACTTGCAAAGTTTACACAATCACAATTCAGTCATGAATCGTTGTACACCCTGTTTGAAAGAAATTATGTGTCAGTAATTCCAGACCTCTGTCACTGCAGACAACCATAGGATAAATCTCGTATGCTAAACTTAAAGCCTATCACTAGTCTTACCATGACATCAAAAAGTATCTAGTAACTTCTCCATTAAGAAAATTTGGTTTTCTGGAAACATAAAACAAATATATGAACTGCTGTACTGATTCAGTTGAATCCAAAAGTAGCCTGACCCACTACCCTGTGTCTCTGCCACTTGCTACAGCAGGAGTATAAAAACCACGAGTCAAGTCTTACTCCTAATACCTTCTCTTTTCTTAAGCCCATTGCAGGGGACTTGATGGGCCTAAAGTTGAACTTAAATCATTATAACAGTACCTGATAGACCTTTCTTAGACATGCCTAATTGTTTTCTTGAGTCTTTTGCACTTTTACATCGAAATAGCCTGTGGCGACAAATTTCTGATTTTGACTCTATCTCTGGAAAAGTGTATCATCAGTTCATGGGGGTGTATGCTTCCCCCCTTTTTTCTTTTTATTGTTAGACATACTAAATAATCATTCCTTATTCATGCTTTCAGTCATCCATGACAGCATCTTTAGCAAATCTATTTTCCAAAATTTTCTTGTACAGCAAGTCCCTTTTCCATGCTTTTTCTAAGACTGAGATTACTCTGAGCAGCCGTACAAAACCCACGAAGTTTCTTTGCTGTAGCCTTTAATATTCATAATAACTCCTAACTTCTCATTTGCCTATCTGGTTGCTCTAAAGAATCAATTAGATGCATTTACAGTGACACTAACATCTCTTTTTCTGAGCGGTAACTGCCACTTTAGCGCCCACGATGAGTATTACTTTGCATTTATTAACACCATTCCTTAACTCCCACTTGATTACTCAGTCCAATGGCACTCTTCTGCAACTCTTGGACTTAGCATGTCCTTATAATGAGCAAATGGTGTCCCTTGCTGTTTAACCCATTCTTTCAGATCATTGGTCAGTGTTAAACAGCAGAAAATCATCTGTACATTCACTGTAAGGTAATACTTTCTACCTTTTCGTTTAACCATTTAGTGAGCTATTAGATGACTTTTTCCTCCATTTCTGAAAGAGACTTGCTTTCTTAAAAGCCTTTGGTAAAGAACCTTCTCAAAAGCTTGATGTAGAAAACTTAGATTTCCAAAATTCTTACCCAGTCAACTCAATCCAGAATATAATTTTCTTTAAAGAGACTTAATAGCCTTGTGAATCACAATTCAGTCATGATTAAAGGTATGTTGAACTTAATAGATTTTTCTGTAAATTTGGAAAATACTAGAAAGCACTCTTCACAACTTTGGTACTTCCCACAAAAAAGGCTCTGTTAGTTGCATAAATAGTTCACATAGATAATTATCTAAATATTTCCTGTAATTTAGTGCCACTAGGAAGAAAATATAATTTCCATGTTAGATTAAAACCAAAAAATCAGATAAACAAAGGAAAAATTAAAAGGAACTTTAAATCAGGCCTTTCTAGACAAAGCTTTATCAAGATGTCTTAATGAGTGCATCTTTCAGTTACTCACAGAAGAGATATTCAGAGCAAATAGCCTCGTTTTTTGTTCCTCCTTTGTTCACATAAACTGCCAAAGATGACAGCTTTCATGTGCTTCATTTTGTGACACGCCTGGATGGTTTGGAAGACCTAGGTGTTTATTAAATAGACATATTTAGGACCTATGAACTTTTCCATATTGTTCTAAATCATCAGTGACTGAAATTGAACATTGACAAGAAAGATAAGCAATCCTGAAACCTCAAATCCAGTTCCCTAAGGCTCTAAGTATGGAAGCGATTTGCATAAAATGGTGTGAAAGAAATAATGTTAGTAGGGATTAGACTAACTATAACAGGTGGAATACAAAACAGAAAAGCTATAGTACATCGAAGCCCAGCTTTCAGTCTGAAAACAATGCAGCAAAATTAATTGTGAGTATAGATTAAGAACTGTTGCAGAAGCAACACTTGTGTTATCAATAAGAAAATGTAATAATAAAAAAGCAGAGCCGTGGAAGACATAACATGATCACTGAGCCATGTAGAAGAAAGCTAAAACTACAGCGCTGACAATGGAACACACAGAAATTAGCACAGACAAATTTATATGCTATGAAATAAATTTCTTTATTGAGTCTAAAACAGTAACCAAAGTCAGTTATGAACTGGAGTTTCCAGTCTCAGTTCTGAGAAATACCAAAATGCACTTTTCATTCATCAGAACTGATGTGCTAAAGGCTTTGTTTTTTGGGTGTGTACAAAATATGTTTACAAAACATCTGTTCCTGTCCTGTAATTACTGCTCACGTAGCTCATTCTGTGACAAAGAGCTCATTTTGTTTCCACCTGGGTAAAAAAGGCACCTCGTGGACCAACCATTTGACTATAGTAATGCTCTAAATACATGTACAGTCCATGGACACCAAAGGCTGTGTTGTGAAATGCTGTTACTGCAACTCCATTTTCAAGATATGCTGAATGAGCATGCCTTTTGGCAAAGCCTGTTTCCAAGTTTATTTGCTGGGAGTTCGCTTATGACTAGATATTCATGCACCACATTTGCTCTCAAATGTCACCACTTTGCCAAAAGAAAGACAACTCTTGCTCTAGAAAAACAAATTCCTTCTTTAAATAGTCACCAAAACCTGTAAGTTTACATTATAGTATCAAGTTGAGCCTGCTCCTTACTTATCTCCCCAAGGTGGAAGCTTTATAGACCTTTCATCAACCCCACTCTATACCCACAGAGAGGCAGTCAGTCCCTTTTCAAACAGGTTTATTTGTATTTTTTCCACCCTCCCTCCAGGTCAGTCTTGCCAGACATACCGTTAAAAGCAAATTCTTGCCAAGCGAGCCTCTAAGGAGTAGCCGAGATGTTTCGGTGAGGCTTCGGCACAGAAACAGCTTCGATGGGGAAGGGGGCTGCAGAACCCCGGGAGAACGAGACCAGCGCGTAGGCCAGACACTGAGGGAGGCTGCCCGAGCTAACCTGCGCTCCCCAGGGGCAGAACAGACAGAAGCAGCCCAGCGTCACGCTGTCCTCAAGGCTGCTACAACGACCGCCGCCAGACAGCGGGAGCCCAAACTAGACACTAAGAGCCGCCGCCCGCCTACCTGCGAGGAGCCCCGGTGCCGCCGGCAGCACCCTCTTCCTTCCCCTACAGAACACCCCGCTCCGGCGGACACAAGCGCTGCCCACCGCCGCACCCCCACTGCTCTCCCCGGGGCCGGCACTACCCCCCCGCAGACCCCCCGCAGCCACCTAGGCCGCACCGGCCGTTTGAAAATGGCGCGCGGAGCACTGGCCGCTTCCGCCCCGTCACCGCGGCAACGGGGCACGCGGCCACACCCGCGGCCGGCTGAACCAACCGCCGGACGCCCCGCCCCTTCCGCGCTACCGGCAGCCCTCGCGCTGAGGGGCGGAGAGGGTGACGCAATGAGGCTCCCTTACCGGCTGGGGGTGAACGCCCTCCCAACCGGGTCACCGTGAGGGGGTTTCCGCGGTGACCGAGGTGGAAACAGGCGGGCTGGGCTCGGGGCAAGCCTCGGCACTGCATGAGAAACTTCCACACCACGGGGACTGTGGGGCTGGCTGAGGAGCCGGCTCCGGCTGTGGGCCGCTGGCTCTGTGCGGTGGAACGGCCCGTGCTAACAGCTTACCTCTGGCTGCAGGCAAAGGGGAGAGACAGATGTTACCGCCCTCTGCGAGCCCTTCCCGAAGGATCTTAACCTGCATTTGCTGCCTAGAGGATAGGTGCCTATTGTATAGCCGCCGTGGCCGGGCTTCAGGGATTTAAGTGTCTGATGTAAAACTGACAGATAACTCCTGTTTTATAGAATGTCTACACTAGTTTGAGGGAATTTCTGCAAAGGGTAACCCTTACGTCCTCTTGGTATTGCTTTGGCTACCTTTTAGCATGTGCCAGGACACTGTAAGCAGTTTATAAACAATTTGGATGAAGTTGTTCAGCCTGGAGAGAAAGCGGCTCCAGGGATACCTTCTATCAGTCTTAGGGTATCAGAACGGGCCTACAGAAAAGCTGGGGAGGGACTTTTTGCTAGGGCATGTAGTGACAAGACGAGGGATAATGGATTAAAACTGGAAGAGGGGAGATTCAGATTAGACATTAGGAGGAAACTCCTCACTGTGAAAATGGTGAGACACTGGCACAGGTTGCCCAGGGAAGTTGTGGATGCCCCATCCCTGGAAGTGTTCAAGGCCAGCTTGGATGGGGCACTGAGCAACTTGATCTAGTAGGAGGTGTCCCTGCCCATGCAGGGGGGTTGGAACTAGCGATCTTTAAGGTCCTTTCCAACCCAAACCATTCTATGATTTAATAAGCTAAAAGACTGAAGTGTTAGTATGCTTACCAAATCCAGGTGACTCACTGTTACTGCTAACATTTAGCAAATTTTCCCTTAAGAGTTTTATAACATTCTCATTCATATTACGGTTTAATTCTTGCATCTGCATCTCAAAAAAAAAAAATCTTAGCTCTGTCTGCATGTTTACCTTTATCGTGCTTGTTTCTTTTCTAGAAACACCCCAGCTCTACCCAACAACTTAGCAATTTCCTCATGCTGTACAGAAAAACTAGGTCCTGAAATAACAGGCATCTGAAGCTCTAGGAAGAGGAAGGGGTTACATAAGGAGGGAGTACACTTAAGCTACATCATACTTAGTAAGAGGAAGAGAAAAAACGTGTTGAGAAATAAAGCAATTCTACTTCAATACCCAGAGACAAAACAATGGAAATAACTCTGCATTTTCACCCTTTGGAAATAACAGTCCACCATAATAAAGCATATGATGAACAGTTTAATTAAGAATTACAGCCATTGTCACATTACATCTCAGAACATGAATTCAGTATTCCCATTGCATAAAGTTTCACATCCATACTTCCTGGAAAGAGGAAGGGAAAATATTTTATAGTCTTTAATGCTTACACAACATCCAAGATGCAAAGTATTAGTAAACCAGTAGTAGTATCCTTTTGGCATACTATGAAGGTAGTGCTTAATGCTTTTAGTGAGAGAAGGGATTATAAATAGCAGTATCTCAACATTAGGGGAAGGGAAAAACTATTTTCCAAGTGTTTTCGCAGAATTAATCCTTTCAAACAGTACTTCAACCCAGTAGAAGAGCGACAAATCCCCGAAGGTTTCAGGCTGCCCTGAAAGACATCTGAAGCAGGAGTGACTTGACACACGTGGCAGTTAACTACACAGACACACAGAAATCCACCTTTAAAAACAAGTAGCATTTATAGTGTTCGATTCCCTTATACATAGGCACAAACTTTGCTGACTTCTGTTTTTCTTTCTAGAACTTAATGAGACTGTGCAATACTGGAGCAGTAGTCTAAAATATCCTGTATAGTGAATTCCATAGTAATTCCTGATCCGGGATAGCAGCGAGCTATCAGCCCTTCAAAGTGCTTGTACTGTCGTATAAACTCATCTTGCATGGAATGCCACACGACCTGCCAAAGAAAGCAAACTTTAGGAAATGTCATCTGGCACAACACACTGGATGTTGACTACCAAACGTTGGCTCATTAATTGATGCTCAGTTCAGCTGTCATTTTAAAAGTAATGCTTGCTAACGAAGTTCAGTAAACTGAGTTGCAGCATTAAAAAAAATTAAGGAAGTTTTTTACCCATTAAGTTTAAGATCTTCAATGTTTACAGGGCTCCTACCAAATCTGCAAAGCAGAAAATAGTAAAGAAGAGGAAGTTGCCCTAAAAGATGTACTGCTTTTGTCTTTAAAGAAAACACCCCAAACCAGAACAGTGCTACTAATTCATGTTTCAGACTTTAAAGAGCTGTTAATACATATTTAACTTTTAAATCTACTTATCATTTACTGCAGTGAGAAAGTTTACGGAGTATAAGAAAAAACTTAAATAACTATCAGAAAAGATGCAATTGAAAATATATTCTATCATAGTGTACCAGCTAAATTTCATACCATGTTAACAGTTCATTTACATCTAGCGCTCTCTACTTCCAGTATATTTTGCAGAACAGAGATCACCCTCCTCCTTAATGGGCACAAAGGGAATCATAAAGGAATTTTCGTTCTGAACTCTCTCTACCACAACAGTTCAAATCAATGTTACAACAAACAGAATCAGAGCGGAATTATAAAAAAAATCCACTCAAAATGTATGCTTTTTCAGAGTTATGGTGATGCTAGGCACTTCTCAAAGAACACATTTGCAAAAGCAATAATAAAAGCCTTTGTGTAAACAAGGCTTTTTCAGTTATGATTTATTTTACCTGAAGTAAGTTTTCTTCTTCACAGAGATGTTTATCGACCTTCTTGTAGAGATTATCCAATCCCTTCTTCACTTCTTTACCAGGATATTCCTTTATCACTTTACGAAGCTCTTGTTTATTAAAAGCCAGCTGATAGCTTACTTCCTCTTCTCGTATACCTTGTGCCACACGAGCTTCAACACCTTCAAAAAAATGCTAACCAACAGTAACAGTATTAATTATTATCACAAATCTAAACTAATTAACTACATGTATGCTCATCAAATAAAGTCTTGATTCTATTTGATGACTGTTGTGTTTTCCCCCTATTCTTGTTTTTAAATTGGGCATGAAGTAGTACTCAGTCATAAACATTAAAGCACAGCCCAACAATACAGCACACCGTAAGTACTAGTGTAAAACTGAAATCAATCATTTCTAGAAGCAATCAAGCTTTTCTTTGCAAACTTATAACCAATATTGAATCAGCCTCAAAATCCTCAATTAATGAGGCTGCAGCCTCAGAAAATACTGTATCTTTAGGACAAATTGAGTAAGCATCTGAATAGGAATTTCTCTACTTAAACTGTAATGACACAACAGCAATATTTGTTCATAATTGTGCTCTCACTGCCCTGCACCAGCTGGCTCAATGTAATAAAAATGGAGAGAAGTGTGCCTGTGAGCATGCATGTAGAGCCACACAGAGTTAACTTGCTTCATAGCAGCCCATATGGTGCTGTGTTTTGGATTTGTGGCTAAAACAGGGCTGATAACACACAAACGTTCTGGTTATTGCTGAACAGGTCAAACGCAGCCAAAGGGTATTCCATAGCATGTAACATCATGCTCAGCTATAAACATGAGGGTTAGAGGAGGGGGTGGAGGTAGTATTTGTCTTCCAGGTGGCAGCTGCTCAGAAACTGGCTGGGCATCAGTCTGCTTGTGGCAGGTAGTGAATGACTGCCTTTGCATCACTTACCCCCCTCCCCCCCCCCCCACCCCGGCCCTTTCTTTTCACTGATTAAATTGTCTTTATCTCTACCCCCAAATTTTCTCTTTTGTTCTTCCTACTCTCTCCCTCCTCATGCCCGGGGACAGGGGAGAGAGAAGTTATATGGCAGCTTAGGTACTTGCCAGACTCAATCCATAACAAGTGAGAGGCAATGATAAAGCATTTTAATTTTCAAAAAGAGAATACATCTTAAGACTTTTCAGAAAATGAATGACTGAAATCCTGCTTCTAGAAAAATCAATGAACAGTGGGAAACATTCTGTGGGCAGAACCACGTGCATGGCCTGAAGCTGCGCCAGGGGAGGTTTAGGTTGGATATTAGGAAGCACTTCCTCGTGGCAAGGGTTATTACATATTGGAATGGACTGCCCAGGGAAGTGGTGGAGTCACCATTCCTGGAGGTGTTTAAGGAAAGGCTGGATGTGGCACTTAGTGCCATGGTCTAGCTGATGTGGTGGTGTTAGGTCATAGGTTGGACTTGATGATCTCAGAGGTCTTTTCCAGCCTCAGTAATTCTGTGATTCTGTGAGTCTGAACCTAAGTCAGCATTCAGTTTAACACTTAGTTCAACTTCAGACATACAGAACTTTCCTAAAAGTTTTATTATTGTTGAACAGTTCAGAATCTACAGTAATTCAGCTTTACAGTTGAGGAGGGGAAAATTATCCCACAGCTCCTGCTTACTTTTTCCCCTCACTTCTTCCTTCCTCAAAACAGTTTGCTTAAGACACAACTGATGTTTAGTCAGTACTTGAAATTGCCATGAATAATTGTATTATTTTCATCCAACACTGTTACCCTCATGGGTAGAATACTCTTGCCAGGCACGCTTGAGTCTAAAATACAATAGAGTTGATGACAGAGGCAGTCATTAAAGAGATCACATAGTGCAAATTAAACACTTGAGAAAGACTACTCTGTACCATTTAAATGTATATAAACTCAAATATACTTACATTTAATTTTTCAAGAGGCTGCCCGAGTGAGTAGATTACATAAGACTGAAGATGATCAGTGTATTTCTGTTTGGCTTCTTTTTTCTCAGCCTCAAGGCAAGAAATTTTCAAGCGAGAAAGTGTTGCAAAAATATGATGGAAGTTCTCCATCATGACCACATCTCTGGGTGTTTTCTGGCTTTCATTAGCTACTTTCTCAACTGAAAGAAAGAGGAAGCAAAAATACTTAAAATACTAAAAGATCAACCAAATTTAAAAAAAGTAACCAATAACCATAATACTATCAGAAAAGGAATTTTTTATTTTATGTCAATGACAACCCTTGGTATGAGGATTGTCATTATTGCCTCTAAATAAATCAGTACCTGAGAGGCTTTAAAAGTAGTAACAGATATGTACAGGCTCCAAGACAGTTACATTTGTAGGCCAAAAAAGTCACATGCAAAAAGATACAAAATGATGACTACATATGGTCATTTACATATGTGAGAAAAAACCCACATTCTGGCTTTCAAGCATGCTTTCATTATCCCAAATAAATTTCACATGTCAGAACTATTTAAGAAAAGTCTCTTTCCCTTCTTTGCTAAAACAAAAATCTTCAATGGGTGGTGGGTTTTTAAGAAATGTTCTTCCCAGTATCTCAGTTTTGCTTAGCTTATTAGTTTGATGGACAAAGTTACTAACAATCGCCAAACTTAGTAATAAAAATGGATAACCTTGCACATGGGTCTCTTACTTTCCACTTCCCCACCAAAAAAAAACCAAAACAGGGCAGGCAAAAGAAATTCTACCTATTGCTCCCTTATTGCACCTAAAAGCAGGCTGGAAGAGAAGAGCTTCAATGAAGAGCGCAATTAAGTCTCTATGCCCGTTCGTCCATTAATCATTTTGCTGAGACTACAAGGATGCCCACCATGAAAGTGATCCTGGGCACCAGAGTACTAATAAAGATCGTAAGTTCCTTTCAGTCAGAACACTGAATTTGCCAACTAGGAAGTCTGCTACTGCCAATTTTGTTCTTCCCATGTAATATTTTAACCACCTCCCCCAATTCTACCTGAAGTACTAGGTCTTTCTGACTTGTTTCAAACATTACCTGTAAATTAAATATTCTACTGCATTAAACATAATGCTAGCACTGATTTTGTACATGATTTTTACTTTGTTTCATCTTAATTTTTTACTTCTGTCCCTTCTCCTCTTTCCTCACAATTCTTTGTTCTTTTAAGTTTGCTCTGTACTTGTTTGAAACAACTTTGGTTTCTTCTTTGGTGTTTGACTGGCGTAATTTTGAATCTCTTTTAAAACATGCTTTTCTAAATTCTGCCTAAACAAGTTATTTTATCATTGTATAGTTTTGCCTGTCTATTGGTGTTTGCTTAGCTTTATCACTTGAACAGGAATTTCTTAAGGAAAACAAAGTTGGGTTCAATCAAATACATTTTTTCAAAAATTACTGTCCGATCAGCTGGGATGCTCCTGCTGACTACAGATAGTCCACTATACCATGAAGTAATGTCTCTCCATGATTTCTTAATATGTTCAGAACCACTAGCCTGTAATTTCCTCAAACTAGCTTTATTGCTTCTACTGTCTTCTCTTGCTCAACCTTCCCCTAAAAAAAAGCAGTAAGTCTCAGTGGCCGGGAATTATTATAAGTGGAGTTTTTTTTAAAAGGGATTGACAATTTTTCTAGAGTTCATTTACTTGCAGTAGAACAGTAGTGTTGCTGCTGTTTATCCAGGCTACAGCTGGAAAAATGGGGAGGACTGGAGGACATTCTGTTGTGTCAGGCTAGGACAAAAAGGATCTAATCTGCCAAGAAAGGGTAAAATTCATAGCCAGACAAGGCTGTGAAGATAAACGGTATTAGGAGCAAATGCCAGGGATCCCATCCAGATTCATCTCCTCATTTAAGCTACACTGGAAGAGAAAAGACAGGAAACCACTTCAGACTATGCATGTTGTGTTGCTGCCATTTCTTCTCTCCCTCCTGAGTCTTAACCACTTCCCTCTGTCAGAACTGAAAGTTACTTTAATGTACAAAGGGAAATATCCATAGTTTGCTCTTACTAAGCATATTACAATCAAAACGTTTACACTTGTTCTTCTACTAATAACAGAGATAACCAAAATTCCAGCACAATATCAATCACATGGCTTGCAAAAGAGTCTTAAAAAAAAAAAAAATCTGTTAGTAGGAGCAAAATTATATATGAATAGGAGGGAACAATCATTTTAGTAATTATGACAACCTCAGACAACCTACCACTGACAAAAACAGCTCTAATAAGTTTTATGTAGGCTTTATCTAGATCTCCTCGTCGTTCTGCATTTTTGAAAATTGATTCAGCAAGGGCTGCAAACTCTTCAAATTCAGCAACAAATGGAAGGATCCCAACTTTACTCTTCTTTGAGATTTTTACTTCATCCATCTGTTTCATTTGATTACTCTTAAATTTAAAACAAGAACAGATGTTAGCATCTAATATATGACTCCAGACCATGTAACAATTAGTAAAAGAAAAATGCATGGAAATAATTTTATCTTTCAATTAGTGTATCTTCTTAGTATTCCTCCATTTTACCCTCAATAATTTGTTAAGAAATAAAATAATTGGAAAGAAAAAAAGAAGATGGGAAAGTAATATCTTCCAGCTTTTAGTCTCCTTGGTTTACTTAGTTATCATTCATTTAAGAAAAACAAAATAAAACAAGAAAAAACTCCAAACTTATCCACCAGAAGCAAGTAACAATTTTTATTCTATAATCTAACAAGGAACTTTGCTTTTCTGGTTCAGCCAAGCTATCAATTCCTTTTGCTACAGGAAGTTTCTCTAATCTACTGAATTTTTATTTCTGAGTATAATCAAAAAAATGGGCTTCAAAATATTTTAAGCATTAAACTGATCAAGAATGTTCAGTCACCTTAGGTTGGCCTAGAGTCAAATTACATTTATGACAACAAAAAAAGAGTTGTAACAGCAATTATGTTCTCACTAAACTTGCCATATTTCATATGATGGTCCTATTGTATTAGCAAAAGGATGTTTCTGACAGTAGAATCTGCCTCTGCTACTGACAAAAGATTTGCCATTTCATCTAAACCAGATTTTTGTTGGATGTAAGACAGAAATAACTGAACACATGGGAGAGATGTCTATTTGGCATATTATGCTCAAAGGGGAAAAGCAAAACTTACAAGTCCATGAGGGTTTGATTGGGTAAATAAAAAAGGCAGAGAGCTATAGTTTACTTGATTGACTTCAGTAATCTCAGTAAGAGCACAAGTTCAAACAAGCAACTAAAAACATCAGCCAGCTCACAGCAGTGAATGAGTGGTCACATTTGTTACAAACAGCTAATTATTGAAGAAAAATGGAATGGAGGACAAAGAAACACAACCACCAATTACTTTATATTTTTTAAGGTTTGGCCAGTAGAAGAACAATAAAGTTACTCATTTTCACTTCAAATTGAAAGCAAAAATTTAGCTATAACGAAAAGCAAAATCAAACGTGGTAGGAATGGGCTTCCGCTATTATCACTAGGTTAAACAGAACAACTAAAGGACTTACAATGCATTTATCAAAGTTCCTTTTGACAGTCACCAAAACATTTCCAAGTGTTGTGCTGAGAAAGGAAGCTGGGTCCACATTTTGTGCTGTCCATACATGATGACTCATCTTAACTAACATATAAAGGGAATTAAAGCTATCAATCTTGTCCCCCAGCGCTATGAGATTATTCAGCTCAGGTTCAATGCAACGAAATATTTTTGTCATCATTTGTCGGATCATGTCCTTCCTATTAAAAATACGTAAGACAAAATTATTACTCTTGACAGTTTACTAGGTTATTTTACATGTTCTTTGATAACAATTTTAAGATAAATTTATTGGATATAGTAGTCTCATTTGCATTCAACAAGTTTCATGAATTTCAGAATGCTACAAAGGGAAGAAATGCCAATGCTCCAGAGTAAAAATCAATAGTCACATGCATAATATATTCCAAAAGAGATTTTCTGTGTGGAAGCTGCCATGCACTGAAAGCCAGAAATTTACTAAGCATATTTTCCAAAGCCTATTGCACATATTACAGTGCCTAGCTTCACTCTGCAAACTTTAAGAATTAAATATCTTTTTTAAACTACTATAGACAGAAACACCCATTCCACGCGCAAAAATTTTTATATTTACTGACACATTCAGTGTCTAGGTACAAATTAAGAGTTCACTATTAATTTTCTCTAAAAGGGAACAATTTCTGATTATAGAGAAAAAAGTTTTATATGCCAAATAAATTCCCATGTAGGCTTAAGAATCAATAATAAACAACAGCAGCACATACTCGGATGATACTGTTTGTGGAACACCAGAAGTGTATGAACGAGATAAAGTTCCTCCATCCATTTCCTCCGCCTCATTCTGTAAGAAGAAGGAATGTATATACAGGAAGCTGAAAGCTTATCTCTAATTCTATATTTAAGTGATAAGTATATCTGATGAAACCAACACAATTATCAGCTTTCCACCACACCCCCACCCTTTTTTTTTTGTTTTTCAAAGTAGCAAATACAGTGGTTTACAAGGTTCGGTCCTTCATAGATTTTGTATTGGAGAAAAACAAAATTATTGATCACCTGGATCACATATTTGCCAGATAAATTCAGAAATCATCTTTTAAACAGGTCTCTTGTAAGGCCTGTTCAATATTTATTACTGCAGTGACAGAGTTAAGAGTCCTACCGTTGCTGATCCTGAGAGGCTCTGATGTTGCTGTAGTTTGAAAAATTTACTAATGAAGTCCTGTTCTGCCAGACACAGAGGCTCTAGTTCACTTAATACTTGCTCGAAAATCTAAAACCAGACAAGTATTTTATCAGCATACTGAATACTAATTTTAATTGCTTGTTACATAGGTTTCTATAGTTTCTATCTTCAGTAAGCTTTAGAAGGCTAATTCTACTTAAAAGAAATGGAAGCACCTTGTACTTTTATCTTTAAAAGCAGTATCTGCATCTTCAACATAGTCCTTCCTCATCCATGTAACACTGGGAAGAAAAGAACAATCTAAGTTTTTCCACAATGAGAAGTTTTCTAGTCACAGGGAAAAGTCCTGAAGAAAAACTTTTGTGCTACACTGAAAACATTTGCATTTTAATAGTTAAGCCATGGGTTCTGCCACCCTCTTTTCTGCCTGAGCTGCTGAGAGAAAGAAGACAAAATTAAAAGCCTCGGGGAAGAAAAAGAGGTAATCTATGTAAGATAACTGCCCTGTAGAAGTTGTTTCTACATAGCTGCTATGGAAACAGCAGGTTTTGCACTGAAATAGAGGTAGTCATCACCATTTTTAGATTTAATATAAAGTGAAACACTGTTTTGGCAGGAAGTCATAAAAATAATTTAATTTTATTAAGAAAAACTATTGAAATTGTAAGTTAGGTGTTAGATATACTTCTAATCTGCCACCTTTACACAACAAAACTTTCTCTGCAAGTATTTATGAATTAAAATGTGGTAATTTACATAAATGAAATAAAACTAGCAACATTGTAGAACCACACTACTGAAAATTTCCCTAGAAAAAAAAAAATTAGAAAAACCTACTAGGTCAGTTCAACAGCTTACAAATCTATACAATAGTCACACTCACATGTCCCCAATGATAGTGAGATAAAAGTCAGAAGAAGTTGAAAAAATTAGCACAGCACTGGTATAAAATAATTTTTCAAAGCTATCACTTCAATTCTAGACAAGCTGCTGCTGCAGGTGTGTGAAAACTGTTTCAGGCATATAATATTTCCTCCCAGAAAAAAAGATTAAGCAAGTAAGTGTTTGAAGAAGTCATAAGAAAAATACACATTTCCATCAAATAATTAAATAGAGAACAATAATTTTTTTTTCCTCTCACTCTGGTAACAGGTCCTTTTTTCTCCACGGTACTGGGGAGTCAATTCCTCAAGAAATGAGGGGTGCTGTCACATTTAAAGGTTCAGAGAAAAAAAATCAGATGCTGAGGAAACTCTAATTATAACTAATTGGCTTTGGTTAAAGCTGAAAAATGATTATAACTGTGATATGTAACCAGTATAAATAAAATTTTAAGGCCACAGTCAAGTCCTGGCTAAAAGAAGATTATGCTTTCTTATCCTTCACTTTTGCAAAAGTGGCAAAATGCAACAGAACACATAAACATCTGCATTGAGGAAAAAAAAAATCAGTTGAGAACTGAACTCATGGATTCTTATTTGCTTAAAAATGCATATTGGGCTTAAAATTTTTATGCTTGATATTCTTGACAGATCACACGCAGCATATATAGGAACTAAAAGGAATCTTATAATCAGAGAAAAATACTCTGATCTATATATTTCTTAGAAGCTGCCTTTATTAGATGTGTGGTGCACACAGAATTTGAAATTGGCATGTTTTAAGACTTGAACAGTACAGAGTTTTAAACTATATTTAAAGGATGCGCAAGATGCTTCTAATAAAGAACTAAGCAGGAATCCTATGCAACATTTTAGCTTTACCTTATCAAATTTTGTTCTATCAGCCACATCAAGGTCAGAGGCAGACATGTTTCCCATATCCAACAGTGAGGATGACTGAGACCTACGGTTTCCCGAACTCTGAACAGAGAGTTTGTTTAGGCTAGAAGTAGAACCAGTCAATTTTCCAGAACTTCCATGAAGACCTGTAAAAAAAGGACACTATGCATGAGGGAAGCAAAGGCAGAATAAAATACTCAAGAACAGGTTCATTACAGAATGTATGAGATCAAGAGTTGCTAGTAGTCCTACATTAACATCAAACAACTCAATATTGTCTAAGCTGCAAATTCTTTTGCTACAAACACATTCTTTTCTTGTTACAAGGTAACTGAAATACTTGAGCAAGTTTCAGAGTACAATGTAGCTATATAAGCTGCCATTGTAAAGCATATACAGAGGTATAAGAGGAACAAAACTGTGAAATACAGGAACACTGGGTTAGATAATCTCCTTTAAAGCTTGGAAGCAAAGACCAGTTATGATCTTTGTGAATGTACGTTGGGCAAAGTCTGCCACAAGCAGAAGAATTAATCTACAAGAGGGAAAATATCAAAAAGCTTTATATACACAGAGTCCATTTTTCATCTTGAACTTGATGTTTCTGCTTTTAACACCCATTTGTCTACATAGTTTCCTCCAGCTATTTTGCTGGATCTACAATCCCATAGTAACTCTACTGCTAATGTTCCCCCTTCCTTTTTATCATAATTAACGTTCTGACATTTTTTCCTGCTGTTGTGGGGTATTCTCCTAGGTGAGGAGCGTATCTTTTGATTTTGATTTTTTCATCCCCCCCCCAAATTTGCAGAAACTCTGGAACAGGATGAAGAAAGTTAGCAGCAAAACATACCAACAAACTGTCAGTATTTGACCCCCATGTAAACTTCTCACATCTCAACCACAAATAAAGCAATCCTGCAAGTTTCATTTAACTGCTATGTTGGTATCTAGTCTAGGGACACAAACAAAACAAAGTCTGTAGATCTAATAGAAGTTGTTACCTCAGCCTGCCGGAAGAGTCGGAACACTAGGACAAGCTCTCAGGCACAAACATATTTTCTACATCAACTAGTCGCATGGGTAAACTGAAAAGATTTTGCCTTTACCTGCAAACCTTCAACTGCTACGTTGGGCCATTTGAGCCGTGCTTCATTTTTGCCTTGCAAAAACAATGATTCTACTAAAGCTCATTTCATTCTGAACGGAGTGCTTCAGTGTTAGGTAGATTTTCCATGATGCAGCACTACATCTTCACAATGACACACATGCATTGACAATACCAACTAATGCAACTAGTTATACTCACTCTCAGTTTCCTGTTTGACAGCACTTTCTTTTCGAGGCAGTGTAGCTGGGATGGATTAGGTTGCAAGCATCAAAGACAAAGACAAGTTAAAATGCAGTTTGCACAAACCATGCACAAGATGCAAGTTAAGCTCTAACTGGAAAGAAACATGCGGAGAACTATAAGCAGCAAGTAACTACATTGCAAACATTTATTTGGAGAGTTACTATTCTAGAAATTAAGTATCTAAGCTATGTGGGAAAACAGAGTCAGTTTCTGGGTATTAAACTTCACTTTTTCTTAGACAGCATGTTCAAAGAACGTTTTTGGTAACATGTATTCAAGTTCTCCCAAATTGAGAAGTCCATTAAATTAGGGGTTTGTCAGAGTTAATACTGCAAAAGACTCAGCTTCCAAGATGAATCATAATATTGATAATAGACATGAAGAAATTAAAATATATTTATGTAATTTTGTACTGAGTCAGAAATATTGTCCACCTCTTCAACTTTAAAAAACACAAACCAATACTGCAAAACCATATCAACAGTAAAACTGGCTAACCTTTTCTGTTGTTCATAAATCAGAATGTTTACAGAGAGGACACATTTCTGGTATTCATGCTGCACCAAAAATTGATGACGGCAAATTCAGATAGGATGCAAACAATAAACGTAGAGTAAAAAAAATTTACAAGGTGGTTTTTATTATTATTTTTCTGTGTTTTGCAGAACAGAACAGTTTCCTCAAGTGGACTTCAATATGAAATTTAGAGTAAATGGGAATTTGTAATAAATAGAGAATCCCTAACTAGTAAAAGGCATTTGCATACATACACTAAAAGCGGTATGTAGTATTAAGAAGATCTTGATGAGGATGGATGCTACAAGCCCCCCAAAATGGAGCAGGCAAGCAGAACCTACTGTAATAGAATGAGTAAATACTTCTAAATGCCACAAACATGTCTTAAATACCAGATATTCTCAAGTAGGCAACACTACTGACAATTATAACATCAAACGCAAATTTAATTCCAGCCTAGTTTTTAGATCTTGGGGGTTTTGGAAGTTTTTGAATAAAAAGATTTAGGCCTGATATATTTGGCAAATGCATGTGTTATGCACTGGTCCCACTTCTTCATTGTCCTCAATTTCCAAATGCACAGGACCATATTAGAGAATGTGAACAACTACAGGCAAAGATCAGGCTCTGGACAACCAGGGGAGCCACAATGGCTTTTGAGAAGCCACATCATATAAACGTAAGACAGCAGTAGCACTCTTTCCCACATTGATTTTATGGTATTTAAGTATCAAAGTCTTGGCTTCATCAGGAAAAAAAAAAAAGGAAAAAAAAAAAAAGAAAAAGACTACTTAAGACAAGTGTGAATGCTCACGACCCAGATTTTTTTTTTCCATAAAAACGCAGACAAAGATCTTTGCACTAGCACAGAATGCCAGAATTCCATCAGCATCCCCTCTGCGTTTGAGACATTCAAACGGCAGTAATATTCCCAAAGCACAAAAAAAAAGGCAAGAACACACACCAACACAGCTTGGAAACAGATAATCTGTATTGTTGGAGTACAACTGGAGCATTATGCAGCTACACTGTTCCTTGAATAAGTTCACTATTAAGAATTGATATATTTTGAGTTAATGTGAAACTAGTAATAGTACAACCAGTACCTGCAATGTAGAAGCCTTTGAAATTACACACCATTATAAGCTGTTACAAAATAAGTACATAACTTAATATTTAAATGGTGAAATGAAGTCATATAAGGAAGAGCTTTTTAAACCTCTGTAATTTGCGTTCCTTCTTTCTAATATTAGTAGAGGACAATTTTTATTTTTTTTTTCATATTGTTAAAGTTGCTTGTCGCCTCAAATAAATGGCCATTGATAACAATTACTTGATGGCTTAGTTACCATTCATAGCATTTATAATTCTAGGGGAGTCCCCACTGGCTACATCTTCCAATTTTGACTTTGTGACTGGTTCCTACCAATTTTCAGAGGGGCACTTGGATCAAGTTTTGTATGTCAGTCACCAGCAAGACTCAAACACAAACATACTCTGTATGATTGTGAAAATGAAATAGGAAAGAAATCAAATTAAGAGGACTGGTTAAAAAAAAACTTTGCTACTCTCCTTGACTATTCTGTGCAAACTTCAAACATGCTTGAAGTTTGCACAAATACACAAGAGAAGCCTTCTCAAGGTGGAGCTCTTATGCTTAGGAATTGAAGGACCTCTTTCTCCCAAAATGCCAAATCACTCCAAAGCATTTATAGAAGCTAGGAAATTGCTACAAAAACTATCTCCTCACAAATACAAATCACAAAAGAAGTACCAGGGATAAAGTGTTTGGGATGTTATAGAAATCAGTTTGTATTACAATAAAGTGTTTTGTTCTTGAAAAATCTTTAAGATTTATGAATTTAACTGTTCTGACCACATCACATTTTGACACCACTTGCTCTCCATGTCCAACAGCTTGCTAAGACTTATCTTTCCAGCTTCCCCCTCCCTCAGCCGAGCCTTGCCACTCTCCTGATTTATTCCTTCCAGTACTTTTTTTCTGTTCTCTACCATCACACTTTGAAGCATAAGTTCAGGACCCAGACAGGCTTGACAGAACTTACTAGTTGAGGTGGCATATCATTTCTGAATTTAGAATTTGGGAACTGGTGAGTGTGACAACTATAAATAACCTTAAACAAGTTTTGAAACAGTGCACTTTAAAATACAGAATAGCAAATATATAAATACACCTATATCATTGTAGCTTTCTAAGTGTTCAGGTCATTTTTTAAAAGCTTCACTTCCAAACTCACACTAGACTACTTAATATGTCCCTTAAACAGAAAGATCTACAAGTTAGCAAAGTATGATTTCTAGTCTAATACTACAATTTACTTAGGTAATTCTCACTGAAATCACAATGAAATACACAGGTTTTCTTAGGCATAACTAGCATTAAAACCAGCTTCAAAATCCACCCAGAACTTACTAAAAACAGAGTAGCAGAGGGAACACACACAGGTGCTCCCCAAGCTTTCTTTGATTACAAGAGTCGATTTTTCAAATTTGTTCCAGTAAGAAAGAAGGATAGATCAAGTAATAAAGTATGGTTGGCAGTTAGTTAAAAATTGCATGCAGATTTGAAAATCTGAGAAATACAATATTTTATCCTTTTATCTTGACCAATTCACAAGATTTCAGTTGTGCTACTTTGGTCCTATGGAAGTCAGAAGTTTTACCAATCACATTTTTCATCCAGCTTCTTCCACCTTGCCAAAAGTAAACAATTTGACAGCATTGTAAAATTTGCCCTAGGTATTGTAATGAGCATTTTATAAGCAAATAATAAAATTCAAAGCAAGATATTCGCCTCCTGGAAGCTTACCAAACTTTTTTCCTTCTCTGGTTGTGCCTGTCATCTTGATCTTGGCAACTTCAAAGAAATCTTTTATTTCCCTTTCATATAGTCGTGATAAATAATCCATATAATTCTTAAAAGAAAAATGTAAAGTTAGTCAACAGACATACATATTGATTTTGTTCTACTACGGTTAAACAGATCTTAAAAATGAGCAAACCAGCAAGTGTGTAAGTTCTACTAAATAACAAACTGTTTTGACTATATATGTATTTTTATATTTATGTAGCATGCACAAAAATACATTCACAATATTTAGGCAGGTTATATTCATTTTCCTAGTGAGTTCATTGAGCATCAAACACAAACTGCTACTTCTGCTCCATAAGGAAAGACATGCAATGTGGGACAAATAGGATTACTAGTGGTGGAGCATCAGATAATTCAATTCAAGGGTAAAATGGAGAGAATTCAGCAGCATTCTCTGTAGCCTACTCGTATTTGAGTATGTGACTTCCTTTTACTACTATTCTTACAAGGAAAGGATCCAAAAACTTCGGGAGGCACAAATTCCATGTGCCTACTTATTATGAGATTCAATCAATCCCCAAATACTTTGCAACACTGCCATAAAGAAGTTCAACTTTAAGAAGAGGCTCAACAACTGAAATAGTTTTGAAGATTATCTGGTTTGTTTAGATTTTTAGTTCAAAGGTCACAGTAATATTTTATTTATGGACAAGGAGCACCCAATAATTTTTTCCCCTATGTCCTTAAAAATTTTGTTACTTAGCATACATAATACATAAATATGCAAGTCTCAATTTTTTTTTTTTTAGAAGATCATAAAAATGTCAACCATTCATTGACTGATTGTCTGACACTGAAAGCAAAAGAACAACTGTTTCAAAGCCATTTTAAGAGTAGTTTAAATCTTCCACTGTTAATTTTTTAAGAATGACTGCTTTAATAAAAGAAGACTTGTTCTGTAAGGACTAACTTTCCCTTGACTTCTATCTAAACATTTTCTATACTTCTGTAGTAATTTTTTCATTCCATGTCAGTTTTAAATAAGGTTGCTAAACAAAATTACAAAGCCAAAATACTTCTATTTATTCTACTTTACAGGAAACCACTGAAGTTTTTTATATTCTCAAGTGAAAAGAAGGTCTGCTGAAATAAAAATGTCACATAGGCAATAAGCATGCCAACATGAAAATAGCTTCATTGTTTTTTCTTCGTAGGCTGTTAACTGGCAAACTTGTTTTACATTAATAGTAAGACTAATATCTTATGATACTTCAGAAAAGAGACATACGAACTTGGAGAAAAAAAAATACAGGGTACCACAAATATAAAAAAATGAAGTTTCCTATTCCAAAGAGGAACAAGAAAAGAGAAGCAGTGAATTAAATGTAATATAAAGGAATATTAAAAGGATATGCACATATGTACAGGCAATTCTTCTGACTCTCAGAAACAGTAATTCTGTACATTCTCTAGCACCATTTGAGCATTTTGCATACCTTAGTTAGCCCTTCGTATTTTCCATAATCTGTGTTCTTGAGCCACTCCATCAGTTTAGCGTATCGAAGTAAATCTCTGTGAAATGGATGGTGATTGGGTAACGTCAGTTCAACAGAGTGTTGGGCAAGAGTAGAACTCTGGTCGTGACCCTTGGTAAAAGAAAGTATTGAAGTAAATCTGGAAGCAGATGTACTAGAATTTTAGTGGAAAACTTCAAACAAAGAAAGCATTCCATTCAGACAACCAGACAAGCATCAAAATATCTTGCATAGAAACAGAGTCCAGAGACTCAGATTGAAAAGATGCTTAATATAATACAGATACCGAGATACTACAGTTGTGGCAGTTAAGCTTGTTCATTGTAAGGCCCTTGCTGTTCATCTCACTTTGCCTTCAGGATGAGTATTTTTCAAAAAAGAGTGCAAGGTACACCTCAATGAAGATTTAATGACCAGTGTTCAACTGTTTCTGAAACATTCTAAGACTATTACATTATTTCCCTAAACAAACAAGCAAAAAAAAAAATCCACAGCCACTTCTTTTTAAATATGTTGTTCCCATATACTGTCAGACATTTCAAGTTCCCAGTCAATGGGTTGCCTAGGAGCTAGTAATGAGCTTTATGCTATGCCTCTGAAAAGCTGCTCCAATTAAACCAACTTTAGTCTCTTTTGGCCAAGCTTTGGTCGAGTCTTAAAAACATCAGTTCACAAATGTTCTCTCTCCCTCCACACAAGTGCAGACACACACACATACACTTTCAGTAACCATTTACTAGAGTTAAACAGTTTACAACATGCAGCATAAACCAATCCATTTAACAGCAAGCTACTAACTTCATGCTCCTCATTGTCTCTGGCTTATCTCCTGAAAAACACACACTATCCTTTAAGTGAAGGCCACAGCACATGGTTTGAACAACCTATGTTTTAGCTTTTTTAAGCTTTCATTTGCTTGAACTCACAAGCTTGCCGGGCAATTCAGGAAGCAAACAAGGTCATGTAGCAGAACACAGAACCATTAGCCCTGGGTCAATGGAAGGGAGGAAGGAACTTAATTTCAAAATTGTTTTAATATTTTCTGCAAAGTCTTCTTTACCAGGCTTGCAATAAATACAGCAACAGAGCTTAACTGTATTTGTGCCATGGCATCACAAAAAGATTGTCCTAACTGGTCTCCAATTCCTGTAGCATAACATGCGGGTGGTTTACATAGGTCAGTCAGTGTAGTCCCTGACACAAGAAGCATTCCTAGACAGTTTAATCTTGGATATGACAAGCTGGCAGAATATAAATTATACAGTTTAAAAACTGCCTTTGCACACCTTAAAGTTGGAACAGAAGCCAGTTTGGATCACAGAGTCAAAACTAAAGCAACTTTGGCTCACCCCTCTCTGTTGTATTAGGTACTAAACCGTTCAAGTTAAAAAAGCACTAAAAGCTTCCATAATACATTAACAGATTTTTGTTTTTTAAAGAAGGAAGATATGACTCTTTTAGAAATAATAAGACTATTACTGAGCAATGCAATGTGAACACGCCAGGTTCTGAATAAAGCTGGAACTGGAATTCCTTTTTGTATCCAACACAAACATGCACTTTAAGTCCTATTCTCTTAACTGCATAAACTGAAATACAAATGGACCAAAGGAACAAGTCCTAGATAACTTCATTAATTTATCCTTGCAGACAATAGGGAAGGGTCATGCTGTTAATCTCCCTTCTAAAGGGGATCTTGAAGTCTAACTCCAACAAAAAGCTAACGTTGTGAAGTTTAATTATTGCAACATATACTTTGGAATTGGAATCCAGCCAGCATTAGCCACACTGATGTCATTTCTGAGGTCCTACTAGATACCGTGTGTGCTTCTGGGCATGCATATAGCCAATACTTTCAACAGTTTTTTTATATGCTTTTATACAAACTAGATATAGAAAACCATTTATGGTTTTCTCTCCTATCTCCAAGTGTGTAGCATTCCTACAGCATGCATTTTAATGTTCAAGTTCATTATAGTTTAAAACAATTTACTTGATGGCTTTCTCATCTTTCTCCAAGTCAGTCCAAAGGCTAGCTCATAGTAGCTGCGAAATACTCAGCTATCCAAAGTGTTACTACTTCTTTCATCTAACAATTTTATTCACATCCCTTTATTAGACACAACTTTTTATTTTTGCTTAGTAGTTGCATTCTTCATAAAGATAGATCACAAACCCCCTTCCAAGAGAAATTTCTCTCTCCAAGTCAGCTTTTCCACAGGACTAATCATTCTGGTTGTCCTACATTATGTTCTGTTCAAGTCTGCTCCAAAGCACTATGGAGCTCCTAGCTGTACCTTTTCCATCTATGTAACAGGCTTCCTCTCACTACATAAATATTCATACTAACTGTTACCAAATGTTACTGCAAATTTGTTATTCGACTATTTCATAGTTTCAAAGCTTAAAAATGTTTCATGTTTCAAAGGTAGAAAGCCCAAAGTTGCCTTTTAATTGAATGCTGAACCTGGTTGTTAAAAAAAATATTTAAAGTTATAGACACACAGTAAGGTTAATCAAATATTATTATGACGCTATAAAGAAACTACATGAACTGTTAGTAAGAGTTACTGCAAACAATTTTTAACACTGCAGTGAACGGCAATGCAAAGTTGCATTTCTGTTTAAAACTTTTAAGATTTATTCTCATTTTTATGTAAAGGAGATGAAGCACCTCAATATCTCACAACAGTAGTTTGAATCACAGCATTTGGTTTGGTTTGTTCTAAAAGAAGAGAACAATTTTGTACTTTTAAAATACCGTATTTAGGCCAAAACGCCAATGCAACTTTGCTTTTCCAACTTTGGTTTTAATGAGTTCCAATTCAGAATATGTCTTGCTTGTATTTGCAACTGCCTAGATATTATCATGTTTTCATTTGCCATTTTAACTTAGAAATCTTTGTCTGCCTTACTTTTTTCTGAAGTGATTTAATTCATTTTTTAAAAGAAACATTCTAAACAAATAATGCAACTCTTCAGTTGTTGAAGATAACAAAGTATTCTCGTCAGACTTTTGTCCTAGTTTGAGCCAGGATGAAGCCAATTTTCTTTTTACTGATTTTTTTTTTCTTCAGTGAACTCTCTTTTAGGCATCACACTTGCTGAAAGTAGCAGCAAGTTTTCCAGCAGGTAGACTGATAATGCCAGAACGTTTTTAGATACTGCTGAGAGACCAAGGACACTTTACTCCACTTGTTGAATCTTCTGCTTCGGGCACTAGAGGAGCAGAAGAGTATCCACAACCCTCCTGTAGCAGACTAGACAGATGGCAAAATTGGCCAACGAGATTATTCCATCCCGGTTTAACTCAGGATTAGCAATTAAACAAGTGACAACTTTTCAAAAGCATGGGACTGAGAAACTGGTATATTCTTAGCATTAGACTAACAAAACACAGTCATTTTAGTAGGATAACACGAAAATCTGTTACAACTCCAACACCTGAATCTGTACCTCTAAATGAAGTTATACAATTCTTTTTTTCTTTTGCAATGAGCGAAAAAGTTTTGCAGAAGCTCATCTCTTGCAGTTATTGAACTCTTCCAGCTTCACCTTACAGCGAGCTTATTATTTTATCTGCTGATTCATACCACCTAGCAGGTCAAAACTTTTCAGAGGGCAAGATATTATGAAAGACAATGTGAGCCCACTATTAGTACCAGAATTTAAAAAAAATTAAAAAAATTGAAAATTGGTAATAGCCTTCTTGATATAGCACTAAAAAGTCTCTTTAGAAGTATTTAGTCCAAGACACCTGGTATTACATAGTAATAATAATTTCTTATAATTTTATTTTATAAAATCACCAGAACAGAACATCAGAAAAGGCGTTCTGTTACACAGCTCCTTTCATACCCAAGTGCAATATTCAAACTTTCTGAATGCATTTACAGAAGACTTACACAAGATAGCTTCTACTTGCTCATTTAGAGGCCAGGACACACAGTCTGTCCTCAGGTTTTCAATAATATGAAAACTAACAGAGAAACAGAATTTTAACATGCTGTGGAACTGGAATTCTTCTGCAAAGTTAAGAAAATAGAGGAAGCACTTATTTTTTGCCATAAAAAGCCAGGCTTGTACTCTGAAATGCAATTTGCTATACAATTATCCAGCATAAATGTGTTATGCTTTATGCACACCATCTAATACTTAAAAATGAAAACTTCTAAAACTTTGATTGCGCTAATATGTATAAAACCTGATTTTTTCCTTACAAATACTAAAATTTCACGTAACTGCAGTATCTGTACAGTTTTACCAATATTACAATTTCGTCTCCTAGCAATTTCTAGAGATCACAACAGAGGAAAGTCAGCTCACAAACAGATAAAGAAAGCTTGAGGGCTGATAAAAATAATGGAAGTGAGTGGAGTATAAGTCTGATGCTCTGAAACTGGCAAGGATACATCTCTTTTTGTAAAGCCAAAGATGCAGCTGCTAGTTAGGTAAGTCAAGCTCAAAAAATTAGTTAGAAAATCTTGTATCAAACCCGATGTACTCACTGGAACTGAAATAGAGTGGGACCTGTTATAGAGGTGAAGGAGGGTCTGAGAAGACTAATTGAAGATAAAAAATACAGAAATTAAAATAAAACCCTGATTCTACAAAAGACACCCAAACATTTAAGAAACAAGCCTCAGGACAGTGATTTCTGAATATTTCGAAGTACAGCCCAAAACATCAAGGTTTAGACATTCTACTTTGTAAGGCTCTTGAAGTTCAGACAGCAAAAACTCCAATGATTTTAGCCTCTGACACCCTTTAAAGAAGTCAATGCTTTTTCTCCACAATTATGCTGGTCTTATAATTAAAATAAATCCTTATATAAATCCTTCAGATAGCAAACCCATTAAAGAGAGGTGGTTATTTAAACGTAAGAGACATCTGTAGGCAACTATAGTTTGGTGTGCTTAATATTTCTGAACTGCCTCTAGCAGTCCATTTGTTACTGATCACACCACAGAACACGTCCAACTTCAAGTGGATCGGTTTTCTTCTCAGGAAAAGTTTGTAACTGAAAACTTCACATAAAATAGTAAGAAATAATACCTGCTGAACAAACACACTGTTCAAATGACTGGCAAGCCTCCGTGCAAATTGCTCACGCAAGTCACTAAACCGCTGCTGTTGCTGTCTCACTGCATGGAGCATATCATGTCCTAAAAATAAACAGAACTCCACAGAGTAAAAAATACGTAGTAATATATTGTATGTGGGAACCAAATGGAAAAAAGGTCACAATTCCCTCAATCTACAAAAACAAAATCTGAGACTGCTTGGAAAAGCACATACAATAAAGGCACTACCATAACAAATTTTGTATGTTAGACTGTAGTCTAACAAAAGCTTTACCTGGACGAAGGGCTACATTCATGCACTGCAGAAGGGCATCTGCTGCGTTAGTGCAGGCCTCAATGCCTCGAGAAGATGTCAGGTCTCCCTCCTGAAGGGCTTTTATATGACCTTTAGCCAAATCCATGTGATTCTACAAAATAACAGATCATATTGTCATAGAATCACGTAATTGTTGGAAAAGACCCTTAAGGTCATTGAGTCTAACCATTAACCCAGCACTGCCAAGTCCACCACTGAACCATGTCCACAAGTGCCTCATTTACACATTTTTTAAACACCTCCAGGGAGGGTGACTTCCCTGGGCAGCCTGTTTCAATGCTCGTCCATAAGCCAGAAACAGTCTGCCATGCTGCTGAATCAAGAATGACAAAAACAATTCCATCATTATAAAAACTTACTGAAGTTAGTGCAATAATAAAACAGAAAAATAAACCCATTGTTTTAAATGAACCTCATACGTGGTTGCTAAATAGGTTAGCAACCTAACAAAAACTTATACTCGATGTGAACAACCATAGTAAACACAATAGAAATGCTTACCACTAAGAACTCTATCTCTGATAGTAGCTTCACATTATTCGTGTTGCTGAGATGGATTAGGTGGTTACTTTCTGATATTTGGTCCATTTGCTCTTTTACACTCTGAAGCATTTCTTCATAACTGCTCAGCTTTAGCTCAATTTGGTCAACTTCCTTTAGAGCTTCATCCAGCAACTTCATCAAGATATTCACCTGTTTCTCTGAGGCCATAATTGACTGGATATTTGCCTATACAGAAGATTAAGCCACAACATTTAGGCATAAGAGACATTTTTATGTCTCAAAAGCATTCTGATATCTCCTTCTGTCTCCATTACTGTAAAATAAACACTTCCTTAAACTCTTGATGAAAGAAATAAAACAATATAAGCTTGTGTTATTGAACACAGAAGCCCCTCAGTCTGACACTTCCTTATTTCATAAAGAGAAGATAAAAACCCAAAATTTTGCTCAACTTCTTGGAATAGAACTTACCAAACACTAATCCCTACTATACCAGAACATTTTTAGTTCCAGAAAAACAGCTTAGGTGATAGGTCATATTTCCTGTTGCAAGATCAGCTATCTCTATGGTAACAGCCATTGTCAAAATAGGAGCAAAACAAAGCTTGACAATTTGAGGTTGCTGACGGTTCCCTCAAGACTGCATCTCCTTAGGATTTCTAAGTGACCTCTAGAATGCTGGGTTACTTAAAAAGCAAAATAGCAGAGAAAATACTACTGTTACAGTACCATACAGCCAAATACTGCAACATTATTAGACTAAGTCAGTTTCCTAATTACACTGAGTAGTATTTTAGGCATAAGAGTTCAAAGCCATGGACATGAACATCTGTTGTCTCTGTCCCTGCACCCCTGCCTTCAAGAAAAGTGTATGCAGACTGCCTCCTTTTTGTCTTCTCAACTCATTTGAAAGCCTGTGACTCACCCCAGAGGGTCTGGAAGGTATACAGCAAAGTTGAAAGTCTTTAAAATCTGACCATAGATGGGATGTAGCACCGCTTAAGAGCAGATATACATTTATATATAAATATGCAGCAGAACATGTTAGCTACCTTTTCAAAGAACACCCCATACCCAGTATCAATGAAAACAGCTCAACATGCTAACACACTGTATGTTAGAAGAAATGTTTACCCCATCTAGCACTTGCAGCTCTCGTGACAACTTCTCTGCAAAGGCTTCAGCATTAGAAATAGCACATTCACACCCTTCCATCATTATTTCAATATCCTGTTCCTCTCTTGCATTTAACTCCTGGTATTCATCCACAGCCTCTTCATCACCTCCTGCTACACTTTGATTCTCTCCACTTGGAACAGATTCTTAGGTAGAGAAGGGAAATGAATTACGTTATCAAGTGAAGAAGGTCACAAACATTTTAAGACTGCTTAAGAATATTCCACTGTCTTTAAGTAAATTAATGCGTTAATCCAAACTTTTGTAACAAGCACGTGCTACCTACATACACTTTTTGCAAGTTTCAGTCTTCCATGGGCTTCATTAAGATTTCCAGAACTGGTTCCCAACACAGATGTTTTCCAAATTATGCAACATAAGCAAAACACAAATAGCCACCGTTCTTTATTGCATGTACAAAGGGCCATACTGCCTCATTTTATTGACCTCTCACACTTATAACCAATATCAGAATATATTAAAGTATTACACTAGACTTGTTAGCAGAAGACCAGTAGATGTTAGACTCTCTTTTGGCAGACAGAGCATAAAGGACACACACTATAAAGTTGATTAAGAAATATATCATTGAAGAAATAAAAAATATCTTGATGCTCGAGATAAGTTTCATACCATGAAAATCAGTACTGAAGGAGGTGAAAATTAGATAATAACGTTTTCATGAACTATGATTTCTCATGGCAGTTCTACTTAATTCAATGAGCTATTCAAAGGCTAACAAATGACTTTACGTTAATATTAATGCGGTCCAGGCAGGAAGTGTTTAGGACATTTGAAACATCTCTTATCTCTAGCAACTTGATAAGCTATCCAAAGCACTACTTTAAAAAAAAAAAAAGGCAAAAGTGTATTGTTTAAGAAAAAATGCTTACAAAGCAGAATAAAGGAAAAAGGTGTTACGCACCTTCTGCAACTTTAGGCAGTTCTGAAGAGTTAAAAGGTATGGAAAAGCAGAGGAAAGGAAGCAGAGAATGTTAGCTAGACAAGCATGAACAGTGTGTATACTTTTAAGTGGCAGTAGGTTTGAATGTTTTAATATTGCGCAAAATTGAAAAGTTGGAGGTTGGTTAAAGGCAAATTTCAGTCAACACCAAAATATAAAAATGTTCTCCTCTATCTTTCTAGTTCACGTTCTTCTGTACAAGCCAGTCTCATATTTAAATCACCAGTTCAAGCACTTCTGAGAGGCTCAACATGAGACGCTAACTCATTAGGCTTTATAAATAAAATTAACTATTAAAAGATAAGGTGACTAAAAATATTTAATACAGCATGAACAAACAAGATACAAAATTTTCTTAGCAACTAATCAGTCATGTAAACCATAATAGGATCCAGCAGAATTTAGCACATGCTTCACAGTTTATAAACTAGAAATCTCATCTAAAACCTCATTTAACCTATAGCATGCTACTGAAGTGTCACTTTTTAAAGCCTTTTTCTAATTTGGAGGAAATTAAAATGGGAACATAAGCAGATTTGTTACACATTTAGACCTACCAGATCTTGCAGGTAGATTTTATTTTGTTCAAAGTACAGAATGTCTTTGAAATACAATAAACTTATAAATATTTATAACTTAATTAATGAAGTATTTTGTGTAGGCTTCTAACAGAAAATCTGTTATCTAGTCACCTTATTTATCTGAAGACTTAGAAAACATAGAAGAATACAACTGAGTAGGAAAAAAATCAGGATTAGGACTATTCTTTTTTAGTATACCTGCTTTACAACAACAACTATCACACTTTATGCTTAACATACAGTCATAGAAATTTACCTTCCAAAAGCTGTGAACTAACATTAATGAAGTCGATTTTCTTTCTAAGATATCTTTGATTGAGTTTCCAGATACATGAAATGAAGGTGTTCTTTTCCACTGTGCTGCTTGCAACCCATTTGTACACTTTGTCAAAATGCAAGTCAAATTCAGGATTCTCCTGCAAAACATGATACATTACAGGCTCAACAGTCAAATGAGTTCCCTGAGCAGCAGAGATTGTTTACTCATCTAATTACTGAGATGAGAGGATAAAAATTACTGACATGACAGATCTCAAACTTAAGCCAATAGACCAACACTGGCACCCTGATGCACCTTAATGAAGGTGGTAAAACATTGAAAGTGAAAAACTAGAATCCACACTATGAAGACAGTATTTTACCAAGCCACATAAGGCAAAACCAACACAAAATTCAGAGATCTGTATCAAGAAACATTTGACAGCACTGACTGCACTGAAACACTGTCCTCAGAATGCCTTGTGTTAGCCTGCTGAAACTAGAAATGGTACCTGAAATTACTGACAAGATATACAACACAATTCCAGGAGACTTAAGGGAATAAGCTAGGGAAAAAAAATTATGAGCACTTTATATAATAGATATGATAGTATTTAACACCACTGAACCGAAAAGACCATTTTGTATTTTATTGGTAAAAAACTACAACTGGACTTACTGCCTTACAAGAACACTGCTTTGGTGATGATTGAATACAGTACTTCCCACTTATGGACTCAGTGCAGTCTGCAACTGGTAACAGTCTGTTTCAAAGATCATATTCCAAGCATTCTACAAGGTACAGCCTCTTTCTGATGAAAAATGTTATTGCCTCAGACACATTAAATTCTTACTTACATACAGTTTGTAAAAAACTACTATTGCTGCTACTTATTACTTATATTGTCACTATCTGTAGAAGCCAGCTGCACATGAAACCAACACGATGGGAAAAGGCATTGCCCATGTAATAAAAGCAGTTCTATTTCTTTCTTTAGCTTATACCGATAAATATTACTAGCATACATTTCTAAACAAATAGTTTAACTACATAAAATTTGAGCTGTCTGACAACTAGTGCAGGAAAGGTATGTATCAAAAGAGTTGCACAGGATGATGTTTGGAAACCAGAACATGGTGCACCTATCCACTTGAATTCTAACTTTTTTTTAATATGAGAGTTTGGTATTCAACATTTGTCTTTTAAAAGAAAACTTCAGAATTGCTCTTTAGAGTAGTAAATACATGACAGCACGTTTCTAAAACAGTTAACCAAATTCTGTTTTGCATTAAAAAGCCCTAAGAATTGTATAATTTTAAGTGGAACCTTAACAGGAAAGAAGAAATTCCCCAACAGGATATTTAGAAGCAGCAAAACAAATCAAAAGATTAGTCAACAAGTATGTGGATAATTGATATAACAAAACTTTTTTTTTTTTAAGGGGAAACTAATTTTGGAGTAAAAATAGAACTTGGAACAAACTAAAAAGTATTGGTCCATAGCCCAAGCACTGTACAATCCCTGAGAGACCAGTACAATAAACAGGGCAGATATTCTGAATATTCAAGCATATCTAGACTACTCTTCTCACTTTACCAGGGTTATATTCTTGGAAAGGCTGGAAGAAAATGAAGGCACAAACAGCACAGAAATGTAACCTAACTAATGTGTTACCAATCTAAGTTTTAAAGCAGTTACTATCAAGGAAGTTAATGCTAACTTAGAACAAAAAGGATGTTCTGAGCAGAGCACTAAGCTAAAAAAAAAAAGTTACACATACTTTAACAGCATCTTTGGCATCAACAACAGCAAGATCTCGAAGTGCCCATGCAGTCTGTCTTTTGTAGAAATCTCCCTTGTCAGATTTTTTCACTTTTACCACGTTTACTTGCACCGGTCGTTCCGTTGTCACTGTTAAATGAAGTAAGAGAGTAATTTCAAAACACACAAATTACTTTAACAACTGTTTCTGCTGTATTTCGACTTCTGAAATGAATTCTCTGTGGGGAAGATTTCATAATATTTGATTAAAAGAGACCCTTGAAAATATTTTAATCCACAAAATCCACAGCTCAGTTTAAGTCAACCAGATACACATCACTATACAGCTTGAGAAGCAAAGAACCAAATTTACAGAGACTTCTCTGACGCAGCAGACTTCAGACCATGACCCCTGACAAAGCACAGAGGTAACTGGGGATTACAGTGAGAATAAAAATATTTTCTGAGATTCCTCAGTCAAAACAAAAATTCTAGCAAGCTATTTTATTGATGACCCAAACCTGATTTTTTGAAGAGACAACACAATACACATACACGCAAAGGAACACTAGAACTCAGTTCGGTCACCATGCCTTTCCAGAGCCCTCTGCCTTGTACTCCAAACAGTACTCTTTAGAGCACTTTATTTAGGCTGATCAGCCTAAATTTCACTAAATCCTCTTTTAGGCATGACATAAAGCCTGCTTCAAAGGAATACGGGTCCCACACAAATAATTTTGATTTTTTAGTTTCAAATTCTAATGAGATCTTGGAATAAAACTACAGGGTTTTGTTTCTTTTTTAATAGAAGCAATAATGGAAGAATAAGCTACAATTTATTTTCTCCATTAGAAATGGAAAGGACCAGTTTTACACAGGGCAAGAATAAATATTGTAAGTAAAGCTAATATAACTGAATAAAAAACAAAGGTGAAGACAAGAAATATGGTGTAGTATTACTATGTACCTGTGGCACACAAAAAGCAGTTTCTCTTCTTTTTGCCTGCTTTGCATACGTTGACAATGCTCAACAAACGTTCATCATTGGGAGTGAAAATATCCCTCTGTAAAGCATGCTTGATTGCAGTCATTTTCTCTCAGCTGGAAGATTTTAAGAAGTTATAATACATTCAGGAACATTTAACACACACACACACAAAAAGAACCAGTAATTTACTTACAGCAGCTACATTTTTTAACAATTAAATTTTACAGGTAATGTAATGAATCATAATCTAGACAAGCATGATAGATAGGTCAAAGACCAGCCCACTTTAGGAAAAAGTGCAAGACATGGCTTTCTAGAGGAGGGCCACGAAGATGATCAGAGGGCTGGAGCACCTCTCCTATGAAGACAAACTGGGAAAGTTGGGGTTGTTTAGCCTGGAGCAGAGAAGGCTCCGAGGAGACCTCATAGCAGCCTTCCAGTATGTGAAGGGGCCTACAGGAAAGCTAGGGAGGGAGTTTTTACAAGGGCAGGTAGTGATAGGACAAGGGGTCATGGCTTTAAACTTGAAGAGGAGAGATCTAGGTTAGACACTAAGAAGAAATTCTTCACTGTGAGGGTGGTGAGACACTGGAACAGGTTACCCAGGGAAGTTGTGGATGCCCCCTCCCTGGAAGTGTTCAAGGCCAGGTTGGAAGGGGCTTTGAGCAACCTGGTCTGGTGGGAGGTGTCCCTGCCCATGCAGGGGGGTTGGAACTAGATGATCTTTAAGGTCCCTTCCAACCCAAACCATTCTATGAGTCTATGAATTAATCAACACTAGGATAATCCTATTGCCTAATTTAATGGAGAAAAAAAAGCTTCTTACTAGCAAATTGGAATGTGAGGCATTAACAAAAAAAAGCTGAAATGGGAATAAAGAAAAAAAAAAACTCCCTCATTAAGCAGTGGAATTTTAGAATGGGTATGAATGCCATGGATCTGGTAAAAATCTGTATGAAGACAGGTGAAAAAGAAAACCCCACAAAATTTGACAGAATGGAGAATGTGAAACTGAAGTCACTACAGTGAGGGCCTTAAATGAAAAGACCAAAATTCTTCAAATGTACCTAAAACCTTCAATTCAATTTTTAGGACTCTTTCAAGGTTTTACATTTGGCAGACCAATTGAAAATAATGTTTCATTTAGAGGAAGAAAAAGTGTCTCTGACTCCCTGCTTTGCAGAAAGGTGTCTGTAATGGCTGATAAGGCATACTTTATCAGTTCACCACTCAGATGCCTCAATTTTAAGTCTAACATTGTTTGCAAACATTCACTGCGAGTTCCAATTTTCTTTGGTAGTGCCTTCAAGTAAGTATGCAACATGCTCAGAGGAGAGCATCTGTACTTCTAGCACGTTCATTTAAGATGAAAGATTTACAGAGAGAAAATAACTCCAACCTTAAATTAACCATGCACCAACCAAGAATAAAATCCCAAGGAAGTCACAAAATTCTGAAAGACTTCCAAGATATCTTTCAGTACAATCACCTGGTTCCCTAGCCAAGCATGGCCTAGTCCCTGCCAGTTTCTAGAAATCTGGGACAGGCAGGGATGGGACAACATCACTCAATACACAAGCTTGCAGAGATCAATTGGATAAGAAAAAACAAACAAACAAAAATTAAACAAAAACCTTAAAAAGCTCCAGAAAATTATGGAACTAGCAATATTCACCTGATTCAGAACTCACACTACAGAGAGGTTCTAGGCAGACAAAAAGAGTAATACTTAGACATCAATGTTTTTATTTAAATCCAGAGGCTCCAGTATTACTCTGAACTTGTGCCTTAGAATTCTACAGTGTGTTAAAAACATGATTAATATACATCACATGCTACGTTGTCTGACACTGAGACAATGTGTGGAGTTAGGTTAGGTTTTTCGCTTGGAGATGTTTGGGTTCTTCTCTCTGACAACCACAGCAAAGACAAAAAGGTTGGCACTTGAAACAGAAAAGGCACCGACTCTTCTTTTAGTCTTTTATGTCCCACTGTGCCTCAGCTCAGCTGGCCACTACCACACTTCTCATCTTAGGAAATCTAGTAGTTTGAAAGGTTAGTAACCCAAGGGCTTTGGGAAAACAAGGGCCAATATATCAAGCTGGAATCCGTACTGTCAAGTGCGCAAAGCCCAGGGCATCAAAATAAATGCTGTTTATATAACAGCCCTATGGCAATGTCTAACAATTTTCCTCCCCTTTCATCAAATGCTGGGCCCACCTTCTCTTTCCCAAATTGCATTAGGTTTTCATTCCCGTTACTCTTCAACGGGTGCGTAAAATGAACACACAATGTACCAACAACCTATTGCATTTCAGAATTATCCCCTTTCCTTCCTGATTTGGGATTTTACTTTCTGCTCCGAGCCACATTCAAATTCCTGCAACTCACAAACTCTCCCATTTCAGTGCTAACACCAGCTGTCCAGAATACACCTTTCCCATAAAACAGAACACATTAAACCAAAGACAATTAAAACATTAAATCAAAGACTTGCTCTGACATACAGTCCAACTTCTGTTATAAAAACAAGCCCCTTAATCACAGTCACCAAACCCTCCACAATGTGACAGGACAAAGGACACCACTAAGTTCTTCCCACATAACTCCTACTGTCCTAAAGGAACACAGAATTAAGCACAAGGAGCTGGAGATAAAGCTACTTCCTCAGAAAAATGCTTCAAGAATGCTGAGGCCATGCCAATCTCTAATAAATCCCTTTAAACGTTGCTGCATAGGGTTTTGTATTGTGTTTTTGTTTTGTTTTTTTTTTCCCCAGTACTGTTACAGACAGCACCTCGGCTACCTTGATAGATTTCATCTATCAAAGACATCACATCACAGACACAGCCTGCCAGGAAATACAGGGGAAGGATTCAACAGAGCAATCTGGTAAGGCTACCGAGTGAGCACTGCTGAGCCTCTCTACGTGTGTAAACATGAAAACATGCTATAGCTGCATCCTATCAGGTTAAAACACAACTTGAGAGAGAAGCCTAACTGTAACATCCCCGGGAACGCCGTTTGTAGTCAAAAGTTGATCAAAAGATCAATCATTAACAGGGAAACTCCGAAGAGTTACTGATAGCAGCGGCAGCCTCCCAAAGGCCCGGCCGGCACCGGCTCCACCGCCTCCCACCTGTCAGTCCTGCAGAAATCGTCCCGGAGACAATCCTCCGCCGGGAGACAGACCCGCTGCCGCCACGGCTCAAGCCAGACCCCGGCGGCCCAGACACGGCCAAGCCGCCTAGGGGCGACCGGTGGGGCCCGGCTGGAGGAGGAAAGAGCGGCAGGCCCTCACACGTGGGGCAGAGAAGGGAGGGAAGCCGCCGAGGCCGCCTCGCTCTCACCGTGGAGCCGGGACAGGAGGGACAGGAACCGGACCGTCTCCAGCCGTAGCCCCCGTCGCTGCCCGCTCCCACCGCCGCCGCTTCCGCCCACGTGACGCCGCCAGAGAGACGGCTCGCTAGGAAGGCCTCACGGCCCCAGCAGCGCCCCCTCCTGGAGGAGATGGGCGTAACGCCTGCCCGGGCAATCGAAGCCTCCGTGGTGGGAGGTGGCAGTGCCAGGCTGGGACGGTAGCAGCGCTGAGGTTTTCTGTGAATGACTGGGCTCCATTCGAGCCGGGCGTTCCCGCAGGAGACACGATTGGTGGTGCCCCCTGGAGCTTCTCTGGTGGCCGAGGGACCCCGGAGCTGGCCGGGGGTGCCTTGGTGAAGGGCGGTCCTGCTTTTCTCCACCGTGTCTGCGTGCGCCGTCCTGAGGCGGCTCCTGCCTGGCTCTGGGCTGGGTTGGTGCGGGTAGGGGGAAAAAGCAGGACAAATAAGAAAGGCCTGAAAAAACTCCCCCTGGCTTTAAAGAGCTGGGAGGAAGATGCTCCCTCCAGTAGCTGTGAACCGCTGGGTAAAACCCTGCTGTGTAATTACAAGGCATAAAACGGCAAGAAAAATCATGCATATTATAATCTTCCTGTGTTACAGCCTGCAAGAGGTGTTTCACATGACAGTGTCTTGAGTCAACTCTTGCCATCAAAGAGTTTGTAACAGAACAGCAAAATGCCATGGGAGAAATAGCATGGGCTGGCCAAAAGCAAAACCGATGTTTGTCAACTTGTATCTGATGCCTGTGCTCTCACCTGACCTCACGGCAGTTACTGGTTTTATGTCTTACTAGGAGATAAGTGTATTCACAAAGGAAAGACAGGTATACGTGGGGTTGGAGGATGCATACAATGCATTGTATTTTTAGGTTTAGAAATGACAAAGAAGTCCATCTCCACATGCTGTAATTCAGTTTGGCCAGAGCATGAGGATTAATGTAACTTCTGTGAAAGACACTCGGATTGTGGCTTTACCCCTAAGTAGAAACACCCTTAGTATCTGACAGTCTGTGATGCCAGTGATAATTCAGAGGGAACAGTTACTCTGTGACTTGTGATAATGAAATTCAGGATCTGGCATCTAACCATTACAAATGGTGTGCAAATTTGGCTGTATCTACATGTAGCCACTGCTGAATTCAGCGAGAACTGGAACTACCTTCCAGTTCAAACTTCACCGTGCCAGAGGTTCTCCAAAAGATTGCTGCACTTAACTAATTCATAGCATTATTAATGTAAATTAATGTAGTATGTCTTCAATGCTCACATGCAGAGTTAAGGAAAGGCTGAAATCATTACATATTGCCTTAACAGTATGATTTATCCACATGAATACATCAGTATGCCTTTAGGTTATGGCTGATAAAATGTATTAGCCAGGCCATGACAAATAAAGAATAATAGAAATCACCTTTTCCAAGTGGTTGTTATAAACTGCCCAAATGTATACTTTTGACATGTAAAACTGTGATTTCATCATTCTTGTATCATTTTTCCACTTGACTGAAAGCATTAAACATTACTGACCAACAGAGTCTTGCTGAATGTACTTCTGTTTTCTGACTTACAAAATAACATCATACTTCTATAATGTATTATTCATGAGGGCCAAGGTTTAAAGAGACTTTACAGTTTGGTAATTTCTCAATTCAGCCACAAAATGTAACTGTCTCTGGCTAGATCTATAAAGACTGGACAAGGCAGCCATAAAAGATAAAGCTGTTGTTATTAGTCAAAGCCCTTCTAGATTCCTGCTTTTAGCTGTTAATTCTGCTAAAGGGCAAAAAACCCCACCCCAAAACATAGTTTTTTAATGCAGTTTAATGTGGTTACATGTGTTAAAATTGACATGAGATCATCTTCCAGGATGCACAGTGCCATTCCCTCCCCTCCTATTTCAGCTTCCAGCAGACAAACTTTAGTGAGAGCCTTTCATCTTCCAATATTGACTTTAACTCCTGACAAAATAGTCTTAAATTACATACTGCAAATTATGTAATACAATCTCCCACTTCAAAGGAAAATAATACATTTATATGCTCAAAGTATTGGGGAATAGGCATATGACAGGGAAAATAGTACAGGTTGGGTTACTCTATGTAAGGCTCCAAAACAAAAAGGACAAGAAGAATAAGAAATCACCCAGAAGGCACAGTCCAGGACAGGCTCCCTGCTCTGTTTCACTTCAAAGTAATAACTTTTAAAATCCTGCATTGATCTGTGTTTCCTTAATTTAAGATGTAGGAAAATACTAGTTATCCATGAAAGCTAAACACTCAGGGAAAGAGTCCTTCTGTTTTAAATAGAAGGTCACAGGTCTTTGCAGAACACTTATTTTTAAAGTATAGAATAAGACAAATGTGGTATTGAGAAAAGCTACATACAAAATATTCTCAAATATTTTCTTTATAGGTTTGCCTGTATTCTTAATTCTGATACTGGTCAAAGAGTTTAAAAAAACACATCATCTGTCTTTTATGACAGCCTTTACTCTCTTTCTGCCTCTTCAACAAGTGAGCATGAAGTTGTCTGAGCATAAAGTTGTCTTTGCTCTTCATCACTCTTCTTAATTTCAGGCTGTCATGTTTTTTTTTCCTCTGGAACAGGTAACAATTCATCTGTTCTGAAAAAAATACACTTTATATCCACAATCCCAAGGATTGATTCACTCCATCATTAGTTGAAACCTTTTACAAGAATGCTACAAATGTGTTTGTGATCCTCTAGTCCTGTAAATTTCATCCCATTCAATTTTGGAGAAGTCTTCCAGGACAAGAAGATGAATGCCCAGATACTGTACTTCAAACTACATTCTGTATATCCAATGTCAGAAAATGCGAGGTAGGAAACAGTTCTGCATTAATTGAAAAAAAATGCCAAACAAATTTTAATTACGTATTATTCCACATAAAATGCAGGCTTATTTGTCTTCTAATATAGTTAGGCTTACATTTATACAGTACAAGAACAGAAAGATAAAAACTACTGATGCAAGTCCATTAAATATGGTTAAACATTATAGTAATTTTTAGCTTATCAGTTTCTAACATGGTACAGACAATTACTGGTCAGGAGTTCACTATACCTGTAGTTTTTTTCAAAGTAATGCTCCAAAGTGCCTATTATTAGAGGTTCTATGCTTTTATTCCAATTACAAGATGTATGATGGGAGACTTCACCCAGAAAATATTTTCTCACACCTATTAAGCAAAGAATTAATAAACATTACAGAAAACATTGTGACCTCTACAATTAATGCACAGTCCAAACAAGACAATGTATCATTGATAACAGTCTGCATTATACTTTCTATTGAAGATGGTTTTGTGGAACCTGGGGGTTGGGCAAATACTTTTTTGTAGCTATGGATTAAATGTTGCAACACACATACTTGCACTGGATTATCCTAAAGACATTCTGAAAACAACAACTGCATTTCATAAACCATTACTATAAATACAGCTCTGCTCTCTAACAGTATCTAGGTTGCAAATAAAAGACTTAAGGCCTTACAAATTCCACCAGGTTTGTGATACCCACATAAACTTCTTTTACAACTGTCAAGATACACATAACTATGAAAATTTGGGTTAGAATGAATGTAATTTACTACATATGCCCAGAATAAATACACAGCTTCTGAAGATTAGCTAATCAAATGTATGGCCTTTCCTATATACAAGCAATAGGATAACACTTTAAAAGTAGAAAGCTGTACATTTTATACAGTTTTTTAAATATGTTCTCACTTACATTATGTTATTTCAATTTTTAATCCGAAGTACATTTACACAAATGTTTTCAAAGGTGGGAGTTCATGTGAAAGATGACAGTGAAGAAGCATAAGTCACAGCACCCTTGCGTGACTATCCCAGGTGGCAGATACTGAGAGAGGACATTCACCAGCTCCTTATTTCCTAGAAGATATTGATATCAGTCAGCTCTAGGTACATAGCTGGTTTAGTCCACAGCTAGCCTCCCTCTATTCTCTTGGCTGCTGAAAGAGAAAACAACTTTTCTCCTGCAGGACATCCTGTCCAGAGGCTTCTCTGAATGACTTTTTGGGTTGGCATTCCTTTGCTGACTATGGGAAGAGCAGCCAGCTAGCTTAGCTGACTGACTGGGCAATATCACTGTGCTTCCACTGTCAACATGGTCCCCCTACAGCTCTTGCTCAATATTGCTTTAATTCATCCTCTGTTTCTACTGTAATATAACACTGTAACAAGTCCAACTCTTACTTTTGTTATACTTGAGATGTTCCAAACCACTCAGTAGACTCCACCTCATGTTAAATGTAACTCTAAGTACTAGTACACATTTAAGTACTGCACTGAATATGCTAACACATACTATAAACTGATGAAAATTACTCTTATAATTCTATTAATTTTGGAAAGTGTATCACTTGCCTACAAAGTAACTGTAGTAGCCAACAACTACTATTTACATAGTATTTTGTTAACTCTTGGACCAGAGGTAGACAAGAAGTTCTGAAAGGTCTGACAAATAAAGCAATTCTGGTTAAGAACATTCATTTTCTGTTTCTAATACAGTACTACAAAGAATGGGAAGGCCAAAGGGAGTACTAAATGTTCTGAGGGAAAAATGATACAACTGCATAGGTGAAAAGTTGGTCCCACGGTAGCTTCAGTTCATCAGGATGAGGGTTTGATTCTTGTATTGATGTAGGTGTGATCTCTTTCATGGAGTTCTATATTTTAACACATTTGAAAATGGAAATGTGTATCATGGTCATATAGAACTCTTTTGGTTACTTTCTTTTTTCTAGTTCCAGGATATATATTAACTGTTAATACTCTTAATGCTTTAAAAATATTTCCAGCTGTTAACGCAAGATGATTTTTACCTCCATGAACATATGAGCAAATGCTGAATTCTACCTACATAAGCAATCACCACTGACCAGGAGAATTACTGTCGATGTGTTGAAAATCTCATATATTTATAATTATCTGCCAGAATGAGGCCCTCTTAGTATATAAGAATGAATGGTCAATCATTTATGTAAAAAGTATGTTCCATTTTTTACTTATATGTAAAATTAAAAAGCAGATACTGCATATCACTTACTATCTTTTTGATCAGATTATTTATGAAATGCTGGTCAGTGAAATTCAACCAGTCACCTTAATATTAGAAAACGCATCTTTAGGACAAAGGACACAGGGAGAGACATAAAAGGTTGGAAGCATAGAAGCATATCCTCATGAGTACTAAGCAATCCCTATTGTTGGACGACCAGATTGAATCATCATTTAGGTAGGTGTCATCAAAGTTCACAATTTTCAGGTCCTTCCTGAGGTACATTTCATTCAGTTTGTTTAGTGTTCGAGCAAAGGTATATTTAGATGCACAACTGTATGCTTCCAGATTGTAGACTTTGTGAAAGTGCATATCAAAATATGGATTGTCCTAAAAAAAAAAAAAAAAAAAAAAAAAAGAGAGAAAGAATGAAATTATTACATGCATCACAGAATCACAGAATTGTCAGAGCTGGAAGGGACTTCTAGAGATCATCTAGTCCAACTCCCCTGCTAAAGCAGGATCCCCCAGAGCACATTACTCAGGACTGCATCCAGGTGGGTCTTGAATATCTCCAGAGAAGGGGACTCCACAACCTCCCTGGGCACTCCCTCTTCCAGTGCTCTGGCACCCTCACCATAAAGAAGTTTTTCCTCATATTTAAATGGAACTTCCTATGTTCCAGCTTGTGTCTGTTGCCCCTCAACCTGTAACAGGGAACTACTAAGAAGAGTCTGGCTTCATCTTCCTTGCACCCTCCCCTTTAGACACTTATAAGCATTAATAAGGTTTCCCCTCAGCCTTCTCTTCTCCAGGCGAAAGAGTCCCAGCTCTCTCAGTCTTTCCTCATAAGGGAGATGCCCCAATCCCCCAACCCTTCTTGTTGCCCTCTGCTGGACTCTAGTAGCTCCCTGCGTCTCTTGAACTGGGGAGACAGTTGTTAGAATGGCAATCTATTGTTCTCTGCCCAGCTACCTTCAGGGCTTTTTCCCAGTTTGATGGGCTTTAATGGACTTTGCAGATTTCTGCTATTCATACTAAAGGATCTTTTAAAACTTTAGAGTAGCAGTTTATAATTAGCTGCAATTCTTTGCCATTGAGAGTTCTGCCAGGGTAACACTTTCAGAGTTTGACCAAGTGATACGCTGCACTTTTTTTGGGATTATACAATCTTGTTTTGAAATTAACCAATTTGTCATGTTGCCTAGAACACACTATATAAAAAGCACTTGCCTTGTACTATAACTATATATGCCTGTCAGAAGAAGAATGTTGATTGCCCTTCCTGCCTAAATTGTAATTCTCTGTGCTTTCTGGCTCTTTGGCACAATCCTAGCAGCAGCTAAATTCTGCTAAATTCTATGGATATGAATAACTATTATGAACATTTATAGCAGTGTTAATCACCCAATAATTATGAATTTGAAGTTCATTTAGGCTTTTCTTTAAGCAAAAATGAAACAGATTTTGATCATCCCAGTTGTGGAAGGTGAATAGTCTCTGAAGGATATTTTAGCAGAACACTTTTCAGGAAAAAGCTAATGTAAATTCATGAAGGCAAGTGGTAAGGAAATCCTCTGCCTGCCTTGGCCAAGGAAAGGACAGGAACATCTCCAAAAGCAAAATAATCCTTTACCTACCCTCTCCAAGTTCTTAGTTTTGGCTTTTCTACCCCCTCTGGCCTAAACTGCAAAGAGCTCACAGGGTGAAGGGACACTCTGAAGCTGAGCTCACCTCCTCCATCTTCCAGGCTTATACTTGAGGGCAATGTGCAACAGACAGCAAGAGAACAACCACAGTCCGTCATTTTCCTTGGAACAAGGCTCTGAAACCTTTCTTGCAAGATCTTTCATTAGGATAATGTAATTTGACTTCTGCTTTATGTTCATTTGAAAGCAGTTCAGGGGGGGAAAATAAGTAATTTTTTTCCCAAACTAAATGTATTTTGCACAGGAGAGTGTTAAAATATCTTCTTGTACACGCAGCAAGATATTCTCCTCAGCATATTCTTCTAGCTTATGTAAAATAGGGTTTAATTCTGCCTTTGGTGTTGTTCTGTATTGTACTACTGCAGCCTCATTTTTACCCTTCTGAAGTTGTATGCGAGGGATTAGGACTTTTTTAGCAGTAATAACAGCCAGATCTAGCTAAAGCTCTTTTATATTTACACACACAAATATACAAATATTTAATTGATCCAACTAATGTGAGATTAAGCTCTGTGAAAGAGGCAGAATTTCATGAGCTGGTATACCAACCAATGCACTTGCATGATTTTTTATTTTTTTTTATTATTTTTTTTTTACACATTGACTTTGGCACAGAGAGAACAGGTTTATACATTCAAATGACAGGGTCACAGCCTCTATTAAAAATATTTAGTGAAATTTTTTTTCAAATATACATTAAAATCTATGAAATTAACTCCAGTTTACATTGGGAGCTACAGGTGAAGAACTTTTATCCCCAGTTGCGATGATCAAATTAGAAAACATCCAGCTTCTCCCTCAGACCTCAACCAGAGAGATGAAGATTACAACAAACAAGAAAATCTCTCCTTCCTCTTCCCCTGCAACAGTGCAAATGCAATGTGGAGCCTCTTAGATGCAATAAAACCAAAATTACTTGGAGGTTTGATTTCTTTTGTGTTTTACATAACTTTCTTTTTCAGATAATGCATTTTAATTGCATTTTAATACTTGCATCCCAAATCGCAACACAATAAAAATATAATATATGTATTTAATAATACATAACACTTACAGTGTCTGCTTCTTTTCCATCAATCATCTTTAGATCTTTCAAAAACCACCTTTCAACAATTTCATATTTCTCCTCTAGATCCAGTCGCCAGTGTTTAACCATATATATTTCTACTTCTTTACTTTGAGTCACTGCAAGAAAACAAAAGTTTAGATTTGCAAGCAAGTACTTCCCAAAAGTTCCATTAATAAAAGACTTAATCAAACTGCATTTCAGACAATAACTTACATGATGACAGACAGGGCTGTATAGTGCTATACTTCACTTAGTAGTTTAGTTTTGCCACGGCAGTAGGAATAGCACCATGTTCTCAGACTATGAAACCTGTCAGCTTTTAGTAGACTTAGGATGTACCCTACCCATCCTGTGAAAATAGAATCTTGTCTGTGCAAAAGCCTTTCCTCTGAATTCACCAGCAGACTAATTCTGGCACTGGATCTCTACTCACTTTGGTGGGTGCTGGAGTCAGAAAATTGCAGAACTGCTACCCCAGCTCTGTATTTACATGACTTGTGCTATACTTCCCATTCTGTGGGTGAAGTTCTCTTACAAAGCCATTACTTTTTTAAAGCAAAACTCTTATTTCCCTGAAAAATATGTAAGTAGGCTACTCAACAAGCATATCACTGAAAGTATTTCTTAAAGCTTCAACTTGCTCAGTGCCATCTTCGTAGAAATTAGTATTTTCTGACTTAGGCAGGAAATGAGAGTAAAAAGATCAGAAAGACACTCTTTCCAATAACTACCATTATTAATTGATTACACTGAGTGCTGCGAAGGAGACTAGATTTCTGTAAAACATAATAACAAGTGTGAAAAGCACTGGAGCCTGAACAATTTCCTGGACATCTAGTATGATGGCTGCAGTGCAGGCCACTTCCCCAAGCCATCTGTTAGGCTAAGGTAGGGGCGAGACGTCACCTACATTTGGCAGGAGCATTACACCATCATAGCACAAAGCTGCAGATGCAGGGGAAAAATAATTTTCTTTCTAAATGCTGCCTGACTTTTTGAAAACTCATTGTGAAACTCGACACTTTATTTTATTCCTGTTAAAACATCTCTTATCACCTGTTTATAAGAAAATGGTTGTTAAAATAAAGACAAAGGATATACGTTAGAGAAATACTGTCTTTTCTTTGCTAAGAAAAACAGTGGAAAATATATAAATTGATGATAATTCCTCTCAGCCTATAGCTTCCCAAACAGCCTGCTGGAAAATACAAATTAACATTGCTTTTTTTTTTTTTTTTTTTTTTTTTTTTTTTCCTTTCCTGGTCCTATCAGTCATGGTTGCTCAATGATTTTTAACAAAACGACCACCATTGTATTATCTTCTACAGTGAAGTCACAATGGTTCCCATTTGCAAGCAAATCAAATAGGCTAATCTTAGAAAATTCTCTTAATACTTTCGGGTTCTTCTGTTTTGTTTGTTTGCTTGCTTTGAAGGGAATATGTTGTCTCCCTCAAGAGTTAAAACAAAAGGAACCAAAGCCAACCCCAAAAGCCCCCAGTTCTGTCAGAAAGGCAAGGAGATGTCCTAGTGGCCCCCAGTCCCACATACTGCCACTTCTCGATCACTCCTGCAGGAACAGAAATCATATGGCCCAAGGACAGAGAACTGATGTGTTAAGAAACTTGGGCAGATCATTTTCAAATAAAAATAAAAAATAAATACCTTTATTTATTTCCCCTGTATTTTATATATTGCTTGCTCTTACAATCAGTTGATGGGTTAAAGAAAATGTATTCTTTTATCTAGAACATGAGCTCAGATCTACCATTTCATTCTATTAAACTCTGAAAGTCTTCTTGGGGAGGGCTTGGCTATGGCAATACCTTCATAAGGCACAATCTATTTCTTAAGGTCTTCAACGGACTGAACACCTTTTTCAGAGTCTCTGTTGAACAATATTACGTTATCCCTACCATTCTTCTCAGGCATACCAATACTGGGTTGTGAAAACCCCTGCATGTGGTTGCATTTCAGCTTTATGTTCTTCCAGGGTTTATAAAGCATTAGTGAAAGGATACTGTTGCCTTCACACAGGAACTGGGACCTGCTGTTGTGAAATGGAAGAAAAAAAATGTTGGGTATATGATACAAAAATAGGATTGCTCAGTTATGCACACCAAGATTTTGTTTGAATACAGATTTCAAAAGGCATAGACTTCTCAAGTTTTGCCTACATATAGTTTGACTGATTTTCTTTTTCGTTTTGGTAATTTGAAACCAACAGGAATACACTGAGGTTGCATTGCAAGGACAAGATTTTAGATAATGTGTTTTCCTCCTACAGAATCACAGTGGATTACAGTAGCTGCTGGCAGCCGGAGGCAACCCATCTTTCAGAATCAGATTTCCACTCTACTCACCACTTACTTGACTATGCCTGAATATATTAAGAGAGTTTCATATTCTATACTGAAGAGATTCCACTCTTTATGCTCTATGTAAATTTTCCTCCGTGTCTTCAGAGACTTTCAATCTGTTAATCTTATTAGAAGCTTTCTTAGTGGCTGGTTCTCTACCTTGAAAAGAAATTTTTTGTAAAGATTTTAAAGCTGCATAATGTTTTTCTCCCCTTTGGATGTTTTCTAAAAGAAAACTTTGTAGATCTACCACATGCAACTAAACATACTTCTAGTGGATAGCTTTGAATCTGTGAACCAGTATTGGTATTTCTGTACATTTAGAAGTTCAATGATGTTCAGAAATCCATTTCTTAAAACTATTTTTGCAGTTCAACAATACAAAGCCTGTTCCACTAAAATTACTTGAGTGCAAGGAAAGTAGCTTGCTCAGTATTTCCAGTAATCTGTAAAACAACATAAACATTCTAAAGACTTCAGATGTTTACAAAATTAATGGTCACACAATACGGTTTACATCATCCCATATTGGATGTTAACTCAATTTATGTCTCAACTACATAGAACTTTTCTACCTGCTATATGTTTTTTGAACTTGAAGAAGAATCAAACTAGAAAAAGCATTCACTCTAACCTAACTCCTTATGGATGAGAGTATTTATCTTTTTGACTATCTTTCAGTGCTGTTAAATAAATAAACAAAAAAACCCCAACAAACAATCAAGCTTTTCTGAAACCTTGCTCTAAAAACTTTATGGAACAAGTACACTTGAAATCGAATTTAGTAAAGAGCCAGGTAATTAAGTTCATCAATCACAGCAATCTTGTTTTACTCCCAATTGCAACTGTTTCCTGCAATGTTAATGCATTGTTATCCTTTCTTATGGAAAACCCAATCGGAGCTACAGTGAGGTGTTGCTCTTTTACAAGCACATCAGGCACTGTCACATCCTGAACACTTTCAGCAGTTGTGTTGGAAGTCTCACGATTCTCCGCTGATATGAAACCTTCAGCTCTGTCACAAAACGCCGTTTCTGAGAGATGCAGCAACGGGGGGGACAGCGATCTAGGTTTCGTGCCGTGCCTGGGAGCTGCCGGAGCTGCGGCCGGCCCGGGAGTCGCAGCGGCCCCGCGCCGAGACTCTCTCAGCTCCCGGCCCCGCTTACTCGCAGTTCCCGGTACGCTCCTATCCACCCTTGGGCCCCGACTGTCGCCTCTCCACGCCGCTCGCCTCCCCCCTCCCGCACGCCCGGTACCTGCAGCGCACAGGTAGCAGCGCTGGGCACCCGAGCCCTCCACCTCGATGAACTCGTGCAGCCGCTGCCGCCGGGGGCCGAACAGCTTCTTCGTCAGGTCCTCCTTCACCAGCGAGGACATCTCCTCTCTCCCGCCAGCCGCGCGGAGCTGCTCAGCGGCGGGTACCGGCCCCCCGCGCCCCGCAGCCGCCGCGCCGCACCGCACACCCCCGGGGCAGCGCGGGGAAGGCTGCCCGCCGGCAGAGCGGGGCCCCCGGGCGCGGGGGAGGCATCGCTGGCAGCTGCGCCAGGCGGGGTCCCGCTCGTCCCCCGGTGGGGTCCCGTTTACCCCGGCCAGCCCCCTGCGTCGCCAGCGCCAGCCGCCGTTAAGGCACTGGCCGCCGGCGCGGGGAGAGTCCGGGACGCCGATCTCCCCGCCCCAGGCGTGGCCGCCCGCTCGCCCTCCCTCTGCCGGCGGAGGCCCGGGCACTGCCACTGCCACGGGCACTGCCCCGGCGGGACGCTCCCGCCGCAGAGGGTAGGTACCGATGGCGGTACCGCGGCGGACCTGAGAGAGGTGCTGGCGGCTGTGGCGGGGCGCAGGTGCCGGCGGGGCGCCGGTGCCGTCGGGGCGCCCGCCTGGACAGCCCCCACCCGTCGGAGGAGAGAATGAGAGAGAAAACCCGTAAAGTACTCCGTCTAAAGGGAGTTTGCCAAAAAACCGCAACGAACAAAGTTGTCAATTAGTGCAGTTATTTAGTTATTTTTATGAATAGCAAAACCAGTTAGTAGAAAAGAGTAATTCCTTATAAAAGGAATTACATAACATTTTGGCTGTCACTACTCATACGACACTACTAGCTTTATAGCTATTAATAGAGTTAAGGGGAAAATTACCTTATGCCAGTCCTAATAATCGGAAAGGGAACTCACCTCCATGCACCAAGAATCCTCAGTGGGCAGGTGCAGTCTGGGGACCAGAGGAAAGTACCGCCCTCAGTGTGCTCACATGTGAGGGGCCTGATACATCAGAGATTAGTGTATTTGCAGAAATCTTGCGTATTCCTGCCACGCCACAAGTGTGTGGGTAAAGTTTCTGGTGGCACATACTCTTCTAATTTCAGTATCTGGAGTAGCCTGTGTTAAGAGTTTTCCTTTTGACTAGAAGTTTATTGTGCTCTTCTGATTCTTATGCTCAAGCTTATTATGTCTAAATACCTTATTGAATTTTCATTCCTACAGTCTCAATGTAATTTAGAAGGGAATCTAACCTTAGAATAAAACTGGGCACTAAAGTGAGAGTTTAGAAGGTCAGGTAAAAAATCTGAGGATTTTAAAAAAAAAGGTTTTAGACAATATTATTAGAATAATCTGGTGCCATAGTGCTTTGTTGACATGAAGCAAAATGTAATCAAGTCAAATGATGTTGATGTAAAATTAGGGAGAATTACCCTCTGCTATAGATACTCAGAATATTGGCTAGATGAGTGGGAAATGGATTGAAAAGAAACCAGAAGATTTTTGTTTCTTCTGCTTCATTTTGGTCCTATGTGTTTGGAAAGACAGTTGTGATTCTTAAATCTATATTTAAATCTTCATTCCTGATTTGAAGAAGTAAAGTTGCTCTAAGCTTCAAGTTTTGGATACATATTATCAGTAACGTCAGGACAAATTTATCTTTAAATACTATGTGAACCCCACTGCAACAATTTATCATAGGAAAAGAGCATGACGCTCATTTCCAAGCCTCGACAACTGCATACCAGGAAAGTGCCTTGGTATGGAGACCTTTCGCCTAATAGCTGGGGCTCAGGGATGCCCAGGTGCCTGCTGACAACCTCGATGACCTGGCCACATCTTGAGTATGGGACTGATGTAAAAATTGGCTTGCAGTCCCTCCTCTTTTTCTGCAAGCCTTTGGGAGAATTGTCAAGCCCTGTGCTCCAGACTTCAGTTCATCACCACCAGTGTTAGTAGTGTCATGGCTGGAGGTTTTAGTGTTCATACTCAGAGCCAGAGTCCTCATTAGGAAGCTGATTCTGACTCAGCCAGTATGTAGCTCATGCTGCATCTCAGATGCTTGAATATTTTTTTGCAGTTGTGAAGCATGTACAGACAAAAATACCCTCAGAAAAATACCTTCAGCTCTGGAAGTATTTTGCATCAGCTTTTCCCTTGTGAAAGATTCATCTGGTACTGGAGAAGCTGTCTAGATGGTGAATGAAACGTAACTGGCATTCTGGAAGTGATGGAGCTGAGATAAGAGTGGTGTGTAGCTCTGGTCTTTCCTAAGTTAGATTTTTATTTTTCACAGTTTGATCAAACTGTAAGTCATTCTGCTTTGTTTTTCACAAGAGTTTTTGAGGTTTGATATATTAATACTCTTAAACTTTTTGTCTTTTGGGATATTCTTGTATATGACAGGTTAGTAGTACATGGCTGGTAGAAATTTGTACATTAATGGAGCTTTAGATTGAAAGTCATGACTGGGCTTTAGATGGGGCTTTAGGGCTGTGTAGCTGCTATCTGAGCAGTGCTAATGAATGTACAGCTGCTCCCCTATCTCCTACCTGTGTCTGTGGCTACTTAGATTTCACTGTACAGAAAGAGCATTGCCTGCATACTGACTTGAGCATCTGTTGTGCATGCTGGGTACATGTGAGGCTCATGGCAAACACATTCATAAATATATACATATTATGTCCTGAAACACCTACTCTTAAAGCACAGACACAGACAAATTACAGTTTTCATATTTAGAAATATTTTGGAAAAGGAGCAAAAGTTTTTATAACTTCTATAGTAATATAAACATTTCTACCTGTTAGATGCAGCTGTCCAAATGAAGTAGACTGCTATATAGACTTCAGTAAAACGTGTATTTGGATTTATTTTTGAACTGTTGGGTGTGCGGACATTGATCAGAAAATCCAATCCTATGATGTAACTATTTTCTTCATACCTCCTCCTAACGAAAATTCTGTTTCAAAAGGTATTATAGAGGTTAAATTAATTCTGCAATATCTTTTAATGCATTCTCAAATACTACATTAAACAATCTTTCTGAGTATATGCAGAGACAGGTACAATGGTGATTTTAATATTTTAATAAGAAATGGAAAATTTCATAATTCTCCATTGATCTTCATTCTTTTGATTCTTTCTTCACTCATCCTCTGTTAGAACACAGCAGGACAGTTTTGGTATGCCTGCCATCAGGACTACCTGTAGTATTTTGGATAATGCCCATAAACTTTTTTTTCATATATACCTTACACTTCATAGTCTTTTCTCCATTCTTAGAATTCATTGGTGAGAAATGACCAATTTTGCAGGTGACCCACAAAATAATTTTCTTCCTCTATTTCTCTACTACTTTGGTGACTTACGTAGACTGGAAACTGGGCTTGGTAGGCTTTAGATTCTTCTTCCTCTACAGCATGTGTAAAGGTAACTTTTATGTCTCCTTGTTTGGTTGTCAGGATATTAAACATTCTGAAGGTTGATTCTTGCAGTAGGTAAAGAGCATCTGCACTGCCTGCCCAGAGCTTTTTGCCTACTTACATGTTTTTCTGACATCTCTTTCCTTGCCCTGTTTCTGTTTTCCTGTTGCTTTTCTTCCAATGTTATACCTGTTTTTTCTTCCACCTTCTGCAACGTATACCTCTTATGAACGTAGAGGTTCTTTTTAGATGACTCATGTAAAAAATAGCACATATTTCATATTCAAAGCTAGAGTTTAACCTAGAGCAGGTAGGCACCACTATACATATGTAAGCTTGCTTTCACTGGAGAAGAAGCACATGCATTTCAAGGCTATGATAGGAAATTCTGTTGGTTTGCAATTTGAAGCTCTCTGTTTCACTCAAGCTTCATTCCACTCAAAACCTGCCATTGTGAGCTTCCTTCTTAATATTTCTTCTTGCTGGTATTATTATTACTGCATAGAAAAAGAACAGTTTCCTAGAAGCTGAGTGAATGTTTTGAGTGCTGAGATTTGAGATCCACCTTAGCTGTAATTCTGTAAGCCCAAATCCTGACAGTTCATACCTGAAAATCAAGAGTTTGTCAGTAACTTGCCCAGCCAGCCAGGATACACTAACTAGGGTCTGGGACCAACTTCCCCTTCTGGCATCCAACACCCAGGCAGCCATCTCTACCTCATCTAAACCAGCCCGTGAATGTGTGTTGTGTCGATATAAACCAGAACAAACTAAACTCCTTGTTACCTGGGCCACAAAGAAATTTTAATCCAAATTTAAATTTGAATTACCTGTAACTGTCCAGATAGATGAATTACAGATATTTGTGAAAGCTGTGCACCCCCTACCCCAGGCTCACAGTGGTCCAGAAAGGAACTCTTGAATACATGAAGTAGTCACCATCAGAGTGTCTTAGACCATTCTGCCAAATATTAATTACTTTTGTTCCTTTTTGTGTCCTAACTTTTCCTTGCAAACTTTTCCCATGTCCAAATACAGTTTTCCTTACTGTACCCAGGACATTAACTTTAGTAGATTTAGTCGCATGTGCTAAAAGGATAAGTATCTCTAATCTTTATTGTTTCTCAGTCACACTGTTCTGGTAGAAATCAATTCATAAGCTTTAGAAACAGTATTTATGATGAGTCTCTACACTCCTTTGGATCTACAGATGTGCATTAGGATATACACGTAACTGATTATTTGGGGCTTGATCCCAAACCAAATAAGTCAGTAACAGAATTTCCTTTGATTTTGATGGGCTTCAGAGTAGTCATTACTGGCACAGTAGAGCAGTTACTATGTTTAGGCAGGACTTCACTGTGTTCTGCACGTTGAAGCCCTCCAGAGGATGCCCATTTGATCTCTCTCAAATTCCCAGCAAGAAGCACATCCTTACAAAGCAGTGTTCGCTGGAAGCATCTTCCCCATTGCTCCTTACCTGAAAATGTTACAAAGTAAAAGGAAGGAAGGAAAATACAACATTCAGAATAATCTCTCAGAGCTGCAAAGGATTTCTGTAGCTTGGAAATCCTATTTTACGAGCTTATTTAACTTAGACTTTCCTCTCCTCTAGCTGTTGTTTCTGTTTGAGGTTTCAGCCAGCCATGGTTTTCTGTGTTAACACTTAGTTTATTGTCTGTAAGTATTCTTCACAGATTTAGGGCTACAGACCACTTTTTAAATGCCATAGATGAGATTTTAGTGTATAAACTAGAAATCCTGAAAAAACACTAGAACTCATGAAAATCATTCTACAGTGAGATAGCTGTATAGAGAGGATTCCAAAGCTGACTTCAGAAAACCAAGCCTGAACGATCATCACCTGTTTTTCTCCTTCTTGTTACTAAAGATTTAGTTTTCTCTGGCCTCTTTTCCCACTGACATTTGTGGGTGATCTGGCTCCTAGTTACGGCTATTTATTGACGTTTTGATAGCTATGCCTATAGAATTAGATCCCTGTGTAGTGAAGCATAAAAAGAGTTAAGATGTACCAAAAACTGTTTGGAGCAGCAGAGATAAACTTGTTTGATGCTGAAGTGCTATTCAGTGAGGTATCCCCTGAGTCACTCAGTTTTAAAATAGAATCATAGAAATACATTCTGGAGAAGACATCAGTTGGATAAAATGTTTCTATAGAACTGCTTTTCTTCTGAATTCCTTTTGGGATCCCATTTAAAAAGTCTTGTACCAAGCTCAGGATATATAGGTGCCCAAAGAGAGCATGACAGAGATGACTCAAGGTCTCAGTCCTGGTAATGAACACTAAAACCCAAGTATGAGTGGTTTTGCTAATGTTATGATGTAATTACTTCATTTAGAAAATTAGTATTGTTCTCTTTGCATACAAGAAAGGAGATCAAAGAATTTATTTGAGATTTCATTTAACTGAAGCCCAATTTGTCTAGTTTTTATTGAATTTATACTGGCTTATCACTCTCAAAATATAATAATGATCATCGTTTTAACAAATGATACCACACTATGCCAACATTCCATCCAAAGCTTTCCTTTCAACAGAAAATGCATACTTGTTCTTCACAGAATAGTAACCAGATGCTGTTTTATAGATGAATTTTAGAAGCATATTTTGAAAAGTAATACATAAGTAGGAAGTATCCAATTCTTCTACGAAGAATTTCCATGTGTTGAACTTTACACATATATGAGCTAAAAAGTAGAGCCTTAAGTAAGTTAACTTAAATAATAAGATTTTAAATTCTTGTTCAGCAAAGCACATAATAATGCATTGATGAATTTGAGCCACAGTTAATTAACAACATAAAATCCTGGCATGATGGATTCAGCACTTTGTTTTTCAAATATAACCCATTCAATGTCATACAGTTTTTTTCATGGAGGTAAAACCCTAAAGACAGTAGTAAGGTTAAAAAAAAAAAAAAGTAATTTTTTTTTTTTTTAAATCCTCTGAATTTCTGTGCATACAAAGGTCTGTTAATCTTCTGACAGCTGGGAGCTTTTGAAAACATAGCTCAGGATTTTGACAGCTTTATTTTAAACAATAACTCTTGCTGACGTGTTTAATAAAAATGCAGGGGAGAAAGCAGAATAGAAAGTTATGTTGACCAAGAAGTCACGAATCATCTCAATAATTACATTTGTAGTAAATTAAGTTGTGATGCCAGGCAAACTGCCCTTTCATGTTCTAATTTGCTTGTAAATTTTTTTGAATAAACAAAAATTTTCTTCAAGATTTACCCAGAGATATTCTGTTAAAAGTCTCTTCCTATTTTTTAATAATGTTTTTCATCTCTACATTTGCAGTCTCTAGTAATAAATTTCCTTTGTCTTGGCATGAGCACCATTCTCTTCCCTCATGAAAATTGAACATTATTATTAATGTAGATAGTCAATTACTTCAGATTAATGTGGATTTATATTTAAAATCAATACATCAGCGTGATGCAAAGCACTCTTAAAACACTATAAACATCTGCTGAATATCTAATAAATTTTTTAAAAATTCATAAAGAGTCGGGAATCTATACAACTGCGTAATTTTTATGGATATTGTATTTAGGGGATAAGCACATACTTGACAGTTGTGTGGCTTAAAATATGTTTTATTCTATACAGATCTTTGTAAGTTCTTATTCTGTTAGTCAGAAAGGTTAACGTCAAATGCATTTAGAGAAGAAATAAAATACAAAAATGTTGAGAGTGAATTTAATTCATTAGGGGAAAGTCTATTAAGGGAATGGTGGAAACATCTCCAAATGCTTTCAAAGGTGGCTGCCATTGTCAAAAAAGTAGTTTAAGTCGGTTTCAAGTACAGGGTTCAGTGTAAGGATAATTAACTGACGTGTAATGACCCAGCATTTGCAGATTATGTAATCTGATCTTAAACTAGTTTCTAGTTTCCTCTTTGTGGAGCCAGAAGGATTTTGTGCAATGAAGACAAATTGAAGTTCTGCATTTTCCAGTTTAGTTGGAGTCCTAGACATGAAAGAAAATACTCAAAGCCAAAATTACTGACAAGACTCATTGGTCACTGGCTTTTCTCAAGGCAGCATCAACCCAGTCTATCTCATTTGTCTGGTCTGCTCCTAATCAGACCCCCAACTTCTATAGTGGTCATAAAGTATCATATATTGCATACCAAGCTGCAACACTTAAAGACCTCTAATACTCCCCTGTTTGGCTTACCCACCTGGCACCTTTAGGACTCTCTGGATGTATAAAATAACCATGATTTGGTCCAGAGCATTTGAAAAACAGAGTAGGTGTCCAGGGAAAACTTCTGCTTTTGTGACTTGGGAACTCCTTAACATTTGGTGATGAAAACTTGGATTCATTATAGTTTTTTTTCTTGGTCTTTATTAAATCCTTGCATTTCACCCCATAACTGACAAAAAAATGAAAATTACATGTTAGTGTAAGTTCAATAAAATATAACTACAGGGTTCTTCATCTTCTTTCTTGTCTGAATTTTGAGTTAGAACCAGAAAATATTGCACAAAGATGGGAAAAGTTTGGGTCACCCTCTTTTTGTCCCTGCCAGGCCTCAGTTCATAACCTGTATTATCGTTGCATCATTTGTTCCCTGTTGCCTTCTCATGGTAATGAGAGGTCTTGACTGTCTGAGCAATGCTCTTCAGCCAGCTAATGTTACTTACCTGGATGGTCTGCATTTTCCTATAATTGTGTTTCATAGTCTTCCTTTTTCTCCTTCTGTAGACAGACATATAATACATTAATTGTTTTCCTTTCCATTAGCATCTTGGTAAAGAACTGGATGAAGACTCAGAAAGATCCTTGCTCCATGGAAGCTTAGACCAGGACTCTGCACCTCGTTTGGCATGGCTGATGTCCATCCATGAGTGGACACTGCTGATGGCTCTGAATCAAATCAGTCAACAAGGCACTGATGGCCTGGGACTGTGTAATCAGAAAATCATGAGTCCTGTTAATTGGAAGGTCTGTTCCACCTGCAGCAGCATTTGTTGTGTGGAAGAAGATTTATCTGTAGAATTGTAATTAGGAAGAAATTATTTTTTCCAAACATATTTTATACTGCTGTTGAAAAAGCTGCTGCTATCAATGAAATACAGAAATTCAGAGAGATCTGCCCTTCAGGAAACGGACTGAAGAGCTACAGCCACAGCTCTGAATACTTTGGCAAAGACCTTTGAATCCTTTATTTTGCTAATAGATGTCCTAAAAAAAACAAACCCAGCTAGCTTAATCTATCATCAACTTGGAAGTTTTTAATTATGCTGCAATTACTTTGCTTCTATTGAAACAAGTACATCTGTATTTATTAAAATTAGAAAATACTCACAGACAAGGTCCTCTTTTCTGTGAGAATCTTGAACTTCCAATTGGGATACTGATTATCTAAGCTCTCTAGTTTTCATTTCAAGTGTATTCAAGTTATTATAGAAGTTTGTAGACTTGTTTGCCCTATTAGTTTCAACAACTGGGTCAAGTTTTCTAGCTTTTTCCTTTAGTGTGCATGAATTTCATATGATGTTAACTTACTCAAATTCAGATTTTTAATACTGTTCCTGATGTCCCTCTGGTTTGTTGTCTAAAGCTGGATAACACCTGCAAACTCCTGTTTTGCAGACTTATAATGTTTGGTGAACTCAAGTGCTCCCATCCAACTACTGGAGAATGAGATCTTGAAAAGGTTCTGTGCTTTTCCACTTACTCATTTATGCACTAAATCCTGGAATAAACAGGCTTATTTTGATTACGGTGGCAGTGGAAAATGCAGGTGTTGTTCTGTTAAGGGGCAATGACACCTCTACTCCTACCACAAACACTATGTGCTGGAAGTCAGGTAGCTGGATTTATAAAAAAAAATTTCTCTAAATATTAGCTTACATGGACTTTTTAGATTAGGTGTGGTCTAAGTTGTATTACTAGAGACAATTATTATGGGTCTTTGAAGTTGAAAATACTCTGTGCAAAGTGACACATTAAAATGTTATATGAAAATTGTAAATATATGACTAATATTTAAGTGTATAAAAAGCAATAATTGAATCATGAAGCAGTAGTCGAAACACTGTGACTATGTGAGTGATTGATACAGACACCTAGAAAACCTATATCTGCCACACATTAAGTATATAAATACAGTTTTTCTACTTCTTTGCCTCTAAGGACTCAAAACTGTTCATATTTGTTAACTTTAAAAATGTTTTCACCAAAGGATAACTGAATAAAAAGAGCAAACAGTACCTTTCATTCCAGTACAGTACTTCATGGGTTTTGCAAAGTCTTGAGCAGACAGAAGCAGTCTTCATGAAAAAAACATTGTTTACATTGGTCATAAAGTATAAATACCCCTGAAGGAGTAATTTTGATGAGAAGGTTTGAAGTTTAATGAATCCAACCTAGAAACCATCAATATTTTATAATTTTTGCTATATTTTTCCAATATTGTTCTGGAAACAATACTGAACAAAAGTAACAAATATATTTCCCCCCCCCACATACATAATGATTTAAGCATATTGGGACAAGATAACGAAGTTTCATTGTGTCTGCCAAACATAAAACCATTTCTGAATCAAGCTGTTCTGTTGAACTAATTAAATAATTAAGTAATTAAGCTTGGTTTCCAAAGAGCTTCTGTCTGTGGTTGGTTGATTTTGTAGCAGTATTGCACTATGGTTACGTGGGAGCTATTCCCTGCTTAGACATCAGATCAAGCTGGTGGGAGCTGCTGTGAATGTCCTAACCACAAGAAAAGTTTTAATTGTAATCAACATCTTGTTGGTCATCAGAGAATCCACTTCATGCCAGACTAGTTTCTTGTGGAGCTGGTTCTCTAGTAAAGCATGTTCTTCAGCTGAAGCACTTACTGGTCTGGATGTGTTCTCTCTTGAATAGATCTTCAAATGTCTATCAATAATAATAACCAAGAGATGAAAAAATTTGGTATGTGGCAATAGTGATTTCATGCGCTTGCACATGTGCATTTTGTACAATTATTGATGCTATATTTTCTAGCCTAGAATGTTGTGGATGATTATGATGGTCTAAATTATAAATGTACACTTTAAATAATGTACACATAGCAACACGGGTGCCACTGGTTCGTTGGTGTATACTATTCTTCCATTGCTTTACTTTGCTCCTCTCCAGCTGTGTACCCTTGAAGCATGTGAATAACTTCACTGGATCAACTGTTCTCATACTTACAACAAAGCACATACAAAGCCATTTCAAAGTGTTTTTCTTTCATTCAAGTATTAACTTTAACTTTCTGTACAACTTTTTTTTTTTTTTTTTTTCCTGGATATGCTGTCAGAAGTCCAGCAGTGCAATGGGCAGTGTTCAGCCTAGGCTACCTCATGCTGGAACAGGTCTGTTATTCAAAATCAGTTATTATTTCATGGGTAACCTGGTTGATATCTTTAACTTCTATGTATTCTTCATAGTAATATACAGGACCAGTAGCTCTGATACCAAGAAGAGAAAACAGCCATATTAGGCCAAAATGGAGATTCCTCTGTTTCTCAGTATCCTACCTTGACTCTGATGTGGAGTATCTGTATGAAAAGAATCCAAGTTGAGCCCATGTAGAGTGGTCTTTCCTAAACTCAGCTGGCTCCTGGCAATCAATGCCTTAGGAACTTTCTAAGCATGAGACTGTGTTCAGGCCATTATGTTTAGTAGCCTCAGTAGAACTATCTTCTATGAAATTATCAAATTTCATTTAAAAATTATTTATACTTTTGTCCTCCTTAGCATCCTGTGGCAGTGAGTTCCATAATTCAGTTAATATGTTGGATAAATAACAATTCCCTTTTGTTAAATTTAAACCTGCTATCTGATAATATATTTGGACATCTCCTAGTGCTTGTCTTGTAAGAAGTAGTGGATGGTTGTTTCCTATTTCCAAACTGTTTGTGGTTTTATAGGCTTTTATCATATCCTCTCCCTTAACAATTTAATTTATAACCTGAAAGACCCTAACCCATTTAGCCTCTCCTTGTGTCTTGCTGTGATTGCCTCAAGATTTTTCTTGATCTGTCAGATAATTTTTGGGGAGGATCTATCAGCTGAATGCAGCAGCCCATCCAAATGACACCAAATTATCACTCACTGGCAGCTCTAGATTTGATAAACCTGAAAAAAATTGTATTAATAAATTTTGTTACCTCGTTATTTATTCCTTTTTTTTTTTTTTTCCAATTAGCTTGTCCATATATTGGACAGTTTAAGTCCCAATACAGATCCCTGAAAGACCCGAAGTAACTTTTTTCATCATGAAAACTAACAATTTGTTTCTGTCCTTTGTTTCCTCTCTTTTCCCTACTCCTGGATACATGGGAGGTTTTTCCTTTTCACTTTGAGTCAGCCTTCACTATTTCAGTCTCTCTATTTCCAGTTCCCTCAGAGAATTTGGTGAGAGCTTGTAGAAATCTCTTGGAAATCTGTGCATACCCCATCATGTGGACATGTCAATATGATTATTGCCTCTTTTGGACAGTTTAATAAGCATCATACACCCACGACTCCTCTCTGCAAAGCACATGATTTCTTCCCTAATAGGTGTTTTTTTTCACCTGTGTTACTTTTTATCCTCTTAAATATTTCCATTTCCAATTTTTGTGGTATGCAATGTCAGACACAAAATGTTTTCAGGATGCTGTCTACTATTCTTCATTTTACCCATTCAGTCCTCAACTTTGTTTCAGTCTGCCTATGTGTGTTGACCCTGTATATATGTACAGCTTTTTTCACTTGTAGGAGGTTTGGCCAGATGGTATGATCTGCCTGGACAGAGCACAGAACATTCTTTCTTCCTTTTCCTATCTTCCTGGAGTAGCAGTAAGAAAATAAATTGACCACAAAGCTCAGCACCCTTCAGACCTGGACTCCTTAGTGGACTGAGCAGGTAGCAAATTCTGTATGAAGCTGAAACTCAAAACAGAAGGTTGTAGCTGCTGGCTCAGTTCTATTTGTGTAGTAGAAAGCATTAAAATAAAGTTATTTTCTGTTAGCATTTCACAACCTGTAGATTATTGTGTTTTATAAAGAGATTAGAATGTATTTCAGTACTTTTTCTGAAGAAAAATAAGTTCATATCTCAGATGTTTCCCCATGGCTACTGTAGAAACTTTTATAAGTGTCCATGGGGAAAGGTGGGATACAATACATATAATTGCATAGACCAATATTTGCATATTTCCTTTGTTTCAGAACAAAGATTTTGAAAAGATTAAGTATATACTAAATGGTTGCTCCAAGAAAAGAAGCCAGCACCACTACAGGCAGGTAGGTAAAATAGATTTCTGCTGATAAATAATTAATCCAGTAATACTGGTGCCCCACATACATAACCATTGCATTTATGCAAATATCAGTTAGAAGGAGAAAGAGCATTTGCTTGGAGTGTGCAACATTATTGATGGTTCTGACATTCTAGACTATTTCACTTGAAGCTGTCATTCCTGCCTCAAGTATAAGAGTGCTCATCTAGCTGATAGCAGATTCCCAGTCTTGAGGGACCTGCACTTGGCAGTCTTTGCTGGGGTAAGTAAGAAGAGCAGATGACAGTATCGAACACTGGCAGTGTGTATACTCTGGGGAAACTTGGCCCTTCAGTATATATTATTAGGCATAAATACTAGAGTACTAAAACATGCTGGTACATTGAGAGAACTGTGACTATTTCTCATATTAAAGCAGCAATTTGGGTTAAGTCTTTGCTGCTATTTTACAGGGGAAAACATTATGCAGAGAAGAATGGGAAAGAGCAAGGATGAAATGAAATAATTAAGGATGCATGAAAAGAGTTATTTGATACGAGGGCAATGAATATTCAAGAAGAAAGATTTATTTCTGAATACATGAGGGCTTTTTAGACTTTCAAACGAGTTCAAAGACAATCTCTATAGGGTTATTGAGTTTTTTCTCACAATTAAGCAGGACAAGAAGGACATAGAAGGACAAGATGTTTTCTGCACTTTAAGTTTTAATATCCTTAGGTAAACAGAGTAATCCTGTTATATACAATAATGAGCAAATAAATTTATATTACATTTTTTAGTGGATACAAAATAAACAGGCTTTTTAGAGTTAATAGGTTTTTGTTTAGTTGGACTAATAGGACAAACCTTTTCTGTAAGCAGGAGGCTTGGTCTTTGGCAAATATTTGACAAATATTTCCTCCTTTAAGAAACTGTAGCATCAGCTGTCTCATTCACAAGGAAGGTGACTGATAAACTACGTATCACTTCTATAATGCTTCCAGTTTCAAATTTTTGCAAGCCAGTTTTTTTGTTAGTTCACAGAATCAACAGTATAATCAGTGTTCCATTCTACTAAATATTTCTTAATGTGGCAAATGTGTTACTGAAGTGGAGTCTCATGGCTCACACTAATGATGTAATTTCCAGTTCAGCTCTTGGAGTGTTTGTGGTAGGTTACTTTAGGGACTATTTAGGCTTTTGGACTCACTAAGACTCTTCTGACTTCCCTACCATCAGTGTCTGTCACCAGTAACCTGTACTGACAAATGTCTTAATTGCCGTAGTAGCACCTGCACCAGTTTCTTCCCCAGACCCTGGAAAGGCTGAGCCTTACTCCACTGTTTTCTCCCAAAAGGCAGACATGGCTGGCATAATCTCTTGATCCTCTACTTAGCTAACATGAAGCTTGCAACCCTCCTCCATCCTTTTTTTATCACAAGATGCCGAAATGAGATAGTCTTGTGTGCACTTTGATGAGGGATAGAAAATTGTAGACCAGATGGTAGTGAAGTGGGCATGGCAACACTTGGTACTACTTGTTCCCCTGTACCCTTTCACTTCGGACATCAGAGGGGCCTTCCCATTGGACTCTGAATCATGGATGGTCAATAACTTCACTGGAAGACTTAGAGGAACAGGATGTATAGGGGTTAATATGCATCCTATTCAAGGAACGTGAAGGAATATGTGGCAAAAGAGACTTCAAAGCAAGAAGAATGGTTTATTTCTTTAAAACAGTGGCTAACCTAACAAGAACAAAAAATAATGTGGAATGACAGAATTAGACAAACCAAACTAGCACTAACTTTGAAATGGAAGTCAAGTTCTGCTGTGACTGAGCCAACAAAAGTTTTGTTTGTAAATTTTTTTGCTAGTAATTTCTAGCAGGGTTCAACGTCACCTTCAGCACAGTGCACCTTCAGGTGGCTCTTTTGTGTTCTATCAGCTTTGACAAGCACTTTATTAATAAAAAAATGTGTTTCTTTCTTTTTTTTTTGAGACACAAGTGTCCTGGATTGAGCCAGGACAGAACCAATTTTCTTTTTATTATTTTTACTTTTCAGTTAAGTATCTACCAAGTAACTTCACTTACTGAAATTAAGAGCATGTTTTCCAGTCAGTGTCTTCTTCTAGGACTGATACCACTCCATGTTTATACCTATTGCTGGAGAATGGTGTGCAGAACTAAGGCCACTGCTTGGTTCTGAAAAGCATCTTATGCTCCAGAAACAAAAAGGAGTCATACTGGAAAATTTGCTCCTTAATAAACATTTCTGAAAGGATGGCCTGCATGTGCAACATGTCTCAAGACAGCAGAAGCTATTTTTGCAATTACTTTGCTATTTCTCTTTGTAGATCTTTGAAAGACTTTGGAGATCAATACCTTAGTAACAAAAATTAGACTTTCAGAATGCTGTGTGCAAAGGTTTTGTGCAACAATTGGTGTTTATGTTTCCAATGTATAAGCATGATGGATGTATTGGAGAACTGCTGAAGTAAGTGTGCATGCAAGTTACTCATCATGTGTTTTGGTGTTGATTTGATAGAAATTGTACAGGAGAGGTGCATAGGTCAGTGACTTTGTGGGTTGTTCTGACCCTAGTATAACATAAAAATAATCTTGCTAGCCATATAGCACTTCATAGAATTGTAGACTTATGGTTGATTTTCTAAGAAATGTTCTGATGTCTACATTTTGTTGCCAACATTTTATAATTATTTACTGATGAAATTGCATCGTTTTTAGATTTTTGCTTTTTTATGTGTCGTTTAGGTCTGAAGTTGGGACCATTATTATAGGGCAAGGACATGTACCAGGTGAAATGCTGCTTAATACTGTCTGGAAAATTCAGAGATGGTGAAAATTTCAAAGCTCATACTTTTGGCTCTGAATTATTATGTGAAGTTAAAGAAGGAGACTTCATAGAACTAGATGTGTCCATGCAAATTAAAAAAAAATAATTTAAAAGCCCCTAAAATATTTAAAGTTGTATTTTCAAAGGCTAAGAAGGAAGGTCAGTGCTTTGACAATTACTTGCTGTTCTTTTTATTTAGACTGGAATAATATTTATAGTGTAAAAATGGTAAAATCTACAGTTTTGTACACATGAGTGTATATTGATGATGAGTGATGGTGACTGGTGTCTGATGATTTTGGTTTGAACAGCTTATATTATGTTGATAAATGGGAAGACTCATGGAGATGACACTGCTGCCCCTGGGACAGCAACATTTGTTCTAGACGTGCTGAAAAAACTTCTCTACAGAAAGAAATGGCAAGCTGGGGTAGGCTTTGTACATGCAGAGAAAGTTTTGAGTTTTTCCCATGACAGGATGTGGATATAAATAACTGATGTTATAGCAGAAAAGATCTAATTTTTATGTCAACTGCCCTATAATTTGACGTAGAATTTTTTGTGCAGACAAAGCTGCAGATGAAATTTTTTTTTCAAGATCATGAATAAGGAAAAAAAATTATTGCTCATTCTAAGATTCTTTCTGTATTTCTAAGCTTTTTACTGAAGGCATTTCTAAGTGACCAAGGCTTCATTCAAAGGAAAAGTCCCTGAGGCTAGAAGTCTCCCTAAGTAGTGTTCTAATGCTATTTACCCAGTGTATTCCTGTTCTAATGAAAGCAGTGATTTTTATATCATGATGTGCCAGTTACTGGAGTCAATTGATTATGTTCTCTGTAGGGAACTTTGAAGTAAGAAACTTGATTCGTCTCTGTTGAGAATGGAGAAATGAGGGAACTTACTGACCCTATTAGAACACTTCAGTGTATCTGTAGGATATTTTGTGGTCTTCAGTGATGCCAAGAAGTGCTTTTGGTTTTTGGTGCGTTTAATGACATACACAGGAAAGCAAGGAGAGACTTCACAGAATTATTTAATGGAATCAAAAAATGGTTCTAGATGGGTATAAAAGGTTAAGTATTTCTAATCAGACTCTTTTGTCAATACTAAGCAAATAGAAGTCAATATTTAATATTTGCAGAGATAAATCAAGCTCTGAATAATGGCCAATCTATGCTACAATAATGCAATTCCGTTGGAAAATACCAAAGGAAACAATCTCTGTTTTAGCAAAGTGTATTAGTTCATGTTGGTCATGGTTTTGCGGAATTTTAAAAAAGAATGTAGCCAAACCATCAAAATCCAGTTTCTTGTTCTTCCAAACACTATGAAAGTAGTAAATGTGATGTAATAATCTCCTGTGGTGCACCCCATTAAAAAAAATTATGCATAAGAGGTGTTGTTACATATGCAAACATTGTAGAGAGGAATGGAGAGTGGGAGCACAATTAACCCACTGGCTTTTCTTCTGTAAGAAAATTAATCAAGTACTAATGAAGACAATGAATAACATGGTTCTGGTGTGGACTCTCTGTGTGAGATTTCCTGCAGAAATACTTGGTCTTATCAAGAGTTTTTCATTGAGTTTGAATGGTTATTTCTAGGCACAAAGCATTAGTATCCCATATAAAGAATTTATTTTTTAAACACTGGGAGACTTCACAATATTCCTAATAAGTAATGGTTCCTATACCCTCACAATGTATCATTATTTCTTCTGTTTTCACTCTTCCTCTTACTCAGCAGTAGAATTCACATTTTTCAGTGCTGTTAGTTTGCATTTTTGAACATGTATGGGAAGAAAAGAAACAAGCAGATGCAGAAACAGAAAGGTAAACTGCATCCAGTGGCTGGAAGAGGTAAAGGAAAGCCCAAAATGGGAATAATGGAAATTTTGTGATGACCTTGAGGCACATAGCAAGCAAGCTGTCTTTCCCCCTGGCCCCCTCCCATTAAAAAAAAAAAAAAAAAAATTGATTTGCATTATGGAGAATATCATACTTACTAAACTAGAGGAAAAATTTCAGTGCTTTGCTCTAAGATTCAAAGTTGTTTGATTAATTTTTTATTTGAAAGGGCTGTTTGAGATAGAGCTGCTCAAAGAAACAAAAGATGTGAATCGTCCCATTTCATCACGTGACAGGAATGAGCATGGGAGAACATTCTGAGTCCTGAGACAAAGGAATATATTTTTATTAATTCATCCTTAGTATTAGCTGTTTCCAAGGCCGATAACATTTCTGGTTCTATGACCTGAATGGAAAGAAGCATCTCATATATGGTGGAAAACTGGGTAGTAAGGGAGATGCTAATCCAGAAGACAACGGTACTTGCACAGCTTTACTTTGCATATGAAGAGAGTGGGTAAACATCTAGTCTCAAGGGGTGCACCAGAGTTAACACTGAAAATGTCTAATGGCTTGTTGTCTCCTCCAGGTCGACACAACCATTCATCTATCTTTTAGTACTGTAGCTCCCAGAGTGAAGCTGCCTTGGTTAGTTTTGAGAGCCACATAGTAGCTCGAAAGCCAGATACGGGCCTGCACAGAACTGTAAATCACTTTCCACAGAGGGCAAACTAGGTTTGTGTATTTGGAATATGGGTGTGATTTCAGGTCTGTGGATCTCTCTTTTGCACTAAATATTTCCAGGAAGAAACCCATATCTTTGACATCTCCATCTGCTCCTACCCATCCCGTTATTTCACATCTGTGCCTAAAAGGCATCTGTGCTTTGAGTGATCCATGCAGGGGCAGTGACCATCTTGAAGTAATAGGAGGTCCTCTGTCTTCTTTGCAACTTCCATTATGAAAAGATATAAAGGATAGATTTAAGAGTTTAAGTGGCCTGGAGAAAAATGTAACTTTTTACAATAACCTTTTTGTTACATTTGCAGATGTTTACTATGTCCATAGCTTGACAGCAGGAGTCTAACCTTTTTAAAAGGATGTTGCTTCTGCTTTCCTTTGCTCCTTCCGAATTTCACTATACATATTTTGATTGTGGAAATGCTCTCCAAAACAGAGAGAATGTCTCCCACTCACATGGTAGATGTCCATCTACCTTTTAATGCACTATTAATGTTGTAGCGTCTGCAGGGCTTGAGACTCTTTGTTTTATAAAGAATGAGATTGAAGTTTAAACTCTGTAAAAGTTTGTGTATTTAAGGCAAACTAGGTAATGGAATGCAGAAAAAAGAGTTTAAAACTTTCTCAGCTCTTGGGATTTGGAGGTCCAGTGTGTGGATAGTTCTTGTAAATGTTTTCTTTTTTCACCTCTTACATGAATAAACAGTGGTGCAGAAATAAAAGGCATGGGCAAACTTCTCCAGTATTTTAGCAGTGGCAATTACAGTCAACTGACACATTGTAAGATCCCAAAGCTATGGCATTTGCTGTAAACTCCCCCTTTTGAAATACTTGCTACATAATGGTCATCACTGTCCAGCAACAGCTGATACTCATTGCAGCGAAGACTCTGTAAAATTCAGGAAAATACCAAATTTGTTTTCTTTTATACTGTCCATATGAAACAAAACTATATAAAGACTGTTCTAACCAAATCACAGGGTGATTGAGGCTGGAAAGCACCTCTGGAGGTCATCTTGTGTAAATTCCCAGCTCAAAAAGGGCCACCTAGAGCTGGTTGTTCAGGACTGTGTCCAAACAACTTTTGGGTATCTCCAAGGATGGATACTGCACAATCTCCCTAGGCAACCTGTACCTGTCCTCAGTCACCCTCACAATCAAAAAGTGTTTCCTGATGTTCAGAGGGAACTTCTTGTGTTTCAATTTGTGTCCATTGTCTCTGGTCCTGTCACTGAGTACTGAAGACATTGACGACACGGGCTCCTGAGTGATGAATCAGAAGACCCTTTATTCATCAGAAGACTAAGCTTTTAAACTCTCAGCTCGTGTCCACGTGGCAAAGCACTTATCTTGATTGGATACTTTAGTTAAAGCACCTGTCTTGTTTTTCTCTATAATTGGTTACTACAACTTGTTCATGCACTAAGATATCTAAATCCAGCACTTTGTTTCTCTGCTTCTCATCTTCTTCTTCTGCATTGTAACCATGCCAGTTCCTCATTCTTGTGGGCTTAAATCTGAGACGAACGTGGTCAGTGTCACGTAGTCCTTCTGCTTCAGGCTTTCAAGGCCTGCATCCTGTAAAAACGACCCCACAGAGTACCACTGAAAAGTGCCTGTCTCTGTCCTCTTTGCACCCTCCCTTCATATATTTATTGATAAGACCCCCCTGAGCCTTTTCTTCTTAAAGCTAAACAGTCCCAGGTCTCTCAGCCTTTCCTCATAGAACAAATGTTCCAGTCTCCCAGTCACCTTCATGACCCTTTATTGGACTCTCTCCAATATGTCTGTATTTCTTCTATATTAAGGATCCCAGAACTGAACACAGGACTCCAGATGTGGCCTCACTGGTGATGAGTAGAGGGGAAGGTTCAACCCCCTTGACCTGCTGGCTGTACTTTCTCTAACACAGCCCAGGATACCATTCACCTTCTTAGCAGCAAGGACATATTGCTGGCTGATTTTCAACCTTAGGCACTGCAAAAACATCATTTCCTCAGCTATGGTACACAAACCCTGAAGGCATTCCTGGACATTACAGATGCCTGGAGCACACCATCTAGTTTGCTTCTTCTAGTTTGAAGAACAGGAAGGAGGAATTCCAAGGGTCAACAAGACTATCAGCAGAAATTCAAAAAAACAGGTTGTTGAGGAGAAAATCTGCTTCACACTCATAGTTTTTTCTCTGTAGACTAAATAAAAGTACCTGCCAGTTTATAAAAGCTTTCTGTGAAGAGGAGGGTGGTGACATTTTTTCTTCATATCACACCTACATAGGACAAACAAAATGTGTAGCAGGAAGTTTTTCCTTAGATCTCAAAAACTCATTATAAAGGTAGTGACACACAAGAACTTGATCCTAGGATTTTAGAACCACTATAACTGATTTTTTTTCATAAGGGAGATGACAAAGCTGTCATAATCTGCAACTTATTTGGTGTCGGAGTTCTCATACTGACCACATTGCGATAGTGTAATAATTTTCTGCCCTCAGGGCCAATACCAGAAGTGTATCTTTTGTCTTTCTAGGTACCAAAGTACTGATCCCTAAACCCCTTCAGATTCCCCAGTCCCAAAGACAGACCTTATACTCCTGATGAAAGCAGTCACCTAGGGTGCAAGATAGTCCTCTAAAGAGATTTCACACCATATATGAAATACCTTTGGGGTCAAAATAAGATATTTCTTTATCCTTTTTCAACCAAATGCTGTTGAAAGAAACTGCATGCCTAGCTTAGGCTGTGGATTCTCCTGTAGGTAGCCACATGCTGATCAGACAGTGTCAATCTCTAGTGCTGAATATCAATCTTCTGCCGCTTTAACTGACTTACCATTCTTACTGCTTTTAAATGAAGTAAGGTATACCGAATAATGAGATTGAATTGATAGTTAATGCAGTAAATGTTGTAACACTTTATTAATCTGCTGTATAGATTGCTGATATGAATTCTTCAGTAATTCAGTGGAAAATAAATCATAGTTGTCTTATGAGATTCATTAAAATAAAATGCTATGCTGCTGGTTTAAAATGTAGTTCTGTTTTAAACGTATTACAAACAAGGAATTTGTAATTCTTGTGCTTTCATTTTCATTTGTAAAGGCATTTTTGGGCCACACTGTCACCTTTACATACAGTGAATGCTACTTACTTACTGACTAGGTTAGTAACTAGATGACAGAGTGCAGAAGTAACTCAAGCTGCTCGGTTTTGGTGTTGATGAAAAACATCAGCATTCAGCTAAGTTTCTGAATGAAAATGTATTAGTTTGTATTGTTAGTCTTGAGAGTTCTCATAGAAATCTGCATATAAAATTATTTATTTCTTGCTATGACTGTCCCCAATGAAGTTATGCAGGTTATAACTATGATCAATATCTAGCTGTCTATCTTACAGACATTACACACCTTATGGCAAAAAATATGTGTTTGCAATTTATTTTGACATATGAACAGGTTGACTCAAAAAAGAATCTTTCATATTCTTCTACAACAGGATTCATTCCATGGTAATAAAAATAGTCAACACACAGTGTGTTGGCATTTTTGCTGACAAAATAAACAAATGTGATGCAGCAGCTTACACCAGTATGTAAGATCTGTATTGGGGGACATGAAGGTGTTATTCCCACATTGCCACTTCTCATGACCATAACCACACTTTACACAGTTCCCCACTTGCTGGAAGTGCTGCAGTAATGGCACTTTCATCCAGGGGCTGTGAGTTAGACAGCTCATTACTACATTTGCCTCTGTCAAAATTAACTCTGAGGTGAGATTCTTGCTGCAGTTACCAGAAGAAGGGAATTGTTAAGTCACTGTAGGAAGCCTGGTTGTTATATTCTCAGCTGTCTGTTTTGTGAAAAAGGAATTCCGCCTGCACTGCTTTCTGGGCCAGACTCCCTGATGGAGGGATGTGCTTGGTATTTTTCAACCATCATTAATTTCAGTGGGAACAAGGAGTTCAATGCTTTACAGAGCTGGCAAGCTTTGCTCAGACTATCACAGGATTCAACTCCATAATTTTGCAGACAAAGACAGAAATTAGTTTTAAAAATCCAACCCATTGTAAGCATGCTTGAAAAAAAAATATATATTTACTGCAGTATACTGGCAGTGATTGATTAATGGATGTATTAAGGGCTAACAAAAAGATGCTAGATCATTTACCTGGTGGGATAATGGCCAGTGGCCAATAATGACCAGGTCTGCACTTGAGATGCGAAGATATAGGTGGTCCATAAAACTAGGACAACAGAAGTGGTATGTGAGCTGAAGGACTGGATCTTTTTGAAACTTGGTAGCAGTATTTTAACATGGTGATGATTTTCCGAGGTGAAATTTTCACTATATGCCTTCTAAATCAAACCCTTTATTTCCTATAATGTCCAGGTTTCTCTTTCTATTTTGGATTTAATAATCAAAGAATCATAGAATCATCCTGGTTGGAAAGGACCTTGAAGATCCTCAAGTCCAACCATAAACTAAATCCACATACCATAACCTAAGGTACTCATTCAGTGGTTAAATCATGACCCTAAGCACCACATCTATATTTCTTTTAAACACTTCCAGGGATGGTGACTCCACCACCTCCCTGGGCAGCCTGTTCCAGTGCCCAACCACTCTTTCGGTAAAGAAATTCTTTCTAATATCTAGTCTAAACCTCCCCTGGCACAACTTCAGGCCATTTCCTCTCGTCCTGTCATTATTCACTTGAGAGAAGAGGCCAACTCCCACTTTCCTACAACCATAGAAATATAATAATATAATACAGCTGTAGCTACTTCAGTTACTTTTTGCACCGATGCTAAGTAATCTGGTTGTTGTAGATTTTTTTGTGAAGATCATCTTTTTGAGAAAGAATGACAGGTAGCCTGCAATTTTTGTATATTTGGCTGCAGAGCCAGAAACAGCAAGGTTCAAGCTCTTTCTCTGAAACATCTGGCTCTTCTTTCATCCGCAAAATGCTACTGATTCCTCTTGCTGTGCAAAGAGAAGTTTAAGTGCAGAAGGAAGCTCAGAATCACCCCAGATAATCTGCAAATCTTCCATTTACAAACTACAGCCAAACCCTACCCCGAAGGAAAAAAATCACCAAAAAACCCCCATCAACAAGGTATCTTGAAATAAATCACCCTAGAACCCCCCCCAAAACCCCAACAAAACCAAACCAAGCAACCAAACAAAAAAACAACAACAACAAAAACAAACCTGAAGCAAAACAGGAAACTAACACAATGTAGAAACTTGAATCTCAAAGTCATAGGACAAAAAGAGTTTTTACTCTATGAAATGGGAAATGCCCAAATCTCCATCAAGTTTTTTTGTACATTACTGCTGTTGATTTAATGTTGAAGATACTTGAGTGCTACCACCTCTGAGCAAAAGATAAGCTGCGGAATTGTGTGTACCTGCTTTAACTTGGTGAGGTTTGCAGACACAACATATTTATCTGGAAATACTGAAATTTAAGATTATAACCTTTGCTGTGAAACCTAACATTTTATTATGACTTTGAAGAGAGGGTGCCAGAGAGCATTTTCTCTCTTACAAAGTAGGAACCTTCAATAATACATTTTTAAGAGAGCAATTTGTTTAATCCTGAGAGACAACTACAATAATCTAAGGTCATTTAAGTGAAAAGAAGCTTCAGAGAATGTCAGAGCAGCGCCACCTGGGTCAGAACAAATGTTTAAAGAAGTAGCGTGTTAATACTTAAAGAATTTATTCATGTATTTTTTATAACTTCTAGCTTTTGTAGTTGAATGTAATGAATGGATCTCCAAGAGGTTGAGTCATCATGCCCGTAGCTGATGCCAGTTTCCAGGCATTAACTTTAATTATTGATGCTTTCCCTAATAGACGTGATGGCACATTTTTAAAGTAAAGGTTCTGTCTTACTAAAGGCATGCACTGCTGCCAGGCACACTGGCTGTCCCTGGCAGACATGAATATGGAGCTTCTGCTTGCTCTTTAAATTAAGGCTTTGTTTCTCAGTTTTTGTTCTTTAATTACATGGTGTAGTACTTTCACATTCAGATTAGGTTCTCTTTGAAGAAGCTCAGAACTGGAGAAGAAAAACAAGTGTGAAGGGTTTGAGGAATCTTACAAAACATGATGGTTTCATTAGAAGGCATCTCTGGTTTCATTAGAAACTCTCTTCTTAATGAGGAGCAACTGAGGGGACTGGGGTTGTTTGGCCTGGAGAAAAGGAGGCTGAGGGGAGACCTTATAATTCTCCACAACTACCTGAAAGTAGGCTGTAGCGAGGTGGGTGTTGGTCTCTTCTCCCAAGCAGCAAACAATAGGACAAGAGGAAATGGCCTCCAGTTGTGCCAGGGGAGGTTCATTTTGGATATCAGGAAAAATTTCTTCACCGAAAGGGTTGTCAGGCACTGGAACAGGCTGCCCACGGAAGTAGTGGAGTCACCATCCCTGGAAGTATTTAAAAGACATGTAGATGTGATGCTTAGGGACATGGTTTAGTGGTGGACTTGGCAGTGCTGGGTTAACAGTCGGACTTGGTGACCTTAAAGGTCTTTCCCAACCAAAACAAGTCTATTATTCTATGATAAAGGATGTTCACAAAAAAAGTTCTTCCTGCATTTTTAGATAAAGACAAGGTCATGCAGGTGGCATAATTGCCATTACTGTGTGGGAGATACCTGTAGGCTCCACTGTTGCAGTCAGGCAGCTGAAGTTGTCCTGCACCCAATGAACATAGGCAGAACAGTCCAGCCTGAAGGCCATGCTGGACATGCAGCAGGTTGACTATCTACTTGGATGCTGAAATTGTAAGGGACCAGCTGTATTAGCTGAAGATTTACAAGTCAAAGAATCACAGAATCATAGAACCATCCTGGTTGGAAAGGACCTTGAAGATCATCAAGTCCAACCATAAACTAAATCCACATACCATAGCCTAATCTACCCATTCAGTGGTTAAATCATGGCCCTAAGCACCACATCTATATTTCTTTTAAACACTTCCAGGGATGGTGACTCTACCACCTTTCTGGGCAGCCTGTTCCAGTGTCCAACTACTCTTTCAGGAAAGAAATTCTTTCTAATATCTAGCCTAAACCTCCCCTGGCACAACTTCAGGCCATTTCCTCTCGTCCTGTCATTATTCACTGGAGAGAAGAGGCCAACTCCCACCTCCCTACAGCCTCCTCTCAAGTAGTTTTAGAGAGCAATGAGGTCTCCCCTCAGCCTCCTCTTCTTCAAACTAAACAATCCCAGTTTCCTCAGCCTCTCTTCATAGGACTTATTTTCCAGACCTTTCACCAGCCTGGTAGCTCTTCTCTGGACATGCTTCAGCAACTCTACATCCTTCCTGTAGTGAGGGGCCCAGAACTGCACACAGTACTTGAGGTGTGGCCTCACCAATGCTGAGTACAGAGGCACAATCACCTCTCTATTCCTGCTGGCCACACTATTCCTGATGCAGGCCAGGATGCCGTTGGCCTTCTTGGCTGCCTGGGCACACTGCTGGCTCATGTTAAGTCAGCTGTCAACCAGCACTCCCATGTCCTTCTCCACCATGCAGCTTTCCAACCACTCATCCCCAAGCCTGTAGCTTTGCATGGGGTTGTTGTGACCGAAGTGCAGGACCTGGCACTTGGCCTTCTTAAACCTCATACAATTGGCCTCGGCCCATCAATCCAGCCTGTCCAGGGCTCTCTGCAGAGCCTTTCTACCCTCAAGCAAATTGACACTTCCTCCTAGCTTAGTGCCATCTGCAAACTTACTCAGGAAGGACACAATTTCGTCATCTACATCATTAATAAAGATACTGAACAGGACTGGAACCTAAACTGAGCCCTGGGGGACGCCACTGGTGACTGGCTGCCAACTGGATCCAACCCCATTCACTACAACTCTCTGGGCTTGGCCAGCCAGACAGTTTTTTACCCAGGAGAGAGTGTACCTGTCTATGCCATGTGCCACCGGCTTCTCTACGAGAATGCTGTGGGAGATGGTGTCAAAGGCTTTACCAAAGTCTAGATAGACTACGTCCACAGCTCTTCCCTCATCCACCAGGCAGGTCACCTGATCATAGAAGAAGATCAGGTTAGTCAAGCAGGACCTGCCTTTCCTGAACCCATGCTGGCTGGGCCTGATCCCATGGCTGTCCTGCACTTGCCATGTGACCGCACTCAAGATGGGCCTCTCCATGATTTTCCCTAGTACTGAGGACAGGCTGACAGGCCTGTAGTTCCCAGGATCCTCCTTTGGGCCCTTCATGTAGATGGGTGTCACACTGGCAAGCCTCCAGTCATCTGAGACCTCCCCTGTTATCCAGGACCGTTGGTAGATTATAGAGGCTTGGCGATCTCCTCTGCCAGCTCTCTCAGTACCCTTGGGTGAATCCCATCTGGCCTCATAGACTTCTGAGTGTCTAGGTGCTGCAGCAGGTCTCTGACTGCATCCTCCTGGATTATGGGGGGGTTGTTCTGCTCTGCAGCCTTATATTCCTTCTCAGGAGGTCAAATACCCTGAGGGCAGCTGGTCTGACTTTTAAAGGTGGAGGCGAAGAAGGCATTAAGTATCTTGAGCCCTTTTCCTCTTGTTCTGTCACTTATTACATCCCAGAATCCCAACACCAGCTTTGCGATCATTAGATTTACTGATATTTTTGTTTCTTACTGTACAATTTTCTCCAGAGCTATAGCTTTAATTTTTTTCTTGCAGGATGTCACTTTTTGACTCAGGATGGACAATTAAACAATGCTCTCGATCCCCTCCCCTTCCCACCCAAGTAGGGAAGGAGAGAGAGAATTAGGAGAAAGACTTTGCTGGATTGAAAACTAAATTAGACAGCTTTAATTATATGTACAATTATATACAAGTATGTTCAGGAATGTGCAAAAGTCTTTGGCCTCCCCCCACCCCCAGCAACTCCCCCGGCACTTTCCTTAGCTGGGAGCAGTCCCAGAAAGTCTCAAACTGCTGAGATAAAGCAGAGCAGACAGGGGCTGGGTTATAAGGGTTATGAGGTCAGAGATGCCTGAGCCTAGGAGTCAACAGTGATGGATGGATGGAGTCCTCCCTGGATGCCGGCCATGGATGGAAGAGAAGGGAAGAAGAAGCAGGAAGGAAGTTGTCTTCTGTGATCTCTGACCTTCCTCGGAGCTTACATAGATATATGGAATGGAATACCTTTGGTCAGTTCTGCTGTCTGTCTAGTCCAGCTCCCCTACAGGGGGGTCATAGATACAATTCTTCAGCCCCGGTAGCCTCTGTAGCAGCAGAGCTAAGAAGCGACCTTGGAGTCTCAGCAGAAGCATAAACATTCCAGTGGTATCAGTCCACTGGCTGGAACACTTGCTGCTAGTTAAAAGAGAGCTTACTGAAGGAAAAAAAAATCAGTAAAAGGAAAATTAGCTTCATCCTGGCTCAAACCAGGACACAGGATTTCAATCATATCCTTGCAGATTTACTATACGAAAACTGCTGCACAATATGCAACTTTATAACATGAACATTTATTCAAATATGTGATTTAAATCAGACAATCAGACCTGGCTGTAATACTGCCAAGCACTTTAGATAAGATGATCTGTGTGTCTTCGTTCATTACCTTTGTATTTTATTTAGCTATTTTTTTTTTTTCTTTGACAATGAGTTCTAAACCGTCCTGACATTAACTGGAGTCTTTCAGTTGACTTTTGGGTTTTTCATTGGATCGTAATGAACCGACAATTGCAGGGTGACGATACATATTCTTGTATAGTGAGCCAAATTAATCTCTATTTAACTGTGTCCCTCCCATAAAGATGCTGCAAATAAATTAACTTGTGGCATTAAAAACAGTATTGATTTCATGACAAAAATGTTGAATTTGGAAAATGGAGATACAGAGCAAAGTAGTGAAACCTCCATCAATTAAATGATAAATATAATAACAGAAAAACAGAAGAGATGTATAACAGGGAAAACAACAGATTTTTTTAAAAAGTATCTTAATTATAAGTTATGCCTCTTCATTGTACCTGTTTCTTGTCACAATAACTTTGTAAATACTTATATTTTAAAAAAAAATTCTTCATGTTAGTATCACGACAGTTGTCTTTCAGATATAAATGAAAGCACAGACCAGCCATCATCTGAGAGCTTAATACATGACACCCAGGGGCACGTTCATTATTAGTTTAAACTGCACTGCTACCTGGTTGCAAACAAATGAAAATGGGTACAGTAGCTCCAACTTAAAAATATCAGCCACATTTAACTGAATTGAAACTTGGTTTAATCACACTTCGATTAAACTGTTATGAACTTCTGGAAGAGAAATTTTTATTAGTTTTTAAATGTTTTTAAACCTCTAAAGCTACCAAAAGAAGATAAGACAGTTTCAAACTGAATTAAAGTTGTCAGGACAACACTTTTCATTTTTTTAATCACACAAATATCCCAATTTTAGTTTTCCTTAGAGCACAAAGTGCATGTAAGAAAGCAGTCTGTTCTGCACTGATCTATGTTCAGAAGGCTTCTGGCTGTCATTTAAGTCTCTACTTTCATTTGTGGGCTGTGTGAGAGACTCTCAACTACTAACTTCTGATTTTTATAATAGTTTCATGGAAAGAATACTTTTTTCCTGTTATTGGAATACTTTATACCATGTCCTCTGTTCCTCTAACTGGATCAGTAACATCTTAACCATGTCAAATCATCATAAGCAGAGCAGTACTTAAGACCTCCCATTCTTCATGTCCCTGGCTGCATCACAAAAGATGGTGCCATAAGCAAGAGGTCTCCACAAAAATGTGGTACTAATTGTTTTAACCTACAAGAAGTACATGGGCTCCAATTCCATGTTTAAAAAAAAAAAAGAAAAACCAATGCAACTCAAAAAAGTACGTGGCTACTCTAGGGTAAGTAATTACTGTATTTGAGAATGTATTTTGAGATATCCTTGTAATTATTTTTTTTCATCTCTTCAATTTCTTTGTTCTGTATCCCCATGAACTTCTCCAGTTTGTGTAGCAGCTGCCATAGGTGGTTAAGGGGCTGGTACCAAATCAGGATTTCCTTGCGTGAGGACCTAGGACTGCAACTTTGATGGAGAGATCTATAAAGCTGGATCAGCAACAACGTACCAAGGTAACAAAACTAAGGGGAAGGTATTTCCTGAACAATTTCCATGCCCCAACTGCTTGCTCCAGCCTTCAGCAACAGGTAATTCTAAGTCCTTAGGATGCTTTTATATCCTATAGCAAATGCTATAAATCAAAGAGTTGTGCAGACTCTGAAGGTGTGAGACCATTCAGAACACTGTTCAATAACTATTTCCTGACAATTGTACTTCTCCTGAATCTGCCTCCTCTTTTTGATATGACTGACCTTCTTTCAGCCTTCTTGAATTCCAAAACATGTTTTGAGGCTTCTTTTGGCATCCTCAGATAGAAATGTGGCTGCTGAAGAGCATAAATCATGTTCATCCATAATGCTTAATGTTCCATTACCACATTTGCAGCTTATTTTTCTTTTAGATTTAAGCACATTATTAATGTATACTCATAGTCAGAACCCCAGTGTGATGTGGCCTTAACTTTTACTGCAACTCAGTCAAACTTGGCTGAGGGAAAGGGATTTGTTCCCAGCATTATTTTTAGAAATGTGATGTGTTGGAACCTATCTTTAGAATTTTTCTATTGTAATTATTTTTCTAAAATAGTTCCCTTTTTCTTAAGAAGATTGGAATATGTCAGGTATTTTCAGCAGCAATTTATGACTGCACTTCTTCATGTAATTCTTTTAAAGGCAAAAGATTTGACCAAATATTTTTATTTTATGCATATAATAGAATAAAAATTCACATCTTATATTAGAAGTGAAATTTTGAAGTAACAGCTTTAAACTTTCATTTTTGAAATAGGCTTCGGTTTTTTGGTGTAAGTGGTGAAGGAGACTAGGAGAGTCCAGAGAGGGAGATGCTCAGGTTGCTACTGTTACGCTCCATGCCATCCTCTCCAAATTTCTGACACTGACTTAGGTGTTACCAGTATATTATCCCTGTGTATGGAATTGCTTGTCCTGTCTCCGCAATCTCCCTTATGCCAGCACAAGTTCATGTTGGCTGTGCGGGAAACTGAACTGTGGACTTAATCCAACTTGAAACTTATTCAACAGCATCAGGAAGCAATAAGCTCCCTGGACCAGTCTGGCCTCATAATTGCTTTTGCCAGCAGAAGGAGAGGTTGATGCAGATGCAGGAATGAGCAGCAGCAGGAGATGAAGTAACTTCTGGGTTATTTGACCTTATTTGATCTTAAAGGGAAACTCTTGTGAGCAATCAACCCCCTAGAAACACAGATTTGAGGACAAAATCTTCTTTGTCGATTTGCATAGTACCTCAAAGAGAAGAATCCTGACACTTTTAGTTCCTTCTCATTAATGCAAATACATTATTTTTGGTTGCTTTACTATTTCTAACCACTTTTCCAGTAAGTTGCCAAGTCTCTCATCCTGTTCCCTCTAGACAACATTAGGCATATTCTCCTTTGTATTGTTGAAAAATTAAAGAGATTGTGAAGGGACTTGGTGCACACTAAATATTATATTCCTTTGTGAGTAGCAAACCAATATCTAGTAGGGGTCAGGCTCTTTATAGTGTCTAAATATGTTGTGGGGCTCCCAGCAGTCGAGTGCCGTTTTTCATTAGGCTGCTGGTGACATCTGGTGCCAAGATTACCAAAAGGCTTTCCTGTGGCAGATGGAAGCTGGTGTCTGACGTTTCATGATGAGTAGCTGATGGGAAGAGGTTTGTGATTGGGATCATGTGTACACATTACAGAATGCACACAAGCCCTGCTGGGAAGGTCACTGCTAGTTTTCTATTTACCCTGTATATGTGGTGAACTTTGCAATGCAATGTCTTGTAAACTGTAAAAGGATATGTTCTAATTTTTCCCCCTCTGTAATAGTAATAAACATTAAATATCACCCTGTATGCTTGTACGTCTTTGTGGCAAGCAGGGAAAAATATATTATTTTAATTCAACCTAATTATTTTGAAATAACACTGTGAAACTAAAGCAAAATTAGCTCTTCAGAAATCTAAACATGTACATGGAGGGAAAGAAGTTAAGAAACTATCCAAGAGACACATTGGGAAGTACTGTTGGCCTTGATCTCGTACAGACCTCCATAAATTCTTCTCTGCCTTCACCCGGTAGTCCGTTATTTCAGAAAAAAAAATCTCCCGGATCAGAGGTAGGAAAATGTCCACCAGATGGTGCTGCACGCCAGCTGATGGTCGCAGGCCCATGCAGGCAAGAAAAAAGAAAACCACTTCGTTGGACTTCGTGAGGTCTTCTTGAAAGGAATACCAATAAGAAAACTATAATGTAATTGGTGCAAGAATCGAAATAATTGCTGAAATAACAACTTCTCCCTCAGAATTTGTATGGTATCTTATGAGGAAATAATTCAATCTTCTGTATTTTTTTCTCTGTTCTCACAAGTCTGCTGAAAGTGGACGTAAAGTAAAAATGGCAACTGTTGAATAATGTATTTTAAAGATATTTGCACATTATATAAGCACACAAAAGTCAGTATTAACAGTTACATCTCACATCTAAAAGCTATACGTTGTCGTCATACTTCACTAGGAGGCAGTTTCGGTATTAGATTTTGCATTTAAATACAGGTATTTATGTTGACAGCAGAAACCACTGTTGTTGCTGAAAGAAATCTGGTGTAATGCATGATCTTGGCATGAACCTTTTCATGTTGCATTTTGCACCTGCCTCAGCTCTTGACAGATAAATGATGCTGACTCATGTGGTATGTGCTACAATAACCTTACAGGGATATGAATAAAAAAAAGAAAAGTTTGTGGCTTCATAGCTTGATGAAAAGGAAAGGCTGCTGTCCAGACTGTTATTGGGAAGTAACCATTCAGTGACAACTCAGCAGCTGTAAAGACAGCCTGTCTGCCCATTTAGACACATGTCCAATCTGTTCTTCTGCTTGTACTTCCTAGCCCACCAAGCTTCCTTATGTTGGACAGATTTTGTGGATTTAAAAGGACTTTAGTTGAGGCTCTCTTACTGACCCTTGTGAGACCAAGACCTTTTCTAATCCAGTCCCATGTTACCTGGCCAAGAGGTGAGCATTTTTTGGAGAGCAGCTGCACCTCAGACTTCACCCATGGCAATGCTGGAGGGAGCAGGAAGCCCCTTCCCAGGGTGAGCTGTCTCTGGGGAACCTACTTTAATGTCCTATAATAAACTTTGGAAAGCCTGTGTTTAAAAACACAGTCATTTTTCCTGAAGGAAGTAAGAAGAAAGTAATCTGAGGGGATTTTCTATACATTCACCTCTTTCAGATTTCCACTCACACTCATTTATGTCCTGGTGTAGCAATTAGACAGTAATTAAGTCATTTTGCAAAGCTTCAACGGCAATAGTCAGGCTTAGGCAGCCTTATACATCCCACTGAAAGCAGGTCATTGAATTGTTCCCCATTTCATTCTTTGTACATAAAGGTCTCATGAAGGAATAATAAGACTTTGAAGGTTTTGTGATCTCTTGGCAGTAACAAGACCAGAAATTTGTAGGCTTTTGGTGTTGTTGTTCTAACGAAGTTGGGAGTTACCTTGTCAGCCTTAGACAAGAACATTTTATTCCCAGTTTCTCTTGCTGTAAGCACATATATTTGCATGTTTCTTTGTCACTGATTTTTCAAAAATGGTTGTCTGCTTGTCACTAGTTTTTCTCCTGAGGAGAGACATTTTCATTTCATGATAACTATTTGGCCTTTTCTCAACTCCCATCACTACACCATCAGACTTCTTTTGTAGCTTTGTCTACTCTTACCGACATTTTTCTGCCAGTTGAGATTTTCCATATTTTTCCAACACACACAAAAAGAAAATATTTTGACAGTAAGAGCCTTTGTCATGATTAATTTGCCAATCATGTTCTGTCTTCCCTGCCAAACAAAAAGGCTGAAAAGTTTATCCTTCAGCTAGTATATCTATACTTGAGTGTTACTGCCTCCCAAGGCTCAATTTTCTCTTGTCCAAAATGTGATCTTTACTTAATAATTAATGTGAGAAAAGACTGTCATAGATTAAGCAGTAGTTTCATTTACATCTCATGACATCTCACTGCATGAATCCATTCTACAATCCCACTCTGAATTTTTGTGAGGTTTTTCATTTTTCAAATATTGCAAAATAAAGAATTAAGGAGGAAATCTTAAAAAGCTTAATTTCTTTTTGAAGTAAATCTATTTGCTTTAAATAAGTTGAAACCAAAGATTCAGTTTAGTTTAAGTTTGTTACTCTGAGATGTTTTCCTACCTGGCTAGTCACCCCAGAAGTATAGTTATTCACATTCTTTGCCATATCTTCATACTTTTAGTGCTCTTACATTCCCCTCCACTTACTTACTTACTACGCACCTTTGGCTTCTTCTTCATCATCCTGTGACTATTTCATTCTCTACCACCAGGTATCAGCATTGCTCTCATTCTTTTTTAGAATTTTTCCTAGCTAAGAAACGCTGCTGTTTAACTTCAGCCCCACAAGGAAACGATTCATTGGTGGAGTCTAAGGCCTCAGTCTGTTTTTCTGTAGCAAATTATCTTGAGCACTCTTAGACCAAAGTTTTAAAGGAAGCTTAAGATGCATATTTAGCTCTTGTCTGCTGTACACATGTATTATAGTAATATGGTCTGTGTAGTGAACATACCAAAGAACAGTGGTACTCGGTGGTTTCCAAGGAACAGTTTCCAAAAGCTCAAAAACAAAATACAAGCAAATTCAGGTGGAGAGAGGATTTGAACAGAACAATGAAAATAACAATTAGGAGCCATTCAAATACATTTTACAAGATACCAACCCCCCAATCTGGTTGTTAAAAGATCTTGTGGAAGATCATAAAGTAAGAATTAAGAAACAAGCAGAAAAATTAGGGAACATGTCTGGAAAGGCAAAAGGAACAAAACTGGGAAGACCAGAGGAGTTCTAGCTACCTGAATTGTCTGACAATGGTACTGGACCACTTCAGGTGCAAGTGGCTGAAGGTTTAATTTAAATCTGGAGAAGATAGAATGACTTATTAATATTTCTGTTATTTTTTGGGGGAATAGTTTGGTTGCTGGAGATCATAACCTCCGTAACTTTGTCGGTTTGGCACCGAGTTGGCAGTCGAACCAATAAAAATAACACTTTTGATTCACACCTCCTCCCCCCTCCTCCCCTAAGGTAGGGAAAGAGGGAGGAAAATGAGAAAGAGAGGCTTTCTGGGTTGAAAAGTGAAACAGATTGTTTTTAGTTATTAGTGAAAAGGGAAACAGATTGATTTTAATTATTAGTGATACAGGAATATATATGTATTTGTAAAGGGATGTGCAACACCCGATCCCCTCCCTCCTCCCCCAGTGACTCTCACAGCAACTCTTCTCCCTGGTGACTCCCAGCTGAAGGGGGGAGTGTTCGGGCGCACGGATGGGGTCCTCGGGTGTCAGCTGTAAAGAAAAATGGAAAAAAAAAGAGACAGAGCCAAAGAGAGGGTGATAGAAGCGACAGTAAGCAGAAAAGTGAGAGGAAAAGGAAAAAGAAAGGCTTGACTTCTGTGATGTCTTAACCTATACTGAAAGCCAAATAGAGAAAATATTATGAGAAGGGAATATTCTGATTTGCTGATCCTGCCTTTGGTCTCATCTGTTCCCCTGTATGGGGGGAGGCTGCAGACAGTCAGAAGTGACCTTGGTTATTATCAGTCCACTGGCGCTGCTAAAAAAATTCACTGAAAGGAAAAAAAAAAAAAATCAGCAAAGAGCTTGCTCAAACCAAAACAGTAACAATGCAGAGATACTTACCATTCTTAGAGTAATTAGGAGGAATTTAAAAAAGAGTATGGCCTTGCACCATCACTTTAGAGGTCTTTGGACAATTTGTGTTGACTAAGCAAATGCTAGGATATCAACCAAGTCTAAAAATGTTGGAAGAAAGCAAAGCGTAACAGATTTATTTGGTGATTTGGATACAAGTGTTTCTATTTTTGTTATAGTGACCCATACAGACATGAAGAGCAGGCAGGGCATTTTTACAGGTCAGTAGATAGCATCCTGGGAGGCTGCAAACCTGCAACTGTTGCAGCTTTATGATGGACAGACAATCAACCACAAAATCTCAGTGCAGCCTACTGCGAAAGTAGCCCCAAGAGCTAATAGTAATTTGTGGAGGTACAAAAAAGAGGAATATCAAGTCAGATCTGAATTAAAGAATAGCATTACAAATTGGGAAGTTTCCAAGAAGAGCTGCAGAAATGCTTCAAGAATAGGAAAACCTAGTCTGCCTGCTGTTGACCAAAACAAGGGGAGAGCAGGACTTGCCAGAGTTGGAGAAATAGGAAATAAGATGGGCCTTGGAAGCAGTGCTCTGAGCTGGCGACTTGGCTCAGGCTGGCTTCCTGCAGAGCCAGGTTTGGATCCTCAGTGTTCAGGTTGCAGCTAATCTGCATCTGGGCAAAACGGTGACAGGCAGGTGGGATCTGCCCAAGTGAAATGTCCCAGTGACCAGAAACTGCAACTGCACAAATTGAAGCAAAAATGCGTTTCTGAAAACTGAATGCTATTAACCATTGCAACTACCTCCTTCATCTTGTTTCTCTGTCAGTAGAAATGCTTGCAGCAGAGGTAGACTATTTTTCCTTCTTGGAGATAAATGTTAATTGAGGTAGGAATTGATTTCTCCTGGTTTCTCTGTGTGAGTGTTTTTCTACTGCAGCTTTTGTTTGTTGTGAAAAACAATAAAAGCACTTTAGGTAATTACTTGAAAATTTAAAACACTCACTCTGTAATTTATTTCTAAATGAAAAAGGCTTTGCCTTCAAAAATTAGTTTGATTATTGTTTTACTAGCTACAGCCAATGAGTACAAAAACAGACAATTGTGGTCTCAAAACACTATCTGTTTATCATTAGGGGTATTCCACTGTTCTTTAACTTTGCTGTTTTACATGGAAAATGTTTATACTACAATTTTTGAGTCATTCCACTGTGTTATTTATACATATTAAAGTGTAAGCTTCATCTAATAGTATATTTAACAACTTAAAGAAGTATTTTACAAAGAAACCAGTGTCTCAGATATTGATATATATACTGTCATATCAATTTATTTTTAGTAATTTTGACAAGATGAGTTGTCATTTTAAAAAGATGTGGTAAATTTAAGTGTAGAAATGCTTAAAATCCTTGACTGTATGCATAAGCAGAAATCTACCTATGCATTAAAACTGACCAAGGCCAAGCATCATTCCCTGATAAATATACAGTCACCAAATTAATTTTATTTGGAAAGAACCTCAATACTTGAATGCACTGTGGGTAATTTTGAAGGTTCATTATAACCATATTTATGAAAAGATTACAACCTGGGGCACATGGAACCTCAGTGAATAACAAAATTGTTTATCTGAACCGATGCAGGAACTTGCACCTTCAGCCCCACACACCCTCCGCGTTGCTCTACCACGTCTTCCCCTGAGGGGTGGCAGCCGCCTGTGGCAGCACAGCCCTGGCTGGGTCGTGTGTCCCCCCGGGGCACAGTCAGTGCTAACGCAGTTATGTGGCTTCTGGACTGCGTTTTGCATGCAGCCAGCTTGATGTGTGGGCAGAGCAAACGCGGTTGAATCCATCTGGATAAATCTGTGGTACTGAGAAGGGAGGCACCAGATCAACCTTCCGGCAACAGCAGGTGTGGCCAAGCCCCTCCAGGCTTCTGACTTTGCTCAGATTCATAGGCAACTTGTTGAGCTAATGGCTGGAATTAATAATGACATTGCTTCCTGCTCTTGATGATGGAAGATGTCCCGTCTTTTGTCCTGCAGAATTTGTTCATATGACTAAGCCAAAGTCAGTGGGCTCAAATACAACAAGAAGAAAGCCTTGGTATTTTGGATAGCCCCAATGCACATCACAGGCATGGTCTTTGAGCATGCTGCTGTCTTGCTGGAAGTTAGAAAGCTTTTCAGGGTAACCCCACAGCTGCTTATCAAGGGTGTGTGAACCTCTAAATAGATGCAGTTATGCCCCTAATAAAATAAAAGGGGTGTTATTTCATTTCTGTATTACAGAATAAGTTGTGTGTATGAGTATGTGTGTAAGAAAGAAAACTAATTTTGCAGGAAAGGTATGCCTTGAGCTATTCTTTCACAGCAAGCATTTTAAATTTGCTTGGTCCACTTACTACCAAAGTGGAAATGAAAGTAAAAACACAAAATTACTTCAATTCAAAAGTCTTGCAGACATAATGGCCTCCTCCAGGTTTGACTCTGCATCCCATTTCCACAGCCTGCAAAAAGTGCTTTGGATCACCCTCTCTCTGCATGCCAAAGAAAGAAGCCTCCTGTGCTGTCATTTCCCACTCTGTCCTGGATTTTATCTCACTTTTGGGAGAAAACTGAGTAGAATGGAGGGGAGCTTTTCTCACCCATCATTTTCAGTGTTAACACCTTAAAAGAAATCATAGGCTCACTCCTTATTCCCTCCAGTTGCCACTGTTACCCCCAAAGCCCCCCCTTTAATTCTATTTATGGGGGAGAGATTGACAAAGGCAACAACCTTTGCTGATTTCCTTTTGTTCTGAAGGCCCTTGCGTACTCCCACAAGGATAAAGTTGTTTGTGAGGAACGACACCAGGAAAATTGTCAAATTGAGTTGTCATCTCTTCGCAATATAATACAGTTTTATTTAGTTAAGCAGCAGATGTATCACGAAATCAGACTTCGTAAAGCATTTAGCAGGTCATTTCTAATGTTATTCCATATTTATCTAATCTTTACAGGGAGATTTTCTTCCTTTCCCTGCGTCCAATTCAATTTCAAACAAAAATGGTCTGGATTTTGCAGGACAGAAGCCCTAAAAAATTAAATTTTTTATGGCTTCTGGATATTAAAAAAAATTGAATCAGGCACCTTATGAGTACATTGGTCCTTCCTCTGCAGATCTCCTTAAATTTGCCATATGACGATACAATTTCCAGATACCGCTGCCTGGTTGGAAAAGAGTAGATCACATGGAAAACCAATATAGATATCATTATTAACAAACGGGATTTTATTGTGACACTGTTATAAAACTTTAATTGAATTAAACCAGATGGATTTAGCAAATGCCAGAAGTGGAATGTATTATCTTACACACACAAACTTTCTGCTGGTATATCCCCCTGTGTCAGCCCCATCTTCCCACTGCCCCACTTCCTCCTGACGCAGCTGGTTTTGGTAGCAGGGGCAGCTGCAGGGAGCCATATACATCCCAAGTCCTGCATGGAGAGGAGGTTGTTGGTTGTGGTTTCTCCCTTCTCACTTTGGGATCTGCTTGGAAGCATTTCTGTAACCTGCCGCACACCTTGCTCACTCTTTGTCGGGTCATGAGTCCAGTTTGCATCTGAATGAGCTGATATGGTGTGTTTTATGTGTTGGGTGCACAGTCTCCTGTGCCTGCACTCCTCCAGGCTGCATTTTTATTCTACAGTCACTGCACAGAATAACCTCTTGTTGCCACCACATGTTGGTTACAGAAATCCATACGTGTTGCACCTTGCTCTTGTACAAGGCTAACCAAAAGCCAAAACAAAGTAGGTTATAGTTACCTGGTCATGAAATAGTTGCTGCTACAGCTAGACAAGTTAAAACAGAGCTCCAGGAGGGCCGAGACTAGTCCTGACAAAGCCGAGGGGGTCTAGAGGTTTGTGCAAACACCTTTCACATCTCTGAGCAAAAGCTAACTGAAGGTGTGAGGAACAGCATGGTGCTGCTGTCTCTGCATTTTAAGCTCAAATTTCATCGTTGCTTGTTTTATGTATTACAGAAAGACCTGAAGGCCCTTATGAAAAAAGTAATTCACTTCTATTTCAGTAAAAACATAATTTCATCCGAATGCTTCAGAGCAGAGTAGGTGGTTTATTAACAAGCATAAAGCTTCTTTTTGTTTTTCATCAGGAGATTCACAGTGCCCTTTCCAGAAAAAAAGAGGCTCTCTCACTCACTGCTCCCTGTGGAGATATTACCATAAAATGTAACATAACCAAATATGAAAAAATAATACTTTTTCTTGAAACAGTAGTGAGAATTTGTTAATAACTGGGTGCAAATGTAACCAGTTCTAATAACTCAATAAATAATTGCTTTGCAGCATGATTACTGTGTTTATCTGCCTTGATATGCCACTATTATATTGCTAGCATTTTCCTATTCTAGCTTTAAAAGTGCAGTGAAGCTGCTCCTGATTTACATTGCTCTGAGTGACTGGAGAACAGGCTCTTAAAAACTCCACCTATTACTAAAATGTGTAACACATGGCTTTTAACACTGCTACACAAGTGAGCAATAGTATGTTTCTAGTCATGAGGCTCAAAAATTCTCCAGAAATTCAAAAATATGTTTAAAATAGTGTTTTCAGGTCAGCTTTTTGCAGTTTGCGAAGCAAAAATTTCCTCCACCTCAATGGCATGAAATTACCCTATGAAATTTTGGAGATTGCTTTGATTTCAAGAATTTGTGCTTTTTCCACTTTCTTCAGGACAGGAACAAGAGTTATCCCAGGAAGCTCAAACAGTCATTGTAACATCAATAAGTATATTAAAGATACCTGCTTTCCAGAAGGTACATTTAAGCCACTATAAGACAAGGTATTGAGAGCTGCTGCGAGGATGCTGATGAAAAGTCTGTCAGCCATGAAACTGAAGAAGGCAATATGTGAATGCAGCAAGCAGCAGAATAGTCATACATTCCAAATAACACCACAGTTCTCATTGAAGAGTTGTGCCTTTGCTTGGAAAGTGGTAATAAAAGGATGCGTCTTCGTTCCGGAGTTTGGGCTCTGAACAGGGGCTGTGAGTTGGACCATTCATGAAGTAGGTGGATGGTTTTGGGAGGATAAAAAGAGGCAAAAATTTTTAATTGTTCTATACCTCTAATAGCAATCTCTATCCATTTCTAAGGTCAAGTTATAATAGTGATGCAGCTTACTTAAGAGAAGATATTTTCATGCTCCAAAGAAAGCTGAATTTCTCCACCCTCTATAATAATGTTAGCACAGTATCCTCACCAGAAGCAAAGACACAGCAAATGAGCAAAGTTTTGCAGACCAGATCTGTGCTGTGAGGTAGTCTCACTATCACCCTTCCTTTCATATACATTTTGTGAATATGAGCAGGGGGATTTTCAGGGCAGGATCCTGAACCACTCCACAAGCCATCATGTGAATTAAATACCTAAAGGTGACTAAAGGGCTCCAGACTGACAACAGGGCATGAAGGTATGGAGAGAGAAGAAGTGTGGTGAGTTTGCTACTCACCTTTCAGACCTGATAATGAATTACCCACTATTTTGAGGTACCACAGACTCAGCAAAGCCTACACTTGCCTGTTCTGTCCCTGGGTGGGCTTTGTAAGTTGTGGCAGTTGTTTTACAATAGACCTAAAGCTTCTGCAGCTATGAGGAATATTTATGGTCCATGGTGTGTGTATCCATGGTAATAAGGGTTTCCTTTTCTCTCTGTCTCTCTTTCCCCTCCTGCACAATTGACCATTCCTTCGTTCTCTTTCTGAGGAACCAAAATCTACATGAGCCCTCCAGTCACTAGCTGTGATTTGGATGTTCTCCTAGACAGTAGGAGATACAGGTTTAAAGTTTTTTAGGCTGAAAAGATCTTCCCCATTTCCATGTTAATGCTTGCACATAAAGCAGCTCATGCATAGCTCTGTGCAGTCAGGGTGCAAACCCCAAAGGTTTGTGTCAGCACATGGCTACGTCTTGCTACTTAGATTTGAAGCACTCACTGGAACCTGGAAGAAGATTTAATGTCTCATTAATCAACCATCAGAGGTTCTTTAACTATGAAGGGTCTTTCAAGGCTGGAAAGATGATTGATGTTACCTCAAGCGCCAGCTGGGAAGCACTGTAGTTTTCTAGAGCTAAGAATTACGGCTAAGATTTCGTATTTTGATTAAAGGCTGATTAAAGAGCCCAGCTTGATGGATTTGGACAGGAAGTTGGTCTGGTCTGGTATTATTGAAATAATGGCTCTGATTGCTTTTTTTATTGGTCTGTTTCTTTATTCATATAGAATTGAAGTCATATATATGGCCAGATAGTGAAAGTGTCTAAGAAATAACATTAATCAAGCAGTACTTACGCATATTTTAGATTGATATGGAAGAATTGTAAGTATGCTAAAGTTGCTAAGAAATCTTGAGTCAAGACTGAAGAAACACAACTTTTGGAAAAGAAAAACCTGACTTCAGAAATCATACAATTATTTGGAATGAATTTACTCATCCTAACCTGGTGTTCAAGCTGCAATACTGCACCAAGTGAAATACAGATATCATGCCTAATTGAAAAACTCATGCCAGAATTAATTTTATTAAAAGCAAATTTAAAAGTCAGAGAAAATTAATCACTTCCTAAATTAATTAATGCATCACTTACTAACTGTCGTTAAAACCTTGTTAATTTGATCCAGTGACAAAGCTAATGAAGGAGATATAAATGCTTCTAAAAACTAATTAATATTTTAAGCACTTCATTCCTTTAACATCTTCCTTGATTGGTTTAAAAGACAATAGCAGCATCGTGTCATTCTCTGCAGGCCAGAGGAGCATTTGGTGACCTGGCACAGAGCAGTAATGAGGTGCTGCAGGCAGAGCTCATAGCAGGCAGCCCTTCTGGAAGTGACAGCTCTGTCTGAAAATAGCAGGGTGAAGGCAGGACTGCAGAGCAAGGGCAGATCTTCATCATCACCACATGGCTGAAGGCAGAAGCTAGCGATAAACCTACTAACTTAAATGCAGTTCTGAAACTATGGAAATGGTAGCAGTCTTGTCTCCCTTCTTACCTAGGTAAAATGTTTTTGCTGGAGGATTTCCTCTGTTGCCAGCAACACTTCAAAAAGCATGTTTTCATATGGGAAGCAGGTTCCTCTCTTGCGCCCCGCCTTACGCTCTTTGATTGCCCTATATAATATTTCTTTTACCTGTTAAAATGTACAGTCTCTTTTGGAATGTTTAGTCAGCACTGTGGGTGGAGATTTTACTCTGATAATCTCTCTATGTGATTTTTTTCACAAGAATTTAGATTTTTTAAAATCAAAAAACTCTTTTTGACTAGCAAGATCTCTTATTCAGTTTTGTAGTGTAGCTATGTAGAAATAATGCAACTTTTAAAATAAACAGACTTCCCTTTTCTACAATAATTTAAAAGCATATTCTATTATTCCCTCCTTCTCCTTCTTTGTTTCCTCTTCTTCCACAAAATAAATAAAAGAACTAAAGTCATGTAACCCCTTTCCCCACAGTCTTACAGGTGTTACTTATTGCTTTCTGAACCATTTAAAAAAAATTAAATTGGATATTATTTTGAGCCTGATGGTCAAATTGTAGATGTTTTTCACAATATTTTATGTACCTAGAATAGCTGAGAGATTATTTCTATACCTTATGCTTTCTATGTTGCCGACATCTTCAGGCTTTTAGTCTAAATATGTTCATTGATATGAAGCATGACTGTATGTAGTGTTTTTTAGCTGGTGAAGATCTCACTATAAAATCTTTGTTTGTGTGAAAGTATAGTGAAGTGGAGGTTTAAGAGAACAGCCTAATACAAAAGAGGATAATATAGGCTGTTCATTATCAAGATAAGAAATTAATATAGCTGTTACACAATGAAAAACAGAAAATTTGGACATTGCCTTATCAATAAGGTCTTGGAGGAAGAAGATGAATGGTACAACAGGGAGGATATCCTCATGATATAAATAAAATGTCTGGCAAATCAAAGTCGCTTGACTCTCTTTATATGTCTCACCAGATAAATCTAGCAGTTACAGTCAGAAATGTAGCTGGTCTCCTTGTGCTCTAAATGAAGTCAAGAAAATGGCTTCCAAAGCCAAGAGTAACACCCAGTCAGACATTGATCTGACAGCAATGGTCCTCATCCTGCGCTCCCCGAAGAGCCTGCCAGCGCTTTGCACACACAAGGAGGCACAGACAGCTCAGGAGAAACCTTGCAGAACTAGGGCTTGAACATTTGAGGAGCATTTGAGGTCTGTTGCTGATGCAGTTTGAACTAAAAGGTGGATAACAGGCTATTTCTGCACTTAGTCATTGGTTTCTGAACACAGTGGTTTCTACCTCACCACCTTTGGGTATTTCACCGTGCAGTATTTTATAAGCCTCTAGAATGTTACCAAAATTGCTGTAAGCCAGAACTTGAGGGATTTTTAGGTTGAAAGCAATTTTGTTTTGTTGAGGAGTAAAATTTTAAAAATGCTTTTTTCCTTTGAAGCTTATCAACATACATTTAGGCAAATTAGTTTGGAAACTTCTTTGCTCTTTAATGGATTGGAAAAAAATTGTTTCTAAGTGCTCAGCTTTTCATTAATCTGGGGAATGTTTTGTTTTCATGTCATCATGACTGCTTTCACAAAAGCAAATACAGGCTTGATGGACAGGATCTGTAGAGATGTTGTCTATGTATGCTCCCAGGTGGCTTTAAATGGAAAGCTGGCTGCCTGGTATAGCTGAACCTCTGGCCACTTCATCCTGTGTCAGAGACTAATACTTCTGAGAGAAAGCAAAGAGCCCAGTGTCTTAGTATTTATTAGTCTTCATAGCATTTATACATGTGTACAAACACACACACACACACGCTCAATTTGCAAAGACTGAAATAAAAGCTGATAATATATTCCTTCTTTTAATAAGTGTGAAATAGTGGAGAATAATCCCTTTGGAGAGAAAAATTGTTAAAAAATTAATATTAATTACATTATTAATATTGCGTGTATAGAAGTCTAGAAAATAACTTGCTGCCAGGCTAACATTATTATGATTGCCATGTCAGCCTAGCATATCTTAGCTTTCTTGTCTCCCTACACCTTGTTTTGTTTTGTTTTGGTTTTATCTATTTTTCACTTTCAGAGTGGAAGCATTTCACTTGCAACAAATTAACAATTAACAAAATAACTATTCTAGCCAAAATAAAAAAAAAAAAAAGAAGAAAGAAAAAAAAGAAAAAATTTCCCTCCTCACTGTACGCATTTCAAATATGGACCTTGTTTGTTGGATGCTTGTACCAGGTCTTGGACAATTGATCCCTCACCAACAAAAATTACTGCATGCTTGAAAATAGTAGTGCATTGAGACACTTTTCTAGGTCTCCCTGGGTGGGCTGGGGAGTGACTCAACTATTCACCATGGCTTCTGCTACCAGTTGTATCAGCAGATGATGCTTCATATTGTTCAAGATGTGAGTTAGTTGTCAGTCTCTGGCCGCTGGCTGGCAAACACTACAGCTTGCTTGAGGCCACACAAAATTCAGTAATGCAAGCCTTTTTGGCTCACTTAAAGAGATTTCCCTATGCTTCTACTCTACAAAGCCATGCTCCTAAAACTTGAAATGTGAGGATATACCACATGGTAGCTGGAGGTGCAGCAAGCACTGGCACCTTTCCACACATGCTGCGCTCACTCCTCCCAAGAGCAGGGTGTCTTAAAACTTCATGGAGGTATTTGAGCGATGCCACTACATGCGTTAAATCAGAGAGTGGTTTTGGAAAATTTATGACTCTTCTCTGTTATTAACTGCAGTTGAAGCTACAGCGGCTTCTTTCCAAATCCTGCATCAGTTTGGCTAGCAAAATTGATGTGGTCTGAAATCTGACAGCTCAGGATAATAGATTTAAATTTTCTATCATTCCAAACCAAAGCAATTTCCCTAATCATGCCAGCAAAATGTCTGTGCAGAGTATGGGTGATAATCTCATTTGACTTTACATTCACCTGTCTCTAAATGTGTACTTGTTCCTTGCAGATTCCATTTAGATCAAAATGAACCCATCATGTTTCAGGCAGAAGAAAATACTATCCTGAATGATAGTGTACATCACCTTTCCTATCTCTTGTGTATAGATATGTGATGCAAAATTGTTAGTTCTTGCACCTTGTCAGTTCTCTGATTGGATTTCATTATAATTCTGCATCTCATAATTGTGGTAAATACAGATCACATGGTGGCAAATGCCCATGCAAATTTAAGCAGTGTTTGACATCAGTAATGCATGGAAACATCTAGAAACAAATTTTTTATTGCTTAGAAACCAGCCTTGGTTTTTTTGTTGTTGTTCTGGTTTTTTGAACTTTTATGTCTTCCACACACTAGTGAGGCAGCTGAGTGCACTTCTATTCCTATAAAAAGAATCCCTAGAAAAGCATTATCAAATCCAGGTGAGTGGCACTTGCCATAATAAACAGCCACCCAACAGAGAGCACAATTAGTGGAGAGTATGTTAGTCAGAAGGTCGGGTTAAAGAGCATGTTAAAGACCAAAGTCCTCACTGAATAGCTAGCTAGATGCACGAGGCCTTTTTTTATCTCAGTTTTCTTTTTGGAAACCTTGGATGGTAATTACCTACTTCGTGAATAAATATTTTCACTTTCAGTGGGAAAAAGGGTGATGATACTCTGGTGTGCACTCGGGGGAAATCACGTACTTGTAAATGTACAGGACCATGGAGACATACAACGTGCTTGTGAAGGCAGATGGTTCTACAGATTATGGCCCCACTCCACTGAATACCATGGGGAAGTTATGCATGGCTTCAAACATCAGAACCTGCCTATTCAAGTAAGACCAAATAAATCTGAATTAGTTGTTGCTACTTTTGCTAGATTTGATGCTTAAATCCCACAGATGATTTTATAGGAACTTACTTTCTTAATCTTGATTTTTTTTTCCTAATATTTGCTGTTGCTAAAATCAAAGTTGTTTTAACTTCATTCATCTTAGCAGAGCAATAACAAAATGAAGATGGTATGGTGTTCAGAAATGCATCTTAGGGAAATTTTCCCACCAGGTCATGTGTCTTCAAAAGCCATTTATCAGCCTTCCACATTTTCTATACATTTATTGTCTCTCGTGATTATTATTTCTGTGAGTTTGGATCTTACTGACCACGTAAATCACTGACATCAAGTTGCATTGTTACGTGTCTCAGTTCAATATATCCTTATGACAACTTGTGCTAAATTTAAAAAAAAAAGGAAAAGTTTTGCAAACAATTCAAATGCTCTAATCTAAATTGAAATATATTTATTCTTTTTTTAGTAACTGGAAAATATAATATTTGTGGTATTTTCAGCATTCCTACAGTTCAAAACAAGACAGGCCTTAGCAAATTAGCACAAGACAATTTTAAAATTAAAGCTTAATAGACATTTAAATACAAATTTTGTCTAGAGAGTTAGCTTTTAAATTAACAACAAATTATTTATAAATTAAATTATTACTGAGTTACTTCATGTTAATATTACAAAGGATTTATAGGCAGTACAACAGAGAAAGATGATAGACCATATGTGTGATTCTTACTGGTGATGTCTGGTAGCTGTGCATACACGTCACAAGACAAGAACAGACCAGAACAAGTCTTCTCTGGACAAGGGTCTAGAGATGGGCCACAAAGATGATCAAAGGGCTGGAGCACCTCTGCTATGAAGATAGGCTGAGGGAGTTGGGGCTGTTCAGCCTGCAGAAGAGAAGGCTCCAACGAGACCTTATAGCGGCCTTCTAGTACCTGAAGGGGCTACAGGAAGCTGGGGAGGGGCTTTTCACCAGAGAGGGCAGTGATAGGACAAGGGGTAATGGTTTTAAACTGAAAGAGGGTAGATTTAGGTTAGACATCAGGAATAAATTCTTCACCATGAGGGTAGTAAGGTGCTGGAATAGGTTGCCTAGGGAGGTTGTGGAAGCCCCATCCCTGGAGGTGTTTAAGGCCAGGCTGGATGAGGCTTTGTGCAGCCTGGTCTAGTGTGAGATGTCCCTGCTCATGGCAGGGAGGTTGGAACCTGAGGATCTTTAAGGTCCCTTCCAACCTTAACCATTCTATGATTCTATGAATTGTGACTTTTGGATTCCTGTTGTACCAGTCTACATATCTTTCTGTAGCTTCGACGCTCTTTTTTCCTCTGCACTGTGGATAAATGACTGCTCATCCAGTTGATGTGGGAAGGAAAATTAGGAGCCATCCTACTTCAAAACACTGCTTTCTTTGTTTCCACTCCATCGAATATTAGCTTAGCCTAGCTTTGCAGGGAGATGTAATGCCTTCCTAACCACAACACTTACTTAGGTACCTTGCAGTGCTGGTTTAACATCTCAGATGTTCCACATGCAGTTTGAGATTTCTGTAATGCTGTGTACTGGATTTCTGAGTTACTTGCTACTTGGCAGGTAAAAATTATTTTGCAATTATATCCTGTTTACATCATTTAAGTGTATTGTGGCCTCTGTCTTTACCGACTCTGGTATCCTCAGGTTCAAACTCCATATGTCATGACTTAATTGAAAGCAGTACTGTGAGTGTCTGCTTCAGGCAGACAGGTAGCTCTGGGCTACCCCAAGCAAATTGTCACAGTAATTGGGGGTGAATCTGACTTGCTGAGGCCAGCAACATTTGAGGTGGATCAGAATTTGACTAGAAGTAGTTTGCTAAAGTTACTGTAAAAGAACCCGTGGAAGCATAGAAGTTGTAAACTGTGATGCGTACATATAAACCATGGGTAAAATAGTGCATTTTGTCCCAGAATATCTGTGCTATGTGAAAATGCTCCTAAAATATCAGTAACTGGAAACAGAAGCAACTTCTTCAAAAGTAAGTATTTATAAAAAAACAACTTGTGTGGTTTTCTGGGAGAACACCAAGAAAACTGAAGAGGCTTGGAGTTTGATGTTACTAATACTAGCAGTCCCAATAATAATACAATGAAAACAGAAATCATAACAAAATGCATGTAAAGGCTGCCATTTGTGAGGACACATTTTTGGAGCTGGTGAGTTCTTCCAAGCCATCCTGCATCTTGCAAGTCAGGCAGGAGACCCTGCAATAGATGATCTGAAATCCTTCTGCACTTCAGCCTGGGATCAAAGGCAGAACAAGAACATACCCACTAGTGTTTGCACACTTGAGTGTCCTGAAGTGACCAAGTGGAACTTGTTAAGGTCTTCTAATAAAGGGATGCCAGACTCAGTGAAGAGTTGGCCTTTGAGGTGCTTGCTTTAGCCATTTTTTTCCTTGAGTACAGACACTGACTTTTCTTGTTCTAGGTGGAAAATTAATTTGTTTGTGTATCTTGGCTGTATTAAGCACCAAAAACTTCATGTATAAAGTCATGAGAGCTAACCAAGGAGTTTATGCACCACTTTGCAGAGATGCCCTTTTCCTTCTCATATTGATCAGTCTGCTCCAGCTCTCATTTTTATTAATACCATGGATTAGGCTTTAATGATTACTAAGAATGAATAAAAAATTATTTAATAAACTTTGAAATATTTTCAAAATCTTTAGTACAAGGATGTTGGACTTGATGATCTTAAAGGTCTTTTCCAACCAAAATGATTCTATGATTCTATTATGGGAATCCTTGTTCCCAACAGTTGCAGCAATCCTGTAATTGGAAGCCATATTCACTCATCTCCTGTAAGCCAAGAATCTCTCAAAATCGTATTTGTCTTCTAAAGAATGTTGGAAAATCCATCTATCCATATAATTTTCTGCAAACTGTTTTTTGTCTCTCTCAGGGCACAGTAGTGCAGACTCAAAAACTTAAGGTACTGGAGAAACTAAATTGTTTATCTTCCTGTTCAAGTATTGCCAGACACAGTTTGAACTAAGTTTTGACTTTGGGGAATATTTCTGTACTTATTTACACCTCCATTTCTGCTAAGGCCAGAGGTGCATGTTTTGAAACACATTATATCTGCAAAAGATAAAATGAAACAGGTTACATTTGCAGGAGGAGAAAAGAACAAAGGTCACATATGTGCTCTAGTTGTACATTGGAAGGACTTGATCCACCATTATTTAATCTCAGGTAGAGGTTTCTGTCGCGGACTGAGATAGGTAAAGCCGCGACCCATGACATTTTAATTTGAATTATATTTCAAAGGACAATCAAATTTCTGGCTCTTTTAGATTTGGAGGACATGGAGAAGGTGGGAATGCAATGAATCAAAGGTCTTCCCTTTTTTCAAATCAGAAAATCAAAGCTTTGTATTAAAACCTGTTGTCATAGAAATGAAGTAGTAATGTAATTAGAACTCATTGTATAATCTAGATACACAAGCAATTTGTGCATACTCTTATTTTACTGACTATTTGTGCTATTTTAATGGACTTTAGGTGTTTGTGGGTTTTTTTTTGTTTTACTGTTGTCTTTAAGCAAACGACCTTCAGATCATTTTTCCTATTGTTAGCAGCTTGATTGGATGATAAAATTCCCATACGTGGCAGTTGTCTAGATGTATATATATAATGCAATATGCAGATTATGTTTATAGTAAGGTGAAAAAATATCCTCCTAAATCCTCAGCAAAGAAGCTGTATGAGGTTCTTCTATATGTTCTGCATGAGCTGTGATTTTGTAAAACTCATATGTATGCTCTCTCTACCCTGCCCAAATATGATATGCGTGCCTTTTTGAAAATAATCTTACTTTTTCATACCTGAACTCCTGTGGATGCATACATATTAAATAGAATTTATGCTGAACAAAGCTATAGCTCATAGACTATCATATTTAACTCAGAACATGGCTTGCTTAAACCTGAACAGCCTCTTTTCAGAGCTAAAGAAAAGAGGGTTTTTTTCAGTTACTAATTTTAAGACAACACATGATTTGGAAGCATTTGTTAACAATGTTTGCAGGTTAACAATTCCACCCTTTCTAAAATGCACTCTTAAAAAAAAAAAAAAAGGCCTCAAGTGCTATGGCATGTACAAAGGCATGTACATAAAGATCCTTCCTGGGCCACAAAGGTACATGCAACTTCCAGTTCTCTAAATCCTCAGAAAGAGGGAGATAAACTGCTAACACAGAGACAGGAATAATGTGAAACCAAGGCTTTCTTTATGAAAGGCAGGACAGAACCTGGAAGAGGAAAATTCAATTTTCTTCACTGTGAATCAGTCTCTAAAGGTGAGGGAACCTCTTAACAATATGTTGCCATTAACATCTATTATTGTCAGCTCTTATGTAATGAAATGACGACCACAGAGGCTGGAAATGCAGATTCCCTTTCCTCATGATTCTCACTCAAAGAATACTGAGCTGCAGTCTCAGGGTTTTTAGGCAAATCAACTATTAGAGCCAGGGCAAGAGAAAATTTACATTCAAGATCCATTAACATGCCCTCAAAGACAATAGTACCACTGATAAAGAGAGAACTAAATAAATCCAAGTAACTTTTTTTCCAATGAGGCCTTTAAAGAAGCACTTGAAGTAATAGACTTAAGGAGTCTAATTCTTTTACAATATGCCACTAGTAGTAGGAGTTGCCTCCTGGGACTTGCATAATATAAAAATTATTCCTAAGATCCAACAGTGGCTGGAGAGCTGCCCAGCAGAGCGGGACCTGGGGGTGTTGATTGACAGCTGGCTGAACATGAGCCAGCAGTGTGCCCAGGTGGCCAGGAAGGCCAACAGTATCCTGTCCTGCATCAGGAATAGTGTGACCAGCAGGACCAGGGAGGTGATCCTGCCCCTCTACTTGGCCTTGGTGAGGCTGCACCTCGAGCACTGTGTGAAGTTTTGGGCACTGCAGTATAGGAAGGACATCGAGGTGCTGGAGAGGGTGCAGAGAAGGGCAGCTAGGCTGATTAGGAGTCCTGAGACCCAGCCTTATGAGGAGAGGCTGAGGGAGCTGGGCCTGTTTAGCCTGGAGAAAAGGAGGCTGAGGGGAGACATCATTGCTCTCTACAACTACCTGAAAGGAGGTTGCGGTGAGGTGGGTGTTGGCCTCTTCTCTCCCTAGTGACTAGCAATAGGACAAGAGGAAATGGGGTCAAGTTGTGCCAGGGGAGGTTCAAATTTGGAAAAACTTCTTCACAGAAAGAGTGGTGAGGCACTGGATCAGGCTGCCCAGGGAGGTGGTACAGGCACCATCCCTGGAGGTGTTCAAGAAACAGGTAGACATGGTGTTTTGTGAGATGGTTTAGTGGTTACGGGTTGTAGGGTGGACGGTTGGACTTGATGACCTTGAAGGTCTTTTCCAACCTTGGCTATTCTGTGATTCTGTGACTCATGCCTGGAATAACAATTAGGAGAGGCTGATTGATTTATAGCTGCTACACTTGCTAGGTATGTGTAATGTCCACAAATGTCTATGGAGAAGACAACCCTAGAGAAAACTATATTAACATACCCAGCCGGCCTGATGGATTTGTGGTGTAATTGAGCCTTCTGTGCATGTGTGTTTTGGGAATGTATGAGCTGTCCCTTTCATTAGTGTTGCTGTTGAAGTTGTTGCCTGCTTCTGTTGCACTGCATCCTCCCGTATATGTCAGAAGTTCAACCACAAAATGCACTAGTGTCTTGTTCTCCTGTTCAGGTGGGGACGATCACTGCCTAGGGAAATGCAACAGCGGTGATGGTGCTTGCTGCATTGAGGCATGCAACACGAGGAGAATTTGCATGGGTACCTCCCTGTTCTTGCATCTTTCCACCTTCTGCATGCTTGGGTCTCCCAACAAGTATGGTTTTCAGCAAGATCATACCCAGGTACCTATGACATCAGATTGTCCTGTTTATGCTTTTAATGCAGAGCTTTCAGTTAACTGTCTTCAGTGAGTTAACGGAAGATGATCTTTAAACAAGATGCAGCACAAGGTAGTGTGAGAGAGGTGTACCTATTACATATGGTACTTGTTAGTCTGCTGTGGTTATTGTACCATCATGGTGGCATAAGGGGAATTGTATCTTAAGTTCATTATTTTAGTCCTTCCCGGTTCCCCAGATTAGAAATGTACCTCAGCTATGTCTTGCACCCAGAAGGAAAGCTAAACCTGCATCTATCCTTCATTTCTGCTGCCTGAGAGCTGTAATCTGAGAGAAGCCTGGCCAAGGAGACCGGTGCAGACTCAGGGTCCCATAGCCAGGATCAGAACTCCACTGTTCAGTGGAATCAGACAGCCTTATACAACTCAGATGTCAAAATCCTAAGATCTATTTGGGTAAGCTCTCCTGACAGCTAGCTGCACCTTTTCACTTAGCCAATACTAATGAGAGCTCTCGGATGTGACTTTAGGGTAGTGATTACATAACAGCTAATTTTAAAAAAGTATTAAAGAACCTTGCTGAAGTAAAACTAACAGCTCCATGGCCATGGTTGAATGTGTTCATTATGCAAAAACAATTTTACCCAGGACCAGATGGACACTGAGTGGGGCAGGCACAGGAGCTGCGCTACTGTTTGCTGCCATGGTGAGGCCTTCTGAGCTCCAGGGCAGAGTTGGAGAAGTGGAGAAGCATTACAGGAACTTCAATTATTTTGCATTAAATGTTGTAATTAGTATTAATGTAATTGGTAAAAAGTTGTGCTGCAGTTGTACCCACCCTGCAAAACACTCCAGGCACAGGCACAGCGTAAGAGAAAGCATGGAAGCAGCAATCCCAGGCTGGGCAATAGGAAGTCAAAAGTGAAACAGGGCCCCTGGGGCCTTTGAACAACAGGCAGGCATCTGGGTAGTACTGAAACACCAACTTTGGGAGAAAGCTTTATGAACTCGAACACTTTAACTGCTGGTGTCACGATGTGCCAATCTTTTCAGTTTTACTTGTTTACTGGAGGTAAGTTCATTAGAAGTGACACAGTGTGAACACAGTGACAAAACAACAACAGTGAAGGAAAAGCTGCAAGGGCAAATAGTTCAGGATAACTGTTTTATCCTTTGTCATCTTTCTATTTTTTTATTATTCAGCAGGCTGAGGGCCATGTTCTGCTCCTAAACAAAACAGGACAAACCAAGCTGCACTGCAGACAATCAATTTGCTCTGGATTCTCCATGCTCTGGTTAGACTCGGGGTTTGGGTATAATTAAGCACTCCTTAAGAGAGTGGTGGCACATTAAATATATGGGCATGTGTGTGTCAGGATCCTTGCAGAAGGATAATCCTAGGACACTCCAGGATTAGCCTCCAAGCTGCAGCCCTGGTCAGGTCTTTATATCACTGATTTCTATCATGATTTGACTCAGGATCAGCAATTAAACCAGCAACAACAATGCTCTCGATCTTCTCCCCCTCTCACCCAGGTAGGGAAGGAGAGAGACAATGATGGAGGGAGACTTGGCTGGATTGAAAACTAAACTACACAGCTTTAATTAAACACTAATGACAAAAGAAAATATGTACAACGATATACAAGTATGTTCAGGAATGTGCAAAACCCTATTGCCTCCCCTGCCCCCAGCAAGTCCCACAGCACTCTCCTTAGCTGTGAGCAGTCCCAAAATGTCCTGGACTGCTGCCGGAGAGAGAAGCAGAGGAGACAGGGGCTGAGGGAAGAGTTATGAGGTCAGGAATGCATGAGCCTAGGGATCAACAGTGATGGATAGATGGAGTCCTCTCTGGACACTGGCCATCAACAGAAGAGAAGGGAAGAAGAAGCAGGAAGGAATTTGTCTTCTGTGATCTCTGACCTTACACCGAGCTTACATAGATATATGGAATGGAATATCTGGGCAATTTTGCTATCCATCTAATCCACTCTTCCCTACAGGGGTTACAGATATGACTCTTCTCCTCCCTGTAACAGAAGAGGCTGCAGTTTCAACACGTAGAACAGTGACCTTGGCATCTCAGCAATAGCATGAACATTCCAGCGTTATCAGTCCACTAGCTGTAAAACTTGCTGATAGTTTTCTATCTATAGAGCTCACTGAAGGAAAAAAAATCAGAAAATGGAAAATTGGTTTCGTCCTGGCTCAAACTAGGACATTCCACCCCTTATTCCATACCATATTGTGACATTCCAGATATATAGTGTTTGTCTCAAACAATCCAAGAAATAGACAGTGAATTTGGACACTCAGGATGCCTGGTGTTTATCCTGAGACATCTGAGAGGTAAACAGGACTTGTTGCTGGACTAAAGAGATGTCTCAGCAACCCACCAAACCTTTTACTCCCCTGTGATGTGTACTGGGGAATGTGGTGTGGGACATACTGAGATGGAAGACAAAGGAACTCTACAGCTGGTGCTGGAGCAGAATATCCAGTGATAACCAGGCCTTGAGATTTCATGAAAACTACCAACTTAACAGGAAAAGATAGTGACAGTTTCAAGTCACCTCCTAGGACCGAACCTCTACTGCAGTAAACTAATCCTGTGGTGCCGAGTTGTCTCAACCTCCTGTTTACTGTTGATCAGTGGCTTATCTTATTAATTAGCCAAACAAAGACTATCTGCAGGACCTAGTCCTGGCACCGTATGCCCCCCCTCCTATCTCTGAGGCACGAGAAGATAGAGGACAGGGAGAAAGGGGGGGGAGTGGGCAAAAACTATAAAATTTTGGGACACTATGTGTGCAGAGAAGCTCTTCCCTACTGCAGCACTTCCCCACCGAAGCGATTCCCCACTGACAACGTCACTGGACTGTGGTGGTAACTATTATCTTCCTAATCTCTGTAATTCTGCTTTCTCCTTCCTTTTCTGTTTCTGTTTTCCTCCCTGTCCTATCTGCTCTAGGGACTTTGCTGTGTAACTCCAATAAAGTTCAGTGTGCACGTGACATCTGACCTCGTTTGTGTCTTAATTTCACCATTTGGGATCACCTTTAAACCTTTTCACAGGTCCTGCTGGACAAACGGGTGCAGCTGCTGTGTGGCTTATACCAGGAGAGGGAAGGCAGAGTCCAGCTGGCCCAGCCTCCCACTGTGGTGAGGAGTGTCAGAAAGCAAGGGGGCTCTGCCCCATCTCTCGTGAGACCGCACACCAGCCCCAGTGTCTGTTTGTGCACCTTTGCTTTGTCCTGGCAAGATCATAAATAATTGCCACATATCTGAATATCGGATCGTGACACATATATATTACATGTAGGCTCAAACCAGGACACTATCCTAATTGTACTACAGCCTTTGCTAAATTCTCCAAATCCAGTCACTTTTCCAGTGATGCTGGCCCAGGATTTTTGGGCCCTGAGTCAAAAGCTCTCCAAGAGACATCAGCCCTACTAACATCTTTAGAGGAGCCACATAAAAGATGATCTCCCCAGGTCCCCCAGCTCTTGTGCCTCCAGCAGAACATTAGCTGTACATAATTTCCAACTGCTCTGCCCTAGGAGAGCCCTCTGCTCTCTGCCTCCAGGGTCCCAGTAGCTCCTCTCCCTCCCATAAACATGTTTTTTCTGGCTCTCTGGTAAGGTATGGGGGCAGTTTTAGGATTACTGACAGTGACCTCAGACCAAAGCCTGAAATTTTTGTGGGAATTAATATATATTGCAGACTGCCATTGATGAAGTATAGAATTGATGAGGCCTTATAAAGCATCTCAGAATGTTCAATGGGTGGTTTGCCCCCCAAACATCCTCTCACATAGTATATAAAATTTTCCCTGAGCCAGCAGGGGAATGAGACTTTATTACACTTTCCTTTCTGTGTAAATCTAAATTTCATTTCATCATATATAATTTAGAAGATTCTTATCATCATTAAAACCATGTCTGAATATGGTATAATTAGTTTAGAAGTTTCAGTGTGAATTATATTTGTAGGATAAAAAAATCCATATGTTCCTCTCATAAATTAAGTAGTGCCCAAGTTCTATTCCTTTTTTAACCACTCCAGGGCAAAGGGGAAGAGGTGTGAAAGAGAAGCCCCTAAGAAAGAATTGAGGAGCATCACACCTCTAAGGGATGCCAGAGCCTTTTGTCACCTTCAGATCAAAGAGCTTGTTGCTGTACACAGCTGCATATCACTGTGTATGATTTCTGGGTGAGTGCATTTAATTTGTTTTCTTACTTGGAACGAGGAGTATGAGGTCAAATGATACATGCTAGATGATGACCTACACCAGAATTGGTCCTAAAAGATATTTTCTAAAAGGATCTGGGGGAAACTCAAAGTATTAAACCTCAATTATAGTGTCACTGCTTCATATATGTCATAGTTAGACTGCTTGAAATAATTTATTAGTAAACTCAATCATTTTCACCAGCCAGTTTAGGGGAGGTAAATTTTAAGTACTGGCTCATCTTAAATCGTGGGTGTGAGATGCTTGTGGTACAGTGAATTGCAGAAGGATGGTTTATAACAGTCTAGTTACCTTTGAAGCCAAATTGTACTTAACTAGCTGGGGAAAAAAAATCATCACTGAGAAAATTTAGAAAATAACAGTTCTTAAGCCAACCTGACATTTGTTGTCCTCCTTTTGAGAAAACTATCTGAATGATAGAGCTGTATGAAAACCAGCTATCAGAGTAACATGCAGATGAACTCGTTAGCTGCTGTTCTTGTAAATGATCCACAATTGCTATCGCCACATTCACAGGATAACAAAAAAGCCACCTTAGCTAAGTGAAGAGAAATTAAATTGACCTGTTCCACACTCCCAGTCATTATGCTGTTAAATACTTTGTAGTTTGGTTAGGTGTCACAAAAAGGGAGAATATTAGCCTGGGGAAACATAATGATAGTTTTGAGTGGTTCATTAGTGTCCTGCAGTTCCAACTCCAACAACTGATATCGTTAAAAGTTGAAATGGGTAATTATTAAAATTTCAATGTGTTGTTGATATTATGAAACAAAGGAATTCAAAGCAGGCTCAGAATGGTTATTACTTTTATTTAGATCCATTATTAGTAATACTAAAACTTACAAAGAGCTATATTCAGTGTTGATGCTGCCATACCTGCTTTGTAAATCTCCAAACTAAGCAAATGTAAAGCACACGTACTTTCCTTTCCTTGGAAATTAACTGAAAGACAGCACCAAGCCTTGTCATGGATAGTCCTTGCTTGTAGCATATCATTTTTTTACATTTGGTTAGAAAAGAGAGGGAAAGCAAGGTTTATCAGGGAGCAAGGAAAGCTGCCCCAGCAACAAGGAGTTATTCACCTCTGAAGCATCTTTTGTTGGCACAGTATAAGCAGTGAAGGTTGATTGCTCTTCAGTGTCCCCCGTTTACATGGTGATTAGCATGAAGTAACTGCTGCAGTACCAAGGCACCAGAAAAACAGTGCAAACCTAGTGTCTGCTGCACAGTCAGAGCTGATGCACATTGGTCTTGTACTGGTGACCAGTATAAGCATTTCATTTTTTAGCAGACAAAGGGAGAGGGTCTCGCCTTGCAACTTCTGTCTCTGTTTTCTTATTCTGACAACAGTTGCCAAATGCGTGATTTTGAACGCAAATGTTTTATTTAACAACAAATGTACTTCTCTGATCACAGAATTAGATGCTGCATCTCTCACTTTGTCTAATTTCTACTGCCAGCATAAAAAACAGATTTCATGTATTCATGCTATTCAGTTCTAGTTTATTTGACTTTCTGCAGTCCAGAGCACTGGCCCTTATTGCTGGCATCACACCAGCTGGTGTCCTTGGAAACCATCTGTGTGAAAGTGCAAGATTACAGGACAGTATTAATTAAAAAAAAAAAGCTTTTTCTTTGACAGTGGACTACATTTGGATCTGGTATAAAGGTGTGAAAGAACATACTAGGGTATCCACACTTACTCCATGCATAAGTTTAGACCAATGGCTCAAGTTTTTTCTCATAATATTTTCCTTGTCAGAAATATATTTTTCTTTGCAATATTAATGCAGCCTCCTTGAAATCAGAGACTTTCATACCCTGCTGTTATAAACACTGTTACCTGAAAACAATTTTCTTAATGTCTTAAACATTTTTCAGTTATTTCAACAGTGAAGATGAGCAAAGTGCTCAGGTTTTCCAAGATTCACCTGATTTTGGAGGGAACAGCAAGGAAACCTGTAAAATCAGTTGAAGTTCACAAACTTGAAAAAAAAAAGAATGTTTTTCCTCATTTTATTCCTTGCCAGAAGTGACTCATATTTCTTAAAATTCATTTGCTTTTTAGCAAAAAAAAAATTTAAAAAATCAAAAAAATCTTGTTTTTAAGATATTAGCAATAAAAAAACCTCATCAGATGCGTTATGTTTTGAAAGCTCACTGAGTGGTCTCCTTAGGACTATATTGAGAATATGAAAGAAAACAGCTTTTTTCTTTTTATAGGTGTCTGGGCTGATTTTCTGGACTGAAATAAACAGATCACTCTTCTTTAAAAATCAGTGCACATCGTCATAACCCCAACTTCCAACTGTTTCTCCCACAGTTATTACTCACATATCTCTCAAAGAGAAGGCTTATATGCTTGGGACTACAGAAAGGAATGTTGCTGAAATAGGTGAAAAGGTGGGAACAAAAAAACTAAAAATCTAAGTACAGAACATTTATTCTCAAAGAATGAATGTATAATAAAATAGTATTTCCAGTTTTAGCTACTCCACCCATTGCACAGGTATAATGTACATGCAGTTGCTTTATGACAGTCATCAATGCATAGATTTTTAAAAAGGAAAAATGAGTAAGAGTTTGAGTAATCCATAATATATGAAACTAAGCCCATTTGAGCATTAAGACTTTTAAAGTGCTCTTCAGCTAGGAAAGGTCTGTCAAATGTACAGAATAATTCTACAATTTTTCAGAACTTTAATCTGGAAATGTGCAATATTATATGAATCAATTCAAAATGTCTGGAGTGTGTCAATTTTTGTGGAAGATAATACCCCAACTGCCACTTCTGAATCAAAAAATGTAGAAAAAGTAGCACTTCAATCCCAAGACAGACCAAAAGATTAAGACTGACAGTCATGAAATTGTGTCTTCTGAAAGGGGAAAATTACAAATTACAGTGATCAGTTGTTCTGCTGCGGCAGCCAGGGCATGTTAATCACTTGATGTTACCAGGAGTGTCTCGTAAGTGCTGCCTGCACTTCAAAACCTCTTGGAGGCAACAAAGAGAAGGGTCTACTCTGCTATCCTGTATAGGAGTCTCCTGACTGTACAGAGCCTTGCACCAGTGGAAGTAAGGAGCTTTTCATGCCTTGTCTCTTTTTGGCTTGCCTGTCAGCTATAGCTAGCTCATGCAGAGTGTGTCGTGCCTTGTGTCTTCCCTTTTTGTTGACTGGGGAAGGGTATGTGCTTGCACGTTTTGAGTGAGAGCGAAGGAATTCAAACCTGACCTGGTTGTTGGCTTTTGACTGATTTCCATCTTCATTTTCCATATTGGAGAAAAGTAGGTAATATGTACTCTGTTTACCTTCCCTCTTGAGAGGGACCAAGAAAGGAAACCTTTTTAAGTAACAGTTGCTGTAAAAGTACTATACCGTACAAACATGTTTGTCCATGGGACTGGAAAACACACGAAGTTTCACAAAAACACAGTCCAGAAATGGAAGCAGGACATGACTGTGTCTTTACTCTTTCTTTTAGTGAGTTTAGGTTAAAACAGCACTTCTAATTAAGTAATACATTGCTAATAAAGCTTATAAAACCATCAAATGTGTAACCATGATTCCTTTAAAAAGGGCTGCTCTTTGACTTCCCTCAAATACACATCACCACCATTCCACAAAGCCTGTTTCCTGTGCTTGACTGCTCTTTGTAGGCTGATCCCAACTTTTTTTGGCTTCAAGTGGGGTTTAATGAATCACACCTCGGGGAAAGAGAGAAGGAATTAACCTGCAACTTCCCTCAAGGGCCCACAGCCAGCTTGTAGGGTAAAGGAGAAGCTGAACCTTGCCACCACTTTACAGGTGAGTGGGTAGAAGTTTGCGAACGTGTGAGGCGTATGGCCCTGTACTGCACCAGGGCATGGGATGAATGCACAGGAGACAGGAGACTAGTTGACTTTCTGCTTTGCATCCTCCTTTGGGCCCAACCACCAGCCTAAGGGTAGGAGGCCCTATAAATATCCCTGGAGCTGCTTCAGCCAGTGCATTAGTATTACTTGAGTCTTAGCTACATTTTTAATATTTTAATTAAAAGATTAATGAACAAGAATTTAAGGACAACAGACAGCTACCCAGGCAATTAGACTAGGGAATATTTTCATGCAGCTTCTATGGCATTCCATTGATATTTTTGTTGTTGAAAAATAATACTTTTAATTTCATCTTCATAAGTTTGGGTTGTTAGCATGTTATAGCATTCTGCACATGGTGATGACTGCGTAACTAATGGCAGGGTTTCAAATACAGGGCAGGTCACCCTGTAGTTGTCCTTGCCCTAGGCTATCTGCCCAACATCTTGATCAGCTTTGAGTCACCTGCTGCAAATTTCAGCCTAAGACATCAGAGCTGGTGCTGGCCACTAAGGAGGGCCTGTGGAGGTACTCCCTTGCCTTGCTGCATCAGCTCAAAAATTTCTGTAGCTATTTGGGAGGAAGATGGAGAAAAACTATCTATAGCATAGGCTATTGCATATGCAATATTCTGTGTACAAAATTGTACAAAACCTCGATTGTACAAAAAAAAAAAGAGTTCAAAAACTCTACATGCAGCACAAAATATTGTATATGCATTTGAGAAAAACTCTAAACAGATTATTGTATATAGAGCTCAGCCCTGAGCCACAAGGCATTAAGATTGTCTGGAGCAAAACTTCAGCTAGTGTAAATTCAGATAACTCCACTGATACCTCTCAGCATAACTGAGTGGTTCATGCCAACAGAGCACCTGAACAATTTTTTTCTCATTTAAATGCTTTCAGAAGTCAGAAGTTGTTTCTAGATTCAGAGCATTTATCACAAAGGACTAATGTCAGAAGCTGTCAGATCATGTATGCGCAGTGAAATGTCTAGTGAAATGTTAGCTCTACAGCCTTGACATACATTCCAGCAGTAGCTTTAAACTAAAAATTTTCAGAACAGGATTTATGAAAGACTGATTGGGACTTGTCATGAGTTTGAAGTTAGTGTAGCTACATTATTTTGCTACTTCACCTCTGTCAAACCAGAGTAACAGAACAGTAGAACCACTTTGACCAGGGACTAATCGATAAACTAATGCACATATTCTATGTCTGTCTTCTTAGAAATCCAACTATTCAAGTGGAAATTGTATTTCCATTTAAAATTCTATTAATGTATTATATTGCGATAAATATATTTTCATTAATTGCGATCCCTAGTCTCTTTCTTTCACTCCTATTGCCTTTTTTATGGTGACATTTTTTCTTGTCACGGAAAGGCCATGACATTTCAAGGTGTTCACTTCCTGAAGCACGGCTCCTCAAAGTAATGAGATTCAGCTGATCTGTTGGTAAAAAGCTGCCACAAGTGAAAACAAGCCCAGCAAAAGTAAAGCTCAGAAGCATCAACTCCTAGTCACTCTCGATGGGCTAAAGCTGCCCATGATCTCCGTGTTATTACAAGATTGCCCGTAAAGGACAAAAGAAACATGATGATATGTCACTGACTGCTATTGTTATTGAACCTCTGTTTTCAAGCATCCTGTTAATTTACATAGTGATTCAAACTCAGACAAACTTTGCTTCGTTTGAACCTTAAACAATGTTGCATCAAAAATCAGTGTAAAGAGATTTTTGATTTCTTAGCAAGCATAAATAGATTTCAGATTACATGTGCTACTTGAACTTTCCTGACTGAAATTTTTAGATTTGGCCTGATTCAAAAAGCTGGTTGTTTTCTGTCCCAGTTTTCTTATTGCAGAAAAATTGTAGATTTTCCATTTTGATTTAGAAGTGTTTTGCATACACTTTTCACCTAGAAAGGACTACATCATATTATTCTGAAAAACCATGCTCAGCCCAGGGCAAGTCTGAAACTAACATTTCTATCTTTCCTTTATGGCAATGTATGCAGAAGTGGCAAACCATCTTCTGGGAAGAGAAATGTGCTTTAGTCCTTTTAACCCCTACACAGCCTGCTATCTAGTAATATTTGTTAAATAATCCTTGCTGTTAATTTCATTGTGTCTTCTCAAGAGGAGACAGAATTTGACCTATTACATATTATAGCTTAATACATAGTCTATTCTACAGTACGTATTTGTGGGAAACTTCGGCTGGTCCGAGGGACTGGAATGCAAGTTTGAAGTTACCCTTGAGCAGACAACCATGCCCTTGAGGAGGCCTGAGAATCTTGAGAAGAGCTGAGTAAACAAGATAAGTGACTGCCAGGTGAAACATCTGCTGAACCACCAGATGGGACATGTAAAAGAAGTCTATCAAAGTTACAGCAGACAAAGTTGTCCAATTGTGGACTGTTGATTTTTTGCTTAACCAATGAGATGTAGACACACATGTATAGGAGAGGATAGAAAAAGGCTTGGAACAATAATAAAGTGGTCTTTTTGCACACAAGCTTGTGTCGTATTCGTCCCAACAACAACATGTATTGTAGCCTGCTCTCTTTTAGCTGCTGTGCTTTAGGCTCATAATTTTTCTTTTGATAAATTTTACAGTTTACAGCCCATTTGAAAAGAAATAAATCTGTAGCATGCACAGCTTGAATTAGTTAGTTTGTCTTTGAGCTCCCAATGTCATAGTTTGATTGGAGTCATTCTGATATCCTTGCTTTCAGCAGTCTTTATTTCTGATATTCACCAACAGAACAAATAAAAATGTTTAACAAATTTCATGTCACTGGTAAAATTGTTTTTTTTTTTTCATAGATTGTGTTTATATTCTTTTGTCTGAGAAGACAGCAATATAAAACCAGAAGTTCAGAATTTAGGAGGGCAAATCTCATTAGTGGAGATTGGATTGATTTTTCCTGAAGGATATGACACAGTCATGCTCTTCCTGACAGCTAAAGCATTTTTGTCACAAACTTCTAAGTGTATTAAAAAACCCAAACCAAACCAAAAAGCCAATGGACAGAGTGAAGCATGTGCTTTTCTGCAGGCTCTCATTTTTGTAAATTTTAACCTATTAAAATGTGTTTATCTGCTTTATGCTGCTCCATTCCTTAGCTTTGGCAGATAGCAGGTATTGATTTTTAGGTGATAGCACAGTGCTCTTCATAACCTCAGATCCAGTCCTCTACTTGGGCCAAGCTTTGGCTGGAAGGCCGCTGCCTGCAGCCTCAATTAACCTGCCATGAGTTTCTCCTGCTGCTTCTGCCCACCTTATGTTCAATTTTCATTAAACTAACCAGCAGTAGCTTCTCCCATTTATTTAAATAGAAAGGAGGGTGACTGAAGCTCAGGGTGTGTGCAACAGCCACCAGTGGAGCACACAGACAGATGTGATCTTTGTGAGCTGGTTATGCATTTGAGAAGGAAAGCCAGTGGCAGAGAGCATCTCACAAAATTGGACTCAGCCTGGCAAACTAATAGAACTGACTGAAAAAGCTGCAACCTGACACATGATTTTTGATGCTGATGGTTTCTCTGTGCACACCTGCACAGCAATCAGAAGGCACAAATGGAAACTGTTTGCTAGGGTGCTGACATGGTTCCTCTTCTGTAGTATAACTCCTTCAAGCATCAGGATGTTCTCTGCTAGAAATGTATGCACAACTCGCATTTTAGTTGATGTGATGGAAGGGAAACTGATACATTTTTTTCTACCGTCCATAGAAGATATATTTAAACTGGCTAGGCTTCTCTTAACCTAGTTAAATTAGAAGAAAGTAATGGAGGGTGTGAGAGTATTAGAGGTTTATTGAATAATTTATTTCTCTCTCTGTGTGTCTGTGTATTATACACACATACATACAGCCATATTCTGTTCAGATAAAACAAACCAGTATGCCATTTTCTGCACTTTACTCTCAGTTGTTCAAATAAAATGTCTCTAAAAGTCTGAAAAAAAATTCTCCATGTGATTTTGCTTTTTGCATTTGCTTATTATTGATTTTTTTCATCTCTGCAAGATATGAAATTAACAATACCCACCACGTACTACAAGCAGACGTATTTTTAACTAGAGGATTTTTACCATGCAGTTCATGTAGCTTCCATTTGGACATTTGCTCTGCAGAGTCATTCTTACTACTCATACACTGTAAGTAGTCACGTATATATCTGCCTGTATATTCATGCAGATGCCAAAGTGTCAGCTAATTATACAGAGAAAGTGTCACTTGTTTCTTACAAAATGTGGGAACTTCCATAAGGAGTTCTCTAGCAGCTCTGCTTGTTCAGCCAGTCACAAGGGTTGGATGCTATTGAGTAGAGCCAGAACTATGGCTACAGCTTCCTAATGTCAGCAAGAGTGGGATGTCTCAAGTTGGTTGGGGTTTTGTTCTCCCGAATGAATGAAGAATGAATCAATTTAAAGTTTATTAGTACATCTTCCCAATCTGTGGCACATGTAATATATAACCTAAAGAAATATTTAGAAGTAATACAGCAAAGTAAGTACAGCAAAGAAAGCAGTAACTAAGGATGGGGTTGCTACTATGCTGTACTTGAAAAACATGTATATATTTATAATGAAAATAATAATGAAAGAATAATGAATAATAATGAAAGAATGATACCTGAACCAAGAATTTTCTCATACATTAAAGTAGTTTGAACTCAGTAAAGTAGTTTTACCTCAAATGCCAAAGCCAGGGTGCACTTTGTGAACAAATCAGCCCAGAGGGCTGCCTCCATGTAGCTTCTCTTCCTATTTCTCTTCTGACCAGTCTCCATGTGGCTTCTCTTTCTGTTCAAAAGCTACATTTTGGACTCCGTTTAAATTCATGGATAATGAGAAAATACATTAATTATTCATCTGTTGCCTGCTCTAGTAAAAATAGATTCCTAAGTAAAACTGACATGCATTGAGTGCTCTGGTGTTAGAAGGTCAGGAAACAGATAAGCAGGCCAAGCAGCAGACCACTGGGAACCCATTCCTTAACACTTTAGACAGAGAATCTCTAAACAATTCAGGCTGGAAGAGATTCAGGGGTTTTAGTCAATTTTTCCAAATTATTTCCTTATAGTCTTTTTATTCAGACTACCAAGTAAATGTTTACATGTTACGTCTATGCATAGAAATTTCCCACAGCTGGCAGTAGTTGTACCTCATTAGCAACATGGAAGGAAATCTACGGTGAAATATCAGAATTTAGAATTATTAAATTCAGCCCTGGATTATATTTTTTTTCTGAAGCCAATGGGAGTTCAAAACTTACAGCAAAACATATTGGAATTTTATAAGCAAAATTTACACAATGTCTTCTTTCCTGCTGGATTTATGTACATATTGTGAATAAATTAGACTAAACCACTGCAAGGTCACAGCATTTGTTTGTCTCTCTTTAAATGAGAAATGATCCCATTGTAAAATCAACGCAGCTCGCAGCCGTGTGAAAGGCAGGCTGACATTTTCTAAGTGACAGTAGTCATCCACCTTTGCTTCTTTTCTTTCTTGCTTAAGGTCTTTTTAGTTATAAAACCAGCAAATTATGAGAATGATATTGAGTTTTATTATTTTATTAATCATGTGTCAACAATCAACTGGATGTTCAAAATCCTCTTTCCCCAGGTAAAATCAATAATGTTGTTTTTAAAATAATCATCACATACATTGGTGTATATTAGAGGAAAGTAAGATTGAAAGTCCTGAAGACTAGGGGTTTTTTCAAGTAATTTATAAGACCATACCTCTTATATAGTAGTGACAGTAGATAATTATTGCTTTTATTTGAATTGTTATTCAGTTGAATAATATTTAATAATATTTAATTATTATTATGGATTATTGTTTTTCTTCATAGTTTTTTTGTACAATCATCAGGACTTCACAAAACAAAGAAATGGTTCTGTTTTAAGCCCTATGTTTTGTACAGAATTAATGAGGCATGCCAGTGGAAAAACTGGAAAATGCTGTAAACAGGGTGAGAAAGATTCATTGTCTGTGACCAGTTCCACCTCTAAAACAATTGGAAGTCCATAAAAATTGCACATTTTTGCTGTATGCATTTCTTATGAAATCTGCTTACTTCAAAGATGAAGATTAAATACCACAGACTAGGCAATGTCTAATGGAACACAGCGGTTCTTATATCCATGGGACTGACTCAGAAACATCTCAGGATAATAAATGAGATATGGAGCCATGATTTCCAGGTCTGGTTCTAAGAATTATTTAAAAGTTAGTTCTTTAACTTTTTTCACATTGTTCATATATACATAAATGTCTACAGACCTATATTGCATCCCTTGCTAAGGTTTAGCTTTCCATGCTGAAGAGTTCCAGCCTTATCAGACTCACTTTGCACTGAACATACTACAAGTCTCTGCATTTTCACCTGGAAGGAGCAGCGGGTTCATAACTGCAGTAATCCACAAGTGGAAGCACTAAGGGTTTGTGCAAAGACTGAATAATGGTTTTTATCATGAAGGTTTCCTCTTCTTTTTGCCATGTCTTTATAATTATAATAGCAGTAATAGTATTTATTTCCTAGTAATTCATAACACCCTATTTAAACAGGTACCCACTATTTTGGAAAGATTATGTTTTTGCTGAATTTGGTCACTGCTGTCTGTTGAGCACATTTTCTTTAGTCATTAATGAACTCAGCCATCTATCTTTTATGCATGGACTTTTTATACAAAACACTTGGGACTTTTGAAGAGAGCCCTGAACATCTGCTGCAGTCAGTCCCAGCACTTTTCCGTTGTGGAGTCCTCTCCCAGCCCAGGGACTGGGGTTGCTGTGGTCATTTCCAGTTGTTCAGACATGTTCCCCTCACCAGTTAATTAGAGGCTCCTAAGGTAATTTAAATGTTACTTATTCATACAGGAAGAGCTAAGGCATTATCTTGGATAAAATAAGCAAATAATATTCTGAGAAAATACAGGGTCTATCATGCCTTATATGGCTTGGTTTTTTTTTGTTGTTTCCTATTTATAGGGAGATATCCCTAAAGACTTCTACTCAGTGAATATCTTTCAGGGTTAAGTCAACACTAATAAAAGCTCATTCAAAGATGCTGATTCTTGAATTGAGTCTCAGGTGACTTTTCTTCATGAATCTCATTTAGTTCTGTGCATTAGTCAGTAATATATGAAGAGAATACTCTGAAGAAGTGCAATACCTAGGCTGGCATAAATTAATTATTGAGAATTGCCTTCACAAAGTTTAATTCTCTAGAATATAAACAAGTAAGAAGAAAATCAATGTATGCAACTTGTTCATTGCACAGAAGGAGGAAAGATATTAATGGATAAATGGACCCATCTGAAGCTGTGAGAGACGTCTGTATGCTTGCCTTCACTGACCCATCCTAAGCACTCTGCAGTAAGTCTGGAATATTTTCTTGAAGAAATTGCAGTACAGATAAAAACTCTCTAAGTGCTTACATTCAGATGTAGGTGGAATGATTTCTCATCATTTTTATGAAATTAAAGTCCTGGAAAAACTAGTATGCAATGACCTCTTCACAGGCTGCGTGTGCATGTACGCAGCGAGTGGATTCGGTGACGTACCTCCTGACCTTGCCTGCGCCAAAGGCAGAGAAGATGATGGTTTCACATATTCAGCTGCTTGATTTCCTTTCCACTAGCCATAATTAACATTTATTCAAGCAACATTAGGAAGAACATAAATATTGCAAAGAAGCTAATTACAGCATCCAAAACATCCTCCAAGCTATTCGTTTAATGAGGATGTGCTTCGTTCCTGCAATAGTGTAACATTAATTTCATCAAGCAATTAAACAAAACAAAAACAGACACAATAGAGGAAGATGTGTTTTTTCTCCTGTTTACAAGACTACTCACTTGCATTTCAGTAATTTCCTTGCGTAAAGGTGAGCAACAAAAGCTACGTAAGCCTATGAACTGAGATTCAAGCTTGGAGAACTTGCACTGTCAAAATTTGGACAGATTTCAGTAAATATATTGTCTTGGTATAAACTCGAGCTTGATCTTAATGCAAATATACATTTTTGTTAAAAGTGAAACTCTTTTTTTTCTAGGATAAGATTAGGAGGATTACAGTGATGCCCAAATCAGTTTATCTTATCCAGATATCAGGAAATGCAAAACTACACTGACGCTCTTAGTAAAAAGGCATTGCCTAAAATGAAATGCTACCTCGGGATTTGAAGTACTAGAAGATTGTAGCCTGGTAGGATTCAGAAAATGCAGCTCAGGGTGCAAATACGATTGCACGTGTAACCGTTACTGCTTTTACAGATGAAAGATTATGCACCAATACAAACTGAAGCATAGAGAAAAGTACTAAATGTGTTTTTTCTGGTAAACGGAAGATCAGAATTTTTCTACTTGGAAATTTTTCTCATCATCTTTGAAATCTCTTTTAATATGTTTTTGTGCAAATGGACTCAGCAAAAATTTTTAGTTTGCAGTATTAAAACAGGTATCACAAAAATGCAGAGCTCTTTCAATTGAAAGTAATGTTTCATTCAAGATGTATCTTTTTTTTTCCACTATTCTTAAAATATCCTGCACCATTCAACGGGTGTAGAATGGTTACAGGTATTTAACTCTCAAATTAGAAAATACTGTATTTTATTTCACAATCTATTAAATATTTAACAAGAAGGTATTAATTAGAATGTATAACAATTTAAAACCTTCCTCAGGCCAAGGCTCATGTCACTGATTCATTTATTTGAACCAAGATAGATAAGGGAGATACCTTTCAGCACTGATTACTTCCCATTTATGATAATGTCATCTAAATAAATCTCTTATGTTTTTAATAACAGAAACCAGAACCAAATGCAATTCCTTGATTCGGATTGTTTTTAAGCAACTCTTTTAATTGGATATGTAAATAGATACATGTAAATGTAGTAATACATACAAAATACAGGCTTCTTTAATTTATGTACTGATCTGATAACTGGGTTTCTGTTGACACAAGGATTGGCTCTGTCTCCAATCATATTAAGGAAAGCTTTGCAGCTTAATCTGATAGAGAAAATAGTTCTATTACTATGAGAATTGTATAGCGTCTTAGCATGCTGCTTGGCAAATTTTTCAAAATTTTGATGGCCTGTCAAAGTGTTCAGGGTGGCAGAGGACAGTTTGTAGCACATACAACTGATAAGAGTAAAGGCAAATAGCAGACAGCAATGCTAAGGTTAGAAATAAAAATTATCTTTTGTTTCACAGTAACAGCCCCAGCTCTTGTCTGGCAGCTCTACTCCATCACCCACCATTCACCCCCCAGTCAAAATCCACTCAAATGGTAAAAAAGAATTATTTTGGAAGATAACAATCTCTAATATTGTATCACTGTCTCACTACTGGACCATGATGTAACATTGCCTTTTAAACTCAGAAAAAAGCAACCAAGCAATAAGATAGGAGTGAATGGGGAGAAAAAGGGAAATAAATCCTAAAGCTAGACTAAGGGGAGATGCTGCCCTGAAGCGCTCTCAATACTGCCTCAGTGTTGGAGCAGAACCTCAGCTGGGCAGGATCTTCTAGAGGAAATAGTGAGAAAGCAAAGACAGTCAGGCATGTGCCTTTGGAGAAAGCAGACCCTGCTGCTGGGCTGGGAGTGAGGAGCAGGTCAGCAGCAGCCTGGGCATCCTGCTGGGAGTGGGCATGAATAGGAAGCTCAGGCACCTGCAGACTCCAGTAGTAGGTCTGATACGTTGGGGCTTGCTGCGTTTCAGGGGTGGCTGGACTAAGTTGTCCCAGTGTCTTTACAGATTTGAGGGCTGTGTGCTTTTGAATATCTAATAATGTAGTTGCCTTGGCTATTTACATGCGTAAAGAACAACTGGGAACAATGACTGTAGCTGTATTTTAAGTAAAATGTCTTGCTTAACACCAAATTAGGATTTTAATCCCTGAATATCACCATATTATCAAGCCGTTTCATACCATGGCACTTCATGTGGGTATTTAAGGCATGGGGAAAGTCAGGAATCTGTCACACTCCTGCAGGTGGGGGTCTTTCAGAAAACCCAGCGATCGACAGGTGCTGGGGCATTTAGTCACACATCCTCAGAGCCCTATGTCCCAGCCACCAACACCATGTCCCACATGCAAACTCAATGAGCTTTCACTCTCAGGTTCACCAAGTTGGGTGCAAATCTGTGTGAGATTTCCCTGCTTTATATCATGCCTTCCTGGAAGTGTCCAAGGCCAGGTTGAAATGGGCCTTTCAGCAACCTGGTCCAGTGGGAGATGTTCCTGCCCATGCAGGGGAGTTGGAAGAAGGTGATCTTTAAGGTCCCTTCCAAACCAAACCATGCTATGATTCTATGGTTCTTCCCTCCACATTAGGACTGGATGGGTGTTTGAATGCTCCATTTCAACACCCCCATGTCATCACTCTGACCACAACGCAGAGGAAGCAGCTCCTTTTATGGCCGCCATCACAGCTGGTATCAGGTCTCTCGGTGTTCTACGTGTGTTTTTTACAACACAGATTTGCCTTAAAGAGAGGGTTTAACAAAGGGCCTGGAACCTCCCAGCCTCTTGCCTCGCTGCCAAGCAGGGGCACCCACCTCACCCCCACGGGGTACGGGCGGGTCTGCCCCCGGGGTGAGCGCGGGGCTGAGTCACCGGCTGCCCCGCACACGCGGCTGCGGGTCCGGCCCTGGGGTGGCCGGTGGGACAGGGCAGAGGGGGCAGGGCGGCTGAGACGCCCGCCCTCGCTCGGATTGATGCTCAGCCACGTGTCAGGGAGGTTTAAAAAGTTTGGGGAGGGAGCAAGGGCATGGCCAGAAGAGCGGCTGGCAGGGAGGCAGCGCGGGGGGACACCGCGGGTATGGGAAACCTCTGCTACCAGCAGCCCCCCCGCAGCCACCCCTCAGCGCAGCCTGCGGAGGGCGGGGGATGGCGGGACGCTGCCGGGGTCCCCGCTGCTCCTCCTCCTTCTCCTCGCCTCCTCCATGGCAGCTTGCAAAGGTGAGGAGCATCCCCCTCGCAACTCCTTCCTCCACTGCCAGCCTTGCTATGCCTTTTTGTTTGTTTGTTTGTTTCTTTGAGGGAAGGTGACCCCAGCAGCCTGCTAGCCTTGCGGAGGGGAGGGGTGTGTGTGTGTGTAGGGGAGGATGGGCAGGAAAGGGGGAGAGCTGCCCCTGCCTGCGCCTGCCTGCCCCTGCCTGCCCCTGCCTGCCGCCAGGCTGGGCGGGGGTCTTGTGCTGGCTAGGAGAGAGGCAGAGATGCGCGGAGGCCCGCAGCTGCTGGGCATGGCTTCGGAGGGTGGTTTTGGAGGGGGGAGTTCCTCGTGTATCCCGGCAGGATTGCTCTGTCCAGGCAAAACTACACTCCAGCAAATTGGGGAAGTGGCTTTTGTTAAAAGAGGTTTCATTTTAAATATAATTTACTCTGATTTAAAAGCTAAAATAAACTTAATGTATCATGAAATTGTAGAAAAATGTAGGACCCTCCGGATGTCACTTAGCCCAATCTGAAGCAATATTTATTGCACAGGGAGTCTCTGAGAGTGGGGTTAAGTGGGAAAGGATAGTGCTGTTCAGCTGCTTTAGGCGCAGAGCTTGATTAACTTCATTTAATTTGAAATGTTGTCTGGCACCTGAAATTTGCTATTTTTGTAGCAGGGAACGCTTGTGAAATAAGCACAGCTAATGGGCTTTCTAACGAAACATACTCGCTCTTCTATTTTCCCACCCTAGATAGATTAACTAACTACTTATACCTTGTGAAGTAACATCACAAAATAAGTTGCTTTGCATGGAGTATTTCTCGTTCATATTATGTGTGTGTGAGTTGCTTTCATCAGGAGTTTTTGTTCTAATTTATTGGACTTTTTAATAGCAAGAATCAAAAAATCTAGGTACAGTATACTTAATATTCTGTTAAAAATGAATGCTGGAGATGTGAAAGAGGGGATGGAAAGGCAAGGAGGATAAGGAAGGGCAGTGGCACACAGTATTTCATCATTGTTCTTATAGAAGTTATTGCCAGGACCTTGTGTAGGGAGAGCAGTGGAGGGAAGAAAATGTAAGAAGTGAATCCCAGGTTGAAAAGTGACTGAAACTGTGCATCTGGCATTCTGCTACATAGAAAGAATTTGGCAGAATTGAAGGATAAGAGGACAGATGTGTCATGGACAGTGTCAAGTTTGTAGGAAGATTTTCTGCTCACTGTTCCTTTTGAATAGGATTGCTTTCCTCAATAGCATTTTCTTTTATTTTTTTTTTTCTCCCCTTTATGGTTATTTTGTGTTTATTACAAAATAACCTGTTGTTTTCCTGTGTGTGCTGTTGTGTATGTGTGTAAATGGATGAAGTCCTGTAGGGACTGCAGTCCTGTGCTGGATGGGGTGATGGAGGGACACCGCTCAGTGCTGGGAGGAACATAGTCCTGCATGTAAGCACAAAACAGATGGAATGGCACAGGAAATAAGTTTTGTGAGTAAGTGAGAAGGGTTAAGGAAACTTAAGGGATGGTGAAATAAGTTCTCCTCTGTCCAAAAGTTTATGGTCCAGGCAAAAGAAACAACACAAAAACAAACAATCCCCCCCCCAAAAAAAAAACCAACCCAAACAAAAAAAAAACCAAAAAAACCCAACCCTGAAAACCAACCCAAAACAAACACAAAAAACCCCAAGCTGTAATAATCAGGCTTTGCTGCCTGCTACTCTAAGCTTTACAGGCTATTGATTTCTTCTGCTCCCCCTGCAAAGCCTGGGAAACCAGGCAATAGCAGAAGCAGTGCTCAGAGACAGGCAGGCAAAGGTTTAATAGTGAAGGTGTATTAGTGCGAAGTGTTGCCCAGTTCCCCTCTTTACAACCAGGATAACAGTCCAAGGCAATACTCCAATTTGAATATAGTAATTTAAAAAGAGAAAACAAAGTAAAATAATTGTAGCACCTTAAATTTATTTGGCATTTTTACTTGAACTAAAACATCCAAAAAATCAAATTTTTCATTAGAAGCAGTTTTCTTGTTATGTGAACATCTCAGAGATTTAAAAAATATCCCGCTTCTACATAGCATGAAAGTAAGAGCCCCATCATTCTTTTTTTGAGGAAACAAGCATCCAGAATAATTAGCCACCTTAACTCTGTGGTTTTGAAATCCACCCTTTAATGCCTGGAACTAACTATTGTTATAATTATTGTTACTAATGGTACATGTAAAACAAATGGAGATGATGGGCTTTCATACCCTACTCACCTGGCCATTCTAGCTAAGTCTACCCACACCTCTTTTTTTTTTGTTTAATTTGGTTCGATTATTTGAAAAAAAAAATGTGACCACAGGTAATTATAGACTGTCTGGGAGGTTATAAAATCTCTTAATCTGAGGACTTTAAGAACAATGGTTAAACTGGTTAGGCATGGCTCATGGGCAGCAGCTTTGGGCAGAGGAATAAACTAGGTAACTTTAGAGCGTTTCCTGCAGTTTTCTAAGACTGTACAGATAAAGAACACCCTCTCCAGCACCTGTCTCCCTCCCAGGTGAGTTCCAACACATCCCCTCACTAATATGCTTCGGTGGTGTCTAGTGTACTCACAATTCGGTGATGCTAATTTGTTTATTTACAGTGACTCTAGTAATACATTGCTATTAGAATTATACTGCCAGGTAAAATAACAAAGTAGAAAGGTTGATATTCCTGGTGCTGAGTTGGGAGGGACCCAGAGTAGGGACCATGACTCCCATGTCTGCCTCCTGGGTGGACAGTGATGAAAAAAGGAGCTGCCCCAAGCCAAGCACACCATCACTGCAGCACTATGGAATTAATAACATATTTAATTTTCTAAAGGACTGAGCTTTTCCATATCACATATGCCAAACAGAGAAACAAAGCCAGTTACATATATACTGTGTATCACCTTCTCAAAAATACCATGTTTATATCAGGGGCATTATTCATATGTATGCATACATTACATAGCACATGTTAAATTCTTTAATTGTAACATACAAGAAAGAAGGAGGTAGGATCCATATTCACAATTTGCAATGTGTGCACTAGAGGTGAGCCAAGCTCTCAGAAAGCTCGAGGTTGTAGGTGCTGGAACGCGTTTTCCTGAGCAGGTCTTAGCATACAAAAGCTTCTGTGCCAATTTGTTTGCCTGCTGCCTACCACTGGCAACAGACTAATGCTAGCCTCGCTCTCAGTGAAACCTGAATAACTTCTGCACTGTTTGTTGCCAAGAGATGTGAGCATCTGTATCTGCTATGAACTTGTGAAGAAGGCTCCTGCTAACATAGAGCAGGCAGAGACTACTGGACAAACACCAGAACACCCAGGGCAGCACAATTCCACACAGCTCACAGACTTTGTATGCTAGGTATCATACTGTGTTCAGAGTTTTTATTTCAGTCACTGTCATGGGATACTTACACAAATTACCTTTGCTGTACAGCATTGCTAAGCACAGTTTGTGCTTCCAGGTGCACCGATGCCATCCCAACCACTTGAGGCAGATGAGGATTTGCAGCTGTGGAAAGAGGTAAGCATCATCTGCTGTATGGTATACTCTCATTTCCTCTGTGTCCATCCTTGATACTGTCACCTCACTCTCCAGTACTTCTCTTGTACAGAGTTCAGGTGCTTCTTCTTCCAGTCCTGCTTCTCCTGTACATCTCCAATACTGACATCAGCGAAGAGGTGAAACCACATATTTTCCAGGTTTTCTGAACAGTTGTTCCAGAAGAATGTTGAGGCTGGGTGTTGGGATGTGATTCCAGGAAAAGACTGTCTTGGCTCAATGGAGAGCTATGTTTGCCAACACTGTCATTTACCTGTCAATGGCCAGGCAGTCACTATCCCTGGAAGCAACACAGTGTCCTGTCTGGTAGTTCTATAGTCTGTACACAATACACAGGAATTGTTTCAACTCATCCAGTCTTACATCTTACTGCTTCTGTTCTGTACACAGGGCTGGGACACTATTTAATCCTATCCTGCCCTCTCAATTTACTAGGTAAAGGATAATCTACTGTGTCAATTAGCCCCTCTAACATTTTGCTGCTGATCGCTGTCATAACTTCCACTCTAATCTTTGAAGTGAGCATTTGTTTTGACTCTAGAATGGGACACATGTGTTAACACAGGCTCTTCCCTGCCCCTTTGGAACGATGGAGTGCCAGGGCATAACATGCAGAGAGTGTTTAGCCTGCAACTTGCATGCCCTGGCCTTGACATAACCTTCAAGTGTTCTGTTGATATTTAATTTTGTTGCTTCTGATAATATTAGACAGCAAGTGACTCACTAGGAGTACAGATGCAGACAGTAAATTTCCTCCTATTGAAGCCAGTACAGGAAACGCTTCCCTTACTGTCGGGTCCCCATAGCTCATATTGGAAGTATTGACTCAAAAACTGAAATATTTCTAGACTGGCACTTGAATGAGCCCTAGTGATATTTATCTCCTGAGAAAAAGTAAGACCCTGATACCTATAAGGAGTTTTTGAAAATTAGTTATTTATATTTTGGATTAAAAATGCTGTTTTATACATTTCCGCATTTCTTGGCAAGATTTGCTAGTTGCAACACAGGATTTGTCTCTCTGGGGACTGGAAACAAAGGCAAAGTTCCTATTGATTTTCATGAGGAAAAACGTATGCATAAGATACTACATTCTGTGTCAAATTACGTAATACAAACAATATAAAATATACTATTATAGCAATAATAATACAGGACTGGAGAGTGTGAGAGTGTCTAAGGAGAGAAAATTATATGCATAACTATATACACTAAACCTGATTAAAGAATCATACTGGTTCACTAGAGTTTCTTGGAGTGAAAAGAATCAGTTCTTCACTGTTTTTGCTTTATTGGTGGATCATTCAGGAAAAGCACTGCCTCTAAATGAACGTAGTTTTTTCCAAGCACGAGTCTTGAGTTGATAAATATGGGAACTTCATAACTAAGTATTGTGTTTCTTTACTTGTCTCTCACATCCTTTTACCCAACCCCAAAAAACTCACAAGCTCTCACCCTCAGGCCACGTTTCTGAGATAGGAGAGAGAATTACAGAAAAGGTGCATCAAGGATGATAGAAACTATTACTTTTTTATTTTTATTTTATTTGTATTATTTAAAAAGGAATTAAGAGAAACTGTGGCTTTTCTTCAGCCCTTGCTTTATCCATGCAGGTTTTAGCTGAGAGATACCTTGCCGTGCGTTGTGTTGAACACAAAGCAGCCTCTGGCTTGTCCTGCTACTGAATTACATTAGTTCTCTAAGAGTCACCTACAACTACAAATAAACAAACAAATAAATAAAAACAAACAAAAAAGTCCCTCACCAAGGAGAAGCAACAATTTTTTAACGTAGGCTTCCAAAATTATTTCAGCTTAGTTTTATCTCATTTACTGCTGATTTCTCCCTCTGCATTTTCTTACTCTGAAAGTAGTGAAGCTGAACTAATGCCCAGGGACGAACAGATGCAAGATGAAGGGAGAAGAGAACAGGGAGGATGTGTTACCAACCAAAACTATTTGAAAGGGCAATTCTATGGGCTATTAGCTTTCCCACTGTCTCTGCTAATGCTTTCTTGTAGATTGTCTCAAGAGAAATGAATCATCTCTTGTCTTACAGTACTCAGATATGCATTATTTGCTTATTGCTTTTTTTCATTTAATGTTTTCATTGGTAAGGAGTGCTGTTTAGGGCTTTTAACCTATAATAAAATGTTAAGACCTATTCCACTGCATACTCTATTTAAAAAAAAAACAAACAAAACCCAAAAACTCGCCTGTTCTTTATGCAGTCTGCGAACAAGATGATTGGCAAAGGTTTTTGTCATCTGGACAGTATAAAATATTCCATGGAAAAAAATAGTGCATACCAATGGAGGTTGCTATTGGTATAACTTTAAACTTATGTGATGAAAAGTTAAGCCTCTCTTTTCCGTTATTATTAAACTGGGCAGCTTCAGTTGGAGTACTGAAGATTTTTTTTCTTCTCCTTACAGAATACTTTGAGCTTTCAGTATTCGTAATATAATTTCCACAAATTCAAATGTCCTTTATTCCATTTCTTCTCACTCTCCAATTAATTACTGCTAAAAATTATTCAGAGGTACGGAATTCTTTCATCTTGGAAAAGAGACAACAGAAAGAGGATGTGATTAATTGTATATACAAGGTTATGTAGGAATCATTCATTGCTTCTTCCCCAAGAAGATCATAATAGCACTGAACCAAGTTAGCTTTGAAAAGACTTATCAAGACGAACAGAAGTGGTATATCATTGAAAAGACTTATCAAGACGAACGGAAGTGGTATATCGTGCAGTATTTAAGAAACTCTGCAGTGGTTCGGAGAGAGACAGGTCAAATTCACAGCACAGAAATCTACTGAGCTTTTATCACAAAGGATCTACTTCTGACTCAAAGTCCTTGTACTAGAGATTGCTGGTGGTTGGAGAGCACGAGTGTTGCGGACCGATATTAAAGGCTATAGAATGTCAGGATGCTTCCGCGACTTTTCTTCCCCCGCTTCTCGGCAGGGAGCGGAGAGGTTTGTAAATGGGACCGCCCACGTGGTCACTGTGGGACCGTACCTTAGAGGGTGGAGTGGGATGCTCCCCGACCATGCTCACAAAGACCAATATTTCACTTAGATACTAAGAGGTTTATTAAGGGTTACCACAGATTGAGGGACCAAGGTTCAGGGAGTTTATCTAGGTATATATCAGGGGTCTATGGTATTAGTAAGCACACTCCCCGCGGAAGAGGTGTAGGAAGGATTAATGTAAGGGAAGGGTAGGAAGTAAGCCCGGATAATATTTATCTGTGAGTGTGTGTGAGTGTACCCGTGTTACTCCCTTCCGTAGTGAAGATGTAATCAGCGTCCAGGCGACCAGCAGCGGTGGCGGGGCAAGCCCGCGGCGGCAGGGCGACCCCTCCAGCACTCACGGCACAGCAGTCACGGCTGTCAGGCACAGCGGGCAAGGCAGACACGGCTCCGGTTCGGACAGAGACCCTCCAGGCTCCGCTACGGGTGGCGAGTCCCCGGCTCTGCTTCGAGCGGCGGGGGGGAGACGGTTCCCCTGTGGGCAAGCACCGGCCCCCCCGCGCGCAGCTGCAGCACCGCCAGGTGGCTCGGTGGGTCCAGCGGCTTCACTGGCATAGCCCGCCTCCCTTTAGATAACATTCTCCTTTAGTATGTTGACTAAATGCCCAGTCTCTCAGAGGGGGCCTGCTATCTGTATTTCTGCCAAGGCTGTTTCAGTCTGTCCTTGGCTAAATCAGCAAGAGGCACTTGGCTGGCTTGAAAGGCATTCTGTTGTGTGGGGGGAGAACTAGTCCATTCCCCACAATGAGTTTTACTCAGCCGTTGGTCTTGTCTTAGGCTTTTCCTTGGGTGTCAACATTTGGCCATTTTTGGAGGTAAGATGTAGAGCTAAATGGATATTTGTTCTGATAAGATGAAATGGAAGTTGGAACTTCTTGGTTTGGTTTGTGTATTTATTTGGTTTGGTTTTGTGTCTGTGTCACATTCCATTCTGTGCTGAGGTGTCTGATTTCATCAATGGTGACTTTGAGTTTAAACCCCTTGAAATATACTGAATATATCTCTTACTAGTACTGTGATCTGGGAAGCACCTTCTTGTAAGGCTCCTCTTTTGCCAAAGAAATCAGTGCAAACCTTGTGTGTTGGCTGATTGGTGACTCACATGAATAGACTGGCACGCATAAGATGTGCTGGCACGTATCATAATCATTCCAGAGATGCCTGTGCCATACACCTGCAGGGATGCTGGAATCCAATTGGAAGAGTTGTGTTTGAGGACTGCTCATTGAATCACTTGCTTTAATTTTGGTATTTTCTTTGCAGTTTTGTATAATCTGAAATATCACAAAGAGATTTAAGTTCATAGTCCACACCCTAGATGCTTAAAATCATAATTTAAATTATGATTTAGTCTGAGAAGGGCACAAATAAGAGGAACATGAGGGGGGTAAGAGAATAAAGGACACAGATATCAATGTTCAGACCAAGCAATTATAAGATTATTTTTTTTATGTGATTAAGGTCTTTTTTTCCCCTTGAATACAAAATATTTCATGAATGTACTATAAGGGTTCCTTACAGTGGGCACGCTTGCCAAGCCTTTAGCTGCACTGAACTGTTTCTGAAAATATACATATTTCCTGGGTTTTTGTTAATCTGACTTCTTAAAGAAGGACGGTGTAAACTTTTACAGATAGAGGATGCATGTTCTGCCTACCTGTCCACAGATTCTCAGCCTCAGGTGAGTAAGACAGAGGTTACTTTGTTATTTTTATACTATTTGTTATAAGCAGTAGGACTGGAAATGCGATACCTGACTTCATGTTTTCTTTGCATTAGGTGTCCAGTTCACTGGAAGAACTTTGTTTTTTGGTCATGGGATTTCTCCAGAAGCCACAGGTAACACACATGAAAGACTACATAGCGTTTCCAAAAGCTGATCTCTCAGTGTGCCAGGGTCTACAACAAATTCTGAGGGCCAAGTATCTGAAGTGTCACTCAGTGCTCAAAGTAGTATCAGTTCTTACTCTGCAACGTTGTGTCCTAATCCAACACCTATTAAAGACAAGGAGACTCCAATGTTTGGAAAGAAATCTCCAGGTTGCATACAAATTTTTAGGTGTTTTTATTGCTCTAGATTAGATAAATGATGAGCTCTCAATGGAGAAAGGAATGTACTTAGGAGACTCTAGGGATATACAAAGGAGCATCCACTAAACCTATACATCTAGCAGAGAGTAATCAGTGCTCTCTACAGAGTTTGAAAAGAGTAGCTACACGGATAAGCAAAGATATGTATTGTATCTGTCAAGGAAGGATGATACTCCAATCCAGTACTGAAAAGTTTATAATGTGGTCAAAATTGTCCATTGCTCTTTTTTTTTAACAAATAAAAGCCTCTGTACTGATTATTATTCCCACAGGGCTTAGATGAAAAAGACAACACCAAAAGGGTAAGATTTCTATATATGTTTTATGATCACACTAAAATTGTCAAGAAAATCATAACACCCTTCCCCTGTTTTGTAGTAAAACCTCACTTTTAATTTTTTTGAACAGTTCTTATTTCATTATTCTAAGACTCATGACTCAGGCAACTCAGACATCAGGGTAAGTGTCATAGCACCTCCTTGTGAGTGCATGTGTTCTGGTACACAAAAACAAGGTAAAGTTCCTTTTTGCAGGAGTCTCTCCAACTGTATAGCAAGCTCAGAATGGGGAGTTTCGTGTGTAAGATAAAGAATGTGTTTTAATAACATGGCAGAGGATCATCAAAACTGTACAAGGGTGGAAAAAAACCGACCAAACATATGTGGAATCCCAACTGCATCTTAATCTTGTAGTTTCAACACTTAAGAATAAGATCAAATGCTAATTTTTTTTGTGGGACTGGAACATAACATATGCAGGGAAACAATGGTGATCTATAGAAGATGAGAACGTGACCATAAATATTAAGAACTCTTACTGATTTTAATTAATTATTAATTACATTGTGTATATTTATTTGTGCATGTAATAAATATGTATCAGGCAAAGTAGTATTTGTCACACTCAGATTTAGATGATATTTTAAATTAAAAATAGGATTTTCAAAAATAGCCTAGTGTTGTTGCTATAAAAATATTCTCATAAACCAAGAATTAAACTACGTGTGATCCACTCTCGCTTTTAAAGTGCAAACATAATAGGTTATTTCTGTGCATTAATATGATTTTCTGTGCACCATAGGATTTTAAGAAAGCTAAATGTATTCATGTTTTCTCATTTCCTAACAATCATTCTTCTATGCTAATATCAATTTTCTTCAGAAATATGTTATATATGGCTGATACTGGGGTCAGTGTTTGCATGACAGAGCTGCTCTGGAGGTTTTAATGCTAATCAGGGCCCAGTGAAATGAGATATTTGCGCTGCTGCTCCTGCTTGAGAGGTTACTGCACCTGCCTTTGTCCCCATCCTGAATATCTTTGCCCCACCTGCCCCCAGAGATCACTGCTTTCTCACTTCTTCTGGTTTAGCTGTTCAGTTGACTACTTTCTAGCCCAGTTCTCAGAGATACTAACTTAGGTGAGATGCATCATTACTTGGCTTTATTAACATCTCTCCACTGACTGCAAGACAGAGCCCAGGTGGCCAGCTGGGATGCTCTTTAACTCCTTCCACTCAAATCAGACTTCTTTTTTAGATATTATGATGCCACATTGCCTACCTTAGGCAGACAGTGCAAAATTGGCTCAAAGTAGGCAAGTTAGTTTTACTTTTTAAGTACATTAACACTTAAAATCTTGTTGAACACAAGGAATTTCATGATTGAAGCTTGTATTTTAGGTATAGAGCCCAATGCCATGGTTACAAATGTCACTTGAGAATGGTTCCCCCTTGCACACTGTTTTCTAGAAATAAGTTAATTTTTCTACCTGCGATTTAAGTTACTTTGAAGTAAAATGAACTTTTCAGTACAATGGAGATTGAAGCTGCTAACTCCCATAGTAGATAGCTGTAGAAATGTTAGTGGGAGTACTGTATGGAAATATTCTCTGTACCACTAGTAGAGGCTGATCAAAGTCTGAATAGTAGCAATTGCCTGGGCAAGAAGTGTGTAAACAGTTCTGAACTTTCAATGAGCAGAGGTGAAGGTGCATAGCTTTTCCCTGCATTCCTGTCTGAGGCACAGTGTCAATATAAATGTAGGTACTGATTTGTTGTCAAGTCAGAATGTTCAAAAAATAAGCTTCGTGATTAACATCTTCAGTCTTTTTATTTGGTGGATGTTTGGTCCATAAGCCAATATGGTGGGAAGGAACTTTTTTAGCCTCATAAGGTCCGAATTTCATTATTGCTCATGTGTCTGTGTTCGTGTCCTCTCAGTCATCTGTCCTGCATCCTTTGCTGCAACTTGTTCCCCAGCTTAATGAGAGAAGACTGAAGAGATACAAAGTGGACGTATGTAATCTTAAACTCTGCATGCTTGCATTCTCACACCTTGTGATTCATGAGCTCATCAGATGTTAACTCCCACATTTTCAATGAACTCTTAATCCTATGATTATGTATGTCAGCTCTCGTCTAGTCCTGGTTGGGGTTGGTTGAATCTTCATATCTCTGCATAATCTCAACTGTATGCCCTGGATCACTAGGAACTGGGCATTATTGTGTCCACTATTTAAATCCCATCTCAGTATTATACACACACATTATAGTGCAGGCAAAGAGGTAACAACTAAGACAAGTCTATACAATTGTGAGCTGCATGGGGAAGTGAAAAAGGGAATGAATGCTTAGTGACCAATGATGAGTCTGTTGTTGACTATGTACTGTTTTTCCTACACTTCTTCTGCAATGTAAATGTGGAGGAACTATATAAAAATTAATGGCACATTCTTTGCTGTTTTATGTACAGAAAGAAACTGAGTATAATGGTATACCTGGTGAACTAAGGTAAAAATTAAAAGCAAGACAGAAAAATTATGTGTAGTTTAAACCCTTCTTCCTTTGAAAGGTTCCTTGGATTTAAGCTGTTTGGAAATTATGGGAGCCATCTTGTTTTATGTAGTTCTCACAGCATTAGAGTAGAGCATTTCTTTCTATTGATTTTTCACTTTCTAGTGATTTCTTTCTATGATAACTCAGGTTATGATCATTACCCAAGAGCTCACACAATCCCAGTTTTTAATTGAGAAATACCATCCTTGCTAAATAAATTCCATCTAAAGTTTATGTTCTGATAAGCACAAGATTTGAACTATTTCATTTCACAACTGGCCTGTCTCCCCACCTGCAGGAAAGACACCTCACTCATATATCTGATATTAACACAAGCAATGAAAATACTGTGAGTAAGCATATGTGTTCTCTAATCATGAAGCTGGCATTAAAGCAACTGAATACTTCAGGCTTTGTACTTGTTACATTTAAGTGGAATTTCTATTTTCTTCATCTTTTGTTGCCCCCTCTTGCTGTATGGATCAGTAGGCAGTTGTTTCTTGATGTGTGCAGTAGAGACAGGACAGAATAACTTCCTAAAAAAGACCAGTGCTTAGGATAATGTGAGAGGGTTGATTGTGTTACACCTCTGGGAACAGTCTGGGCTCTTATTTTTGGAGGAGCCTAAGTATTTCTGACATTTAACCGTTGTGGTGTTGTCCTTCTGCAAGGTGCAAAGACCAATTCTACTTCGTCTGTAGGGACTCCACTACTATGAAGACACTTTGGTTGTGTCTGGGTAATGAAATGTGGAAAGTTGAAGGCGAAGGCTTCTCATCATTACTAATACTATTTGAAAGCAATCCGAACTCAGTCAAAACTTGAGGTGGAATTTGGCCCTCCTTCATGTTTTCTGCTATTTCTACATGACAACATGAACTTGTTGTTACTGACATGGAGATACATACATAAAGCATGCCTTTAAGGGGCAAGACTGTATGTAGAGTAGTACTGAAGAAATACTTTTAATAGGTGCCTCTCTGTATGAGTCCATATAGAGAGGTACATATTAAAAATATTTCTTCAGTACTGTGTATGTACTCACATAGAGAGGTACATATTAAACAAGCTTTCTATATGTGTTCATTTACAAGAGAAGATATTATTTAAACAATTTTGTTTGTTTTTTTTCAGGAAGAACTTCAAGGACCTGGAGGGATTCAAAGCAGAGGCTACTTTTTCTACAGGGTATGGTTTGTTCAGCTTTTTTTCTGTTTTGTGATGGGGGTTACAAAACAAGAAGTACAATGACCAGCAAATTATAGTAAAAATTACTGTGACTGAGGAACCTTTTTCCAGTAAGAGCATCCCACCATGTAGCACTACTCAAGATCTGCTGCAGGCATTTTCTTGGATTAAAATAAAGGAGGCTTTTGTGTCTATCCTAATGTCTGTGTATACATGATACCATGCTATGCCTTAATAAGCCACTGGTTATTGTGTATATAATTGTCAGAAAAAGTTCCAGAAAATACAGTATCTTGGACAATCCTTCTAAAGCATTGTTCAACACAGTACATTTGCATGGAATATAAATACAATGCCATGCTTACACATTGTATCAAAACAGTTACTGGGCCTGACTTTTCCATTTTCCTTGTATTTTGACCAGCAAGGTTAGAAAACAGATACAGAGCTTGTAATGAGATGAACTCTCTTAATCTTTTATGACATAGAGCCTTTTTACTCCATTTTAGCAAAATCAGGTAAGTTAAAGATGGCAAATCAGACTTAATAATAACTCTCTTGATTTTGTTTTTTGTTTGTTTTTTTTTGTTTAAATAACGTGGCTATGGTTGAACTCATTGATCTTAAAGGTCTTTTCCAACCTAAATGATTCTGTGAGTCAATTAAAAGACGGCAAGTTTGTATAGTTACACTTCTTATGTATCAGGTTTGGATCTCTAGAGCTCTCTCTTACCATGGACCAAAGCTGCAGGTAACATTAATATCGGTGCATTCATGATGCTAGAGCAAAAAGCAAATCCTTATTAACTTCAGTAAGAAATTTTCCATCAGCTTTAGTAGAAATTGTATCAGTCCCTCAGTAGAGCAAAATATTTCTGAGAATGACCACAGTGAAAAGGGAGAAACTCTTTGGTCATATTAAAGAACACAGTCTAAAAATAAAGCGAGTTACACATCCTTGTTTGTTAATTGCAACAAACATTTAAAATGTAATAACAATCTGTAAGCACATTTTAAGAAAACACAAAAAAGAACTGGGGATAGTGGTGTCTCTTACTTCTTGTAGCTTTCTCCCCCTTATAAAATCATATAAGATGGGCATTATTCATTCTTCTATCTATATGTAGTGGACTTTACTGTAGAATTCTCCTCCAGATATGGATATACATTAAACAGTTACTGGTCTCAGTTTATCTTTAATGAAGATCACATTGACAGTTGAGAAGTTTACCAGTTTCTATATGTACCAAGCTGGGGGGGGCTTTGTTATTGAAACCAGTCAGTTTTGTAGAGCACTTACTGAATATTTGTCTTTCAGCCACGCAATGGAAGGAGATCAGTGGATTTTCGCTAAAGAGGTACTTATTTAATACTTTTAATCATGATCTATGTGTAAATTAGTTTATTTTTATACAAATATAAATAAATATACAATATTTATGTTGAGAACAGAAAGCCTTTAACTGTGCAGTCAACGTAGTTTTTTACAAACTTCTCCCAGTTGTGTTAAATTCACATATCTTAAGATTAAGTAAATAGAAGCCGTAGGTACTGAGTTCCTAGAACAGAGAACACAGAGGTATTTCTGACAGCAATAACTGGAAGATATCCCAGATTTGTAAGCAGTTTGAGAAGTTACCAGTGATGCTAAGTATATGTCAGGAAGAACTGATTGAACTTGCTGTCAAATACATTCTGCGAAATAAACTGCCATCCTGCGGGTAATCACCTAATCTTACACAGAAAAAAATGTCACACTGAAACAAAGTACAGGGTTTTGGAGTGATAAAAAAGGTATGCTAATATTATAATGCTCTATTTTCTGATATATTTTATACCTCTATCATATTATTTTCAGTATTTAGTGTTATACTGTGCCAACAGCTAATGCTTTTTCTTATTTTTCAGGATTTTAGATTCCTGATCTAGAACTAATGCTGCAGAAATGCTGAGTACATGGACACACTGTTTTCCTGTCATTACTAATGTACGATTAAAAATCACTAGAATGTAAATGTTCTTAAATTACATTATGTTAAGAATTAAAAAGTTTATTTACTTTCTTGATTATATTAAAAGCATATTAAATTTGTTTCCTAGTGTTATGATGTTTACACTGTGTGTCATGCAACAGACATTGTCTCTAACAACAGTTATGTACATTTGTTTTCCCTTAAAAATAAAGGCACTTAGAGAGTCGTTTTAATGAGAATCTTTGCAATGTAGACAATTGCATTTTTTCAGAATATATTGAAAGTGATTTGTGAAGTCTTTAAAATCACAGCTTATCTAGGCAGGCCAGACAAAAGTGTGGTTTGGTTTTCAAGATGATGTTTTCTACGCCTGTACTTTCTTCACTGTAGCCTATGGACTTCTGGCAGTCTGCATTGTCAAGATAAGTGCTCTGCAGGTGGCCTACAGAACTATGTTGGTGATAAAGGAGTTTGGCAGTCCTCAAAATGCCTTATGGTTAATAATGTTTCATTGGCTGAAAAAAAAAGATAATGTCTCTTCCCTTAAAAGAAAATTTAACAAATTACATGTTTTGAAGAAATATATTGACTTTAATTCAACTGAAATACAATAGCATAATTTTTCAGCTATTAAGAACACAGATGAAGTATGATTCTCATTCAGAAGAATTCATTGCATTATTTACATTCTTCCAGAATTAGAAATTCACTTGAAAACTCAACTGGTTTTGATGTAGACTTAAAGAAACTCCACTCTAAAGTCACATCCACGACACCTGGTCAGAATGCGGCTGATGGGCAAAGCACTGAGCAGGGGTGCCTCCTTCAGTCACACCTAGTGCCAAATAAGGGCTTACAGTTTAATTTTGTTTATTTTCTGATTATTTATTTCTTCTGAAACATTTTTAAACAGGATCAGTTTTGTCAGCAGTAACCAACGACTGATGGGGCAAAGGGCCAGGGCCTGCTGCTGCCTCACTGCCTGTCTGCCTCACACCACCGCTGTTAGAGCCAGTGAGGGTGGGGTGGCCCTGCCCCAGCGGCTGCCACCATCCTGCCACCATCAGGTCAGACTGGCAGCCTCCAAGAGGAGAGCCAGTGCCCAGGGGCAGCCATGCAGGTGGGCACAGAGATTCACCCCAGCCCTGAGCTTTCCTGGTGGGGCAGCAGCTCAGACTGAGGGTGATGAGGTTGTTGGAGTGGGAACACCAAGGATAACACAACACAATGGCATTGGGGAGAGAGTGCGGGTTGTTCAGCCTGGAGAAGAGAAGGCTTGGGGAGGCCTTTTAGTATCTGAAGGGGGCCTACAGGAAAGCTGGGGAAGGACTTTTTACATGGGCATGTAATGATAGGACAAGGGGTAATGGCTTTAAACTAGAAGAGGTAGATTTAGGTTAGATGTTAGGAAGCAATTCTTTAGTGTGAAGGTGATGAGACACTGGAACAGGTTGCCCAGAGCAGTTGTGGATGCCCCCTCCGTGTAAGTGTTGAAGACCAAGTTGGATGGGGCTTCGAGCAACCTGATCTTGTGGGAGGTGTCCTTGCCCATAGCAAAGTAGTTGGACCTAGATGATCATTAAGGTTCCTTCTAGCCCAAACCATTCTGTGATTCTGTGAAATGGGAGAGGCTGCAGTTTGGGCCAAGAGAGGTGTCAGGTGCTGTGAGAGCCAAGTTGTGCTGCCTGAGGCAACTGCTGCACCGGCTGGGTGAGAGGAAAGGAGAGGTGGCGAGGAGGGCAGGAGCAAAGGTGGCTTCCAGAGAGGTCTCCTTGGGCACTGCAAAGCCTGCTGCAGGAACCACAGGGCAGAGTGGGCCAGTGTTGCAGTCCCAGTCCTGTATAGCCTTCCCAGCCCCTGCAGGGGTCCCGAGAAAAGGTGGTTAAAGAACGTTTTATGTGGGCTTTCTTCTGCAAATACATCATGAATCTCTGAGTTTTGAACCATTAACTGTCATTACTGTCCTGTAAGAATAATAAAATTCTACACTTTGTTAGCTGGACAATGGTAGGTATTATTTTAAAAATGTAACTGAGAATTTGTTTCACATCATTCACCAAATAAAGGAACTGCAAATTAAATGTACCAGAAATGTTATTTACACTTAAGTATTGAAGTTATCCAGCCTGTGGGTTCCCAAACTTGATCTATGCATCACCCCGGGCACCCCTTATGTTAGGAGAAGTTTTTTTGCTTGAGATTGTGGCCTCCTAGAAAAGCAATACTTCTTCAGTAGTCTAGTTATGTTCTCCTAAACCAATCTATGTTTTATCACTTTTGCCATTTTTCGGCTCCTTTACACCACTCTTATCATCAAATATCTTCTGAAGTTTTTGACACGTATTTTCATTTATTTCATCTCTGCATATTACTGCAACCTTGAACTATTAACACCATCTTCTTAATCGCCGATTTCACTCGGTTTTTAAAAAAAACTGTTAAAGGTTTGCTAGCTTCTAATCTTTTCCTTGAAACTGGAGTTTGGATTGATCAGAGGCAACCATTTCTGTTATACTTACTGTGATCTAGGATTCTTGATACAATTTTTTTTTTCTTTTATATTTTGTAGATGGAACAGCATCTAAAAATGTTCAAGTGATTACACAAACCTGTTGAATGTGACAAACATTGAATAGAAATAGTATAAAATACACCTTTCAGTAAAACACTATAGGAAGATTTTATGTAGGACCTAAATTAACAGAAAAATGCAAAATATTAAAATCTACATTTTGATTCTGTTTCAGTAGTCTTTTTTGTTCCATGGTTTTAAAATTATTTGTCCAGTTCCTACTATTTTTATTATGTTTTCTTAGTGCCTTGCGATTTCTCATAATCTTTCTGCTATGGAGAAGGAATTGCATTTGGTGAAGTGGGAAAATCTGATCTTGACTTAAGTCAGGAAATCATACAGTAAAGCACTTACGTGGAGGTCAAAGTGTGTATGTATCACTTGTGTTTTTTCAGGAGTTCCCTTGGTGGAGTAGTCATTTTAGTTCTGTGGATTTTTTGATACTCTGGCTGTATCTAAGTCAAAATTCTGCTTAGGTGAAGGCTTGAAAACTTGCAGGAAGACTGACTGTAATACTTTTTTATGGAAGTAAACCCTGAGAAATTATACTACAGAATCTTCATTTGGGTTTTTCCTATTCCAGACCCATTAGTGACCATTAATTAATTAGATAATATATGGAGCTTCTTTTTTATTTTTTTTCCCAATGGATTATATCAATTACTTTTCAATCAAAGAAGGAGAAAACATCACTTACTCTTAATTCTTTATCTATGTATTCATAGGTGAATAAAGTTAAAGTAAGATTGCTAATATATTTGAAAGACTTGGTGATGAAATAACCATGTTCTTAGAGGTGGAATGTTCCAGAAAATAATTTTCCACATGCTATAATTAACTATTTATAATGGAGATGTCATTTCTAGTCCAAAATCTGGATATTGGAGCTTTACGGAAAGGACCATTTAAAGTATTCAGGTGTGAAATCTCTGCTTTACCTTAGCAATAAGGCAGTAGATGTTTGCAAAGGCAGTAGATGTTTGCAAAGGCAGAGTGCTTTGCTGTTGTGAACGTTGATAGCAGTACCCCTGCCTGCAGTCTGTGAGCCCATGCAGTAGAAATGTTGGAGGAACTGTAATGAGCTACTGTCTCTTCCTTTCCACTCCAAACCCTGCCGAGCCTCACTGCGTTCCTCATGCCAGAGACACTGGCAGAGGTAAGAGTCTGTGTGCAAACCCATGTACTTAACTTCCTTCTGAGCGATAGCATGATTCTATTTACTCTCTTTGTGGATTTCCCAAGTATGTTTTCAACTAAAATGCAAAGCGATTCTTTTACCTTTGTGAAATTCCTTGAGGCATGTGTAGCACTTGATCTTCATTATAATTTGTTTCATTGTGCAAGAGCCTTGTTGAATAAAAAGGAGGCAGCTGTCAACTGGAAGGCTAATGTAGTATCCATGGGCATGGTAGTAATCCAATTGAAATCCTGGATGTTTCCTCAGGTAAAAGTTTTGTAATGTACTTTTCGTTCATTTTATGCTGCATTGTTATGGAATTATGAATAGCACTAAATGTTTCTAATATATACATATTTATACAGAGACTTCTTTATGGAGGTTTTCAAACAAGTCATTATTTCAGGACCAAAACCACCATGATTTTTGATTAACAGCCTGTTTCAAATCTGCTTTACTACTCCTAATCCATATTCAGGGCCTCCTAATGTGTAATTCTAGCATTCCAACAGCAGCCCAGTTACAATTAACAGATTACTTCAATGTGATAATTTCAGCAGAAATGCAGGCTTGTAAATAGCATGCAGCTCCTTTATCTTAACAGTTTAGTTAAAATTACCACAAGGTAGACAACACCTATGGAAGTCCTGTCTTATAAACATAATGTATGAAGTAGCTTATGTCATGACATTATTAATAGTTCATTTAAAATACAAAGATCTTTTTCTTCATATTCTAGGCATGCTTTTACATGTTTATTCACAATGTCAATACCTTATTCTTAGTAGTGACATAGAAATACTGACACAAAAATCGTGCTTCTCTAAAGCTGTGTTTCTTTAAGTGTGCTTAAGTAAGCAGTGCATTGTTCTGGGTTTCTGAACTAGGTTTCCATATATCTTTTAGTCAAATTTTTAGTTGATATTTTGGAGACTGATTATTTTATCTGTGCTTACATTTTGAGTTTTCTTTCTTTCTTATTTTCTTGTTGTTTTCTGTTCAGAAGTGAAAAAAGACAGGAAAATTCATGCTAGAGAATGGTACGTGAAGGTATTACAGCCTCTAAAGTAATCACAGAATCCTAGGGGTTGGAAGGGACCTCGAAAGATCATCTAGTCCAACCCCCCTGCCAGGCAGGGTCACCTAGAGTACATCACACAGGAACTTGTCCAGGCGGGTTTTGAATGTCTCCAGTGAAGGAGACTCCACAACCCCTCTGGGCAGCCTGTTCCAGTGCTCTGTCACTCTCACAGTAAAGAAGTTTTTCTGATATTTACATGGAACCTCCTATGCTCCAGTTTGCACCCATTGCCCCTTGTCCTATCACTGAACATCACTGAAAAAAGCCTGGCTCCATCACCCTGACACTCCCCCTTAACATATTTGTAAACTTTGATGAGGTCGCCCCTGAGTCTCCTCTTCTCCAAGCTAAAGAGACCCAGCTCCCTCAGCCTTTCCTCATAAGGGAGATGTTCCACTCCCTTAATCATCTTTGTGGCTCTGCGCTGGACTCTTTCAAGCAGTTCCCTGTCCTCCTTGAACTGTGGGGCCCAGAACTGAACACAATATTCCAGATGTGGCCTCACCAAGGCAGAATAGAGGGGGAGGAGAACCTCTCTTGACCTACTAACCATACCCTTTCTAATGCACCCCAGGATGCCATTGGCCTTCTTGGCCACAAGGGCACATTGCTGGCTCATGGTCATCCTCCTGTCCACCAGGACCCCCAGGTCCCTTTCTCCTACACTGCTCTCCAGCAGGTCAGCCCCCAACCTGTACTGGCACATGGGGTTGTTCTTTCCCAGATGCAAAACTCTACACTTGCCCTTGTTGAATTTCATCAAGTTTCTCCCTGCCCAACTCTCCAGCCTGTCCAGGTCTCGCTGGATAGCAGCACAGCCTTCTGGTGCATCAGCCACTCCTCCCAGCTTAGTGTCATCAGCAAACTTGCTGAGGGCACTCTCTGTTCCCTCATCCAGGTCGTTGATGAAAATATTGAACAGTGGCTTCCTTTGTTACAATCTTAATACAAGCCAAAGAGAAAAAGGGATGATTTTGGTTTAAAAAAGGGCACACAATACTGATTTGTTGATTTATTTGTGGTTCATTTTTTAATAATGTTAGAACAGGATCCAAATGAAGATACTGAATGGAATGACATACTGAGACATTTTGGAATTCTTCTTCCAAAAGAAAAATGAAAGATGAAAATGAAGAAATGCTTTTACACTTGCAGAAAGAAGCAGAAGGCAAGTAAAATTAAAAATACATGCCATTAGTATAATAAATTTGGAAAGTGGAGGTATTCTCCATAATGCTTTTTGTAACTTAAATATCGTACAATAATTGTATTTTTATTTTAATTCTTTTCACTTGGTTATTTTAAAAAGGATTCTGAATTAAATGCACAACACAGTTAGTGACAAACACTATGACATGTAACATGTACAGATAACTAATTTCCATAATTTCATAAAGGAATTAGTCAGTATAAGCAAGGGTCACATTCTGAAAAATTGGTAGTGTCCCAGTCCTGCATTTCTGTGTTTTCTTGTATAGTTACAGTTAAATAATTTTTTTCTCTCTCACTTACACAGAGTTATGCCAAAATTGACTGATTTCAGAAATTAGTACATCTTTTTCTTTCATTAGTTCCGTGTTTGTGTAGTACTTTTTGTACACGTGAAATATTTGTAGACACTTTGGAGAGCAAAAGGTGACATTTTTTGTATGTTGTTTGTAGTGAAACTGTATGAAAGAATGAATCTTAAGGAACTGAAGGAAGCTGAAGAAGACTTTGATGAGGCTGATAGGAAAGCTTTTGAAATGTACAGGTGTAGTAAGGTATTTCTAACCAGATTAACAGTGCACATGACACTATCGTACATGTACATACTCCTGAAACATAAAGTCAGAATCTTTTGAACAGGGATGTCTGCTGACTGACACAACTGCCTTTTTTCACCTTCTGCTCCTTTGCCAGCAAATAGACAGAACTCACATTACTGTCCTACTTCCGCTTGATTGCCAGTGGCAAAAAGAAGGGGTTCACAACATATTTTACTTTGATGTTGTGTTGAAACAAAATTATTCCCCTTTTGAAGTACTTAATTTTGTCTGAAAGCTGGACATTTAAATAAAAATAGTAGAAGGAGCCACAGTGGAAACCACTGTTACATGTCCCCAGTTCAGCTGAAGATACATTGCGCTACTGCATGTTTGAAGTGTTGGATACTCAACACTTACCAAAATTACTTAAGTAGGGTTCATTCACTGCCAGCCTGAGTAAACTGTACCCCTCACTCTGCCACCCTGAAAATACTTTCTGCTTGTCTTTAGGACAGGTATTTTAGGTATGTAGGTATTTTAGGAAGTATTTTGCTGAGTTCTGCACAACTTCGTACTGTAACTAAGAAAAAGTGAGACATGCAGCTTATACAGAATAAAAATGTTAATAGGATCAAAAACATTTCCTCTGTCTACATTCTACCTGTACTTACTGCTTTTGCGTTGTGAAAATGACTGAAATAATTCAAGTGTTGACACTGTGTATCTAGTGTTGTAGTCTCAAAGTAAGATTATAATTCACATTGTTATGTGGAAGCTGTGAACCTGAATTATCATTCATTGTTGCTAGAGTATAATAACATAGGACATACATTATTTAATCTTTTTTGAAAAAGCCACTTGTATGGTGGATTCCAGTTAGTAAAACTCATAGCTGCTTTTAGTCCAGCAAATGTCAGTAAGGCATTTTCTTTTTCTACCTTGTGAGTGGTTTTACAGATGAAGGCTGCCATCTACTGTTTTTACATTCCAAGTTTCATTAATGATTTTAATATTTGTCTCATAAAAATGAGTATAAGTAATGGTAGTTTTTCCTCAAAGTAATCTGTTTTTCAGAATCAGAAAAAGTTAGTGTCTGCTTTAATTTCTTCTTGCTTTGTCTCAAATCATAAACCCTTGTGCAACATGGTTATTACTCAGGTTTCCCAAATGTGATACTGAGGAGTATAAAACTGAGAAAATGTATTGTAATGTTATCTTACTGAATAAAGATTAGCATTAAAGCCTTTCCAGCTCTGAAATTATGTTAGGAGACCTTGAACTAAGGGTTACGCAAAGCATTTTTTAAAGTAATTGAGAAAAATGCTCTAGATATTATTCTAAAATGCATTTGAAATGTTATAAACACTTATTTTTTTTTATTGCATTTTAATTCGGCAGCAATGCTTGCAAAAATGGAAGTATCATCAGAGGAGGCAAAAGTATGGGGAGCTAAGAGAAATTTGTGGAGACCAGTATGTACAGGAAGTTACAAATGCTCCAGAGGATGTTTGGGTTATAATTCATCTTTATTGATCAAGGTAATTACTTGCTTGTTTAAGATGTTGAAAACTTCAATATACAGAATTGAACTGGTAATTAAAAACCAATACCAAAAGATACTAAATACAATAGAATAATGAAATAGAAATTGTTTGGAGGCAGTGGAATTAAAGAGCATGGGACCTCCTTGATTCATTAATTCAGTTTTTGAAAGTTAAGGTCCACTCCGACCCAAAGCGTTCTAGGATTCTAGGATACTAAAACTGCCTTAGCTGTCTTTGGCCACCAGAGGGTGCTGCTGGAACTCACTGAGGGTCCATCGGCTAAATAAGATTCTTGAACTTGATCCATTACAACAAAGATCCCAACTTCTAAAAGGTTAAAGGGCTGGGTGGGGAACAAAAAACCGAACCCATTTTTTTTGTTGTTTTGTTTTTTTTCTTTAACTGAGATTTATAAGGTGATTGTATTGCAAATAGTAGCTACGAAAGTAATGAACAGGTCTATAGTGGTAATATGACTATACAAACATTTCTCTGATGTTTCTTAGATTTTACAAAAAGAATGAAGAAGTAATTAAATATTAAACTGAAAGCCTGTTCAAATAAACTAACGGAAAATCTATATTACAGATTTAAAAACCTCATTTAAATTCTACAATAAATGGACGAAATGAGCTTCAAAATCTTAGTGGAGTTGAGGCACAGTGCTTGAAGCATCTGGCAGCTTTACTGACCCATTTTATAGACTGCATATTTACATCTGCATTGAAATATTTACTCAGATAGCTTTTTAAATCCCAATGATCTTAGAAGAAACTAATTAAACTTTGTGTTGCAATTCTTAAATCAAAGTAGAAGCAGGCTAAACAAAAAGGTATTTATTCTTCAAAAGCTTTATTTTTAATTATTTTTCAGATAATTAACACTGCAAATGTCATCATGCTTTTTTATTCTTTTCTAGCATCCCAATGTGTTTATTGGTTAATGAACATCTCAGCCTGCTAGCCAGAAAGTTTCCAGAAGACAAGTTTCTCACAGCCATTGTAAACAGCTGCATTGAGAACTACCATGACAGATATTTACCCACAATACTTGTATACAAAACTGGTGAAATAAAAGGCAGGTTCATTGGAGCTGCTGAATATGGGGGAATACATCTTCACATTGAAGGTATGAGAAATATTTTTAAATCATTAACTTTTTAGAAAATTTGATGTTGTTTGCAATCATTAGATCTAAAAAACACTGCTTAAAGGTGATTTGAATATTTGTGTAGGAAAAAAAAAGTCTGTAGAGCCAAAAATTTGTATAATTCTGTGGTAAGAATATTGGATAAGCATGGATATTTTGCGATTCCCCAGTTAGATATTTTTATGAGATAAAGTTGGGTTGTCAAATGGATTACTCCATTTTTTTGTTGTCGAGATGGAGTTTGGTCTTTAATAAAAATTCTTTTCCTCGTAAATGAGAATTTATTGCAATTATCAGGATAAATTGCCATTTGTTTTTACAGAGCTTGAATGAAAACTAGCAGAAGTTGGAGCAATAGAAACCAGCTTAGAAGGTAACTCAAAAAAGGACACTATAGATATGATGACACTCTCAGGGTGAAATATTCTTGCTCATGAAATCACTGATAGAAAGAACAGGGATGTGATGAAACCACCTATTACTTGAGAAAATTTTAATGCAGATGACTTGTTCTGACATAGATTAGCTCACATATAGTTTTTTACTCCTTTGGTAAGCCTGAGACAATAAAAATAAATTAAAAAAGAAAAGCTTTTGTTTCACTTGTGTATTTTTTATTTGTGGAAGAAAATTGATGTAGTAAATGAAAGGCATACTTACCTTTAGATATATATAGAAGGTTGTCATTGACACTGGGAGTTTGAATTCTTAATTTAATACAAAGTCAGCTTAACTGGAAGAGGAAGGGGAGGGTTTTAGCTGGTGGACTCTAATCTATATTTTCTTCCTCTTTTTATCCAGCATGGATATGAGACACTCCTTTAATTCTCAGTGAAACTACTGTAGTGGAACTCTGCTCTGCTAAGGACTTTCTCAGTTCCCTCCAGTGAAAAAGTGATCCAAAGACAATGATGTGTATAGTGATATAAAATCAGGATTTGGCCCTTGTCATGGTTTGACTCAGGATCAACAATTAAAAGAGTGACAATAATGCTCTCAATCCCCACCCCCTCCAACCCAGGTAGGGAAAGGAGAGAAAGAATAAGGAGACTTTCCATATTGAAAACTAAACTAGACAGCTTTAATTAAATACTAATGATAAAAGAAATATGTACAAATATATATAAATATGTGCAGGAATGTGCAAAATCCCTATCATTTCCCCCACACCCGCAGCAACAGCCCTGAATCCATTGACAAATAGTTAGTTTGTTTGACAGGTGTTCAAGAATTTTCTCCAGTGTCCAGGATAATCTTCCCATTATTTTAAAATACTGACAGTTGGATCAGTTGTTTCTTCCTAAAAAAATTTAAGTATATTCTTAACAAAACAGTTTACAGTACAACTGTAGACAAGCAAACTACATGAGTGAAGAGACCATGCTTCTGATTCAGCAATTTTTTATTAGTAATGAAATCAAATGGTATAGTACTGCAATTTTTCCAGTGACTTATCATAAAAAAATAATCTCAAGGTGCTAATGAAGGTTTAGTTATATACAGCTCACATGGTTTCTATCATCAGGATGCATCAAGAAAAATCTAACAGTTCACTTAACACTTGGCACACAGATACCCAAGAAGAACAAAACATTCACATTAACCATTTTTTTTTCACCCACTAGGATACAGCTGCACTATTAGTAGATACCTACTGGCAGATACCACTTCTAGAAACGTTTACTGTGCAGATGCAAAGAGGTAACTAGTAGATGCACTTCAGAGATGTGGCTTATCTGCCACTTCGAAGTAGAAAGCTAACTGGTGTAAATGTAAATAGGTCATCAGTGACTTCAGATACAATTCCAGAGACATGTCAGGTGAATATCAGTGTTTGTTGCTATAAAAGGACTACCACCTGCATCCTCTAAGCAGTGAGCCTCCCTTCTGTGGCTGCTATGAGGTACACAAGCACAATACATAACTGTACAAGTGCTAGCGTTGTCACATCAGAAGTACTATGTCACTAGATAAGACAGGAAAGGGCCAAACCTCTCCTTTGGTGACCCTTACTTCATCCAGGTGACCATGTGGTCATGATTACAGCCATCAAATGAGACCAAGCAGCAGCAAAACCCAGAGGAAATCTGTAGGTTAAAAGCAGATGTTTCTGGTTCTTAGTTACACCATTTGTAGGAAAAAGGTCTATGAATGAATGTTAGTAAACCTTTCTTCACAAGGATTATGTAGATTGTGACAAGCTTTCAAGTCAGTATCTTGGTCAAATCTCAAAATGCAAGACGTGCAAGCCAAAAAGAGTAATTTGCTACTGCAACATTGCAGTAGGTAGGTGTTACGCTCCCATAGAAGCAAGGGGTGAAGGGAAACAGTACAGCATCTCACTTTTTTTTTCTGAAATATTACTGATGATTACTAAATAACTTGGTATGTATAACCTGATGCTATTTTTAGCCTCTTGGTTTCTTGGCCATACTCTAGTTCTGGTAATTATGCATTTTTGATGAAAATATTCCTGCATTTTCTCCTGGATTTTCCATTTCTGCTGTATCCTATTATCCTTATTCCATTTAATCATAGGAGCATTGTCCTTTGCATGAGCAATCAAACAAATAGTTTTGTTTCTATCACATTTTCCTCATTTGAAAACTAGAAATAGAGCATTATGCATCAATAAGTAATAAAAAAAATAAGTGTTTTTACTAAGGCTTTTTAGAGTTCTTCCAGTGGAAAAACTGAGCTCATGGTTAGCTCTTTAGCAGCATTACTGCTAAAGAGGTTCTTGTCCCTACAATACCTTTGCATAAGACTGGTGGTCACAAGGTGAATTAAATGTGGAGCCTGATGTACCTGAAAAGTAATCCAGAAAGATCCATGACATTTTGCAGTCAAGTCAAGTTCCTTGCTTCATTCCAGACACAAATACTAATTAAGCTTCCAAAGATACACATTGGTAGTTATGCTTTTAGATACTTTGCTGCTCAGGAAAGCAACTAAAAAATAAACATCCTTGTAACTGAGCAAGAAAATCGAGAATATTTGCATACTACTACCACTGAGCAATGTTTTATTTTACAGAAAACAGTTTGCTACTATGTTCTGCTGCATGCAGAAGAGGTTTACATTGACATAATCACTACATAACTAAACATAGCCCAGTCCTGCAGTAGATAGTATGGCTGGAATCCGTTACTGTTACATAAAGACTGTGCAGTATCAGTCAGTCATCTCTGATTAACTCTTGAAACCTGATGCCATTCGTATTTATTAGCTGGGCTGTTTCACAACTTTCTCAGCAAAGTCAATAATACAGACACATCTTACAATTTTTACAAGCTTGAACAACACACACAAGAATGCTACCTTTTATTATCAGAGATAGCCTGCAAACTCCTACTACAGCTGTCTGCCTGTGCTGAAATGATAAATTTTTCGAACTAATCTACACCTCAGCACAATGTACTGTGCCTAACAAAAACACTTCAACCCCTTACATGCCACTTCAGTTTATCAGGTTCACAATAACTCTTTTACCTTGCAGCCACACAAACAACCCCAAACTGTAAGGACTGGCAAACAAGAATGGAATTAAATTGCCCCTTTGCAGGCAGAAAGCTGGAAACTTACTTGCTGTGAGCAAGTAAGCATCAGTTTGATGCTCCAGAATCTCTCAGACCTCCTCAGCGGCCAATATTAGTACTGTACAATGCAAACTGCGTGCAAAAAATGCAAAAGGCATGCAATATTGGTGCAGTGTTTTTAAAGTTACAAGATTTTAGTAGGTGTTGAGGTTTTAAATTCAGCTGGAGCAACTTCTTAATTTAAATGCTAGGTAAGTGCTATCTTATAAAACTGGTATTAAAAGCACTGTACGCAGACAAAAAGATGGAGATAGCCAAGTGCCATTCCATTAAACATTAAATTTAACTAGTATATGCACAGGGATAAAAGAAACCACCGACCACCCCCAAGGACGGGTTGCTTGTATCCCTAAATAACTTGTGGTGGCACAGCTGTTTCCTGAGAGCATCCGAGATGCTGCTTATTCCCCTATGGGAATGACCGTATGACCGGCTACCGTGTCATAATCTTAAGCACTGCCCGGAACGGGGTTTTGTTGTGGGTTTACTGTTTTGGCAGGAGGCGTGTCCGCTCAGTGGAACCCCTTCCGAGGACTCGGGTCCGGGCTCTGCACCCGCCTGAAAGACGAGCCTCGGAACATACCGCCTGGTAGCGGCGGAGGCCGCTCGGGCCGTCCCGACTGTGCCGCAAGGCGGCATTGCTCGCAGGTTCCCACGGCGCCGCTGCCCGGAGGCGGAGTGCGGCCGGGCGCTGTCCCTGCTCCCCGGCTTCCCACCTAGCAGCACGGCTACTATCAGATCGGCGAGCCCTGACGCTCCGAGCCGGAGACGTGTCGCTGCTGGTTCGCGCCGAGTCGGGCTTCTCCGGTGTTAGGCGCCCAGACACGACCCCGCAGGAGCGTCTCCCCCAGCGGCCGATGGCCGAAGGCCCGCGCCCCGCTCAGTAGTGCAGCCGCCGCCATTTCCTCCTCCAGTCGATCAGAGCGCAGCGCAGCAAAAGGCGACGGGGTGAGGTGAGGCGAGGTAAGGCGAGGTCAGGGAGCGGCGGCGCCTACTGCGCTTGCGCACCGCCTGTGCCCCGCCCCTCGCGGCCCAGCGGGCTCCCTTGCGCTCGGGCGCACATGCGTAGAAAGGCGGGTCAGGGCGGTAGGGGTGGGGAGAATCACCGCTCCGCTGCGTTGCGCATGCGCAATAGCTGCCCGGCGGGAGTAGCCGGAGTTCTGCGGCTTGCAGTGCGCCTCGGCGCACGCGCGGTGGCGCGAGGCGCCGCGGCTGCCGGCAGTGGGCTCGGCGGCGCAGGCGCGGTGGTAGCGGAGGATTCCCGGGCCCGGCTGCTGGTGCTGCTGCTGGAGGAGGTTCTGTGCCGGCGGCGGGCTCGGGACTGCGCGCAGGGAAGCGGCTCGCGCCGGGAGACGTCGGGTGGGCAGCGGCCATGTGGGGCCGGGTAAGAAGCGCGCTGCGGGGCGGGACGGGTGGCCCGGCCGGGCCCGGCTGCGGCGGGAGGAAGGTGGGGGACGCCGGGGAGGAGAGCCGTTAAAGTTTGACAACGCCGGCGGGTATCCTGCTGCCAGGGCAGTGGCTGCGGGCAGGGAGGGCAGCAGCCGCCCTCGGGCAGGGCGCGGACGGGGGCGGCCAGCGCCGGGGGCGGGAGGCGCTCGCGGGGCACCCGCTAGGCCCGGTGACCCACTTTGCTCCTGTCACAACTCCCGGGCACGTTTGGAGCGCTGCCCGCCTGGCCCAGCGCCCGCCTGGGCCGCTCCCGCCCCCGCCGCCCGGACTGCGCGCAGGCAGGGCGGGCGCGGGACTCCCCGGTTTCCCCTGCCGCCGCGCCTGGCCGTGCCGAACCGTGCCGAGCGGCCGCCGGCCCCACGGCGGTGGGGCGGACAGACCCGTGGCCGACGCTTTCCCCCGGGGTACGCCCGGAGACGCTGCCGTTCGCGAAGCTAGTTCGGCCTGTGCTGGTGCTGGAGGGGTTTGCCAGCGGCGCCACCCCACGCGTGGGGCAGCCTTTCCGCGGAGACTCCGCGCAGCGCGGTGAGCGGCAGGGGGGATGTTTACACGGTGGGCAGGTGGGGGCCGCGGTGGGAGGTGCCCGCCTGGCGGCTGGGCCGTGAGGAGGCGGCCGGGCTGTGGCGGGCCCCCGGGCCCTCCCTGCGGCGGGACGGCTTTTCGGGTCCTCGGGCTGTGCGAGCAGCTGGAGGGTGCCTGGCGCTCCTCTGGCGCCAAGTCTCCCTGCGGCGGGTGGACTGGAGCTCGGGGTTCAGGGTTCAGTTACGGACTTCGTGGGCTTGATTGTTTGTGTTGTTTGTTTGTTTTTGTTTGTTTTTTTCTTTTTTTCTTCTCTGATAGTTTTATTGCGGTGCCTTCAGTCTGTTCGTGCTCTTAAACATAAGGACTTCTCAGTATCTCCTGGTTCTCTCCCGACTTACGTGCATCCTTAAAATCGATGTGTCAAGATACTGTGTGTGTGTGTGTTTGTGTGCAATACGACTAGAGAGGCCCTGGAAATCTGTGGTATTTCGTTTGTGTTTCTGTTAAGGTAGATTCAGGTTTTTTGTTGGCTGCACTTTCAAATTCCTGCTACTTTAGACATAAATTTGGGATGTTTGGTTTTTTTCATGAGGAGTGCGTGTAAACTAATCAAACGTATTTGTAGTGAGATTTTTATAAGGCAGTTGTTTTCATGTACACGGTAAAAGTCGACCTACCAAGAGGCACAAGGGAAGTCAGATGCAGTTCTAGCTGCGATATGAAGTGGCATGTAGAAGCGGAGTGGCTGATCATAGATACTGATCCTCTAAATCCTTAAAGTAAGGTGTTTTTTTAATGACATAATTTGACAAGCAGTGCTTTTAGTGGCAGTGTTGACTTGAACAGGCCTGTCTCTTCCTTGCTCCCAGCTCTCACCTCTTTGCTGCCCCCCTCAGCTGTGCCAGGATTACCGTTCGTGGAACCCAGTCCCATAACTGGGTTGGGGAGTTGATCCAGGTTAAAATTAACTACTTTTTTTTTTTTTGTGGTTATATTTAACCTAGATCATTTCTTTGGGTGACAGGTGTGCCAGAAGGCAAGAGGATTGTTTAAGCAAATACTCTAGTGAAAGAAGTACTTGAGAAACATACCTCAACTGTGGTAGGTGTAGAAAAGTTCAATGAGCAGTTGCAATTGCTTCTCACTGTCCAATCTTACAGAAATAAAATTGATTTTGTCTATGAATATCTGTGGGTTTTGGGCCCGTTATTTGAAGTTAGGCAGCATTTTCTTGACAGGACAAGTAACTCTGCAATTATTTTTTTATACACTATTCATTTTCATATATATTCACTTAAGATACTTTCTCAAAAGTGTTACAGACACTGCTTTCAGATTACCAAACATTACATTTTTGGGTTAGAGTTTTTTGGTAGAATGCGAGTGCTAGTGTTTTTGAGAATTTTGTTGCTAAGTCAAGAGTTACTTATTCTTAAGAAACAGTCCCAACAGGAAAAAAAAAATTAACTCCTGGGTTGATATTTAATAGTTTAAGATGTTATTCAGCCATGTCTTGTTTCTTATTTCTTCCGCTTCATGTTCTTACATATAAAAGTTTAACACACGTAGGTAAAATAAAAGGATATGAGGAAAGCAGAGTGTGTTTTCTTTATTAATGCTCTGAGTACCCCATAAACTCTCTGTTTTAGGTGATTTTACTCTTTTTTTGTACTCAGCAGTTTAACAACTGAGTGGTAATTGCTTTAAATTGAATTTGCAGTGTTAGTTAATTATTTTGTTAGTATAGAATTTTACCAAAGTCATGAATCTTCATGGATAGATTGGTCTTGCCAAGGAAATTGCTGCTTTCAAGAGCCCTGAGCTTTTGCTATTTTTTTCCCTATTCTAAATTTGTGCAAAAAGCTGAAGGTATAAATCAGTAATAGAACTATTGACCCCCACCATCCCCATATGTTCTTTATGTGAAATGTTTCTTATCAACTTGAAAAGTTGCAAATTTTTTCTTAAAAATAGTAGACTTATGTTGCAAATAGTTGTGATTCAAAAATACAGTTTTCTTCTCTAGGTAAGTTCACAATTTGAAAACAGCTCCTTGTTTAGCTGTGAACCCCTTCAGAAGAGGTGTGTAATTTGCTGTCTAAAGCCTCACAGCTTCAGCCTTGTTTTGTAAATTGAGGAATAAGGATAGTTCTCCTCTTAGAATAGAAAATTAATACCCTAATACAAAACACACAATATAATCAGGAAAAAGTGGAGTTACAGCTCAGGTGTCTTCCTTTTCTTCACATTGTAATGAGTTAGTTTTTCTTGAGGAAAAGACTTCTAAGTAAATAAAAGTGCATTTTAGTGTTTCAGCCTTCTAAAGTACTAGTTTCCATATGAAGGCTAGAAATAGTGAAAGATAAAGCAGATGTAGAAATGTTTCTGAGGATAGGTGGTATTTATAGATAGTTGCATAGCAAAGATAGAAGTAGTTGTTCCTGCCAGTCTTACCTTCTGTTTATTTATTTTGCAAAGTATTTTTAACTTTTCTATGCCAATTGAGCTGGTTCACCGTGTAGAAAGCTGTATTGGCACTACTGAAGTGGTGGCACAGGAACAGAAAGGAGTTGCCAGGCTGCTGGGAGAAAGGCAGCTTTATCTCGGGAGGGGAAAAAATACCTCTGAGACTACAGACAGTGGCCAAACCATTCAGTTGTCTCTCTTTTCTTGTACTAATACTGAATTATTATTAATAGTGTTGGCATTTTGAATTTAGTGGTCTTTCAGAATAAAAATTAGGAAGCCCCATCAGTCACGTAGCAGAGTCTGAAATAAAGCATTCCAGTGTTTCAGTGTACATCTGGGACAAGCAAATTCTGCTCATGTCCATTGGGAAGATACCTCATTCACTTAAGTGAGTGGCCCTGGGCAAAGCAACTTACTCTTGCACTTGGTTATTTTGTTAGATCAGTTAATGAGAGTCTGTAATAATTTGAAACCGTTTGTCACACATTTCCCCGTTTAGTTGTTGCAAGAGTCAAAAGATGTGAAATGCAAAATCACAGAATAGGAAGGGAGACTCATGGTTAATGCAGCTGTGTACTACCCTGGAGGATTGAATTCTCAACCCCTACTGCTGCCACAAAATGCCTTTGTAATGCAAAGGCCACTATAATTTTGGCATACCTCATGCCTGAGTGTTTAATTTGATAGTCTTAATATTCTGTTACCATACATTTTATGTGTAATATGAATTCTTAAATATTTTTGCTTTCAGAATATACAAGCATATATGTAAAAAGTTTTGGTGCTCTGCAGTTGTCATATATTAAGTATTATGTGGAAGTCTTTCAGCACTTCGGACTCTTTCCAGCTTTTACATTTTGTCATTAAAATCACTGAAGTAGTTTTAATATTCTGCACTGATGTTCTGAAGAGTATTGCTGAATTACGAAATAGTCATTAGTAGTATTAATATTTAATAAAATAAAAAGCCTTAAAATTACATATAGCTATGAGATTCAAGACTGATAAAGACTTGTATTTAGAGAGTGAAGCTTATGAGGCATAGTAGATACAATGGGCATTCCTCATGTTAATGATAAAAATGTAGCCAAATTGGGCATAAATGTGGCTACTTAAATGCATTGTCCTTAAAACTGTGTTTAATAATCTCACAGTATGTGAAAGAGCTTCAGTTTTGAAGCTTATACTTTACCCATAATCGCAGCATGATAAATGGCTCTAGACTATTATGCTTATGTTAAAAACAGAAGAAAAAAGTTCCTGAAATAAGACAAATCCAATTAAAGTGGATTTAAAAAATAAGTATATGATGGCCTTGTTCTTCTATAAAGTTTTTTTTTTTTACTGATCCATGAAAAAGGATATTTGTAGGTATCTCTGGGAAGTCTTTTTATGTATATGGTCTGATCCATAAAATAACTTAGAGGGGCCAAAACTGTGATTGAGATGGATTTGGGGAGTCTAGCCCCACATAAAATTGTAGCTGTACATTGGCTAAACTTTATGGGTTTTTAGGTTTTCACTAGTAGAGTTTTCCAAACACTTTGAAGATTTGGTCTCATTCAGATCTTCCATAATCTAGTCACAACTGAGCATTTTGGCATCTAAATCTGTTTGCTATTCATAAATTAGGCAATCTGCGAATTAGGCATTCACTTGTCCAAAGGCGTGTTCAAACCACACCTCAGGCACACCTATGGGTTTGGACTTGAGCCAAAACTCTGTGGTGACTCTCCCTTTTGTTCAGAAACAAAGGGGTGAGGAGGAAGAGATTTTGTTGATGTCTCCTTTAAAAAAAAAATGACATAACACACAAACCAACAAAACCCCAAACCCTAAAAATCTACTTGTTCTTGTGTACAAGATGATTAAAGTCTAATTGGGCCAAAGAGAGATACTAGGCCAGTTATTTTCCTGGAGAAAAAGGTGAACATCTGTCTTCTGGCCTGTGTTCCAGAAATTATTTGTATTTTCTTCCATTTAAAATTTTAAATGCCATTAGGAACTAGAAACCAGGACTTGCCTCTCTCATTTGGGTGCTCTTCTCTCTAGAGAGACATGCACAGTACTGCTTCAGTTGTGTTCAGCAGCTTTACTTTTTGTTTTTTCTTCCAAGTGCTGGATATTGCCACTGAAATGAGAAGTTAGGAGTTGATCCATCTTGCCAGTGCAGTGTGGAGCCTGCTGAGAGATTATGGTTTGAACCCTGTCTAGCAGAGTAGAAATTTGATTTCAGATTTCTCTGTTCCAGGTTACTGTGCTGTAACCCTGTGCTGCTGAACAAAATGAGACCACATCTTTTCACTCCTGCTGGTGTGTTGAAATAATGTATTTCTACTGTTTTCCTGATGCCAAGGACAGGGACCAGGATTGTGAGTACTAAGCTTACCTGTGTCCTAGGCTTTCAGAAACAGTGAAGGTGAAGACATAATACTGGTTACCTTTATTGTTCACATCTCAACTTTTTCAAAAGTTGCTGAGAGATGCGGTGCTCCCTGCTTTTGGACTTTGGAAGTGTGTATCCTGTCATTTGAAATCCTCTTTTTGTGCCCTGCTGATGATAATCTATTTTAGTGAAGACTATAGTTTAGGATAGTATTGCCTGTTGCAGCCAGAGCAGGCAGCAGAATTTAATTACTAACTCGTCACATGGTGGTGTTGCTGTGGGACACTTAGTAGAGAAGTACCTGGGAATAGGCTGGTCAACCAGCATGATGTCTGAATTTTAGGTGCTTTATAGTATGGTATGGTATTGGTAACAACACACTCTACAGGAGTTTTTAGCTTGCAGCTCCACAAGTTTGTAAGTATATATCAGTTGTGTGCAGAGAGATGATATTAGATCCCATAAGTATCTCCTTATCTGCTGAACTGGTAGATATCCAGAAAGTTTCAGAGCTTTCTTTTGAACACCATCGGGGCAAATATTTGTGAACATAGAGGAGGTAGGCCTGTGACAAGTGGCTGTTGTAGGAAGGAGGAAATAAAATATGTGGATTTTCTAACGTGCATTAGATATCTTGAGGAAATACATATTTTCTTAGAGAATGGGGGTATGAGATACAAAGCTGCCTGATAAAAAAGGATACTTCAAAATAAATTGGATTAATATAGCTATTTACACATTTCCAAATCTAAGGATGCTTCAGCTGTTGTAAATAGAAGTCACTGGTTCTACATTTGACTTAAGGTTTTAATTACATTGTAGATATTAGTTTCTGGCATTTAAGAGGGTTTGATGCGTTTGGTGGCTATTTCATTGCATGCTTAATGTAATGTCAGAGACTGATTTTGCCTTTTTAGTTGTGGCTATTACTGACATGCAGCCTGACAGAAGAAAAATATTCCATCAGTTTGTTGACTGCTGGCAAGAGGGTAGTTATGAGTTCTGAGAGGGTAAGATCCTGGTGGTATGGTAAGGTAGAAGGTATGTAATTTTTCAGGTGGATCTTGTCAGAGAACTGCTACAGGTTTGGATTATCTGAGTTTTTATTGGTTGTCCAAAAGCTTCAAGTTTTATTAGGGGAAAACCTGTCTTGTTACATGGATTAACTTTCCCAGTCCCTAGTCCCCTAAAGGTATATTTGAAACCTAAATGGGAAGTTGTGAAAAGCCAGAGAAATCAGGACGTGTTTCACCCAAATCTGCATATTACCCTTGGCTCAGTAAACAGCCAAGAAATTTTCTCCATTAAAAGCTGTAGGGGGTTGCCTTTTTTTAAGGCTGATTTCCTAAAGAAACATGTTTTATATTTTTTTCCTTGTTTTCTCTCATTCTTTCCTTACATATTCACCAATAGCTTTTGAAATATTCGACCAATCACAACCATGTTTGTAGGAGAGATAGAAATCTCAAAGACCACAGTGTTCCTACAGATTTTGGGAAAATAGGCTAACTGGATAGAGAGAAACGTGTGTCACTACTCACTTGAGAGAGATAATGCAATGCGAGTTTGGCACTGACCTGTTTTTTTTCAGCAGACGCTGGGTCTGTGTTGGATAGGAGAACAGGAGATGGTTGTGTGTGCCAAGAGGGCTTGAGAGGACAGGCAGCACGTTGGGCTGTTTCAGAAGAGGATGAGGACTGAGAATATCGTGGTGTGTCAGGGACGTGATGGGAGTGGAAGGTGGCTTCTTGTGGTGGGGGAGCAGAGAATGTGGATAAGCTATCATTGCTGGGCTTTGCTGCCTGCTAAAGAACTAACTTAATGATAAGCTGGTAAGAGATATTTTGACCATTACCCATGGAATTATTGTCCTGACTGAATTAAATTATACTATGTTTCACTGACTGCAGGGTTGCCTGACTCTTGGTTTGGCTTAAGTGTGTAAAATAAATCCTTCTGAAATTAACAGAATAGCTTTAAGCTGCGATTAAATTAATATCTTCCTATCGTTTTGGGAAAACAAATGGTTTGGGCATATTTCTTTGAAGAGACTAGAATTTAGACCTCACTTTCAGTAGTAGAGAATAAAATGTAACTTGATCTTAAGAAATAGGAGTTTTCCATTTAAAGGCCATAGGGAATAAGTGCATTTAATAGTGGAGAGATAAAACTGATGGGGTAGCATCCAAAGATTTCAGTTTATACCAGTTACTATGAAATATATCCATTAATTGCCAAAAAATAGTATTTTTTTCTCAGCATAGGAACAAAATATAGTACCTCTCAAATGGTGTTTCCTGTAAGCCCACTCCTCTGTCTTGTAACATGGAATTATTAGTTGAAAAGCAGAAGGAGCTGGACATGTCTTAGAATGACATTTCTGGTCCTTTCCTGTCTTACCTGTATTTGCATTACCTATTAATCATGATAAACAGCAGACTGAAATTTACGTCATTATGTTCAACTAGTAAGATTTTTATCAAGTCTCAATGGACAATTGTAGTCCATCCTATTGGTAGATTTAGAGAAACATCTGATAGACTTGGTAATGGTGAAAGTGAAAAAAACTATTTACTTGCTACTTTCATTTCTAGAGAATTCCCTGCTCAATAACGTCAAATGTACTTTTCAAGCCTTCACTAACCAATATAATCTTCACAAATTGTATAGTATTCATATTTTTAATTCATTAATTCCAAGTATTAACATATTTCAGTTTTAAAATATCATAATGGACTGCAAAATATTCAGGTGACTTTTATTTCTACTTATTTCAAAGTAGTTTTCATAGTAACAACAAATATTCCACAGGAAACTGGATTTTCTTCTGAGTGTGGGTAGAAAAGCAATGTAGCAGTATGAATCACAGCTTCCAAGAACTGTCAGAACAGGAATGCAGATTCTCCCCCCCCAACCTTCCTCACTGTCAATTTTAATGTAGTAATATGATTTAATGAAGTTTTTCTTGCCATCCACAGCAACAACATTCATTATATGTAATCAAGCTACTACTAGCAGTTGTGTGGTTGAGGATGAAACTAGTATAGTAGTTCCAGTGATAACTCTCTAACATCTCAGCAGTTCTGCTTAAAATATGTTTCCTGAACATGTTTTTGTTGTTAAAATACTGTACTTCTGTTTTTTTCAAATTGTTTATGTCTCCAGCTCAGAAGCATTAGTTAAACATTTTGTGCTGCACTAAAGCTTTGCATAATGTTTCATAGATAATAAGATACAGTTCCAAGCCTTGAAGAGCTTGTGATCTGAATTTCTCTGAAATTTTTTTCATAGAAAATGAGAATGACCTCAGAAAGGGGGCCAAGGATTCAAATGAATAAGTGAGTCATAGTGAGTGAATTAAACAAGCTGTCGTGTCTAAGAGCAGAATAAGGTAGATCAGCAAGGAGGAAGGTGATAATGTAGAAGCAAAAGACAGCATAAAGCAAGTCCAAAAAGTATAGGGATTTGAAGGAAAACGGGGAAAATGCATTATTTGGCAGGATCTGGAAAGCATAATAAAATCAGAAGAGTAGTCTGAATCAAGATGAAGAGTAATGAGAATGTGTTAGAAAATGGGGCAAGAAAAAGATATGTAGAAACTTAAAAATTACATTGATGGGCTTGGCTTTTATGAAATAAAAAAAAGATGAGACAGGAAAAGGATTCGAGAATGTGCTGGCTTGATCAGTTTGACAGTAAAGTCAGGGTGCAAATTCTAGTACTAGGAACTATTTTAACCTCTTAGGAAATTTAGCTGTATTAATTTGCTTTTAAAGTGAGTGGCAAAACAAGAGAACTGCACGTGAAAATGCAGTTTCAGGCATTCACGTTGCTCTGTCACCATCTCCTGTTACACCTAGTTTTTGTATAAGCTGGAGGACTTTTTATGAGTTTCAGAACAATTTAAGTAGGGTTATAGAAGCCTCTAATATCAAAGGTAATTGAGGCACTACCACTTTATCCAAGTCAAAAAGATCACAAGTTTTTTTTTCATTACAATAACTGAAATTGCTTTTCAAAATTATTTTAGTTAGACTGGTACTACCTCTACATGGACGATTAAATTAATGGTTTATTTATATCGCGTTAATCTTTGTATTGCTGACAGAAGAAATGAAAAATAATCACTCACAAACTTGCGTACGTTGTTTTTTAGAATGGCACCTAGACACTTTCCTGCCCCGTATAGTTTTCCATTTCTTATCCACATACTGGTATTTGATTCAAAACATTGTATTCTAACATTAGAATATTTCATTTTAATGTATAGGAAAGTAGGTAAATGCATGATAATGGTCTGTCTTTCTTATCCTATTGGACTTGTCCAGTAGCCCTTCAAACATTGGCATTCTTCCACCCCAGCTCAACAGCTTTGTTTTCTATGTTGTAGGTACTGGGGGACAATGCGGTAAAGAACAGGTGTTTTGAAGTTCCTTTTTTTTGGTTATTTTATGTCAGAGGAAATCTGCCTATTCTTGCCAACAACGGAAGGAAATAGATGGATGTATATCTTAAAGGATATACTTTGCCACCTGGAAGTGCTGAATAGAAAGTATCAATAGTAGTAACTAGCAGTAGTTTTCCCCACCCAATTGTCAGTAGTGAGATTGTATTACCAGATTGGTGCATGCATCTTTAAAGCACAGCACTGCATGTAGGAATACAGAATTTGTGATATGTAGTAGATGGGGAGCTGTTTCTTTGTGCAATAAATAGAATGTTTGTGTATAGAAATACCTGTTGCATAGTTAGCTTCTGCTCAGAACAGCTTGTTGAAATTGTTTTTTCATTATTGAGGGGAAGATGTTTGAGCCTTTCTTACACTTGGTCTGTGCTGTGTTCTCTGAGAGCTTTAAACTGAGTTCTGAGTTAGACCACATGTTCTGTTTGAACCATAATACACAGTTAAGATTATATTGATGTATTTTCTTTCAAGATATTTTTATGGTGTATTATTGATACTCTGCAAAGTCATAACTCGAAGCAATTGTAATACAGTTATTGTAATACTAATGTTTTGTAGGCAATTTTAGAACTGTAACTTTAATGCTGCCATTATGCTGTTGCATTTGTCTTGTAGGTTTGGATTTCAGGCAGTGCCAGAGCTATATAAAAGGTGGTACGCAATTTTGAAGTTTTTCATGCATATTTACTTCATTATGTTCAATGGAGGAACTGGAAGTGAAATTGTGGACAGTTTAGGGATGGCAATAAAGTGACTGAAATGGCAGGAGAGAAAACAACAGCAGTCAAGGGCTTACGTCTAAAAGTTGTTTTAAATGCATTCATCTTTATAGAACTATGGGGATTTTTGTTGTTGTTTTTCAGAAGACTGTGCCAAAGAAGACTTTTGCTCAGATGACATCACATTTGGACTACTAATGCTATCCACCCACTCCACAAGGCGCAGTGCATTTCTGGGCAATTTAAGTAAGTATGTAGATTTTATTGCTACTAGAACAGTAACACTTTAAGCAGAAGCATCTCTTTTTCAACCTCAGGCAAGGTAGACATTCCACTTCAATTTGAGTTTGAAATTAATGTTATGTGGGAGCAAGAATAAACTTCAGATAAGCCTTTAATAAGCTTTCGTTCTGTACACTGGAGCATGGAATGAAACAATACAAGTAACTGTACCTGAGCTGACTTGGAAACTAGAAGGAAAAAAACCCCGCATGATGGCACTTTGCTCCGCAGTTCAGTGTGCTAATGTGGCCTTGTGGTTTTTGGAGACTGAGTTAATGTCTCTCCCAGGGAATGAGAGTATGTATTGCCATGCTCACAGCTTTTGGGGTGCATTTTTTTCTGCAGATGCTCATGTTAAAGTGGAGAAGAGCTTAATGCCCATTGATGTAAGAATATATAGAAAGTAAAGAATTCATATTAATAGATTCACACAGCAATATCTCTGTTGACATCTTATTTGTGAAAGTGTTGCATCTCCCCACTTCCTTGATTGGATAGTATGTACTATCCAGCTGAAGATGGTCCAAGGAGGTGCAGATTTTCATTGCAGTAAGGTTACCAATTGCTTTGTACACCTATGGTCACACAAAGAAAAGCACATGACAAACACAGTAGTTTAAGGGTTGTCTTATGAGTGACAAAGGGGTTTTGCTTCAATGTATCCTGAGGATCACAGCCATGCCCCCCTGTAGCCCTCATGTATGTGTTTATATGCTTTATTTGTAAGTAAATGTTATTGTTAAGATTTTTCAGATGTGTTGGTTTTTTTGACTGGGTAAAAAACAAACAAGAAACCACTCTATTTAGGTAGATGGTGCCAGTCTTGCTGAAACTGGATTATTTTGTCTTGCTGGCCTTCCTGTATTTCTAACAGCTTATCATGTGTTTGGGTTGTTTGGTCTTGCATGAAGGAAAGGGAATGGAGTTATAGCTAGCACTGCTTGTAGTTAATGATGCTTGACACTTTCCTGTCTAAGACCTTGGTTTTAGTTGCTTATAATTTAGCAAGACTTAAATCATTGAGCAGTAATTCTTTGGGTTATGTATCTGCTTCATCTAAAACTTTACCAAAAGTCAGCCTGTGCCTGAGAATGACATGAAGGGGAGGAATAAATTCTTGTGAGGGTGGTGACACACTGGAGCAGGTTTCACAGGGATGTTGTAGATGCCTCATCCCTGAAGTGTTTAAGGCCATAATGGATGGTGCCTTGAGAAACCTTGTCTAGTGGAAGGTGTCCCTGCCCATGCAGGGAGGTTGGAACTAGGTGATTTCTAAGACCTCTTCCAACCCAAACCATTCTATGATTCTGTGAATATACTGTTTTCTTCATTCAAAAAGTGATGAAAATCTTACCACTGGAAAGATAAAGCATGTTAGTGCAAGTGCTTAAGGTTTTGGGAGAAAACGTACTGTTATGCTGCAGTATCAGACTTTTTTTTTTTGTGCCATCCCAAATTCTTTGTACCAATTCAATGATTTACCTAAGTCTGTTTCATCTGTCCAGATCAGATGAGATGGATATATTCCAAAGCCTTTTAATCATAACCAGACAGCTACTGAGCATGTTCTAGTTGGAGTGTGAGAGGTAAACAGGCCTGATTTCTTCCACTCCATTGTAATGTTAGGTACAAACACTGACAGAGGAGACTTTCTTCTACACTCCTTGTGCTTTTAACCACATCTTCCACTTACTGTTTATTGTGTCCTTCAAATGCTGCTTCAGTACTGTATTTCCATAACTGCTGTGCACTTTTGATTCAATTTTTCTTGAGTCTTCGATTTTTCTTCATTATTGCTGTTCTTGTGGTCAGAACAGCTCATAGTGAAATAGATTGTTTTGAGCAATGCATACTGTGTGTGGTTAAAAGTTAGAAAACACTTCATTTTGAGCATCCTGAAAACTTATGCATGCTCTGCATCTTTGGTGTTTCTTTTCAAGTAATCTTTTTAGCCCATGAGGACCTGCTTCGTTTTATTCAGAATTTGTGTTTTCCGGGGTGTACTTCAGCTTTATTTACTGCTTTTCTCTCCATGGGCTATTTTCCTTCAAGTTTACATTTTCATTAGTTATATTACTTGTGTTTCTTCCATAGATAATTTTTTGTTAATTTGTGCTGAAAATCTTCAGTTTAACACTGTTCTTAACCGTGGAATCACTTAGGTTGGAAAAGACCTTTAAGATCGAGTCCAACCATCAACCCTACTCTACCAAGTCCAGCACTAAGCCATATCCCCAAGTGCCACATCTAGGTGACTCCAGGGATGATGACTCGACCACCTCCTTGGGCAGCCTGTTCCAATGTCTGACAACCTTTTCTGTGAAAAAGTTCTTCCTAGTGTCTAGTCTGAACCTCCCCTGGCACAGCTTGAGGCCATTTCCTCTTGTTGTATCACCAGTTACTTGTGAGAAGAGACCAGCACCTACCTCTTTACAACGTCCTTTTAGGTAGCTGTAGAGGGCAATGAGGTTTCCTCTCAGCCTCCTTTTCTTCAGACTAAATAGCCCCAGTTCCCTCAGCTGCTCTTCATAAGACTTGTTCTCAAGACCCTTCACCAGCTTCGTTGCCCTTCTTTGGACATACTCCAGCACCTCAATGTCCTTCCTGTATTGAGGTGCCAAAATTGGACACAGTATTTGAGGTGTGGCCTCAGCAATGCTGAGAGTACAGAGGGATGATCACCTCCCTGATCCTGCTGGCCACATTTTTTCTAATACAGGCAAAGATGCCATTGGTCTCCTTGGCCACCTGGGCGCTCTGGCTCATATTCAGCTGCCTGTAAATCAGAACCCCCAGGTCCCTTTCTGTTGGACAGCTTTCCAGCCATTCTTCCCCAAGCCTGTAACATTGCATGGGGTTTTTGTGGCTCAAGTGCAGCACCCAGCACTTGGCCTTGTTGAACTTTATGCAATTGACCTCGGCCCATTGATGTAGTCTGTCCAAGTCTCTCTGTAGAGCCTCACTACCCTCAGGCAGATCAACACTCCCTCCCAACTTGGTGTCGTCTGCAAACTTACTGAGGGTGCATTCTATCTCCTGCTCAAGATCATTGACATAGATGTTAAAAATAAGTGGTCCCAATACTGAGCCCTGAGGAACCCCACTTGTGACCAGCCACCAGCTGGATTTAACTCCATTCACCACCACTCTCTGGGCCTGGCCATCCAGCCAGTGCTTTACCCAGCAGAGTGTATGCCTGTCCAAGCCATGAGGAGCCAGTTTTTTAATGAGAATGCTGTGGGAGACAGTGTCAAAGGCCTTACAGAAGTCCAGGTAGGCAACATCTACAGCCTTTCCCTCATCGACCAAGCAGGTCATCTTGTCATAGAAAGAGATCAAGTTCATCAAGCAGGACCTTCCTTTCATAAACCCGTGCTGACTGGTCCTGATGACCTGGTTGTTCTGTATATGGTGCATAATGGCACTCAAGGTGATCTCCTCCGTGACCTTCCATGGCACCAAGGTCAGACTGACAGGTCTGTAGTTCCCTGGATCCTCCTTTTGGCTTTTCCCGGGCATGGGTGCAACCCATCCGACCCCATAGACTGATGGATGTTTAGGTGGTGTAGCAGGTCACTGACTATTTTCTCTTGGATTATGAAGGTCTCATTCTGCCCCACCTCCCTGTTTTCCAGCTCAGGGGACTGGATATCTAGGAAACAACCAGTTTGGCTGCTAAAGACTGAGCCAAAGAAGGCATTTAACACCTCAGCCTTTTCCTCATCCTTTGTCACTGTTTTCCCCTGCATCCAGTGAAGGATGGAGATTCTCCCTAGTCCTTCTTTTGTTTTTAATGTATTTATAGAAAGATTTTTTTATTGTCTTTGACAGCAGTAGTCAAGTTGAGTTCAAGTTGGGCTTTGGCCCTCTGCGTCGGTTTGGCACCGAGTTGGCAGTCTCTTGATTCACCCCTCCCCCCCTCCTCCCCCAAGGTAGGGAAAGAGGGAGAAGAATGATGAAGAGAGGCTCTCTGGGTTGAAAAGTGAAACAGATTGATTTTAATTATTGGTGACAAGGGAATATATATTTGCAAAGGGATGTGCAACACCCGATCCCCTCCCTCCTCCCCTGACCACTCTCACAGTCTCCCAGCTGAAGGGGGGAGTGTCCGGGCGCATGGACGGGGTCCTTGGGTGTTGGCTGTAAGGAAAAATGGAAAAAAACAAAGAGATCTGAAGAGAGGGCGATAGAAGTGACAGTAAGCAGAAAAGTGAGAGAAAAAGGAAAACGAGAGGCTTTACTTCTGTGATATATTAGCCTATACGGAAAGCCAAATAGAGAAAATATTATGAGAAGGGAATATTTTGATTTGCTGATCCTGCCTTCAGTCTAATGTGCTCCCCCGTAGCAGGGGGGGGTGCAGACAGTCAGAAGTGACCTCGGTTATTATCAGTCCACTGGTGCTGCTAAAAAGTTCACTGAAAGGAAGAAAAAATCAGCAAAGAGCTTGCTCAAACCAAAACACCCTCGTAATTTTCTTCCTGCGTTGCCGTACTATATCTCTGTATTCCTCATGAGAGGCCTGTCCTCTCTTCCAGAGGCCATAAACTCTTCTATTCTTCCTGAGCTCCAGCCAAATCTTTCTATCCTTCTTCCCTGACAGCTTGTCTTTCAGCACATGGGGACAGCCTGCTCCTGGGCCTTTAAGACTTCCTTCTTTAAGTATGTCCAGCCTTCTTGGACTATTTGCACTTCATGACAGTCTCCCATGGGACTTTGTCAGTCAGTCTCCTAGACAGATCAAAGTCTGCCCTCTGGAAGTCCCAGGTGGCAGTTTACTCACTCCTCTCCTTCTCCAATAAGAACTTCATAGAACTTTAGTATCTACTTATTTTAAAATTTACTTATTTAAAAAATATTTTTATACATTTCTCTTATTGTTTTTCGACAAATGACTAAATAGAAATACTTTTGACACTTTTAGAAATAGAAGAGATATTTGAAAGTTGTACTCTTTCTCGCTGATTTATGTGCAGGTGTGAATGCTTGCAGTAGTGCCTCTGTGCTTCTTTGGAAACTTGCCCATATCACTACTTGTGCAAAACCACATTTACTCAGGAGAACAGTGAAATCAAACCACTGTCTTACTCTGATTTTGTCTTACACACCTGCTGTAGAAGTGAGATAAGTAAGGAATAGTAGCAGCACAATCAGTGCCCATTGACAATGAATGGGAAATACAATATTGTGCAGTTAGTTATCTTGGTTGTAATTATTGGGGATGCTCTACCCATCACAATGAAGAAAAATTGCAAACCATTAAATCAAAATTTGCTTAATAGAGTATAGAGAGCTTATTATCTGAAAATGGTCACTTGGTTCCGAACTGAGATTTAAGGGGAAAAAAAGAGATTGTTTCTGAGCAAGCTGAGATTATCCTACATTTTACATTTGGATCAGAGGAGTTGACTTTAATGAAATGAAGTAGTGGAGTTGCTGACCAAAGCAAAGGTATGCCCTGGGCCAGGCAGAGAGGAGGGAGAGGTGCTGTGTAGGAGAAATCACCACGCTGCTTGTCTAAAGATTAAAGTCATGAAACAAATGAAGGCAGACTTAAAAGAGGCTGGAGACTTCTAGTTCCACATTTTTCTTTTGAAACAATAATTTATAGTGTGCAGGACGATCTTAATATTTCCACCCCTTCCTTTTGTTTATTATAAGACTACTATGAACTTTTTCAAATATTTTGGGTTTTTTGTCTTGAAGTGACCCACGGGTGTTCATGAGTTACAGGAAAATGGAATTTGTGTTCAGTATAGGAGTAAATGGAACAATGTGTTGCTTCTTAGAATTTTAGGGGTTAAAAATGAATTCGTACTAAAATTTTGTAGTTGCTTAATAGGGTTTAAAAAAAATAAATAGACTAAGTTGCGTGTAGTGTTGGTGTAGTGTTGGTGAAATTGCTGCTGATTTTTTGTTACTAAAACCAGAATTACTCAAAAACTGTGAGTTTTACTTTGAAGCCCAGGCCTGCACAGAAGGAAGCTTCTGAAATGAAAAGGGTTGTCATTATACTTTAAATTTTTTATTTCTGTACATGTAAAAGTTTATATAGTTTTCTGGGTAGTTTTTTTTTTTGTTTCTCTTAAAAGATATTTTTTCTTCAGGAAATTGCTTGAGAGAGATCTGATTTTCTTGTCATCCAAATTTTAGGAAATACAGAGTGAAAGCCATTCTTTTATTTGCAAAACTCTGGAAAATTACTTTTATGTTGTATATTGAATGCCATTGAAACTGGGTGATTATTCTAAGCAACAATTATTCTTGATTATTCTAAGCAACTAATGAGTTAATCGTGTGTGACAAAATCCTGTTTATAACTTACTGTGCTAAGAGAAACTCTGGCATTTAACCTAAAATCTAGAAGATTAAATTATTATATAAACAAATGACAGAGCTCAGAAAGGAGAAAGGAGAAAAAAAAAAAAAAAAAAGGGGGAGGGGGCAAAGATTAAGCAATATCTTCCTGGCTTAACTCCCAAGGTAAAAAGCTGTATATATGCCAAATGTGGTTTTATCTAGTATTTTTTTAATGAAGTTCTTCCATAACATAAGTTTCCCTTAGCATTTCTGTCATGGTATTCCTGTGACTATTCTCTGAGATGATGTTTAGAACCGGGCTAATTTCAGTCTTGCAGTAGACTGATATTCCTGTGTCATTAATCTGATCTTTCTCAATTTACGTAGTTGCTTAGCGCTGGATTTAGAGATCAATTTGAATGATTGAAGCAAACACATGTTCATCTCTAGCCCTTTCAAATTTTGAGTTAGGACAAGTTAAATCACAGTTGTAGAACTTACGTGCCTGTATCTGTCTACACTATCTGTATTTCCTAATAAAAACAACACTGACAGCTCTATTGGAAAGTTCAGAGATGCCAGAATCTTCGATTTTCTCTTGCTGTATTCAATAGCACAGGTAATAGGAGGAAATAAATGAGAGAAAAACCTGAGAGAAATAAGGGGGAAACCAGAAAAGAAGTAAAATATTTATAGGGGGAAACAAGAAAAATAAAATATTTAGAGGGAAAAAGAAGGATATAAAAGACCAAGTGAAGAAGTGAAGGAACGAGAAATGAAGCCAAAGTGATAGGGATAACCACTTTTATGTCCTCTACTGAGTTCTGGAATAGGAGAAATTCTTTTTGTGGTAGCCAGTACGTTGCCATGTACCATGATATTTTTGTTGTTGTTTTTTGTGATGAGGAGTTACAAAGAAAAGCATACAGAATTTTTCTAGACTTCCACTGCCCTCAAGTATTCTGTTTTTGTGAGACGACACTTGCTTTGATTAGTTTGGTTTAGAAAGTTAGGATATAATTATGGTGTATACATTACCATTTTAGTGTGAGGGTGGTGAGACACTGGAACAGATTTCTTCCAACTGTTTCTTCTGGAACAGTTTCTTCCAACCCAAACCATTCTATGATCCTACGAATTTGATTTGGGTCATTAATACTGTTTTGGAGAAAGTCTCAATTATCTCTCCGTATCACATACTTGCTTAGTGCATCTGAACTACAGTCCTTTTATAGAAACTAGTTTGAAAGTTCTGCTTCAGGTGCAAGAGTGCTCTTCTGTCTCTACTGGGTACATACAGCTCTGAATCAATTACTAAATCCTAGGAAAACTTTGAATGGCCTCTGTGATGGTGATGTTTCCTTCTGGAGACCAGCTGAAATCTGATCCAAAATAAACCCTCTTGAGCAGCTAGCATGGGAGTGTCAGCACCAGCTGTTTTCATCTACTGATCCATTTCTATTGCTCCAGATGACTTGCTAATAGAGACATAGGCAAAATGGTTCACTTTGGTTGTAGGTCAGTAGATGAGGGCAAGAAATATCTGTGATACATTTTTTTTTTTAAGCTTCAGTGCTAATATTTACAACTTTGCAAGTGCCACAAATGATGGATCCCTGCAAACTACATAAGGTTTACAAAGGCCAAGTGCGAGATCCTGCACCTGGGTTTGGGCAATCCCAAGCACAAATACAGGCTGAGTGGAGAATGGATTGAGGACGGCCCTGAGAAGGACTTGGGGATGGTGGTGGAAGAGAAGCTCATCATGAGCCGGCAATGTGCACTTGCAGCCCAGAAAGCCAACCATGTCCTGGGCTGCATCAAAAGAAGTGTGCCAACAGGTCAAGGGAGATGCTTCTCCCTCTTTATTCTGCTCTCGTGAGACCCCACCTGGAGTACTGTGTCCAATTCTGGAGGCCCCAACACAAGAAAAACGTGGAGCTGTTGAAGCGAGTCCAGAAGAGGATCATGAAGATGATGAGAGGGCTGGAGCACCTCTCCTACAGAGACAGGCTGATAGAGTTGGGATTGTTCAGCCTGGAGAAGAGAAGGCTTCAGGGTGACTTTACATCAGTCTTCCAGTACCTGAGGGGGCTACAGGAAAGCTGGAAAGGGTATGTAGGGATAGTACAGAGGGTAATGGCTTTAAACTAGAAGAGGGGAGATATAGGATAGACATTAGGAACAAATTATTCACTATGAGGGTGGTAAGACACTGGAACAGGTTGCCCAGGGAGGTTGTGGATTCCTCATCCCTGGAAGTGTTCAAGGCCAGGCTAGATGGGGCTTTGAGCAACCTGGTCTAGTGGGAGGTGTCCCTACCCATGCAAGGCGGTTGAAACTAGATGATCTTTTAAGGCCCTTTCCAACCCAAACTATTCAGTGATTCTGTGAAATACTCCAAGTAACAGTGAATCAAATGACTAAATTTTTACTGTCATTTGAAAGTTTGGTTGTTTAGTCTGCTTTTCTTTCCTGCTTATATTCTTAAATTGTTAAAAATAGGAGTCTTCTGATTTCTTTAATTTATTAATTTTTATATAGAATTCTAAAATTTGTGTACTTCAAGTACCTCAAGTACACCTCAAGTGTTTTGCTTGAGCTGCTCACTTGCATTAACAAAAATCAAGCCCGGTGTTTTATTGCAGTCATTAAGTAGGAGCAAGATAAAAATGAAAGAAATGGTCTTCATAGGTGTTTGCAGTTATTACCATCTTTCTGTCACGAATCAAGAAATGTTTTTTTCCTTGGACTTATTTTGAGATTGTAGATGGCAGTTGTTAAGGTTTTGAAAATTTAAGTAATACTAGTGGCCAATGTTAAATCATTTTATCTTGAAGCAATAGTTGTAAGAGTTCTTCATCTGTTCTGTGTAAATTTAAGTTCAGAGATTCCCAAAAGTTTAGTCTAATATCCCAGGTGTCCAAGGCAATTATTAGCACTAAACTCAGTTACTTTTCTTGTTTATTACATCTTTGCAGAATCTAGGCCTTAGCTTTCAGCATTTTCCAGAAAATTTACAACATTCAAGTATGATTTCTATTGGTAGGGACATTTCAAAGAACAGCCCTTTAATATAATAATTTAAAAAAAAAAAATTAAGGTTGTAGCAGCGCTATCAGAGCATTTTGGAGAACTTGGTTTTGTGTTGTTTTTTTTTTAATTAAAGCCAGTGATTTTTTCAAACTATGTTATTTGTGGTCTTAATTTTTTTAAAATTCAGTCTATTCCCTCATGTTGCAACTAGAGTAAACATATAAAAGTTAGCATATTTTATTTTCCTAGCCATAAGCACTTCCCCATTCAATTCATATAATCCATTCTGATAGAGCGTTTATTACTGTTCCATGTGTATATAACACGTTAGCTAGCAAAAAACCAATACATTAAAATAAAAATTTAGTACTTAGCTGCTTTATATAGCAGCTTTGGGAGGAAGCCTCACTAAGCCAGATATAAGCCTCAATTAAAAATGCAAAAATGTTGACAATCAAAATGTCAGAATTGTAAGCCCGCAGGTTATGAAGAGTCCTCATTATTTTAAGTATCTTGTTTTACTAATATTATACTGTTATGTTGAAGTGTGTATCTAATTTTTTCTCTATTTGAATATTTGTTAATGTGTTAGGCATAACTAAACTGTTTTGAGCCTTAATGCATACTTAAATACAATACAGCTGTTTTCATTAGCCTGTTAGCAAGTGACCTCAATATAGAATTTATATTAGTTTCAGGATTTTCTGTGTGTGTTGATAGCTTTTGGAATTCTATTCAATACCAGTGTTAAATAGTCTACTAGCAAGATCCTAAGTCATTGAAACCATATTCACAGTGTTCTGAGCAGAAGAAAACTGGCATTTAAAATAAAATATCTAATAGTTCTACTTTTTGAAAACAGATATATTAATTGAAAATTGGAATAGCTATAATGTCTTTAAAAGTACTTTCTTGATGTTACTTTTTAGAACTTAAATGCTGGATGATCTAAGTCGGTTCTGTTTATAAAGTGGGAAAAGAGCCTATAAGGGGTGGATTACCACATTTCGTTTGATTTAAAATACTAATTGTAAAATGCATCCAGTGCAACCTGACTTTTAACTACGTCCTATTTGTTAATTGAGGTGATGGTCTTTTAAGCAGTGCTAATTTTAGCATCTTCAGTAATGACCTGGAAGGGAAGGTTCTAAATGTTTGCAAATAAAATACGGTGATGCTAATTTGGGAGGTGTTGAGAACTTGAGAGTTGAGAGGAGGCTTTGAGGGGCAAGAAACAAGCATACCGAGACGTGTTTTGGTAGATAAGAAATAGTGTAGTCTGATCATTCTGTGGAAGAAAAGCTTCAGAAGTCATAAAAGAGAAAAAGGAAAAAGCTGAGGAAGAGAGTTTGAAGTCATGCAGATGTAGTGGGTATGCCCCCAGGTAGTTGATACCATTTTGTGTTGAGTTTTGTAGATGGTAAAAGGGAGTAAAAGTTCTCACATAAGTAACTTCAAGGACTCATTTGATACTTTTTAGAGTTTATATGGAAGTATCAGGACAGAATCTGAATTTCCAAAAATAAAAAAAGGAGATAAATTTGTGACTTCCCACCCAACCTAATTTTGAAAATTCCGATGTAAGATATGGTAGCAGCGAATCTTAAAAAAGGTTGGCTTAGAACTTCTTGAGTTATATTTTCTGCCTTTCAGTCAATATTGTGAACTTAAAATATATTTTAAATGGAGGAGAATGGGAAATAATTGGCAGCATTTTTGTTATGAGTCTTGAATTAGTCTGTAAAGTCCAGAAAGCCTTCATTTAAAAAACTCCCAATGCTTGAAGGGTAGCACTGTCATCATAGTTAATCAGCTGAATTTATAATCAAATGTACTGGGCTCAATATTTTGAAGATTGTACTGATCTGTGGGAACATTGAATTTTCTTGGTCTGCTTTTGCTGCTTCTCTGGTGACCCTTTAAGGTGAATTCAGTAGGATTTTTAGACTCGTTTAGATTGCACAAGCTCTGAAAATCTCTGCTCATGTCAGTAGTACGCCAGAACGGAGGAGTGCATGCTGCTGCTCAGGAGAATAAAGAAAGAATTTGAGCATATTTGATACTAATGCTTTAGAAACAGAAGGCTAAAAAACAATTGATTAAATGTTACAATGCTACTTGAAACTATAATTTTCCTTTCAACAGTATTGACTGAACATTCAGAAATTAAGTTGTTTTTATTTCCATATGTATAATATTTATGCAGAATTATTACAGTAAAACATTATATGCTTTTTTCTATTGCTGTGTTGCTGTTTCTGCTTAATTTTCATGTAGTGCTTTTTTAAAAAAAAGGCACCATTTTTCATGCCTGAGCAAGTCCACTTATTGACTGAATGTTGGCTGATGTTCAATTTCATTTTGATTCCTGCTTATAGCAGGGTTGCAAAAGGATGCATAACATCTATCCCCAAAGTGGTTACAGTGTGTTTTGCAAAGAGTAAGGCAAGAAAACTAAAGTCTTTCTGCCTTGGTTTTGTCCATTCTGTAGCCAAGACAACAGATAAGACATTTCTTCTCTGCACCATTTGCAAAGTTTTTTCCCTGTTCTATTTTTTCCCCCTTTCCTGTTAAGGCACTTCTTGCCTATGTATTATGAAGGACTTGTCCTGTATCTTGGGTTTTGCAGTCCCTGTCATTCCAGTTGAGCCTGTGTTGTTATACTGAAAGTTCCAACAAAAGAGTAAATTTAGTGTTTTGTTTAGTGGAATTAAGGCATGGTGCAATGGAGAGATTTGGAATTCTGTAACTATAGTATTGAGTTCTTATTTAATGTAGAAACTTGTTCTTTCTATAACAGGTACTTGTATTGGGGCAAAAACTGGAGGATCCACTGGCAGACACCGCAATTTTAGAAAAAGTAAGTCTTTACTTTTGTTAAATCTTGTTAAATCTTACAAATGCAATAGTAAGCATGCTAAAAAAGAAGTGTATTTTGCTCCATCTTTTTTGAACACACTGAAGACTTTTTAGATGGGCATGTAGTGGTAGGGGAGAATGTTTTAAAGCTGAAAGAGGGTAGATATAGATGAGATATTAGGAAAAAATTCTTCACTATGAGGGCAGTGACACAGTGGAACAGGTTGCATAGGGATGTTGTGAAGGCCCAGTCCCTAGAAGTGTTCAGGTGCAGGCTGGATGGGGCTTTGGAGCAACCTGGTCTAGTGGGAGGTTGGAACTAGATGATCCCTTCCAACCCAAACCACCCTATGATTCTATGAAGTCATAATTCCCTAGTGTTTCCCTTATTTTGCTTTGTTCTGTGTTTTTATTACTGCATTCTTTTTTACCACTTTCTGGTCTCTAGGATGATGTGCAGGAATTCTAGGGGAAAGGGATAGAGGGGGAGTCAAGCAGGAGGAGCTGATGGTTGGTAATTTTTGCCCTGGACTGTGCTTCAGTGTTGGATCTTAAAATGTTCCTACTCTCTCATTTTATGGAAACTTGAATGTGAAGTCTTACTTCCTTCTTTTGGAAGACACTTTCCAGTGAAGTGAACTGCCAACTCTGTTCTTCAGGCAGTCAAACAGTCCACTTTTCACAAAAGCTTTACAGAGTAATTGAGCTGTGCATGAATCACCTGTGCTGGGAAATCTAAGCATCAAAAGCACTTCTACAGCTCCACGAATCAAGGATTGTGCAATCATTTTGGCAAAAAATTATGCCCATCACTAAATATTTTTAAAATGTTGTATTTATGTGTTTGCATTTCTGCATGAGGTGGATAATTATGTTTCAGATTAAATATTCGCTTTCTGAAGCGAACCTGTCATTTGCTCTTGGATGTTACTGTTTGCAGCTGTCCTGATTTTTTTAATAGATGTGCATTTGGTACACTTGTAAAACTCTTAATAGTTAGAAATAGCTGCTGTTGGCATTAAATAATTATTTCATTAAATTTTCTTAGTTTCATATTGTTAATTTAGGTGAATACCCTTGTATGAATATTTGTACTGCAGATCATGTTAAAACAGTCACAGCTCATACTAATTAACATGTTATTTGATTGATAACTATTTATCACCATGTCAGGTATATGTGTTGTATATGTATATATGTATATACACTTACCATGCTTCTTATTTTGCTGGAGTTTCCTACTGACTATAAGGCAGAGTTCTGGATTTGTTTTCATATCCAGAAGCTGATCCATGAGGCTGGATCAGTGTATATAAAAAAAGCCTCACTCTGTCCAGATATTTCATTTGTCATGGGTTGCCACATGAGATGCAGCAATGCATGGGAGAGTATAGATGTTTCATTTAAATACTAAGCAGACTTCTCAAGTAGTAGCTACAACTCTGATTTCTTTGAGAACAAATTTGAATCTCATTTTTCTTAATTTTGTTTTCTGGTTGTAATTTAACACATGGTGTAGGTCAGCATGAAATGGCAGTGTTTCCAAAAGATGTTTAACCTGGTGATTCACTGCTTCCCCTTCCCCTGTGCCAACCAGCTTTTGAGCAACCATATGGTGAAACAAACGTAGTTGATTTAGCTGAATGAAACGATATTTGGGTCACTTCTAGACTGGACCAGTTTTAGGCTGTGTTGTCTGTGTGATCACAGACACTAATGCTAGCAGAAGAGAAGGAATTTAATATGGGTGTGGAAATGAATGGTCAAAGTAATAATCAAAGGCTAATATGAAAAGTTTCAGCTTGACCAAGAGGTTAGGTGAAAGTCCTTATAAATAACTGTGTGGAGTGCCTAGTATCTGTAGCCATATAGTTACCTGCATGGTCTGTGTATATGTTAGTCTTGCTGCCTTATCTATGTTGGTTCTTTACCTATGGACTGATTCAGAAGTACTACTTAAGTCTGTTCCTCCCCCATTCTAGATGAGTGGGTTTAGTCTTAGTTTTGTCAATGAGTCTTGAATAAGTCTTTGTCACGTGTTTAAAAAATAAAAACTGAAACAAAACTAGAAAACAAAACAAAAAACTTGAGTTAATTTCCTTGAGTTTTTTCGCATGGCATACCACTTGCCCTCTGCTCCATCTGGCCATTTCTAATGTGTGCATAACTGAGAAGCACTAATATGTTTCTGGATGTATGAATGTGCTAGATAATAAATGAAAGGAATAAGTTGTTATGAAATAGTTGGTTGTCCTTTAAAAGTAAAGATGAATTATAAATCAAGCAAAACTGATTTAAGACTCATATTCTTAAAATTTCTCCTAAATAGACTGCAGAGACCTTAGGTTCAGACCCTCTTGGCCATTTGTTAATTTCTTGGATTTCTGGAGATTTTAGAATGTTATAGTGAGATATGTAAAAAGTAGAAGTGTTCATTTGAATATAAAAGCTAATATATCTTCACTGGGTAGAATTTTGCGGGCTAGAAAAAAACAGATAAAATTTTGGAAACATAAATTTGTCAGTTTCAAAAACTGCTTTTTAGCTGCCTTTTCTGCCTCACAACATACGTGCATACTGAAAATCTGGTAGTTAAGGTGCTCATCTAACATGTATTTTCATGTTTTTCTGCTGTTTTTGTCACAGTAATAAAAATTGAAAAGCCTCATTTTCTACATTTAAACGTATTTATATGAACATGGAGCAGAAATACTGTGTGGAATAGAATAAGAATTTACTTTGCTTTGTCTTGCTTTGAACATGTAACAATTTCATCTGTTGAATTTGTGAATTAATCTTCTCCAGGACAGTTTTAAAAAATTAGTTTATTTTCTGTATCTAGACATTCTTACCACTTGTTATTGGGTTAGAGGAAAAACAATGTTTACCTCTTGGATCTGCCTTATTTCTCAGCAAATTCTCATGTATATTTTTCAGTGAAGGAATAAAATGTTTAATAAATATTTCCTCTTTGGTTAGATTTATTAGTATTCTTGGTATTATTTGTGCTCTGAGGAACATGTGACAAACCATTTTAGACAAATTCATGTTTCAACTAACATCTGCATCTCATACAAAAAATTTAAAATTGCTAATGCTCTGTTTCATAAATAGGCACATTTTAAATTGGATTAATAATTTCAAAGTGTTGTTAACTCCACGATAGATATCTTGGTACCATACTTTAAAGTTTTTTTCCTTGAATTTCTATTGAGAAATCATCAAGTGAAGATCTAGTTTTGTTTTCTGATAACTATTTTGTAGAAAATTGTTGTTTTGTACATAGCAGATAATTTTCTGGGATACTTAGTAATATTCAGTGAGAATTTAAACTTTCAAGCCTCCTGAGAGAGAACAGCAGGATCTCCAGATTTTACACCATCTACAGCACTTTTCCCACAGCACAGGGAACATTAACTTAGAATTGGTTCTTCAACTGACTGGCTGCGGTTTTCTGCCCAGAATTGCAGTGAAGGAAGTGGAGATGTACAGAGACTTTGAGATTTTTGGTTTTGAATTGTAACACTAATATGTTGAGTTTTAATCAAGAGAATCATAGAATCACAAAATCGTTAAGGTTGGAAGGGACGTTAAAGATCTTCAGGTTCCAACCTCCCTGCTATGAGCAGGGACACCTCACACTAGACCAGGCTGCACAAAGCCTCATCCAACCTGGCCTTCAACGCCTCCAGAGAGGGGGCTTCCACAACCTCCCTGGACAACCTATTCCAGTGTCTTACTACCTTCATAGGGAATCACAGAATCACCACCACCATCCAGGCTGGAAAAGACCTTTAAGATCAAGTCCAGCCTATGACCAACACCACCACATCAGCACTAAGTGCCACATCCAGTCTTTCCTTGAACACTTCCAGGGATGGTGCCTCCACCACTTCCCTGGGAAGTCCATTCCAATGTTTAATCACCCTCTCTGTGAGGAAGTGCTTCCTAATATCCAGCCTAAACCTCCCCTGGAGCAGCTTTAGGCCATGCCCTCTTGTCTTGTTGCAAGTTGCCTGGGAGAACAGCCCCCACCTGACTACAACCTCCCTTCAGGTAGTTGAAGAGAGTGATAAGGTCTCCCTTGAGTCTCCTCTCCTCCAGGCTAAACAACTCCAGCATCCTCAACCTCTCCCTATAAGACTTTTCCTCTAGTCCTTTCACCAGCCTTGTTGCTCTCCTCTGGACCCGCTCCAGCACCTCAATGTCCTTCTTGAAGTGAGGGGCCCAGAACTGGACACAGTAATCGAGGTGAGGCCTCACCAGTGCTGTGTACAGGGGGAGAATTACATCCCTACTCCTGCTGGCCACACTATTCCTGATACAAGCCAGGATGCCACTGGCCTTCTGGGCCACCTGGGCACACTGCTGGCTCATGTTCAACCGGCTGTCCACCAGTACTCCCAGGTCCCTCTCTGCCAGGCCGCTCTCCAGCCACTCTTCCCCCAGCCTGTAGCGCTGCCTGGGGTTATTGTGGCCAAAGTGCAGGACCCTGCACTTGGTCTTGTTGAATTTCATGCTGTTGGCCTTGGCCCATCGACCCAGCCTGTCCAGGTCCCCCTGCAGCTTCTTCCTACCCTCCGGCTTGGTGTCATCTGCGAATTTACTGAGGGTGGACTCAGTCTCCACATCCAGGTCGTCAGTAAAGATGTTGAATAGGACTTGGCCCAGTACTGATACTTGGGCGGACACTGCTGGTCACTGGATGCCAGCTGGATGCAGCACTATTCACCATCATTCTCTGGGCCCAGTCATCCAACCAGTTTTTAACCTGGTGAAGCTTCTGTCCAAGTTGTGGATTGCTAGCTTTTCCAGGAGGATGCGGGGGGACGATGCAGGGGGAGACTGTCAGAAGTCTTGCTGAAGTCAAGGTAGACCACATCCACAGCCTTCCCCTCATCCACGAGGTGGGTCACCCAGTCATAGAAGGAGATGAGATTGATCAGGCAGGACCTTCCTTTCCTAAACCCATGTTGGCTGGACCAGATCCCCTGGTTGTCTTCTGCATGTTGCTTGATGGCACTCAGGAGGATCTGTTCCATAACCTTGCCAGGCACCGAGGTCAGGCTGACAGGTCTGTAGTTCCCCAGATCCTCCTTCTGGCCCTTCTTGTGGATGGGTGTCACGTTGGCCAACCTCCAGTCATCTGGGACCTCCCCAGTGAGCCAGGACTGGTGATAAATGATGGAGAGCGGCTTAGCCAGTTCTTCTGCCAGCTCCTGGAACTGAATACCTTATTCGTGATGTCTAGCCTAAATCTACACTCTTTCAGTTTAGAACCATTACTCCTTGTCCTACCACTACCTTCTCTGGTGAAAAAGCCCCTCCCCAGCTTTCTTGTAGGTCCCCTTCAGGTACTGGAAGGCTGCTGTAAGTTCTCCTTGGAGCCTTCTCTTGTCCAGGCTGGATAGCCCTAGGTCTCTCAGCCTGTCTTCATAGCAGAGGTGCTCCAGCAGAGTCTTCGTGGCCCTTCTCTGGACCCTCTCCAACAGCTCCGTGTCCTTCCTGTGATGAGGGCTCCAGAGCTGTATGCAGTACTCCAGGTGAGGTCTCACCAGAGCAGAGTAGAGGGGCAGAATCACCTCCCTGGCCCTGCTGGCCACACTTCTTTTGATGCAGCCCAGGATGTGGTTGGCCCTCTGGGCTGTGAGCGCACACTGGCAGCTCATGTTGAGCTTCTCATCTACTACCACCCCCAAGTCCTTTTCCTCAGGACTGCTGTCTAACCATTCTCCCCCCAGCCTGTATTTGTGCCTGGGGTTGCCAAACCCAGATGCAGGACCTTGCACTTGGCCTTGTTGAACTTCATGAGGTTGGCATGGGCCCACTTCTCCAGCCTGTCAGGGTCCCTCTGGATGGCATCCTTTCCCTCTAGGGTGTCAATGACTCCACACAGTTATGTTGTGAAATACTGACTTTTGTTAAGCACCATTTAAGGAGGCAGTAGGTGTATTTTTCAGCCAGGCTTGATGATGAGCTAAATTGTATTTTTAGATGTATAAACACAATGCATGTTCTGAGTCTAACCCATGGTTCACTGTTAGAGATCCAGCAGTGGCAGATCTAGTTAGGAGGTTCCTGCTTCTCTTTGTAGAGGGGTACTGTTCCTCAGCTGTGCCAATTTTCGAAGATACATGAAGCCACACTTTTTAAAATAAGAGCAAGACAATAAAGTTTTCATTTAAAACTGTGTGATAAATAGGTTATTTTAAAAACGTCATTTCACGACTGCTTCAGTGTGTGTCCAGAGCTGAAGAGGTAAGCTCCTGCAGTAAAAGCCACAGAAGGGTGGCAAGAAGCAGGGTGGAGCCTTATAAATGAAAGTGGGTGCAAATAGAATCTTAACATGTAGTCACAGTCCTTATCTTGTACAAACTAGTTGCACAGGATATACAAGCATTATTTCTGCCACCCGTATGGCTTCGTTATTGAAGGAAGGGGATCTCCAGTAAGGAATTGTGAATACAAAGGGCCGAGAAAATATTTTAAATGAGAAGATAGAAGAATAGCATTTGTTTGTGATGGCCAGGTCAGTAAACAGCGCCTTTCAAATTTTTCTTTTAAATTTAGTTTTGTACTATTTTTTAATTATCTTTTATGCTTGTCTGCTCCCTCCAAAGGTAATGGGCCTAAGCAAGCTGCACTGACAAGTCTGGCAAAAAGTAATTGTTAATGATATCCTCATAGAAGCACGGATGATGAGGTTAGAGGAAGAAGCAATTCTCTTCTGCAGTCTTCACATATTAGACTGTCCCACCATCAGGAGAAAGCTTTCTTCTGGAACTTGGGACTGAATGCAGTTTGCAATTCCCATCTTTCTAGCTCAGGGTTAGAGAAAACACTCCTGTCCACTGTGCCTCTGTCCAGTCATGTGCACTCACAATTTCCTATTAAAAGGCCATCACACTGGGTGGATGTCTGTGCTAGAAGCAGCCTTCTCCTCTGTTTTTCTGTGGAGCAGGTGAAGATGCACACCTGCTGTTATAGCACATCTATCTACAGAAAATGAAGTTCCTGGGATGTATGAGCTCTTCTGCACAAGTGCAGACCAAGATTACTGTTTGTTTGTTGAAATAGGTAGAGAAAAGGTTGCAATTTGTTACTATTCCTAGCTGTTAGAATAACCCTTTCAGCTGTAAAGTTAGGACAATATTTGTTCAGGTAGGAAATGGGAGATATATGTCAGTTTTAAAAACTTTGTATTTTAACAGATAGCCTCTGATAACTTGTGAGAAGAGATCAATCAGTCATTACCCTAATTTGCTTTCCCTTGGTATGTATACGATTGGAAGCAAAGGAGCAAGTATCTCAAAACCTGCTAGCATGTTTTATTAGGCCAAGCTGTATCAGATTAGAGAGTGGGTTGTGGTTCACCTGTGTAAAGATCTCTTGTTCTCTCCAAGAGTTTATGATTACTGGAAACTAAACCAAAGCAAATTCTCCCCCTTCTCCTGACCTCTCTACACTGCCTCAAAAAAAGACTGAGCTAAAGGTTCGTCTGGGGAGGGGGAAGTCTATGGAGCAAAAAGCAAAATGGAAACCAGGAGTCATAGCGATGCACCATTCTGGGCATGAGATAACGGATGGGTCTCTGCTTGCCTGTTGCAGTGGTATGTCCCAGTACAGTAAAACCCTCGAAGTTCGTAATCCAAGTTGTCAGAAGCAAATGTTTCTTTGCTCCTGGAAAGGAGGATCAAGAAAGTTTATAATTATCCTCAGAATCTGTATAACAAATGGGGCTTTTGGTGCTGTGCTTATGTTGGGAATCGGGTTCTGGCTCAGCTGTTTGCTCACAGTGAGATTTTTCTGCTTCTTGGCTTCCTTACCTTGATGTGGAACTAGTGTTAGAGCTCTGCTGGGGCATCAGGTGCTGTGGAATTGCCTGCCATGCTGTGATTTTCTTTCTTTAAACAAGATCTTTTCTAAAGCTAATCCTCAGCGATTATAATAACTAGTTGGTTCTCCCTGCAAAATAGGATTATGGCACATAGATCAGGTTGTATTAAGGAAGTTAATCTGTTTCTCTTTGCAGAAAGTATAGTTTTGGAAAGCTGTATTGTTTCCTATATTTTTCCTGTGATCTTTCCTGGGTGAAATTATTTGTCTGAGTAATACATGTCACCTTACATTAATTCTGTCTGACGGCTGTGATCTCTAAAGTAATGAAAATATTACTTACAAAAGCAATAATGTTATATAAAAATATTTTTTACAATGTAAGGGCAATACTGATTCTTACTCAAAAATATTTAGCTGTGTTACCATTATGGTGAAGTGCTAGAGATGTAAGGGTTTAAGTCACTGACTATATACAAAATTAAGAACAGGCAACACATTTGACAAAAGTCCTATGCATTTTTCAGTCCAGTCTTGGCAGAACATCTGTCATGAGCAGGACTGTAGTGTAATATCACACTTTGTTCAATCTTTGAATTTGTTTCTAAGACTTAGTATCACCATCAGTATTGATACATACCGGTATTGATAAAATTGGACTGAAGTTACTGAAAGTTTTTCAGTCTAAAAAATGGAATGTTTTATCAGATGGTGTGAACTTTTCACTATTATCTGAGGTTAAAAAGCATCGTGGCTTTTTACCCTGTGACTTATTCAGAACTTTTGTTTCTTTGGACAAGCACTAACTTGGCACCCAATAACTTACTGCCCCTCCGTGAGTGCTAAGTCAGCATAATGCAGAAGTTGCAGTGTTGCTAGTGTTTGTGATTTTGCTACAGATTGAGCAATGTTGTGTATTAATTAGTTTGTATAGCTATGGCAGCAGCTAAGGTTTTTGATGGAGGACCTCAGCATTCTTAAGGATAGTTTCTATCCTTCTTGGTTGCAGAAAAATTTGAAAACATGCACTGAATGTTTACAAAAGGCATAGTATATAGAGACAAAAAGACAGAATTAATTGTATTTTAAAACCTTATGATTTGTGGACACAAACCTATGACCTTTGAACACTTGTGGCTGACAGTGCTGGTGTGTAGGCGTCTTAACCTTTCTGCTGGCTTTCACACACGTGCCATTTCCACTGAGAGAGATGTATGTGGTTTTGATTGCCAAAGCTTTTTCACTGTGATTAGCTTTGATTTTGATCTGGTTTAAGCTTGCTTATGTTAATTTATGACAAACATTTTCCTTTCCTCATTTTAAAATGCCTTTTTGAAACATCCTTAAAAACTTTTTTTATTCTCTTCTAGACATTACTAATATGGTTCTGTGCTTAAGTCCTGTGGTGTTTGTCTTATGCGTTTTGTTGTGATTTCTTTAAAAATGCACCTCAAAATACTGCAGAGATGAGCTCTAAAATTTTTCTCATTAGAACTCTGTGAGGAGCTGGGTGAGAGCTGGCAGAGTTGTTTGATTCCAAGCAGGCTGAAAACATGGGTTTCATATTGCAGTCTCTGTAACCTAGACTTCCATGGGACTCTTTGTCACTATTAATGTTTGCACTTGTCAAATGGAACAAAACAGAATAGGAGAGGAGGCTGTAAGCACCTAAAAAAGTAGGTCAATGGGCCAGCAGTTTATTTGGCCAGAAAAGAAAAAGTGGCTTCATTGAATCATGCTTGTAATTATTTTTCTCCTGTTGGCAGATTGTTCTGCTGTATTTTAACTTCCTGTGTTAATATTTGCATCTGTTTTTTAACAAACTAAGAGCCTTCATTAGCTGCAGAGGAAGGAGAAACTTAACTTTTTGTAATAAAGAGATAATTCTGGTGTTTTCCATAAAATCCATTAATTAATTTAGGAGTAGCATAAGGTTAGATTTTAGATCCTAGCCTTCTTTTTAGAATTTAATATGCTTTAAAATGAAATTTTTCAGAAGTGGTACATGTACATTGTATAGTGAGTAAATTTTATTTCAAGAACAGTAAGCAAGGCAGAGAGAAACAGGATAAAGGCAGGAGAAAAAGCTGAGTCCATATAACTGAATGTAGAAAATTGCATGGTTCAAGGGAATAAACTGTATAAATGAAAAGTAATCGTATAAAGAGACTGGAAGTTGAGGATCACTTCCATTCACAGAATGACAGAATTCCCAAGGCTGGAAAAGACCTTTAAGATCATCAAGTCCAGCCTGTGACCAACACCACCACACCACCTAGACTATGGCACTAAGTGCCACATCCAGCCTTTCCTTGAACACATCCAGGGACGGTGCCTCCACCACTTCCCTGGGAAGTCCATTCCAATGTTTAATCACCCTCTGTGAGGAAGTACTTCCTAATATCCAACCTAAACCTCCCCTGGAGCAGCTTCAGGCTGTGCCCTCTTGTCCTGTCACTGGTTGCCTGAAAAAAGAGCCCAGCCCCCACCTGACTATAACCTCCCTTCAAGTAGTTGAAGAGAGTGATAAGGTCTCCCTTTAGCCTCCTCTTCTCCAGGCTAAACAACCCCAGCATCCTCAACCTCTCCCTATAAGACTTTCCCTCTAGTCCTTTCACCAGCCTTGTTGCTCTCCTCTGAACCCACTCCAGCACCTCAATGTCCTTCTTGAAGTGAGGGGCCCAGAACTGGACACAGTAATCGAGGTGAGGCCTCACCAGTGCTGTGTACAGGGGGAGAATTGGTGCTGAAGTTTTTTTTAATGGAAAAAGTGCATTTTTGAGGTAGGTTTGGAATACATTCTTGAAAGTGTTTTTGAAGAGGGTTTTTAAAGGAGGGGTTAATGGCTGTGTCTGAGGGAGTAGAAATAATGCAGCTGGGCAACTTTGCTAGTTGCTAGCAGCAGCATTCTACACATTCTGGAGTCCTGAGTGGCAATTTTGGAGACTGGGAGAGGAAACAAGGTAGCTGAAAAAGCCAGTACAGGCCCAAGTAAGAGTTTCAGCAGTAAAGGTGTTGAAATAATGGTATAAAGGTACACTTTAAAGGCAGCAATTGCAAGTGAGGATGTAGATGGCTTGGGAGATACCGAATGCAAAAGTAAAAAGCACATAAAGGTTAAAGGTTGGCATAAAGTGATAGTTTATTGCAGAGATTAAATTGTTTCAGAATATCCATTTTATCAAGAACAGCTTTAAGGCAAGGTGAATTCAGATAGTGAAATTGGGATATTTTTAGTAAGCAGAATATTACATTTATAAATTACTCTTACTGAAATGGTTACTTCTCTTTTATTAAAAAAAGAACAAATACGTGATAATTTAAAAACTTGATAACATTTATTTTTTTTTTAATAGAGTTCAGAATTTAAGTATTTTCTGCTGAGGGGGATACATCTAACTCCCCATTGTTCTTCAAAGGAACCAATTTCATCACTAAACGTCACTTTTAAACAAGTCCCAAAGTGTAAAAGGTAAAATTGTACTCTTAAGAATCAATAAGGTTCCTGTGGCTTTCAGTCAGCAACACTGAAGGCCTGAGTTAACAGTTTAAAGTAATGTCTTTTCTCCAGCGCATGACTGAATTTGATTGTTAGAAATAGACAGTCCTTGATTTCTGTAGCATTTGCTTGAAACTTTACTGGTTTCATTGGAATTATCTGTGCAATCTAACTCATTCGTGTGTACATGTTCTGAAAATGCTTCATATGTTGCAAATGTGGATGCAAAGGCAGAAGGGTCAGACATTGAAGAGAGAAACAATACACTACATGTATATTTGCTGTAGTCTTTAAATGCTTTTAACTATCTATCTTGGATACCAAATCTAAGTTGCTAGTTCTGATGTAACTGTAACAAGTGAATGACTTTGTTGAATTCTAGAAATTGAGTGCTTTGTTAAAGTGAATATATTGAGTCTTAAATTCTGATTCTGCAAAATGATATCAGTTGTGTCAGAGGTGGAAGTTTTTTGTATTTATCTGTACATGTATTTTTTTTTTCCAGATTAATGGAACAATATATAATTTGTCCTATAGAATTTCATATTGCTCTTGATCTCTATAATATTAGGTACCAGATTAATTTAAACATTAACACCAGGTTAAAAATGTAATCAGTACATACCTGTATTAGTGCGTACTACATAAGCTAAACAAAAACACATTTCTGGTTGGTGTCTTGATTTTAAACCTAAATCCGTGTCAGTGATGGTAGTTTGCTTTCACTGCTGAACAACCTGTTTGTTGTTGATGACTTTTGACAAAAATCTGAACAAACGTAACTTTTTAATTTACTTTCCTCCTGCCTTTTGTGGCTGGTTTTCTGCTTCTTTGTAAGACCTGGCCAACTAATTTGGGCAGTTTAACTTGTTGGTATGGCCAGTGCAATTGTTATTTTTAAGAATTGGGATGAAGGAATGGTTTGCTTCCAGTGTCTCTTCAGGGCACTAGAATAAAGACAAGACTGCACACCTTGTGATGCATCTCAAAAGAGATTGTGCTGCAGCACAGCTCTCCCAGCTACTTCCCTGTGCTCAAGTTACAAAACTTTGTGGGGAAAAATCCTAGTCTTGTGAAGCAAACCTGCATAAGTAAGCATCTGTTGTAGATCCTGAGACAAATTGATGGGAACATATGCTTTCTTTCTCAGTTTCCCCCAAAAAAGAGGGATACAATTCTCCTGCAGCATTTTGCAGACTGGCTCATGGTGTTGCAGGTGCCATATTTCTTGTGGTATTAACACTGCAAGTTCCACTGTATTTGGCACTTTCAGAAACAAATACTTCCTTTTCAGAAACTATGAGTCACTGACATGACTAAACCCAGCTCCTTTGACATAAATGCAATGCCTTTTTACTATTAAGTTTATAACCTAATACAAATTCCTGAAGATACGGAAGTTCGGTTCAAATAAAACTCCTTGCTGCATGTAGTTGTTCCTTGATCACTGACAGTGTTAGACTGCTGTTACTCACCTTGACCAGCCTCTGACATCAGACTTCTTTATATTAAGGAGAAAAGTTTGTGAAAACATAAAACAGTGCAGTTAAACATTTCAGCCTTTCCATACAGTCACGTAATTTTTGGGTACCTGAAAGTGGGTACTTGTTGAATTAAATTCTTATTTTAGTTTTGTATTCCTTCTCTCACGATTAAAATTTCATTCACATTATTTGTTCAAAATCGTATGTACACCTGAAAAAACAAAAACATCATACTGAACCTTTGTAGTTAATAAGTGACTGCTTTAAGAATTTGCCAGGATTAACTGGAACTTTTTACATCTTTTTTTTGCCATTTAGATAAGACTGGTGTGAACACTTGGTTTGTCTTTCCAACTTCCACATAAAGGAAGTAATATTTTAGTAGTTATCTTAATGTCATCATTTCGTATGTCTATTGTAACAATGTGTTCAAGAGAAAAATATAGTAAGAAAGAAAGAATAGCTGTAGAATACTATACCCCAAATACTTTCTGTTTGCACAATTTCTAAATAGAATATATTATTACTGAGGAGTGTATTTTACATCTGTTCAGCCTTCAGAAAATATTAGTCTTTTAGGTAAAAGTTAAAATAAACCCAAAAAGCTTTATTTGAATTCAGAGACAGAAAAAGGTTTGTATTGGTTTAGTCCAGACTTCTTTATTGTGACGTTTAATGAAATAATGTTCTCGTGAGCTCTCTGTCAAGTAAAATGAGATATTAAAGTCCAGGTTATGATGGTAATGGAGACTGCTTTAGAGAAGGTAGGAGGGAAGAGCAAAAGGTTGGAATAGAGGGGAAGATTAAGAGAAACTTACCTAGCAGATGAAAACTTCAGTATCCTCCACTGAAGAACGTGTTTCTTCCTCCAGAGTCACATTTTGTTGTTTTTTTTTATTCTTTTATAGGCAATCGTACAAATGTCTACCACAAGACTAAAGTGTGATATGTTATGTTTTTTACCATAAGCACCCATAAAATGAGCTCCATTGCAGACAGGTATGTTAATAGACACTAAGAGCTTTGGGGGAAATTGCTGTCAATGGTTTCTGTAATAATCTTTTCTTATGGGTAATACATAGAGAATATTCATTTATGCAAGACAAGTGAGTTTTTAGCTTTTTTTTTTGACCAAGTTATTTTGGTAGTTGTCAGATGTTTTATAGTCATTGGAAATAGTGATTTTTGTTGTTTGAGAGTAGTCTTAAAATGTATTACTTGTTTTCAGCTGTGGAACAGCATCTGTGCAATTTGAGTTGATTTTTAGTGTTTACTTCACTTTTTTTTTTTATACTTAAGTATTTGTTTAAGGAAAACAAATAAATTTAAACAATTAGTGATACTGCAGATGGTAGTAAAGTGACCTGCTAACCTATTTCAAGGGAAAAGTAATAGCTGAGATATGGTTTCTACATGGTTCCTTGAGCTGGACTTTCTTAGCAGCTTAGGTGAACATCTGTCCTTAATATTCTGTGTATTCCCATTTTGAGACTTCAGGAAACGAAACTTGCAGAAAATTTCCAGAAAATTAAACCTGTTCTAAATAAATAACAATAAAAGGAAAGGGTAAAGCTTTCAAAATGCTTGCCTGAGTCCTCAGTTCTTGTAGTAAAGTTTTGTGGCATTTCACTGAAACTTCAGCTTTTTGACTGCACAAATTCCTTCTAATTCCTTATAAACTGAAATAGACAGAAGTTAGAGAAATAAAATGTGAAAATCCATTATGCAGCAGTTTTGGAAAACAGAACAGTTTTGCCTTGACTTTTAAAGGGACATGAAACAGGTGGTGTATGTAGTATATTGAGGCATCTTCAAACGAAAACTTGTTCTCATTTTGATATTTTAACACCTCTTTAGCAGTATGTGGAGAGCTGTTAATTGACAAAAATTTATATAATAGTTGGTTAGGAAGCAAATGCAAGTAATTAGTTTAACGTTGACATTAATTGTATATTTATAAAATTACATACATGGATAAAGTATAGCATATTCCTCAGCCCTCTTCCATTAATGATACTTCTGTATTTAAGAAAACTACACTTTTTAAAAATATTTCCAGGAATTGTAATAGAAGTTGCCAATAAGTAAAAAGCATTGTATTTGTCCTCTCTTACCTTTTCAAAAGAGTAAGGTAACCCAAATAATCAAGAAGATAGAAAAAAAAAAATTAAGTAGTGTTCAGTTAAGTGTTAGCATAGAGTTGTGAGTTCTCATTACAAATAAACTGAAAATCCTTTGAGTTGTGTCAGAAATGTAAGAAATGTTTTTGTTTTCTATTTAAAAATTTCCTGCAAGGAGAACTTATAGCAGGTGTGGCTTCAGGTAATTGATGGTCTTTGCAAGACATCAGTAAAACGGTGCTATAGTTTCTTGATGTATGGAGGTGATAACTAACTTTTTTTTTCCTTTGTTGTGGTAGGACTCCACAAGAGAAAAATTTTACACTCTCACATTTATTTCTTTCAGAAATGATGGAAGCATTTTTGATGGGCTGGTGGAAGAAGATGACAAAGATAAAGCCAAAAGGTAAATTTTTAAGTTACTTGAGCTAAGAAGTGTCCTATACTTCTACTCTTGGGCTTACCAGGGCTATTTCTAAACAATAAAAATGTAATTCTTTTACAAATAACCATATTATTAAACAGGATTTCTTTTACTGCCATTATTCAAATGTGTTTTATAACTGTGATTCAGTCACTTGTATTTTCCTCAAAAGATGTGTTAGTCCAAAGGCTTAGATGCACTCCTCCATGAGAAGAAGGCAGCCATTCTACACAAATGGCATCTGAGATGTGGAGTAGGTGGTTTTGTGACAGTTCTCACAGCAGAGATTCTTAAGTGGCAGTTCGCATCCGGAAGCTGGCATTAGTATGCAGCTTATTATAAGAAGATGTCATAGTTGTTATAAAACGTTTTCTGTTTTGTTTTGGTTTTGTTTTTTTTTTTCAGAGTGTCTAGAAACAAGTCTGAGAAGAAACGACGAGATCAGTTTAATGTACTTATCAAAGAGCTGGGTTCCATGCTTCCAGGTAATGCTCGGAAGATGGATAAATCCACTGTACTGCAGAAGAGCATTGACTTTTTACGGAAGCACAAAGGTAATTCTTTGTAATAATAAAAATTGTAAATTCTTGATTGTTTTAGTGTTATTCACTGAGTACATAAAACATTAAAAATTTTGCAGCTCCTTTAAGGAAATCATCAAAAAATGTAGGAAGTTCCCAAAGAAAGATATTCTTAAGATCACAATTTAAGTAGGAGAGATATAACTATTTCCTTGCTAATATTTTGCAAAAGCCACTACTAATATTTTTTATCCCATAGTTGTCAAAGAAGTCTATCTCATAAAGAGGAGCATTTATTTTTGAAATAACGTTCAAGTTTTTTGTTGTGGACAGATGGAGACCTTGAGAATATAGTAGCTTCATAAGGCACAAGTTGTCAAAGTTTCCTTCACTGGAAAACTCTGCTCATCCATTTCAGTGGAAGTACTTGCTGGAAGTACTGTTTTGATATTTAGATAAGACTGGTTTGAACACTTGGTTTGTCTTTCCAAGTTCCACATACAACAAGATAAGTCACTGACAAAGCTAGTCTGATGGAACTTAATGCTCCCTCACTTCATGTCAGGTATCTACCCAACTGGTTGCTTTAACAAAGATGGTAAGTCAATAGGCGTTGTGGTCTCCAACAAGCATTATTGTGGCATGAAGTGGGCATACAGACTAGGAGCATGGACATTTTCTTTTTCCCTTGTAGCTGGGAAAAAAAAAACCCAAAACAGAAAATCTATAAATACCTTTAGCTGAGCTTTCTAGTTTTCAAGATGTATCCACTGAGGTATAAGCCAATGAGTTTGTGTTTGTTGTTTTATAAACCATCATGTGAAATGTCATAACAATTAATGTCTTTGAGCATCCTTGTTGTGTTTTGTTTCTCTGGTTGTTTGCATCAGCTGATGGTGGGATATATCCAGATACTTTGTACTGAAGTTCATTACAGATTGTTATTTCTGTCACAAAAAAGTTCTTCTACCAAGAGTACACTTATTTATGGCTGTTTGATATTTCTGTATGTAAAAAAATCCCTGTTCCTGCTCCTACATATGTTCTTAATATATCACATTGTGGTTCACACTGCCAAAAACAAGACCAAAAAATTCAAGAAAATGAGCTCTTTCTCAGTTATTCTATTTCCTTGAGTAGTTTCTGGCCGTGCATACTAAGTAGAAAGCAGTGGGGACAAAAGAAGTAGCTATTAGTTTATAGAATAAAATACATAAAGCTGTTAAGTGGATGGATACATATGTATTTATCATGAGTATGTGTGTCATTTTAATGTTTATTACGGTAGGATAAATATTTTTCTATGGCCTAACACCTCTTTTCCATTAGTGTTATGGTTTAGGTAGCACCAGATGTTTACTGAATAGTGCTGTTAAAAGCTAAACCTAATAGTTAAAATGAGAAAGGAAGGGGAGTAATTTGTACAAGAATTCATAGGTTTGGGGATTTTTTTTTTTCCAATTAAATATTGATAATGCTGTTTTAATTCTCTGAAACATGTTTGTCTGATAGCAAAAAGAAACAGTATGAAGACCCCTTTTCTGTAAAAGTCAGTTCTGTAGGTTCTAAGGCCTTTGTGAAAATTGGTTCTGTGTCAAAATCACTTTATCTTGTATTGATGATTCGTGTCATAATATATATAGTGTAGAATGAACACGTATGTCAGCCAGCCAGCAGTGCTAGTCATACTTTTTTCTTCAAAGTGCTGAGATAATTTTTTGAATTGCTTTTTTAGGATAAAGGGGAAAAAAAGCAGCTCTGGAGATGGATGCTTTTTAGGGCATGGCACTTTTGTCTTTCACCTGGTGGGACAGAGTACAGCTTTGTGTTACTGCACATGTCATGTTAAGGTCTCTAAAGCTCTGGCTGCCAGTGCTTTAGTAGCATTGCTCTGCACTGGTTTACATTAAAACATTTTGGACAATGTTGGCAAAGGACAGAGGCATGCTTTGCCTCCTGAGGTGCTTGGATCTGTTTGTTAACAATAAAGCAGAGTGACCCTAGCAATAAATGAGTTGTTCAGCACTGATAAGCTGCTTTATTGTTGAAAATCCTACTGTGTTCAGCCACTAGGTTTTTATTAACTGCAATGCTTCTGGTTCTTTCTGGACCATTTCCACACTGGCCAGGCTTGGTACTTCACCAGCAGCTCCAGATGAACTATCTGAGCTGGTTATTGGCTAGTGTGGATTTGGTTTCTCACTGGGAAAGAACAGCAGGCTAAGCACACTGAAATTATACTACTGAGAGTTTTTTCTTGGCTAATACTGCCTGTCATATTCCTTTGCATTTGTAAACAAGGAATTTTTGAAAATTATTTAATACTGAAGATTTTTGCTGGTTATCATTACAACTAGTAGACTCATATTCAGGCAACTCACAGATAAATGCTACAGGTCTTGGCCCACCTGGCTATTTCTCTTGAGGATGCTCAGTGCTGATGCAGAGTTGCTTCAGATCCAGGATTTGAAGGCTGGATGAGTTTAATGTGCAAGCTTGGCTATGCTTCTTTGTATGGTATCTAACTAGGGAACATGACCTCAGTGTCGTTTATCTTTGAATGCAACCTTCTGCCATAATTTTTAAGCATTTCTATAAAGTTACCAAGTGAAACAAGTTTTTTCCATGTTACTTTGGCTCTGTCTGCCAGTATCATACTTGTTCTAATTACAGGAGATATAAAAGAACATTTGTACTTGTGGCAAGATAATTCAGAATGGTTCAATTAAAAAGGCATAAACTTCAACTTTCCATTAGAATAAATTCTTTCCATTGTAGAAGACAGACTGACTTTTTAAAATTATTATTATTAGTCTGAATTAGGATGGTTATATGGACCAGAATGAGCCAGTGAGTCGGACTCTTCCAGTTCTAAAATTGAGATTATCTGTGTCGTGTAGACTGAATGCATTAAGTTGCTTGAATTCTGCCACTGCTTTGGTAGCAGAGCTTTTAATTTCTGTGGCCTTTGACTGCCCATCATTGCTCAATGTTTGTTCTGATTGAAAAGTTAATCTTGGGGTTAAGCTTAGGTTACCCTTATTCTCCAGCTCAATCTTAGTGCTTTGTGGTACCATTTCAAAACAGGTAGCAAAAGCCTGATCCATGTATGTCTTTTTATTGGAAATTCTGGTCTTACTTGTTGGTGGTTTTTTCCCCTCTCCTTGCAGCTCTCCACTTCTTGCCAGTTTCTTGCATGACGGTGCTGCTGTTTACCGTTTTCATAGTTAAGTTTGAAGCTCTTTCATAAAGTTTTCCCCTTTCTCTCTGGGAATCAAAGTTCTGAACTGTTCCAGCTGTTTAACTGAATTCCAGGTTTTCTGTTCTCTCTGAGCTATCTGAACTAACGAACTAACTTATGGCCTTTGTAAAGACTTGTCCTTTAGAAATCCAAAAGCCTTAAAGACAGGGTTTAGTTGCTTTGGTTTGTCTAAATGCTTGATTCACGGTTACTTTTTCAAGGTTGCTCCTACAACCAGTACTTCTGTAATGCCCTTGTTACTCATCAAAATTGAAGTACTATGTGATCTTTCTTCTTGTTGTTTCAGTTATCAGTTGATAAGAAAGGGTCAGCTTTCAGAACCTGTGGTCTGGTTTTACTTAGCAGCTGTTATTTCTCTCACATATGTATGGGAAATCAATCTATGTATTTTCCCCAAGTCCTACAGGAATCTCTGTTCTAAAATTGATCTCTATGTACAAATAAGACAGTAATTCTGCAGTGGAATCTGTCACAGCTCTTAACAGTCCTTGTTGCAAACCTACCCTGTTTTTAATGTACCTTACTTCTTTACTGAGAAATGTGGAAAGAAGAGAAAGGACAGTGACAATTTTTATTGCAAAAGTTGCAATTACCAGGATTGGCCAAGATACTTGAGGATTAGATGTTTTAATGACCTAAACTGATCAGGAATTTTGGCTCTCTAAATCTTTGAAAACTACACTCTCAGTAAAATACTTTTTTATAGTCTCAGAGGAAAGAATATTTTTCTACTGTCAAAATCCATTACGTACTGTCATAAACTTCAACATTACCATGAAGACTGGCATAACTAGCACAAAGTGGTAGAAGGAAAGAGAAGACAAATCTCATTATGACATAGGTGAAGACAATATTTATTTTCTTTCTGAGGAACCACAACTATATGTAATGAATGAACAAGAGAGGAGATGGGAGAACCTTCTGCTTTTTCGTACCATGTATGTGTACCTTAGTGGGAAAATAATAGCTTTTGGAAGTTGTTTATGTTGTATATATGTTTGATTGCAGAAATTACTGCACAATCAGATGCCAGTGAGATTCGACAGGACTGGAAACCGACATTCCTTAGTAATGAAGAGTTCACACAGTTAATGTTAGAGGTATATTATTTCTGTTTTTCTGGGAATAGAATATTTCCTTACAGGGTGTCATTCCATGATGAAATTTTTCAGTTTGATGACATAACTTTTCATTTTTGTATTTTAACTGTAACCATATTTTTTCATGATGATAAAGTCAAAATTTGTATGTGTGCAGTGTAATGAGAAACAGTTTTTATTTTAACTGCATCTTCAATTGCATGAAACATTATAATGGGTCAGGTCCACAAAAGAACATAATTACTGTCAAAATAAAGTTAATATTTTAAATTATCAACATAAGGAAGGCACTAGTCGAATAAAGAATTGTTATGCATAAATTAAAATCTTAATTATAGAAAAGGCTCTACACATTCATGTGACTTGTGGACAGTAAAGCATTTAATTTCTTTGCTTGTTACGCTTTCTGAGAATGGTGTGTGAGCATCCCTTTGCTAAAGAAGATTACATGGATTACTATTAGAAATAAACTTTTGGTATAAGCTGTAATTTCCTTGGAAATGAGGATAAATCATTTGTATCTTGTTAGCGAAACAATTTCTAATAATATTTAAATGAAAAATACTAAAGTTATGAAAGTTACTCTCATTTTTATAGTAAACTAAACTTAAATTTCTATAAATTATTTTCTGTGTCTTTTTATTTAACTGCCCATTATGTTTAATTTCAGGCTCTTGATGGTTTTTTTTTAGCAATTATGACAGATGGAAATATAATATATGTGTCTGAAAGTATAACTCCCTTACTTGAACATTTGCCAGTAAGTACAAACTACTTTCAGTAACGTATCAGTTTATCTAAGGATGGTGTTCTACCATGATTAGTTGTTAGCCCTTTTGGCATTATAGAACAGATGTATGCTTTGTTCTAATACTTCTGCTTTTTCTTCAGCACAACTTCTTCCTGCTGGTCTGTCTCCTGTATTAAACATTTCTTTTGGAAGTACAGAATGCAGTTGGCACTCTGTTAGGCAGAATTATGAAGTGCCAGACTAGCATCAATTTCTCTTCAACATAACTGAAATAACACAGTTGACTGCAGGAGACCCTTTAGAGTTCACACCTATTACAGTCGCTACGTGAGTCAGAAGGGTATTGCTAAAGAGCTATATCCTTGGAATTTTTTTAACTACTATTTTACTCCTTTCTTGCTGAAGAACTCTTATAAGAAATACATTCCTGCTGGTTCTGCTTTTTAAGCTAGGTATATACTTTGGGTTTTATTACATTTACTTTACATTTTACATCTTTAATCTTGGTGGCATTGGTCACTGGTAAATGTAACATTGTAGTTTTTTGAAGTTACCTTTGAATAATGTTTTTCAGAAATGAGGCAAATGAATACTAAAAAATGCAAAACAACTGATGAGTGAAACTGAGTTATTTTTTAGGAGAGAGAGACAAGTTATTACAGGCTAGTGGTCTTGCTGTTACAAGAGTATTTTGCAAAACATGGAGTGGCATATTTGAAAAATTATTATGCAAAACACAAATTCCGGTAAGGTATCCATGGTATCAGCTTGAGAATTTTGAAAAATATACAGGCAATCATGATTTTTTTTAGAAAAAGTAGAATTTACCAAGTTCTTGGAGGCACATTTGTCCTTTGCTTTTAGTTGTGATTTATATATTATAAACATTCATTCTATGATTCCTCTTTTCTGAATACTTAATCAAATACATTTATGCATATAATCAGTTGTCAAATTTTATTGCATTCGTCTCTATTGTTCCCAGTTTTGTGTACATAGTTGTGGAACTGATCATAAAATTTATTCGTAGAACCAATTGCAATTGGATAAATTATTGGTAATAACCTATAGGGTAGGGAGGCACTGGTTTTTGTTCCAAAATATCATTGCAGTGTATTGGATGCCACTGAAAGGTTACAGTGCCCTAGAGCAGCACCCTATAAATTCTAATTAAAATGCTCCTTTCTTGGCATTTTTGCATCTCCGGGACATTAATACAAGCTCCATTGTACTTTAATGTGTATGTGTATCTGCTGTGGTCATGGTGCTTTTCATTAAATGGTTTGCAGTTATCAAAATTAAGACAGATCTAAGTGAGATTTTTTTCTTGCAAAATATTCACGTGTATTCCAGCAGGTGGCTTTCTTGAGTCAGTAATGTTTTTCTGATCTGGGGAATTGTTCTGCTTTATTTAGAAGACTTATTAAATAGAAGACTTATTAAATCTTTTTCTTTCAGTCCGATCTTGCGGATCAGAGTGTCTTTAATTTTATCCCAGAGGGGGAACATTCAGAAATTTATAAAATATTGTCTTCTCATCTGCTGGAAAGTGATTCATTGACACCAGAATACTTAAAATGTAAGTAGCTATTGTGGGTTAACCTCAGTGGGCAGCTCAGCCCCACACAACTGTTTGCTCACTTCCCCCAGTGGGATGGGAAAAGGGTAAAATCAGAAGAGTAGAAGTGGGAAAACTTGTGGGCTGAGCATCAAGAGGTGAATTTGCTACTTTGTATCAGCAGGCAGGAGTTTAGCCATCTCCAGGAAAGCAGGACTTTATCATGTCTAATGTTTACTTGGGAAGATGAACCCTGTTCTCCTTTCCCCAGCTTTCGTTGCGGAGCATGATGTCATATAGTATGGGATATCCCTTAAGTCAGCTGTCCCAGTTGTGTCCCCTCCCAGCTTCTTGTGCACCCCCAGCCTACTTGCTGGCAGGGCACCGTGAGAAGCGGGAAAGGCCTTGACACTGTAGGCACTCCTCAACAATACCTAAAAGATTCCTGTGTCATCAGTGCTGTTTTAGTCTCAAATCCAAAGCACAGCACCATATGAGCCGCTGTGAAGAAAATAAACTCTATCCCAGATGAAGCCAGTACAGTAGTTGTGATAAAAATAATCTGATTTCTATCACATGCGATGAGTTCTTTTCTTCCAGTGTTACTGAAGCAGAAATAGAAGGGTGAAGAACAGAAGCACTTTTTTGTGTTTCTTCCCCCTGCCCACTACCACCCACCCCCCCGAAGAGTAGAATTTTCAGTGTTGAATTGCTTTCTACTCTATGACTTTCCCATGTATTTCAATTTTTTGTCTTGTTCATATAGCTTCAGTTGTAGCAGTTGGCAAGAATAAAAAGCCAGCAGCCTAATGGAAGTGCGTGCTTCAGTCAGCCGAAGTTTAAGGCAACTGCTTCTTTAAAATACCTCTAGTTTTCAGAGGTTTTCTGTGTTGTTAGGATGCAGGCCCTTCATGCACCAATTCTAAAGGAGTTCTCCATTTCTTTAGGTTAGTTAATAACATGCTGGTTAAAAGCAGAGATTGTAGCCACTTGTAATCACAAATTTTACAGTATTTCAATAAGTATGTAGCTTAATTTTTCCTTCTTTCCATTTCACGTTACTTGTGAGCTCAACCAAGCATGCAGCCTTTTAATTTGTTTATTCTTTTCTCAGCAAAAAATCAACTAGAATTCTGTTGCCATATGCTACGAGGAACAATAGATCCAAAAGAGCAACCTACATATGAATACGTAAAATTTATAGGAAATTTCAAGTGTTTGAATAATGGTAAGTAATTTCAGCTTTGTTAGAGTGGAACAATTAGGCAGCTTCACAGTTAAACAGACTTGGGACTATTGTTCAAAACTTAACGAAGAACTAAAATCAGTCTTTCAAAAGAAGAGCTTGAAGCAGAGTTGTCATAGAATCATAGAATGTTAGTGGTGACAGTTGTATCACTTTTGTATTGTTTAAATGAAAAAGAAGAAAAATTGCCTATCAGATATTACATGTCTGTGTGCTTGGATGCAAAGTAGTGATTATGCTGAGCGCTTTCAAAGAAAGGAAAGTAGTATCTTGTAAAACATTTTTTTAAATAACATGAGAGATTTAAGTAAATGCTTTAAAATAAGCAGCTTGAATTTTGTTAAGCATAACCTCTACTTAAGCAGGTGACTAAGCAACTTGAAGATGAGTGGTACTGAGTAGCTGCAGTTCTCATTATGCAGTGAGCTGGGAAGTAAAATGTAGGTTTTCCCTCCATTTCAGTTGTCTGCTTTCACTGACAAGTTACCACTCAGATGAGTGGGATGAACCATTATAGTTTTCCACACTGAGTTCCTTCTCCCTTTCATTGAAAATATTTGTAGTAGTTATGTACTAATATTATTGCTCTGTACTACATCTGTAATCTGTTTGGCCAGCCTTGCTGACTCTTGACTTGGGATTCTTGTCTATTTGGTCAGTCAGACAAATGGATTGTGCAGTGTGGTCAGTGGTAGATCTTCATAAAGATCACCCCCAAAAATACTATCAAAAACAGTATCTTGTAAATAAACCTATGGGGTTTTTTATGTGATACCAGTGTTTTTCTCACAAAATGGGGAGAGGCTGAGACTTAGTGCCAAATCCGGGTATGTATTATTATGGGAAAGACAAGAAACAGGCCTGAAAAGGAAAAGGTCTTGGAAAGAGGAGGAGTTGGGAAACGGCAGACCTACTGGCTGCAATTCTAGAAAAAATAATTAAACTATATGAAAGCTTCAGGAAGCTAGCAAGGAATTGAATACCAATCATTGTGGATTTTTCAGGTAGAAATAGCATCAAATCAATTTGGTTTCTTCTACCAAAGGGTAACACACTTTGTGCATATGAGGAGAAAGTGCAAATGAATGATGGACTTTTTTAATATGCTTTTGATAATTATCATATTCTGTTCTTACAAACATGTAAAGGAAGCACATGTTAATTGAGATTGCTGGAGAGCAGCTGCAGAAACTGGTTGGAGAGGTTACCAATGTTCACCATCAAATTGGAGTTTCAATAGACTTCTGGATTTGATCAGTATCTTGAATAATGTTTTGAATAATAGAACATAGTTTTCAGTCATGAAATTATGTAAGAACACTAAAACCAGGACAAGAATACAGCCCCAAATTTAGAAAATAAATTATTTTTGAGAAAAAAAACCCAGACAAGTTGACCAAGTTACTACATTTAGGCGTAACAAACTATTTGAGCAGGGGGAAAGGTTACAGTCTGCTCAACAGCATTCCTTTAGAAAAAGGAATTACTGTGGAATGTGAACTGACATGACCAAAGAGTGAAAATGCAAAAGGCTTCCTAAAATATAGTCTAAACGACATGAAATAATCCCTCTGCACTTCTTAGCACCCATATGTCCTCATCCAGTTTTTGCCACTATTTGTCAGGGATAAGTAAAACAGTTGGAAAGAGTTCAGAGTACAGCAATGGAAGCAATCAGAAATTTAAAAATCTAACTTAGCATGCAAGATTAGCTCTGATGAACAAAAGAGAGAGGGTAAGATAAAGCGGAAGGAAATTGTTTTCTTTCTTATTGAAAGAGCAAGGACCTGTGAGCTTAAATTTCATGAAGAAACTTCAATAGAAGATCTAATCTAGAGTTGAACTAGAACTAGTTAGACTTGGAAGAGCCTGAGAGTGTTTTAGAGTCACCATCATTATAGCTGAGTAAAGATAAATTAAATGGTTACCTGCTGAAAATGAAAGATAAGGTTAATCTGTTTTGAGATCTAGTCCATCTTTTGTCCACTTTTGATTCCATCCATCTCTGTGATTCAGTAAGTGTAATTTGTTTTTCAGCTGTGTGTCCTGATTCTTTCATGTGCGTAGTCATTGTGCCTTTGATTGTTCTGTTACTCAGTATGTCTTCAGCTTGCATCATTTGAATGTGATTGTAGCCTGGAAAGAAATACCTCAGTGTTCAAAAGAAAAAGTTACCAAAAGCAGATACAAAACAAATTTTAAAAATGTTTTTGAAGAAGGTGTAGTCCAAACATTTTTTGTAGTTACGAGGAAGGATTAGAATTGTTACTAGTTTCTTCAAACTGCTTTGTCAGAAAATAATATGATAACCGTAATTTTAGTTATTTGAGAAAGTGACTTGATGGTTGTGTTCCCATTACTACTGTACAACTACTATTCCTGTGCATGTTGGTATATATTATATGTAGCACTTTTCTTAATGCTGGTTAAGTTATAAGCACACAATGTTAGATAAATATTGGGCCATTAGTCTTGTGTTATGGCTGCAGTTTTCCTCCATGTTTATATCATAATCTGTATTGACCTCTTCTGTATCTTTTCTCAGTCCCCAACTCAGCACACAACGGTTTTGAAGGAACTATTCAGCGATCACACCGACCTTCATATGAAGACAAAGTTTGCTTTGTAGCCACAGTTAGATTAGCTACACCTCAATTTATCAAGGTATGTACAAATGGAATAACTTCTACATAATTTAAAAATTTATTCAGAACAGCAAAAGCTTCAGAGAGAATGCACATAGCGTTTCAAGTATCAGTAGTGAAAACTGTAAGGAATTTTAGTATATGAAAGTGTGTTTCTTATTTCAGACGCAAATAGGTTAAATGTTATGCAGAACATCACAAGAAATTGTTATGGTGAATGCCATTTCTAAATAGTCACATAAAATCATAATATACAAGAAATAAATTTAGAAGTCTGTAAGGATATAATTTATCAAGATGAACTTAAATAAAATGAAAGATAACATGGAGATTCCACTTTCACCAGATAAATTAATAGTTTTTGTTGGAACTTGGTTGTGAATTTTACATCACTGATGATCTTGCTGTAGTTTGGCACAGAAGGAGATATGGTAGGGCTTAATAAAAGCTTACGTTACTTGTCAGTAACTGAGAACTGGGTTTGAGGTAATACAACTCTCTTGTTTTGTTTCAGTACTGTTTGTTATTCAGTAACTTGGTTGTTTAAAGAGAACATTTTGCTTAACTGCTAATGTACAGTGAAGGTATCATTCCAAGTTTAGAATTGGATGTATATGAAATTTGTAGTTCACATCCTTCCTCACCAAAATCGATCCAAATAAATATTCAGGATACAGTACTGGATAATCTGTGATTCAGATTATACGTCTTATACAAATATATTAATCAAGGGTACTGGACCGTCTTATTATCTAACTTTTTTTCTTGCAATTCAGTTGTAAAGAAATGCCATGAAATGTATATGGCACATGTTCAAGCTGCTGTCTGTCATGCAGAACTCCCTGAACATTTTAATACTCTTCCTGTAAAAGTTGAATGCACTGAGATCTTTAAGATGAAGATTGTTCGTGGTAGCCTCTGAAAACATGGTCTATATGCTTTGCACTTTGAAAACATAGTAGGGAGCCTGTGGAGAGATCATAGAAACTTACTCAGCTTTGTCCGGCTGAACAGGAGTTGAATCTCTCCAGACTGCATGCCAAAGAGAGTCTGTTGTTTCTTTTTCCTGTAGCCATGGAAGTCTTTCCTCTGCCATTTTCTTTGTGTGTCTAAATGATGTTTTTCCAGTTATGCCTACAGTTGGTAGATATATTAAGTAAATAATTTTTGCTTTGTGAGATACGTGGGGGAAAAGACCAATCTGGCAGTATTTGCAAATATTGTATCTTAAAGTCTGACAGTTTAGAATATATTATAGTAAAACTTCTGTGTTTCCTGCTTCTGGAACAGGACATTTGGAAGTTGAGGAACATCCATTTATGATCTTTCAGGTCTCAGCCTCCTGAGGGCAAAAGTTTTACAGATAATACTCCAACCAAAGTTTCATTCCTCTTTATCTTAACTTGTGAGCCTCTAGTGCCTGAGGAAGCTTTCGTGTTACAGAGGTTTTAAGATCCTCTCACGGGTTTTGACTAGTGCCATTCATCTGAGAAATCTTCTTGTGATAAAGACTAATGTTAGAGTGACTTCTAAGCTAACAATACTTGCTTATACTCTTGTAATACCTTCTGTAATTTTTGAGGCTACCATTGACTAGACTCTAGCAAATAAGTGCTATGTAGGAGCATGACCGTCCCAGTAGCTTTACTAACAGATTGGTGATGCAGACAGTAATAAGATGTGTATCTTAGTGTCATTTTAATGTCAGTTCTGAAGGGTACACAGTGCTTTTGCAGAAAGGCATAGTATTCTTTAGGATAATCTCTGAAAGTTCACATTTTTATTTTCTGCATATGAGCCCACCACCAACCTTTCTGTAACAAAATGTGCCATGAATTTTCTCCCCGGTGAAGGTTTTTGGCTCTAAACATGCTTTAAAAATTTTGTCTTGCATTTTAGCTGGTAAATGATTGAATCCTATCAAGAAGGCAGGATTAATTCAGCCAAAAGGATTTTACCAAAATCCTTTTTGTTACAAATTAAAGTCCTTTCTTTTAGCTTCTGCCCAGGGGTGTTTCACAGTGGAGTATCTGTAAATCATTAGTATCAATGCATTGAGTAGTTGGATACTAATCTGCTGCCAGCTCCTTTCTAACAATTGTGTTTTTACTGTGATTTTACTGCCTGCACTTAAGTTATTTTTATTTCCATTTTGATTTGTGCCAAAATGATAAAATTAAAAGAAACAACAAATCAAAAGTATATCTCAAGGATATACACTTGCTCTGTCATTTCTTTTACTTCGCTGTGAGTGGTGCTTATTAAATTATGTTGTCTTAGGAAAGTAGATGATGAGCTTTGAGTTTTAGGGGTAGCTTCAGTTTTGATGGTTAAGTCTTGCTAAGTGGAAGTTACACCAGGAGTCATAAACTTGTTCCCAGAATGATTTTGTTAATTACCTGCATCATACAACTCACTTTCTAGTAATTGTCTTTGGATTTCACACTAGTGAAGATGAAGAAAAAAACTTCTAGGTTAACGTTTTTCTTTCACAGAAGGAAAACTTAGAAATACCTATTTAAAGAACTGCAAAATGTGCACTTAAACTCTTTGCATGATAACCTGGAAGAATAAAAAGGAAGGTGATCCTTTGTAGGAACAACAGTTGTCTTCTGTATTTTTGGGCAGGACTATTTTAGTCATAGATGTTTGCAGAGCAGCAGTGTGGCCATCTTGTCCACATCTGTTGTGAATATTCTTCCAGTGCAGAAGCAGCTTCCATACTGTAGTCTTCAGGAAGCTGTTGTGATATCAGATCATCAGATTCTGCTGTGTTGCTGGCAATGGGAATCCTGTTGCAAGCGTGACAAACGTGCAGGTGTCCAAGAAAGAAAGATTTACTGATCTCTAATTTTACTGTAATACTTTGAGGGTCGTGTTTGTATGTATACATGTGTTCCATCATTCATCTTTCTTCTTGGGAAGGGAGTGCAAGAGAGGTTTGCAAAAGAACTGACAGGCTTGGGGTACAGAGCTCCATTTATTGTCTCAGCATGAGGCACAGAACTTGGTGGGGCATCTTTACCTCTCTGGAAGGGGACAACAGAAACTGACTGACATGGACTGATTGCACATATGTCTGAGCAGAATACATTTAAAACGATGTAGAGAATACCTTGACGATTTGTTGCAATAGTGGAAATACAATCATTCTCTTACTGTTCCTGAGTTCTAAACTTAAGAATAGTGTGTTATTTGTAGTACATGTCTTTGCCTTCAAACCAAAGTGATTTAGAGTATTCTAGTCACCAAAAGGAAGAATCCTATGTCTAAACTCAAAATACTGTGACCATCTTGCTAATGTTTGTTTTTACCCACTCTAAACATAAATTGTAATCAGGTGTCTGGTGGGAGTGTTTCATCTCTTCTTTTGGCTTGTTAAAAGTGTATCTGTAGGAACTATGGGTTTGTGGATATTGAGCTTGAGTTTAGTCTCAGCTGGGGTTGTTCCATTTAAATGAACTGAGTGTCAGCCTGGCACAGCTGAGATTAGATTCTACCTCAATACTGTGCATCTAAACAAGCAAAACCAGTGAAGCTTTCTAAAAATAACATTGTAACTATTTATGGAGTTATCTACTAACTTCAGGTAAGTCTGAATTTTGAAAGAGTTTATGAATTAGAATAGAGCAGATTTGAGAGAGATTTTTATTTTTTTACTTTTTAGGAAATGTGCACTGTTGAAGAACCCAATGAAGAGTTCACATCTAGACATAGCTTAGAATGGAAGTTCCTATTCTTGGATCACAGGTGCAATTCCTTCTATGTATAGCAGAAATAGTAGCTGAATCACAGTGGTGGCTATAATATTTAGAGTTCTCTAATCAGCATTAACCTCTCAGTTTATGTTGGGTTTAATTTTTTATTTTTTTCGGAGCACATACTGTAAACAAGAAAACTTGTATAATGACATAATTCTGTTCATTTGTTGTGTGTGAAAGTAAAATGACATTAAATTTTGTATTAATTAGGGCACCTCCGATAATAGGTTATCTTCCATTTGAAGTTTTGGGAACATCAGGCTATGATTATTATCATGTGGATGATCTAGATAATCTGGCAAAATGTCACGAGCATTGTGAGTACGACCATGTTGCTAAAATGAACGGGTTTGCTTTACAGATGTCAGTTTAAAGTTTGTTAAATTGTACAACTGTTGTAGTGAAATTTTGTGATATATTTGAGTGAAATGTCTTTATTCCCATTCATTTGACATTATTGCATGATTGATCTTCAGCTTTTTTTATTTTATACAGAACTACAAAATGAATTTAACTTAATCTTATAATTTAGAGTTTTCTCCAGTTCTTGAATAGTATTTTAAAAGCTCTGTGATGTTTAATAAATTAAAAAATTGTTTAAACATGTAAAGTAATAAGCTTTCTGGTTAGCTATGGTTTTCTTCATAAGGCTGTACTTACATTTTTTGCACAGAGATTTTTCACAATATGTAAATAGCACCCACAAAAATGGAAGTTTGAATTCTGCAGTTCCCTGAAAAATGCAGTGTAGTTGTTCTTTTTTTTAATAGAAAGCTAGTTTTAAACCTGTTCTTAGTCATTGTCATAGTACTGGATTTGGACATGTTTTTTTGGCCATATGGAACTGGGAAATAATATATATTTTGTAATTGCAGTATTTACAGACTGGAGATACAGTAAACTTTATTCTTCACTTTTATAGTAATGCAATATGGGAAAGGGAAGTCATGTTACTACAGATTCCTTACAAAGGGACAACAATGGATTTGGCTACAAACACATTACTATATCACGTATCATCAGTGGAATTCCAGGCCAGAGTTTATTGTCTGTACACACACTGTTGTAAGGTAAGGTATTATTTTAAAATCTGTAATAGATAAATTGTAATGGCATGGGAGCTGCATTGCTGGTATTTTGGGAGACAGAGAAATCATAACAGTTTAAAGAATCATTGGAGCACTTCCTGAGAAACTTAATATGAGGTACCTCTGAGGAGTTTGTTTTTTGAGGTATATTTTTTTAAGTCATCCAAGAATATATTGGTTTGTTCTTCTAGTTATGCAGAAGTTAGAGCAGAAAGACGACGAGAGCTTGGTATTGAGGAGTCTCTTCCAGAGGTAACAGCAGATAAAGTGAGTGTCCTACATAATTTTATTTTACCTCTTCTTTCTTTCATACTGAAAATAGTACATAAGCAAATACACAGCAGCAAAAAGTGTTTTGTGGTGTTACAGATAAAGCAATTATTTTGATCTCTAAATAATATGACCATTTAACATCATCTAAAGTCTAGGGAGGATGTTTAACTATATTCTGCCCTGTAGACTTACCCTGCTCTTTTTAGGAGTTCATGTGCATGTAGCTGTAACATGGCAACATCCATAAGTCCTTATTAAGATCTGATTCGAAAATGTTCCTCCTTATTGGAAGCACCCATAATCTGAAAAACCAAGGTCAACACACCTTTGTGCTTAAAGGAATACACAAGAGGAAAGCAGGAGCTGTTCCATTGTCCCACTCTCTCCCACTTCATAGATGTATACAAAATTCATTTTGAATTAATGTCCGTTGGAAGCTCAGTGAGTCTTAGATAAGTCAATTTATGCAGATGCTCTGTCATGTTTTCCCCTGGCAGTTCAGAAATGTTTTCGCCTGGCAGTTCAGCAAGTTTCATCTGACAGTGCTCCTTCTAGTGGAATTAACTCATCCTTCCTCAAAAAATAAGCAGTTCACTCAGTACACAGGTGTTCAGACTGAATAGTTGCTAGAAAAGAAGGTCAGCTCAGTAGTCAGTTTGTGGCCTATGTCGGCATACATTTTGGTTCATAGGGTTATATCTATGGCTTTGCTTTGTTTTCTCTTCCAAGGATAAAAACCACAAATGGAAACTGAACTTAAGAGATATTACATAGGCCACTACTTCTGCACAGACATCTGTGTAAGGGAGTTGATTAGACGCTGCATAATCTGAGATACTTGCTAACAGAAATGTACATTGTGTGCTGAATCAGATAAAATAATTGTTGCTTGTCTCTCTGTCTTCAGAGTCAGGACTCTGGGTCTGACAATCACATAAATACAGTAAGTCTCAAAGAAGCACTGGAAAGATTTGATACCAGCCCCACACCTTCTGCTTCCTCCAGGAGTTCAAGAAAATCTTCACATACGGCAGTATCAGATCATTCATGTAAGCACCAACTGTCGAAAATATAATTGCCTTCCTAGTGAAGACTTTCTCACTTTACTTACTTTAATTAAATGCATAACAAGCAGTTAATCATCGCTGTCTGAAAACTGTACAAATGGAAATGTCCTTTTTGATGGTTCAGAGATCTACTGACCATTCAGATTTTCAGAGCTTGTATACCAACTTCTTGCTTCTAGAAGTGCAATAACAGACCACAGAACACCATATTTGAGTCCAACATAGTGCATTAGTGTTGGATAGTCAGGGTAAAAAAAAAATAAATTTATTTCTTCAGCTTTTTCTTAATTTATGAAAAGCTTCATGTGATTTGATTATTACGTTGCAGGTTTGAGATTACTATTAACTTGTCTCTTTCTGTTGTAACTCTGAACATTGTCAGCTACACCAACTAAAATGACAGTGGACACTAGCACTCCTCCAAGGCAAAGCTTATCTGGTCATGAAAAGCCTGCGCAAAGAAGATCGTCTCTAAGTAGTCAGGTAACTCTTCAGAGAAAAATTTTGTACTTAAATCAGTGTAATTCACCTTAAAAGGTATTATTAAATCCATTTAACTTTTGTTTTATTTCTACTGAGAACACATCATTTAAACTGTAACATTTGCACTTGAAATATGTGACTACTGGAATTGTATCATCAATATAAAACTTAAATGTACTACATTTTAAGGGAATACATTAATTAAGCAAGTAAGTGGCATTAGGGTTTGCAAGATTGTGTATGCATCTCTGCTTTCAGTCACACGTAACTTTTTTCTACAATTCTGCATTTTACATGTATATATGTATATAAGTAATTACTTTTATATATGCATATGTAAACCTGCCCATGTACTGTTGTGTGTCACCATAGAGATTCATATAGATTTAGGAGTCTCAGAATATTAGTGAATACTTTCATATAGTTTCAGAAATCTTGGTAACATGAGCAAATGTCATGCTTCATGTACTTGGTGCTTATGTTCCAGTTGTACTTAACACATTCACTTCAAAACCAGAATGCTTATCAAAATACGTGTTTTTAAAAACTCCTTGTTTAAGAATAAATCAGAGGAGTCAGTTTCCAAACTTCTTGAAAAAGTTTTTCCCTTACTACAGTTAAGACTTTTAAATTTGCAGTTTCTGTTTTTCCTGGTTTATACCTACTGCTTTTATATATTTTTAGCAGTGGAAAAATTATATGTATAATGTATATAATCAGTTGCTCTTATGTTCTTAATTCTGTAATATTTAAGCTTAGATATATCAGGAAACACTTGTTTTTATCATACATTCATATGATGCTCTTTTGGAGTTGACATTTTATGTAGAGAAATATTTCATGTCAAATAGGAAGTTCCTTCTCTTCCAGTTATGGAACATTTTTTTTAAATCCTAGTCTTTAAGCTCCCAGTCTCTTGGACAACCAGTAGCACAGCCAACGGTGTCTCAGCCTGCAACTTTACAGCTCCAGTCTGGCATATCCCAGGTATGGATTAAGATGTTTTATTTTTTTATTATGTTTTAAACAGTCTTGTTCGGAATATAAGGTTAATTTCTCTTTTAGAAATTGAGTCCTTTGGTTCTTTGGTGCCAGGGTCACCTTTAACATTATTATCTTGAAATGAGCAAATTCCCCAATTTGAAATTTTTACTGTATTTTTTTCCTCATGTTCTTTGCGTGGATATAGTTTTTAGTGTTGACCGTTAGAAACAAAGATACAAACACCATTTAATATAAAATCTTTTAGGATATAGATTTAAAAATGCATCAGCTAGGCTGGGAACTTTCTACACGTGCTTGTAACACAAGGCAACTTTACTCAGTGAAACATTTTTGTGAAATGAGAACAGTGGTATCAGGCAAAGATCTGTGTCCTGTAGATAGGATATAAGCAACAAGAGGTCCTATTGATTTGTGACCCATAGCAGATGTCTAGGGGAGAACCAGATGTGGCAAACATAGTTTCTCTGTGGGCTCAGCCTTCAGCAGTGTGTGGCTGAGGGTATTCCCAAGCTATTTGCATATAGGGAGGTTGTTTTGTTAAACTGGTACAATTCTAATTTTTAACCTGAAAAAGCTTTAACATCCACAGTACCACGTAAATTATTAAGGCATTTTATAGACTCTTGATGATTTGGACACCAGTCAGTTTCTTTTGCTATGGATTTTTTTTTTTAAGTTCACCAATTCTGATGCATCAATTTAATTGACATCAATTAAATGTGAGTTCAGTGACATTTTCATGCTAATGAATTTGTCTTCAAATTATGGTTATTAGCAGTTTAAAAAGCAGTGCTTGATTTCTTTGCTGCTCTGGAGGAGTGTATTTACTGTTTGTAAACAAAATGTCATTATTTTTGCTCAGCTTTTAATGTATTCATTGCACTCCAGCCTGTGTTTCAGTTTTCAGCTCAATTAGGTGCTATGCAGCATCTAAAGGACCAGCTAGAGCAAAGAACACGCATGATAGAGGCAAATATTCATCGACAGCAGGAAGAGTTGCGTAAGATTCAAGAGCAGCTTCAAATTGTCCACGGTCAAGGGCTCCAGGTGAGTTAGTGTAACTCTTACAGTTTTGATCTGTAGAGAATTTAAGTATCTAAATAAAAACTTTGGCACTTAATTCCACAAAGGGATCTTCCCTATCCCCTGCCAGCTGCCATCTGGATCTAATGTGCCTAAAATCCATAGCATTTGAAGCTACTGTTCCTGAGGTACCTGCCATTTTGCTTCTGTATGTATTTGGATGTGCCCCAGTGTATCTTTTCAACGTTGAGGAGCTCTAGCCTAGCTTATGCCTAAACCTAAATGTAAAAGGATGCAGTTCTTGTTACTTCTTGCAAAGTTTTGCAGCCATTAGAGGATTAATCCAAAATGTGCAAGATAAATCTTAATTTCCTGTTTAAGCTCAAAGGTGTCAAATTCATTCCTTTTGTTTCTTAGACTGCCCTAACTACCAGGCTGTGGTCCTCCTTACACACCCTCCTAGTGAAGTGGTTCTACTTTGCATGATACACTGAAGTAGTTACTGAGCCAGAAAGACAAGAAGTCTAGAGGCTGCATTACTCAGTCTAGGAACTACCTGATTTCTATATTTTAACCAGTATATTTTTTTCTTATGTAGTCATTCTCTTTTCAGCAGCTATCTTTTGAAGAAGAGACCCTGTTGGGTTTTTCTAGTTAGCAAAACAGAAAGAAACAAAGAAAAAAACCCACTCAAAGCTAAAATACACCTTAAGGGAATAATCTAAATATTTTCACTGTGGATTGTGAATAAAGAGTAGAAAAAATTACTTGCTGGAAGTACTGACTATGTTGCTTAGATTCCATTGAAAAGCAGGAGTTCTTGGCATGTCCCAGTTTCAATGTTCTATCGTGTCTAGTGTAAGCCTGCCAGCAGTAGACTGCCTTCCAGATGCCTCTAAAGGAGAGATTCACAGCTTTCTTCCTATGCACTGTGGAGAGACCTTATTCAGGACTATGTAGACTAGGGAAAGTATCTAAGTGCTGCACAATCTATATAACAACACTGTCTTGTTTTGTGCTGAATTTAGTGTATTACAAAGATTTTGGAAAGTTCAATATAACAATTATGATTTCTTTATTGCCAAGTTCTTGGTGCTGTGCCTGGATCTACTGAGTCTGAGATTCTCTTCTTTTGAATTAGTTTCACTGCTGGAGATCCTACAAACATAAATATGATCTCAAATATTTTTGTCTTTAGACAATTGTAGACTACATTACAAGTTAGTCTCCATACTGAAACTTGATGTTTAGGGCTCTAGAAATAAGGATTCTGATTCTTATCTTATCAGTTACAGTAGAGACTCTGAATACAGACCCTATATGAGAGTTGGGCCTTTTGCTCTTGGTGGTTATGATGTTGTTTCAGCACTTATAATAACTAAGATGAAACTTTATCCTATAGTGATTTAAAATAATTCAGTTTAGTTTATCTAAAACGTCTTAAAAATGAACAGATTTTTCTTAAAAGCTAACTCATGGATTTTCTTTTTAAGATGTTCTTGCAGCAGTCAGCTTCTGGACTCAACTTTGGTTCTGTGCAGCTTGCTTCTGGAAATTCTTCTAATGTTCAGCAACTTACATCAATAAACATGCAAGGTCAAGTTGCTCAGTCTAATCAGACTCAAAGTGGGATGAACACGGGCCATATAAGTACTCCACACTTGGTACAGCAACAGCCTTTGCAGAGTACTGCAACACAGGTAAAATTCTCATTACTGATTTTGCTGGATAGAATACATGCTTAAAACCATAGCTGAAATACAACAATAGTTTCCTGACACACCCCTCCCATTTTTTTTTTTAACAATGTCCGTTCAGTTATATTAATTTCTTCATGTTCCAAGTTTTACAACTGAAATGCATTTATGTCCTTAATAATGCTGTTTCACATCTTGTTTTTAAGATATAGACATGTAGATAATTAATAACAAGTAGCTCTTTGGAAAGACCAGTATGAAAAAAAACTTTTAGCTTGCCTTTTTTTGAATTTTCTATGAATTTTCTGTCGACAAAACACATAACATGAGATTTGTACTAGGTGAGCTTGAAACCCCGTGTCCAGACAGCAAATAACTAGGAAGGTGTCAGAACAAGACAAGCATATATTGGTGCTTCTGCAGTTGACTTTTCTACTCTTCAGCAGTTTCAGTCAGATGCCGTATTTGTAGAATATCTGTAATGTAACAGCCTTTTTCTTCTGAGTTTATTCATTTTCTTACGATTCTGTGGTAAACTTCTGAAATCCAGTGTCTCCTAGTGAGTTCTAGAGCTTTACTTTCTGTGAAATGTAATTGTTTTTTACACCTACCGCCCAGTTTATATACTGAGAAGCACACTGAGAAACTACTGATTTTTGTATCCTCAGTCATACATGATTTCAAAGTCACCTGTCACGTGTGTCTCCACAGAAGCCTGTTACTCAAGCTGAACAACACATCTAGTGGGTTTGACCATTTTGTGTATGGCCTGATCTCTGTGGTCACCCTCCTCTGTACCTTTATCCAAATTCCCTGCTTTCCTTGTGAGATTTGTGAAGAGGCAGACCAGTGGTGGATAGTGTTACCATATCAGCTGTAGTACCTGGCTATTTTCAAATGACTGTCTCATAAAGTATTTCTTTCTTTTCAGCATAATCAACAAAATGTACTTAGTGGACACAATCAACAGTCTTCTCTTGCCAGTCAGTCACAAAACACAGTCTCAGCACCTTTGTATAACACCATGGTGATTTCTCAGCCTACAACAGGAAACGTGGTCCAGGTTCCTTCTAGTTTACCACAGAACAATAACCAGAATGCTGCTGCAGTAACCACTTTTACACAAGATAGACAAATCAGGTAAATCTTCAAGACCAATATTCAGATTACTTGCTATAAGATTATATGCTTCTATAGCTCCATCATAGCCAAAAGGAACTAAAGTAGCATTTAAAACCCCACATTATTTATTATTTTAACTATATATCGATGCAACTGTTAAACTAAACTTTGCCCAAAATAATATGTTTGCAGTCTTATCAAAACCCATGTTTTTATAGCCAAGTAGGAACCTGACAAATCTGCATTTCTCAAGTGCATGTGGTGCTTGATTTTTATTTTTCTCCTAAAGGGACTCCAAATGTCTTTTTCTTTTAACAGATTTTCTCAAGGTCAGCAGCTTGTAACAAAACTTGTCACGGCCCCAGTAGCATGTGGAGCAGTAATGGTACCAAGTACCATGTTTATGGGGCAGGTGGTGACAGCTTATCCCACTTTTGCTGCCCAACAGCAGCAGCCACAGACTTTGTCAGTAACGCAACAGCAGCAGCAAAGTCAGCAAGACCATCAGCAGCAGCTCACCACAGTTCAGCAACCAGCTCAGCCCCAGCTGACCCAGCACCCCCAGCAGTTCCTACAGGTAACACAGCATTCTCTACACATTTTTCAAAGTCCTGACACTTTCAGCATTGCTACCTTATCCTAGGCGTGCTTGATCTGAAAACAGAGCACTCAAAATAGTAACCTATGAACAAGCCTGATGCATGGAATAAATTTATTCTGTAGCCATGCTCTAAAATCTTACTACTTAAAGGAGAGGTAGTCTTTCCTGCAGTTTCACTCCATGCTTTGTTTTCTTCCCTTTGAATTGCTGCTCTTGATTGAGCATGAGATGAAGAAACAGATGTTTCCCTTTAAAACAGCTTGCATTTTATTTGCTTTCACATATTAATGCAAGATGGTATGAGGGAAGAGCTCAGACAGAATTGATTGGTCTGGAAAGCAGCTTGCAGCCCAAAGCAAGACATGGCTCCATAACATGGGGCATCAACATCACTCTAGGCTACTGGAGAGGCTGAGCAGCAAGTAACCTTGTAAGCAGAGAGTGGAGAAGAACCTTGTTTTAGTGAAGCAGGGAGAGAAATTTGATCAAGAGAAGGCATTTTGAGACAGATAGGAAATGCCTACAAAAATAAAAGAACCAGAAGACATTGGTAGGGAAATCTGTTGCCATTTGTTGATTCCAGTTAATAGCTGGCACATAGCTCATCCAGCAGGTGATGTTGGTGAGAGAGATGTAGTGGTATCTAGAACACTAGAGAGGAAGTACCTTCAAGAAGGCATGATTAAAAAATCTTAGTTTGGCCTCTGATGTTTCCTTCTTCAAAGAAAGACAAAATCCATGTAACTATCATTATGTAGTTACTGCACATTCTTAACATTTTTAACTGCTCGGCAGTGTGATTTTTTTTTTTTTTAACTCTTCAAGAGTATGCATAATTAAAAACCTTTATTTTGAAAGAATTTCTTCTTTCTTACTGTGTGTGGACTCCCATTTGCACTAAATGAGGGATTCTGTGCATAGGTGCAATACATACAAATACAGGAAGTAATTGGAGGCTTAACCTACATTTCTATGCACAAGGAATGGTTATCATTCTGTTTGGGGTAGAATTTTCCTTCACTCCGTTATTGACAGAAAATATTGAGTTGTTGAAAGAAAATCTGTAATGGGAACATACCAATTTTAGTCATGCATCAGGCAAAAGCTTGTCAGTTGCAAGTTGACTCTCAAAAAGAGAGCTGAAGAATACTCGGTGATTTGTATTTCAGCACTCACCCATGTAGTGGAAGACTTTTGAACTGAATCAAACCAGACTGCAGATTTGAATGTGTTCTTTGACAACTTAGATAAATACTGTAACAACAATGCTGGTTAACAATGCTGGTAGTGTCTGTAGCTCTGTTTCTAAGCTAAACAGTTTGAACATTTTTTATTTAATTCTGGTGAAAAACAGAAGATTTATGAAAGGTGAAGATCTCTAAAGGTCTCTTCCTGTCCTAGAATTTCTTTCTAGGCAAAAGTGTAGTATTTTTAATACAAACTATGAAAGTGTTAGAGTTTGAAGTAAAGCAAATGCTCTTTAAAAAAAGGAACCGTGCTTTTCCTGCCTCTGCTCACTAGGGCTTCTTATAGGTTGATTCTATGGGTGCAGCAGGCGATGTAGTTTACTTTTTGTTGCAGAACATGTTTCTGGATTGAGACTTCCAAGTGCATTTGTACCCATCATTTATTGGTTTTCTTCATTAACCATTTTTTGGTTCTGAGAAAATTAATACTAAAACCAGGTACTATTTCCAGTAGTAATTAATCCCCTTCAAAGGGGATGTTTGGGCCAGCAAATACGGCAGTTTCTTTGACTCTTCATTTTGGCTGTGAGGGATACATGTGATTGGTGCCAATTCATGCACTGTTTTTTCATTTGACTACAATGACAGCCACCTACACTTGTTTAAATAGATTCCTTAAGCCCTGTTATGCTCTTGTGGTCTGAAATTGAGACAAATTGCCATGTGTTCCTACCCATTGTCATGGGAAAATTACAAAGACCATTCACAGCTGCCTTATTAATTGGTCGGATGCTGTAATTAGCTTTATTAGTATGAACTGATCTTCGCATTGTTTGCTCAGCTTAAATGACCAAACCAGAAGTTTATTTTGGTTGAACCCTTGTGAAAAGTTAAAAAGCAGCGAGGCCTGTGTTTCTCAGTGCAGTAGGAAAAAAATAACCTTTTTCTGTTTGCATGTTTTAGACATCCAGGTTACTTCATGGAAATCAGTCAGCTCAGCTTATCCTCTCTGCTGCTTTCCCACTACAACAAAGCACTTTTACTCAGTCCCATCACCAGCAGCATCAGTCTCAACAGCAGCAGCAGCAGCTTTCACGACACAGAACTGACAAGATGACTGATCCTTCCAAAGTTCAGCCACAATAGTGTGGGGCTCTGCCTCTTTTTGAAGCAAACCACCAGGAGGGGGCTGCTCCACACAGAGTTGCACTGAGGCTACAGAGGTAGCAGTATGAAGGCTTTCTAACACCACAGGGTTGAGGTCTAACTTCTGGAATCTGTTAAGAAAAGCCACAAGATGTTGATGGGGACATGGCCGACTTTGATAGTTGCCCCAGTTTCTGTGTTCTAAAGGATTTGCTGCCATGTGTTAATTTGTCCAGGTGAAATCTCAAAATGTGACTGAAATGAGAGGGATGCTGAAAATATTGGTATTTTTATCAATCCTGTACATTTTAAAAGTATTAAAATGGACATGGAGCAATTGTTTGAATTAGCAGAAAAAAATGCCAGGAATATCGTCCAAAAAACATCTAATTTTTTTCAGATGATTATGGGACAGTAAATATTTTGAAAATGTTGTGTGAAATCCAGTTCTCTGTTGTACAGATGCTGTAAAATATTGTGTATATGTCTGCATAAAAGGAGAAAGAGCAAAATATTTTATATGATGCATGAAAATGTAATATGTTATTTGTAGGTTTGAATATGTTTCCCTAAATTCTCACGCCATACTCAGACTAATGTTTTCCTCTGTTCTACCCTTTTGTTTACAACATGATGCATCATTATTTTCACCCTTAATGTGGGCACAAGTCTCTTGTTTGTGCTTTGTCTGTGATGTCAGGGTTTGTTCGTTGAGGTATAGTGTGTTGGTTAGTTGACTTCTTGAGGTTAAATTATTGATGAAGCTGTTTGAACTGGTGATCATGCATCAGGGTTCAGGACATTCAGATTCATGAATATCATCCATAATTTCATAATTAATTCATTGTTTCATTTAAAAATTAGGAATTTGCACTGCTTTCTTGCGGATGGTTTGGAATTTTATTCCCCAAAGCTATCTTTTGATATAGTTCATAGTTGGAAATATTTATGTAAAAGGTTTAAAAAAAAATGACAGTAATTTTCAAGAATGTTTCAGTTATAGGAGTAATTTGCACAAAAATATATTTACATTTAATAACCTTTTGGGCACTTTTTAACCACTTTCTCTGTGGTGGAATTGTATCTTGTTAAAATATGTTGGAATCTTTTTATTCTCCTTCAGAAATTAGTCAGAACTAATTCAGGGTCATTTTAACAACAACAAAACCCATAGTGCCTTGATTTTAATTCAGGTGATAATGTTGAACATCTTGAATTACAATGTCTTGAATCTGTAACCATTTTCAATTTTGAAGTCTTAGTATATTGTCAACCAAACTTGTGTATCTACTTCATAGCTATTTCTGTACTGCATTGATTTTAATAACGGTCTGAGTTGAGAACATGAGCATTTTTGAGTGGTACTCCCCCTCAAACACTAGCCAGAAACAGAGGAGTCTCTAAAATCTCAGACCTTGAAGGTAATACTCTTAATTAAAAGATCAAAAAATATAGAAGTGCAGGGTACTCCTTTTGCAGGAGGAAGAATAGTAGGCTCTTGTTTTGTTTTGGGATTTTTTATCATTTTTGTAGTGCTTAAAATGTGTCTTGGGGAGATCATGATTGCATTTAACACTACCAGGCTGTTGATTTAAGAGACATCACTGAACTAAGACTTCAGAAAGCAACTTCACTTTATAAAGAAAATAAAAAGTTCCAACAGATATGATGTGCTATTCTAAGTAAATGTTCAGTAGGTTTTTATGGTACTAGTTTGTGGAAACCAGAACGTCAGAGTAAAATTAGTAAACGCTGATAGATCTGGTAATTAAAAACAAAACCAGTAAAAGCAGTTAAAATTAGTACTAGGCAGAGAAAGCTGGATTAATCTTGAATAACTAAGGAGGAGTTGAATGAATGTAACCAAATGGTGACAGACTATTTTGTACTATGAAACAGTTTGATTGTATTGCTGGATGAACCAAACCTGCAGGAAGGTTATACCAGTTTAGCCAAGCATTTGATACAGTTGGTTACGTTTTGAGGCTGGCCTTTGCCTCTGCAGGTGTCCCACCTTTAGAGCTTTGTTATTCCCCAGTTAAGAAGCAAGAGTTTGGCACCAAAAAGCAACAGTAGTGAACAAGGAAGGAGAGTGTGAGAAATAACAGTACCAAAGAGAACCAGATTGCTTTCTGCTCCAAGAAGCCTCTTGCAACCTGGAGCAAGGAACAGATGCCAATACCAAACAGAGCAAGAAACAATTCCCCTTCTTTAAAGGGATTTCTGGCATTCTCTGGGCTGGAATAATTGTCAGAAACCTGTTTCTGTAAAGTTCTATGTAAGGAAATCCTGCCTTGCTCTACTGTCCCTACCACACCATTCCACCTGTTTCTGCATTAAGCTGTGGTGACTAGAGATCTGTGCTATTAGTACTTTTGCTTAATGGAAAATAGGCTAATTTTATTTTTTTTTTATCAATTACAATAATATAGCACTAAAAATGAAAACTGGGAGAGCTTTAATAGTGCTGTTAGAACTATTGAATAGCAGTAAAATAGGTTTATTAAGCTATTATACTGAGAATTACAGAAAACAGAGATACCAGTCAGACAGTTAATGATGCAGCTTTTTATAAACTTCTCTTCCCATTTCCCTCTCTTCCCAAATACTCTGGTGTGCTGCTATAGGTCTGCCAGTATAAAGGCTAAACTAGGTGAGAGAGAAATTAGTTGGTGACAATAGCATGGCTGCTGAAAGAGAACTATAGAAATGTACACTTTGATCAAGAAGCTTTTTTTTTAAGTAACCTGAGAGGAGAGGTCATTCAATTAAAGAACTACCAGCTAGTAGAGAAAGTATAGAAGATGTGGAAGTTCAAAGAAACTGGAAAAATATAGCACGCATTTGGAAAATCCCTGCCACGAATCAGGCAAACTTTTTACAAAGGCAAGTCTGTAGAACTCGGTCCAGATTCTGTGCAAGATTCAGATGCTTTGTTTCACAGCTAGTGACTAAAAAGTGTATTTTTTAAAGGGTCTGCAGCTTCCCCTGTTGCTGAATCAGTTGCTGAACTGTCCTTGATTTTTAGTGGGAAGAGGACCAGGCTATTGCCTCTTTCTTAATCAGCCGTCTGCTTCTGCCCCACTTGTTTACTAAGTCATAGACTTATTTGCAACATCCTAATAAATAGCACGATAATGAAAGCTGTGATGCTGCAGGTTCTGGAGCGTAAACGTTACATAATAACTGACAGAAGGGAAAGGCGTCTGTTAAGGAGAGGACTGTATTTATGGAGAAACAGGCTGGTGATATATAATGGATTGAAAAAGATGGCATAGCTGCATGGAGTTTAGGAGACAGACGTCGTTTGCCTGTGATGGGTGAGGATTTGAAGAAAAGCTTCTAGGATAATTTCAGAGAAAAAGAATATAGATATTTTTATATTATATTTAATATATATTATATTTGTATATAAATATGAAAATATTCTAATAGGAGCTCTCCATATGCCTTCCATTTCATCTAGAAGGTTTACCTTCTGCACTACGGTTCCAGTGTGTCACCACCTTCTGTGGGCATCTTGCCGGCTGCCAAACACCAAAATTAGTAACCCCGTATCTTCACGAGATAGGTTTCATTTCAGCTTTATGTAAGAATCAATAAAATGAAGCTATATCAGGCAGTTTTTCACAGAAAAAGAAATTCTTTTAAGACTCAAACAGCACTTTTTGTTTTGTTTTTTTTTTTTTTTTAGTAATAACAAGCACTTTACTGAAAAGATTATTTGAAAAACAATTTATTTCTCTAGTCAGTGAAACTGTTTGGGGGGCATCAAGGAATAACATGCGTAAAACTGTCAAGAGAGACATTTCTGGAAAATGTTTCTTTAATATGGTGATCCTTTGAGGCTCTTAAGTGCAAGATTAAAAAGGCTTCTAAAACTGGTTGGCTTTGTCTTTTATATGGCCAGGGGAAGGGATTAGTGATGATAGCTTCCAGGGAAGGAGACTTTTTAAGTTGCACAATTGCCTATGAGAGAGAATCATCTGGAGGCTCTTTTGCCTGCTCAATAATTCAAAGTGTCCCTTATGATTATAATTTGTGTTAAAATGTTCTGAAGGTTTAAAGATGTGGCCTTTTTCAAATGTTGAAGTTGATTAAAGAACCATTTATATTTTCGGAGATTTAAGCCAGGTATTGTTATGAGTGTTCTAAATGTCGTGGCATCAGGAGATGTCAAATTCCTACGTTTCTCTGTTTGAAATCATTATTAAAATTAGATGTATGGTCAGAGGGCTGGAAAATGGTTATTTTGATTAAAAGGGAAAAGAGACTAGTTTTAATAATTAACCTTTTATTTTTTTACTTATCCCTGGTGGAAAAAGAAGATAATTAAGTGAATTTGGATTAAAAAAGACATTTAAATAAATCATAGTAGATGAGACAACTGTGAGAGAACATTTGAAATTGTCTTGGTTGTCCATGAGACTGCATAGTTGCTTTTTCGCCATCATGATTTTTAACACTACATTCCTTGTCTTTTTTTTTAAAACAGGTGATTTTAAGCTCTGCCATGTTTCATGCTACGTCATCTGCATGAATTTTGCCAGCATGATATGCTATATTCAAAGAAATTGTACCTAAATAAATAGAGGGGGGGGGAAGAACACAAAACAAACACTGTGTCTGAAAAAAATACTGTATGGCCTAATATAGAGACCCCAACTGAGACTGAGAGATGCTGCATTAATAGACAATCAGTGGGTAATAATTTATGAAACACTTTTGGGAATGGTCTTAAAGGCATTACTGCTTTGGAAGCAGTTGGCAAGTTGTCTTTTTTTTAAACAAGAAAGATAAAAATTATTTATTTTCAAATATATCAGATTGAATTTTGAGTTTTAAGCAGTGTTGATTTCACAGTGTCTTGGGTTTCAGTTTTGTTTTGTATTTTTTTAACTGGCATTAGATTTGTATACGTAAAAGAAAACAAACAGGAAAACCCTAGTGCCGCTCATATTGACGTCAGGAAATGTAGATACAGTTCCCTGGTGTTCATGTGACCATTACTAACTGTCAATTTTTTAACTGAATAAATGTAACTCATTTAAAATTTTGCTTTTTGTAGCTTCTAAGGTTCTAGAAGTTTTTTTTTTCTGAGTTGCTTGATGTCAGTTTGATGAAAGTTCCACAGGGAAGCACTCTCTCCCCCTTCCCACAACTGTAACAGACACTCTTCCCCTCCCGCAGAACCACGTGGTGATAAGTTGCTCAATGTCAATTTTCTCTTCTCTCCCCTACCAGACAAATGACTTGTGAGATTTCAGTAAAAATGCCTACTGTATTTTTTTTCCTTGTCTTCTCTCTGTATCTCTATAAATTGATGCCCCACTTTAAAAGCTAGAGACCTTTGATGTGTGTATTTACATTACTGCCTTGGAATTTACTCACGCAGCACTTGCCTGAATATTGCACAACTTGAAACTGCTTTTGTCCTTTCGTGTGTAGAGCCCCTTTCTCCCCAGGTGATGGTGCAGCACTGCCATGGTTCTACATGCACAGGAGGGTTTATCGCACATAGCCCTCCCCTCACGTTCTGGCACAGGCAAAACACCCTTCTGTAATTCTTGCAGTTCCCCTCCCTGGGCACTTCTGCTGATGATGACTTGTCAAATAGTATCTTTTAAGGAATAGAGCTGATCTGAAATGTCAGGAGGGAGAGACTTGAACTTAAGCTGAGAGCACAACTCATTTAGAGCATGCAGTCATGCTCTGACGGGCTGTATGGTAACATGCAACCTGTCAGGGTGTTCTAACCCTTTCTCCCTCATTCATTTGCCCTGATCAAAGTATGAACATCAATAATAAGAATCTAATACTTTGATCAAAGGTTTGAGGAAGAGAGGGAGGGAAGGAAATCCTGTAACTGAAGCTGAATGCCTGGAGAAAAATCATAGAATGGTTATGGTTGGAAGGGACCTTTAAAGATCGTCAGGTTCCAACCTCCCTGCTATGAGCAGGGACACCTCCCACCAGACCAGGCTGCACAAGGCCTTATCCAGCCTGGTCTTAAAACCCTCCAGGGATGGGGCACCAACAACCTCCCTGGACAACCTGTGCCAGGACCTTACTACCCTCACAGTGAACAATTTCTTCCTGATGTCTAACCTAAATCTCCCCTCTTCCAGTTTAAAACCATTACCCCTTGTCCTATCACTGACTTCTCTGGTGAAAAGCCCCTCCCCAGCTTTCCTGTAGGTCCCCTTCAGGTACTGGAAGGCTGCTATAAGGTCTCCCTGGAGCCTTTTCTTCTCCAGGCTGAATAGCCTCAACTCTCTCAACCTGTCTTCACAGCAGAGGTGCTCCAGCTCTTTGATCATCTTCATGGCCCTTCTCTGGACCCTCTCTAACAGCTCTGTGTCCTTCCTGTGATGAGGGCTGCAGAGCTGTACGCAGTACTCCAGGTGGGGCCTCACCAGAGCAGAGTAGAAGGGCAGAATCACCTCCCTGGCCCTGCTGGCCACACTTCTTTTGATGCAGCCCAGGATGTGGTTGGCCATCTGGGCTGCGAGCGCACGCTGGCAGCTCATGTTGAGCTTCTCATCTACTACCACTCCCAAGTCCTTCTCCTCAGGACTGCTGTCTAACCATTCTCCCCCCAGCCTGTATTTGTGCCTGGGGTTGCCCAACCCAGGTGCAGGACCTTGCACTTGGCCTTGTTGAACTTCATGAGGTTGGCATGGGCCCACCTCTCCAGCCTGTCAAGGTCCTTCTGGATGGCACCCCTTCCCTCTAGGGTGTCAACGACTCCACACAGCTTGGTATTGTCAGCAAACCTGCTGAGGGTACACTCAACCCCACTGTCCATGTCGCCAAAGATGTTGAACAGCAACAGTTGTAGTTAAAAACTCTCAATACCCACCAGTGATAAGACCAATAGCATGTAACGAGTAAGATTATAAATTTTCTTAAAAATGAACTTTGGAAATACCAATACATTTTTCCATAAACTCATCAAGAAGAGGAGCTGTAATTACAACTGCTGCCACACCTGAAGCAATGCTGTTCAACAGCATTTTGCTGTCATGCAAACCTAGAAACAAAAAACGTAAGAGAATGCAACTGTTAAGTACTTGTAAAGATTAGCAATCCAAAGGTTAGTTGCACTTCTGAGTCTCAGGCAGTAGTGATATAAATTCCAAAAGATTTCAGCTGTTCAAGGGTAACGTAACAACAGTTTCTACTGTCCTAATGGCCTTCTTTGTAGCTCACTGTCACACCCCACTGGCACCTATATTTTCACCTGGGAAGTAAATCTAAATTATACTGCAGGAATACACATCTATAGTACATGCCAGCTATAGATGGATACAGCCTCTAGGAAAATGTTACGGGTTAAATTTAACCTGAATCAACACCTGCAAAAGCCTGGAGCTGTAACTTCCCCAGGGTGCTGACTGCTGGGGCTGTATAAGGTCATCACTGGAAAAACACCACGTCAGTACAGCAAGTGCCATTAGTGTTATTTCCCTATCTCTGGAAATAAGGGAAAACTCGCATTATGTTAGGATGAAACTCCATGGTCCCCCTTCACTCTAGATCTGAGATTTATTTTTTTTTTTTAGTATACAAGATCTGAAATAAACACGTAGGTTGGCTCACTCACCAACCCCTTTCTAGAAACAGGCTGTAAAACCACTCACGTGAACGGAGTGGCAGCATTCCAGGGGCTGCGCAGCCAGCCTGGAGCTGGAGGTGCAGCTGAGGTGAGGGGAAGCCTGTACAGCAGCAGGCTGCCCCTTGCAGCACTCGGTGAACAGAGCTCCTTGTGACCTTCCAGGTTTCCAGGGGTGGTATCCAACTATTATATCTCAAAGCAGCAAGCCCAAGCAGCAGCCCAGTACACACATAATCGGTGGCATCGCCCTAGGAGTAGCAGGCTTCCTTGTGAACTGGACCTGTACTTCCCTTTGAAATCTTTGTCCTGGCAGGACAGGAGATTTTTACCTTCATCTTTGCTTATTGCACTTTGCCACATAGGATGTAAGGAGACACGCTTTACCTAAGGATTGGGAATAGGCACCTTCAAAAGAAACAGCACAAGCTCTTTCCGATTTAAACATCTCAGTCTATGTGAGATTTTTTTCACCCCAGTAGAACTGACCATAATCATCATCTCCATTTTGTTTCTGTTGCCTGGAAACGAGTAGGTGCAGACAGTGTGCACTTTTAAACCTCTGCGTGCACATGCAGTCAGAGGTGCACCTTCCTGCTTTAGAGGCTCCATCAGCAGTGACTGAAACGTTGTCGTATGTCTTCTGCATGAGCAACTAACCCAGACCCATACTTGGCACTTTTGATTTCTTCCCTGCTTTGTTTGCTTCTTGTTTACACAGCCAAAGTAAATTAACTCAGACAATTCTGCAACCAATTACTGACCACTTTAATGCAACTGAACAGAGGCTGACGTGTACGTTGTCTTAGTAACTTGAGGTGATTTCTTACCCGACTTTTCCCTACACCCTCCCCAAGCACTTGGCTCCAACATCATTGCTTGGACACCTCTGTAAATATTACACCTTCCTCCCTGTACAGATTCTGCTCAGCCTTGGTGCTTTAACCCACAGGCTTAATGCTCCTGCCAGTTGGTAAATACCTTGTCAGGGCAGTGCTACAGAAGAGAGGAAGCCAGTGCTACAGGTGGCTGCTGAAAGGACAAAATAATCCATTTCCATATGCCCAGCTCTGCTGTTAAAACATGTTTCAGCTCTGATGATCTTGAAGGAAGAAGTTAGATGAAGGTGCAGCACGTGAGCCTACTGTATCACATGGCTCATTCAGTCAGACAGATGTGCCCCCTGGCTTCTACTTCATCTCTTGGCATAAAGAGAAGTAGAGACAATTTATTTCACTATGAGATCAGTAACTTCCACTTTGGGCACGGGGTGAGGAAAGGAGGGGCAGGGAATGAATTATTGCTCATGTGCACCAGCATCTCAAGTGTCAGAAACACTAGGTTTCATCTCCCCTCCTTCTGCATTTGGAGGGCATCACAAGTCACTGCAGCATCTGTTCCTATCTTCTCACGTGCTGCCCGAAGCATCTCCTGCAGTGGGTGCTTTGGCCCTGGTGACCCAGCTCCCATACTCTGCCAGAGCATGTTTCAGCTCTAGTAACCAGACTTACTTCATCTGATCAACAACATACCTCGCTCGTCAATTAAGACCTGCTACTTTAAGGCAAGCACAGGCAAAGTCTTTAACAAAATCGAAACTTTTTACACAAACACCCTAAGGGGTAAGACTTTTTTAATGTGTGTATATATATATGTATGCACACTCCATAACAGATTACCTACATCTCAAGTATCCAGGTATTTCGAGAACACACACCTCTCCGATGGCAATGCCCTAGAAACAGAAGGAAGTGTGATGCAAGCTGCTAAAATCCCAACCTGCTAAAATCCCAACCCCTGAACCAGCCAAGAGGCCAGAGAGATGGCCGAGGTGCAAGTGCTTCCAGAGGCTGTGGAAACAACTTCAAGCAGCACATAATGAAGCTTGGAAAGCTTCTGTGTTAGAATATGGCCAACTGGTTCAGCTTTTTCAATTTTGAGCAGAAATTTTCAGCAGGATGGACCACAGCACCACAGTTATTTTACCCAGGCCACAACCATAAGAACGTACTGTTGCCCAGCAGCACCACTTTTAATACAAGCAGTTGTCAAGTAAACAGTCAAAAGTTTAGGTTCTTCCCTGTTTTGGGTTCCCTGTTCCTGCCCTGTTTTAACATGACCTCTACTTCGAAATCCCCTCCACACAGGAGCCGAAACACAACATGGACAGACTTTTTCCAGGCTGTGCCAAAGAAAAGAGGCTGCAGGTTTTGACTATGATGTTTGGTTCAAAATTATAAAAGAAAAAAATCAAACAAAAAACCTCATAGGCAAACCAAGGCAGTGCCTCACCTAGTACTTAGCAGTACTGCTGCCAACAGCACCCTTCATTCAGGACAGGACAGCAACATTTAGACCCGGAACCCGGAAGTGTAGCCTGTTTTCATACCGCTGTGTATGATGGGCCTCGCACTGCTGTGGTCTAAGAAGTTGGAGAAATGTGGCATTAAGGGTTTTTCTAGGCAGAAAGACCTAAGAGAAGGATGAGGGGCTGCTCTGTTGGTGAGCTACAAATGGAATGGTCAAATTAGAATTGCTTTAGCTTCAATAAGGCAGATTCACAGCACCAGAAAACGTATCTTCTATTTTACAAGACTGCTACTGAGTAGCTCTTAGTGGGTTACTTAAGCTGTGAGCTCAGAATCTAAATCATCCCTGAAGAGAAGAGAAAAGCATGTATTTCTGAACCCACATACCTTCAGCAGTCAGCATTTTCAAAGTCTTTATAACTGGCATTTAAAACAGTATCCAAAATAAACTTAGTAAATGTTCCTCACCTTAAGTACACCATCACTAGGTAAACCTTTGTGGCAAGAATTATGGGAGCCATCAAAAACAATACTGAAAAAACCTCAAATGGAGACATTAAGTTTTATTAATACTCTTCCAGATTACATTTCTATTCCTAAAAAGAAAAATAGGAACACATCTAAATCTAATAATTCCGTTATTGTTCAGTCCTGGGAATGGAACATTGTGAAGCTGGACCATTTAATCACTTTTCTTATACTTTAAATGTTAAAAAAAAAGAGTCAATACTAGCTCCAGACAGATTGCATATTGAACATGGTAGGTTGTTAATCACCACATGTAAATTTCCTGATAAAAATCCCTGATTAAGAAGTTTTCCCTCTGATGAAGTTTATGAAACTCTGTCGGTGGCTCAGCCACTCAATAGTATAGGAACTGCCCCCAGGTTTCCTGTATACAGCCTTGGGTGCACCCTGGAACTTGAAGTCCTTGGAGGTGGGAGCCAGAAGTTTTCTCCTTAACACCTTCTGTTGAGCAACATGGAACAATAATCGGTCTGCTTTGAGATGCCTTCAGAATCAGCTTTTGAAGAAACAGGAAAGGTGGCTATGTGTAAGAGAGGAAGAAGAGAGAAAGCCTCTATATTTATGAGAGTAGATTCTCAAAACTCAGCTGAGCCAGGTCCAGCAAGAAAACCACACAAATCCCACCAACGGAGCAGGCACCACAGAATAAACAAACCAGATAATGAGCAGATCTCCACTGCAGAAGCTGTCCATAAATGTGTAAGTCCCGTGAATAATTTCCTACAAAAAGTTCAGTGTCTCATCTTCAGTGCTTCTTTAACTATAATTCTGTACATTATATACAACAATGCACAAGGAGAGCTGCTTGATGCTTCCATTCCTTGTTCTTTTGCAGGGATGAAAAATTTTAAAAACCAGAGTCTGGACTTATAAATAGTGCAGAAAATGCAAATGCTAAAAAGACAATGCCTCCTATGATTGTCACTGAAAAGAAAAGACAAACCAAGAAGAAATTAGGTACTGAAAGTTAAATATCTTCCATGACACATGATAGATGTTATTTTTTTAAAAATGTCTGATTCCCAAATAACCTTACTTTGAAATACATGCTGCAAGCAATGGAGGTCGTTGCTGGCTCAGTGTCAGGATGCCAATATTACATCCCACTGTCTAACTGCATCTACGAGAATATATTCTGGTCCTTAGAAGGAAGCTTTATTTTACTCATTACTTTAGATAGTATAAAACTGAGGTTGATGTCTGCTGCTAAATATTTGGCCGCATGGGGGAAAATAAAATACAACATTCTCATGCTGGAGCATGCCATCTGTTAAGAGTGACATAATAATCAGCATTTTTTTCTACAGTTAAGGTAACTACATTGAAAGAGACAGTACCAAAAATACTAACAGCTTGCAATGGCCACAAACTGCTTGAGGCTGGGACAGTATTCTGGGAAAGCACCACTGTATGAAGACCATGCTACTCTTCTCTAAACAAGCTAATGGACTATAGATGGATCTTCAGTCTAACCTAGTAAGACTACTCCCGTGGCCAGAGATCCACATTAAGCTTATTAAGAGCATATTAAATCATTGTTAGATTAACATTTTGTCACCAATTTCCTTGGCAAACAACCACGACAGAATGCGCATTTCACAACCTCCGCAACTACAGAACAAATATTCTGAACAAACATTTATAGGAAGCAGTGTCACAGAATTCTTCCTGGGAGTAAGAAATCTCACTACATCACAGGATTAACAGCTGAAGCAAGCTGCAACCTAATCTAAGGAAAAACAAACAACCCTATGTAAACTTACTGGCCCTTCCTGTTACGGATCAGGTATGATAAAATGAACACATTTATGCCACACACAGAGTAGCTTTTCTATGGCTGGCATAACTTGTAAGTATGCAGCTCTCTTGCTTACCTGAGGGTCTGCACAACTGCAACAACTTCTATTATCTACTGTCAATATGTACCAACAAGTCAAAATGCTGTATTTCCTTCCTCTGATTCCCTACAAGCTAGCCAATAGTGAAGCCAAACATGCTTCAGTTGTGTCCATCTATAACCAGGAACTACAACACCCATTCTGATTCCTTAAATCAGTAAGTAAACAGTCAAGTTCAATTAAGGCCAGACCCCTTAGTGCAGGGTGGTGGCACATGCTCAGACTCTACATGGCAGGTGGGACATGCAGCCCAGGGAAGAGCACAGGGTCAACCCCCTGTGAGGGGAGCTGACCGTGTGCTGGGGAGGGGAGGGGAGATGGAAGACACAGACTAAAAAAAAAAAATTGGGGGGTTTTTGAGAAACACTGTTTCCAAGCATGTCATGATTTATACCACAAGCATTTACCAGCATTAACGCATTTTTTAGTTGGAGTAAGTCTTCACTTACCAGTCCTAACAGAAATTTTTTGTGCTATCATTCTCCCTCCAATAACTGCTAAACCAGTGCATAGACAATGTCCCACTGTTCCTCCTACTGCCACACCATAGGGGTCCTGAGGAAAAAAAACAGAGGGGAAACATCAGCACAGTTGAAAACCTACTAGTCCTGTGACAACCTCCTGACTTGCTCCTGAAGGAGCAATGCCTTGACTCCCTGGTTGCACACTGTCAAGCATGGAGGATACTCTCTGGTGTTTGCTCCACCACTTGTAACTGCCCTCAAGTCCAGTAATGGTGTACATCAGCTAGTGAGACAGACTTAAATCAAAATCTGACTAATATAGGAGCATATGGCATGTTTCAACCAAGAAGCATCTTCAAGTCATTAAATACAGATCCAAAAATCACTCTGCTGTACTTAAACAATGAAGCAACCTCTAGAGGGAAGGTGGCAGCTGTTGAAAAACACAATATGCATCAGCTGGAAGAACACCAACATAATTACAAAGAAAGAGAAAAATAAGTCCATGAACTGCAAATGAAAGCTAAAACATTCCTATTTCTTTGTCCAGTTTCACAAGGTTGTACTCCACACTCTAGCCCTCTCCAGTCATCCAAAGAGGCCAGTATTGAAAGAATTCAAGTTCACAGGATAATAAACTGTTTTCAAAGCATATGGTCAACAACAGCTTTCACATCACTGCATAACCAGCAGTTACTGAACAGGTGAACAACTCTCTTAACATAGTATATTTCTCAGATCCATTTCCAAATCACACAGCTAAGGGCAGCAAATGTGTTGAACACCTCATAAAACATAAGACTTCAGCATCAGAGAGGGAAAACAATCTTTTAATGACTGATAACGAAGGCAATGTAGTAACATGACTTTCTGCTGTACAAAGATGAGGGAAAGTGGAGTTGAGTCCCCTGCATATCTCTAAGTGAGACTTTTAGCTCTGAGAGGAAAAAAAAGCTGCTGCCATCACGTGAGGAATGCATGCAATATCTAACAGGCAAACAGCAGAAATGTCTGAGAAATTATATGGTATGAAGGAAAAACAACACTGACTGCCAAAAGAACCAAACCACAAGTCAGTGAGAAAAGGTGGTGAGCAACAAGCAGAGAACAGGTAGGAAATCACCAAGAAACGCAGGTCAGAAGCAGGGCTGTGCCAGCAGAATACACTTGCCATCAGGATCCAAAGTTCCTGAAAATCCCTGTTTCCCTGCTGTCAGCAGTTACCTGTACAGCCCCCACTGGCAGAGGGTGGATCTCACCCCTCAACCCATTCCCCATTTCCCTCACCAGCAGCTGAGGCAAAGCTAGTCTAGTAGGACATAACAGAGTTTCCTCTGCTGTTTCCTTAAGCCCACGTGCAATTCTTATACACAGTGAACTATCAAGGTGTAAAATCAACTTCTTAGGGACTGTTTTTAGGCCTAGGTTCATGTAGACAACTTAACTCATTCCTATGGTAGATGCATCGAGACAGCCAAATTATCAGCCCTTTTTTCCTCCAAAGGAATCCAATTTGTTTGTTGTGATAGGATGGACACTATTTGCTTCATGAACAGTCTCACAGTATTTTGTCTTATTTTAACTGAAGAATACATGGTCACATTTGACTTATCACACTGCTCAAATCTCCATATAAAGATAACTTCTTTCCTCAAACATTTCTGTAATGTTCCTACTATATCTTAATACTTCGCAGACAAGGATTTATCTGAATGTATTATGAAACAAAGGGATATAAAACAATCCCACAGATAAAATTAAAAAAAAGGCAGATCATAATCACCCACTGATTCTGAAAGCCAAGATCAAGATATATTCAATTTTTGTAGTATTTGTTTTTGTAGCACTTACACCAACACTTCATATGCTAAAGCCACAACAGAGTCTTTAGTTGCAATGCTCAGCACTTCACAAACCAGACCAGAGTCTGATGGACACTTCCCAATGGGACACCCAGAAAATGCAAAGCAGAAGCCAACAACCACCTCTGAAAAGATGGGCTTAAGCAACTTGCCTAGCACCATATAAAGACTTGGACAGAGGCAGTAATGATTCCCGTTTTTCCTCAATGGCATGTAACTGCCTGAACAATGAGATCATCGTCCTGCCTCGTTAGCTCTAAGCACCTTCTCTACACTGTAGTAGAGCCAGGAGGTTCCTACAGATTATAACCTCCTTCATTACTCAGCCTTCATTTATCCCTAGGGAAGGTCTGACAGTGCACTGAAAGAAGCACAAGTCCTAGGGAAAAATATAAGCTACTTCAATGCATGGAAGACCACAGGCAAGCTACTTAGGCATATTAAAAGTTGAGTATAAGTCTTAATTTTCTTTAATAAATAGTTATATACATTCCAATCATCTTGCTGAATATAATTTAATTTCATTTTACTTACTGCACAGCGGCTTAAAGTTTAATTTAGTTCTGGACACTGTACATATTCACTGAGATTTTTAAAAAGAGGTACCTTTTAAACAGCTTTAAGTTTGCTGGGATGAAGCTCTCTTTTTAAAGCTACAGTGTTAAAACTGTATGACCAAAAAGATCAAAGAAACATCTTTTCTGTAACATCTCTCAACACTGTAACAAAAAACAATTGTATTCAGCTGCATGATACAAAACAATTATTTCCATAAATGCCTGTGCAGTTCCAATCATGTAACAATAGTTCTAATACTACACAGAGCTTCAGTGCATTTATTTTCAGTGCTACATCTATGCCGAGATCCAAGTAAGGCACAGCAGGGCAGCAAGTGTGAATTCGATGCTTCCTGCAAGGCTCTTTTGTCTGTCCTGCTTCTCTGCGGGCAACCCAAATAGAGTAAAAGCACAGCAGACATTCTGCAACACTCACCTCTCTGGCGGCCAAGACTATGGTTGTTAACTGGGAACGATCACCCCACTCTGCTAAAAATGTTAAAGTAAAAGCTTGAACAAAGATTGGAGAAATAAAATGTAGCCACTTCTTCTGAGGTATAGTGGTGCCTGGCCCTGATTCCACATCTCCTGGCCCATTTGACAGTTTAGTTCTCTGAAGCTGTGGAGGACAAGGAGAACATAAAAATAATCAGCCGTAAGATTAGAAATGTCATCTAAACAACGCAAATGAAATACTTAATCTGCAAAGCTAGCCATTGAGTATCTGGAATGTTATTAGCCACTGACTGCTACATTATCAATGTATTATTTATATTAGACATCATTTAAAAAACTAGCTACATATATGCACACACACAGGTGTGTGTGCATACACACATATATACACTTGTATGTACCTCTAACCTCCAGTTATTATTAATCTTGTACTTCTTGCACTTCTCAGCAGTTTCAGTAGGAATGACACCTGGCTTCTAACCACAGATTTCCTCCTATTTTTAAAGCAGGGATCCCCAAGTGGTGTCTCTCAAATTAGGATTTGATAAAACTAATGAAAAAAAAAAAACTTAAAAAAATATTAATATTCCACACTACTCCTTAGAAGTAGACCAGTTAATTTAGAAAGGTACTGTAACAGAGACCTTTGCTGCAACACAAAAAACTTCAACATTATTCTGCCTGATCACAAAAAGAAATAGAAGTAGAAGCAAGAGTAAACTGTTCATGTCCTCTCTTCCAGTAATGCACTAAAAAAAGAAGAAAAAGACTTGCCATGGAACTGCAACAACCTGTTGAAAAAGCCTCCAGGAGCCACTTCTGTCCCATTTACCACACATTTTTGTGTGTCGGATTATCAGTGACAGACACAGCTGAACACCCCAAACATGACAGTGCTATTCTGCAGCTTTATGACTGTAACTATTTCATCAGCCATAATTCACAGGACGTTTATGACTTACTTCCTCATCTTTTTTTTTTATTTCTGCTTGAACTTCCTCCAGCTCCTCCTGACCTTCATCTGGACTCATTTTCAAGCCTTCTCGAAGCATGCGGATGCCAAAAATTGCAAACAGTGCCGTTGACACGTAATAGGTGTAAACACGAGGAATAACTGTGGTGGCATAGCCAAACAAAACTGAAAAAAAACCAAATGCATAATTTAAAAAAACGAGCATAAGGATCATAGTTGTTTTTCCTACATCTAGGAAATGCTTGCTAGCAAAGTCTCTGATTCAAATATCCACCATTAAATAAATAGCGTTTTCAGTTAGTTTTATATAATTTGCTAGTTTGTTTTTTTTGCATGATAATGACACTCTAGAAACTCCAGCCATTACTGATTATACCAGAGACTGAAGTCTACCAACACACAGATAAGGCACACCAGACAAACTTGATGTGTTGCTATTCCCAAGAGCCAGCCCAAGCAACATTATCTTTCCCATCAAGGACTATGCAAGGCCTACCTTTCTCCAAGCATGCCATGAAACTATAATCTGTAATCACGTTAGATTAGCCATGGTATATATCAGTTAATTCAATTTTCGTTTATAACTACATCTTGGGTACCATCCCTTTCCAATAATTTCCTTCATCAGTTAAAGTTAGAATAAGATTTTCTGCAAGTTAAATCTCCTACACATACCCACAAATCATCCAGCTGCACAAATCCATGTCTGCCTTTTTTTGCCAAGTGCAAACACCTGCACATTACTATTCCTTTCCCTCCCACATTCCCCACAAACACACACCATGACCAGCTTTGATCTTCCCTTAATATAAAAGCACTGATCCCAGTCAAAGACCAAAAAGTTACGTCCATGGTGTATCTACTTCTACAGGTATCAAAGGCCATCAAACTAAGCCCATGTGAGTTCTCAAATAAGAAGGAATATGTTTCCAGGAGAAGGTACTTCTTCACAAAGTAAGACTAGTTAGCATTTTTGAAAAAAAAAAAAAAAAAAAGGGCTGTATAAATGAGAGGAAATTAAAACTCCATACCTAACATTCAAGGCTGCCTGGACTATGCACTCACAATTGTCTCTGTTATTTTACTCCACATGCAATGAGCTAAAAGGCAGCACATTACCGTGTGTATTTTCTTGCACACACTTCCTTAGCTGAAAAATGCACTCAATCTGGAAATTAATACACACTGCCACTACCAAATGTAAGACTATGAGACCAAAATTAATCAGGATCTACTATTAGTAGATACAGCACGTATGGAGATGAATATTAGTATTAGTTGTGCAGCTAAGTAATACAAAAGGAGTTAAGCTGAACTTTTTAAAGACTGAAAATACTAAAGTGAATCAATGCAAGAAAGTATACAAAAAGATACTCTCTTTTTTTTAGCATTACTTGCATATACAAGCATATAAATAATGAAATAACCTGAACAGTAGGGCAGCTTCTTTTGTCAAGCACAGCTTGAAAAAACACCCCAAGTAGTGATTACTCAGAGGAAGCTAGTGAGTTTAAATGAGTATGTTTTTCATGAAATCAAGGTGAACAAAAACCCCAGGAACTTCCAGACACAGCTTGCATAAAACAAGGGCAGTGGGGAGAGGGGAAAAGAAGGGGGAAAAAAAGGCTCCTTTCTGGAAAGGAAGAAATAGTTGGTAACCTCTGAACTGGGAGATAAAGCAGAGAAGCAAGCTTTTATGAAAGAGCATCAATAAAGGTCTGAAGAAAGACTTAGTATAGAAAAAGAGCTGTAGTGGGCAGGAGAAAAGAAACTGCAAGATTCACAGAATAGAGCATTACCTGCGGTACTAACAAACATTAAAAGAAGCAAGCAGTGCAGAAGCATCAAAGGCTATTATATTAAGTTTATGACAGAAAAAATTCATATAATGCTGTCATTACACACGGTGCAAATAGAAACTGCTCCAAGACTGCAATAATAATTGCAGCAATATATCTAGCAATAGCTACACATCCAAAAACCATTCATAGAAACACTGAGAAGCCTGAAGCCAGTTAATCACCTGTCTCCAGTGCATGTAAACCAAGTAACACTATTTCTGAAATGGGCATGGTAAAAAATTAGCTCACCTACAAGAAAATTTATGCTGCATCTGATACACCTGAAGGCAGCTCCATTTTACCATCACGGTAAGCACCCACAGCTACAACCTCCTGAAGTGCCACCTGACACCTCATTCCCTTCCCCCAGCTCTTGGCTCTGTCAGTACCACATCCCAAAGGATCACAGCACAGTGCCATCGTCCACAGCACAAATCCAAACAGTTACACATACTGGGATTCAAGTCAGACGAAGGAAATTTGTCACCATATAAAGAATCTTTCCCCTTAGGGGCTAAGAGATAATCTCTCCCACATTCCTTAGGCATACTAACTTAACAGGAACTAAAAATAAAAAGGAAAATAGCTGGCCAAAACTCAAAGGAAGTTCTTAGGCTCCCAATGCCATTCCTCCTCCTTAAACTCCTAGTGAGGTCTAAAAAGCACAAACACCCCATTACAGGCAAGAGCCTAAATATTCAATGTGAGTCGTGGTCCCCAGTAAAACCTTCACACACTCCTCAAAACAAAACTGCTTATACCTACTACCTTCATTTTCATTTCAATCAAGACATATCAATAAATACATACCTAGCACATTTTAAGAGATGCAACAAGAGTGCTAACCTGATAAACATGTCATCAGTCCCAAGGCAAGCATAGCACCAGCCAGTACAGTCAAACGGTTGTACCGCATTGCCATGATGGCTGCAATGAAGAAGGTCTTATCACCCAGTTCTGATACAATGATGACTGATATAGCAGCCACAAATGCATGAATAAAGCCCAGATTAGTCTTGTCAGCTGATTCTTCATTGACAACGTGAACTGGAGCAACCGGCGAGGACCCCTTCTGTAAGGAAAAGGGAGGAACAATGAGAAAAGACAGTAATTAATTAGGCTTGAATAGCTAGTTTGCATAAGTAGTGAGCCTTGTATTTCTCCTGTCATTTCATACTGCATAGTCTGACATTTAAAGTATACATCTCTTAAGCAGAATTAATGATCATTAACTAGTTACTGGCTGCCACCTACATCAAATTGCTAGTTAGGCATTTTGCAAAATCAGCTTGTGCACCTATTATTAAAGCAGTACTTCACTGTGCATACTATTATCACAACATAAGAACAACTATTACAACAAAACACAGGGAAAGCTGCTTTAGTTCAGCGCTAATATTGCTGCCCTTACAATACCTGGCTGTGTACTTTATGACCTTGACCCAACTATCTTCTGATATAAATATCAGTAACTAAGATCTTCAAATTAAAAATTGGGCAACTAGGATAGCTTAGCAGAAATATGAAGTGCTTTCAACAATTGTTAGGATCACTTTCTTCCATTGCAGAATCTTTGCATCTCAGCTGCGTTTAGATTTTAACACAAGTTTTCATCACCTTTTTTGTAGATGCTCTGCATTTGTGGAAAACTTTCCAGTACTCAAACCAGACCAGCACAGAACAGATCTTACTTACTCAGTGAAGTGTTTACTTTTACTTTTTATTAAGATATGTACAGTCAAAAGTAAGACCAAATAAAAGGAAGTGGATGCTCCCGTGCTTGAACAGAGATGGCTAAGCAAGCTTGTTTCAGCACATCTACGAGCACAGACAGATTCCAAAATGTTTTCACATGGTGACTTCCCAGCATTCCACTTTCAGCAGTACTGTTTTTGGCTTTGATATTTAAAAGTTTCCATGCTCTGTGTGATACACTGTGACTTCCCAGAGTTTCTTCACCTTTAGCTGTGTTGTAAATTTTGATATTTAAAACCTAGCATATGCTACATCCAGCCACATGTTAATAACTTTTTCATCCCTCTCTACGCTCACCCGGCACTAGAATGCCCTAACCAAGAACATAATTCGCACCATTTAAAAAGTTTTAAAACAAAGAAATCAATCTTAAATACTGAGTAAAATCCAGCAGGTTTTGAGTTGCATCAAAACTTGCTTTCATCTGTTTCTGTGAGGAAGACCTGGAGAGGTCGTTCCACCCCCTCGGCATGCCAAGCACGTGGGGCACAAAATCATTTATCAGTTAAAAAAAAGTATTAGCCAATTTTTGAAGTCCGACCTAAATTCCTCTCTTTTAGCAGAAAAAAAGGGAAAGCTGCAGAGCCACCAGCTTTCCCTTTTTCTACTGAAATAAAGGAAATTAGGCGTCCAACTGCCTCTGAAAGACGAGGAACCCTGCAGGCCGGGCCAGCCCCACCGGCTGAGAGCTGCCCCAGGGGGTGACCGGGCCCCTCCCGCGCCCGCGGCCCGGCTGAGGGAGCGGGAGGGTGGTTGTGCAGGCGGCCGGCACGGCCCGGCCCCGCCTCACCTCACCTCAGCCCGCAGTTCGGCCCCCTGCGCCGCCGGCGGTGGCGGCGGCTCCTTCTTCCTGATGGGCTCTTCCTCTGGGGCCGCTCGCAGCCCCGCCGGGGCCGCCAGCAGCAGGGCCGCTGCCAGCAGCAGCACGGCGGCCCGCGGGAGCGGGGTCGGCAGCGAGCCCATGGCGGCCGAGCGCGGTGGCGAGGGGGGGAGAGGGGGGGCAAGCTGGCGCGAGGCCCCTCTTAAAGGCGCCGCGTCATCACCCTGCCCGCGGCGCCCCGCCGCGCGGCTCCGCAACCGTTCCCAGCGGCTTCCTGCAACGGCTCGGCCCGAGGGGGCGGTACCCCGCCACGCCGATTGGCTGCGGCCGCCGCTGACGGATCGCCCCGCTCTCCGCCCCGCTCTCCGCCCCGCTGCAGCGAGCGGGGGAGACGCGGCCTGTCGCAATAGCCTGCGGGTGCCGGTGGGGCTGGGGCGGCTCCGCAGCTCTTGGGATGAGACCCAGGCGTTGGTGTCTTAACCACTTCTCGGCCTCCAAGCATCCGGAGGGGACGGGCAGGGCGGCTGCGCAGCTTTCCCGGAGGAGCGGGCGAGTCGAAGCGCGTCCCTCCTCCGTTCGGAGTTGCTTACGGGCAAGGCGAGGGCGCGGGCGCTGGGGACGGAAAGATAAACGGCAGCATGAGAGGGAAAAAAATTGCGTAGAAATGGCCTGGGCACATCCAGGTTTCCAAAAGCCCAAGTACGGAGTAGCGCTTTGGATATTCGTGGGGACCCGCAAAGTGCGGGTGATCACACACATCCCTACGTGATCTCCCCGGGGACCTGAGGAAACCTGTGCACCCCAATAGTCTCCCAGAGGCAAGGACAATATGTGCTCCCTGAGAACCTAACAGTCTAGTAAAGAGGACCAAGAACACTCGTTCTGCTTGGAGGCAGGCTCAAGGAGCTTCCTGAGAATCCACTCAAGATGCGGTCCGAAGACAGGGCTGGGTATGTTCCATGGTGACCTGAAGCTATGGAGGTACCGATCAAGGGTTGTGAGACCCAAGAGAAACACAATGTTTTGTGCAAAGTAATTGATCGTGGTTTGCAAGTACATAGCTCAATTTTTACAAACTAGACACAATGGAAACAGAAGGTGTAATAAACTTTTAAATAGATAATTTGTAAGATATACTTCAGATTATAAAAATTCTTCTCATATACAAAATAATACACACGTTAAGTAGAAAACATGCTGAAACACCAGCATCCATATACCACGTCACGCAAACTGGTCATTCACTCCTGTATCATGAGAAGGACCAAATTATTCAATGGTTAAGTGCAAAAAAACCCCCCTGTGCTGAATGACATCATCTCCCTGGTAAAGAATGTCTTTGCAAAGGTTGTCAGGTACAGGTTTCTGTGTGTTCTCTCTGCCTAGGCAGTTCATTACATCTGTTCTCACAGGCTATTTAAAAACCAGTGTAGTCGTGGTTACGGCCATCCTGCTTAACTGCCACCTCTAACACGGCAGAGATTCCAATAACCCTCTATAAGGATGACAAAACCATAATCGAGAACATTTTTTTTGCAAATTCTCTTCTACTGTCTCTCTAGACAGAGAACCTTCTGTGACTTTCCCAGTTGAGGGATAAACAAAGAGTTTTCATCAATGAATAAATACTGACTGGTGAAGAAGAGATAATGCAAATAATGCGTCTGTTTATCTCCAGTGCGAAGCATGAGTCATTCCTCCAGAGCTGCTTTCTCCACCAGCTTTTGTGCTTGCAGTTATAAAGCAGTGGCTGGTTTTAATTATCAACAGGGAAGCACATAAAGACAATACACAATTTGCCTCCCTCTGAAGTGATTCAAAGAAAGAGACTAGGAAAAAATATACTTAAATATTAGACAAGGTATGAAATAAAGTAGTTCAAATGATACCTTGCACCCACCTTTCCCTACACGGTTTTCACATGTATGTATTTTATCTTGCTGCACAATAGCAAAGAGTTTTATGCATAAAATACAATTGTAAACCAGAAAAGAGCCAATTAGCATATCTTCAGTTTGAATTAAGGTCTTCAGTAAACCTTATTTTAGCTTGTATGATCATAGAATCATACAATTGTTAAGGTTGGAAGCCCAGAGAGCGAACCCCATCCTGGGCTGCATCAAAAGAAGTGTGGCCAGCAGGGCCAGGGAGGTGATTCTGCCCCTCTACTCTGCTCTGGTGAGACCACACCTGGAGTACTGCATACAGCTCTGGAGCCCTCAGCACAAGAAAGATACAGACCTGTTGGAGAGGGTCCAGAGAAGGGCCACAAAGATGATCAAAGGGCTGGAGCACCTCTTGCTATGAAGACAGGTTGAGAGAGTTAGGGCTGTTCAGCCTGGAGAAGAGAAGGCTCCAGGGAGACCTTATAGCAGCCTTCCAGTACCTGAAGGGGACCTACAGGAAAGCGGGTGAGGGGCTTTTCATCAGAGAACATAGTGATAGGACAAGGGGTAATGGTTTTAAACTGAAAGAGGGGAGATTTAGGTTAGATATTAGGAAGAAATTTTTCACTGTGAGGGTGGTGAGGCACTGGAATAGGTTGCCCAGGGAGGTTGTTGATGCCCCATCCCTGGAGATTTTTAAGGCCAGGTTGGATGAGGTTTTGTGCAACCTGGTCTAGTGGTAGGGGCCCCACTAGATGAAACTAGATGATCTTACACTTCTCCACATAAATTGGTAAGACAGAGAAGATTATTGTTACAATTCTGAGCTTTTAAGCTAGAATTAGAGAAAACGTGCAATTTTACCTTGGCTTTAATAAACCATAAAACTCTTATTCCCTTATAGAAAACATTTCCCAGTTTGGAATTGAGATGCTTTAGAAGACACACTCTAAAACACATATGGTATAAATGCTTTTCGATGCTTTGGGTAGGAGCTGAAGTTTTTCTGATAGAACTCATGACACAAAACAGCTGCCAGTGCCTGATTAAAAAGAACGTACATCACTACACACCACCACGTCACGTTGTGGAATCCAAGTGTGATGGCCATAGATACATATATGAGGAGCTCTGCAAAATAATGAGGGCAAGAAACTGTCTCAAACCAGTCTCCAAAAGGTACACTGTGGCTCAGACTTACGACCTTTCCTGCAAACAAACAGAAAGAAATCAGTTGAGGACAACATGTATTAAACAACTTCTCTCTTAATTACAGTTATCATCATCCACCTCCATCTGATCTGGCAGTGTTGCACTTCTTAATGAAATAAGATGTCACCTCTGGCTGTTTGAACAAAGACAGAGTAAGGAAACCTGGTTTTAGCCTGCATGGAGACAGAAGTGAGGTCCTTGAAGAGTGGTGCAAGTCCTAAGCATTAACATGTGTTTGTCCTTAGGATACTAGAAGCTACACCTTAAAATTAAGTTCTTTAAAACCTTATATCCAGACACAGACACACACCCCGTATTCAGCCATCCGATCTCTTTTCCAAATAGCCTCATTTAATCTACTAAAAGTCTCATAGAAAGCGCCACTATACAAGAACTGAAAAATACTCCTGTTTTAAGGTATTAGAAGCTACAAGAATCTATTGAAACAACCAGGAAAAAAATAGCTAAGTAAACGGCTGGCAGAAATGAAACATCTCACCTGATTTACTTTTTCTAAGATTTGCTAGAATCACAAGACATCTGTGTTGGCGAAGGGAGGCCCAAATGTACATGACAACTCCTACGATGTGATACCACTGGATCTGCACAGAAAGCTCTCTTCCTGAATGAAATATGTTTCATTAATATACAGCCAGGAAATACCTTCCCAAGCATCATCTCGAAATACTGTGTACATTTTAAAAATACTACTGTCTTACAAAATTCTAGCAGTGAGCCTCTGATCCCTTGAAAGATGCTTTTTCCTGCATCATTTAAGTGCTCAGCTGGTAGTTCATTTCCCTTAAGTATACTAACAATACCTAGTTTTTAATCTGGTAGTTTGAGGTACACATGATGTACAACCAATACATAATTGATAGTCTAAGACCTCAATATTCAACACTGTAATTCTTATAATTCTAATTAAAGATGTTGTAATGGCTCAGGTCAACACACAAGTACATAGTTGTTTGTCTTGTTCACAGTGAGTGAGACACACATACATACATAGACCTACACACACACATACATGCACCTACACACATGCACGCACAGTGTGAACCGTTTAGGCCTTCGAAAAATCTCAACTGTATTAAGGATGATTTCCAGTGTACAAGCAAATACACCATCTCTAAGAATCTACAAGACGTGAAAAATAGAATACGGGTCCAGAAAGAAAAAGGCTTTATCTACACACAGGAGATCTGAAGATTATTTTTTAAAAATCACTGGATTAAACTAGAGATTATGTGGTTGGAAGTGGTTAAAAACTTCACTAAAGTTACATGCTTGGTAATGACCATCTTAGTAATGAGAAAAGTGCTACAACCAGCTCACAGTTGTCTGTGCAGCTCAGTTGTGAGACTCAATGGAATGCGTTGGCAGAAACAAGTCATGTAATTCACATTTCTGGTGTATTAATGGAGAAATTCTAGTACTGAATGAAAGAAGAGACTGACTGGTACAAGGCAGAACAGTGACGAGTTCTCAGTGAAAAATGAATGAGGTGGCCAAGACAGCCTTGCAGACTCACCTCATCGGTTAAGATCCCGAAAAGTATCTATGTGAAATGTTTTTTCAGGAAACAACAGTGGCTGTTAACATGAAAGCGAGGGTCAGTGTCTGCATGTATGCATAATGCTGGTTGATTTTGTGATATACTGAAATGTAGTTACTTTGAACTATGCCAGGAAGTATTTTTACACTTTTTAACACTTCTCACACTAGCAGCCCTCTACAAAACCATTTGCCACAATGGAAACAAATGGGAGCAAAAGTGCATCTTTGGTAATAACTAAGCAGGCACTTACCATTCCTGATGTTAGTAGGCACTTGACATAGCACGGTTGAGCCAACAGCAAGGTAGTAACCAAGTCCAAAGCAATACTGCACAATATGAATGACACCGCTGGAAAACACACTGGTCCAGAGGCATTCTGCAAGTCTTCTACAGCTATGCAGCCAAAGCAGCAGGAGAACCAGGAGCGCAGAGAAGTGCTCACTATCTGCTTGCAGATAAAAAACAGCAACTTTGAGACAGACAGAAATAATTTTAACACCAACAGTGCTTCAGAAAGTCTATTTTTTGCCTTCCTCACAGCAAAATTTTATCCTCATTTTGAATTAACTGAGCACCAGGGAAAATACTTGTATATGTGAGGCACTGCTGACCACAGCAAGATTATTTCTAGAAGGTACATGGCCCTTTCTTTAAAAAGGGCTGCCAAAAGACATCATATCCATAAATTAGAATTATTTCTGTCTTGAATAATCACTAAGGGACTTAGTATTCCAGGAAAGTCCCTTGAAGCATAATTTAAAGGCAGCTGATGAAGTTGCACTTGAAAAATACAAATTCAGCATAGGGTGGTAGTGTAGCTTTCTAGTATTTATATGGCTGCATCATAATAGTTGGAATACTTGCCTGTGTCCTCACTCTGAGAACCTCTGCCAAAAGCATAGTGCACTTGCTGAATCCATGATGGGAGTGACCCTCCGAGGAACTCAGCTTGGAAAAGCCAGATCAGCAGAAAGCCATTCCAGAGCATAGAAACCACATAAAAGTGAGTAAACCACCTGTGGGAACAAAAGTGCTCTTCAGTAATGTTCTCATTGTTCCTTAGTTGGAAATGTAGCTGCAGGACGTGCTTGCCTGATGGTGAGTATGTTCCCTTTTGATTCCCACATCAGTAAGTATAGAACTTGGGGACTCCAGTGGTACCAAGCAGGAATGACCCTAACACCTTCTTATCCCAGCGAAATGCTGCCTGGATTAACCTCTAATTTAGTTTACCTTACTAATGACAGCTGCACCAAAGAGGAGAACGTGTAAACTGCACATTGCAAAGGTATTCCTCAATGCTTACAAATCAGCTTGGTGTGCACATCTTTTTCTTTATAATTTACACCACTGAAAGCACATCTTAATTAATTTTCTGGGCACTTCCAGGCTGTTGCACCTAGCAGTGCTCCAACCTTCCTCAGTTCTAGTGGATGCATTACATGATGTGTTAAAGTTCAGAAATGACAAATGCAGATGGTAAAAGGCACCCAGGAGTAATTACTCAGCTGTACACTAGAATCTTGTTCCTCTGCAAATTCAAGGTCTGCAACAATCATATAGAAAAAAAAGGAGACCATCAATACCACTGGATGATTACAAGGCAAGACCACATGTTTTTTTGAGAAAAGCAAAGATTTCTACAACCACATAATGCAGTTATAAAAGCACATTATGCATTATTGAAATGCAAGACATTATGGTCAAGACAAGTAACTGGATGGACTTAAACAGCCGATGATATCCATCTCAAACTAGGTGATCCAGTATTTCTTTTTGCTCTTAAAACTAAAAGTCTCTCTATTAATACAACCCAGGACCTCTGGAAACACCTGCAGAGATGAAATACGTGCCATGGGAAGGTGCTGATGGCCTTGTCTTGACAATGAAACTATTGGTACAAAACTAGGATATAACTGTATAGTCAAAGAAGACTGTATTTCTCTGGAATGTGCAAATTTTTATTTTGGGGGAGTATAGGGGTACAACACCCTTGCTTTGTGAAACCAAACAAAGTAGCCCCCCCTCTCCCAATAGCAACACTGAGGTCAAGTCTGAACCACAGATGCAGCAAGCAACCCAGCATACTCCAGAGCACCTTGCCCGTTAGTATTTGGTAGCCCCTTCAGATGATCACTCTTCCTTCTCAGTTCCTTCTCCTACCAAGCAGAGGCAGCAACTGATTTGCAACAGCAGAAGTAAAATTTAGCCCCTCTCCCTTATTTTCTGCTTAGACAAAAATTAGAACTTGTATATTGATAAAAACTCATTGCCACCTCCAAGTTTCGAGCTCTTTCCTTGCTGTCCTGTTACTCAGTAAACTTCTGTCTCATCACTCAGCCAGAGAACTTTCTCCATGTGCACTGCTGTTTTGCTACCAGCACAAAAACAGGCCCTGCCAGTTTAGGAGAGACATGTCCTGTGAGCTTTCAGTAGTCCCAATTACAGTGGGATCATACCTGACCTACAGAGCTAATCCAGCACTGCATGTATCCTCCCGCAAGGAGAGGAATATTAGCTATTTGGCAAACCAACCCCAAATTAATAACAACATTTGACAAGATGGAATAGCAAAGTTAAAAACAAGCTCAAGCTAGTGAAAATACAATACTTGTTTGGAAACAAGACGCAGATGAATGAAAACAGAAAATGCCTCAATGACTACCTTCAGGATCTTCTCTATCCTTCCAGCTAGCAGGATTACAGGTTCACTACTCAAGCAACAGAATCACTTTACAGATGTAGAGAGCTTGAGACCAGTTCCCTGAAAAAGCCATGTTCTTCAGACACCATCTTCCCTAAGAAGGGGCAGTGAGAAACCTTGGAGAAAGGTCAACTCAAACAAGAACCTACCTTAAGAATACGCTGCAATTAAGACAAAGCCTTTATGAGCCCTTACTTTTGCTGAGGGTACCACAGAGCTTGAACACATCCCTGAGTATTTTCTGTGACTACATGCCTGATAACCAAGATAGTACATTACGACCTTTCCATGAATAAAATGCTGTGTCACAAGCCTTTTAACATTTGGTTTGAGAGCTATGCATATAAAACGTTTCAGTGATAATGAGATCATTACACTAGGGGCTATCAGATCTTTGGGTTAAGTAGCCTCCCAGTCCTGTCCTGCCGGCCTTGCAAGATCCTATTGTGTTCAAGTCAAAAGCTAGTTGTAGTCATGAGTCTTGACCAATCAAAAATTATGCAATCCCAGTAGCATGTAGAAAGCTCTAAATGTTTTGGGTTTTTTCCTCCTCTTTTCCATCTTCCATCCTTTTAGACCTCTATTAAGAGATGTCTTTGGATAATGCAGCAGCTCTTTTGCCTTATTAGAGACTGTTCACACAGGGTCCAGATGTCAATATGCTGTTACTAGTATCCTGAGGCACATTTTTAAAAGAAATACTTAAGGAAGATGACAACTGAGAATACAGTTTAAGGCAGTAAACCCACCGTAAATTTGCATAATCACAGTTACACTCAGAAGCCCGTATTCCCAGGTCCCTGATCTGAGTCTTGCAAGAAGGTTTGTTTTGCAGATACTGCATGGGACTGGGATTCAAGGGATTCGGCTTTTGTTCCTATGCGGGACATGTGGACTCTGTATGATTGCAGTCTCTATGCTACTCTGTTCCCCATCTGTAAAAACAGAGTAACACTTCTGAAAAAAAAAATATTATCCCAATTCTATAAAAATACGCGGTGCTATTAGTATATGCTAATTATTTTCTACACCATCACCCGAGTTAACTGAGATGCGCGCAGTCATCGCCAGGCTGCCGTGCACGAGGAACCGCAGCCCGCCAGGAGCAGACATGGCGGCCGCTGACTGCCTGGTCGGGAGGCACAGCCCTCTGCACCGCCCCCTCACCTCTTGGGCACCTGGAGGAGGTTCAGCCAGCCCGGGCACTGCCCGTATCCGCTCTTCGTCTTCCCGTAGCGGATCAGATCCTGGAAGATGCTAAAGAGGCCGAGGCCGAGGCCGCCTCCAGGCCACCGCGCCGGGGCGCTCCGCACCAGCAGCAGGGCCACCAGAAAGGCGGCGGCCAGCAATGCCCAGGCAGCGGCCAGCACGGCCGGCATGGCCACGGCCCGTCCCGCTCCGCCCACCGTCGCTGAGGGCGCCCGGGACCTAGGGGCGGTGCTTCGCCTTCCTCCTCCCGCCCTCGGGAAAAGGGGGACCTATGCAGCGCGGGTCGGCGAGCCCCAGGAATGGGGGTGGTCCGGGGGAGCTGCGCTCTGGGCGCTGTGCTCAGCCCCTTCAGCTGACGCCCAAAACAGCGCGGACGGGAAGCGGCGTGGGATCTGTGTGTGTAACGTTATCGTGTGCATCTTTCAGCATTTGTGCTGTCTCCATCCTATCTTTTCGTTTCGCTTCAGAGGCGGCAGAAAGCTGCCGCGGCTTTAGCAACGTTGGAAGAGACTAGCCCGCCGTGGTCTGCTCTGGGAACACAAACAGCTTCCCGGCGGTCGCCTGGAATCGTACCGAGTTGCTGTTTCGGGGCTCATCTCAATTGCATGCTTACCCCCCAGCAACCTCCTTCATGTTACTTGTACGTGGGGACACATATTCAGATTTTTATTTCCAAATCTTTAAATACAGAACAACCTAATTTTATTACTCTTTAGTGCTACTTGAAACCATAATGAAATCAATAGATGATGAGAATAAAGCAATGGCCACTGCCCTGCAGCACACTGTGTTTTAGCCCTGAAGTACACACAGGTTTTTTACTTCCGGAGGAATTTCTGTTGACACTGACATGCTTCCACAGCACTGGTGTGGCTGCCTATGTAGTGGTGCCTCCCAAGGTATTTTTAAAAGTATTGATGACTTTTTCCCATATGGGATTGAATTCTGTCATAACCACTTTAATTCCATTCCTCCTAGCTACCAAACCCATGTACTATCTTTTCGTGTATGTGTGTGTGTAGATCAGGCTTGATTGAAAGAAAAATTTTAAATTTTACCATTGTACTTTCCTAAACAGAACTATAAATCCTGTTTATTATTTTGAGAATGCATTTATGACTGCATTAATCCATCCTGTAAGTGAATCCCACAAAACACTCATGACATCAATAATGTGGCTTTGGAAAAAATAATTCAGTTCACATTTTCAGCTAAAACATAGGTTGGTAGTTCTGTAGATATATCTGCATCATGTGTTGTCATAAATATTCTAATGTCAATATAATTTATGTCCAGGTTTGGAGCTCAGTCTAATGATCTTTCCAGTTGTGTAACTTAATCCTAGACCTGGTTTGGGCATTTGACAGATAATTGTTTGGGGTGATTAGCAGGAAATGAAGATACCAGGCAGGTGGGGGGACATTTTTGGGGAGTGGAAGGGAGGAGCAGACAATATGTGAGTAATCCCACAGTTGGTGAGGGGCAGGAGAGCATGCCTGGGCAGCGCTGGGGAAGAGGGAAGAGTGTTGCCATCTCTGCTCCCCAGACTTGCACCCTGAGAAGCTCAGGCAACAGTCACACTGCCGTGGCTCTTGTCCCAGGGAGCATGTGAGCAGGTGATTATTTCTGCGTCCCACACAGCCACATTTCGAAAGTGCTGCTGTAGTGACTGGTTTGGGCAGAGCAGGCCGTGTGTCAGCAGGGAGGAGCCAGGTCTGCTTTGGAAGTAGCAACAGCACGGGAGTCCCTGGGACAGCCTGCGGGCCAGGGAAGCTATGTGCTTCTTCATGTCCTGACTCGAGACACTATGTGTCCTCTTGTGCCGCACTTTCCTTAGAGCTGGAGTTTGTCTGCTCTTGCAGCACGTCGCTCTGAAGCATGGCAGAAGTTCCTCTTCCTTTTCAGCCTCCGCTTCTCTCTGAAACATGAAGGAAACATATTGCAGCCTTGCGTCTGCAGGCTGGTCACAAGACAAATGAGGCAAGGAGGAGCAATAGTCTGGCCCATAGAGAGATCCTTTCTTTGAACAGCAAGCTTTAAAACTTAAAATAGCTTAGCTCAGCATTTTTAATGGCCAGTGTAGATGCCATTTTCATGAAATCATGGTCTGGAGACTCCTGGCTGGGTGTATGGCATGGCCCAGAGACTCCTGGCTGGGTGTATGGCATGGCCCTGCAGCCTACTGAGCAGTTCCTTGGCTCCCATTGCACCGAAGTTAAATTTTTCTGTGAGCTTTAGGGGTGTTTGTAAAGTGAAAGATATGGAATGTGGCTGTTAGGGTGCCCATTAGACTGTGGAGGCCAGAGGGCCTGCAGGTGTGCTGCTGGGCAATGGAGCTGATGAACAACAGTAGGACAGTCACACGCACCCAGAGTGATGCAGAGCATTGTGCCGTGTTCCCCTTTGGGATGACAGGTACCCAACTTTTTGGCACTTCAGACATATCCTAAATTTAATTAACCCAAAGCCTCAGAGGTACAGCCCTCATGGAGGTCAGTGAACTAGAAAATGTTTAATATCAAACACTCTTCCATCAACTGATCTTTATTTAAGGAATAGAGAACAGGAATCCTCTATGTGTGGGTCTGTAGCAAAGCAGGATCAAGGCACTAATTCTTTGTGGCACCCTATGTCACCATCTGTGAGGTATTGACTGCAGTGTTAATAGCAGCAGAGCCAGGCAAAGAGGGATGTAGTGGGCACAACCCAGGACTTGCTCTCTGCTCTACCAGGATACATAGGTAGGAAAGGAGAGAAATTAGTGTCTGAGGAAAAACTACAGCTGTAATGAACAGAACAGGTGCCTTTTAATATCTTATTCCTTGACTCCAGCACTGCTACCACGGGGTGTTTCCTGTGGGGCAAGTAAGAGCCACAGCATGAATGCTGTACCTGCAAACCAAGCCATGGCAGGGACCATGTGCTTAAGGGTGAGGAAAGCACTGTGGTCCACAATGTTTTGGTGAACACTTCCTCAAAAATTACTTCAATCTGCTATGAAAGAGCTGTTGACTCCAGCCATCAGCATCACCTCCCCAAGCTCCACAGTGTCCCTGCAAGTTATCGTCACCGCTGTAGTTACCATAGTGAACCATAGGTTGTAGGTGGCAGATTTAATGGTGAGAGAAAAACGATTACTTACATTTATGCACCTATCCTTCCTTTTCTTGTGGATGCTGGTTCTTTTCCTGCAATTATGCAGAGCAGTTTTAGGTTACACGAGCTTCAGGTGGGTCATTCGGCAAAGCCAGTGGTCAGCCAGAAGGCTGTGAAGTTGCATCCCTCAGGCTTTCTTGGCCGCACAGTTGGTGCTTCCTGGACACCCAAGGCACCCCTGCTGCCACCTGGCTCCAGCCAGAGCTACAGCAGCACAGGGAGGTGGGATCCAACTCCCACATGTGGTCAGTTTGCCGGCTGTTTCCTCAGAGTTCAGATAATTGGAGGAAGAGGGAAGGAATACAGCTGTGACCCTGGGAAATGGTTTGAAGGGGAGAGGAATCAACAGTTGGTCATCTTAAATATGTTATGTTGAGGAGAAGATGTAAGTTGCACGCTGGTGCTGCTTCTCGTAATTGTTTATATTTTTTTTGCACAACAGAGCCCTTCTCTAGGAATTTTTTCCCCAGTGCTTCACATCTGTGGCATGTTCTACCACCCACGTGCGGGAATGATTTTCCCACTTTTTAGGCGAATAGTTCCCTCTAGGTGGCATCAGCACTCTTCGGTTCACCCGAAGACCGCCCGCCTGCGCTGGGCTCCGGCTCCTGCTGCCTTGGAGGTCCCGGGAGATCCTCCGGGTATCCTCCCATCATCCTTCCACAGCAGCACTGCGGGGCTCTCACCTCGCAGCCCCTCCTGGCGTTAGCTGTTTCGAACAGTTGATATGCCGATAGCATTTAGAAATTATTTGTAATTTGAAAGAGTTTTGAAATTGAAAATTGCAAGGTTTTGTGGTTTGAAAATTGCAAACCTTTGTGGTTGCATGTTAGCTTTTCATGGCAAATATTTTTTTTCCTCTGCTCTGTGACACTTATTCCATCTTGTTGGATGGAGTTCAGCTTGCCTAACTTTACTCATCTAAAAATCAGGTGTCTAGCTGAAACTAGTTAGGAAGGTTCCTAATATAACTGATGGAGACAGGTATCTCCTAAGTGCCAGTTTTTTTCCTTCCTAAACACAGATGTCTCAGCTGTTGAGCTGAATTGTCCTCCTTGGTGAAGATCCTCTTGATGGAAAAAGAATCTTAAAGGATTCAGAATAAAAATAAGCCTAAATTATTTATGCTCACAAATCTGGAATTGATTCAATGTCATGCACAGAGGCTTCCACTGAGATGAAAAAAAAGCACTTTTTCACAAAGGCCTAGGCCATGCAAGAGAGTTATCTGTAAATCACAGAATGACAGAATGTTAGGGGTTGGAAGGGACCTCCGAAGATCATCGAGTCCAACCCCCCTGCCAGAGCAGGACCAAAAATTAGGGCAGATCACTCAGAAAGATGTAACTGCTTCATGTTTCCTGCCTGTTAAAGGAGACCTGCCTGGACAGTTTATAGGCTGCTGTGGGACATCACTTATAACAAAACTTGTTCACCAAGGAGAACTGAGAGAGAGTGAAAAGATGCTGTGCAAAAGGTGGGAAGGAGTGTCAAGCCTTGGCTGAACCATTTAGAAAATGCCAAAGAGAACAGATGAGAGCTCAAATCTATGTACCACAAAGCTGGACTTGTGTGGGGCCACTGTGGACTGTAATGTCCAATAGCGCTTTGTGAAATGCCTGTAGGGGCTGGAGAGCAAATGTCTGCTTTGGAGATTTCCAACCCAAACTCTCATATTATTCAAAGGAATTTGTCTCTGTGGGACAAAAATCAGCATCGCTTACTTTCCAGTCCAGAGCATATTTCCCTGCATCTAGCCTTGATAGACTTATTTACTGATATTATGTTGAGAACAGGAAAATTATTCAGTTACCCAGGTACTTTTTGCTGGTTGCTTTGTTCCAATGTTTTTTTTCCAATGAAGATTTTAATTTGCTAGCAAAACCCAAAAAGCTTTGTGAGTAAAATAGCTACAGGTAGGTTTCTTGGTAATCTCTGTGAGCCAGGATTTAATGTGAATTTAACACAGGAACAACCTTGAAATTACAAATGGAGGCTGGAGTCCTTCAATCCTTTATGAATGTGCTTAAAGCCAATGGGTGAGGACCCTATATTTGGTTGTGGGACATGAAAATCTATGTTAATTAAGTTGGTCAATGTAAGCAGGCCTAAGAACTTAAACATTTCTTAATTCATCTAATTTGCATAATGGGGTAAAGTCACATACTTCTGTGATTTGTGGGACAATAAACCAAGACAGCCAACAGACTGCTACATTTTGAAGGTTAAAGTACTCACCTGTGCTCTACTGGGTTTAATCATTGGAAGATAATACTGAGATACTTGGGACCAAGAAAGCATAAAGCACAGAGCACAAAAAAAAAGAGTGCTTAGAAATGTGAGAAATTTGTACTGAAACATGCTTCCCACCATTCAAGGATCACTACGTGCCCTTGGCTTTCAAATCAGAAAATGTGTTTTCACCAGCTGATGGAAAGCAGAAATTACTCTTTGATAAGTGAGAGCTTCTGTGTAGGATTGGTGCCGGGCACCTGGGATAAACACTGTCATGTTTGCTTAGCTCTTACTGCATAATTCATAGACATGAAACCATAGACTTCAAGGTGTGACTTCTGCATCTCATAGAGCCATGATACTAACTTACATGATTTATAGGCTATTCAACTATATTATCTGCTGAGTTTTCACTGATCACAGCTAGCAAATATCTTGCCAACAGAGTTAACTTGAAGTCCGAGACAGTTTGGACTTTCACCCTGTGAATAAAAGCAGCTTTATTACAGCTTGTATGATATGGTATTGATCACAGGCTGGTCACATGCTGTGAAGGCTAAGTCTGGGCAAGTTCTTTGTTATATGAACCTGCATTTGGATAGTTCAAAAAACTCTCATTTAAGGAAGTATGTAAGGGAGAAAACTACCTAAAGCTCGTAATTATCACTTGAATTATTTTGATTTGCAGAATAGCTTAATGATAAATAAATACACCTTTAGTTAAGATTATAGTTATGCTTAAAATGAGAGCAGAGAAGATGACTTAAAATTTCCAGGGATGCATTGTTAATACCTTCTTTGTCAAAGGGCACCCGTCCATGATACAACCCCAGGACTTGGCAGGAACAGAGTTCAGACCCTTAATAGTAGCAAATAATTGTTTGACTCTGTACCAAAATCCTCAAAGGACATACTCACCTGTTTTTGTTTTCTGTATATTGTTTTATGGGGTTTTTTTAGAAATATGCCAGAACGTATTTGCTTGCAAAATGGTTGGGGTTTTCCTGGAGTAGGCAGTCTGCATCCAGGCAAGCTTTCAAAAGTAAAGGTTTCTCCCTGAGATTCCTTTTGAAACTTTCAGACTTGGATACCAGCTTTGGGAGTTCAGGGGCACCGATGGCCTGCAAGATGAGAAAGACCAATGCTGATAAAAGCCATGGAGGGCAATTAGTTTTAACAGGGCTATCAGCTGAAGAGGGAAAGCTCTAAGTAAACTCGTCAGGCAATGAGAAAAGTAATAGCAACATTTATACCTCACAATTGGGAAGGGTCAAAATTTCCTTGGGGAAACAAAGACCATTTGTACGCTACTTTATGCACTCCATGGAAATGGAAACCATTAGGTGGTCCTTTCCTCACCCTCTGGACTGTGAACAGGAAGTATTTTAATGGTGGTACCTGCTTCATAACAATCAGCTGGGAATCAGAAGGGAGTATGAGACACAGCTACTGTTCTCTGGGACTGTAGAAGTTGTCTTAGGAAGATAAAAGCTGCTTCAAAACAAGGTTGTTTTGAAGAAGGTTGAGGTTGTTTTTCATTCAGAGGGCCAGCCCAAAAGCATGGCCAAACTCCAGAGCAGCCAAGAGAAAAAAGGGAAAAAAAAGTCCTTGTACCTTTGGATAGAAGCAGGTTCAAGATTTGACCATGGATCTGGTCACATGTCAAATATCCTTTTAAGCTATTTGGAAAGACGAGACTCCCCATTTTGTATTGCCATATTGTGAACACAGACAATCATGAATGCCACCAAGTTTGTTGCAGATACCTGGTCTATACCTGAAATCCCGTACCAGGACATTTGAAGAACATCACCTACATTTATTTTGGGCTATGGAAATGCTATCAGTGAGTGGCAGAAGCAACTTTGCAAATCAGTATCATCTGGAGTGGATATGTCTCCCTTGGTATGGGAGGCTAAAAAAAATGCCTGTGTTCCAGAGATGGTAGTGTCTGCTTCATCAAGGCAAATGCTATGTTTGAAAATGGTGAGATATTGCCCTGTTCTAGAATGCAGTTGTGTATTTTTTTCCATTCTGATGAGTTGTGCCATAACATGAAGGCATAGGTTTAATTAATGTATCTGCTCATACTTACTGATGATCCTGCTTTGGGAAAGATACAGTGACTTAATGAACTCTTACTGTCCATGATCTGTGATTAGAAAGGAATTCAGGTTTTCAACTACTAAGTACAATTAACAGCTGTAAAAACAGCTGTGGAAAATAATTTGTGTTGCTAAACTTAAACATGTCACAGGGGAAATGAATATTCAATTGTTTTTCCATTTATCCTATTGTATAAATATCATTCTGGCAAATTACCTGATTAACTCAGTGCGATATCAGAAAGATAATGTAACATCTTTGTTTCTTATTAATGCAAGTATTTGCAAATTGCTATAAAGGGCAAAAAGGTGATAGCACAGACAGCAGGTAAGGTCTGTGCTAATAGTACATGGTCTGTGCTTCCAACTGCTAAGTTATCTTGGCAGGCCTTGATCCTAAATACATCCAAGCTCAAGCTTTCAGTCTAATGTTGGAAATTAGACAAACTAGTGCTGGCTTTGCAGTATTTCCAAATGAAGGTATAAGCAAATGTGATTTTATTCAAAGGAAATGAATTTTAACTGTAGCTTTTGGTTACAAATCCCAGTCCAGTTCTAAATGAAACTGGGATTGGGAAGGGAGTCAGCTCCACTTTAGCTCACGTATCTTCTTTTATTCTGGCAAACCCTTACTTTGCTGTCTTCTTCCTTTGCTGGCATATGCTTAATTTTCTATACTCATTTTTACTAGCTGTTTGATTAATTTTTAGCTTGGTGTGCTTTTCTAATTTTTTTTTTTTTTTGGTAGAAACAGTTTTTTAAATAAATTTTTTTCCCCAGTGTGCTTCTTGACAGAAAATATCTAGGAAATATTTATCAGGAAAGTGTTATATTGGTAATTTTCTCAATAAGTATTTATTAGAGGCTTATCACTACAAACCCTTGTAGAATTGTGATAAATATTGACTACAGCCAAGACAGAAAGGGTGGCTGAAGAGCACTGCATGCTGCAAGCATGTTCAGATGTAGCTCATCAGCTACAGATCTTTCCCTACCAGATCTGATGGGGCAGGATTAGCTCCTGAGTAAGGAGCACAGAATGAAGAGGTAAATCTCTTAAAATGGAAGCAGCAAAACCAGGGGAGTTTATGTTGGCACTGGTTTTAAAGCACTTAAAAAAATACACTGCAGAATCTCCTGGTGGAAATAGTCTTCTCAGTTTGATAGACATGTGACAAGCCAGAAGGGCTTCTTGTGATACAGCTAGGCAGGCATGCCAATACCCACTTCATTTGCATCTGTGCACATGGCTGGGCAAAATGATTTAAAAAAAGTCTGGAAGTGGTAAAAGCAAATAAAAGGTCGTCCAGAAGTTAATTACTCATAGTGCTGTACCTACAGATTTGCACTGACATAGGCTGCTCTGTTGCTCTCTAAACTAGAGGCTAGAAAAATAAACTGTTATGAGCGGGTAGATATGATTGAGGTGTGGGGGGTCTCCAATGATAAATAATCTCAGCCCTTGTGGTCAGATACTGCAAGCAGCTTTGGCTAACATCACAACTTACTTGCCAGATTCATTGTATGTGCTGTTCAGCCACCAAGGCAGCAGCTAATAAATATTCTTATTGTCCGGACTCCAAACAAAGCTGATGTCATGCGGGACTGGTGCTGTTACCTAGGAGGAGATGCAGGCTGCCCACTCCAGACTGCTGATTTCTGGGCTTATTTTAATGAGTCTTACCCTAACACATCTTAAAAACCCTTTAAATGAGAGCAACAAGATGTCTGTCAGAGCAATAGGGCTTGCATGTGCCTCTACCCTTTGTGCCAGGAGCACAGAGCAATGTGCTGGCTCTGCTATACCCATAGCTCTGCTGTGCTTTACATAGGGATACATACTATTCTGACTGAAATCACTCCCAGACCTGAAGTAGTTAAAGGAAGAAGCTAAGGGGAGATTAAATGGCAGCAATTTGGACCAGTATGTAAACCATTTAGGTTTTTCTTTCCAACAACACAGCCCATAGATGCGAGAAGAAATACAACTGAGGTAGGATCAATAAAAACCTACTAGGCTGCCTTGTCCAAGCCAACACTCAGGGTAGACAGGGCACAGGGCAATAAAGTAATAAAGACCTCACCTGCACTGCCAGTTGTTCATAGCATTTCAGAAAGGTGTTAGTGGCCCTGTCTCCTGCTCTCCCTGCCAGGGACATAGGGACAGAAACACTGGGCATCCTGCATGATGGGCCTGTGCCTGGTGGGCTGGCCTGGCAAGGTGCACAAATGCTGCTGGCCAAGAGGACAGACCATGGCATGTCACAGCTCTAACTGGGTGAGAGTAACTCTCCCTGATCCTTCAAGTTCTGTTATCTTGAAGCTGGTTTAGGTCTTATTTCAGAACCCTCCCCAAATTCAGCAAAGGATTAAACCCAAGCTCGAGTGGCTTTGCTGAACAGGGTTAGATAGATCAGAACTTTTCTCGTTTTTTTTAACATGGTATTCAGAAGTGTGTCTGTCATGAACACTGTATGTAAGAACTGTGAAGCCCCACTAAGTGGCCAGCCTGCTGCTGCACGTCACTTCTGCGTGTTGATGGGGCCATCTGTGCAACTGTCCTGCCGAGTCTCTCTGCTTGCCCTCAGCTCCTGCCTGACCTGGTATCTGGGGGATTATAGAACTTGCTTCCTTCCTACCTCTGGAAAAATCCATTTTAACAGTATCTCCCACTGCCTACCAGTTACCAGCAATTAGAGACACCAGTGGAAACTTTTGGATTTGGCATTTCCTATCAAGGCCACCCCTTTGGTTAAATTAAGCTCTCCACCTGCTCAATGAGCTCCTCTGAAAATCCATCCTGGCTGAGTAAACATGCATCTAACTTGCAGTTTTTTATTTCATCCACACCTGGACTGTTTTAGCCTGCTGTCCTACCTAATTCACTCCTAATGGAATCAACAGCTTCCAATTTGTTTGAGGACTTCAGGAAAAGGATAGTTGAATTCCCAGTGACCCGGGCTGGAGTGATGACTGTGCTGGAGAGGCAGCTTCAGTGTTTGTCACACCTAAAAGTGCAATGACAGTGAATGTTTTTCTCTGCTTGGTTCCTTCCTTTTATCTTCATGCAGCGTTTGTTTCCACTTACATCTAAGGAGACTTGGAAAGTGATCTGATGAATTAAAAGAGGCTACTTAGGAGGAAATAAAAATAACTCTACGCAGCTCTCTGTTACTTCCTCCAAGTCTTTTTGTGACTAGTACTAAGCTGTTATGATACAAGATTTTTGAGATGCCATGGAGGGAAAAACAAAGGGGTTTCTGTGTAGCTCCAAGTTTTCCACCCTGGTGTTTTGGATTCCTGTTTGTGGGGCAGACACGGTGCTATCCCACTGCTGCTCAGCAGCAGAGCTGAGCCCTAGCGTGGAAGTGCCTGGCTCCTTACCCCTCACCTTGTAGGACCTCCAGTCATGTTTGTACCAAGACTCCTGTAGGCTCCCAGAATAAAAAAAGGGGATTCTTTCTTCATTTAACATTGGAAATAAAGAACAGGCATGAATCTTAGCAAGAAATACCACTACCTCCTACTTACCTCCGTTCTTTCTGCTTTGGAAATAAAATGTGGTCGGTGGGTCCTGCAGCTTGGCCTCCATGGGAGGACAGTGGGGCTAGTCTGTACATGCTGCTTCTGAGGATCCAATACATTCTGCTAGTAGAGCTTTTTTAAAAATATTGAACTGTATTTTTTGACCTTCCTCTGCAAAAATCTCCCTCTTTCTTTCTCTCTCTTTTCCTCTCCCTGTCTCTCTCTCTTTTTTTTTTTTTTTTTTTTAAACCATGCAGGAAATGTTTTGGAAGGGAGAGTCAAGAGACTTAAGTCTGGAATTTTTATGTACACCAGAAACCTAAATGTGTGGTTCAAGCTGATAAACTTACCACACCTCTTTCTGTTTTCTTTATAGACTTATTACAAATATCTGGCTTGGAACCTAGATTTATGGTGTGAACGAAAGAAATATAGTCCATAGAGACATGAAAAGATAAATCTCAGGAGGAGACATAAAAGGTTTGTTCAACTTTTAAGTGTTTCTTAATGAAACAAAACAACAAATAAGATCAGAACACTCATTTTTTTAAATGTGTGTGTTTAAAGAAGCTGTTTAACATTAGTGATGCTGCATATAAAATATCAGCTTTATTGTTTTATGCCTGAGTTGAAATTGCCAATAGAGTCCAGGCCTGAGTTTCTCGCAGCATCACAGTTTGCATTGCTCTCAACTGAAAGTTTGTGCAAAAAAAGGAACAGCAAGCATAAAGTGCTCAAGCTGTATTTTGAAACTAGAGCTGGCCCAAAATTTGCCAATGGTGCACTTAGGAGCACTTTTTTAGATTCATTTCAGGTGAAATGTTTTGTGAAAATTTTTACACTTCTGTGATATTTAATCAAGAGAGGAATAGATTTAGAATTTCTGTTTCTGTTTTTACTTTTTCCTTATATAGTATTTTAAATAATTCTAATAAAAATGAGATTTTGTGACTTCAATTTTGACAGTGCCATGGACTCTGAAGCCTTTGTGAGCACACAGACCCTGTTTTTCCCCAGGAAAGATGTAAGACTTCTGTGAAAGTTTGACCCAGAACAGCTTTTAGAAAATAAAGCACATTTACTCTTGACTTTAAAATTTTCAGTGGTGGAGAATTCCCACAGTTGTTCCAGTGATTTGTTATCCTCATAGGCAAAGAGCTTGCACTTTGTTTCTAATCTGACTTTGTATGGCTTCAGCATCTCACTCTATAGACTTATTATACCTTGATCTCCTATAGATTTAAAAATCCAGCTTGCAGACTCAACACAAATGCACGTACCTATGATCAAATCATCCTTGTTCTTATTTGTTAATTCAGATGAGAAGCATCTGTCCATGAAAAAATCATAGAATCATAGAATTGTTAAGGTTGGAAGGGACCTTAAATATCATCTAGTTCCAACCCCCCCGCATGGGCAGGGACCCCTACCACTAGAGCAGGTGGCGCAAAACCTCATCCAACCTGGCCTTAAAAACCTCCAGGGATGGGACATCAACAACCTCCCTGGGCAAGCTATTCCAGTGCCTCACCACCCTCACAGTGAAAAATTTCTTCCTAATATCTAACCTAAATCTTCCCTCTTTCAGTTTAAAACCATTACCTCTTGTCCTATTACTGACTTCTCTGATGAAAAGCCCCTCCCCAGCTTTCCTGTAGGTCCCCTTCAGGTACTGGAAGGCCGCTATAAGGTCTCCCTGGAGCCTTCTCTTCTCCATGCTGAACAGCCCTAACTCTCTCAGCCTGTCTTCATAGCAGAGGTGCTCCAGCCCTTTGATCATCTTTGTGGCCCTTCTCTGGAAAAGGTCTATATCTTTCTTGTGCTGAGGGCTCCAGAGCTGTATGCAGTACTCCAGGCGTGGTCTCACCAGAGCAGAGTTGAGGGGCAGAATCATGTCCCTGGCCACATTTCTCTTGATGCAGGTAGATGTTCCAAGGCCAAAAATGACTATAGAGACAGACCTACCCATTCAGCCCCATCAGGATGCCTCTCAGAAAAAGAAATGAGGCATCTCAATAGGAACAGGTGGGGAATTTATGCTGCTCCTACCCGAGTTGTAATTTCCCTGTGGCTAAATAAAATACTTGCTCCCGACCCTCTCAAGAACACTAAAGTAACTTAAAAGAAAATCAGGTCTGAATGCAAATGTAAACAGATTAACACTGGGCCCTAACAAATGAGATTTTTGTGAATAATTATGTCATTCTCAAATTTGACCTTCAGTCAGTGCAAACCTTCAAGAGCAGCCTCATCTTTATGGGGATCTGCTCCAGGCTTTAAAGCATCCAGGGCTCTGTGGTTTTGTCATGAGCACATAGTAAATGTGTCTAAACATAGCTACTGTGAATGTCTGGAAGTTACCAGCTAAGGCAGGAGCAGCTAATGGAATACAGCACCAGCAGGCATAATAAATGTGCATGGATTTAATATGATGCGGAAATTTTAATATTCAAGTGACTAGATTACTATTAATTGCACTGCTTATTCTAAAACTGCAGAAGATAAACAATTACTAAATTTTGTATGTTAATTTGGCTCAAATGAAGCGATTAAAAATAGAAGGAAAAAATGAAAACAAAGCATTACCAAATAGTTTTACTCACTTTTTTTTGTAAACAAGATCTTTCTGTGACATAACTGCTGTTTGCCTAAAAAAACCCACATTGATAATTATAATGTATTTTGAGCCACGCGAATATTTTCCATTGGAACAATGATTTTCACTTAGCACGTTAATGTTGACAGAAAAAGACCAAAGGCACCCTTGTGACTTTACCAGCATGTCATAACAAAATGAAGGCTTAACCTGTTTCTGAAGGATTGACTTTCAAGCAGGAAACCGGGCTATTTTGGAAACTTAGCTAATGACACTGTTATTTTTTCTCCTGAGTGATAAGGTTGATGGATACATACCACTTGTATTTTGCTTAATCCTTTTTCTCCCATGCTCAGGACTATCACTTACACCATAGTGTTGATCAATCTGTGTATATTAGTATCTAGCTCTACTGACAAATGCTCTTGCTCTGTCATTTGCAACTGTAAATTTATTTCAACAGAATTACCTGGCACATGGTATCCTTTTTCCTTTGGAGAATTGTAAAAATGAGAATTTTCCTGATGGAGCAAAGAGAATTCAGAGTCACCTCTTAGTGAAACCCTAGGGGCACTGAGTGCCTGTGTGCCCCAGGAGTCCTGGAAAACCCAGCCAAAGGCTCATTAGGATCTTCCTTCTGCTCCAGAATAATGTGATAGATTAAGTTTCTATAAAACATGGAGATGTAAAGAACAATAAATATACAGACTTATGAGATTTAGAAAGGGCATCAGTAACAGTAGCTACCACAGGTGTTCAAACAGTAAATTTTTTTCACCAAAGTGAACATTTTCAACCTGGGTCCCCAAAATAAATTCTTACAGTGAGCACACAGTAAAAGATATAATTGTATTACAGAGCTCTGCAATATCAGTGCTTGGCTTCCTTAAAGAATTTGAAATACATTTTAACTGATGGTGAAGAGTTTCCAGTTGAAGAGAGAGATGCTCAATAAAAACATGATTTTACCATCGCCCGACACTTCTGCAAGGTCATGAGGGCAGATAAACAACTTCCTGCAGCTGTGGCTACATCTGGCACACGACTGAGGCAGAGAGCGTGCTTCGCAAAGATAAACATATCAGGTTGTATCTCCATAGTCTCCTACATAGCATGGATAAAGCTTGGGGAACTGAACTTGGCCCTTCAGTGCCAGCAGTAATTAATATCTGAACCTGCTTTGCCACTAATGATTCAAAGCAGCCCTGCAGTGAGTTTAAAACGACCCCACTCCAAAAATGTATGGTGACTGTGGGTAGCTTGGTGCCACTGCGCTGTTCCTGAAGCCCCCGGTGCTATTTTTCAGCTATGGACTCCACCATAGCTACCGTCAACCCAGAAACCCAGTTGCCCCCAGAGAGCAATCCAGACCCTCTTTTGAGGCTGGAGAGGAGCAGATCACTCACTCTGAGGCTGAGGACATCTGAAAGGGAAGAAATCCCAGCATTTGGATTACCTTATATATTATTATTTTGGATATTAATTCAATGGGGGCTATATTGGTATGGCCAGAGTATTTGCCCATGACTGGGAGCTGCAGCCTTCTGCTCTTGGGGGAGTATCTGAAAAGTACACCACAAGCGCTGTGCAAGAGGACTTGTGTCCCAGGCAGTGCCTGTACAAGTCTATCCATAATACACCACAGAGGCAGCCCCCAGGGGATGCAACATGGCAGAGGTACTGGGCAGACACAGAGCTCCCAAGGCAGCCTTTGGCCACCCTCTCTTCCAGGAACTGCTCAGACAGCAGCTGGTAACGGAAGGATCACATTTATACATCTCATACCAGCCACATTCCCATCATGAGGACCTTTGCCCACCCAGAAGAGATGAAAAATGCCTCCCCTGCCCTTAGCTTGGCAGTTTGCACTGAGGAATAGCTGTTTGGCTGCATAGCTGTGTTGGTAGGAGCACTGTTGCCTTGCTTGCTTATGTGTTGGGAAATTGCTGGCCCTGTTGCCTGTAGATGCTTATGGTATCTTCCGTGAGAAAACTGAGGTTGCTAGGACCTTGGCCCCAGGTTTACCCTATCTGGAAGTAGCCTTGATTTTGGCTGAACTTAATTCAGGTTAGCAAACAAACAAAATCCGTGAGGTATAAAACATCTCTTTTCTTTGCAAAAGCAGCACTTCTCTGACAAGACATAGGTAAGTATTTGTCCACACTTCAACACATCACAGAGAGAACTGTAGGAGCTGACAGTATACAAGCCATTTGATGTTGTGTTTCTACCCTGCTTCCTGGCAGACACCTCTTGGAGATGACAAGGGAGTATCATTTTTACATGATGGTGTTTCTACCAAACTGCCGATAGAGCCCTTCACGAGATCACAGAAAGGTCCATATCATCTGATTAGCATTTAGAGAAGCTGGTCAGCCAAGAGGGAACTGCAGGAGACCAGAGACTGCCACCCTCAAGGGCTGAGAGAGGAAAGACTCAATCAGTGGTTGATAAGGCTTAGGAATGATAAATCACAAACAAAACTCCAGGCTTAGGAATTCACAGCACAATCTGTCATGAATTTCCTTCCCTTTCCTCCCTCCCCAATATCTGATGAGAATTTGCCTTTTAAAATGGTCTCTGGCAGTACAAGAAACCAAGTCAGTGAGAATTGCTGAGATGTGCCTGGCTTTTGTTAGTTTTCTTAGTGCTTTTTTTTTTTTTTAATAACTATATCTTTGTGTGTGTCTCTAGGTATATTTATGCAAATTTGGCTCCTAGTAGGTGATAGCAGGAGGAATTTTAAAGTTCAAGGACTTCTTTGTAATGTTAAAATTAAAAAAATCTCAAGTGAAAACACATGGTACCAGACTTTCAATGCTTCAAAAGAGGGAGGTTTGAAACCTGCCTAGGACTCAAAGTCCACCCTGAAGCAGACTGCAAAATCCTTTAAAAAATAATTTTAGAATTTACTTCAAACAGAAATACCTTCTCTAGAAGTGCTTTTACTGGGAAGGGCGCTCTCTGCATCAGATTTCCCACCAGTTCTGAGAGGCTGTAACACCTTAGTCTGCTAACTCCATGTATATACAGTATATAGGTATGTTGGTGTAGGCCAATGCACAGGGTGGAGGTAGATCTTCCCCCACTGTGGCTCTGGAGGAGTAGGAGCATTGTAGTGTCAGTGCAATGGGACAACACAATCACTGAATGCATATCTCAGCACCACGGTTATAGACTCACAGAATCATAGAATGGTTTGCATTGGAAGGGACCTTAAAGTTCACCTAGATCCAACCCCCCTGCATTGGCAGGGACATCTCCCACTAGACCAGGTTGCTCAAAGCCCCATCCAACCTGGCCTTGAACACTTCCAGGGAGGGGGCAACAGCGTCCCAGGGCAATCTGTTCCAGTGCCTCACCACCCTCATAGTGAAGAATTTCATCCTAATGTCTAACCTAAATCTACCCTCTTCCAGTTTAAAGCCATTATCCCTTGTACTATTGCTACATGCCCCTAAAAAAAGTCCCTCCCCAGCTTTCTTGTAGGCTCCCTTCAGGTACTGGATTATAGCACTTATAATCACACGTGTACCTTCTCTCTCTCACTTTTAGTGTACAGTAGCAGGGGTGGAATCAAGTCCTTTTTTTGTCTCTGTGCCTGGGCACAGTCCCTGTGGACTGTGAATCCCCTCTCCGGCACCTTTTCCATGATGCCCCTTACATGAAGGATGGAGGCAGGGAGGTTGGAACCTGTGGAACCTGATGATCTTTAAGGTCCCTTCCAACCTTAACCATTCCATGGTTCTATGATTCTATCATCTGTCTTTCATACAAACCAGTTCCCTGCAACTCTTCAGAGAAACACTGGATGAGCAAAGCGCGCACCAATGACATGCCTCGCAGCTGCACACCCGCTTCTCATGCACACGCACACATGGGCTCAGAAGTGGGCTTAAATAATTCACATCTACCCAGGTAAGAAACTAAAACCAAGGAAGAAACAAGACTCTTAGAATGGACCAAGGAGGGATGAAAAAAATTAGAGATTTGAGGAGGAACAATGGCCAAAAAAAATAAATGCTAGAGACTATAAAAAAGCAGGAGAGAAGAATAGAAGGCGCTTGGGGGAAAAATCCAGCCACTAATCATACAGAAATTGCACATACACTGCTGCCTAGTTTGAGAGATGGATGGTAGAAGCTGTGCTGAGGCTCTCGTAGAACTGTGCTTTAAAAATACATTAAAACATTGGCTAGTCCGCTTGCCATGAAACCTCTGGGTTTTAGTCTAAACACCACTGCGACCCTCCTCCTCTTCCATGACAGGGATATTTTGGGACACTATTGCACCCGTTTGCCGTAGCAGCTGACAGGCTGAACTGAAAAAAGACATCAATGTTCTTTTCAAAATTATGAGAGAGAGAAAACTGTTACGAGAGTGGAACACTGAGGATCTATTTTTAATTTTTCCTTGTTAAAAATCATGGTATGATTGTGATAGCCTGCTTTTTCCATCTGTAACAATTCCTGCTCCGTAAGAGCAGCAGGATTCCTCCAAGGCATTCTGGAGTATGCAGAAACGCTGACACTAGCCTGATCCTGGTGCTAACAACGTGCACTGCTTACTCTTATTAGACAATAACATGTACCCTGGGGTGTCTTCTGGCTTTTGATTAAGCTCCCTGGGATTCCGGCTTTGTAGATTGGCCATTGTAAATGCAGAGGCAGAAAAAAGATGTGATGGCCTCTGCTCCAAGGGTGGTACAACCACCTCTCCCGGCAGGAAACATTCAGATGCCCTTGATGACAATGGGCAAACAGACAGTGTTTTTGTTTATTTTCTCATAAAGTGCTGATGAACAAATGAGGCAGAGGCATTAAAAAGCTCATGCTGTGAGGAGAGATTTGAGTTTATCAGCTGATTCTTGGCAGGGTAGATTTTACATATAGTGAAAATTTAAAGCCATCCCTCCCTGAGGGCTGAGACTCTAGAGTTTTATTTCATAAATAAAAGGGGAGGAGTGCTTTCCTTAGAGATTTGCTCTTTTCTTGAGTCAAGTTTGAATACTACCGTTTATTTTCTCTGAACTTCTTTGGTGTAACGTGATCATGAAATCACAGCTAGCTAGTCTATAGTTGAAGGGCAGTAGAGGAGGAGAGGAGGCATCTATGGATAAAGCGTAGCCTGGGAAATACTGAGGAAGATCTTCTCTGACTAACAGGCTAAACTGTGCTATTGAACTTCGTTCATTTGTTGGTCTGAGCCCTATGATGAAAGGTACTGTTCAAAACTTGAGCTGGTATCTGCTCTCACTGAAGTATTCACGAAGGGCTCAAAACCCTATGCACAGAACCTTGCCCATTGAAAACAGGCAATAATGACCCCGAGAGATCACACAGATCAAATGCAGAGCTCCATCCTGTCCAGTGGGGAGAGCTGAAGACACTGAACCTCACAGCTGGCACACAAAAGTCCTCTTTTTCCTAGTACTGTTACCTTGGTCATCTTCATAAATTTCAGCAGAGAACTTGTACTATGTGGCAGATACAGAAAATGTTTTGGAATGTGTGTTGTGAAGCAAAGACGGGTCTTCCATCCGAAGCATCTAGAGGCCAGTGGCAATGTCCACATATCTCTTGTAAAAAGGTGATGCCATATGGCAGGAAGCCATTTATCTGGCTTCAATGCTGTAGGGAGTGAAAATTGACAGGACAATGCTATCTGCAGGGCTCACGGGGCTGGGTCAAATCCTGCTTACCTTACTTATGTAAATAGTTCCCTGCATCTCAATAGCTCTGTGTTGTTACAAACTGTCCTGATTTGCACTTTGCAAACTGAGAGCAGAAGCTGCTTCCAAATCTTCCAAATGGAGTTTTTCCCTTGAACAGAAAAAAGCTTTGTCCTGCCTAACAGTCGTCTGCACTACTGCAGAAACCCGGTGGTGTTTCACAGGGAGTTTTCTTTTGAAGTTTGATTGTGTAAGACAGGAGGAAAACCTTCCCTCCCAAGCATAATCCTGTAGTGTAAAGTCAGCTTTATATTTATTTATTTTGACATTCAAACCACTCTTTTTAATGCATATGTATAAGCTCTAAGGGATTTAGGTCTTCATCACTTGGTAATTTGCCTAGTATTTCTCAGTCCCCTATACAAGGGAACTATTTTTAAGAAACTGCAGTTATGGCTTTGCTATTCCTTGCCACTGGTTGGAGAGGGAAGGCTGGCTGGGTGGGGGGAGTTTAAAAAAACGTTCAGGGGGGATTTTACAGACTCAGTAAACTCCGCAGCCAGGAACTCAAACCTTTTGAATTACTGCCAAATCTTCCTCTCAGACCCGTATGAAATGACTTACAGCTGGTGTAGGTCAGGTCTGAACTTCGGCAAGAGCTGAAGTTACTCCCAGTAACAGTTACTCCCAGTTACAGCCAGTCTTACTCCCTGGGAGACACTGCTATGCTGCACCTGCCTTTGAAAAACAGAAGATCTGTACGGTGAAGAAGCACTAAAAACAATAAAGGAGCAGGCAATGGTTAGGAAGTTACCCTTGAGCACAGGCTCCGCATGAGCAATAACCTTCTCTGCTGCAGTCTTCCTGTGCAGCTGCAGCTGAGCCCCTGGGACTGCAGTTGGTACAGGACTGGGGCCCTGCCACTTGATGGGATCACCACTCCCAACGCCCAGCAGTGCAGTGCTCAGCTTCCCTGGGCACCCCAGCTTTCACTACTGCTTTTTTCCACCAGTGCCCACAGCACTCCTTCTGCAAGTGACCAGAAGGGTCCAAGTGCTGGCAGCGCCATGATACTCACATCTCACCCATGAATGATCTGCAGTCACTTTCTCCCATTGCCTGACACTGTTCAAGTGCAATTCTTGAATTCCCCCTTGCACCAGACAACACTGACTGGGGAGAGCATGGGAGAACTCATGCATAATCTTGGATTCAAGAAAAGAAACGTGACCTAGAAATTGATTTTGAAATGTTTTGCTTAGTTGTTTAAGTATGCAAGCATTTCTTCTGAATAAGATGCAAAATATTATCATAAGACGGAGCAATTCAGATGTGCTCATCTGGAATTAAATGCAGTCTCAATTTGTTAATTTTGGCATTTGTGAACATGTGTGAAGCTGGAAGAAGAGGAATTCCTGCAGATTTGTGTATTGGCCTGGCAGGAGACTAAAGAAATCAAAATAGCATAAAAACAGGGATAGGATTTGGTCAGCCTAAATCCCACACTTATCCTACTTTCTTGGACCGGCTAATCTCTCTACTGAAGCCAGAAATTATAAGCATAGTGTTAGAAACCCACACCCACATTTATAGGCCTGTCCCCCCCTTTCTGCAATAATCAAATTGCTAGAGAACCCCCCCCAAAAATGGGGTCCATGTCTGCCCCAGTCTAAAGGAGCCCCTCTGCCTGTGTGGGACCAGGACCTACAGCCATCCATCTGCCTGCTGAGCAGCATGGGCGAGTGCAGCCTGCAGGAGCCCTTTGAGGCTGGGTCTGCGTCCCCCTCCTCATGCTTCCCCTCTCGATGGACACCAAACCTGGCCTGAGCAGATCACCCTCTGGGCAGGTGTGCTCTCCCTGAGGTCCAGTTCACTGGATGGGATCTGTTTCTGGGGGTTGTCAGAGTCCCCTTCCTCCTGCCATGGCCCTTATAGTGAATTTAAGAGCTTTCTTTCAGAGGTCTAAGTCATCCCCTCCTTCTTCATACATACAATGTAAGTGAAGTAACATCCACATTTGGAGGACTTGATTTTACCACTATATTACTATGCACCTGAATTAGTCAATGAATAAGCTAAAACATGGCAATGACACCATTTTTTTCACCAGGTGATGATGTGCCACACAGAGTCCTTTGATCTTGGTAGGTCTCCCTTTTGTCCGCTCTGGGCTTCCAGTGGCATCCCTGACACATGGCACGGCTTCAAGGAAAGGCTAGGAATGGGATAGAGCAACTACACCCCTCCAGCTCCCGTCTACCTAAATGAAGAAAGTTAGCACGAGTTTGTTCCACACATTGATTTATCTGCATGGATGGGGCTCAAGATTTATACTTTGGAGGTGAATTTGTTATTGACATATATCTCCAAGAATCCATAAATCCACACTTGGATACAGGAGGAATATTACCATGGTACTTTGGCACTGGTTTTCACATCAATTTAGTCTTCTGTATTCATAATGATAAATTCTAACATTTTTCAGGTCCTAAAAATTAGGCTTCATATTCCTTCTTTGTGGCTCGGTCTGCTCCTATAATGCTCCTTATGCGGACATTAAGGGCTTGACTGAGTTTCCTCTGCTCAGGTATAAGGTGCCATTTGAAGTTCCCTGGAGTATCCAGGGCACCCCCCTGGGATGGCAGATGGTCTTCAAAGGAATTTACCCCTCGTGGAGGAGACTAGTGGGATATTCCAGAGCATCTCTAGAGGTACTAAATTCAATTTAGGGATGGCTGAGTCAAGCCTGCACCAACCTAATCCCTTGTGCTTCAGTTTTAATTGGTTGCTGTAAAGACTTGGAAAGCTTTGGCTTTTAACTCACTCACCTCCCTAACTGCTTGTTTTGTAAAAAGCAACTTAAAATAGGAATATAGAATGGTAGTAATTGAGGGAGCCCACTTCTACTGCTAATATTTTGGCTTAATTAAGTTACTCTGCAAAAAGGTCTATCATGGTTTGTTTTTCTAGAAAAAGGCAATGAATAATGAAGGAAAAATATATTCAAAAGGATGAAACTACCAAATGATAATTTATGTAATTCTTGTTACACTCTGTAACTCTCTGAAAAAAGTTCCATTGTTTGGTGTTATCAGGAATTTCAGTGGGAACTCCCTAGAGAAAGGTGCATTTGGCTCACTATATCCCTTTTCATTTAAAACATTACTATAGATGGGCCTGTACATGAGATAAGGAGGGGGTGGTTAAAAGGAAACAATAAAATATGCCAAAATGTTCTGAAATGCTGGTGCTGAGTTGATATTTTTTTTTCATTTCCTTTTTTTTTTTCCTCTTGCATTGTCATATGAAGAACACTGCTTGTATTTTCATATTTTCATCAAGTGGACAATACAGCTTCAAAGCTCTGGGAGGAAAGGGAAGTCTTTTTTCCAAACTTTTCAAAACCTATGATCTATCAGTAAAGGCAAATATCTTTATAGTAGAGTAATGAGTTGAAATTGTATTTACTGTGAGGATGTGCACTTTGGTGGCTTATAGGGAATTCCTTCAAGGAGAGTTTTCAGTTTGGCAGAGGATGTTACTCTGAGAAGTAGTATGTACAGATTATTAGTGATACCTCTTCTGACCCAAACTATTGGTCTCATCTGTGGAGGTTTTGGTCAGTCCTTCCTTTCTATCACTGTTTAAGACACTCATTTAGACATAAGCAGCCCATCCCCACTGCCCTGAACAAATCAAAACAGAAAAACAAAAAAAAAAATCAGCATTTTCCTTCTCAATTTTCAGTTCTCAGTCAGACCTTATAACTCTGGACTGGGTGAGTTCAACCCCAGTCCTTGCAAGTAACTCATATTTTAAGAGATGGTTTCTCTATTTAACTCATCCTGTTCCTTGAAGAGCCTAAACACTTTTTGGGGTTTTTTTGTGCATTTGCCTTGCGTAAAAGAGAGTGGTTCTTATGCCCCTCATCTTTGGCTTGAAGCATATGTCTCAGCCTATCTGTATGTATATCCGAAAAAATTTTTTTACTGTGAGAGTGACAGAGCACTGGAACAGGCTGCCCAGGGAGGTTGTGGAGTCTCCTTCGCTGGAGACATTCAAAACCCGCCTGGACAAGTTCCTGTGTGATGTGCTCTAGGTGACCCTGCTCTGGCAGGGGGGGTTGGACTAGATGATCTTTCGAGGTCCCTTCCAACCCCTAGGATTCTATGATTCTATGATTCTATGATTCTATGTTACAGAGCTGAAGGGATAAGAACAACTTGTGTTATAAATGCCCTGTTTAATGTATTCTGCAATGTATTAATCTGTTCAAGAGACTCTGCTTGTCTGCCTTGCTGGCTGAAAGACTGAAGCTTAAATGCAGTGATATTAAGGTCAATGTAATTTATGCTGATAACTCACAGAAAAAAATTCTGTGGAAATTTCAAATTATGTCAGGCCTTGTATAGTTTTACAGAAAAAAAATGCAAGCAAACTGCAAGTCTTTATATTTCTATGGTGAGAGAAACATTTAAGGATTCTCCACCATACTTGCTCCCAGACTTAGTTGGAGCAATGCAGTTTTATTTGCTTGGCACTACTAGCTATTATTAAAGTTAGTCGCTATTTCTCGTTGCAGATGTCAGCCCTTTAAATTGATATTGCTCATGCTGGTTGTCTGCTTCAGGGTACTTTTAAAAAAAATGGCATGGCTAGAAACGGTTTAGTTGTTTTCAAGGCTAAGAAATAGGAATATTCTTCTTTCCAATATTAAAATGGCAGGGATTTTTTTGAAAACTATTGCTCCAACTTAAAGGATTAAATTTAAGATGTGTATTCGTCCTGAAAAAATCTGAACTTTTTTTTTTCAAATTATAAATCTTCTGAAAAGTAGCCATGATCTGAAAATTTGACCCAGGATTTATTGCCAAGATCTCAGAAGAGTCTTTCCTTGCTGAACTACCTCTGCTTCAGCTCTTGCCATACACCACCTCCACTTAGCACCTGTGTCACTTGGTAGCAGGAGGTCAGGGCAGGGATTGCACCCTGTGTATTGACTGTCAGCTCTTGAGTTTTAAGAAGTAAGACAGTGCCTGAGGAAGTGGAAGAATGTTGTTCCCCATTAAGGCCAAGATTGTGTCTCCTTGCCCATGGACCCCATCCTTCCGAATAAAAAATGGAATTTAGCACTGACTGCATGTCTCACTACTCACGTGGATTGAATAATTCTTAAAGGAGTCACCAAATCAGGCAGAAGGAATTAATATTTGTTCATCACAAGATCCTCTGGTAGAGAAGAGAATTTAATTCCTTGGCTTTGGGTTAAGATGGATGTTCTCTGTACAGGTTATGCTATTTCTGAGTAAAGCAAGTCTTCCCTCTCCAGAGGTTAATATTTTCAGGGCTTTGTTTGAAAAGCTTTACTTTTTCAGTGCTGCTAACACTGCTTCTTACTTAAAATCAAAAAGATAAATATAAATGGGAAGATCAAAGATCATTGGGAAACACAAATTGAAAAAAGCATGCTTTTCTTTCCCAAAATGCCCTTTTGGATTTCGTTTCTCAGGATTTCTTTTCCCCAGCTGTTTATCGAAACAGGCCTCATCTGTGTCAAAGACAGCTTGTTGGGGCATTGCTCCCAGGAAAAGTAAAAATATTTCCTTTGCAATTTCTTCAAGCTAAAATCAGTGAGAGAGATAGAAAATTCTGAATGGGAGAGAGAAAACTAGCATTCAACCAGTGTGCATGCCACATGGCCAGATAGTAGGGGTAAGCAGGACAAACAGGAAGGGAAACAAATTCACTTTCATTAGGAGAACTGCAGGATTTCACCTGTAATACTATCTTCTCTCCCTGTGTTTGTGTAACTAACAGGCTCCATGTGAGCAAACAGCCCAGCTGATACCTCTCTTGTCTAGTGTTCACAGCGAGGCTTTTTCTCCCTAAGTACACATCTTACATGCTAATTGATTCCACCTTCCGAGAACGGCAGGATTTCACGACGCGGCGCGTGTCTATGGCATGCTGTGGGGACCCACAAATAGCAGGGAGGAATTTTTAGAGTGCATCTAATGGCCTTGGCTTGTCATTAAGCTGATAAGTGTAAAAACCACTCTCCAGACTACTTGTGACACTTGATGTTTTTTCACACAGTACTTCTGTAACATAATCATCTCCGCATCATCCCCCTGCAGACACAGCCTGGATGTCTAATCTATGAGGCAGATCCTCTGCTCAATGGATGTCTGTGGCTTGATGCTAGCTGAAGGGTTTTGTGATGCTAAAGGGTAACATTCTGTCTGACTGTATTTATATTCCTTAAAGTATTTTCTAAAAATATTAAATGGTGGCAGCTGAAATGGTGAATTTGATGTAGGACCAAAGGAATGAGCCAATGTACTGTTTATGTTAAAGATGCACCTCAAATGCCTTGATTTCATGGGGCGTTGAGTATATTTTTTACCAAGATTAAGAGAAAGATCCCTCGTGTCCCTCTTCTGATTGAATTTAAATGCCAGTACACCAGCTCTCCTGTACTGGAATCTGCTTTATGACTTAATTGCAGTAATGCTAAGACAAACTATCTCTGTTTCCATTTGGCAGTGAATCCTGTACTGAATACGGAGCATGGAGCTGAGTGTTCAATGGCTAGGACAGCCCTAGCAGCCTGTGGTGAGAGCGTTAGAGAGCCAAGCAATGTAAGTTGCACAGGTCAGCAGCATTGACCTTGGGATCTGTCCAGTTGCCTCTTTAAAATGAGAAAGAGAAAAATAGACTGGAGCACAAGATCTGGAGAGAAGTAGCAGGCTGATAATAGAGCAAATGTACTGCCATTTACTTGAAGTTTCATTCTCTAGTTTTATTCCACCACTGGGACTTTTTAGTCAAGAGGTGACATGAGTGGAGTTGTACAGGCCATATTTGCAGTGACTTTTCTCTGGTAGATGCCCCAAGCAGCTCTAGTTCAGGCAGGGGGGCATGCAAGCCTGGGGATGTGACCTGAGAAGAGAGGCAGGTCTGCAGTACTGGGGGAGTCAGTAGGGTGCAGATTGAGCTACGGCTGAGCAAGGAGTGAGTAAGGAGTGAGCAACGACCAAGCAAGGAGTGAGCCACCCTCCCTCCCCCCTCCAATGCTCTTAGGGCTGGGTGCTCCTGGACTTCTTCCTTGCTCACCCACTGCACAGGCAGTGTCTCCTGAAAAACACACTCAGATTTTTCCTTCTCTTGTCACACCTTTCTGCAAGAATATCTAAGAGTTTAACAGAAGAAAAAATAATTGTACTGTTTTTGTTCTGTAATAAACCCCAATCTTCAATTTTATTTTTTTTTATAAATTGCTTAAATGCTATGCTGTGTGCCACTCCATATTCTTTTTTTGCAGTACCTGTTCTCCCTGCACTATCAGTCACTCATACCATAACTTTTTTTGGTCCTTTTGGTCCAAAATACGTTTTTTGGTCCTTTTTGAGTGATGGCTGGATTCTAAATTATAAGCTGTTTCTCTGCATTTTGCTTGCCAGCTTCTAGATTCCTCACAAAATTCAGCTAATACTGAATACTGCTTCCCTGCTTGTTAATAAACCCAGAAAACATGGCCAAGTCTCAGCTGTAAATGATACTGTTATTGGCAGTGCACAGCTCAAGGTGGTGAACTCTGGAGAGGGGTTCTCTTTCTGTTATTTGTTTGCACAGTACCTAGTGAAGGAGGATTTAATCCCTGCTTGGACCCTTTATGCATTTCAGAGCCGTAGTTCAATTGCTTACTCAGACTGCACTTTTTGTTATCTGTGCAAATTGTCAGACATTGTTCAGCGTCTTATTAACTACACCCATCAAGTCTGTATTTAATTAGCAAGTGTGCTTTCTGACATAATTGCAGTAGTGCTAAGATCAACTGTTTCTCTATCCAGCAGCATATACCAGGCTGAGCCCAAAGCATGGAGCTGGGTGTTCCCTTCTGATGGCTGTAGGCAATGTGCGATTGCCTGCAGTTCCCGGTGACCCATACACTGTGTACCTGTATGTGCCCATCAGGATGTCGCTTTGAAACCTTGAGCTTTAGAAACAAATCAAAACGGACCTTGTGGTGCTGCTGGTCCATCATCAGTCTGCAGCCTGTGTCTGCTATGTAAGAATGTTTCTTTCCTCAGTAATAGGATAATTCAATTTCTTTCATGGCATTTTTCTTTTGTAAAGCATTATTTTCATTTTTGTGAATGGGTAGACTGGGGATCAGTACTGTTTACAGAAGAGCTTATTTTCTTTGCAGCTAGTAATGACAACTAATTTTGTCCCTAACAATGGACAGAAGAATCCATGATACTGTTCAGCTGTACCATGCTCCAAGTCTTCTTGCAAAGGGAAGAGCTAATTCTTTTTCAGAAATCTCCAAAACAGTGTGAGCAGCCTGTTGGTCAAACTCGTGGCATGGTAAATGAAAATCAGAGTTCTAGGATTGTGCAAGGCCAAATAGCTCAAAAATGGTGATAGAGCACTGGTTAAATTACAAGGTTGTGTGAAATACGACATTTAACCTCTCAATGAGGACACCTTGAAGTAGATGTGACCTCATCTTTTATGTCATCTCCACTATGAGATTGCTTGAGTTTCTAAATGAGACCACTTATGACCCATCTAAAAATCAGTGTGTAATTGCATTTTTACCTCCAAATTTCACGTGTTCAGAGCTTTGATGCAGTTTGGCCATCTTACTCCGTGCTTGACTGATTTGGAAGTCTAAAATAAGTATGTCTGAAAATTACACTTAATCTGCTGTGTCTTACTGTTTGTTGCACAAGGAAGTATAGTTTTTATTATTTATCACAGCATTGAGAAATACTGTACAATGAAGACAAGGAAAATCCATCTGGAAAATAATAACCATAAAGACTAGAAGAAAAAACAGAAATTGCAATTAAACTGATTTCTCTTCAGCAAAATTTAAAGTCCTCTGTTTTTTCCGGAATATCACATTCTGAAGTTAATTTCTGTTAAACAGGAGAAGAAGATTTGTTAATGTGCCTTTGATCTTTAAAATATGACCACTAAGACTATAAATTTAATTCTCTACAAGTATTTTACTGGATCAAAAGAAAGCGTAGTCAAAAAGAACAGAAACATGAGTATGTGTGGAATTAACCTATTTAATTATAAAAGTTATAGCTCTGTGCTGCTGACAACACTAAATTTCCCATTTGAGGCCTTTGACATGGATACAGTATTGAGGGGGTAAAAGCCTCTTATTTTTCATATGGCACCAAATGGTTTGTTTGTATTTAAATCAGTCCTTCTTCGTTATACTTAGTTTAGAAATCTTTCAATTTTTCACTACATGGCTAATCAGGCACTTGAATAAGTTGACTAGATAAGGCCCCAATCTACCTGATCTAACCTCTGTTTTAGGTCTGCCTTAGAAGCTGATCCCACTTTGGGTGGGGAACTGGATTATGAGGTCCCTTCTAACTTAAATTATTCAGTGTTTCTGCTCTTCTACGGGCTAGTTTTAACACTAACAACAAAATATTGAAAGTAGATCAACAACTATGCTGTCAAACAAGGTATATTTGCATTCAGAGGAAGGAAGAGACTTCTTCCTAAGTTTTGTGATCGTTTTTGTTTTATTGCCTTCCTTCTGCCTTTGGAATTACTGTCAAGGTGGGATATGTTTTGTATTTGTCCAGAGCATGATCAACACCCAAGGGATCTGGAAATATACTCAGCTGTACACAAAAGGAAAATATTCTAAATATAGACTCTTCCATAGTTAAGCTCTTCCTGCTGGACTTAAATTAATCTTGTTTTAGAAAGAGAGGGATCTTGTACACTTCCCATCATCAGATTCAAGCATAAGTGCAGTTTACCTAAAATGCAATAGAGCAGAAATCCCAATGGAGATGGGAGCATTTTCTTGAGAAAACATTACCAGCTTCTAATCCAAAATGAGTATGACACAGAGATGAAGCTGTATTGTTAAGCAGCCAATGGCACTTAACAGCAGCCTTGATGGTTGCCAATGTAAGCCCCTGGGTAGAAAAAAAATAGGTAATTCTGAACGTGGATTTTATGTCAAGCTGTATGTTGAGGCATATGTTTTCCACCATAGGCAGCAAGTGGCAGAATGCTGCGAGGCAAACACCCTCTCCGTGGAGCCTCATGAAGTAGCAGACAGCATGTGGAGATGTGGAGTGGTATACAAGACCTCTTCTTACTTTTTAACTCTTCTATTTTTTTCTTATTATTATTTTGTTATTAATAATTTAGAACTAGCTAAAGCTCCATGTTTCTAGTCCCCGCACTGAGCTGAGCAATCTGGCTCAGCCTCACATGCTGTGGTAGGCTCCATGGTATTCATGGGATCCCCCACATCACTGTGCTCTGACACCTAGTGGCCATGAAACGAAAAATAAGGGGTATTTTCGAGTTCTACAGCATGTATGGAACCAGCTAGTGACATCAGTAAATTTTTCCCCAAAGAAAAATAATATAAAGCCGTCATTTAATGACCTGTTTAGCATAGCTGGCCAGACTTCAGGCACATGAACGTTTCCCCTGAGCAAGACATGTCATTAGGTATTTTTAAAGATAAATTCCCTGTTCAATTGGATATATTGTTCCTGTGGAAAGTGTTCAGGGAACATGAGGAAGCTACACAAAAAGAAAAAAAAAATCCCTGAGTAAAGTTCATTCCATGTTGTGCTGTGGCACTTGAGTTTTTGGACCAGATGCTGGCTGGGCTTGAAGGCAGAACAAAGCCATGTGAGAAAAACGTGTTTCCTTTGCACTTTCCAAGATAAAAGTCTGTATCTCTGCTGGGTAAACACAAAGTCTGAGTCACAGCTCTCTGCAGAATTACTCGGTAAAAAAGAAGTCACTCTATGTGGGTGCAAGTGGGCTTGACTTCCCAACCTTAGAAACCCAAAGTTCACCATCCACCTCACATTATCAGTGAGCAAGCACTGACCTTTCTCATGTGCCAAAAAGACACTGAACCATACGCTGTGGACTCTTCATTTTGCCAGTTCCTTGATGAATGAGTCCAACTGAGGAAAGCCTCCCATTAATCTTGTCTTCTCCCACCCAATGCCATGCTGTTGCTTAAATGCTTAAATCTGAGGCACAGTTAACACATGCAGAGGTTTTATGCTGTGAACATGTGAACTGAAGTGACCTTTTCCAGCTCTGCTAGCATCCCATCTCGTTTTAGGAGGAGTTAGGTAAGAAAATTCTCATTTTCAACTGTCTTTTTGCATTTGCAGATACCTTGCAAGTGAGGGCACTTTTTCAACTATAGCTTGATGCAAGTTAATCTCTTCTACTGACTAGGGTTAGAGAGGTATCCACCTCTGTATGGTGACTCTGATAGAGTTTCACATTTAGTATACATGTGTATTTTCTATGGAGAAGGCAGATAAATCAGAGCTGCATCCCAAAGAACCATGAAGTCCTTTACTGGCTCTGTACAGCATGAGGAGGTAATAAGGAACTTTATTATTAGGCAGGAACCTGTTAAATGAAATGTTGCTAAGAAAGCTTTTATAGGATCACATCATACATTTTCCTGATGGCTTTAGACCAGCTTTCTTCCAGACACTTTCTCCTACTCGTCTCCCTTGCCAAGTACTGGGTTGGCAAGTGGTATAGGTTTTTCTCATTTTCTAGAAGTCCTCATTGTTGCTGTCAGTCAATTCATCAGTCATGTCTTCAATCCATTGAGAAAAAAAATGTATGAAAGGTTTGCATGCCTGACTAGTTCAAGGTCAGTGGATGTCAACTCACCTTTGACTGGGAGACCAATGCAATTCATTTTTGTGATAGTCTCAGCAAAGATGATATAGGAAGATCTGAAGGAAGTCAGAATTGCACACTGCACAGAGTTAATGCATACAGTATCATCACTATGGTTCTCCAAGGTCATCCCATTTACGTGGAATAAACATTTACATCTGAGCAAACAAAGTGTATAATGATACTAATCACAGAATCACAGAATCACTTAGGTTGGAAAAGACCTTCAAGATTATCGAGTCCAACCATTAATAATAAATAAATACAAGGCAGCAGGGGTCTGGGCTCTTTAACTTCTATTACAAAGGCTCATTTGAAGTGTATCTCCAAATCAAGATCAATGAACCTAACAAAAATCACATCCGGAATGTAAAAGCTGGTTATCTGTCTGGTTTCAGTGAAGTAAAACTCTTGCAAAGCCTTTGTGGGACCTGCAACCACAAAACCAGAGCTGATTTGCATGCACTTTGGTTTGGCTCATAGAGAGAGACATTTGCTGCAAGCTGCTCCCAGTTAGTCCTCAAGTCACTTCTTTGCATTGCTGAGACATATTCAGAAAGCTTTTTTAGGTAATAGTGCCACATTCTCACTAATCTTTAATTATTCAGTCCTTCCATTACAGTGCTTATGGACTCCATACAGTCCATACTCTGACACTGAATATAATTTTCAAGTCTTTCAAAGATACCTAGTTGTTAAAGCCAGAAGATTTTTATGACTTTTAAGCTCTGTCCTGCTTTACATAATGCAGCCATACACCTGGCTGTAGTGACAGGGTGAGAAAACCCTAAAAATTATAATTGTAGCACACAGTGCCTTTACTGAGCACTTCCTCACCCACTTCAATGTGACATTTATGCAGACAGAGGTACTATCTTACTCAGCAGCTAGGCATGTATTTTATCACCCGAAATCACAGGTGGTGCTTTCATTTTAAAGGAATTAAAGCTGTACATTACCTTTCCAGGTCTCCATTAGCATGTATAATAAAGCAGTAGCAATTTGGATACTGTCATACCATTGTTCTGCCATACAAATTAGACACTAAATGAGCAGCTGGTTCTTTCTGTTGCCACAAATATATTTATGGGATTGTATCTTTACAGTTAGCCATTTTTAACAGGCATTTCTAATTGAATAATATCAGGACTATGAAAGGAAATCCTTTGCTAATTCAAGGTGACATAATTACTTTCCAAGAACATAAAATGTTAAAAGCTAATTGTATTCTAGTGCTGCAGAAGCTCTTTCCAACTGCATTGACTCTAGGGTCTTTTTGGACCTGAAGTTCATAGCTCTACACAGCTCCCACACTGTCCTGCAAACTTGTCTGGCATTCCTACCACGCTAGTCCAGGGGTGCCTTTTTTCAAAGCCAGTTGGCTCAACCCCTCCTGATTTAGCATCAGTCTGTATTCAAAGTCAGTGGTGACTCCTGGGGCCCGTGTAAGCTATTTTGTGTTTGCAGGCATGTTTTTGCGTGCATGTACATATACCATGCATGGATTATCAGTTACATATGTATTGACATACAGTGTAGGCAATAAAAACTAAGGCCAGAGCTTAAATCTTGTCCCTGAATTTCTCTTTCCCCTCCTGTGTTCTGGTCCCTGCCGGTAGTTTACTGCCGGAAGCTATACACTAATCAGCCTGTAAAACTCTGCTCCGGGGGAGACAGTGATCCCAGCCACAGGCTGGGGCAGATAATAGACTTGCCTCACTTGACAAAAAGATAAAAGAGCGCATTTTGTTCCTCATTATTTCACTGGTTTTGGGAGGTGAGTTCCTTCTCCCTCTTGTTTAAATGACATAAACAATGCCAAGTGTCATGACAGGAGTGGGATCCTGTCAATGAAGCCCTATAATTAGAAAATTTCCATGCATGAGGCAAAAGGGGTGTCTTCAGGCCACTTCCTGACTCACTCATCCATAGATCAAAAACCTGAGTAAGATACAGATAAGAAAATGCCCAGGAAATGAAACATGCTCCATACTCCCAATTCAGATAGTCTTATTTTTTGCTGCAGCTGGGGGCTGCCTAGTGCAGCACTTCTGCCTCAGCTAATTGTGTCACCAGTGACTTTGAAAGGGTAGCAAGGCAAAAGGCTGTTGTCCTGTTTGGGCCGAACATTTTGTCTTCCTTCCTTTGGTTTTCTTTCTTAACCAGAGTGTAACTTTATGGATGCATAACACCATGGTAGACAATGGACTTGTATTACAAAGCCCAGAATATGTATCTTTCCTCTCTCCTCTCCTCTCCTCTCCTCTCCTCTCCTCTCCTCTCCTCTCCTCTCCTCTCCTCTCCTCTCCTCTCCTCTCCTCTCCTCTCCTCTCCTCTCCTCTCCTCTCCTCTCCTCTCCTCTCCTCTCCTCTCCTCTCCTCTCCTCTCCTCTCCTCTCCTCTCCTCTCCTCTCCTCTCCTCTCCTCTCCTCTCCTCTCCTCTCCTCTCCTCTCCTCTCCTCTCCTCTCCTCTCCTCTCCTCTCCTCTCCTCTCCTCTCCTCTCCTCTCCTCTCCTCTCCTCTTTTTTTCTTCCCCAATTAATAGCAACAGAAAAATCTGCCAACAACCCCTGATTAAACATTACCCCGTTTAAGTTTTCTTTTCAACTACTTGCTTGTTCACAAAATCCCACTAGATAAGAATCTTGCTTTTTTGCAAATGCCAGTGCTGCACTCTCCAACCTGTGTCTGTATGTTACAAATACAGAATATGCAAACTCAAATAGCAAGCAGAAATATCAATCACGTGACCACTTTTTGGTATTAACAGCATATTAATGCCAAACTGTTTTAAAGTCTGGCTGCTTGGTGCTGGGTAGAGACGGAGTGTTTCACTGAAGGTGCCTGTAGGTAACCAGGGAGGATAGGGCAGGAGGGGTTTACTGGCATTTTCATATGATCTGATGTGATCTGACTGATGAGCCTGACATCTTAACGCTCATGAAAAGTGCCACAAGCTCTTCTGCAAGAACGTGAGGCCAAGGCCTTAGTGCTGCAGCCTGGTTGAGCGTGTGTACAAACTTCTCACAAGCAAGCGAGTTAAGATCATCTGTCAACAGCTCTATCCCATAATGTGCTGAGAAATCTGGCCCAGTTCCAGGGCTAATTTTAAGCATATGGGTGGCTTCTTTCAAGTCAGTAAGAGTGGCAGAACGAGCTGCTGGCTCTGGGAGAAGGATGGATAGGCACTGGTATGCCTGGACCCTGATGGAGGCAGGGACAGGGCCATTCCAAAGTACAAGCTCATGAATTGGCAACCCAGGCTCAACCATCCCCTTCCTAACACACACCCTCCCAAGGCCTGTTGGCTGGTGCCAAGGTTGATGGCTGCTTACATTGCATAGGATTTCCTGTACTGCGTGGTCAAATCCCATGTGCCATATGACAAGCATATGGGATGTGTCTTTTCCTGTATTTTTGCAGTACCTGGCCTCTCTTCCGGATGCGCAGGAGTCCAGGCTGGTGGCTCTCAGGAAAAATGGCTATTGCACACCTACAGATAAATCACACTGTGTGTACCACACTCACCATGCCTCCACTGTGCTGTTAATCTGGGTATGCACAGGGCTGTACATGTGCTAGTGTGTCTGTCTGAGAGGAAAATAAAGTCAGAACCATGACCAGGCTCTCTAAAACCCTTAATATAATGACCCTGGGCAATAGTAACTTCTTCACTTCCGTGGGGAACTCCTCACCTTTACCAATGAAAATAGCCAAAACAGCACCAAAATGTTTTCTAACATTATTGGCTCTTTTTGCTTGGCATGAATGCATACGAATCTGTAATTTTACGAAGATATCATGTAGATTGTATTTTTAGCAGTCAAATCAGCTGTTACTGTTGCACTTATCTATTGAAATGTTCCTGGAGATGTGCAATTGTTAGAAGAGTAATTTAGTTTCAGTTTGCAGAATTTCCTAAATGATGATACTATCTTCAAAGTCGATACAGTATGCCCGTCTTTTATCCAAATCACTCATTATCTCAGCAAAGGGCATGTCTATTAGAGAGCAGCACTTGCATGCAAAACGCTTGTTATCTGAGCATGTTCAACTAGTTAATTCCATGTCTCCCATGTCAGCCAGATAAAGAAGGCTACTGTATACTTAAGGGACAGCCTGCAGAAACATTCTTACCAATATATAGGATTATATGGGACTCTTCATTATTAAAAGTGACTTGTTCTTACCCAGCCTTTTCAGATTCCCATCTAACTTAGTGATTTATTTTTTTTTTTAGTTTTAGAGTGATGCCTCATCAGCTTTCTGTCTATCCTTTGTTCCTCTTCTTCCTAACTCATTTCCAGAATATGTAGCCTCCAACCCTTCCTAGCTGAACTGCAATATTAATGTTATAAACAAGTCAAAGGTACCAGAAGGGTATTGGCAAATGACTGAATGATTTATGCTTCATATTATGTTGAAAGAGGCAACTATTGTGCTTATCAGCTTGATTAGTCAATATTATCCCATTTTGCTCATGTCCCTTTCTTGTGAACGTTAAGTATGTTGGCAATGTTGAAAAAACACTTGAGGACTCCCTTGCTCTCTTCTTCCAAACATTAATGTGGGGCTGAGCACCTTGCAAAACTGAAGGGTCCTCCGAGCAGTTGCATGCATCGTGCTGGTTGCTTTTGTTTTGGTGGTTTTCTTCTGAGGTGCACCGTAACTTAAATTCCTCTTGCTGCTTCAGAGGCTATGAGTTAAAAAATCAAACCAATCCATATGGATTATAGTCAGAAAACACTGATAGTTAAGAATCAGAACCAAATGCTTTACAACAAGTAGAAATCCAGGAACTCCTGTTAATGACGAGGAAGCCCAGAACAATAGCTCTTTCCTGCAAGTATCAGTAAAATGACGACTAAACAGGGATTCCATAGCCAGACAGTAAGCAAGGCTACCTCCAGTGGGCAGGCACCGAAGTTGAGGATGGCTGCTGAGAAAGATGGTGAAATTATACCCTGTTTATTAAAATTTCCTGCTGTATTCCTAGAAGAGGAAATTGACTACAAGGCCAATAAGACATTGTAACTGCTGGTAAAGTGCAGTGAGGTTTTTTGGGAATACATTATACCCCCACATGGTCCAATCCTCTCATGCAGCTGTATTACAGCAGCATTTCAAATTATGGTCAGGAAAAATAACTGTCACCTTCTGCACCAGTCTTATGGGTTGCTGGAGATACCACTTTTCTGGTTCACCTTGGCCCATCGGGTCACCTTTTCATGTTGGAAAGGCTGGCACACGGGTTTGGCCATGGCACATCCCATCAGCCATCACCTTGTCCCAGGCTTCAGGGACCTGGTGCCAGTCACCCTGCCGGAGGTGACCTGCACCATGAGTGAGAAAATATCACTTGCTATCACTTAGTAAAATGAATGCAAGATTACAAGGACTATGCCTGGAGAATATCTTCTTGCTAAGTGCTTAATGGGCCAATGCTGACTCTTGAAGGCCCACTTCTTTCCAGCCAGGAGCAGATATGGGCCATTACCATGGAATGGAGACAGCACCATCCCATCTCCTGTGAGAAAAGTAAGTCTCAAGGCCATGGGAGCTGCTCAGTGGGGACCCAGCTAGTGAAAGAAGAAAAGCAGGACCTCTGGGCTGCGGCGCAGTTATGTTCTCTAAAAGTGACACAAGGTGAACTTGGGCAAGCCTGTGTTCGTGCATGACTGGAAGTATTTTAATACAATATGCATTAGGGTAAGAGCCTAATTGACATAAGTACAGTTAGTTAGGTCAAGGTCAGCTGAATACAATAGTCTCGTGGTGTCACAAAGGATGGGGTAGTTAAAATAAGAAAACCCAAGTTTATTTCATCCCTCCAAGACTTGTATTCTCATAATGACTTTTCTCGGTTTCTGGTAATTTCAACGATGATTAAATCCTTTCTCAGATTCTGATGATCTCCTTTGGGCCCAGCCCATGCTTCTGGTTCTGCCCAATCCTGCGTGCACACACACATGCCTGCTCTGGGCACTGCTCTGATATTCCCAGCGAGCAGCTTTTGCTCAGAAACAAAACTAGATTAATTTGTTCAGAAGAATTGTTGAACTTGGCCTCTTATTTTCCAGAGAAATGACTGGTAAACAGATTTATTTGTCACAAATTTTTAGCTGATTTCTGCATATAACTTTTGGCTGCAGACCATTTGCAAATAGTTTGCAATTAATATTGGAGGTTGGAGATTATTTGCTGTAGGTTGCGTGAGAAATTTCTGTTCTCTTGGCTAGATTAATAGAACTCATAGAATCAGGTTTCTTGTAGAAATTCTTGTGTGTATAAAATCTGTATCTACTTTCTGCAGATTCTTTGTAGTGTATGGTTGATCCTGCCAGGGGCTTAGCACACTGTCCTTGCTCCAGAAAAACACTTATACCTGTGCTTAACTTCTTTAAGGACAAGATTAGTCCTCTAGAAGTCAAGCCAAAGTTAATTTCAGCATGTGTAAGACAAAACAACAGTGAAGTTGGTTTAGGATCATATCATAATGAAAAAATGTGTGTCCCTTCTTTATCCTGAAAATGATGCTGCAGCACTAGTCCTGTTTCTGCCCTTGCCCCATGCTTGTGGCACTTTACCCCTGCCCTGCTGCTCCTGGCCCCACTTCTCTGCTCATCACCAAAGCCACAGTGTCTCTGGGAGTGCTGTGCTCCCCCACCCTTGAGGCTTCTTAACCTTCTCCATTGCTCCTAAAACCTTGTGCCCCACCTCCACTCCCCAAGTCAGCACTAGACAAGCATCCTCCCAGTTCTGTCCAAGTGGAGCAGTTTTGAGACGTCTGAGACACAATTTCATTCTCATACCAAGTAAAAGGAAAGGGCACACTGTGGTGATAAAAGCCCTCTATTTGTAATAGCCTTTTCCACAGTTTTTCTTCTCTTGATGCAGGATAACATAGCGCAGCAGCTATTTTTTCATAGCATTAAATATGACTTCACTTTTCCAGTGCTGGTGGAAAAAATTACCAAAGCAACAACGTGTTCTGAAGGGTGCTGTGGTTTGTCTTAAGGACAGTAACGTTGTGAAGAGCCTAAGGTCCCAGGTACTCCAACTGCCAAGGTTATCAATGTAAAATGCCAAATATTTAGAAAACCTCAATGAGAGCTTCTGCAATTCTGTAGAATGAATAAGCCATGCCTTCAGAAATGCCTCTTGCTCTACAAGTCCTGTAGCAGGAAGGCCTGTGTATACTGGCCAGAGCTCTTGATGGACTTGCTTCACACACTGAACACCAGCCTTCGCTTCTCCTCTCTTGTTAAAGCACAGCTAGGACCAAGGAAAATGCTTGTCAACACTGTCAACCTATGATGTGTTTCTCATGAATGTTTGAGAATTGTTGGTTGGGAGAATTTAATAAAGAAAGGCCTTCCCATACACAGCTAAGTATTCTGCCTTCCACTTGTCATCTCTTCTAATTGAGCGGCCCATTGGTAAACCCCTTCTCTCATCCCTCAAAGGCCTAATCAGTTGGTATAAATGGATATTATTTCAGTGACTTTGAAGAAATTACACTGGTTTATACCAGCTCCAGCTTTCTCAGACAACACTTTATTCACTATAAGTGAGAACTTGCTGTTTTTTAAACCAGATTATGTCAGGAAGGTACCTAATGATAGACGCTGTAAAACCAAACAGAAGCACACTGTGGTATGGAGCCCTGTACAGAAATATCCAGGCTAGATATGACCAGCCTGAGAAAGAGGATGCCTCTGGAATCCAGCTAGAAGCCCTCTTCTGTGGCACTGCATGCAGACCTGCTCACTGGGAGTTAGTCTGGAGCATTTTGCATCCTGCTTCATCCATTGCACAGACCGAAGATGCTGAGTCCTCCCTAACTGCAACATGCAGCATCTAATTCCAGCGCTGTAGGTTAGGCTTGCACGATTTTCCATCAACTGAACTTTCTACTCCTGGGAAAAACTGATAGCTCTGGTGAATTATCCTCCAGCCATTCTGTGTGGGAATGATGGTCATACAGGCTGATGCCCTGCATTCATGGATCCGCTTCTCATTACAGCATGATGGATGGCCACAAATCCTGCTATGAAGGCTGGTGTAGCAAGAGACCATGTTGGCCCAGTTTGTCTACATCTGGGAGACCAGATGCCCTGTGTTGGTGTAGATAGTCCTGATGTACAGGAACTTTCCTAATCCTTCAACAAAAGGCTTTGCACTCCTGTCTTGTCTTCATGATTCACAGGGATGCAGGATTTTCCTGATGTCTCCCTTTTGAGCTGCAGCCCAGGGAACTCATCATTCATCACACTGCCACAGGGAGGTGGGAAACAGGGGCTGCCCTGCTCCTGCCTGGTGCGGTGGGGTGGAACAATGCAGCAGGGGCACGGCTTCGTGCAGGAGAGATCCCCATTTCCTGTTTGTCCCCTTTTCAAAAGAAACTGAATCCAACAGCAAATAAAACCCCTTCTGCTAAGACCTTTAGACTTAGGACTGTGTTAACCCTGAAGCAGAACTTAAGCTTTCCTTTCCATACGTGGTCACCATCCAGACGACAGAAAATTCTGGTGTTGCAGTCCAGAAAGCCTGCCCTTGTCTTTTACCTGTTAGCAATCAGAGAGAGGGTTTTGGACATCAGACTTTGAAAGTGTCAGCCTATTCCCTTCTGCAAAAGCTGTTTCTATTAATAAATACATAAAATCAAAGGAGACCATGCAGTCCCATCATTCCACTTTGGTGTGCAAACAACAGTGGTGGGTAAGCCCCAAGCAACAAATTAAGTCCTCACAGCTGCTATCCTGTTAACTTTAGCTATTTTGTTATTTTGGCTAAGTTGTCAAAACGCTAATTTCCTGATGTGTGGGAAACTGGCTGAGCAGCATCTACAGTGCTGGGCTCTGCTGCTTGCTGGTGAGATAGAGGGAGGCTGGATAGGAGAGTGCAGGCATTCAGCAAGTGGGACTGCAAAGAAAGGACCGCTCTTAGTTCCTTAGCAGCAATTTTATCTTATCTGCACACATTGCTCTTTCCAAATCAAGACCAGCCTTTTCATTATTATAAACAAGTGGAGAGTGGGAAAATATTCCCTGAGGCAAAAAGCAGCACTTGAAGTAGAGCGCTGTAATGGAAGCTACAGCACGCAGCAAAATTAATCACTCCTTCAGACATATTCCTGCTCTTAGTGCAAAAGTCACTTTTGCACTGAATGATACACAGCCTAGTGTCAACTCCAGGAGTCCAAACAGAGCGTATTAGAAGTATGACATGTTGAGTTGCTGCTTTTAATCATGTAAGGCTCATTCTCATGACGTGCTGCAGCTGAGTGTCCCAGCTGCAGTCCCATAGTGCGTGTTAACATCAAAACACCCTCCCTGTTCATGGAAGGCATGGGACACACATATGTGCTTAAAATTGAGCACACATGCTGAAACCTCTTCAGAAGTAGCAAGGGCAGGACCTTGCAAGACTGAGCTGAAACATACCATTAGTAACTAGACCTGTGTGGGGTCAGAACACAGCTCTTGTTACAGGTGATAACCAGACTCAGTTCCCTTCTTTGAGGAATAAAGTTGCTGATTGAAAAGCAAAGAGTTTTGTCAATGAACCCTATTAAATGTTATGACCTCTCCCACCTCTTCTTCCTGCTCTGTGGTGTTGCTGCTTTCATTAGATGTTATGAACATCCTCATTTCATTGTTATTACTCTTACTGGGGATCTGCTTGTTGCTGTTATATGCAGAGTGCCTGGGTGCTTCGCAGTGCTGGTATATCATTTCACCCAGTATTTTCTTCAGCAAAACCACTGAGCCTGCCTGTAATCGGAAAACAGTGTTTGTGAGAGCGTGGTCAAAGTGCACCGCACAGCACAGGATGACAGCCTCAAAGTCAGCCCTGCAGCTGTTGTGCTTCTTTGAAAAAGGTCTCAGTCAGCTCTTACAAATTTGCTGATGTTATTTCTTTTCCATCAAACAGGCCAGGAGCCCCAGAGCTGTCTCTTTCCCTATCTGCTCTTGCCTTCCCTGCACACCTTGCTGAGGGCTTGCTGGAAAAGTTTTCGTTTTCTCTCTGGCATTCTGAACCAGGTCACTGTAACAAGGGGCTTGCAAACAGTCAAAACAGAACATGGTATTGAAATATGATTGTATCAGATCAAGACTTCGCTTTTTAGAGGTGTGTGATCAACAGCTTGCAAAAGGGAGAGAGAAAAGCAAACTTCTTGTATGAAGGCAAGGTTGGTGAAAGCTGTTTGCAGAGCAGTCGTCCAGACTCTGTACCCTCAGGAAGGGAAAGGGAGGTACAAAGAGGCAATCATAAATGTGATTCAGTTTGCAAAAGCAAGTGACACTGCTGCTTATGCCAGTTCTGGAGATGAAATTTTGGAAAACAGGAAGCTTTGCAGGGAACATGAATGACTAGACTCAGTTGAAACAGCAGCATTACAGTGCAATAACCCAATTTACCAAATCTGACCTAACTGCTTGCTGCCAAAAAGGGGGTGATCTCTGCTTCCCACTTTTTATCATGCATTCCCTACCTTCTAGCAGTTGCATGATTATAGGTTGCATTGGTCCATTGAGCTGATCCAATGGAAAACTGTTTCTTGGAAGTAGGGTTTTTTTTCTGCCAGATGAGCTCAATGGACCAACTCACTGTGTGTGATTATGACTGTAAAGAGAAGTGATGACAACTTGTGCCTGTGGGTGTGGGAAGGGATTAATCCCTTTCAGTGCAGCCTGGATCATGCTGGAATTGGTGAAATATTCAGTTTCATTTTCAAAGGCTGTGTCTGAGCCATCAGTTGGACCAGTGGTGGTCAGGTTAGGCCTAAAACCAGGACTGGGAGACCAGTGTTGAAGGTGTGAGGGAGCCATGTTTCCTCTAGGTTTATAGCACTAGTGCTAGCCCTAAGAAAGCCACAGTGATGCATGGCTGAGGCTGGGAGAGAGACTGGGACCATCTTTCTTAGAAGAACTCTCAGCTCACCCCACTTCTGAAGCTACAGCATCAGGGCTTGAACCTGCTGCTGTTTATGGGTAATGTAAGTAAAAGCTTCTGTGTCCAGTGCAGATGAATACTACTAGGAAAACAAAACCCTCAAACTAATGTTGTTCCATTAATGTCAGTACATGTATGTCACGGTGAATTGATTCATGCACAAGATTTTGAAAGCTGACCACCTACCAGATTTGGCTATTACTACAGCTATGTGGTAAAAAATCTGCTTAGCTGCCAAAAGACCATACCCATTTGCAGTTCTCTTTAGATAGCAGGGAGCACAGGGGCAATTGTTACATACATGGAAGATGAGGGACCAAGCCATGACATCAACAGCACACCTTTGAGTGAATGCAAGGATCTTGTGCCCATATTGGCAGTGGCTACTCATTGATTTTGTCAGCAAACAGCAAGTATGACCTGGTACCAGCAACATATAAGAAAGTGGAAGGGGAAGCTCCGATACCACTTCTGTGTCTGGTGATGCTTCATCTTTCTCTAGAGATGTTTATCTGGATGTGACTATCACATGGATAGAAGGTCTGTGGCTAAGTCCATGTTGTGAAAAACCTCAGGAGCAGGATACATACCTGCTGAGATGTGATGGATTTAGATGTCCAGATCCCCATCTGTCCAGTCTCCTCCTTTCCCAAGGGCTCTTGCCCTTACTGAACCGTTGCAGTTTATAGTCTTTTCAAGAAATAGGCTCTCTTTCTGAGATAGGTTATTTTGCTGGATTGTAAACCACAAGGATTTAAAAGCTGTTCACAAGAGCCAGTGAGATGTCCTACAGCAAAAGCAGCAGCTTCTGAGAAACACGTGACAAAAATCTTGAGTTTTCTATCCCGTGAATCAGACTCTCTTTCAAAGAAAAAACACAGTTTCCCTTTTTCATTAATGATTCACATTTGTTTTAAAATAAGAGACTGAAAAAAAAAATAATGGGGTACTTTTTTGGAATTTTGTGGACTTATTTCCCCCAAGTAAAGATATTGAGAGAAACTTGTTAAAAAGGAATTAGACATTTAGACATATACAGCTTCCTCTATTTTTTTTTTTCCTCAGATAGTGAGTACTTGGGCAGTAGATAAGATGAAGGAAGGAATAACTTCAAACTGTGGAAAAAAATACCAACGCTTTGTGTATAATTTCTGCCCAGACTGAGAATTAGGATATAGAACCATTTAAATCAAAGGCAAGATTTCAGTTTGTTTCACCCTCAAAAGAATCAAGCCCCAAATGTGTATAACAAAATTTAGCTGATAAAATTGTGCAGTAAGCTGGACTATCTGTGAAGAGCCTGGTATTTTCTGTAAGTCTAGTGCCACTTCAGAGCCTTAAGGTGCTTAAGTTACATTAGGCCTTACTAATTAATTATTCTCTGATGACTAGAAATGCAATGGACTGGCAACTCTTAATGAAAATCCAGCTGAAGAAAAGCTACATGAGTCTTCCTGGATTTTTCTTTTTTACCCTTAGTCAGAGTTGATAAGTTCAGAAATTTCACCATAAATTATATTTTCACTTTCCCCTTACTTAATCTTTAGTCTTGAAAGTGCAGTGTGTTTTAGATGATAATGGAGAAATGTATTGTAAACTTCATTGGGCTGGGATATTGAGCAGCCCCTTCTCTAAAATGCACTATAGGAAATGGGAAGGGGTGGAACTCTGCATGCAAAAATAGGGTTCTGCTTCCTGCAGTTTATTTTCCGTCATTTTATTTTATCTAAGTCTGGGTGTGCTTGCCACTTTCACTAAAAATCCATGTTTGGCTCTAAGTTTTAAGGAAGGATTCAGTAAGTAGAAATCAAATGGAAATATCCTCTATAATGAAGGGGGCTATCAGAGCCTTTGCTGCAAGATCCCTTTTATGTGTGAAATATTTATTAGTCCTTGCCTGTTCATTATTTTAAGGGATATCTGAACTGGTGTATCCTTAGGGAAACATGAGGGGAGCAGACGGAATGTTTACAGTGAAAATGGTGCTTAATCTCCATGAATGACAGGAAAAGATTAAGCAAACTACAGATAAACCATCTTATCATTCAAAAGTATACATGCTGAATGCACTCTAAAATAAATACACAGCTGCTCTTTAAATCCTTTGTGCATCAAAGGACAAGAAGCACAAAAAGGACTGATTCACCTCAAACAGGATTACATGGACTCTCCATCCAGAGATTTAAAAGAACTGCTACTGATCAACCACCTCAGTCTAGCATCTGAGCTGATTTGGAGGACCCTCTTGGACCTGGAAATCAGACCTGCTTGTTGTGCTGCCTCCGTAGCCAGAGTGATGCTGGCTTCAGCAGCTCCGTACCCCCTCTCCTCCACTGCGATTCAGAAATTAGGCAAAGTGACCCCTGTTCCTATGCTGGCTTCACTGCCCTAGTACATGACAATAAACATTTGTTTTAGGAAAGTCTGCCCATTGGTAGCTCATTTTATATATAACACAGTAGTCAACTCACATATCCATGAAGTGAGCAGCTTGGATTTTGTGTCCTTTCTGGTTAATGGTAATTCAAAACTGTCATTGCTAACATTGGATAATGACTATCAGGCTCTAACTGAACCTATGAAAACCCTAAATATTTAGAGAATGTGATCTCTTGATTGGGAAATGACATTTTGAAAAGAGTTTCATAGAAGGAAGGAATTATGTGCCTGTAAGACTTTTATCAATAAGGTGGGAGCTCATGAGATATTTTTCTCACTAACATGTTCAGAACGTTGTCTGACTGTTCAGATACTGTGTTGTTTTGCCACCATAACTTCTCTCTCACAAAGGGAGCATTTTCTACCACTACAATTAGTGTACCCAACCCAGAGTTTTCCAGCCTTCATAAAAGTTCTTTTTGCAGACCCTTTTCTGGCATCTGACAGCGAGATGAAAGGTCTTCCTCACGCACTCTATTACTATTTCTCCGAGGCTTAGAGGCTGTGTTTCCAAAGGGTCATCTGGCTGCCACAAAAGATGATCACAGTGACTGAGCTAAAGATAGGAGCGGTTTCATCCACCCCTGGAAGGGGACAATGTACAAAAACTTCCGTGGGATGGGTAAAGTGTGGAGCTGTCTGATTTGCTGTTGCTTTGTATCATGTCTCAAAGTAAATCTCTTCCAGGGTAGGACTGTCCCCAGATATCATCTCCAAAATTTAAGACAAAGATTTTGCTGTATCAGAAACTCACCTATCACTGGGTGTTGATGTTCACCTAGAAATGATCTCTGTTCCTACTGCATAAAAAGCCATGCCACACTTATGGTGGAGGATTACATCTCTACTCCAACTGATAAAAGTAATGACTTCAGGTGGGTACTTAATGAAAGCCAACCATTATGTATTAAATCTAATCTGTTCATATTGAATAAATCTAGCTTAACTCCATGGATGGAAATAACTTTACCATATATTCAGACCAGTTGTAGCAGAATTCCTGCCCTGAGAACACAACGTTTAAAGTTCTAGTTCTTCTTTTTATAAAACCAACAGATTTCTACAGGCTGTGCAAACATTTAATGACATATGAAATGTAGTGTCCTTTTTTGCATAGGTCCTTTCTCAGATGTAGCATTGACTGTTGTTTTTAAGAAAATAGATCTGACATCAGCCCAAGTGTGAAATTCTTTTTACTAGTTGGTGGAAGTGTCTGTGTGAGGACTACAGACACTGCAACCAGATGATCACATTTCAGATAAAGAATTACTTGGCATTTCTTCTTTCATCACACTGAGCCAAATTAATTATCAACGTCAGAGAAAATAAGGGTTACTGAGTTTGGGTTACTTACAAAAGGGTATACAGCAGAATAAGCCTATCAGAAATGGTGGGGATTTTTTCTGTGTCTTTTGGCACTCTTAGGGGGAGTTAGTTTGAAGTTTTATACATCCTAACATTAACCAGTGGAGGATGGTGATGCAGAGTTTCTCAGTCTGCATCACTACAAAGGAGAGCAGAACCGACTGAGAGAAGCATAGTTTCTCTGGAAGCACTGTGGTTTCTTTTTGGAAGGCACTGGCCTTTCATTTGTCTACAACGTGCAATAAATAAATCCAAGGCTCTTTGGCATTTGGCACCTGAAGTGCATCTGAATATAGTAACGCATGAACACATCAGGTTTTTGAGAAGCGTCACTAGCAAAGCTTAGTTTCCCATGGGCTTGTGCCCCCTCCACAGTCCCTGCAGCGTGACCCCAGCTCCCATGCCTATTTCCATGCCCACTGGGCTGGAGCTGTACCTGTGCTGCAGGCAGCCTGGAGCTAGGGACAAGCTGACTGGCAGGCTGATCTGTGTATGTCCTTTTGCTATCTGGCTGCAGTCAAAGAGATTACCTGTTCCCTGGAGGAACAGTGAACTGAGTCTTTCTTCTTGGTCTCACTGCCAGTTTCCACAAACATAATGATCTGTGCTATTTCTAACCCTCTTTCAACTTGAACAGAAATTAGACAATGAATCCAAAAGCTCCTAAGGAGGGTGGTGGGACTTACAGATGGACAGTGTGATGGCACAGCTTACTTCCTTAGGACGACAAGCTAAAGCTCCCTAAGTGTGGAAATCTCTCACAAGAGGTTGAGCTATTTTGTTTGTTTCCCAGTTTGAACTGGGTATGGAAGGAACAGCAAGTTAGCACGTGTGAGACCACTTCCAGTCCTCTCTAGGGCAGAGGTCCAGCTATGAGCAGTAGGATTTCTCATTAAATGAGAGCCATGATATTTGGTTAGAAGATCCCCACTCCCTTGTGGCCCAAAAGAGGTACAGAATGGTCTTTAATTTTAAAACTTTCTCAGTGATCAATTTGGATTCCTTCTGAGTTCACGTTCTTCACTTCTAAAAGTAACTTGATCCACATGTAGCCACACGTACATAAAAGATTATCTTGGCATTGAGAGAGATGCAGCCCTAGTCCTAGTGCCTTGGTGATAGGGTTGGAGAGGCTGCAATTTGTAACTATTTCTAGACAAAGGAGCATGTTTTGGTGAAGCCCTCATTAATATGTTCTGGGCTCCTGTGGCTTTCAAAGTCACCATGCAGGGAGAAGGCGTTGTGCTGCTCCTTGGCCTTACTTCTGCCCTTGTGAGAATACAGCACTGGGGGCTCATGTGTTGCCACTGCTCAGTCACTGTCCTGGTGCAGACTGAGCAACAGCAAATAGTCAGTGATCTCACTTGTAGCACCAGGATAGCAGCCATCCTGTGAGGTGGATCAATAAGGAAAAGGGTCATAGAATTATAGAAGCATAGAATGGTTTGGATTGGAAGGGACCTTAAAGGTCACCTAGTTCAAGCCTCTCTGCATTGGCAGGGACACCTCCCACTAGACCAGGTTGTTCAAAGCGCCATCCAAACTGGTCTTGAACAATTCCAGGGAGGAGGCATCCACAGCTTCCCTTGGCAACCTGTTTCAGTGTCTCACCACCCTCACACTAAAGGATTTCTTCCTAATATCTAATCTAAATCTACTCTCTTTCATGTTGAAATGGTTCCCATCTTGTTCCGTCACTACATACCCTTGTAAAAAGTCCATCTGCTGGAACTCTAACGGCATTGAAAAGAAGAGACTCTTGAAGAAACTTTTTTCTTCCAAGCCTGAACACTTGGGGACAGATATATTTTTCCTCCTGTCTCTACCTTTGTAAGCTGTTTTATTTTTCTGCCAAATTGCCTCCATAATGATGTCTCCTGCTTGTCCTTATTCTCTTCTGTTTGTCAGAAGAAGTATCTCATAAGAGAGATTATTATCCTGGAAAATACACTAGGAAAAAAAAAAAAAAAGGAAAATAAAAAGTGATTTGGAATATAGAATAAAGTGCAAAAGTCTTTTTTTTCTGTCATTCATGGCACCATGTCCCTTGGAAGGAGAGGACAGAAGAACATTGCAGTGGGAACATCACTCTGTTTTCCAGTTGCAGGGATGGTTTGAACCCAAATACATTCCCACCACACAGCTATCATATGGGCTGATGAAAATAATGAACCCTGGACATGGGGAAGGTACAGGATGTGGTTGTGCTAGCAGAGCCAGCGTGCAGGTGGCAAGCCCTCTCAGCAGAGGAGCCAAGGGTCAGGAAACATGTGGAGCTAAAGGGGCGGAAGAGAAAGTAGTGAGCCCGGACTCAGTTTTCCTGATGACATGCACATCCAAGAGGAAGGCTGGGGGGGGTACAGAAAGTGACTGGTGATGACTGCACCAGGCAAACATGGTAAACCTCCCTAGTTCTCCTGGCTGGCTGGAGCCATGCTCAGTAGGTCAGAAGGATCAGAAGGATTAAGGAAGGGAAGCAGAATGCAAAGTCCTTTAACAGCTTTTAATCAGGACCTGTCTTTTTTTTTTTTCCCTTCTAGCTAAAAACCATAAACCTATATTTTCCCACTTGCTTCCTTTAATAACTCAATGATGTTATTATATATCAGTAGGTGTGTTATTCTCCTAGCATGTTTTGACATATATACCTTGGCTTTTTCTGAAATATTTTTGCAACAGTTCAACCAAAATATTTTCACAGGTTCACAAGAAAAAAATATCTAGTGACTGAAACAGTGACAGAAGAGTAGAAAATCCTGAGTTAAACTGTGTCAATAAAGTAAACAGCATTATGAATGAGTCAGGGGGAAAGGAATGAGGAGACATAGAGGATTATTCAACATAGTGAATGTTCATACATCTATGGATTTTAGAAAGATTCTTTACTGACTTCACTGACTCTAATTGCTACATTTTCTGATTTAAAAAGAAATTGTGATTTTTAAGAATTTAGAAATGGTAATTCTATGCTTAGATTCTCATCCTCTATAAAACAAATATTTCTGCATTTCTAAGTCATCAAAAATAAAGTAAGTCTTGTTGGCAGGTATCAGTAACCCTGAGCTCAATGTCTTCCTTCCTCAAACTACTCAGTTACCTATTTTCTTGGCACATGACAGTGAGCAGATGTCAAAGAATAAGGAGGTGTGTGGTGCCAACACTTCAGTGCTGGCCCAGTATTTCCTGCAATAAAGAGTCTAATTTCAGGATTATGGAGAATTCCTGCTGGCTCTTGTCCTGTGGCATTTTATAGACAGAAGTCCAAAACCAGATAATCCAAGGTTCATGGGATTCCTACAAGTTTTTCACCCTGAACAGTTGCTTGCACCACTCATTTTTGAGAAGTGATAGCTGTGGCTTCAGCAGAAGGTCCTTCCTACCAATTTAACCCTGGAGATTTGGCATCCCAGTCTTCTTCTGCACATGTGTAGCTTGCACCCTCTGTGCCTGCACGTGATTCTTGAGCTCGTGATTCCCCATCTCATGGCTTCTCCAGAGCACAGCACTACTGTGCTCGTCTCAGCTGGAAATGCTGCTGCTGGAGCATAACCTCTGCCAGGAAAGCAACACCCTGGAGGACAGCCTGGCAGCCCTTCACCACATGGCCTCCTGTGTATCAGTTTTCCCAGTCTGTGGTGTTTTGTACCTAGGGCTCACCTGGAAAATGTAATCCCGATGACGGAAAAGAACAGAGCTGGGCGCTCTCCTAGGCTGGTCTCTTGGCTGTAGGATGGGTCTCTAGGAAACCCTGCAGCCCCTCCCAAGGGTCTAGGCTTCCCTTAGAGCTTCCCTGGCCGTGTCAGCCTTAATCATCTCCCTCTGAGTCTGGGCAAAAGGAAAGGAGTGTCCTCATTGCTTGCTATGAGTATTACAGGGAGGGGTCACTTTGTTTACTTCCACAACTGAAAGGATGGGGATAATAATGCATTTCTTGCAAGCACTGAGTCAGCTATTCAGTGAAATGAAATAATTTCAAACTGCTTGTCAGCTGTGTTTACTGCATAGATAATAATACCATTATATACTAGTAGAATTCCAGAAATATTCCTGACCTCCCACAAAGTACAGATATATATGCATATATACATACATGTATTATCCCTATATGTATGAGTGTACAGTTATTGTTTATCTTTATAGAATAACAACACAGTGCTAAGGTTGGTATTATGTATGATCCTAAAATCCTCCTGGATAACATGCTGACTCTGAGCTCTTCACAAACTATTCACTGTCTGGTTCTAACTTCAGCCAGGCTCAAGCTCCTAGTAAATATTCTTCTTCTCTTCTAGAAGAATTTGCACTTAAATAATGAAGAATGATGTCCCAGTGGGCTCCCTGTATTGCCTGTGGTTTTCAAAGGTCAGACTACATGCTCTAATATTTCCTTTTGGCTTTAACAACAGTTCTATGAATTTTGTGCAAGGCTTGTTCTGGCGTCCACCTCCAGAAAACAAAGTGGAATGTATTTCTTAACCTTTAGGTGGCTGGCAGGTGAGACAAACTCAGTGGGGAATAGACCAAGTGCCTGGTCACTTCCTTTACTTTCCTGCTGATGCTTTTCTTCTGGGAGCCTCACTGCTGCACATTGGCTGCTAAATGTACAGAGGGTTCATGTGGCTACAGCCACAGCAGAAAATAGGGAGAAGGTGGTATGATGTTTGCTATGATGTTTCTGCTTGGATGAGAGGTGCAAGAAAATAGTCAGATGTTGAAAAAAAAAAAGTGCAATCAAACGGTTAACTTGTTCATAAAGGCAAAGTACACAGAAAAAGGAGTTTCGGGTTAGTGTTTCTGGTTTTGAGTGAAGACCCTGGTTGCAAGAACTGAGGTAGTCTGCTTCCCCAGACTGCAGAAAGGTGATTTGCACCGCTGTTAACAGATGAATATGATCAGCAAATAAGCTGAGACATTCTCCCTAGTCTTCTTCAAACCTCATTCTTTTGTGTCCTGGAAGGGGAGTTTGAATGGAAGCTCAACTGGCCACTAGTGGAACAGCTCTTTTCTTTGGGACAACTGACAACCATAAAGGTGGATATGAAGTAAAAGAAGGAAAAAGATTAACAGGCAAATATACCATTAGTTGTGATGAACTTTTATACTTTGTAAGAAAAAGGTTTTTGGGACATGAGTGTTAAAAATCAATTACAACTTCAAAGTGATGAATCACATTTAAGATATCAGCTGTTCAAATAGATTTTGATTGTAGCATACTTAAAACAAGGCTTCCTCAGTGCTGAGATAAAAATAGTTCTTTGGATGGGACTGTGAGAACCAGGTGTGCTAATATCCCAAAAAGTCTTTAGAAGAATGATAGAGTGATGGGAGATCCCTCCTGTGCCTGTGGCATCCCTTGCTGTGTCCTTTTCTGGATCCCATGGTTCTTTATGTTCTTATGTCTCTACCTTGTGTGTACCCTACATTGTGTCCCACAAGACTATTCAGGTACCATCCAGTTCTCCTGGATGTGAAAATATTTGAAAAAAAAAGAATTATCTGGAAGTGTCCAGTTTGGACATTTCCCCAAATGCTGTTTAAACAGACTGGCAAGTGTTAGTTGAGAAAGAAGTCACATGCTATCGACACTGCTAATTGCACTGATTTGAGAAGGTCATTTGACATAATTTTGAACCACCATTATAAATCCCTGCTAGAACTTTGGCACCTATTGACAGACTTTAGAAGTCCCTATCAACTTGTGCCTTGAGATGTCTCCCTGGAATTCCTAGCTGGAACTAGGGTTGTGTGAATAATAGCTTGGAGGTTAGATGTTTTGGAGGTTTTTTTCAGTTTTGTTTCTGGACACCAAAAGATGATAACAAATCCAATCACTCCAATATACCTTTCAAAACAAGAATTATCAGCTCAGAGTGATCATATTAGTTTTTTTCTGCTGGAAAGAAATACTGAAATGTTGTAAGCTGGATGAAATGTTACACTTGACCCAATAAAGAAATGCTTCGTTTTGGAGGCTGTTTTATTAAAGAATGGGAAAACACAAATTGTATTCCTATCAGTCATGAATATGTGGGACTTGAATAAACCTGAGAGGGCTATCTAATACCTACTTCTGTTGTAAGCCAGAATTAAGTTTCATCCCTGACAGAGATCTGTCAGACCCCATCTTAAACACCTCAATTGATGCCAGTCCCAGACTCCCCAAACAACCTTATTCAGTGCTTAACTGCCCTGAAAGTCAGAAAAATGTTCCACATTATCTTAGATAAATCTCCTGTCCAGAAAATTAGACTGATTATTTCCTCTCTTACCATTGGTGGCTATGAGGATAATTGATCAGGGGCCTCCAGCCTTTCCCCACTGGAAGGCTGTTATCACACTTGTCTGTCTGATCTCCTGTTCTTAAAGATTGAACATTCTCAAATCTTTCAGCTTTTCCTCATAGGCTGGGTTTTCACAATTTCCGACAATGCTTTGCTCTCTTTTCAGTTGCCTCCAGTTTCAACTTCTAAACCTGTCCTGTGAAGTGCTGGCAGTTTTTTTCCAGTTGGTGTGACCTGAAAATTTTAGGCTCATTTCCTAGAGAAATAGGACTTACCTAATCACATTTTATGTCTGTCTGTTTATTTCTTCTATCTACTTGACTCATAATTTTTTAAGCCTTCTGCCAGTTTCAAGCAAATGTGACAGTGGTCAAACATCTCTAAGATATTAAGTCCACATATATGTAATCTAAAAAGTGGTAGGGTGTAGGAGAGACATCTCATTAGAGCCCTCACCAGTGAAAGACTGCAACATGATAAAATCCTTAGCAGACACGGGGGCACCTCCATGGCAGAAAGGTGCTACAAACAACCTAGAAACCTTCAGCTGGAGATTGTTTCTTCTGTGATACGGGGGGGACATTCTGTTCCACACTGAACAAAATCCTTTCATATTAGCAGGAGCAAGGGCCAGAATTTGGGTCTCTTCTCCATGAGCCTCTTTGTGAATAGTGTGATGCTTGATCCCTTGTTCTTCATCTCCTGCAGGGGAGAATCGGCATAGAAACACAGCCATGTGGACAAAGTGACTGAGGATGGTGCTTTCTGTTCCTGCAGCATGGAGATGAGGGCACTCTTGTGAGATGCAGATTTCTTCTTGGGAGGGGATGCAGTGAGAGTAGTGAGAGTGTGCAGACCCAGTGAGCTATTGAAAAAAAAAAAAAAAAAATTGTCCTTCTTCATCAGTTTTGTCAAACTAGGCTTTGAGAATTTTTCACAGACCTGTCGACTTTGAGCCCCCCTCAAAACAAAACAACAAAAAAAAATTAAAAAAAAGGAAAATAAGAAAAAAGAGGGGGAAAAAAAGAAAGAAAAAAAATACTGCAAATACCTTATTTCTGCGTAAGAATCTGTAGCTTGTCCCTGTCACCAGGTGCCCATCCATTAGCCTGACTGACCACATGTTCAGGGGCCAGGACACTGAATTACCCTCTGCTTCCTGCTCAGAAAGTGATGTTTCAGAGCTGCTTCATGCTGCAAGCAGGAGAGAAATTTCCAGAGACTTCAGCCACATAAACAAGTAGAGGCATTTTTCTCTTCTCCACAAACCCTTTGCCACCAAAGTATTTGGTGGGGGAAACCAGCTTGGTGGGGAAAAAACAAACAGCTCCTTGAATGAGGGGGGTGTGGGACACTGATGTCCTGGCATGAGCCGTTACACAGAGTTTGAGGGCATGATGGAGGCAAGCAAATAAATAGTGGAAGAAACTGATTTTTTTCAAAGGTGTGTCCCTAAAATTCCACATGCCTCCAGACATAACTAGGCACCTAGGAGTGCAGAGATGTATCCAAGGCAAGTTAGACTAATTTGGACCTTGATAGCAATGAACCTGCTCCTTCAGTTTTGTTACCATCAGCATCCAGCCGAGCTAGAATAAAGCTGCTTTGGGGGTGTCCACACAGGCCAAACTCACACCTCCTGTTTATAGCAGGACATCACCAAATACAAGTGACTTGTTCACAGATTCCAGCAATGGTATAAACATTTTTGGCATACTCTGAAAATAGGGTCATTCAAATCTCTACCTTGAGGCAACTCTGTTTCAAAATGAGCAGGTTTATGCTTTCTCATTCTTACTTCCATGCCTGTTCTCACCTTGGACAGTTATTATTTCATTTCCAGCTGGCAAGGTAGATTTTCATAGAACATAGAATCACAGAATGCCAGGTTGGAAGGGACCTCAAGGTCCAACCTTTTTAGGTAGTATTCTAGTTTATATGAGATGGCTCAGCACCTTGTCAAGCTGAGACTTAAAACTGTCCAATATGGGGGAATCTACCACTTCCCTTGGGAGACTATTCCAATGTTTGATTGTCCTCATGGTGAATTTACCTCTTGTGTCCAATCAGAATCTCCCCAGGAGCAACTTGTGCCCATTACCCCTTGTCTTTTCCATGTGACTCCTTGTAAACAGGGAGTCTCCATCTTCTTGGTAGCCACCCTTTAAGTACTGGAACATTGTAATAAGGTCTCCCCGAAGCCTTGTTTTCTCAAGGCTGAACAAACGCAGTTTTCTCAGCCTCTTCTCATATGGCAGGTTCTCCAGGCCTCTGATCATCTTTGTGGCCCTTTTTGTCCTTTGCCACTTGCAAACCAACACATTTTCTGGACAACATGGAGTTTTCATGCTAAATGTAGTTCTGCTTTTTCACCTGGTTTATATGAAATGTGATGGCATTAAGTATTAAGTGGATTTTCTCCTTGTAGTGGCATCTTGAATATGCTTCCACATCTGCCTTAGCAAGGCGTATCGGTGTACTAGTGAAGCATGCCTTATGAAAGCCACAGCAAGGCCATACTGTCTGTCTCCAGTCTTGGTTGTTGCAAGGGCGCAGAATGTTGCAACGGTGCAATCGGCAGTGCAGACCGAGCTGAAGGTAGCTTCCATGCCAGGCTGATTGCCTATTAATACAACTGTGTACAAACCGTGTTAAATCAGCTCCTTCAAGCCAATCTCTTAACTTCTTGCCTTCCCCTGAGAGCTGCTACCCACAGCCACAGCTTGCCTCCAACCTTGCATTAAGTACTGAGGCACTTGCAGTCCTAGATGTGGCATGCAGGTGTGACCAGTAGCCAGTCCACCCTCTGGCTGCCACATCCCAGATGTGTTCTATGGGGGACATTGACCACTTGCTAAGTTACTGAGCTAACATGAGCAAGGAAGCACATAATCAGTGTTCCCAGTGCCAGCCCTTATCTCCCCCCAGGCTGTTCTTTGAATAATAAAGCAAACAAAAGGTGGCCTGGCTGCTCCTGCAGCCGCATAGGCTCTGGCCGGGCTCCTCAGCCGGGCTGCCTGGCAGGCGCTGATGGAGCCCTCGAGCCCAGGGAGTCGTGGTGGGTCGGGGAGGAGAGGGGAGGGGGGTTGTCCGGTTCCTCTGCTGCTTCTTTGTGTCTTGTTTTTAATGAGGTTTTGGCGACCAGAGGAGCAGATGCATAAACAAAAGCTTGTTGGCTCTGTTTGGCTGTTGACTGTTGCGCCCCCCCAGACCATTCCCAGGGGCCATCCACAGGCACAGAGTTTTCCCCACATGGGAATTGCAGTAGAAAGAGCCTGCAGGGAAGGAGGAAAATAACCCGAGAAGCTGCAAATGCTCAGGATGGGAGCTGCTCTGGGAGATGCTGAGCCAGCAGGGAATCAATGTGATGTAACAGAGCGATGCATGTGGTCTGGTCAAATCCCGTCTGTCAGGTCCCAGCTCTCCCTCAGACCTCCAGGTCCTGTCCTACACTGCGCTGAGATCTGCTTGTTGTGGCAGGAGGTCTGGAGATTCATAGAGCTCCTTCCAGCCTCCTGTTTTTTTGCTGGTATTGTCTGGCCAAGGCAAGGGCAGACTTTTCTGAACTAAGCTAGATTTGAAATGTCTTGGCAGGATTGCCTGTCATTTAAGGCAAGTGAGGGGGATGAGACGGAGGGGATAGCCTTAGAAGCCATTTCATGTTATTTTCAGGATCCTGGGAAGTTTCCCAGATTGAAACTCTCTCTGAGAAGGGAGGAAATCCCACACTCTACTCACTGAATAATGTGAATATATTTGGCTTCTCTCACTAGTTCCCCATAGTTCAGCAGTGACAGTCTCTGGTGTAGGCTGGGCTGTGTTAAGTACTCTGCAAGACTGAAAGGTGGCGCAAAGGCTGTGCAGAGATTACAGCCTATAAGGCTGGATAAGGAAGCAAGCTGCCATTAGTTGAATCACTGGTGTTTTGGTTTTGTAACCAGTTATCTGTTGTCCCATAGCTATCACAGTAGCAGTGTATTTAGATGAATCTTTCACTTGGATTTCAAGTGACTGTCTTTCTTCTGTGCTCGAGTTGATTTTTTCTTTTGGAGGAAAAGATCTTCCATCTTCCAGTGGCAACCGACTTGAGAAAGCCCAATGAAAGCTCAAAAGAGAAAAATCAGCGCAGCAAAGCAAATATGATACCATACACCCTGTGTTGGTAAAGTCACATCTCTTCTAGCTCACACCTTTTTCTAGCTTCACATCTTTTCCCCAGGCACCCACCATTTTCAATTATTCTTAGCTGTAGTTTTTCTTGATCTCACTAGAGGATTAATTCCACAAACTCCATATAGATAAGTAATTTAATTCAGATGAAAAGCTCTGCATCTGTATAATGACTCTCCAGAGTAAAGTTACTCTTGTGCCTAAATGTTTTTACAGGGTCAGAGCCCCATTCAAGTATCTGGAGTGTAAAGAAGTTATCTTTTAGTCTGCCCATTGGTATCACAAATGTCCCTGGTACTAGAGGCATGTCAGTTCATACAGTGAAGCAACAGTCCTGCAGCATAATTCTAGCTAGGAGGATTATACTGACAGCCAGGCAAAGTACTGAAGGGTTGTGAACCATTTAGGAAGCATGGTATAAAACTGAGATCTCAATGGGATCACTCAGGGAAATAAAAACACTTCGTGCTTTTGAAATGTGCACATCCCTGCGGATGCCCAGCATTCACAGCATGCAAGCTCCTCACTGCTGGCTGCTCAGTTTGGTGTGTGCACTGACCAGCAGGGAGGTTTGTATATTTAAGGGGTCTGCCTCCCTCGTTCCCTTCCTCAGGACACTACAAGGCAGAAGGAGTCAGGGGACATGGCAAACACCAAAGGGCTTGGGGAGGGTTAGCATTCATCTATCTTTGCTTAGGGCAGACAGTGGGTATTTGTTCCCATAAAGCTCAGTCACCAAAATAGTTTTCAACAATGAAACCAACCTCCCCGTTCCAAACCACTGCCTTAGTAGCAAGGGCTGTGCATGAAAACAGAGTATAAATGGAATTGCAGGAAGCCCTAGTTCCACATAATATGACTAAATTTCAGAAAAGCCACTTGTTAAAATCAATATAGTAGCAGGTTTTCCACAGATTGCATTTTTGGAAGTGAAGGACACTAAAGTGAGCTGATAGTGATTCTACTGTGTTCTATGGATCCTATAATAAATTTTGTATGAACATTTTTCAACTTAACCCTATAATATAAGTTGCTTTGTTGACTAGCTAAACTGCTTTGGTGGCAAACAACTCTTGCTGACATCCATCCCCCATAAAATTTTGCTTTTTGAAGTCAAACCCAACAAAACTAGCATCACCACAAATAAGTACCCTTGGCTCTCACTAGGTTTTCATCACTACTACATAAACCCTATGTGCAGCCTAGTCTCACCAAGTTTCAGTTCTTCAGTAATCACTGCCAGAGTTCCAAAAAATCACTTGGAAATACCAATTACCTGATCTGCAGTATGATGGAGTTGGGCATATTAATGAGGGCTATCAATGTTCTGGTTTAAGTACCCATAAGAGCAGCAAGTACTCATTTTATTTGCATGGTCTCTGCTTGCTGCCTCTTGAGCCACGTGAGTCTTCTTTGATTTTTTGTAGGTTTTAATGGATCTCTGGGAAAAATCAGTACAGAAATTTGACTTCTCCCACTCCCTGTATCTTTCTGTGAGCAACAGGGGTGTAATTTCAAACGAAATTACACTCATCCCCCAATACAGTAAAACAGCTGGAATTGCATAACATGCAAAAGAAAAGCACTGCTTCATTAACTTAGTCATTTGTGGATAAGCTCACAGGCAGCTTTGTAGGGAAAGAGAAAAATGTAGCATGTAGAAGTACATGTATGTATATGCATGCATAGTTATGCATATAGCTGTGTGTTTCTACCTGCCTGATTATCTACCTATTTATCCATGTATCTATCTATGCAGATGTATTTATTTCCCCCAGAGGCTTTATGATCAGGTGTACAGATAAGACCTATTAATAACCATGTGTTTATTTTCCCCAAAGGACTATCTCATGACCTTCCCTTTCAACAGTCACTGGTTAATACTTTAGATTGAAAGGTACATTACTAGCTGGGAGTTCATTTTCTGGAAAAAAATAAAACTTTTGCTGTGAGAAGGGAAGGGTTACTGCCAATGGGCAGCATCCCACATAGAGCAGGATGGGGCTGATGGGGGGGTGGGAAGGGTGGCTTGCACAGGCAGCTGCTGGATCCTGTTGGACATGATGTGGGTACATGCTGCATGATTTGGGGACTTCCACATTATGAACTCAGCACTGATACCGCCAGGCACTTCAAACCTGGTTGGATGAAGTTTCTGCCAGTAGGAAGGTGACTGTGCGTCACTGCCTGTTCCCCACAGAGATGGTCTTTGGGGTAATTTCTGTTGAGGGATCTTAAGAAATCCCAAGCATGCACCATGAAGTGCCGGGTGATGTTGAATTTCTGTGCTGACGGCCGCACAGCCCGAGGTCCTCCTGCCGCCGGGCAAGGCCGTAATCTCCCGAGGCTCCTGCTCCAAACCAGTGGAAGCCCGCGGGGCTCTGCCGCTGGGCCCTGGGGCCGGCCCGCGGGGGCGGGGCCACGACTGGGTGGGCGGGGGCGAGGCAACAAGCCCCGCCCCCGGGCACAAGAGGGGCGGTGCTGCTCGCCCGGGTCCCGCATCCCCGCCGTGCGGCGCGGGTCGGCTCGGAACGGCACAGCACGGCACGGCACAGCACGGGTCCGCTCCGTTCCTCCCGGCTGTTGGCCCGACGGCGCCGTCGGACAGAGAGATCGTTTCAAGCTCGCAGTGCCCGGAGGCCACGGGATGGAGCTCGGCGCGGCGCGGCTGCTGGCGGTCCTGCTGTGCCTGGCTCCCGGTAAGCCCTCGGGGAGCCCAGGGTCCGCCCCGTCGGGGAGCCGCCGGAGTCCGGCAGCCTGACGGGGCCCCGAGGAGTGGGAGCGCCGGGATGGACGGGTGCGGGAAGGGCGCGGGTGAGGGTTTCGCTTGGCGTTGTGAAAGCTGGTAGAGTGGGTGAGGCAGTGCGAGCCCCGGGATGGGACGGGGCGTCCAGTGCGGAGGTCTTCCTCTCCTCTCTCCTGTCCCTCTCCTCTCCCGTTCCTCATTCCCTCTCCTGTCTGGCCAGCCTGTGCTGACCCGTCAGGGAGGGCTGCTTGCCATGGCATAGTGTCCTGCTCTCTTGGCTCTGGCATCAGCCGTCGTTTCCGAGAGCAAAATGTCCCTGGAGCCAACTGCGGGAAACCCGTCATCAGTGAAGACCATGTTCGGGATGCCAGTGATTAAAGCACGGGGAAATACTAGGGAAATAGGGAAGGTCCCGGTCTGGCCTCGCTTTCTTACTGCCTGTCGTATCTGGCTGAGCTATCCCGGTAGGGGCTGCTGGCTCGCCCTGGTGAGGTGGGTATTCCTGACGATGATGGGAGCAGCCAGGGCAGACTGAAAATCTCTCCCCTAGGTACTTGCAAATGTTGCCCAAGCTGGCTGTTGCCTAAGAGCAAACACGGGCACCCAGATCGCAGCCCTCAAGAGCATGGGTGGCTTGGGATGGGTTCAATTCAACCCCTCGCAAGAATGAAGTCTGGTAGTAATAGATTTTTGCCTGTTTAGAGGGAAAGAGATAACCTTAGACAATAATGGGATAAAATAAATTAATGGGATCTCAATTTTGTGACAAACTGTAGAATAGTTTCTTCACATAATTAATTGATCAGCAAAGAACATAAGTATATTCAATTTATTATAAGAAAAGTTGGTAATCCCTTTCCCCAGGGAGTGAGATCATCAGATGAAGGTTCACTTCGTTTCAATGTCCCACATCCTCTTGTTAGACCTTGAAGTTGGCCACACAAGAAAACAGGAACTCCACCCTGGCTGGCTGAATTGTAGTGCTCTGCAGCTAGCTCCTGACCATCTGCCTTAGCTTCCTGTTATGACAGAGTTTTTGAACTTTCTGGGATGTGTGAAAAGTCATTATTTACCCTTCACTGCTAAATAGGTGATGTGAAAGTGTCTGCTTAAACATGCTGCATATTCCTGTATGTAATGCTTTTCTGATTAAGTAGCATTTACTTTGTTTATTGGGTTGGTTTGAGGGTTTTTATACATGTTTTTGCAGGTTTATTAATTTCTCTGGATCAGCCAACCCTTAGCATCCAAAAAGATGTCCTCACAATAACTGCAAATGACACTCTAAATATTACTTGCAGGTAAGGGCAAATTTGTCCAGTATGATTGAGATGGGGAAAATTTGTGTTGTGAGTTTTTGTACAGAATTGTGGATGATTCAGTCTCTGTCCCATCATCGCTCGTGTTTCTCCCCACTCCCTTTGTGCTTCCTACCTCGCTTTTCCCTCACAGACTGTAGAAACAATCTTAGAGGGGTGCAGAAGGGGGAGCTGGGGACCAAAGGACAGCTGAAAGGACAGAGCATCAGCTGTGTCCTCAAGGAACCTGTCCTCATGGTGAGCCACACTCTTGATGCTCCCATTTGGGTGCTGTGTGACTTCAGCGGAATGTAAATCTCAAGTAGCTTCTTTATAGATACTAACAGTAGGTTAATTTACATGATTTATCCTATGTGGCTTGATGCTCCATGTGGTGGGATGAAGCTGGTTCCTCTCCATAGCGGCAGAGATTAGCTGGGCTGAGGTTTGCTACCTTGGCATCAGTATTGGTGCTCATCATATGCTCACACCCTTGTAATGTTTGCTTTCCTAGCGGTCAGAGACCACTGGAGTGGTCCTGGCCAAGCAACCAGAGCAGTACTGAGAAGCGTATCTCTGTGACAGACTGCAGTGATGGCCCCTACTGCAAGACACTTACTCTCCTCAAAGTCATTGGCAATGACACAGGGGACTACAGGTGCCTTTACAGGGACAACCAAGCAGCTACAACCATTTATGTCTATGTCCAAGGTAAGTGCTTACACGGCTTTTAGGTGGCTCTTCCCCTAGCCTCAAGAGAAAAAAAGGGTTATCGAGTATCTCAAAGTGGTTTTGACATTAAAATTTATTAATCGTAAAATTTTTGCTCCCATGAAACTGTTATTTTTCTTGTTTTAATGTTGAATAATTACACGTGAGTATTCTACTTGCCATCAACAGAAAAGCCTTTGTACCTGTATTTATGAACTGACCTGCCTTATGCAGTCCTTGGTCTGCTGTTCTCCTCCACCCAGAACTTAGCATGCATATATCTCTGCTGTGCTCTGAGCCTATCCTTATGAATGCAGAACTATTACTGACTTCAGCAGGAGCTTCATGTGAGGGAGGATTGCAGAGATTATATACTTATAAAAAATGACAGATCCAATACTTTTTACAATTTGTACTATCTGATGCCATGAAAAAAACTCAACCTCAAAACATAAACTTCCATACGTTTGCTGACTGTGATGGTAAAATCTATTCAGCCTGTAAGAGTTAAGTTTTCAAACTCAGGCTGTCAGCTGTGTTGGTAGCAGTGCAGCTGAGTGTCGCAGACACTGCAAAGCCTCCAGTTATACACTCAGCTTAAGTAAGCACATTCATTGAGGCATCTTTCCTTTTTGCACTGATGGCTTCATACTTGTTTTCTTTTGAGCCCTGTTTCCTTTTTATTTTTAACTTAGAGTTACCATTTTGAAAAATGAGATGTTATTATGTACATGGGTTAGCTTGTTTTAAAAGTTCATGAGCTTGCTTTTTTTTTTTTTGCTTTTTTTTTTGTTCTGACTTTGGAAAGGATGCTGCAATTGGGGGAGCCAAGGTAGCATGTCACTACTTTTACCTGGCATTTCCTGTAATGCTTGTGCAAGGAAAGTCACAGTGAGGGAAATTAGATTATTGTCAGCACAAAGACTGCAGTGGCAGGAAGCTATTCTCCAAAGTGTGCACTGCTGCTGCTAACTGTTTTGAGAATAATGGTATTGTAAAGGTGTGTGGGGGGTGTTGGTCAAAATATGTACCACCTATTTGGTCTTACATTTTAAGTGTTTTACCACGTAGAAAAGAATACAACTGATTTGAGAAGAAATAGACATGGAAAGAATAAAATTGGAAAAGTTTCCTTCATAATCATATGAAAAATATCATGTTTACCAACTGAATGTTCTTCTAGATTACAGATCTCCATTTGTGACTTCAGTTAGTGATCAGCTTGGCATTGTATACATCACTAAGAATGAAACTGTGGTAGTGCCGTGCCTTGGAACCATATCAAATCTCAATGTATCTCTACATGCGGTAAGGAAAAAAGCCCATTATTTTAAGAGTTAGTTGAAATCATTGTGACATAAATACATTGCTTGTAGTATAAATGCATTTCTTAAAAACTTGTTTCCATCCTTGGGAATTTCACGGCCTGTGGCTACAAGGTGAGTGCTTTAACTGTACTCATCCAGGGACCCACGCTCTCAAAGTGTGCAGTGATTACCTAAGAAAGGGAGGTTGTCTGAGCGAGGATGTTAAAATGGGGACTCTGTGGTTATGGAAAATGTTGAACTTGAAAATTTGGGGCTGCTTGATTTTTGAAAACTGACTGTATCTTTTATCAATCTTTCAAACAGAAATATCCAGAAAAAATATTTGTTCCTGATGGCAAGTTGATTTCGTGGAATAATAAAAAAGGCTTCACTATACCCAGTCATTTAATCAACTATGCAGGCATGGTCTTCTGTGAAGCTAAAATAGATAATGAAAGCTACCAGTCTGTGATATACATAGTTGCAGTTGTAGGTAAGCCAAAGGTTTTTTTTCTCTATCGCCAATGTTGTTTTGCTCACTAGGACATACTGAACCCATTACGTTTGGTTGGACTCTAGGTTATTCAGTACTGACAATGCAGCTAATGCAAAATGGATGTTGTGATATATATTACTTTTCTTCTAAATGCAATCTATTGTGTTCTTTCTGGTGGATCACTGGCGTAAGTGCTTCTATTTTTAGTGTTTTACATAGATGCCAGGGATTTTTTTTTTTCCTGACAATGCAAGCCTTTTTCCTAAAGTCTCTCTATTCCATACTTCATAAGCTTATCCAGGATCCAGCTTATCCAGTCATAGTTGAAGGGAACTAGAGGCAGGCATCCATCAGCAGCAGATGGAAAGAAATTGCTCTGAGGGGATACCAAGGGAATGGGGGAGATCCCCCATTCACACTAGGAGCCAAGTTGTCTTGTCTCCTTCAGACCTCCGTCCTTAACTCTCACAGGGGTTTATGCTCTCCTGGAATATTTTGTCAGTTGTTCATCAAAACCTGAAAATAACATGATGATTCTGGGGAGGCTCAAGCCTGAACTGAAGCTACAGCTATTTCTCTTTTCGCTGAGGACATGGTGACCACTTCAAGTGACCAAATGTCCCCAAGGCAGCCTTGCCTTGCTTGGCAGGAAAGCATAGCAACACTCCACCCTTTACTCAGTGCAGCAGGGTCTTGCTTCTTCTCCACCAAATTAATGAGTCCTCCCTTTGACTTGAAGCAAACTCAGAATTTCTGCAGAATTTCTGCATTCAGAGTATTCTGTTTTGGAATATTTAAAATATTTTATTACACAAAGTAAACTTTGGATGATTTTGCCAATGCCAGACTGTCATTCTTAATAAAGTTCCCACTTACTGCTGGGGAGGGGGCTATATCTCTCTTAGTTTCAAGTCTCACAAGAGTAAGTAAGAAGGTGTCAAAGGCAGAGAGAGGAACTGTGTGTTTCATGGTCTCCTGCCTGCTCCCACTGCCTGGGGTCTCTGAACAAGTGTATACATCCTGCTGCACCACTGTCTGACATGGCTTTCAGATGGGAAATGCTCAGGGCAGGCATATCCCTTCCCTCCAGGCTCCTTTAAACACCCATCATCATGCTCCACTGCAGCATTGAGGGGCCTCTTTGTAGCTGGGGTTTTGGTGGGAGTTTTGGCGAATTCACCTGGGAAGTTTGGTGCTGAGTGCTGTAAAGAAACCTCATCTGACCTCCACGTTTTCTGTGTGCCTTTTTCTTCCTCCAGGATACCGAATTTATGACCTGACAATGAACCCTCACTACAAGGTAGAGCTGGCAGTGGGAGAAAAACTTGTTCTCAATTGCACTGTAAGGACAGAGCTGAATGTAGGAATTGATTTTAAGTGGGACTACCCTTCCATCAAGGTAAATCTGTAATAAGTTTAAGGTGCCAACATCACAAAAAAATTTGATTTTGGTATAATGTCACTCACCCCTTTATAATATTGACAAAGCAGATGATAATACACAAAGAATTTGCTACTATATCCAGATGTGCAAAGGGTGACAGGAGGAATAACAATAAAATTCCCAAACAACTCTGCCTTTTATCAATTACAGGAAAAACGTGCCACCATAAGGGATTTAAAAACCACTACAGGAGAAGTAAATAAGTTTGTAAGCACTCTTACCATTGACAGTGTGTCCTTGAGTGATGAAGGCCGATACACTTGTGCAGCATCCAGTGGTCGTATGAACATGAAAAACAGCAATTACTTCACTATCCATGGTATGGCATCTCCCACTTCATGTTTTCTTGCTGCTTCAGGTTTGGGTTTGTTTACTGGGATGGAGAAGGCATCTCGATGATTAATCAAGTGACAGAAATGAACCAAACTGCAGCTACAGTATTTCACTTGCACCCACTATAGGAAGATTTTTATACCACAAGCTTAGCTAATGATAATACTTTAAAGGATGCTGTATGTTACTGAAAGCCAAAGAATCTCATAGGAAAATGGGCAGTAAAATAAACTGAGGTAAGCCTCTGGTCCACTTCTGTGTTGACCTCCTTGAGGTCCTGTGAAGATAAATTTGTGTGGGTGACTTCGTATAAGGGTTGCCTGTTCTCACTCCAGGGTAGGCTAGATTCTGTTGGCTTTGCAGGACAAGAGTCTGGGTTGACATGAATGAAACTAGGAAAATAAAACTTTCAGCTTTTAGATTATGAATAGATGAATCAAACGGAGCTTTGGTTGTACGGAAATGATGCAAAGGAAACAACTTTGGCTAAGTGCATAGATAAGTACGAGGCCACATCCTACAGCTTTTTCTCAAGGCCCTCTTGGGCACAGCCCCAGCGGCTCCTCTGGCTTACTTCTAGAAGAATGAGAATGGCCCACTTCTAATCACTAAGTCAGACATGGGGATTTCTGTGTTGAAGGAGACTGGTTTTCCTGAGGTCTAATTTCAGGGGCCAGAATATTAATGGCTTATTTTTTATTTTTGTTTTAAACTTTCAAACTTACTATGTGGTGCAGTGATTCAAGACAGACTCCATTTTCTCCTGGGTTCTTTCTATTTCTCTTCAGAAGCCAAAGCAAGATCATATGCTGTAGTGAGTGTACCAGATATTAAGTCCATAACATCCTAAATCCTAGTCAAAAGGCTAATTGCTATCTTAGTCTGAATGCAAGTTTATAACAAATAATGTAAATAATTTCAAAGTATTCTGTGACAGCAATAGTTCAGATACGTGCTTGAGAAGAGGCTGAAAATATCTAACTTTTTCACATTGTAGTTTTGCCTACTATTATATCCTGGCATTAGTAGATAAAGTCAGTTTTATGATATGTATATATGTGTGTATGTGTATATTTATATGTAGGTCTGACAGTTGGCATGCCATCCTGAGAGCTGAGTCTTGTCTCTCCTTTCCAGAGCTCCTCAGTGGGGAACCTGGTCTGTTCCTCTGTATGAGGGAAAGGACTGGATTTTCGTGGTGGGTCCATCTCTCCAGAGCCCAGTTTGGACCCAACTGTGCCCCTGTTTGTCATCTGCTGTTGAGTGCTAACCCAAATGAAGAGCACTTAGACTTTTGTCCACATGTAAAGACCATTTGGTTTAGTTGTTTTTTTGTTTTTTTTTTTCAGAAAGTCCTTTTATTCATCTGGAGAGAATGGAGAATGTGGTCGAGACAAGACTAGGTGATACAGTCAAAATTCCTGTCAAGTTTAAAGGATATCCTCCACCAGAGGCAAAATGGTAAGAATTGGGACATAATGTGTTTGAGAAACAGAGCTATTCTTAGTCAAGGTAAATCTCTAAGGTATTCAAAGTACTTTATATTTTCTTCAGGTATAAAAATGGAAAAGCCATCAATGCAAATCATACAGTTAAACTTGGCTACACATTAGTGATCACTGAAGCAACTGAAAAGGATGCTGGGAATTACACTGTTGTCCTTACAAATCCTACCAACAAGATGCAGAGGAGACATACATTTACCCTGCTTGTGAATGGTAAGTGGTGTACCAAGTAGGTACCTTCCTTTCATGTGTGGATGTGGTGTATTGCTGTTTTTAGGGTTAAATTTATCCTAGAGCTATGAAGATTTAAGGGGAGGGGGTGCATGGCTGGAAGGAGAGCATTTGAACCTCAGCCCCAGGAGGGCAGAGGTGGCCCATCTCTCCTGGCTCCAGGATATGCTGGTCAAGAGGCTGGAGGCTCCTGGTGGTGGTGTTGTGATGATACTTTGAGTGCGTTTTGTTTTTTTGTTTGTTTGTTTACTGTATATTGTTTCTTTGTGTTCTGCTCTCTTCCTGCCCTCCTTGCTGGCCATGTTGCTGGAGTCCTCCCCCACTCCCGCTCCATCCTGACCTGTCCCACCTCGCCCATCCTTCCTGCCCCACGCAGGCTGTTCCTCCTCTTCTTCTCTGACCTGTGCAACTCTCCTCCTCCTTCCTCTCCTCTTCCTTCTCCTCCTCCTCTCTGCTTCCTAGGAAACAGCCTAGCCCCCATGCTTTGAAGACAACAGGTCTTGGAAAGGGCAGAGAAGCTACACGCAGTGCGATCAGGGCTGGCAAATAACATTTATTTAATGGTTGGGCATGGTGGTGGGAGTCTGAGGGATGTGTTTTAAACCAAGTGGTAATCAAGGGAGATTTTATAGGGGATCCTAAGGATTGTGCCTTGAGTGCCTGATCCTCAAGGTGTTGGGCAGGTTCACCTCTTCCCAACACGTTCTTGGAGATGCTCTGCGTTGCATTCAGATATGGGGCACAGGGTGAATTAGTCACAGTGGGTTTAACAGATGCACACGGTGCTGTTGGGGAGCTGTTAACGGGAGGTGTCACCTGCTGCTCTCTCCTCCAGTCCCTCCGCAGATCGGCGAGAACGCGCTGCTGGCCCCTGTCGACTCCTACAAGTATGGCTCGGCTCAGGCACTCACCTGCACCGTCTACGCTGTCCCACCGCCCTCCACCATCCTCTGGCACTGGCAGCTGGAGGAGGAGTGCACTTTCAGCCCCCAGTGAGTGCTAAGCCCTTGCCATCTTCTGCAGCTTAAATAGCTCTTGAGGGAGATTTTGCTTGGGTAGGGCTTTTTTGGGGTACTGCCCTTGTCCCAGGCTCATTACTGTATGCAAACCTAATGGCTGATTAAGAAAAGATTTTTGTACTTAATAGGTAGATTGTTGCAGCCAGGCTCTGCTAAGGTCATCCTTGTGGGCAGAGGCAAGGACCACCCATGGCGTGGAGCTGGCAGTACCTGCATGTTGTTGTCACTGCTTTCTTGAAGGGCATCTTGGCTTGCACCGCGTTTCAGATGCAGCTGTGTCTGTGTGCCCTCCTCTCAGATCTCCCTGTGGGCTGCAGGCCCAAAACTCCATCCCAAACAGGGGAAATTTGCTGTTTATGTTAATTACAGATCCTTATGGTAGTTTTTTTTGGTGGTGGTTTTTTGGTTGGTTTTTTTTTTTGTATGCTCAAGTGCCGAGTGTCACAGTGCTCTTTATCTGTGTGAAAGTGTATCTCAGAGGAAGTGCACTGACTGATGTTGGGGAATGATAGAGAGAGTGTCTGACTGAGATTCACGCAGCTTCCCTTATCTGGGCCTGCCATAAGCCCAGATTTCCTTTAAAAAAAAAAGCCAGAAAAAAAAAAAGAAGCAAGCATTCTTCTTTCCTGTTGTTGTTTTTAAAATGATTTCCACTAGTTTCTTCCTTTGGTGCCTGGTTGCTTCCTACACAATGGCTACTGTCCTCAAGAAATTCTTGTAGGGAGTTCAGTGATTTCTATGTCTCTCTGTCTTCCTTTGAACTAAATTGGCTTGAATGATCCATTTATGAATGGAGGTTTGTTCCCAGAATAGCTGCTTCCCTCCAAGCATCCTGATTGAGCTGACACAGACAGATTAATTAGGAAATTCACCTTTAGGCTTGTGGGTTCCTTCTTTTACAGAGCACAAAGGTCTCATAAAGTTATAGGGTGCAATTTAATAGAAATGTTTCCAGAAACGTACCTTTCCCTCCCAGATGCAGACTGTGGCCAGTGATACATCTGATTTATAGATAAATATCTGCATAATATAAAGACAGCACAAAACCACTCTTATTTGTCTTATCTAATGCATATGTCTCTACTTATATCTCAGGAAGGTTCGCTCAGGAGCCAATCCATATGCGTGCAGGAAATGGAAAGTGATCTCGGAGAGAAAGGGAGGGAATCAGGTTGAAATTAAGCAACGAGTTGTTACTATTGCTGGAAAAACAAAGGTGAGCAGATACTCTTTTCTGTTTCTGGGGGATAATGATCCCTGTTCAGCAGTCCACGTATCTGGAAATACATCACGAGAGATGAGACTCTTTTCACCTATTTTTAAACTTGGGGATCTAGTTTCAGCTAGTCATGCAAGCTCCTACTGAAGGCAGTAGGCAGGGATACACACTTTCAGGTTCTTTAGACACTGGCCCAACATGAGTCCCTGTTGAGGAACAAAACTTACTTGGATTTCAGTGCGTACCTCATAGCAGTCTGAAGTTAGGTGAGTTAATCTTACCCATTAACTGTAACAGAGAGAAGCTGGAGGGACTGAAGGGCAGAAAAAGTTGGGGGTGCAGCATTTATTAACACATATACCAAACTCTGCCTTATGGCAGGCTGTTTTTTCTTGTTTCCTTTTGCCTGATACATACTTAAGGACAAAAATGTAAACATCAGGAGGGGACTGTGCCATGGATTTGTGCTTTGGAGGAATTCTTGGATGTGCAGATACCTGCAGAGCACTGTGCTAAGCTGTTGGGGAGGTCAGGCTCATGTACATACTTTAGCTGTATGAAATTGCTCAATTGTTCTTTTGTAGACTGTGAGCACCCTTGTGATTCAAGCAGCAAATGTATCTGCTTTGTATAGATGTATGGCTACAAACAAAGCCGGGTCAAGTGAGAGAGTTATCTCCTTTCATGTGACCAGTAAGTATACCTTATTGATGATAAGCATGCAAAATTAGTGTTATTTCCACTGTTTCGCTAATGATAGGTGTTTCAATGCCATTGTCTGATTCCTGTCCTCTAAAAAATCCTTCAACCCTTTAGGATTTTAGGTTTACTTAAGATTTTCCTAAGGTAGCCTTTACAGTCACCACCTAGCTTCAGCCAAGTGATTAGTTCTGCTGGCATCAATGAAAATGATGCAAAATAGGCACTTTTTTCCCAAGAGTGTTATTGGGCTTTTGCAGTCACTTAAAAAAGCTACGTAGAAATTATGGTAATGTCACAAAATTAATAAGGGTGTACTGTAAAAGCTAAGACCAACAGCCCAACATTTTTGAAAACAGTGGCCAAGAGTCTTCTTGAAAATCAGTCCCTGTATTCACATGCTGAAATATTATTGTTATCTAAGTCTAAAAATGAACTATAAAATAATTGCAAGAATAATCTTAGGTTGCTTTTAAGTTTCTACTGGAATAGGAACTGTATTCATTACACAGGCCTTCCTTTAATCTGTTTTATTTTTTTTAAATGAGATTGTAGTCTGTAGATGATTGATTGATTTTTTTAGTGTTTTGTTTCCTTATTTTCCATCTCCTTATAAGATGAGGATAAGGCTATATTTGTAAAATGGCCTTTTCAAGTTAATGTTGGCAACAAAATGTGCAACCTAACAGGAATTTATTTTATTTTTTTAACTTGCAGGAGGTCTTGAAATTAATCTCCAGCCCCAGAATCAACTCACAGAGAAGGATAACATGTCCTTGCAATGCACGGCAGACAAATTCACCTTTGAGAAGCTTTCATGGTACAAACTCAGTGCTCATGCTTCACAGGCTCCCTTTGGAGGGCTGCCCATGCCTGTTTGCAAGAACCTCAATGCTCTCCAGAAGTTGAACGCGACAATTTCAAATATCAATGGTGAAAACGTCACCTTAGAGCTCATCCTCCGTAACATCTCCCTCCAGGATGGAGGGGACTATGTTTGTATTGCTCAGGACAAAAAGGCTAAAACCCAGCACTGCTTGGTGAAGCATCTCACTGTTCAAGGTATAGATCTCTTACTGTGAACCTAAATGGGTGGTTGTGCATGAAAAAAAGTACAGCAGTGTCAGGTTTTTGTATTTTCAGGCTTTGCATGTGTTGCCTTAACAATGTACTTGGTTTGTTACATAGACTTAGATGATTTGCTGTTACATGTAGGCCTGGGGCTCATCTGGGCAGCAGGGACTTACTATTGCACCAGTACTAGTGAGGAGACACTGACCGAGCCACTATGCTGGGCAAGTCTCACGGTTTGGCTCTGGGTTGTCAGTCAAACCAGTAACAATAATGCTCTCAGTCCCACCCCCCTCCCCCAAGGTAGGGAAAGAGAGAGAAAAAATGAGAAAGAGAGGCTTTCTGGGTTGAAAAGTGAAACAGATTGATTTTAATTATTAGTGATAAGGGAATATATGTATTTGTAAAAGGATGTGCAACACCCGATCTGCTCCCTCCTCCCCTGACCACTCTCAAAGTCTCCCAGCTGAAGGGGGGAGTGTCCGGGCACACGGATGGGGTCCTTGGGTGTCAGCTGTAAAGAAAGAAATGAAAAAAAAGAGAGAGAGCCAAAGAGAGGGTGATGGAAGCGACAGTAAGCAGAAAAGTGAGAGAAAAAGGAAACAAAAGGCTTGACTTCCGTGATGTCTTATCCTATACTGAAAGCCAAATAGAGAAAATACTATGAGAAGGGAATATTCTGATTTGCTGATCCTGCCTTTGGTCTCATCTGTTTCCCTGTATGGGGGAGGCTGCAGACAGTCAGAAGTGACCTTGGTTATTATCAGTCCACTGGCGCTGCTAAAAAGTTCACTGAAAGAAAAAAAAATCAGCAAAGAGAAAGTTCACTTCACCCTGGCTCAAACCAGGGCAGCAAGGAGATGAGTTTGGCTCTTGCAGAAATAATGGCATTTGTTTAGCTCACTAACTTCTCAATTTTACTTTTCAAAACACATTTAACCTTCCAGCTGTATGTGCATGTGTCTATTCGTAGCATTAGTGCTACTGCTTTGTGTCCCTGACTCTTGAGTTTGAAGTAATGTCTATAATTTAAAACTGTGATGAAGTCATGCTGGTATTCAGGCACAACTAACGAAAGCTGATAATCAGCTTTTCACACAAATAGTGATGACTTTGCTTTGGGACCTAGATGTCTAGGCTGATTAGGCAGATTCAGGAAAATACGTATGTTCATGGGCTGTCCTGAGTGGACATTTGAGGCAACAGCAGTATCAGACTTCTCATAATGACCCTGGAAATAGAGATGTGAGGGAAACAATTTCTCACTTACTCCCTTTTCCCTAGGCAGCCTGAACTGTTACAGCTTAAGTGATCTAAAGCAGGTTACATCAATACTGTTAACATTTCTTGGCTATTACAATTTTTTCCTGTGGAAGTTTAACTCTGATCTTAATGTGAATGGTGTTGGTGTCACAAAAGGATTTGGGACCTTGTTACTGGGCCAAGCATGTAGAGTTAATCAAATGCTATTACTGCAAAAATGTACATTTTCTTTAATAGTCAGTAATTTTGCCACATTTGCAAACCAACAGAGCCCATGGCACCCACGCTTGTGGGAAATTTGGAAAATCAAACAACAAATATTGGAGAAACCATAGAAGTGTCCTGCACAGCAAATGGCATTCCTCCTCCAAACATAATGTGGTTTAAAAATAATGAAACCCTTGTTGAAGATTCAGGTGAGGATTTCTCCTTTGCTATGGATTTTCTGTCACTTAAGGCCTGTCTTTCATGTGGCTCACTGCTGATTTTCACCATGAACAGTTTCGTTTTGAATTTTTAACACAAAGTGGAATTAAAATAGCAGAACTAAGAATATTTTTTCCAGGTATTGTTTTGAAAGATGGAAACAAAACACTAACCATACGTCGAGTGAGGAAAGAAGATGGAGGGTTATACACCTGCCTTGCCTGCAATGTCCTTGGATGCAGAAAAGCAGTGGCTTTTTTTTCAGTGGAAGGTTGGTGTTAGCTTCTTTCCAGATTGTCCATGAAATCTTTATAATCACTAAAGGGAAAATCTACTGGCTATCCTGAGCAGAGATCTGAAAATACACCATGAGATTTGTGAAAAACCCTGACCGCTCTTATCAAGCTCAAAGTGGGTGCTGTCATAGCCTTTGTAATCCCAGCTGTTGAGGCTGACACTTTCTTCTCTACAATGTTGTTTAGTGCTTTTTGACAAAAGCTGCATCTGTCTTACTTGTTGTTGCAAAGAAAACTCTGCTAGTCTATATTATATGTAAACCTATGCAACCTATATGCCTAAACCTGCAGATATCCTGGGGTGTCTCTGTTGTCTTGGTACCATAATTGTAGTACCAGATTTTTTAACAGTTGTAACTTTTTAAACTATGTCACTGCTGTCACAGCATCTAAGAAAAACAGAGTGAAGGAGAGTCTGTTGTGATTGCTGTCCCATTTCAATGACAGGAACAGGTAGTGGCTTTAGGTTAGGGGGCTCCATCCTTAGTCCACTGAGCTCTGAAAGCAGCATTTGTGAGACCTGTCTCTCACTAATTCCAGTCCTATTGTGGCACACTGAAATGCAAGTCACAATGATAAACAATAAATCCTAACAAGAGTTTAAGTCTCCAGTGTGAGTAGCTGGAACCATGATGGGCTTTCCACCATGAGTTGCAATGGGAAGCCTGGAACCAAAAGCTCCTTGCCTTTGACATTGGTACCTTTGCAAAACTTAGTCAATCCTTCACAAGCCTCTGTCTTATAAATCAGGTATGATTGGTTCTGTTAAGGTAATTAAAGCAGTATCCTGTTATAGGTCCCATTAGGATATTAAGATGTTGGGCAGTATGTTTACATGGGGTGGAAACTAGCTGCAGCTGACATCAATGTGGATTTCAGCTGATGTGGTAAAGATGTCCGTAAAAGTTGGAAATCTGTGTAGGACATACCATTTAACTCCAATAAATTTATAGTGCAGCTCTTTGGGGTCATGTAACGGAGCGTGCAACTATGTAGGAAAATCTGTATGGTACTCAGGATGAAATACAGGACCCTGATATGGCAAACGGGAGCTGAAGAAGAGAGCTGCTCCCAGACATTAATAGATCTTCAATTAGTATATGCTGGAGGCTGTTTTACTGGAAAAGGGATGTTGTAAATAAGACCTTATTTTCATATGTTCTTGTAGAACTGTGTTTTTCTATGCCCCAACTGAAGCATGTAAAGAGACAAGACAGGGATTGTTCTCTGGGTCATTCTCACAGCACTTTATTTACTATATGGTGGGTTTTTTGTTTTTTTTTTTTTTTTTCTGGAGAAAGAGTAATCAGTTTTGCGTTTTCTAAAACAATTATTTAATTTTAAAATGTGAGATTTTACTTTTTTACATATACCAAAGGTTCAGATACTGGCCTTGGAACAAAGCTGATGCTAAGAAATTGGGTGGTGTGTAAAAACAACACAAAACTAAGCATAATATTCCAGTATAAAAATGCAAGCTTTTTGTTTTGTTTTGCTTTTGTTTCCTTCTCCATGTTGCACTTTTAAAATGAACCTTCAGAACAAGGAGCTCTGTTCTCTACTCTAATGAATGAACAAAACCAATACGCTTCCAACTATCACTCAGATATTAATTTATTTCTTCCCAGGCGCTGAGGAGAAAACAAATCTGGAGCTCATTATCCTTGTTGGCACTGCAGTGATTGCCATGTTCTTCTGGTTGCTTCTTGTAATCATCCTCCGGACCGTTAAGCGGGTAATGAAAAAACTCTTGTACTGTCCTATCAGCACTGGTCTTGCATGACAAATGAGAGCTGACTGGAGGCCTTTTGTGTTGTTTCTTTCCATTGTTCTTAAATCAACAGACACATTTTGTCTTTCCATGCCGTAACATTCTTGCCTGGAACTGGTGACATAGAAATTTGTTTTTAATTGAACAGGCCCTTGCAAGAGAGAAAATGTTTCAGCTGGTTTTGTTTATTAAAAAAAAAAAGTGCAAGTAATTATTGATGATCACACTCACAGTGACATGGCGTAGGAAAATGGTAGCCTAGCATTTCTGGGAACTGGTGAAACACTACAAAGTGAGAAAATGGCACTTTGCATGTTGCCAGCAAAAAATCTGTGCAACTACAACTAATACCATTTTCCAGGCCAACGGAGGGGACATGAAGACTGGCTACTTGTCAATCATCATGGATCCTGATGAAGTCCCTATAGATGAGCACTGCGAACGGCTCCCGTATGATGCCAGCAAGTGGGAGTTTCCCAGAGACCGGCTAAAGCTAGGTGTGCCTTCACTGCATGAGCCCTTTAGTGATACTGCAGCCAGCCCTGTGCTAGAGGTGTTTCAGGTCCTGGCTTGCCATAGGGCTGCCCTGATGCAGGACCACCAGGTGGGCTTTCTGGTCCCGTAGGATATAATGTGTCCTCTCCCTGTTATCAGTCCTCTGTTAATTTCCAATATATACATTCAATTTACATTTGCTGTTTATCTTGCATATTTTGCCCACTGTGGCAGGCAAATAAATCAGACTCTGTTCATCTTCTCATTTCAAGGCAAACCTCTTGGACGTGGAGCTTTTGGCCAGGTCATAGAAGCAGATGCATTTGGGATTGACAAAACTGCTACCTGCAAAACAGTGGCAGTCAAAATGCTTAAAGGTAAAAATGACCACTAAAGCTTCACCTGGAATGTATAATATAGGCATAATTGCCAGTCCTATAACCAATAGATAGAAAATAATCAAACTGTTTGTACCAACAATGCATACAAGTTTAGCTTAGCAGTTGGTGTCATGATGCAGTGATTGGGGAAAGTTCATGCCTTTACCTCATCGATAATGGGAGCAATGCACCTGTGGTTTCTTAGCCATGGCTTTAAGGATCTACTCAGGTTCAGAATAAAAACTTGCTCCTGCAAGCAATTTGCTCATGCTTCATGCAGACTGGTAGGGAGCTTTCTGCAAGTCTCAGACAATGGCTTAGGCACGCTCCAAAATGAGTAATAGTTTTGAACAGCTTTCTCCTCACTTTAAATCATATTATAGTGCTTCACATTCACCACAGGAAAGTTGAAAGCTGCGGTTCCCAGACACACTGGTCCTGAGGAGGATGTAGCTTGGGCAGCAAAATGAGGCTGCCAGCAGCCAGAGGCTGTATGCCACCCTGTGCTATACTGGAGGAAGGGTGGGAAAGCTGGGGGGTTTCTGACAGTACAGTGTGAGAAGTGGCAATCACAGGCAAGCCCTGTTGCAGACTCATAGCAATGGGATGAGCATGCAGTAATGACAATAGAAATTAAAAAGCCTTGTCCCTCCAGCTTCCTAGTGCTGAAGCAACCTGCAGAGAGCTGCTTCCTCTGCACCTCTCTCCGCACTACTTTTACTCTATCCTGTTCCCCTTCTGTCCCTGTGGGATAGGGACACCAGCCATATCTCCAGGCTTTTGGTGAGGCTGCATGGTTAGGCATATTGGGCCCTGCCTCTGTCTCCCCCAGTCTGTGGGCCCATTGGACCCCTAGCATGAACCCCAGAAAAGGCTATGGAACAATGTTTCTAGTTCTTCTTGGCTGGGAGTGTCAAACGGCAGAGTACAAACTGCTCAAAAGGTCTGTAGGAAAAAAGATGTTTCCTAATCTGGATTGTTTGTGCCCCTGTTCTGATGTACAACCCTTGGAAAACTTCAGAAAATGTTTAAAAGCAGAGCAAAACCAGCCCTGTCATACACATGCCTAGCTTTCATCAGTGTCCTGCAGCAAAGCTGATCCAGACTACCAACCAACAAGACTTCTCACTAGATGGGTTGGAAAAATAAAATAATGTAGAGCAGGGGAAAAGTTTTCTGTCTGTGATGCTCCTGATCTGTGTTGTTTTACCTCTGCAGAGGGTGCAACCCATAGTGAGCACAGAGCACTTATGTCGGAACTGAAGATCCTCATTCATATTGGCCATCATCTCAACGTTGTCAATTTACTTGGAGCCTGCACAAAGCCAGGAGGTGAGTAACTTCTCAGTGGGTGGAAAGGTGCTAATAAAAACCGTAATGAAAACCCTATTTCTGCCATTTCTGCTGCATAGAAAATTGATTTTCAAAATTAAGGTCTGGAAGAAATTGTCTTAGTTTTTTAAAAAGATATTCTGGTAAGAGTGAGCAGATCCAGAGGTGGAATAAGGGCTCAGAAGCCCTGAGTTCTGCAGCCCGCTCCATCCCTTAGTTCTATTACTGCTTTTCTGAACCTCTGATCCACTTTTATAGTGGACACCCCATGTGTAACAGACTTTGGGTCTGAGCTTACCAGCAGATTTTAACAAGTTGGTCTTGTTCTTGTCACTGGCTACAGTGCAATTGCTAGCTGTGACTTCCCTCCCTGGTTTTGGAGGGGCTGTGTGTGCCTCTGTGTATGTATAGAAGGGGAGATTGCAACTGGGAGTCCAGCTCTGGGTGAATGAACCTATTTTTACTTTATAACCAGGAACAGATGTTTTGTTTAACAAATCCAGCACTATATGCTAATTTGGAAGAAATTCAGTGTAAAGTAACTCAGTCATAATTTTTCAGGGAAGCTAACTTGTTGGCTTACTGTGGGATCAGAATTTAATTTGTAAAGTTCCATGACAAGTGCAGTAGTTGAAGGAAACATAAACCATAAATAATTCTTTCCTTGTTTATTCCATAATATGATAGACATGGCCAATATCTGGAACCTGGGATGAAAATTTATCATTGTAGCATATGCCTATATGAAGCAATTTGAGCATGAAATATCATATTTGGACAGTATATTAAGGCAACTGTGTTTGAAACTGGATTCCTGATTTAAGTTTTCAGTACTTAAACTACCCATACGAAAATGTGTGGATAATCATGTGTGTACTTTGTTGCAGATGAGTGGTTAATCGCACTGAAGTTCAAATATGTGTGTTGCATCCTTGCAATGTGAGTTAGCATAGACAGATATTGGCACTTTAAGTATAAGCTCAGCACTATACATTTTCACATATGATAATAGGCCTGTGATTTTCAAAAGCATGTGCTTTCTTTTCCTTCCTTATATAGCAGAGAAGCAATTATTTCCCTGCTTTGATTAGTTGTTTGTTGTTTTTTTTTAATTACTGGTATTTTTAAAAACCTCGAGGTAGTAGAGTGCTTTCTGAAATGTATGTATCTCTAGCCACCAATTATGCTATGGGAGATAAATGGTCTTTCTAAGGAATTGTTTTATGTGTTATACAGGCCCACTCATGGTGATCGTGGAATACTGCAAGTTTGGAAATCTGTCAGCTTACCTACGGAGCAAGAGGAGTGAATTTGTCCCATACAAGGTAAGGAGTCAAGGTTAACAGCATAGCGTTTGATTTGGGTTTTTTTTTCTGCACACAATGTTTCTGTTTCTAGTGCTGACTGTAGTGGCAATCCTTGGGGACACTGAATATCTGGTACTTCTCATGGGAGTGAAAGATGGCAAAGACACCAGAGGTCACCTAGTCTTTCCCCTGGCCCCTTCAATGTAGCTTTTTTGTTATTGTTAGCTTCAAATGTGCAAAGGAACTGGGCTTCCACTATTTCCCTTGGCAGATTATTCTACACTTGGCTTTATCTGTCAGGAAGTTTTTTCTGATTATCAGCCTGAATTTTTTCCTTTCTTAGTTAAGCTCCAGACCACCTTAAATAACCAAACTCCCTGCTCAGTGTATATATCCATGAGATATGTGTAGGTATCTTCTTTCATGTGCTTGTCCTTTCTGCTATCCCCTTGGCTCATTGCTGAACTGGGCTATACTTTTTTTTTTTCTGTTAAAACACTTTGTATAAGTGATGCATCTCATGAGTTTACATTCAGCTTTTCACCTCCAATGTCCTCTGCAAAGGTGAGTTGGGATGGAGATTGGCATTGTCAAATTCATTTCTGGTTGCCTCTGTGAGGGGGTCTGATTTCTGGAGAGGGTTGAGAGGATCCATCTCCTCTGAGGTTCAGATTGCAGGATGGAGAGCATGTCTGCAGACAGTGCTGAGCATTGTGCTTGGGATCCTACTCTTTCTACCCACAACCAGGAGGGAGGCTCCTGGGCTGTGCTCTGCTGTGCTGGTAGACCTGAACTACTGTCTTCCTGCAGCTGTCATGTTTAGATAAGAACTTCTTCAAACTGCTTGTCAGTTCTCCAGGGGGTTATTTTTCTTCATCCTTGGAGTCATTGTTTACTATTTTATATTGGCAAAGGCAACTCACTGCATCCTCTTGTGAGGTAAAAAGGATAAACAAATATCTGAGAGGCCTTGAAGGAAGAGGCAGGGTTTCACAAGGGTGCTGACCCTTGCTTACACAAGCAGTGGAGATAGAAATCAGCAATGGAAAAAAACAGCCCTGCCAAGGGCAAGAAGTCATAAACCGAAGCAGGAGAAAATGGAAACATGGTGGAGGAAGCCTGCAGGGCTGGCATCCTCCCTAGAGGCATTTGGTTGCTTAGAGGAAGAGGGACATAAAGCAGTTTTTGAGGAATGCTAGGGTTTTGGCCAAGGTAGAGGTTTAGTAAGAAGGGTCTTTGCAACAGTGGGAGGTAAAGCTGTAGCAGTATGAAGAGACTCAAGAGTATGAGAGGGGGTTTGGCAACATCCATGCGTGCTTCACAAGTGGTGAGCACCAGGGGTGTTGGGAAGCTCAGTTTGTCAGCATGCATTTATTCCCAAGCATGTGGATATGTTGATGAGGGGTGGCTGGGAGGATGCAGGAGAAGGGTAAAGGCATACCGTGGAGTGACAGAGGGTGCTCGAGCTGGTGAGCCTGCATGGCCATTGGTCGAGGTTTGCTAGTGCTGTCACCACAGCAGCCCGGTGCCCCAGCTGGCTTGGAGCCAGTCATGCCAGTGCTTGGCTCCCCTCCCTGCCTTCAGTGGGGCCCATGGCACAGGCTGTGGTGGGCGTCATTGCCTCTCCCAAGGAAGATTCTGGCATGCTTTCTGCTGCTGATTTCTCTTACCCTTGCCTCACATTTCTAGACCAAAACTGCCAGGTTTCGGCAGGGGAAGGAGAACTATGTTGGTGATGTGTCTGCGGACCTGAAGCGACGGCTGGACAGCATCACGAGCAGCCAGAGCTCTGCAAGCTCTGGCTTTGTGGAGGAGCGGTCCCTGAGTGATGTGGAAGAGGAGGACGGTAGGATATGTCTTTTCCTGGTGTTGGAGCAGCTGTCATTGGTGCGGGCTGATGAGGGACATTGGGGATCATGTGCTCTCCAGAGCTTCTCAAAATTGTGTGCAGGGTATTTCCTGGATGACCAAAATTCCTGAGCTATGGATTGTCTAGTTCGGCAACCCCTCAGCCCAACCCAGCATATCTCTCTGAAAAGGTTGTGGTTTTAGTGCATTGCCTTTTGGAAGCCCATCTATTTAACGTCCTGGTGTCTTCAGGGAAAATCATAGAGCACAAACTCTGAACTAGTGCAGGAGGGATGTGCTAAGATGATAACTGAATTTTCTCAGTGTTTACCCAGAAGTTAATATCACAAAATCTGCTTCACTGCTTATTAGCAGGGAGGTTTTCCTTCCCTCTGCACAGGTGGTCTGTCAGGAACAGGAAACCTGAATTATCCACTCATTCGCAGACTCCCCCAGTTATAAATACCCTCTGTAGTGGTTTCACTGATGCATTTGCCATGTTCTTCTTTGGCAGAGACAGCACAAAATGCTCAGTGCTCACAACATGTCTCAGAGACCGTTGATTTCAGCAAGCAGTGGGATCAGACTGGTCAGGAGGAGGCCATAGCTCAAGTGCCTGTACCTCAACTTACACTAAAAATAATTTAATGCAAAGAAAACCATTAGTATATTAACAGGGAGGATGATCTTGTGGCTTTAATGTGATCCTAATAGGTAATGTCAGGCATGCACTTTATGCATTTCCACACCATTTTGGTACTTTTCAGACCTCTGTGGTATAACCACTGACCCTCTGTAAGAAGTATGTAGACCTAAAACAGACCTTGAGATGAGGGTTTTAGTGACAAGTGTTCTAGTTCTTGGTAGGTTTCTTTTTAAAATCAAGCACCGAGCAAAGTCACTGGGCTGTTTTATTTCAGCAGAAAATAAATACCTAGGTATCTTTGTTGGATACTCGAGTACATTATTCCTCCAGGTTACTAGAGGATGAGGTTAGGCTTCTTCTACCCTAAAGTAGCAGGGCTTCTTGCCAAATTCAAGTCTTTCTCCCCATGGCATGTAAGGACTCCCCCCACCTGTAAGGACTAGGTGGGGCCTCCCTCTCATAGGTTTCCAAATTCATCTGCTGGAAGTATAGCAAGCCTTTCCTGTCCTAGGAACTTTGAGCTGAGTTTTGGTTGTTTTTCTTTTGGGATTGTTTCACAAATCTTTTCACTGGTGGGAACTCTGGAAATATGCAAGGAGGTCTGGGGTATAACCCATGATCTCAAAGTTTGTTTTACATAGGACTAGTTTGGTATAAAATGAGTTGTTAGTGATAGTTATATAAGCCAAAAAAAGGGCTCAGTTCGCTCTTCCATTTCAATCTGGTATAAGGTTAAAATAGAATTTTACCTAAGAAGCAGTTATGGGTGAGACCAGTAACAAAGGGCATGTTTGACTGTCGTCTGATTCTTTGCAGCTGGTCCTGAAGACCTTTGCAAGAACCCTTTGACCATGGAGGACCTCATCTGTTATAGCTTCCAGGTGGCAAGGGGAATGGAGTTCTTGGCTTCACGCAAAGTAAGGAACTTCTCAGGAAGAATGACACGTTATTTATTTGGCTGTAGGAAATAGTGCTGTAGGTCTGTAGAAGGAAACAGCATGTTCATCTTTGGACTAGCAGTCATCCACAACATGTTCTTTTTGCCCTAAGACATACCTGAATCATTAATACAACAGAGTGAAACAGACAATGCATTTATTGACACAAATGTTAGTGATCTGTATAAGGCTTATGGGTCATCCATTCATAGAAGAATGATTAAGTAGTTGAAGAAGGGGAGCTGACTTGTGAGGATGATTAAAGGAATTAGGGACAAATCCCTGGTAACTGGAGTTAAACTAGAGTAAAGGAGTTTGCTCTGAGGAGTTTGCCTGTAACTTGTGCAGTGGGATTGGAAGGGCAGTGGTAGGAGAGACAATACTCACCTACAAAATGTCATGGATGACTCCTTGGAGGGTCTCTTGCCAAAGACACCCTGGAAGTCAATAGCACCTCACCTGCATTTTTGCCTTCTAAAAGTGCTTTTCTGTGGTTTAATCCTAAATACATATAGTGCATGTTTCAAAGGATGTAAATTCCAGAAAGCAAGGAATCGTCTGCAGTTCTATAGAAACAGCAAGTACTTATAAATAGGAAAAGGAAATAGAAGTGGGGAATATAACACTGCTCTAGAGTGCAGGCTGGGCATTCAAGAGCAGACTTCAGCCTCTTCTAAAAACATAAATTTGTCTGCGTTTTATACGTCCTGGTTGATGTGTCTATATAAAATAATGTCTTTCCTGCATCTGTACTTCTAGATCTAGAAGCAAATCTGCAGCCACTTTCAGAGCCTGCTTTTTTTTTTTACTTCAAACTATTGAGGCTTGAGTTTTGAAATCTTTGGATTGTTAGCTAAGCTGTTGTTCTGCATAGGTAAAGGCATGAACTTTTTTGTCTGTAGTCAAGATTAGTTTGTGTTGGAATCAAATCAGTGTTTTAGCGTGGTATGTTTTTCAGAGAGAGAGTGGAGTACACAGATTTGAGTGAACTTAAGTAAATCTAAAGGTAATCAGATCTGAAGACATTTTGTGTCAGCTTCTTAGGATAATTAATTAGCTAACTTCAAAGGCCCACTCTGCATAGTGGATAAACAGATGTATGTTTGGACTTGGGAACACAAGTCTCCCTGAGCCAAATCAGTTGTGACCATCAAAAAAGCACTTAAAATCAGTAACTGTTGATGCTGAGGTTTCTTTTTCTTAAAAGGTTTTAAGAATTATCTGGCCTTTGAGGGTAGGAGAGCACATATGTGAAAGAGATCAGCCCCATGGATGGAGCTGTGACAACAGGCAGCATATGAAGTTGTTTGCTTCTCTTTGCAGTGCATCCACAGGGACCTGGCTGCTCGTAATATCCTCTTGTCAGACAATAACGTGGTCAAAATCTGTGATTTTGGCTTGGCTCGAGACATCTACAAGGACCCAGATTACGTCAGGAAAGGAGATGTAAGTTTCAGATTCTCTATTTGAGAGAAAATTAATACGAAGTCAGGACTTTGTATTAATTTTAATTATTTGTATTAATATAATTTGTATTTGATATAATTTGTATTAATTTTAATTAATTTCTTTATTTTTTCACCTTAAACGGGTTTGTGGAAACTCAGTGTTCTGCTGAATTGTGATATCTTTTTGTTTATGGAAATGCTTTCAGGCCAGACTACCCCTAAAATGGATGGCACCAGAAACCATTTTTGATAGAGTATATACCATTCAGAGTGATGTATGGTCCTTTGGAGTTCTCCTGTGGGAAATATTTTCCTTAGGTGAGTCACTTTAATTCTACTGAGCCGCCTTAAATTTTAAACAACAGGGTCTGAAGAAAACAGTCAAAGTGTTCTTGGATGCTTTTTAGCATTTTTTTTTACTTCTTGAAAATTTCCTGTTTATTTTCTCCACCAAAAGACAATACTTAGATTTCCTTAAAAATGCAGATGTGGGAACAAGGACTTGAAATGCTGCTTCATACAATTTCAGTATGTGATTATGTGACTCATTTAGTCAATCAGTTGCCATTGCTATCATAAACATAAATTGTTTGCACATCCCAATATACCAAATTACCTTATTAACTCAGGCTATAGCAAATTATTTGTTTGAAAATTAATCCCAGAATTAAGAGTCTAATACACTGAAATTACCATTGCTCTCCTTTTAGGTGCGTCGCCATACCCTGGAGTAAAAATTGATGAGGAATTTTGCAGAAGATTGAAAGAAGGAACAAGAATGAGAGCACCAGACTATACAACACCAGAAATGTGAGAAACTGTTCTTCCAGCTGCCCACGTTTACCCCACAATAATAGCAGGTGTTTGAGCAAGACCTAAGTGCTGGGTTTTTTTATGCTGATATTTAAATGGCCTTTGTCCTTCTAGGTACCAAACAATGCTGGATTGCTGGCACGGAGATCCTAAGCAGAGACCGACTTTTTCAGACCTGGTGGAGCACCTGGGAAATTTACTGCAAGCCAACGTCCGTCAGGTACATGAAATGTTTTCTCTGGCTGCTAAAACAACCAGCTGAACCCTGCCTGTCCTGACAGGCACCACAAAATCCCATGGCTGGGTACTGTCGGCTGGAGCCATTAGAGAGCCTGGACTCCTTCCACCGCTGCAATTTTTGACCAGCAGTTGGAGCAACTTGCAGAGAGGAATGACTTGGAAAGGAAAGATTGCAGGGGTCTGCTGTGGGAACCAAAAGCCACCTTGCCCTGCCACCAAGGGCTTCCCATGACACCACTGCTCTGGTGACTTAGCTGTCTTGCTGGGGAGTTGGCACAGGCTCAATTCCCTGCTCTGCTGCCTACATACTACAGAGGCATTTTGTCAGGTAGCTCCTGTTGATCTTACTGTGCCAAAGATAGATATCAGCATATGTGAGAATGTGGGATGCAGTGTTTTTAATGACTCTTCTAGAAGACTGGGATACAGGCGTTTTGCTGCCTGTCAGCAGCTCCATGCAGTTAAGTGTATTAAGACTTGTCCAGTGTACAGGCACTGTGGTAAGAGAGCCCACTGCTTCAAGGTGGGCTTCCTCCCTCCTAGGTTCTCCATCCCGTGGCTCCCTTTTCATGCACCACAAATGTGACAAGGTGAGGGCACTAGCTGTGAGCTCTTGGATGAAGAAGGCTGGATTTTACCACATGCTTTCCTATTAGACTAATTCTCCCTTTCCAGCCTATTGGCAGTGATGGGAATTACCTGTCCTTGCAAAGTGTTATCTCTTCTCTAGATACCAAAACAGAAAGGATAGAATTTGTTCACATTCCTACAGAGCAGCTTGAATCTTCTGTGTCACAGAACCGCAGAATGGCTGAGGTTGGAAGAGACCTCTGGAGCAAATCCTTGCTCAGGCACCTGAAGCTGGTTGCCCAGGATCATATCCAGGTGGATTTTTAATATCTCCAAGGATGGAGACTTCACGGCCTCTCTGGGCAACCTGTGCTAGTACTTGGCCACTCTCACAGTAAAAAACATTTCCTTGTGTGTTCAGGACATACTTTATGTATATAACCTAATGCCGTTGGATTACTAATGATTTAGACTCTTGTCATAAACTGTAGTGTACTGTGACAAACATGATTTACTGTCTGGTGACTAATAACTAATTATACGTGTGTCATACTGTAGTCCAAAAGGGATACATGAAAAAAATTAGAAAAGAGAGGGAACATACAAAATTGTTTCTTACGGGACTGTGAATAGGTATGCAGTATCGAAATATGCATAACCCATTTTTTTCTCTTCATACTTCAGAGCAGAAATGTAAACAAGTGGAAAAATTGTTTAACAATATTATTGTTGTCATTCACATCGTTAGATGCCAAAGTATTGATAGAAAACTTCCTTTTTTGCTATCTCAATTTAATTATTTTTTTCATTTACTTTTTGTACTTAATTTAGGCTTTATGATTCATATGCTGTAGTCCAACTCAATCTCACTTTCAGTTTAAAGTTGTTTTTGTTCTTTTTACCCTCAGGATCATGTTCGTTGTGTCATTGCAATTCAAACATTACTGAAATTTATTTTTTATTTCAAAGACATCAAGAAAAAGTTCAATTTATGCACAATGTTAAAGTATGCCATATATAAACCTGATTGAAATTGAAAACTATTGGCAGTGGCTCTTGGCAAATTTCCCTCTTTTAATGAGGCCGCTCATGTGAGGCTGGTATCATGCTCATAGCTTAATAAAACAACCGAGGTAGCTCTGTTGAATTGATGCATTTTCCACGTATATATGTGTAGCTGTTTATATCTGTGTATCTCGGTAGCCTTATTTATTTTTTGTGTTTTTTCACTATATTCTACAGGATGGTAAAGACTACATTGTCCTTCCTTTGTCAGTATCGCTGAATATGGAAGAGGATTCGGGTCTCTCTCTCCCAACTTCACCTGCTTCCTGTAGGGAGGAAGAGGAAGTCTGTGATCCTAAATTCCATTATGACAACACAGCAGGAATTAGGTATTTTATATGGTGGACATCCTACTGGGGCCCCCAAGCAGGTTTTGTTCATGCTGGGGGCAGGGAAAATGAAAGGAAGAGACTTCAGCTGCCTGATCCATATTTAACCTCCTCCATAGGGATAAGAATGAATCTGTAGAGTTTTTGTAGGCAAAAACTAGTTTCTTAGCTCCTCAAATGCTAGTGGTTGTTTTTAATTTTATTTTGCTACCCTTTAAAGATCTGGTATTCATATAAAAAAAGCAAACACAGGAGTATTTGTTAATTAGTTTTTATGGACCAGAACTAATACAAAGTTTTACCAGTCCAATGCAGTTGTGTTCACTCTCTTGTATTGCAGCTCCCCAAAATATGAATGGTAATAGATCTATCATTAAGAACCTTTCTGGCATTTCCCCTCCTAAAGAGAAATGTTGGTAGATAGACCATGAATTGATAGCCAAGGGGAATGTGACCTAAATAGTGTTGTCACTGGCTTTTGTCCACTGCTTGCTTCTGGTGGGCTGCTGGGGCATTCATGATGGACAGTAGTGGTAGGTGCTGTTGGGTATCATTGCAGAGGTTACTTCCCTGGTAGGAAGTCTGTAGTAATGCACTTAAGCAGGGCTTATGTTGGAGCTTGTGAGGATCTCAAGCCCAGGATGTAAGGGGGAAAGGCATTTTCTCATCCAGTGCTGCCTAAGATCAAATTCAGCCACTTTGATGATAGGGAGTCCTGGGTTGCTTGCTGGAATCTCAGAAGGAGAAGGAAGGAAATGGATCCAACCATCAGGGCAGAGATGGACTCTGTAGGCAGATTTCACATGGTTTCCACAAAGTGAAGCCCTCTCCCTCACTGCTTTTGCTATATCCTCCAAAGACAGAGTTCCCAATGATTTTGTGTACTGCAGGGTGGCATTTTTAGATGGTCCTGGGTAAGACTAGGTAGGCACAATGCATTTCACACAACAGTTGAAATGATGGTTCTAGAGCTGAACTCTCAACCCTATGTTTTAGTAGTGGGGCAGTACAAAATATAAATAGTTAAAAGACAAAAGAACGTGATTTAACACATCACACTTATTTTCCGCTTCTAATACTTCCTATATGGCTTTTCCTGGTCACCACTTCCTGTTATGAACAAAAGTAAAACCTCTCCATCAACTTTTTAAAGAGACTTTGAACCTCTTTTCTCTTGTCTTACGGTGTGACAGGGTTGTGAGAAAGCACTTACGGACACCATGCTAGGGGAGGCAAAGTGGGGAGCTTAAGACATGCTTAGGAGCTTTATTCTTCTCTTCTGATAGCTGAAAATGATTTTGGAGGCATGGATCTTGCTGTACACATAGTGGAAAAGATTGATCTGTTCAGTAATGTCTTTTTCCCTCTTCATAATAGTATTATGAGGAGAGGCTTATAAATATATTTAAATCAAAGCTGGAGGAGGAAAATCAAGCACAGGGAAAACACAGAGAATATTAAAGAATATTTAGGTGGCTGAGGTAAACTAAAATCAGCAGGACCTCCTAACATCTGCTGTCTTTGGCTTAGGAAATAGATATGCAATTGTCAGTAAGAACAGCCTGGTGAGGTAAATACAACACCTTTTTGGAGAAAGAACAGAAAATGAGCAACCCTTAAACCAGGTTAACTTGAATCCTAGGAACAATCCTGGAATAAATAATCAGATGAATAATGGTAAATGCGGACAGGAAAATGAAGTAAGTAAAAATGGCCAGTATGGGTTTGTCAAGAGCAAATCAAGTTAAACAAATCTAAGTTTCATTTTTAGAGAGAATAATTGGTCTGGTGGATAGCAAGGAAGATGGATTTTGAAATTCTGTTGGGATTTTTTGGCCCTTTTTTAATGGGACAGTCTGTTTCAAAATGCAGACACGTCAGGAAATACCGTCAGGATGTCAGCTGAGCCCTCACTGTGACCAGGCAGGAGTCAGACTCTTTGTGTGGCCTCTCTGCCTGCACACTATTTCAGGTTCTGTTTGCACAGTATCTTAGATTAACCAGGAGGGTCTCGTTCATTATAGCCCACATGGAAAATACAGGCTGACTCTTCTCTGGGCTGAGCTGAGGCAGGACTCCCATACTTGGGAGGCTGTTCAGATCATGAGGCTGGGATTCCCAGTCCTCACCAACCTGGTAACACTAGTCCTGGCCATGCAGTTCTGTGCCTGTGTGGACAATTAAATGCAAGCACACAGGGAGCTTTCAGACTACGAAGTAAAGTTGTGGAATTAACTTCTTATCATTCAAGGTCAGATAGTCCAGGGGTTAACTAGATTGTCCATTAGGTATTTTTGATCCTGGCAGGGTTAAGTGGGAAGTGGATTAGATACCATTGCAGAGTAACAGAAGCAGAAGCCATGATCAGTGCAAAGATCTTGAAATAACTGGTTTTATTAGGTCTAGAAAGAGAAAATGGAGAGGAAACATAGGAACAGTTTTCAGTATATGAAAACTTGCTCAAAAGAGGATGCAAATTAATTATTCTGTGTGTCCAGCGATGGAACAAATTTTATTTGCAGCAAATACTTGGGTTTATTTGAAAAATGTTCTAAAGTGTGATTGAGCACCTGAGCAGGCTACACAGGGAACGTGTAAAGTCCCCATCTGTTCAAATAGATGTCTGTTGGAGATTGGCAGGGCTCAGCGTAGCTCTGCTCAAAGCTGGGAAATGGAATGAATGATGCTCCTCCTTGCCTCCAGCTTTGCACTTCAAGTGAATGCAGGTTTCTTTTCTAACTTTATGGCTTGTTCTTCATTAGCTGTTAGGAACATAAATTTGTCCTATTTAACTGGGTCATCATCAGTTTTATTCCATATCTACTTAGACAGAAAGCTGAGGGTAGCTGGTTTGTTTGTTGTACTAGTATCTCCATGAAAGTCAATTTTATTTTTTTGCCAATATTTTTAATGGATGTCATCCTGACCAGAGGGCTTCTTTTGGAGGAGAGCCTTCAAGAGAGATGTAGCACTCCCTGTCCTGATCCCCACGGTTTAAGGGCAGCAGTCTGCTGAGTCTGCTGTTGTTGTCTTAGGTCCAGCCAGGGGTCTCAGAAGTGCAGTCCAAAGGAAGAGACACGTCTGTCCTCCAGGTTTCTCTGTTTATTATACTTCTAAGTGAAGCTTGCAGGAAGTGAAGCTCTCCAGTGTAACTGAGGAAAGGAGCTGTTTTCTCAAAGCCATTTCTTAGAATTTGCTCAGAGATCAAGGTTGTCAGGAGCAGAAGGTCAGAAACATACCACTTTCTAGGCTGTTCATCCATTTCAATAGATGGATATTTTGAGGTTTGCATAATATGTTTTGACAAAAGGATTGAGTTCTCTGCAGAGAGATGAAAGGATTCTGATATCATTGTCCTGTTTGCAGCCAAGTTGTGGATAGTGGACACAAAACTTTTTGTGTTTTGTTTTCTTTTCAGTCAGTACCGACAAGGTAGCAAAAGAAAAAGTCGCCCTGTGAGTGTGAAAACATTTGAAGATGTCCCATTGGTAACCACTGTAAAAGTTGTTCAGGAGGTGAGTTTGTCTGGTTTTTGTGTGTCTTTTCCTTCTCTTGATGTCTTTTTTAGTGTGGTTTTTTGTTTGTTTGTTTGGTTTTTGCTTGTTTTGTTTTAATTCCTTTTACTTTAATGCATTTCTAATACCTTTGTAGGAAAACCAGACAGATAGTGGGATGGTTCTTGCATCTGAAGAGCTGAAGACATTGGAAGAGAGCGATCAACAAGTGAAAATACCCTTCAGGTAAGGCTCAGGCTGCATGTAAGATTGAGTATGATCTTTTCCTTGCGGTATGTCAGAAGACTGATTGGTTTGTAACATTTTTTAGAAGATAAAATATTTTCTTACTGTATTTTTAAAAACACAAAGGAAAATTGTGCACTGCATGCTTGCCTATGGTACCAGGAGAGAAGAGGTAATGCAGCTGTTGGAAGCACCAACAGGCACTGCAGAAAGGACTTGTATTTGTCAACTGCAAAAGCATCAATCACCCCTCAAATCTCACCCCTCATTGTGAGCCAAAGCACACAATTGAGCGTATTTGTGATGGCCTGTCTGCAATGACAAAGAGCTCTTTTTTTTTTTTTCTTCTTTTCTTTCTAAAGCTGACTCTTGACTTTTCAAGATGTATCTGGGTGTATTTTCAGAGCATTGTACAGGGGTTTCATTGTGCACTTCACAGGAAGCACAGTGGTATTCATGGAGCTGAAATCTCACATATGCTTTCTGAGAGCTTGTCAGGAATTATTTTTCCCAGGACAACTTCAGTGTAAACAAAGGTGTACTGCAGTGATGACTGCACCACAGCTGAAATGTGTGAGGCCTCTCAAATTTTTATCTCCATTTCATCTGCAGTCTCAATCTAACTACTCGTATCATCACAAAATTAAATATCTTTTCCATGTGTTAGTGAAGTTAGGGCATATAAAAAGGTCTCTCCTTGTAATCAAATGCATGTTTAAAAAGGCTTTAAGCCAGTTTTGCCAAGTGCACCATTTTGCTTTGGCTGTTGCTGTGATGTAAAGCAGCTGCAGGCAGGAATCTCCCACCTGCCCTCCCAAAGACGTTCTCCACATCTCTCTCAGTTCATTTCTGCTTGTTTTTCACAGCACGCTGATGCCCAGCAAGAGTAATGAATCTGTCATGTCTGAAACCTCCAACCAGACAAGTGGGTACCAGTCAGGGTACCACTCAGATGACATGGACACCACCGTCTACTCCAGTGAGGAGACTGAACTCTTGTGTGCCCAGGAGGCCTCACCCCCGCTCTGCCGCCCACACGGGCTGGCCTACGATGGCACCGTGCCCCTCGCCTCCCCCCCACTCTAGGGCAATGCCAGCAGCTCCGGGTCCCCCGGGATGGTGCCTTCCTTGTCTGGACTGGTGGTATTCAGGTTTAATGTATAGAAAGACTGCATCTATGTGACTAAGAAAAGATGTTTATTTTCATGAAGAGGATGCAGAAGCATGTGGCATCAAAACTGCGCCGTGCCAGGCTGTGGGACACTTTTCTTGAGAGATGCTGGCAGCTGAGGGTGCAAAGTCCTGGCTGCAGTGTGTGGGTGCTGTGCCAACCTGATGGCAGAGGCAGTGTAGTGGCCTTTGGGACCCCAGTGACATGCCGAGCATGTCTGATGTAGGCGATGGCACAACGTTCAACTTAACTGTTTCTGGTTGTACGAAATAATGGCACAGCCCTGCTTTTTTTTTTTTTTCTTTTTTTTTCTTGTTTTTTGCCTTGTGACTGGACTCCAGGAAGGAAACAGCACGGCACTGGTTTCTTGTTTCTCAGAGTTACCCCTTGCTTGCACCTCGACAAACAAAAAAAGGAACATCCAGCTCAAGGCTCTGGCACTCACCGATGGCCTGACACTAAACATAGGCTGGACTAAATATAGGTGCTGGTGATGGTCTCTGTCCTTGGCAGAGAAGAAAAGTTGCTGTACCAGACCTCATGAGCTGCATTTCCTTGGAAGACTTCCCCTGTGAGGCTGGTTAGTAAGGAGGAGGCAGAGGGCTGAGCCAAGTGATGGGACATGGGTGCTGGGGGTGTGCATAACCCCTGGGGGCAGCCTCAGGGTGGCTCTGCCCCCTATTCACCCTGGCACCCTTGGCCAAGCAGTGCACCTGCCTGCTTCTGAGCTAGCCTGAAACAGCTGTGGAAAATGCCCCTGGCTTTGAATCACCTCTGGGGCAGCCTCTACAACTGGTAGAAAGGACAATGTAATCTACCTTAGGACTGTAGGGAGCCCTGTGGTCCTGATGCTTCCTACAGGCACCCTACCTTCTCATCTCATCCCCACTCCCTCATGTATGTCTGACTTCTTCACTTTGCAAACTCCAAGTCTGTTTGCACCAGCAGAGATCTTGGTTTATGTAGTCTTGGGAATCCGTGGCTGGTTTCATGGCAGCTCTGATCTTTTCTGAGTGATAAGATTGTGACTAATTATTGGACACCTTCTTACATGTGCTCTTGTAGTCCCAGAGCTCTATTGATAGACACAATACAGGCTACAAGATTTTAAAATGTAAAGCTATTTCTACTGAGTTCTTTTTTGTATTTTTATAAAGTGGTTTTTTTTTTTTTGGTTTGTACTTACTATAATGTCAAATGCTGGGAACCATGAATATAAGGCATATACAGTATTTATAGTCTCTTTATGTAGAAATAAATGTAATATATTAAAATATAAATATATATTATATAATGGATATTGTAACATTCATATTTTGTATTGGTGTTCTGTGGCATTACAAGGGTCACAAAAATTTTAAAAGCTAAAACTTTGTAACTTTTCACTTTATTAAAAGGGACTGGAAATTTAGAGGTAGGGGCTACAAGTAGATCTGTTTGCTTTTCTTCCATGTAGTTTCATATATCCTGTCTGTTGACAGGGAAGTTTATCAAGTGCTACTTATTTCAAGTGCCATTTAATTAATCTAGTTATTTATACCATGGTCCAAGTCTATGAACATTTTTGTGACTACCTATAGTAAAGAAACTTCAGAGTTTTTTAGCAGTTGGCAATAAATGGCTTTAGAGAAATTGGGTAGAGGTATAGACTGCTTGGACAGACTGAATCTTCTCTGAAAGAGTTCATTATGGTCAGTTAGGGAATAGCTGATCTAATTGTATTTTGGCTTTTGCCTGGCTTTGAGTTGTTTCCCTTAAAGCCTTATTAAGCTTTTCCAATTTGTGTTTCTTCCGTCTCACTCCTTATGGCTGCAATGCTGTTCCTCCTCTTGTGTAGCAACATCTTCCATTATTTTAAATCTGTACTTAAAGCTTGCACCTTCTCACTCAGTTGTCCACTTTTTGACTTTCTCTTCTGCACCATGTAGGCCTTCATTCTCAGTGCAAGGCTGGCCACTGTTGGGGTATCAGGACTCAAAGAATCGTAACAACTTATGCTAAAAAAAGTGCAAGGGAAGTTAAAGCACAAACTGCAAATTTAATTCAACTTCTCTTCATTGCAGTTAGAAGTGGGACCTTCATGGGCTACTGTATTGTGGGAGCACTAGTTTAGGAGGTGGGAGATCTCTCTGTTAAAATCTTCTCAGGCTGAAGATGGGATTAATACCTACCACACACTATGTGCATGCACCAACTACAAGGCTGTGGACTGTCAAACTTCAAGTGTTTCTCTATTCATCTCCCTGAATCCAAAGTATTTTACAGCCAGGAAAGCAGTGGCTGGGAGGTCAGGTAGAAAAATAAGGGAGAGGCTTCCTGGGTCTGCTGTAAGGGCTTCTAGGAAGGACTTGTATTTTCATGTATATATTTAACATTTATCTTGCTTCTCAGGCATGAGTCTAGCCTGTAGAGTATACTCAACAGAGCTACATTCTTTAACATCCCCCTCCCCAGAATTCTTTAACATCTTCAATGAAAATTGTCTTCTACGTATTATTATACTATGGACATAAAATGCTGACACTGGCAGAAGCTCAGTGGGTACCCAGCTGAGCTGCATGTTGGAGAGTGGAGACGTTGATCTCATTGATGTCTATCTGCCCTAGATCTGGAGCTCCCCAAGGTTTGGGATGTTTGATTTAGACATCTAAATTTTGTAGGTTTATTTCCTCTACAGCTTGGGATAATACATGTTATATACCACATACATGTAGTCAGATTCTTCCCTGTGTGTAGTACCTCTAAAACATCCATCGTAATACAGACTGATTAAGTTGCAATATAGCCATTTCAGTTAATGAGTTTTCTCATTTATAATCCTTGTCAGTTAATTAAATTCTCTTGTGGGTCTGAATAATTTTAAACATGCCTGGAAAACTTGGGAACTAGCACACACCTGCTTTAGGAAAGGAAATTAGCTCCTTTAAAAAAAATTACATATACTCAGTTTCAGGAGCAAGCAAAGTTTCTATAAATGTGTTGATATATTTGGCACCCTGTAACACAATTCTTTTGTTAGACCATGGCCGTTACGTCCTTAAAAACACCTGGACTTTCTGTTGTATTCTGAATACAGCACGTTCAGCTAAACCCCAGTCAGGCTACATGTGTCTTGGTAGATGTTTTAAATTAAAAAAATGGGTATTTTCAATGAAATGACAGACGTGTAATGCACAGTTTTGCAAATGCCTTGCAAACCAGTCCTGGCTTTATCTCTGTTCTCCAGCCATGCAATGAAATGTCAGTATTTGGATCCACATCCTTATCCATGAAATGCATGGGAGATTCCAGCCTGTTATTTGAGCCCAATGAGCTGCAAACAGAGAGGACACTTGTGAGATTAGGGATCCAAACATATCACTGTGAGCAGCTGGGTAGGAGTGTGGAGAAGTGGTGATGGCATTGACGACTCTTGTTTGGACGAACTGCCAGAATAAATTGGGAGTTGCTGGTGGATTTGGATGTGGGGAATCAAGCACAGCCATGCCTGAAATAAGCAGATTTGAGGCTTGAAGATGGCTCATGTCAGCTCTTATCAATGTAAACACAGCCCGTCTGAAGAGTTCAGGGGCATTCAAGCATGGTAGCTAGGTCTACCTCCCTGCAAAATACACTGTAAAATGTATCTCATTCTTTGCGTGGAAGTGTCTTGGCAAATCCAGTCCTTGCCTAAACTTTTCTTATTAATGCATCTCCAATCACAAGCAGTTCTATTTCATGCAAGCATAAAAACACTCAGCTGAAGGTGTTATGATGATGTCTCCATGTCTTCTTCTGGTGTGTTCATTCCCAAGCACCATGCTTTTGGGGACTTTTGGGATGGAGTGCTCATTAATTTTAAAAGCAAGTGTGACTAAAAAAGACTGCAATCACAGAGCCATTGAAATTTGGAACAGAAATTTCATGCTAATTGCTTCTCTTTTTTGGTGGGTCTAAGGCTGGAAAACATAGTTGGGTATCATGGATAGCCTCCAGATTTAAAACTGGAATTTGCTATTTGTATGTGAAACGTTCCCAAAGTGTGAATCATCTGTGGTTTCCCCTCATCGCTGATACTTGAGTACACACCCTGCGTTACCTCGCAGTATGGGACCTCACAGAGCAACAGCAAGGGCAAAGAAAACAAAGTTAACGTTTGTTCTTCCTAATTGACAAATTTATTAGCAACAGAAGTTGACCAACAAAGACCTTTTCTTTGGACTTCAGCCCTGGGTTTTCATTCTGCCTGGCTGAGCGTTGCATTCTGTGTCATAATATATGTCCTCAGCTCCTCAACCCCTGACATTAGGGCTGATTAAGTCCCAGAAGGTCATTGGGAAACATAGCAGGAGCTCGTAACATATGGTGCTGATAAACATCTTGGCATCAGAGATAAGGAGCTGGTCAATGTAATCTTAGGAAGCTCAGGTTTTGTTACCATAGAACTATACAATGTAAAGCCTAATCCCTACACAGATTTAATTAGCTGTTAAATGTATCAGGTTCATGATGAAGGGTGTTCTGGTTACCTAGATGTTACTCACTGACTGCCACCAGTTGGTTCAAATGTGAGATATCTCTGCCTTGCAGCTTGTTAGGATGACATGTTACAGTGAATGATGGCTGCTCTGTAAATTGGAGGTGTGGGGGGTTGGGGGGTGGGTGGTAGTGCTGAATTCAGTTTCCAGATCCGGCTGTAGTGTCAGGCACAGCCTCTAGTGCCAGGAAAAATGTCAGTGCCATGTGGTTTTCTAAGTCTTGGTCAGAAAAGGGCTTTCTTAAAAGGTGGAATATATGAACTGAGGTTTAATTTTTTTTTCCAGGAGAGCTGAAGCTGTTCGGCATTCCACCAAGCCGTTTCCCTGGGCTCCATGCTGCTCTCTCTTTCAGTATAGTCGTAGAATAATAGAATCATAAAATAATTTTGGTTGGAAAAGACCTTTGAGATCATCAAGTTCCACTGTTAACCTAGCACTGCCAAGCCCACCACTAAACCATGTCCCTGAGCACCATATCTACGCATCTTTTAAATGCCTCCAGGGATGGTGACTCCACCACTTCCCTGGGCAGCCTGTTCCAGTGCCTGACAACCCTTTCAGTGAAGAAATTTTTCTTAATATCCAACCTAAACCTCCCCTGGCACAACTTGAGGCCATTTCCTCTTGTTCTGTTGTTTGTTGCTTGGGAGAAGAGACCGACACCCACCTCGCTACAACTTTCATCACTTCTAGTCATGCTAAGTGGCATGATTAGCAGTGGTTTCACAAAAGCCAGTGGAAATGTAGCTGCTTCCAGTTTCATTTCTCTCTGTTTTTCACACTACAAAAGCCTGACTGCATCCCATGGTAGATAGACATAAGAGAGTTTTCATCCTGTTAGGCTGAGCAGCATCACCAGTGAGGGTTCAGCAGCCTGGGCTTCTGCTTGGAACAGTGTCACCCATTCATAGTGGGGCACACAGCAAGGCCCATGCTGCTGGCACCAAGCTCACTAACAGAAAGCCAGCTGCAGGATAACCTCCATATGTAGCACGCCTTCAACTGCAGTGCATCCACATTAAGGAATAACCACGGGGATACAAGTCATGTTTGGTTACTGGGGTGTCTTGCACTTCTAGGTGGACTGCACTAACCTGTGTCATGTACCGCAGTGGCAGAGATTATCTGCGATGTTTCATTTGTTTGGTTTCAGAATGTCATTCCTACAATCTATTCCCAGACTTGGCTGAAGTTGGAGATTGCAGTTAATTTTCCACCACTTGTTCTTGGTGTACCAGATCGCAAGTCTGTGGACCCCATTTAACCCCACAGCTGATGAGGACCACTGGGCAGCGGTGGGTTTGGGACTCACGCTGTTCCTGGACTTGGCAGTACTGCATTGGCATGGAGCAGGGGAGACAAGCAAAGGGCTGAAAGAATGTTTCAATAATTCTATATGTCCTTTTCAAATGTACATAGGTCCTCATACTGGAGAGCAAAAGGACTGAGGAACAGCAGAAGGGTTTTACTCATTACAGCCCATCAGGTTGCACTGTAGGACTGGCAGACCAGCATTGCTCACTGCTGATCACCTGAAGACTGCTTTGCAGGGCATGCTTCATGCAGAAAGAGGGTCCTTTTATCCCTGAAGTTTTCTAGGGTGTCACTTGCAGTCTTGCAGAGTACGCTGTTTCTTACTCTGTTCAGCATATTCAGGCTGTGGTTTAGGAGCTGATCAGTTGAGCAAGGCATTTGAACCAGCAATGGGCCCTTATATTTAATATTCTTTAATGGATTTTCCACTTACTGTTTGGACCCATGTAAGAAGCCTTAGCATCTGAGACATCCTGCAGCAAGGACTTCTTGAATGCAGATTTTCGCTTAATGGCCCCAGGTATTTCCCAGTACACCGACCAAATATTCCCTACTCATTTTCTGTGTTATTTAGGATTTTATGGATGCTATCTCTTTGTTCATTCCCTTTTGAGCCAGACTATTCCTGGCCCATAGTAAAATGTGTTTACCTCTCCCCAAACCTGTAAATAGGGCCCCTTGGTGAGAAGGTGACATCTGCTTGGCACAATTCCCAAGCAGGTCTCCACAAGATACCCAGCTTCCTTCAGGAGGAAGGAGAGTGTGGGACAACTAGCAGAGGACAGAGTTATGTCAACCCATTGGCGCGATGGATGGACCGCAGCATCGGCAAACAGTCAACGCCAAGATTGGACTTTGCTGGCACCTCCTCAGGGTGGCTATTTTTGGCCAGTGGAATGTTTCCAAGGGTTGGGCTGGACATGTCTCCCATGTGCAGCGTTGCTCTGTTCCCAGGCTGTTTGTGCTGGCTCCTGCCTGGCTGCGAGGAGGGATAAGATGCAGAAGGCAGAGGCTGTATGGCTCAAACACAGCACAAACAGGGGCACCATTTACCACTGCACGCCAGCAGAACAGAGTGAAAGCAGGGCCTATGTTATCAGTTACTTACTGAGTTAAGACTTGGGGGTATAAAAACTCTCTTTAAACTCTGGGTAAGACCCATAAATGGAGCCCTTAGGAGATGGCTTCACAAGTGAAACTTTCTGGGTGCACTTATATGTAGTTTTAAATTACAATCACAAAGACATCTTTCTATTCTCTGATAAATGTCTTGAACTGGCAAAAACTATTTAACATTACAGTTTAGTTAAGTACTAAAACAGCAGGGAATTTGCAGATAAAGCAATACAATTATTAATGTATGACTCGGTAATGCTATCAAAACAATGGCTTTAGGCATTTCAAGCCTGCTTTCAGGCTAATGTCACTAATTTTTCTGGAGGATTATTAAGTTTTATTAGCAATTTGCATCTCAATATAATTTTATGGATATTAGAGAAATCAATATTGTATAATGTAGGGTCCCTTAATGGCTATACAGTTTGTTGAGCCTGTTCTGGGACCAGCTTTGAAATCAATTTAAGGAGAAATCTTTATAATTCTGCTGGAATTGGGCTTTGCATGATGAGATAGATGCCTTAGACTTTGAAGAGAAGATTGCAAAATCTGTCCTCAGTCTTGAACCTTTGCATACAAGTGACAGTTTTACAAGTAGACTACAGAAGATCATCCCTGTATGTTTAAACATCTTCTCCCCCATTCTGATTTCTAAACGTCATTAAAATTCCTGGCCACTACATAGCTTTCAAGCAAAATGATATATACATATAAATATGTTTATTCAAATCACCATGCTGCAACATCTTTGTTACTGCAAAAATTCACCTATTTAAGGTGAACTCTCTGCCACAGAAGTGTATATGACAGATTTCTCATCTGAATTGACGAAGTACCTTTTCTTTTTCATTATATAGTGTGGTTTTTTTTCCTTTTTAAGAGCATTTCCTTAGGTCTGGGAATATGGCAGTTTATCAGAGCTTAAATATTGTGATTTTATTTCATGTAAGAAGCATAAGGTGCATCTCAGGCAGCTTTTGTTTCATGAGCTATACTTGCAGTATATATACTTTTAGTATAGCTTAGCCCAGTGTTTCTCTGATACTTACCCTGACATAAGGTGGCAACATGACCAGAAGAAACTGCCCTACCTTTCCTCAGGACCCTCAGGCTTAACTCTTGTGCTATGCTGCATGCTTCTTTTTGTGCCAGCAAAGTAGCTGCCTGACAAGGGAGTAAATCCAGTCAAAGGACAGAGCTGACTGAAAACAATTTGGGGTTTTTTGTTTGTTTGCTTGGTTTTCTCAGGCTACTTTGAACTCACCTAAGTCCCAGGGTACAGTTTGCTAAGCCCCCAGCTACAAAGGGATGTGGCAGCCACAGGAGGATTAGGGGTGGATGCTGACAGTGGTGGAGAGGCACAGCATCCTTCCTTCCTCCAGCTGGCACCACTTGTGAAACTAAAGGTGTTGTGGCCTTTTCCAGAAGCAGAATGGTGTATCTGTGCAGCTGTAAGCAGGTACCAGCAAAGCATCACAGGGGAAGAGAGACCCACTGCTCCATCCAGAGTGTTTATTGAAATGGCAAGAAGGGCATCTTATCCTGTCCATGTGTACTGGTTTAGCCTCTTCATTAGCTGAAAGGATTTCAAGTAAACTTGGAGATTCTTCTGCAGATACTTAAAAGTCCTCAGCAAAACAGTTCTCTGCATTTCTTTTACTTGTGTTACAGAGAATACTGGTAACACCTCACTAGCTCCTCACATAAGTTGTAAGTATCTCACAGAAGGATAAGAACTGTAGGGAAAAGCTGTTTTCTGTCTCCCCCAGCACAAGAACTAGTGAGCATCAGCTGAGAGTAACAGGGGACAAGTTCAAAACAAACACAAGAATATACTTTTCATCTGTGCTTGGTGAACCTGTGAAACTCTTTTCCACAAGTTGCCAATATTTCCATCAGTTCAGAAAACTGCAGAGCAAAGTACTGGAAGAAGAAATCATTCAGAGGTACTGAATTTAAAGATGCTCTGAGCTGCAAATTCTGGGAAACTAAGATTGGGTATCTGGGAGAAATTTTCTATGTGCTTTTACTCTCCCTTAGGTTTCCACAATTGACTGCTAGAGCTCCTAGAAGGGTTCTTTGGTATACTGTGGTATGACTCCCCTGAATTTTCATAAGTTAACTTGTAAGATTTTTTAGTTAATTAAATCATCACCTTGACACTAATTCTCTGCAAGAGCTGCAGTTCTCAGGCTGCACGTAAAAGACAGTTTTTTCAACACATGCTGAAACATTCCTGCACTGAGCATCATGTAGGTTACTAAAGGGAATTCTGCTCAAATTGTTCTAAGCTTCTGGTTGGTCCCAAGCCCCTGGAAAATTCATGTGTTCAAAGAGAGAGCAAATGGGCAGTGGATCAGACACCTCAGCTCCCATGAGTGACTGCAGCCTGGGTCTGATGACTCTTCAGTGCCACCGTGTACCAGCTGCACAGCTTATACTTTGTGTCAGCAGCTTGTTGGAGAGTCGTGCAACCTCTGGGTGAGAGGCTTTAGGCCCTGACTTTCAGTCTTTTGGCTGCAAATAAACAATGCGTTCCTGACATTTCAAGTACACAGTCAGAATATCCTCAGCTCCAGCAGGCTGCTGACAAGTTGTGCAGAGGAAATCTACTACAGCCTCAGGAACTGATGGGTTTCCTCTGCATTCTCAACAGATTGACTAGTGCTAAATATATATATCCTGTATATCCACACAATCTTGGCAAAGAAGTCAACCTGTTTACTCTTTTTTTAAGACAGAGAAAAACATAAGGTGAATGTAAAGCAGTAATTAATAAAGGAAATACCAAATCACATTTTTCTTACCACTCCATGCTTCTAGCTCAAAGTTCATTGAAGACTAAATCAGACTGTGCTCAGCAATGCACAGAGAGGGAAACTTCATTATCATCATAGGGAAGCATATGCAGTTAATAATTTTAAAAGGAGTGGAAGCATGGAAGTGCTAAACAACTGCTGAAAGTCCATGAGATTTAACACTGTTTCCTTCAGTGTCTTTGGATGTTCCCTTGCCATATTAACCTTCAAGAGATACTCAGATGTTTTGTCTTTGGGAAAATCTTCAAGAACAAAACGTAGCTAGATAAAGTGAGCTGAGTCCTGAAGGTGCTGGGACTTGCACATCCAAAGCTTCTCTGCAAGCAAATAATTGCCCAGGATTTGAGCTTGAGCAGAAAAGCCCTGTCAGATTTCAAGCTTGGTATTTGGTGTAGCTGGGCACCAGAATTGCTGCAGCTCTGTCAGCCAATGCACAGGACACAGGTGAGAGATCTGGGTCAAAGGATGGTACAAGCTGCATATGTGATGCATAAGGATAAGTAACTTTCACTAGACTGTAACACAGCATTTAACTTGTCTGGCTGCTTCCAAGCTTTCCCATGAGGCTGAAGAAACTGAGCAGACAGCCTGATAAAGCTGTGCTACAGAAAGTCCAGCTCCCTGTTTCAGCTTACACCTCAATGTCTGTCTTTCCAGCAAGTCACTGTCTCACTTTAGTTCTTCTCCCACGTGAGAGATATGGCATTATCTTGTAAACAAGTGTTTTCTGCAAATCCTGCTGTAAGTCTGGGGTGGGGCCCTGGGAACATACAGAAACAGGTTACTTTGCTCTCCCTTTAAAAAGACTCCACCTTAAAAGGTTAAGATTAGCCCCTAAGTGGTAAGTGTTCAAATAGATTTTTCTTGCTTACTCCCTTGCTTCACATACCCACTGACATCTTAACATTTCTGTCATCCTCCCCACTTATTTTAGAGCACAGCTGCATAAACTTAGTATTTCTTTCCTAAATTATTGCTGGGGATAGATGGAGATGCAAGTAAGGCTGTGATTGGTATTGTCAAAGCAGGAGCTAACCAGCCACTGGAAAACAATGTTGACTCTTTTTCTAGGAAAGCAGTAGGGAAAACTCATATTACAGCTGGATTTCTCTAAACTCAGCCCTCCCCAGATAGGGGCATTTAAAAATAAAACTCGCTGGAGAAAGAATATGTTAATATTAACTGAGATTGGAATAAAAGGTTAAAGCAGACAGGTCTGCCCTGTGAGCCTGGAACCAGCAAAGTTGAATTGACTGTGGCTCCTGCTCTCTTGGTCAGGTTTCTTAGGTGCCTGATAAGTCAAAAACTCCATTTGAAGCCTTTGCCCAGCACTGGAGTATATATAAAAAAATAAAATGTAAAACTAATGGATTAAAATGGTCAGTGACTTAAAAAGTTACTGCAGGGGGCAGAAAGAGAGGACTGACAGTGTGATTACATCAAAGTGATTTCCTGCCCGAGGTCATCAAGAACCATCAAAGCAACATTATGCAAGAAGTGCCATATATAACATGCCACAACAATTTAATACCTTTTTTTTTTTTTTTGAGAGTTCAGGGAAAACTTAAGTGTTTGAGCTGAAGTTCCCTGATTTTTGCCATTATTCCCCTTGAGGAATGTCCTTGTACAAAAGGAACTGGGTGAAACTGTCCTCATTGAAATTCAGGAGTGGTTCACCTTTGATTTTAATCCAGCCAAGATTTTACTTACTGCTGTCTCTGCATGATCTCACAAACTGTGCATAGAAACATCACCTTTCACTGGTCTCACAGCTCCTGAAGCCCATGGGACAGTATCTGCGGAAAAAAACAAGAAGGCAAATTAGACAACAATAAGCCGGGCTTCTCCTTACAAAACAGCAGTCCCCTCCCAGAGCAGCTAAAGGAAGCAACAAGCCAGAGGAGGAAGGTAAACTTGGGATCTGAAAGGAAAGAGTCTTTGGTATTTATAAAAGTCAGAGGTTCACACGGAAACTTAGTTACAGCACTGATCGTCTCCAGTCTATTTCAGGACACAACGATCCTTTTCCAGCTATAGTATTTGACTCATTAGTGCTGGAGTATTTCTCCTCTTTTTAACTCTTTGAGTGGAAAACCTTGTACTGATTTGAAACCATATTGACAGCTAGAACATAGAAAGTGAGAGCAGAACACTGAAATTGATTGCCTGAGTAGGAGCAGAGAGAAAACTAAGTCACAACTTCAGCATGTAGTCTGTAAGCAACAGAGCCATTTGACCTATCATGGTCTTCTGTGATTACAAAACTCATGGCATGGAAAAAGAGAAAGGGAAACTGCCTGCAGCAGGCACCATGAAGAAGTGCAAAGAATGCTGATGCATATTACTTTTCAAATGTTAATGTTCTCTGAAGGAACAGCGTGGGCTGCATTTAATGCCTTCTCACAGGATTATGGGATAACTCAGGTTGGAAGGGACTGCAGAAGGTCTCTAGCCTGGTATCCTGCTGAAGCAGAGTCAGAGCTGAGAAAAGCACGCTTTGCCACCCCCTCCAGGTCATTGATAAAGAAATTAAATACCAGAGGTTCCAAGACAGACCCCTGTGGTACCCCACTCATTACCAGCCTCTAGGTGCAGGACCCATTAATCCCCTAAACCAGATTATTAAACCACTTCTTAGCCATGTCGATATCCACCCATCCAGACTGTAATGTTCTAACTCACAAGAATGTTGTAAGCAACAGTCTCAAAATCCTCACTTAAGTCAAGGTAAATTATTTCCACTGCTCTCCTCTCATCCACAAATACAGTTATTTTAACACAGAAGACAATCAAGTTGGTCAGACATGACTTACCGTTGGTAAGTCCATGCTGACTATTCCCAGTCACCTTAATTCCCTTATATGCCCAGAAATATCTTCCAAGAGGATTTGCTTCAAGGTTTTCCCAGAGATCAAAGCAAGACTGACTAGTCTGCAGTTCCATGGGTTGTCTTTTTGGCTTTTTTTGAAGATGTGTGTAGCATTTGCTTTTCTCCAATCATTAGAGAGAGGCCTTTTCCAGTTTCCATGACTTTTCAAAGATGCTAGAGAGGGACCTTGAGATGACAGCAGCCAGTTCTCTCAGCACCTTCAGATGCAGCCTATCTGGCCTCTTGGTGTGACCATCTTTTATTTGATAAACATTTAGGTTCTCTATATTGGTTGTTAGTGCCAGCAACCTGCAGTAGCAGTAACAGTACCAAGAAACTGCTAAATAGGGTGCTAGAATTGGAAAAAAAATACACAAAAGGTTTTCCATTGTGAAAGTAGGTGAGTGAGAATACCTTTTTTTATTATCAGAGAAGTCAAACTAAAGCAAAGGTTGATCACATCCATTTCTTCAAATTAAGAATGAAACCACTACCAAGGCTTCACAATGGTGTGAATCTGTAGTGGCTCTACATTTCAATAAAAACATTTTCATGTGTTTTCACCCCATTTAGTGGTAGGGATAACACTGAAATACTCATCTCTGATAAACATAGTTGAGGTTGTGAAATCTTCCCTTTGTATTTAATAAAATCCATCTTTCTGACACCAGTTGAAGACTTTGCCTATGCACAATGCGTTAGATAAGTCAGTTACTTTTGACATTCATCCCAGTGGACTGTGGCTACAAATTCTGGAGGGACAAGAGCCACTTTAATCCTTTAACCACAGAAAGCTGAGAAAGTTTATAGATGTAGTTGGTCCTCAGGGTTGTGAACTCCTCTGGGAGCTACCACAAGGGTGTAATCTCTTATATTTACTATTAAATATGTCTATAGTATAGTGTATGAGTAAATAAAGGCTCTAGCTGTAGTGATATATAGATGTCAAACTGCAAAGTTAAAGGATCAAACTATATATGATGTCTGACTAAGTTTCTGTTGTTTCTGTCTGGGTGATATATCAACACCAAGGAGTCAATACATCGGTTTAGAAAGGATTCAATACTAAAACATGTGAAAGAGCTATATGCCTCAATTTATGGAAGAGGAAATATGCCTTCTTCTACAGGAGGCATAACTGGGAAGCAAGTGAGATATCCCAGTGAAGATACATATATATGGCCATTTATAACCCACGTGTGAAATATCTCTAGTTTCTGAATGATTCGGGTAGCAGCTCAGGACAAAATGGCTCTTTCCATCCATAGATTACTGTAACAATTAATTCTGGATTATATGTTACTCACTTGCACTAACCATGATTCATGCTTATACTGGCTGCACTGAAAGGTAGGTCTCTGCACCATTTTCACCCTGCTCTTGTGAGATTTCTGCTGCAGTTAGTGCAGAAAGCAGCAGCCAGCCCAGTCAGAGGCCACCATTACATCCTTACGTACATCACACCATTACATAGACCCTACCACCTTTCAGGTTCTGGGATGAGACCAGTTTGTGCAATTTCTTATTTAGATCCTTGGAAAGCTCAGAACAAGTGCCTGGATCCTCAGAAACACTGAGGCTCCCACATCCAATTGAGATCCATACAAAAGACATGTTGGTTTTGATTTGGCCCAAGACTATGTTTGAGAGCCTTCTTCCAACATGTGAGATACCATCCTGCGAAGGATGAGCACTGTAGCTGAAAATCTGCTGTGTTGAGGATATCCTGCCATGCAAATACTGGTTAGGCATAAAAAAGATGAAGGCTTAAATTTAATCTGTTGGAAGGTGGGTAAGTCATGATCCTGGATAATATTTCTTGGCTTTTTGCAATGGTACCTGGGTAATTTCATATAAGTACTCTTGTTTGTGTTGACTGTCAGTGTTAGCATGAAGGTAGCTTTGCAGAGTGAATCAGTTGATGCCAAGGACTCAATGACCACATGGTATGAGGGGAGAAGTCACTTTGAACAGTTTCTAGTCTGGTCTCATAGCCTGAATGTCCATTAGAGGCTGGGACACAACAGTTTCTAGAGCTCAACTTTCCACCTGATGCCTGAAGGGACCCCAGTTCACACACTCTGTGATAGTCCCAAGGTGACCACAGTGTGCACTCACGGGAGCAGTGGGAGATTTGCTTCCAAAATGTTCCTTCAAAAAGGAACAAAAACGCTAGTAGGTGCAGCCTGCATTAACCACTGTGAATACTTCCCCTGACTGAAGGAGTTTCCATATCACTGTTAGTCCAAGCTCCTCTCCTTGCCTGCACCCTTCCTCAGAGTTGTTAATGTAAGCCTTTAGCTTTTCTCAACAAATTGGTTTGAACTTTCTAACCTCAAAGGTTAAGCCTGCTACTCAGCAAGTATCTTATATTATCTGCTTTTATAAACTGGAAGAGGGCCTGTGTCATCCCAGCTGTGTATGTTTGCTCCACTCCTGGAAGGATTTTAAAATTGCAGGTTACACCTGTTTATCATCTGGAATGAGAAAAGCAACGTGATTCTCTCTGTATCAGCACTGTGTTTACCAGAGAGCTCAAGCTCGGGATCATGAGATCCTCAGGAGACCACATTTCAGCTTGGTATCCTCATTCGTGGCCTCTAATTGTTTGTTTTGAAAACAGAACTGTCACCAGCATCCCTTGAAAACAGAGCTCTGGGCTTTAACTATGTTGTAGCAGTCACTTGATATTACTGCTAAAATAGGAGTGCATGTTGGTGTCAATTGAGGTCAGTGTCAGATGTGTTTTATTGGCTTCTGATTGCTACCATTACAACCCTGATTACTACTGCTTACCTTTCTGTAACCCCCTTGCTCATCCATTAGGTAGTATATCAGTTAAGCAGGTTTCTTCCTATATAATAAATGGCAAACAAGAGATAATAAGAAAGTCAGCTTCTGCTCCTTGAGATTAATGGAAGTGTTGGTGCTGAAAGAGATATTATAGCACTGCCCTAATTTAAAATCAATCCATCAATCAATCAATCAATCAATACATACCTAAAAAGAAAAAAGGCAGGTTTCTGTACTGAAAGCAATCCTAAAACTTAAAAGCCATAATTCCACAGAAGAATAATGGAGAGCAGGGCACCTGTCAGTACCATCCCCTCGAGCAGTCCTGGTTTCTGGTCTAATGAGAAGCACCTCGTTTTTATTTGACTTTTGGTAGAAAATAGTCATAGGGCACATTTGGTGGAGACAAGGCCCTGAATAATCTGATCTAACTTTGAAGTTAGCCCTTGTCTGGGCAGAAGAATGGACTAGATGACCCCCAGAGCTCCCTCTAATCCTAAATTATTCTCTGACTCAAATTTTTAGGTTGTATGGTGAAAATATTTCAGCAGAAAGTTTTCCATAGAACAATTCTGCTCTAGTAAAATTGAAACTATTTTATAGGTCCATGTGTATTTTGACAGGAAACTTAAAAAAAATCATAAATGCTTTTGTACAACTTCAAAACAAAATAGCATGTATTATTTTAGTTGTTACATTATCTGTATATATTTTTTATAATTTTATATTATACATTTTTTTTTCTATTGTAAAACTGAACTACTGTGAAAAGGAACAAATTCTACATTATCTCATGGCTGTGATAATATCTGTCTGATGTTTCCAAATTCACACTGTTTGGAATACTTCCTGCAAAAATTCACACACTTTTAGTCATTTTCTGGGAAAAAAGGCAGACTTAACTGAAAAGAGGCAGATAGAAATTCTATCATCTATAAATCATATACAAACTCACAGAAGTAATAAAATATATCACACCAACTACATCCTACGTATATGTTGCCTCACACAGAAGCCATCCAGGTTTTTGTTTCAAAGGGAAAATGTGCTACACTATCACTGGTTGCTTTCAATTCTGATCTCTGTATCACCTGATCAATAAAAGGGATGTAGCAGCAGACTGAGGCAGGAGGTCTTTTTCCACTTAATGATTCAGAAGTTATGCTACATCCTGTTTTTGGAGCATTTGGTGAATTTCTCTAAAGAAACAGGGTCTTCTTTCAAGTCAACTGTTGAAGTCCCAGGAATATACACTTAAAGGAAAAGATGAACCCTTTGTAAGCTGGGCTGTTTGACCAGCCCTGTGTTTTGTGCATGACATTGACACTCTAACAGCTGAAAGTGGTTCTCAACATTGCATTCCTCATTCAGTAAAACAGATGAATTATTCTCTTTCTGCTTCTGCTTGCACTTATCTGATCATTTGCGTTTGTTTCCATTTTTCTACATCAAGCTCCTGTTATGTTTTTACCCTTAGCAGGAATTTTGATTTATTTTTATTTAGATGTCAAGATTTTATAAGGGAGCATAAGAGGAGACAAGTTTTGCAATAACCCAGTTCACATTTGCAGGGATATAACAGAGTTTGAAATCATGCTTGAACAGTTACTTCTCTCCTCTTGGTAAGTAAGTGTGAGAAGTCACCAACCACGGGCTCAGATATGGAGACAACTGGCCTGGGAACATTACATTCTTCACCTCCTGGATGACATGAGGACAGGTAAAGAGCAATAAGCAGGCTAGCTGATATGTTTCTGCCTGGCTGGACCTCCTCCTCAGGGTGACCGAAGGACTGCAGGGAAAAGGAGTCAAAGGTAACAGGGGGTGAAGGCTGTCTCATTGCATTGGCCGAACTGAACATTAAAGTTAGGACAATCTCTTTAAGAGGCTTTGGAAAAGATAAAAAAGTGTAAGAGAGAGCACTCTCACTTGCTTTCCTCCAGCTAATTTGAGTAGTTGGAAACTCCATTTTCTTTTGCCTTTACTGTCTTTTCCCACACAGCACTAGTTGCAAATCAACTGAGAAGCCCAACCAGGATGGAGCTCGCTCTGGCTGGTCAGGCTTTACACTCCAATCTGCAGGGACAGGTCCCAGGGGCTGAGGGGTGTGAAATGAATTGTGCTTGGAGGGAAAAACTGAGTTTGCCATCACTGTTTGAATGACATTAGTACTCTTCTGTCTTGGAATTAAGCTGCATGTTTCTCTAGTTAATAAAATGACAGGCAATGTCCTAAATTTGAGGTGTAATAGTTTCACAGGGAAAAAAAAAAAGTTTGACGAATAAAAACTTGTCATTAACAGCAAGAAACAAGAAACAGCAAGAAACATTCACAGAACAACTGACCATAACTGAAGATTGGTACCTTGTGCTGATGTGTTGAAAGACCCTTGGAAGAATAAAACAATCATTTATCTTTGCACGTCTTTTGACTGAAGTTGTTTTAGAGATCTTCTTTCAGAAGGAAAACAACCAGCATATAAACCACTTTGGTCAGTGTTTATCCAAGACAAAGCATGAGGACACAACTTAGGTGTGTATAAACAGTTAATTTCATGGGGAATGAGTCCGTATTTCAGGGATCAGCAGGGCAGCAAGGTACAATGTGCTTCAAGCCAGCATTGAAACTCAGAAATGTCTACGGCAAGAGTTTTAGTAGAATACATGATGTTATTTGGAATATTTAACTTTGTAGTAATTTTTCCACACTGATACAAGTTTTTATCTGCAACGATACCCGGCAACAGCTGCAGTAACAGCAAAAATGAAAAGAAACTGAAAGAAGGTGTTCTTGTGCAGGCTTCCATGAAGCTGTTCGTGTGAACGTTTGAAAATGTCCTCTCCCACTTTTACAGGTGGGAAAATGAAGTGCAGAGATCAGAAACGACAGACTGAGGGCGCAGCTATTCTGGCAGCCCAGCCCCATGCTAGTGGTCATGCCATTTCTGGAGGGTGACTCAGTGAAAAGACTCCCATGTGCCAAAATTTGCAGCATCTTCAGTGACATCAGCAGACTGTCAGGTTTCACAGGCTGCAATTTACCAGGAACCACCATTGTCTTCAGCAGTGAAAAAAAAATGCCCTGCAAAAAAGCTGTGTGAGAAATGTCTTCCTGCTTCCTTATGAGTCTTTGACACTGGGATCTTACTGGAAGCAGGAGAACCCACAACTGCCCTGTGACCAGAAGAAAACTCAGAAAACTGACTTTGCTTTCCTTGAAAAACCTGAGAGAAGGACTTCAGTAGAAACTACATAAGGAATAGCATTCAAGTTATATTAGAATTATTTTTTTTATTACATTTTAAAGAAAACCTTCTATTTAAAGAAAACCTGTGTCTCTTTCAGGGAAAAAGATATCCCTCGTTTTAATGCTTTCCAAGTAAAAAACTACAACAGCACAAATAACATTTACACAGGTTGGGTTTTTTTTTGCAAAAAAAGTGTATTTAAGATATAATCAATAGACAAGAGCATGTCTGAAGGGACAGCAACTAAAAAAGTGAATTTTCTATCTCAACTTTTGCAGAATAACAGACTAGGTTGATGGAAGTCAAAGTCAAAAGCCACCTCCAGGTTTTGTCTCTAGTTGCTCTTTTTTCACTTGTACATTTGAGAAAATGGGAAGGCAAAAATCAGAAGAAAGAATCTAGTATGCAACTGGGAACATGACTTTTCTCTGGTCTTCTGCATTTGAGTGACTGCTGCTCACTGGGCATTTACATGTTAGTGTTTGAGTCTTCATATCATCCTGACTGCCCCATTTTATAACAAAGTCACACTGTAATAGTTTGTTTTTTGTATTTTAGTTTGTTTATACTAATGGACTATTGATGAGCTACCAGGAAAAATAAGTGGATTTTTCCACTTCAGCCAATGCTAAGAGGTAAGCTTTGCCTTCTGAAATCTGCAAGTGACCTTTGCAGCTGCAGAGAAAGAGCTGCCCTCCCCATTTCTGAAGGTGGTCTTTTCTTTCAAGACAACTTCGCTCACAACTACCCAGGGAAGGGGCTGTTCCTTGCGTTCGACCTGCAGGGCTATAACATGACACTGCACATGCAAACCTGTCTTTTGTTGGCTGGGAAAATGGTAAGGATGGTGAAACATGAAGTTGTTGTGGTCTCCACATCTTCTGCTAGCTGGAGTGCCATGCTGTAAAGTTGTAATGACAACTGAGGTGGCTGTATGTATTTGGATACATAACCCTGATGCATGCTTTAGATTGGAGTGCAGCCTGAAGGTACTGTAAATATTTTTCCCTTTTTGGAAATCTCTACCATTTCCAGCAATATTCCTTGTTGGGAATTCCCCTGGAAGTGCTCAGTTTTTCAAAATGACACTTATTTTCCTGGACATGAATTATACAGGGAAATGTTTATCTTGTTCCTACTTACTTATGACTTTTAAGGCTAAGATACTTCTCTGGGGGCTCTGAAGTCAGCCTATCACATCACAGCCTATAACAGTATTTTTTACATATAAATTTATTACATAAAAATAAATACAAATGTATCAAAACAAGGTACAAAATACACTATATGAATTTTGTTTTTCAGGCAAATTTCAAATAAAAGCAGGAGATGACTGGCTCTGCTTCTGTATGATATGGCATTTAACAAGAAAAAAAACAAGTCAACAAGACCATCAGGGCTCTTACTTCCAGGAAGCAATCTATTTTTAATATCACAAATGTTTTCCTGTTTTCTTTTATCCAAGATTTCTCCAGTGCATATGAAATTCAAGGGTTTAAACATTTTATTTTTTTACTTAGGCATGGCATGCAATCAGGGAGAGAGATCAACATTTGTTACTTATTTTAAGAAAGTCTCTGCACTATATCAAATGAGAGGAACAACATTGATAGGCTTTATGGTTCACAAATGTCACCAGTGGTCTAAGTGAAAAGCTACTGCTGCTAGAAAGCTCATGCACTGAGTGTGCATCTAGTGTACGTGGGATACATGTTCGGAGACTGAGAGTGGTCAGGATATCTACTGATCTGCAATTAGATTATCTGTGTTATTATTTTTAGTTCTTATTGAATTGGAAGCAAAGTGAGCTCAGAAAGAAACCATCAAATGGCTCCAACTGAGATCAGCGATAAACAATTTTTTTCACACAGCAAAAAGCAGAGTAAACACAGCCCAGGTTTGCTCTGGTGGCGATGCTTGAAATAAATCAAGAATATCCTTTTCAAATACTTGACAAGACCAGTGCAATAGGCAGAGAGCTGGGTGTGTTTAGAGAGACTTCTCCAGGCTTTACACAATCTCTGTGGCAGCTGCAGTGCAGTCTGGGAGTGCCAGGGGAGCAAGGAGCACTATGAATATGCATGGCTCCATGTACAGCGGATACTCTTCTCATATAAATGGTTGGCCAACATGTGGGGTCCTGCAGACTGGGATGAAAATCCAGTGATGGAGCTGATTGCCTTTGTTAGACAGTGAATATCTACAAGAAAATCACATTCCTTGTTTCAGCTCCGCAAGAACTTTGGTGGCTAATGCCAGCCGAGATGCTGGTGTCAGGGTGCAGCTTGATCATTCTCTGATTTTGCTTTGCAGTGTACCTTCTGCAGTGAGTGGATACTACAGCAGTTTCTGAAAGCAGGTTAACTGGCTGAAAATTGCCACAGAACATTGCACAAACCACTTTTTAAAAATATTAATGTCTGCATTTGGTAGTGTGTTATACTATTCCTGGCTCTCAGTACAAATTCAGAAGCTATAAAGCTGTCCAAATGGATTTTTGAGTTGACCTTTTCCGTGAGCAACGAGATGTCCGGTTTTCAACCCCGTTTTTTGCCAGAATCCATCAGTCTCCAGATGATCTTGCATGTCTTGTCCTACCACTACAGTGATGGTTATTCTTATGCATTGTGTACTCAATAGTGAAACACCTGCGATTGCTCTTGACACATCCAGACTCAACCATAAAGCTGATTTTTGTACCCTCAGATGATTCCCCTTCTGCTCCACATCCCTTTCTTTTTTACTTCAGAGAGTGATTTGTATTTCTGATTTCCAACCTCTTCTGTCCTGTGATCATTCTTTATTTTTTTGCCCATTACAAACTGGATTTAATTGTTTTCTGGTTCTTCGTGCTTTGTCATGAGTCATACCAGAACTGCTGATTCTGAACAAGGCGCAGAGCACAGTTACTAGGCTCATAATTATCTGCTCCCATCTTCCTTGCTAGCACCTGCTTCCTTTCCTGGTGCACTACTACAACAAAAATGTAAGTAACATGGCAAATTCCAGAGACATTTAGAGTCATTTGGCATCCATCCACTGACCTTGGTCCATAAGCTGAAGACCAGCTGACAGCCTGTAAATTGGTTTATTGCCACTTTATCCTGGAAATCCTTGGTAGCTTTCTTATCCGCTACCAATATGTGACTTTGGTGGTCCTCCAGCGGCTCAGGTAGAGACCTTGTTTCCCTCCCAACCACAAGCCCTCATGCTTTTGTCTTCACTCTCAGACATTATCCCGGATTGCTCATATTGCTGGCTCTCTCAAAGCCACACACTGATGGTCTGTAGACAATCCAAGTTATCCAGTCTGTCTTCCAGGGGACTGTTCTTCCACACAGTGAGAGATGTACCATTTATGCAAGGCTATTAACAGGCTGTTGCATCTCAGGAATGACCTAGATGATGGTACAGAACACACACTCAGCAAGTTTGCACAGTGCAAAATCAGGAGTGGTTGATGAACCAGATCACTGTGCTGCTATGCAGAGAGGGCTGGGCAGGCCAAAGAAATGGGCTGACAGGAACATCTTGAAGTTCAACAAGGTGAAGTGCACTTGGGGAGGAGTAACCCAGACACCAGTACAGGCTGGGGGCCAAAGAACTGGAAAGCAGCAGAGTTGGCCTTGAGGGTCCTGGTGGACACCAAGTTGAACATGAGCCAGGAATGTACCCTTGTAGCCGAGAAGGTCAACAGCCTCATGGACTGCACTTGGAAGAGTATCTCCAGCAGGCTGAAGGGGGAATCCCTCCCCTTCACTCTTCACTGGTGAGTCAGGTCTGGAGTGCTGGGTCCAGTTCTGGGTTCCCCAGTACAAGGACACAGACAAACTCGAGTGAGTCTGGCAAAGGACCATGAAGGTGATTTGTAGACTAGAGCTGGGGCAATTACGAAAGCTAAGGCTTCCTTGGAACTTAACCTTGCAAGTCAGGTTAAGGATAATAGAAAGGGCTTTTTCAAAGACATAGCTAACAAAACTAACACTAGAGGCAATATTGACCCATTGCTGAATGAGGTGGGAGCCCTGGTGACAGAGGATATAAAGAAGGCAGAGGTGCTGAACGCCTTCTTTGCCTCTGTCTTTACTCCTGCAGGATTTCCCCATGAGCTCCAGACTCATATAGCCCCAGAAGTAGTCAAGATAGATGAGGAGTTTGACATAGTAGATGAGGATTGGGTTAGGGATCAGTTGAGTAATCTGGACATCCATAAATCGATGGATCCAGATGGAATGCATCCAAGGGTGCTGAGGGAGCTGGCGGAGGTCATTGCTAGGCCACTCTCCATCATCTTCGGTAAGTCATGGGTAACAGGAGAGGTGCCTGAGGACTGGAGGACAGCAAATGTCACACCAGTCTACAAGAAGGGCAAGAAGGAGGACCCGGGTAACTATAGACCGGTCAGCCTCACCTCCATCCCTGGAAAGGTGATGGAACAACTTGTTCTTATCTCTATCTCTAGGCATATCAAGGACATGGGGGTCATCAAGAGCAGTCAGCATGGTTTTATCAAGGGTAAATCATGTTTGACTAACCCCATAGCCTTCTATGAGGAAATTACTAGGTGGATAGATGATGGTAGAGCGGTAGATGTGGTTTATCTTGATTTCAGTAAGGCATTTGACACCGTCTCCCACAGCATCCTTGTAGATAAGTTGATCAGGTATGGGTTTGGTGATCAGGTAGTGAGGTGGATCAGGAACTGGTTGATGGGAAGGAGTCAGAGAGTTGTAGTCAATGGGGCAGAATCTGGTTGGAAGTGTGTGACTAGTGGAGTCCCTCAGGGGTCGGTACTGGGACCGGTGTTGTTCAACTTCTTCATCAACGACCTGGATGAGGGTATAGAATGTACCCTCAGCAAGTTTGCTGATGACACTAAGCTGGGAGGAGTGGCTGACACACCAGAAGGCTGTGCTGCCATTCAGAGAGACTTAGACAGGCTGGAGAGTTGGGCGGGGAGAAACATGATGAAATTCAACAAGGGGAAGTGTAGAGTTTTGCATTTGGGGAAGAACAACACGATGTCCCAGTATAGGTTGGGGGCTGACCTGCTGGAGAGTAGTGTAGGTGAAAGAGACCTGGGGGTCCTGGTAGACAGGAGGATGACCATGAGCCAGCAATGTGCCCTTGTGGCCAAGAAGGCCAATGGCATCCTGGGGTGCATTAGAAAGGGTGTGGTTAGTAGGTCAAGAGAGGTTCTCCTCCCCCTCTATTCTGCATTGGTGAGGCCGCATCTGGAGTATTGTGTCCAGTTCTGGGCCCCTCAGTTCAAGAAGGACAGGGAACTGCTTGAAAGAGTCCAGTGCAGAGCTACAAAGATGATTAAGGGAGTGGAACATCTCCCTTATGAGGAAAGGCTGAGGGAGCTGGGTCTCTTTAGCTTGGAAAAAAGGAGGCTGAGGGGTGACCTCATCAATGTTTACAAATATGTAAGGGGTGAGTGTCAGGGAGATGGAGTTAGGCTCTTCTCAGTGATGACCATTGACAGGACAAGGAGTAATGGGTGCAAATTGGAGCATAGGAGGTTCAAGGTAAATACCAGAAAAAACTTTTTTACTGTGAGAGTGACAGAGCACTGGAACAGGCTGCCCAGAGAGGTTGTGGAGTCTCCTTCACTGGAGACATTCAAAACCCGCCTGGACAAGTTCCTGAGTGATGTGCTCTAGGTGACCCTGCTCTGGCAGGGGGGTTGGACTAGATGATCTTTCGAGGTCCCTTCCAACCCCTAGGATTCTATGATTCTATGATTCTATGAAAAGCATCCCAGGAAAAATACCTTGTCTTTGTGTGAAGCCTTCAGATTCTGTCTGAAAATCTTCTGCTGAACATCCAACATTAAGTTGAGTGCTTCTTTAAATTCATACATCCTGGACCAAGTTTAAGGTTTTGGAGAGCCCCTACTATTTTTTCATTCTTGGTTCAAGGGAACCACAAAGTCCTGTTATCTGTCCACAAGAAACCAGTCACAGTCCTTGACTCTAGCTAATAGTAGCTGAAGCTTAGGGCTCACCAGGAAGAGAAAATCAGGGGATAGAGTTGGGTATTAGATACAAACTTGTAGATATGAACAGAGATAAAATTCTCAAGAAATGCATTGCCCCTTTTTCCTGAATTTTCCTGGATTCAAATAGAAATAGGTTAGATTTTTACCCAGAATTCCAAACATCTGTCTCATCCTGTTAGCTTCACTTCTTCTGGAAGCAGAGATATGAAAGTTCGTTTTTGTCTACTGGTCCTGTACCTTCATGATTAGTACCTCTTGCCTTTCTGCTGCTTTTTTCCCAACATCAGTTCAAACCAGCAGTGCTTGGCCCTTGGCATTGCTAAGTGATTTCCTAGGGCATGCAAACATAGAAGCTGAGCCATAGAACTAGGTGGATGCTTTGGTTAAAGCCTTCTGTAACATGTCTCACTAGTGGCTGCTGTGACCTGACTGCCTAGAGAGCTTGATGGCTTCTTTATATTTTTCTTCAATAAAAATAAAACAAATATAGGGAAGTTGTCCGACACATAAGGTGTACTTTACTATCATCAACCTGGGTTTGACAGTCTCAGGATCTGGCAAGACTCAGATGTCACAATCAATGTCTGTTGCCCAGACCTCACCTGTGTGTGTAGCATCTGACAACCTGCAGAGATACCGTGCTTTCAAACAAGAAATCACTAATGACTAGATATACAAAGCATTATGGACTAGCACAGATTCACCCCAAACTAAAATACACGGAAATGTCAATTATTAAGCAGTATGTTGGTTGTTGTTTTTTCTTTTCCTTCAGGAAATACCACAGGTATTTAATAAAAAAATATTGCTCTGCATTGGCATTTACAAGTAAGTTTCTGTGGCTGACATTCTCTGCTGTATGCATTTAGTTTTAATTCCTTCACTTTCATTATCTGCAAGTAGTGATTTTTCCATTAAATTTGTAAAGGTGCAGCCAAGAAAAAAAAAAAGGACAAAACAACAAATGGCCACTGGGCAGGAAATGAATCACTCTGGCTTTGAGTGTGCTAACTACAGATACTGCAAATATACAGAAATACTTTGAAAACTTTCCAAGGACAATGCTCTGTTAAAACTATAACATGAATTCTGAGGATCTGGATGTATGATTACACAACACTTCAAAAACAAAACACAAGCAAAGCACGCAGTAAAAAACCTGGGGATGTGTTTGTTTGGGAACTTGTGTTTCAAGTGGGCTGATAGCTACTACTCTCAAGCAGCACTCTGTAGCCAGATCTCCATTCTCCTTTCTAGGAAGGACTCAGCAGACTACTGAATTAGAGTCAGGTTAAGTCTTGCCAGAGAACTGTCTTTTTTCTGCCCATCGGTATCAGCCCCAAAGGATGCTGCAGTAACATGTTGCCAGACAGAGATCTGTTTTGCCAGAGAATGTGTGACTTTTTCTATTTTTTTTTTTTTCCAAAAGGAAAAGGGGTTTCTCCATGCCCTGCTGTGACACTTGGCATTTTCCAGCATGTCTCTGGTAGTTTGCTATCACATTGACAATTTATGTAATATTTCCCGTCTGATTTGCTTGGTGGGATCCCACTTGCTCAAGAGGGTTGAAGATACATAGTTAAAATTAAATGTTATCTCTTTTCAGTCTTCTCTACTTCTACATTGTAATCAAAGACTATTATTTAAAGAAAAGCTGCAAGCTATGGGTAAAATTCAAGTCATCCTCATTGACTCAGTTTAAGTGGTGGGGAACACAAACAGTTTGGATTGGATCCATTACTTCCCAACATTTTGCAGCATGTCATTAGTAGAGATTATGTTTATTTAATTATCTTTTTTGGTATGTGCAGAAGATTATCTAAAAATCAAATAAACGGTTGACCTTCTTTTGGAGACTTCGTTGGGACTCCTGTTTGAGCTGCCCAGATCTGGCCTGGGTAATAAGTGACTCAACCAGGGGGGGAAAAAAACCCAACAAAGTAAAACATCTGTGGTTCATTTTGAAAACATCATACCAAACAATATAAAGTGTGAAAGTTCATGTAGCTTTATTTGAACAGTTTAACTCAGACCAAGCTTGCTATGTTTCTTTTCTCTCAAATCACAGCTCAGAATTAGGTTTTGTCATAGCCGTTTGGCCTTCAGTTGGAGCTGCAGCTGGGTCAGCTCTCAAATGTGGAGCTGCTGGACAGTTTGTTATTTAAAAAAAGCCCAAGGGGAGAAAAAACAGTAAGTGACAGCTGTTATTTACTGCAAAGAAAATTTTAAACTAAGCTATTTTGGCCACTTTTCAGACACAAGTATGGCAGCAAGAGTAAGGAGCGTGCAGGTTTGGGTGTTAGCCCAGCATATGGGGCAGTCTCTTCCCCACTTGACTTCACGCTAGTCCATCACACAGAGTGAGGAGTGCTGTGTGCTGCTCAGCATGGGTCGAGATGGTCAAGGAAACATCACACAAACTTGCACTAACCAGCTAGCACTCCTGGTTTCGCAGCTTGGTGCAATGGCTCTGATGACTCAAGGACCTTTGATGATTCCTTTGTAACCAGCCTGGATCTACTGCTGAGCTCGAGAGGATCATTACTTCACTATAATGATTTAATACATGAGAACCTCAAGTTCCACGGAGCAGTATTTGCATGGAGTCTGATCCTCAATACATGGCCAATGTGAGCACTGATACACCCACGCAGGTGGGATCTGGCATGCCATCTGCCTCTGGGCACTGCTGGGGAGCTTCCTCTCATCCACAGCATTCCTCAACACAACCTGGACAAGCAGGGATCTGCCATGCAGTACTTTCACCTCCACTCTTGCCACATAGCCATTTCTCCTCCCAAGAGTGCTGCTGCCTCAGCAGTTCCCAGAAAGGTTTCAGAGTTCATCTGAAGAGGTGGAGAATTCACCACTTCCCCAGCAGTCTGCTGCCACTGGTAACTGCCCTTGATCAAACACTGTGATCAATTATATATAGCTTCAGCTTCCCACTGCCAGCACTTACACAAAATAATAAAGTTGAGACTTATTAATGAGACCAACAACTCTCTATTGAGTGCTTCACATTTCTCTTCCACAGCATCAAAACTTGTGCTTGATGCTGTAAAGACAAAGCTGCTGTTTCACAGGAGAGCATAAGAAGCTAACTAAAACACTCCAAGAAATGTATAACTTTTTACTGAAATACAGAAATCTTGCCTGGCTGAGGAAGAAGTACTTAGAGCTCTATATAGAATATGGATATTTACTGACTGATGTAGCCTTTGCGTATCAACAAAGTGGAGGTTATTAGTTCAAATCTCATCCCCCAGAAGAGCATGCCCTATAGGCATGTCAGGGTCTGGTGCTGTCAGCAGGGATTTCCCTGATGAAAATGCAAAAAGAGAAGATGGAAGGTGAATAGAAGATTATAAATGTAAGCAAGTAGCTACGAAAGAGGAATCATCCTGCCTGGACAAGTTCCTGTGTGATGTACTCTAGGTGACCCTGCCTGGCAGAGGGGTTGGACTAGATGATCTTTCGAGGTCCCTTCCAACCCCTAGGATTCTGTGATTCTGTGATCTGAGGCAAAGAGAGGGGACTAAATGATGTTGTAGCTCTGCTGTGCTTAAATCTATGTAACATGATGCTGAACACTCATATACATGGATTTGTGTAGGGGTACTTAAATTTAAATACTCATATATCTGAAGGAGACTCTGGAGGTGTCATAACAATCTCATACCATTGCACATACTGGTCTCTTGCCTAGCTTTGCACAGCACCCAGTGCCCTCTGCCCTCTCAGAAACCCCTTATTTACTCATATTGTGCCTGGACTTCTATTACACATTTCTTCACTCTGATACAAAACATCAAAACTCTTTTTAATTAAGCCATTAACTAACAGATTGTTGCAGAATGCAACAGGTAATATGCACAAAACTGAGAGAAACTCTACATGGATATAATATTCATAGAGATTTTAAACTCTACAGTTTGAAGAAATGTTTCTCTCCAAACTAGATGTCCAAGGAGTGCAATGAAAACCTTTTGTTTGTAAATCACAATGTAAATAACAGGTCCAGAAATCAGTCAAGGGCATAATTCACGTTATTGGCAAATAATTGCACTAGGAGCTTTAACGATCTTCTAAAAATAAGCTGTTTATGAAAGCCTATGTAATTCCTCTTCAAAAACCACAGAACCTGGATACATAGAGATAATAGTAGATAAAACCCTGAGAATGAGAAAATAGATGTTTAATATGAAGCACCCAGAGACAGGAAGCCAGCGACAGCTTTCAGAGTGAGGTGACAATGGAAGAACAGCAGAAAAGGAAGGTGACCTTCCCTAGCAGCAGTGTTTTGGATGGACTAATGAAGGTGTAGTTCCATACTAGGAGATCAACAAAACCACCAAAATATAACTGGAAAGTGACAAAAATCTGAGGAAGTGCTTAATATAACACGCTCAGATAAGAAGGGCAGTGTCTGTGCCAAATGAATCCAAATTCCTCCAAAACCAAATCACCCTCATGTTCATGGTTTTCTGAGCACTGATGCTTTACAGCAGAAACTAGAAAGCTCTGACTTCAGTGGAGCTCCTTCTACTTCCGTGATATAAGCAGAAACACTTCCAAATTTAAAAAAAGTTGAAAAGTATATACATTTTTTTTGCAAAGAAAATGTTTACTACGGCATTGCATTGCTTGCTGTTTAAAAATTGAGTATCCTAGTCAGATCCCCCAAACCCAAACTACATTCAGTTCTCCTGGTATTCTTGTACCGCATCAGCTTACTGCTCACTCCCACCCTTCTGTAAAACTGGCCAGACCTGATATTACCTGATACTAGTGAGTCTTACTAAAATGCTTGATTCTGTCAGTAATATACACCCTGCGCCATGAGATCCAGGCCACCAGTGCACTTCAACTCTGTTAAAACTAAGCAGGAGAGCGAAGAGGACCACACGTGAAAAAACAAACAAACGACAAACCATCAAACGGAAACTTACACAAACTACTACTTTAGAGCTTGCTGTTTGCTGAAAACAAACAGGTTTTGAGAAACTATCTCTGAGACACAAATTTAAACTTACATCTCTTCAGAAACCAGGTGCTGCCCGAACTTCTCTGCCCAAGTCCCTGCACAAATGGAAGCAACTGGTTTCAGTGCCACATACAAATTAGAGCAGGTTCGGGAAGCAGCCTTGAGCATAGATGGAAATAATGAAGTTATTTTAAAAAAATCTTCTCTAAAAAGCACAAATGAAATTTGAAGTTGACAATACTTCATGTTCAAATTATCTATGGCCTACTAATTCAATAGTTAAAACATTTTCTTTCCTATTTCAACGTATCTATCTTTACATTGCATATATACCAACACAAGGTACACTTTCATGCAATGCGTACAATAACCTTCAATAAAATAGTTTTAAAGGCTATTATGAAGCACATGCAGTTAAAATTAATTAGAGTAAACTCGTTAATCAAGGAGTTTAAGGAGTTGCAGTCCTGATGCTTTTTGCTAAAGACTGGCTGGAAACACTCTCATCACCTTTGTCTCCGTTTCCTACTTTTCGTTTCTCAAGACAAGACAGTCTATCCAGCAAGGCAAAGCTTTCCTCGGGCTTGCAGAGCCATCTAGTGTGGAAAGGGCAGGTTTCCCGCAACATAATTTCTTTTCATTTACTCTTAATTCTCCAAACGTTTCCCCATTACATCCTTTACAGTTGTTATCACCGTTTCTCAGGCTCCTTTTTGTTCTCTGCATCTTCTTTTGTCTTCTTTTTCTTTTCAGTCTATAGAAATCTTCAGGCATGAAAGGACTGCCTGACCACACTGACTGCCCAGTACTGGTACACAAATGGTGGCAGGTCCAACTTCTGTATTTGTGTCTTCCTTAGGATGGAAAACCCAAGGATGGAGCTGAACACAGATGCTTTTATTTATACAACACTCTCCAATACCTAGGGGGTCAATTATACCTAGGCTAGCCCTAGTGGATGTTGGTCTATCCTGTCTCTAAAAACATCCAGAACTCCCCATTCCAAAGGTAGGAATATATTTTCTTTGGCCAGCCTTTCCCCTGTGGTTACTCATTTTAACTTGGGCAGTTTGTGCTCAAGACCAGCTTCAGTCTGTTTCTTTCAAATGTAGGTGGCTTCTTTTTGTCCTGCCTTGGAACAAACAGAGGCATTTGACCATTGCTGGTTTTGCTGTAACATTTGCCTATTGGTGGATGTGCCTCCTCTGCTGCTTTTTCTCTGTACAAAGCAAGTGTGAGTCTTACAGTCCTTCTTGCTCAGTGGGGTTTGTGGGACCTCTTTGCCATGCTTTTTGCTCTGCCCTAAGCTGTCTACTTGTTTACCCCTTTCTCCAAGAGCTGCAGCAGAGCTGGATGCTGCTTCAGCCCAGGCTTCGCGAGTGCACCATCAGAGCAGCACAAAAGCTTCTCTTGCTTACAGATGATACAGCTGGTCCTCAGCTTGGGTGGCCAACTCAGGTGAGGTAGAAACCATCAGAAAGGCTGCAGAAAACCCAGAATACAGCAAGTAAGGAGAGGTCTGAGCGCAGGGTGCTCAGAAACACAGCATTACAGGGTCAAGTGGGAACCATTATGGGCAGTTCCAGGCAGCTCACAAACATTAGTGGCTAACTGGTTCAGGAGGGGTGATAAATGTAGCACACATACATGCATGTGAACATTTCCTACATTCACAAATGCTGCATGTGTCAATTAATTCGATACAAGATAATGCTTAATTGCTCTAGAGATGGAATAAAATGTCATTTGACAGACTGGCTGGAGAACAGGTTAGCTAAATGTAGGTACAGTTTTATCTCATCACCAAAGTACTTGTTTCAGGCAACAGAAAGGGTTTATGTACATATCTGTTCTGGGTCTGTTAATTAACAAATAAAAAAGAGTGAAAAGTTTGGAGCTATAAAGCTTCCCTATTTCAAAACTAGGTTTGACTACATGACATTTGGCTCCTGGTGATGTGCTTCTTTTGTGTCTATGGTAGTACACGTTCTCCAATACGATCTGCAAAAGATAGACAGCTCTATCCCAGACAAGACAAGACCTCAAAGGGATGCCTTTTGTACTCAACTCCAGCTAGAGCAGGTTTCAGTGATTCACTGTGGAAGTGATGGATAAATAAATTATATACACAAGCTGCCATGCAAGAACAGGGGCCAAATATAGAGAGCTGAAAGGGTCCAGTGATAGGAGAAATATAGTTACCTAGACATATGAATATCCATGTTAGATGAAGAGAGGCATTTATCACCCATGCCTCTGCTTAGGCATCTGGAATTAACAAGTCTAACAGGATTTTGAAAGCAGTCTCGCAGAAGGTGGATAACCTCAGATTTCCACTGAGATGTTTTATTTTTAGTCTGTTTTCCTGAGAAATAAAATGTGTGTGACCACACTGTCAGTCTCCCACTAATAACTTCCGAACCTGCTGGCCAGATTTGATGGAAGGCTAGCAATCTCAGAGATATGAAATTCTGGGATGTTCCATGAAAATCAGTCACCGGGTGGAGGGAAGAGACCCAAAGGAGTATCTCCACAGAGAGACAAGTCATGGAGTGAAGGCAGCTGTTCTCGGTATGGTTTGGTCCACCAGGTGGGCAATAAGTAGATATTGAGCAGACAATAAATAAATAAATGTGTGCACATTGCAGACCCAGGCACAGCACAACACTGACTGCTGCCTTTTGGGGCTGTGTTGTGTCCAGCTGCTGGGCAGAAACTGTGTGTTCCAGAGGGAAAGGGGGAATATGAAACAGATGGTGGCACTGGAAAGGGAGCTCCTATTTGTAGGAGTATGAACTACTGTTAATGTTGGTGGTGAGTAGAAGATTATGGACTCTCTGCAGTGATATAAATAAGACATCTGCTTCCTCCTCTGTCATTCTACCAAAAGGCATACTTTGTTTAAATAAAATACCTGAGATTTTTTTCTTAGCTTTTTTGTGTATGTGTGTGTGCATTAGCTACCCAGCAATCAACAATTTTATTAATTGAAGATTATTATTTTTGGGAACAAAAATAACTCTTTTGCCTCATCTTAAAACCAAAGGTTTTTGTAAAAATCTTTGGCTCACAATACTTTTGAGGACATTTTAATACCTTGGGAATGGGTGTGCTTTCAGACAGACAGCTGCCTCGCAGACAGAATACATCAGCAGAACAAGAAAAGGAGAAAAATAAGGTGGTGTTTTGTGCATCTGTCCACTGGAGGCCTCCCTCCGTGCCTCCGCATGCTGAGGGACTCTGTCTGCCCGGCTCCTCAGGAGAAAGGAGGTACCACAGAGGTGCCAATGGCTTTGATAATAAATTTACGGCTGTGCCAGTAATCACCAGTAAACGCCTGACAGCAACCACCAGTACATGAAAGTATACATTTACCCTAGACCTTTTGTGTAGAGGCTGGAGTTTCACTGGGTTATTGGGACATAAGAAGTCTCTGCCTTACAGCTGTTTTTTTGTGGATTCGTAACGTTTCTGGTTAGCATGAGGTAGATAAGGTACTGCTGTATCTTCCCATGCTTTTTTCTTCACCAAAGCTTAAACTGTTGCTAAAGAAAGATCAGATAGTAAAGTTTAATACCAGAAAACAAGTTTTAACCACCAGCTATTAATCTGTAAAACCCTAACAGAGAGCTGCTTCCAGTTCCTGGACAAGAAGTGTATGGATTATTACAAGAATATAAGGCAAACCAATGTGTTCCCCTCCCTATTCTTTCCTATCTTTGTTGCTGTGACATATCTGAGGGGAAATGTAATTTATCTATGTAAAATATACATTTCTGTACATTCTATATAACATTCTATACACATTCTATATAACATACACACATGGAAACACCTTGGATCTTCTTTGAGGGTGAGGTCTCTGCTTTTACAATGTGATCACGTAATGTCAGATGTGTCAATGTGTCACCATCTTCAAAAAGAGATGACAGCAGGTCCTGCTCCATCTTCCCCACCTGCTGGACAAGCCAGTGGCAGGGAGACCTCCACAGCCAGCAGCACCATCAGCTCTTGGCTTGCTGGAATTCCCCCATGCTCTTGTGGTGTCCAAAGTGAAAGACACATTTGGATCAGCATATGAGATGTCTGCAATGATCTGACAGTGTGGGTTATGTTCACTGTATGCTCTGCCCAGCATGGGTGGTACAGGAACCTGTGGCACAGCAGGTGCCCTCCTAGCCCCAGTGCTAGCCAGTCTCAAATTACTCTCTGCATCACATCTTACCAAAGCTACGTCCTGAGCTCTCAATGACACTGGCAGTGGCATTCCCACACTGCTGGAATGTGCAGCCACTAATTAAAGACCAATCCTCGATGAACTCTTCTAATAACTGCTCTGTGTTCTTGTGCTTCCCCCCTCTTAGCAGTCTTTTTTTCATCTTCCCTTAAGCAAGCTTCTTAGGCAGGTTACAGTTCTGGTATAGCTCCTTTTTTAATTGGTATTTTTTGCATGGCACTCTGTCATATGCTTCACTGAAACCAAAATGGAGCAAATCTGCTGGGAAAATCAGCTGTCTTGTCAAAGGAAGATTCTGGGTTAGTGTGGCACTACCTGCCTTTCAATGAACCCACACTGCTTTTTCCCCTGCTTGTCACTCACCCTTCTGTGTTGAATAAGAGAGGTGACAGCTCTTCAGGAGGAAGAGCCCTGTGCTCAGACCAGTTCCACACCAGTCATCATCCCTCTTGTAAAGAATAGGGTCCTTGAGCTAGAACACCTTGTGAATGCTCTCAGTAACTACTAGCACCCTTTGGTCATAAACAGCAATTAATTAATAATGAAAAATCTACACCAGCATCATAACCTGATATGCTAGCATTGTTTTTCTATAAAACAGAGGCAGGTAGCACTAAGGAGTCTTACTGCCACTGCTGGCTGGACCATCAATTTATGTGCCAGAAAAACTAGTGTGTAAACGTTTTTCTTTCCAGCAACAATCGTTGGATGAAGAGATTAATGAAAGTTATTTTATATGGAAATGATTAGTGAAGATAGCGGTCAAAATATGAGCAGTATCTGGAACAAGCCATTGAGATGACAGTGGTAATAACTGATGAGACCCACCTGGAGCATTGTGTCCAGCTCTGGAGTCCTCAGCACAACAAAGACATGGAGCTGTTGGAGTGGGTCCAAAGGAGGGCCACAAAAATGCTCAGAGGGCTGGAGCACCTCTCATATGAAGAAAGGCTTAGAGGGTTGGGGCTGTTCAGCCTGGAGAAGAGAAAGCTCCAGGGAGACCTTATTTCAGCCTTCCAATACTTAAAGAAGGCCTGTAAGAAAGATGGGGACAAACTTTTTAGCATGGCCTATTGCAATAGGACAAGGTGTAATGTTTTTAATCTGAAAGAGCATAGAATTTTTTTACATTAAGGATGGTGAAGCACAGAGACAGAGACATGATAGAAGCACCACCCCTGGAACCATTCAAGGTCAGGTTTGATGGGGCTCTAAGCAACCTGATCTAGTTGAAGATGTCCCTGATCACTGCAGGGGGGTTGGACTAGATGACCTTCAAAGGCTTCTTCCAATCCAAACCATCCTATGATTCTATGCATATAATCACCATTCACACTATCTGGTACCAGATTCCTACCTCTGCAAACTGGCAGAGTGTGTTTGACCTGACTGCTGTTACTACCAGGCACTAAGAGTTTCATTCACTGTGGTGGGTGCCAGAGTTTCAAGGGAACCATGTTAGGTTACAAACAAAATCTGTTCAGTCCATTTGAGACCTATACAGACCCACCAGCTGCAGTGAGTCAGCTCTTCCCCTTTTCTTACCAAGGCACAATTTTCACTCCCAGCATCATGCATCTCTGTGGAGACACGTAAACCACTGTAGCCAGGACAGCAATTTGCTCCTCTGGATGTGTCCCTGAGATAGGGGACTGTTTCTTTTCTCTGCACCTGAAGGTTGGGTCACAGCCATGTGATGCGAGGAAGTCTGGTTAGATCATATGAGATGTTCAAATACTGTTTGGCCGATGGACAAGTCCTGTTTCCCATGAAAAGGAAACAATGACTGGACTATGCAGGCAAGAGTCTTGTGGCCTTGTTCTCCATGGGTACAGAGTAGATAGTGGGAGAGAGGATATGGTAGCTCATTTTTAATAAAAAGCCCAGCACATTGGAAACAACGCCTTTTGTCTTCCAAACAATGTCAACAGCTCGTACAGGAGAACTACTGCAATAGTGCAGCTCCATGCAGCGGGTGCTCATTCTCCCAATATACTGGAGGGAGGTGTTTGTTTCTGAGCAAGCACTTGTAACCAGGACCCTGAGTCTCTCTGAATTAACAAAGAATTGTCAGCAGCAAGTTTCACTGCCATTCTTCTGGAACTTTTCAGCAGCCATTATGCAGCAAGGAGATAAACATAAGACTGAGGAGTCTCTCATGACTTTCCCACATACTGTAGCATGTTTAAATATTATTTAAAACAACACAATAGAGTGCAGTGGAACTGAGAGGCACCACAGAATTGCAAACTTAAAGGCTTGGTGAGTTTTGCCGTGCACTTCAGCATTTATAAGCATACAAAAATTTTTCAAGCATTTAAACAAACTTCAGTAAATATAGCAGACTAGAAGCTCCAATTTTGAAATGTTTGGGTCAGCAATCATATGGATCCATCTTGGCAATTAAGCAGCAGCAGCAATAAAATACAGAGAGCAATTACTCTTGCCTAAAGTTGTTGGCTAGATGTGGCCAGATGGATCGCGAGATCTCAGCTGATGAGATCTGCCCAGGCAGCATGGGCACCCAGGTACCAATTTCAGATGCAGATACTACCACTGTGGTCCATGCCTAATGTCAGGCAAGATGAACATGGTCCAGATATCTGGTCCCTCCTCAAGGTTATCAGATGCAGCTGTTACAACAATAATAAAGAAGATGCTATTATCAACAGCCAACGCAGTACCAAAGCAAAAGCTTTTCAGGAAGAGCTGATTTCTTCACTGCTTACTGATAGGAACAGGAATCAGAGAGCCTGAGAACAACAACAAAACTCCCAGAGGGCTTAAACAGAGGAAACTAAAGGACTCGCCTGAACATCAGAATTCAATTATTTATAATCCACTGAGAAAACACATCTCTCCAGCAGCACTTGTGGCATGCCTTCACTTCAGAGATAGTGCCCAGAGATGGACAAGTTACCAGCATCTTCCCAAAGCAAAGCCCACCCTGAATTATACTGCCACCGTTTGGACTGGGGCCATATTCTCCAGCTCCCTAGGCTTCCACTGGTCTGTCTCTGCAGGATGAGGTGAGCAGGAGCAGGGGAAGGAAAGGGAAGTAATCTGGTACTTGGGTGGCAGCACCTGCAGCTTTGGCACAGGAACATGGGTCTGGGAGTAGGATGAAGAAGATACTGCCCTCTAACCACCCCCAGGCCTGGGGAGGTGCCCAGAGTGAAGTGCTCCCCAAAACACCTCAGTGGCCGCTCTGAGCAAATCCCAGGAGCAGCTGTACCGATGTGCGGAATTTTCATTAACAGAAAAGAGCAATTAGGTTGTCCTTGTTGCGGGGCTGTGCTTTTCCTAGTTGCTAATTAGTTGATGCACACCCTCCTTTTGCTTGCACCTTCCATTCATGGGGCTTTCAGGTGTAAGCAGGAATCCTTTCTGCTGCTTCTCGAGAATCTCCTTCTTTTTCTTTGTGTCTCTGTTGATGGTGACATCTGCATGAGACCTGAAGTAGAAATGCTCCATGGTCGCAGGCTGAGGACAAAGCTGCCTCTTCATAAAAGAACTACATTCTTTTCTTAGATATTTGTCACTTGATCCCTGCTTTAAAGAAAAAAAATAATCATATCTATAAGCGAACTAATTAACCAAGGACCACAAGCTACATGTATGTGTGTGCATGTATGCATATGTGCATGTATGTGTATGTGCACATTCTGAATTTGTAAATATTTTTCCTCCATTTCCTCACCTAAATGTTTTACAAGCTAGCAATTAATATTTCAAATATTAAAGAAGACTGTCCATGATCAGAGAATTACAGTACAAACACTACTGCCCTGCACAGAATCCAGATATTTACATACATCACTTCTTCTTGTATAGGACATACATTAAGAAGTGTACCTAAAGTAATGTTCAATTCTCGTAAAATTCTGTTTTCAGAAACAATTGGAATCAGACAGACAACATTAGCATATTTATGACATTGTGTTAAACAATATAAAGAGATTTAATTGAGGAAAATCATCCCATATTGTGAGTAGCACTGCGTGACTGCAGCATGGGCAAACCTCAGCAATTCTTTCATGAACACTGCCTCAAAGATTGCTAATGTCAGATGAATAAATAACACTATCCCATGTTCCTGAAGCCTCCATTCTCAGTGAGGGTCTTCCCTGAGTGAAATGCTAAAGAGAACAGTTCAAAGATTTACACAGGTCAGGATGCAAATCTCAGGGGAAGTAGCAAATTTCTTCAAGCAGAGAAACAGGAAAGGGAAAAAGAGCAGCTTTCCTTCTTCCGAGAGGGGAAAACAGATAAAGGGTCCTGAAGGCTCCTGCCAAGTCCTCGCACCTGCTGAGCCACAGACAGTCCTGCCTTTCATAGGACATGGAGCACCAGCCATTCATTATTAGCAGAGAATTAATTGCTTTTCCTATTTTATTTTTTTCTCTTTTGAAATTATAAAAATGTCCTCACGGTAGAAGCTAACACTTTGGTTTGCTGTTTCCTGCCAATAATGGTCAACCAAAAGCACAAAAAAGCAGAGTTGTGACACATTTTGTTTGACTGGGCCTTCTCTCCCACCCTCCGGATAATTATCAGTCTCTGTAGTTTGATTGACATTAGTTTGCTAGAGAGAGTGAACATTGCCTGCCTGGGAGCCATGGGACGTGGCAGCCTCATCTCCACAGAAGCCCCTGAGGCCAGTGGGCAAGAAGTGGTGAGGCATTGACAAATTGAGATGTCAAAATGGGCATGTTTCCTGAGAAACTCTTCCATCTTGATGTCTGGGCACTTTCCCACGCAGGGCACTTCAGCAGAAAGTTGATTCATATCTTTTTACAGCCAAACTCATCCCTGCAAGGCAGATATACGATAAAAGCCAAAAAAGCTTTTGTGGGCAGGGGTCCTATTGCAATAGCAAAATTTTGACCCTTCACTAGTCTAGTCACTCTGAAATGTTTTGCTGGTGAAATGTGCCACAGTGGGTGGAGAAAGGGGGCCTCATCCTCCCCAGAGCAGCAATGTTTTTTGTGGTCTCAGGCTGCCAAAAAACTTTTCATCAGGTTTACAGCCCCAGAGATGGTCAGGGCCACAGCCAAAGAAAGACTGATGTGCTCAAAGCAAAGACTGGCAGGCTTTAATTGCAAGAAAGAAAATTATTTCCCAAATTTCCTCCCCAGCCTGTGAACAGTTGGGTTTGGGTTGCACTTCTAAGGCACTTCACTTTCCCCTACACAAAAAGGGAGGGTAAGTGCCTAGGAATGGGCTTCACATTTCCACTCTCCAGTCTGTAGACGAGATCATATACTTCAGATCTCAGAGCTGGCACAAGCAATATTTGCCCTGCTGGGGATCCTCTGCTGTTTCATCTCTGGAGCAGGTTTGGCTGGTGGCTGTACAGTGCTCCTGTCACTCCTATGCTCTGGCCCAAAATGACTGCAGAGCCGGAACTCTGACTCCCAGTTCTCTCGCTTCTGTTTGCTCTCAATGCCACCCACGTGTGCCTTGATCTCCCTTCGTGCCAGCGGAGCCCACACATACTGGCTCTCTGTGGCAAGCACAATGCAGGATGGTTCTCCTCAGTTAATAACCAGGCAAGGCACAAGCCTTCAGCTCCTCAAAGCTCTATGAGGAGTTTCTGAGGTGCTTTCCAATGTTTTGTTGCAAGTTCATGAAAACTCTCCCAGGAGTGTTCTAATGCCCTTGAACGTTCCAGAGGCTGCAGGCAGGGGGATTTTGCAGAACATGCTTGCATGCAAGCTCTTGCCACAGAGAGGCAGCCTCTGCCAGTAAGACAGGAAAAAAAAACAACACAACACACCCTCAAAAAAAAAAAAAAAAAAAAAAAAAAAAAAAAAAACACAAAAAAAACCCAAAACCAAAAAAAAACCCCAACAGTGAATGGGAACGGGGAGCTTTGCAGGAAGAATCAGTAAATGGAAAATTAGGGACAATATAGCTGGGATGTGAGGCTGTGCCTGATGCTCTCCAGAAATGCCCCTGAGCTTTGTACTGTGGATGGAGGCAGCACTTCAGCAAGGTGTTTTACACACAGGAGCAAGATTAAGTTGTCCTGACCTGTGAAGGCAAAAATAAATTTTATCTGGTGTGAAATGACAGTGCTGTCTTTGCAGGAGCTGGTTCTCAGGACTGGGGCAGCAGTGGTACCTATCCTGATGGTTTCGGTGCCCTGACTGAACAGTCTAGGGGATTTCTGCATCCACTTTCTGCAACCCAAAAGACCTTGCTGGTGGAGATCACTCTGTTCTAGCATGGTGGGCAGTCTAAAGAAAGCATGAGCAATAATTTCCAGCAGGTAGGGATTTACTAAAACCATGAAAACCATATGTAAATTTCACCCCTTACATTAAACAACAAAGCTGAGGACTTGCTGGGGTTTCTTGCTGGGGTTTTTTCTAACTGAATACATGGACCTTTGTTTGCTGTTTTTTTTTTTTTAAACGGAGAACCCTATGATATCAACATTCCTGAGGACAAAAGTCCTTAGCTTTCCACCTGCAAGTCAAGGATGTTTTTCTATCAAAATCTTACTTGTATCAATGAGGTTTATTCATTGTTTCAAAGCTACTAGTAACAATTAGCATGCTGATGTTCACTGATTAAGAGAAGAAGGAAAAAAAAATGTCTAAGGTAAATAAATCAACTTAAAAATTATCCCTTTCTGCAAACAACAGCTGCACAGGAAAAGGAAGACTGTTAGCCATCTTTCACTGATGTACTAGGCTGATCCTAGTAGATGCGTTTCAAGTACTCTGCGGCTGCAAGTTAATATATCCTACACTCCACAGGAAAGAACCATGCAGGAAAACAAAACACAAAAAAAAGGCAGAACAATTGTGTGAACCAAATGCCCCATCTTATTCTGAAAACATCTGGGCCTCTGAACTTTTCATTCATTGATTTGGTCTATTTAGTGCACAAGCATTAGCAGCTTGTCTTGGTTAATAATAGAAAAAGCAAATGTTGATGCAGAGGTCCTTTGCCTTATATTTGGTAGGACATGGACTCGGAAAACAGGAACCTCTCAGGGGTTGAAGCTATGAGAAGTATGGCAAGATTCAGCACAGGGGAGGACAGCTGGGATGAGCAATGCTGGGATTATGGGCGGAGATAAGGAATTCCAGTAGTTTTGCAAGTGCTGGTTTATTGAGAGCCTCAGTTCAGCAAAAAGTACCAGAGTATTGGAGAAAAAGACCACACGGGTGAAATAAATAAATGGAGGATGAAATGCAGACTCAAAAAGTCTGGGATGATTTTGGCAGGAAGCTTGCAAAAAGCCAGGATTTTACCAGTCAGGATATCACTATTTCCGACAATGTCTGCCAAGCTGAGCCATGGGACCCTGCTTCAGTGCTGAGAAGTGTTCTGTGAAGGGTTAAGTGGCAAAACAACTGCTTCATTTTACATAGATAACACAACAAAGCCTGGAAATGCAAATGCATTAGAAAAAGCCTTTGAACAATTTCTTTTTTTTTCCTCTCAAAGTTGTTAGGTTATAGAGGTTTAAGAAAAGTCCTCACTGTTTATTGTCGAGTGTTTATTACTGCGGACGTCACGAATGGCTGACAAGTTTACATAAAAAATTCCGGATCTTAACGTTTTCCCAGTTGTTACCTTTCCTTTTCTACTGCTTCATCTTTACAGAAGAAAGGGATTAAAGTGATGTATTTTGTTGCACTTTTTCCTGTGGTGAATTAACGCTTGGCCAGCAATGGCAAGGAAGACAGCACAGCTATATGGAAATGAACTTGACAGCCCATAAACATGAGAGCCTGTTTTTCACTGGATTCTATTTTAATAGGCATTAACAAGGGTTTGGGGTTAAGTAAGCAAATGGAACTAGCCCTGAAACTATCATTTCATTTCATAGCCCTTTTCACATGAATTAGCTATCAATCTGAAAGGCCTGTGAGGCTTCATCTGGCTTTTTAATTCAAATTGTACTGAATCCATTGCAATTCCCTTTCACTCCTAAAATGCTACAAACAAGTAAACAATATTCATTGTGGATCCTTATATTTCTTGGTACATGTCAAATTTTTAATGAGAAATCTGAGGTTGGAATGGTGCAAACCTGCATTGCTCTAGCAAGGGTAGAGCATTTCCAGATCTTCAGTTAATGGGAATCTTTATTTTATAATAAAAATTTTCTTTTTAAAGAATGTCAAAGATACATATATGAGCTTAAGGAACAGCTAAGCCTGTTTCCCCTCCTCTCAAATTTTAAGCAGTTTGAGCCTGGGCTGAACTTGAATTGACTACAAGTTCTCTGGGTTGGGGCACCACACTTGTGTTGCCTTGTAAGTTAATAAAAATTGAAGTGACATGGCACTTCAGACCTCAATGTTATCATTCTGCTCATCGTCCTTCTCAGCTATCTTCCTCTCCCAGGAATAATACAACAATTAACAGCTAGGTAAGAGGAGGAGCGAGCATACAGTGCATGATTTCTTTGGGGGCAAAAGAGCACAGAGTAGCCACAGCATCAAAGAATCAAGATGAGTGGTTTTAATAATAACTTCTGACTGAGAGCTGCATATGGAAAACTAGAGTAATGCTTTTATACACACTTGAGCTGAGCAAGTCTTCCAGTCAAGAGAAACCATAGAGCTTCCTAATGGGACAGTCAGCAGCTCGTTGTGGGAGTTCCCATTGGGCCCACGGCCAGTGATGGTGGTACCATGATGGATTGGCCCAGCTCTGCACAGGGCACCAAAGCCTGAACACTTTGGTGATCCTGAGCAGTTTAATGGAGTTGTACCACATGGTGCCTGCCATATCAGAGAGCAGACCCTTATTTCAAGCCAGCCTTTTAAAGCTGAGGACCACTCTGTAAGTTGCATAGTGGCTGCATGCTCCTGTGATTAGAGAACAACTGAGATTGAACAGTTCTGGGCAGAAGTCAGTTGGTGTTGACACCTGCTGTAGGACCATGCTGGTGGTTGCTCATTGTGTTCTGCAGGGATACTGCTAAAAAGTGGCTGGGGAACCGTGGTCAGCGGGTGCTAATATTAGTGCATGTGATGGCAGGATATGTTGTGTGTAATGCTACTGTGTCCATTGATACAAACTTCCCAAAGAATTAAGTGGATGGAGTTGGGTGATTGATGGAAAACTGTTTTCACGATTCAATCAACCATAGTTGCATCCTTTGCACCAGCCTTCATAAAACTGTTTGTATAGATATTTTTGAAGTCTTTTATTAATATGAATAAGTATTATTCACACACAAATGTAGTGACACATGAACAAATATAAGCATGTCCTCTCTGCAAGTGCCTGCCACTCTATATGTACACATTTACTTCATGAGAACATGACTAGAGAAACCAAATGTAAAACATGCTGGACAGCCAATAACTGTCATTAATGTATCCCAGTCAGGAAGGAAACCAGCTATTTTTAAAACAGGTATTTATAAATATAACCAAATGTAAGGCATGCTCTTAAGAGAACAAGCAGGACTCAAAGATGCTTAGTAGCTTTCCTGGAGCACACAGCTAATTCACCATCCCTATTATTGGCCCAAACCCAAGTAGACAAGAGCCTTTCTAACATCCTGTTAACGTGTCTTCTGCCTCTGCTTCTCTTTTAGCTAATAAGGTCAGTGCATCAAAAAAAGGCTGTAGAAATATGCAAGACAGGGCTCACCACTTCTGCGGGGCTCTATTGCAAATCTGTGACTCCTGAACAGTGGAGGGGTTAAAAGTGGGGCTTTCTCTGTGTGTCTCACACTTTCAGGCATAGTTGGTCACCCTGTCTTGTGGCACACATGAACCTGGGTGGAGTCCTTCATGGGTTGGGCCCAGACAGCATCAGCTCTTTCAGCACTCTCAAGTCTCAAACAGTACCTCTACTGGGGGATCCTGCACTGCAGGTTCTTCAGGAAGGAAGTCCTCAAATGAGGTAGGTACATGAGCAGGATCCTCGGATGGTGGTGTTGTCTGAGACTCAGGAAGCTAAGAAGCTCAGTGCCTGGAAAAGTCTCTATTTCTGTGCTAAAGAACAGGAGTGTAAATATTGTATGAAGACCTTCTATTTAACATCTGTGGGATACTGCCCACCATATTCTGGGCTGCATCAAAAGCAGTGTGACCAGCAGGTCTAGGGAGATTCCACTCTCGTGAGACACCACCAGGAGTACTGTGTCCAGCTCTGCATCCCCCAGCACAAGAAGGACATGGAGCTCTTGAAGCGAGTCCAGATGAAGGCCATGAAAATTATCAGAAGGCTGGAGCACCTCGCCTATGAGGACAGGCTGAGAAAGTTGGGGTTGTTCAGCATGGAAAAGGGAAGGCTCTGCGGAGACCTCATAGTGGCCTTCCAGTACCTGGAAGAGAAGGTTGTCATGAAGAAAACAGCAATGCTCACTACCCCAACATTTCTATTTCAAAGATTTTCAAAACTATTTAATGTGTTATTTGCAAAGTTGTGCACTAATTAAAACATGCTCTGAAATATTTATTAAGATACAGCATCTCTTTCAGCTCCCCTCTCAAGCTAAGAGCTATTATATCTGCTATGTTGGGGGTTTGTGTACAACAAACAGCTCAGAGGCTTAATCTTGTGCAGCACTTCTCAAAAAGCTACGGCTGCAAGCTGTGCTTCAGCAGAGTGTAAGGTTGAAAAGTAGAAGGATATTGCTGTTTTAATGTTCCTATCACATGGGTATGTAAAGGCATGGGATGTAATCAGTAGCTCATTACTAAAAATCAATTTACTCCAGTGTTCTACTGTGCAGACATCCGCCATCCTAAGTAATGTAAAAAACTTTCATTTTATTCTGAAACTCCTACCTAATACATGGATTAAATTTTCTAACCTTTCTTCCTGGAGCTGCAGTTACTGGAAAAAAGAGGACTTGGAAAGGTGTTGTGGCAGCATCAGAACATTTCTGGGCTGATGAAAAGGACACAGATGTTGTCATCTTAATTTCCTGCTTTGAAACCCTTCTTATGATTTAACAATTTTTATTAGTGAATTAACTTATTAGTGAATTATTGGGTTTCCCAGTCCTGCCAGCATTGACTACATGCAATAATTAGCAATTATCATTATACTAATGTTTTAAGGTGATTTTTTTCCACTCTTCCTAAGTTTGAAGACTTGATTTTATTCTCTAAATTACAGTTATAACCCATAGCACAAGCTTTTACTGGGACTCTTCAAGAATTTTATTCTTGATATCTCTTTACAGCAGGTTAAAAGACTGTTGAATTTCAGTCAGTTTGGGAATGTTATTTTCCAGTGTCAGAGTCCACCTTCTCCAAATGCATTTGCAGAGACTGGAAGAATGCAGGAAATGTTTGCCCTTCTTACCAAAAATGAGATTATCTCCTTCAAGAAAACTTACTGCCTTCATGCTTTGAAACAATGGCCTACTTTCACACACACAATCCCCTCATGTTTAAATGGCACTATTATGGTGGCAAACTTGTGCATAGAAAAGGTCTGAAATGCCAGAGTTACAACAATTTGGAGAGGTTTTTTTTGTGTGTTATGATGTTAACTCTACAAATAAGATTGTGCATTGTTTCTCCGTAGATGCTACACCTTGCCTAGTGAGTTGCTTTCACATGATTCAAATATTTCTACTTTTAATTATAAATACTGGAATAGAGAAGACAATGCTTCTCTCTTCTGATTTACAGTACACTGGATGTCCCTTTTCTTATAGTTACAAATATCCATTGGTATTGGTCTTCATGTCTCTCCTACAAGCCCACATAGAGCTGTGGAAGAAATAAGAAGTATCTGTCATAATAGAAGAACAGAATCATAGAATGGCTTGGGTTGGAAGGGACCTTCAAGATCACCTAGCTCCAAGCCCCTGCCATGGGCAGGGACACCTCCCACTAGACCAGGTTGCTCAGAGCCCCATCCAACCTGCCCTTCAACACTTCCAGGGATGCGGCACCACAACTTCCCTGGGCAACCTATGTCTATGTCTCACCACCCTCACACTAAATAATTTCTTCCTAATATCTAAACTAAATCTACCCTCCTCCAATTTGAAACAATTCTCCATTGTCCTATCACTACATGCCCTTGTAAAAAGTCCCTCCCCAGCTTTCCTGTAGGCCCCCTTCAGGACTGGAAGGCTGCTATAAGGTCTCCACAGTGTCTTCTCTTTTCCATGCTGAACAACCCCAACTCTCTCAGCCTGTCTTCATAGGCGAGGAGCTCCAGCCTTCTGATCATCTTCATGGCCCTCCTCTGGACTTGCTTTGAACACTAAGAAGGATACTTGGTATTCTAAGAGCTGGATTATACCAAGGTAACTGAAATTTCTTTCGAAGTTATTCTATATTCATATTGGTCACATTCTGGGGAGAGGCAAGCCTCAGTTACAGGTTCCTTTGAGGCATTTCTGCAGCCTTGAGGCTTCTTGGACTCATGTGCTTACCACAACTATCTCCCTTAAGCAAGGAGTAGGCAACATGACCAGTTTCCCTTCCCCCGTGTTCCCCACACATCACCAAGGCAGATGAGCAAGGATTGCTGCTTCACAGAATGGGTTCAGTGGTCACATACGCTTTTTTTCCCAAAAGCAGCCTCAGTCTGATCATCAGTCTGTGTAGCAAAGCCAAAGCAGACAAGTTAATTCAGGAATGGCAGGAGCTTCATTCAGAGACAGTTTGAAACGCAGTAAGCCCATCGCCTCCAGGCTGGATGGACTCTACTACTGCATGTGCACACTGGTTCTTAACTGTACTTCCTCGCAGAGGACTTTTTGCTTAGCTTAGTTAAATGGCAAACAAATGCCAAATAAAAGATAATTGCAAAAGTTACCATAATATAAAATGTTTTGGGATTAGGACAAGAAATATCAGCAAAGGAAACTGAGGTTAAACTTCATTCCTTACTTTCTACCCCCCAGTAACCTACTGCAGTACTGATGTGGGAAGCTGTGGAAAAATGCTGTCCTGGAGGGTTTTAAGGACAGGTTAGCAAATGTCTCCCAGAAATGGATTAGGAACTGCAAATCCTGCATGGGGGTAGAAGAGCAGACTGGATGAGCTCTCAGCATGCTTTGTTTCTACAACTCATTGCACACCAGAAATGGGGCTGCTATCCGTTTACAAGGGTTTCCCATGTAAACTTGTATTGTTCAGTGACCCTGTGATGGGTCTTCCAAATCCCATGTTAAGCAGCCTGCCCTGTGCAATCCCCAGCACTTACTGCTGTTTCACACCATCACTGAGCCATCAGAGAGAAGAGCTCATCCATCACCCCTGGGGAGAGGGGCTGTGGTGGCAGGGCAGCCCAGCTCCAGCAGAGCCTTTGGGTGCAATGCCACAGGCTGTTACTCTAGCAGAGCTGCTTCAGGGGCAGGTGCATCCTTAATGGCTGCAGGCACCTCTCCCTGGTGGAACCATGTCAGCTTTCTTCTTTGTTGCTTGTACAACTCTCTCTGCCTCACAGCACACTGAAACAGCTTAGAGCCAGCTATGCTGCACTCCAATGTATTCAAGTGCATCCAGCATCCACTGCTCTGCACTGACCTGAGTCACCACTATTAGAAACCCATCAGAAGAGCGAGAGAAGTCCATCTCATTTTGCCTGCAAACTGGACTGATTATCTTCCCACAATGTAAACGAACAAAATTCTCTTTCAGAGGCTGAATTTCAACCCTTCGTCCATCACACTCCATCATGCCCATGGCCATTGCAGTAGCTGGTGGTGTAAGGAGATGCAAAAGCTTTAGCTTGGCTACTGCACTGTGCTGACAGTAGACAAAAGTGAAAAAGAGTAGCTAAAAGGTTTTTTAAATCTTTTAAGATCTCATTTTAAGACTTTAAGTAAAACATAAAAAACCTGTGAGAGTGTGGCTCACAGCGTCTTGAGGGGACAAATGAGCTTAGGGAACTCGGCAGCCAAAAACGGAAGATGGGGAGCTACTGAGCAGGACAACTTGATGCCAAGAGCAAGCAGGGAGCCGATGTGCCACCAGCTTCATCTGAATATTCAGGAAAGTTAGTTAAACGGTGACACCTTGTCCTGGCACACATCCCTGTCCTCTCCTGTAAAACAAACCTGCCATACAGCACATGTCGTGTCACTTGCCTTTTTTCTTTCAGAGGAAGAGCTAAAAAATTCTGCACATTTGTGAGACATCTGCATTTAGAGCCACAATAGCAGAGAATGTAGATGACTGTGTCCTTCAAAAAAAGAAATCCCAGGGCATATGTTCATGGAGTACTTTGTGCACTGCCCTTGCAAGACCAGGGAGTCTTAAGACCACAGTCACACGGATTAAGGTAGAAGCATTGTGTAGAGTAAAGGTATCTGTCACACTAGGCAAAGATTTCTGGAATAAGATGTGTAAAAGCTAGCAGTAACTGAGCTAGTAGAGATTTAATAATGCTTCTTAAATTGTCTGTGTGTGTTTCCTGGCTATTCATGGCCTGGAGGAAATTCTTTCTAGGACAAGAGTGGTGCATGTGAACTAGCAGAGAATTTGCAGGGGCAGCCATGTAAAAATGGGATGTGTTTGGGAAGCTGTGGGGTTAGGTGGCAGGCAGGGCAAGTGCAGCAAGATGGAGGAGTGGGCTGTGCCAGGCTGGGCAGGACACAGGGAGGCTGGCAGAGGAACCAGACTCCTTTTTGGAAATAACTCAGAGGTGCAGGTCCTGGTGAGGAAAAAAACCCACTTTGTTAGTGCAAAGAGAGGGCTGTGAGAAGGTGGCAGTTTTAGGGGGGCACACACAGAGCTGAGTCCCCTTTGCCTCCTGTCCGCTGCTTATGTTTGCAGACCTGGAAAGTGCTTGGCAGCGCTGTGCTCCCCCTCACCCAGCTCACTGGGAGAAGCCCAGTCAGCGGCCACCAAAATGCCTCCTGTGAATCCTCCCTGAGAGCCTCCATGCTCATGCACGCCCCTTGGCACTGCTCAGGCTGGCAGGGGGCTTGGGTGGTGGCTAGACCCTGCATGGGATGATCAGTCATGGAGCAGCAGCTGGAGCCTGCCAGCTCCACAGCAGCAGCTGCCGAGCCGGTGCAGTGAAGAAGTCTGAACAAAGACCAAACGAAGGAGCAAAGAGCATGTTTTGCAAGGACACTATTTGGCACTCTGTGGGATGCATCTTGGATGACAGTGCCAGACATTGCAGTAGGGACTGTGCATTAGTTGGCTTCAAGCACAAGGTTCATCTTGCAAACTACAGATGACACCAGAAAAGGTGATCAGAAAGAACGACTCTTCAAAACTCAAAGATTATGTCTCTGGCTTGATGGAGAAGCAGGATTTTCTCTAGTAGTAGTAGGCAATTTTTCTTCTGTGGAGTATAAATTTGTGAAGTATCATGAAACTGTCATAAATCAGAGAAGGCTAAACCCTGAAACCTCACATTAGAGACACTGGGTTCAGGCTTGCCCTAGAAATATATCCCTCTGGCTCTTTATTCAGGCCAAATTCAGGCTGAGGAAGTGCCCACATTAATCCATTTAAGAGGGAGGATCACTGCAAACATCTCGTGACAGCATCTGACTTCACAAGAATGGCTCCCTCATGATGGCAGAGACTAGACATAGATGCCTGAGCTTGCAAAGCATTTGTCTCGTTGGGAATGTGAGTTCGTAACATCCTTGGGATCCCCAAGCCTTGTTCGCTAATTGCTCTTCAACCTGAAATCCAGTCTGTTCAGAAGAATTCAAGTGGACGTTTTGCAGCATTTATCACTAAATATCTGAACTAACTTGGAGAAAGCAGGATCTTTTCATCTTCACAATTGCCATTTATTGATGGAAATAGAAGGGAATTGCTTTTAAGGTAAAGAAATAATTGTTTTCTGCTGGTTAATAATGAAAAGAAATTGCATGCGAGAGTTTGTATTGTCAAATCCTCCTGTTAAATGTAGAAAGAGAAGGTCTTCAGAGCATGGCTCTAGGCTGGGACAGTGATATAGCATTACCCCTGTCCCCCTTCCATTGCAGCTTTTAAAATGATCTGCAAGCTGTACCTCCAGACAGCTCAAGACAAAGGGTCTCATGAAGCCAGAGATAAGCACCATGTTTTATCACTGCAAATTTCTTCCGTCTCCTGCCTGACTCAAATAGATGTAATCTAGACTGGAGGCCTAATGTTCATATACCTTTTGATATCTTTCTGACTGCATAAAGGGACCACAAATGGGGCATAAGTATAATTTATACATCCTATAACCTCACTTTTCATTGCCCCTCTGGAGACTTGTTAACTATGAGACTCAGGCCCAGAAAGTTCACATTAATTCAGGCATTTGTTGTTTCTTCGAAGTGTAAAATGGCAATTGTACAGCTGAAAATCCCAGTGGCAGCACCATAGCTTCACAAGGGGAGACAAATAAAGCATTCAGTGTTCAGAAAATACCACAAGGGCCAGTCTCAGTGAATCTGCTGATCTCCCAGCATCCATCAAGTAAAGTCTTCTCAGAGAAAAAGCATCCGTATTTGAGACTTCTCATACATCCGACAGCTCAGGAGGTGACTCACACACTGGGGGGGCTGGTGTAGAGTTAAGCTGGCCAACTTTGGTCAAAACCAGCTCTGAGAGCAGAGAGATGAGCAGGAAGAAAGAGAAATGGCTCTGTTTTACAGCCATGCCATGTGACCCCAAGCCCAGGCTGGGGCCAAGGCAATGGGGAGGCTGACACTGCTTTCTTTGCCTCTGCCTCCCCCTTGGATATCTGGGCTTCCAGACTTTTTTTTTAACAATAATGTTTTTTTATTGCAGAGAAGCTAGTGGCATGGACCTGCACGAACATCTGAGTCTGCACAAGCAAGGGATCAGTTGTGGGCAAAGGCTGGCAGTGACTGCTCACACCCCATGATAATTCTGCCAGGCTGGGCCCCAAGAATCATGGCACTCAGTGACTTGGTGTCATCAGAGCTAGGATCCAGACTGCAATTGCTGTACCCCAACCTGTGTTACCTGAAGTGGGAAGGAAGAGGTCTGCGCAGAAGGGAGACCCACAGCACAGAGTCAGCACAGAGTGAGGGAGCTTTCTAGGATTTGATACGGCTCCCCTTAGAGCATCCATCTCACCCTTCTTAGTCTTCTGCACCAAAAAATGTTGTTCACAATTAAAAGCAGTTCTTAAAGGCGTGCAGGCTAACTCTGTTGTTTAACAATAGATAGTAGCAATGCACAGATAACTTCTGTTTATTTTCTTAATCTTACATTAAGCCAGGAATGTGTGTTTACATTTAAGATTTCTAAGTATCACGCTTCACATGTGTGCCTGATTTTTAATGATCTCCTGAATAATTCATTCTAAAAGCCTCTTTATTTTCTTCTCTCCAGTTTAATTAACCTCTTGGTGCAGTCGTTGGAATTTTACCATAAAAGCATAATGTATTTTGCATTAGAGTGTAACTCATGCTGGAACAATCTGAGTACAGCCACTAAAGAGTTAATAGCAGGCTCTGACTTAATGCCATTTTATTATGGATGATGAATAATAGCAGAACATTTTCTTTATGTGCCTGAGTGCTACCTTAGGATACCCAGGAAGGAGTGCTCATCCTGCCCAGCAGTACTGGCCAGACCTCGGCATACAGCTGCCCCCCTCGCACCGAGGCAAGGGAAGTATCCTGCCTTAGTGTTGAGTGGAGTTCTCCCTGTCCTTCCCAAAAGACTGAAGAAAGCTCCCAAACATACGCTGGTGCTCTGCCAGAGCATAAGGTGAAAAATGTTCTGTGAGATGCGATTGTGATGTCAGAAGGCTCTTGACGGGTTTTGTGTTACGTGCCTTTGGGTTCTCAGGTAGAGACTTTTTGGGTTGCTACTGACGGATCCCATTGATCATCCCATCCAAAGACTTGGAGTTCATCAGCAGAAAGGAGTATTCTGCTGCAAGCTGGCAGTGATTATCAATAACTATGTGAGATAAAGCTCCTTGTTCAAGGAGCTAGACTGTTTTCTGCAAGAAGATTTTTTTTTTGCTTTGCCAGTGGAAGTTGGTATAACATGATAATGGACAAGTCTTTATGAATGCCCATGTCTGAGGTATGTTCTTATTTCCAACATATCTTCTGTCCCAGGGTTTCTAATTGCGCTGTGACTAACTGCCCTCAGTTCTGTCCCGGCTTGCTGACCCCACCATGGTGCTTTAACTGCAAAGCCAGACTTCCTGCAAAAATGGCCCCTGTGCTCATACATGCTCTCAGCAGGTGCAGGGGCAGCTCACACCTGCAGCTACTTCAGCTGTAGAAGACCCTCCTGATGCCTTCTGTCATTTATCCCACCTCTGGGCAAGTTTCTGTACCTTTTACTTGGTACAGAGCTGTACCTGACATGGCCATGCTTGGATCCCTTAATGCAATATATTGGCAGTGGACCAGCTGAGCATCACATTGGTCCTGAGGTGAGGGATGGCACAGGGCCATGTCAGGCTGCACTGGGACAGGACCCAGAAGATGTTCCAAGAGGTCACAACAGCAAGGAGCTGTGTTTTTCCTTGGCCTTGGGAAAGATAACCCATCATTAGATAAAAGCTGTTCCCTGAAGACTACATAATGACTCCTAAAATAGGCAAATGATTAAGCCCCAGCTGATTTGGCCTGGACTAATTAAGGCTGAATATTTGGCTGCAAAAAGTGGCAATGGATTTAAATCAGCCTTGCACCATGTCAGGAAACATACTCTCTCGCGCTTGGTTCCCCCCTCCCCCCAGCTATTGTCTGGGTTCAGATCGTCAAAACACGCAGTGGCAGTTATTCGCTGTTAATTATTTGATCCTTTCTTAAGATCCTCTTACGCAACTGCTTTGTTATGCAATGAAACAGCATCAGGTTGCCACACGCCAGGCAGGGCACGAGGAAGCCGGCCCTACCTTAGATAAGCGGCGGGGGTTGGAGCGGCGGCTGGGGCCGGGGGCCGCGGACTGGGGGTCGGGGCGGGCGGTGCTTCCTATGCAGAAGCCACACCAGGCCCTTGGCTTCCTGAGCATCTGTGGCTCACGGGACGGGCAGGCCTCGCAGCTTTCCCTCTAAAGGTCTTTTGCTTCCTTCCCGCCGAGATGAAAATATAATAAACCACCTACATTTTGCAACGGGGCTAAACTGAAACCGGCTGAGTCGGGGGGTTTCTGTTCTCCCCCCTCCTCATCTACACCCACAGGTATGCATACAAATACACCCTAAAGAGTGCAGGGTAGCGGTGCATAATTTTAAGAAGAGATAGTCCTGTTTCTAGCTTATTTTTCATGGGATTTTCAGTTTAAAATCTTCTGTAATTCTCTTTACCAGACCTTTTAGACACTTACTCTTTCTTCAGTGCACAGCACAGCCCAAGCTTTAGTCAGAGAAACAACCACTGCCTCCACAAGAGAAGCAATGACTCTCAATTATTTTGCTCCCAATGGTTTCTGAAGACATTAGAGTGGTTTGCATCCTGGCTTTTTCTGCACGTGGAGGAAAAGCCAATGCTTTTGGAGTCTTTTGTATTGCAGACTGCAGAGTGTCCCCTGTGTGGCAACAGAGGCTCAGAAAGGGACACAAACAGCACTTGAGCTACAGATTAAGGGAGCTCAGAGAGGGGATACAGGGGCTGGAGCCCAGATGCATTTTGCTGCACAGGGTCTTGACACGGGGTCTTTCACCTTGCCCTGGGCAGCAGCTGGCAGTGGTACAATGACTAGAGACCAAGAAAGCCTCACTGCTTGCCATCAGGTGCTCTCTCCTGGCACATAAAGCCTAATTTACGCTGGCCTCCAGCTTATTTAAGGAAAAATTCAAGGCACAAGTTTTCTCCATGAAACCTTAAGGGATGCAGTCGTTCCCTGGTCACCAGCACCTGCATCACTCCTGGCAGGACACATCAAGCAGGGACTCCAGCTGGGACCTACGTGCTTCATGAGGAAGGTGCTGGCAGGTGGCATCTTCAAGAGTCCCTGGCACTTGCCCAGGATGCTTATCCATCCCAGCCTGAATGTGTGGATCTCAGGCCCTGCCCCTCTGGAGAGAGAGGAAAGCCCAGCAGGCAAGGGCTTGCTTTTAGATGGTCATTTGTCCAATTGTATCATGCCAGGGTTTAGTTTACTAGGGGACCTACATGTCTAGAAAGGTGTTTTATCTTAATACTTCCAGCTCCTTATTTTTCTCTGAAGACTAATTTAAAACTTTTTCTGTGTTGTACATGAAGACTATCACACTGTTCCACAGAAGGAGAATTACTTAAAAGGATGTTAAGCTGTCATTTGATGTGCCTCTATTAATTTTTGTTAAGACCTTTTCTACACATTAGCTTGAAGAATAAGTATCCTGTGTGTGAGGTTTCAAAATTAAGAAATAAGTCAAAGACTGTTTTTCTCTGAGGTCTTTGAAATGGTCGCATCAGTAGTTTTCAGAGAAAAGAAACCAGCGGTTTGTTTTTTTTACTTTTTAAGTGATTTTAAACAGTAAGAAAGTTTAAAATGTAAAATGTAAGGAATTTTAAGTTTAGTTATAAACTATGTGATTCAGATGGTTAAAAGCTGAAACATGAGTATAAAATATATTGCTTAAAGATTTTTTTTTCTGTGTAATCAAGTAAAGATTGTCCATTCTTAATTCAGGCTGTTTGTATTTTTGCCTTGTAATAAGATGCCATTTTTTCCACAACATCCTAGCATTAGAAACATATACCAAAAACATTGCTTAAATTCCAGCCAATTTGTATTGTTTGATCTTGTTTGTGCTCAAGCTTCATCCTCAGCCAAGAAAGATACCTTCTTGTGTCCTAGCAGATTGTAATCTAAAATTATTTGCACTGACTGAAAACATACAGGAAATGCAGATAGCTTTTGGGCTTTACAGATCTCTACAGAGGCAATTCCTTCAACATACAATCTGTCTGCCTAGCTGTAACTTGCTATGTGTTGAAACCATTGTATGCTAAACCAGCGGTATATGGTTTAAATATCCTCATGCTACAGCTAGTACATCTTTGAAAGCATGACTTTAAAACCTTCCATGGCTTTGGAGACCTACAGCGGCATTCTTTCATTGGGCACATTGAGACGATAGTCACTGAGTCTCCATCTTTACCAGCAAATGAATTGGGGGGGGGGACTGGCTCAAGCCCTGCATTAGCATGATTTACATCCTCCAGGGAAAGCCCTATAGACCCAGCAGCCGCCATTTTATAGAAAACCTCAAACACTGAGCAGAGTTGGTGTTTATGTACCAAAAGTGTGACTTTTCAAAGGAAAAAAGACACTCAAATTTTGCGTTGCTGAAGAGCAAGTTTTCCTTACTGAGGCATTTGTGCCAGCACATACGCTGCATGTTGTGTATTTAAATGTGTTCCAGATGACCCCAACATGAACCTGCTTGTGGAATTTTCTAGCTGAGGATCAGCTTTCCCAAATCTCTAACTACCCCATGCATCTCTTTATGGGATAACGTTGCGATGTTACAAGAAATCTCATTTGAAGAGCATAGCGTAATCCTCCACCATAAATTACATTAGTCAATCTTCTGGAAAGCTGAATTGCCAAGGGCAAAACACCACCTCTCTGTGTCTGTCAAACTGAGGTAATAATACTACTTACCTATACCACAAGGGTGCATTTAGGATTAATTACCTCTCCTCATGCCAAGGATGAATTTATCCCATGGCGTTTGGTACTGCCACCCATTAGTGGTAATTTGTATAACTAATTATTATGATGCGCACACACACACACACTCTGCATTAACTTCTTTCTTGTAGACTTTCTGGCACTAGCAGAAGTTTTAGGCTGATCTTTCCCGGGTAGGTCTAGCTTATGTTTTCTTTATCTTTAAAGCAATCTTGACTGATGAGTCCCCAAGCACTCTGGGCTATTTGTCTGTAAGGCACAAGTATTTCCTGCTGACATTTTAGGATACACTTTCAACCATCTTTTAGAAAAGGAAGTAGAGTAGAACCCAGAAAAATCCTGCCTTAAAACTGGGCTGTGAATCTCTCTTCCAGCTGGTGGCATTGGATTATGTCTTGCAGCTCAGAGAGACGACTGCACACATCAGGGCTGAGGTAACACTCACTTCCCAAAATTAATTGGAAACCTAGTTTCTGTTTCCAGAAGTCATTTGTGAACTGACTGAAACTGTTAATGATTAAAGGATTCACCTCCCATACCTTCAGCAGTATAAATTCGGGCTCTGTAGGCTTGAGTGATTCATCCCGTCACAGGATAAGCATCCATGGCAGGTGAAACAGTCTTGCTGTCAACTGCAGAAATAAACCGGGGGTGGGGGACAGGGGAAGCTTGGCCAGGTTGCCTAACTTTCAAACAGCCAAAATTAACTGAAATTAATTCCACTTTAAGGTGCTTTTGAAATGGGAATTAGTTTGTAAAGTCCCTGCAGTCCAGAACATTAAAAGTCAGTGAGCACATCACTTGGGCGCTGTTCCCAGTTCTGGAAATCTTCTCCCTACATCTCATGAAACTGTGGTGTTGGGTGAAATATGCCTGCCCGGTTGTAATATCTGAACTTGTGAATACAATGTCCTGTATATAGTTCAGTGCACTATACTGTTTGCGTTCATTAAATCCTTTTGCACTGGAAAATCGGCTTTCTGGCTTGGAATATGCGTGACGCACAGGAAGGATATCTGTAATCACTTACACAAATGTCCATATCCTTCTCTTCTTCCTGCTCCTTCCTCGCTGTCTCTTATGCCCAACCAAACTGCATCTTAAACTGGGAAATGACAAGCCGTGAAGTATTTTTAATCAGTTTGAATTACGTTTGGGTCTCGAGTATTGTAAAAGCCAGAAAAAACCTGCATTTACTAAAACCTTTTTATCTGAAAATGTATTAATAATGTATGATCATACTTTGTAGATAATGCAATAATTGCTTGCTTGATCATGTAGCCAAAATAATAATTTTCAGAGATGTTTAATTTTTGCCTGGTGACTACATTTCATATAATTTTCAGGGCAACAGATGCTCATCTATTTGTTCTGGTTCAAAAAACAGCTCTAAATTGAAAGCGAATTACTGTAAACCTTCTGCAAGCATCTATTTTACTTTAAAAATACATGCAGCCTAAATGGTCTTATACTCAGGAGGGAAAAATCCACACACAAAGTCCATGTTCAGCACACTGCAATTAGCATTACACCCCACCAAAACAGGCAAATTACACACCCAGAGAATACGCATCCACACACATGTGAAAACGTGTGCTGTCTTTCAAATCTGGTTTTTAAATGTTGATGTTGCTTCTTTGCCCCACGTGACAGTATTTTAAAATATAAATATAAATATAAATATATAAAAACATGTATGTTTTTAAACAATGTGCCTATTTCACTAAATAAATTAAGTAAATAGAAGTAAACAAATAATTATAAGTTATAAATATGTCAGTAAAAAATAAATATGGGTAAATAAATATAAGTTGCAAACTTGACTAGGCTGAAATGTGTTTCGAAACCTGTTTGGGTAATGATTTGGAAAGTTATGGATAATGCAAAATCTGACTTCCAAAATGGCAACAGTCTAAACTTATATCTAGGGATAAAAAAGTACTAAACAAACTAAAAAAAAAAAAAAAAAGATAAAAAATTGTCTTCTGTAATTTTTCTCCTAAAGAAAAGGGAAAAATCCAACAGTAGAAAGTAGGACAAAGCTGCAGCTGGTTAGCTGCCCTGCTTCACTTTTTGAGGTGTTATAGATACTGTGCCTGAGTTTTTTGCAAAAGTCATAGGATCATTTTGGTTGGGAAAGACCGTTAAGATCATCAACTCCAACCATTAACCGAGCACTGCCGAGTCTACCACTAAGCCATGTCCCATAGGCTTTGAACTGACTGTTTCCACCTGCTTCAATACCAGCATGGCCAAGGCTTGATGAGGACGCCAGTCTACAACCTTATCCAGACCAGCTTGCTTGCTTTCTGTTTCAGGGCTTAGGTGTGGTTTTGCTGCTTGAATCCATGGGTGAAACTCTCTGCAGAAGAGGCTTTCCCACTCCTGGTCTGCTGCCACGCAGCAAGAACATCAGAGAGCATGCTGCCAGTCGGCAAAACCCACCTGGAGAAGACAGCCACCATCATGCTCAGGGCCAGCACAGCTGGTACATCACCAGGTGAAGCTGAGCCTCCTGCTATGGGCATTGCTGCCCCAAGGAAGAGGCCATCTATAAATCATGGACCATTGATTTTTTAGTGTATTCTGACAACTCCTGCTTGGGTCTGACAGCTACTTTTTTTAAACAACTGACAAAGTGCGTTTTCTTTTGCATAATCATGGTAAGTTCTTTTCTAGCTGACTTCTCCCTTGTTCAAATGTATTTTCACCATGACCAGACCAGAGGCAGGAAGCAGTTTAGGGCTTGTAAAGGGAGTTGTGACTACAGGTAGCCAGGGGTATAAATGGGCTCCCTTCTACCCCACCCCACCCACTAGATCCTCATTTAGGGTATTTTAAGTAGATGAAGTAATGTTTGAGACTAAAAGAGGGAGAATGACCTTGTTGTAGGATTATTTTTTTTAAAAAGACATTGAAATTAAAACAAGGCAATGTTGCACTGGGGACAAAATTGCAAGAAAGAAGTGGCCAATCTGGTTAGCAAGAAGCTAAAAAAAATCTGTTTCTAAACAGGAACTTGGGGTAGAAAAGGAGAAGGAAACACCCCAAAAGCTATGGTCGGTCATGGCATGCAGACTGAAGATAAGAGCATCAGAAAGAGAATCTGTGCATGGCAGGTGGAAAAGGTCGGATCTCAGAAATGCCCCCGTACATTTTAGATGGGAGGTGAAGAGGAGCTGATCTCACCCCTGCTCCTGTGGGCATCGCTCCCAGCACTACAATGCCTTCTCCTGGTCCTGCCTCTGCCTGGTCCCCAGACACCATGGGAAAGATATAAAAAAAATTGCTAAATCCTTGGAGACACGCTTAAAACAATTAAGAGACAACAGAGGGAATCTATGCTGTTATTAACCACTTGATTTGAGAGGCAATTTTTGCAGTCATTATCTACCTGATTTCAAATCTTAGAATAGAATGAAGTACAGTTAAAAACATTTCCTTAAATGATCTGCCTCCAGTCACAGCCACAGGTTGTTGTTCCCTGAACAACAGGCAAATGTAGGTTAGGAAACGAAATGGGAGGCAAGAGTATGATACTCCTTGATTTCAGCTGGTTCTTCATACCATGCAGCACAAATTCCTACCTGGTGAAGTACCAGATGCTCGTTTCTGTTGTGTCTAAGCATTAATTGATACCTTCTTTAAACAAAATATAATGGGAACTACCTCTGGGTCAATAAGGCCCTTAATGGAAAGGAGCAGGCATGAGTAGTAGGCCTATATTTATTTAATATATTTCATTATTCATGATCTGGAATTTTACAAAAGAGTCAATTAATTACAGTAGGGGAAAAAACAAAACTGAAAGGTACATTACTGTGCTGCTGCCAGTAGTTAAAGTCAACTATTTATTTGCCAGGAAGATTTTTTTTTTCCTTCCAGACAAAATTAGCAGTGCAATTACCCCAAATTGCTCTGTCTCCTTGTCCCCTGAGGAATTCCTTCAGATGGTGGAGCTGGGTGCCATCGACCCTATGGGGTGCCTCCCAAGGAGGCTGTATGTCTGATGGCAATGCCTGTTCCAGGCTGTCTCAGAAGCTCTGTGACTGTGCTTCGAGCTTGCATATTGAGCCTACACAGACAAAATAGTACAGGATCTGTGCCTGCCAAGCCCTCAGCACATCTAGCCTATCTACTTTTATCCTTTCTATAGACTTTTCCCCACATACTTCTGAGGCAGGCATGGAAGAGAAGGAGAGCAGATGTACAAGGGCCACAGGTGGGTGCTGGGAAGCACTGGTGGGGACGTAATGAAGAGGATCCTTTGGCAGGAGCCTTCTTAGTAACAGCACGGATCCTCAGAGGCAACCAGTTAGTTTCACAAGTTGCATCTGTGGGCAGCTGGTAAAACAATTCTCTTGGTGGACTTCTCAAAAATAATCACATATTTTTTCATGACAAAAGGTCTCTGGACAGGAGGATGAAAAATGTTGCACAAAGGCTAGTTGGAAGAATAATGTGAATTCTGAAGTATTTCTTCTTCTTGTGAAGTCTCCGTGGTAAGCCTGTCATGCATAGTCATGACATAATATGCATAATATGCATAAGTCATAATGCATAGACTTATAGCTGGCTGTCATAGCAGCCCTGTACAGCCCACTTTCTACACTTGGGGTAAAATGCTAAAATCTATTGCAAAATAATTATATTGAGTATGTCTGCTTGGAAGTGATAGACTTTCTGAAGCTGCACTGATGTTCAGGAATGGTCTTTTCAAGTCCAGCTTATACTTAGCTGCAAGAGAGGATTTGGACACTATTAGGCAAAATGAACCATATTCATATGGTGTTTATAAAATACATTTAGTTGTTATTTCCCACTGCAGCAGATGGTACTCAAAATAAGAAATGACCTGGAACCTCATTACCGACTGCATCAAGTCTGCACAAAACAGCTCAGGGAAGTAGGAAAATATTTTACTCGTTTTCTTTTGAAGAAGTCTTTGTTTACTGTCTGTCTCTTAGAAAAGGAATTTTGTGGAAGATATTAATCACAAATATCCACCATGACACAGGGCAGGATGGAAAGTTAGAAGAAATATCCAGCCTTCAGGCTGCAGGGTACCAAGAAAACACATCCCCGACATCAGGCAGCTATTCCCAAAGTGTGTATGATAGGCAACTTGTTTCCAACCTCCCCTGAAGCAGCTGATGGATCCATTGCCCAAGACTGAAATGTTAAATGCCAGCATTCATTTTCCAGGGAAATGGCTGGAGTCTTGGATGTTGGTAGGCAAGTATCCTGGAGTCATATGATGTGACCATTCCTCCTTCCCAGCCGTGAGGGCTCCAAGGGATGCAGATAAGGGTAACTAGCCAAAATTCCAACACTCGAGAAGGTGCCCACCTCTAACACTTCCTTATATCTGGAGTCACGCGCCGTAGATTGCTGGATTTACCAGCCATCTCCCATTTCCACTAGCTTCTGTCACTGTCATAACTTATGGAGGATAAGGAAGAGCATGAAGCAACAGGACTGTTGTGGTGCCAAGCCCAGTGCAAAAACCAGTAGGATGCAGCCAGGGAAGGAGTCTGAGCCCTTGCAGCAGCTCTTGAATCTGAAGCTCCTAGTGACCATCTGCAGCTGTATTTTCCCATATTAATGTTGAACGCAGCCTTGCCTGGTTTTGCTTCATTTGCTCTTGCTGGTTGACCCTTCATGGTGACCACCCTGAAGGTCAGTAGCTGCCATCAGCAGGGGCTGAACCAGCAGCACCCACAGTGTGGGAACCCTGACCTTCTCCCACATGCTGGGAAAGCCTCTTCCCTTCGCTCTGAGTTTGCTCCCCTCCTCTGATTGCTGTAGCCTGTCTATACAGATAGTAAGTTTTGAGGATGGATCTCCCCATGTTTTGGGTCTTTTCTGGGTGTCTGACACCACAGATCCCATTCTCAGTAGGGCTCTTATAACCCAGCCTTATTGCAGGGCTTCTTCACTCCTGCACACCACTGCTGTGTTGGCTTCCACTTCCATGTGAGTTTACAGAAAGTCTGCCCTCACCTCCCCACTGGGGGGGAATGACCTTCAGCTATTCTGGATTCCACAGGAGACACAATGGTCCCAGTTCTGGCTGCATGTCTGGCTGGCCAGCTGCCTACCCCTCACCCAGGGTCACCGCTGCCCTCCTGGGGCCTCAACCCAGCCCAGCCAACCAGCTCCTATTTCACAAAATTCACCTTTCCTCCCTCCTCTTCTTCCCACTTCTTGACGTGTTGTGTGATTTTTTATTTTGATACAAATTTGAGCCTAGACAAATATGTGCCAGTGTGTAATTCAAGTTTAATCTACCACCAGAAAAATTAGTCTCTTTAATTTAAAAAAGCCATGGTCAAGCGGTTCAGTAGTTATAACTAGAGAAAGAGCCATTCCAGAGAATAATAATGCTTCAGTGTAGGAAAGCTGTTTTTAGCCTGTTTTCTAAAAACTTCCACTGAGCCCCAGAGGCTGTTTTTTTGATATGAAGGAGAAACAAAACAGTTTTTGTTCAAGTTCCTTGTGCAAAGGAGCAGAGACATTTCCTTCTCCAGCTGATATGTTGTAGACCAGCGTTAACCATATTTGCAGGTATCGCTGCGGTTAGGCTTGTACGTAACCACAGATTACAATTTGGCTGCCAAACAATCTAGATAGCTCATCATATGACTGTAACGATCTCACAGCACAGCACAAGTGGGGTCCACAGCTTTCTGTGCCATCTTCTTTGCCTTTGTCCTGGCCGTACACAAGTATAAAACTGCAATTTCTTCATATCTGTTCCTGCATTGGAAGGAGAAGGCTTGGGCGGGCAAGCGAGGTGCGCTGATTCTCATCCACAGTCCTAATTTGTGCATATCTGTGTGCTGGGGTGAAAATTAGGCTCTGCTCCCGAGAGGCTTTCCATATCAGAAGAAGAAATCTTGAAAAGACGACGAATCTGCATGCGCTCTCTGGGCTGGTGACACTGGCCGCACGTTGCCCTACAAGGCTTGCCGGCATCAGGCCAGAAAATATCCTTGGTGATACTGTGATGTTATTTTTGAAGATATTTCTCTTCTAATGTAAGTGGCTTAAGATACTTCTCATGTAATGTAAATGGCTCCTTGGACTGTCCAGATAGCAGATGGTAAATGAAGGGGTTGAAATTCTTACTTTTCAACTGGTTAACAGATATTTTCTGCACCATTTGTAATTACATTACTAATGGCCCTGCACTTTACAATGCAAAATACTTTGACCTTTTATCAGGACGCTCATTTTTCTCTCCCTGACTCTGAACGAAGGGTAAAGTGGGAGAAAGCAGGTATGTCGTATTTAGTCCTAAATAATTTTCTACCGTGAAAACATGGCAAAACATTGTGTGCTTCTTCAGCCTTCCCCCTTTCCTCTTTCCCTTCAGGAACTGATGTTTTAAACACTTTTGGCTTTGAATAGCTGACAAGAGCAGGTCCAAACCACCGTCACATGGTCATTTGCACAGGCGTTGCTCAGGGCAGAGCCGACAGCGTGGTCTGATCCTGAGAAGGTAGATCCATCTCTTACTTGTGATTAGAAAAGTGCTGGGGTGATGATCACCACTCATGACTATCACATGGCCAGGGTTGCCTACGTAATTGCAACAAGAGCTTACTAAGATGGTTAAAGTGAGGTTTGTTCCTAAAGCCATTCAGGAGGAGGCCAGAGGGGTTTGTGTCAAACTGTTGTCTGCCTCCACAGAGCGTTTTCCTGCAGGATGGTGCCTTCTGCAGCTGCCCTACCTTAAAAAACACACATACCCACAACCCCAGAAGTGAGCTGGAGCATCCCCGCTGCTAGAGGGAGGCCTTGAGCACTTTGACTAAAACCAGGATCTTCCCCAATGGTGTACGAAGCCTTCACAGAAAAACCAGAAGTATTAAACACAGCCTCAGGGCTGGTGAGGCAACTTTATTAAGCAACAATTTAAAACAAACAAACAAAAGTAAAAGCAAAGAAGCTCTGAAAATCATACATTGTTTTTTTTTCTTTCCAGCTTTCTGGGATGGAGGCTTTAAGGAAGCAGGTAATATGCTTCCTGCTGAGATTAACTGGCAGAGTAACAGAGGCCTCCCAGGAGGAAAATCCTCTGGGTTAACTTCTACCACCCCTGGACAAATTACTGTCTTCTATCAAGTGTTGGTGGCTTCTCTGCAAGGGGCTGGTGAGATACAGTGCAGATGTCCTTCTTGACCCTTTAAGTGCCATACATGGTCCCAAAGAAAAGCTGGCTGGTGAGCCCACAGCCAGCAGCACTGCTGGGGATGCTGGTCCCCATGATGGGGTCCCAGCACTCCTGCTGCCCTGAGTCCTGCTGATGCATCCCACAGGGGACAAGCAGCAGAGTGCAGGCAGTGCAGCACAATGTGCAGTCACTGGAGGGATCTTGCAATAATATTTTTATGACAAAAAATAGTTTGTTTTGGTTTTCCACTTAAGTGGCCAAAATCAGCTTGGCTGCAATTTTACAAGTGAAACCAAAACAACTGCTGCCATTCAAAGGAGACTGAGAAATCCTAGGAAGTCTCTAACAAGCTGACAGTCAATGGCTGGAGGGGAAGCAGAATGGCACCAGGCAGCCATGTTCTCTGGGCTGCTGCTGTAGCTAACTCCCTGTGACCCAGGGCTCTGCTGCTGCATGGCAGCTCCCCATAGCCAGGCTTAGGTGCTCCCCAACAATTCCTCAGGCCTCTGAAATCTCCAGTGAGACAGCTTAGCCACGAGCTTTTGAAAAGTAATTATAAATCGGGGCTACTATTAATTTACTTGAGGGGTGGTTTACTGGTACCTGTCATATTGGTATGCTTTCTCCATGCTCCAAAATGCCAGGACCTCTAAAAGAGAAGAATAAAAGTTCCAAAATCAGCTATATAACTAATTGTAGTGAAGCAATTTTATTTTATCCTACTAAATTATTTTAATCAAGACAGTTCAAAGGATGCTGACGAATATGCTCTACAAAGATTTATTTCTATTATTAAAAGAGAAGATATTCTAAAACATACTTAATTCTGCGCCCCCCCCCACCTTTAGTGTCTTAGTTCTCTAAGATTGAATAGCTAAAATATATTACACCAGTAATTTCCCTCCCTCCCCTCAAAATGAAGCCACTTGCAAACATCAGGATGAACGAGGACACCTTTGCAGGCCTGAATTATGATGGGTTAAAGCCAGTGTTTCCTCCTCTGCTGCTGGCTGCCTTGGCCACATGCTGGTACCCAGCACGAGAGGTTCATCACGCTTCTGCTGCCCATAGTAGCATTGCTTATGGCCATCATCAGGCAGGGACTGTGCAGCTTCTTACTGGCTTTGGTGGAGCACATGCTATTTTTGATCTGTAGGTTCTAGTCCAAGAAGAAGTCTTTCCTTTGGTGCTTTGTTTCAGAGATATCCTGTCTACCAGAGGGAGTTGAAAACCAAAGCCTGTTGCACAAGAACTCTGGAAATTACTGAAAAGGAAAATACAAAAATGTTTTTGTATCATAAATGAGTTCTAATTGTTTTGCTATTTTAACACAAAAGAAGAAATGCCAAAAACTCATCCCACCCTGAACAGGTAAGTCAAATGTCACATGTTATTCCAGTAACCAAAAGTTAACTAAGCCAGCTTCTTCTTTGATGACCACAGCAAAATCCCTGACAGGTTACCACATATTTAGAGAACAGTCGCCTGTCTAGTAATGTTACTTCAACCAGCCAAATGTGCGGTAAAATTCATAGAATAAATGCAGCCAGCCACTGGTGCTGGTACATCACAAAAATCTATGTATTTGGGGAAGGCCAAAGATTATTTTGCACTTTCTGCAGCTAGAGAAAGTTCCAGGGGTAACTTTCATGACACACTGGTATGTACTGATCTCTAGGGAAAGCTACATGTCGTGACCTGATGGTTGGATAGTGTTAAACCTGCCGTGCAAACCTCTTACCTGATGCTGCTGACATTGCTCTGGAGGAGCACAGGCTCAAAGCCCAAAGGGCCCTTTAGGGTCAGCTGGTTTCTACTGCCTGTCACAACCTAGCTAAAATGATTTCCAGTGCAGAAAAATCAAGTCACTAGAGCTATCGCTGCTAGTAAATCATCTCTGCTGCCTGGTTGGCAGCTGAAAGATAACAGTTCTCACAACAAGAGTGACTGATAATTAATTTATGAAATGTGGACAATCTTTCAGAAAACAGCCTGAGAGCGATTTCTGGACATAAACTTACTAGTTACAGTGTAATCTTTTAAGAAATTCGTGCACAGGAAACATGGCAATTGAAGGTCATCTGTAAGCATTATTCATAGTTACAGAAGTTTCTGGAAACCACAAGATAACTGCAGAGTATGTTTTTTTATTTTATTTACAACTTCAGTTCTAAAGCAGGAGCTAAAAAGTCTACACAATTGCTCCTTGTCTTCTGTTGAGACTCAGACCGCCCCACAGGACAAGTAGGAAGTTTCCTAATCCACATACAGGAAAAGGGAAATGTTCCACTCTCTTGGTTTCAGCCTGCAACACAGTAGAATTAAGGATACTGTTGTTCAACCTCTCCAGTGATAGCTGTGAACATTTTGGCTCAGGGTATGACTGGTCATTCCCTGGTGACTTGGTCAGGAGCATCACGTCTCTGTTTACAGACAAGGTTCCAAAGACATATATGGCATACAGGTATGAAGGAGAACCATAAACAAAGAATCTGGTGGTGGTGATGCCTGTGGTACTGGTTGCTAACTCCATGTATACCGTAGTGTCTCCATGATCTTTCTTCTCTGCCACATAGCTTACAATTATTTTCTTCTCTAGACAGTAAAAAGAATGGAGGAGGAGTCACTCTCTAGTGTTCAGTATAACGGTGGTATTTTATTTTCTGCTTATGGCGAAGCAAATGTTACAGCTGAGATTCTCCAAAGTGTCCCTCCTGACTGCAGATTCAGAGAAGGGTTGAGGCTGGAGGGCACCTCTGGAGGTCATCTGGCCCAGCCCCCCCGCTCAAGCAGGGCCATCTACAGCCAATTGCCTACAACCATGTTCAGATGATTTTTGAGTATCTCCAAGGATGGAGACTCCACAACCTTCCTGAGCAACATGTGCCAGTGCGCATCACCCTCACCATAAAAAGAAGTGTTTCCTGCTGTTCAGAGAGAAGATCCTGTGTTCCTGTTTGTGCCCACTAGCTCTAGTCCTGTCACTGAGCACCACTGAAATAGCCTGGATCAGTCTCCATTGCACTCTCCTGGTATTTGGTCCATGATGTTCCATGATTCTGATGGTCCATGCTGATAGCATGGTGCTGGTTTTGCTTTGTATCTGGGTACAATAATGCTTTGAAGGACAGGTAAAGTATGTAGTAAAGGCCCTCCTGATGTGCATTCCCATGTACACTATTGCTTAGAACTGGCACAAGAAAATAATTCTGGGGGAAATGGTCCATGTGACCATGAACAGAACAGAGGCAGTAATCATTGTGAGCCTTGTAATAGGAAAATAGGAGAAAGATTTTTTTCAGAAAGCAGAGATGCAATATCCTAAGTTGTGTCAGAAGGGGAAACATTTCAGGAAAATAACATTAATGATGTGCTAACCAAATAAATACCAAAAATAGCTCCTTTGCTTGCCTCTGCTAAATGAGAATTCATGGACAGTGGGATTGATTGCACCCTCACCAAGTTTGCTGATGACACCAAGCTGTGTGGTGTGGTTGACATGCTGGAGGGAAGGGATGCCAACCAGAGAGACCTTGACAGGCTTGAGAGGTGGGCCAATGCCAAACTCATGAAGTTCAACAAGGCCAAATGCAAGGTCCTGCACATGGGTTGAGGCAATCCAAAGCACAAATACAGGTTGGGAGGAAAATGGATTGAGAACAGCCTTGAGGAGAAGGACCTGTGTGTGCTGGTTGATGAAAAGCTCAACATGAGCCAGCAATGTGCACTTGCAGCCCAGAAAGCCAACTGTGTCCTGGGCTGCATCAAAAGAAGTGTGGCCAGCAGGTTGAGGGAGGTGATTCTAACCCTCTACTTCACACTTGTGAGACCCCACCTGGAGTACTGTGTCCAGTTCTGGAGCCCTGAACACAGGAAGGACATAGAGCTCTTGAAGCGACTTCAGAGAAGGGCCATGAAGACGGTCAGAGGGCTGGAGCACCTCTCCTATGAAGGCAGGTTGAGAGTGTTGGGGTTGTTCAGCCTGGAGAAGAGAAGGCTCTGCGGAGACCTTATAGCAGCCTTCCAGTACCTGAAGGGGGCCTACAGGAAAGCTGGGGAGGGGCTTTTTACCAGGGTGTGTAGTGATAGGACAAGGGATAATGGTTTTAAATTGGAAGAGGGTAGATTTAGATTATACATTAGGAAGAAATTCTTCAGTGTGAGGGTGGTGAGACACTGGAACAGGTTGCCCAGGGAAATTGTGGATGCCCCCTCCCTGGACATGTTCAAGGCCAGATTGGATGGTGCTCTGAGCAACCTGGTCTACTGGGAGGTGTCCCTGCCCATGGCAGGGGTTGGAACTAGATGATCTTGAAGGTCCCTTCCAACCCAAACCATTCTATGATTTGTAACAATTCAGCTACTGGGAGGCCTCAGTATGAAGTCTACTTTGCTTAAATGGGGGGGAGGGTGGGCAAGACAGGAGAAAAAAATGGTTAAAAATCAGCCACAATTTTGGCAATCTGAAGCATTATTAGAAAACTACAGCAATACTAATTGTGGCAAAGCTTGTACCTCCTGCCTCCTGACAAAATTAGTTTTTAGTTTTGTTAATTAGTTTTAACAAACAGAGCTAGAGACTTGTGTGGAAGAAAAAAAAGGGGGGGGGGGGAAGTAGGCTGTTTTAAAAAGCAAAGTCTGAAGGAGGGGAGCTCTTCAAGGAGGTCTGCTTAACAGAACAGAAGTATTAAGAACCAAAACAGCCCAGGTCTGTCTCTTATGATTCATAGCGGTTTTTGTAGGATAGTTCTGAAAATCTTTGTTTATAAGCTTTGTACCTACTATTAAACCACGCACCAACTGTGCTGATGCAAAGATTTTTGCAGCAGAAGGAACATGCATGAGCAGGCAAGTCACAGATTTCAAACCGGGAGTAATTTAAAGAAGAGGGTCTCCCACAAAGATGTGGGGCGCCTGCTCAGCAACGGAAGCATTACTTTTTTTTTCTTTATGACTCCCCCCAGCCCAAGGCATCTCCTCATGCTGTGCTGCACTCAGCCAGCCCAGCACACACGCTGGGGCCAGCGTGCAGGAGGGGACAAGAGCGTTTGTGTATGCACGTCTTTGAGCAAGGCAGGAACATCATTGCAGCCTTTGAGTGGCTCCAACTGCCTCTGCAACCATACCCTTAATAGCACTGAGGTGTTTTTGTTCAGTTTCAAATACTACTCATGACATAAAGACTGCATGAACAGTCTGCAGAATTAATCTTCCGGTTGTAGTTTTTTTCCAGAATAATGCTGCATCCAAGTTTCCAAGTATCTGTCCCTATATTCACGGCAAAGCATTAAGGTTTTCTGGCACACATTTGCAAAAATGCTTCAGAATGCCAAACTTGACCTCTGTGTGGCCAGACACTGAGATTTTGCTTCAACCCAAGAATTTATTAAGACATGAAAATATTCCATCTTAACATAGTACACATCGGTAGCATTTGAATACATATTTACAGATTTATTTGAACTTTTCTGAACTGCAATTCTACAACTGAGCAACATATCCATAAGTGTTTCATAAACTTCAAACACTTACATATTTATACATATAGTTTTTGCATATATATATATAAAAAAATATTTTTGAGACTCAAGGACTGAGAATAGTCAAAAAGACATTATTGCTACATTTCCATATTTACAAAAAAAAATGCATAAACCCATTCAAAACACCAAGCCATTGCAAAATAAGTTTCAAAAATCCCCAAATTATAAAAATATAAATTTCAAGAACGAAAAAACCCAAACCTCTTTCAGCTAAGTGTCCATAAAGTACCGAGACATCTATAACAACTAATTTGTCTACAGTTGCTCTGAAAGCCAACACATTATGAAACAGCTTTTATAGCATTAAACTGAAAATGCTTAACAAGTATGCATAAGAGTGCCTCCAAACAACTGGATTAACTTTGGAAAGGTGCAACAGCCTAAGTAAGTTCAGTGCAAATGGCTAATTTTTGACTTAACTCTGAAAGACAGATTCCTGTAACAATAAACCAAATGCACAGTCGTAGAAGGAGCGTGGTATTCAACATAACCCAAAACATACTACCAACGTGTGTATTTACAATTACCTTGCATTTGGGCAATTAGTTACATATCTAAATTGCATGTAAACTCTACCAAAATCCTGGTAAAGTATAAATTACAGAGTGCTCAAGTGCATTGTAAATAAATAGGTACTTAACCAGTACTCTGCTTCTGACAAATGCTTCTCCCAATGCCTTTGCTAATTTCTTGGGGACAGAAACAAAGGAAGAAAAGAACTAGCAGTGTTTCCAATGGGAAGAAAAGAAGTTGGAAGATACATGAGCACAATCCTGGGCTCAGCAGATACTGACCCCAGAGCCCAGTTTGACACATCTGTCAAACAGGACTGGAACAATTATCTTTCTTTTATCCCATTTATAAATTCAGCGCTTCCCACTTAGGCTCTTCTTTGTTGTGATCTCTGGACTGTTACAGAAAGATGAAATTACTCAGGGCAGGGGAAAATAGCCCTTTCCAGTTAGCATTATCCAAGCCTGCCTGTGGGAAAGATTCACCTGGGTAGGACAAGATAAAGAAAGGGCCCCCAGGAGAGAATTTTTTGCCTCTGTTTTTGCTTAGATAAGATGACTCGTTAAACGGCCTCTCCTCCAGAGGAGACACAGTTCACTGGAAGCAGCCCTCCTTCTCTGTATTGACCAACTCAGCAGGGCCCACCTATCTTTGGTGAACACTTTTGGACATAACTATTAGCAAAACAACCATTGAAGCCCTTGGACTCCCAAGGCCAGGGGACAAGGGAACAGTTCAGACTCTGCGGTGGGTGAGACCCAGCAATGGGCAGCATCATCCCTGGTGGTGAACGGGCCAGTGAGAAGTAGTGGATACACCTATGGAAACCTCAGGATGGGTCTGCAAGGCTGATAGTGCAGGTAGACAGTAAAAGATTAAGATCCACGCTCTTCTCTCCTCTGGTTCAAACCCCAGAGCTCCCAGTGATTTGAGTAGGCAGAGTTAAAGATTCACAGACTGAGTGGCCATGATGAGCTCTGTTTTGAAACCACAGCAACAACAAAAGAGGGTACCCATGGTTAGATGCCCAAAGCCGTATTTTGTGGGTAGCTACTGTTTAGAAGCAGGATCTGTACCAGGATGAAAAATTGACCAAGATTGACTAAGAACTTAGTGGTAGCTGACAGGATGAAGATACAGCCTCCAGCTACCTTTAGCTAATTTTAATGCTAAAAGACACCCCTTTGTGAATCTAATCTAGTAACCTCCCTAAATGTTTTAAACATGAGCTTAGATGCACATGTAGGAGTTAGGCATAGTAGACGAATCATTGGAAACCAATAATGTATTTTATTGTGATTTTCCTTTGTTACTATTTCTACATAAGGCCCAACTGTCTCCCAAAAAGTGTACTGGCTGATGTTAAATGCCTGGCACCCTACTCTTCAGACTAGGAATAGAAACAAGTATCTCAACTCAATGTGTTGATTGGCTTACTGCATACTGCGTGAAGAACCCAGATTTGGGACAACACCAGGAGGGTTTGCTGCTGTGCAGACCAACTTTGGAAGGATCTCAGTCCTTTCACCTCTCTTGCCCAGGCACACCCAGCACTCCTGCTAACCTGTGATACTCGACTGGGAAAGCTTCTCTGTCTTGGATGGACATGGAAAGGGGGTTACAAAGCCGTTAGCTTCATATTAATTTATTTCTTAAATTCAGCAAAACAAGATGAACTAGAAAATTACTGTATGCCTGTCAGGCAAAAATCCAGAGAAGGATCACTGCACATTTGGTTTGATCTGCAGTTACCTTGTTCCACACCCTGGCTCAGGATTTCTTTTGTTGGTTGTTGGTTTTTTTTCTTCAGATCTGGCTCTCTACTGCAAATACACACAATATAGCAAAATATATACAGCTTCAGTTAACATTGCAATGATGCCTGTAACCGTGCTTAGCAGATTAAGTTTATGTGTAACAGTGTGTGGTAAAGGACAGTATTACAACAACATTTCAGCTACACAGTAGTAGTAGTGAGTAAAAGTAAGAGAAATTATTGAAGTCTTCCCTCTCTCACCCCCTGCACAAAACTAACAGCTAACACATCTGGCCTCCTCTTCTTCCAGATGCCACTCAAACATCTTCACGTACCAGGAGAGGCTGAGTAGATGAAGCACTGCTACCCACCGAGTTAATCCTCACTGAGTGATCTGGAGCATTTCCTTGACTGGAAGGTGGAGTTGAGAAGTTCGCATAAACCTGCAGAAGCCAAGGACAAGTGTCAATGCTCTGCAAACTGCTCTCCATGCATACTTGTAGAGTTCTCCTTTCCTAGCCTTTTCCACTGTGTACTACACACCACCATGGAAGGGCTTCAGCTCAGGTGTTTCTTTGCAAATCTAAGGAGAGTTTCAAAAGGTCTTGGGCTTAACTGCTCTTTTAAAGAGTTACGAACCTCAGCCTCAGTTATTAACAACACCACAGCTTCCAACTGCACACCAAATTTCAACTGAGTGTGAAAAAACACAGCTGAGGTTATTACTAAAATCCCCATTAAACTTCACTAATATTTCCTTCGCATTCTTGCCTTTGTTTTAGTAATGCCTGCACCTGCCAAAAATATGCTACAGGATGCAATCGAACACCAGCAGCTTTCAGTTTCCTCTTTTCTCAAATTGTCAGGAAGCCATGTTCTCTGTGCCCAAACAAGGCATACAGAAGGTAAAAGGAAGCTTTATTTTTAAACCAGGTTTTAAACTTACTTTTTTAAACCCCAGTAACACACAATGTTCCAGCAAGAAAAAAATTCAGGTTTCTAACGTGCCTCCAGTTTTAATTTGGACTGCTCTTCCAGTTACCCTCTCAGAAAAAGATTCTACTAGGGAATGGTCAAAAGACCAGTGAACAGCTTGTCATGACATACCTTCAGGGTTATATACATGAGGCTATGGGAAGCAAGTCATAAGAGGCAGAAAAGCACTGAAAGCTTAATCACTTCACCCAGAAAGCTTTTTAATAAAAGCTAAATATACTTCACCTCTGAGATGTTTCCCAGATTAATACAATTTTTCATAGTTTAAGATAAGATTAATTTATGCAGTACCATTGCATTTTGTAACATTAGAATCATTGTGCCAGGTCTATTTTGAGTGACAAACACCAACTAAGCAAAGAGTCTTCTCCAGCTGGTATGTTTTGGGTATGCTCTTAGGCAGCTGATGTCTAACTGCACAAGTACACAGAAGTGAGTCACCCAGGCATCATTTCTACCACCCAAACTGATAGTGCAAAGCTACATAAATAATACTGGAAAATTAATGAAGCACCCAAGCTCTTGGCTCTTCACAGCTCTAATCTAACATCTTGCCTGAAACTGCTCTGACTCCAAAAAAATGATGATCCATAACTTACCCGGTGGGCATTATCTGAAAGCTGCTGCTCTATAAGCTGTACGATTTGTTTAAATGTGGGTCTCTGTAAAGGATCAGCATCCCAGCAACTCTTCATTATGTCATACCTGCAAAGACACTGAAATTAAGTACTGCTCATGAAGAAATCCTTAGAGCTCTCATCTCACCTCCATTATTTTTTGAAAGAAAAGTGTGAGCCAGTCCCACAGTTTACCTTCTTTAAATTATTTTTAAGAAAAAAAATAAAGCTGCTAACACCTGTGACCTGTGACAACAAAGGATTCAATACTAATGGGAGTCTCTGGACAGTTTTATTTGACAGCTTGTTAAGTGCCAATCCATTTACTAAACTTTGGATTAGGAATGGCTCATAAAGAAGATCTGTAGTGCTCTAGCTGTCAGAAAGCACAGCACAAATGCTGATACTGTACAGTCTGGTGATACATCCCACTGACTGTGTTATCTTAATTAAAAAGGTTTAATTATGTTCTGTGATCTGTCAATAATTTATTGACATGGAGCAGATGCCATGACAAAGTGATCAGATGGTACAAGACATGAGTGTATTTCATTGCTTGTAACAACACAGGCATGTATTCTGATAGTTAAGAGTACATGAATTATTTAAAAATGTGAAAAGAATTTAAAAAAAAGACAATGGGGCAGTGCAATAGACTTTATGCAAGAATGAAAGCTTCCCTTCCTTTGCATCATTGCTCATGTTTGGTGATTTGAGGTGCTGGTTGCCCACTTACATTTCAGGCGGGGCACACTCAGGGCTGAACATCCTGTATCCCTCCTTGATCATTTTATAGAACTTGGAGTCCACAGGCATCCCTGGATATGGGCTGCTTCCTGTTGAGAGAGCACGTGAGCAACATGATTTCTGTATCTGGAGTAAAACCAAGATGAAAGAGAAATGCCCTGAAGTACAGATCTTGAAGGAGCTTACCTAAAGAAAAGAGCTCCCAAAGCAAGATCCCATAAGACCAGACGTCACTCTCAAAGGTGTAGACGCAATTGAAAATACTTTCAGGTGCCATCCACTTCACAGGAAGACGAGCCTTTCCAGGGAAAAGGGAATAAACTCAGATAAAGGACATAAGGCATACAAAACTTCCAAGATAAAGTTCACCTTTTCTACTTCTTATGTGCATTAGGTACTCTTTAAATCAAGAAACAGAAGTATCCAACCAAAACTGGAAATCTAAGCATTTTAGAGTCTCCAGGTGCTGCATCGTTATTGATCCATCTTTCTCCAGCTCTACCAAACTCATGCAATTCTTTGCGCTCTGATTTTCTGTATACGGTGTGACTCCTTCTGTTTTGTTTATAAGGAATGGCAGGAAGTCAGAGCAAAATAATATATATGACCATGGTATGGTCCTTATGCAAACATGCAAGTCTGTTTCTGTGGACTGGCTACCACAGGCACAGAGATGAGATTCACATACTCAGGGTGCTTCAAGGTTTTAATCAACAGCTAAGACACCTGCTTTAGCTCCTCAGTGTATCAGAAAAAAAAAATTCACACAAAAGGAATATATATTGACATTTTTCGTAAGTTTCTATGGGGACAGACATCCCTTGGGAATGCTAACTGGAGCGCAGGAAAGGGCACAGAAAGCCTTTGGATTTGCTTCCACCTTCCTTTCCCTCCTTTGCCCTTTCCTTGCCTGACTGCCAGGCTTCTGCCCTAACCATTTATCCTGCTGGGGAAGAAACTAGACCTCTTCCTTTTAAGCGGTCTTGCAACAACGTGTCCAAAGACATATTTCAACCATACTATAGAAAAGATCTTTGACCTCTTGTAAGGAAAGGAGACCCAACAGAAAAGGAGGTAAATAGAAAGGAAAAGAAATGAGGTGGAGGAAAGGCAGCATTTGCCATGGGCTGGCTCACCAGAGAGGCAACCAGAGTTGATCATTTCCTGAGCAACACAGACAGCAAACAGTCTTCTTGGCCAAGCCCCCAGCTGCTGTCAGCTGCACTGCCTCCCAGCAGCATCCACAGCAAGCGATGCCCCAGAATCCTGGTCTGCTTTAAGATGCAACTGGATGCCTCCTGCAGCCACTGCTTCCTCTCTCCCCAGGCAGCTGCAGCCTATCCTCCTCTGACCCTTTCAGACCCTATGTAAAATCCTATTGTCAGACAACTCAGGAAACTTAAAGGGTAGCCTAGACATGTAAAACTTCATTACTTACTGCCCGATTCCCTCCTAAGCTGCTGGTCTGCACTTCCCACTCCCAGGAGCCTTGACTGATGAAGCAGCTCCTGACCTGACCCTGAGCCTGCACGCAGCTTTATTTCATTAAATGCCACTCAGTATTTTGCCAGGACAGCCATTCCTGAATTACTCTCCCTTGTTGTTCCCTAACCTCAACTTTTAGGCACCCAGTGGCTGGTACCAACATTGGTTTTGAAGACAACCAATAAACCTGCCTCTCCTGTAGCCTAAAATAGGGATGCTGCAGGTACCTGGACATCAAAGCCTGCTGGGTGGCAGCAGATCAGCAGAGATATCTCAGATACCTGAGGTGGTGTCAACTGACTGAGGTTAACTGAGGTGGCAAACTGCTTTGGTGAGAAATGCTCAGGTGTGGGATTTTCTCACTTCATCAGCTTGCCCAAAGTCAGGATGGGCAAGCTTCAGTTCATGTGTTGTAAAGTCCCTCACTAACAACCAGCCCCTGACCATGGAGCACTCAGGGGGACTGGAGAGGAGGGCTGCTGTGTTGAACATGGATCTTCTCTCCTTTGAAAAATGGTGCAAGTGAAAGCACACGTACTCTGGAGGCAGTGGCTGCCTGCACGTATCTGACACTGACTTAAAACACTAATCCAGGCAGTGCAAATCTGTTTGAGGTGCAAAATACCTGTACTTTTTAGCACACTTTTGCAGCTCAGCCAAAGACAAGCTCTTTTTTCTTTTGTAGTAGGGCTCCTTTTACTGCACTAGCACTTTGAAGGGGACTTCAAGTGCTGTCAAAGTAATCTGCATCACTTCAAAGTGTCTTTGTACCCCCTCCAGAAATCTAGGAGGTTCTAGTGTGATTGGTACTCTTCTACATGGGAGGTATGGACTTTTCTCATCAAAATGTAGTGTCTTGTTCTACCACTGTTACAGAGTTCAAATTACAGCTGCAAGTTAAAGCTGTATTTGCTACACGTATGAGGTTAAATCCTCTATATGGAATCAGAGAAAACCAAGGCTTAGTTAGATATCTAAAGATAACTGTTTCAGTAATGTTTCAGCAATGCCCAAGAAAAGTTTCAAAATAATTCTTTTAAGGATTGGGGTACCAGAATATTTCAATGGCAAAACTTGCAATTGCTCACAGAGCTGTAACTTTTAGTACATTTAGATGTAACAGAAAGACTGGTTGCTCTCTTGGTGCTGCACAAACATCTTCTCCACTACAACATACATTCAAATAGCAGCATGTTTTTTTCCAGTATAACAACATGTGTATACCAAAGATTTTGTCAGCACACACATCTACATCAGGAACTGCCCCTTCTAACGTTCCTCATGAGCATGGAAATATACCAAAATTAGAAAATCTAGACTTCCATCTAAGAAAGAATTTTCTTTGCAAGTCAAGACAACAGGAACTCCCCTAACTTAAAACAGGTGGATAAAGCATCATATATACTTACATTTCCTTTGACCACATAATTTGAGTCATTCCTTATATCTCTTGCCAGGCCAAAGTCACAGATTTTTGTTATTCTACCATGAGTAAGAAGAATATTTCTTGCAGCCAGATCCCTATGAATGCACTAAATAACAAACAGACAAACAAACAAAGCCATTTTATAATATCCTTAATAGGCTGTTACTTGGTTACATGTTTACTTGGCTATATAACTTACTGCATTATGCAGTAAGGCATTTTATGGCAAGCTGAAAGTCATAACCAAGCCACGTGTTAATAAGCTTACTCAGATGATCATAAACATTCTGGTTTAGTATCTTAACTATCATGACACTGATGCACACAGTTAAGGTTGACTATGCATTTAATTTAGAAAATACCACTTGCAGTCACTTTGAATTTTCTAGTGTTTCATGTTTGCAGCTGAAGTTTAATGTACTTTTTCTCTGTATTTTTATCAAAAAATCACTGGCCTATTTCCTAATGCAGGACAAATAAGGGGAAAATGTGGTTTATTTCTAAAATAATTGTAACCTTTTATCAGTAACTATTGTGGTTGAGGGTAAAGTGCTGAAAAGTTGAAAAGAGGGAAAAATATGGTAGTAACTTCAAAGCACAGAAGTCTGGAAACTGAATCCCATTTCAGAAATACTCTGGAAATTTTCACATGCCAGTATCTTTCAATGAGCAGTCATACTTTCAGTGATGTAACTACTTTATATTGCAGTTATCACCTGAGAAGTATGCAAGTGTTTGTAAGTGTACCTCCAGAAGGGTGCCTGAGTTTCCCAGAAATCATGTTTTCTTTATATGCAGCTGTGGAGTGTTTGTTACAGAATGGAGGTAATTCTCTAACAAAATGATCTTTTTCCATCTGGGAAGGAAAGCATGAGGCTCCCACTTTACTGATGGGGTATAGTATTGATACCTATGCAGGCCACAGCTGTCTAAAAATAGCTGAGCTGAAGGTGATTCAATTTTTCCTGTTTCCCTGAAATACAAAACTTCAAGAATTCCCTATAATAAACTACTTAGAATATAAAGAATTATGCAGCTCAAACTCAGAAAGTAACTGCAGCTTGCATAAGCAACTTAATCCCTGTCCCTTTTGCATGTGTATACAAGGAACTAGTTTTAATGACAGTGTGTCAGGGGACTCTCCTTCACCTCCCAATCCAACAAATTATTGACTTTGCATATGAAAATTAATGCACTGAAACTAAAGTGAAGCAATGACCAAGTATCCAGTATGTCTCTGCCCCATTCCTCCAGCAACAGTGCCATTTGTGTTGAATAAAAACTTTGTTCATTGGAGGAAGCCCTGTCTTGTGATTAAGACACCGTGTGCTTAATAAGGGAATTATCCCCCCAGGACAGGCTCCTATCCCAACTCCCCCACAGAGGCCCTTTAATGCCTGTGAGCCTTGATAGACAAACAAGATGCAGAAGAGCAGATGGAAATCTGTGCTGCTGGTCTGTGTGGGCCCCTCTTCCCCAAGGGCACGAGGCCATCTGAAGCATCTTATCCATCAGCCCACACTACTCCTCTGCCTTTACTAGCTGGAGCTAAGAGTGTGTAGGTACACAACAACCAGAGGACAAAGCACAGTAACATGTTAGCACTGCACAACTTAATTATGTGATAAAGCTGTTAATTCTGTCTGCATTGCCAAAATGATACTGCACATTACTTCTTGACCTCATGGTGAGGTAGTGTTATATTCATTATTGCCTTTGCTACTCAACGCCACGGTTTTTTTATCAATGGAAAGACTATAAAGAAAATGGTCACCAGGAGTGATGCATATGGAATCTTGGGGCTGTTCTGCAGCAAAATACGAAGAAATATAGAATATGTGTGCCAAGCATTCGATATCCTGAATAGTGAAGAACGCAGGAGCCTGGTGAAAACCATTAAAATCTGTAATATACTGTGTTTGCCTGTCAGGCCTGGTTTGAAGCTGTTCATAGATGAAAAATAAACTAAAGGGTTTGGAAGGAGGAGCAATGGGGGGAAAAGGCAACTGCAAGAGCAAGTATTAACATGGACTTCCTTTGGAGCAGAATTAGAGCCACATTTCTCACTATTAATACAGGATATCAGGACTACCTTATTTTCCTTAAATTACAGAATCACAGAATCTTAGGAGTTGGAAAGGACCTCGAAAGATCATCCAGTCCAACCCCCCTGCCAGAGTAGGGTCACCTAGAGTACATCACACAGGAATGCGTCCAGGCGGGTTTTGAATGTCTCCAGAGAAGGAGACTCTGCACCCGTTGCCCCTTGTCCTATCACTGGACATCCCTGAGAAGAACCTGGCTCTGTCCTCCTGACACTCAACCTTTACGTATTTATTAATGTTGACGAGGTCGCCCCTCAGTCTCCTCTTGTCCAAGCTAAAGAGACCCAGCTCCCTCAGCCTTTCCTCAAAAGGGAGATACTCCACTCCCTAAAAGTGTGTAAAAAAATAAATCTAAGTTTATTTTTGTGGTTTAGCCAAGGTTCACCTGTACAACCCTGTCTCTTTCTTAGTTACCAAGTTTACATGTTAAATGACATTTTTCCAATAAAATGTGAGAACAACCATAGGAAGATCATAATTATGCTGAACTTAAGACTTCTACTCATTATTAATCCCTTTCTGTTATGCAATACCTCTCCTATGAAACCTGGCAAAATGTCTGTTATGCTCAGGGTAGCCAAAGAAGATGATTTGTGGATTTATAGGCTGAATTTATCTTTCCAGAAAATTAAAAAACAAGACATACCCTGTGCATTAAGCCATACTGCTAAAAAAAATAAAGTTTATCATGTGATAGCTCCCCTGTTTAAGGCAGTACTCTTCATAAGAGAAGTTGCAAGTTCACCGTTGTTTAAAATTCATGCAAATAAATGGCTTTGCAGCTGCCTTCACAGTGTTCTTTAGTTTCTAAACTCTCCAGCAGTGCCACAGAGAATAAATCTTAACCTCCCCAGATTTCATTGTTTTTGAATGCATCCACAGTTCTTTCATTAGTTCCATTTAATCCCCATACACCAGAGAAGCCTGAAGAAATAACTCCTTGGAGTTCCTATGGGTTTCACTTTCTTCAAAGCTATCAGTTCTCATGAAACTACCTGGATGCTCCAGGAAATGAAGGGCTAAAGATCAAACTGGTAAGAGGCACCACACAAGCTAGGCAGGATTCAGCTGCACCTGCTGTCTCCCAGCACATGACATTATCAATCAGTGAAGTCTGTGGTGCAGCAAACATACTTCATTGCAGTTCCTCTCTTCTGCCTCCTCTCTTGACATTTTTATGACTAGTTTCTGTTTATGAACAAGGCCACTGATCCTACTAGCATGAACTGTAGACACACAGTAGCACTGCTTCACATTGATTACCATGTACCCTATATTCTGTTTTATGGGATATAAACCACAGCTTTTGGCCAATGAGCACAATGCAGACCTCCAACATTAGCCAAAGCTTCAGGTACGAGAAGGAGGACATCAGTTGGCAATGCTTGTTGAAAGAAGTATTTCAGCATTTCAACATGCAGATAACATAAAAACACCGAAAGTGATGATGCCAAAAAAAGCAGAAATCTACTGTTCAGCTCTGAGAAATTCTTAACTTACGTTTTTGGAGGCAAGGAAGCTCATGCCTTTTGCCACCTGGTACGAAAAGCTTAGCAGATCTTCAACATCTAGTGCAAGTTCATCATCTTCCAACATAGAAAGGTTAACATCCTGATCAGTGTAGGATCCTATGCAATATAAACAGCAACAGCTTTTGAGTGGACCAGGTATAATAATTTAGAAACAGATCTGTCTTATGTTAAACAGAACAGTGATCTTAATAAACGCCAAACTAGAGCCACGTAAATAGCCCACTGCCAAAAAGTGACGAATAATCCCGATACTCCATTTAAATGTGGGGAAAAAAATCAAGACACTATAATTTAGCATATCAGTCTTTCTTAAGCCTTCTCGTATCAATTCAGGGGTTTTAACTGTCCCCATCCACAAGAGAAAAGCATGGTAAAATAAAAAATCCATTAAACCCTCCTCTCTGCACTCCCACCAGCAAACAGAATTCTCCTTGTCACTGTACTCACCAGACTTCACTGGTCTTTTTTTATCAGGTTTTGGCGGGACTGAGTATGACACTCCTGGTTTCATGTCCATGTACTCATTGGCAACATCACTGTAGAGGCAACAGATGAAATAAAACATCATTTAGTGAAAAAGGCCTCAGAAACCATTCAAACGAAAAGCCAAAGTTATGCCAACCTTCCGAATATAATGCTTTACAAACAATCAGTTGATTGGAAACTTGAGGGTGTGTAACAAAGATGAGGAAAGGCCTGTACAGAAAGCAAGGTTTTTCAGTACAGCTAAATGAAAGGTCTCAAGAGTTTGGACTTTGGCTCAGGTAAGCAAACAAAACCTTTCATACATACAGTGTTTATACAGACTTCATTCTCTATAAATTAACATCTGGATGTTTTACAGGACCTGCTAGTGCTTCCTTATTCTACTTAGGCCAACTTCTACCAGAATATTTCAGCAGCTCAAGCGGTAATTGAAATGCAGAAGACAAATGGTAAAAAAGGTTAAATTCAGAGATTCCCAAGTTCCAAAGGGTATTCGTATGTATTTCGAAGAATCGGCTGAGGCTTGGGACAGCCATCTGCTACAGTTTTTTAAGTGTTCTTATTGCCATCTGTAATTCAAATGTACAGATTTTCATACTACATGGTTTATAAACATACAGTTAGGCACCTTTAGAGATGATGGATGTACTTTGGCGTTTTTCACTTCTTTGCCATTGGAACTCATGTACTTAGCCCTTCCTTAGCCTGAAATAGCTGTTTAGCTCATGAACGATAAATGATGCCACAGAGCTAACACGGAAAGGAGTAATGAGATCACCAATAGTTTTAGTCACCACCACAAACACATCGGAGGCATTTAGCAGCTGCAACTTTACAGTAAATACTAACACGAGCATTTGTTAAACACTCTGTTGTAAATACCTCAGTTTACAAAATGTGCTCAAGCAGTGAGATTCTGGTGCTGAAATGAGGGCACACCTCCAATGGCAAATCACAGATTTGTGTTGATCGCCTCAGGGGCCCCAATCTCTCTGAGGCATCACCAGCTACCCATATGTCGCCCCAGCAAAAACAGCTCCACCAGTACTACATCTGGCTGGGATAAAGGACTTGACCACCTCCTAAGGGTGTGCCTGGTTCTTTTGTGTCTGCCAACACAAAGCAATGGACCCCCTGGGGCAATAAACTAAAAATAAAAATGGTCATGTATTGTAACAGCTCCTAGGTTTGAGTACGTTATGTCTCCCTCACTTTCCAAAGGGAAGCAGCGACCAGGAAATCTGCTTGGAAAGGTACTCGGAAAGAGCTCTAGGCTTGTATCTAAAACAGAGCAGTTAAAAAGTATACAGATGAAGTTAACTGGAAAAAATCAAAGTACAAGAGCAATCTCGGAATTGTGACATGGGTCATGTCATCATAAAATCTAGTGAGCTATTGGTGGCAGCTTGCCTCTGATACTGTAAGGCTCTGGTTTAGTTTTGTAAGAAGTAATTTCTGAAGGCAGGAACTTAGAAGAGCTCTGAGTATTAAAATCCCAACACTGGGGGAATTGTCATTCTCCTAGGTGCCAGATGAGCACTGCCAATGTTTAACAGGAACAATACACACAAATACGTACGAAGATCAGAGCCAAGGAGTTGCATGAGATAAGTAAAGGAAATTTGATAAAGAAGTAGAACATTGAGTGTATACCATCAATTGCACTCTGTTAGAATAAACCACTCACTGTACTAATTGTCTCTTTAATTAAACTGTTTCTTTGCACAGCAAAGGATCTTAAAGGCCTGCTGCATGAAAGGTTTCTCCACATATCTTATCCCTAATAAACTTTGGTATCTCCTCCTTCCAATCCTCTAAAGACACAAGTACCTTTCAGCAGGTTTTACTTACGCCGCAGGCTCTGCCTGATGCAAAAGGTTCTCATAAACTGCTGTTTCTGCATGTTCTTCATGTTTTGGACAAATAAATGAATCTCGTTTCCGTCTCAGAAAATTTAAAAGATCACCATAGCAGCAATATTCTGTAATGACCAGAGTGGGACCTGTAGGTGTTGGTGAGTTTTAGAAAACAGGTGAGTATTGTTTTAAAAGCAGAAAACCTTACATAAAGAGAGCATTCAGCCAAGCAACAGGCTGGGCTATTAAAAATCACACTGCCTAGCACTGTCTAGACTTGAAAAGTTGTAGAAAAGTAACCCAGCATCTTTTCTTTCACAGATCAGCAACTATTGTCCAGCTAAAGCTGTGTTGCTCCCAATTAATTTCCCCCACTCATCCACCTCAATAGCATTGCACTGTACAAAAATAAAACAAGTAAGTCTTTTTCTCTTTCTTCATGTGATAATGTTTCTGGCCAGACACATCTGTTTGATTTTGCTCACTTCCTGAAGGAAGTTATTTGTTCCAAACTAATTCAAGCTTCAAACATAAATCCTTTTGATTCACTTCTGTTTACAGAAGAGCTTCACACTCCTTCAGTAATGTTTTGGAAATGATGTAGAGTCCTATATTCTGCAGTATAATAGGAAAAATCATTCAATCAGAACAGCCTGCCGCGACAGAAAACTACATTGCACAAGGTCTTAGAATATTAAAATGAAATCGGAAAGGAGAATCAAGTCATCTCCAGCACGGATGTTTATAGATCAAATATACGTCTTCTGAGTGAATGACTCCAGCTCTAGGCCTTGAATATGTAATTACGATGCGTGCTGTTTCATCTATGCTGGGATACGATGATCTTAAAGGTCTTTTCCAACATAAATGATTCTATGATTCTAAACAATTCTATCTGTAAGGTTATTCTGTACCACTGTTTCCTAACCTCACTAGTTTATTTCCATTTTTCTGCAGTTTAAAATTACAGCTTTCATAATGGCAAAAGCAGTGTTTGTGGCAGGGTTTTCTTACAGACGCCATATATTTTCAACTGAGGCAGACATGCAGTCAGGCCAGTGACTCTATTTTGATGACTGCTTAAGCAAAATTATTACATCCTATTTAGAATCATTAAATGTGAAAGTGAGAAGTGTTGTGCCTCCATCTAGAACTGTGGGTTTTTATAAGCTCCTTTTCTTTGGAAAATTAAACAAAAACTTAAAGAGCAAATATTTGTGTAAGAAGCAACACTATCTTTTGTATTAAATGCACATAGATTAAAAATACAGGACTGTATCACTCTGTATTGACACATCAGCCGTTTTGTAGCTTTTACTATTCATGAAAACAAACTTAACTTAATAGTAAATATGAAACATTTGTTGCTGTGCAATAGTTTATTTGGAAAATCCTTTTTCTCAACTTTTTGCTGCTTAGAATTTGTAACTTCAGTGGTGCCTTAACAGATACATATACAGTTTAAACAGAAGTCTGGAAGACTGATGTGGAGAATGGTCCATCTTCTCCCCCCACATAAGACTAAATAAAGGACCATGACAACTATACAAGACAAGCCTACTGACTTCATCTTGGATACCAAGAAGGAACCAGTCCATGTATCTTATTTCTGAGAAACAATGCAGTTGAGGAAATAACTTGCACTGTACATTTTGCCATGTCTCAGTGCACGATGCCTCCCATAAAAGAGAGTAACAGCAACCTTCCTTTTTAGCTGTGGCTACATTAGTCTCATTAGGATGTTTTAGGATGAATCTAGATTCAGGAATTCACAGGTGATAGTCACAATAATCTGCAACCTGCCTAAGCAAGAAATGTATTTACGATTCCTACGCTTAATGGTGCTGGATTATTCTTCACAAGGTTCTTCCTTCTGGCATTAAAAAACAACAGAAAGAATCAATAATCTGTTGATAACCCCACCTCCAATAGTGCAAGCGCCAAGCAGATTCACAATATTAATGTGGTTTCCAAGGTAACTCAGCACTTTAAGCTCTGACATCAAGGCTTCTCTTTCTGTTAAATGGGCACTTGCTGCAAGGCAAAGCACAGTGTTCAGTACGTAACACACTGACCAGAAGGAAGTGAGGAAAACTTGTACAGTATATTACAGCAACTTACGTTTCAACATCTTTACTGCTACTGTCATAGCAGCATCAGATTTAAATAGACCATAAGCTGTGGCTTCAACAACTTTTCCAAAAGCTCCAGCACCAAGGGTTTTACCTAATAAAGCAAAACAAAATTATCTGTAACAACTCAGAGCACTTCTTCCTGAAATGTTCAACATTTTATTTTATGGTACCTATCATAGATAGGCCTGCTTGCTTTTTGTCCCACGGTAAGTATAAGCAATTATCACTATTTGCATTGCTGCACAACATCTTTTTGACAAAACCCTGCTGTGTTTGACTGAAGTCTCATACTAGACCTGAAAGTTTCACATTGCAGATGAAGTTAAATAAATCTAAACTAACCAAAACTCAACCGGTTTCTAGGAAATTCCCATTTGTGATCATAAGGAAGTTGTGTTGGGTCTATGTAAACATAGTTGTTTCCATTTATTTCTTCAACAACTTTCCACTGGACTTCGTATTTGGGTTTCTGGAAAAGAAAGAGAACGGCTGTCATGACCAAAGCCTCCACAGGCAGCTCACACAGTTTCCTAACTCAGGCAGAGGGGCTTCTGATTTTACCTGCAAATATATGTACACCAGAATCATGACTATGATGCACATGAGTCCTGCAGCGACTCCAAACGCGATTAGTAAAGGGGTGAAAAGGGTATGGGTGCGGATTTGTTCTGGAAAGAAAGAGAGAAAAATCTGCTTAAATACTGAACAAGAAAAACTATATTAAAAAGATGCAGGTGAAAAGCTTTGCTTGGTTCTTCCTTGTGAAACATGGTTTGGGGTTTCGACTTTCTCCGATGTGCTCCAGGTACATGAGAATGACTTTCCTGAATGAGCTGTGGGGGAGAGAGCTGGCACAGAAACCATCCAGTTTGTTGCTTTGGGAGTCTCAGCTTCATCAATTCAGGAGGCATGACACCAAGATCAATTAATGGACAGGGTTGGCATTATCTCAATTAAGTTAGGTTAAAGAAAAAAGCTGATTTTCTGAAGTCCTAATTTCATCTCTTTTCCTCCACCCCAAACATGATCTTTACAGCACAGTCTTTACAAGTAGAGGTTGTGCCGAGTAGCAAAGGAATATCATTCCAGTAAAACCCATCTGCCCCAAATCTGGCTTATTTGTTTATATGTTATATCTGGGTGTAACAGAGAAAAAAGAATCAGCAGAACATTTGATTTTGCAAAGAAGAGCACAGATTTACAAACACATTTCGAGTAATCTATGTTCTAGTGCTTTTTTTCGCCTCCCACAAACCCACAAATACTGCTACAAAACTCATAAGCCCTTTTGCAGCATGTTGTTGTCACTTCTTTTATAACAGCAAGGCCCTTGGGCTCCAGGCAAGTTCAGGACGACATTTTTCCTGATATTCTGTAAAAACATTAAAAAAATGCAGTTTTGCCTAGAAAAAAAAGTGATGGCCTAAATAGGCAAAACAGGCAAGGACAGGAAAAGGGAGAGGGAGAAGGAAAGCCAGTAGAATGCTGTAGGTGGTTTGCCCCTGTGCTGCACAGACAGAGGAAAACCAGTTGCCTGCTGCACTGCAGATCTGGAGCTGTAAAAGGGCAATACCACAATATTCATTGAAGAATTAAAGCAATGCTTTGACAGGCAGAACATGTACCTCAGTCACAGTCCTGTAAACTTTCTTATGGCAAAGGTAAACCACTTAAAATCCTCTCACAGAAAGAGCTGAATGGCACCCATGTTTTATGGTCTCATTCACTCCAGCCGTTACCTTTAATAGCAAAGTTGAAGAAAGCAGAGCTCCTGTCCCCATTGCTGGAGGCCTCGCAGCACACGGTGCCAGTGCTCCTAAACATGCTGGCGTTAATGGTGCTTTCAACCAGGATTCGTTCAAACGAAGGCACTGATGAATTGGTGTAACTGATTTTGACATCCATGGGGGATAGTGTCGGTGAATCAAAACACCTGGGAGAAGCAATACTGACCGTTACTTGCCATGGATTGCTACCTGGAATGGATGACATGTCCTGCTGTTGAGGCAGGGAGTCACTGCCAGACCATCAGATAACTAAATAGCACTGCTCTACAAAGGGATTCAGCTGAAGATCTTATTCTCAAAACTTAGCCTACTCATGATTTCTCCCTGTCTTCTACATAGTGACTGAAACAGATACATACACCAAGCCTGACCTAACTGAACAGGATGAGGTCTTTGTGTTTGCTTTTGGCTAGAGATACCTACAGGTCTGTAAGCCCACTATAGGTTTTCCCCAACTTCAGTTTCAATCAGTTGTGTTCTATTACCTGTTCTTGAAAACTTTCCCCAAGCATAATTTTATTACAGCACCAAAAAATACATGACATACATACATTACCACCAAGTTTATATGGCATCAGAAAACAGAGAGATCTGTTCTCTCAAGTTGCTGCCTCCCTTTCCTTCCTAAGAAACCATCCATGAACTACTTAAAAGTCTGCATTCCTTTTTTAAAATTAACTGCAGTGTTAAAAATGTCACATATTTACTACATGAGTGCACATAGAAGATAGTATTTTAAAAACTGGGAAAATAATTATTTTCAGCATAAAACACATTATGCAGGTGGGAGACCCGTGACTTGCTAGCATGAGATCTACAACCATGCTGGAAGTAAACAAAACCCTCAAAACATACTTCACAAATGCTCACTTCACAGTGAAACTCTACAATCTTTTTAGAAACACGGTAACTAGACATCAGGTTTTATTCATGTAACTCCAGACTTCTTTAGTTGTTGTATGCTTCATGTGAATAGAAATCTAATTACTTTATGTCTTGAAAAATTACATCATTACACAGTAAAACAAAAGATAACAGCCATATTCACAAGTGATTCTGTGACTGTCATTGTGTGAAATTGCATACAGAAAGTGTGTCACTTGGAGCCAAACCAACACAAACCTTAACTAGCTTGCAGCAGGGCAAAAGCTTGGCCTTTACTTTTCTGCAGCAGAAAACGTTGGCTATTTCCCTTTCAAGGATGGAATGCAAAGGGGAATAATGAAACGTACCCCTACCTTCCCCTCAAACCACTTCAAATAGTACAGTGCTGAAAATTATGAAAATAGTGATACAATGTTTGAACATAACTGTTACAGAGTCATTTTATGTTCTTAATTTTTAATAATAAATAAGGTGTGTTACATCTAGAGTAACCTGTGGAGTCTCTGGTTACTTAACTCACCTCTGCTCAGTTCCTGGGCAAAAATACCAGTATATGGTGGGGGCTGGGAATCCAGCTGCTACACACTGAAGAATACCATTGCTAAGCATATCCAAAGTAAGAATCTCTGGTTTTGCTGCAATAAACACAAAGGAGAGTCACATATTAGGGGAACCCAGCATTTGCATCACCAGTTGCTCTTCATCCTAGCAACTTGTGTGCATTATCATCCAAGAAATTACTCAGGTGAACTGAGCTTTGCATGTCCAAGGGCATCTAGGTCTGAACTGGTGTCCTGCAAGCACATGTGATAATACCAGTTCTAATACTGAATGCTTGGGCTGGATTTCAGGAGAACACCTTACCTCCACTGACTATTTGGTTTGATAATAATTTAAACTAGTAAAGCACAGAGCTTAAATAACCCAGAGAAGTGTGTGCCTGGAACAACAGTACAGTTCCCATTCCTGCACAACACGACTTTACCCACCAGTAAAAAAGGACAGTTTCTTCACAGTTACAAGCATACTAAATCTGTCAAACCACATCTCACTTACATCTGCCCAGTGTGTTACATATTACCACAGCAGCCAGAAAAGGAACTACTATGCAAGGCAACCACTGCAGACCTCCCCGTCCCCACAGAAGACATACGTCCCTGTACAATATTGCTACCAAAATGCTGGACCGCCTGTCTCTCTGAAACATGGTCCATAGAGGAAGCTAATATTTGGCTGAACACATTAGCTTTCCCAAGGATAATTCATGATTGCTTTGTTATTTTAGAAAGCAATCTGGCCAGATGATGCCTCACGTGGAGTCCTACACCAGAGCTGGTCCTGCACTTGGTTCAGGAGCTGCTGTTTCAAGTCTGGCAGGAAACCAGAGAGATCAGATGGCCTTTACAGTCATTAGTCCAATGGCATAGGCCTTCAGCTGAGGGCACCACTAACAACAGCAAAATTTATTTCTCAGAGAAAACTGAATTAGAGGCCTTGTTTTCTGTAACTATCTTAGTTTCTCTGCAAAATTACCCCCCCAAAAAAGGTAATGAAAAAAACAGACTATATTCCAAAGATGCTGCTCACCTGACAGGTACAAGTTAAAAGTCCATTATCAGTTTATATAACTTCACAGAAATGTAAGATGAACTGCTAATATTCTAGAAAGTTGTAAAGCTGTATAGACTACCATGGGAAAACACAGATTTATTTCAGATAAAATCCATGTACAAACACTGCACAGTGTTAGTTTTTAATGAAAATTCTACTTGCTGATTAAATTGGAGGCAATAAAGCACACATATATTCTCAATCACATAGCATCTCTTCATGACTCATGTTACAGGAACTGAATGTTCTTTCATTTCTAAATCCGCATGTTGTGTTTTATGCAAACCACCAAGAACCAAACATTGTTGCAAAACGTTGAGATGGATTTTCAGCATTACTCATTTGGTGAGGAACTTTCTGAGAGCACGCAGCATCTCACCCAGCCTTAGTGCTCACAGATACATGTAATTCACATTGCTGAAATGCATATGAAAATGGTTGGATTGTGAAATTATAATTAGATAATCTACTACCCATGTGAAAGCTATTTGTTTAGGTATATGCTATGTTTTGGGCAACGTTACAATGGAACATAACATAACAAATGAGAGAAATGAAAAGTCAAGACGAAAAGGAACATTAAACCCCAGAAAAAAGATTGTGGCAGATTTGGGCTGCATCTACCATTCTGAGTAAGGGAAAAGAAAATGCCTGTATTAATCAGGCTTTTTTTTTCTACAGTAAAAAAATACTGCAATAAAAGCCTGTCTACAGAGCCACAAGTCCTGGAGGACTCATCCTGCAGCAGCGAAGGGAGCTGAGACACTGTCGATGGTGAATGCCTCCAGCAGCCAGGCAGTGAGGGGTCCAGCCCTGGTGCTGTGGGATGCTGAGCTGCAGAAGCCTCCTGAAAGCAGCTGATCTGAGAGCAGCTCTACTGACGAGGTCCCTGGGGAAGCATGACCTACCTCTCCCCAAGCCTCCCAGGCTCAGAGAAATTGAGGGATGCATTTCACTCGCAGCAGCAAAGAGCCCTCCAAGCCAGTACCCAAGGGGACAGAGGCGGCTGCTGCCACCATCCCCCCTGGGGCTGTGCTGTTTGCTGCCTCGGGCCATGCCCATGTTTCGGCACCTGCACCCCTTTCTGGAGCCAGAGCCTCTTCCTCACCCACCAGCACAGGTGCTCCAGGGGGTGCTGGAGCAAAGATGGACTGGCTTTGGCAAACAGATGCCAAGCTGTCACCAAGCATCTTCTTTTTAAAAGAGATTTTATGGTGCTAGATTTTATGACTTTCACTGCCTAATTACCCCTGGTAGCAGACAGGCTCCTCCTAATGACTAGACTTTTCTTACTGTTTCAGCTTTAACCCTTTAAATATTTAATGTTTCATTACATTACTTGGTATATATACATATAGCCTACCATAACCAGTCATTAGATGTCTTAAACTTCTCATTTCACCATGTTTATTTACTGCTTTTCAGCTTTTATGAATGTTGATTCTGAATACAGCAAAAAGGATTTCTGAGTGGTCACTCCTATTTTAACTCAATACTCTTATGCATTTAATTGCTTTCTATTGCTTATTTCCTTTTCTTCATCATTAACAAAGTAAATGCCTAAAAAGTAATATTAAATAAGTATTGTCTGTCATCGCAGTCAAAGAGAGAAAGCTTTCCTCCTGAAGGCACATCTTCTGATTGGAACAAATCTGTTTCTATTATCCCAGTGACTTCTCATTTATCCACTGCATATTCCAATGACAGAAAAATCACTGAGCTTGGCTCCACATGATCTGTAACACCATGATCTGTTTTTCTTTGCAGCATGGGCTCAAATTCACGCATAGGTAATATTTTGCACCAGATATTATTTTGCACTAAACTCAGATAGCGGTTGGAAGATTCCTCCCCTAATAGCTAGACACACTGCACTTTGCTACTCTGGAGATTTCTACAATATCTTAATTGTAACTCAGTTCAGCATACTGCTTGTCAAGTTGTAATATTCTTTTTGGCTCCTAATTTCAGAGCTGCTTCCTTCCTTACTTCATGTCACACTTACTAGGACTGACTACATTTTTTTTTTTTAAGCAATTTAGTATTGTTTCAGATTAGCATATGCAATTGCTAAATGTGTTTAAATCCAAGGCAAGTATTCTGCACAGGGTTTTTAACGTCTTTCAGCAAATGCTTGAGCATTGATTTTTGTTTATGTGAAGACATTCTCCTGATTATGAATCCTGTTTTACCTGTTTGATTACTTTCTGCTGATTACTCGTCCAAGCCAGACGTGTAAACATCACGAGCTACATCCCAGCAATTTATGCGAAATCCCCGCTGACAACAATGTCAGGTCAGGACACACCGTTAGATCACAATCTGTCCCACCCACACATATCTCACAATGTCAAATAATATATGTCAAATAATATGATATGTTGTCATGAAGTTTGAGTTTCATACCTAAATGATGAGCATCTTACAAGCCACTGAAAACATGAGGCTATTTTTCTTTTAAAAAAACCCTAGAAGGATCAATTAATTTCACCCCTTCTTTTCAAAATTAAAAAATATTTTCAGGAGCTTAGTCAACAAGACAAAAGAAACTCTGGAGTCAAGTGTATCAAATCCATCTGCTTCTGCAATGTCTGCAGTCCACCCAGGGCCACAGTGCATGGTAACCTTGGCTCTGCTGAGACGGCTTAAATGTCCTCATTGAATCCCAAGGCTGACCTTGGGGTTTTCAGCTTTTGTCAAGCAGCAGACTCCTCAAAAGTGGCAACACGGAGCTCAGCATTGAGAACTGACACCTTATGATGACAAAACTGCGATGGTTTTTAGTTGTTTTTCTGTTTTGCCTTTTTTTTTTTAAGTTACTCCGCTCGGACTGCTCCCAAGCAGCCTGCAGAGCCTGGGAGGCCCATGAACAACTCCTAGTTCCTAGTGTGTGTATGATGCTGCAAGTCAGAAAACACCATCCAGCCTCATCTGAACTGATAGCTCCATGGGCAACCTGCAATTTCTCCCATTCCTTCCCAGAAATTAAACTTCTGGCTCAGTAATTTGCTCCGCTAATCTGTAAAATAGTAGAGTTATCCCTCGTGACTGTAACCCACACTCATCAACGGCGGCAAAGGACAGCTGAGGTCACCAGTGCCCCCATCTTAGAAATCACAGCTAGGAAAAGGCACAAGAACACAAATGACCATATTCACAGATGAAGGAAGAAATTCCATGTTCTGAAAGAAGCCCAAGTGACATTTCTAGTCCCAAACTATGGCATATAGCTAATAGTGATGCTACAAATGTTGGCTTTCAGTGATAATGAGAAGAATTCAGAAATTAGTATCTAGGATTTTGGGCATTCATGGAAGTCTGAACTATCCTCTGCATTAGCCTATGTCCAGAGAAGGACACATTGCTACTGAACCATAGCAGCAACACAGAACTGTACTTGCAGCACATTAACTCACTTTTTATACAGTTCCTCCTGCTGGGCTTGAAGGCATCACTATCTACCTCAGCCTAGTTTCCCCAGTCTGCCTGCAGTCCCCTCCTGGCTTAATTTTCCTTAAGCTTGGCCTTTAGCAGCTGCCAATATTTGTCTGCTGGGAGCATGAAATTCTCTACCAGGATGGCTCTGCTATGAAGGACAGGGCTCCCTGAAGGTTTCATTGAATTCGTTTTAAAGTTTAGCTTTTGTCTTGAAGAACGCTGTTTGGAACTGAGACTGACAATCTTTTTTAACAAGCATGTCCCAAAGATGACAGCACATGTGTTTGCAAAGCTATGCAGATTTCTCTAAAACAATGGAGATCTATATTTTATTATTCAGAAGTATTTAGATGCCAAAAGGCACAAGTGGATAATTCTCCTGACAAGCTTTCAAACTCTGCATCCAACTCAAACAAATAAAGACAATTAATATCTTAACTTGGCTGCCAAAAATGCAAATTATAATCCCTGTATATCCTGCTCCACCTTAAATTATCAAAGGTTTATGGTGCACGCTCACTTTTGAGATCATCTTTCCAGGTGCTACAGATTTTTTCCTGTATAAACAATCTATCTGCTCTCCAGTAACCTCTGGAATACGCTCGCTAGAATGGAAGGTCACACTGGATAGTAGGTGGATTTGTGTAAGTACTCTGCACTTTTATATCTTGACATTTAAATAGTTTTCCACCATGTGCTTCACTTCAGAAAGCCTCTCATATGCTGAACCACACTGTGACATCTTGTGCATACATTATGTTGTATAAAATACAATGACTGTGATAATGAAATATTTCAGACTGTTCACTTTACTTACTTTTCACATAGACATTAAATGTTACAGAGGAGCTGGCATCAGAATTGGACACAAAAAATGTGTAAATGCCTCCTTCTGTTCCTTTTAATCGGGTGAGGTGAAGTTCACTTGTATAACTGTAAAGAAAAAAAAGCGTTACTGATGCTCACAACTTGCAGTGAACAGCGGATTGCTGTATGGAAGCTAAGGAGTGCATTAGTAGAGTGCAGTCTTCTTCTGCAGACACTGTCCACACCAACACTCGTATCTTGCATTACAACTGCCTTTGCAAGGCAACATCCAGAAGTTTTGCCCTTTCTAACACCCAGATGCATGCCCACATCACAGCTGAGCACCAGACTCGGACCCTGTGCATGCCCCCCCACCTGCTCTTTTCTCACTGAGAAGGGAACCCAGATCCACAACCCAGGCCACACATGCTAGGTGCTACACTGGATTTTTGGAGGACCAGGGCTCAGGAGAGAACAGTGCACAGCAGAACTAAAAGCATAAGCTTTTGTCCAGAGCACTGGGCTCTGCTGTGATGGTGGAGGGAGTCTCTGCACATAAACAACTTTGCATTCTTAGTTTTGCTTTGTTGGGCAGGAATGGCATCTTGTAGGTGAGTTGTGAGTTTATGGCCCACCAGTCCTCAGATGGCGTGGTTAGCTCAACACTATTCCAAATCTAGGTTAGCAGACTTTGCACCAGTTCCTGTGATAAGTCACGTGGACCATGAGATCTCATATAATTACAATTTTCCCACCATTTACACTTCCATCTTTCCTAAGCAGACACTAGTTTGCTGTTCCAAAGTGAAATCGATAGCACTAACAACCATCCGTATTACCTGTTATTGCTCACAGTCTTGAACTTGACATAATGGTCTGATGAATTCTGTAATGTTTCGTTCATGTACATCCAGACTTCTTCCTTCGGTTTTGGATATGCCTCATATTCAACTGTTAGATTTCCATTTTGTCCTGCATTTATATCTATTGTGGTATTCATTGTTGCAAACAAACGGACAAATCCTTTGGCTGATGGCCGTAAGAGAAGAAGAAAAACAATTTCAGGGCCATTTAGAAGATTGTCAGTACTCTAACCACACTTAGACTACTTCAATCTCTAGCAATCAAACATCCAACTGTGAAAGAGGAAACCTTATCTCCAAAGCAGAACTTGAACCCTCACCTGCCAAAACCAAGGTTAGTAGTTATATATAGCAATGAGGCGCAGGACTTAAAGCAGCCTTTAGTGCCCCAACAGAAATAATTCCATCTTCTGGTGATAAATAGCTTCTATTTGCTTTTGGAAAAAATGCAAGCACGTGCTTGCCCCTACTCACGTATTTACATTTTTCCAGAAATCGGAGTCGCTAAATGTATAGTACAAAAGAAACACTAAGCAAAAAGCAAGAGAAATTTATAATTTATTACAATAGAATATTTAAGGTTTCTTTGTCAAGTGTAATTAAGAACGACATTACAAATGAAGCTATTAAGAACTGTAATTAGAGAAAAATGTGCTAAGTTCACAGGCCTGGATACCAATTGTCTTAAACTAAGGCTTTTCTGTTTATCTGCTGCTGGGTCTTAATCTTCTGTCTGGCAGATACCATTTATCACTACACAGTTCCATTCCAAAATATCATGTGGAGCAGCATCCTTATTGCAGTGGTTTTGATTTCATTAATCAACTCATCAGTTTCAGGATTATTCACTTTGAAAAGGCAAATTTTTCAGTCCTATTACACAAATTCATATGGGAATTATCAGTCTGACAGGCAGATTGCAATTACAAGGAAACACATTTACTGAGAGAGCTTGAACATAGATGAAAAGTCAATCTCGGATCCTTGCTTCTTTCCACTTTCTAGTAATCAAACTGTTGTGACCAGCTGGGCACCTGAGCTCAGGAAAACCAGAGCCAGCGGGGCTTGATGAAAGCATATGGAGCTGCCAGAGCACTTGACAGCTGCTTCGGAGAAGAAAGGATGAAGTAAACTCACAGCAGGCAGGTACGCTCTAAAATGCTCCCCATCATCAGAAGAGAGAAAATGTTTTTAAATCTGGAAAGTGAAGATTTTTAGTTCCCTCGCAGAGCTTTTTTCTATTTTCTCTATAAACACAGGATCCCCCATGCAACCTAGATTCAAAATTGGACCCCAAAGCCTGCTAATAAAATTTTATGGTTGTGCTATCAGTGCCTGAAATGCAGTTCTAGAAACTGTTCACAGATAAATTAACTGTATAAAAAAAAGTAATCAGGACATTTACCAAAAATAGCCATTATTTATTGTAAATCTTTTGGCTAAGATTAAAGCCACAGGGATTTAGGATCTGACACAACCCCAGGATCTCTCCCATACATGCCACACACCACTTCCCAGGACCCTGGGAGCTGGCACAGTTCAGGTAGTCAGTCTGACAATAAATGGTGAAAAGCACTCAGGAGACAGTTTATTTTATTTTAACTCAAATGTGAGAGGGTGAGGAGATAAAAGTATCTCAAAAAGAAAATATTCCAGCTTTTCTCTGGCATTTTTTATTAAATACAAACTTTGTATTTTACTAAAGACAAACTTGTTACTTTATTTTCTACTTTTTATAATGCTGTGCTTTATTTTAGTCCCCAGACCTTCTGAAGTCAATCCTTTTTCAAGCCACATTTGCCCGTGAAGTAGTCCTAAGAAATTCTGTAGTTAAGAACTTCTCTCCTCATATAATAAAAGCTATCATATTGTTCCCCTTGGGGAAAATATTTTCTTTTATATTTCACACTGTTTCACTCTTTTACATATTAATTTAGTACCTTCTGTAAAAAAAAAAAAAAGAGGAAAACATTACATCGTTATGAGCCCTACCCTCTCAAATGGTGGAGCAAGGTTAAGGGCATTCAAATCTCTGCCACTCTGCTGAAGATCTGACCTGCACAGGTCAAACACTTCTGTTTTTAAGTTACCAGGGAAAGCAAAACAAGCAATGTTGCAGGAGTATCTGTGCAACAGAAAAACAGATTTGAAAAGGAAGAAGGATCCGAGGCTACACTTCCCTCACTTACTACACCCTTGAATGGTGAGGAACTGAAACAGTTGTAGCCAACTCTGCAAACTTCTTCAGAATTATCTTATTAACTACACCACCATGTCCTTAATTGTCCTCAATTTATCAAATTAGCAAGTTATTGCAGCTTCACAATTCAAAAGGCACTGTGTGTCACCCAAGTGAATACATTGCAGATTCTAAATGAGTCTGTTATTAAGCAAGAGGAGGGAGGGAGTTCGCTCACTGTTAAGGGACATAATCCAAAATCTGTGGAAGTGATGGATAGTGTGTTTACCATGAGGGTGAACTCCAGAATGATTTCATGCTGTCTATGCACACTGGCATTATTTTAAACTGAGGTACTTATATAGCTTCTATGCAAAAAAAAACACTGACACGCTGATGTCAGTAAAATTTCCTGTGCTTGGAAGGCAGGTATTAAAGATACGCTTTGTGCTTGTGCTGACAAATTACTTCAGCGTAGGGACACTACCAGGCAATGGTAAACCACTTGCTTCGTTAACACTGGATTAGATTTTAAATTAAACCAGAAACGATGAGACAAACCAGAGAGATGGAAACAGAATCGGGTGGTAGTTTGAATAGCACATTCCAATAACATGCAAAGGGTTGTAGAAATTAAAGTAGCCATGCACACCACAACATTTCCTGAACTATCCCATATGGCACCAGTCAGCAATAACCTTTTAACAAAGCAACTTTACTCATTGAACTTTGTGGGGAAGGACAGAGAAGGAGTGGAAGGCTCCCCAGTGTTCTCACTTTCCACCTCCTGCTCTTAGAAATGTTAAGATGTTTACAAGAACTATTTACCTAGTGCTTTCAAAGTTACCGTGGCATTCGTTCTTCCGAAAGGGTTTCCTGCTTCGCATGTGAATTCTCCAGAATCATTAACTCCCACTGAACGGATGTTCAACGTTAATTTCCTTTCGTATCCATAATCACCCAAATTTCTGCTATTGCTTGTAACAATCTGTCGGTAAAAAACAATTAACATCTGAAACCCTGTGTATGCAGTATCTTTGCTAGATAAATTAAAAATAGAAGTAATTATAACTTTGCTATATTAATATTCATAACTTTAAACCGGAATAATAAGCCAGCATGACAAACCTGTCACTAGAATCTCTCCATGCAAAACAAGTGTGTGATCAGCTGTCTTTGGGAGATAATGTCCTCTCCTAAGTCCTGTTCCCTCCCCTTTTTCTTTTCCCCCTCAAGCTCCACTGTAAGGCAAGAATATTTGTGTGTGTGTGTGTGTGTGTGTGTGTTCATTGCTCTGAGATAGCCAAACAGAAGAGACCAGTCCAAGCCACAAAGCTGAAACTCTTATTTCTTAAAATATTTCAGTCATACAGAGAAAAGGGTGTTGTACCCAAGGTTAAACCCAGCTCACTCTGGCTAAATTTCTAATGTTGAGGAAGGTGAGGAAGTGACAGAAGGTTTTATTTGCACTAACAATGCTTCAAGCTGTAGGGCTTGATGCAAAATGACCACTGGGTCTTGACTTTCCTAACACTCAGAAGCCGCAGCTATCACAAAAAGTCACTGCAGTGCTGCAGTGTGGCTCACTACTCAAGTGATGCCTAAAAATCACTAAACTCTCTACTTGTTGCAAGGCTCCCCGTGAATGACAAGGGAGAATTTAAGGTGTTTCAGCTTCATTTTGAACTGGGTTGCTGTATGCCCTGAATCCACAGCATCTTCTTGCAGCCATACTGCAGAGAAACCTGCTGGCAGCAAGCTTTACACAGCATCCTTCCTCTGATACCCACTCTTATTCTTGGTCCATAGCAATCCAGATTTATTAATCCTAAAGGTAATGGGAAATGTAATTCTCTTTTCAAAGCATTAAAAATATCATTACTCTATGCCTTTTTAGGCATAGAAAAAAATACACACTTTGAGGTGTACATTTCTGTGAGAATGCCCAGTGTGGTTGGAAAGACTGATAAATTTACATCGGTTAATCCAAATGCAGACATGGACATGTTAGGATTTTCTGGTAGGATTATTTCAATTATTGGAGGTTTCAAGAACTTCTAGACAAATCTCATCTTCTCAGTGCAATTTTGGTTCCTCCTGAGCTATAAGGATCACAAACAGAAGTTTGTTTTGTATTGATGTGCTTGCTCATAACAAGTCTCCTAATTTTCAAAAGTGGTGATAATTTCAGTCATATTTTGGGTTTTTTTTCCTCTCAGCTATTCAGGACAAAATGTAATTCTGCACCTGTTTAAACATTAATTTTCTTAATTATGTTTCAGTACAAAATTTAATTTGATGGTCAATGTTTAGAAGATAGCATCCCTTGTTGTTTACCAGAACAGACAGAAAGGTCAAGCTTGTTTGGCCAAAAATACTTCCATCATGGCTCTTACTCATAAAATGAAAAGCAATAAGTACAAAAACTTAAGGGAAGTCCCTGATTTCATCACACTGTGACAAAGGGAGGAGAATGAGAGAAAAAATTCACTTCTTAGATGGAGGACATGCAGTTGACCTGGCACAGGGCCAAAAGCCCCATCTGGATGTCCCACAATGCCTTCATGTCATTTAGACCTCCTCAGCCTTTGGAGCTGTGAGGTGGGATTTCTGGAGCAGCGAGCACTTAGTGGGAGCAGCTCTTGCCAGAGCAAGCGGCTTAGCTAAGCATGGCATGCCCAGCCCCAGGGAACGGGTCTCCCATTCACTGTCTGCCTAAGGAGATGTGATTTATCCTAACATCACACCAGCCTTTTTTTTTTTTTTCCCCCATACACACGTGGACTGCGAATTACGTATTCCGGTCACTACCATTAGCAGTAAAAGAGCAGCCAATTAGCATGGGAGCGTATATGGCGCAAGTTACTAACAGGTCTCCACAAGGGCTTTTAATTCATCTGAATTTCAGAGTGTTCCCAGAAGACCAAGAAGTGTCCCTAAGAACAAGCCAGTGCCTGCTGCTTGTTTCAAGGGCAGAGCTGGCAGACCAGGGAAGGGGGTCTCTCTGCCCCTCCACTGTCTGGAGAATAGTTGTGCTGCTGGTAACAAACTCTCCTGGAGTACTTAGCCTGCCAATAATTTAATTTGGTGATGCCAGGCAGTAACTTAATCTACCACTACAGACAGAAGCCAGTTCACTGGTTCATTTTTCAGAACCTTCCCAGTCAGTGAGGCACACCATATAATTTAAATGAATTAATCATTCTTGCGAATGCTTACTATTATTCCTGTCACATACAAGCCCATGCTAATTAGCAGGTATTTTACTGTTAATGATAACGACTAGAATATGTAATCTGCAGTCCATGTGTTGATATTTGCAGCTCCCATTGATTGCAATGTGATGTGTAGGCACTCTGTGCTTCTGTATTTAGGCAGTCCAACAGAGGTCACCTAAACTTCACATTGAAGAGTCTGACTTTAATTTCTGTTTGGGAAGAAAAGCCCCTGCAGATGCTCTTCTTCCCAGCCATCCACATGGGCACAAGATAGTTGTTGATGGCCCATCACCAGTTTGTGGGTGTGGGACCTTTGGTAATGCAGCAAATCCAAACAGATATATATCATCAGGTATCGAGGACAAGCACATGAATATCTACAGGAAGATGCTGTGCAGTGCTGACACATACATGATACAGTTAAAGAAACTCACCACACTTCTGCGAGAAACCCAACTAGCTTGTACACTGCTATCCACATCCGTGATTATGCATGTAACTTCAAATTCTTCCCCTTCTTTGAGAAGCTCGTAGCTTTTGGATAAGGTGATGACGGGAAGAGTTTTGTGAACTGGAAAACAATTTAGAAGTGTGTCACTTTTCATTAGCTACAGAGCTTCCAAGGGGGGATAAAAATCCACAGACATTAACTTTCCAATAAAATTTCAGGTCTCTGAGAGGTATTCAAATTTCTTTAATGTATTATGCAGTTGTTTCTTTACAACAAGAATATCTCTGCTTCAAGCTCTCCAACTACACTTAAAGTTAGATAATACTTGTTAGAGTGTAGCAACTTGCATGAAGAAACTTGAATGATGTTGAACCATCAATGAAACGATTCATTCCATGACAACTATTAAAAAGTTGCACTCTGGAACCAAACACACAGGAAGGATCAGCCACCGAAGAACTCCAGTCTAGCATTAATTGCAGCTTTTATTTACAAATAACTACAGCTAAAACAAAGGATTGCCCACCAGGTCCCTGAAAAGCCCCTGGTGGTTAGCCTACGAAGGACAGGTACAGCTCAAGGACTTCAGCACATCTGCTTCTGAAAGCACCACAACCTCTGCTCATGGTGATGGCTCACAGAGGCGGCTGGAGCCAAGACTGTGGACAAGTTCATCACCCAAGAGGTAGGTAGGTGGTTACAAGCAGCCCTGGGCTAGGTGTGCCCCTGTTCTGCTTTGGGGTGTCTTTTGTCAACAGTCAAGTATGTTTGAAGACTATGTGTCTCTTATCTTGGCAAAGCTCTTCAGCTTTTCCTCTGTTCACTCCACAGTTTGTTTTTCTGTCTTCCTCATCCTTTCTTCAAATGTTCCTAATTTATGAGACTCCAGTGAACTTTTCACTACAACTTTTATGCAGGAAGACGCAGTTTCAAACCATGAATGCAACATGTATCAGATAAGGCCTTCAAGATTCTCTTCCTGCCTCTGACACAGGCTTTGTAGTTGCCTTAGGTAAATTATACAAAACTTAAGAAAATGTAACTCTTTTCGGCCATTCATACTTTAACAATAACATTTTCCTCATGTTGCTGTAAATGGCCATGAAAGAGAACAAAGAAACATGTTTGCTCTCTTCAGATACAAAGGCTCACATAAAAATCCCCCACGGCATTCAACAGTACCCAAGAGACAGGAGGAAGCTGGTGCAGAAGGCATGCTGTGTTCTCACCCACCAGAAACATCTATGGACAATTTAAAAAAAGGCGTAAGGCCGTAAGGCACCTCATTGTTTTGAGAAGAGCAGGACATACACTCTCCCTGTGCTATCATAGCAGGGCCAGTGTATGAGTGTGCCAGCAAAGCTCCCGGTTTCATGGATGCCTCGTCTGTCTTTCTGCATCAGAATATCAGGCCTGAGGATCCGAGTCCAACGGTTATGATTACAGAGACATTGCCTACCAAAGGGTCTGCAACGCACTAAATCCAAGGAGAAAGAGGGAGTTTTACCTGGTGAACTTGATAAGGACTGAACCCCACAGCACAGTAATGACAACACTGAGGATGACAATGCTCCATCAGATGCTTCCACTTAATACACACTTGCCCACAGATGGGGAATGCTGCAGAGCACCCAGCATCCACCAGCCACCTAAAGCTGCCCACCATCAGTGGGACATTGGCAATGGGTGCCAGGTCAGCACCCTCTCATCTGAACTCACCACTGTATGGAGCAAGTACAGACTTTTATCCCATTAAAAAAGATGAATAGTCCAATAATATAACTTGCACTCTGCTATGTCAGATAAATATCTGCTATGTCAATCAATTGCTCTCCTTCTTTGGACATAACAGAAAAAACAGTTGAAAAAAACCCCTTGTTACGGAACAAACAACAGAGACAGCACGAACAGACTTGATTTTTGTCATCAAAGGAGGATGCCAGAGATGCCTGAACTGATTAAACTTTTGTTCTCTTCTCATAAACTGAAATCTAGTATTCATTAAATTTCACTATATCAGAGTTTCCAAATCACCAGGAAAAAGGTTTTTGCAATTTGTCACAGCAAACCATACACCTGAGATGGCCCCTGCTACCCACTCCTGCCTCACCACTGAGGAGCACAGCACAGGGCTTTCTCACAGCCCCCACCAGGGAGCAAAAACTCACCTCATCACACCATGGGGCAGCCCTCCTTCACCAGCACAAGGGGCCATGCTGGTGGTGGCCTGCCCTCAGCTTCCAACACCTGGCATGGAAGAAGCAGCAGTGGGAAGAATCCAACCCCCTGGCCCCAGCTATCCACCTCCTCCTCCCACCACAGCCCCCCCAGCACAGATGGCACAGCATCGCTGACCTCTGGGCACCTCCAAAATCACAAAGCCAACCAACACAGCCCCTACCAACGCTCTCCTTCCAACAACAAAAAGCCACCGGGACCCCTTGGCCATGAGAACAGCAACGCGCCTGCAGCCAGCAGAAACTCCCGGCACACAACCCTGCCTGTGCATGGACAGGGGATGCTCCCTCCCCAGACCTCGCTGCAGCCTCTGCATCACACACTGGCCTCAGCAGGGACACGCTCCCACTGCAGCCACGGGTTCCTTCATCTCAAGCCCCCAGGAGCTACCTGGAGAACAAACTCATTTCCTTGCCCCTGAGGAAATGCCAAGCCAGCCTGGCTTGCTGACCCGCTTCCTCCACTTCTCTCCTGGGTAGTTCTACAGCGGATTAACCACACACAGGGTGACCACAGGCTCCAAAATGCCCAAAACCAGCTTGTACTGTACTGCACAGCCAGACATCGGGCTTCTCCTCCTTCCCAAACCCACTTAACCACCCAACCCTTGAGCACAATGGCATGTGAAGGTCAAATCTAGGGCATCACCAACAGGTTTGCAGAGAGAAGTGGTTCATCTTGCAGCCCAGCCACAAGGCGCTCCTCATCATGATCTGGGCACACGCTTGCTCTTGTGACCATCCTCACTCATGGAGACAAACAAGGGCCCTCTGCTCCCCCAGGCTCTGCCTCTCCACTGAATCCCTCTTCTTTAATGCCACAAATCAGTTCCTCCTGCTGTTATTTGTGGACAACAGGCATGTGAGTCAGGCACCCAAATCTCCAGCTTGCCTGCACAAACCTCTTCAAACCTCAGGGTGCTGGTTTGCCCTCAAAGTTTAACAGCACAGCCAACATTCTTAGAATTGTGAAAAAAAGCACCTGGAAATCACCAGGAACAGAAAATAACCATGATCATGGCCAAACCTGCTCAGCCCATCCACAATCCAACTGTCACCAGAGGAACCTGTACCTGAACACAACTTGCTGAGCATAAGCTTTCTAAGCCTGCTACGTTCCTTTGGACAGGCTGCAGACGCTACAGGCACCACAGAGCAATCCCATGGTGTGCAAACTCCCTTGGCTTTGAGTAGGTGAGGACTCCAAAAGCCTCCAGAGAAGACCACCACCTCCAGCCTCCCCATTACAAGGTCAGGACACAAGATGAGGCTTCACAGAACTTCCCACCAGCTTCTGGGAGGTGAAGAATAAAATCAGGGGCTTTACAAGAAGGCAAAAATCCTGTGTTACCTGGCCTCACATTCAGGAAAATGTGATCCGATATTTTCTCAACTCCGTTGTGCTTGGCCAAGCACTGGTAGCAGCCCTTAAATGACCTCTGTACATTCTTGATGGTGATGCCTTTCTGGGGATTGGGAATGAAAGTCATATTTTTGGGGAGAGGTTTGCCATCACACTTTCTCAGCGTGAAATTTGAAACATCTGGATCTGTTAGTGGGCACACCAGCAGGATATCAGTGTCTTCTTTTCCATAGACCAGAGAGTCAACAAGGAAGAGCACGTTTGGATCTGTGAAGAAATGCAAAGACCCGTCAGGGAAGCTGACATTGCATAGGGAACTTCCAGTGATTCTAACTCTGCAATTGGGCACTTACATCAAAGAAAGTTTTACATTCAGCCAGTAAAACTCAGTATTGCCCAAACTGTGTTTACCAAGAGACATTACATTTTGTCCTAAAAGACCAGCACAACAGGAGATGTGCAGTAGCATTCAATAGCAGACACACTAAAGAATCATGTGCACTAAAAATAATCTTACTGCTTTTTTATTTGGAGATGGAGATTTTTTTTTTGCCTTGTTTACCTCTGAAAACGTCCCTTCTCCAGCCCCAACAACAGTGAACAGATTTTCACAGACCATTAAAAGTAATGTGCTTTTAGCCAGTGGCAGGGCTGTAAGGTTTCATGCCCACAGGAGGATTCTGAAGAAATTTATGAGCAAATGGAAGTTGAAAAGCACCTAAATTATGTTTTTCACTTCTGTAAAATATGCAATCTAAATGAACACACATTGCCACCAGAGGAAGCACCAACCAACTTCTCTCTCTCTTTCCCCTCCCTGAAAGCAGGGTTATTTTTAGCCTCCTTAGAAAAAAACTGGGCATACAAACAGCTTATCAGATTGAAAAATCGTCATGTAATCTTTCACAAGGTAACTTTTCTGATGCATTTCATCTCAGCCAACCACAGCCCACAAACATACAGTACTTTAAACGCTTCTACAACCAAAGTTGAAGCCCATGACAGGTGATGACCTTGAAATGCTAAGAACCTGGCTGTTAATAGTAAGCACAAAAATAAAGGAGGGTGTGGCGACAAACATTCTGTAAAAGCTTATTTCAGCTCCCATCTGCCCTCTCTGCAGAGCAGCATGAATTAGAAATGCAGAAACAGAAAGAAAAGTTTTCTTTCTTTTTTGCAAACTGTCTTCATACAACCTGAATTATTAGATATCAACAAACCATGACTTAACAAGGAAGACACAGTGAATTAAGATGATGGACAATGTACACTTGGTTTAAGTCAAGGAGTACTAGGCTAGAAATGAAGCATGGGACATTTACGTAAGCAGTTAGGAAATGCTAAGTCTAAAGATGCTTATCAGAGAACAGAGAACTTACTGGCTGGTTTCTAGCTTAGAGTTAGAGTGTAGTTTTAACCTCATTTGATATTGCTGCCCAAGAAGCCCTCACAAACCAAAAGCTTTCAAGTATCAGTCTAGAACTAGAGGATGGAGACCACTAACAAAAAAATAATGCATGTCTGAACAAAACCAACATGTGATGTTTTGCACATGGAGGTATTTAGATAAATGCTATGAATAGCTGGCAGTCCTGAGCCAGAAGAGCATGGACTAAAAGAGCTCATCTAAATGTCCCTGTTGACAGAGACTTGACTGATTGGTTTCCTCTCAGTCCACTTTTTCTCCAATATGGACAGAGCCAAGATATCCTCACTATGCAGAAAGTATGGCTCCCCAGGAAAAAAAAAAAAAGACGACAGTTTTGAAAATAGAAAAAAGGAACAAAGACCCTCTTCACTAACATCTGAAATTGCATGGAAGGCCTTGGCTAGGGTAAGCAGAATTGCTGACATGCTCCTGTCCCATCTTCCATCCCTCTCTGGAAGGGAGACATCACGGTGAGAAGATATGAAATGATTCACTGTAGGGAATTCAGGCATGAAGAAGGCTGCTTACAGTCACGTTCTTCCCTTTGCGGCTTTCCAACCCAGGTACATCTTGGGTAGAACTTGCTTTCTGGACATACCTGAGGTTTCCAACACAAGATATGGTGGTGCTTATCATTGCTTGCATATGAAAAGACTTGAGATCAAAGTCAAGAGATTTTTCTGTCTTATGTAGGTGCCTGAACTTTCTTGAGCCTCATTAAATTTGCTTGGATATGGACACAAACTCCTTCTATAGACACCAACACAGGCATTTTCTGCCAAAGTAGGAAGGTGAAAGAGGTAAGTGCCTACAGTCTGTCAGCACAATGTCATCCTTGGTCACCAAAGAATAGAAAATTTCATTTTAGTAGATTGACGTAAGAGATAAACAGCTGCCACCATTTTATGTGCCACTTGGGACGGCACAGGATCGAGGTTCTTGGTCCTATTCTCTCTTCATTCCCACCATGACAAACAGAAAGCATACGGGGTGCTTGTGGCAACCCCCCAAACCAGCTAAGCTCATGGTAGCATCTTTAAAGTGATACAAGATGTCACCAAGCCACAGCTTATTGCAAAATTATGGCTAACACACACTTATTTTACTGCCAGGAACTTGTCAAAGTAAAGCCTGCACACTTTTCACATTATTGAGATGAAGAAATAAACAATATGTTGCATGGGGCCACACAACTCCTCTGATGCTTTGGTAATCATGGTCAGTGGGAGTGTTGCCTGCTACCCTGAGATTAAAGATAATGGAGGGCACAAATACCTCAATGAACACAGTTGTCTGGGGTAATTACCAGGACCTTCAGGAAAACGGTCATGGTAGAAAAAGTCAACAATGTTCATCACATATAGGTAAAATCCATGCCACACTTCCTTTAGTCATGGTCTCAGAGAAACACAGAATGCCAAGAAAATTCATCCATGTAGCCGCATGGCTATTTGGACAATTCAGGAGCAGCTAAAGGAGCACCCATTAATTGTGTGGCCATTATGTCAGGTATCTTTCCTTGGGAAAATACTATTTGCTATGCTGTGCTGGTATCTCCCTGACTTGGAGAACAACATTGCAGTAATTCTCAAAGGATTGGCAGGGTTCAGAGGAGGCTCTTTGAGACAAGCCCCGTTGAATAAGGAATGCTGCCCCTTAAAAAGTGGATGCTGTAGGGACTTTTTTTCATCAATAGGAAAGAAAGACCATCAGACCTATGTGAAGGAGAAGCAAAATAATTGTCTCCTTGAAAAGGAAAAGGGAAAGCCAAGCATGGTAAACTGTCAGCCTGAGGGCAGCTGATGAAGCCACAGATCAGGAGCCAACAAAAGAAGGGAGATAATCTGAAGAAAACACTGCACAAAGAAGAAGGGTAATAAAGGATTGCGAAAATGTGTCAGAGCAGAGGCACTTTTTTCCCATCTGAGACACTTCTGATCAGTCACAAGGTAGATCAGGAGCTGGAGGCAGAGGAATCATTGCTGCCTGCTGGCTTAAACCTGAGAGCGCAGGCTCAAAAAGCCAAATCCTTTAGCTAACTGCCTCAACAGATCAAGAGCTTGGGGCCAAACCTTACATGACTCCATACTGATGGATGGCATGGAATTAAAAAGACATTTCTACATACTGTCTGCTTCCTTGCAGTACAACTGACTCATACAACTGATTCAGGTCACTTAGCTAGCTTCCAGAAAGAGCGCTTAGGTATATTGCACTGCAAAACAACAGGGATGCAAAGAGAAACTCATCCAGAACTCTGGTCTAGTGAGAAAGGCCACTGCAATCAAAGCTGGGAGCGAGTTTTCTTTCTACTGGTCAGGAAAGAAGAGTTCTTCTGTCAGACTGTGTTTGCCCACTGTACCTCAGATTCATTCCCTCCTCCAGCATTTACTGTCCTATTATTTTGGGAGTATGAAAGGGAAGGGGGAGCGAAAATAATGCCTCCATTGATATTTACCTTTAACAAAAACATAAAAAGAATTGACAACATTCTCTTTACTTTTGCATATATATCTGCCTATGTCTCTGACTGTTGCATTTTTGGTGTACCACTCTTTCTCATTGGAACGCCTTGCTTTTGCCGATGGGTTTGAGCTCTGGAAATGCCAAGTCACAGGTCCCTCCTTGTTGCACCTCAGCCTTAGTTCCTCCCCTTTATTCACAACCAGTGAAGATTCTCCATGGGGCAGAGAACCACCTGGAAAAAGAAAAAAAAAAAAAGAAGCACAAAATACAATGCCTGTCAACACAACACTCTTCTTTTTTTCTGCAACAAAATTGTTATTTATAGTTGTATATGTGCAGTTAATATTTTGGGAGTTATTTCTTAAAAATACTAAGCTGCAATGGCACTGTACAATTCTACAGCCGTCTTCTGGCTTGTAAGACCTTCAGTCCACAGAGCAAATAACCACTGCAGATGGAAACTTGCCTTTAGAAAAACATTTGTAATTAGCTTCAGATGCACCAGTTTCTGCAATGGTTTGGATTTTGAATGGGAACAGACCCAAGCTATTTAAAAATTAAATTCAAGAACATATGAGCCTGATTCTACATGGCAGCACTTTTAATCATTCTTTGTCATTTACTCAGAATGTTGCCAAGAACTAAAGTTTACTTGCTTAACAGTCATCTTTTTTAAACTGCTCTCATGTATTCATAAGCTCCATTCACACTCTTAGAAGTGTCCAGTCTAATGCAGGCATCAGTACATGCTTTCCATGCTTGTTCATTTATTTAGATTAAGTGCTAATTCATCATTTCTTACCTCCAAATAATTTAATGCAAAATATTCTTCAAGCTTCCACCCCAATGCTACCAAATTAGTTTCACTGAAGCAGCAATCTACCAGTCACCAGAGCTGCTCTAAATGCTCTCTTGGTTTCTTTTTCACTGAATGCACCATAACACAACTTTTAAAAAGCTCTAAGAAAATAAAGCCATGTACAATTAGCAGCTTTGATTGTTACCAACCACTTCCCAACTTACACTGCATACCTGGAGAAAGAAGCACATTCAGGCTTCTCTGGCTTCACTATTAAGGTAAGTCAAGCAGTGGGTTGCTGAGTTAGCACACCCCTGATGTTAAAGTCTTAGTGAATGTACAAAATGGGAGTTCACAGCCAAAAATGCAGAGAAATTCTTACTACTTTGGACCTACTGAACATGAGAAGAATGCATGCAATATTGAGGTGGTCTTGCAGGAACAAACCCTTCCCTTTACAGAGTAGCTCTTTAGTGCTACAAGTAATCCTTAGCTTACAGTAACTGTGCTGGTAGCTGATGTCCCTCTCATGTGAAGCACAGTTGTACAAGACTATGCAATATCCATATGTAGTAGCAGAGTCATGCCATTGAAAATACTATTTGCATGCAAAAACACACTCTGCAGCTCTGTTCAGAGGCTGAATTTCCCCACCCACACAGATAACAACAGACGTTCAAGCAAAACAATTGGATAATTAGTTGGTATGAGGTTATATACTCCAGACTTAATTCACTCATCTCACAGCTTTAGTTGTTCTTACGGTATTTACTGGATTAAGACCAGGTCAGGTAACTCCTCTTCCTGACAAATCCACCAGAGTAGGAAGCAAAGGACAGTCAGACCACCTGCAGGGTCTAATTACTTGGTTTATGGTCTGGCTTTTGGAGAGAGCTCCTGTTCTCTCCACATCTCCCTTGGATTAAAATTTATTTATCACTGCTAAACCTAACAGGAAGTCATTTTTCCAGCACCACCAGAAATTTTCCACGAGGTCCGCTAACCCTGCATATACACGTCCGTGACTGAATGCATAAAAAAATCACTCTAGAAATAATAATTGCCAGAGAAAGGCAGAAAAAAGTCCCCTTCTAATTTCAAGTCTGCAACGTCAAAGTACACATGTGAGCCTAAGCTGTGATACTGCAACTCAGAAAAGGAAAACCCAAGGTTTCAGGAGCACAGGTCCCAGCCAGTAGTGGCTCAGCAAGCAGCAGAGCTGGAAAAATACTTTGCCCTGGACATGCCTTGCCTGACAGCAGGGTACAGGCAAGGAGACCTCTGATTTGCAAACCCCTCACATCAGAGCCAGCAACTTTTGACACTTGAGAAGGCAGAGGGCAAAGACCTTCATAAGGACATCTTTGGAAGACTTCTCTGCTTGCTTCCCACAAACCATAGGGTGCTTTCAGCAGCAAATGAGATGAGTTGCATAAAATAGTAGAAGCGCAGTGTGGTATACCCACTCTGGCACTAGGTCCTCAGATGAGTGAAGGAAGTCTGGGAAAGGAGAAGAGTGGGACATCCTTCACTGCCATCACTCCATGCCTACAGCCCACAAATTCTCAGCCTGGGTCCTGCCAGAAAACATGTGCATGTGGCCGGGCTGGAACAGCTGCTGCTGCCCACTCCCTGCCCCACCACTGAGGAGCGTGGCACCAGGCTGTCATGCAGCCCCCACTGTGGAGCAAACACCAACGTGTCCCCTCATCATGCTATAGGGCAGCCCTCCTTCACCAGCACAAGGGGCCATGCTGGTGGTGGCCTGCCCTCAGCTTCCAACACCTGGCATGGAAGAAGCAGCAGTGGGAAGAATCCAACCCCCTGGCCCCAGCTATCCACCTCCTCCTCCCACCACAGCCCCCCCAGCAGATGGCACAGCATCGCTGACCTCTGGGCACCTCCAAAATCACAAAGCCAACCAACACAGCCCCTACCAACGCTCTCCTTCCAACAACAAAAAGCCCCCGGGACCCCTTGGCCATGTGAACAGCAACGCGCCTGCAGCCAGCAGAAACTCCCGGCACACAACCCTGCCTGTGCATGGACAGGGGATGCTCCCTCCCCAGACCTTGCTGCAGCCTCTGCATCACACACTGGCCTCAGCAGGGACACACTCCCACTGCAGCCACGGGTTCCTTCATCTCAAGCCCCCAGGAGCTACCTGGAGAACAAACTCATTTCCTTGCCCCTGAGGAAATGCCAAGCCAGCCTGGCTTGCTGACCCGCTTCCTCCACTTCTCTCCTGGGTAGTTCTACAGTGGATTAACCACACACAGGGTGACCACAGGTTCCAAAATGCCCAAAACCAGCTTATACTGTACTGCACAGCCAGCCAGCAGGCTTCTCCTCCTTCCCAAACCCACTTAACCACCCAACCCTTGAGCACAATGGCATGTGAAGGTCGAATCTAGGGCATCACCAACAGGTTTGTAGAGGAAAGAAACGCATTTGAGACAGCAGTGCATAGATTAATGTCATAACTGACCTAATAAATGAGTGTGGATCTGTCAAACCATACACATTGCTTCGATGTGTGCAAATGCTGACAAGTGCTGCAGCAACAAACCCTTCCCCATCCCAAAGCTGGCTCTGTAGTCCCACAAATAACCATTGCCACCTACCCCTCTAATGCATAGCACAGTACTGCACAGTTGGACTGGAGGTATACTGTGTCCAGTTTTGGGCCTCTCACTACAAGAAGGACATTGAGATGCTGGACTGTGTCCAAAGAAGGGCAATGAAACTGGTGAAGGGTCTAGAGCACAAGTCTTACAAGGAGCATCTGAGGGAACTGGGGTTATTTAGTCTGGAGAAAAAGAGGCAGAGGGCAGACCATATCACTCTCTGCTACTGCCTGAAAGGAGGCTGTAGAGAGATGGGTGTCAGTCTCCTCTCCAAAGTAACAATCAACAAAACAAGAGGAAATAGCCTCAAGTTGTGCCAGGGGAGGTTTGGATTGGATATTAGGAGAAAATGATTTACTGAAACGGTTGTCAGGCACTCAGGGAAGTGGTGTACTTGGCAGTGCTGGATGGTTGGGCTCAGTTATCTTCAGGGTCTTTTCTAATGTGAATGACTCTATGATTCTGTGATAGCCATGCCTGAGCTGAGGGGGAACATTTCTCAAAAACAGAAAGCACACTCTGCAGCTCTGTTCAGAGCCTGAATTTCCCTACCCACACAGATAACAACAGACATTCAAGCAAAACAACTGGATAATTAGTTGGGATGAGGTTATATACTCCAGACTTAATTCACTCATCTCACAGCTTTAGTTGTTCTTACGGTATTTACTGGATTAAGACCAGGTCAGGTAACTGCTCCTCTTCCTGACAAATCCAGCACAGAGTAGGAAGCAAAGGACAGTCAGACCACCTGCAGGGTCTAATTACTCAGTTTATTATCTGGGTTTTGGAGGGAGCTCCTGTTCTCTCCCTGTCTCCCTCGGAAGATTTATTTATCAGTGCTAAACCAAACAGGCAGTCCACCAGTGCCTGTTTTTCCAGCACCAACAGAGATTTTCCACTTGAGGTCCACTAATCCCCTACATAAACTCGCATGACTGAACATATAAACAAGCATCCCAGAAATAATAATTGCCAGAAAGATTAAGAAAAACATTATTTAATATTTTTACGCAATGTTTGTGACTTTTACCTGCTTTTTCCCCTGACACTCATCCTACCCATTCAGGTTAGAAGTTCAAAATTTTGCAACATTTACTACCAGGACTATCTAGCAAGCTCTTGGAAAGTTTTCAAAGGTGGTAAACCACACATCAGACCATGACTCCATCCAGAGTCACAAGAAATATGGTAGGTACTGGAGCTGGGGAAAGAAGGGTGGAAAGAGGGAAGAAGCACAGTGTGGCATTCCACAACAAAAGCCACAATATTCCAGTTGAAAGAATCATGCTATGGTTCCTTTTATGCAGCATAAAAGTTCTCAGCAAAACAATTTATAAATTGAAATAATGCCTTGTGCAAAGGATTTGCACAATGTAAAAGGTTTTTTGTTGCCTTCTGAAAATAATGTATCTTCAAGAAAAGCATGGCAGTGTAAAGCCAACAGGTTGTAAATGCAAGGACTATCAGATGTGTTTGGTATTATGCACCTAAATATTGCCTGTCTTTAAAAAAGAATTAAAATAGTATTTACAAAGATGGGAATGACTTTGTATCTTCCTTTTGGAGGAAAAAATAAGTAACAGAAATCCAAGTGTTTAACCAACAACTTGTAATCCAGTGTACTAATCCCTACAGCATGTGTGCATCTGCTATCTCTTCATCTGTCCTCAGACTGCTAACACCTCATATCCGAGACTGCTCCATTTGTACCACACCTGAGATATGATGGGGCTCTTCCAGGCCCACTATTGCTCTTGTGCATCCATGTCGCAAACCGAGAGTCACCGAGATAACACCAATCATAAGCATGTAACCTTAACCGTGACACTAATAATTCGGGAATCGGTTGTGTTGGCAGGATATATGCCAGGGATGGGAAGAGATCTCCAAGTGCCAAACCCCACAGGATACGGTGTCTGTTGTTTCCTCCCTCCATGTTCACACCAGGCAGCAACATGACTTTGCCAGTCACCAGCAGGATTGTAAACCCTCTGAGCAATAGGACAGAGGAACCTATCATCATGTCTTCACTGAAGATTTTCAGGTGTGGATATGCATCTTTGCTCTGTTATCTGACTCATACCTGGGCATGTCCCCACCATTTCTCTACCTCCTTTTCCAACATGTAAGGAGGTAGATGAGTACGTCAATATTCCGCTGAGTGTCACCACCTCAGTGAAGCCCACCTGACTGCGGCGACCCCACAGGATCAGAGAAAGAGAGGAGACCCATCCTCTGCAGCCGTGGCTCCTGTAGGCTAGTGGGAGCAGATGATTCCATTGTTGGTCACAGACTGTGCATCCCACCGCGAAACATCCAACACTCCCCATACACTGCATGGCCAAGGTACTACACTGGGGTTCTGGATGACCCTCGAGAGTTGCCCTCAAAGGCAACTACCAGGTAGCTATTATATATTAACAAAATACATCAATAATGGAAAAATATTTAATAATTAATAATGAAAAAAAGCCCCATAAAATAAATTGCAAAGCTCAGAGTTGTACAGCCCAAGATCCATTTTGGATGTTCTAAATGTGTACCTCACAGCTGAGAACAGTCACTTCCACTACCCTAGCTTCTCCTTGTAATATAACAAATTTGAGTTAAAGACTATAGCGCTGGGATCACTTGTGACCAAGGTTGTGTATCTGACAAAAGAAGCAGAATATATTAATATATGACAAGCAGCTTCGTAAGCCCTAAAAATGAAGGGAGAGGGAGGAATGAGGAGGAGTACATCAGTTGTGACTTCTGCATGCAGAAGGAACATCTGGAAAACCAGGCTGGAGGAATTAGAAAACAAAACAGCTCTAGATAATACTGATAGGAAATGCAGGTCAAATTGCAGGGATATGATTAAGGACAGCAGAATGTTCCTGTAACAATTAAGGGATGTGCAAACAAAAAAAAGCTTTGGCTAAGGAGTGCACCATCCTGGGAAAAAAAAATACGGTTTATGCTTGAGCTTTTCAGTCTCAGCCACAACACTGCTGTAGCACGGAAAAGCACATCAGGTGCAAGCCCACATCATGCTCACAAGCAACTGGAGACCACCTCCAGCTGCCAAGCAAACAAAAGACGTGGGACTGCCATAAAATATGATGAAGAATCAAGCAATGTGGATTTTATTCCCAGCTCTGCCACAGATTTCCTGCACAACCTTAGGCCAACAGGTTAGTCCTTCTGTGGCCATTTCCTCTTTCAACTCTTATCTAAACTTTAGAAGGAGGAAGAAGTTTGTGTCAATTCTATAACACAACAGATTGCCCTAAGAGAAACAAAACAAAACAAAACCCCATGCCTTACCTCAACCCCTTCCACATAAAACTTATGTCAAACATCTCCCAAAACAAGGGCACAGAGCTGCTTCACAGTACAGCCCCAGCCTGCTCACATCCAGTATCAGCCTCTCTGCCAAGCCCAAGGGATTTGCAGCAACCTGCCAGCAGGCTCATTGCTACCCAGCAAGAGCAAACCCCTCTGCCTGCTTCTCCCAGGGTTAGGATGCACTGTAAGGGCATAGCAGGCTCTTCTGAGCCTCTTCTGCCTCTTCTCCTTGTGATTGTTCACAAACTTCAGAGTCATCAGCAGTCCCTGTGTAAGCTGTACAAACAGTGCACAATGAAAACAACGACCTGACCATGACCTGATCCTGACCATGATTTCTAAACCGGTTAACATTTTTTTTATGACAAACGCACCGAGCAGCTAAACTTCAGGGGACAGAATGTCCACAAATTTTGTGCAAGACTGTGGTGATTGCATACAACTGGAGAGACTGCTTTCTTTTCAGTGCCTGTTCATCCTGGGCACTGGGTTCATTTCAAGGGCTATCACACAGACCTCACTCACCGCATTTTTCAGTTTCTCATCTACAGCAACATAAGAGAGCAGAAGCAAGAGATACGCTTTATCAGTTAAAGTAGTGGCACTGTTGTAGATGCAATGGTCTGGGGATATCAGCACGACATGGCTTGCAGGGAGGTAATATCCTCTTTCAGCATACCCAGCACTGCTGGAAAAATGAACATGTTTTCAGACACACGAATTTCCTGCAGGTCTGAAAGAAAAGCAGAAGCAAAAATGTCTCTTTTACAAAAGTGCAGAAGTCCTAGCCAGCACCCTGCCCAGTCTTCCTTACAGTATTAGTTGGTCTAATTGAAGAGTATCGCCTTTCCAACTCTGTCACTTATTTTTTAAAGCTACTATGACACTTGACATATGCTGTGATGGAGATTCATGTAAGACCTTTTCGATTATATTTTCTTTGTCCTGTCATTTCATGCCTCAAAGAAACAAATAAAGTGTCAAACTTGCACGTTAATCACACTGAAACAACTTTAATTTACTTTGATGTATAAAATTTTCCAGATATTTCAAAGGAGAGATGCTATTGTGTGCTTACATGGTTTGTTCCACTTCACTAAACAGACACTCTCCCTTATGCTAGATGAAAAGTTTTAGCAATGGCAAATGTCAATTTTAAATTATTCCATCTGAAAGCTCAATCAGCTCCCGTTTCAGCTAGGCTGCAGGGGAAAAGAAGGCTAGCAGTATAGCCCCTTACTTCACAAAAGAAACCATCCATGCCAACACCCATGCTAGTGTCTTCCTCAAAGACATAGACCAAAAAAAGACCTAAGATGTGATTATACCCCACAAGCATCACAGACTCTTGGCATATATCAATGTCACAAATCCTCACTGGTAGAAATGCTAACTGGCTCCTCTGCCCTAGCTTCATCTTGGAGACTGAAAAATAACTGCCACTAGGCATGTATTACAGGGTATACACTGATTAGACTTCCCTTCAGAACTAAGTGGTTTGTCTCTAACCCATCTAACAGAGTCAGTGATACCTGGTGACCAACAGACTCTTCATTGCTGTGTGTTTCTCAAGCAGAAATGCAGAGCTCCCGTGCTTGTGCCTGCTCTGAAGTTTCGGATCCTCAGAGCCTGTGTGTTTTCTAAGCAGAAAACCAGGAGAGAGGATTAGTGGGGTCTTTGACATGTACCCAGCTGCATGAGGGCAACCACTGTCTTCCCACCCAGCCTTCCCCCTTCCTGCAGACCCTTCACCCTGAGCAGGAAGAGGGCAGAGGAAAGGCACTGCGGAGGGCAGAAGGCAGGAGCTCACCAGCCCAACACTCAAAGTCACAGCTAAACCATCTCCATCTGCAGGCAGCATAAAGGAGAAATGGGTACCCCTCAACACAAAGAGCAAGTGTGGAGCCAGCCAACCAACTTCCACCCATGGCAAAACCCAAGAGAGGAAGTGGAAGGAGACTGGAACAAAGGTTATCTTTATCATCATGAGTGTGGGGAACCACAGAGGCAGCTGGACCTTGGCTGTGGCTGTGAGACACCCCACCTTTGCAGTGATACCCCACAGGAAACTTTGGGATTGCTCCTACACGGACTTGACTCACCAAACACCAAACTCACCTAGGACGGCACTCCAAAATACAAGCAAGAGGCACTTGCTGGTTACCCTTTGCAGAGAAAAAAGCTTGGGTGATGGAGGAGACACCCAGCTATAGCTGAAGAGAGGTTATGCACCCCTCCAAATGAGATGTGGTTAATCACAAACAGCCAGCATCAGAGGCAGGTGGGAAGAAGGCAAATCCAGCCAGCTGTCTAGCCCCAACACATCCCACTCTCAAAGAGAGACATTCACAGGATCTTCAGGCGGGACAAGTGTGAGCATCTGGGCTGGTCCCCTGCTTGTGGGTGGAAGCCAGCAGACCCTCCTGCAGAGGGTCTTGTCACAGCAATGTAGCTAATCGTACTTGGCTTCCTTATTTCAGAGGCGGGCTTAGCAGAGCAAATGCTGCACACAACCTCCAAACAAAATGTGACAGCCAGTGCAACAGTCCCTCAAGGCAGGGGCTGGGGTAAGCAACTGCACATCACAGAGACAGCGACGCACCTTCCTCATCCCCCAGCTGCTTTGCTTTCCCTTGCTGGGGTGAGGAAACTCCAGCCATGCCAACAGGCCACCTTTCCAGCCTACCAAGCAGCTTGCTCTTTTTGACTAGTCCACCTCCCTCTGCCAATACAGCTAACACAGGCATTTGTCAAAGGCAGACATGTAGCTGAATATAATTCTAGTTTAGTACACATACTAAATGGCCACAGCAGGATCAAATGATCTTGAAGCACTATGAGCAACAACCTATTCTAGGTGATTAATTCATTTTATCCCAGCACGTTGACGCATTATGGTCTCTTATGCCTAAACTTCCCGACGCAGAATCTACATGCCATGTGCTAATGAACAAAACCAAACCCAAAGCATGACTGACCTATCAGGTTTTTTGAAACTACAATGTTCTGAGCTTAAAACAACTACCTGCTAATCCTTATTAAAATAAAAATAGAGGACAGATAAATATATATGTATGTTAACCCACATAAGTAAGATTTGCAAGGAGCAACTGTTCGCTACAACACTTGGCAGTGTTGAGATTTACACATTTAGACTGATCCTTACTCCTACTGAATTATTGCCTTTTTCCCCTCTAATTTCCAAAATTACTTATTAACCAGCTGCTCCCACAATTACTTTTATCAGCTGTTAGACATATAAATAAACAAATTATAAAGTATGGAGAACGATTAGAAGGAATGAAAACTTGCACTAATGCATAGTATATTCAAATTCAGCTGTCATTCATCCAGCCTGTTCTTTTAATGGCTTTTTCGTCTCGCTTCTCTTTGCTGACATTTATATTAAAAGGTGCAGAATCTTTCAACTTCCATTTTGAACGAATGTTCCTTGTAATGAGCAACATGGGCTTGAAAGCATGTTTTCTGAAATGCAGTGAAAAGGTAGTTTTAATGAAGAGAACTGAGAAAACTGGAGAACAGTGAATCGTTTTGCAATCTGAATTAATGTCTATTTGGAAAAGGCTCAACTGAGGAAGGAGATGTAAGACTTTTGGCAACGTGAATTCTAATTATTTCAAGTCTTGGCAGTAATTTTATCAAATAGTAGCAATTTCATTAAAAGGTGCATTGCTAATCATCTACATAAGGCCTCCAGAGGGGAAAATATACCAATAATTGCATAATTATTTTATCATTGCTCTTATGATGGACCACATTAAATACCACAAAGAGGACCACGGCTTTTTACATTCTCTAGATACTTAGTTCAGTACTTTTTTTTCCTAGAAGATTACAGCAATAAACAAAACTTTCAGATTAATAAACATGTTCAACAAATTTTGCAGAAAAGGCACATTTATCTTTTATGTCCAGGTTTCTTTGTATTCTCTTTTCCATCACTGAAGGAACTGACAGACTCATGAGAAAAATGCTGTTTTTTGTAGTAAGATAACTAAAAGATTTATATAGCTCTATTACTGAAATACAAGTCACTGCATCATATGTTATGCATGCACGTGGTACACAGATCCATTTAAAAAGCAGGTTTTGGAGTATTTCCATATTTCTGCATATAAATTAGTGTTACCTATTCAATGATTTTTAATAAGCCACCAAGAAGCTGGATTTCCTCTGTCTAACTACTGCACAAACTTTGCTGCTAATTAGGATGTTGTTAAAAAAATTATTCTACAAGTATTGTCTTACAGACAATACCAAATCTAATAAACACATTTTTAATGTGCTAGTACTGGAGAAGTATCTCTGCACATGCCTTCTGAAGCCATGACTAAGGACAACTTCCAGAGGACTCAGCAGGTACCTCAGAACCTCCTAGGGTGAACAGATCTCACCTCAGGTAATCATGCTAACACCCAGAGAGATCTGTCACTGAGGTTGTCTTGAAAGTAACTCGAATACAGAGACACAGATATTTTTCTGACAATTCAGTTTCATTTCCTCAGTCTTCTTCTGCCAAGGAGATACAGAACTCAGCCATTGAACCTAATCTCCAAGGTCAGCAGAAGTCTCACTTAAATATTTTGCTTATAAACTGTACTGTATTTCCTAGTTTACTAATAAGCCCTATCAAAAATTCAATATATATGTGGCGTATCTATAGATAGCTGCTTACCGAAAGAGTGGTCCTCCTTCCTACCCCAGGAGATATAAATACCTGCCTAAGCAGGGAATCCCATTTCAGCACCACTTCTGATGGTATCTGGTTTACAGGAGGAGACCAGAAATGCAAGGTGTACTTCTGCTCCTTCCATTTGACCTCCTTTATTATGCTGCATACCTCAAATCCTAGGTATGATGATATTAGCAGTACTGCAAAGTCAGCAATTTTATGTATAATACCTGGAAGTCAGACGTGCTATGGAATAGGAAACTTCAACAGCTCGTGTTACAATGAACACTACTGGGAGGAAGCTTTTCTTTTCTTGAAGATCACAGAATTTCTTTTCAAAGTTAAAAAGTTATGTTCATCCAGGCATAGAAAGGACTTCCATGCCGTATAAAATAGCAAATGAAGAGTTAGGCAGCAAAACTAAAGAAAATAATCAAGCAGTCACTGAGCAGCAGAAACTGAATGCCTCAGAACCAGGTCCTAGTGCAGAAGAGCATCTAAGGCAGCCAAACAGAACCACTTCAGGTAAAAAGACCGTATCAAGCTAGAGATTTAATTTAATATTACATTAACAGTAAAAACACAGCATTTTTATAATGCCTATTTTCCTTCTAAAATGTAAAAATAGTCAATACTCGTCCTAAAAATACAACAACATAATTTAAAATTTATACCTTCTCTAATCATTAAAAAAAAAATTAAAGTAAAAAAACTTATCCAAGCTGCACATTTGCTGCCAACATTTTAAAGCTAATCACACTACTGAATTCATGGAAGTGAGTAGCTATGCACCTCCAGGCAGGTTGTGCTGCAGTAATAACAGCCTTTGGCATCTGCAATTTCCTAGCAGGTGCAGAGAAAATATTTTTTTAATTTCAGTTCATTCAGTACAACTCAATTAAGCAACCAGTCCATTCAAAGAGGAACTACTGATCAGAAGTTGAAAAAAAAGAAACATGAATGTTTCTTTCCACTGCCATTCTAAGAATAAAAAAAGGATGAGATGGACTAGTTCTAAAATTTTTACAGCACAGTGATTAGAAACCACCAGTTTTGACTACAGATAGGCCTTTCAGACATTAATTCTTTATTTCAAAACATTTCTCAATGAGTTTTTTCTTCTGAATTGGCTGGCTTCTATGTGGTGCTATTTATCTAACGGAAGAACATTTCAGAATCTTTGTTTCCTTCATTGTAATCGATGCAAATCATAAGTAAAAAATCAATTACCTAATACAAGAAATGTCAACACTTTCTGTTTTCATACTAAAACATACATGTAAAGAATCAGAATAAGTGTATAAATAACAAGCTACATAATTGCTTAAATACAGGCACAATGATTAATCAAAGTAAGTATAACATTAAGTGCAAAGGCTATATTTAATTAAAACTCTATCTTAGTGGTAATAAAGGAGGTTAAACCTTTCTTTACAAAATGATTAAGTACAAATGCAAAACAGTTAAAATGAGGCTTACTGTTGGCCGATTTAAATCATGATTAAAATCAGATTTACACTGCTTTGAATCAAACTGAAACACGCTACACAGGGAGGCAACTATTTTTTTAAACCTGAGAGTGCTGCATTTCTTAGATGGAGTCAGATGTCAATTTCACACATTGTATTTGGAGGAAATGCAAAAAAGCTGGAGAAAGCTATGAAGAAAAAGAGGAGGAGGAGTTACAAAAGATGCACCAAGAGAAAATGCTGAAAAAGGTTTATCATAGAAAAGTCAAAGATGTGATATCAATTGTCACTGTGCAAAATGTTATCATAAAGAGGATGGTGACCAGGAGTTCACTATATCCACCAGAGCAGGAAAAAAAAAAAAAAAAAAAAAAGGATGGAATTAAGCAACCAGTAAGGGAGACTAGGTTAGGTATCAGTAGGTATCAGGAGAAGCTTTTGGCCTTTAACAGCTAGTTGTGCACTAAGAAAAATGGATGGTAGATTCTGCACCACAAGTCTGCCTTACAGCAGGTTAGAGAGTCTGCCTGGGAAGATCTGCTCCACTTGAGCTTGGAGGGGAGTAGGGGACAGACCTGATGACCTCTGCAGGTTTCCTCCAGCCTTCTTCTTACAGCTCTGTAGGAGGTCCCCACGACCTGCAGTGTCTCTATGAAACCCAGCTATGGGAGGCAGGTGAATGCGTGAAAAAGTCATATTTCATTCAGCTAAGAATGAAGTGTCCAGTCCTGAGGGCTGCAGACAAAACCTTCAACATGTGACTTCAGTGCAGCCATTAACTCCTGAACAAAATACAGATTAAGAGAGCGAAGTGCAAGTTTTTAATCTCATGATACCCTTCAGCAGGAACCTAGTTAGTTCTGCATGATCTCGGTAATGTGAATACCCAAACCAGTTCTGTTACACGGCTCATTCAGACCTCTTTCCTCCTCTGAAACTTGCAGGCTCTGAACGACAGGTTATAACAAAAAAGTTTGATTTCTTTTTCCAGTGCTGCTTTTGTACATAATTTTTCTTTAAAAGAAGTCTACTCCATGTCACGAGGAGCATGTTCACCCAGCATGGGCAGAGGAGCACTACTTAATTAAGACAAATACTGATGGGAAAAGAAAGGCGATGAAGGACTAACCTGGCATTTGCCAAGGTTCCATAGAACCTGTAAGAGATGCATTTCTGACTTTAAAATTTCCCTGACATGTTTTTTATCTCTTCTTAACTTAAATCAGCCCACGCATCCTCTTTATCACTTAGATTTACAACTGTCAGTGCCTAGTTGACCAGCGAATTCTTCTTTGTATCAGATACTCAATGATTATGTTACATGATTACAGACTCAGCTGTCAGACGACATTTAAAATCATAGACATTTAACACTGCCAGCCCCCACAATGGCAAAACCCCCTGTACCTGATAATTTTACTAAATGATGCCTCTTTTTAGTTACAATTTCAAGGAATGATCTGTATGGAGCAGCCCAGGCATTGCACAGCACAGTAGCAACATTAGAAAGTTTTACATGCCTGTAAGACATAATATAAAGATAATATAACCAAAAGCCTATGGGCTGCACAAAATAATTATGTTGTGACATTAAAAAGATCATTAAAAATCCATTTAAAGTTAAAGCTAAAAATCTATGTTTTCAGAATAATCCCCAAGAGTAAATCTGCTGAGAGATTAACATTTACTGTGCTTTCTAATTGGTATACCCCAGAAAATAGGAGTCGCCTTCTCCCTTCAAACACAGATGTTTACACTCCCCTTATGCTTTTATCACTAACGGCAGCAATCTTGGCCGGTGGACAAACAATACACTTCAGTTGCCATTAGCTCTGGCAACCAGCCAAGGAGACTACTGATATGCGTAAAATTACGTTCACTTATGACTGTTTTCAGGATTCATTGTTAAGGAGGGTCCTTTTGGAAAAAAACTCTTCTAGTTTCCTAAAAGTCACTGGGAAAGCCAAGCACAATACTTCCGCAGTAAAAGAATACAGAAGAGTAATAACTTTTATGTCAAGTCCTAGCAATTTGTATGTGCATCCTCTTCAGATTTTTTATAATAAATGTCTGAAAGATTTAACATACTGAAATATGTATCACCACTTTGATTAGCTGCCTTTATTATCAGCTCTCCCCTTTCACCTCAGGTTACAATGAACACCTTAAGCTCTATTAAGGCTGAAGAGACTCAAATGAGGAAGCTGAGTTTCAGAAGGACAGAAACAACTGCAAGGTTGCTTTTTGTGCAGGAGAATATTCAGAAGGACATTCAGAAATTACAAAAAGGCAAAGTTTTACACTTAAAGTGAGAGGGTACCTACAGTAAACGCAATGCATTAGGATATTAGACCTCATTTCCTCCAGCCATTCTCTGAACAGCCGAAAGAGACTTAAGGAAATGAGTCAAAATCCTGGAAGATGTTTGTACTAGTTGAAAAAGAAAACAACATCTGTAAAATCATGTGTCACAGAGCAAGACAATGTGCAATGCTTTATCTCTGCAACGGCATTCATCTTCATGGACAGAGAAAAAGCTGTAAAGTGGCTTAACCTTGAGCAATTACTGCCTCTCTTCTACAAGATTGAGAAGAGATTAGATCGGTTGTCGTGTATTGTAGATAAACATATATGTTGTTGAAACTCTTTGATGCTGTGCAGTTCTTGTTTCATCCAGAATTTGCTATTCCTCACCTTCAGATGACATCAGAGTGCTAAGTGAAAGTTCAGGATAGAAAGCAGCTTTCTTCAAACTACAAATGCGTAATATTTGGTATTTAGTTTGACAGCTCCAGATATGCTTTAAAAATCCTTCAAATAGCTTGCACTAAAACCAAATTATAGTTCAGACAGAAATCCAAAGAATATAGATGTAGCATTAGAGTCTCTCAAAACAGACCAGAGAGAGAAAAGGGTAAGATTCACTATGAGAAACTCCTACCAACTGGAACATGACTCAGATGTTCCTTCTAAAACCTGTCCTAGCTCGTGTTTACATGTGCTAAAGACATAGCTTTTCCAATTCCACCTGTGTCCTGGTGCAATATGTCCCTTCTGGAGGTGACTCAGGATCCTTTGATCAATCTAGGCACCTGCAAAGCAATGTTACTATTTGGACAATCAATGACAGATTTCTGGGAGGGCTGAAGCTAGGTGGGAAGCCCACAAAGAGCTGGTATAACCCAATGGTACAACAGCTGCAGTCACCTGTTGACAAGAGGCTCTCCCTTGCAATATGAGCACATGGAAATGCCTCCAGCCTCTGTGAATGGTACTTAAATGGGATGCAAATGGGAGTCTCACTTCTTGCCAAATGTATCCCATTCTTTATTATACAGCCTGAAGAAAAATCATTTACGCACTTGCTGGCAGAGGGTTCTCAGTTGTAACGGAAGGAAGAAGAGTTGAGTTTGAGCGATCTTTGACATTTCCATTCTGCTCCTGGCAGTGGCCTTGGGCCATGTTTCTGCACGGGAGAATCTGCACTGCTGCAGGGGAGGGGGAAAAAGGAGAAGAGAGCAGGGATGGAAACAGGGAGAGCAGGATACTCAGTTTGTGGGGGATCAAGGCAGTGACTGAGTGACCAGCAATCAGAATCCTCATCAAGTTCGATCTTCCTCCTTCGAGTCTCTTCCCTCCCAGCTGACAGGTAGCAGGAAGCATTATGAAAACAGACATTCTTCCCTCTGGGCACAGGGAGAGCCTCTTATTGCTCTGCAGCCTACTGGAAAAAAAAAGGCTATATTGATGGACGCTGAAAGGAACCATGTCCAGTCTTCCATGACCATGGGATGCAAATCCCAGAGAGACTCTGGCAGAGTACTGGGGTGGGAGACAAGGCGAGCCTCAGGGGAGGACAGGAGAGGCACTGAGAAAAGACTGTTCCAGAATATTACATAAAATGAGGACCAGGCAACCCCCAAATGGAAGGAAAAGTGGAAGGACATGTTAGGATGCAAGAAAAACAAAAAGTAGGAAGGGGCTGTGGGCAGAGGAGATTAATGGTTTGCCCTCCAAGAAGCTACATTAAGCTCCATTTTCTACATCCTCCTTCCCGATTTGCAACAAAAGGAAGAAGCTCTTGACTAAAGGCCAAAGAAAGATACTTCATATAAGTCTGTATACCCATAGACAATGGGATAGGTCTGAATAGGGACTGTGTGAGAGCATCCAATCCAGGTGTCTGCACTGAGGCAAACCCAGAAGTAACCCAGGGTCACGCCAGCTCCTCAGAGATCCAGCACAGCAGATCAGCTCTGTCCTGCCTGTCACTTCTGATGTCCTTTGTGCCCCTGCCAGGACACTAGTGACCACTCTGATACTTCCTCCAGCACAAAACTAGCCCTGAATATTCTTATATCTGATGCACATACATACCCAAAGACAGTTGTCTTTTGAAACAGCAAGTAATTTATGCCTACTACACAGTGTATTTTTGTCTACACAAGTTTGTCTGATGTGCCCCGAGGTGAAATGTCACCCACAAGTAAGTGTCTGAACCCAGAACCAAAGGAAAGATCACGAGAAAGGTTCCCTCCTTGTCTCTCCAGTACTCTGGAGCCTGCATCTCATGACTTCCAGAAGATGCTGCCAGGCTAACCTGTTTGTTTCTCAAGCTTTCCTCAAGGACAAACTAACCATATGATGCATAACCCTCAAGTGCAGGCAAGAAATACATGATATAAAGAACGTTGGTGGATATTAATAAATTCAACCTTTTCACAATATATTTCAAGGAATAACCCATGAGTAGGAGAGTTTCCCATCCCTCTGGCCACAGCACTGGCATTTTGCAGATGTATGTATTTCTAAATTAAGAAAGTCCAAATCATCAGATATCACACCCTAGTTCAGATTACCAATAAACAAAAGGGAGCAAACCCAAAACGTTACCCTAACAAAACCGTTCAAAAATCAGTTACTGGTCCCTCTCAAATCCCAAAATAAAGTGCTTAAAATGAAGAAGCGTAAATTGTCACAGCTGGTAGTTCCCGTTATTTTAGTTTTATTTGCTCCCAGCAGCACGGGAGGAGACTAGTGGAGCCCTCCCGGGCTGTGCTCGCACGGAGCTCTGCAAGGCTCCTTTCTGTTGGAGGCAGCAGACGATACACACCTAGCACTGCGCATCGCTTCTCTGGATCCACTGCTTGCTCGGAGATAAGCAGCGAAGTAACCTTTCGCGTTATCCGCTTTCAGCCTTCGGTACACAGGGCCCAAATCCTCCCTGGGTGCAACTCCTCAAACACTAGCAGCGACCTCCTTACGGCACCTTCCCCTCTAGCCCTCCAAATGCCTCTTACGCCTACAAACCGAGCTGCGCGGCAACTCCGAAAGCCATGTGCAAAGTTGCCCAGCACTGCAGGCAGACGCTGTATTCAAAATCCCCAGCCCTGTGCGCTAGGGCTGTGAGGTTAGCCAAGGAAACCCTCTGTTATCAAGGAAGTGGAAGGGAACCTTTGAATTTACAGCCGATACACCAAAGTTTTAGCACTGATGGACCTCCCGAGCTGCACCGCTTGCCCTCCGCCTCTTCAACACGGAGGACCGGCAGCGCCAGAGCAGACCGGTTCTGACCCCTGGTCCCGGGGCGAGCCCCCTATCTGGCCCCTCCGATCCGCCGGGGCGCACCGATCCGCCGGGGCGCGCCGGGGCGCACCGGGGCACCGCCCCGTCGGCGGGGCGAAGCGCGACACCGAGCCGACCCACCCCCCCCCGGGGAGGCTTCACCTTTGCTGGGGAGCGCTGGACACCTGACGGCGGCTGCTCGTCCCCTGCCTATTGTTCCACGAGCACTTAACCGCGGGGACATTTTGTACCGATTACCAGATAGTTTATTGTCAAAACAGCCCGGCCCGGGGAGATGGGGCGGGGGTGCTCCCGGCCGGCCCCTCTCCCAGCCCCAGATAACCGCGCACTGCAAACAAAGGACTTTTTTTTTTTTTTTTTTTTTTTTTCCCCGGCCAGGCGTCCCGCAAAGGTGATTCCAGGGCAAGCGGCGGACTGGCGCCACGACCCCCGGCACGGCGCTGCCCCCACGGAAGAGGCCGCCGAAGTTTATTCCCCGCAGCCGCCCGCGCCTGCCCTAACCCGCCGCCCCGCGGGGCTCTGCGCCCGCCCGCGCCCGCGTCTCCCACCTGCGGGGAAGAGGCTCAGCAGCAGCACGGCGTGCGCCAGCTCCCAGGCGAGGTACGCGCCCTCCATGCCGCCGCCGCCACCCCCGAGCCCGGCGCGGCGCAGCACGGCTGCCGCTCCCACCGCCCGGCGCGCAGAGATGCCCGACCCCCGCGGGAGAGATGCGGAGTACAGCGAGTACAGCCAGAGCCCAGCCCCGCCGCGCCGCCGCCGGCTCCGCCTCCGCCGCCCGCCCCGTTCCGCGTTACGCGGCCCCCCGCGGCGCCCTCCGCGCCCCCGCCCCGCCGCCTCGGCGATGGGCGCAGGTGAGACGCTGTCTCCTCCTCCGCGCTGGGCGTCTCAGTTTGCCTCCGTGAAGCACGGCGTAAAGACCTCAAATACCCCCCAAATAAAATAATGACAAAAAAAGGAAAACCCCAGTGGCCGACCGTGCACGCAGTGCTGCCGCGGGGGAGAGCTCCCCTTCCTCGCGGGGTAACCGTGCAGGGCAGCAGCAAGTGTTCCGAGGAGGAGTCGGAGCTGTGGGGCTGGGTAAGCCCAGGAGGCAGCGTGGCGGGGGGGCGGCCAGGCTGGGTACGGGGCCTGGAAACAAAGGGGGCATCCCTGAAAGGGCAGGTGCAAAGCTACTTGTCTCCCTCACTTAAAACTCCTGGAGATGCCACAGCAGATTCTGTGTGCACCAAAGGAAACGTTTCTGCCCTGACCCGCACCGCTGAGATCTCAAACTGTGCCCGCTGTGGGCTGTCACCTACTAAAGGGTCAGTCAGAAAAAAACAAGTGAGACTTAAAAGTATGTTCTGTGGCACAAAAGGGAGGATTGAAAGAACTGAGCGGTTTGATAGGGAAAAGAGAAAGCTGACAGGGAGCTTAAACATGGAAAAGGTTCTTACAAAGAGGATTCTGAGCAATTGTTTTGAATGTCCCTCAAGGGCAAGATAAAAAATGATCCATTTAGTTCTCAGAAAAAAAAAAAAAAAAAAAAAAAAGCTGAAATGTTAGGAAAGCACTTGCAAAGTGTAAGGAGAATTTAGTCTACAAATACTTCGTGGAGAAGTGGTTGTGCAATCCGACAGAGAGTTCTTTAAACATCCATGAGACAATTGACAAGGAGGATCTGGGAGTCCTTGCTTCTGTAGCTGCAGAGCCATGGAGCTTCTTTTCAGAAAGAAATAATGCAAACTATAGAAACGTCTGTCTTTAATACTGCTTTTCAGGTGTGCCACATGCTGTGAGGTGACAGAAAGGTATTTAGGTGACCAAGGCAAAGGAGTCGCCCATGCATTCACCAGCTGTGCTCTGCCCAGGTACCCACAGGCAGCACCCTAGCAGGCAGGTGGGGGAAGGACACACAGACTGTCAGAAAACCTGTAACAACACTTCTGGATGTACAGAGAGATGTAAGGGACACATGGCTAAACCTTCACCCATGGAAAAGCATAAATATAGACTTATTGAAACGTGTTGGTACAGATCAGAAAAGTTATTGAAGGTAAATTATGCCTTTTTATTTTTACCTTCATCTTCTTTTCTTTTTCACTCCTGTCAGATTTTTTGCAAGGTTAATAGCACTGTCCCATATGGTCCAGCACGAGATGAAAGTCTTGTCTTATATGTTTAAAATGGCTCTCTCCATTTCTTTGCTCTCTTTCATCTCTGACAGCCAGTCTCTTTTGATGGGTGAATCCTTCCTCTGCTGCAAAACGGAATACATTTTTGCAGCACACCAACAATTTCAAAATCAAACATATTTTAAAATCATATTTCTCAGGTGCTAACCTCATCAAATTAATCCTAGGGAGAGGAAAAATATAGTGGAAATACTTCAAATTGTGGTGCACTCCAGATTTTCCAGGTGACTTTGTGTTTCATTTTTGCAGAAGAAAAAAAGGTAGTTGGATTTTTTTTTAATATATAAATGCTTGGAGCATTTACAATTTAATTTCTTAAAGATGCAAAGTCATCACACAATATGCTACAAGAGGTTTCCACTGAAAACATTATCAAGGAACATGTGATGTTTTTGTTGTGACAGGTTTCTCCCTGTTCTTCTTGATTAGTGCTCTTTCAGTTAGTGGCCTGCCTTTATGTCCTGCACATCCCTGATCACATGAAGCCAAACTCCGCATGGCCCTGCATCATGTGCCTCATTTTCACGAGCATTAGCTGAATGCTAGACATCTCAAAATCAGAGTGGCAACAATATTCTCCGTGTACATGGCCTGGCTATAAATAGCTACAGTAAGTAGGAAACAAAGGTGAATTGGTTTTAACCTTGCCACTTCATTTATTTTTAATAATCATAATGATAAACACAGTTGCCCTTTCCACCCCTCTCGAACATATTGCACTGAATGCTGTAAGTTCTCTCATCCATATTCTGTTTGTATTATGGAAGAAAAATTAAGTTTCTCCAGCAGTGGAGGATTCTCTTTGGTCTTTTTTCTACCTTTGTCCAAAATACGTCAGCTTAGGCCAAAATGAACCTTCTCTGCATTTGCAGCCAGCCTCACGTGTTCCTCTCTGCAGTCATCACTGTGGTACTGTGGCAGTATGTCCATCATCTGCTGGAATTCGCTTGCAGCAAGTTGATGTTTGGTTGTGGAGTGGGGTAAAGAGAAAGATCCACAGACTTTGGAGACAATGGATGCAAATTTGGAGATAAGAATATAAGCTTGGAGAAATATATAAAACCCTGTGTTTGGAAATCTAACTTCAGTTTTAAATCCTTGAAGTCATTTAAAGTTTATGGACCAGCTCCTTTGACTAGTCAATTCAAAAGATTGCTTTTACACATCCATGGGACTGCTTACTGGAGTAAACATTGAACAGATCGATAATATTGGTAAGATTAAGCTAATGTCATTGAACACTGGTGCCCTAATGAAGGACTTGGTATTTCTCTACCTGAATGAAAATGCATTTGGAAATTAGCTAACTTGATGGCTTCAAACAGTTGATTTGTCAAGGCTGTGAAGACCTTTTTATTCTAAATCTTCTAGCATAAATAATCCATGGGTTCTGTTCTATCTATGGCACAACATATCTAATGAGAAGAGAGGAAAATACCCTTCTGATACAGCCAATCAGTGCCAGCTAGAATCCCTCCTGATAAAACCTGTGATAAGGACTTCTTCTATAAGGTTATACTTTCCTTTCTCTGAATTGTAAATTGATGGATCTTAGTCTGGGGCATCGCTGTTCCATATAAACTGGCAGCCCCAGTCAGCCAGCTCCAGAATTAACTCCTCTGTGATTCCTGAAGGCTTTGAGAAATTATGAGAGTTTGAAATGTCTATTGATTTACCAATGTTGTTGTAAAAGCTGTCTAATCATTGGCATAAAAGTTTGTTAAGCTTTTTCAAAGTGAAAAGTGGTTAAGTTTCTGCCTTGTGCATTCATGTAAAACCATTTCTGAAGTGTGGCTGTCAGGGATGTCATATGACCACAGTGCAAAAAATATGTACTCAGTGGTCCACTGTATCTTAATTTTAATCAACAAAACCATAGCTGTGAATTTTCTGAGCCTCTTTTTATTAATAGAAAAAAAAAAAAAGTGTAAAATCTGCTGGTCTAAACTGTTCCTACAACAAGGTATAATCCAGCTGGACCTGTTTTCTAGAAGTCTTGAGATTTCAGGATGTCTGATTCCATTTATTTTTATTAATTTTCAATATTCTACATTCTCACGCTAATGTATAAGGGTGGGTGAGTGGAGAAAACTGGTAGTGTTTGATAGGCATATGTCTTAAGACTTCATCTGTCATTGGTAGGATTTCAATGTCTTCCATGCAGTTTAACTGAAGAAACTTTTGCTATTTTTAGCAGGGATGACACTAAAATTAATGCAGATCAAATGGACACCTTTATCTCATTTCCCACTGGAATACGAGCCTTCAAATTGAATCCATTCAGTCTTACTGAAGTGGGAGGTATCTCTTATTGCCTTTTAATCCAATTTTGTGAAATACTCACTAAATCCCATTGTGCCCATGATCTTAAATCAGCACTGCTATCCTACTTAATTAAAGAGTTTTCCAGCATCGAATGTCAAGAGCAAGATATAATCGTCACTGAAGCTTGAAATATATGCTGGTTTTAAAGACCTCTCGTATTATCACATGCATAGCACACTATTGTAAAAACTGTCTTATCAGTATAAGCTTAAGTGGAAAATAAAAGGCTCTAATCTTCTTGATAGCAGTTTTTGTTAGTTTATAGCGTACAATCTTACTAAGAAAAAAGATTTGTCTTTATGAACTGCCAAGTATGGTTCTTGCCTTTATCACTTGCTGCGTTATTTGCACAGGCCACTGTTGAGAGCTGGCTCTGTGCAGCAACTTCAGTCTTCTCAAGTGTTATTTTGTCTTATTTCATTTTGTTGCTGTTTTTTTTTGTTGTTGTTGTTCAGTTGTTTGGTTTTTGGGGTTTTGTTTTGTTTTGTTAGTTAGTTTGTTTGGTTTTTAAATGAATTTAACATAACAAAATAATTGTGGAGAAACAGCTGAAGTGGCTTCCTCAAAAGTGTTGTCCTTTCTCAGCTCACTGCCCTTCACATCCTTCCCTGGCTTTCCCACACATGGCAGCTTTGGGTCCAGAGCCTTGTCCTCACCCTCTCTGCCCACTCTCACAGCATATTAATGCCTTGGTTGCCAAAAACTTATCCAGACTTTGCACCTCGTGACAAGAACTAGCTTTGCTTTGCCATTCATGAAGAGTCCTTCTGTGTTTTCTCACAGTGCTTTGCCATATCTGAATCTCAATAAATGGCTAGAGAGGGTTTTTTTTCTTCTGAGGTGATTAAAGCCACATGAGATCCAGTTGACTCATTTGGCATTTTTGTTAAACTGCACTATTTTGTGGTTGAATTTAGAGGTCAAATAAGAAGAAAACGAAAACAAAAGCAAAAGCACCCCCTTTACTGAGATTATATATGTCAAAAGTGTAATGTGGAGAACAGGATGCTTGTCTTGACTGCATTCCCTGGGTAGATAAGCTGAAAATCTTGTTCGTTTTATTACGTCTTGTTTGTTGCATTGCCTCTCAGTATCTTTCTTTAACCTATTTTAGTATATCATGATTTAGGTGTGTCAGAAATTGCTTGGATCCTTTTTAGCATTGCAAGATATCTTCAAAGTTCTTTAGGTCCAGTTTTGTTTACATCTTTGTGTAGTTTGCAGAAATGTGTTAGTTCCCCTTTATTCAGCTTTAGAACTCGTTACTAACCTGGGTTGTGCTTTATCAGGGAGTGGCCTCTCTTGACTCCTCCTGCCAGTGCTCCTCTCACATGTCTGCCCTGAAGCACTCAACCCTTGTCAGGGGAGCATCATATGAGCCTCCTGCTCTCTGCTGGTCCCATTCGCAGTGCCTACTCTGCTCGTCTCCTTTACAGAGCAAGATGGATTTGTCACAACCCTGCCACCTCATCTGAAACAAGGATATTGGTGTCTGGCCTTAAAACCACCGTTATTTATTAGAATTCAAGCATTTCAGAGAGGACAGTTCTTAAACAGGCTGCACATGTGACCCATTTACTATTTTTTAAAGAAAGACTAAGAAGCCTGGTCTCCCTGTCTTCTGCTCTGCAAAGCATGTGTCAGTTTTGTACATTTCCCAGAATGGCCGTGGGCAACCGAACTCCTTGGACACCAAAGCACTCTTTGGTTAGCATGTCTGTCTTTAAGCAGGTAACTCGCAGCTTCCGTAAAGTCATGCTTGCAGTTTGCTGCAGATGGATGAAGTATCTCCAGAGCTAACAGCTTCTCCATTGCCTCACACTCCTGCCCCTGCAACTTGTTGAATAATCCCTACTAAATAAAAATGCTGTAGATGTTGTGGCCCTTCTGTATGGAGTAGGTAGCCCTTACCAAGGCAAAGCTGCGGTGTCTTAGGGGGCTGCACAGCAGGTAGCTACATATTTACGTTTTCATTGCAATCTATCTTCACAGTTCTTAGTAACCAAAAGTGTCTCAGAGATTATTTTCCTATCAGTCTTATTCCATTTTCATACAGCTATCTTGTACTGCCAGAGGCCTTTGGGGCTTTTTTTTTTTCAACTATGTATATTTGCTAATGCAGTACATACTTTAATCCCCAAGATCCCCTTCATGCTGTTAGATGGGAGGAAAAACACACACCACTGGAAGAGTAAAGGGCACTCAAGGGTGCCTCTCATTAGGAAGGTCATGCCCATTGCATTTTTCATCCAATCCTCTGTTTTTTTCACCTGTAGTAGTGTTTTTCAATCTTTTTGACAAGAATTTTCAAACTGAGGTGGTGCAGTCACCTTTGGATATTTCGATATGTAGCCTGTTGCATAGTGTAAATGAGTTTTTGCAGACACTTTCAACCACCTCCCTGATGGATGCTGGCTGCCTGGAATCCTGGGAAGGCCTGAGCTTGCACCTTGATTAATTTGTATTTTGATGACTTAGTTTGGATAACCAGAAAGAAAAATCAGTTCATGAAGTTGCCCAGGAATAAAGAAAATAGTATTGGTCCCTGTGAGACAGGTGGTGTACAGCCTGCTGATATTAATGAAATAATCTAGCTTTAGAAGGCTTGTGAATTTGGACCTTAAGAGACAATATTCTATTAAATGAGATGGCTACTTCTTCTTTTTTCTCCTCCTACTCTGAGTTTAAGCAGTTTTACGGGGACCATATCTGACTAGTATGCTCGAATTCAGTGAAATGGATTTTAGGCTATGTTTTCTGGGATCCTTTTTTTATTTTATCTCCTTTCTTTGAGTGAGTTGATACTTAAATGATGTGCAATGTTTATCTAAGTGTTTCTGCACATTTTTCTCAACATACCTGTCTAATATTCAATATAAATAGCTGCATTATTGTAAAAAATGTATTGTAAAAACTGTATCTGGTTTTGTGCTGGTATGTTCAGCAGGTTCTCTCTTGTATGTTGTTTCTGCTTCCGAATTCAAGAGCACTGCTGATCCTGATCCTGATCCTAGCTGCTGATCCTGCATAAAGCCAGGCTCTGGCTTGTGTACAGCTTCCGACACTCAGAGGATGCTGTTATTAGGGGGTGACCTCCAGCAGGTGCACCAAGGTGTGTTCTCAGAGCTCACCAGCTCTTTACTCCTGCAGTGGAAAAGGCCTGCTTTCAATTCTGCCTGTCTTATATCTTACAGACCCTTATATCTCAAAGCCTCCCTTCCCTGCCCCAGGACCCTTAATGAGCTGCCTATAGAGCCATCACCCAGGCAGTGGGTGATAGGCAGTGACCTTTGGGGAGGGAGCAATTGTCACCTGGCAGCACACGGGACCAGTTTAGGACAGGAAAGTGTCCAACTAAAACTGAAATTTGGGCTTCTTTGGGGTTCATGTGGGAAATTATGGAGCGTCCCTTTGCCATCTGCTCCTTATTGAAAATAATGGAAATGTAAATGTCGCGTTTACAGCTTAGAAGGCCATTACCCCTCTAGGCAGACGGCCTTTCTTGCTGAGGGGATGTGCATCCACTGGGACTCAGCTTTCGCAGCCGATAGCCTGGATTCTGTGTTTGCCTCCATCCTGAACTACTCCTGTGTCATTCAGGCCTATGTTTGTCATATCAGTTTGCAAGACACAGGCCGTGAAATAGGCTTAGGAGACTCCTGACCCTTCTGTCCCTAATTCTGTTCCCCGCTGTGGCACTTTAACTTACAGTTCTTTGTTTTGCTGCCATAGCTATTTTAAAGAACCACAGAAAAGGTTGTTTTTCACCCGTAATCTAGTCCATTATCTGGTTTACTGTGTGGTTTTGCAAACAGGTCTACTGCCAAACTGAGGGAGAACAAGCAGTGAAGAGGAACTTAGGCTGGCCTGCTGTCAAAGCTAGCACCTCACAAAAGCAAACCCTTTTATTCCACAGGAGCCAGCCTTTAAATACCAAAGTGAATGCCATGATGCCTCCATCTGAAGCCAGGTGTGAAGGTACTTACAGGCGATTTCCACATTGTAGATGGGCACCTAAATAGCCAGGGTGGTTTAAACAATGCAAGGCAGCAGCCAGCTCCTCCTAGGAGTGGGTATCTTGGTTATCTTGGAGCTATTTCCCCTGCCTCATGTCAGCTGGCCAATTGTTCTGTGCCCAGTCCATGCTGCTGCCACTGCCTTTATTTATCCTTATATTAAATGTTATACAAGATGTCTGTTATAGGTACAATCTGTTAAATGCATGATCTCTGATGTGTTACCAGCCCTCTCTGTACAGCCCACATATGGCCTATTGTTAACACAGATGTCAGCCCAGGAACAGCTTGCGGATCTCGCTGCACTTCGGAGAGCGGGCAGCTCTTCCCTCCCAGCATTTGCTCGAGTTCATGTGTCACAAGCTGATCGTTTGTTTGGGGCTTTGGGGATAAAATCAGTATAGCAATTAGGATGTGGCTGTGGCAAACGTCCACTCATTAGTCTATGACAAGGTGCACTGGATTTATGGCAGTGACGAGAAGTCAAAATAATACGGTACGGTAGCTCCTTTCAAAGGCAAATTTAACAGGTGCTGTTTGCTGAATCTGAGTCAGAGTTTCAACCTGGGATTACATCTTGGGGCATTATTATCTACAGAACCTCAATGCCATAATGATGCCAATAATAACCACTGCACAACCACTGTATAGCTGATAAAAATATGCAGAAAATGCTGTAAATGCTATTTAGAATTCCTCTTTCATCTTCTTTCACAGATGATTTCTCAGTTTCTCTAACACAATCATATGATGAAGCATGTGTTATTTTGACCCTTGAAAGCCTGGAAGAACATCTCAAGTTCCTTTCCAAACACTTCAGAAATCCTCCTGCAAACAAACACTGGAGATATCCAGAACTAGCAACACATCACAGCCCTTGAGTTAAGGTTTGGCTGATATTATCATCCACTGATAAAAGAGACAACTGCAGCCTATGTTCAAAGTGGTAACAGAGTCCTGGATCATCATGTCAAATATCTATTCATTTGCATTCGAGTCATTGCTGTGTAGTCAGCTACCTTGGATAAAATGTTATTGATTGATAGCTCATTGAATTTTGCTTCTCTTAGTTTCCCTACAGAAATGAGCCAGCTGAGGCTGAGATTCACCTGGGTCTAAGCTAGATGACTAGGTGCTGTCAATATCCACTGCAGAAGTGCAGGCACATCTGGAATGATAGTCACCCAACCTGATGCAGGTGGGATTAATCATTCTCTGGAGATGTCATTCCCCTCCTCAAAGGGAATCTAGACATTTAGATTAGACAACCATCTCATATTTAAATGGCTGAAATTATGTGGAAGTTGCATCTGCTGTTTAGTCTCCAAAGTTAATAGGCAACTCCTTTAGATGCCTAAAAACAGTAAGGTAGATGAATAAAATCAAGGAGTTTCCTCTGTAAATAAATCCAAAGCTGAACTAACAAAGTATTTTGACATGGAGATTCACTCACAAGCACAGATCTATCTAGACCTTGCCTCACTACCAGCCATATTTCGTATCACCTTGCTGTTTTCAGCTGTGAATGGCACAGCCTTAAAGCAGGTTTGCAGGTCTCCTTGCTCAGTAGTAAAAAAGGATCCTGTGTGGCTCTAGGATTTGGAACCCCTCTTGCACTGCCCCACTGGAGAAGTTCAGTGGAGTTTCTCTCTGCCACAGTGTCTCCATCTAAAGTGCATGGATCTCCTAGGTATTAGCCTTCCAAAGCAGTTGCTGAGCATCTACAGGACATGCAACATCCATTTTCAGTATGCCTCTGGGCCTTGTTAGCTGGCTGGTGTGTATTCCTCCCTGAAGCTCCTCTCCTTCCTTTGCATCAAAGCCAACATAGCACAAAGGCTGAGGGTTGCAGACACCCTCTCACTCAGTTTCCTACCAACGCCTTGCCTGAACAGTCCACCCTTCCATTAGAGTTTATGGACCTCTTACGGTTTGAGGAGGGTGACATGAGCAAGGAGTACTTCCTGATGGAGTCAGCAACCCTGCAATTGTATTTGTAGGTGAATTCCTGTACTGGTACACACTGCCATGCTTAATCTTCTGGTAGCATTTGTAACCCAGTAAGAGAGGGTGTAGTTGGGTGTTTGTAAACTGGACCAGCAGCAGTAGTAGGTACCAGAGCCTTCTGCATTCCTGCCTTACCATGATGCCCCAATACCATGTATTGTTAAACTAGCTGTGCTACTATGACTTGTGCTTGGCTCTCTCCTCTCCATTGTGCTAGGCAAAGGTGTGTGTGGCCTAATCGTGGATCCAGTCAGGGAACTAGCCTAGCTGAAGTATTGCTATAATACAAAAAAGGGAGGCAGAGAACAGGCTTGCTTAAATCAAGACCACTGTCAAGGAGGTGCATCGTGGACTGCAGCCTGTGCAGTTGTTTTCTAGGTCTTGTTTCCTCGAGGTGAAAACTTCTGGCCACTGCCTCTGATAAACTTTTCGTTCCTTCAGCCAGACTGTTCCACATAGATTTTTAAATGTTCTTCTGCCAAAGATGTTTTAAATAAATTGCAGCTCCTCTATCACAGATGTACTAAAGGAGACATAGGGAATGCCCTTCTCAGCTCATCTGCACTGACTCTCCTAATCCCAGAGCATCCCTAAATAGGATGCCTACTTTGTGCATGAGAAAGGGAGGGGCTGGGAGTGGCTCCCTGAGCAGTCAAAAATGGTATGGGATTACCATTCCTGCTGCTGCAGCAAGGATCTGGCCTCAGGAAGTTCTGCACAACAGACAGGCAGCATAATATGTTTTGAAAATGAACTTCCATCTGGCACCAGCTCTTGAGTGTTCTCCAATGTACCCCCAAAGGTCTCACATCTGTATCAGCTCCTTGGCAGGGTGGAGGCAGAGCCTTAGCACTGCTACTTGTGCCTTGTCCACATCATCCTCTTGGCAGGGGGTACTACCAGAAAGCTGTTACCCTGGGCTGTATGACCTATGTATGCTGATGTCACTACATTAAATAGCATAACTGTAAGTAAACCTGCCTTGGGAGGACTATGGAAATGAACCATTTGTGCACAAATTGCTGGTTGACTTTAGTACGTTCTCAGGTATGATGACTCTGAAAAGACTCAACCTATGCATTATGTTTTCTGCAGACGACATTAATTCATATTCATTCAAAGCCTTCTTTCACTATTTGATTTACTGCAGCTGGATAAAAAGCAAAATGTTTGCTAACTCTGTTTTAGCCAAGTATGCAACAGTATTTCCATTTTAACAGCAAGCATATCTTTAGAGGGCATCTTTTTGTTAAGCAAATTATTATAGATTTTGCCCAATCTATAAGAGAGCAGTTTCACTGTTCTTCTGATTCTCTTTTATGATAATCTGAACATTTATAAGACAAGATATCGTTTAGAAGTTCAAAATAGAATCGTATTTTTGGACCGTGACATCAGTTTTTATGCCATTTCACTCTATTTTGAGCTAAAATTAAAAGTTCTTTTTTAAACAAACTGTATCTAATTTCTGTGCTGAATCAAACCAGGCAGCAGGGAATGTTTTTACTTTTAACTAGAATGTCATTAGACACAAGACACGCAAGTACAATACAGAATTGTAAGACATCTCTGAAAAAAAAAAAAAAAATTGACTGCAAAATCTTTGTCTACTCTAGAAGTGGGGTTTTTTTGGTAGAGAAATGCTAGCAAACCCTCATGAGGAACCACTGCTTGCACTAAAATAAAGTGATTTCCCACTAGAACTTGTTCCAGTTTTCTGAAAAGCAGCAGCAATACCAAGAACAATTTTGCCAGCCCAACAGCATTTGCAAGCATGACTGTGTTGCTGAAAGCAGTGTATTATTGACTCCTCCTTGACATCATTCTTTCAGCCAGAATTCTGGATCCAGCTTAATGCTGTGATTAGCAGCTTAAACCTACAGAATTAGCATAGAAGTGATCATTTTTACACATGGAAACAACATGCAGAAAATTTTCAACAATAATTTTCTTCCTGTAGAATATTGTTTGTAAATTGGCTATTGCTGCAGTTATTTTTACAAAACTAGATGCTGGAACTAAATTCCTTTACAGTAGGCCTTTAAAGGGCCACACACTGTACATATATAAAAATGTTATCTATAACTTCACTATTTCTTCAAACATATAATTGTTCCTCAAGAATAAAATCCATGGCAAAATATGAAGTCATGAAAAACTACCTGCTTTTTGGGTTTGTTAGACAAAGAAACAGCATATGACCATTGTCTTTTGCTACACCAGGCACTGCAGTTTTCATACACAGCTAGCACAGAAAGGTTAAACTGCACTAAGCTAAAATCCTCCAAAAATTTTGCAGATTTCTCAGCCATTGATGACCCAGGTCAAAAATTCAGCCCCTGTGGATATATTGTCTTTGGCATGATGCTTAGACCTCAGGGCTCAAAAAAATGTTAAGCATTGATCTCCACCCCCCAGATGGTATTAAAGAACAGGAGCATTACCTGTGACCTAGGGCAAGGCTGTAGTAGTATCTGGGACTTTGATGTCTCTGGCACTAGTTGATTAAAGACTGGATATAAGCTAAGTGAGAGGCACATGACTGTTCTTGGTTAGGTGTAGAAAGAGTCAAATATTCAAAGTCTAAAATTATAGTCTTAGATCTCTACCTATAATACTATCCACGACTCACAGGGAGGCTCACAGAAACATTCAGCTCTCTCTTACATTACTCTGGGTCCCCGCAGCTGCTGGTGCAGAAAGATTTCACTTCCGAGGTCTTTCTCAGAGAGCTGTGCTCTGTGGTGGGACAAGACCTGAGCTCAGTCTTTCACTTTACAGGTGGCTAGAACCTTTCCATTCCTCTTCTCCACATGCTGCCTCATTTTATGGTGATTTTTCTTCTTTACACCCTCTCCTTTCTCATTCCCAGCCTCCCATCTGCCTCTCCAGCCCCTTCTCCTGTCCCACTGCCTCACTGACAATAACTTTCAAAAGCTAAAAGTGGTGAGGACCTCTCCCAGGTTATTTCAGCTCCTGATAAACAGAAACAAGCAAGGTAGAATGCTACTGTGAGATCAATGTGAGAGACTGCTCCCCATCCTGACTTGGAGTGTACATCCAAGTAGGAGAAAGTAAATCCCTGTGTTGCCTAGTATTCCTAGCAAATCTGTATCTCTGCTAACCCTAGAAAGTCTCTCCCAGACACACATGAATTGCCTTCTTTGTTTGACCTGTTTCCTATCTATTAAGCAGAGGGGACTTCCCCCAGTTTCTTTTTGGTTGCTTTGATCTTTTCTTTCTTTTTTTTTTTTTTTACTTTTTTTTTGCTTCTATACTTATTATAAATAAGAATTTCCTAATTATTTCTCATCTAACCCTCTAAAGGTCTCATGTGATGATGACACACTAAGGAAATGAAAGAAGGAAGATGTATTTGTGAACTGATTTGGTCACCCTCAGGCTTTGAAGTGGGAAAAATTTAGGTCTAGGCAATCCATTTCTGATGTAAATGTTTCAGTCATATATCTGGAGCCCCCATTAGCAAAGGGGCAATCTGTCATAGGCTGTCCCTATATGAGATGCTTTGTGCCCTTGTTCTGTGAAGAAAGAGTTGTAAACACAGGAGATGAAGAGTAAATTGAGGCACTGAAAACACCACTAACAATGTTCATTAACAGCAAGAGAATTGCTTCTTTTTTTTTTTTTCTTTTTTTATGTAAAAGGGAAACAGAGATTTGGGTTTATTCATATCTGTAAGATAAAAAACCCAAAACAGCTATTAAGTCTCCAGATAAATATATTTCCTTGCAACACAAGATGTGTAATTCCATAAAAACAAACACACAGACATAAACTGCAAAATGCTTGGGGGCATTTTTAACTTATCAGCAAAGGAAAAAGGGAAGTAAGTATAAATGTCACAGAAGCTATATCTAAAATTAGGAAAGCATGCATTGTGTTTAAAGCTTATGGATAATGTGCTAAAGATTAAGTTGCATGCTAATAACACACAGCACATATTTTAAAGTGGTAACACAGAAATTGGATGAAATGGACAAGAAAAAAATTGGTAACATCATGTAAATTATGATCATATTAATGCAGATCTGTATCTGGTGCAATTCCTGCTAGCATTTTCAGGAGGCTCTTAATTAAGAAACTATGACATTAGTCCCATTTTTCTAAATTGCAAGCAAAACCCAAGGCCGCAGTTCTGTGTGTCAAGGATTTAACCTCTGAAAAATCCCACTGGACACATTAGACAGACAAAGTTTACTAAAACTGATGTCAGATTATAGAAATAATGATTTTAGCAGCTACTCTTCTTGCTGATGCACTTTGGCAGCATTGTTTCATTGTTAAAATCATAGGACAGAGTTGTGGGAGCTTCCCCATGGGAATCTCACTGCAACCTCAAATATTAGCATAAACAGCTGAGTTTCTGCCAGGTTTGGTGACCCTGCAAAGAGCTGCTGCAAGCTCACTCGAGCTTGGAAAGCAGCACTGTCCTGTAAATGACTTGCTGATAATTTGTCCTGGCCTCTTGTACCCTTGGTGCAAGGTTAGAATAAAGGAAGCTAATAATTACATCTCTTCCTCCAGATGTGATGGCAGAGCCTTTGGGCAGGCTTATTGCTTGAATCTCATTTGCTCAAATTGATTTAAATTTTATGGGGTCCTTTAAATGAGAAGGACCAGTGGCTGCTGCCAGGAACATAGATGCATACATGGAAAGGTGGAAGTAATTACTTTGTACGTGTCAACCATGCAGAGTCTTCCCTCATTTTTCTCTTAACTCCTGCAACAGAAAGGCCATGATTTGAAGGACTTTTCATAATTCCTAGATAGAAACTATAGAGACTCTTTCCAAAAGCCCTTCTTGTAGCTTCAGCACAGGTAGATCTGGGTGATATTCCGTAAGGCTGGGCTCCGGCCTTCTGAGCCTGGACAGTTAAGGCAGCAATCCCCATCTCCAGCATTTGTTCCAACACAGGACCTGGGAAAAGCTTGGTTAGCTTCCAGATTCCTACATTTTTCCACCTATTAAGCTGTCATACCTCTGAGGCTGCTTGATGCTGCAGAACATATTTCCTGCCAAAATGTTTGTAAAGCAACTTAAAGTTACCTTTCTCTTCCGCCTGTCTGGAAGAGGCACTGAACTTCTGACTCAAACATGTCCAGCATCGTAACATGCTAGGGTAGATCCTCTGGGCATTCACAGCTTCTTCAGGAACTGTCTGACATATTTGGATTCAGATATGCTGTAATTTATTAGCTTTTCCTTTGCATATGTTGTGTGCCTCCAGCAGACCTGGTTTTGAAGGAAAACTTCTTGCTATGGTTTGGCAGGATGCTTTTTGCAGACATTTTTAAAGTAATAAGGATTTCAAAGGGAAGTGATTTTGAAGGAAAAGGTGGGAGAAAAGTGAAATTGCTGCAAAGTTCAAAATGTTTCCAGCAATTACTAACAGTTTTCTGATACATCTAAGTGTTGCAGTATGAATTATGTCTTCAAGCAGTTCTTGAGCCTTCACGATACAAATTTTCAGATGTATTTGTTTATGACTGAGGCTTACTGTATAATGCAAATAATATAGCAATACAGAAAGCGTGAAGCATGACATAAAAATACGATTAATGTCAAGCTCAGAGACCCAGTGTCTGTGTGATACATCCTCAAAGCACCCTTCGCCTCTGAGTTACATATTTGAAATCAGGAAGACGTAGCCTAATTTTCATTATCTTTGGATTCTCAGCAGTGTTTAATAAGAATGAAACTTATGCATGCATTTTCTCATAAAGATCAAATCTTGCTTGGGAAACGTGATAGCTTTTCTTCATTGGCTCTATTCTTTTGGTAAATTAGCAACTGGAGAAAACATGGTAGTGATAATTTGAATTAAAAACAGCAACACCGTTTGATACAGCACCCTACAAAGTATTACTCTCAAAATTAATTCAGAATAGCCAGGGCATAAAAATTACAATGCAAATTGAAAACTGCAAGCCTTAAGCGTAACCAAACTGGACATCTATAATATTTTCACAATCAAAAAGCCTTTTCTTCTCACTGGGAAAAACTTTCCAAAGCACAGTAATTCTTTTTTTGTAGGCCTGTGGACTGGACATGAGAACTCAAGACTTTCAAGAAACGTTTATAAACTCTGTAACTGTTCTAGACAAGCAATTATTCTATGGTTTCCTATATGGATGAATTCAGCCAAATCAATATTGCCTGACCCCTTGGGAGTTCTAGATTTTCCAGGATTCTGTTACTTGAAACACCTTTAGGTCTCTGACAAACACACAGCCTATTCTCATTCATATTTCTTGCTGTTTCAAAATCCCCTACATCAGATTCCTCTTCTCGATCCTGTGTGAATTGAATAGAATTATTGTTGATATAATTTATGATTACTATAAATAAATAAATCCATTTTATGCACAGGGTGCCAAGTTTTTAGACATGCTCTTCTCTGTTCCTGTCTGCATGCCTGAAGAGGAGCCCTGATTTTCAAAGGAAGAGCCTTCCCAGCAACCCTCTTTGAAGTATGTTAAAGATACTTTAGAAATGCAGATATTATTAATCACTATTATGTCACTGGACTGCTGAGCATTTTCTGCATCTCGAAAGCCTGTGGCAATAGGCTCAGATGTTCTTCCAGTAGCAATTATACCTTCAGACATATATATCTTTGTAGTTAAATACACTTTATTATGAACATATATCAAATCTGATATGTATTTTCAGATGTAGTTGTTTTAGACAGTGCAGTAATAATGACTTCAACAAATAAAAGACATATTCCTCACCTTTGAAATGTTTGCAGAACTACTCACTCCCTTCTGTAATGTAAATAAACAAGGCAAGAGGTTATATGGATAGTCAACACTACAATCTGGTACAGGGTACAACGGGACAGATAAAGGGCAGGTTACTTCTAACAGAGTTGCAATGATTGATGTTAACTGCTTACAATTAAAGAGGCTTTACCTAGAGAAAAAATTTGGCTGCTTTGTCTGGAGAAGTGAGAAAACAAACATTGTGTTCCTAAGCAAGTATCCTCCCAGAAAAGAGAGGAAGGGAAGCTGTCAAGAGGACAATACTTTTGCCCTTGCACTGTAAGACCCAGAGACCAAAGGGGTCATATCTTCCTGAAATTGCAGACTGCTTTTTTCACCTCCAGAAACAATTCAGTGTTTTAAGCTCATCCAAGGGCCTGTCATTCAGGTAGTTTGGTGGGGCTGGATATGGAGCTGCCTCCACCTCTCTGCCCATCTGTGAGCTAACTCAGGCTGCTCAGATTAGGGATGATGCTCAAGAATGTCTCAGGGATTAGAGATGTGTCAGGAAATGGGAGTTTGCTATGACTGAGGGATTTTTGAATGTGGATGGACATTTATTTGAACCCCTGTTTGAATCTTGTTCAGCAATGACATCCCAAGTGGATGAGAGCCAACTGTGAGAAAAGTTACCAGTAAGCTTTATCTCTGTTTTTATGGAGTCTGAGACTTGTTTGAGTCAAAATCCCACTAATGTGCAGCTGTGGGTTCTTCCTATTCCAGCTATCTTTGATACAAGGCTTGGAGGAAAGCTTTGAAGACAGATTTCTCTAGCATTTATCTGAAGGGACTCATTACACAGATGCCCTTTGATGAAAATCTGTGGGCTTGCCAGCTTGATGAGGGCAGTCACGCATTAGCTGTGTCTACACCCAAAACCGGCAGGACAGAAGCTCAGCTACAGAGGTCATTCAGACATCTGCTAGACTCTCAAATGAACTAGTTTGCTCTGGTGCCATCCTGGCTATGCCTCTGGGGCTCTGCTACCTCCGTGGCTACAACTGAGCAGCTCATGGGCTGAGCCAGGATGTGTGATGGGAGCCTGGGTGGAGGAGAAACTTCTTCTATGAGAAGTGACAAGGCAAAATTATAAGATGCTTCTTCCCACCCCACTTTCCACAGCATCTTTGGTGATGTTAACTTTTAGGCCTCTCTGCAAACACCTTCAGTCACACTCCATTGATTCCAGTTAATAGTCTTCAGCTCCATAATATACTGCCTGTTTGATATGACATGTGGTTGAATGACTTGCAAACATTGACGAGGAATGTGTTTCTGCTGTGTTGCAGGGGGCAAACATTACTTGATGTGCTAAGTTTCCCTCACCAGGGTAGGGCCAACAACTTATTCACAGGAAATGCTCAGTAACACTCACTCTTGCCAGAATTCAGTTTTCAGACCTACAAATGTACCCACTGCTGATCAGCAACATTTAAAGCCAGTTTTGTGCTGAAAAACTTCCTAATATTTTAACTGCCATTTTCAAGCACTGAATGAGCACTTGACTGTGCTGGCTCTGCCTGAGTGTATTTCATTACCTGAGATACACTTGAGGATACCACCTGAAAAACACTCATCCCTCCCACCCCAGCCAACACTTCAGTCAGTGTGGGAGTTGACCCTCTGATCTAGAATTTCTATCTTGGCCCTAAACTATCTTCTTGCGCCATGTGTTTCCATGAAGATTTTCCATGTTTCTGAATTTGTGTTTTCTCATGAGAAACTGCCTCATCAAAACATTCCCTATCAGCTGCAGTTTTGTTTTACTTCAAAGACAAATGTAAGACCTGCATGCTGGGAAATTTTCAAGTCAGATGTCTTGTCTCTAGTCTTAAAATAAGCCATTTTTTGGGTTTTGTACACAACACATAATGCCCATCATTAAGTATTTGGGGTAAACCACATTAAACTAGAATAGAATCAACAGTGTGTAACGTTTAGCCCTGCCTAAACCATGACACTGCACCATTGGTTTGGTTTTTTTTATCAGAATTGTGGTGTCACCAAAGTGTTGTCTGTCTAGAATACTGCTTAAACCCATATATTTATTAAACTCTTCTTATTTGCTTGCAAATAAACTCTGTGTGTGTTGGAGAAGGGGGGTTTTAGCTGTTGACATGTTGGATGTTAGTGTGTTTTTCTGAGTTGGGACAGTACAGAAGATGTTTGGGTCACTCTAGAAACCTGGATGTGTTTCTTGTTCTCTGGATACACGCTGTGTCCCATGTCACATTGCTAATAGGGGTCTGACCAGTCTGGAGTGACAAGGACAGCCATGTGCAAGGCTACCCACGTCCTCACCGTATCTTGGAGGAAACTATACCTGCCAAGGCAGGCAGGAAGAGAAGGTGGAAGTGCAACACCATCAAACAGGGTATTATGACAGGGAAGTACCCTCTCCGGATCAAGACATTTGCAATTGTTCAGCCATGCCTGCTCTAAGTCACAGCTTTGCTGGTAGGTGTCTGGACGCTGTGCCAGAGGAGACAGACCTTTGTGTCAGGTATGTTAGGGACGTAACTCTCACACAGTATATCTTCATGGAAAGTACTGCCAGGATAGTTACATTAACACTTTGACAAAAGTCAGGTGGGTTCTCCTCTTTCAAAGCAAGTTCATTATCTGTGCTGAGATAAGGATTAGTGTCCCTCCCCATCACAGTTTGCATCTTACTGCAATGGTCCAAAATACCTCTGGCTTCTGTAAGCAGTTGTCCAAGGCTTCCTTCAGCTTCAGTCACACATCCATTTCACGTTCACAGGATTTTCTTTCAGCACCCACAGCAAAAGGCTTATTTATTTACGAAAATGAAAGACTAGCTAGATTTTGAGATGTATGTATGTGCTGTAGATCAGCACACCAGCCCAGTCTAAGCTCTCAGAAATAGTGCTAAGCCTTTTATCTCAAAACCGGGCTACCTCTGATAAAGTCTTTTGGTCCACTGTGTGTGCAAATTTGTGCTACTTTAAATCTGGTGATATCACAGCTCTCTCTGCAGACTGTCATCCCAAGCATGGAGCTAGAAGATGTTAAACAGCAGCTACAAAGATTAAACATTTAAAATCAGCAGGTCTGGATAACCTGCACCTGTGATTTTTAAGACAGCTAGCTGAAGAGAACCAAGGAGCAGAAATGGTGATTTTCAGCATACTGGAAATCTTCCAGCAGTTCCCAGAAGACTGGAAGAAAGTCAATGGCATGTCCACATGTTAGAAACCTGGAGCAGGAAGCTTGGTTATTACAAGCATATCAGAACTATTTGGAAGAAAAACAAAATGTTGAATTGTGAATATAAGATGATTTTTAGGAGAGAAAAAAAACGGTTGCAAATCAAAAATGTTTTATGGAAAACAAATCTTGTCAAGCTAAAATAATATCATTTTGTAATGAGACTGACCATTGCTGGAGACAAGTTATTAAAGTAAAGGGAGAAGACGTGGTACCACTACTTTTGCAGAAACTCTGAAGCATCAGCAATTTCACGTTTAGGCTGAGGCTGAAAAATATAAAGAAATATTTAAATTGTTTAGCCAAAGTTTATAGCAATATCCTTTGAGTTCCAAAATGACTAAACACTTCTGATAAAACCTCCTCTCCTTTACTATCAATTTTGAAACATAGGATAAGGTAAGATCCATATTACTCACCCATGTAAATGGATTTTTGCATAAATGAGACAAAAACTAATGATAGCAGGATAGTGATGGCTCTGATTGCTGCTGAGCAGCTCAAGTTATGCAAATATACAAATACTGTTTCAACAAATGAGTAAAGGGCAGTGGCAGGTAAGTTCACCACTAAGCCTTTGCTTGTTCTTTCTCATATATTCTCTCTTAAACAGTCAGGCTGTGGTATTATGCTCCAAAATAAATAGAAGTTAGTCGTCTGCTGCACATCAGCCGTATGCACCAGATGTTTGAAAGCTGTGAATACATTTAAAATGCCATTTTACAGTGTCTGTTTATTAAATAGGATGAAAATTTTGGACTCCATACAGGAAGCTGCAATGACTGTCTTACCTATGAAGGATTTATTTAATTTATGGCAGAATGGCTGCATTTCCCTGCTGCCAGAGAAAGTGGAGGAAATTAGTATGGTCACACACTTACTGAAGAGGGGGAGCAAGCCTGTGTGCATACATTTGTGGACATGTTAGGTTTACATTGGTCTGAACTCACCAGACCTATTAATTGGGAAAAGTTAATGAATCCTATGTTAAAAACCTGTGTAGACATTCACGTGTGGAGTGAAATTGGTCTTGCTGCATTTTACTTTAATTTATGGTGGGTGTAGCACTCACCCCTCAGTCTCAGCTGGGAGCTTTCACTAGCTGATACCAATGTTCCCCAGTGTGGATAACTCCATGAAATGCAGTTGCAGTCCAATGAACACAAAGGATCAAGTAATGACAATATAAGAAGTTGCTCCTCCGTGGCTGAGAGTTGCCACCATCAAGGTGGGAGATGTGGAGTTTATTTCACTTCTCACTGATCTAGAAAGTCCAAGTTTAGGGTGGTCATATCTCCAGCTCTTTAACCACTGCCTGCCATCACCTCACACCAGCCAAAGGATGCATGCCTGAGATCTAGCTAGAAAGGTGCTTGGGCACTTACCTCACATCAGCTTTCCATGGTTGTCACTGGAGATTGGAGATGCAGCCAAACCACTTTTTGCTGAGGATCGTTCCTTGCCTGCCTAAAAGATGGGTCACTAACATAGCTGTATGGCCAGGACAGGGTTATTAGCGGACACTAGTAAGAGAGTAACAGCTTGTGTTTCTGTTCAGGTCAGGAGGGTGCTGTCAAACTGTGAGTCCCAGCTTAGCATGCTTTGTGAGACAGTGCTGAAAGTACAAGCTGGGTTCTTCTGCGATCAACCTAAAGCAGATGGTGCAGATCAGGAGCATGCCCATAGTGTTCCACCCACACAAGGGGGAATGGACCAGACTAGAGCTAGTCTCGAGTTAAACCTCCATAAACTTGTGTATCACAAACATCAGGTTCTCTGCAACAGAATTTACTTGCTTTGCAGTTCACCGTTAAGTGTGCTGCGCTGCTGCTGCTGCAGATATTGCCCCACACCAGCTTAGCGTGTTCATCGTGTCTAAATGTTTCTGTGTAAAACAAAATGGCATTTTCTGTCTTCTAGCTGTAAATGAAAGAGCTAGAGACCCACACAAAATATTCTGTGTGAAAAAAAGCCAAAACTATCTGGGACAAAAAAGCCCTTTTCAAACACATCTTGAAATAAAATGAGGGAGATACAGAGCAGAGATACAGAAGAGAACGACAGGTCACTACAAACTATTCCTCAGAGAGGAATCTGGAGTCCTAGCCCATGGAGCACTTTCTGCAGTAGGCTTGCTTATTCCTCTCCAGAACCTTTGGTATCTCTGAATAAGGGGAATAATTTTCTCATGTGCCTGAGGAACTGGGTAAGCAGGTGACAAGTATAACATCCAAGTCTTTTTCATCAGGAAAATAGAGTTTTACATAGATTTTTATTTTTTTTCAAAAATGACTGCTTAAAAAAAATGCCAAAAACTGTTTTTTGGAAGGCTGTAAGTTGGATAAAACTCATGAAATTTTAATTCTTCAGAAATTATCAGGCTGTGATGAGTTTAGTGCTTAAAATCTGGGGGAAATTTTAACCAAAAAGCCTAGCGTGATTTTCTTTTTTGCTTATGCATAAATCTTACTGGGAACAGGATTCATGTTAAAAGAAAACACAGAAGGTCTTCTCTCAAGTGCTACAGTTTACTACAACTGCCACACAGTAAATTTATGGAAATTTTTTAAGAGCAAAAGACAACTGTGTGAATTTAGATCCAGAGGTGAAGCAAAAATGGAGGAGGATGTTGGCATTTTTTATTCCACTTGTAAAAAATGAGTGATTTTTAATTCACATTTTTACGTTTTTTACGGTTTAAAAAAACATATTCATTTAAAGACCAAGAGAAAACATGAAGTGCTTTCAGTGTGATAGAGGTAACTAAAAGCTAGATGCACAAATGCAGAAGTAGATGTAGAAATACTATACTATTTCAAGAAAGCTAGTTGCTGGAAACCTATGAAAATATTCAAATGATGTTTGCATTCACATACGTGTTATTAGCTATTAGATATGTAATGAAAATTCAGATAAGAAGACAGCACTAAAAATCCAAAGCTGTCGTTTTTGACACTGCTGTCTACCTTTTTAGCAGCCAGGATTTTGCGCATGGACTGTTCCCTTGGCAGACAGAGAAATCTTTTTTGTTATATTTTCTCTCTCGCCTGCTTGCTGCTTCCTGTCTGCATGTGATGACGAGATGTCATTTTAACACGCAGCGTGGAGACGTCTGACAACAGCCACTACACCATCCCAGCTTGAGCTACTTTCACTGCCAGAACCGGGACACCTTGAAGATGAAAACATCCAACCCATGGTCTAACACAGAAAAATATTAGCACAGATGCTGCAGGTGTGGGAAAGTTTCACTTTCGATCAGCAAAGGAGCAGGCACCCAGCTGCCAGCTGACGTTCACAAAGCTGAGGCCGATGCCACCAAGCACGTAGGTGCTGAGGTCTCACCAGCTGTAATGTGGAGTGAAAAATTCAGAAAGTACCACTTCAGAGGTCTGGAATGGTTCAGCACAGAAAGCAAGATTCATCTTATCTTTCAGACCATAAAGGTAATTACTTCCACTAGACTTCTTGTCCTGTGTCCATGCAAGTTGATGGCAAAATGCCAAGGTGCCCAGCACAGCAGGGCAGTGACACCACATTTCTAGAGGGGTGGCAGTGGGCATGAACCTGGGGCTGGGTGTGTAGGAGGTGGAACACACAGTGTAAGGATGGGTGCTGTGGAAGGAGTGATTGTCCCTGGGAAGGAAAAGTAGAGGGTAAAAATCCTTGCAACCACCTCCTTGCCTGCATGCCATGCTGCCTGACTGCCACCAGTGCTGCTGCTTGCTACAGCCACCAGCAGTGACACCTCAGCAAACTAAACCTGGCCGTAGGTGATGAAAGTGAGCCATGTCCATTTTGCCATTAACTTGCAGTGCAACCTCAGGAGAGTCTAAGGACAGAGCCCAGTGTCCCACTCCTCCAGAGAAGTCATTTACACCACCCCACTGTCCTAGGACTGTTTTAGCTTTCCCTAAACAATATATCAGAGAAGCTTGTCCAGGCACATGTTTTTGGGACCTCTTGCCTCTTTCAGCAATGTCTTCTGACGTTTCATCACTGAGAACAGTTTTCCTATTGCCTAACGTCAGTCACTCATGCTGCCATTTAAACTCTTGCCCTGTCCACCTGGGATGAGAGGGAGAGTTTGGTCTGTCCTCCCTCCAGCTACATCTTACATATCTGAAGATTGTTACTATGTTTCTCTCCCATCTTGGCTTATTGAAGCAACCATGACAATAGCAATGTTCTTTAAGGTTTGTAATCAATAGACACGGAAAGAAAAATCTATGAGATTGACTTCCTGAGGGAAGAGAATTCTTTGGCCTACTTTGTAGCAATGAGATTTCCTGACTGACCAGTGTATTGCTCAGTGTGCAGCAGGCAGGGAGGCAGGAATATCTCTGGGCTGTGCAAATTGGGAGGGCAAGTGAGCACTGGTGTGAAAATATCCATTTACCTGTGGGGAATTTTTTCATGGTCCTTTTCTATGGCAACTGAAGAAACAATTTTCAGAAATACTCAGCCATTAAGGCTAAAAAGAAAGACAACCCCAATCTCAGAAAGGACTTAAAAGTGCTCCATCATCTTCAAAAGTCTTTCCCCACATGCCTTTATCAGGGACTCCATCATAGATCTGTGAGTCCTGCTCACACAGGACAGTGCCTGAAGGAAAGATACAGCAATCACCTGTTTGGGAAGATCAAATTCCCTTGAAAAAAGCCAGCAAAGCAGACTCAGTGTCACATGGACCAAGCTTCTGGTGAAGTGGAGCTCCTTTGCGTTTCATACACCACGTCCTGCCAGCACAGGCTCTGACACAATCACCCCAAGCTCTCGGAGGCAATTTTTCAAGATGAACAAAGAAAAAGCAGCACAAAGTAATTATTATGTAGTTTTAGTTCACACATTCATCATTTGATGCTTAAAATAAAAGCTTAAGCGGAACAGGATCAGACTGCAATAAAAAGCCAGAGTTGCAAGTGCCATGAAGGGCTACAGTATAATTAGTGTTAGGTTTTATTTTATTTAGTAGTTTTATTGTAAGATCATCGATCAATAAAACGTTCAGAAAATTTATACAAATTAAAACTTCAAAGTCCCTCTTCAGTATTGGTTTTATTTTTTTAGTCATTGATGAAGATGGCATATGCAGCCATGCTAATCAATTCATTATTTCATGCAAATACCAGTAAATAAATTTAAATACAATTAATTGAATTATGTTAATACTCACACAGATGCATGCACTTCCATTAACTTGAAAGAGGTTATAATCAAGTAATTAAAAAACAGCCTCTGGATATTGGGAGATTTTTAAAGAACAAAAAGATAGTAAAATTCTGGGGACTGAGTGATGACTGTACAGCTCACAAGCGCAACAGATCCATTAACAAAACAACCAGCTTTTCAACATACTGTTGGCTACAACCAGTGTGTTTCTGAACTGTACTGCAAGATAAGAACATGACAGTTATTAATTTCAATGACTCATTAAATAATAGAGAAAAAGTCCATATAGCTTTATCTCATCTCTATAACCACCATAATCAATGTTCCCACAACTTGAAGGAACGCTTGGTTGTCATTGACTGTCAAAATAAGCTACAGCTGAGAACTGGCTGAGTTTCTGATTAAAGTAATTTAGCAAACTGAAGCATATTAACCCCACATAGAAAATGATGCAGTCATTTCAATGGTAGAAAGTGGCTTATTATGAGCAATACTCTGGTCAGTGTTCAGATAACATTCTGCAGACCAATGCAGTGAGAAGGTTCCCAGTCTGTTGCCTTCCTGATGCTCTGAGAAACTGTGGGGCATGTGCTTTTGTTTGCTTTTGCACACATGCATACAATCACACAAATAGTCCAAGAAATACTCACTGAATCTATTTCAAAATTACTTTCTCTGGGTGCTGTAATGTGGCTTTCATTGGTTTCACTGGAAAATACGAATATCCCATAGCACAACAAATTCTGTTTGTGAAGCATATAGCCCGCTGAAGCAATATGTTAGCATGATTTGTCACAACAATAGCCTAATTTGCTTGTTTTAGCAAGGAAAACAATCCTCTGGCAACATACAAATTATTTTATTTTCCCTATGACAAATAAAGCTGTATAATGAAGAATAAATGTATCCCTGTAACTAGGGCTCTTAGCAGTGGCAGCAAATTTGTGCTCAGTTTCACCTTTGACAAGTTTTTCCTTAATCTCACTGTATCTGTAAAATTGTGGTAATGCTACTTTCTACCACTCTTTTGTCTTGTGTTTGGACTGTAGCTCTTCAAGGCAAGAGCTGTCTCTTTTTAAGTACTGCCAACTTAAGATGTTTTTCACATGTCTCATGATATTTGATGTTTTCCTCAGCTCTTGTCATTATGTGAGAATCTCAGCATCCATTTAAAAAAGAAAAGTTCCAATCCTAATGGCTGTAGATAAAAGCTCAAATATGGGCTATGCATATACTGTAAGCCTCAAAGAGAAGACAAAAAGAGGATAACAAATAACAGGAATTCTATGTTTTTATAGCTACTGGTTTGTCTTTTTTAGTTGATTTTTTGTTAACTCTCAGTTTTGGGGTTGCTTCATCTGTACGTATGGTACAGAAAACAAGGTCCTTCTCACCATCTGGGGCTGAAGGAGCAGGTGGAGAAATCCCCACGGTGGGACCTCAGCCCAGCCTTTGGACCTCAGCCCTGCCTTTGGACACGTGAGTATGGATCCCTCCACCTGAGGCTAAGGCTGCTGGAGACAGCTTGGTTCCTCATGTCTCCACAGTGCTTGGGAAAAGGCAATGTTTGTCCTGTGTAGCCTAGCACACTGCTAGTAAAAAACATATGTCACTGCTTTGCTTGTACAGGGAACTCATAGATAGCGTCCTCTCAACACCTCTTCTTTTTACCTCATAGTGATTATTTTTCTCTCGGTGTATGGATTGGTTTTTTTGTGGCAAGATTTGGCACCATACACACTGTCTGCAAGCACCTACTTCTGCTGCTAATCCACCCCTGGCAACTAAGTGGCATTCAGCTGATAGGAGAGCTGTTTGCTCACCACTTCTCTGAAGTGAAGCTGTTATGTCAAGACTCCCTTCCAATTTTGTTCTTGCAAGGGTAGCACCTCCCTGCTAGATGGGGGCCTTGCTTTCACATGGTGCCATCCTACCTGCAGAAAAAAAAACAAACAAAAAACCAACACTTCCCTTTCTACACTTGGAGATTCAAGTGGCGCTTCTCCAGTAGCACTTTGTTTTGAAGAAAAATACCCTGAAATGTGGTGGAAATCCAGAGGGAAACGAAAACACAGGAGGAAGGAAAGGAAACAACATTCTTGCTCAAAGACAAATATGTTTTACTACCTGCTGCATCTATGAGAAATGAGAGGAAAAAATAACATTTTGTTTGCTCTTAAGCTTTGCTTTATTCACAGCAGCAGCTGCCTTTTCCCTGTTACAAAAGCACGTATGTGCATGCACCATTGCTACACTTGTTCAGCTATAGCGGGTATTTTTCAGTATGGATGTCTCTTGTGGTGAGTTACCTTTCCCATTATGCCTCAATGATGTTGTTTTTGTCAGGAGATGTGTATTTTTTCCCTTCACTTATTCCTGTACAGAGGGGCACTGCAAATCTCAAGCAGCTGTGATACCTGTGATACCTGCAGTTTTGGACTGCAGTTGACCGTGGGCTGCCGAAGATCATAACTATTTCTTTGATTGCTGCTGCAGGAGACGTAGCTTGATCTTTTCCTGCAAGTTTTATGGTAGATTCTCACTGACACCAAACCTAAGGAATATGCTTCTGTGACTCCAATGCAGTATTTCTCCAGGCAGTACTCAAGCTGCCATACTATGGAAATCATGTCTTTAACCTTGTTGTTTTAAAGAAGCTAAGATCCTTTAAAAGAATGCACATAACGTCTTAAAAGCAAGATACTGTTGATCTGGTTTGATTTTAAGCAGCATGAGCTCCTTTTTGCCTTTCCATAGTCTGTTTGTTCCAATGTAAAATTTACAGTACTATCTGGATGAAGGATAGGAAAATGTGTTTAGTACAACAATCTAACAATTAGGTCATGGCACCTGATAATTTGTAGCATACCAGTCCTTTCACAGGAGAAACAGAAACAGTAGAAGACCCTGCACAAGTACTGTGGTCTTGTTGTTCACAAGGTTGATAGTGCAGGAGGTTATCTGCTGAACAGCAGTATGTATTCTAGGTTTCCTGAAGTTTAAATGAGCTGCAGGCACCATGGTATGCTCATCTCACGTATCTTTGTATCTAAAATACAGCTGCATTCTTCATGGCTACCAGTTTAGGAACCCCTAAGAGTTTATAGGGAATACCAGGTGTTTTTAGGGAGTAATTAGTCAGAAGTATTGTATACAGCTGCTTGAGGATTAAATTAATCATATACCAGAAGTACTTATTTTCTTCCAAAAAATACATTTAACAACCAGCTCAGATACATATGTTTTCACTGTAGCCATCTACATCTGATCACATAAAGTGGATTAATTTCTGCTCTAGAAGCTACTTGAGACCCCATAGATACACCTTTCCATCCATAAACTCCTTTCAAAACGGCCTTCCCATCAAGCTTATTATCTTCCCTAAAGTTCATGCTTGGCATTGCTTCTGGTGGAAAGCATTATAATTTCCATTTTATCATTACTGTGAATAAGTGAATAAGACATTATAAAAAACAGCATTTATTCCTTAGAGATTTGCACTTTAGACTTTGACTGTGGCCTCCTTGGGTTATCAGTTACTGTGATTTATGCTGAAAAAACTTAAGCTTATCTTCTTCATCAACATTTCACAACTTTCACCATGTGTGCTGTTAAGTACAAGTTACCAGGTTGGTTTTGCATCAGTACATCACCAACGTCCTATTCAATATCTTTAATGACGACCTGGATGTGGGGATTGAGTCCACCCTCAGTAAATTCGCAGATGACACCAAGCTGGGGAGTGTTGATCTGACAGAGGGTAGGAAGAAGCTGCAGGAGGACCTGGACAGGCTGGATCAATGGGCCGAGGCCAACGGCATGAAATTCAACAAGACCAAGTGCAGGGTCCTGCACTTTGGCCACAATAACCCCAGGCAGCGCTACAGGCTGGGGGAAGAGTGGCTGGAGAGCGGCCTGGCAGAGAGGGACCTGGGAGTGCTGGTGGACAGCTGGTTGAACATGAGCCAGCAGTGTGCCCAGGTGGCCCAGAAGGCCAATGGCATCCTGGCTTGTATCAGGAATAGTGTGGCCAGCAGGAGTAGGGATGTAATTCTGCCCCTGTACACAGCACTGGTGAGGCCTCACCTCGAGTACTGTGTGCAGTTCTGGGCCCCTCACTTCAAGAAGGATATTGAGGTGCTGGAGTGAGACCAGAGGAGAGCAACAAGGCTGGTGAAAGGACTAGAGGAAAAGTCTTATAGGGAGAGGTTGAGGGTGCTGGGGTTGTTTAGCCTGGAGAAGAGGAGACTCAGGCGGGACCTTATCATTCTCTTCAACTACCTGAAGGGAGGTTGTAGTCAGGTGGGGGCTGGGCTCTTTTTCCAGGCAACCAGCAACAAGACAAGAGGGCACAGCCTGAAGCTGCTCCAAGGCAGGTTTAGGTTGGATATTAGGAAGCACTTCCTCATGGAGAGGGTGATTAAACATTGGAATGGACTTCCCAGGGAAGTGGTGGAGGCGCCATCCCTGGATGTGTTCAAGGAAAGGCTGGATGTGGCACTTAGTGCCATGGTCTAGCTTATGTGGTGGTGTTGGTCATAGGCTGGACTTGGTGATCTTAAAGGTCTTTTCCAGCCTTGGCAGTTCTGTGATTCTGCGATTCCGTGATTCTGACTTTCCCTTGACTTTTTCTAGGACTGGACTAGACTCCCAAGGCTCACTAAAGAACATTCCTAGAAGTAATGCTGGACATTTTCCAAGTTCTAATAACGGTTTCCTTATTTTTTAAGAACCCAGACCTCTTGTGTTGTAAGAACATGGTAGCAGAACAGCAGGAGCAAGGAAGGATGATAACAGCAAATCTTCTCAAACATATTTGAACTACCAAGTATCTATCACTTGCAGTTCCAGGGGCATTGCCTTGGGATTTTTAACAGGGATAGCATGCACGCACGGAGTTTTTAAACAATGTGAACACTGCAAAAGTAAATGAGGCACTTGGCTGGTCTTTGTGAACATAATATCAGGCAGCAGGATTTAGAGATAGCTGTACAAGCAGCCTCCTCATTACTAGTGTCTTACAGTCACGAACTTCTTCCTTAGTCTAGGGACAATTTTCGTCTCTGAAGTCCCAAACTTCCACAACAGCAGACTGAGTGCCAGCACAACTTCTAAAATGGCTGGTAGAGCCTGATACTACAATGTATTGATTTCTTCATGGTCTTGCTTTGGTTCCTGTCTAGGTACACATGGCTTAGAAGTAGCATTTTGAGTAAAGGGGTTGTGGTTCTTTCCCTGAGTTTGCAATTTTCCCCTTGTGAAAGTTAAATGAAGCCATTCTGACATCATGGTTTCCCATAACAGACCTTTTTCAGTCAAAATAACAAATCTCTTTGAGTTACATTAAGACCCTAAGTCACAAACACAGACCAGAGGCAAGACTATTCAGAGCTAGATAGACAGGGGAGTTTCACTGGAAGAAAATGCATGCAAGTGCAGGAGGTGGATATTATTCTGGTGGAGCACAGCAGGAGCCAAAATAATAAAGGAAGATTTGCAAAGAAGCCCCACAGACAGCACTTTCTCTGCAACCCCAGCAAAAGCACTGAAACCCCTGCACTGGCTCAAAAAAGGACTGGAGAAGCCAGCACAGAAACTTCCTTCTGGTGTGTGTTTCCTCCACGTATACTCCAGGAAATGGGAACCATGTGTGAACTTCATGAGAGGTACAGCCACAATAAGGAAATGCCATATTCCATGGTGAGCTTCACTTTAGACTGGATTCAACTCCCAAGACTCAGATTTCTGGCAGATGACATATAAGAAAGGAGTTAACTCAGTGATTGGAAAGAAGTCAACTTAGTGATTGGAAAGGAGTCAACTCAGTAATTGTACACTGGGTGCTTGCAGCTCATGTCAGCCCTGATTAAATGGCTGGGCACACAAAATCAAAACTTTCAGGGTAAAGAGACTGAGGTAAATAAAGTCCTGGGTATTTAGACAATCACAGGATTAATGTGACCAGTTGGTGTCATGCAGCCAGAAAAATACATATGTAATTGGGGGGTGCACCGGCTCAATATTTCTTGCAGTTGGACACGTGATCATGCTGTTGTACAAGTGACTGTTAGGATTAAATCCACACTGCTCTGTACAAGCCCATACTCAAAAATGCAAATTCTTGGTGAGAGAAGGGCAAAGAAGGATCATTAAAAGAAGAGAGAGGTGAAGCACTCATTCCACAAGAACAGAATAAAAGAGCGTGGGTGGATTAGATTAGAATATGAAGTTAAAATTACTCTGTATATATCTGTTAAATGGCTAATCACCGAGTAGTCATTACAGAATTGAGAATTATTTAAGTAAGATGGCAACACTGGAACAAGGACAAATGAGAGGAAAGTGACAATGAATAATTTGGAGTGCAAATTGAAAAGCAAGTTGTCATCCTCAGATGCCCTAGAACATATTTCCAGTTGCAGTAAGGAAGCAAGATATCTAAGGTTTTTAAGATGGGCTTGGTGTGACTAAGGGACAGCAGACAACTTTCTAGCATATCCTGGCTTTTTAAAGAATACAAGCAAAAAGGAAAGCTCAGCATTTTGTTGACAAGAAGGTCTTTGTCAATGATGGAAAAACTAACCCAAAGAGCAGCCCTGCATATTTGGTGCCTTTTTGGACCATATTTTGGACCCTTCTTCACCTAGACCCCAAACACTTTTTTTTTTTTTTTTTTTTTCTGTTCTCAAAGACCATCAAAGAACAGTTTGAAGCCAGACATTTCCCTTCTGGCTTCTCATAGATAATCTTTGCCATTTGTGAAATTAGGAGAAACCAATCTAAGGCAATTAGTTGATAGCAGGAACAGCCAGGGAACATGAAGGGTTGTGCTATGTTCAGTAATCTTACTCTCTGGATGAAATCCTGCCTTCAGTGAAGTCAAGATGAGTATCATCCCTGATTTCAAGCTTTTGTTTCAGTGTACTGACACTCAAGGATTCATGATTGCTGTTAGTCACCACATCTCAGAAAAAGATGCAGAACTCTGTAGGAGGATGGAGAGGTATTTATGCCCTAAAAGCAGAAAACATGATAAAAAACCAAACAAACAAAAAACAAAACAAAACAAACAAAAAAAACAAACAAAAAAACCCAAAAATGAAACAAAAAAACTCAAAAACGAAACAAAAAAACTAAACAAAAAAAAAATATGGCATTAGAGTGGAGCTCAAGGATTTTTTTTGGCCTCCAAAAAATTTCTCCATCTATCCCTGTCCCTGTAAATGTAATTTCCCTGTGACATACTAAAACACTCAGTGAGCAATGCTTGTTCTCAGAGGTATTTTTTTACTTTGCAGTTCTTCAATCTTCAATCATGCAACTTCTCCTTCAAATGTTCTGCTTGCAATTTGCTTATGTTTTTTATCTTCTCCCCTCCTCCATTCCTTTCACCCAGCTGGAGTAAGATGTCCCTGGAAAGATGAAATACAAAGAAAAGCACCTGGCAATTCAGATGAGTTGAATAGTTTAATGTCCTCTCTAGTTTTACATTCTTTAGGGTTTACCCTCCTTCTCAAAAGACATTTCTGATTCACTTACCTGAGATTATGCAAATCGCCACTGAATTCAGAGCAGCAAGGGTTATTTCCCTGAATAAAATTAGCAGACACTTAATAATAAGACACGTTTACATTCGTACAGCACATTTTTTCCTCTCTGGATCCCAAATCACTACTGAAATGTAGTAGGAAGCTGAAACTGAGAAACATTCTTGAAGTGTTAATGCCTCTCCCACTCTCACTAATTTACTCCACTCAGATGTATGCAGTTATTCCTACTTTGTACCAATGGAAATCAGAGATGAACCAACTCATAACTTCCAATCATTTAACAGAGTTAATTAATCCTGTACCATTTATTACCTGATCATGAAAACTATATGCATGTTTTATCCACTTGCCTTCCTCCATATATTCACAAAAACATGCGATTAAAAAAAGTATTCAAAATGGGCTTTTTTCAAAGCCATATCCATTTTGCATAGAGCTGGCAGGATATAACTGCCCATCCTGCAGCCCTCCTACAGTGTGTCCTTCAAAGTCTGTATTTTCTACTGTCTCTTCAGATTTTGAATGTGTCTGCCTACATGTGCATTCCTAAGAATGAAGTAGTTTTTCTCTTTTCTTTTTATTTGTCCTTTAACAATATCTGGGACCCCTATAACCTCACCCCTTGTTTGATGGATAAGCTTTTTTAGTATTCTCATCTGACCCTGTCTTTATCCTATCCTGATAGTTGATATCCCTCTTGGATTTTTTTTCACACTTCAAATTGAGCTATAGAGAGGCTTATGATGAACACACACACCGACATCTACTAGTTACATATTAGATCCTATCTTATATGTAATTTATGTACATATGTACATGATTATGATACAGAAAACTTTTAAATCCACACTCAAAAAAAAAAGACAACAGAGATGTCAGAATCTTTTGGGTGCTTCCCAGTGGAGAGAAATACTTCCAGCAGACTCCAGGAAGAAAATGCTGCATCTTGAATAACTATCACAATTTCTTTGTAAGATTTTGCTTTTGTTTTCTAACACCTCATTTCAGACCGAGTGACAACATAGACATTTATCAAATACTTGTATTTTCTTAAAAGCAAAAAAATTATCCTACAACCTGAAAATAAGTAGTAATGCAATCATGGTCTTTAGAAAATAGGCCACATTTTTTCAGAGATTTCAGAGAAAAGGCTAAAATTCTGCTCTGTCAAATATTCAGGTAAAAAGACAGAAGCTGGATCATTGATACACCTGCCTGGTTTTGTTAGTGTACTTCTTACAATTGTCCCTGGTTTTGCCTGAATTTGTTCACTAGGCTCAAAAACCCTGGGAGACCATGAAGCTTTCTGTTAAAGATGTAGGTCTTGAGCCCAAGCCAAATGTCAGCAGAGACCTTTTTATGGACTCCAGTAGGAAGTGTATCATGTCTCACTAGCATGAAAACCTAATGTATTGCCCAGCAAACCTGGAGCTCGGCTATTAGAAACCCTGAATGGAAAAATCACCAACTGGGCTTTGTTCTGTGCATAGAATAATAGTTCTGGATATGTGGCCTTTGTTATTAGTATGTTCACGAAAGACACCTGATTAGGTTAGGAGAGCTTTAAATAAGGCAGTAGTGATCATCTGGGAGAGCTCCATGCAGACTGGCTGCAGGTGAGGTCTCCTACAGTTACCAAGACTACAAGGAGCTTTAGTGGATGGAACAGTAGAAGCAAAAGCCGAAGTGCAGAGTTTAGTACCAAGGTGGGAGTTGGTGCCTTGGAGTAATCAACTTGGGTAAATGAGGCTATGTTCAAACATTTGGGGAAGCTCTTCTTCAGCATGCTCAGTGAGGCTGTCCTGGTGGCACTTGGGCCATGTAGGATGGACATTGGGCATGGAGCAGAAGAAGTCCACAAGCTTGGCACCATTGGATGCGAAGGGAGAAGAAAGAAAAGCACATGAGAATAGTTTAAAACACTATTTGTCATAAACACCCTTCATGTTCAGTCATGAAATGAGGCAGTAGATATGAGATGGGAAACTAGAAATGCTAATGCCATTTGTAAGGCATGAGAAAAATAAATACACTGCTATTTGACTGCAGCTAAACTTCAGCTCACATACATCTAATTAATTAACATGGCAGTTAATTAACAGGACAGTTTTGATCTGCCATAGCAAAGCTTTGAAATACAGTGGCTCCCTAAGTCATTTATTTCAGTCAAAATGAAAAGCAAATATTTTTTTATTGGCCCTTTTGCAGAGCTCCCTACTGCCCTAATGGCACCAGTGTGGCATCCCAGTCATCTGAATCCAGTCATAATTAATCTGAGATTACAAAAGGTAAATCAATTTTGATCTAGGTCAGGGAGCACAAAAGCTACCATGAGACACCCCCAGATAAGATAGGTCCCTGGTAAAGTGCAACCGGCTTCTCACAGCCTTCTGTTTGTTGGTTTGGATTATTTCCTGCTCAGAAATCAGAACAAGACTGAACAAATTAAAAACCAGACCAAGAAGACATTGAATTAGATTTTTTTATCTCTCAGCAATCATAGAATCATCATAGAATGGCCAGAGTTGGAAGGGACCTCAAAGATCATTGAGTTCCAACTCCCCTGCATGAGCAGGGACACATGCCACTAGACCAGGTTGCTCAGAGCCCCATCCAACCTGAGTTTGAATGCCCTCCACAACTGATCTGGGCAACCTGTTCCAGTGTCTCACTACCTTCACAGCCTTTCTTCATAGGAGAGGTGCTCCAGTCCTTGGATCATTTTCGTGGCCCTCCTCTGCACACGGTCCATCAACTCCACATCTTTCTTGTGATGGGGGCTCCAGAGCTGGACACATTGTCTAACTTGGGATCCTATACTTTAAAGGAAACACCACTAGTGTCGTCAAAACCCTTGGCTAGCCCAAATTCCCACTACCCTGCACAATTATGCTAGGGTGGACATGTGTTTGCAGCAGCCATTGAAGTACCCCTTCAGTGGTGAAGATATTTTCCTCTCTAGGAATGGTCTTGGGCAGATCTGGTCTCCTACAGACCTGGGAACTGGCACCCAGAGGAGGGGAGGAGATGCACATCACCATGGTATCTGTGAGGCATTGTAATTTAGAGACAGTTCTGGGGTAGGCCACAAAAAAAAGTGGTTTAAAAATACCTCTGCCCTTTCACGAGGTTTGTGTCACACCCGCCAGAAGCAGGGAACGGAAGCTCACCTTACATTTTAATCAGTCTTTCCCTCACTTAGTTTTAATCTGACCCTGAGTAATGCCCCCTAAGAAGATTAATTTAGAAGCAGATTACAGCATCTAATTTGCTAATGATGAGACATCATCCTCAGAATCATAATCTTCCACCAGGACTTAGTATATACATCAGGAAATAAGATAAAAATATCGTGCCCCCTCAACATTGTCTTACAGCTGGAGCACTCATCCCCAGCCCAGGCTCCAGTCGTACCTGGGGTGGGAAGGGCTGTGCCTCACCATACTGGACCACAGGAAATAAGCAGGAAAAGCCTGGATAAGGTTATGTTTGGATTGGAGACCTGCGGGGAGGAAAAAGATGGTTCATGTAGCTCATTGCTCCAAGGACAGAGGGCTCAAGTCAGGATGAAACTGTGGGTTGCAGGTGGCCCATGCAACTGGGAAACATGCCACAGAGAGACACGATTTCCTATGTGCAGATGAGAGAAAAAACACTCCCAGTTTACAACAAGAGGAAAGGACAGCAGGCTTCTCATCAGGTTTTGTGGTCAGGTGTGTGGGCAGGATTTTCTGGGGAAGGCAAAGAAGAATCACAGAACACCCAGAGGGAGTGAAAAAGGGGGGAGCCTGGACCACTTGTACCATGAGGAGAGCTTGTCCAACGGTCCAGAGTAAGGGAGGGAAGTGGCCACAAGGCCACTCATGTTTTGCTTAAGAAAGCTGCTTGGACAATAGACAAGATGTCAGAAAATATAGAGTATCCTCTGTATTCTCTGGTTATAAAATGGTATGTGATTAAAACCTGATCAATCTTAAATTCAGTGGAAGGATTGAAAGTTTTTCAGTTTCTAAAGCCAAAGGTGCCATAGTATCTTCAACTTTTATCCACAAGCAAAAGAAAATCTTTCAGGAAGAGCTCCAGACTAAGTAAACTGAGTCAGCACCTCAGAATTCATATTAAGTGCAGCAGAAAGGTCAGAAGTATTGCAAAAGCATTTGATAAGCAAAGAAATCTCGGTTCAAAACAAGGAGTGTTGCCAAAAGTCAAGCTGAGTCAAACCTGTAAAGGATATTAGAAGACACAGTGAAAGGTTCTCCAGCTGCATGAAAGAGAAACAGGTAAGAAAAAATCTGGAACAGTAAAGCAAAGATCAAGAACTAGCTTCCCAAAATTGCCTGGACCACACCCTGCACACCCATGCCACATGCAAAGACCAAATAAATTTGGGGAATTAGAGTGGCCTTTCCCATTTCACAGCAGAGATGGCCAGCACATGGGCCACAGACCTACCCTGGCTCCCTGCCAGTTCCCTCTCCCCCACCCCAGACACACAAGCAAGGAGGGCACATAGCTTTAAGCAGTGGCTGAAAATCTGAAAGAGGCAACTCCTACAGTCAAATACAGGAGCTCAAATAAGAAAATTGGATTTCCTGGATATCACTGAAGTCCATAGCTCCTAAGGTTGGGGAAGGGGTTTGTGAGGGCAATGTGGGCTATAGACTCAGGAACAGGGGAAGAGCTGCCCCTTGCACCTCCTCTCCAGGCTTTTTCTCGTCTATCACCAAGAGGGCAGGAGCTGTTGACAGCCCTGCAGGAACAGCCTCCTTTTTTTACCTTGGTTTCACTGGCCTCTCTGCTCCCTTTCTTTTCTCCTGAAACAACCTGCATGGACTTGCAGGTGTACCTACCTCATACCTGCTCCATTTTGGGGTCTGGGCACAGGGAGATGGGAGAAGGGGTTTTGCAGCATCCTGATCATTATAGAGGAGAGGGACACAAAGAGGTTTTCACTGTTTTTCAGTGAGCCATGATGACCATTTATTAAGCCAGAGGTTTGCACTAGGTGAACAGTGGGTTTAATCTAGTTCATAAAAACTGTGCTTTAACATGTGTAACAATTTGTTTTTTAACCATTTGTTTAAAGTAAATAGCCTTCCTAAGAAGAAAAGGTGTTGCATAGGTCTCTACAGAAATTAACACATGGCTTGGAACTGTATTGCACATAGATAAGAAAACTTGGCTGACTGATGTGAAAATAGGTAGCACAGTTTCTAATGTGAGGGAAGGTGTTATGTGGGGAACTTAACAGGAGATAACAAATATCAGCTATCCATACGTGCCATGAAAAAGGTCTCACAAAGATCTAGAATTTTGCTTTAACTCTATAGATGGAACTATAAATATTATATAGTATAATTTTGCTAAGTAACATACATTGTCCTTGTGCAATAACCAGTTACTTAAACTGAGGGAGAAAGACAAAAACAATATAAAACTTATTCTAGGTATACACTTGTAAATAAAAATGTCATTTCGTATAATAAACTTCAAGACTGCATTACTGAAATAAAAAAGAAGAAAAATAATCACACTTATATTTCACTAAAATAATAAATGTGGGTTGATATGGTATCTTTCATGCTCAGGACATTCCTCATGGGTTCACATCATGACACATGGATGTCTGATCAGTTGTCTGTAGCAAGTTTAGCTATAACACATTCACCTCTACTCACAGAGATATTTCAGTTTTACAATCTAATGGAAGAAATACAAAGTTAGGGAGTGTATCAGATTTAGAAATCTCTCAGCTCTTTTTTGCCTAAAGAAAGTCATGGATTCTTCAATGTTACTTTTTGTGAATTCCTTTTGAAGGAAGAAGGATGTTATGGAACAGAGTTTAAATGGAAATGGGCTTGAGGAAACAAGCCAGATGGGTTGGGGAAAAGTAAAAAATTCTCATCTATTGTAATTAATTGAGTTGGACTTGACTAGAAAGAACTGAATGAAATTTACATGTAATTGGTGGTAGCTGATAGCCATCTGCCTTAAGAGAAGGACATTCAGAAGGAAGTACTGAAGAATTTCCAGGAAGATTCAAGCACAACATTGCATACTTATATTTAAATCTCTCTCTGAGTTCACACAGCAGCATTCAAGGTGCGAAGAACTGGTCTAACCCACCAGAGATATCTAAGTATCCAGTGCTTCTTTCTCAAATAACTATAGGGTAACAAGGATCAATCGTGATCATCTGGCCTGGTGACTTCTGCAAATTACAAAACAAAACCACCATATATTGTTGAGTCAGTTCTTGTTTCAACTAGAGAATCCCTTTCAGAAAACAGTAAATCTTCTTTAAAAATAAAAACAAAAACCTAATGATTGGTTTCACCAGATTGTCTGGAAAGGTTTTCTAGTGGTTAATAACTTTCACCTTTAAAGATCTACACATTTCAAGACTCACCAAGCTGACCATTGGTGATGAATGTGAAAAGCCACGTTCAGCTTTTGCCAGTGCCACATATCCCAGTGGCCATGTACAAATTGCCAAAAGTTGCCCAGAATCAAGTCCAGTTAACAGCAAAGACCCAAAAAGAAAGACTCTCTGCAGACCTACCTTCTGTTGGTAGGTTTAAGTGACCTCTAAATGACAGCAAGGAACGTAATTTTATCTGCAGAACTGGGACAGTGAGGCACATGTCCCACACCAGCCACAGGCAAAGGGTGTCTGGAGCAGGTTCTGCTCAGTCTCTTCCATGGAAAGGCCTGCAATTAGACACCAAGGAGCGTGCAGCCCTGTGATGAGAGTGCAGCCCCTGGCGAGGAAGCTGGCTCAGGTCCTAAGCTCAAGGGTGCACCAAGTGCAGTTCCCACAACTGCTCAGAGATGTGCATGCCAAACCTTGCAGCTGCAGCTCTCATTTTACATATGGCGTGACACTGGGGCAAGAACTGGAAGGTGGTTTAGCTCCAAGGTCCTCTTGGCAGTAGCCCTGGAGATCCCCAGCAATCACTAAAATACATCACTAAGGCAGGAGAGCAAAAGGAAAGTATCGAACGCTTATGTACAGTAGCTTTAAAGAGCTCAGTTCCTCTTTAAGCTCCTAAAGGGGAGTCCAATAAAAGCCACAAGGAAATACATCTCCAGCACTGTCATTTTTTAAAGCAAGAAGCATCATGAACTTTCCCAGGATTAATCTGTGTTGTGTCTGTCTGCCTCTTGCTAATGCACACTTATGGGTGGTGTAAATGGCCCCGGCATTGCAAAGTCTCCAGTGCTCCCATGTCCCAGTGTGCTAACGTCAGGCAGAAGAAATAGTCCTTCCTTGCAAGGGTCTTGATAAAACTCCAGGGCTGCCATCACAGCCTGAGACCACAATGGCCTGTGGAGAGTGTTTGGACCCTTGTTCTGGGCCTCAGAAAAAGCTTGAGATTTGAAGCATTGTGAAGTTTCATTCTCAGTATGGACTTAGCCCCCCACTAATTCAATATTAAATTTGCCACAGACAATGTGCTTCTGGAGCAAACACTGTGTGCTTTTTGCCAAGCCAGCAGCGTAACATTGTGAAGAAAATAGAAATCTAACAAATAGTCTTTTCTCAACATGTGGCATAAAATCTATTTTCACACATGCAACAAAAATTATTAGAGCAATTAAATCAGGAACAACAAGGGAGAGGGCAGACATGGGCAGGGACAATGCAGAACACGTGCAGGAATCATAGGTGAGATGGGGTAGAAGGAGAGATACAGGGATCCTCTGGCCAACAGACCATATTGCCCTCCTGGACATGGCATTTAATCTTTTTCCTCCCTCAGGGGTGTGCATATAGCATACAAAATCTTTCTTCTGAATGTAAAAACAGAAAGAAGATAGAGGATTTGCTTTGAATTTAAAAAGGTCCCAACCCTACTGGTAAGAGTCAAGACTGAGTCACATCATGGAATTATTTTTTTTTCTGTGGTTTATCTGGAATTTTTTTTGATTGAAAATAGGAAATGGCTTTTTTCTTTCAAATACCACATTACAAAAAAGTTAAGTGAAGAAATTCGAAAATGGGAAAGTTCCTGTACAGCCTTCATTTGACTCCCTTTATACACATATTTTATAGCTTAGTCTCTACACTTTCTTTTCACCCCATGGGACTAATTAAATTCATTAAAGATACTGAAAAGACATATAATGAAGGAGACAGTGGTTTACAGGCAAAAAGGACAGGTTTATAGTTGAGGCAGCTGAATGTTTCTCAAGGGGACTGGAGACTGAGTCTACAAAGGATTTAAGCCTGGTGCATACTGACCTTGTCTGTCTCCTCTGGACCTGGTGTTTGTGGCATCTCAGGGTTCACCCAGAGCCTTGCAGAACATCTCAGTGCCCTGTGCCAGAGACAACACAGAGGCATCCATCCCAGGCAGGACCTCCTCTTTCTCCAGGAGCGGGCACTTCAGCTCCCTCCTCTCTGCTGATTCATTGCTGCCTCTGAGACACTGCATCCCCCCCTCTCCACTTTCCCTGAGGCTCACCCTGCCTTTTAAGTGTAAGACACATCTTGGACCTAAGGCTAGGCTTTTAGGACTAATCATTTTAGTATTAGAAACAGAGGTTCCAGGATCAAATCAGATGTAAAACACAGTCCTATTTTAAAAACACTGCCTCTGTGCCACTTCAGTGTGTGTCACCACAAAGTCCTCCAGCATGTCCAGGCTGTGGAGATGGGAAGTGAGCCTTCCCACGGCCATCCATGTCCAGTCCTCCCCTCTCCCTGCCCACCTCCTCTCACCTGAATAATTTCTCTATCTCCATCCTAGCTCTTATATTGCACTATTTTGTTTTATATGCTTATGCTGCAAATATAAACCTGATGACTTTAACATTATCATCCTCTTTTATTAGCAACCCTCTCTTGGATAAGGAGACATAACACACATTTTGAAACCATTATGAAGTTGCAATAGCATGCAGCATACAACTGTGAAACATATTAATTGGACAAGCCTTCTGTTAATCTGTGAACTCCAGTGTATTCTCAGTGAGACTCATAAGGACACAATACAGGTGCAGCATCAAGGTGTTTTGTCCACACTACCCAATCCCTGTTTCCACTTTAAAGATATTTACATCACAGCTGCCACAGTAAACTGAGAATTGAGGTAATTTATTTTTTTTTTAGGGAGAGGCACTGTGAAGTTGTATTCATTAGTATTCATTAATAATTTTCCATGAGGAAATCAGTAATTTCATGTTCGCTGCGGAGTCTGAAAGGTACACAGTAATTAAAATATGGACAGGTTTGCATAAGTATCTACCTTTCAAAGACTGAATGCGACGTGGGTTTTGCAGGAAAAATTATCTGATATCCTAATGACTATGTCGAGATGCATACTTGCAAGAAGACATGTTAAGACTGCCTGAGGCACCTTCTTTCAGTAATTTTATGTTCTGTATTTGATTACACAACTGCACCGTTCCTGTAACTTAGAAGTAGCGTTGAATGGATTCTAAACCACTTATTTCCGAGAAAAGAACATTTAGAGAGATTCAGGTGCCTAAATATAAGAAGAGCTGTCTAATGTCATTTTAGATGCTCTGAGAAGCCCGTCTGGCTTGCAGCTGCTGCTCCAGCAGGGCACAAATCCTGCCATAAATCCTGTGTCAAATCTGCCAACACATTTAGATGACTCCAACAACTGCCATCATCCCTGAAGGCATTGTGTTTAGGTACCTGAATTTCCCCATTTAAATTACATTTGAACACTGAAAACAGAGAGTCATCAGATAAACCCAGATATAACTTCAGCCAGGATTTCCTAGCCACTGTGTACGATTACTCTCATTTCTCTATTTCACTCATTCCTTCTTGGTTTTAGGTTTATTGCCTCTTGGGTTCTCTGGGCAATTTGGGCATAAAGGCTGACAAATTAGAAGCGGCTGCAGGAGCATAGTCTGAGGAAATACTTGTCTGCTTTCAGAAACTGGCAGACGTGGCATTTCCACTCAGCCCACTAATCCTGCAGCAGGGGGCTAAAGTTATAAGCATGCAAGTGCTGCCTCTTCTCACCCTGTCTCCTGGTTTATTCTGGTTTGGGGATTGAGGGTGTGCCAGAAATTCACCCCTGAGGTAGCCATGACTTGCAGCAACAGAGAAGGGAAAATGCTTCTGTGGCCTTAGGCCAGGAATGTGAACAGGCAAAAGAGATGACAGGACTATGCTAAGGTTACACAGGGTATCCATATTATTCCCATCAGGCAAATCCAGTCTGTGATGCTGTCTTTAACAGGGTGCGAAGAAGCCTGTGTGGGTACTGCAAGAATATTGCAAGCTCAAAAAAATGTGTTTCTTAGAAGATTTAAGGTCTCCTAATGAATTTCCTTAAGCTTATATGTGTTGCCAAATCCATTTAAACAGCATTTTCTAATTGCAGAAATAACCTTTGGCATGCCTTCTTTAGCTTCTTTGCAGATAGAAACCACACGAAACAATTTTCCTGCCTGATTTCAATGGAGTTAAGGACCCAGACATCTTTTTGCATTTGGCCTCCAAATCCTGTCGATATTAGAAATTGTTTAACATTGTTTCATGAAAGCAGTACACTTTCCTTGCTGTAGGTCATCTTACATTCAGAAAAGAGATTCAGGTCAGTCCAGGTCATATTATTTTGCCAATCAGTATAACCTGTACTAGCAAAAGGACTGTTTTACTGTGGGGTTATATCTGCAGTAGAGTTTTCAGCACTGTTTCCAAGTTAGGATAGGATTATTTTTTTTTACATCACTATCCGACATCCATGCAGGCAACAGGTTTTAAGTGCAGCTTAGAGCAAACAAGGCTAACTTTGTTCAGGTCAGTAAAGTGTTAATAGAATCAGTAGCAACAGGCATGAGAATTACACTTACCACTGCTAGACAACATAAAGCTGGTGAGACAGGCTGAGCTGCTCCAGATGCTCACCTGGAGCTACTCTGACTATCATTACCTTGTGAAAATCAATGTTACTTAAGGTCTCTCTGTGTGGATACCCCAATGGAGAGACACCCCACATTTCCAACCACTTTGTGAAATACAGATCAAATGTATCTTAGAGCAGGAAGTACCATGTTCTGACACTTCACTGCTTAAAAATTGTGTTGTCTATAAATACTCTCACATGCTGCAATTAAAATTATGTTTTCTTCCTGCCATATCCTGGTTGCCTTGTAAATTTAAACTATTCAAGTAGGGTCAATCTTTTGTTGTATTTTTTTCTTGCGCAGAGTGACTTTAAATTAAGCTGTTGCAATTACACCCCAGCATAAACCAAATTGCAGACAAGAATATCAGTGAAAACACGACAGACAATCCTTCTGTGTAGGAACTGTGATCTCCCCTTCTCTGTCTCAAAAGCACAGTGCATAGGCCAGCATATGCAGGCACCAAAGCTGCAAAATAAAAAAATGCTCAGTTCCAAACTAGTTCCGTTAAATTTTTTTGTGGTTTCCATGGTAATTATACACTTAACAAGGTAAGTTATAGTATGGAAAGTTGTGCTGCAGGTGAAAAAGGCATCTCAAAGTCAAAGAATACAGTGCCCAAAGACATAGGTGCAAAGATTTAATTTCCCTTTATTTCTTTGTTCCGTTATATGTTTTTAAGCTAGCTTTATAAGCTGTCCATTAAAAATATCAAACCCTGTCAGCTCCTTTTCCTTTGCCAGTCATTGTAGGGTTGCTGCTGGAGCTCAGAAAGTAGGAGGCAGGCTTAGGATCCCCATTGGCTTTGTTTCTACTCTGGGTGGCAAGAGGATGACCGGAGAAAAAGCTCTGCTCCCCTGGCTGCCCTCACAGGACCTCCTGTGACTTCTAAGAAACCTTGCTCTGCTGCGTGAAGCTCAGGTTATTCTGAGAAATGATATAAAAGATAATTCTTTATCTCTGCATCAGATAGTGTTATTTGTATATCTGTTATCTGGCATGTTTTCCCCTGTTGCTCAGTGTGGATCTTTCACAAAACAAAAAGAGAGATGCAAAAAGACTTTAAAGAAAGGAAAATATAAAGCCTCATAATTTAACAGAAGGTTTCAAAAGGAGGTGAGAAGTCAGCAAACTTAAAATCTTTTTGGTTTAATATCCCTACTGTTTTCATGAGGCAGGTCTTAAAATAACTGTAGGCTCGGTGACTTCTTTGTTCCAAGGTAAGAGCTTGGATTTGGTGACTCCCTGTAAATGGCATAAACCATTGTGCATGGTTGGAGCAGAATCATCTTTCTCTTCATGTAATCGTGAACTTTATGTGCCCTAGCCTCAATATTTACGGTATTTCACCATATGTTTTCTTATCACACCTCTACATCCTTTCTTTCAAGTCCCAAATTTTAAAGATCACAGCTATGTTTTCATAAGAAAATCTTGAAACCTGTAACCTCCAGGACATGCCTGACCACAGGGAAAAACACAGCCCTGTTAACAGTAAGTGACCTTTTTTCGGAGCCTTCAGAAGAGAATCAGCAAAAAGTGACAGCTGTCTTTTAGGGGCTAAATCTGTCCACGTACCATCTCTATTTTTTTTTTTTCTTTTCAGCCATCTCTCACTGAAGGAGAACTTGCATTTTGCTTTTTTATAACTGCTCTCCAACTGCATTTCTCATATCATAATTCTGCTTCACCTCCACCCTAAGCTCTTGGGAACAAGGATCACGTTATATCATATGCTTGCACTGCATCCAGCTTGAGGGCTAACACACAATTGCTGTGGAAAAACAGTGTTAGGAAGTTAGAGGAGAAGCTTACAGAAGAGCCTCTTTTTGTACTAAGGACATAGGGAAGCAAAATTTACAGTATCTATGTTAGCCCTTTAAGAATAAAAAGAAGAAAAAAAAAATCTGAGTTTGTTTGCATGAAGAATCAACACTGATCTAGAGCAAACTGCCTGTTAGAAACTGAGGATTTGACCTCAGTCTGACACACAGTGGAGAAATTTGCAACAGTAAGTCATTTGACTCTTATAACACACCATGCTGTGTTCACACAATCAGCCCAGATAAGAGGAAAGTGTCCCCAGTCTTATTTCTTCCCTCTAATTCATTCCTTTCATCTTATTTTTTGCAAACCTCTCTAGCACTCTTGCATATTCCATGCTAGATGAGCTCCTACCTTTAGCAAAACAGAAAAAAGGAGCTGCAAGAAACTGGGACTGGCCTGAAGATGCTGTTTCTATTACACTCATTTAGCCTTTCTAGGACCAAATGGAATATTCCAATGGTGATGTACTCCTTAATCTGCATTAATTTATTCATTCTGTGATTTGCATGGTAACAGCTGATGCATTGTAGTAATCCCTGACAAATAGATTTGGTTGGAGTACGCAAATTGGATCTGTAGCAGGAGAAAAGAAATCTCAAATCCAAGGAAAATAAAGGCCTAATTCCTGAGTATGCATTGACAGGATGAACCTGAGCTCAGATCAAAAATATTTCTCTGAATAAGCCACTTTTACAAGAACACAGAGCTTGCGACAGAAAAGAGGGAAGCAGCTGAGAAATGCTTTCAGAATGAAAAATTCAAGAATTAAAAAATTTCATAAATGGAAAATAAAACTTGTCTGCTCAACTGGTCCTAGGTCACATGCCCAAGTCCAGAACAGGTACAGAACTGTACTTCTTAAAACAGCTGGTCTCTAACCATCTCATATCCCCTCCTTCAGACTGTTGCCCATTTGAAAGAGGAGGAAAATTGAGAGCTGACTGAAACGAACTGTATGAAAATGTAAACCAAACAACATCTCTGCTGTTTTGTCATTGGAAACGTTCCTCTTCATTTGACTATTGCAACTGGTTTTGGCAAAGTACCTGTATAATTCATGTATTATTTTTCATATGAATAAAGCATAGAATTTCCTTAAACCCTCAGGAATAAGGCCTCTCAGATCCCATGAAACTAACCTAAAATAAGGAAACATGCTTAAAGTAATACATTTTGGATTATTTTTATTTGCCTTTTAGATCTGATCTGATCTTGTAGGTGAAATTGTTTCATGTTTTACACTTTAAAAAAGCTGGAGATGTTACAGATTCTTTATTCCAAGCATGTAAGTTTTTAAAAATGCATCAAAAATCATGAAACTTTAAATTAAAACATGAGACTTGGCAGCAGTGGCGAACAGTAATTCACTCTTCCAAGCACTTCCTCACCCTTTCAAATAGAAATTGCTAATCGTGAGAAAAAAATTCATAAACGCAAATTTGTAAAGCAGAGCTCCAGCCAGAAACATATAATTAGTTCTTCTCTTTTTTTTTTTTCTTTTTTTTTTTTTTTCCCCTTCACATCTAAACCAAATGTAACATTAATTTCACTCATCTATCTCCAGTTTCCCAGCACTGGCCAGAAAACTCATGTAGGGAACAATCCCAACTTAGCACGATAATGCCCTTGTTCAAATGTGTGTAAGTTCAGCAGCAGCAGATCACCTAGTTGTTTGCATACAAATTGATCCAAGTCTATCGACTTCCTTTTCTGTAGTTCTCTCCCATGTATTATGCAAACTTCAGCAGGCAGATATTATAATCAGCAGAATAGTCACCAAGCAGACACCTCCAATTTCCTTGTAGGCTCCCAAAGTCACATTCTGCTGCCATTCTGAACCTCGAGTGTTTTGTGGAGTCAGCATCTCAGTGTGGGTACAATTAACTGGGACAAAATGAACATGCTATGATAGCACAATGAACAACTGCTGCTTATCCTCATGTCCATGGTTGTTTATTCTGATTCTTTGCCATCTGCATCAGAGGAGAAATCGCAGGAGCTCTGCAAAGATTGGAAGGATTTTTAATAGACAAGCATCCTCTCATGGCCAATGCAATCCAGCCTTTCTAATGGAATGCAGCCTTGCGTTACAAAAATTTGGACTGCACCAAGTAGCATCTCTTTCTTGCCCACGTACTTCTAGACTTGCTGGCAATGTCAAAACTCAGAGTCTACCCACAGTTTTCACTGAAGAGTTTCATTCTGACAGAGCTTAGGAGTGGTGGTAGCTGAAGCTCCAGTGCCTTTGCCGCTGCACAGTGCCAGCATGGCGCTCACCAGTGACTTCCCAACCACACACTGTTTCAACAATTTCCTAGAGTAGCCAGGAGAATGGTAGGCTGGGGGAAGGAGGGTACAGTGCCACAAAGTCAAGGGCTGAGCACTCTGGAATCTGGTAAAGTTTCTTCCTGACTGCTGGTGTCAGCTGCTGGTCCTTCTCACTGGCACAGCAGAAAACTCCACCCCATCAGCTGATTCTGGTACCCACCCAGGGGAAGTCAAATCATCAGACCGACAGCCAGAGTTTTTGGCTGTCAGAAGTAAAACACCATCCAGTGGTTGCCCCTGTTCTTGCATGAATTCAACTGCTCTTTTATGGAGGTATTCTCCAGATGTTACTGGAACACCACTTCCCATGCCTCAGAGATGCTTTTCCTTATCTCCAGCTATAGGCCTTCTTGCCAAGGTGAGAAGCAGAGTTGAACACTCCCCTCCTTTCTGCTTAGAGAAACATCCTGGTAATGCTGCCATTTGCCAGGATTTGCAGGATTTGCCTGGAGGATGCTGGGAGTGTGTCTAGAAACACCTTGATTTTCTTTTAAATGTTGCAAAAGCTTCTGTGCTTTGAGATCTGTGCTCTGAGCACAACAGTAGCCTGAGTTTGGGAGGCTGCCCCATCTTCCAACAGCAACACTGTGCCTCCAGCTCAGGGACTGGCAGGGACAGGCAGGAGAGCCAGCAGCCCCCTGGACAGAGTGGCTGATCGCACTGACACACGGACAGCCACCGTAATATCTCACATCTCTCAGTAACAGAAGAATATTATGTTCTGTTTATGGATTTCAGTTGATGTATTATCTCAACACTCTGTTATGCAAAAGCAGGGATCTCAGGAAATGTTATTAACATAGCAACAAATGTACCCTTCATGCTGATTAAGTCAATGAAGATTCTTTTCCAATGATAGTTCTCCAGTCTAGAGTCCAATCCAAAACACACCAAAACACTCTATTCAGTTTTAATGGATACAAGCTAGATAACTTATCTTTTAAGACAAGCTGAAACACTTATCTTAAGGTTAGCCACACTGATCTGAAACTTCGAGCTTGATAAATCTGTCTGAAAATCTCTTAGACTCAGACTTTATTTTTAATCTAGATTTCTGATACTTCCTGGTATGTTCTGAGCAAAATACCAGCAAACCTACTTCTCTTCCCTCTCAATATGCTTCTGCCATTGGTAGTCAAAACTGCAAAGTGTAGAAATTAGAAAAATTCAGTGTGGGGACAGTGAGAGGTGAAATTATTCTGGGTATGTTCTGGTCAAGGGTTCAGATTTATTCCTTCATTTAATTTTCACAATCATTGACAAATTTGCAGAAACTAGTCCTCAAGAAAACCTGTCATCAAGAACAGTCGTATTCCATGTTCAAACAGTACTCTGAAATATTCTGTGTAAGCAAGTTAACTTCCAACAACCTGAGGATGTGTGACCCTTTTTCCAGTTTGGTTTTCACAGGACTGTATTTACTGCAAAACATTTTAGATTCTGATAACGATTTACATATTTTCTTTTGACTTCTGCTATATTTTGATAGCACAGATGGCAAAATGTTTTGCTGTAGATAAATGTAACTGTGGGTTTGTGACTTTACTAAGGATCATGAGTCAATAGGTCTCATGATACCTACAGTAGCTTGCTAGATAAAGTAATATACTGATGCTTATCTCTGCAGAAAAATTTAAGTCAGAAGAGCTTAGTAATGCTGACTGTCCCTCAGTTGTGCATTGCTTAAGCTTGTGCCAGGTCAGTGGAAAGCTAAATGAAAGTCCAGTCCAGCTGCCAATATCTGCAATTTGTTCCATATTCTCTGCCAACAAAATCCTTTCTGAAATGTCCCATGCTACTGTCTCACCAGACTAAATATTGTCTGCTAGCTTAATCCTAGAGAGAAGTAGAAAAGGAATGCAAAATTATGCTTTTAAGGAACATTCCCTTTTGATTTTCACTTTTTGAAGGCAAGATGTTAACTCTGGAAATCTGCAAAAATGAACTACTGAAGAACTGCAAATGTGCTTTGTTTTATGGATCAGTTGGAAGTGAATTATCTTTTAGCTGAGAGAGTCTGAAGGAAGCTGGAAGGAGGAGGTAGGGGCCATTAGGTAAACCTAAGCAGTTTATGCTACCTTAGGTTTATTTAGGCATGGATGGGATTAGCTGCTGGCTGATTAAAGGAGACTACAGAGAAGTAGGGAATGGGGAATGGTGTAGAGTAAAGGAGGAGGTGCTGCAGATCCAGCCATGCAGCAGGTGATTTGAGCAACATGTTGCTGTGACAAAAGGCTTGTACATTAGTAGTCCTGCAGTACTGCATGGAAGCCCTGGAAATGGAGTTGGGGCACTTGGCACCTCTTGGTCTTTGGGAATTGGAGCTGAGAGCCTCCTCCATGAGGCATGGAGGCACCTGGGCTCACCTAGCACATGAGCCAGCTATACCTCAGGGAGCAACCTTGGCTTCCTTGGGCTTTTCTAAACATGAGGGCTAGGGCCAAGAAAAGAGCCTGGGAAGACAGCAGAAGGCTGTAGAGTTGGTGACCTGTAGCTGTGTCACCTTAAATAACTCGAAGGCAACATATCCCTAAAAACATACATGTGCAGGGGTTACTCAGATCCCTCCTGTGTAATTGGTTCCCAAGGCTGCTGGCGTCCTGCAATATGGGGATTTGCATACTGCCTATTTTTTTCCACAATAACCTTCTCTCTAGTTATTATGCAAATCAGATACCCTGAAGCAAAGAGTACACAACTGCTGTTGTAGAGTTACAACTATTGTTACAGCTCAGGAAAAGAGCTGTCGCTGCATCTGATAGGGTAACCCCATTGCAGTCTGGAGGTAAAATTTGATTAAAGCATCCACAGCCAATTCAGAAGAAGGCCAGCTTGATGCCAAGCAGATCTGCAGAGCCAGAGGAGGGATTGTCCCACTTCTGCTGAACTTAACCTAAAACTACCAGGAAATTTGGCAGGAGTGCATCGCCAATCGAGCCATATATGAGTATTAAGGACAGAAAAAAGCAAGAAGCGTTATTTCTGAGCTGACCAGAAAGAAAACTATCTGGCTTTAAATGGAGTTTTTTTAATGAAATTTTACAGGTATTTGCTAGAAACTCCTTATGGTTGGTTCATTCTTGAAAATGGTGTTGTGTTGTTTACTTAAACTGTTGTATCTCGGCACTATGCAAAATGCTCAGACTGGAGAGCTGACAGGGATGTGCTGTGGTTTTCTTTTTCTGAAGTTGTCTCTTCTTAAAGAAATACAGTTGAAATATGTCAAAGGAGAGAAAAGTGTCTGGCAGCTGAGCTGTTGCACATTTTCTGGGTGCTCTGTTAGTGACTGTCAAAGAGAAATCACCTGTGAGCCAGGGGAAGTGGGCAGAGGGGAACTAGCAGCAGTTTCAGAAGGGAGAACTTCGGGCTTAGGAGGGCCCGAAAACAACCTTTTCTCTTGCGATTTCTTTGTGTTCTGCTTTCTACAGGCTGGCCTTGGGAAATTAAAGGGAGATAAAACTGGGCTGGATCAAAAAGATCCAACCAAAAAGATTTCTTTTGTCTAGAAATCCAGAGTAATTTTCCTCTTGAAGACCACATTTCAGTGCATTTCTGAGGAGCTTCAGAACCATTCTCCTTGTAAAAAAAAAAAGAGCACTGGTGGTGTTTAATATAAATGTGCAGGCTGGGTTTTGAGGAGTGTTTTGTTTCCCAAACACTAGATGGAGCTGGGTAGTTGAGGTTCGTTTCCAGCCTCCCGGCAGGCTGTGGGACGCGGAGGAGCCGAGGAGGGTGGAGGGGTTGGCAATGGTTCACCCTGCCACCTCCTGGAAGCTGGTCCCAGGGCTCCTGTAATAGGGTTTGCTTTTTTTATTAGTAACAATAGCCCTATACAGCAAAGCTAGCCTCATCCTGACATTACATGAAATAGGTCAGTATTTGGATAGACAGATTTATTGTGCAGTTTGCGTTTAGGCTTAACATTTAAAATAAATAGTTCTTTTCTTCCCTTGGGAGCTGATGAGCCAAACTCACTTCCAAACAACTGAAGACTTCTGTACTTTTTGACAAACACAGTTCTCCAATTAAGAACAGTAAATAGGATTATGCAGTCTGAAAAGGCTCTTTATCACTGGAAAGTTTGTATGTGGGAAGTGGGGGTCTCTCTTTAGAGTTCATTGAAATTCTTTTAAAATACAAACTAATGATTTTGTCACATCCAAAGTTCAGGGTTTGCAAAGGCAAAAGCTGCTTAAAGGCAGCCAGCCTTCTGAGGGAAGAGATCTGCATCTGTATGATTAATTCTGTGTAATATATACAGAATTAATATATATATATATTTTAATCAAAGTCTTTAAAATGCAATCTTTGCTTTAAGCTACACAAAAAAATCAGTCATATTTATTTTTCTTTCAGGCCAGTTTTTTAATTATGTGAGGCTGCTATAGATACTTATTTGTCTTTAAATCAAAGTGCAATAAATTACATAGGTCAGAAAAGGCCAAATAGTTTAGCACATCAGGAACTCAGTGTGACGGCTGTCTGCCAGCTTGCCTTAAATATAGTACAAACCCAGTGCAGAGGAGATAGAAAATAACCTGTTAGTAAGAGAAGTTTGATCCAAAACTCCAGCAATGAGTACCTGGGTGATGTTGTACAGCATGAGGACTTCCATCCTATATCACATGGCTGCAGATGTTCGTATTATGTATACAACATCTAATCTCTCTTGATTCTAGAACATCTGTGACATAGATTAATTATGCATTGTGTAAAGACAAAGCATGGTGATTTAATTAGTTTTCTGATTACTGATTTTCAGTTCCATTGACTCCCTCTCTTGTCCTTGTAATATGAAACAGGATTTACCAGTTTATTTTTCCACATTTTTTTCCTTCCCCTACAATCCAGCTTTCTTACCAGGGCATTTTTCCCTGTACTCTTCTCATTTGTGTCTCTTCCCTATTCCCCTTCCATTTCTGCTGTGTTTCTTTGAGATTAAGTGGCCAGAAATGTAAATATTAATCTGAGTGGAGAATACCATCTGTTTCCAGTTTGGTATCCTTGGCTTTTTTGCTTTCCAGATGCAGAATGATGGCATGAATTGCAATATGCAGAGAATACAGTGATGATGACATTGTAAGACAGACAAATCATGCCCTGGACTCGCTACAGTGTAATTTACACTGATATAGATTGCATGTATGCCCTCTCTATTGGCATCAGATGTATCTTTTTTATGTTTTCTTAAGAATTCCTTAACTCAAGTGGTATTTGTAATTTTGTAGTTTAGTTACCCTTTGGCGAGGTTTCTTTTATCCCCAGTTCTGTTTTTCTCCAGGGACAGATACACCCCTTAGACCCTGTTATTAGCTGGTTTGCAGCCTCCTATGCTTCTAATTTACAGCCAAAATTGGGCTGCTTGCTTCCACTTGTGAGGTGCCTCAGGTCTGCTGGGCATTGAGATGGCATGGTGATTCCTGTCTGTTCCTCACAGCTTGATACTGAGCTGGCTCCTCTGCTCTCCTGTTCCAAATTTCTCCTCTTATTCTTGTCGGGACCATCACTCTAGTCAAACAATGAGAAATAAAAAGTGAAAAAAATTTTTTTAAAAAATTTGAAATCCAGTCACTGTTTGATTTTGGTATTTATGTACTGCTCTTTGCCTTCTCCGTACTTCTGCACGAACAGGGAAGGATCTGATGAAAGATGCTCAGATCTAAGCATTTTTATGGCTCATCTCACGTGTGGGAATAGACAGATTTTCAGCGCTGAGCAAAGAACATGCATATGCTTTAAAGGAGATTGCGTTTTGCATTTTTGCCCTAAAAATTCCTCAACGTGGTAGTATTTGAAACGTGCTGTCTTTCTCAGATAAAGGAGAAGCCAGCCAGCCTCCGTAGGAGGGTGGTGCTCAGTGTGGAGCAAGGCACCTTGCAGCTGCAGTTGTTGGAAATAGTCTTTTATGGTCCTGGCTCGATGCCCCTGTTTTCTTGGTGCCCAAGGCAGTTTCACACATTTCCTAGGAATCCATCTGTGAAAGATAGAAATGCAGCAACAATGCTCAATGCACAAGCACCAGTGAAGACAGAGGAAGAGCCTTTACTCTCAATGGCTGAGCCCAGTAAGACACTAAGAAATTCATTCAGTTCAGTTGAGACATGCTGCAAAGCAAAAGGATGTTTAGGAAAAAAGTCTTTACAACACACATCTGTACTCACTAAAGTACCTCTGAACCAACACAGATTTGTAGGAAATTAAGGTTTTGAATGGAAGGTTAAAGAAAAAGTGGTGGCTGACTGCAGGACAGGTTTTTGCTTGTAGGTATCTGTTGGGATTAGGAAATTACAAAACTGGGTTTTGACACCATGAAAAGCCACTGCTACTCTCTTGGAAGGTGAATTTTCAATGAATATGTCCTCAGTGACTTTCAGTGAGGGCATTTAAATTTTACCTGAAGTCTTAGTGATAAAATATTTATTAACACCCTCAGGGACATAGGATCTTGCTATTTTAAATAGATAAAAAATGTGGCCTGTTTGCTTAGCACCCAGTACTTACTTTTATAGATGAAATATATCCTTTCATCTATAATTAATTTCTTTAGTGCCTTTCAGTTTAGAGAAGTGTCGTCTGCAGAATAACTGGATGTTTAGTGCAGCTGAGGGATTTTCATGGAAGCAGGGATTCAACTAATCCTGTACCAGAACAATTTGAAACTACATGTGTAGGCTATCTATGTTTGAAGGCCAGCCTTTTGCCTTTTTGCCTTTTTTCAACCTCAAAAGCCACTCAAGGTACACCTCTCTTTTCAATGGTATTGACTATTCATCAAGTATTTGGTGTATTCTAATAGATGCCTGCTGAGGCTAAGACCCCATGTAACAGGGTCAGTAGTTACATTGGGATTTTTTGCCATGTGCGACATGACACATCATCTGAAATCTACTGGCCTCTGCTCCCAAAGGAAAAATTTTGCTGAGAGGGGATTTCTGCATGAATCACCAAGGCTGTTACTGTAAACAATTCTGTAGTATGCCCTGTGGTGTGACCCTGCAAAGAGGTGCCTTCTGGTGCAGCTCAGAAAGGAGATGATGACACACAACTACTCAATCATTTCTTGTGGTGCTTTCCCAGCCCTGCTAACCAAAGCAAAGCAGAAGCCCTGGCCCTCTTGCCCTTGGGGCTCTGCAAGGACCTGGTGTTTTTCCTGCCCAATGACACAGGTGGGAGGTTTGCAACTGAGCAAAGGGATATCCCGCTGCAGAGCTGCCATCACCACCAGCCCTCCTTGGCTCTTCACTGCTTCCTGCATCAAGTTAAGCATGACTCTTAATGGAAAGAGATCACACAACTGAATAAGAGCTGAGAAGCAGCCCAAATGACTCAAAAGCAGGAGCTGAAAAACAAAACCAAACCAACCAAACCAAAAAATCAACCCCAAACTTTTTTGGCTGAAATAAACCTGTTGCAATGCACTTCTAGCTTCTGAGCTGAGTGGTGATGAACGCAAAGTGCCTCTTCCCAAGGTGGTACAGATACTGACTCAAACACAAAGTCAGGATGGTGTCTGAGGAATGATACCTGAGGTGAGCTAGGTGTACTTTCAAGTAGGATTCAAGAAGTATGTGAATTTTGTGCATGGACCAGATTTCTGAATAGGCTTTTCAAGACTTTTATAATCACATGAGCCCGAGGAAGCCTATTTTATAGACAGAGAGCCAGATTCTCATTTGGGCTGCAGGTGGCCAAGATAGACCTTGGTTATTTTAATGCAATTCAGTGAAGTGTCTCAGTGGAAACAGAGCCTAGCTGTACAACTCATATATATCAACTGGAAAAGCCTACCCTTGTTGATACAAGGATCATCGTCATCTCACAGCCCAGAGGCCCAACTGCATCCTGGGCTGCATCAAAAGAAGCGTGGGCAGCAGGGCCAGGGAGATGATTCTACCCCTCTACTCTGCTCTGGTGAGACCCCACCTGGAGTACTGTGTACAGCTCTGGAGCCCTCAGCACAGAAAAGATACAGACCTATTGGAGGTGGTCCAGAGAAGCACCACAAAGATGATCAAAAGGCTGAAGCAGCTCTGCTATGAAGACAGGCTGAGAGAGTTAGGGCTGTTCAGCCTGGAGAAGAGAAGGCTCCAGGGAGACCTTATAGCAGCCTTCTAGTACCTGAAGGGGCCTACAGGGCAGCTGGCGAGGGGCTTTTCACCAGAGAGGGTAGTGATAGAACAAGGGGTAATGGTTTTAAACTGAAAGATGGGAAATTTAGGTTAGACATCAGGAAGATATTCTTCACCATAAGGGTAGTAAGGTGCTGGAATAGGTTGTCTAGGGACGTTATGGAAGCCCCCTCCTTGGAGGTGTTTAAGGCCAGGTTGGATGAGGCCTTGTGCAGCCTGGTCTAGTGGGAGGTGTCCCTGCTCATGGCAGGGAGGTTGGAACCTGAGGATCTTTAAGGTCCCTTCCAACCTTAACCATTCTATGATTCTATGATCTATAAAAATCAAGTTTCCATAACCGAGAAAATTTTAAGGCCAGAAACAAATGGAGACAGAGGAGTACCTAAGGGGGTAGTCTCACCCTTGCTACTGTTTAAAATCTGAGTAATGTTGACACAGAGGCACATCAGGAGACTGACATTGTCAGGACACACTCAAAATCCACAAAGAATCTGCTTAATCTATTTTAATTAAACCAAAAGCCCATCTGTAAGGGGCATTTTCTGATACAGCGAGAAGCTTTGTGCATGCAGCAGATCAGCTAGGGTCTTCTGGCCTGTTGTTGGACAAAAGCTTTTACCCAGTGACCAGCATGAAAACATGACTGAGACTTCAGAGCCATAAGAAGTGGTATTAATGTTGGTGAGCAGGGTGCATATTAATCTTGCTTCACATCAAAGGGTCTTGGTTTGATATTTGCTACTTGACCATGAAGATCCAGGAATGAGCAGAACATTCAAGATTATTAACTCCAGTGAACCCTGAAATGAGAAGATATTACCTAGTTTACAATCTCTTTCTGAGACGGTAGTGTGGCTTTCCCTTATAACTCTTTCCTTCTCTTCTCGAATTTACTTTTTTCCTTTTTTGCCCCTTCAGTTTACTCTCATTTAAGCAATTCCATTGTGCTAGTAATTAAAACTGTTCTTGACAAAGGTATTTCCTTGTCAATGTGGTATTATTGATTGGAAATCTGTCTGCATTCATTTTTTATACTTGCTACCACAGGATTCTTTCGAGCAGAAGCAATAAAGCCATTAACATTATCACCTGGACTTCCTAAAATATCTGCTTGTCTCCCAGTTCAAAAATCTCTTTGTCCTCTAGGGAAGGAGAAGGGAGGAGTTTCTTTCTTCTCATTTGTGTTTTTAATGGGCTAGAAAACCCAATGAATTTATTACAGTTACAATGCTTTTAGGATTTCACAGAATTATGCCTAATGCTACAAAGGACAAAGTTGATTTAAATTAGAGCTGTATGACTGGGTTTTGTATGTGTTCCAGACCAGGAATGCATGCAGGTACAAAGCCTCCATATTAAAACACTTTAAATTCAAAGTTAATTGGACTGTGAGGAGGAATTTCGGACTCTAGCTTATTGCATGGATTCCCTGAGCTTGTTTGTGTGTTCTTAGTACGTGTGTTCCTGGCTATTATCACAGAGAGATCTGCCAATGAAGTCAGAGCAGGATGCCAACCTAACAGCTAACACTGTCATTAACTTGAGCATTTGCTGAGATTTCTTTGTTGACAAACATGTTTGTTAGAACACATATCAGGCAGAGACATCCTCTGAGGGAAGCAAGAACAAGGAAATTAAGACATTTTGCTTGACATGCAAATTATCATCTTCGCTCTAACTAGCTTCTGAAAAAGATACACTCTATAAAAATGACACACTCAAGCAAATATGCAGTGGCCCCATTTTACTTTCAGGCAACTGCTGTTCCTTTTTTTCACAGTATTTAAGGTAAAATCCCTCCTTTCCCAACTATATTATTCTGGATTCTCTTGAAACAGAGAAGTTTTCTCTCCACGGCTGAAGTTTCCATCTTATTCACCTTTCTTCTCTCAGGCTGTAATTGAATCTGTAGGGGTGTACTTCTTACAGTACCATAATCCGGTGTCATGGAAACTTTGGAATCAGCCAAAAGGAAAGCAATTCAGAGACTGGCAGTCATTACAAAGAAAGAGGGATATTTTCTGAAAATAAAAATCTTGAAATCTGGGACTCAGATGAAAATATAGAAACAAGTCTCTTTTAAGGAATGCCCAGCAAATATACATGTTCATATACTGGCATCTTCACCCCGAGTTTTACACTGATGGGCACCTCGACTGAGTGCTACCAGTGTTGGTAAAAGTGCCCCCCATGAACTGAACTTTTGTATTATTTAACACTAAGCAGCCAGGCCTATTCAGGGTTAACAAAAGTTAGTCTGAAAAATCTTTTTTTGGGGCTAAATTCTTCATTACTCAAAAAAAAAAAAAAAAAAAGTGGAAGGTGAATTTCTAAAGTAAATCTATACCTTTTATGAAATGGAGCTTTAATAAAAATGCCACACACGTGTATAAAAGCTATTGTTTCACAAAGAAAGTGATTTGATTTGCATTAATACAATGGATGAGACTACGGCAGAAGAAAGGAGTTACAAATCAATGACTATGCTTTTCAACAAATTGAATCTTCCATGGCAGCACTTTTCATACATACATATTAGGTGTAGAGACTTCAATATCAAGAAACAAAACTAAACACAGACAAGGAAAAATCCTATACCCTTGCACTATAATCTTAGTATTACATCGTTGCAATTGAATCACCCAAATAAAACAACAAATGTGTCCCTGTAAGAGTAAGAATAAGGAACACCAATTACAAATATGAAATTCATATGAAAGAAACATATTTTGTCATTAATATAGTCACTGAAAGCTAGTGTGTCAAAGCTAGTTTTTCTGCAAGACTTATTTGCATAGAATAAAATTTCCACTAAGGCCTTTTCTAGCAAAAAAAAAAAAAAAAAAAGCATTCTCAGGTCTCTGTGTCCTGGAGACAGCTGGACTCAACAGCACAATGCAGAAGTAGATCTTAACGCAGGGTTTCAGGTGCTGAACCCAAGGCAACTTAGCAAAAAGTGTTGAGCCAATGTTTCACTGCAGTAGCACGGCACGGGAATACAATTCAAACTTATTCTGGAAATGGCCTCATTTCCACCATTACCAGCACACTGCACCTCTGAAGTGGTACCTTAGCCTAATAGCTGAGGACTGTCAAGTCAAAGTGGGTTTGTGGTCCTTTTGTTCTTTATTATAGCCTTCAAGCAGCAACAGCACCACAGTGATCCCCGATTGCTGTCTGATCAGCCCCATGAGATATGGCATGAATCACCTCAACTCACCTCACTCCAGTGGTGTGGAGAGGTTCTGGAAAAGGGAGAGGAACAGCAGCTGCAGTTCCAAGCTTTCCTTATCCTCCTGCATTTCCCAAGCTCTCTATGGGCATCCCTCAGCCAAAGCAGAGACATCAGGATAAAACACTGTAGACATTTCCAAATTCATATTTTTAAAGAAGAAAAAATATGGAAAAAAAACCCAACTGTGGAATCCTCCATCATTTCCATTCAAAATGATTAGTGAAGGGAAAAACTAAATTTTTGTTTTCTTGCTTGGCCTTAAGCAAAGGTTTTGCATTTAGTAATTAGAAGGGCATTGCAAATGGATGGAAGGCAAATCTGAACCCTTTGGTAGTGCCAAATACAGGCTATGGGAAAGCTTAGATCTATGCTTGTGGTTTCAATTTTAGAAAAGCCTTATTTTGCTTGCGAGTAAAATGAAAAGGCCAGTTATTCAAACTGGTATCCCACAGGCACTCTTATGAAAATGTAGCTAGTCCAGCAGATGAGCAGAAGTTTACCTGATAATCATTTAGCAAGAGCAGAGCCAACCCTGTCCAAACAAGGGACACAGGCTCCTAGCTGGGAGTAAGGAGCACTTTGGGGATCTGGAAAGCATCCCTAGATGCAAGAGCTCACTGCCACAACATTCAGATTGTGACCTGTGGCCAAGATTTTTTGATCCCATCCTTCCCTTAGTTTTCTAGATATGAGTTTTAACCGCATCTCAGTGGGAACAGCAGGTTTACGTGATACTTCTGGCAAGAGATATCACTCTGAAATTCCAGCTCACACTTGGGTGCTTCCACTTACAGTGTGTCTTTGGTGATGATTTGACCAAAGTCCACTGCAAGCAAGAAACAGGCACTGAAGTGTTTTTTTTCTACTTGTAACTCTTTGAAATGACTGTGGCATGTTATTGGGGCCACCCCAATGTCAGCATCTCTTTTGCTTTTGGCATTTTAAACACTGAAGTCTAATTTTCACAGCCAAAGCTTATTATCAGATGCATCTGATAGAAGGTAGCCATCAATCATTTAGTGATACTCACATATCAAGCACTGGAGTGGCTAAGTGGAATCAACTCTCCAATGCTTAGTTGTGAATGTAACATTTATGCCTGCAATTTGTTTACCTGCAGATTCTGTGCAGAAGGTGGATTCTGGGCCTCGAAGGTCTGGCATTCAGCTTGTTCCCTTCCTAGTTTTTTCTTCTCTCAACTTGCTTTTTTCCTATTTCCTGTTCCGGCTTATGAGTGTTTTCATAAGGGCAAACCGGCTTTGCAAGCTTTGCTCAAGTTAGTAATTTCTGTGCAATGTCCCATTTATTTCAGTATTACTTGCAAGTGCAAGGCTTTGCTGGTGTGGGCTCCTTTTCAACAGAAGAGAAGGTACCAGCCAGCACTAATCTTTTTCTAGCATGTGACAAGACCCAAGCACTGTCAGGAAGAATGTGTTTACTTTGGAATATGAAAAACAACAAAATGACATGAATAGGCATGAGGCATTCATGAGACAGCAGCAGGCAGTTTATTTTATTGTTTATGTTCCTCTTTCAAAACAGAAAGATGATGTCCAGGAGAAACAAAACCATGATGCCAAATGCTCTCTGAGGAAGTCGTACTTTACTGATGCTATGGTCAGCATGAAGGGTGATCTGCTATAGTAATGGCCTATGTTTTTTTCCCACTGATGTTTTATTATAAGCATTCATATAAAAGATTAAAAACATCTGTAGATAAATTGTTAATAAAATAAGGGGTTTTCTCTCTTACCTACACTCTTAAAATTATTCTCTTTTTCCACTAAAGTCACGGTAGTGTGCTTTAGATTTTTGATGTGGATTGAATACAAATATTTTCCCCAAATTGATACAGCTGCATCACAGATATATGTTCGGTGTTGTTACCTTACTTGTCAGTGGATTCACAGATTCTTTTTAATTCCTTGTCTGCTGTGGCACCACACACATCCTCTCTTGCTTCCCTGGTAAGAAAACCAGGGCCTTAGGGCTCCTAAGGATGGTCCCTGTCCTATGGAACCTGGGCTGATTTTCTTGTCCCCATGTGCTGGCTCAAAGTCACTCTACGCTACTGTGGAGAGTTTCTGCCAGAACAATGTCACACTAGCAATGCATTTGAAAGTAATTGTATCTGCCAAGGGAAAGTTCTGCAATACACAAAGTAAGAGGACTTTATTTAATAAACTTTCTCTAATTACTCTCCATGGTCAAAACTTAGTTACAGATGCTGATAAGTCTTGAATTGTTCCTGCAGTCCATATGCAAACAAAACTAACTGTTCTCTGGTGAGGATGGAATTACTCAATGCAAATAAACTTCACATGAGCAACTAATTCCAGTTTAAATTAAGAAGGCCACAAAGATGATCCAAGGGTTGGAGCACGTCTCCTATGAAGGCAGGCTGAGAGACCTGGGATTGTTCAGCCTGGAAAAGAGAAGATTCTGTGGAGACCTTACAGCAACCTTCCAGTACCTGAAGGGGGCCTACAGGAAAGCTGGGGAGGGACTTTTTACAAGGGCTTGTAGTGATAGGACAATGGGGAATGGTTTCAAATTGAAGGAGGGTAGATTTAGTTTAGATATTAGGAAGAAATTATTTAGTGTGAGGGTGGTGAGACATTGCCCTGGGTTGCCCAGAGGAGTTGTGGATGCCCCATCCCTGGAAGTGTTGAAGGCCAGGTTGGATGGCACTCTGAGCAACCTTATCTAGTGGGAGGTGTCCCTGCCTATGCAGGGGGATTGTAACTAGATGATTTTAAGGTCCCTTCCAACACAAACCCTTCTGTGATTCTATGATACTAAGAAAAATTTATTCACTGAAAAGGTTGTCAGGCACTGGAACAGGCTGCCCAGGAAAGTGGTGGAGTCACCACCCCCTGGAGGTATTTAAAAGATGTGTAGATGTGGTGCTCAGGGGCATATTTTAGTGGTAGACTTCACAGTGCCAGGTTAACAGTTGGACTTGATGATCTTAGAGGTCTTTTCCAACCAAAACAATTCTGTGATTCTGTGAGACTAAATTGATCCCTGCAAAGCTCTGCACTGCCATGGGTATACCTCAGCCATGACTGCAAGCCAGTGCCTACCCCAATCTTAAACTCCTTTCTAGGTCAGTCTCACCTCTGTACCTGGCAAGATCATGGGGCGGATCCTCCTGGAAAATCTGCTAAGCCACATGGAAAAGAAGGAGGTGATTGGTGACAGCCAATGTGTCTTCACTAAATCATGCCTGACCAATTTGGTGGCCTTCTACGTCAAGGCTACAGAGATGTTGGATAATGGCAGAGCAACTGACATCATCTACCAGGATTTGTGCAAGGCATTTGACACTGTCCCACATGACATTCTGGTCTCCAAACTGACAAGGCATGGATTTGACAGATGGACCACTCAGTGGATAAGTAATTGGGTGGCTGGCCACACCCAGAGAGTTGTGGTAAATGGCTCAGTATCCAAGGGAAGGCAAATGATGAGTGGCATTCCTCAGGGGTCAGTATTGGGACCAGAGCTGTTCAACATCTTTGTTGGAGATATGGACAGCAGGATTGAGTGTACCCTCAGCAAGTTTGCTGATGATACCAAGCTGTGTGGTGTTGTTGACAATCTAGAAAGAAGGGATGCCTTCCAGAGGGACCGTGATAGGCTTGAGAGGTGGGCCCATGCCAACCTCATGAAGTTCAACAAGGCCAAGTGCAAGGTCCTGCACCTGGGTCGGTGCAACCCCAGGCACAAATACAGGCTGGGGGGAGAATGGCTAGAGAGCAGTCCTGAGGAAAAGGACTTAGGGGTCGTAGTAGATGAGAAGCTCGACATGAGGCACCAGTGTGCGCTCACAGCCCAGAGGGCCAACCACATCCTGGGCTGCATCAAAAGAAGTGTGGCCAGCAGGGCCAGGGAAAGGATTCTGCCCCTCTACTCTGCTCTGGTGAGACCGCACCTGGAATACTGTGTACAGCTCTGGAGCCCTCAGCACAAGAAAGATATAGACCTATTGGAGGTGGTCCAGAGAAGGGCCACAAAGATGACCAAAGGGCTGGAGCAGCTCTGCTACGAAGACAGGCTGAGAGAGTTGGGGCTGTTCAGCCTGGAGAAGAGAAGGATCAAGGGAGACTTTGTAGCACCTCTTTGACCACCTGTAACCGGTCCCAAAGAATAACTAGCTGCCAACTTTCCTTGGACTTTATGCTATCTGTGGTAATTTTGTGTTATATAGGATAATAGTTTCAGGTAAGCTGTGTTGGAGGCTGAAGGGTTGCTGGGGACACTGGTGCAGGATGGATTTGTTTGTATTCTGTGTATACTTGAAGCAATGGCTGAGAAATAAGTGATGAGTAACAAACCAGCTACTCAAGTCAGCCTCTCTGGATGTATCCACCTAATTTTAAATAATGCAGGATGGAAAAAAATAGTTATTCACCAATTACAGTTTCCAAGTGAGTCTCTCTGGTGTATCTGCTTTTTTACATACTCTGTAAATCATTTGGGGTTTGTTAGGCAGTATTATTTTTACTAAAACAATATTTTGCATTCCACAGCTTCCCATTTCCTGTAAAGGAAAATTATCTTAAAATATATAGCTAAGCCACAGGCAGACAGGAGCAAGCTAATGCATAGACTGGTTCCACCCATATAAGCCAGAATTTAAAGAAAACAACAGCAAACAAATAAAAAGTCACAAAGGTCAAGTTAAAGGGGACAGCCTCCCTTCTCAAACTTTGGTATTATTTTCATTACCAAGAGTCAGAAAGCACAAGACCATACTCTGTGTAGGCTTTTGAGCTCACTCCTCGACAGAGGTAGCCTTTTATTCCTTCCACAGGCTTTCTGACTCTGGAATAATTTCTCCTGGAAAAGTGGTGTCTGGCACAAGGATGCAGGGCTGAGGGAAGCTGCAAATTGCAGAGTAGCAGATAGTGGCTCTAGGGAACCAATGCACAGGGATATAGGACTGACCTGGTCTGTCCAGCTTTGAATAATCTTTACGAATGGATGCTCCCCTGCTTCACCTCAGCTTTCACAGTGGGGTGGCTTTGCCTTTTCATTTTAAAACTGTTGCCCCTTGTCCTGTCACTACAGACCCTCGTAAAAAGGGTTTGGATGGGTTGTGGTTGGATAGGTTGGATGGAGCTTTGAGCAACCTGATCTAGTGGGAGGCGTCCCTGACCATGGCAGGGGAGTTGGAACTAGATAATCTTTGATGGTCCCTTCCAACCCAAACCATTCTGTGATTCTGTGTAGGATGAAGGACAAAGGCCACTCTGACAGTGAAGCTAGCAGAAATGGCCTTTATCATCCTGACTGTGCTGGAAGACTCCTACCTCCCAGCAGGACAGATACCTAGTGAAAGAAAAAAAAAAAAGAAAAAGAAAAAAAAGAAAAAAAAAGTGTTAAAAATCTTATCTAAAATCAAAGAAAATACTGCCTCTATAAGACAGCTTCCAAAAAAACTACATCAACCCATGGAGGAACTAGGCTGGTAAAGTGTCAAAGCCCTTGAAGTTCCCTTCTTGCTGGGAGCCAGGTTGACTCCCAGTGCACTCAGCAGAAGTTGAAGGACACACATCATGTGGTGGTAGCATCTCTGAGCCTTTCCCTGCCTCACCGGGAGCGGCGTCAAAGTCAGTGAGTCACACTTGTCACCAGCTCCTGCAGACAGCCAGTTCCTGCTGCCACATGAGCTGCATCTGAGAAATCACTTCTGACTTCTGCTGGTGCTTGGGGTTATTAGTGTTGAATTGAAGGTCCTTAAAGGACTGGGACTAGAGTACCTCAAATATCTCCTCCCTGTCTGTGATAACTGAGCTCATCATCACTGTGGTGGGTGCCACTGTTAACCAGGAGGGTGATATTCTCAGTGCTGGAGTATAGGCAAGGAAAAGTCATATTAGAGAACCTGAGAGGCAAGAAGAAAAAAAGAAAAATCTGAGAACAGGCATATCGCAGAGCACAAGATTCTGTTTCTGTCTCAAGCCTTTGACTTTGTTGCCTCTTCTGCCTTCGCTGATTACAGGATCAGCCTCTTGATTTTTCTGACATTTAGACATTGTTTTCTTTGTGGCTTCTAACACATGGTTTCCATTAATTTGTCACACCAAGCATCTCAGAAATCTTTTTTAATGTCAGCTACAATTCCTACTTTGCTGGCAATTCTCATCTGGGTTTCCTTACTCACTGCTTTTGCCCATTGATGGCAAGATGGGTACTCCAGGATGAGAAGAATATACAGTGTCTCTACTCCTTCTCTTGCATATTAATTTGAGGGTGGTCTCTCCAGTTGGAAACAACGTTTTTCTCATAACAAGATAAGCATGTAGCATTATGTTTTCAGGAAACAGTGAGTGCAACAAAAAAGCTTCCATATTAATTGAACATATAGACTGGTAGACTCTGAGGTCTCCAAGCCCTTTGGTGTGATGATAGTCACCTCTGCAACTGTTGCACTAGGACTGCAGGTTGCATGAGAGGTGAGGGGAATGACTGAATCCTCTGAAAATGAAAATGAGTGGTCCTACAACTCTGTTTATCCACTGTCCTCCAAAGTCAACAGGGGCTCTGCAAAATCATCTGGCTTTGGATCAGGCCCCTGCTACCTTTCTGCTGGGTGTAAGAAACAAGAAGGGCCAAGTGGCTGCACAAAACCTATCACTCATGGCAGGGGTCTACATATGAGAAGCAGAGCTGCACACAAATATGTATGTGTGTGTGTGACAGAAGTGTTCTGCTATGGGAAGTTAGCTTAAACTGGCTTTTTTTAACAGAATTAAAACCAGAAGGTTTTTCCAACTTCAAATATTTATACAAACAGGAGTACTGTACTATATCAATCAAACACTGGCAGACTGAAGTTGCGTTGAAATCTATGTACCTGATCTCTCAGAGAGCTCTGTGAGCAGCTTGGAGCTCATTTATGTTAAAAAAAACCAAAACAAAAAAACACAAAAAAACCCCAACCAAAATAAACCCAAACCCTACCCCAAATGACAATACCAAAGCTTGTTAGTTCTCTGTTTACACTTTGTGAACTTAAGTTACCAGCACAGCAGGAGAGGATGTATATTTTAGATAATACAATCTGGTTTCTGTCTTTTTTATTTTTAGATTTTAATCCTATCAGTCTCTTAGACAAGCAACTGAGTATCAGGTTTAACTATTGTTGTATAGAGGGAAAAATCGCAGCTTATCTTATAAAAACAGTAGGTTTGAGTATAAAAAAAGTTAAACCTAATAATTTCACTTGGAAACTGAGTCACATTTCTCAAACTCTTCTTTCAGTTTGTGAACCTGGCAGTGATAAAATAAAAGGAAATGGATTTGCTGAACTTTTGATTTGTTGCCTGCCTTTTTGTCACTCGTGGACAGAAATAGACTCTGAGAACTGCCTTTTGCAGGCACTATTTCTCAGCGATTTTCATAACATTTCAAGTTAAACATCCACTTTCCCCCTGCCTGCCCTGTAAACACCAATCTGAGAGTCAAGCCAGACCCTCTGCTCCTTCTGTGTGGTTGCAGAGCCCTGTTCCATGCCCAGAGCAGCTCCAGGGACAGCGGGATCTTCTGGGAGTATCTGTGCTGCATGAACAGGCCACCTTCATTTTCAGCCTCACATGCTGCTGCCTCCCCTCATCCTCCTGCTCTCCAAAATGACATTTTGAGCTAATAAACTACTTCTGGTCCAGTAAGAAAACTTCAGGGCATTCGAAGATGCATTAGCCACAGATGAGGTAGCTGGGCCATGGGACTGGAGTTGCAAACTCCAGGTTAGGGGTGGATTTTTTGCAAGGATCTGACCACTCTTAGCAAGCAGAGTAGCTTGACCAGAGTTCATGGAACTAGTTACCTGTGGAAACGCACTGGTACCATATGGCAGTAATCATGGCCTGAAACCCCCTGGTATCAAACATGAGGGTAATAAGGAATTGGTGAAGTGCTGTCTTCAACTGGGACAATCCTCAATGTTCCCAGGGGAAGGTGTACCCCTACATGAAGCTAAGGCTCCCTCTGCACCCTTCAATCCATCCTGCTGTCCCAAGAGAATTGGCAGGTCCCCAAGATGACCTTACCCAGTTGTGCCTGCTGTGCAGGAGCTGGCTGTAGCCAAGCAGTTTCCCTCTCTGTTGCTTCCACATCTGTTGTGCTAACACTGCCTGCACTGCGTGAGGAAGGACAACTTGGTTAAAGAAGCGTAGTGTCACACTGTCTGTGCAGGTCAGGATATTATGCAAGTTAATTTCCACAAAAGCAAACGAAACCAGGACACAACAGGAGCCAAGTGCCTGGTTAAAATAAATAGGAATTTTTCCTGAGTAAGGTTTGTAGCTTAGGCCTTTAACACAAAGCAAGTCAAGAAAAATACATTTGACTCAGCACTAGGCTAACTATTTTAAAAGCTTTGAACAACACCTCTGATGTGTCTGACCTTGAAGAAATCTGTCATTTATGAAGCCATCAGCCAAAAAGGTTTGAATTCCTACTGAAGCTCTCTTTGTAGAGTGGTTTCCTAGGAAATTTATAGCAGTGGTAGCAAAAGCAGCAAAAGCAATTCAGATAAGCAGATAAGCAGATCCAGACCTGCGTTTTTCAGTGGATGTAAAATGTAGAGCCAGAGATAGAACAGAAATTTTCAGTTTTACCTAAAGGATGGTACTTAGTATTTGATAACATACCATTAATGCACTTTTAATTTCTGAGGAACAATTGATAACTTGTAACTGTGGTTTATAACTGCCACAGCAGCTTTTACCAATGGGCATCAACTTGCCAGGAAAACATACTAGACATCTGGGTGCTGTGTCGTCTCTCCCTCTGCCAGTGCATTCCTCTAGTAGGTTTTGTCCCCCCTTCCACAGCGATGTAGGCTGCTGCTCTCCCTCCTGGCCACCGAAGCCACCCACGCTCCTCCACCTGTCCCAAGGCAGGGTTCAGGATTCTTTGTTCCTGCTTCTTGCTCCTCAACCAACCTTGCTACAGCTCAGTTAATAAAAACCCTGATACAGCATCTTTCATAGTAAACCTTTCAAAATGGTGTTAAACACATCTCTGTGTGTAAAAGAGCAAAGAAATCTTTGGGGTTGGTTCCACCACCACAGCAATTTTGGAAAAAGTATTTGCAAACACTGGCAAGATCCCCCTCATTGGTTTCTTTAACTGTACTCATTACTAGTAATTTATTTATTCCTGTTAGGCCTGCACAAGTGTGTCAAGCTTTGGCAATGCCTTCAAAACCACGGGAAGTTTTCTGAAGGTCTACTTGGCCCCTGCCTTGCTCCTCTTCCTCCCACGAGTGCTCCTGCACACCAGCACCAGTGCTGCCTGATAGACCAGTAGGCACTGCAGGAAGCCCTTGGGGAGGCTGGATTCATAGTTATTCTGGAACTTCTGGACACTTCAGATAACCTCACCACAAGTCCGAGCTGACTTTTGCTTGGGTGGTGGCAATGCTCTGCCACCCCCATTGCCCGGCTGTTTTCAGCCCTGTTAGTTAATCTGCAGGGTGATTTGCTATCTTTGCTTTGTTTAGCATAAGGAGCACTACAGATAAAAGGACAGGAGGAAGGTTCTTTCACAGAGATAGATTATTACAGCCCTGTGACAAAAGTCTGAAGACTTTTGAAGACTTCTCTTGAGGTCTCAGATGTCATCCTAGGAACACACTGACCTATTCATTTCAAGATATGCTGCCAAAGAAAATAACTACCTGATGTTTTTCCTTGTATGGTGCTGTAAATGCTTCATATTCATGTTTCCATAGTTTCATATTTTCCTGTAACCATATATACTTATACCTCCTTAGCAATAACAAATATAGTACTTGTCACATCCACAGCTACAGGGCCTCAAAGCACTGTCCAAGACTGAGGTTTTGGTTCACCTTCAAATCCTATAGGTATAAGGTCTTCACATGGTGTTCTTTAGTTTATTACGTCAAATGTGAGGTAAGAGGCAGAGGCACTGACTGGAAGCTGGAAACACAAATATCTGTGTGCTCCATTCCTGTTTTTGCATTTAAACACCTCTTGGTTCCAGCAGAATTTTAGACACCCCTACATCATCTCTCTCTGCAAAGCCTGAATGCGGCAGCTTGCCTTCAATGTGGCAGTGTGTGGGGCTTGGAGACTGCCATCTCCAAGGGAAGCCTATCTCTTGCCCTGTAACAGGGGAGCAAAGGTTCTCCTCTTCAGTATCCTTGATTCTTTTAATGCCAGCTTTTGTGCACATGGCTCCCAATGGTTGCCATGGCCTCTCCTCCAACTGCAGCAGGGTCCAAGGGCCAGCACATCCCTGATGCTGTGCTCAAGGAGGTGCCCAAAGTCAGCCAGCACACATCTTATTGCAGATATGCCCAAGGCACAAGATGGAGAAAGACAGGAGAAATGCCTGAGATACAGGTAGGTTGAAATCCAGAAACAGAGTAGGGTTAAAAGAGGAGGAGAGAAAGAGAGATGAATCATTAAATAAACAGCAGCACACTGTTCCTCTTTTCATACCCCACTTATGAAAGAACGTGATTTTCTGATGAGAGACCATGGGACAGACCAGAGCCTAGCCAACAAGTGACTTACATAATAACCTTACACTAAAGGATGTGATGCCAAAACACCTTGTAACAAGGATACTAGAGAACAGTTTGAATTACATATTCCAAACTTCCTGAGGTTGTTTATACCTTACTTCAGACTGATTAAAAATTTTTTCTTACATGTGGACTCGTGTGAAATACCTTTTAGCTAGTGCTAAAAGATCTGGATGTACAACACAGCACACACGTTCTGGGCTGGGGACAGAGGAATTGCTTAGGTACCCCAAGAAAAAAAGTAGTCACATAATTACAAGATATGGGGTTTATTCTAAAGGCTTTCCTTCTATAAATTAACAGCTCAAACAGGAGATTAGCTGTTGTTTTTAGAGTAATTTTATGGTGTAGATGTTATTCTGCAGCTTTTTCTTTCTCAAATGTTAGAAGGGCTTTGGCGATCGATGAAGAGCTGTGAAACATCACATGAAAATCATTAGTCTGACCAGAAAGAGGGCCAGATTAACTTCTGCACCTCAGGTGTATGCCCATGCAAACCCCATTGACAATGGCACAAATCTCAAGAGTTACAACTGTTAATCAGAACCAAAGTCATTACAGAAACTAGGTACTAATGAATGGCTTGTTTGGTGAGCCATATGAAAAAAGATGGTGTTTTCAGTACAGATCCTAGAAGACAGATGTCCACATTTCAGAAACTACTTCCAAACTGGCACTACTTGGCACTCTCAGAAGGGAGAAAAAAAAGATTTAAAAGAACACTCTTCAACTAAAAACATAGTTGCTTCTGAACTATATTTACCCACTATGGCCTGTGAGGTTTTGAAGAAAAGACTCAGTTCTGCAGTTGTGTTGTTGATAGTGGCAGTCTCTAGACCTCAGATGTACTTTAATGCCTCTCACCAGAATTTATAAAAGCCAAAACAACACAGAACTATTTATAGTTCATCTTCTAAGGAATGTTGTGCCCCTTTACCCGACCATCTCCTCCACTTGTTTCCAGCTGTTCTGATTTACAGAAATCCCCAAAGTTGCCAGGTGAGGACCCTAGTACAAAGGATTTAGAATTTTTACTGCAAGCTCAGGCTTAAACACTTCTCATGGTCCTTTGCATAGCTCAGAAATTGGAGAAGTCTCCACACCCAAAGGGGAATCCTACAGAGCTGCAGGCTTGGCACATATGCAGAGTGAAGGAAACCCCAGTTCTGCCCTACTTTCCTCTGTACAAGGAGATACGTACCTGTATCGCTTCCCCAGAAGACTGTCTTAGCCTTGCTTCTGCAGTCTCTCCCCTTTAAGTGGTCTCAGTTTGCACATTACATTTGAACACTAATTACTCCAGAAGGAGCAAAACAGTGCAGTGATTAGGGCACCCAGGTGGGCGCTGGGACACGTGGGACCATCAGTGCTAAGAAATATTTAATCTTTGTATGCAAATTGTAACAGCTTCAGCGAGAGAGACTCTGCACCTGCCAGCCCCACTCCACCCAGATCCTGCTCAAGCAGGCTGCAGGAAAACAAGGCTTGGAGCAGATGGCGGACTTGAACTTGCATCTCCCAAACCATAAGCATGTGCTTTAGTCAATTTGCATGTTCAGCCCAATTAGTGAATAGAGCCAGATCTGCCAAAGCCACATTTTTTCTTGCGCTAAACAACTGATCAAAACAAAATAAAACATCTCACCTAAGCTCACCAGTTGGTCTTGCTGCTGATCATGACCCCACAGGCAGAGCCAATGTTTCACAAGTCGCTTCATTCAGCTGTCAGTGTGCATCCTTTAGACACCAGCAGGAAATAATAAAGCACGAAACTGGAGACAGGAAATTGTTTAATGACAGAAATTGGCAAAGACAGGTGTAATCCTCCAGCTACTTTTAACTCATTTTAGGAAATAAGCAGGTATCATTTTGACAGCATGCCTTTAACAAACAAAGGTAGAGATTCCCATGGTGAGATACAGTTTTCCTAGAGGACCCAGTCCTCATTCTGTTGGTAAATAGAGAGTGCTAGCTTTATCAGAGTTGGGATGGCAGTTCTTTTGCGAGAAAAGCGCATTTTAAATTCAGCTTTCAGTGCCTTTTAATGTTATTGTTAAATGTTGGCTACGGTGTGATACAAATTGAAAGAAGTCTATTAGTATCCACCGTTGATTTCACAGCTGCTGTATAAACACCAGCTTTGCCTCTGATATTGCCCTTTGCTTACCTACGGCTGCTCCTTTGTTGTAAACTTTGAACCACATTTAACTTTAGTTCATTTAGTCTCTCTTACCTCCCCTACTTGTAGACTTGTCACTGCTCTTTTCCTGCCTCTTCTCATTTGCCTAAAACACACAGTTTTGCTTCTCAGTTCTCCATTCCTCATCAATTTATTTTCCAAGAAGAAAAAGTGAAAATAATTATACATCTAAAACCCCAGGAAGTACCAAATTTAAACCAGGGAGATGATTTGTGTCCTGGGAAGAGTTTGAGGTCATATTCCTCTACTGCTCCTCATTGGGACCAAGATCCCTGCAGTCTCCGTGACAGCTTCCACGCACACAGAGAGGGTAGCTGAAGGAAAAAAAGGACAAACACCACTCCTCTCCAGCTGGGCCTTCACATACACAGACAAATCCTGCAAGGAAATGACAAGGAGCAGCTAAAGGAAATGGACTTCAGAGATATGGATCGCTCATCACTGCCTCCCTAGGAATGGATGAGATGAAAGAGGAAGTGCCAAATCCAAACCAGACCCTGCACATACACCTGCGTCTGTTTATACACAGCCATTGGAACCTGCAGAAGATGAAAAGCAGATGAACAACTCAACTTGATGAGGGAATATGGGTATTTACGTTATTACATGCTAATGACTGCATGTAAGCCAGAGCGTAAACCTGGCCTTTGTGAAAATGGGGGAGATAAATAAAAGTTCATCATCATTTCCTTGCAGTTATGCTTTATGGATATGAATAATTGAGACTGAAGGCAGTGCCTGGATCTCCTGTTGAGTATAGCCCTTGAACCTTGAACTTTCTTTCAGTTTTTTTCAAATTACTGCTAATTATTAAAGCTCTTGCAGACAAACTCTAGTACTGTTTAGCAACAGCTCCTGGGATTCTCATTTTTAAGAAGTTAGTAGCAAATTGGAAAAGGCAAGAGGAAGGGATATTTTTTTCCCTGCCAAAGCAAGTAACTGTGCACATAATACTACTTAATCAGCTGAACACTGGTGGTTTTCCAAGAGAATGAATTTCTGGAGAAGGAGCCCTCAAATATTCTGTGAACTCTGTAGGACTTCTGTGCTGGCACAAGAGATGAACTGGTTTTCTGCTGTACCAGATTGCTTTGTCATGTCTTTATGATGCGTGAAGTCCAAGCTGCTGAAGTCACAGTTTCCTCACTTTCATTTGTGCACAGTGAATTGTTTGCTCCCATCATTGTAAATAAACATCATCCTGTGAAGCAAGCACAACCTGGAAGTCCATCAAGTGGAACTGAAAGAACCCAGGGTGTTCTGCCATGGTTTTGAATCATGCCTTGTAGGATCAGCCTATGTTTTTGGTTGTTTGGGTTTTTTTGGTACAGCAATGCTTCAGGTTTTTTCCCCCGGCACCATCATTATTTTGCCCTCTAGACATCTATCAGAGCTAATAAGGTCAGCCAGTGAGGACCATGTTCCACACTAAGTAATCTAGACAGACTCTGAGTCAAAATCCTTCTACATCAGCAGAAAGCTTTCCAGACTTGTACCAGAAGATGAATAGGGATGAACTTTGGCTAACTCTTTGGTAATATATTGGAGGCTGAGATGGTAATGGACCTTCATTTACAAAGGATTGAAGAATCATGAATTCAGGATCTGGAGATGGTATCGGGTGGCTGGAGCATATTGTCCATTCACTGTTTTGATAATAGTGGTTCTCTGCTTTTTCTTTCTGCTCTCCAATGGGCAGCTCTTACATCAAAATGCTTATTTTTTAAAGAGATAATCTAGCTGTGTCAGTCCAGGAACTCATGCTTACGTGTACGTCCCTTCAAAATCTGTAGGTTTTAAACACAAGACCGAGCTGTGATTCAAGGTATTGAAGTGGGCATGGAGCAAAGTACTGCTGTGAGCACTGAGCAAAGCATCTGTGTCCTCCAGAGCAATGTTCAGGCAAATGAGTCACAGCACCTGCAGGGAGGGAAGGAGTCAAACTGATTTTCCAAAGTACTGACCACTGACATATCATGGGGTCGATGTGGCCTTAAGGGAGAGGAAAGACAAGAAAGGACAATGGTATTGCTAGTTTGCGACTTCCATAATGACATCTTTGCAGAAGTAAGAGGGAGGGAAGCGGGAAAGGCAAGTATTTATCGGTTGCCTCTTTCTGGTTGTTGCACGCTAAAGGACTTTTCTGCCAATTTCTTTGCAAAAAAAAGCTGAGCTTGCTGAAGCCTAAGCTGGGGATGGGGTTACACTGGGACAGAACACTTTGGCGACAGGGCACAGACAAGCCCAGACACTGCACAGGTAGTTCCTGTTCCTCCTGCTCCCCTTGAACCTAGCATCCTTTGCTTTCATTACTTCAACCAAAACAATAATTTCATTTTCACTCAAAGTTTTCTCTGCAGAGAGAAACTGTGTCACTTTTGAGCAGATGTATAGCTGTACATCTATGTATTTAAGATACTTATTCTACAGAATTACTGACAATTAGGGTCTCATGCAAAGGTTGATAAGCTGAAACCACTTGTCTAGATTTGAGACAAAATCTCAACCCATCCTTTTGATGTAGTCATGTTAACATAATGAAAAGTTTGAAAGATTTATAACTTCTGCAATAAACTAATATTATTTTTTGCTTTGAAGTATTACCACTTGTGTCCAGACTTTGAGCACTTCCAATCACAGAACTACTAAAGCCAGAAGAATTCAGATGGTAAGCAAAAATGGTATGCCTTAAAGATGGGCCTGCTCTACTAAAAATATTTGAATCTCAGCGTAGCTTGTGGTCACATAAAATAGATAATAATTTATTTTAATTGGTATTGTTAAAATGTTTAATATAAATGGGTTAGGGTTTTTTTCTAAATTAAACCACCTTTCATCTTGTTCTTTTCAGATTCATTAAAAAAAATAAAGACTTCCAAACATTCCCAAGACTTTCTGGTAGGCATTTTAGTGAAAGAAAAAAAAATAAGCAAAAAGTTTACTTTCATTTCATGAAAGATGCTGTAAGGGTTGTGCCCCTTACCACAGAAAATATGCCTCCCATAAAACTGTTTCACCATATAAGGGAGACTAAAGGGACGTTGCTCCTGCACGGTCGGCACCTGTGGCACAGGAACCAGACTTCTCAGGGAGGGGGACCTGCTTCCCTGGGGGCGGTCTGTTCTGAGACTCAAGATTGGCTGGGCCAGAGTTGGCACGCAGATGGTCAATGCATTGTGGCACCTGAGACTGTGAGCTGGGTCACCCTAACCCAGATGGAAGTCCCCGGATGGTAGTGGGGGGGCTTCTGCCACTGTTGAGTGAGAGCGGAGATCACTGGTAGCCTAAGGGCACACCACTCTGCTGCTGGATCCTTGTGGAACCCAAGGGCTGAAATCCTACTACTCTTTTAAGAGCAGAGAGCTGAGACCCCTGCCTACTCCCAAAGTAGGTATGAGGAGAGCCAAGCCAAGCCGAGAGGAGCAGAGGATATCTTTCAAAGCACCAGGTGACCAATATTTGGAGTGCCTGACCATTTGAAGAGAGAAGAAGGTATGGTTATATATGTATAAATATAAACGATCCAATCTCATGACATCACATCAAGTTCAGCAACGTAAGAGTATAATAAAATCATTATTTATCAGTATTTTCAGCTGCTGTCTTGAGTGATGTAAAGCACACCTAGAAATAAAAAACTTGAAGCCAGAACCAAAAAATCCTCTGAGCCATAAAAGACCCTCCTCCAGTGCAGGGCAGGAGCTGCTTTTATGGTTTTTTGAAGTTCTCCTGGTGATTTACTCAAGGCTAAATCCTCAGTTGTCCTGCTAGGTGGTCCAGAATTGTCAAACTTTTGGACTTAGCAGTCTTGGCCAGATCTTTGCTCAATGCTCCTGTGTGAATGAGAAAGGAGGTGGTTTGCCCTAGACAATGGTGTCAAGGTTTGATCCTTGCTAGGACTGAAGGATATGTGATATGATGACATGTACCCTGTCCATAGAACTGTACTGGGGTTCTTTTACCTCCTTCGTTAGCAGCCAATCCAGTGCCACCTCCACTTCTTGGAGGGGTCTCCTGGGCCAGAGCTGCTGTTTCCCCTAACACCACAAGTCAGACAGGTCTCAGCAGTAGGGCTAGCACTATGCTTGTGGCTGGGGGACCACAGCAGGAACCTGGGGACAGCATGGCAGATGAGCTGCTGGGGTGAGACACATAGTGTTGGAGTGAGAATACAGGGAGGGAGGTTTACCATGACCTACATCACTACCATTCAGCAAGGCCATGGTGGGGCTCAGCCCCCTCCTTTGCATTGCTCCTGGGACATAAAGGTGAGGGGCTCATGGGCAGGCAGCAGGCGGGCAGGCAGGCAGGCATGTGCCTGCACACAAGCTCCACTGTATTCTCACTCACACGTGTGAGCCCTTGCACCAGCAATGCCCTTGGGACAGAAGGCTGTCCCCAGCTCCCAGACCTGACTATCACAGGGCAGAACAGGGAAAAAAAAAGTATCTGTCATGGCCTGGCAAGGGGAGCTCTCTTGACCCTATGGTCTGCTGGTATTTTCTCTGGAAGCTGCCCAGGAGAAGAAATCCTGGTAAATACCTTTTAGAAGTCACAAAGCAACTTCTAACAGCTGTTCCTATGAAAGATCCTATGAAAGTGGCATAGTCTCGGTCTCAGCACAAGACGTCATTACACATGAGATGTGAAGGGGGGTCCTTTTCAGGAGTGACAGGGTAAAAGTGGATTTCAACAGGGGAAAAAAACCCAGAAGTTTGCTTTTTACGTTCTCCATAGTGAACACAGCATTTTCAGGAGAAAATTTGAATACCAAAATATTCAAGCCAAAAAATAAAGTTTTTAATTTTTGCCAGCTCAGGACAGGTTTGGGCTGCTCAGTTTTTGACTGTAAAGAAACATATATTCGCAACATTTTTTTCTTCTTCTTTTACAGAATGCTGACATTTTCAAATGCATTTTCTCTCAAAACGCAGTTTCTCTTGAACATTTTCAACAACACTTTTTTCATGGCATTTGATTCTGAGGGTTTCTCACTGCCAAGGGAACAGCCGAGAATCCAGGGAGGAGCTGTGGAAACACGTTGGCTAGCTATGTAGATTCTCAGGAATGGCTTGGAGCAGTGCTGGACCCCTTCGGCCCTGCCTTTGGCAGCAGCTGATATCATCCAAGTCTGAAGCAGGACAGGGATTCAACAGAGCTCCCAGACCACTTCTTAGGGGAGGAAGCTAAAAAGAATAGGAAGGAAAAAGAGCCAAGTCAAATGCACCTTTGAACAAATCATGCGGTCTTCACAAGATAGCAGAAAAAAGTAGAATATGCCATGCACCAACATTGCCTCACTACCCGTGCCAAGGCTTTATCCAGCAGTCTTGAAGCCAGGAAGAGTATCTCCTGACCAGCCCACAGCTGTAACAGAGCGTGGACAGTCATTCTTGGGTGTCTGCAGCCAGAGGCAGGGGTGCAGACCTCCCTGTTGACACATTAGGCTGTACCTGGGATTGGTATAGGGGGTTCTCTGTCTATTCTTGCTTTTGCATACCAAAAAGTTAAGCACAGGCAGCTCTGATCGAACCCTGGAGGATTTGGCAGTGGCATCCCTTCTGCTCTGCTCAGTCCAGTCTCCCTGGGCCATTCAATGGGGAGGCACAGCTCAGAAAATCATGAGAAGGTCTCAGGACAAAAAGGGAAAAATGCATTTAACTAAATTCACGTGCATTTTCTTTCTGGGTAGAAAATTATACCATTTTTTGTAGCTACTGGCATATTTCCTCAAGCAGGCCAGTCCACCTCCACTAACTTCCAGCCAGAGGAACCCTCATTTCATACACAGAGCATGACAGTATTGTACTGACATAATTGAAACTGCCTCAGACAGCCACCAGCAATTACGCTGAAAGTAATTTAAATATGTTGATGAAATCTCACTCCCCTGCTCATCCAGTTGATCAGACTAGAAATGATGGCTAACAGGTTTCTGAGCTCCTTTAGCAAACAGTGTGGAAATATAAGTCTTGGTTTGGTGCATGCCCAGAGTGTTGAACTAATAACACTTGTCTCACATGTCCGCAGCTGCAAAACCTGATATTTACACAAGGATTCACAGAGATGAGAAAATACTGCTTTTTTTCTAGATGACAGGCTCTCGTTCAAATGGGAAGTAATTTGGGAAAACCCTCTGGTCTGTGTCATACAGCATGCCAGGTTAAATGATGACAGTAGACTCTCTTTTATGATTAAAGATTGACTGTAAAGCATTGACATCGTTCCCACATCAATATAACAGCATTTTTACCTACCAAAGCACCCATCATTTTGCATGGGAAATAGATTGTAAGCAAAGCAAAACTCTACCTTTAGAAGCAATCGATCAACAAGCTCACAAATGCACTTGGTATAAGTACAAATGCACCCAAATACATTTGCTGCTGGGACCCACTTTTTTGCAGAGCTGTTGCTGGTAGTGCACACATGCTTGGCTTACCTTTGACAAGGTGGTTCCAATTTCAAAGCTTAAAGCTGCCTTTAAATAGGCATTTCTAAGACTCAGGCATCAGCTGGCACATGCTACTGCTGGCAACACAAAGGCTGTTGTCTCAGGCACTCAGAAGTAATAAGCAGAAGATGTCTTTTATGAGGTCCATCAGTAGAACTCAGAAACACAGCCCAGTTTTTAGGTACCCAAGATCTACTTCAAGTCCTGTCGTGAGTTAATTATATTTTTATTTTTTTTTTAGCTATATAATCTGGTCTAATAAATCACAACCCCTTCTTAGAAAGCTTGCATCACTTTTATGGAGAAATGCTAAAGCAGGTGATGCTCCTGCTGGTGGAGCACAGGAGTGCTAAAGGCAGGGTGGTTATGGCAATATCTGTCAGATTGCTGAAGGATTTGGAATGGCTTACACACTCAAACCAACCCTTGAACCTGAATGCCTTCTGAGGGTTAGAGTTTGGGGTCAGGCTACATACATTAGAGTAGTCCCAGCTCTTTGGATTTTTAATACCATGAAAGCACATGAATCTGGTGCTCAGCTCAGGGGTGTTTCTGGCTCTTCATCTGATATCAGCACAACTCTAAAGCAACAAAAGAATTAATGCAAAAGAGATGGACACAATCTCATCTGATTTTGGGATATCTAAGGTTTCACTGCTCACCATATTTAAAAGCATATTTTATTCTAAATCCCTCCTTCTCTGCACTAGAGGTAAGTTTACTGAGGCAAAAGGCGGAGTGTCCTTCAGTGCCACCAGGGACTGCAGCTGCCAAGCAAAGTTTCCAGCTTTGGAGAATTTGGGCTGTGTGCTGTAACACAAAATGGGTAACTGTCACCCAGAAAAATCCCAAGCAACTTCCCTCACTTCCTTGCAGCTGTTTCAGTTTTCCCTTTGGTAAGAGAAGACTTGAATACAAATTTCATTCTTAAAAAGGAGTGTCTACTGCAGGTCTCATCCTATGGAAAACTATGGTTATCATAACAGGTTCAAAGTTCTTCCAAACAAAACATTTGGAGCTGATGGATGCTGTATGTATTTCTTTACCTCTCGTTGCCATAAAGGCTCCAGCTGCTCTGCCTCTGCAGTGGCAGCACATCTGTGCTGGTGTGGAAACAAAAACAGAAAAGGGATGAGGAAAATAACTATTTAACAGATTTTTGTCTGATGCTTCCACCTTGTGGCCAAGTCGGAAAAGAATAGTTGGCTCTTTGTTTCAGTAAACGTATCAGCAAACATAAGGAAATATTTGAACTTTTAAAGGTGTCCCAGATAATTTCCTCCAGTTATACAGATGGAGATGAACCTGGGTTGGAAGTTAGGTGAAGGTTTCCCTTTGAAAGGCATTGAACATCAGTGCCAGCAGAGGAAAGAGCTGGTGCCTCCTCCACCACCGTCTTTGTTTTGGCCTTGGGAGAGCTTGCTGTGCTGAGGGGTGTAGGACTGACATGAGGCCAGGTGGACAACAAGCCCAAAGTTGCTGAACCCTGCCCTTGGCCTTGTTGTAGACATCGGTGCCTGGACTCCCGTGATGTATGGACTCTCTTTCATGCTCTAACAGTGGGGATAAAGTGATGGGATGCAGCTGTTTTGCTGACAGTTGCAAGGGCACCATGTCTCAGGTTCCCAGAGCCTCCCGAAGCATCTCGAGGTGGCTGGATGACTTGCTTCTGGCTGATGGACCTGCTGCTCTTCTTTTACACCTCTCAGCAATCCAGAAGCTTAGCCAAAAGTCTGTTTACCTGCATAAGCTGAAGTCTCCTGCTCAGGACACACGTGGAAAGCCATTCATTGCTTTTCCTTTCCCATCCTGGCCAGGAGCCAGTCCCTCCTTGCTGCTCTGGGCACACTGCTGCTCTCCCACTAGCTCCTCTCTCCTGGGCAGATTGCCTCTGCCGCATGCCAGTGAGCTCCCTTGGGACATTTCCAACCAAATACTTGCAGGGGCCTTGAGACAAGCAGCGAGATGACGAGAGGGACTCCTGAGGGACAGTCAGGCTGGGATTTCCAGTGCAGGTGGGGTTTAGGCTTGTTGCCTGAAATGGATCAACTTCAGCAAGAGGGACATTCACCATCCATGCTCCCCAGCATGGACACACAGGCTCACAGGCACACACAGCCATACCCTACACATAAGAGGCTGCATTCCTGCTCTGCAAAGGGGAAGAAGAGGATGGAGAACTGAATCGAGGTCTGTATGCAGCTGCAGCCTCTTGTTTGGAGAGGGATTTGGTACCACCACCCTTTACTGTGCATAGCAGGAATAACAAAACCATCAGTCCTCATGTCTCACACAGCTGCTGAACTTCCAGAAGAGCAGGTGTGCACCAAGCAGGACAGACCTAAGGACACAAGTGCTGCCATGACTCTCTTCCAAACCTCTAGGGTGGCATGAAGCATTGCACTGTTGTAGGATAAAGACACAAAGGAGAGGGAACCTGCTCTGACTTTTGTCTATGGCAAGGGCCCAGGCTGCTGCGCCCTGTGTGAAGCAAGGAGAGGTTTTGCTTTGAAAGGAAGTAGTAATGGAGAGGGAGATGTTAGATGGAGAGTTCCTCTCAAAGCATGCTTTAACAAAAGGGACCCCTCCGTGGTCAGAAGGCTGTTAACCTGTCTGTTCACAGGGCTTTCCTGCTGCAGCCTTGCCTGGCTCCTGCTGGCAAACCAGAACAGGCTGCAGTGCAGGGAAGTGCAGCTGACAAGTTTAAGTCTGTTTGGAGGTTGAAATCTTACAGTTCTTCTCAAATTCGCGTTCAGTTATACACACTGTGTAAAATTAATTACTGTGGGAGCACAGAACTATAGGACAAACCATGGCCATTTCAAGGTGGGGTCATCCAATCTTCTGTGATCATCAAGAGCTTTAGGCTAAAGACTGATACAAGCCACTTTTAGTCCCTTGTTAAAAGCAGCCCTTTATTGTGCACCTGTGCTAGAAGCAGCAGAAGATGTATTGCAGACACGAGGCACAGCATGTCCCTTTTCATCCTGTGTCCCTCCTTTCCTCTCCTCAGTGTATGTAACTCCCCTGGCACACACAGTGCCAGGGCCAAGAAGGGTTTCATCTCATGTGGGGAGCCCAGTGCCAGCCTGGGCAGATGACCAGGCAGCAGTTGCTGGAGCACCACACCTGCCATGTTTTGAGGGACAGCATGGCTCCCCACAGGTGCCACTCGCTATTCAGGTCAATTGCCGCAGGCACTTCCCCACTGTGCCCACTGGAAGGGCTCAGAGCTGGTCATTGCTTTGCAGAGCACTCAATTAACCAGAAACTTTTTTAGGGGAAAAAAACAAACGAGACTGATTCTTTAGAACCATCTTTCAATAAGTGAGTATAGACCCCTCACATATCCTTAAATTATGTATCATTTATTGAAATATAGAGATCTTAATTTACAGGATTTTTTCAAAGGCAAAATATCAACAGGGGCATTTTTGAAATACATTTTGTGCCTACCATCACTCAGGCCAGGTTGCCCTTCTTCAAACATTTCACAACAGCCACCATTTTGGAAACACTTCCTTTTTTATTATTCTAAAATATAACTTTTGGACATTCAAAGTGCAACAGTTAACGTGCCTGTGGAATATATCACAGTAAAAAAAAATATAAACAAAGGCAGTGATATAGCTGTCATAAATGTTTTGGCAGTATTCTAGAAGTCTATATAAAAATACTTATATACATATTGATGTATAACATCATCATATCTCACGTCCTTCATCATGTAATAGGACCATTTTGTACAAGTTGCAGACCACGCTGTAAGGAATTGGTTGGCCATTCCAAATCAAAACCTGTGTTTCGTAGGCTAATGCTGATTGTCATTATACACTTACTGTAGTGAAAGGTTTGGGAATATCTCTTCCAGTGGCTTCTCAAAAATTAAGCCATAAAAGAAAAAGTCTGTAATACTGATAATATTGTCAACTAAATGAACCATCCTCTCGTACTCCTCCCTCTCTAGTAAATCCCCGGTCTTCCTCTGCTTCTCATTCCAGTTTCCAGGCCAGCTTATCTGATTCCAAGCCTGCAGTGAGCTGGGTTTGTCTAGACCCCTGCCATGAATGTAGTTCATCTACATGATACTCATGACAGGATGGAGAATGAACATTACCATGCATCAGAAAGTGAGCCAGCTCTGGTTCACTTCCATCATTTAGGTCTAGCCCCTAGATGTGTTGTGAGATACAGAATGAAACCTGTGAGGGAAAGGGGAGATAGCATGAAAATGTCCTTAAATTCCAGTAACTGGTATAATAAAATGTGCTGGGGCTGATTTTCAAACCCTGAAGAACACCAGGCCATGTGCAAAAATGCAGATGAAATTGCTTGCCTAATTTGAATGTGTAGTTGTAATGACTATACATGCAAATTGAGGCACATGTGGTCTCAAGTGGCCATTCAGATACCTGGGATATCCAGTGGACTATTTGTGTTTCCTCAATTCATAGTTCATACATGGAGGGGGACTTAACATTGTCTCATCTGTCCTGGTTATTTAAAGAGTCTTTATGTTCCACAGTTGTGGTCGTACAGAACTCGGTGCCATGTGTTCAGCTAAAGCATGGCTCCCAGGAAAACCTCTGGTCTTGGTCTGTTGACTGCAGGAAAAGGAGGATGTGCCATTGCTCACGGTTCTTTCTGATTGTCAGTCTCCATCAGGGTTGAAAATGTGGGTGCCTCTCTTCAGGTCTTGTTTTCACATCTGAAGTAACCTTGTACGTGGTCTCAGCCAGGTGGCATCTTGAAATCCAGACCCAGAATTATTTTCCTGTAACACTGGCAATATTACATTTGCTTGCATTTGATCCACAACCGTCCATAACAAGTGAAGTCAAGGGGATTTGTGCAGCTTTTTGTAGGACCATTTCAAGTTAAACTTTAGTTTAACATGGCAGTGTGTTCTCTTGGTCACTTCTGATCCATCTGTCACGCTTCCTAGGAAAAATACTGCAACAAACGGATGAGTTTGCACCACTTTTTCATTGGCTGTGTCATGTCAGAGGCTGAGCACATCCTGTGAGGCACTCATCACGCCAAATTAAGGTTAAGTTTGAAAGCTGAGCACCAGAAAGGTGCCCTTCGCAGCGACATACCTTTTTTTTTCACATGTAAGTCTTCCAAAGCATCGCATCTCATTAACGCGTTGTACAATGATAGCAGTAAGCATAATACTTTGTTCATATAAGTGGTGCCAAAAAAACAATTTCAGGCTGAGAGCAGGTTCATTTTCATGCACCTTCTTCTAAAAAACACTCTTGGAAAAAAATTACCATTTGTCATTACAGTCTGCAAAGATAATAGTCTGAGTTTCCTGTTCCTGTTTAAACCTGAAAACTAAGAAGAATATTTGCTGCAGAAATATTTCTGCTTAATTAATCTGGAGTTCCACGCTGGGAGAGATGTCTTTGTTCCTTGAGCAGTTCAAATATCAATTTGATTCTTCACAGCTAACCCCAGGATAAGATTTCTCTTGAATACCCATGAAACAGTAATAATGGGATGTCATTGGTGGTTTGTCATAATCTGATTAGAAGAACTACTCAGCTCATGATAGAGAACTAAATTTTAAATTTTTCTCCATGTTAAAGTAGTTTTAGCTAACCAGAACAATTACCATACTGTGTATAGCCAAATAAAAGACTTGTTTCATAAAAATCTTCAGGTGATAAATTTTTTCCTTGTAATTTAAAAAGTTTCTTGAGACTGTGCTTTTACTGAAGGACAATGAAGTATAAAATATATATTTAGTGTTACTGAAAACAGTAGTAGTATTATCTTGAAAACAGCTATCTTCTATAGTTAATAAAGACTAGCTTTCTAACACCTATTATAGACTGGTTTTTTATTATTATTATTATTATTATTCCCCTTTACTTGCATTAATGGTAAAAAGTAAAATGTTTTTAGTACCGGTCAGTGTTCCTCGTGGTTTTAGACCTTTTTGGTCCAGAAGTGGTTTTTGCATGTTCTTCAATTCACATGACAGTTCAACAGCAGCTGACATTGAGACTGAGGGAGGAAGTACACAAAATTCATCAACGATCACTTCTAAAATCCATGGCATATGTTCAATGTGCACCTCAAAAGATCCTTGAGCAGACAGTTATTTACATAATTACAATGGTGAAGTATTGCTGCAGTGGAAATTCGATCCATCAAAGTCATATGAATGCCCTTGAAACACAAAACTGGTCTGTTTGTGGCCTTTTCCTTCATCCTCCTACCAGTTCAAATGGCAAACAACACTGAGATGCTACTGAAGTACTGCAAGATGCAACACTAAAAAAATCCATCTTTGACATGTCTCTTTCATTCTTACTCAGGCTGATTCCTCTGCCTATTGCTGGGAGTTTCTCTGTACAAATCCACCTTCTCTTCACATCCTTGACATTGCAGTAAAGTGGTTTTCTATGTGGAGCAGAAGTCTGTAGACAACACGGCAAGCTTCCCTGTGTGCAGAGCTGGAAGGTGTCCGTGGAGTTACAGGAAGCTGTCCTCCACCAGGTCTGAGGAGTCAATCCCGATGTCGTCCATCATGTCAATGTCCTCAATGGTCTCATCCTCTCGCTTGATGAAAGTAGAGCTACTGGAACCAGTTTCAATGGCACTTTCTTCAGATGTCTGGGAACTGGAAGAAACAAATATCTCAGAGATAAAATACACAGCAAATGTGGCCAGGTGAGTACTCCAGCCTCTAGCAGAACTGACCATGACCTCCCCACATGCTCTCTGACCCACAGCACAATCTTAGGTGACTCTGACCACCTGTTTCTTAGGCATGACACATCTTGTATCTCAAGAGTAATGAACCACCTTGGAATCCCAAGGAGGGGGTTGTTCATATGATCCTCCAAACTCTTTCTGCCACAGACTTATTAGAGAAATAGCTTTATGACATTGCTGTGACAACAGGTCACTTAGGTAAATCTAGGGAGGCCAGGTGAAAATAAGATAACAATAACAGACAATAAGAATAACAGAGAGAGGTAATAAATCTTAATCTGGTTAGTGCTTCTTACAGACTGTGTTCATCCCCCCTCTTGAAAATAGAGAAAAAGTACCAAAAGAAGAGTTTTCTAGGTTGCTAATTCTATATACTGTGAATTAAGTGCTAAATTAAATTCCCACCATTCACAGTAAGGGTTACACTGTTGTGCTGCATTGGAATTGGTCATGCTAACTGACAAGGGAGCAGTAGAAAGTCCTGGATACCCTGTTTTCACTAGAAAGAATACTACGGAAGATATTAAAAGAAACTTCTCCAAAATTTTGGAGCTGGTTTCACACAGAACAACTCAATCTCTGGAGATATTATGTGCAGCTCAAGGCATTGAGTTGTAGGGGCAAGATGTGCTGCAAAATAGCAGAATTATAGAATTATAGAATGGTTAAGGTTGGAAGGGACCTTAAAGATCCTCAGGTTCCAACCTCCCTGCCATGAGCAGGGACACCTCCCACTAGACCAGGCTGCACAAAGCCTCATCCAACCTGGCCTTAAACACCTCCAGGGAGGGGGCATCCACAACCTCCCTGGGCAACTAATTCCAGTGCCTCACTACTCTCATGGTGAAGAATTTCTTCCTGATGTCTAACCTAAATCTCCCCTCTTTCAGTTTAAAACCATAACCCCTTGTCCTATCACTACCCTCTCTGGCAAAAAGCCCCTGCCCAGCTTTCCTGTGCCCACAGAGCCTCCAGGCAGACACTGGGACTTGTCCAAGATAACAAGGTAGTGACAGTGACACACAGGAACACTGTACCAGAAGGCCCCTTCCCCTGACAGTCACAAAAGAAGCAAAATTAGTTTTTTCCCAACACTGTGGCCAGTCATACTACCAGATTTACATGGAAACTTCCCAATAAGCAGTTTCAGTGGAGCCAAGCAACAATTTCCAGAGCAGGATACTTAAAAGTATTAATGCACATTGCCAAATATGACCCCAAACAGTGCTTACAGGCTACATAATCTGTAAGCTGCACCTACCTGTGCCTATTTCTTTTGCCAAGCTCATCTTCAGAAACAGGGTCAATGTCAGGCAGGGGGGATGATGTACCCGCTGTCAGCACTCAGCCTCTGCTCATCAAATCCACTCTCCCTGTCCTTTAACTTGTCTTCATTCTTGTAGGTGACACCAATGTAAGCATTGTCACAATCGCCTCTCATGCGTGTGACAGCTGGGTGATCACTTTTCAGGAAGTCCAGGTGAATCTTCTCATAGCTCTGAAAATATGCATTTCAAACCCCTCATTAGATGCTGTTTACTAAGACTGCCTTGCTTGAGATGGGTAGCTGGGATTCATGAACCCAACAAATATTCTACCCTATGGACCAGTAACACTGGATAGGTAAGCCAAGCACCTTCAAATTATTTGAAGAGAGAGGTGACATGTGAGTTTTATATGGTGCAGGAGTGAATGTGGAAGCACAGAGCAGACAAATGGATGTGACAGAGGTGTAGGGAGTGGGGGAAAAGAATGAAGGTGGGTGGGAAAATGAAACACTGAGTGATGGGGCAGGAAGAGTTTGTTCAGAGGTATCAGAAGTGTGAGAGAAATACTTGCCAGTGCTCAGTGTCCAGAGAGGGAGATAGCGATATTATACACATGGGCCACATAGTCCCTTTTCTAGAATTATTTCAGTGCCTAGAAAATCCCGTGAAAATATATAAAACTCGTTCTCCAGTAGAAAAACTGAGTTGCTAGGTTTTCATCAGAAATTGAGAGTTCTGGTTCCCAGCTAACACTGCTTCTCCCAGTAAGCTTGCATGCAGCAAATGAATAGACAATGTCTCTGTCAGAACCACGTAATTCATGTAGGTTATGATGTGCCAGCTCAGTGCTCAAGGCTCTGATGGATGGAACAACACCTATAATTCCGTCCAAAACAGTATATAAAAAACACAGAGAAAATTCCAAAGAGCAAACCTTTTTGTACTCTCCAGGCAACAAGCTCTCCACAATTTCACTCAAATGGTAGAAAGAAGGTCTTTTCTCTGGTTCACTGTTCCAGCACTTCACCATGATCTCATACCTGCAAATAAAATAGAATCCAATTTAACCAACTGATAAAGGAAAATGAGTAACCAAACAGAAATTAAAGCCAAAATTGTCTGGAGACTGGCCAGGTGTGGAAAAGTTAAATGCACACATACACTTCATTGGTAGCATGATCAGGTTTGGCCATCCGGTATCCACTCTTGATCTTATTGTAGAAAGTAGAATCAACCATCATACCAGGATATGGTGTGCCACCTGCAGATAAAAGAGAAGAAAATAATACTGCTTTATCCTTGACTATCCATGCAGAGTTCCCAAATACTGTTTTGCTGTTCATGTGAAAAAGCATTAACGTTATAATTTGACATGCCATCAAAATTACTCTTTCCTTGCCAATGTTTCACATCAGAGCTGTTGTCTTGACCACAGTAAGTGTTTCACATGACCTCATGTGAAACTCTCGCTGAGCACAGAGGTTGGGTGATACCTGGATCAGGTGACCAGCCTGCATTTGGCAAATCTGAGGGTGTGGCTTTGCTCTGCCACTGACTTTCTGTGCAACCTTAGGCAAATCACTTGCTCTGCCTGGTTCTATTGCCTTTGGCACCTGCATGACAGCTGAGAGTGACACAGCCTGGGTTATTTGCCTCATTCCAGCTGTAAGGGCAAAGCCTCCATGTCCCCTCCGTACCAAAGTCTTCCCACCTGGGCAGCTAGCTTTAGACAACAGCTAACATACCAGGTGCATGGGTTGTCGAAAAGTTTGTTCTCAGCTCCTGAGCTGACACAGTTAAGCAATATTTTGGGGCTACAGCATACAGACATGACTGATGTGTAAAAGAACCATTCAAGCTGAAGTCAGTATTGCAGCAAAATGTCAAAGTTGACTTTCTTAAGGATATGTTTTGTTTTCTGAGAAGCATCATCTTTCTCCAGCAGAGGAGGCATACTGTAATATTTACACCAGAAAAGTCAGGCCTTTCAAAAGCAGGATTTTCACCTAAAGCTGGGCTTCAGAAACTTCCTTACAAGTAGAGAAGTGAAGCACAGGCTTAGCTGTGCCTCCATTCCTGAGCTATCCAACAGCACTCCCATGTCCCCCAGGGATGCTGGTGAATGGGTATTTACAGGATCCTGTGATGCCCAGAGATTACAGTAATCAATACACTAAATAGTGGCACAACTGCTGTTTTCTGAGAAGCAGCTTTTTGAGAACTTATTATAGAACATTACATTAGGCTCAGGGTTGCTGTGGGGCAGTAGTAGATACCATAGAGGCATGATTAATTTTGCTCAGGGTAAATCTGGGCAATGCACACTTACTGAAGCAGGCCAGCCACCCGCCTGGGAGGCTAATTAATCAGGCTGGGGAGAGAGCCAGGCTGTTCCCAGCTGGGAACTGTACATTGTCTGTAACTGCTATACATTGTCATAACCACTTTACGCTGCCATAAACCAACGGTGCGAACAGTGCTGACCTGGAAATGAGAAATCAGCATCCCAGAAGATTGACATTTGTTTTCATTCTGTAATGGGACTAGGACAGACTCTTTTGAAATGTTTACGAAGCGACTGTTTCAAACAAGCCGCTGGGCTGGGCTGCAGCCCCAAGTGCTCCATTGCAAGTGGGATGCATGTTCCTTCTCATATTAGCAGAAAACCCACCCTGGGCCAGCACAACAATACTTTTCCACAAAGGCTTTTCCAAAAGCTTTTCATTCAGAGCTTTCAGTTTCCTAGCAAAAAAAAAAAAAAAAAAAAAAGTACCTTGGAGAAAAAAAAAAGCCTAAGGAGAACTTTGGGAGAGTATGGATGCTTTACTTCACATCTAACATTGGGACCCAAAAGCCCATACAAAGGAATAACTAACAGCTGATTACACATATATGTTTTTGCTGTAGAATATTAAATACTCCATGTAGAACAGCTTGAACTGAAAAAGCTTTATCACTACACATAGAAAGTGTTCAAAGTACATACCAAGGGAAAATATTTCCCACAGCAGAATGCCATAAGACCAGACATCACTTAATGTTGTGTACAGATTGTCAAAAATGCTTTCAGGTGCCATCCATTTCACTGGGAGGAAAGTCTGTAGCAAAAATGAAGAAAACCCAAGGCAGACAGAATAGTCATTAGAGAAATGCTTCCCATTACAACTGTTGTTTAATAGCTAAGATTAATTTCTCTCTAACAAGAAAAGTTTTATTAACCTAGCTAGTGTTTATTTTTAGTTCCATATAACACAGAGGTACCAGGATTGTAAGGAATGCTACTATTTGCTCCCCACAAAAATTAATTAAACCTTAATATTCATTTAATGAAAATATTTATATATTTAATATATTAAGCTATAACCATTCATTTTATTAATAGCAAATGACCAGGTTGATTGCAGGTACTATACAAAAGCTGGTACTGCCAATCTAGGTCTGATACATCATTGACTGATGTGTCAGTACTCTATATATCTGAGTGACTGTTCCTTAATAAATTATCCAGTCACAAAATTTGCCAGTTAAAATGTAAGTTTGTGAAGTACTAAGTGTAGCCAAGTACTCTTCAGCTTTAAAGCGGAATTATGAAAGTTACAGGAATTAATGAACTGAAGAAAAATTGTTCTCAGGACCATTCATCCCAATGGTCAATTAGTGTTACGAACACTGAATGGCAAGAACATTAAACAGCATTTAAAACTGACACTTCTCATTTCAGCTAAAGCAGAACTCAGGAGATAAAGTAGTACATACACTGCCCTTGGAGACATAGTTGGAATCATGCATGATGTCTCTAGCCAGTCCAAAGTCACAGATCTTCACGATTTTTCCTTGAGCCAGGAGGACATTACGAGCTGCCAAGTCACGGTGCACACACTGTATGGAGAGAAATTAGGTTGTTCAAGAATGTGCTAATTCCACGAGGGCCATTTCCCTTACAAAGATCCCTGAAGAAGATCTGTTGACTTTCTGGGCACACTCTTAACAAGACCTTCTGCTGAACAGGCACCTGTATCGCACTCCTAGCAGGAGCAGGAAGGCACCAGTTCTCAGAACCAGCGAGGACTCATGCAGATGTTTTGCAGTGGGGAGAAGACAAAAGTGATGCCAGCCTTTCCCCTTCTACCCATCACATACTAATGACATGCCTATGCTTCTGACCATGCACTTACATTTTTAGAAGCCAAGAATTCCATTCCTCGTGCAACCTGGTAGGTGAAGCTCAACAAATCCAGTAGGCTGAGGCCCTCTGAACTGTCATCTGAAAGGAGGTTTTTGACTTCTGATTCTATTGAAAAAGAGAGAAAAATGTGTTTGTGCTGTGGAGAGTGAAAGCAACATCCATTTCCCCCTAACTATCAAGATTCTGAGCTGGTGACTCTAACAGAGTACCACGACCAAAGCAGTCTTTTCATAATAACTAACCACTGTTAATGTTTGCATCAGTCACTGACACATACTACATTCTTAAAAGTGTCCAGTATTAAATATAGGTTTTGGTTTTAGTCCTGTCTATTTTTTTCCCCAGAGAACTGCAGGAAAAGATGAAGTTAAAAAGGCCCACTGAAGTGTTTTACAGGTTGTTCACAATACTCAGTATGTGGCACAAAGACATTTATTTAGAGGTGGTGCCTTCATTAAGTTTTTGTGCATGCATGTACATTCTTATTCATTTACTTTTGCTGAACACTGCACAGTTTTCCAGCAAGTACTCACTGGGACTGATCCAATAACAGCAAAAAGGGTCAGGAATTCTATGGCAACAGTTCTTATTTTTTATGAAAGATGTCAGCAAGGAAACCAGTCAAAATTCAGAGACTCAGTTACCCCGACTGTCCTAGAGCACGGCATGAGTACATTAGTCTGCCATGTAAATCCTGAGCTGGATATGGTTCAGTTTTTGAGGTCTACAGGCAGAAGTGGCAGCGCCCATTTTTAAAGCAAAGCATATTTGGTTTCTGAGAACAGTGCCAGGGAATGGGATGCATTCATTATCTTCATTACATAATCCAGGAAAGTATTTGGGAGTGTTCTACATTTGGTAAGTGTCAGTTAATGTGAAATATAAGTGGAAACAGAGCAATATAAATTTACTATTATTGTTCATTGCTATTGCTCAAAATCCTGCAAACTACAAGACTGATAAAGTCACTGCATCCAAAGAGTGCCTACTGCCCCATTGCAGAGCATGGCTGCCCAGGGTTTCAGTGTGAAAGCAAATACACCATTGGATGGACCCCTTTCTTCTCCAGAAGGACACACTCCTATCTCCACAGCATAATGAAAAGCACAAACATAAGCTTTTATCTTATAACTTATACTCACATGCTTGCAGCACACAACTAAGTAGCTTACATCCATATAGAGGGCAAAGACAAGATATGCATTTATTTGTATCAATGATGCATGCAGAAGGGACAATTCTACATTACCTGACATAGACTTCTTCTTATATGAAGCAGGCCGATCGTACACAGATCTCTGAATATCAGAGTATTTAGATCCCTCCTTCCTTTCCAGCATCGGCACATACTGAGTTGTATCAGCTTGTTTCATGTCCATGTATTCTCCAGTGTTTTCAAATGATAATATCACATAACTGAAATTGGAAAAAAAATACAGGTGTATCAGCTAGTATTGTCCAGGTGGCTTCCCTGCCACAGCATCCTGTGGATCTATCAGTTCTCTTATGGTGTACAATTGTATTGTTGTGAAATAGAAGAGCTGTCTTCTTGATAGGGAATACATAAAGATCATGTATTGCAACATAACCGTGTATTATCACATATTAGTACGTCACCATGTATCACTGTAGTCAAACACAAGTGTTTCAAATGTACCCTTTTGTCAATAGCTAGGTTATGTAAATACATGTTGTCTAACTTCCCAAAATCCCACTAAATTCAATCATTGCTACCTAGGGCTTTTAGTTCTAGGTATTCCAAATGGTAGATGTAATTTATTCATCCAGACAGTTTGTACGAAATCCAGTCCTGCTGAGAAAATCCATGCTCAGATGAATAGTCCTGGCTGTACTCAGCTACTGAGTCAGTTGATATATTGGCCTGAGTGGTTTTTAAAGGAATCTCTGTTCACCTTCTAAATCCTGGCTAATTTTATGACATAGCTTTACTGATGAATGTATGATGACAAGCTTCCTTCATCTCGACTGGAAAAAACTATGAGATTAGCATTAACCATAAAAAAAACTATTGAGACTGGCTAAACACTTGATAGATAAAGGAGAGTACTTGAGCTTGGAGAGAAAACTCTGCCAGCTTGTTTAAAGGGAAGTAGTTTAATCAGTGGAAATTCCGCAAGCAGGGAAACAAGGAAACCAGGTACTCGCTCTTTACTTTTAAAACTTGGTTGGGTAGAAGCAAAAGGATGTTTTTTACAGAAAAGAGGAACACCGGGACAGGCTTTATTAATAGAAATGTTCTTTGGGCCCTCAGGATGTCTATGGAGAATCCATGGTGGTCCTGGGACTGCAGGCATGCCTACACAGGGGAAACACGCATCTAGGACACATGTCAGGGAGACTGAACAAAAAGCGCTGAAACCTTCCCAGATCTATGAAACCTGATAATTAAAAGTCTAATGAGAAGAATTAGGGAGGGTTCTAAACCAATGAATGAGAGGAATGGAGTAAGGGTTAGTAGTGACATTTCCTTAAGTCGCAGGTAATCTTTCTTTTCTCTTTTTCCCACCTCCTTGTGCTTTCATCAGCTGGGTTCATCCCAAAGATATCCAGATCCTTCTTTGGCTTCTCTGGGTGTCGGCTCAGAAAATTGTCCCTGTTCTTATGCAGATAGTTCACCAAATCACCATAAAAGCAGTATTCGGTGATGATGTAAATAGGACCTGATGAAATAAAATAAAATAATGCGGTGATGAAAGGAGTCTTCAAAAAACAAACTAACATAAACAACCTCCAAAAACAGTAGAAAATAAAGTACAAAACATAACAAATATTGTGGATTAATAGTTTTTTTAACTAAGTTATGACTTCTACTGCTACCAAATATCAAGTAGGTTTGTGAAACCTTATATTTGTTTATATTTCTTGATAATACCTTTACTTGAAATGTTTGTGCTTGTTAAACAGTGAATGATGGCTCCACAGCAGACCTCCATTTTGCCAACCAAACCCACCTGATTTTGTACAAGCTCCAAGCAGATTCACAATATTCAGGTGGGGGCCGAGATGTGTCATTATCTTCAGTTCAGACATGAGTGCCTGTTTTTCACTGGATCTAGCAGTAGCTGCAGAAAAAACACACCAGTCCCTCAGTGTGAGCAATCACCTTTTTCACAATAACAAACAATTTATTCTTGCTTGCCTCATTAGAGCATTGCTACCATAGTTTCTTGGGGAAGACTGTGTCCTTTTGTTGACAAGGGGCTTTCTTAAAACTCAGAAAGGAGGCATAAATCGCTAATAAAGGACTGATTTGATGCAGCTCAATAGACGACCCAGTCTGTTTGTCCCTCTCCAGGGGTACAATGGATTGCCCAGGTGGTACAGAGGCACTTCACAAGCTCCTCGTGGTTCCTCCAGAACCACTGCATCAGATTCTCAGCTCTCATGAACTGGGAAATCTTCAGTGAACTTAAGATTCTCACACAATACCTGCCTATTTCTCCTTTGTTGTATTACTTTCATTTGTTCACAAACATTCATGGTTATTTTATCTTTTCTGAGTGATAGTGGCCTCTATGGTTCATACAGTTAAAACCAAACTTTGGATGTTTTCAGAAGCCTGGATGCTTCCAGTCTTGAAATGTCATGAAGGAATCTTAAGTATAATTTTAAATTTCAGGTATTTCACAGTTCATTTTCAACTTCAGGTATGGAGAATCTGTTTATACAGAAGCAATGCTTAAACAACTCTGAAGGAACATGCCCTACCTAGCTTGGAAAATGGAATTGCGACAACTTACGTTTCAGCATTTTCACAGCTACTTTCATCACCGGTTGAGAGCGACTCAATCCATATGCAGTCCCTTCCACTACTTTTCCAAATGCACCAGAACCAAGGATTCGACCTGAACACAAGGGAAAGCATTATTTCTTTCAGAAGGTAACAGCCATTTGCCTCAGTTCCTGCTACCATTCCTCTACTGGTCGTTATGCTTGTGTGAAAAGAGCACAATTGCTTAGCCAGACCACTGGTATTATTATTATTACTGTTGTTGTTAAGCAGAAAAGGAAACTATAAAGAGATGCTGTCATTAAGTACAATTCTGAAATGAAAACAAGCAAGAAGATATAAGAAGACATCTGCACATGGGAGCTTGTAGGAAAGGGATTCTGAGGAAAAACTTGACTCATGCAAATCCATCTCCCACTCTGCCCTGCCACCCTCACTTCATCCTTTCTAAACACTGATTCACCTAATCTAAGTTGACTTCTCTGTCTCAGTCAGCACCCTGTTACAGTACACTTGTGCCCTTTACTTATAAACCTGAATTGAAATCCTTAGCTGTAGTTTCAGGCTGTTACGTCAATGCTGGATACATCTAGCAGTAAGATAGATTGATGTAGCATATTTAGAAATAGGACCATCAGTGATCGGCATGAAGCTGAAATACATGATGATCACATATGAGGACAAGCTTCTCTGAAGTTCAATGTACAAGTGTGGTTCATGTGTTTGAATACATTTTTATTGCAAATTTCCAAGTGCTGTAATGAAATGGCTAATATTTATACACATTTCTCTTCCCACAAACCAATTTAAAGAAAAATTTTGGATTATCATATCCTATATCCTGACATGGATAGGGTGTCCAGAGGAACTATGTACAGATTGAGTGAGATTTTAGAGAAATATGAACTGCATGAACATACTATATTTCATAGGTACCATATTGAAAAGCAAGTTTATTAAGGCAGCGCTTACTCAGTGAACAAACTCATATATGAGCTCCAGATGCCAGGATATTTTCATATTCCTGATAAGCTCTGCATTTCATTTTATGATACTTTTGGACTTCCAGTACAGAAAGAATCCATAGTGGCTTTTACTGTGGAGATATCCAGCATTTTGTCTTAGACGTTTTGTTGCAGTTTGAACTTGCCGCCTTCTACACTTCTGAAGGTATTATCTGGCAGACAAGGCCATATGTTTCTGTTATCCTCTGGCTACAGTTCCCATTTGTATTGTGTACACATTTTAAAAAGAAAATTTCCAGCCAAATGTTATCTACTTCATTAATAAGCACAAGTAACTGTTAAAGTGTGCTTAGATGAGTTACCACTGAAGAACCTCTCCAAGACCATGACAGCGTAGTTTGTCATGCACATAAAAACCATGCAATTTCTTTTAAAGATTGCTGTGGTCCAAAGGTTATTCTTGCCAGTCAGGATGTGAGAAAGCTTCCCACTAAATTTCCAGCTAATTCAAACAACCTGAGTTTGAAATTTGGCCCCTGAAACTCTTCAGACCGAAGGTCTGGGAGCCACATGGCAGGATGCAGCCCTTTAGGATGTGATGGCATTTGCTGATCCTCCTTGATCTTCTTGTCTTCACAAGCCAGTTCCTCCACAAACCATATTGTTGATGGAGCACGACGCACACATCTCCCTCCCCATCACCTCTGCTGAGCCAGGGTGCGTGCAGAGACAGTGAGAGCGCTTCCGGAGTGTCGGGGAGCGACCACTCTCTTTCCCTTTTTCACCCCTCCCCGCAGACACAGCCCAAGCCCCGTGTGTTTTACACTTGAAGTTTTGGGCCAGGTGGGAGCTGACCGCTGAGGAGCTGGAGGCATCTGTAATGCCATCACATTATTAATGCTTAGGCCTTCAGTGGAGCCCAAAATTATAGCATGTCTTTACTTTTCTTGGTATAAAGGCACTGCTGTGATCTGCCCACCCCAGAGGGACTGTGCAGACACAGCAGCAGCTGAAGGCTCCTCAAACTAGTGGAGGGACCACACTTGGGAGTGAGAGCTATTTCAGCCTCTATACCCATCCACAGAGCTTATCTGCTGAGCCTGTTGAAGAAGTTCTGTTTTTCTGCTTGGGGATACACAAAAGCAAAAGTGAAGTGTGTGAATTAGTTCCAGACACAGCCTTCTCAACTGGATGCCTCTTTGGCTAAAATTGAACTGGGATGATCAGCCCACCTCAAATTAAACCATTACTCTCTCAGTCTATACCAAAAACCAAACAAGTTACAAGCTTTATAATCTACATCCAGCTTCTAGACTCATGAGAAATTACATACCACATCCCTAAATGCTGTGTAATTTGAATCTCAACTTGCCTTTTGCAAATGGGGATGATTTGGTGTGGTTCTGCTTCAGACCAGCATTTCATTTTATGAAGTCCAGCACAACAAATGGGTGGCTTGCTGGGAAGCAGTGACAGCAGCTCTGACACCTCTCGGTAGCAATGCCGAGATCCTGAGAAGCGGCAGCACACAGATCCTGCTCCTCAAAAGACCCTATCTTCTGTCATCTCAGCCAAAGGAGGTCCAGGTCCTGCTAGGACCTCGCCACTCCTCAGCAGAGCCTGGAGAAGGCAGTGGCTTGCAAGCAGCTCACTGTGTTACAGGCTTTCTCATTCTGTTATACTTCTCCCTATCTTGCCTTGGCTGCTGAGCCTGTTAAACAGCAGCACATTAAGTACAGTATGCAGAGGTGATAGCTAGGGGAAATTTGCAGTGTAACCCAAATTTACCAATTGGAGCTCCAGCCAGCATTCAAAGTTGGCATTTAATGCAGCATTGCACTCCAGGCACTACTAGCTTGAAAAACAAATGCCAGCTGGCTTACACAGCTAGGATGGGAAATGCTCATCTGACTGAGCCAAAATGGTTTTGTATCCTGCTTCAGAGCCTCCCTGAGCTGAAGAGGTAATTGCTGTGCTGCCATCTCCCACTTTGATAAGAGAAAACCCACGAAAATCAGAACTATCAGCCACAGAATTAAAAGAGGTCCCAACCAGCAAGCATATCATATGGCAAAACTGCCAGCAGGTAAAGTTAACCACGTCAAGAAGAGTGCTTGTGCAACCCAGATCACCAAAAAGTTTCTAAAGCACTGACTATCCTGAATATACTTGTGAACAGGGAGGCATTGAAGTAGGCTGATGCTTGTGAGTCAGAGGGAGACAAAGTCACAGCAGTGGTCTGTTAACAACTCAGATCTGACAAATCCTATTTAGGCATATAATTAAAGTCTGGGTTGCAGTAAAATAATTCCATTAAATATCCACCCTCCTCTAGTTTTCAATTAGCAACATGAATTTAATTAAAGGATATCGTTCATGAACCAGAAATGTTTGTGCTGCTCCTTTCAAGAATTAACAACAATTCTTTCTCTGTGGTGGGGGGAAGAATTGCACCAGGGAGTGTGTTTTTTAAAATATATCAAACAAAAATTTATTTTTACTTCTTCTTCTGTATTTTGTGATACTGCTTGGTGCACAGATACCTCCAAGAGAAGGAAACCTTGTGTATTTAAAGCACTATCTGGATAGAACATTAAATTGTCTAGAAGCATTATGCTTCCAATTGGTAAAAATGACAGATCATGCCAGCCCTGAACAAGTGATTAATAACCGAATTCTGTATGAATTCCAATGCCAGGATAGCAAAGCAAGAAAGCAGAATGTGAACGAAGAAGGACAGTAGCCACAAAAATAAGTTATAAAGTTACACATCACAATGTATGCACATTGTGGATTAGCAATTTTTAAAACATTTTAATAAAACTACTTAACTACTTGCAGATTTCCCTTAGCCACTGGACATAAATATATAAATGTCTTGCAAATAAAAAATGCCAATGCACTTCTTGTGGGTGCCTTAGCAGGACTGAATGTTTAAGAGAGAACTAAATGCTGGGAGGGATCCCCTGAGCTGTGTGGAGGTGGGCACTACATGAGGGCACCCAGAATAGAGACAGAATGGAAGCATGGGAGACACTAACCCAAGGAGCTCAAGACTGACACCACTGTAAGGGAAAAGGAGGATGTGGTCTGAGAACTGAGGAGAACAGACAGGTACAGAGAGGCTTTGGACTTCATGGCCAAAGGTTACATCACAAATCCTGGTAGCAGAGACCTCAGAGTTGTCCTTAATTGTCCTTCTTCCCAGAGAAGGATGGGATTAGTCCCTTAGAGGAAACTTACCAAGCACTAACCCATCTCGAGGAAACTCCCATCTGGAGTCATAAGGCAGTTGCATTGGGTCCACATAAATGTATTCATGGCCATCGGGGCTGATAGATTCAATTACTCTCCATCTGATCTCATACCTCGGCTTCTGCAAAGCACATGGAATGCAAAACCAGTCATTAGTCCTGTGCTTGACTTCAGGGCAGATCAAAACCCGGTGGGTCTCAGCATCCAAACTGAAATGCTTTTCTGCATTACCTGTTTCCATATGATGACCAGAACAATCAGTGAAATTATCACAATCACTAACAGCACTAAGACTGCAGCAGCCACGGTTAGTTCTGATCGCAAGGCTGTGGAGTAAAAAGACAGACCTTATTTTACTCCTGAGCCACAAGAAACATGACACACACATATGACATCCACCTTCCCTACCATTGCAGGGCATCCAGCAGATGTGGCAGGAGCAGTCCCTGGGGCTGGTGACTATAAAGTCCTTCCAAGCCCAGAGTTGCTCTGCCTTCCTGTTTGAAAACTAAATGCAGAGACTGTCTAGAAGAACATCCAGATGCATCATAAAGACCTGCTGAATGCCTCATCCTCACATGTCTTAGGGTGGAAAAAAATAATCTGTTTTCATTTATCTGTAACAATTCACGTTTTCATATTTTAAGCATTCTTCTAGACTGAACTGGAGTGTGTTAGAGAGGGGTTAAACTGACTATCATACTCTCACAGAAGAACAAAGCAAACTCACTGGGAGCTACAAGCTTCAGTTCCCGAGTAACAGCACCAAGGTCGTTCCTTGCCACACATCGTACAGCCAGGGTTTCCTCTACCTTCTGGAAGGTCACCTGGCTTTCCACCTGTTTTTTCTCATCCAGGTGGGCTTCCATGTGTATATCAGAGTTGTTGTTAGTCAGAAGAGTCCATGAGGTGTCATTGCTGCATCTGCAGAGAAGAATAACAGGGGAAATAGGTGCTGGGCATAAGTATGGGTAAAGAGGAGTGTACAGAACAGGAACTACCTTTCCCTACAACTTTCTGCCAAGAATTATCATTTTAAAGACCAGAAATGTTTAAGACCACCTCTGTGAAATGTCTGTATCTGTCTTTCCTCAGAATAATTTGCCTTCTGATTCTCATTACTGTCGCAGCTTTGAAGGCTTGACAATGCAGCCCAGCAGGTCTTGAATAGATAGGCCTTGGTGTTACTATGTATCCCATGGAGTCATAGTATTGGGTGGATCTCTATTTCTCCCTGAGAAATCCTCAAGACTGTACAAGGCTCCCTGGAGCAGGGCTAGGAGGACAACATGAGGCAGCAGAGATTTTAGCACAATGAGAGCAGAACACAGCTGGAAGGTGCTCAGGGCTCCTACACTCCTCCCATGCCCGGTCTCCCTCTCCCTGGTGGATAACATTCATAGGAAAATCCTGCATCCCAGTAGCAGCAGAAGGAGCCAGTCTAGAACTAGCAAAAGTAGGAGTAATTACTCCATGTGCCTAAAGTATTTGGAAGATGAAAATTAAAATTCGGGGGAAATAATTACAAGTGAAAATTTAGAAGGACACAAGAGTGTTAAGAAGGCAGTCAGAGCTATCTGTGAAATTATAAGAACCCCATGAATGGAGGGAGAGCTACTTCTCAAGATCCCCACTCAAACTGGGATTGTGAAATCTGTTGAGTTCACTTATTGAGTATAAATATTTATGAGAGAAAGGTCCTGAATCAATGTTGAAATATAAGCAACATGCCTCTAAAAAGAAAAAAATTATGCATAGCTTACTGGCCTTTGATGAGGAAAGTATGATATGGTAACTAATAACGTTAAGCTAATCAAGGACACAAGTAGTTATATTTTAGACAAGAAAGCACCCACTCCTCTTACTTTTTAATGTCCTTGCAAACCAGCCATTCCACATCAGGAAGTGGGGTCCCCTCTGCCAAGCATCTCACTGTCTGCCCCCCTGCAGAGCCATGGTGATCATCCACAAGATCTAAGATCAGGGCTGGAACTGGGAAGGAGACAGAAGTTTGTTAAAATACCCATCAGGGTCTATAAAAACGGCCTGAAATTTCAACTTAACCAGGACAGGTGTTGGCTGACAGCTAGAGACCAGGACTTGGCCAGGAGGTCCTTATCTCCTGCAGGACAGAGCAGATCCTAAGCTAGAGCCACGAAAAGGAAGTGCTGTGGTTATGCCACGTCCTCAAGTCATACTAAATAAGCTATCGTCCCTGCTGTCAGCTGGAATAACTTAGGCAGGAGGATAAAATTTCTTTTTGGCTCAAGGCCAGAGTCAGAGTGAAAGCCAAGATCAGGGTAAGAGAGTTCCAAGGACTCAGCACACACGCACTCCTCTGTACACCCCAGTTTACGCCTTTCTTATTTCAGTACTCCAGGAAGCCCCATGTGTAAGTAGATCAGGTCTTTGTTATGTGCCATCAGTTCTGGTGGGCAAGGCTTTGGTGCTCCTTACCTTGTATTAGCAAGGAGAAGGTGTATCTTTTAATCTCATCTTCATTTTCAGCAACCAAAGTATAGTATCCACTGTCTTCTTCCTTGGCCCGGATCAATTTTAATATACTCTGAAACCTGTAGAAATAAGAGTTTTTGCTTGTATTTTTAGGGCAGGCATAAAAAAAAACAACTTTGGTGCAACATGTAATCTGGGTATGTAGAGATTATAACATAGTTACATTTGGAACTTCTAGCATGCCTTAGCACTGGAATTGTTACTCAAATAGTAAATAACTACCAAAATACGATGATGAACAAGAGGATATAGTTATATTCTGCAGGGGTCAGACAGAGCCCATGATACTATTGGAAATAGCTCGAAATTATTATTATTATTGGTGTGGAGACTTGTTGGAGTGACTGAAGGGGCTTAGTGCTCAGAAACTAAGATTCCTATGTTTTGAGAGGTTGATGTTATAAAGGGAATAAAAAGAGGGAGATTAGGCATTACCCTTTAGAACAGGAAAAAAAATAAAAATTATTTTTAAATACCACTGAGGAATAAGCAACAAACTACAGTGGAAAAAGAAAGCAGGAGTAGTGCCTAAACTCAAGACAACATGGCAAAGTAAGAGAAGAATATTTGTACCTTGTTTCCTGGACTTTGTTGGAACTAGTAACAATCTCAGTAAGATTTTCGATCAGAGTCACGTTATCCTTCAACCAGTACATTTTTGGTGCTGGATATGCCTGCACATCAACAACAAAGTTTTTGACTTCGTGTAGGTTGACAGCTTCCAGAAGGCTAAACTGAGGCTCCAGGTGAACAAAACCTTTGTCTGTAAATGAAAACGTCTTGCATAAACAATGCTGTGGAACATTTTTTAAGAACAGTGTTTTCCAACACATTAATAATTTTTGAACACTAAAATCAGACTATACCATGAACTGTAATGACTACTTTCTTATTTTCCTTAACCTCCTTGGTTGCATGCCGAGCAGTACACTCGTAATCCCCTGTGTCTTTCACTGATGCCTCAGGAATGGTCAAGGTGTAAACCAGCTTCTGCGATGGGACTTTGATATCATCAAGTTTTATCAGACCTTTTTCTTTCTGTAGTTTGGAGAAGGAAAAAAACTTTACTTAAGTAACTGAGCTGAAAGCACATCGTTGAGGATTTATGATACCACTGTAGTGAGAGCAACCACCTAAACCCTGTATGGCAAATTACTTGTTTACTCAGTCAGAGATGTATTTTCAGCCACGGGCACAAAAGGTGTGTCCATAAAAATTCACCCATTTGGGGGCAGGTATGGAAGACTGAGGATGTTCAGAGCTCATATTTTGTTCACTCAAAACAAAATACCATTTAAAATTTGGGTGAGCAGCCCAAAAGATTGTTTTACTTCTTATGTGCTACCTTCTCCTCAGATATAAAATTTTGGGGGTTTTATTTTGAATTCTCTTTGTTCAGTTCCCATGAAGTACATTGAATTTTTATCCCCTTCATCAGAAAAAAAAGTAACCAGTTGCTAGATGCTATGTTCTGCCTGCTCTCAAAACAAGAATAACTTATTGGCAAGGAGAAGACTGCTGCCAGTGAAAGGATGGTGAGTATGGCCTACCACGTTATCATGAGAGCTGGAACAAAACATAAGCTGTAGAGAGTTTTGAAAGATGGCATATAACAAAGATTATAATGTGAAACATGGAAAAACAGAACAAAACCTTCTCAATTTTTTTTTCTCTTGAGGTCTTAACTTACTTAAATAAAAGGTGGGTTTGGAGGTCACAATTAAGTAGTTACTTCAAGTACTCCATCCCTTCAGAGGGATGAAGAAGTCTATAAACATGATTCTTCATTGTCCTCTCTTATGCCCAAGAATCCAGGGTTTAAGAGAGCCATTTTAGAGGTTCAGACCTCCAGCAGCAGAGCTCCGTGCAGATGTCTGACACATTCCTAGATCTTTCTATTTCCACAACATTGCTTTTTTTTGAACCAGCACAAGACCAGAGAGACAGCATTCCTCCCCCCCAAGGATGGACTCCTAGTCACACCTCACCTTCCTCTCATGCTTTGCATATTTACTAACAGCAAACTCTTAACTATTGGGACTGACTTTCTTTGTGGTAACCTAAAAGTAAAATAAAGTACTTTGTTTCCTCTTCTCAGCTCTCCTCATTCAGAGAAGAGACAAATATTTTACAACCCCACCTCCATCCCCAATAAGTAACTGCAAACATTCAAACTAAAAATAAATTTTAAAAAAAAAAGGTAATTACCACTTTCCCAGGATAATTCCACTGTAAATTAACCACCTCATTGTCAAAGACCACACAGGTTACTACAATGGTCTCGCCTGCTTTGTAGACAGTTTTAAGAGCTTCAATTTCAACTGGCAGCTGTGAAGTAGCTAGGAGAAGAGAAAGAGAGCAGATTTAGTTTTTAAAAGTATACTATTTTCATATGTTGTGATTTCAGGGGGAAATTTCCATTTCACTTCCTCTACTGAGGAATCACCTGGAAATTCAGAGAAAGTATTGCTGGTTTATACTGATATAAATAATGTGTATTTAAAGCATGAGGAGTACAGGCACGGAGTTCAATCCCACAAAGAATTATCTATGCTTAAAACTAGAAGTTGCTGTCTCAACTGCCCCTTTGAAAAGGCACTTGGTAGAAAAGCCATTTTCCATTTTGCTAATCAGTGCCGGTCTTTCAGAATCCTTTGCTGGATTTGGATTTTGGATTTTTTTTTACAAAAACATTGTCAAAATATTTGAATCATGCTGGTTTTCAGACTACCCAATGTCCTACAGTTTGAAGCCATTGGGAAACACAAATATTTTACAGTGTATTTCAGCAAGCAGGATGAAAAGACATGGATTACAGAAGACTTTTCTTGCAACAATTCAGGAGAGGAGGTAAAGTTAAGGGCACTTTATTCTCACCAAAATTATACATAGCCACTAAGTAAACTACCAACTAAGTAACTAGCAATACTGCCAGAGGAGCAAGGAGCTCATAATTGGCAAGTATCTGATATATTCCTGTGATGCTGGTGCTAATACAATTCTTACAGCATGAGGAAAGAACTGGGCTGAATATTATTACTTTTTTTTTTTAATGAAAAAAAATAGATACCTCTTAAAATATAGATGAAGAACTCGTCAGACTTGAACTCCACACGTTCAACCATTGTTTTGCATGTATATGAGCCCGCAGGGAAATTCCCTATGAAGCCTTGTTTACTGTCATAGAAAGCATGGACAGCCTTGTCTAAACTATTAATCAAAGTCACTTGAGCACTTGGGTCACTTGTCCGACAAGGGATAACAGTGGGATCACCTTCTTCTACTAGGATGAATTGGTCTTCTGGTATAGAAGGAACAAAAGGCATGTCTGGGTCTGTAAAAAACAAGAGGCAATTTTACACTGTCTTGTTTGTAGTAACCCCAGGTACAAGAATTTTATAACAATGACCATTTATAGATCGTAACTGGAACTAGTACAGTTCATTATGCCACTTTTTCAGAGACTGCAGGTAAGGCATGCTAACTGTGCTGTTATTTGACCTAAGCACAAAACAGGAAAGAATAAGAAATTAAAAAGACCCCAAGAAAAAAACAAAAAAGAATGAAGTGTTATTATTCCACTTAGACCTTATTCTGAGATACTCCTACAGTGAGGGCAAAAGGATATTATGTGACAAAAAAGCAAGAAAAGCACTACTGGGTGTGAAAGCATTTGTGCCATTGCTAACGGCTAATGTAAAGACTAATTCACTTTATTAGACACAACTCTATCAAGATGTATGTACAGCCTAGATGTCAGAAGCATTCAGACTTAAACATCCTCTTTTCTTGCACTTAGGTGCAACATTTACTGCACAAAAAAAATTATTAAATATTGTGCCTTTTATTGGCAAAAATCACTCATCTTCAGTTAGATTTTTTCCCCTTTAGTAGCAGCAGCTGTCTCGTAACCAATATATAAGCAAGGAAAAAAGAAAAAGAAAAAGAAAATCCAAACACTTTCAATGTCAAAAAGTACAGAAGCCATTAAAGCCACATTTAATCAAAAATAGTTCAAGGTACTTATCTTCATGCATTTCTAACATGTCCAACATTACAGTTGCAAGACATAGCTAATTATGGTCACAGCATGTGGTTTTCAAAACATGGCATTCAACCAGGGAAAAGCAAACAAACACCTGGTAGTTTTATTTCTTTTAAGGTCAACAAAATACATGCCAACTTTCCTACCCGGCCAATCCAAAGTCTGACTTTAAAACCTAATTGCATAACATAACCAACCTAAAAAGCACAACCCTCAAATTATCTCCATTTGACCATTCAGAATAAACAAATAATCCCTGCTAGCCTGAAGCTTCTGTGCAAAGCTTTATAATACAATTTAATAAATAGCAATCCAAATCCCTCCAACAATAGACTTTCTGCTGCTCTGGCAGGCTCTTTGTAGCAATATTCCAAACACAGCGCTCCATCCCAAAGACGCTGCCAACTTCATGTATTCATTTTCCCACTGTAATTTAAAACAGAAACTGGGTTCACCTAGTTTGGTTTTCTGTGAGCTGTTAGTGAAAATAGGATATTGTGTGAAGTCTCAACGTAATCCTCCTTGGCCAAAGTGGGTTGCTGCCACCCATTGCCCTCCTAATTCATTGCAGGAAAAACAAATGTAAAGACAAAGTTTATAGTGGAAATAGAAACATTCTCTGTAATTTGGAGGAAAGGATATGTTTCTGCATTTATGAAATCTTAATGGTTAGTGAGTGGAAAAAATTACAGGGTGTCTCTGCCCTGCAAATCTGGTAGGCTGATGTCTAGAGACATTCAAAAACCAAACCAAAAGTCCTCTTGAAGAATGCTTCTGTGTCTTTATATTCCTTCATAAAGTAAGTTACAAGACTGCTTGACAGCAACAACATCTTCTGGTGATTTGGTCTGAGTCGTTTGGAAATCAAGATACATTTGCCAAAGCCCATGCTGGAACACCTTCTTGCTTTGAGGATGAATGCAAATGCTTTACATTTGTTGTGGGGAATGGAGAAAAAATCTTGGAAGAGTTGCTGTCCTCAGATCGCACATAATGAATTGTAAAAACTTAATGCCACTGCAAGATTGTTTTTAAAACAAGTCTTGTTGGTGCTGCCTAAGTTTTGCCCCTTCCACAATCTTCCTTGAAGTTGCAAACAACATCTCCTTTACAACATGCTGCAGTTTTTCAGGATGATTTGCAATCTCTTCTCTTTTTCATTTCCTGTTCAAAATATTTATTGCAAATCTACTGGCTTGATCTTTCCTGGCCCTGCAGTTGTGCCACTCATCCCCTGAACCCCAGCCAGCACTGAGGAAACATCCAGACAGGGCTTCACGAAGGCAGCCAGTTGTGGGCCAGCCTCTGGTACCAATCTTGGCTATGACATTAAAGATCTTCATGGCATGGATAGTGTGGAAAGCTTTTGAAAAGATTTCCAGTTGGAACAAGGGGGTGGGAGGGCAAAGCTGGGGGTAGGTGCTTCAGAAAAGAATGGATGCTGTTTCTCCTGGGTCCAACAGGTTTTCCATAACTAGAAAGAAAGGTGGGGTGGGGCAGGGCCTGGGAGAGCTGTGTTTGCTTCAAAAATTACAGGGCACTGTGTGGTAGCACCATATTGCCAATCTTGTGTCAGACTGGCCAGCAATAACACTTCTCCTTTCACCCTCCCTTGAGGCAGGAACTCCCAAGATGTCTCCATTGCTTTACAATTCTGAGGCCCTGTACAAACATGAGTTTTCTCCAGTTCTCAGCTGAAGGTAAGAATTCAGGGTAAGAATGAGATACAGCCTTCCTCATCTGGCAACTGCTTTAGTGTCAGACACAGCACTGGGTCAGTACACATCCCAAAACTTCCACCCAGGTCACCCCTGAAAGAACTGGCATTGATTTAAACTCCTACCTCGGGGCCAGGCAAACCTGAAGGCTCAACATGCTCCCACAGCTGAGCTGACCTGGCCACCAAGGTCTTCTACCCAGCCCCTGGTGGTCAGAAGACGTCAGCTCTGAAGTTGGGAATTCGTCTCTCTTCTTGAGGGAATTCATCCCTCTTCTTCTTACCAAAAATTTGAAAACCAACAGAAAGAATGAGGAACATATCCATAAACTCGCAGATCTTCTTTTACACGTTAGAAAATGGCCCTGGGGTCATTTATCTTCCTCTGACAGCAAATTGCCACCAGCAATACACCTCTTCTGAACATCCACAGCTCAGCCCTCCCCTCCAAACCTCCAGGTACAGCTGTGGCATCCTCCACTTACCAGGCACATAGATATAGATGTCCTTCCCTTCCACTTCCCCATCCTCCACTTGAGTGTGGTTATAATAGCAAACATACAAGCCCGTGTGAGCGGCTGAGGCATTTTCTACTTCAAGCACCGTCACGAAGAGGCCACTGTTGTTTTCTTCATGTCTAATGTCAATCCTGTGGCTTCCCTCCATCACTGGGTACTGCCAGCTCACTTCGCTGTCTCCAGAGCATTTGAGCGTGAAATTGGAATTCAGCTGTACCACCATTTCATTCCTATTGGGAACAATAGTCGGCAGAGGAAGCTGGCAAAGTGTTAGGAACGGTCCTGCAAAAAAGACATAAATAAATAGCATATGAACACACAGAACAGCCTCAGTGTGCAGATGAGAAAGAAAGCAGAGTGGATCCATAGCAGCTGGTTTTCTGACCACTTCAGACATGCTGATGTCCCAGGAAATCTGCCCTTGTTAAAAGCCAGAGCTTTGCCCAATGGACGGCAATCAGCTTGCCTTTGAAATGCAAAGTGTTTGCTTGCTCATGTCTGTTTGTAAAATCAAGAGGTGGAAGACAGAGGTGAAGTCAGAGATGGCTCTCAATCCACACCACAGTTTCCCAACCCCAAATGTGGGCCTGGCTCCACTGCAGACCAGTGAGTCCCACACCCTGGCTGCTGGGACAGGGGCCTCTTACAGGAGCTTACAGCAATGGCCAGGAAACCAGCAGTTCTGTCAACCTTCAAGTAAGTACACAACTGAAAGTTAGAAAATCCCCAAGAGCAACACCTGCATCTTACATCTGGCTTCTATTTCTGCAAATGGACAGAGCAGGGACTTACATCCAAAATTTGTGCATCAGGTCTACCACTAGCCAAAATGTACAGAAGGTTTATAGCCAAATCAAACTGTAATTCACTGAACTAGATGTTGTAGATGGCACTGGTTTTCAGATGCAATCTGCAGTTGGAGGCTCAGATTTGCAAGCCTAGGTAATTTGTAGGTGGGCTGGTGTAGGTCCAACTCCCAGGAAATGAGAGGATCCACACCCAAAAAAAAAAAATGGGGAATTCACCAGGAAAACAGATTTGCTGTTTCAACCTATCAAATGGCTTGTACAAAACAGATAGAGTAGTCCATGATAAACAGGCGCTTAGGCCCACGGCATGAAAGTGGGCCTGTCTTTTAGTCTTTGAAACCAGTTTCTTACTCCTGCACATGTTATCTTGGTCTACAGACCCTTTCTATATTTGGCACTCTGTGGCAAACCCTGCCCTCCCCTCCCGGCTCCATTCGCTCGGCAGATGTTTGGAGGCCGGGCAGGCAGCCCCGGCAAGTACGATGAGGTGGTGTGGCGTGGGAGGGCGTGGGAGCCCACACAGGCAGCCTCGCCTGCCCTGCACTGCTGGAGAAACCCCAGTGGGGCAGGGCTGACACAGCTGGAGGTAGGCGGGCTCACTTTCCCTGTGCAGGCAGACAAACCATCTAGAGCAGCTGTAGGGGTGGTAAAGTGGCTGACACAGACTAGCAAAAGTACCATCTTCTTAGCCTACCAAAGGGAAGGGTAGAAAAATCGAGCCTGTTGCCAGCTGGCAACTGTCTGACACTTGTTTGGTCACAAGGAAAGCAAGCTTACATAAGGATTTAGAAAGGAGAAGGGGTGGAGAGGCTTAGAGGACTGTGGAACATTACCTGTGAGAAAACATCCCAGGATCAGGAACGTCCTTGAGGAAGTACCCATAGTTCCCAACAACTGAAACAGAAGGGAGAAGGCAAGAGAAAGCCAGTTAATGGACTGTCAACAGGAATGAGAGTTTGCAGGACTCCTCTCCTACAGCGTCCCAGCGCAGCTTCTCAGCACTCTGCGTGGTGCTATAGAGAGATGAGCGCCGGGGACCCTGGCTCACACCTGCAGCCTGCTGAGGTGCATGCAACCACCTCCCACAGGATACATGGGGCCAAAGACACATCACTGGCCCAGGGAATGCAGCTGAGACACCACGACCCCTTCTCTCCTCCTGCAGTGTAAGAAGTCAAGTCCTGTTGCACCCTCTCTCCAACAGCCTTACAAGCAGCTCTGATGCCCACTGCAGCCTCCAGGACTGAGCCCACAGAAGCAGCCCTGCACAGAGAAAGTACCCTCACAGGCATCAGTGAGGATGCAATCGCTTTATGCAATAAGTTCTGGCCTTTTAGCTGCAAACAGCTTTTATGGGAGAAAAAGCGTATTTTAAAGCTGCTTCTATTACAAATGGTACGATCCAAAGTGATATTTTTGTTTTGCCATTGTACATACGTATGTATATATAGCTTACTGAGTACAATGCAATACAATGATGTTTATTGCTTATTTAACAAGAATTCCCTTGATCGAGAGACATGCTATTTAAAACATATGCTGAAATTTTCTAATGGAATAAATCCATGACTGACTGTAGGCCAGCACTACCATTTGCAAAGCTTGTCTGCTCCCCAACAGTGTGGAGAGTCATATATCACAAGAGACAATTTTAGCTCTCAAACGCATAATCCTAAGGCATCAGTCTTGAAGAGACAGCAGTGTCAATAAGCATCTATGTAATATCTGTGCCATCTAATGACATTTCTACTTAAAACCCTCATGCAGCCTGTTAGGTGATCGCCGAAGGAGGAGCTCCTACAAGCCCTGCTCCCATTGAAATCAATAAACATTATATGAGTGACTTTAATAGCAACTAGATTTGGCCCAAAGCCAATGTAGATTTTTAAAATGTCTGCACAGAAGAGATTTTAATCTGAAACACAGACCAAGAAGTAAACTAAAGGATGATGTGACAATACAGGGACTATTTTCAAAGGTTCTGGAGAGTTTCTATTCATCCTCTGGTATTCAGCTTGTGACGCTCAGATAGGAAAGCACCTAGGTACATCCAGTTATTACAACTATGCCAGTGTTGTGTGAGAGTTAAATGCTTACAACCTGCCAAGGCCTTTTTCTGAACCAGTCCCTCTTTCCTCCACAACCCATGGAACAGACTGTGGGCTTTTGCAAAGCAAAAAGTATTTGATACACAAATCAAACATGAAGCTCTCAGAAGAAGAATTAGAAGACTTTCAAATTACCAACCCCCAAAAACATGTACAAACAACTTTGGAAGTTCGACTGACAACATTCCAGCAGAGACAAGGCATTTTGTCTGATTCTTCAATTAGCAATAATTGCCATGTGTTTATGTATCTGTCTCCCATTGATAACAGACCCTTGGACATCAAAGAAGTCCCTCAGTCTCAGCCTCCTTATTCATTTTTATCACATTTATATTTATAATTTTTTTTTCTGATAAAATAACCCACTGTAAATCTTGAAAGCCTTACCACAATCTGTTTTACCGATCTGATTCCTAACCTCCCAAGATCCACAAGACAATGTTACCCCACTGCCTGCCAAGTTTCCTTCTGCCTTTTCTCTCTGAAAAGCAGATCTCTCCCCTTTTGCGCTGTTTTGCAGACTATTGAACGTAAGTGATGCAGCACAGTAGAAAACACAAAGCTAGCTTAGCTCTTGCACACCAGCTTCCAGAAGCTCTGCAGAAGTGGACTTGCACTGTTGCAGAGTTATATGTGTGTGAAGACTGAAGCCCCATGACTACGTTGATGTAAATACAGTTGATGGCATTCTCAAAGTGCTACTTCGAATTTGCTGCCTTGGTTGGGCTGCCATAGAAGTCAATAAGAGCTGAGTGCCTCAATCTACCATTGCAGTTTAAAAACATGAATTTACACTTTCCCGCTGGCTGTTCTTTCACAACCCATTGCTTTGATCTTTCCTCAATGACCTGTTAATCTCATCAAGACCCAGAGCAACACTGTGAAAGACAGAATAATGTACTAAGGATTCACCATCATCCATACTTAAAATCTATTTTAACTGGATTTAATTACATTCTGCATCTGACTTAAGCATGCTGGAGTCCCATCCAGAGCATATCATTGCACATCAGTACTGAAGTCAAGATTTAAGGCAGGTACAATTTTACACTTCTCATTCTCAAGCCACCAAGCAGCTATGCTCACAATGTTTTTTTTGTTTACTATCACCTAATTTTTTGTATGTACTTAATTTGTTTTTTTACCTTCTGTCACGGTCTGACGGCTTCAGGACCGTTCTCCACACTTTCCTTGTGGCAGAGCAGCCCCCTTTGTCCTAAATCACCCAGATCTTAGTCCTGAATAAGTATACCAGGTTTAGTTCCTAACACTGGGCCATCAAAGCATAAATTGGTGTAACCTCGCTGAAGCCAGCAGAGTTATGCAAGCTGAAGCCCAGTCTTGACAGCACACATACAATGTAAATTTGAGCCAACCTTAATTCTTTGCATACCTTGAACATTGCTAGCTAAAATAGAAGCCTGGGTGTGTACAGTGAAAGCTAGATGATGCCATGAGGGGTTTGCCAAACTCTCTGCAGGGAAGGCTGACTTCCCAGGGTAAAACAGTCATTGTATCTACTTTAACCACTGGGGTTTGAAAGGGTCTGACTGAAACCTTGGTATCTCTCCTGTGTATTTTAGTGATAAAAAAATCAGGAAAATAACATCTGAAGAATGGTTATCAACAAGGAGTCAGTCTTCTAAACAGTCACTGCCAAGCACTGGCTTCCTACCAAGAAGGGTTTAATTGACTGCACCGTAGAAGACAAAGTAAAATCAATATTCAGAAAGCTGACAGAAATAGATGTTTAGAAACTGATGCTATTGCTAGGTGATTGTTCTACATAACCGAAAGAGAAAGCACCGTGGTAGACCAAGCAGAGCCAGTGGTATATATTTTTCACCCTTCTGTAAATCAAACAAAGACCTCTTTCAAGACAGAAGACTAGCCCATCTACCAGGGGACTGGAGACTAACAGACTCATCTCCCGCCAGCCTCCCAGTCACTACAGTTCATACTCTTGACCACTGGATGGCAATGTTGATCCACATTAATTAGCCATCTTCCTTGCGGCGCAGAAAGAAGCGCTTGTCTCCAAGCAGATGGACTCTAAGCTGGGTGTCCCAGATCAACTTTAAATTAAAATTTGTTATATTTTAATTTAATGCGAGTTCAACAGCTTAAAACCAAGTAATAAAACCAAAATGGTCCCTATTGCTCTGTATTTACATAAGGGATATGACAATAGTTGAATTGCAAATCTTGGCACGTAATGATGTGATTATGCCTGTTGTGAGAGGGCTGGATAATTTCAGTGGTGATTTTGTCAGAGTGGCAGTCTGTCCTTCTGGGAAGACTGACCTTTTCCAGGAAGAGCTAAGGCCAGCCCAAGAAAAGAGGGGAAGATTTCCTCCTTGTGGTATATGTCACTAGTTGAATGTAAATGTTCAGACAGGACCTCCTGAAACATTTCTTGGTTCTCAATTCCCAAATTGCAAACTCAGTTCTCTGCAAGAGCAGAGCTGCCCTGCAGTGCTAGCAGGCGGGTCTGAAGGGTTCGCTGGTGAAAGACACAAACAGCAAAGGAAATTTCTTCAATTAAATAGACTGTCATAAATGTTCTCCTAAAATGCAACTTGATCCACAGACCATTACAAGTATTTGCATCCAGCATAGCCTGTATGCAGGAACAGCTACACATCAAGACCATCCCAGTGCCGGGCTCCTGCAGAACCCAAAGTGCTCACGCATGGTGATGGCTGCTATTAGATGAGCCTTCGAGTCAGCCCTGATTCTTCATCCTAGCCCTCAAGACTTCACAGTCTAGGAGCTAAGCGTGGTGGGAAAATTGCAAAGTCTGATTTCCCCACTCAACCCAAAGAGGATTTTCCAAACTGTCTCTGCAAACAGATAAAAAGACTGGTACTTCCAAGGGATCCATCTCATTTAGATTCTCGGGTTCAAACCAAATAACACCTCAGATCCCAACTCAAATGCTCAGAGGGGTTGCATGGAAAAATCAGTCCATCTCTGTTGACCACAAGAGCTAGAAAGCCTAGCTGTTGCTAACTTTTCCCTTGGGTGCCCATGCAAAGCTTTATTGGCTTGAAAGAGATGAGTCAAGCAGGAGAGCAAGGCAAGAGGGAGAGAAGGGATTGTTCGCTTGCTTGCTTGCATTTTTTAAATTGTCAGCAATTCTTGTCACCACCAGGAAAAATAACCTCTCAGAAATCATTCCCTGGCCTTTAAAATGAGTGAAGCAAACATCTTCTATTAGAATTTTCGAAGTTCACATGCAGAAGTAGTGCCATTGTGGCCGTGATGATCTATGGCTGCAAGCGAAGTGAGGATTGTATAAGGTTACACGCTTCATCTTCATTTTTAGACTAACAGTTATAGCTGGAATTAACCAGCAAGGTCTGGAGTATGCAAGACTTTTTCTGTCTATATGCATTGTACTTGAACCCTATTTTGATTCTGTAGTACTGTGGAGAGGTATTTTATTAAAATATTTATTACTTCCTGCTTTCTTGAAACCGAATACCTATTCATTACTCTCACAGCCACATCAAGATTTCCCGCACATCAACAAGCAAACAACAGTGAAGATGGCCCCAGTGCCCGATGGCAGCTGGACTGGCACATCTCCTGCCCCTTCGTGCTTGGAGAGGAGCACCAGAACAAGGGGTTTAATTTTAAAGCAGTGGGAGAGTGCATGCAGACTGGGAGAGCTGTTTTGCTCATGGGCTTCTAAATCCCAGTGCTTTGTGCGGTCTCATTTTTCCTCAAATTTTTTTCACCAAACTTTTTTTCCCCAAGCTTTGACGTTGGCTAAACCACTGTTAGCTGAGGGCCTTTCTAAAATGCTCTTTGTCAACTAGAAGCTAAAACCGAAGTCTCTTGCTGGGAGATCTTTCCTTGTCGTTTCTAGACCCAGAGTTAAAAGTCGGGTCTCCAGAGTTGGTATTTTGATCAGCCGATGACGGAGGAAACTTTGATGCCTGTCTCCTTGCTTTGATCCCGTCTCTTGCCCCATCCAGGGACACGTAGTCAAGGCAGCTGAGCTGGGACCCCATCGGCTCTGGGAGGTGCCGAGGGCACAACAAACCGCCCAGCTTCCCCCGGTGCGCCCCGTCGGGGCGACATCGAGCCGCCTACAGCCAGCCGGGACTGCGGCGGGGATGGGGGCGGGGGCTTTACATTCACACTCTCCAGCCCCCATCAGGCTTCAGGCGCTTGCCAGACCCTGCCTGCCTGCGGGGGAGCCCGAGCGGCAGCCCCCAGGGAGCGGGAAAGCGGGGCTGCCGCGGCTACCCCTCTGCGGAGCCCGACGGCTAGAGCGGCTGCGGATCAAAGGCTCCTCGGGACACTGAGCAAACCTAGCAGAGATGGCAGCTCCCAGCCACTTTGCTGTTTGTCTGGGAAACAATAGGAAAACCTTTGCCAAGCTGGAGTGTTGTTGTTTTTTTTTTTTCTATGGAGGTAGCCAAGAAAAAGAAAAGAGGGGTAGAGGAGGCGAAGAGGGGCAGAGTGAAGCCGTATTTCCCTCCAGGGCTGTCTAATTCTGGTGGCACTGCGACTCGGGGCTTTTTCTCCAGTTCTCTCCGTCGGGCGAGGCACGGGCCCCGACGGAGCGGGGTCCGAAGAGGAGGCGGGAGTTTCGGCGGGGGAACAAGGGTTGTGTCCCGCCTCGGGGCTGTGGGACCAAGGGGGAGCGACGTGCCCGCAGCCCTGGGGATGGGTCCGTCGGTCCCTGCCCGAGCAGCGGCCGTGCCCTGTCCGCCCCGGACGTGTAGCCTTCGACCCTGGAGGAGCGCCAGCGAGCTGGAACATTTGCAAAAGACGCACCGCAAATGCCATCGAAGGGCGCTGGAAACGTGCTCTCGGCGCGGGCGGAGGCCACGGCATCGCCCCCGCCTCTGTCCCGCAGCCGCCTCCCCGCCGGGATGTGGGCAAACCCCAGGGGCTGGCGGCTGCTCCCCGGGGCCGCTGCTGCCTTGCTAGATCTGTCGCTGCTGGCTCCAGAAAAAGCTGTCCAAGTCCTGTTCTTTGGAACGGCTCCTGGCCTGCGGTATCCGCGTCCAAAAATGTTGAGCAATGCCGCGGACAGCCAAAAAGCCATTTCCTACTTGCTCCTAGGACTTTTCCAGGGAACTCCAGCCTGGCAGAGGCTGGCAAGTTTGTAACCTCCGCTCTTGAAAAAATCCAAACGGTGGCCTCGAAGAATTTGCCCTTCCCCGGGGTAGAGGATTGTGGGCTCCAGCAGTCCGGTGGGGCAGGCGGCAGAACTGGCGTTCCCGTTGCTAGAGGGGGCTGTAAGCTGGAAAGGTTCCAGGTACCAGTCCTGCCTAAATTCAACATCTTCTCTTCCGCGGAGACGTGTAAAAAAAACGACGGGGGCGCAGAGACGGAGATCGGGTTGCCTTGGAGGGGGTGGGGGGTGTTGTGCGCTTGCCCCCCCGTCCGGGATCTCGGGACAATTTAGGGGGCCGAGGTGGAAAGGGGGATCTGAAGAGGTGAAGGTGGTGAAAAACAAAGGGTGGGGGAAGGGACGGGAGAGCAGAGGGGTGAAGGCAGCAAGGGATGCTAAAAGAGGGAGAGCCGCTGTGCGCGACCGTACCTTACTTTGTGGGTGCGCGTCTCTCCCCGGAGGGAAAGTGCCGCTGCCCGTGGAGCCCTGGCGGGTCGTTCCCGCCCCCACGGCAGGAATGCGGCGCGGTGGCCCCCGCCGTCCCAATGTGTTTGTCATTAGCGCTACCCGCGCTGCTCGCCGCCGCGCCCCGACGGTCCGTGGCTCGCCGACTGCCCGCTCTCCTCCAAAGGGGCAGCCGGCGCCCGCCGGCACCCGCCGCCTGCGCCCCGCGAGAGGGAGCCTCTCACCCGGCTCCAAGCATCGAAAAAAGAAAAAAAAATAAAGAAAAAGAAAAAAAAATAAAGAAAAAACAAAAGGAAAAAAAAAAAAAAAAAAAAGGAAAAAACCCAACCCAATAACAAATAAGTAAAGGGGGGGGGGGGGGGGGGGGCTGGAAGAAAATACAATAAAAAAGAAGTGGGAGAAAAGATGTGTGGGGGAAAAAAGGTGGGGAAACCGTCCCTCACCTCTTACCTTATCCTTTATAATCGGCAGCCCCAATCCTGCAGATTGTAAAATATCCAAAATATGTCCACGTCTTGTGAGACTTTCCTCTCTCAGCCGCGCTCTTTCCTTCCCGTTCGCCCTCCCTCCCGATCCAACTGTAATGGTCTTACAAACCGCGTCCCGTAATTGATTCAATGTTATAGTCCATCCTTCCAAAACTAATCATTTGCTTTAAGTAAATAGCTGTCAGGAAATGAAGCCCCCCTCTGGCCCCTTCAGAATAAGAGCAGCCCTGGCTCGCCCGGCGCCCCCAGCCCCGCGGCCGGAGGCGGGCGCGCTGGCGGGAGGCTCTTACGCAGGCAGGGGGGCCAGTCTCTGCCTCCAGATTTCACCAGGCTTGCAGGGGAGGGGGGAGGTTAGCCATATGGCAGGGGCGAGGGGGAGGAAAGGGGGAAGCGAGGAGTTTCACACTGCAGGGGGAAAAAAGAAAAAAAAATAATAAAAAAAGAAACAACAACCCAGAAAAACTTTCATGAAAACTCCGAGCGCTCCCAATTTCATGAATGAGCCTTCTCTCCTCAGACCCTCCAGGACGGTGGGTCGGGCTCCCGGACTCCGTGTTCACGGTCACAGTGTGAGTTTACGGATTGAGTTTGATCTGGAAACGAATTTGCGGCTTCCTCATGTGCTTTGTACGCCACTGAGTTTGGGCTTGGGCTAGAGAGCTGGATGGACGGCCGTGAGCCAGCCAGGAGCAAGAGACACTGAGAGAGAGGGGCAGAGACGACTCACTAACATTTATGAATGAAAGAGACAACGAAAGATAACCTTCGCCAGAAGCCAGCCCTCCCAAACCCCGCTGCTCCGACGGGACCAGGAAAGCTCTTCTCTTCCTCTCTGTCTTTGCTTTGCCCAGCGCAAACAAACCCCAGTAACAGCGAAGCCAGGGGGCACGGCGAGGGTCGGAGGTGCCTGCGGAGGCGAGGGCAGCGCACGTCCGAGTCCGTCTTGTTTGAACACGCTCCAGACGGAGCTTTGATCCCGGCCTGGGAGCCAGCACCGGGTATCTCTGCTTTGTTGGCAATCGCTATCTGCTGGTGATAAGGGGTGGTCGGAGAAGCTGCAGGGGATCTGCCCTCGCAACCCGTCTGCTGCAGCCTCCGTGCGGGAAGAGGCGAGCAGGGCCGGCGGGGCGATGCGGCGGCCGCTGGAGAGGGGGCACTGCAGCCCCAGGAAAGGAGCGGCAGGGGAGGTCGCTGCCCGTCTGCCTCCTGCGGAGGGCACCAGCCCGGGGGCTGCTCCCCGGGGCTTCTCCCGCTTCCTCCCTCCCGAGTCTGGGTCTCCCTGCCCTTTATTTTCCTTTTAGTATTAAACAAAAGAAAAGTTTGTCCTTAAAGTCAAGCGCCAGGATCCGGTGGTTTTTCTCCTTCCTAAGCGAAGGAGAACTAAGCCGCTGAAGCGAAGATGCTCTGCAAGGGGACGGGCAGAAACAAGAAGCGACTCGCGTGAAAAGCGGGTCAGGCTGAGGTGCCCCGGGCTGGGCTCGGGGGGTCCCCGGCAGTGCTCCCAGCCCTTTGCACGCCCTCCACTAGTGCATCCTCGGCTCCGGTGAGTGTGCAACCCCGCTATTGCTTCCACATGTTCCTCCAGGAAATCATCGGCGTCAGATCTGTGAGCAGCCCCTGGTCGGAATGCTAACAGGATACCATAATGCTTGTGAATAAACAACAGGCTCCCAGTGAGTCAAAAGCATGACAAAACCAACCAACCAACCAAACAAAAAAACCCCAAAACAACCCAGGAACAAAAAAAACCACTGCATCCTGGAACTCCCTACCTAGGGAGGCGGGGGGAGGGACGAGGACACCCATCAGCCTGAACGTTAATTTGTGGAGGGAAAGGTCCTATAATCACTTAAGTCGGAGCTGCGGGCTCTCGCAGATTTAAGCCCCACGAAGATGTCTCTGTTGAGACCAGCGGCAGCAACTGCCTGTGAGCTCCCAGGCGATCCCGCCCGGCCCTGCCAGGCTCGTGCCGTCATTTACCGGCGTGAAACTATCCGGTTTAACCTGCAGGGAGGTAGAGGTGATTCCTGGCGAAGTACCGTCAGGATGGGATGTAATGGGAGAGTTACTTTTGCAAAAAGAAAGGAGTAAAAGGAAAGGGAGAAGGGGCCTTCTGTTTGCAATTACCTGCCTCATTTGAATAATGCCTTTGTCATAATCATTATCGAGTGGTCGTTAACGGCTTCCACTTGGGATCTCACAAGACCCAGCAAAAAAATAAAATTGGCAAATTCGGGAACTGGCAAAGCTGCCCGCCAGGCCAGATTGCATCTGCTGTCAGGGAGCCCGCCAGCCTCAGCAGGGTCCGGGACCTGGACGGCAGTGCTTGGTCGTCCAGGGCCCCTCCAGGGGAGCAGTGACACTTTCCTCGACGTGGCTTCCCCCCTCCCCGTGCTAAGGGCCGGCGCCGCGACGACCCCACGGCTGCCATCCCGGGGTTGGGGGACTCGGCCGGCGGGAGCCGTGCCGGGCTCTGCTCGCACGGCCGGGGCCGGATAGCTGCTGCGGGGCCGATCCCTCTCCGAAGTGCCGGCGGTGCCTATGGATTGGTCCCATGCAGAGGCGGTGGTAGTTAAAATAACCCCTCCAGGACGGCTGCTGAGCTCTGCCCCCCGCCTCGTGTAGCGCAGGGGGTCCCGTACAGGGAGGCGCGGGGGACTTGGGGTTAGCGAGAGGACAGGCTGGGGGTGGGGGATTTTCATCACTCCAGGCCCCTCTCCTCTCTCCTCCGGCCTTCCCCTCCCCCCGAAGGGCTGGAGCATAAGGCATCCCGCTAGTGTGTGTTTACGCAGCAACAGATGGAGGCTGCACATCTTAAACAAAACTGCAGTGGCCGGGCTACAGTCACTCTTGCCTCTTTATGCTCCCAACCTTCCCCTCCGGGGTTGGGGGGACCCTTTCGGGCCCGCAGCTCCCCCAGGGTCCGGGCAGCGGGCATCGACGAGGCGGGTGTTTGCACAGCGGCTCGCTTAGCTCTCGGACGCTTCCATGGGGGCTGTGAGGCTGCGAGCAGCTCCGCTCCGCATCCCCCCCACCCTGGAGGAGTCCCAATTTGCTGCAAGTAATGAGCGCTTTCCTGCAGCTGTCTCCCAAGGGTGAGCCGGGCAGTGTTTAGCTAGCGAAGGCTATTAGGCAGGCTAATAGGTGGCTCTTGTGGGGTCCGAGCAGTCTCCTGCAGCGAAGGGGTGCGTGAGAGGGGGTGGCCGGGCTCGAGGGCCGTGGGGAGGCCCCGCTGTGGGACCCTAGCCTTTGTCTCGGTGGGAAGGCAGGTCTGGGTTTGATTATCGTTACCCACGTTGCAGCAATGCACGGTGTGGGGGTCAGCTGCAGCCTGTTCACCCTTATTACCTTTTGGAGCAGGAACCCCTGCGTGGTGAAGAGTAGCTCAAGCTTGAAGCAGACCCCCTCAAACCTCTGAGAGGGAGAAAGCAGAATGGCCTCTTGTGGCTATAAATTTGTGCTTGCATCTGTCGTGGAGGGAGGAGAACACAGCGGTGAGGGCTTCCTGAGACAGCAGAGCAACAAGTTGGAGGATCACCAAGTCCCCCGAGGCCCACCGGGAGATGTATGTGTGCTGCCCGCAGGAGGGCCCTCTGTGCATTTACAGTCCTACCAGTTTGGGTTTTTTTCTTTTCCTCTTTCCACAACACCAGATTCCCTCATTTTGTTTGTTCAACAGAATTTGGCTCTCAATAGCAGGGATCCCTGTCACTGGTAAAGCAGGGAACCAGACAAAAGACATTAACATTGCCCAGCCTGCCCTCTCCAACCTTTATTTTGATTCCCCACATGTTTGGCTAAGGTAGCTCCCTCCCTGTCCCCATCGTTTTTCCACTGAGGCCACTGCTGCTGCAAGGTCGAGCTGTTTTGCTTTTATTGTTTCATTTGACTCTTGACGTTAAACGATGCCAAAACAGCCGTGGAAGCCTTATTCTTTGAAAAATAGGCTTTGTTTTTCATTCTGCTCCAGCCCTGACTTTTTGACTGGAAAAGAAAAAACAGGCCTGTCTGGTCCAGCAGCGGCCCAAACCCAGTTTAGGGGTGAGGTAAAGCACCCCAAAGGCAAGGGGAAAACGGGTTGTTCCTCCAGCTAGCCCTTCACTGGCGTCTTGCTGCGCGCTTCACTCTGCCCCGGCCCCCCAGCCCCCGGGGCGAGGATCCCCGGGCCTGCACTGCCGAGGCGGGGCGGGGGGGGACAGAGCTGCCCCCGGGGCGAGGATCCCCGGGCCTGCACTGCCGAGGCGGGGCGGGGGGGGACAGAGCTGCCGGGGGTGCCTCTCGCCGCCTGCCCAGGCTGCCCGGGCAGAGCCTCCGTCGCCCGCGACACTAGAGGGCACCGGAGCCCGCGGGAGGAGCCAGCCCAGCCCAGCCGGGCACCGCAAGCCCCGCCAAGCCTTCTCTGCCTCTGTTGTTAATTAAGGGATTGGAGAGAATGGTGAAATGGGGCCGTCCTCCCATCCCCGGGAATGTGAGGGCTTCATCCCGGCAGGTCCAGCCCTGCGCAGCCCCGGACCGCCGTGGGCCGGGCTCAGCAGTTCGGGGGATGTGGCACGCTCTAAGTGAAACGGAGCAGTTCCTCCCTTGCCAAAAATGAGTTTTCCCTCGGAAATCAAAGGACCTCCTCGGCTGATTCAGCCCCGGTTTGATTTCGGTTCCTCACTCCTGAGACCATTATCTCTGCCTTTGTTATTTCAAGCTGCAGCAATTAATGGATTACAGCAGGACAAAAACACGGCCAGACCAGGCTGCTTTGGTCCTATGTCTATTCATGCCGTGCTCAGGGACGTAGCCCTGAGATTGGCAGGGGGGAGCTGGCTCGTGGCCAGGCCACCCTGGACACGGTGGTTACGATGACCCTTGACACAATGCGCACAGGCCAGTCCTGGTCTGTATCAGTCCCCACACGTGCCTGGGCTGACAACATCCACCGTATGTCCCTCCCATGGGCACAGAAGAGCCAAGGTAGGCTGAGCATCACAAGAGGGCAAACTCAGGACAGACCAAACCTGTCTATCTACTGCCTACTCTTCATTGTCCATGCTCCAGACACAGGTTGTTGTTTTTCTGCTTCATCCCACAACAGGTATTCTGCTGATGCTTGGTGATTGATAAGACATCCCTTTGGGATTATGTGTTGCAGAATAACTGGATCTATGGTTGAGGTTTCTGCATTGTAATTGGCTTTCTGAAATACCCCTCTCCTCCTTGGATGTTTCATGCTCCAAAATACTACTACAAACAAAACACGATCCCCCTATTTCTGTGGCATAGAGAGATTCTGAGCATGGGTCCCCCCATCCTCAGGATAAAGAGGAGGGAAAGCCATCAATACTTGCAAGCGGCTTGCAGAATCGGCATTTGTATGAAGACAGTGGAAGTTACGAGTTTCACCCAACACTTTCCAAAACAGGTAAGCCCCTAATCCACCATTGGGAATTACAAGAAACAGCATCCATGTTGATACAGCCAGCAAAAAGCTCCAGACCTGGAAACTAATTTAGTCATTGAATTCAGTAATTAATTTTGCTTTCGTTTAGCAAGGTTTACCATGTGGTCAGTATTCTTTCTTTAGTTGGGAGACAGGAAGGACTGACACACTGAGAAGTCAGGGAAAACTGTTTCTCGTTTTTCTGTAACTTCTAGAAAAGCCTGTTAGGTCTTTTCCTTCTGTTTGCGGTCACCAGGTTTCAGTCTGCACCCCATCTAATTCTGCAGGGAGCATCTTCTGCTTCAGTCACTTGTTTATTTGCCTGTCTGTTGTTGATAATTCTTTGGAATACTTGGTTATATGCACTTTATTTGAGCAAGGTGGTTGCAGAGGGAGAAATGAGAAAGTGAGATGAGAGGAAAATGGAGGGATAGGTCCCTTCCCTGTTGCCATGGATGTGAAGCTACAGCTCAGCTTTAGCTCAGATAGAGGAGCTCTGGTGTGACTCAAGAACAGGGGATACAGCAGCATGATCCTTGGACTGCTGGCTGTTTTAGCCAGATATCCCAGTTTTAAATATAAATTATCTTTTGAGAAAGTGTCCAATGTGGAAACTGGGACAGATTCTGCTTTGTGTAAATCTGGTGTAATTCCAACTTCAAGGGAAATATGCCAGATTGAATCTGGTATAATTAAGATTAAAAATTGGCTCTGGAACTCTTTTTTTGGCAATAAAGTTAGAGAAGTACTGTGAAGAAAACTAATTCAAACCACAACATTGTTTCAGTGCTCTTTTAAATAACATATGCTATAGGCACTTTGAAGGCATTTGTTCTTCATGGCAGCAGTATTTTAAAACTTTCACTTTGGTTCTACTAACCAAGTTAACCCTTGATAACCAACTGTGTTTAAAATATGTTATGTACAGAAACTTACCATTTTTTGCAGGACATTCTCCAAATAACCAAAAAATATACTGTTAAAATGATGTGATTGCTGCTGTGGCAGTAGCAAGCTTCCTCTTGCTGGTGAACATTTCACTGTTGTAGCCACAACACAGGCTTTGCAATGAATCTGAATTTATACCTCACTTGTCAACAGTTTTTTCATGGTGAAAACCATGTTATCTGACTGCTAAACTCAACACACTGAGAAGGACCAATTTTCAGAAAGTGATTGCTTAGTATCCCTGCAAAGCAAACTCTGAAAGGAGTCCCTAAAGGAATGCTGAAAAACTGAAGACCCATAAATTACTAGACAGTTTTCCAACTCCTGTGAATCAGACAGCAAGATGTCCTTTAATAGTTTCTGTGTCCAATATCACTTCATCTGTTAGGCCCATGTCCCTAATAGAAACTATTTCACTGTAATTTGATTGCAGTTGGTGGGAAGATGCTGGCCAATTTTTTCCAGGTCTAACATTCAGCCTCAATGAAATGGCATCCTCTTGAGTGGTCCCAAATTTTCACCACAGGTTAATCAGATGTTCTTCGGTGTGTCAGAAAAGGGGGAAAATAAGAATCAGCTGCACCTCTCTTTGATTCCTTATGGTGTATGGAGAATACAGACTTGGAAAATGTGATTTGCTCTTTTTCAGTAGGGTAACGATATAGAAGGAGAAAAATCTTTGTTGTTATTTCAAAAGTGCAGGAATAGCAAGCCTTGTCCACCTTCTTTTTGCTAGAGGACTCCTTGCTGAATCAGTGAACAAAGACATCATGGTGAAAACTGACTCTTGTAATCATCTAAGCTGTTTGTTGAGTGGGATCATGGAGCCAGGAAGCAGTGAGATACACGTCATGGCCTAGCCTCCTGCTACAATGAGCTTACCCACCATCCTTCCTTTGCCCTGCTCGGAAGGGGTGCAGGAAGCAAACATGGGAGAGCCCAGACTACAGCTCTGAAAAGGCCTGTACTGGAAGAGCCAAGAAGACAGACACCATTCTGATTTTACCCATCTGAGGTTTCTTTCAGAGAAAAAGAAATCATAGGATGATCTCTCACCTTCCTGCCCCCTATTCCCATCCATGTTTTGCTACCTGTGTTCCATTAAGTATTGAAGGAATAGCAGTAAGGATACAAAAAAAGCTCAAATCAGAACAGTGCTCTTGTCTGGCTTTCTTAGTCCATTAGTGGAGAACAACGCAAAGAAGGAACAGAGTAGGAACAGGTAATTTCATCCCTATTTTCTATTTTCATAGTCAAAAGGAATAGAAAGGTGCTTTCCTCATTCTCAAGATAATCCAACGTTTCCTCTCTGTCTCTTTTTGTGATAGGAGAAAACATTTGAAGAGCCAAAGTAAATCCAAATAAATTCTTGCAACTCCTACCCATCACAGAACATATATTTTCTCTTCTCAGTTATTTTTCTCCCAATGTGCTTTATACTACTATAAGAAAAAGGTATTATTTAAATCAACACCTCCCTGAAACTTTGTTGGGAACCTCTCGTTAAGAAAGCTGCAAGCAGAGTCTCTGGTGGTCTAAATGAATCTATGAAGCCTGCTCCCACTCTCCTCTTCCAAAGCATAGTAGGATTTAGTCAACTTGACAAGATGAAGAGTTTGAGGAAATGCTTTACTCCAAAAACATCAGCAGCTGTACAGCTGGGGGCTGATCAAGACAGCAATCAGAAATATAACTGTAGCCTCTGCCATTAACAGGGAAGCCAGAGGCATGAAGTTCTGCTTACAAGAGGTTAAAATATATAGGTAGTTAGACAGCTTGAGTGGACAGAAGCCATTGTAAATATCTGAAGAGTCGAGTGCTTTTTTTTCTGGGAGACAAATGGTCCCTCAGCCCACTTAGCACCTGACAGTGCCCCTCTACTGCCCTTTGCCCTGTGAGGCTGCTTGTTCTGACAGCTTCTGAAGCTCTCCCAGCTTCAAATTCCTTCTCCGTATGTTGGCTTTTTTCATTGCTGCCTGTCCCAATATTGACTTAGGAAAGAAGGGAAGTTAAAAGTAGCTAGCTGTACTGTCTACAGACCTTCTGGCTAGCTTAGCTTTAGGCCTTTGAATCACAAACCGTGGTTTGAACCACCATTAGCATCTGAATGGGGACAAGAAGAACGAGAGAAGTTCCTGTAGGCAGTCACCTTGTATAAATATCACCCTTCAATTATTTTGAAGAGTAGGAGAGAAGCAGGATCACAGTGGAGGACATTCACATCCCATTTCAGAAGCAGGAATTATTTGGAATTAAGGATGTAGCAAATTCGCTTTTGAAAAAACATGCTGGATGCCTTGAAGAGACTGCTGGAGCCTGAGAGTAGCCTGCTGTTATTCATGGGTAGCTTAATTTCTTCCCTTCTTCTCAGTGCCATCTTTGCTCCTAAACTGCTCTCTGCCTGCCCAAACCCAGTAGCAAGTGTGAAGTCCCAGGTCACTGAGGTGTGCCACGTGAAGGGGGAATGCATGTGGCATGGAGGGAGGGTCTTACTTCAGCCAGTGGCACAGTTTTATGAAGGTCAGTAAACCTGGGCTCCATCAGACCACCCGAGAGACTGGGTTTCCCAGCTGGAATCACTCAAACATGTGGCCCCACACTGAAAAACACCCTCTCTCCAGCCTTCAGGAATGCATATCTACCACGGTGAGCAAAAGTGTCCCAGAATATCTCATCATCACAGTGTTACACAAGAAGAGAGCCAGACTCTGAGAGAGATGTGTTCAAAATGGCATTAAAACCAACTGCTGGCTTCCCACCCAGAAGCAAAAACAAAGCATGTGGCGGCTGTGAGCACAGGTACCACACACTCCCTGCACCCAGCTCCATGGCTTCGCTGGCTCTGAAACTCCTGCCATGTCTTCAAGAGCCACAGCAGAAAGAGGGCACCACAGAAGTCAAACCCAAAGTAGGCCATGATGAGATGTCTCTCAGGGAGAAAAGCTTTCAGACCTCTACAGAGGTTAAAAGGTGCTGGGAGTGACTGTTTTAACTCTGTTTGGATTCTAAGAGCAGGTGGTGAATTCAAAGTATTCTGGCATTGTGACGTTCTTTGGTAAGGAGTTAACACTGAGAGAGATCTGATGTCATCCTGATGTCAGAGCCTGAATGCAATACGTTGGTATGACAATGTAATATCTTCACAGCATACTGCAATGCCACTGGTTTACATCTTTCACAGGAAGAGGGACTGAGTTTCCTCTGTGCAGTTAAGGAAAATGGCAGCACTGGTGACGAAATGAAAAAAATCCACACAACCTCACTCCTATGTTCATTGCTACCCAAAGCTTTGTCTGCTCCCAACAGTTGGCAGGGTGTTCCTGGTGCCAGAGGTGTCCCATGGCCTGACAAGCATCTATCTCCAAAACCGCACTTTGTCAGAGAAAATCTGGGCACAGCCTATGATCTCCTGGATCCCAGGGGTTACACAGAGACCTGGAACCTACACCAAACTGTAGTGCAAGAAATGGCACATGCAGTGGTACAGGCAGAGCTTGCACCCTCCTGGAATTCACAGTGGTGGTAACAGGCCTCCATGCTTACTCAAATGCATTGGTGTCAGTCCTGAAATTCTCCAATTGGATGGGGAGTGTTTTTGCTGATGATTAGAGCTGACATAGTGATTAGGTCCATATTAGAAGTATGAGTTTGTCCAAGGCAGGGAAAATTCAGGGTAGAAAGAACAACTAAGCCTATGGAGAAAGTGTAGGCAAAGGCTTTTGTCCTCTTGCTGGGATTTATGTGAATTATGCACTTAGCAATTCACCAAAGCAGCTACAAGGCTACAAAGGTTCAAGTTTAGACTGCTTACAATTTCTGTTCCTATTAGGGTGGAAACCTTTGGGCCCATGTATATCACACATGATATAGGTGTCAGAGAGTCACAGTCCAGAAGACTGGATTTGATCAACCAAATTAAAGCATCAGCTCATGTCTGGTGCTAGTGGTATAGGAAAAAAAGACCAGTCACTTCACAGATGCAGTGACTTTGCTGGTGTAAATGAGGGGAAGTGTTGAAATCCACAAAGGTAAAGCATTGTGTTACTGAGAAAAGAACCGGACCAAGAGGATGAGCCTTTTTTTGTTAAAGCCACAGTGATCACCCATGATGTTTTTCACTTTTGGAGAACTGAAGTGGTAAAGCAGAAAATTAGTAAGGACAACATTGTATGTAACAAGCTGTACCTACAAGGGTCTATTAGATGTCTTTCAGAAAAATTAGTGTCCTAAAGGTACAGTTCTAAGAAAAGTTTCTGGCATTTTCATTTCGCTCACTCAATCTATGTTAAGAATACCACAGAAAGGACTTTGTTTTGGAAACATAAAAACAGGAGCCAACTTTCCACTTCCAGCATCTCCCATTCAGAAGGAATGTGCAGAAGACCTTGATATGATATGAATTAAAAGGATTCTGTGTTTGCCAGCCCTAAATTCCAGGAAGTGAAACACAGCATCCTCATCTGTTCTTACAGAGAACATTTGTTTTGACTCTAGCCTAAATACCAAACTGTTTCCTAACTTTCCTGAAGAAGTTGTCCATTTGCTTAGATTCCTCAACCTCTCACAACAGAGCAACAGGCTCTACACAGGCATTTCAAGCACTTTTGCATGCTGCCCAAAATTGGCTGCTGCCCCTAGGGATTTGGAGGCGCCTCTGGAAAAAACACAATGGGATTCCACTGAATGCAGAGCTGGTGGGACAGAGCTGGTGGGACACACAAGCTGCCCAGAGGCCCCTGGATGGCCCCTCAGTGCCAACATGTGGAGTGATGGGGCCAGGATATCCTTCGCTATCCAAAGCCAGGCTAACACACCAGCTCGAGACCCTGCAGGGATGTAGAACTCATAAAGAAGATTCAGAGTTGATTAAATCTTTCCATAGCCCTGCAGTAGTTGCTTTCAGCTTTTGCTTTTTTCCTTCCCCTCTATAGTGTCTTCCATTATTCTACTGTCTGTGCACATCTAGTACACAGACACCCAAAAATGTGCAGAAATTCTTTGGCCCTGGCTTCTGAACTGGTGGATATTACCTAGCTAGTCCCTCCCTCCTTGCAGAGCACTGGGCTGATGCTCTCTGAGTACAAAATGCATCATGCTAGCAAAATCTGACACTCTTCAAAGAGGTTGTACATTGCATCTGGTAGAGATGCTGGATTTGCTGCTATTGTGTAGAGAAAAGATGCAGATAAAGAGGCCTCTTCAATCACCGGACAGCTATTAAAATTTAGAGGTCCTGATCCTGAGCACAAATGGGTGAATAAAAATGTTAGATGTGTCAGGATGCCTGTGACTGCTGCAGGCTGGTAAACCACCAATCTGCCTGCTCCCCCTCCTGTCACCAAATTCTGCTGACAGGGGCATCTCAAAAGCACCGAACTGGTGCAGCAGAATGAATAGTCAAGCACACTGAAGTGTGTGGGGTTTCTTCTTACACTGGTGTAAGATAATTTTTTAAAAACACCTTACAAAAAAAAGGTGTACCATATGAAATATTTTACTAAATATTTTCTGAAGTTGATGAGGTATTTAAGTAGTGAGCAATATTACTCAGAGGAAGTACAGTAGCTTTTAGTCTTGAAAAATAGTTAATTAGAGACAATTGCGTATTTTGGCATGCATTGCTCTTTCCCAAACATTAAAAAAAACCCAAACAAAAACAAACAAAAAACCCAACAACAACAAAACCCACTATAATAACTACATAAGAATTAATCAGGGACTCCATGAGCATTTGGTCAAAACCCATCTCTCTGGATATCATATATGAAAAGTCTTTCTGCTTGGCCATACTACCTGGGGCCTGGGTTAAGCTCAGTGTTCCCAAAATCCACTACTAGGTGGTTAAAAAACTTCAATGTGCTATACCCATATGTACATCACCTCATGGCAGAGGGTCTCTTCCAGCATCACTAATCAAAGAAACTCTGGACAGTGAGTGTAGCTCGGTTGGGCATCTTCCATCCCAAATTCCTCTGTGGTGAACAGTGCAAAATCTCTGCTCTAAACGGGCTTCTGGCAGCCACAACAGGTCACTGCTTTTTGCTGGAAATTTTTAAGATACTTGTGGGAGTTTTTAAAATTTTATCCAAGAAATCTCTTATTTTTTTACAAAATTAAGAAGACCCAAATTGTGAACTAGAAAAATCTATTTAAAACACTGTCAGGTTCTCAACTTCCACATTTCTTTATGAGTTTCCTTTTTGCCTTCTTTCCCAAAGCAAATAAGTAAAAAATAAAAAAGGAGAAGAATGACAGACATCCCTGCAGTGTGGTGACTCTCCCCAGCTCAAGAGCTGACACTGAACACCCGGATTATCTAAACTCCATACTCCGCTTGGGCTTGTTTACTACTTTGTGCAAAGATGCAGTTGTGCTGGCTCGCTTTCAATCTATTGCAACAGAGAGCCACATCCTGTGACTTTTCCTCCATCTGTCTGTCTTCAAACTGAAGCACATTCCCATTTACTGGACCAGATACAAAGAAAAATTGGGTTGAGAGAAAGACAGGTCAATGCTTTTGTTGTGAATACAGTACTGAGGCTTTGGGCTGTGCTGGTGGCATGGGCAGAGCAGATGCTTGCTGCAGTTCTGGACTGAGTCAGGAGATACATGCCCAGGAGAGGAGATTGTGATGGGTTTGGTCAATCTAGGGATCCAAAACTTCTCTAAACAATTTTGAGAATACAGTGGTGAAAACCAGATGCAGAACTAAAGAAATGCAAACAGCTCCTTTCCAGCTCCTTCTTCTGTCACCAGTATCATCTGGTTAGAGATGATGGGGCTGGTTGCGGGTTCAACAGGTAAAGTGACTGTAACCTTAAGAGTTCCTATAGTACATCAAAAGACAGGATAGTTTGAAAAAATACATAATTTTATTAGAATATTAGTAAGTGTATGGTATGCTGCCTCAAGAAAATGAGATATGCAGTATTTTCAGTAAACCAGATAATATTCATTCAAGAAAAGCTCAAAAGAATGTGACTACACACAATATTTAGGCTCATTTTTACTTTCTTTGACAACTGCTTTGAACAGAAAATAGCAATTTAGCAAGATTTTTCATTTCTTCTACTCTTACCAAAAGGATTTTGAGGTGCAACGGTCACTCATTTTTCTAAAGGGTGTGGTGATGTAGATCAAGAAGTTGTATCACAGCATTAAATTTTCTTCATTGCAAACTTTGATCACTATCAGGTTGCTACGATTCCTATTGGATAAAAAGTTTGAAAAAATCAAGTCACCATATCACACTTTTGAAATGCTATCACTAGCATTTCTTTTGCAATTCCTTTGAAATATTTTTTTGTCACATTATTTGTTCTTACTAGTTTGTTTTCCTAATCTTTGAGTTTTATATTTTCACAAGGGTCTTTTTAACAACAACAAAAATCTAAATAACACCCTCATAAGAGAGAAAATATATGCCAAGGTTGTTTAGTATATGATATATTACCTGTCTCTTTGATATCTACCTAATTTGCAGGCATGGGCATAATTTCAAATTGGCAGTGTCACCTTAAACTTTGATTTCAAGAAAGCTGTTTTATTAACATGACCTGACACATTCCCATAAACCAGATAAGTTCTGCAATGCTTCTCCTGTGTTTTCATTCTTTAGCACAGACCTTTTTTGTCAGGAGAGAAGGACATTGCAGCATTTCTGGAGAAACGTAGACAATGTTACAAGACACCTCTTCTAGAGAAAGATTACCATAATCCATTATTTCCTCTTCTAACTAATCCAGGAAGTGCAAAGAGAAGCTTGGCGAACTGTCTAGAATAAAGGAATGGAAAAACAAAACATAGAGAACCATAAGAGTAAGCTACATACAGAAGCAATTTATTCTTGCACTTTTCTATGAACTTACATGTACAAGCATATCTTTTTCTCATAACTTTCTTAATTTCTCTACATTTTCCTTTCACACTTGGGTTTGTTTCCAACAATTGTTTGTTCGCTCTTAGTATTTTTTCTTCTATTTTTTTTATTATTGTATGTACCAGTCAAGATCAGGGCTTTGCTGTGATGGATGTTTTGTATACAAACACATATATATATGGATATACATAAAAATATATGCAGCCTGTCCCAGAGCCCACAAGTCACATGAGTGTGAGAGACCAAGTTAGCAGCTGTGTGACAGTTCTTGTCCCCAGCTCCTGTCCCAGACCTTGGTCACAGGGGCACTCAGCAGAACTCAGCTCTGGCTGAGCTGCCTCACAGAGGTGAAGCTACACTGGCCCTGGATCCAGCTGAGATGGAGAAGCTACTGAGCAGTGAGTGCTGCTGGACCACGAGCACTGAGGGGCTCCACGCATGAAGTGATGCTAGTTCTGCAGTAGGGAATGCTCCAAGCAGACACGTCTGGTTTCACAAGGAGAGATTTCTGTAAAAGAGAAAGTTCTCAAAATGTTAGTTAAAAGGAAATCAGAAAGTAAAAATCCAGGACTTGTGGCCAAGCTAAGACTAAGAACAACTGTATCAAGTCAGACCACAGGCCCATCTTGTCTCTGACCATGGTCAGTAGTGAGTAACGCAGAAATAAAGGCAAATGCATAATGTTACTTTCTCAGAGTACCAATCTAGCCTGCAACATTTTTCATCTCAGAAGGAGTTTCTTCATGTTTGATAGCTTCCAATGTCCATTAATTTTTCGCATTGCACTTTGAACCACATCAGAATTTTAGTCTCTGCACATCCAGCATCAAGGAGCTCCTTGGAAAGAAGTGTCAGCAGAGCCTCAGGAGAGATGAGTACCAGTCACTACAGTATGGACACTGGCACAGCCGGAGAGACTCAAAGACAAAGTCAAAATGAGGAAATCAGATTTTGGGGTTGCCAATAAAGAAAAATACTAACTACAACAGGCAAATAATTGGGAGAAAATTAATAGGAAGGTTAATAATACATTTAATAAATAAAAGTACAAAAAGTTTAAAACAAAAAGTAAGGGATTCTTTACCTATATCAGAAAGAGCGTCTTATGGAAAGAACCTGGGGACTCACTGGGTCACTAAGGATAAAAGGAAGAACTCAAAATAACCACATTGCTAAGAAGATAGGTGAGTTCCCCTCATCTATATTTACCATCAGAAACATGGTAAGATGCCTGCCCTGAACTGGGTCACTTACTTTAAGAAACATGACGCCATTTTGGAGATTAAAAAGTCAGAAGAAACCAGAGTTTACAGTGCAGTGAGTTACCAGTTCCTGATGGTGTGAATCTAAAGGCTGTGATGAAGCTCAAGGCTGGAGGAACTGAGCTGCAAGTGAAGACAAGCAACCCCCGTGGTGGCTCTTCCAGCAGGTCAAAGGCCTGTGCATGCCACAGCTGCCCTCCAAAAGTCTCTCCAGAGCAGCACAGCAAGGAGTCTGCCAATAAAGTCTATTGACACCAAGCTGGGAAACACTACTGGCAGGCAAGAGGACCAGGACAGCAGGCACAAAAGAAGTTGTTAAGGATTGAAGTGAGAGAAATGAGATGAAATTCGGTGTGAGAAAGATCATGTACCAATGAGTATGATCAATTTTTGCTGGCCAATAAGGAAGACTCCTAGAACTCCTAGACATGTAGTGACCAAAAGAAAAAATAGAAAAAAAGCAAACAGATAACAGGATGTATCAGCATAGGATTTGATACTAGAGAGATGGAAGAATAAAAGCCATTCTACAAGGCACTGGGTAAGATCTGAACTGAAATACCCTGTACAGCTGCATTCAAGAATACCCAGGAAAGGCAAATCCTAGATACAGGAGAAGGGCTACCTTGAATGTGGAAGGATAACAGGATAAGAGCTTGGCTATGTCAGCCTGACAAACTGAAAACTGGAACTGAAGAAGTATGCATGTCCTGTAAAAGTATCATCAGAGTACATACCAGAAGGGAAATGATCCATTTAAGAAAAAGCAAAAGAATAAATGAGTTAACAGATACTGGTAAATAAAATAACAATAAAGAAGTAAATATCGATCGTGCACATATTTAGGCTGGTAATCAGAATCTTTCCAAGCATCAAAATGATGTGGTTAGAGATGGTCCTCTAAAATGGTGGGCTGTCACCAGGAGCCCTCCAGCGGCCTGAAAGCTGTGAGGACAGAGCTGTGCCTAGTTTCAACTGGGAGATGAATGACCTCTCATGACTCTAGCCTCAGAGGACCAGGCTCCATACAATTCTGAAGAGCATTTATTTTGCCAGAAGGATGGGACAGCAAAGGCAAGTGGGCATCAAAACTGCTTTATCCCATCCCCAGCTTGAGGAACCAAGCTATGAGGCAATGGCTCCTGTTACAGGAGCAGCTCCCTCACCAGCAACCTCCTGTGTATACACACCAGTTCTTGCCTTGCTGGTGGCTACAGTAACTGCCGTCTGATTTTCCAGAGCTTTAGAGAATTAGTAATGAATTATGACACTCCACAAACCACTGCAGTGCAGAGAGGAATACACCTCTTTATTATGATATTTAAAGATCCTAAATAAAAAGAAACCATTAATTGCACTGATAGTTCATTAATTGGCTTGGTAGAAGCTCAGTGTTTGCTCAGGATTCCCTAGCTTACTGGGCAGGTCATCAGAAAGATTACACTTCCCTGAAGCTTGGGGTAATTAGCTGATAGCTTCAGTTTCTCCCCAGTATTGAATTAAAATGCTGGGGGAGGAGACAGAAAAAAGACTGGGAATGGAACCAAGACTGCAACCCATTAACTTCACTGAGACCTGGCACACTTCTCTGAGAGCAGTTAGTTAGTGCATCAGTTTGTGAAGTCTCCCTTCTCATCAAACAACCCCTTGGAAGTTGACTGGAGATGACAGCGCATTGCCAAATACCTTGGCCATGTGTTGAATTGTCTTATTACACTACCAGAAGTAAAGGAACACTATTGAGTGAGGCATAGCTGCAACCTGTATTTGCAGAGTTATCTGGAACTCACGTTATTTATATCTGTAAAGCGATTAACCCTTGCACTCTTCTTTCAACACATTGGTTCTATTTTCCTTTTGAAATGATACAGGGAATGGAGTTTGCGGATATTTCTTAAGTAACTCTGTATGTAGCTGCTGTCATTGCTTGCTCTTGGAGGTTTCTCTCTCTTCAGAACTCACATCTACATTTCTTCTAATCATTGTACATAGGGGCTTGTACTGTGCCAAACTCCTCTCTCCTGTGTATACTTACTGCCACTTGGTTGCTGAGAGACACAAAATGAAGATTTCCCCTAGGTGGAGGGAAATATTTGCTTCTGCTTGCTCAGGCTCACAGGGCAAATGCCACCCCCGCTTTGTGAGTTTACCTTGTCATCCCCCATCTCCTCTTTTTCTCTGCTGCTTCCAGAAGCAAGAAACATTTTGCCTTGGACCAAACTTTCCTTCTTTCCACTGTTACTTTTGTGACTGCTGTGGGCGAAATGCCTGTTCTTCTTTATCACTTATTCAGATTATTTTTCCCAAAGCTTTGGGAGTATGTAGCTGGACAGGGATGTTGGTTCACCTCTGTGGGTGTATGACTTTCCCTCCACCTCCGGGGACATGGTCTATGACTCAGGGGGCAGAGACCTGTACCTTGAAGCTGAAGGGCAATGCTTCCATTCCTGTGCTCTCAGCTCACTGAGTTTTAGAAATAATTTATGTCAACTGCGTCCTGAGTGTGTGCCACATGACTCCACTAACATAAAGGTTATGGTGGGTGGATTTAGGTTATGGTTGGACTTGATGATCTTCAAGGTCTTTTCCAACTAGGTTGATTCTGTGATTCTGTGATTCTGTGAAAATGAAGTCTCCGTATCAGCACACATAGAGGCAGGAGGGGATTAGAGTCCTTTTGATAATCAAAAATATATAAAGTTAAAGCTAGATTCAAAGCCTACATCAGAACCTATTGAATTTGCTGGGGTAAGTCCAGAGGCTGCAGTAGGCTTTGGATCAGTTCCAGTCTGCAAAAAATAAATAGGTGAAATTTAATATCCTGAGATACATGGGAGCCCACATTAGATGAGCTAATAATTTCATTTTGGACCTCAACTCTATGCATCTTGTCAAGTCTTAGGCATTTTTAGCCTCTTAAACACAGTTGTAGCACGAATGGTCTGAAGAAAACACAAAGTAGACGTCTATACTACACAGCAGGGCATGCTACAGAGATCCCAGAGCCACTGCTGACTGCATGTTATCCCCTCAGCTGCATGGCACTGTGCCCAGGCTAATAAGACCTGCTGAGCAGCAGAGTTTGTTAGCATCCTAGCAGCTTGGCTTTCAGAGCTTCTCATCTCCTCTGCTCCTCACACCCATCCCCACATGGAGATTCCACCAGTTTTTGTCCCATTCACTCAGCCTGTTGACTAAAAAGGCCTGTGCCTTTTTCTTTCTAAAAACAGTGCACCAAGTCCTCAAGATCTTATTCTAGCCAATGCTCCCAGTCTTTTTTAACCCAGACTCTTGAACAGTGTTACAACTGGTTTGCCCTTGAGCTCAGCTGCAATCTGGGATCCAGCACAACATTGATAAACAGGCATCAAGTGCACACAGAACAAATATAAATAAAAACAGAATACTCATTTACTTGTTTCTTTTGTTGCACTTCAATTCTTACAGGAGATATAGCAAATGTAGAAGGAGCGTGGTATTATTCCACCTGCTATAGGTTTCAAAGCAGAAAAACTTTTCTATCATCATAAACACACAAACACTGACAAGGTAGCAGACTTCAGTTTCAAGTTTTATTCCCTCTAGAGACAACTGGTTATGTTTCTTGCAGGAAGACAAACTGTTATCACAGGATTCTCACTATTGTTCTGCTTTCTAAATACTAAAAGGCAGCATTGGCAATTTTGCTGAAAGGAGATGTGATTTGTAACGTTTTCCCATCATGCTTTAAAGCTGCTTTTAAAATGGAGCGAATCAGCACTGTTTTCCAAATTATGTCAGGAAGAGACTATAACTCTTAAGAACTGTGCAGGAATGGAAATAACAGGTGGTCATTTCACTGCAAAAAGCAGTATTAATCTAATAATGAATCATTTGAAACCTTCACACAGCCCACTATAACAATATTTTAAATCAAACTGTAAGGCAGTTAACCCTATAAATCTGAAAATGGGCTAAGCCCTCTGGGAATGACATTACTTTCTTGATAAGCCAGATTCTGCACCACCAAGATCAAGAAAGATTTTGGCTTTCCTGCAAAAAGATATGAGGAACCTATCTTGTCAAATTTCACCTTACTGTTTTAAATAACAGCAACACCAACTGAACATACTGAGTGCTGTATTACAGGCATTTTCTCTCATCAGTAAAAATATTTTCCTGAGCAGTTTAACAAAAGATTCATCAGCTCAGCATAAAGAGGTCCCACTCTTGCCTACATAGGTCCCAATCAGGAGGAGACCCATTGGACTAATACCACTTCACTGCCTGCCTTACTTATGAGAGGAGAATCAGATAAGAGAAAAAAGCAGGTGTATGTTACCTGCCCTTTAATATAAACTATTCCAGGAAATTTCTATTCACCTGAGAGACTTCTCAAACTAAACACCTGTTCACATTAATTTTATTGAGCTGTATTATATGTAGTTGAAAAATATATCTGTATACATATATATGTATTTGGCATTTTAAAATATAGTTTCTTTTCCATTTAAAAAGTTATCAGTCTTTCTCTCTTATCACAAAAAGGGATTTTTCTTCATCCTAGCCCTGACTCTGGTGTACAGTATAGGTTTCCCAACCTTGTTGTACTGCAGAAGTTTGGAACCATTGAAAGCTCACAAGCAGAGCTGAAGATGACGATATGGGTGTGGAGAGGGCAAGACTGAAAATTCAATCTCCCACCCACATAAAAAAAAACAAAGAAGCAACCTGAAAATCCTCCCATCTCTTACTACACCACAACCCCCTGCTCAAGTGAAGTAGGAGTACCCATATAGGAGAGTCTCATCTATGCCTTTGTATGTCCCTTTCAAAGACAAGAAAGTTTCTGAACTGACAGCGAATATAGTCACAATTCCTTTTCTCCCAAGTATTAAGAGCTAACATTTAGTAGCAAGAAAACAAACAGTGGCCAAATAAACTAATGAGCAGTGGACACTTGCTGAAGAAGCCTGCTGCAGCCTTCAGAGCTGTAACATGAAGAGCAGCAGAACTTGCCCAAGAGAGTCTAGTGTCAGTTTTAATGAGGTTTTCTTATGCTGCAAGTCAGACTTGGAGAGGAGGGCACTGGCTGATGGAGCTTGACATATGGGATCTGGAAATATGGGATCTGGAGACCTTATTTTAGAGCTGGATCCACTGAGAGGTAATTTAGAGCAGACAGCTCTAGCCAGCCACACGCAGGTACTAAGGTTGATCTAGTTGCCTCTGTATTCAATGGAGAGTGAGAGGTGTCTCCAGAGAGTGATTCAGGAAAACACTTAATTGCATACTTAACCTTTGAAGTGTGCTTAAGCGATACTGAATTCTCTAATTAAAAGCCTGGATAAGTTTGCAGTGTATAGCCATAGTGATGAGAGGTGGATCAATGGACATGAAATACTAAGAGCATCAATCTACCCTTCACACCTGTTATAAATTATTTGCAACATTTCTCTCCAGATCACGTGCCTGCAACACCTTTATCTAATCTGGCTTACTGCGGAAGTGGAAGCAGCTCAAATCTGTAAAGAAGTCATCAAATAAGAAAGTCTGCTAATTCAAAAGCTTATTGGACGTGGTTCCCAAGGGGAAATCCCTGTGCACTGATGAGTGGGATTAACAATAGCACTGTCGACTCTTCTTGTATATCCACTACAGTACTTCTGGAATGGTTCACTTGAAACACTATAAACAAGACAGCTCTTTGTGCTCCAAGCAAGATAAGTGTTTGCTTATAGTGAAGTGTGTGTGTGACTCTCTTTTGAGTATTTCAAGCTGAAATCCTCTATGCACTTTCATGATCATGTTCCTCAAAGAATTTGAACACATTGCTGGGTGTTCTAAGCACCACAAAAAATTAAAATAGTGCATTGATGATGTTGTATACATTACTTGTATATATGTAAATGCTGAAGCATACGTACAACACATTTTATAATCATTATTTAGAGGAGAGGGTGGGAGGTTGTTTTGTCTTTGACAGTTCTCATATTTTCTGTAGTCTGAATGTGAAAAATTAGGAAGCTTTGACACCCTGTAAAATATATAATAGCATAGCCAATTATTATACTCACGTTTTCTTCCAGTCACTGAAGGTTCATTTTGCCTTGTCTCAAACATCCAGACTAAGAATTCATTTAAGCAGGCTAGGATACAGTCCATGGAGGAAAGTAGTGTGCTGAAGTCACTTGAGCTTGTATTTTTTACATGCTATTTTATTTTTCCTTGGGTTATTATGCTTACAGTAAAATTGCTTTAAAATGTGGTCTTTAATTATGACCATTCAGTATTAATAGAAAACAATTCATGTACATATTTCAGCTTGAAAAAACAGAAAAAAAATAAACCAGATAACAATTAAATTCCCATCCAAGGTGCCTTACAATCCAAAAATGTATTTATGTTCCCTTTTTTGGAATATATAGCCACTTGTTATAGTGCCTCACCATCTTCAAAGTGAAGACTGTACGTTTTCCCACAGAATACCAGAAATATATTTATCTTTCTGAATTTGCCTTTTGGTTCTTAGATCTCAAAGCCAACAGTCTGATGGCTACAAAATAACAGTAAAATCTAATGTGCACAGTAATTGAAGGCAAAAATTATCTCAATGAACATTTAATAAAGCACATTCATTTTTATTGTTTGAAAATGTACTTGTTTGAGAAATAGTGTATTATTGAATGATTCTTCAGAGTGAATCTGTTTCATCTAGACAACAAATATGCACCTCCTGAAATTTTATAATGTTGTATGTATGTGTATCTAGAAAATTACTCTGCCTTAATATTGCTGAGATGAACACATCTGGCTGTGCTGCCGTTCAGCGAGACCTGGACAGGCTGGAGAGTTGGGCAGGGAGAAACTTGATTAAATTCAACAAGTGCAAGTGTGGAGTCTTGCATCTGAGGAAGAACAACCCCATGTGCCAGTACAGGTTGGGGGCTTACCTGCTGGAGAGCAGTGTAGGAGAAAGGGACCTGAGGGTCCTGGTGGACAGGAGGATGACCATGAGCCAGCAATGTGCCCTTGTGGCCAAGAAGGCCAATGGCATCCTGGGGTGCATTAGAAAGGGTGTGGTTAGTAGGTCAAGAGAGGTTCTCCTCCCCCTCTATTCTGCCTTGGTGAGGCCACATCTGGAACATTGTGTTCAGTTCTGGGCCCCACAGTTCAAGGAGGACAAGGAACTGCTTGAAAGAGTCCAGTGCAGAGCCACAAAGATGATTAAGGGAGTGGAACATCTCCCTTATGAGGAAAGGCTGAGGGAGCTGGGCCTCTATAGTTTGGAGAAGAGGAGACTGAGGGGCAACCTCACCAAGTTTACAAATATGTTAAGGGGGAGTGTCAGGATGATGGAGCCAGGCTTTTTTCAGTGATGTCCAGTGATAGGACAAGGGGCAATGGGTACAAACTGGAGCATAGGACGTTCCGTGTAAATATCACAAAAAACTTCTTTACTGTGAGAGTGACAGAGCACTGGAACAAGCTGCCCAGAGAGGTTGTGGAGTCTCCTTTGCTGGAGACATTCAAAACCCACCTGGACATGTTCCTGTGTGATGTACTCTAGGTGACCCTGCCTGGCAGGGGGGTTGGACTAGATGATTTTTCGAGGTCCCTTCCAACCCCTAGGATTCTGGGATTCTGTGATCTGTTCAAATACATAGTTGTATTTATTTCAGTGCAGAGCACTTCAAGACTATTGGTTCTGTTCAAAATCTATTCCTTTTATTCAGAATACTGATAATAAATTTAAGATGAGATCACTGACTATACATACATGGTGGGTGGTTTCCAAATACCACAATAGAAGAAGGACAATAGGGTCCTAAAAAAGACAGCATTTTTAGATTATTAAGTACCAGAAAGTACTGAAAAATGTAAATGAGGGAAAATAGATAATTCCTCTGGCATGGATAATTAAAACAGAACTATACAAATATTTTTTGGTGTTAGATGGAAAAACTAATTAAGCCCTAAATGTGAAGCAGTCACCCATCCCATCTTCTTATCTGTAGTATGAATCTTTTATTAAAAACGATGTAAAATACATTATAAACTTAGCCTGGATTTTTCCCCTGTAAGTACCTCATTTATTTGCTAAATGACACGCAATGCTGGGATTTCCTGAGTATTCTGATAAGGTGCCAACTGTGTGTGTATGTATATGTAAATCACACATATTTTAACAGGCTTTAACAAATTGTGTTAATATATTTTAATGTTCTACAAAAATATACCACAAAGACTTAGAGGATCACCTAACTGGAGAGATCTGCCTTCCATCCTGGGCCATACTTCCTTTCAGTCCTGCTCCAACCCTTCTCCAACTTAGGCTTTAAGACTTAGCAGCTCTCTAACAATCCCCCGGAGTTTTTTCCATAAGGATCTGTTTGACCCTCGCTGTCATTCACTCCTGAATTCGTGTCTTACTTCTCATCTAGCTGGATACAAACCTAGCAAGCTGTACCTACAAACAGCGTAGCCTTCCCAGTGCTTTCCCAGGAGGGAGGAAAATGGCTAACAGCATGAAGTTGCCCAGGCAAATATCACTATCCTGCTTCACTTTATGAAAGAATTAAAGCAACGTTTTCACGCTGGTTTCTGCTCCAGATAGTTAGTGTGTGAGCAAACTACCATTTACATATGCATCCTGCTTTGCATGTGCATGCCTGCACGGACACTTCAGGGTTTGTCTGTGGGTCCAGGTTTTTTGCATGTATCTGAGCCAGACACACAGTTTGAGATGCTTGCCCCTTGGCCTTTTCTGCTGTGAATAAGCACAGCCCATCTGAGGGGGGGGGAAAGTCTACTTTTTTGAGTGCTCTAAGTGGCTGGAATAGGCTGATAGAGCAAGGATTGCCTTAGTCACTGTAACATCATTTTCACAGTGCTATAGAACAGTTCAAAGATTTTTATTGATTAGAATTAATGTAGTGAAAGTGGAAGCTTCTGTTTTTCAAGAAGATGAAAAAGTATTTGCTAATGCACTGCTTCAGGACTACGAGCATGCAGTCATCCTAGCAAAGAAACTGGCAAATTGCACAAAATAAAGAGCTAAAGGGTGTTAGGACCACACAAGTGTACCTTGTTAGGACTGGAATGGGTTACCTTTGTGCCATTCCCATTCTCATTTGCAATCATTGCCCCTCGAATGGATTCACGTTGTGCCATTTTATCCTCTGGCTACAATAAGAATGGAGTTTGCAAATCCCCATCCCCTCTTTGATTTGGTGGCCGTTGCTGTTCTTTCTTTTACACAGTCTGGCAGCTTGAACAGTAAAATTGACAATGAATAAAAACTTTTTTTTTTTTTTTTTTTTTTTTTTTTTTTTTTTTTTGTAGGGCAAACGTTTGTTCTTCACCTTCTCTTTTCAACTTTCACTTTTTGGCTTCACCATAACTTCCAAGGAGGACCATGAGGGGCACCACCACCCAGCTCCGCTGAATTGACCCCCAGCTTCAATCTTCTCTTCTGCTGCAGTGGATCCCACTCTCCATTAGGTGGCATTAGTTCAAATTCCCTCTTGGAGCAAATTGCTCCAAGGACTGTGCTAGCCACCAAAGTCCCTCTGGAGTTGGCTGGACCTCGGCTTCTTCACTCCTTGTCTCAGGCCTGGATGTTCCCAAAGCTGTTAATTCTGTAGGCGCCCCCTGCAAAAAACATGCCTTTTGCAAATGTATACCACTTTTATGTGTAAATAATCTTTTTAAACACACAATTTCCTATGAGTTTCTATAGCTCCTTCAGTGCATAGAAAGAAAACTTAGTTTTTTAATAGAAAGTGGGTGTATAAAACCAACAAATGAAACTATAAACCAGTGTCCAATACTATTCTGCTTGCTTTCAAAAGGTGAAGATTTAGAAGATGAAAGGAAAGCAAGTGCTTCCTTACCTCATTCCTAAATGACCTCCAAAACAGAAAAAGGGACTAACACAAACGCATTGTTGTTGTGTTGTTAGTTCTGTGAAAGACGGTGTCATACAGTAGAGAGACTGGTGTATAATACAGCCTGCTGTCCTCTGAAAAAACCAAACCAACACAAAACAAAACAAATAAACAAAAAATCCAACAACAACAACAAAAATAAACAAAAACACAACAACGACAAAAAAAAAAACAAAACAAAACAAAACCAAAAAACAAACAAAACACTGAAAAAACCCACCACAATTATTTCTGCAAAATATTACCTAGGAGATTCCCAAGTTCCCTCAAGGTAAGGTTAAGTCTGAGTAAGATGAAATGGGAAGGCCAAGATCCAGAGATGGATATGCTGGCTGATGACTGTGGCTTGCTGCAGAGCCTGGGGAAGATGAAGTTGGCAGTTTTCAATTAAGGTAAAACAGAAAAACCTTTCAAACATTAGTATCTCCTGTTTACTTTTTACACAGAAATTGCTCTTTAATTTCAAATGTCAAATTTCTTCATATGCCCTTGAGCTTGTCTCGAGGGCAAAAACACTAACGTAAGGAAAAAATAGTAGATCTCTTCCACTTCCGTTTAGAGCTATGGGAAGAACTAAACAGAAGACTAAGAAAGGAAAAAACAGTTATGAAAACAACAGATCTGTGCTGTCCTTTGCTCTAAACATGCACTATGTTTACTCTGTCCTCTTCCTGCAGTTTTATACAAGTATTTTCTTTGTAGGTTAGGGGCAGAGGACCCCCTAAGTATGACAGTTTCATGGCTTCAGGCATGGCATGTTCCTGCTGATATTCCTGTACCTCAAGTGCGGTAGAAGTCTTCCTCTGGAAAAACCTTTTTCAAAGGCTGCATTTACACTGAAGATTTTTTTAGACCATCTCAACTTTGACCTAGCAACTGTACGAGTGTTGTTTCTGCTGACAGCTGATACTGTAAACCTTATTTTTAAAAACTTTAAAGTTATGAGGGCAATCTGCCTGTCACTCCCTCTATCTGTCTCTCAAGGTTGTCCCACCCACTCATCTCCCCTGTAATTTTGAGATCTATTAGCCAACGTCAATTAGAAAGGAGTAGAAGTCTTAAAGATATATTGATGCTCTCTCCTCCCACATAGGTGCAGGGCTGTAAACAGGATGACCTGATCACATCTTCTGGTTTTGTGCACTTCTCCAGAAACAGAAAGAAGGCAAGGGCAGAAGTTTTTGTAGAAGAGAAACAAGTGCAAAGGATGGGACAGTCCAGAGAACAAGAGGCAAGGAGTGACAGAAGGCAAAGGCCATCTTTTCCAGCAACAACACTGGCTTCTTTCATGAGACTCCAGCATAAACAAGGCTGATACACACCATCTTAACAGCCTGTGCTTCTCAGGATTCACTTTCTTTTGCTTTCACAGGGTTTCCCTCAATGCAAAAAGTAGCATCACCCCCTTTGCTTTTCTGACAGGCACAGTGGCCAATGCCCTCAGGATGGTGAGCTCCAGCACCGGCACTCCAATCCCAGCAGCATCAGTGGCAGGGAACGCACACCCTCCTAACCCATGGAGATGTGCGTCTGCTGCCCCTGTTACTACACTGATAGCATGTGCAATAAAGAAGCCCCCCAAGTATCAAGGTGAAAACCTCAGTCTTGTTCCCAAATATTTCCAAAAACATCAAATACTGAATCAAGGAGTTTTGAGGATTCAGTGCCTGTTTTATAAAAGGTCTTCCATTAACCAGGATTTTCTTTTCTTCTCATGCTCACCTATAATGGCATCTATCCCTTAAGGTCTGAGTTGATTCCCTAGAACAAATTTCTAGCTAAAACTCATTCTGAAAATTAAAAATACCTGCTCATTTTTATCACAATCTGGGGAAGCCTTGAGAGACAAACTGTTACTGAGGCAGCCTAGCCCAGATGGACTTGCATTTGGAACCCACTGAATCTTATCTTTGCCTAAGAAAAAACAAAACCTGGAGAACTATTTTCTGTGCATGCAATTACTTACTCATATTTAATAGCAATTGGGAAAGAGAAAAAAACCTTGGCAACTTTACTGCAATTTGACAAGTTTCGCTGAAAACCCAGCGGACTGAACTGCCACAATCCATTAAACTGTACATTGCCTAAGCCCGCTCAGTCTTGCATTAATTACAAATGACAAATCAGATCCTAAAATGTTTTTATCAAGTCAAAATGAGGCAATACAAAAGTAAATAAAAAACTATCTATCTTGTGATCTTTTCTAATGGCAGCACCAATCTCAAAACAAAACTATGGGAGCAGGTGACAATTATGGTAGTGACAAGAAAATTGATGCTGTGGGCATCAAATAGCAATTTTTTCTTCTGTTATCTCAGCCTCCCCCCGGGGGTATTGCAGTTTTTACACAAGCAAGATTGACTTATCAGCACAGTTCTCCTGTGTTCACCTGAGTCACTCACATGTTTAAAGACTTTGTGGTGCCTTTACTATGACTAGCTTAATAACGATCAGCATAGGATCCCTGTCTGTCCTCTCCAGAATATGTACCAAAAGGCAAAATTGGTATTTCAGGGGAACTGAAGCAATAAGGAATGTATTCTTCCTTTATAGTACCTAAACTGGGGCTGTTTACTTGCTTCTCTGTAGCAACACTGAGAATATGAACCCATGATCACTCTGACAACCGTTCTAGAAGAATGGGATAATCGTGGCAGGTTAGTTAAATTCTAAGTTTACTGGAGAAATATTACAACACCAATTTTTTCTTCAAATGCATTGTACACATCTTATGCCAAGTGTACTTCTTGGCTCATGATTACTCATATCTGCATGCACGATGAACCACAGTCTGGCTTAAACTTCATGATATTTTGAGAAGATTGGGAGCACTCATTGCATAAAATAGCTTGAATTTCCTCTCTCATTGTATCCTTCTACAGAAGAAAAGGGTAACATCTGTGGTCACATCTATGCATTTGTGGTTGGGGATTGAAGACTCTGTGATCCCAAGCACAATTCTCTGTGCAGTGCTACATAGTTCTGAACTAAAACTCATCTGCTATTATGAGAATTGGATTTTTTAGAGTAAAACAACTACATCATGCAAGATATTTCTCAGACACTTTGGATTCTGCAGTCCGAACTTGTGTTTTACATACCAGCTATAGCCACGCATATATTATGGTCTGTTGGCCTGGAAAGTTGAAAGCGAAAAGCAAAAGGATTGTCTGTGTCAATCTTAACCTTAGGTCTCCAGCGTTTTCTCTTCTTTGGCAAGCTTCCAATCTGTCCTAGAGTTTGGTGCCCCTCAGCCTGTGAAAGCCCTTTGGCAGGCTCACAGTTGACCCCTGTTGAGTGACAATTAAAAAATAGAGAATTCTTAGAGAAAACGGACAACTTTTCTAGTGTATCGGACCACGGTTTTAACAGAGCCTGTATCCCTCTCCTGCAGCTTGTCAGGCTGCTCTACTTTGCAAACACCCCGAGGCCGGCGGGGGATGCTCCTGGGGGGCTCCGCAGCCGGCAGCGCTGAGACGAGATGGGGGCTGGGGCTCGTGCCCTCCGGGCAGCGCCCCACCCCGCCCCTCCTCCTCCCATCGCCCTTGCCACCAAATACATACATAAATAAATGACGGGACTGACACGGAAAAAAAACAAACATACCCAACACCCAACCCAGAACCGCGGTTGTTGGTAATTTTTCACCGCCCCTTCGCATAATTAATATATTCGCGTTTCCTCCCACTCTCCCAATGGGCTACCAGCTGCAGCGGTCCTGAATAGCGATCTTAATTGGGCTTTGTCATGCAGAATACCTCCATTGTCTATAGCAGGTTACAAAGGGGCCCTTGGCAGACGTGACGGGCTCCCCCGGCCGCCGGCCCTACCCGGCTGCGCCCACCACCTCTCCGCGCGCCTGGCAGGTAGCGCCCACCGCTACTGACCGCCGCTGCAGGGTCACTCACCTCCAACCAGCAAGTGCGTGATGCAGGGTCACCTCCAACCCACCGCTTCCCGGTGCGCGGTGCAGGGGCTCCTCCAACCCACCACCTGACGATGCAAGGCCATCTCCAATCCGCCGGTGTTCAGTGCAGGGTCACCTTCAACATGCCGCTTCCCTGGTACCCGCTCTAGGGTCATTCCAGACGGCCTTTCCCCGGTTCAGAGTCATCTCCAGCCCACCGTTCCCCAAACGCCTCCGGGACACTCGACGTGGCTGGGCCCCTTTACCTTGCGGACACGGCAAGAGTCTCAGCCGGACTTCAGCTCCAACACGATCTAATGTTTTATTAAAACTAGGTTATGAAGAAACGATCCCGTTTCACAGCAAAACGGGATGATCTGGGTTAATTGGCAAACTCCGGAATCAAAATAGATTTGCCATTATAGGTTAATCATACACTCTCAATATTATATAAATAGCGTAGAGTGTGGAGTGCAGATATTCACCGCGAACTCAAGCTAATTATTATTTGGATCTCAAGCCACTACTTCTCCCTATTGATTGGCACTGTTGCCTTCAAAGCATCTTTTTTCCCCATCTTGTTTCTTGTTTTGACAGTTTAAATCCAGGTCTCTGTGACATAGAAAGCTCATAAAATTCTCATTTCATTGCTAATCTTATTTCATTGAAGTATAGGTTTTTTATGCTCACACCTGCGTAGCAGGGTGCAATTCCATTAATAATAATAAAAAAAAATCAACATATTCATTGCATGTCTTTTCCCTGATGATATATTGTGAGCAGTGTGAGTTGAAAAAGAGCCATTTATTCTCACCGTGAATGAGTCTGCCTGGAACTGAAGACTTCACCTGCCTCCTCAGTCAATTAGGAATGTATCGAAAATTCTACCAGAAAACGAGTTAAATTAACCGTTAGCTAATTTCCTTGTGTCCCTCCTACGTAATCCCCCCTTTTCAGCTTGCCCCAGAAATTACCACATGTTGCAAGGTTCAAATAGTGCCTAATGAAACAGTGACTAAATGGTTTGCTCAAACCCACAGCGAAGCTCTTTCGCTGTGCCTTCAAAGCCTGGGGCGCTGCAGCGGTCGGAGGTTCCCGTCTGAAAAAATATAAAATAAAATATACTCGGGCTTGGCAGAAAACTGGGCTGCGCCCTCCCTCCCCGCCGCACACACACCGGGGCTGCGGCACCGCGGCTGCACCTCCCCCCGCCCCCGGGCAGAGGAACGGTGTCGTCGGGGACCAGGAGGGGGGGACAAGACCCGCCCGTGGGAGCCTCCCCAGCGCGGGCGAGAACATGCGTGAGCTGCGTCGGGAATGGCACGCGGCTTAATTTTTAACACCCCGTGTTTTTGCTTTCTCGGGCAGGCCGGGGAGGGGAGAGCTAGAAAGTTATTTTTAAAGGAGCGCCCTCCTATTGCCAGTGTCTGCCGGCAAGCAGCGAATCTCCCCGGCGTTTCGAGACTTCCCTGCCGCTTTCTCCCTTTTTCACAGTGGTTCCACGTAAATTGTAAACCTTGCTTTTATCGAGGTTCCTTAGTTTGAGGACGAAAAGAAAAACCAGACCCGGGTCGGCAATCTTCTTTGCAAAACCCGCCCAAAGAGGAGTTTTGCCCCACAGTGACAAGCTCTTGTTCCTGTCTAAAGCGGCTTCACTGAAGTGTCATCTACTAAAAATCGGCGAATTCCGCAAGGAGAGTAGAGTCACTTCTTTGAAACGGTGAGGCTAATACAAAGTCATCAAAGCACTATGGTTCTTGTCTTTAAGTGACAACCCTCTTTATTGAACTGTTTGAAATACGCCTCCGGCTTTTCAATGTCTCTCTATCCATCTTTGTCTGCTCTTCAGAAAAGTAGACAATATAGCCTGGCGAGCTCCCCACGCTCTGGCTTGGGCAGTGCCAACGTTAGCCTTGAAATTGTCACTGCTTCATTAATCTGAAACTAGTTATTTTTCCAGGGCACACAGCACACGCTTCCGATCTCTTTGGGTTCACTTCCAGCAGCTTAAATCCCCCCGGACACGCTGGCTGGGGTCAGGGCGGGGGAGGAGGCGCGGAGGGGCCGGGGGCCGGTACATCGCCCGGAGCGGGGCTGACTGGAAAGCGCGGAGAGGAGCGGAGGGGGCGGAGAGGGACGCGGAGCAGATCCTGCGTGAAATCGGCGCTTTCACAGCTAGGGCTGGACTCGCAGCAGCGCGGACACACGCCCCGAAGTTTCCCGAGTGGCACATTGGATTCAGGCTGCTTGGTATTCCGCGGTCATTCTGAACTTCCCGGCAGCTGCCCAGCGCTCTGCTCCGCCTCGTGGAGCGGACCAGCCACTGGCGGGGTCCCGGTGGCGTCCCGGAGGGGCCAGGGTGCCTTCCCAGGGCGGGGTCCCGCCGGACACCCCCGGGACAAGGCTGCAAACCCGCCCCGCGGTTTTCCCCCAGGCCAACCCCTCCTTCCCCCTAGGTTTCTTCCCCAGAACAAAACCCACTCCAGCTGATGGAGGTGTGCGGAGGCAGCGGAGTGCGGTTCCCCTTCCCTTATTAAAAACCTTCACAATTACCACGGATCCTTTTCAAGCCGCGAAAACTTGAAAAAATATTCCGAGGGGGGGTGGAGGGGGGTGGGGGGGGTGTTCTCCCCAAAGGACTGCGAGGAGCCAGCTTCACGCCCCGGATCTAGGAGGGCAGTCCTCCGGCCTAAGGGCAGGATGCTCGCCAGGTTCTTGGGCCGGTGGCAACCGGACACTCCGCTTTGTCGCCGCTTAGTCCGTCCGTGTCCGCAGGGGCACCTCCGGGCACCGGGGAGCCATCCCGGGGCAATGGCCCAGCGGGATGGGGACAGCGGGAGAAGCAGGAGTCGGAAACTAGGACAAACTAGAGATGAATGCAGGGGGATTAGGTAGATTGTGCCCTCTCTCTCTTTTCCAGCTCCAAAACCGGAGCTACTGAGGGAGGAGAGTTTCCCTCAGTCCCTTGGCCCGGACCTCAGGGGCCCTGCGCTTTGAGCCCACTTCTCCCTAATTCCTCACTTGCTCCCCGCTGCTCAGGCCCCGGCTGAGGGGGCCGAGCCCGCTCCGTCCACCGCAGCGCGGATCCGAAGCCGGCGGGGCCCGCTGAGCCTGTCGATCTAGGTGTCCCTGTCTCCGAGGCACGCCCGCAGGATGTCCTGCCACGGAGTCCTGGCCACACCGCGATGGGAACAGGGAACTGCCACCAAGAGCTGCACTCCTCAAGTACGCTGCGAAGGTGCGAGATGCCGGTGATGGGCGTTGCTGTAAGGACTCCCATAGCGGGTAAAGGTTTCGGCAGTCCCCGGGACAACTCCAGAGCAGGACTGGAGAGTGCAGCCGGGAGAGAGAGGTGATCCTCCCTCTGCGAAGTACCAGCAGCCCGCAGCCGGAGCTGCCCTTGGGCAAACAGGTTCGGTCAAAACATAGTAACAGGTTCCAACAGGGGATTCTCAACCGGAGAAGTCCGTGCCGTGGATCTGATCGCGGCTGTGCAGACCGAGGTCTTCAAGACGGATGTTTTCCTCCTCCGAGTTTTTTAAGTGGAAAGAGTTAAGTCGAATTAAAGGAAGCAAATAAGTGTCTAAGGCGGGGGGGGGAGCTTCATTGGAGAAATGCTATGTTTGCTCATTCAAGCCCCGAAAGGTTACAGAGGGTCGGAAGCGGGGTCACTGGCGCACATAACTCGCATCCCTCGTGCAAACTCACGGGTTTAATTGAGCGCCCTTCCACTCGCGGCTGCCTGCCTGCCGGGGGAGTGGGGGGGGGAAGGGGGAGGGCGTGGGTCTCAGCGGCCTAAAGGGGCGGCCGGCGCCTCGCTTTGGGGACGTCCCATACCTGAAAGCCATCCGGGACACACATCGCCTCCTGAAACAAACACGTCGGGGAACCGGCAGCTCTTCTGCCGTCGAGTTATGCCACGGGGAGTGGCTCCAGCAGCAGCCAGCTCATGCTCCTCTTTTCCTGACAGCCCGGTGTGTGGCATATCTGGTGGACAACGTGCAGTTAAGTGCAGTAACTGCAGCTGGAGTACATCGGGGCCGTGCCTAGGTCACACCCGGTGCTAAACACAGGAATAAGGTTGGGAAGCTGTATGGAGCCTGACGATCTGTGGGGCAGTCCATAGCTGCGGTCTGAATCTCTCCGAGGTTTCGTTCTCGACCTCTAAAGAGAAGCGAATTTAGTGCTCCCAGGGGAGCTATAAAGATAAATGCAGTCATGTTTCCTGTGCTCTCAAACGTCGTTGTGACAAGTACCAAAGAAAAATAAGAGGGTAACATTTGTTTATTATTCACTGCACTTTCAACAAATAAGTATTGGGACCACACTGAATGGTAAAAGGAAAAAGCTGTTACATGAGTGCTGTCCAATGTCCCCCAGGCCCTTTAGCCTCCTATATAGCTTTTATTACCAGCCTTACTAATAACCATACCCCGGGTCTCAAGGGCTGCCCTCCATTATACCATCTTGTTCCCCCTGTAGACATCCTCTTCCAGTAGGCTATTGGGCAAAAGACGTCCCACTGGCCCCCACTTACAGGTTAGCTGATTCCTGTCAGACTGGATGGGTGGCAGGTGAGGTCTCTCCCAGGTCTGTCCCCCACTGCCAAACTCTGCAGAACTAGTAAGAACTTGACATTTGGAGACCCTTGCAGAGCTGCCATGTCAGCTGCCTGGTTGGCACTGAACACGGGGCTCAAGGGTTATGAGGGAATGAGGCCAAGTGGCAAACAGAAAAGCAGAGAGACTGCATATTCCTTACTTCATTGGAAAACTAACAGTAAGATGAATATTAAATAGGCAGCTGAACACTGCCAGTCTTGAGCACTGAATGAGCAGAGGAAAAAAGATGCACTTTGAACTTTGTGGAAGAAAAAAGAATAGAAAGAAGAAAGTGAGGGGAAGAAGAAAAATCCCAAAACATTAAAACATCAAAACATCAGGAAACAATTTGCTTAAGTTTCTAACTGTTGAATGCTGGACTTCAAAACACTACAATATGTTCACTGCAAGTTAGGGTATGTACAACTTCCAGCAGTGCTCCTGTCACACTGGCTTGGACTTCCCATAGCTAGGTTCAGGTCCAGCTGGTTGTACCAGCCTTTGGAGGCATGGCAGGGCAAACCATTGCATCCTTCCTCTTCCAAATTCTTTAACATGAAACAAATACTTAAAAATAAAAATGTCTGCTGATGATAGCAACTGTCTCAAAGGTAGGTGATAATAATACGACTATTTCCTTTCAACCCTAAAAAGATACATGCAAACACTGATTACCACAAGAAATAACAACTAATTTCATTTTCCTTTAATTTTCAACAAATTGTAAAATACTGCAGTTAAGAGAGCCCTTCTCATGCATGTCTGCAGGAGGTGATTCTAGAAGAAGAGGGAAGTACCTATTAATTTGCTAAACTGTATGTTTCCACAGGGTTACACTGAGAACAGATATACTTTACCCAGGAATACCTTAGCAGTTTTAGAGTATTTTTGAGTTCAGCAATATCACCCAGCCTTAGATTTCAAAGAGCATGGTGTTTTTTCTCCCCCAGCAAAGCTTTACCTTCCCAGGGTGTCGCAGGCCTGTTGACTCCCCTCCCCCGTTGTAGGATAGGGATGACACTGCCAAGAGAGTGGTCAGGAGTTTCTGTGGTGCTAACTCCTCCCTCCAGAGCTTCTAGGTTGGAAAACACCCAGTGGGATTATAGGAGTAAACTAGACACAGGGGAACTGAAGCAGAGGAACAATAAGCTCCAGAGCCCACCTCAGCAGATTAGGGTAAGAGAAGGCAGGCCCCTCAGCCCAATTCTCCATGAGGTCCCCCGGGAGGAAGTCATAAAGCCCACCAGCCTCGTGGTCTCCCCAGTCTGGCAAGTGAGGGAACCAACACATGTGTGAACAGTTAGTGATAAAATAGAAGGTTGAGATTTTGTATTTGTTTTCCAAGTATAGGCTAAAAACTTCAGTCTTGCCCTTCCTTCCGCCTCCTGTTACACTGCTAGCGTACTGGGTACTGCCTCTGCTCCAAGTCCTGCGGCTGGTCCAGGCTATGGGGCAGTGCTCACACCAGGCTCTCTCCACCCTATTCCAGACCAGCCCATGCACCAGATCTCTCCCCCAACATGAGCAGTGTGTCTGTGTCCCTCAGCAGCTGTTCTCAACTAGCATCCCCCTCTAGCATCCCGGGCACTGGGGTTACTCACGCTGCAACAGCAACAGCAGGCAGGCTTATTACTTGTTCTCTGATTAAAAGCAGACCAGGCAAATTAAATTTGAGACATACCTCCGAGCCAAGGCTCAAAGGTTAGGGATCGAACTCGAGAAACACAGGGGTTGTTCGGTAAATTATTCACCCAAAGAAAAGGTGTGAGTGGGAAATACAGCATGCAAGAGGCACTTCTGATCTGTTCATACTGTCTCCCAGGGTTGCAGAAACTAGGAAAGAAGTTAAAAGAGGCTCATTTGGGACTGACCACCGCCAGCTCCATCCGACTCCTATGCAAGGAGCTCAGGTCGGACGGCCCAAGGCAAAGGCAGGATGGGGCCCATGGCCGGGCACTGCCTAGCGCAGACTATGGAGCACTGGCAGAATAGGTCTGCCCTCGGCTCTGCTCTACGAGCCCGGCCAAAGCGTCGGAAGGAAACAAAGCAACGCGGAAAAGCATGGGCGCTGTCCTAAAGCCTGAGAAAGTAATAATAATAGAAATAAAAATCACTGATTTCTGATTATCATTATTCCTGGATAACTTAAACGGAGTTTCGGCTGGTGAAGGGCTGATGTGCTGGCCCAGTGCCCTGGGTGGGAGAAGTGGAGGCGGTGTCGGGCAACATCGACCCAAAGCGGCGCGGGGTGTCCCGGGGCGGGGTGCCCCGACGCGCAGCCCCCCGCCCCGGTTCCGCTGGCGGCAGCGACGGCCCTGGGCCAGCGACAGCCGGTTGTCCCCAGAGGGTTGCCGCCGGGCCAGCAGACGGGAGAAAGCTGTCAGCCGCTGCGAGGGCGTGCGCTGGCTCCGGCTGTAAAGTAGCACAAAGCTGCTCGGCTCAGAAAAGCGGCTTCATTTGCATTCTGCTCGGCCGGAGCCGGGTCCCCCACCCTCCTCCTCCCCCCCAGCCGGCCCGAGTCACGGGGGAAGAGAAAACATATTCGGGTTAGTAGCCGATGGCATTTATTTCTAGTCTTTAAGGCGGTCTGACACATATTCACCAGTGCTTTCCCCGTACAAAGGACTGCAGAGAAATGTACCATGTCCCAGTCAGTCCACCTTCATGGCTTGGACCAGACTGGAACTTCGGGCAGAAGTGGATAAGAAAAAAACCCTAAATTCTCGTCTGATCTCATTTATTTAAATAAATATAAATATAAATTTTATATAAAACTATTCACAGACGGCCGTCCGAAACCCCAAAGACTGATCTTTATTTCTTTTCTTGTTTTTGTTAATAAGTCCGTCCAGGAGGTTCTCAGCCCCACAGGTTTTTGTTTGACTTCATTTTTTTGATGTCTCGTCTTTCAGTTCCAAATACAGTTTTGGTTTGGGTTTTTGTTGTTTTTTGTTTGTTTTTTGTTTTGTTTTCCTTTAAATTGCGGGGAGAAGGCGAGAGGAGGCACCCTGGACCATGCGAGTCCAGTCCCGTGTAATATGCTAGGAAGAGCAGGTGTCCGCTCCTGGGGTTACATAAATAACGTTTTAGTTGAACTCTCACGACTAAAACATTTACATTCCAAAAATATATTTATATATATCTCTCTATTACTGCCAAAGGATCAAAATGAACCTTCCGGCCGGCGAGCGCCAGCCCGTTGCAGCTCGGCGGGCTGCTGTCCGCGGGGCAGCTGTGCCAGGTGAGCCGCCATGCCGCCGCCCCGCTACGGGCTGAGACCCGGCGGCGGGAGCGGAGCTCCGGGCAAGGCTCATAAGGGGGAAATTTCTTTATCCTCCGTAGCCGATGAGGGGGATAGCGACTCTTCGTCCTCTGACCTGGGGTAGTGCCCCTGACTGGTGCTGCATTTGCAGCCTCCATGCGAGTTCCGCTGGGTGCCTTTGCCTTCTTTCTTGTGCTTCACCCTCCTGTTTTGGAACCAGATTTTCACTTGCTTCTCGGACAGGTTCAGGTAGGTGGCTATCTCGATCCTCCGCAGGCGGGACAGGTACATGTTGGAGGAGAACTCCCTCTCCAGCTCCAAGAGCTGGGTGCTGGTGAAAGCAGTCCTCATCCTTTTCCCGTTTTGAATTTGACTGGAATCGGACCCTCCTGGACGGGAGAGAAGCGAGAACTTCAGTGGGACAGGGGGAAAGGAAAAAAAGAAAGACATTCCACCGCAGCTTTCCGCCCCGGGACAGCTGCTACCCCCCAACTATCGGGCATCCTCGGGGGAACGAACCCCTTCTCTCGCTGCCCCCCTCCACCCCTTTCCCGGCGGCCGCGGGGCTCCTACCCATGCCGAGGCAGTGAAACCTCCGCGGGTCGCTGACGCTGTAGGTGGTGGCGGCGCAGGCAGGTGGGTGATGCGTCGGGTGCCCCAGGGCGGCGGCGGCGGGCACGGCGGCGGCGGTGGCGGGCGGCGGGTGCTGCGGTGGATGGTGAGGGTGGCCGGCCCGCGGGCAGCACTGGGCCTCGCCGGCAGCGGCGGGGAACTGGCTCTTGAGCAGGGGGATGGCCCCGCCGCCACCTCCGCCGCCGCGGGAGGGGTGCAGGTGCGAGGTGACACAGAGCGGGCAGACGCAGAACGCGCCGCTCTTGCGGGACGGGCAGCCCGGGCCCGACACCGACATGACGAGGGGAGAAGGCATGCTGAGAGGGATGAAAAAGTCCTGGCCGTGGTGATGCTCGGGCAGGGATGGAGCCGGCCTCGAGGAGTCTTTGATGATTAAGGAGTCGACATAGAAAGAGCGGGACATTTCGGAGGGCTGCCGAAGGCTGGGGCGGCTCTCCCAAAGTCGGGTTTTCCTGCTTGCCCAAGTTGCCACTGAAGTCCTGGCGAGGCGAGAAGGTGCTTATGTTTGAGAGCTGAACAAAAGGGTCCCTGGAGAGGGCTGGTCTTAAAGTCCCCCCGCCTGGATCCCCTGCGCCGGGGTTTTATATCAACTATTTAAACACGTGATGGCTGAAAGCCTCGCAGATCTAAATCTCCCCGGCTTCCCAGGCCGGCAGGAGAGGCTGCTGGAGGGGAGGGGGGGGGAGGGTGGAAGGCAAAGCGGGGGGGCCCCCCCAAAGTGTGCGTGCTCGCTCGCTGCCCGGTGACTTCAGTCCTTCGCCTCCGTCTCCGCCCTGGATAAATTATAGGAGCGGGGAAGCCGGGGAGGGGGCGACTGCCCTGGACTGAGCCGCGGCTCCGTCACACGTCGCACTCGCAGACACATCCCACTGTTACTACACCCGGCGGGAAGTTGAGGGGAGGGGGTGTAAAATCAGTCAGAGGGGGCTTCTGCTCGGGGGTCTTCCCCTAGGAGAACGCTCCTTTTCCTGCAGGGAGGGAAGGAGAGAGGGGAGCAGGTGATGCGCTGAAACAAGAGGATCAACGCCTATAGCCCCACCCCCCGGGAAAAGTATCATCCGAGGGACCGTGACCCGCACGCAGGCGCGGGACCAGCACCTTTCCAGGTTTCGGTCTATCTAAAGCAGGACTCCAGGAGGCCCTTCCCGCACCAGAGGAGACAGAGGCAGATAGAGTCATAAATATAAAATTAGGGATTGCGCGTGTCTGCCTCTGTGCATACATATGCATATCGTGTGGGTTGCTGGTTTTGTGATTTGGGTTTGTTTTTTTTTTTTAAGTCCTCGCCCTTTTCACCCCGAGTGAATCCTGCCAAATTGGCAATTACTCCAACGGACAAAGCCTTCAAATATCTGGACTCTTCTCAGCCAAATGGTATAAAAACGGAAAACTTCCAAGTGAACTTCCCCGACCGCTTCAGGACTGCAGCGCGCAGCGCTAATGAAAGGCGAACATGTCGGGGAGGGATTCTTTGATCTCCACCAAGTTTGCTGAAGCAATCATTCAAAGTAAAATTGGATAAACAGCTAAATACGGTCGGTGGCTCCGTAGCATTTCAGATTGCATTAAAAAGCCAAGATATTCGCAGCATTTTACACGATTTTCCAGTGACTTGTTTTATGAGAGTTTAAGAAGACATCATTAATAGAAGGGCGATCGCGTTCTTGCTTGGCAGATGCGAAGCGGCGTTTAAAACCGACCACGGATCCCATCCCACTTGACTCGGGAAAGGGAAGTGACAATTGTTCTTTAAAGCAGAAAACACAGACTACGCCTGATTACAAGAGGCTGTGCAGAGGCGAGGGACTGACTGCGTCAATAACCGTAACGTGTTTAGAGGCGGTTATCACGCACAAGGGCCGGACCGGGATGCGGACATCCTACAAGCCCTCCCGCACACCCGTTTCGCTTCTGTTTAAACCTAGCAAAATAAAATTGCTGTCCGCCTTCTCATAGACACGGTATTTCCTCGCCTCTGGAACCAACAAGGCTCAGCGGTGCCACGCGAGCCTTGCTGGGAGAGGAACCAGGTCTTGCCCTGGCGTTCCGTCCTTGTCTCCAACCTGCCGTGGGTAATGCAACCCCCCACCTCCTCGGAGCAAGGGTCGGCTCGACTCCAGCCCTGTTCGCCGTTTTTCCCCTCCGCCCACATCCCCGACAGCCCTGAGGGGGAACGATGCAACAGCGTTTTTAGGGACAGTCCGCACTCGGCGATCTGAGGATTTATGGATGGCAATTAAAGTTTTATGAATTGCAGCTGAGGCTGGTTATGGAGCTATTTGAATGTGATTAGAATTCAATTAGAAAGTGTTTACAGGCCGGCAGGGCTCCGGAGTGTAAACAGACAGCTATTCCAGCAATGCGCTAATCCCGCGTCTTGTGACAACAATTAGGGACTCGCAGGGTTTAGGCCGGTTGGCTCCGACCTCACCTACTTTTCCCCAAACTGCTGCCGAGTGCTCAGTCGAGGCCCCGGAGCCGCCAGGCCTCGGAGCTCCGGGCAGCGACGGGGCCCCAGCACTGCAGCCCGCTCAGCCGTCGGGGCCTTGGGTCCGCCGAGACTCCGCGGTCCGCGGCCCCCGGCATGGGACGGGAGCCCCTCCCGGGAGCTCTGCGTCCTGCGCTCCGGTGAGATTTTAGTCACGGCCACAGTGCACTGGCATGAGATTTTGCCTGGCTCTCCCCAGTTAATCTGGCGGATATTTGAATTAATGTTTGTGGGTTTGGGTTGTTTTTTTTTTGTTTTGTTTTGTTTTGGGGTTTTTTTGGTGGCTTTTTTGTTTGTTGGTTTGGGTTTTTTTGTTTGTTTGTTTGTTGTGGTTTTTTGGTGTTTTTTTTGTTTTTTTTTTTTTTTTTTTCCTTTACAAGATGCTATTCTGGAAAAGTATAATACAAAAATCCCCATCTACCTGAGTGCAAAAACTGTCTGCGGGGATAGAGTGAATCTGGTGAGGGGGCTGTGGCAAGGGAAGGCAGACAGAGCGAGAGTCGGATCAAAATTGCAATTTGTAATCGTTATAATAAACCAAGTGCAGTGATAAAAGAGAGGACGGGGGAAAAAAGGAAAAAAGAAAAAAAACCAAAACAACAAACCCACAAAGAAAAACCTACCCCTCAAAGCCAGAGCAAGAAAATAAGTCATTTGAAAGCAAAGATATCCCAAACCAGGCGGAATGATGTAAGGCGTGCGCCCACATCACATCGGCCTCGTTACAATTTTATTTTTCAATAATTCTGTCCGATAAAATTTCATTGTCCATTAAGTAATCCCCGAAATGAGAGCTCTTATGAGCCTATAATGAGCTCTAATTGCTACGACTGGGAGAGCCACGTGGAAGGATTTAGAAGGTATTAAGCAGTTGGGTACAGAGCACAGGCTGTTACCTAGCCATTACTTTCATAATTCAAGGAGAAAATTAGTCCTTTTAAGGGAAAATCCTTTGATTCCCTTCATTCTGCTCGGGGTGACAGAGTATAGCTTTGTCTGCCTTTAGTTCAAGACAGTGTAACAAATGAGAATGTAACGAAATTGCCCCCTTTTGAAAGTGGAGCAGTTCAAAAAGAACATCAGAGCCGCTCCCCTGGTCCGCCGAGCGCAGGACTGGGTGCTGGTCCCTCTTTTCTTCCAGATGTCTCTAACACCTTTATGTAGAAGAGATTCACGGCTTAAATGACAAAAGCAACTCTTTCCCTTCCCTCCCCCCACCCCCGCATCTCTGCGCAGAAGAAAAAGCCGTGCCCGCCCGCAGAAAGCGCCGGCTTTCAGGCGCGCATCTTCGCCGAGTTCACGGGAGGAGTTGCCCCCGTGGAAAGCGCAGCACCCCGGGGACACGTTTCGATCAGAACAAAAAACCCAAAACAACCAACAAACCAACCCAAACCCAACCGACGAATAAAAACAAAACCCCAAAACAACCTCTGCGGCGCTGCCCTGGTGGCAAACAGGACGGCGGGGTGCCATGCGGTGGCGCTGGGCTGGGTCAGCCCCCCAGGCGGCAAAGTCCCGCTCAGAATCAAGCCCTGCGTGGGTAAGCGAGGGGCCGCGGGCTCCTACGCTATAATCGCATTTATTCGCTAATCTAACATTGATTTCCTATTAGTTTCCAAAGCAATCGGCAATCTCGAAGTAGAGTTTTGTGAACTGAAGGCAAGCAAAAGACAGGACTTGCCCCCAGCTCCCATTAAGGAGGTCATTATAAAAGCGTGAACAAGTCTATTAATGTTTTATTGAAAGCGCATCGTTAACTTGTATCCATCCTTTTCTGAGAGTGGCATTGTGATATTGCTGTCTGTGGCACATCTTACCCAATATAGCCCGAGATTTCTCCATTATCTGTAACCAAGCAACACTTTCTGAATACCAAAAATTGAAAAGAACCGCTTAGTCTTCAAGAAAGTCCTCAATAATAGTGGAAAAGAACAAAGATCCAGGAGACAACAAAATGCCACAGGGGTGACTTTTCATGAGCAATTATCTCTCATTAATCAGAAGAACAGCTGCAATATTAATTTTCTCTCTTTCTTCCTCTCTTTTCACAGTCCCCAACATTTGAATAATCATAAATTTTGATTTCATGGAGCAGCAACATTGCCAGCGAATTCGAGACACAAGCTACCTACGCAGGGCGCACGCTTTGCACATAGCTCTTATTTTAAGGCTGCCACAGAATAAAGTAAAGAAAAGAAAAGAGAGGAAAAGTTCGGTCTGGGTTGTTTCTCCCCCCGCTTTGCCTCGGAGCGCGGATTAAGCCAGGGAACGGCCGCCCCGTAGCTCCTTCCCTCCACCCTTGCCTGTTTCACTCATGGAAAGTAACGGGCGAATATACCGAGTGTCTGCGCTAGTTTAAAGCGTGGGAGTTTCAACAACCTTGCTGTCCATTTAACTTCCAAACATGAAGCCAAGCGTTGTAGATCTGTCCAAAGAGACAATCTTTGGGCGTAACACGCATTGTGAGACATCAAAAGGCCCTGGCGTTATATGCACTAAGAAGTGCATTCAGCAAGAAGGGTGCAATGCCTCTCCTTTCAGGGGCTCAGCCGCTGATTGTTTAACAAGCGACGTCGCCTAGGCAAGAAAATCGCGCTTCTCCAAAGATAAGGATGTAACATTAAAACTCGTTTATTTTTGGATTGCAAAGGAACTCATTAAAGGCAGGGGCCGGCGACTGCCGCGCCGGGGATGGGAGCCGTGCCCTGGGGATGGGAGCGTGCAGTGCCGCCGGCCCAATTTCTCGCTGCCCGGGGGGACAGGGCAGAACCGAGGAGACCCCACCACCCCTCTTAAACTCTGCCCGTCTCCGGGCACCCGCTTTATTCTCCTTGGCTGCGGCGGGCAGAGGAACGGAGCCTCTCCCCGGAGACCTGCTCGCAGCCCTGCAGCGGGCTCGCCCAAGGGTTTGCGGGCTGCATTTTGAGGAGGGGGGAGCCTGGTTCCTCCCCTTCGCCGCAGATGCAGCTTCCCGGTGCCCTTACCTTCCGCGGGAGATTTCTTTTGCCCCCATCCCTGGTTATAAAGTACCCCACCTCGACTTGGCCCGGGAAATCGGAGTCCTCCCGCACGGAAGGACAGGCCCCCTGTCTCCCCTTCTTCAGGACCGCCGAGCCCCTCTTGCCGCGGGGCCCTCCCGCACCCCCTGTGTCTGTCACCAGCAGAGCGGGAGTGCTGGTGTGGTGCAGAGGTCGGGCGCAGCAGCCCCGGTTCCTGCCAGAGTGTGAGCAGGCACCTCTTGCTGGGGAGAAACCTGCGCCCTCCTTCACCCCTCTGCAGCCTTGGAGAGATGACCCAGCTGCCACTTCACCTTATTGGTACTTTTAATTCAGTTTTGTTTGCACCCGATAAGAAACAAATTTCTACACAAGTCCTTCAGGGTGGCCGTGATCACTTGCATTTGAGTGCAGGCCTTGTTCTGATATATATAGGGAGATAGATATTTTTATTTTTTTTTAATTTTGAGTGGAAACTTTCATTATTCACTTTGCAAAGTTCTTCCTAAGTGACTCAGGTCTGCACTTCAATATGTGGGTATAAGACCTGGTTCTCTGATCTCATCTTCAACCCTCTTAAAAGGAGTGTTAACTCCTTGATGGAGATAACCATCAGTGTCTGGATGCAAATGAAGCCTCTTGTTTGCACCTTCTCACCAAAGCGAAGCCTGCAACAGTGTTTCTGCACTGTCCTCCTACAAGAGATTGTGTGGAGGAGCCAGAGGAAGAAATGCTCAGTGAGATTATTGTTATCCACAATTTTGCCAGGTATTTCTCTGAGCCGGGCTTTGCCATGCCTCTAAGTACTCTTCAGATACAGGGCAACATCGGGCCTGACACTCCAGGCAGTCTCAGCCCTAGTTGCACTAATGACCTTTGTTTAGAGCTCTAGCAGCTAAAATTGTTAGCTACTACAGGTTATGTGTCTGAGGGAAAGCTGTGATGGTGTATCTTTAAAGGGGGTAAGGCTAAACCTCTGCAACAGCCTCACTGGAGGTTTATGGTGGGAGATGGAGCTAAAACTCCAAGCTGCTGTGAGCCAGGAGAAGGATTCAGAATGCTGCTGTGGACTTTGAAACACGCCAGCCATGACTGTTTTTTTTTTTTTTACATTGATATATCACAATTTTTGTAGTAATAGAGGCACCAATCCAGCAGACAATGTGAGATTCTGTGTAATATTAAACATCCTATTTAATTTCTGTCCTTCAAATTCAATGCTCATGCATTTTGATCCTTAGTTGATGCTTAGTTGAAGCATTCTGCCTGACAGTGACCAAAAAGCAGTCTTTTGAATTTGTTGCCAGAGGAAATGCTGCACATTTTTAGCCAGATTACCCAGAACAGACATTAAACACAACTTGTGAGAAAAATGAAGAGGTCATTAGACTGATCATCATATTACAGAAGCTGCCCATTTCACTGTCTGAATATTCTATGACTTTTGAGTTCACCTCATCCAGCCTAAAATGGCTTATAATTTCTTTCCTTTTTTTCTGGAACGACAGTATGGTTGTGGGATAGCCCAAGAACGGCAAAGTGACAAAGGAACTTGCTAGAGGAAAGATGATACTACTCCTGCACACTCCGAAAGCAGAGAGGGATACAGTTAATAATGGAGTTCCTTAAGGATAAGTCTCAGAAGCAGTTGAATTACTGAGTTTTATTTGTTTTCTTGGCACAACCAATAGGACTCCATTATCCGTAGGAGAGAAGTGAAGTCAGTATCTGCAGAGATTGGAGTGCCATACTGGAAGAAGTGGATTCTCTGAGGAGTATAGAAGTGCAATGACAAACACAAGCTCAGAGCTCCATGGCTGAACATGACATTGTGACTGAGGCACCTGGGCACATTAATCCATGTTTATGGAGCATCACCATGGCATGGCTAGGTGACAGGTGAATGCAATCAGAGCATAACAGGCAAATTCATTCCACTGAGGAGATGGAAACACTAAAGGCACTGTGTGTGGGGAAACTTTGTCTGGGATAGTAGACAGCTTTCCATCTCAGAAAAGACTAAATCATAGTAGGTCCAGAGACCAACTGTAGGAATATAGTATTAAAAGAACATGGACCTTCATGAAAAGACTCAAAGAGGGGTGACGTGGCTGTTGCTTAAACCAGTGAGGTAAATATACACAAGAGAGAAGAATTATTCCATTTGAAGAAGAGTATCATCACCAGAACAGATATATATGGCCATGTAAAAATTTACCTGTAAATAAATAAATAAATAGGCTTCTGAGAGAAGTGAAGCTCTGAAACTCATTGTGGGCTTTACCAATGGGGATACAAAATGGAAGTAATTTTAAGAGAACACTTGACACATTTCTTGTTGTTATATAACAGTGCATGCAGTTATAAGGTTTTTTTCTGGAGTAAAGGTACACAACAAGACTGCTTACTATCCATTTTGACATAATAATGACTTAAATTTGAGTTGTTGATTATCTGAGGGAATATATTTGTAACAGAGATGCTGGATTGGTATTCTTAGAAACTGAGGTCCACAGAGCAGCTACAGCACGGCTGGAAGCAGCGCTCTACTGCATCTTCCCTGTCTATCCTGTACCATTCTTGTTCATTGCCCAATTAGTGTTCTGGATACTGTCTCTGCTTCAAAAGGAACTGACGGTGGTTAAGTTTTTTCCTTTTTACATTTGTTGTTAAGATAATGAGAGACAAAAACCAGGTGTGCCAAGATGTTTTTTTCAGAAGGCAGGATAAACATCAGTCTGAGTTTGATATGATCTGGAAGCCTCCTTGAGAAGGAAACCTACCATCTCATTTCTTCGTCTCTTCACAATATAGTCTTAGCTTTGTTCAAGCAGCTGTTCTGTGAAAACAAGCCTCTGATGCATGTGGCTAGAAGAAGCCCTTTTTCAGTTTCATCCTTCTATATGCATTTGTATTCTCAATTTAAAATAAAGGAACAAACCCAAAATTTTCAGGAAGCAGTCTCAGTGAAATACAGGCTGCTATAGTGTTGAGGCTATGCCCAAATGTAAAGGAAAAAGAATTACAGAAGTCCTGAAAATTAGTTTATAACATTCAGAGCACTATTACAGCAAGAAGGAATGATATTAATCTGGAAAAAAAAATACAGTGTGAAGTTTCTTAAGTAGAACAATCTATTAGAACCTAAACTGCCAGAAGATGTAAGTAGGAAGGTGTAAGTCACAATTTTAAAGCACAATCAATATCTAATTACTGTTATACATTGACCAGATGAAAACACATCAACTGAAAAAAGGCTTCAATGTTTGAAGAACAGCTTAGACTCAAGTATATCCACTTTAGCAGTCCAGGTTCTCTCTGTTACACTGCAAATGAACCGAAGAACTAATATTCCTGTTAAAGCACCTAAACATCTAGAATACAATTAATGCTATGGTTTATAAGAGGTACAACTGACTGCACCCTCAGGCATACTGAGAAATGGACTTGTTACAAGCCAGAAGATGTAAAGGTTTGTGTAAAAATACTACGCAGTTACAGAGCTCTAAGACAGACTTACTTTGCAGCTATTCTGAATGATGCAGTGTGAGTAGAATTTGTCCTGGTGTTTTCAAAGGTTAGTTAAACAAAATATGACCTTTTTCAGGCTAGGGGAACAAAAGAGGTCAGCTCATTCTCCAGAGCTACAAAAGGTTTTTCAAGGGTACCAAAGAAATAAAAAAAAAAGCCATGATCACACTTCCTAGATGCACACATAGAAACAACACTTACACGTTAAGGTATCACCCAATGGGAAAAACCCTGGGAACTTCCCAATCTATGAGAGTTCTGCCAGTAATTCACCTGCTATGGGAAAGGTGTATAGATTCAAAGAATCAATTTTGTCCAAGGTCCCAAAGCAAGACAGCTGCAGAACTGGGATTTGACCCAACATCTCCTATTTTTGGAATCCTGAAGAATTGCAAAGAGTCTGCTGAATCTGATTGGTTGCACTTTAGTAACTCCTTGGACAAAACAAACCTAAGGCAGCTTCCCCATTCCTTTGTGGGTAAGAGTTTGAACAGGTTATTCTCTCACTCACAAGGATGCCCTGATACAAGTTGTCCATTGTGTACAAAGAGATCACCAAGCTGGTGACACCAAGCTGGGTGGTGCGGTCCATATGCCAGAGGGATAGGATGCCATTCAGATGGACCTAGACAAGCTGGAAAAGTAGGCCCAGGTGAACCTCAAGAGGTTCAACAAGACCAAGTGCAGGGTCCTGTACCTGGAACAGGGCAACCAGAGATAATAATACAGGCTGGGGGAAGACATGCTAGAGAGCAGCCCTGTGGAAAAAGATCTGGGGGTACTACTGGATCCAATGCTGGACATGAGCCACCAATGTGCAATTGCAGCCTGGAGGGCCAACTGCATCCTGGACTGCATAAAAAGAAGCATGGCCAGCAGATTGAGAGAGGTGATTCTGCCCCTCTACTCTGCTCTGGTGAGACCTCACCTGGAATACTGCGTCCAGCTCTGGAGCCCCCAACACAAGAAGGATGTGGACCTGTTAGAGCATCTCCAGATGAGGGCAATGAAAATGACCAGAGGGCTGGAGCACCGCTCCTACGAAGACAGGCTGAGGAGTTGGGGTTGTTCAGCCTGAAGAAGAGAAGACTCTGGGGGGAATTTATAGCGACCTTCCAATACCTGAAAGGAGCCTATAACTAGCCTGGAGAAGACCTGTTCACTACAGCATGTAATGACAGGACCAGGGGTAATGGTTTCAAGCTAGAGAAGGGTAGAATTAGGTTGGACATTAGGAAAAAGTTCTTTACTATGAGGGTGGTGGATCATTGAAGAGGTTGCCTAGAGAGGTGGTGGGAGCCTCATCCCTGGAGACATTCAAGGTCAGGCTTGATGGGGCTCTGAGCAATCTGTTCTGGTGTGAGATGTCCCTGCTTATGGTAGGGGGGTTGGACTGGATGACCTTCAGAGGTCCCTACAAAGCCCAAGACATTCTATGATTCTATAATTTACCCAAATTTAACTGATTCCATTCTCTACTGCAGGATGGAATTGTTACTCTCGTCTCTTTGAGGAGAGAAAACAACTCTGCTCTGATATCTTAACCAAGCTGCAACAAGATATATAAATCTGATCGCAAATTGCCTTTGAGTCATGCGTGTAATTTTTTCCTTTTCTACTTTTTCACACATGCATCAAGAAACTGTATCATTCATGTGGTCATGGCATAATGCACAGATTTTTACTCTGCCACATCAGACCTGATGCTTAGGGCAAGACTGCCAGCAACCAAAAATTAACACAGAGAGGGAACTGAATCCTGAAAAGAGGCAATTCCTTTCAATTTTCCCTTTTGCTTCAAAGAAAAAAAGGAAATTTCTTTTCAGATTGTAAATTATTCCCACCTCTCATGCTTTATCACAGAGGTTGGAGCTGTTATTTGTCTTCTACCTTCCTTGAGGACTTCGTACTCTAGGAATGTAATGCATTCCTGCCTAAGTACTTTTGTCATGGTTTAAAGAACTCAGAACAAGACCATCTATTTTTTCATGCTGTTAGCTCAATTATGGATCATGTGTCACACCATCAGAGAGAAAAAAAAATTGTTGGAAAAAGAAAAGGTGTTATTTTAAACCTTTCATAAGGAAATGAAATTGTCATATCTGAAAGAGACAAGTGCTAGAAATCTCTCTTTGCTTATATGCAATAAGAATGAACATGTTAGAATACCCAAATATTAATGAACATTAAAGTGTTCAGAGGAAATCTCAATTGTTCGTGTTTTGATGATTTTAAATTAAAGACATCCTTCCCTGTTCTCTTTAGATCAACACTTGTCACAGTAATTAATGAGGAAGTAATTACAATGTAATTTGTCAGAATAATCTGACAGGCAAAGAATTATGTTCTCAATCCTGAAGGAATACATAGTTCTAGTTTTCCAACAGATTGGGTACATGTGGGTGGCATAGCAGAGGGTATTTGCCTTTAAGCAGGATAAAAACTTTGGCACTTTCTATTCTCAAGCTAAAATAGACAGAGGCATTGTCTAATTCTCTAAAATATGTTACATGAAAGCATTTTATCTTAACAACAGATTAGAAAACCTGATTTTCAACACTTTCTTCAAATAAAGGCTACTTCTTATCATGGTGACTTTGAGATTTGCAGTTCGGTTGTAGTCGCTAAGTGGTCACTTCCTGTTTCTGTAAGATGGTGAGTGAACACCTTAGAATTCAGTCATATTTACCAAAAGAAAAAGAACTGTCCTTGAAATAAGTATAAACTATGAGCTGAGGGATCAAAGGATGGTAAAACAATGGAACAAGGAAAAATAAATACATTAAATTAAAATCCTTGCTGATGTTCAAGGGGGTATGATTGCTCACTCCAACAGTACCTAGAAGACCCCCACATTTGTCCTTGTTGAACTTCATGAGGTTGGCATTGGCCCACCTCTCAAGCCTGTCAGGGTCCTTCTGGATGGCATCCCTTCCCTCCAGGGTGTCAACTACTCCACACAGCTTAGTATCATCAGTAAACTTGCTGAGGATACACTCAATCCTGCTGTCCGTATCTCCAACAAAGATGTTGAACAGCTCTGGTCCCAGTACTGACCCCTGAGGAATGCCACTCATCATTTGCCTTCCCTTGGATACTGAACCATTTACCACAACTCTCTGGGTGTGGCCAGCCAGCCAATTACTTATCCACTGAGTGGTCCATCTGTCAAATCCATGCCTTGTCAGTTTGGAGACCAGGATGTCATGTGGGACAGTGTCAAATGCCTTGCTCAAATCCTGGTAGATGATGTCAGTTGCTCAGCCATTACCCACCATCTCTGTAGCCTTGTCATAGATGGCCACCAAATTGGTCAGGCATGATTTAGTGAAGCCATGTTGGCTGTCACCAATCACCTCCTTATTTTTCATGTGCCTTAGGAGATTTTCCGGGAGGATCTGTTCCATGATCTTGCCAGGCACAGAGGTGAGACTGACTGGCCTGTAGTTCCCCAGATCTTCCTTTTTCCCTTTTTTAAAAATAGGGGCTATGTCACTTTTTCCAATTGGCAGGAACCTCACCAGATTGCCATGACCTCTCAAATATGATGGATAGAGGCTTAGCAACTGCATCTGCCAGTTCCTTCAGGACCCGTGGATGGACCTCATCAGGTCCCATATACTTGTGCACCTTCAGGTTCTTTAGAAGGTCACGAACCTGTTCTTCTCCTACAGTGGGGGGTACTTCATTCTCCCAGTCCCTGCTTTCACTTGCTGTGGCCTTTGTGATAAGGCTGGAGCACTTGCCAGAGAAGACTGAGGCAAAGAAGTAATTGGGAACCTCAGCCTTCTCAATATCCTGTGTAGCTAGGTCTCCTGTTTCCTTCTGGAGAGGGCCTACATTATCCTTGGTTGTCCTTTTATCCCTAACATACCTATAGAAGCTTTTCTTATTGCTCTTTACATTCCTGGCAAGATTTAATTCCATCTGGGATTTGGCTCTCCTTACCTTATCCCTAGCTGCTCCGACAAGCTCTCTGTAATCCTCCCAGGGTACCTGCCCTAGCTTTCACCCTCTGTATACTTCCTTCTTAAATTTGAGTTTTTCTAGGAGCTGTTTGCTCATCCACGCTGGCCTTCTGGAGTTTTACCTGACTTTGTCTTAGCTGGGATGCATCGCTCTTGGGCCTGGAGAAGGTTATCCTTAAATATCAGCCAGCTTTCATGGGCCGCTCTTCCCTCCAAGATGTTATCCCATGACGACCTCTCGAGTAGTTCCCTGAAGAGGCTGAAATCTGCCTTCCTGAAGTCAAGGGTAGTAAGCTTACTGTGAGCCCTTCTTGCTGCCCTAAGGATCTTGAACTCCACCATTTCATGGTCGCTACAACCAAGGCTGCCCTTGAGCTTAGCATCCCTCAACTTCTTAAAGGTGATCTTCTCAAAAAAAGGTTTGATACTGTACATTTGCCATTTTAAGAACACACAAAAAATCTAGAACTTGCTGTTCTGTTTGTATGTTGATATGACTTTGTTATATTTTGTTTTTAGTGGACGTTATACTTTTTTACTTGCAGCGTTGAAAACTCCCACTCATTTCAGGGTGTTATATCCATCTCCATTAAAAGAGAAACAGATACATTTTATGTCCTTCTGTTTAATTTATGTGATTATAGAAAAAAAGAAGCAAAGAATCTGCTATATTAAACTCTTGTATTGATGGGAAGAAAGCAGTGACCATACTTATTTCCTACGTCGGCGAGTCCTACTGAAGACAAGAAAAAAAAACCCCAGTGTCATGCCTAAAAACATCCAAGAGTTTATGCTGGCTGTAGGTTATGCAGAACACAAGTAGATCTCTTAAGTCAAGCATATTGCAAATTCTTTTTGGATTAGGAGAGTCTGCCTTCAATAACATGTTGTCATGTGGTCCTTGAAAGAGCAGGAGTCGCCAGCTGCACCCATCCACAGTTTTAACAGACTGGAAACTACTAGGACTCTATACTTCATTAGGTTATATATTAAGGAAATTCTGAAAAGGAAATACCTGTGTTTCTCTTTATGTGGGATCTATGCTTTCTGTACTTTATGGCTTATGGAGTTTCTTTCAGAAATACTGTTTTCTGTATAGAGGCATCTTTTGAACTCTCCTCATTAACCTCATTTAAACGTAACATAGGAAGCTGGACCAAAAGGAACACAAAATAAATTGCTTGTCAGAAGGAAAAAAAGGCTAATAAAAACATAAAGTGAATTGGAGCTATTCACCATATCTTTTTGCTCCAAGAGCTCACTCAATTCTGCATTATAAAGTCAGCAGCAAAACCCTGATTTATTGTAATGGTTTGGTGTCAAGACTCCTCTTTGTTTTCTGCATAGAAAACCCTGGCTAATTTACCTGTGGTTTTTAAGAAATTTTGTAAAATAATCAGTTAATCAGCAAGAAACAACCTAATTGTACCAGTCAGAGAAACATACGCAAACCAGTTGCTCTATATCTGCTGCTCTAAACCTGCTGCTCTGTGTTATTTGTAGCTACCTACCCTTTCAAACGTTGCCTTTCCACATTTCTGCAATACTGTAACTGACATTTCACTTTTAGGTTTTGTTTTATTTATTTACTTTTTTGTTTTATTTTGTTTGGTTGAAAATCAAGGGGTGGTGGTGACTGATACCATCAGCAGGAATGTTTATACTATCAGCAGCACTTTAGCCAGGCTTGTTGAGAGCAATGGAACTTTTAAGCAAGCCAGAGGAGCCAACCCAGAGATGAGAGGCTCTGTGTCATGGGAAGGAACTGATGTGAGAGGAGGTCTCAGAGCAGAAGAAGTAAGTACAGCCTGATGTGAGTATCCTTGGAGGTTTGCTGTAGTCCTGTAGCTTTGCCAAACTCCCTCTGTGGCATCAAAGAAAATAAGTTCCATCTTACCATTTCTATCTTCCTGTCTCTGGTTTCTCTACCCTATTATCCGCCCCTGTTTGCCCTCTTCCCTTGCTGTCACTACCTACTCTCGCTTTCCTTCTTACTACCTCTCTTCTCTTAATCAGGGAAAGAAAAGAAGAAGCTGTTTCTGCCAGCTTCGCTTTGCTGTCAAGTGGTGGTAGGAGTTCAAAGAACAAGGTTACTCCTGCACCTGCTGCTTGTTCTTTGATGCCCTGTTGTGTGAAACAGTTTCCTTCAGAAGTCTAACAATGTACTAATTAACAAAGGAAAAGACAGGGAGAAACAAGCCAAAGGGTGTGGGAGGAGTGTGGGAGGCAAGTGACAACAGAGATGTTAGAGGAAAGCAGAGGGAAACAGCAGCAAAGGGGGAACTGGGAAATACATGCACAGAAAAAGGAGAGGGACAAATAATAGAGGACAGGAAAATAAATAAAGCAGGCAACAAAAGAGAAGGAGAGGGAACTGGAATGAAGAGCTACAGGAAAAGAAATGTGACAGTGATTTAGAGTCCCCTTTAGCTTACAGTATACAGTCCTTATAGAGTAACTCTGAGGACAGTAAGTAACACAGTCAGAGAGACTTGTGTGTGACACCAGTTCTCCTCCACTGAACTGTTAGGTGCAGTAACTAAATTCATTGAGGAGGGCATTCCTACCTGGCACAACAGCACAGTGCTCTTCAAGCTGGGATTTGGGCCTACCCTATTTGGACGTAAAGAGAGTAAGTGACTTAAAAACACAATCAACACAAGCCTGGCATTACTCTCATTGTTCCCAGAGAAAGGACAATGCACTCTGAACAGGTGGGGTGTCCCATCATTTCAGGTCAGAGTACACACCAAAACAGGCACTGGCAAACACTGGGATGTGAAGGCACTGACTTAAGAGTGCGTGGCTGGGGGGTGTCTGGTGCATGGCAGTGAGGTGACAGCAGTGGAGAAGGAGTGACTACTTGTGTGATACTCCTTGAAACAGAGGAGAGGCTCCTGGTAAGACCTTCTTCAGAGTGTGGTAGGTTGCCAACAACACAAAATGGGGAGTTTATTACTGCCTGTAAAGGTGGTCTGGTACTGCTGAGACCAGTTTTGAAAGGGTCAGCAAACAAGACACAGCAATCTCAAGACTAAGGCAGTTAACTTCTGCCTGAAAAATAATATACTAACAGTGCCCATGTGAGATGACAAAAATGACACTTAAATTGAATTTTTGATAGGTGGCTGCTATCTGTGTGCTCTGGTTTTAGTGCTTGTCCCAGAAGTCTGATACTGCAAAGAGCCTTGCACTCACCAAAGCAGTTACAGTGCTTTGAGCACTGCCAGTGCTACAGAGCACATGCTGAATCGCCACAGGCATCTCAACCTAGAAACGTAGTACTTCAGCTTCATGTCTGCCACAGCTCTTCTTCTGTTACAGGTCACCACACACTGAACAGCTGAAAACGGCAGACCATGGAACTGATATTTGTTAGGCAAGTAACTTAAAGCAACGAACTCATCAAGGGTCCTGGGGCTTTCTTTCTCCTTGTCTTAGCTCAAAACCATCAAGCAAGTTAACCAAGCTTGTCACACCATGAAGTGCAGGGACCTCGGATCTCAAAGAGGATAGCACCAGTGCTGCCTCACATGTGATGTAAGTCCACCCCTTCCATGTCATTTCCAAGCTTTCCAGCATGATGCTGCACAGCATTTACTCTGATTACCGTCCTGCTACTGTGAAACAGTCATCTGAAAACAGGTTACCAAATTAATCTGTAGAGCAAGCTAGCACAAAGAGGTATAGTTTAACTTAAACCTGTGGGTCTCCTTTAGTATTAATTCCTCTAGTATCATCTGCCAGTATCAAATTTGGTGCCTTTTCTCAATTTCAGGACTGTTAGACAGAAGGAATGAGTCATCAGTCCCACTAAAATTTCTATGTATGAGTGAGACACATGTAAGAACAGTAATGAGGTAAAAAAACGCACGTAAGCATACTACCATGAGAGCAAACTAGTACTCAGAGGATTTCTGTGTTATTCTGTAGAATTCTGTTATTTGGGAAATATCTGTTACGAGTAGCTCATGACACAGAAATAGTTTTTCAAATGCGATAGTAAAATATGCTGCATTTTTCCTTCACGGCAAAGATAGAGTCATGGATGATCTCACAATTACACTGCTTCTATCCTAGTTTTACATAGAGCAGGAAGCACCACTGCATCTTTGCGTAGACTTTATTCCTGTGACATACACCACACGGATCTTTATGAGTAATGGAGATTAAACAGCAACAGTCTTTCAGAGTATAAGCTGATCAGTATTTATACTGTAACAAGACAGGAAAAAAGAACTGCAGGTTTCCAAATTAGAATTAAAATGATGTTGCACTGAAGACTTTTAATATGAAAAAGGGGCTATTGTAATTAAGATATATGGACTAAAGTACTGAGGAAAGGGGAATGCAGAATTATCTTCACATTCATGAAAAGCAGGTTCAGCCCCAGTTTCTTGAGAAGTTTTCCATGTCCCCATAACTGCCATATTTATACATTAAATACTGCTATGAGTACATGATCCACCAGTTCATTGTCAAATACAAAAGACCTGCTCTCCCTTCTCAAAATGTCACCCTGCTACTGCTAGAGCCCATGTCAAGTGTTGTCTTTTCTTGTCACAACAGCTGATGGCCTACTCATTGCTAAGGCCAAATTGCTCACATTCACATTTTTCAGCCTTTCCTTTAGGTTTTGGTTATGAGGAACACCAAAACTGCAGAGAGATAACAAGAATCTCACTCGTTTTTAGGGTTTTCTGGTTAGCCTTCATATATATAGACCTAAAAGGGGTTGTTTGTGTGCAATTTCATTCTGCTTTGTGCTCCATGCAAACAGTGGTTGCTGTATGGTGCCCTCCACAGCAGGCTGAAAGGCTACTGGAAGGATGGCAGACGCAGACATCATCAGTTCCAAGGGACACACACATTTGGCACTAGCCCTCACCCAAATGGGCCAGCCTTGGTCAGGGGCCACCTCCCTCACATTGACCTGAACTAAGACAGAGGGCCCCCAGGCAACCCCTCAGCTAACAGCAGGATCCCAAGCCCCTTGGTTGTTTTCATGGTTGCCCAAAAAAGGGCTAAACAGGCAGAACTGAAAACACCGTCGCCAAACAACCCCCACTCAGAGCCCAGCAAAGGCCCATGGCGACGCCGCGCCCTGAGGTGGGCAACACTCGCCCCCGCCTCCCAACCGCCGCCCGCGAGCCCCTCCCGCAGCTCGCTGAGGCGGGCGCGCGCCTCAGCCCCGCCCAGCACAGCCCTGCCCCGCCCCGCACGGCGGGTGGGCGGGGCGGGCCCCGCGGCCGGATGTTGTTGTTGTTGTTCCTGCCCCGCCCCTCGCCCCCTCCCCCAGCGGAGGGTGACGGGCGCTTCCTCGCCCGGAGCCGCTGCCGCAGCCTTAACCGCCGCCGCCGCTGCTGCCGCCGCCCCACCGCTGCTGCCGCCGCCCCACCGCGGCTCTGCTACTGCCCGCCCCGGCACCGGGACGTCCCCGCTGGCCCCCTCCCGCCGGCCTCCGTGGCTGGCCCCGTCGCGTCGCCCGGGCTCCTCTCTCTCAGCGGACGCCAGGGCCCGGCCATGGCGGACTTTGACGAGATTTACGAGGAGGAGGAGGATGAGGAGAGGGCCCTGGAGGAGCAGCTTCTCAAGTACTCCCCCGACCCGGTGGTGGTGCGCGGCTCCGGCCATGTCACTGTGTAAGGGCCGCGCCGGGGCCTGCGGGGCCGGGGCGGGCGGTGGGGGAGGCCCGGGCGGCGGGATGGGGTTGTCGAGCCGGTGAGCGGTAACCGGTGGCAGCTCGGGGGCACCGAGCCCGGGGTTACAATCTGGGGCAAGTCGGGGAGGCGGGCGGGGAGCACTGGGCTGGTAGTGCTCCCCCATGTCCCGCAGCGTCTGTGGAGCTGCGAGAGGGCTCTCCTGGGCCCCGCCGGGCACCCGGGTGCCGCCCGGCACTCGCGAGAGGGTGCAAACCTCTAGCGAGGCGATGAGGAAATAGGGCTCAGTTTGGCTGTGACTGGCAGAGGAATGTAAAGTATTTGTCCAAAGTGATGAGCTGTCAGGAAGTAAGGTGCTTGGGTCCTGTGTATAACAGGTATGTGCCACCACAGGACCAACTGGACTATTGCTTAGGGCTGTTTATGCATCTGATACCCCCTCCCATTTAACATGTGGTCGCTAATGTAGCTCTGAGGACATTTGAGAAAGAAAAGGTGTTTTTGAGTCAGATAAGTACATGTGAAATCACATTAAGTTGTGATCGATATGTGTTGTTTCACTGTGTTTAATGCAGGAGTGACTGCGAGTTTTGTTTTGTGAATGTTTGGCATCCCTGACTATGTGGCAGCAAAGTAACCACAACTTAGTGTAGTACTTCTCAGTGATGTCAGAGATGAGGGTATCTTTCCTTCACTCAATTCAGTCAGGCTCTCTCTACAGAGAGAGTTGTCAGTTATGTTGTAGTTTCAGACCAGCCTGGAGATAAAATGCAGCAGTGCAAACTTTTTTCAGTATTCACTCTTCAGCAGGCTGTTCGCTAGGCTTGCAATAGAAGCATAAAAGTTAAAGGGGTTATGGTCTATTGCTTTGAGTCTCATGAACTACACTGATCTTCAGATACTGACCTGTCCAGAAATCTGGGGTTAAATTTAGAGAAGTTTTGTGGCACTTTGGTACATTACTGCTTTAATATTTGGTTGACATTAAGTAATACTAACAACAACTGGGCAGTGCAGTTTGCTGTTTGGTTAAAAACAGGACGTGAGACATGATAGAAAGGTTTGGGGAGTCGGAAGGATGTGGATGGGCAGGAGGCTGAGAAAGGCCTCATAAAGGAAGAGGAGCATGAAGCCAAAGTGTTCAAAATGGGACTGTTTATTGTGAACAAAAGTTACAATCCAATGACTTCTCTGAAAATAAACTGGTAGTCTTAGCCTGTTTCTGGTAAGCAAATCAAAACCACAATTAGATAGTTGTCATATTGGCAAACAAAAAATGCAGAGAACTGAAATGGCAGCAAACACTTGTTTCTTCTCCAATACTGGAAGGTGAGTTCTGCAAGACAAGATCAAGGCCTGTTACTGGAATCATGAGGAAACTTGCATAGCGTGTCTGTGACTAGTAAGGGTGTTGTGGTTGAAGAAGGATGTTTTCATCATTAATTGTTCATTAATGGTCACTAGCTCATTATTACTTTAAGATGTTCCTTTAAATGTTTGTTATTTAGGTTTTGGATGAGCAAGGAAATAGGAACATGTACCTCAATTGAGTTTCAATTGATCTCCATCTAATTTATTTATTGCACCAAGTAGGAACAGTTCACTAAATAGCATCAGCTACTTTTACCTTTGCACAGCCTGTAACTTTGTCATTAATCACGAAGCTTATTATTAAAAGTTAGATCACTGTCAGAACACTCACTTGGCGTATATAAGGAATAGGTCAGGTCCTGTGTATCTAAGGAATTAGTCTTTCCTAGTATAAAAGCGTATAAGCGTTTTGAAGGTCTGACAAAAATTATCAGCAGTTTAGCAGGTGCTGGATTGATCTGTCCCTGGCTCTGCAGTGTAGAGTTGCTGACTGCTTCTGCTGTTTGTATTTAAACTGAAGCTCTCTTTTCACAGCCTATTGTAATCTCCTCTTTGATCCTACATAGGAGTCATAATGTTGAGTTTGAAATATGTCATTTCCATGACTACAGATTAATGTCATTTACTGTTACTTGTTTATTGTTACTGTTACTTGATTTTATCCAACAGAGAGTGTGTGAGAGTCGTTTCTAAGCTGAGTAGTTAAAAGCAGTTAAAGGAAAGGAGGTAAACAATATCCAAATAAAACATGAAGGCCTTGCTTTTCCAGGGCTGGTGGCTTTTGATTAGCACTGAGTTTTCTTCTTAAACTCACTGTTTGGAGCATGCTTCATGCAATTCTAAAACTTAAAAAAAATATATTATTTTTTAAATACTCAGTTAAACTGTTTCACACCAGCAGAGTTTAGATAGCTCTGCAGTCAGGAGTAACATTTGACCTGGTTTCTGATAACTTGTGATCTCTTCTAATGGCAAGAAACTTGAAAGCTGAGAAAACACAGAACTTTACTTACAACTGAATTGAAAGTCCAAGATTTCCTATCTGTTTCTAAAATCCTATTGGGATGGGAAGAGAGGTACAAAATGAGTTTGAAATCCCAAACAGGGTATTTGTGATAAGTGTCTGTGTTTTTCAGTGACTGTTTTCTTGTGCTTTCCTGTACCTTGACCAGTTGAGACATGTGTGCCTTATAAATACTAGACTGTATTAGCTAGTAATATTGGATTTATTAGTGTTTTGCAGTGCCGGAATGATTGAGAACTACTGTGATGTGCTAGTGAATGTCTTTCTGTGCTGTTTGTCATCTTAGCATATCACGTGTTGATGCAAGGTAACTGTTTGGAGGGGAAAAACCTCACAAAATACATTTCCACCCAAGTCAGTTTATTTAATATTAAACTTAAGTCTGCTTATAAATTTTTAACCCTTACTTTGTATCAACAACACATGAGTGAAAACCAGACTATGTGAGAATTATGGATGAAGAGTGTTAAGGTTTGTGGAATATGTATTTATTTTGTAAGGGTGGTGAACATGTGGGACTAAAAGGTATGGTTGAGAGCAATAAAGAAGTGGTTCAGTGTCCCCTTAAGAGGGGGCAAAGGAAGGCAATAATGAGTGTCAGTTTTATGTTTTGGGAAGATCTGAGCTGCAGGCTGAGAAAAGGTTGCAGGTTGACTGAGTCCTATACTGTAAACTTCTGTACTTTCAAGTTTCCACCTCTCATCAGTTCTTTCTCCCATGAACACAAGGTGAACCTTCCAAGCAGAGTAATGTTCAAGAAACACTTTTCCAGGTTTGAGGAAGGTTAAAGAAAGTACTCATGCTTGAGGTGAGCGTTGGATCTTTGGATGGTTGCACTCAAAGAATAGTGGTCAGTGGCTCAATGTCCAAATGGAGATCAGTGACGAGTGGTTTTCCTCAAGGGTCTGTAGTGCTGGCACTGGTGCTGTTTTATATCTTTGTCGGCAACATGAGCAGAGGGATTGAGTGCACCCTCAGCAAGTTTGCTGATGACACCAAACTGTGATGTGGTTGACACACTGGAGGGAAGGGATGGCATCCAGAGGGACCTTGAGAGGCGAGCCCATGCCAACCTCATGAAGTTCAGTAAGGTCAAGTGCAAGGTCCTGCACTTGGGTTGGGGCAATTCCAAGCACAGATACCGGTTGGGCGGAGAATGGATTGAGAGCAATCCTAAGGAGAAGCGTTTGAGGGCGTTGAGTCATGAGAGGCTCAACGTGAGCCAGCAATGTGCGCTTGCAGCCCAGAAAGCCAACCATGTCCTGGGCTGCATTAAAAGAAGCATGGCCAGCAAGTCAAGGGAAGTGATTCTGCCCCTGTACACAGTACTCGCAGTTCCCTGGAGTACTGTGTCCAGTTCTGAAGCCCCCAACACAATGGAGCTGTTGGAGAGAGTCCAAAGGAGGGCCACAAAGATGGTCAGAGGGCTGGATCACCTCTCCTATGCAGACAGGTTGAGAGAGTTGGATTTGTTTAGCCTGGAGAAGAGAAGGCTCTGGGGAGACCTTACAGCAGCCTTCCAGTACCTGAAGGGCCTGCATGAAAGCTGGGGAGGGACTTTTTACAAGGGCATGAAGTGCTAGGACAAGGGGAAATGGCTTTAAACTGGTAGAGGATAGGTTTAGGTTAGGTATTAGGAAGACATGCTTTAGTGTGAGGGTGGTGCAATGCTGGAACAGGTTACCCAGGGAAGCTGTGGATGCCCCCTCCCTGGAAGTGTTCAAGGCCAGGTTGGATGGGGCTTTGAGCAACCAGGTCTAGTGGGAGGTGCCCCTGCCCATGCAGAGGGGTTGGAACTAGATGATAAGGTCCCTTCCAACTCAAACCATTCTATGATAAGTCATAATGCAGAATGAGAAAAATATAGAGCAAGCAGAGAAGAAGACATGTCAATGAACATGGAGTCTTGTACAAAAGAAATCTAGTCCTGTATGAAGACAGCTGTCTGAGGAAATGCATCTATAAGTTGTTGATCTCCATTTTTTTATTTGAAGACACTTTTTGGTGCTTTTTTGTCAGAGTTGCTATGTCTTTGCAGTGAACATGGAGCAGCGTTCTGTAGAATTTCTAATATTTTAATTTCTAAATAGCAGCATATCATCAAGAGTGATAACTGTGAGATCACAGCTTTACTTACCAAAGCTTTTAATGTATGGAGTCACCCTTTTTTACTACCTGTGTGTGGTGAGGAAACTGCAATACAGAAGAAAGCTCTGAATGACATTGGTAGCTGATTGAGTTAGTTTTGATGTTTCAGTTTTGCTACCCCACCATGTATTAAACATTGCTACAAGCCTTGAGTATGGAGTCTCAGTTTCATTTGCTTATAACTTCACCAAAGTGTAACTGTATTGGTCAGAAGTTCTGTGCCTCACTGTGCTTGTGTTTGTAAATTCAGATACCTCTAGAGCTTTGCCAGTACAGTTGTCTTTGTCAGGAATGGCTTTTGCGTTCTCCATTAATACTTGGTTGTATTTGATGAAGCTGTCAACATTTGAGAACTTTATGAATCATGCATTTACAAAAAAAGCCTTGTTTCTGTCCTGTTGATTTCCCAGCCAACCTTCAGCATGAGACTGAGCAGGGCTTTCCATGCAATTACATCTTTTTGTGACTTAACTGGGAGCAGGGAGACTACCTTCTGCCTTGATCTTTGCCTTTCCTGCACATGCCTCAGAGTAAAGGACTTCTTTAGTATTCTGGATAGGGGAACAGCTAAAATTCTGTCTCATCTCTTGGTTTAGGGCTCAGCTTCATTTCAGTTGTTAAAGTATGCACTATTTTGGGCTGAAATAGTGTAGTTGGCCACTCCCTTATTGCTCAAATTTATGTTTAATTCCATTATTCATAGAAATTTCTTCTGGATGTTTAAGCATGAAGTACATGAAAACCATTCTTTGAAGAGACATCTCTTTAGACATCTATCTCTGGTGTTGATTCAATAAATTAATTATATAGTAATGTGGTGTTCAGTTTTGAGACTTCTGATGGCAGCTGTGCGTCTTGAGCTTGGAGTCTTTCTCTGGGTTTGGCTACTTATGAGATGTATATGGATCTGAGGCATTTTTTCAGGCTTTGATTTCCACTTCAACCTTCTGGCAGTTTTAAGTAGCTTAACTTATATAACACTTATTTTTGATATTTACATAACTTTTGCCTCAGCACTTTGTTTCACTCAATTTTGGGGAAAGGATGGATGGTCCTCCTGTCACGGGGTGTTCAAAAGGATTTTCAATGGTAGAGGCATTTTTCCTGTAAGTATGGTTTTTCTTTGTTCTATATTGAAGTGGTAAACTTGCCATACATTTCTCTGATTAACGATTTTCATTTGTTACTTGACCAGTTTTGAGGGATTTGTAGGAGTTGCAGAGTTAATACTCTAGTTATAAATACCTAAATATTCTGGGTAACTTATGTGTAAATAAGGTCTGACCTTACTGCAGCCTTTCAATAAATAAAGGAGGCTTATAAGAAAGATGGAGAAAGACTTTTTACCCCAGGACCTGTAGTCACAGGACAAGGGGCAGTGGTTTTTAAACAGAGTGTACTTTTAGGTTGTACATAAGGAAGACATTGTTTTATGAAGAGGATGGAGGGACACGAGCAGATAGCCTAGAGAAGTTGTGAATGCCCATTGGAAGCATTAAAGGTCCAGTTGAATGGGTCTCTGAGCAACCTGATCATCTAGTGAGAGGTGTGTTGGATTAGGTGATTTTGATGGTCAGTTCCAACCCACATTATTCTGTTTCAGTCAAGGTTTAACTATTATTCTACTGCCTATAGTCAATGATAGAGAGTTGACCTGTTTACTTTTCCTTAAGACCATATTTACAAATCACCTACAGCATCAAATTAATAAACTAGCCCAGTGTGCTGTTGCAAACTGTGGCAAAACGCATTGCTACTTATGGGTTGCATGCAAGTGTAGCTGCTCCTGATGTCCATTGTCCTTGTACTTTCTGGCATTTGCAATTTTGTGAGGTGATGATACTTCAACATCGGCTTTCCTTTAGTGCCTGTTTGTCAGGGAACATGTGTAATCTCTCTTCAAATCTGTTGGTACAGTCCGATCACTAATCTCAAGGGGAAACAAACCCACAAGTTTGACTTGCAGCTTAAAGAAGCACTTTCTTTTATCTGTTTTAAATCAATCTCCTACTTGTTTCAGTGAGTGCTCTCTGTTGTGGGGTTTGGTGATTAACAAGTTAATCATTCACCTTACGCACTGCCTTCCTGAATCTTTGCACTTTGATCATACAACCCCACTCAGTCTTCTTTTCTAAGTTAGCATCAGCCTTGTTAGTTTCTTAAGGCAGATGCTTTATTCCCTTGATTATATCAGTCTTCCTTCTCTCTTTTAACTTTACCAAGTCCTCCATGAAATGTGGATGCCGGTACTGACTATGCGGGTATGTGCAGGTTTTATGGAGGACCAAAATTATTCCCTCTGTGTGTTCTTAATCACCTTCCTAGTGGTGCCCAGCATTTTATTCCTATTTCTGATGGCTGTTGCTTGCATTTAAGATAATCAGTGTTGATAAAAGATCTCTCTCCTTAGCTGTAGCTGCTGAACTGCAGTTGAGTGTCACATGACCTTTCCCAAGATTCAGCACTTTTTAACTACACAGAAGCTCATCTGCTGCCTCTTGTCCGCTGGGTTTTGTGAGGTCCTTGCACAGTGGTTCACCTTTTGTAGAACACTTAACTGTCCATTTGGTTGCTTGGACAAAGTTCTTCATCGGCATGTAGATCGTTCCGTTCAATTAGGGAAAAAAACAACCAAGCAACGCTGTGAAATTCTTAGCTGCTCAGTAAACATACTGTCAAAGCAAATTATGCCTTTAAATTCTTGAACTATCAAGGCTCAGGTAAGATCTTCTGCACATGATTGATCTGTGTGTGGTAGGTCTTGCTGCCAATATTCGAGTATTGAGCAATTTAACTTCTGATTTGTTTCTAGTACCTGATAGTAAGACTGCTTTGGTTTATATTCAAAAGGTTATTAGTGACAATTTTTGTGCTGCCTGCTGTTTGCCAAATTAGTAGCCAGACATGCAGTTTTATTAATGACTTTGCTAGACTGTATAGTCCCTATTAGAAGTCATGGCCCACAACAGATGCCAGAAAATATTCAAATTTTATTTGAGGTTCTGTAAGATGGAAAACAGCATTTTCTTATAGACAAGGTAAAACTCTCTTAATCTTTAGATCTTCTGAAACCCAGAATAGTCAGTAATTCCAGCTCCTCTCAAACTGCTTCATACCTTTACATTCATAATTGGTACATTTCTTTCAAATTAGTTATAATTTAAATAATGTTTGTTAGATGGTATTTTGTGTTCTGAAACTTATTTGTGTATTTTTTAAGGAATAAACAAGCTAGTATTGATTCCATTTTTATGCTTAGGATGGCTATTTAGCAGAGCCTGAGTGGAATAGCACTGGATGAGCTTTTCTTCAAGATACAGCTGTACTGGTGGAGGAGGGATGTAATTCAAACTGAGGCATTAACTCCCTTCCTGTCTCCCCTTAAGTGCTTTTCTTCACATTTTGTGCTTGCTACTGTTGCTTATACAGATTTTGCTGATTTTGGGGAAGAGTTAACAGTACCAACAGAACTTCAAGAAGTTAGCTACCTGAGGTGTTCTGTCGATGTTGGAGGTGGTTCCATGCGTGGTAGCTGCCTGGTACTCCCAGGCATCTCCAGGAGCATTTTGGTTTCCTCTGGAGACAGGTGAAGTCCCAGGTAGAAGCCCCAGACTTTTCTAGAGTAGCTACCTGAGAAACATTGTGGGTGATGGGGGCAGGTCCATGCCCTGTAGCTCTTCTGGACCTCTTTGGAGGAGACTATAGATAAGATGGATTTCAAACTGTGTACAGTGGTGCACTTTTGTCTATTATGATAATTTTAGAAGTAACTTTTAATAACAACTATTTTTTCCTGAAATCATTGCAGTGATATGAACCCTGAGAAGTATTATGAGATGCTTACAACTTGTTGCATGGATTGAGGTTATTTATAGTTTTGGTATGATCTTATTTTGTTTTTGCAGGTTCGGACTAAGCAACAAATTTGAAGCAGAATTTCCTTCATCTTTAACTGGAAAGGTGGGTATCTGCAAATAGGAATTTGAAATTAGAGTTAAGATTTTGTTACAAAGTTGAGAGTTTCAGATGTAGACCATTGTAAGAGTAGTAAATTGCACTGCTGTGGTATTAGTTTGTTTTTGGGTTTTTTTTTTCCCCTTGTAGGTTGCACCCGAAGAATTTAAAGCCAGCATCAGTAGAGTTAACAGTTGTCTTAAGAAGAACCTTCCAGTCAATGTACGATGGCTACTATGTGGATGCCTTTGCTGCTGCTGCACTTTAGGCTGTAGTATGTGGCCAGTTATCTGCCTCAGTAAAAGAGTAAGTTGAACTGTCCTTATAATTTGTGATAGAATCATGTGGAGTTTGTTCTCATTTTGTTCTTTTTATCCCCACCTTTAAAAACTGTGTGCTAGAACTTAATTTAAGTCAGTTTGATTTCATACATTTAGGTATCCACTGTCTGTCATACTAGTTATATTTACAACAGACACCAGTCAGAACTTGGAGCTTTTAACTCAATGAATGGTAGGACAGCTGAAGGTCTGTGAGAACCAGGTGTGGTACAGCACTTGTGTTGAAAGTTGCAATTATTAAAAAGTATTATTATTGGAGTATCTTCTCTGTGATACACTTGAGTTTAACAGAATTTGGTAGCAATTGAGTGGCAGTTTGTGAGGAGCTTCTGACTACACTGTGAACTGAGTTTTTGTTCTCAACTGTCCTTCCAAACTGTAGATTAGTAAGATATTTTTTTTACATTAAAAACTAGAAAGTAGCGTTTGCTGTGTACACTTGGGACTTAGTGTGTTGTTCACAATAGAAGCTCATTGCAAGTGCCTGTTTTTCATCTCCCTTCGCTCAGTGCAGTTACTTAGGCCACCCGCTTATCTCTTCTGTATTCATGTGTGTAAAAATTGTCTTTGATTAGTCCTATCTCACTACCTTGCCAGAAGTCTCTGTGCCTCCCATCCTCTGGTCACTCCCATCCTCTGCTCACTATTGGCACTGTTCATCTCTCTATTTCATGCCAAAGCTTGTGTATGTTCTCTCCTGTGTAACACCTCAATGCTACAGTTCAGTACCCTGAACATTGTTATGCATGTCTTCATTGAAGTCTATATTTTACAAGGTTGGTAAATCAAGGCATTCTAAAAAAAACAATGTCTAAAAGGAGCGTTGATTGTAACAAAACCTGTACGTATTTTTGTATTAACTTTCTGTGTAAAGATTAATGTTTAGTTCCTTGAGAGATTTCTTAAGACTAGTTTTAACTGCATACAAAACAAGGTAGAAAAGTCTCCTGGTTATGTTGGGAGTCCATGGGAAAAAAATTGTTGAGATCAATGTGAATTATATCGAACTCTAGGTTTTATGTCTTTAAGCTGTCACAAACTAGGTCTGCTGTAGGATGATTGTATAGCCATATCCTGCAAGTCTGTTCTGGGAAATTAGAATTTTCTTATTGCTTAAACAGATAAGTGGGTGACCTAACTAGCTTGCAGAGAAGAGTCCTTTTTCCATTCTAGGCCTAGCTCCATTCATTACAAATGCAAGGGAAGCTTGCTTTGCTACTCTCCATGTTTAACTTATAAAGGAGAAAGCTTCTGGTGCTCTTTGATTTGACCCATTTTTCTTACATAATGTGCTGTTGTAGCGGGAAATGATAGGATGTAGCGTGGTGGTGGCTGATGCCACAAGCCCTCATCTTCTGAACTGATGTCTCTTAATGTATCACCATAAGTCATAAATAAGCAACTTTTTATCCAGTGTTAAACAAAATCAGAAAAATACAAGGGTTTATAGGATTTGGGGCCAGAAAACAGAGCTGGAAGCGGAGGAAGAAGGTTCTGTATGGGAGCCTGGTGAAGCAACAGTTAGAGAAGTCCTTCTGTTGAAAGTTGTGTGGGATAGGAATTAGGGTAAGCTCCCTTCCAAAAGAACAAATCTGGAAAAAAATGCATGGATACTCTGTTCAGAAGAGGCTGGAAAGAGGTTAGTGGTGTAGTTGTTGCTGTAGTATACAGACTGCATAAAGATAGAAGAGTCTCAGAAAGAGAGTAAACAGCAGGAGCAAGGACAGAAGCCTGGGGCTGAATTTCTGGAAGTTGTCCTAGAGGTAAGGCCCAGGCTGTCAGTAAATGTTGCATTTTTCCTCTTACCTTTTCCTCCATTACCAGGAGATGTTTAAGGATCTTTGCATCTTTTCCTGCACTTAAGATTAGGTGACTCCTGCTGAAGCTTGGATATCCAGCATTAGTGAAATTGAGGGTAGGAATCAGCTGCCTTAAGACAGTATCTTGTGCCACTGTGGACGCTGATGGCATTGAACACATTGTTTAGGCAGCTTGATTATTCCTCCAGAATGAACATCCTGTAAGTCGATCTGAAGACTTTAGGAATTGTGGCAACATCATTTGTGCATGTCAGCAGTTCAGCAAACTAATGTCTGCTTAGAGGATTTTCTGTCAGAGAACCCAGAACTTGGTGTTGATTTGACATCTGGAGAGTGCAATGTAGAGAAGACTTGACTGACTTGTGTTCTTATAGACAAACTGAAACAGACAAGAATGCTTTCCCAAACTATTACTTTTAAACCTGGACCTGGCTGGGAAATTTTTTTTTCCTGGTGGAGGAGGTAAGAAGGAAAGCTGTGGAACATTTTCAAGGACATATTTGCAAATTCTAGTACAGGAAGCAAGCAGGAGAATTTTTAATTATTCTAGTCAGGGCTACTACTCATAATAAAGCAGTGAAAAGTTACTGCCACTTGATTTGCTTGAATAGGGGTGTGTGGATTCACCTTTCTTTTTTTGTAGACCCAGATCGGGCAAGTAGAAAGTGGTTTAAATCTTGAAATCACTTTTACCTGGAATTACACGTTTTGAACTCCCCAAGATCTCAGTTCTCAGTTGCATCCACAAGCTTGTAAGATTTTTCTTTTGTGCAGGACTTCCCATCAGTTTATGTCAAAGCACTATGACACATGGAGGAAACTAGTCGTATGTGTTTTCCTAGAATTGGGGAAAGTGAGAGACGGTGCATAATGTGAAGTGCATAGAGCTGCTCAGCAAACCGACAGCAGTTGTAAATACAGCCTGGTTCATCTAGGTTCCAGTCTGTAATTTGTTCAGTAGATTCCAGTAGAACTGTGACAGGGAGCAACTTCATTTTCATCCACTAAAAAAACCCAAGCCATTAAATCCATAGACTGTTTTGGTTTGCTGCTAGAACCGCAGTCTTGCTGATATGTAGCAACTAATGTATTCAGTGTGAAGTAATCTTGTGTGAACCCTTGTTCTGCTTGTCTCTGACTTTACTGTGACTTGGAAAAGAGTTGTGTTGATCAAATGATCTTCCATGTTTTGAATTCTTCAGATCTCCTTTTACTGACCAGACCCCAGCTATAGGTATAGTCACAACATCCTGGATTCACATCTTGGAAGAAAAAGGGGTCCAGGATGACATATGCCTGTTTCTTCCCTTCAGTTTTTAGATAGAAAAGATTCTTTCCCACAGTCATGCATAATGTAAAACAATTATAACAAATGAACAATAAAGAAAAGTTTACTTATTTTACAGTAACTGCACTAGTGTGAGAAGTGTTGCCCAGAGAGCTTTGCCAATTAAGCCCTGTCCTAAGTGATTCCTAGTGAAAAGACAGTGGCTTGGAACTGGACTGTGTTACATCTTTTGCTGCAGTGGTAATAAAAGACTGCCAAGACCATATAATTAGAGTTTGATTTCTGAAAACAGGATGGGAATGTTTCCATGTAGAACTGAAGTTTGTGTAGAACATGTTTTAATTGCACAATAAAAATATACCATCCTTCATTTTTTCCTTTTCTACTAAAATAGGAAGCTTCACAAATTTGTTTTGTTGAATTGCATGTACAGTAAGCTAAGAAGTGGGAGTGTCTATTGAGGATTTTATTAAATGAAATAACAATTTCAGCTATACAATTGCTTACTTTTAATACAGAAGAGTATTTTTCTCAAATTACCAATTAAGAAATGCCCGTTTTTAATGAGGCTGAATCATTCTTCCATGATCTTAAAATTGCTGGTTCACTTTGCAGCTCTTTTTCAGAGAAGCTTTTTTTAAGGCTCAGGTAAGCAAAATGAAAGCTACAGTTTCAGAGTTGGTGAAGTGTGTGTTAAAATAGTTCTTTTAATTTTTTGCTGTGTTCTGTATTTTTACTGCCTTTCATTGACTTTTTAAATTCTACCATAAGAACGCTATCACAAGTGTAAATGATGTTTGGAATTACAGACAATTATAGAAAGTTTGTGTATAATGGGAAAATATGCTTATTTTTGTGCAGTGAAAAATAAATTATAGGTTTGTCTCCTTAAATCTGTGCTTAAAACTGGAGTTTATTAAGTCACAGACATTTTTAAGCTTAATTGTTAATTATATCACTTTAATGCTTTTCCATGCGATGAAAGCTTTTCCTTCACTGTATTTTTCTTTTCAGTGCTTTGTTCAGTGCTAGTTTTGGAAGTTTCTGTGCAGCATTGTTTCCTTTCCTCTTTTGCATTGAAGTATTTGAGAAAAAGCCTGTTACTCTTGACCAGTAGAATAAATGTTAAATTTGATTGACTGTCTTATTGCCTCTCCTTTTATGTGGTCTTGATTTGATTGTAATGAATAATAGCTGCAAGCAAATTACAGGGAATAGAGTCCCTAGTTTGCAGATCCAGATCGTTGATGATACTCAGCAATTTTATTCACAGATTGTACCATCCTTGCTGGGACAAACTCCAGATTGCAGAAATGAACATTAAGACTTAAAGTTACTGTTTTTTAAATAAAAAGAATGACATAGTGAATTATAATTCGAAAAGCATTACAGGCTGAGGTTCCTATTTGAAGCCACTTTTTCAAATGAGTTGACACTCATTTGCAGTATTAACTAAGTGCTGTAGTTCCTGACTTGTAAATAGGATAAATAGTTTCAACAGAAATGGTAACAATGGAAGCTATGATAGAATTGCAGTACTGCTAAATTTCTTAAAAGGTGGTATTGTACATGTAAATTGTACGTTTTAGAAGGTTCATGGGCAATATCTGAAAATGAATAGGAGATATTTAAGAGCGATCTGTACTAATACTTTCAAGAGCTACTTGCTTGTTTGTGGATTCACATGAAGCTGATGAATGCTGCTTAAGCCTCATCATTGGTTGTCAGTTACATAGAAGTTTACATCTTTAGAATGCTTTATAAACAGAAGCTAATTAGAACTTCCAAAGTATTGATTAAGTTATGTGGTGAAGGAGCTGGAATGAATTTTCTGAAATATTTGTGTGTCAGTGGATGATACTGATGTTAAAATACATTAGCTCAGTTTAGTGAAGCTATGAATATATTACATTTATTTTTAAAAATGAAGGAAATAGGTACTTTCTCCTGTGCTTATCTGCCAGGGACTTGGCACTGGAGATACACTAATACCATAATGCTTTTCCAAGCAGTTCCTCAAGGCAATTGCATAAGGCTGAATATGCCTTGTTTTTGAAGTCTCTGTTGTGACAATTTACATTGTAATTCAGTTTGGAAGAATCTTTAAAATTATAATGTATTTTTTATGTTTTTCCCCAACCTGAACACAAGATATATGTATTTGCTCTAGTAAGGTTAGTAAAACTTTTGTTTAAAAAGAGCTTGCATCGAATATGGATTCTTGACCACTGTCTGCACCCTGTAAAGGTATATCAGGTTTTCCTGTTCTTTCCTCAAGGGTGGGCTTTCCTAAAGGGTGGAGTAGTGAGTTGCTGCATAATGAGGTGTGGGAGCAGATAGTTCTGTCATGGTGGTGGGGGGCCATGTGTGTGGGGTGTGGGATGGCAGTGGCAGTAAACTGCAAAATATTAGTTTTTTTAATAGGTCAAATGCAAAAACTTTGGTATTTAAAAACATGTATTCGAAAGTTCAATTTGTAATATGCTGTGTTCTTAATAATAGCTTTTATATTACTCTCAAATGCATCATATCTGTTTGGTTTCTATAGTGAACATTGTCAATGTTATTTAAAATGTAATTGCATTTGTAATTAGAATGATATATCTGAACATTCTAATACAATAAAAAATAATAGGATTAACACTTCCATATTATCGTGCCTTTTGCATTGTGATGGCTAAGATGTATAGAGGAAACCCTATATCATTCAGTGGTTTGATTTTACTATTGCTTTTCATATTGCATTTCCGGTGCAACTTACATGTTCCTGAAAAGACAAATGCGAGCTAGTTGAAACTTGCATAGAGCTTTGAAAGAGCACATTAGAAATGGGCTGGCTAGTTTTCAGATTTGGAAATCAGTTTAGGAAGGCTGTTTTTAGGATTCTGTATTTAACAACTTGTAGATGATGCCAGAGGTATCATATGCAAACATGGGTGAGGAGTGACTTAGCATGCGAAATTATCTGAAAGCTGAACAATAACTTTCTAGACTGTGCTACTGTAAAACAAACATAAAACTAGAATGAGTTGCTTGCAAGTGTGAGGTAGTGACACTACTGTGCCTCTTTGCTTTTTCTCAAAGTCGTCATGGTCTGGGATGTATTCACTTTTTCATTGTATTAAACAAACCAGTGTAAAATGTTATTTTCTGCATAAACTGAGCACTCTCAGTAACTCAAGCATTATGTATAAATTAAGTAACTTGTTTTTTAACAAAAAAAAACTTGTTCAAGAAACATGACTGCTGACAAAACAGTTGGGATGATGAGGGGGACAGTTCCTCTGCAAAAGAGAAGACTAGAGGAGTTGATAAGGTTTCTACCATATGAAACATATATGTAAAGTGGAAAGTGACTAGTTACTTTTCATTTTGTTCCCATTAATATTTTTTTTTTCTGAATTTTGGAATGAATTGCTGAATTTGAAATAGTAATGATGATGGTGATGGCAAATATTTTTTTAAATACCCAGATTTATTTTTTCTAAATTGGTTAACTAGCTACAGGATCAACCTACTCAGGATTCTGGAATTTTCTGGTTCAATCCAAGGTGAGAAAGGCATTACAGATGCTGTTCCTTTCAGAGGAAACATTCTCTTCAGCATGCACACTAGTGAAGCATTGGATTTTACAGGGTCTGCTGGAGTTAGTTAAAATTGTGCTGCCTTCCAGTCTTTCTGGCTGTGTAGCTTCTCTTCCATTCTTGGCCCTGCCCTTAGACACCTAACAGCTGAAGTCAAAGGCTTCCTACATACTAATAAATTAAATCTGGGAGCATTCCTGGAAATTGGAGCTTTATAATTTTTACTGTTAGAGACATCCCTGGCCGGCTCTGGGTCTGTATTGTGTAGCGATTCCTAGGCATTAGCAGAATGCGTCATGCACTGAGAGTAGTTCGGAGGTTATGAAAACTTACTGATATAGATGTAAGCTGTTCCCTGCCAGCTGGCTTCAAGTGAATGGGAATGTTTCTGGGCACAGTTTCATTCCTAGTAGAGATGTAACCTGAGATTCTTTAGTTTCTCCACCTGTGCTGGCCTTGAACTATGTTCCATGTCATACTACTGGATATTTTGGAAATAAAAACGGAGACCCAAAATAACATCTCTGTAACCTTAAAAGAAAAGGTTGTGAAGGTGAAATTTTTATCCACATTCAATTTATAATTTCCCACAGTGGATAACATCAGATTAGTTAATTGGTGGAGATTCAATCCTATTTTCATCTGTGCTATGGTTGATTCCATCTTGGAGCTTCATCTTCTGTAGCCCTTTATGTGGGAATGTTCTTCAGCAGGAGATGAATGCTTTAGATTGTGATGGCCAGATTTTAATAATTTGTTTGGAGGGAGTGGAACTTCTTTGAAGTCTGTTTTTCCACATCTCAATTAGGCTTTCTGTAGGGAAGCGTGTTAATTTTGCAAAGGTCAAGACTGTTTTTTCTACAAGGCTTCTGCATAGCTTTTCTCCTCTACTTTGTCTTGGCGAGGCTGCATCTGGAATATTGTGTCCAGTTCTAGGCTCTTCAGTTCAAGAAGGACAGGGAACTACTGGAAAGAGTCCAGCGCAGAGCTACAAAGATGATTAAGGGAGTGGAACATCTCCCTTATGAGGAAAGGCTGAGGGAGCTGGGTCTCTTTAGCTTGGAGGAGACTGAGGGGCGACCTCATTAATGTTTATAAATACGTTAAGGGTGAGTGTCAGGAGGATGGAGCCAGGATTTTTTCAGTGATAGCCAGTGATAGGACAAGGGGCAGTGGGTGCAAACTGGAACGTAGGAGGTTCCATGTAAACATCAGAAAAAACTTCTTTAGTGTGAGAGTGACAGAGCACTGGAACAGGCTGCCCAGAGAGGTTGTGGAGTCTCCTTCGCTGGAGACATTCAAAACCCGCCTGGACGCATTCCTGTGTGATGTACTCTAGGTGACCCTGCTCTGGCAGGGGGGTTGGACTAGATGGTTTTTCGAGGTCCCTTCCAACCCCTAGGATTCTGTGATTCTGTGATAGTGGGAAGTTTCCACAAGGGTCGCCTCTACTATCTGTCCTCTCATTACACAAAGTAGCTAGCTACACTTACTTAGTGACTTATCTCCTATATGATAGCTAAAATATCCAGTGACCTTAGCATCTTGAGTCTTGCATTGTCTGTGTTTGAGAGGACATTTATATAAGACTTCTGGAACTTTCTGTGATAATTTCTGTCTGCAATGTGTATCTACTTTGGAAAATACTCACCCAGTATCTATCAGTTAACACGTTGGTGATAATAGTACAAGATACTCTCCATTGTACTCCTGAATAATGTACATGGGGTGTATGTTTCTGTATACCTTCTCCATTCTTCTCATACTTCATGACTTAGGGCTTTCTTAAAGAGTCTAGGAGTTTGAAAATCAAGGTAACCAGAGTCTGAGTCTTTGACTTCAATATTAAAAACTGTTACATGCAGTAATGTCAAATAACACTGTTCTTCTCTTTGTATCAGCAGACAATTTGGTGGAAGAGACCTTTCCAGAAAGTAGTTGATCCGATTTGTTTTATTATGCTTTAAATGTATCTGAAGTACCAACCCAGAATTGAGACCGATGCAAATTAAGCCAGTTTTATCACAGAATAATAATATTATGGGTCCTGTGGGGATATAGGACAATATTTTCAGGGCTCTCTTTTAGAACTGAAAGTTTCTTGAGGTCCACTTGACATCAGTTATTGTGCTCCAGAAATCTGCTGATGGTGTTTCTCATTGCCTAATCAGGAGCTTTGATCTGTGCTTTGGTCACTGGGGTCACAACTGTAAGGTAAGACAAGATGCAGCAATAGTAATCCTGTTGGATGAGGCAGTTATTTCAAGATTGTATAAAAAGCACCAGCATGCTATGTTTATTTCCAGATATTCTTCAATCTGTGCAATGTGGGTTTCACTCACTTTCTTCCACAGCTACTGCAGTGGCTTGTGGGATGAGCACCCTTACAAGAGTCTCTAGTAAGAAATATCCTAGCTACTAACAGAAAAGATGGTGCAAGATACACTGATGTGATTGAACAGACACCTTCTCAAACTACTGTACGTGCTGAAGCAGGTATTCTGGGATGTTGGGATCTGCAGTAAACTCAGGTTTCACCTTTGTTATCTTTGCCCTTCATAAATAGAGAATTCCTCAGTAAGTTGGGAATCTTGCCAAGTTACAATTTCTAAAGGGTTTATTTGTGATACAGTGTTCAAGGTGGGGAGTTTCTCAGCACAGATAACATGTATGTAATTCAGTTATGCATGTTTTGAGTTAAGCTTTGGCATTCTGTGACATCAATATGGGCCTCAAAATTGACTGGGGGAGGTTCTGGCATGTTGAAACTGAGCATACAGCTGTGTGACTCAGTTATCTTCTAACTTTAATTGTTTGTGCTGATAACTAAATTACGTGGATATAAAGTTTGTAGTCAGGTATATTGTTATTTGAAAAATGAACAGAAATTCCTGCTTCCATTGTTTTTCTCTTAGAGTGAGCAGAGACGGTATAGTTCAGACCTCTTGATAGGGTCCTTTGCCTCTCTTCCACGGGGTGCAATAAAAATCCTGGCCATCTGAGTATTAACAAATACTTGCTTAAATAGGTCTCCTTGTACTTTGAAATTTGAGCATAATATATTTTTTTCAGGGCGATATTCAAAAAAATATTAGTACTATATTGTAGTGATTTTTATACGAAGTAATTTGAAAATCTCCATGTACTATTTATTGGACTAGTTCTGCACTACGTTTACATATGTTTTGGAGATTTTAGATGAGAAGTCAAAGATGCATGTAGCAGCAGATTCTGCTGTTGTCCCTAGTCAACCACAAATAAAATTGATAGTGGAGAATCAGGTTATTACTGGCCTAGTTGTTTCCCTGCTTAAAAAAGACAAAGAGAGGTGCTCAAATTAGCACTATTTGGGAGTCATGTAAGATCCTTGTGTTTAATATGGTACCAGTCATTCACTGATTTACAGCAGGTGATTGGCCCATTCACTAGTGCGGTGTAGTGTAGCATCCATGTTCCAGGTCTTGCACTGCAAGTGGGGGCCCTGTGGCTGCACAGCCGCCCAGCCCAGATTATAACTGCATCTGGAACTGTAGGCTGACTTCACTAGATGCTGCAAAGACACAACAGAACGATCTTGTAGTTGGTAATACAGGTAACACACTATTTGTGTTCAGTACTGACCTCTTTCTGCATAAAGAGGTCATACGTAGTCTTTTTTTTTTTTTCTTCCATGTTTAAGGGCAAACATTTATTTACTTAATTGGGAGCAGTAGATATTGGTGAAAATGTATTCTGAGTTGGGCCTTTTTGATGGCAGTGTCAAACATGAATATGAAGAATCAGTTATTTTACAGGAATGTTTCATTAAACATATAATGTAGATAGTTGAAGAGGTCTTTCACAAAATTCTGCAGATAACAGTAGAGAGTATTTGCATTTTTTACAAAGTATGTTACAAAGTATGTTACCAACTTTCTTATCGTTGGTATGCTAAAAAGTGTACCTGAATTGCAGTTCTAGCCTTGCTTAAATATTGGATTGGGTTTTTTAAGAAAAAAAAAAAATTAAAAGCTGGATAGTATTAAATCTCCTAATAAGCAAGTCTCTCTTCCACTTAATTTGTGCTTTTGTTGTGGCTAACAAATAATTTGCTGTATGGGTTTTTCTGTACACCATTGATAGAATATATAAGCTTGTCATCCTAGTGTGCTGGAAATGCTACACTCAAATCAAGTGTTCCTTTCTGGTTTTGTATATTCTCACCTGCTCCTCACTGTAAATCATTGAGATGTCAAGAGCAGTGATTAATTAAGCTGCACGTGCAAGTGCTTTTTTTCACCTGTCAAGTAGGAAGAAAACTTACTATAGTGAATTGTGTGATGCTGTTCAATTAATTTCTTTTTATTCCAAGCTTTGAGGTTTGCAGAAATATTTTACATTAATTTTCATTAACATCTCTGTATTGATAATATGGTGTGATTTGGGAGCTATGTCTATCCAAATTGTGTTATAGGCAGGAACTCTGGGAACATAAATAATTGTGGTCTCGAGGCTGCATGTGTTTTTATTTTACGCTAGTCGAATGACTTCAAACTGGCTTCTTAGTTAAATAAACCAATTAATAGTACATAACTGCATATCAGTTTCTTATTTATATGTATGTATTGTATTATATATGTAATTTTATTGGAACTTGAAAAGCTTGGATGTTTTTCACACTCTTTGGGGCAAACAATGAAATTAAATTGTATAGTGATCTTAATCTATTATTAAAAGGTCTTGGAAAGGAAGATTACAAGGTAGATTCAGGTTTTGAATCAGTTTTGCCATTGGTTTAGCAGCGGGTGGGCAGGCAGATGCCTGCTCAGAGTAGAACCTATTGCCATTTTTCACCATTGATAGAGTAGCCTTTCAGAGTCAATGAGCTCTGTCAATGTGAGCTTGTCAAGGCTACAACTTCATAGACCTGAGAGGCGGTTTGAGAGGTCAGCCCTTTTCAGGTTTGCTGTGATGCAAATGAACTTTAATGCTTAAACAACTATTGGAATTTTTATGTCTGCTCCTTGTTCTTTTTTCTTCACAAAGTCATTGACGAGACATTCAGTGCTTTTTAAATTGGAAGTTGCATTGTGCTAAAGACCTAGTACAGATTTACGGAGGGCTGAAAGCAGTTAGATCATGTTCTTTTCATGGTGCGATTAGAATCAAATCGATTTCCCTACAGCCTTCAGCATTCAGATGGCAATTTTAACAAAGCTTGGGGGCTAGACAAGGGACAAAACGACTGAACTGAATGTTAATTACACTCTGCAGCCTTATTTTCTTTTGATTTGGCGCTGACTGGCAACTAAATTAACAAAAGTGTGACCATAACTGCTGCCCTATTTTCATTTAAAAGGAGAGCAGACTCTAAAAGGCTATCTTTACAAAGAAACAAGTGAGGTCTACTGATTATTGTTAAAGGCCACTGTCTTTAAAAACATAATAATAACAACAATAACCCTAAAAATACTAAATTCTCAATTGATATAATAAGTTAGTCACTGGGACATCCACCTTCTGATAAATCTTTGAGTTGTGCTTTTAAAAATATAATAAAAATTCAGTGTAGTGATTACTCATAGATAGCAATGATCTAATTTTTAATCATGTGACCATGGTACATGCTTAGTCGTGTTTTGGTATTAAACTAGAGAGAAACTGATGTTTGAAAACCTAGATGTTAATATTTGATGGGAAATGAATAATTTGTTGTCTAACTTTTATTTTACTGGGGCATTCTTGTTTCTCGTGACAGCATTTAGTTCAATTTGTTAAGGTTCATTTACAGTACTTGTATTTTGTAGTAATAACAGCAAGATGCTTTCTTATCCCTTCCCCTCACCCCTCTCTGCCTTGTAAGGAAGCTGCAGCTGCACTAAGTTGTATTTGATTCTTGTCATTGCTCCCTCCTTTTGCACCTGCAGCTCTGTTGGTCTCATCTTAACACCTGGCACCATGAATTATCCTCTTTTTATTCATACTCAGTAGCAAATCCCATTTAGAGCTAAGCAGTATATATTCTGGCAGTCAAATGACCATAAATGTCAGAATGTATTTCTCAAATGTAAATATAGCTGAATAATTATATTCAAAATGCTGTGAAACTTTACAGCACAGAATGTCCTTTAATACTAGCATACATAATCTTAAAAAGCCAAGCAGAACAGCTTTCAGGATTCTCTATCTGAAGTGTCAAGTGTGGACAGCATAGGCAATAAAACTTTGCTTTAGAATTCTAAATACTGGGTTTGCTCTTTGTACAAATAACAGAATATTCATTTGTGCAATTTACTGTAGCTTCCTAAATTTGGGTTTTAGTCTCTAAAATCTGGATATAAAAGTAACAAAAATTTCTCTTTTGTTTAGAGTATTGTGTATTTGTACTTGACCTACAGCAGTGCAAAATAGTTTGCAACATTTGTCAGTTTAGATGCTGAGCCTTTTAGAAGCAGTGCATTTAGATCACTGATACTGGGGGAGAGCAGTGTTCCTGCTTTTATACTCGATCACTTCAGAATTTCTGTGGTTTAAAAGTTAGATGCTTTCTGCTTCTTATAGCAGTTTGTATAGGAAAAGTTTTTGTACCAAAATTGTTGAAGAAAGTTACTTGGGTGTCATAAAAATTTGTTTCTGTTCTAGTTACTGTTTATTACCAGAGAAGTTTTGATAGTGCTACAGACCACCCTGTACTCAGTTACTGTCCTGTACCTCTCTCCTTTTCACACAAAAGCAGCTGCAAGAGAAAGTTTTTCCAAAACCAGTCAAGAGTAAAATTCTTTCTCATTTGTCTTCCAGACACGAAGATCGATTGAGAAGTTATTAGAATGGGAAAACAATAGGTTATACCACAAGGTGAGTGCCGCAGGGAGCAGCTTCGTACTGTTGGAGTTTGAATTGCACAGTATGGAAACAGATGCTTTTGTTGAACGAAAAATATGAAAGGTGGACAAATGGGCTAGTCTGTGTGCTGCAATAAAATACAGCTCATTTTTCTTCTTTTTCTTTCCTCCTTGTCTAGCTGTGCTTGCATTGGAGACTAAGCAAAAGGAAATGTGAAACGAATAACATGATGGAATATGTAAGTTAAAGGGCTGTTTTGTGAGTTTCTCTATTAAATGATCATTTATTTTGCTTCTGATCTTATTCTTTTCATGATTATTAATCAGTAAAGGTGTCAGGAGCTTAATCGCCTGAGTGCAAGGATTTTCTACGGTTCACAGATGCATGGTTTCATGTGCAGGACTGATTTATAAAGTTATGAATGACTTGAAAACAAGGCTTCACTGTGTTCTGAAAAATAATAAATTAATTGCCAAGATAAAATAGCTTGAACATGTGCTGATGGAGTGTGAAATTTTGGATGCTGTATAAAGAATAACCACAACTTTGGTTACGCAGCAAGTCAGATATGGCTGTTGTATATAATGCTAATCAAGTCTAAAAGTATGGAAGAAGACCTTTCAACTAAGCTGTTGGAGCTTAAGAAACCCTTAGCCTTTTTAGATTTTAACTGCCCCTTACCTCAACTGTCTTGAAAGTATCTCCAATTGGTGCCACTAAAATATTTTTATGTCAGTTTCTGGAGTTTTAACTTAATTCAGTCTCTGGCTGAGACTCCATAAGCCCTTCCCGGAAATACACAGTGAAGAACTTATATGGGGTTTAAAACAAATTATGTCCAATGTGGGATTTCAGTTTGTTTAGCTTGCAACCTGCTTGCTCTTTTTTGGTGCTGTTTGTATTTCCATTTCCAAATATCTTGGAGATACATAGAATAGCTTGGAATTAAGCTTCTGACATGAGCATTTGCCTAATTTAGTGCTCCAGGAAGCAAGCAATAGGAAGGGCTAATTTTTAAAAAACAAAGATTAACCTTTCAGAAATATCTACTGTGTTAGTTCTAACTTGTCTGTTATTTTTTCATTATATGGTACTTTGTTCTTTGAAACAACAAAGCTACCATGCATATAAAAAATTTAAGTTACTAAATATTTGGAAATTATATTAAAGACTCTTTTAATTTAATCTTCCCCTTCTTCCTGTTTCTACATTAGATCTTATTTCTAGCCCTGAAATACAAGATGTTTAAAATGCAATTTTTACAGAATGGCCCTATTCAGTTCACTGAATAAGTAGACTTTTTATAACTCCTATTCTGCAAATTTTTTTTGTTTAGCTGTGTGGGATGTGAATGAAAATTTGAATAAAGCAAATTGCAGAAAGTAGCTTTACCTAAACGAATGTTTTCTCGTTTCACTGAAAATTTTTGTTTTGTACAGGAAAACATTATTATGTCCAATGTTTTGCAGATTCAATTGAAGAAACAACATGCAATGCTAGTTAGTAAATACTAGGGCCCAACAGCGTTTACAGATGAACACGCATTCTATTCAATGCAATTTAAAATCAGTTGGCCTGCTTATGTTAATAATATGTAAGCATGAACATACAGTTTTGCAGGATAAAGATGGAATAATTTATTTTCAATTTGTGAAATGTCTTATATATTATCTCTGTATATATTTAATGAGAATTTTTACAAAACTTTTCTGTACTGTTCTCTCATTTTCAGTGAACTGATTTGCTAGTCTCTTAACTACCCTTCATGTCGTATTTATGACTTAATTTTAAATAATAAACACTTATCCTCAATGTTTTCAAAACAGGTGATTTAAATTAGACTCTTGAACCCAAAACTTGGTGCTTTGCCAACTTGAGGTTCTAAATCCACTGTTGTAGATGCTAAAATAAATAAAGACAAGATAGTTTTACACCTTGACATAAACAGTGTTCAAGCTTTATTTCTTCCTCCCTTTTGAAACCTTGCTGTAATAGCAGAAACCCCGATATCTCTGAAACATCCAGTGATTGACTGCAATTGATTGTGAGCAGCTTGCATCACTTCTGAAAATAAGTCACTTCTAAATATCTTTTAAAATCAACTTATTAATCCAATTTTGATATTCATTATTTCGAAAGTGTTTGCCTCAGAAATAAAATCAGACATCATTCTTTTGTGATGTTCAGTATGCTATCAGAGATAAAAGTGTTTACTTTCTAAATAGACAAGTTACATTCTCCTTTACAATCAAAGACATTTAGAAATTCTTCTTTAACTTTTTAGAAAAGCATCATCCCCTTACAAGTAAATAAAAGCTGTAGTTATGTTACCAGGTGCATTTATTTGTTAATACAATCATGCTGCTGTATTATGATTTGTCTTTCTGAAGAGAGAAAATGCACGAGTAAACATTTATTTTAAGCTTTCTATTTAAAGTAGGATAAATACTTGGACCGTATTCTAGAGTGTGTACCCTACCATGCATACATAGCTCAGAAACACATAGTTTAAATTTGAATTGCACCATAAGAATAATCAGGCAAAAGCATTAGTCATGTGTCTTTATAACTGCTTGCAGATTTGTTAGCTATGGGAACTTTGCAAAGGTTGATACACATTTCTGTACTGGTTTTGAACTCTAAATATGATTTAGAATCCTATATTAAGTGGAAACAATTTCGAAGTGAAGGGAATTATTTTGCATGCAGTGTGTTGTTTTTTTTAATGATACGTTTATCTCTTTCATAATATTTTCTTAATGAAGAAAATTAATTATATTAAAAAATAATTATGTAGTAGCTTGTTTCAGTTTGTTTAGATGTGTTAGGTATTGGTAGGCAAACTTTTCCAATTGAATTTGACTCTTCAAGAGTATTGGCTTTCTACCCCAAAACAATTATATCAAACATCGTGACTTTTTAATGATCTCCTAACTAAGAAAAGCACTGTGATCTTTGATTGTCATCACAACTTGATGTGCTTAAAAAAAAAAAAAGACGCATGTGAATTATCATTGTGATAGGTAATAGGATTGTTGCCATCTTCCACTTAATTTATATTTGTTTTCTTTTTATACAGGTCATCCTTATAGAATTTTTACCAAAGACACCGATTTTTCGACCAGATTAGCATTTGATTTATTTATAGAGACTTATTTGAGTATGTTGTCTTTCCAATGGTGCCTTGCTTGGTGCTCTCCTGGTGGTGACATAGCATTGGTTCTACAGAATCTTGTGGTGTTTTCATTCTTTTTTGTTTTTGTTTTTTTGTTCTGTTGGGCTGTTTTGGTTTTGTTTTTTGTTAAATAAGAGCATGTTCTAAGTGCATTTGGTCAAACTCTGCAAAATCATTTCACACAAATGTTAATTACTGCTTAAGTTATTGTTACTTTTACTACTTCTGTTTATTAATGTATCTTAATTTTCAGAGTCTTTTGTATGTGTGCGTGTGTGTACATATATATATTACCATAAATACACAGCTGAAAATGGTATACAAGTGAGCAGGTATTTTTTTAATCTCAAAATGACACAACTGATTGACTGTATGTTGTGTAAGTCCTTTTAATCGTTCATTTACGTGCTGGAGTACCTTCTGAGATCTTCCTAAAGTTTTGTCATTGACTAGTCAATTGTAAATATTTTTATTTCTTTTTGGGATATTGGCTAGCCTCTTCCAACAAAAGAGGGACATAAAGTTCATTTTGAAACTGTGCTTTTTGGAAACAAAATGTCATTGCATTAATAGAAGTCCGTGTGCTTTTCAGGAAGAAATTCTGTCAGCTGGTTCTGAAAAAGTTCTAAAGGTTAAAGAAAAAAGCACCAAAATAGAATTATTTTACTCAGACTAGAATAATCACTGAGAGAATTGCATGCATCCAGTTAGTAGAACTCAAGACCACAAATATATCCTAGTATTGTAGTTTATAATGTAGCTGTTTTAATTCAGGCTAATGCCATATATCAGCTTTATTCCCACTGTTTACCAGACCCTGTACACAGGGGTGCAGAAGGACTTGTTTTACTAAAACTTATAATCCAAGAGGACCTTTCAGGGTTTTGTTTCTTTGTTTGTTTGTTTTAAAGCCACAGAAAAAACAGAAAATGATATTGAAAAAAAATCTTGAAGAGTACAGCTCCAGATGCAAATGCAGATGCCATGTATTAAAAAGAATCAAAGCTGGGTATGCTGGGTAACAGTGTTAGTTTAAATGTGTTAGATAATTATTTATTGCACCCTTGCTTCAGTTCATTTTTGTTTACAAAGCTTATTTTCTGCACAAGCTCAATACTTTTTTTAACTGGATGTACGATGTATGCTTGGGTCAGGACAGTTGTATTCCATTTCTTCTACTTGTATCTTAGTTGTATATATCTTCGTATGTTTTTTTTTTTTCATTGCAACTCAGTCATATTTTAAAATTTGCTTTAGGTATCTAAAATTACTGTACATGAACATTAATGTAAGTTAAGAATATGTTCCTTGTACAGTTGTGGTAGCAAGCAATAATGTGAATATTTGAAAAAAACAGATATACTCTGCTTAATATTTGTATGAATTAAAAGAATACCACTACAAGAATAATCTTCTCTTTTTAATCTTTTAAATACAAGTTTTATTTCAAGGTAATATATTACAGGTACCTTGATGCTGTGAACTATTTTTCTATGTCTTAAAAATATTTATTCTCTGTAAAATATTCTCTAGTGACTATTATATTCCTAAATTGTTGATAGTGGGAGTGGTCTAGAAAGTTTTAAGTTTTCTTAAATCTAAGCCTTCTGTATCTGTTCCTGAAACTCCTCCTTTGCTCCCTTTTTGTCTGTGGATTCCTGCTGTTTACTTTGAAAATAGCTCAGCTATGTTTTTCATACGAGCCTACAAGTGTGTTTCTTTGACTTGACAGAATATGATTTTTAATTAACAAATACCAGTTTTGTGCTGCCTCAGTCTTCTGGGTCCCACAGTGGTTTCTCTCTAACTGGTTACAGTTTTTTGAAAATAAATTTCAGTCTCTTTTTTAGTACAATTCTGGGTTTGCAGCACTCCTTCTCTCACCCAGAAGTATTAGTTACAACCTCGGACCAGCTTCAGCCTGCAAGGGAGGTCAGAAGCCTAATGTTGATGGCAGCTGAGGTTGTGGAGGTTGGAGGTGCTGGGAAGATGTTGGAATTGAACAGAGATGAACAGAGTGATAAATACTGATGACCAGAAATACATGTTAATTTCTTCCAGTGTCAGTTTTCAATAAAATGAATACTGAATCATACAAGGCCTAGATTTTGTTGTCAAAACTCTCAGCTGACTGTATAGATGGGTTTGTGTCATGGATGCAGTTTTCCACTGGTAGTTCGTTAGTGTGGAGGGACAGATTGGATATGGCTTGTGATATGTTCATAGCAGCACCACAGACAGCGTGAGCTTTTCTCCTTGGTTTACTACCCACATTTTCTCCTTAGTTTACTACCCATATTTTCCATGCTACATTCTGTGGCACCATAGCTACCTTGCCAGCAGCACCCAAACCTAGTTACAGTAAAGCTAATTTGAGTGTGATGTGTTCAGAGCAACGAATAGAGTGTGGCTTACAGGTTCACAAAGAGTATCTTGTTAGTAAAGCTTCCACATAAGCCATAGTGCTGGTAAAGATCTTGATTACTTTTAGGTGCACCTGCAGTCATCTGCTTGGTTAGCAGGCATTTCTGTATTTTAACTTCTAAGAATTCTAGTGTAGGGGTCCAAAGGAGAGCTTGGAGCAAATAAAAAGTTAAATCCCTTAGTAAGGAGGCCAGACTAATTGCCTTTTAAAACATTTCTGATATTTTATTAAAGCAGTGTCTCCAACTTAAAATCATAGAATCATAGAATATGCTGAGTTGGAAAAGACCCATCAGGATCATCAAGTCCAACTCCTGTCCCTGTGAAACTGTGTTTATATACAGATGAGTTTTGATCAGAAGTGTTACTCTTCTGGTGAGGTAGTACAGTCACCTAGTAAGGTGAGTTTCATACAATCCCTTTCAATTCATAATTTACAGTGATAGAAATCGAACATGGCAGGAACTTAAATCAACTATTTAATGCCTGTAGAAGTCATCAGGATTTTCTTTTGATGTTGTTTCTAAAATATTATAGCTACTTATTCTGTGTGCTAATGAGAAAATATATGTTACCTTTTTTGTCCAACTGGCAAGGGATGAATTTGCAAGAGTTTGATCAAACCTGAAACTATAGTAGGACTTCAGGATGTGGCTTACTTTTGGCTAAAATAAATACTACATTGTACTAATCCGTTCAGCTTCTTGCAACTCAGCCATTCCTACTGCACTTTGGCCACAACAACCCCCAGCAGCACTACAGGCTTGGAGGAGTGGCTGGAGAAAGCCCAGCAGAGAGGGACCTGGGAGTGTTGATTGACAGCCAGCTGGACATGAGCCAGCAGTGTGCCCAGGTGGCCAGGAAGGCCAACAGCATCGTGGCCTGCATCAGGAATAGTGTGACCAGCAGGGCCACTGGAGGTGATCCTGCCCCTCTACTCGGCCTTGGTGAGGCTGCACCTCGAGCACTGTGTGCAGTTTTGGGCACTGCAGTATAGGAAGGACATCGAGGTGCTGGAGAGGGTGCAGAGAAGGGCAGCTAGGCTGATTAGGGGTCTGGAGAGCAGGTCTTATGAGTGAGAGGCTGAGGGAGCTGGGGCTGTGCAGCCTGGAGAAGAGGAGGCTGAGGGGTGACCTCATTGCTCTCCGCAAGTACCTGAGAGGAGGTTGTAGTGAGGTGGGTGTTGGCCTCTTCTCTGTAGGGACCAGGTCAAGTTGCAACAGGGGAAGTTCAGGCTGGATATTTGGAAAAATGTCTTCACGGAAAGAGTGATGAGGCATTGGAACAGGCTGCCCAGGGAGGTGGTGGAGGCACCATCCCTGGAGGCGTTAAAAAAGCAGGTGGACGTGGTGCTTCAGGAGATGGTTCAGTGGTCACAGGGATGTAGGTTGGACATTTGGACTTTATGATCTTGAAGGTCTTTTCCAACATTAATGATTCTATAATTCTAAATAATCTTCTCCATTTCCAATTTCCTTGAATCTTAAGAGTTAGGTACTCACTTGATATTCATTATGTGACAATACTAATTACGTCTGTTTCACCTTTATCCTGAAAAACAAATGATAAATGCATCAGTGACTCCCTGTGAAGACTAATTAGTATTTTTAGGTGTAGTAACCTTTATCTGGCCAATAAAGATTTCTTTCTTACTGTAATATAATTGATTTTTTTTTTTAATCTTTTAGTGATAGGTAGAAATAAGTACTGAAGGAGAAGGGCTTTCTGTTGCACCCTACATGTTGAATTCTGTGGAGCTCATCTGTCGTTAAATGTCTGATTCAAAGTTTATACTGGGGTTGGCTTCACCATAAATTAAAGTCAATATTTTTGTAATAGGTCAGTAATAGTGATTTTAATAAACTATATATGCAAATCAAAAAACGTCTGTGGCAAATCTGAAATTTCCCATGATACTCAAAACTGAGTAGACTGTAAAAACTTTCTACAGTACTGAGATGTGAATTATCTCTAAATCAATTTGTTAAATTATACTTTTTTGTAAATCTCAAGATCATCCTTTTTAAATGTAATGCTCTGTCTCTGAGACATGCTTACTTAAGAGTCAGTTTTCATTTTATTTTTTTTTCCTAAAAGTAATTATATAACCATGGAGCTTGTAGGGGGGAGAGTTTTAAAATGCAGTCTGTAACTGCTCAGAAGCCAGCAGGCAAAGAAAAAGAACTTTATTCCCTTCCCCCCCACCCCAAAGTCTTAATTTTAGATCAGTCCCCTTGTTTTGGGAGCCCTTGCTTATGGTTTTTGAGCAGCTGGCAATAATGCAAATTGTCCACCAAAAATCCCCATTTGAATTCTGAACAATTTAAAGAGATCATTTTAATTGAAGACGCAAAAGACTTGTAAAGCAAAGAAAATCCCTGGTTCTTAAGTTCTTCCAGCACTGCTGTTGAGTAATTAAAAGAAGGATCATGATGACCCTACATTAGGTCAAAATCCAGATGATTTAATGTAAAGGAAATGCTCAATTAGAGATCTCAGAGCCCCAAATGACTTGGATTCATAGGTAGCAACTTATTAAGGGTAAGTGGCACTGTCTAGTTTTGTATCAGTGACTGAAATAATTTATGTTGCTCTTCAGCAACCTTACTTACCAAAAGAAGGCATTTTAGAAATAAGACCTGCATTCATCACCACTAATTTGCTGTAATTTCTGTGCTTCTCCCTAAAGCCACATTGCATTTCCATCACAAGCAGCTAAGTGTATGATCGTTATAATGCCTTTAACAGCCATATTGTAGGTAGAAATTTTAACTTCTCAGGGACTAATGGGACATAGGAAAATGGAGTTAATGAGCTGAGTATCTATCTGCATGGAGGCTTGCTTTGCAAACAGCACCCTAGAAAACTTCTGATTGTAATATGCATGACCATTATGAATGTTATCAATAAACAGCTATGAGAGCTTCCTTTACCCTGTATTATTAGGCTGCTGAATGTCAAAGTTTGTTGGATAAAGATAAATCAATTTTTTTGCTGATTTGGATAGTGTGATTATTTATAATGGTGCTACCTTCTTAATTGCTGTGTTTATTCTTTGTAAACTTCTCTCTGTAGGCTGGGTGAGTCAGGGGATACTGGTGTAATGAGAAAACATTCTTCTTAAATGGAAAAGTTTCCAGGGCAGAAGTACTCTAGGAGCAAAACTTTCATTGCTGAAAACCATATATTTGTTCTTCATTAGTTACAGGTATCTATTTGGGTTGTTGTGTTGGTAACAGTATTTTGCAGTTCATTAATTTTTGAACTTCGTCTTTTTGCACACTGATGTTTCATTCAGCAGGAGCTGAATTAGAGACTATTTTTGAACATTTAAAAAAAAATTAGTCCTTGCAGGAAACTTTATATGTTGACACTTGTGCTGGTGTGTGTATCTCAACCACATGACACCTGGATAATGCATAATTAATAAACTAAATGTTATTATTTTCATGGAAGATGTACTTTAAAAAAATATTCTACTTCATTTAACACAGTAATATTTCATTAAGATTTATTTCCTTAAAAAAGATGAATAAATGCTTGACTCTTCAGAATACAGTAGACCATTAGGAAATATTTATTGAGGCAGAGGATGAAGCATAGGAATTAATAGAAGCAACACCCAAAAGATTGAATTTGGGGATTATGTTTGGAATTACCTGAATGTGATGGAAAATAGTTTTGAGCTGTATGAAATGGTATTGAATAATGAAAATAAAAATGAACAATCCATTTCAGTAATTATATGTAGACTGTCTTAATTATGTTTTTATTTTAACAAGTGTTTTATTACATTTTTTGTTATGCTCTAATTAATAGACAATTATGCTGTTACACAGATTTCGAGGTAAGCTTACTTCTAAACTCAGCATCTCTTAGTTTAAAATGTCCAAACCAAAAAGGAATTGCTGATGAGAGCTATGCAGTGGTTACAGAACAGTCTTTTCCTGAGCTGGAGCCTGTAATGCATGGCTAATTGTTTCCAAAGAAAATTCTTGACTTGTCCAGACAGCTCCTGTCATGTGATAGTATATCTAAGGATCAGGAGTAAGATCCAGTTAGGATAATTTAAGTTCTGGTAAGTAAGGTAGGCTTTTTCAGTTGTAGCTTTTATAGAGAAGGGAACTATTGACAAATGCTCACTTTTGGAGGGCAGATAGTAGATTATATAATATTTATTGAAACATCCTTTTATTTTTCTTGTTTTGGTAGTTTTTCTGTTACAGTGTTTTGGGTTTGTTTCTTTTTTAAAAATTATGTTTAGAAAATTTTCCAAAAGTCACTATTTTGAGTGGCTCAGTGTTTAAACTGATTTCATTGTACCAATATAAATGTCTCAATCATCCACTCTAAATGTTTATCTCTGATCCTTCTGTACTTGCAGCAGGCTTTCTAACTTCTTAGGATATGCAGTGTTATACATACTTGTTAATCTTGTCAATGAACAGTTTGGTTCAGTGACATTACAAGCAATGCAGAGTAGTTCCTGATTTGAAAAGTGTAACTTGAATTCTTGTTTCCATAAAAGACTGAGAATGGCACTCAGAATATGAAACTAATTGCAAACATAAATTTTAAAGAGAACAGTAAACTACAAAACAGTGCCTAAATGTTGTGTGCTAAATTAGCCCTGTGTAATTCAAGTTAGTTTAAAATAATTTGCAGAGAATTTAATCAATTGTATGTGCTTAGGAAAAACCTGCTAAATGTACAAAGCAGTAATAGTAATTAAGCCACTGAAGGGATGTTGTCTTTCAAGAAGGCAAACTTAAAAAACAATGTTTTGGACTATGTTAAAAATCCATTTCAGGCAGAAAATGCATAAGCAATAATGTAACCTAGAACTGGATATTAAGGAAGCTGCTGTTTATGTAATAGAGACTTGATAGTAATTTTGCCTGTTTGGCGACTCCTCTCATGAAGAGTTTAGAAAGATAGGGTTGCTGTGATTTCCACTATTGTAACATTCCTCTTCAAATATTTGAAGTCCAAATGAGAGGCTGAAAGCCTAGAGGCCAGTACTGTGTTCACAGGGTGCACAGTTTTGGGAGAAGATAGGAAGAAAAGGATTTTTTTTTAAAGGTTGCACAATTGTAAATATGCATATTTAAGAGTATTTAACCATGTCTGCTAAATTACTGAAGTTAATCGATTGCTGAATTATAGGATAGTATTTACTGCATCAGCATTGTTTTTTCCTGACCTGACCCAGAATTGGAATGGACTCCAATATAATTTTTTAAAGCATTTCTTAAGTTGTATGTATTATAAACTAATAAAATAATTGTTAACCTATCTACTAAGCCTTACTGTTTTTCATCTTTCCAGTATGTTGTGGGGGTGGTAGGAAGGGGAAGGAAAAAAAAGAAAAACTCGAGGAACTTCTTCATTATGATACATTGGTCTCTTGTAAGTTCCACTTGATACTTTTAATCTAAATTAGAAAATTAAAAAAAAGTTTTTGGTAATTTAGCTGACTCTAGGACTAGAGTTAACAGATTTAGAGGCATTGCCTGCCTTAAGTGTTTCAAACTGGCTTTTCATCGAGTCTGTGCATTTCTTTAGGCTTTTCAAGCCCTTATGGTAGCAGGATTTATATGTATTGCTGTTAGGGTTGAATAGTAACACTGAAGCTGTTTGTAGGCTTTTTTTTTTATACACTAGTGTTCTCAAACAGTATATACTTCCAATCTAGTTAAGACAGCCACCATTTGCTTAGAAAAAAATCATTGCCATGTATGTAATCAAAGTGTTTTTGAAGACGGTCAGATATGAAACGTTGGCGAACCTGAACAACAAAAACTAATCCTGGGCTCTGCAGTGCTCTCTGGACGGTCTTGATTCTCATCAGCCAGCCTGTTTTGTTTGCATGAAACATTTTACAGCTCTTTGGTTACTGTGGTATGGAAATCTTAACAGCCTCTTTATAATGTGTGTGTATAATATATGTTTTGATATATATATATATATATATCTTTGTGTATGTGTGTTACATATGTGCACGCATAAGAAGTGTGTGTGCGTGGGTAGGGGTGCTCTTGGTAGGCGCTGTGAAGCATTCCGGGTGTTGTAATTTGGGCTTGCAAAGCGGTATGATACAATGTTGCTGAGCAGAAAAGCGCACGATAGATTTAATGTAGCCAATTGTGTACTTTTGAAAAAAAGAGTAACTGTTCAGTGTGAGTTAATTTTGGATTTTTTCAGCATCTCCCTTTTAGTCTTTGTGCTGCATTCTTCTAGACAAATGCGTATTCCATGTGGGCCACTGTTCTGCTAAATGCTCTCAGTTCTCCTTTTGCAATCAAGATTATGTTGCTAAGGAGATTTTGCTTTTATTGGTGCCATTGATTTGTGTTAATACGTTTTGAATACCTCTCGGTATTCTTCCGTAGACAAGGCCAAAAGAAAAACTTCCCTGAGTTTCCCCATTTACATTACAAATGGAGCGGTGGTGTAATGAAGCCGATATAAAGTGGGCAGTTGAAAGGGAACTAAAGAAGGGCACTCAAGTGAGAAATGAAGAAATGTGCCGAAGCCATGGTCTGCGGGCCGCCTCCGGCCCAGCTGCGGGAGCGGCTTCGGGCCGGCCTGGGGCAGCGGGCAGAGCCCGCGCTGCCAGCCCCGCAGGCCAGACCACCCACTCACTGTGGCCTGGCTCTGAGGATTACCCGCTGCTTCCGAATGGCCACCATAAAGCAGGCCCCGGGGCCCCGCAGCACCCCTGGGGGCAGAGAGGGGCCCTTTCCACCCCCAGGGGTGCTGCAGGGCCTAGTGTCTGCGACTCCAGCACCATGGTGCCATTGAAGCAAACACACTCCCCCTCCCAAAACCCCCACACTCTTCCACGTTACACGGACAAACTTCTGAAGGACTCAGCAGAGTCCTGGTAGTTTTCTGATATGAAAAGATTATTCAGAAAACATTCACACCGAGAAAGTCGAAGGGCATTCCCATCCTCCAGGATTGCTGCCACAGAAATCTCCTTGCCTCTGGAGATCTAAACCACTGCCCACCTGCTCGATGTTGGGATGGCATGGAGGAGGACTGGGTCTACATCTGCAAAGAAGGTAAAGGGACCTTTGCTGATCTGTGCTTAGTGTTTTGAAATAGAGTTGTTCTACCTTTGGCATTGAGACCAGAGAGCATTCCCATCTTCCAGGATTGCCGTCACAGAGATCTCCTGCCTCTGGTGACCTGCTTCCCGCTTGCTGCTGGGAGAAGGCCTGGGTCTACATCTGCAAAGAAGGTAAAGGGGCCTTTGCTGAGCTATGTCTGTGCTTGCAAAGAGCACCTTGGTTGCACTGCAGATATTTGGAGTTGAGGACTTCTGTTAAACAGCCCTTCGGTGTCACAGGGAAATGGCGTGAGCCGTGTGTGAGTGAACAAGCTGGGAAAGTAACTGGCTTCAGGCACCTCATTTAGGTTTCTGGTTTTCCCTGACATGGGGAGGTGACCCAAAGTCACAGGATTGTCTGACTTCTGATTCAAAGGAGAAAATGTTTTAAAATAGAAAAGGTTGCTCTACCTCTAGCATTGGGACCAGCTGTTTTTATGTTTTATATTGCTCACTGTGAAAATTGCATTGCATTTATCTAGGCTTAGCTTGCTGCTTCATATTGCTCCACATTGTTCAACCCCAAGGTCTTCATTCTTAGCCTATTGATCACATTGTATGTTGCATACACTTTCCTTCTTGCACTCTCACTCTGCAGTATTCAGCCCATGCCAGTAAGACAGGAACTCAGGCTTGCTGAATAGGTGGGAGGAGTAGAAAAGCTCAGCCTCTTTACTCATTCTCTCCATGACCTTTTGAGGACTCCAGGTATTAAGTGACTGATTCCTGTTTGTGTGTCTTTGAAGATCTGGATCTTGAGTAGTTGTTTAATAAAATAAGAGAGAAATGTGTAAGGATAGCTATTTTATGCAAGTATGTAAAGATCATTTTAGCAGCAAATCTTACTCAGGATTTTGTGCTATTCTGTATCAATTTCACAGTTCTAAGCGAAATCCTTCATGGTGTGTCAAGAGTGTATGTCCAAACACATTATCTTTAATATGCTTTTTCTTAACTTTTCCAACACACTCTAAAGAAAGGGCCTGTTTTTATACAAGATAATGAGTTTTGAGGTTAATGAGGACAGGGTCTAGAATTCCTACTATATTGAGTGCCATTGAGTATACAGTAGAAATAAATTGAGAGGCAGATAGTGTTTTAAAATCCTCTTTCATTTAGGCATTTTGTTTAGCATTCAGAACACAGCCACATTACATGATTAGCTGATTTTAATGAGTGTCCTCTAATCAGTTAAATGAAAGTGTGGAAAGCCTAAAAAGATTATATTTGCGAAGACAGTCCATTTACATTGTTATACCTCAGCTAAGAGGATACTTGGCATGTATGATGCATCTAAGAGAAAAATGTGGAAGGCCAAAGAAACCTTGAAGACAATTGGATCCAGCCCATTCTCCCTCTCCCCACAAAGCAAGCTCTGATGACTTAGTATTTTAATTAATGTCAACCCTTACCATCAGTGCTCATGGGAACAATCATTAAACCAACACAAAAACATTTTAAATGGCTGGCAACCTACCAGATACTGAGCTAAGCATTCCCATGGTAGAGTGGATGGTTTCATTGCCAATTCTGCACTGGATTAAATACGTTCTCTAATAGTACTGGCTCGAAAGGCCATTATTTTCATACTAAACAATGGGAGTATATTTTCTAAGATCCTCTATTTTTAAATATTTTTATATTTACTTCCCAACACTAGCATTGGTGTTATTTATATGGATGTGGTTGAATTTTACTTCTTGTTGTTACTAAAACTTTTATTTTTCTTCCTTTTCCCCCCTTTTTTGTTTTCCTTGCTGCTAAACTAAAACCATATTTATTTTTTTCTCTCAGATAATTGACATGATCAGGCACAGCCTAAACCAACAATCAGTTTCCTATGTAGCTCTAAAAATTGCTGGCTGAATGAGTTTTGAAATTGGACAACTTGTATATTTTTTTTGGTTTTATATTATGTTACTTTTGCACTATAGGAACTGGGTCATGTCTTTAACCACCGACTAGGTCCTCTGCCATCCTCACCACTGCAGTATTTGCTTGCCAAGTGTTCTAAGTAGCCTGATCTTTCTTATTCCTCGAAGGCCTTTTTTTTTTTTCCCTCCTCCCATCTTCTGTGTTTGCTGTTTGCTCAAATTGTTTAAACATGGAGCTCAATGACAGGCTATTAGCACTGACTGGAGCCACACATAATGTGGCCACATGTTGTGTAAGCTTCACAACTTGTCTGCTAATTCGCCTCAGGCCTGACCTGAAATACCCTTGCTATTCTAGCTCTTAGCCCTTTCTGAGCAGAGACAGGCACTCATGCTAACTCGTATGACACATCGTCGAGGTCTTTGATTTGGAGCCAAATCCTGCCTTGCTTTCTGGTGGAGGTGGTGCCATGGCAGCTGGTGAATCTGCCTAAGAAGAGGACACAGCAAGCTATGTTGTACAGATGGGGATGAGGGTGAGAGCTCTTCCCTCTTCTGGTGTGACCCATTGGGAATGAAAGTCAGTGGTTGCAGCACATCCAGCAGGCAGCACAAGAGGCATTGCTCTCCTCTGCTCATGGTTGTATGAATCCCACCAACAGCTTCCTGGAGAAAATACCATTTCCATAGAAGGTCTACAAGCTACTAGAAGGGAAGATGGTAGGGGAAGCCCAGGCTGGCAAGTGGGAAGAGTGTTCTCCATCTCTGACGCTATTATGATGGGTAAGGAAAAGAGGGAGTTTTTGGTCAAGTAGGAAAAAAAAAAAAAGGGCAACCTCTTTAGGAAGAAGATGAGGATAATCAAATACATAGTGAGAAGCTTAGCGTTTACTTGTCAGAAGAGGCACTTATTGGACAGAAAATGCATGAACCTGAAAGGATCTGAGTGGTGGAAAGTCAAAAGATTGATGCAGATGTGTAGTACTGGTATGCAAAAAAGAAATTTGTTGGAGAAATGGATCTTGGATGATGAGGTAGGTTAATTAGGAAGAACGGTTCATGGTAGATTAGGCTATAGGATCGATGGGTCGATACAGCTAATTAGAGAATGGAAATAAATAGAAGAGGCCTTAAAAAGGTCATGGAAGGCCCAGCAACAGTTTATAGAAAGTGTTTTAAAAGACTTTAAAGCCAAGAACAGGCTAGAAAAGGGGAACAAAAAAGTTTTGGGAGGGTGGAATTTAGGAGAACATGGAAAAGTAAGGTTTAGTAAAAATTAACAAACTATGTGGAAGGGAAGACAAATAGCACAGGACAAAAAAAAAAAAAGGAAATTCCAAAGACCAGGAGGGAAAGGATTTAGAGGTGAAAAGGCGAGACTTACATGAATTGGAACCATGGGGGAGAAAAAGCAAGGTGGCCACAGAAAAAAAGGGAAAAAAAAGGAGCAGGAGTATACACACAATGTTCAGTCTGTGTGCAGTCTCTTTAGGAATGCCTGTAAATCTTCTAAAATGTGGACAGCTTAGAAAGCAGCGAATCCCATGATCACCAGCTCTGTTTCAGTGTATCCATATTTATCCTATAGGATGAAACATTGGGAAGATCCTTACCATTCCCATTTAATGAATGGACTTTCACATTTATGTTTTCCTAGTTTTTACATTACAGGAAGAACTCTTGCCCCATTTTATCCTTCTTTCTGCATCCTGTCACCGTGAAATGCTTCCAATATTCAGTCCCCCATCTATCTCAGAGACTGAGACCCAGAATGTGCTCTTCCACTGGGTTTTCAGTTCCTTGTAGAGCTTTTCTTCATTCACAACCTGAATTCCCTGACATGTGGAGATATGAGTAGCAGGGGAGGCTGCATTTTACCCTCAATAAGCTGTTGCAGACATACTTCCCCATTAAACTGTGATTTTTCCTGAAGATGAACGATTGTTTTCAAAACACTGTAATGATCTAAGTGTTTGTTTTTTCCCCTTCAGTTCAGTTTATGACCCATATTAGAAATGTAGGCTGTAAAACCTTCAGTTGCTACAATGTCCAAAAAGTCTCTGGCAAAGTCATCATCTGTCTCATAAAGGTGAAATTTGCTACAGACAGATGAATAGAGTTTCCCTAGCTGAGGCATAAAATGACACCAACAGAATTTTCATGCAAATTCCTCCCTTAGGAATAGTGAACAAATATACAGAATTTAGCATGCCATGCCAGACCATGGGCAAAGGACAGATGTTCAAAGGATCTATAAAAAATTGAAGCCAGGCAGCTAAAGAATAATCTAAAGTTGATGTCACCAAGCTTGAAACAAGGATCTTTTTTTGAAATGCATATAAAGTGTGCAGTGTTCTAATTTACATAGCAAATAGGTGTTCCTATTTAAGTAGTTGAGATTAAAGTTCAAATTATGATAGTAAGTTTGCTTTCCTATGCGCCATACAAGTACATGTTAGAGATGGACCTTGTTTCAAAGAACGTGCAAGTAGTTAAATGAGGCAAATAGAAAAGCTGAATACACGCAAAATATCTTGTTAGTTCCTTTAGAAAGAATGGTGCTTCTTCATCGTTTCCCCCTACTCATTTCAGCCATGCCAAAATTAGCCCTGCCTGTCACTGCTAATGCATACCAAGCATCTTCTGTTGTCCTCCCCCCCAGCAAGGATTTAGCTGGGGGGGGGAGGTGCATGTTAATCAACAGGATTCTTCTGTCAGTTGTTGTTGTTTTTTGTTTTTTTTTCCTTCTGAGAAGTGATTGTCTTTCTCAGGTCTGGTGTTAATAAAAAGAAAGTAAAATCAGCATAGCTGACAGAAACCCCTCAAGACAATTTGGTTTTCTTCCCAAAATACAAGGCATCTCACCGCTGCAAAGTTTTGCATCTGTCTTGCTATATATAGATGTCTTGCTTTTCCCCATTCAGGTTAGTTGAATGTTAGAACTGATTTTCAAAAATTCCTTTTCTTTCACCCTAGTCAGCAGAGAACTGACTCAGCATCCCAACAACAATGCATTTAGAGCAGGCATTAGTTTTGAAAATGTTGTTTCAACTCTGTGAGAGACCATGGCAACAAAGATAGGATGAAGACCTTTGAAGAAACCTTTGAATACTGTTTAGAAGAAGGAGAATGGTTAGGAAAACAGAGAGGAAGAGAATAGGATTCATTTGCTTCTTAGTGATGCTACCATTTGAAGGGGCAGTACTAATTCCTATAATAGATTTCACTCCTGGGCAAAGAATCCTACCGACAAGCCCCAAATGAGTGCCACTTCCCATTGAGATAATGTCTAGGGTTGTACTGAGGGTTTTTCCCCCCATGTTTGTTTTGACAAGTAGATTCTTTTGCTTTATCTCTCTTAAACAAGAGAAGTTTTAAGGCTTAAAGATTTGAGCCCTTTGAGAAATCAAAACTTCAGTCTTTGAGATTGTGCTAAGTATATTTACTCAAGATTTATGACAAATCCCACAGTAGTAAGGAGAATGCTTAATACAATTCAAATAGGCTGGAACTTACCATCTAAATAAGGACTAATCTACTGCCTGCCTGTGCTTCCCTAGGAAGAGACACCACCACTCCCAGTGTAAAACAAAGGAGGACTTGAGGGAAATAGAAAGTCTGAAAATCCTCATAGTCTATTCATGGGTTGTCTCCTTTTAACTGACATTTCAAAAGTTATGCCCGCTCATGACAAATGCACTTTTCAGGTTTTGTAAGTTTCATTCTTTTTATGATTTTTAGTCTGGGCTAAGAAAATCCTGTAATACTTTATCTTGCTCTTGCTATAAACATGGAAGAATTTTGATCAAAGAAGACTATTTTAACAGCTGTCTTTCAAGGCAACATGTGCAGCTCTCTTGGCAGCTTCAGCTAGTAAGTTTTGGAGAAAACAGAAGTCTTTGCAAAGTTTTTGCATGTTTGAGGTGTCAAAAATATTGAATATATTGTCTTTGCTTAGTTCTTTCTGGGATCTCAAAACCATGGTCAGGCAATAAAAATGCCCTGCTGCAGGAACCCTTAGTTTAGTTCAAAGAGACTGGAATTATTGCTTTTGTGGGTTATTTTTTTAGTAGTCATAATCTGCCTTACCCAGCTATTTGTCAGCAGAAATAGAATTTTATTTTCTTGGATAAATATGGTCTGGGATTAGTTAGAGGAGAAAAGGAGAGACTGTTGCTCTTTTTGCCAAAACAGAGAAGGGGGACTCCCCTCCCATTACCTTTTCACAGCCAGGGAAATGAACACTTCCATTATGCTGGACAATGAGAAGCAGAAGTAGCAGGTGGTGACTGCTATTAATCAGGAAGTTAAGTAATAGCCATATTTGAGCACTTTCTAAAGGATTACTGTTTATGGGATGATTTGTCCCCTATCTGGGCACCACTGGAAAGGAAACGGTGAGAAAGATGAAAAAGTGCCTATTAGTTACGGATTTTCCATCCCTTCCCCAGCTCCACACGCTGCCTGCTGCCCTGCCGTTACTGCCCCAACCTGTTCAAATTACTCCAGCAGACAACTGGTAAACCCGTAAGAATAGATCCTTTACTTAATCCCATCACTGCTCCTACTTTCCTGCTTAGAAAAAGACCAGCTTTTGCCTCGCTGCCCATGTGAGTTGTCACTTGGCTGACCAAAAGGAACACTGATTATTCTGGGGTAGGCTTTAGAAATCTTATTCCTCTACCTGTCATAGAATTATAGAATCATTAAGGTTGGAAAAGACCTTCAAGATCATAAAGTCCAAATGTCCAACCTACATCCCTGTGACCACTGAACCATCTCCTGAAGCACCACGTCCACCTGCTTTTTTAACGCCTCCAGGGATGGTGCCTCCACCACCTCCCTGGGCAGCCTGTTCCAATGCCTCATCACTCTTTCCGTGAAGACATTTTTCCAAATATCCAGCCTGAACTTCCCCTGTTGCAACTTGACCTGGTCCCTAGGGAGAAGAGGCCAACACCCACCTCACTACAACCTCCTCTCTGGTACTTGCGGAGAGCAATGAGGTCACCCCTCAGCCTCCTCTTCTCCAGGCTGCACAGCCCCAGCTCCCTCAGCCTCTCACTCATAAGACCTGCTCTCCAGACCCCTAATCAGCCTAGCTGCCCTTCTCTGCACCCTCTCCAGCACCTCGATGTCCTTCCTATACTGCAGTGCCCAAAACTGCACACAGTGCTCGAGGTGCAGCCTCACCAAGGCTGAGTAGAGGGGCAGGATCACCTCCAGTGGCCCTGCTGGTCACACTATTCCTGATGCAGGCCACGATGCTGTTGGCCTTCCTGGCCACCTGGGCACACTGCTGGCTCATGTCCAGCTGTCTGTCAATCAACACTCCCAGGTCCCTCTCTGCTGGGCTTTCTCCAGCCACTCCTCCAAGCCTGTAGTGCTGCTGGGGATTGTTGTGGCCAAAGTGCAGGACCCAGAATTTGGCCTTACTGAAACTCATACAATTTGCCTTGGCCCATCAGTCAAGCCTGTCCAGGTCCCTTCTTGGCAAGGAAGGGAAAATAAGATATTATTGCTATTTTTACAGTGAATTACTTGTATATTATTTGATAGATGCCAGTGAAGGTTCCTAGATTTGCTGAAGGGATGTAACCATATGTCCTAAACCCTTCTTTGTAATGTACGACAATGTTCATTCTCCATCATGGAAAGAGTCACTGAATCACAGAATGGTTTGTGTTGGAAGGGACCTTCAAAGAGCCTTTAGTCCAACCCCTCCATGCCTTGGCAAGGACATCTTCCACTGGATCAGGTTTCTCAAAGCTTTGTCCAATTTGACCTTGAACACATCCCATGTTTGAGCATCCACAACTTCTCTGGGCAACTTGTTCCAGTGTCTTATCACACTCATTGTAAAAAAACTTACTCTTTGTTTCAGGCTGGTTCCACTGATTGCCAAATCTTGTTGACGTCTTTGTTGAAGACAGGTGGAGTTTTCCAAATCCTCACATAGGTCACCATTTGAATGGCACTGTTTACAAACTCTTTAGTTTTTCTGTCTCTCACACTTTCCTCTGATATTGAGTAAAAAAAAAAAAAAAAAAAAAAAAAAAGAAAAAAGGTATGTCATCCAGATATACAGATGCAAAAGTAGGTAAAATTCTATATTCAAGTCCAAGTCCCAGAACTGCAGAAGTCATGATCCTCATCAGACTACTGACATCTCACAGGCTGCCCTTGTGACCCAGGGGGGCATTAGAAGCCCAGATACTTTACTGAACCAGGACCCAGCAACTGTCTGGTTATTTTCGCTGCTTTTTGTCAGAGAGGAGAGTAAGTGATAGACACAAAGTGATGTAGCACTGCCCCACATCTGGCCAAGGAGAGACTAGCTTGTGTATATTTTATATGCCTTTTTGAATTTGTCCACAGGTCAAAGGTATCTCAACAGTATTTTGTAGGCTTTTTTTTTGTTTGGGGGCATCTTTTTAGACTATGCTGACATTTTTTAATTGTTGGATCAATACAGGGCATGTCATTCCTTCTCTCTATGAACTGCAGTTTTTCAAGTAACCCCTCTGGCCTAATGTGATTAATACAAATTAGGTATGACCCCTGGACCTTGCTATGCTCTCAGCATGTTCTGGAAGCATAAAATAATATCCTAAAGATGACCAAGTACAGAGCCCTCTAAATTTGCCACAACTCCTCCAGGACAAAACCTTCTTTTAATTACAGTTCGCTTCAGCCATTTCAGTACCACTGTTTGCTTTCTTATCTGTTGACATGGTGGCTTAGCTTCCTCAGAACATTTTTGTCTGAAAGGTCGTTATTTTCTTTTCCAAGTGTCCCTTGAACGGACTGATTGTACTTAATCAATTTTAAATGTTGACTGCCTGCCAATTGCTTTCAAATCTAAAGCCAATCAAAATTTAAGGAGATTCAGAAAACAGTGAAAGAGCAGCACATCCACTTCAAAAAGGTTACCCAACTGTTTGTTGTTGTTGTTTCATTTTCTCTCAGGCTTTATAATGATGGCTTTCAGCATCTTGGCTCTGTTTATATATCCCTGTTTAAAAGTCAGGGCTGTGCCCCCCCTTCCCCAGGGTCCAGGCACACAAGTGGGCTGCTGTGTGGTTCATCATTCGCATTCGATGCTCTGCTGACTCCAGAGTCTGGTCTGATGAATGATTGCCAAGAGAGATGCCTTCTGTATTTCTGTGGAGGAACTTCACTTTCACAGCTGCTGATTATCATAAATAATGTGGCTTGGAAACACCATATAATGTCTGTGGGTTTTTATGGGCATCTAATTTTGCTTGTTTGATCAGACTACAAATAAACCTGATAGCTGGTGACAGGCATTTTATGAGTAAGACTCTAACCTTTCTGCATGTCAGAGAACTAATAAATGCTATTAGTACCTAAAATAGCTAAGGCCCAATGCTACTTAGCTTCTCAGGACTGAAATAATTGATGCTATAACACCTCTGACATCAATATGATCCTAGAAGGATGAATTTGCTGAGGTTTTCTTCCGAAAATTGGAACTCCAACTGAAATAATGAGAAATTATGTAAAAACCTAGTGCTGTATCTCAGGTTTTCAGGCTGTGTTGCTTTACAGACCTCAAAGTGTATGTCTTCTGAGGCTGTCGCCTGCATCAGCAGACCTGCTGACCTCCATGGTCATGAGGAAACCTTGTAGGAGGTGGGACAGACAACTTCCTGCTTTACAGTGTGTTCTGGTTTGAACCAGGGTGAAGCAACACCCTGATTTCTCTACTTTCCCATATTGGCATCCTACTGAGAATGTGAAAAATGAATGCTTCACTGCAATGACTTGTGGTTGGTTCTCATTATCCAAACTAAGACAAAACCTTTTCATACGTACAGCTTTGCTTTTTTCAAAGCTGCTAGACTTTATACGTGAGATTGCTTTGTTACATACCAAGCATTTCAGTGCTGTTCACTAGAGACTGAAAATGTAAGAAGAATACTGAGTTTTGAAGGTTTAAAGAGTTACTTTCCTCTTCCTGTCGGCAATAGGAATGATTTGAAAGGTATTTTTGCTGTAGAGATAAAAAACAAAGAGTAAAATGGAGTTGCTGCTTACGTAAATGTACAACAGGCTTTTGCCAATTATTCATGTTGAATAAAAGAGTTTGGCAACAGACAAAAGATAATATCACTATCAGTTAACTAATGAATAGTACAGATAATGAATACTGCCGTTACTACAGTAGTCAAAGGTGACAACACACACTTACGGGGTTTCTTTTTGGGGCCATAGAAAATAAAAAGTGAGGCAAATGGGCTTGCTCTGTGTGCTTGGGTAGTGGCAAAGCAAAGGAGTGCTAGAAGACAATCTCAGCCCTGGTAAGTCAGGTTTTGTATGCAGAAGGCATATGTGCATGCTTAAAGAGTGAAATCAAAGTGGAAAGTTCCTTTTCAGAAATCATCTTAAGCCATAAGCCTACATCTGTGTGTCCTTTGAGAGAGGAAAAAAGAGCCGCATCCCACTGCTTTTCACCTACCAAACTTGAAACAAGAAATGTTGCCCAGGCACCAGTGTCTAGAAGAGGATTTCCAGGCTGTGAGTCTCAGCCCTCAGAGAGAGGAGATGAACCCAGATTGCAAGGAAGAGCCTGTGTCTTACAGAGGGCTGAATAGCAACCATATAGTTCTCTCTGGTGTTCACAAGGTATTGTCTTCGGCTTCTCTCCAATCAGGGTACTGGCAGTTGCAAGTCCCATTCAGGTAATCGTAGCTCTTCCTTTACAATGTGTTACATTATTTTCTGCGGGAACTATGGTGTCTAACTCAAGAATTTAACTCTGGAAAACATAAGCTGAAAGTTATGAGTGACAATGAAGAATATAACCCTTCTGGTTCAGGCCATAAGCCAAAGTAGATCTGTGACTGTACATGGTTTGTTTTCCTTGGAAATCAGTCTAACTTGTCTTTATTTTTTCTTACTGTTGACAAAGTTTAAAAGAGAAATAGTGGAAGAGTACAAAATACCTAGCAAGGTGAAGGGTATATTATTTTAGTTATGGTTTAATTTTGTAATGTAATAAATGAAATATGAATGACCACAGTATATTCTGAGCAAATATTTCTGTATTTAAACTGATAGTTTGTGGGATGCCATTTTGAAGTGCTGAGGTGAAAAGATAACTAAAGTTGTGAAGTGCTTAAGATAGTGATTTATGTAGATCTACGAAACACCCAGAAGGAGACATTTTCTTCACAAAATTAATTGACCTCTACTGGGGGAAAAGAAGGCTTTCTTTCTCTTCATGAAGCTTTGTGTGATGTGAACAGATTTTGTAGACAAGTCAGACTGCTAGAGGAACAGAAATGTTGCATTTGTTTTCTTTGGAAGAGTCAGTTTTAGCCTGCCTCTGACAGAAAACAACCAGATTGTTTGGGCTTTTGTTCACTTACTTCACTGCTAGCATTCTGTGCTCTTGCCCTCCTGGGAGAGCTCTTGTGTTCCCTGTTGCTGTCTCTCAGGGCTGTTGATAACATCATTAAGCACAGTAACACAGCTTAGAAAAAATAGTAGTAACTTACCAATTACAGCAAAAATCAGATATGAATCTGGAATGTTCCAAGCAGTGCAAGGTTCTTGTCTAACTGCATTGCCAAGTTAACCAATAAGTTATAGCTTTTAAGTTTTAAATATAGAGCTATTTTGTAGGACTATTTTAAATCAATATTCAGTATATCCTTGTTAAATGATGATTTGCAATACTGTCTGGGCAAGTATCTACCCTCTAAAGTGACTTTATAAACATGTCAAGAGTAACTGTATGAGAAATCTTAGCATGCTTTTGCTTTTGTGTGAAGTACAAAACACCCTTTTAGATATGGTTTAATGAGTTCTGAGTATGGCATATCTGATGGTAAGGCAAGCTCTCATTACTATCCGCTTATTAAGAAAAAATGTGTGAATCCTACACCTACAAGGTTAATTGAAGTTAAAGGTTGCTAGCCTGCATGGACCACCAGTATCATCTAAAGAAGAAAAAGAAACAAATGTTTAAGCCATTGAGCATCCCACCCACACTTCCACTCATTAGTTCCACTCAGCCTGTACTAACACTGCAGTTGTGCATCAGGAGTGTGCTACAACCATCTGGCTAACCCCAGAAAGACATGTGGGCAGCTTATCTTCAAAGATTAATACTGGCTTTTAGCAACAGCACTAACAGCTGTATCAAGCCAAAGACTGGAAAACAGATCTTCTAAGTTCATATCCTTCTGTGAAAGACTGCATGACCTGGGTTTGACAGAGCTGTTTTAAATGAAGACACTTGGTCAGGTTTGCATGTACTTTCCTGTCTCTTTGTAACATATGCTACACAGTTCATTAGAGTTAAAGAGCCTCAATTACGGCGTGAATATATAGCATATACTAGCAGATGGATATTTTGCCTTGCCTAGAGGAATGAGGAATACTCTATCGAGATAAAAGTTGGGAAAGTTACCCATAATAGTTCCTATGATCTTTCTTTCATATGAGCTTTCTCTTCCTAGCAAGAACTGCGTAATTACTGTGAGCTGCTGGAAACTCTTTTTGGAGATGTCTGTTTTAACTCTGGCAAGTGTACACCTACAATATTATAGAAAATAGTTTTAGACAGAGAAGTAGAATATTTTTGTTTCAAATCAAGGCCATGTATCCCATCCAGCAGTGAGAAGTGTTGCATTGTTTCCTGGATTACTCAGTGTCTTCAATTCCTGCTTACCTGTTGTGAAACTAATGTGTTCCAGAAAGGACAGAGTTATTTGAGCATCTGAATTCCCACAGGGAGCATGAGGGCAAAGTACTTTTAAATCGTTTTGACTCTACAAATGATGCAAAACCAAGTACGTGGAGGAAAGACATAATGGTAAGTGTGCTACTTCATTCGTCGCCCTAAGAATGAATTGTGAATCATGCATAAAAAATGATATTTTATTCTTTCTGCTTCTTGGCCATGATTTTATTTTTCCCAATTCATTTTATGTGAAACAGGAAATTACTCATCTTCTCCCTTAAGAGAGCACCTTAATGTCATCTGCTTTGTTAAATGATTCCATAAGATATATTCTTATGAAAGTGTAGCCACAATAAGAATGCTGAATACATACCTACCACTAGCAAATAATAAGGATAATGAAAAATAGTAAGATTTAAAATAAAAATAAAAGCAAAAATGCATCTCACTTTTTAAAGGGGTATCCCACTGTTGTCTGCATATATATGACTGTGATATCATATGGTCCTGAATGGATCATAGTGCAGTGAGCTCACAGTGGTTTTACAATTACCTGGTCACGAACCTTACAGAAGCGTACATGTAAATATTCTTTGTAAAAATATTTCCAGTGACAAACTTGCAAATAGATTATTATACAGGTAAGGTTACTCCCTACACATAACCAAAAAGCAGAAAAAGAAGATGGTGAACATTCATAATACTTTGCTAAGTCATTCTTTTCATCTCAACCCATTCCCTTTCTTCTAAACTGCATTATTAGCCATACACATGGCAACTACAGATATACGACTGTGTGCTGGGAAGATAAAGGGCAGGTAGAAAAAATTCCTCTGATCTTTTCTTATCCCCCCATCTGCAGGGTACCCTGGAAGATGCAGATGGAATAAACAAAATAGGCAGATCCACCTCCAGACTGGTTTTCTGCAGCCATGACTATCAGCAGGCTCTTGCTGGTATTTCCCAGAGAAATCATGCCTTGCTCACATATCCAAATGCAGTAACTTCTGCTGGGATAACACTTTTTTTTCTTTAACCAAGGATACTCCCCCACAACCTTTTAGCAACTAAGCACAGGGCCTTTTAGACAGATTGTCCAGCTGTCACACTGACAGCCTTTTAACTCTACACCTTCCTCCAGCATCACTTGTTTTCCAACCATCTCCAACCCCACTTCATTATATAAAACCTTAAGACCCTCCCTCTCCTTGTCTGCTTTGTAAAGACGACTGGGGAACTGAACCCAGCTGCTTCTCATTTCTGAGGTACTTGCCTGCACTTCTACAGCTGCTTCAGGGACAGACTGAAGTTTTAAATAGCTGGTGGTGGGGGTGGTTTTTCTTTTTCCCTGTGCCCAGTTTCTGACCTTGTACACTGATACCTACTGGCAAAGCAATGAGTGTCTCTCTGATGATGTGAAAATACCTTGGTCCTAAGCACCACTTCTTTTTCAGAAAGCAGGAAGGGATTCATCACAGCTGCAGCAGCAAAGGTAACAGGTTAAGGGCTGGGTTTTATGGTGAGGTGTATATGCTGTCTTGTAATCAGAAACACATGGCACATTCATGTAGGAGGTTAACTTGCAAATATTTTTACTACTTCAACTTGCTTTAGCAAGCTTTTGGTCACAATTGAACTCTATCTGAATAAAACTGGAAAAACTGCTGCCTGATTATAAATGTCTTTTCTGTGGCTTAAGTTGTGTAAAATGTAAGTTGAAAGAGCTGCACTAAAAGTGTAGAGCGAAGCAGTAAGGAGATTGACTTAAAATTGCCTGTATGGCTGTAATTTGGCTTCTATATGCATACTTGCTGTGATGCTCTTTAGTGATTTATGGTTGCATACTGTTTATTTTCTACTTCATCCTTGCTCAGAACACAATTAAAAAATACTTTCAGCTGTTTAGTGTGAAATCTTGTTTCATGTCAGGACTTCAGAGACAAAATCCAGTGTTCAAGGCCAGTATTCAATAGCTTTGACTATATGGCTATCTTTGCTCTTGCATTTATCTTACTTAAAACAGGAGCTTTTAGTATGGGGTTCTTTTGCACTGCTAGAAAGTGCATCCCATGCACTGGAAGGAGACCAGGATCCTGTGGATTAAAAATTGGGACTGTCAATACAGATTGAATGCAATCGGCACATTAAAGCTTCTAAAACATTCTATATGAGAAGTGGCTTGTGCTGTCCTCATTTAGAATATGGACAAATCTGTTGTATGGCTCTGTATCCTTGCTCAGTGGAAATCTTGTCCAGGACATGGGATGCTGCAGGGCCAGTTATGTGAAGAACCTTTGTTTTCTAGAACTACACATACATCTGCAGCTGCAACTGCTGTCTTTGTTTAGCTTTGTAAAAATAAAGATGTTAACCTTCATCTGCAGACAGGCTTCCCAGTTCTCCATGAGTCCTTCATTTTTGAAGCCTAGATCCCAGGGAAGTTGTTGTGTAAGAGCCACAGGCAGAGCTTTTAGGGGGTCACAAAGTGCAGTTATGGTGCTGTTACACCTGGGTGCCGGCAGAATTCACAGAACTGCAGGCCTGTCCTGCTGTAGGGTCAGGCTGCTGTCTGCCTGCCTTGGGAGTGGGAAGTGAAATGGGAAAACCACAAAGAGCAATGCTCCCGTGGTTCACTGGTCTGATGCAGTGGAGGATTAGCTGTGCACCTTTGATATTTGACTCGTGGTTTTCTTCTGCCCATGCTAGCTTTTTTCTTTAAAAAAAAAAAAAAAAGTAGGGTGGGTTTGATTGTAGGAGTTGATTGTTCTTAAGGGTGTAGTATTTGGGTGACTACAGCAGAGCTAAGCATGCCCTGAGAAATGGTTTTGATTCAGGGGAGTTACTGAATACCAAAATAAAGAGCTGTCATGGGCAGTTTTGTAGTGAATAAAAAGGATCAGAGAAAGTCAGAAAGGTGCATTAAAGATCTGGTTGCCTCCTTTTGTGTGTTAACCAAAAGGTGAGTGATACACTCAATTTTTATAGCATTGACAGTATGGGCATGGCCATGAATTCAAATACTACACAGGATCAGCTGACTATTAATTCTACCAGTTTGAAAAATTAACCCTGATAGTGAAGTATAGCAAGTTTATTGAGAAATTCTGATATGAGAAGAAGGATTTTTTTTTTCTCTTTTGAAATACCTGAAGTCTATTGTGTTATTTTTCTTTTTTTTTTTTTCCCTCTTTATATTTCCATGCATTGTTGTGCAAGAGAAGGGCAAAATTTGTGTTTGTATAGGAAGTCACAAGGTAGCTTACATACAAGTATTTTATCTTAATAATGAACAATATGAAATACATGTATTTGCTTTAAGTGATTACTGCTAGTTTTCTATGCATGGACTTACATGGCCTTAGGCAGGAATATTTTCTGCAGATGCCTTAATTCTCTGTGGCTTGTGACTGTGTAATTTTGTCTTTTCTTCTTTTCACAGTAGAACACAAAATTGCTAATGAACTCCCAGCATTTCTTGCACTGACTTATTGATACCTTTTTGTACTAGAAGCTTTTCCAGGAGCAGCAGTTGTGTAAGCTGAAGCATTTCTGGAAATTATATCAACTATCTGATTTTGTATGTTGGTCCAGAAATGGTCTGACTGGTGGTGTGGTCTGGTGTGCTACCTGCCTTTATTAAGAGAAATAAGGAGTGTATACTGTCTGGTTTTAGGATGGTGTCTTTTTAACTTTCACATTGCTGAGAGTAAGTTTTATTTTCCCCCAACAACTGTGACCATAGTCTGCTAGCATCTTTAGCCACTGTCTGTGAACTTGCTGCTTTGTGATACTTTAAAAGATAAAGGAAAGGCTATTCTGCAGTATATAAATGAGTGTTTTCTATTAGGTAAATCTGCGAAAGAAACACTTTCAATTCTGGATCATTTAAACATAAATGGATCATTTATGTATTTAATTTTGTGTACACCGATGAAAATTTCACTGCAGTATATACGTGTATGTAGGTCACAACATAATGTAGTGCTTCAGTTTCTCTTCTAGTTGAGTGTTTTTGAAGATTCTAGCTAGGTTAAGGTCTTAAAAGTTACTTTCCAAAGTATGATTTAATGGTCTTGTTTTATACTGTTGGAAACTTTACCGAGTGAGTATCAATACTGCAAAAAGTAGTGATTATATATTAGTCTTACCTATAAGCACGAAGGAAAGTAATCCACAGGGATATCCAGTGCAACTTGTCACCTACTGTCTGTGCATTTATGTGAATCAGATTGCTTGAAGTAAAAGGCTTCCTTTCTCCAGATGTATGCCTCTGTCTGTAAACGCTAGGCAAATTCACCACTGGGGGGAAAAGCGAATTGATCTCCAGTATCAAAACATGAGTAGTTGAGCTCTCAAGCACAGTGTGCATCTGACTAGTGAGTAAGTATTAGGTAAATGCCTACTTGGGAATATTAGGCAGAAATGGTGCTTTAAAAAAGCTAACAAAACAAAACCACCAAACTGTGCAAATGTACTCAGATTCTCCTATTTTTGAAATAAATTACTTCCATGTGTGTTATGAAAACAATTTTTAGGTGGACCTCCTGAAGTTATTCCAGTATAATTCACTTCCAACTTATATAATACATTAAAAATATCTCATCTGCTAGTATATGTCCAAACTGACCCAGGACTGCACATTCAGGACCACTTTATAAGGAAAACTTTGTTGAGCGAAGAGAAGCAGATGTTTCCTGCCTAGTAGGATGGAAGGAGTTTGTGTGTAGGAAAGCAATCTAAACTTAGTGGAAGGACACCCAGGATTGTAGTTGCTATTATATTATCCCTAAGCAGCTTCAGGACTAAAGATTTTTATTTTTTAGGAGCTTTAGAAGAGGACCAGCATCCACTGTAGATGCATGTACAAAAGCAGAATGAGAGAAAGAAGACAAGGATTGCCAGATTGGGAATCAGAAACAATTGGCCCTGAGTAGATGAAAGTTTTGGTCTTGGTTAGTGTCAGCCAGATGGTGGCATGGTCTGTAGGGTGGCACCATAGGTTCAAGCACAATGGCTTGTCAGCTCTCAGTACCTCAGCTTACTTCAGGCTGCCTTGCCTGTCTCTCCCTCACAGGAGACATACTGAGAGTGCTTGAAACGCCACACTAAGGAGTTTTGTGGCCACAGAAACAATATAAGAAACTAAGCAGGGGGGTGTGGTGTTTGAGAAATAATGCAAAAGGCCACCTGTTTCATCAAGATGCGAGGTAGCTGCGGTCTCTCTGGATGCATGTTTTCTACTGCATAATGTCCCCACTTTGTAGGCTACTCTTTTTCCTAAGGACACATCTGCTGCTCCTGGACCGCTGTTAATATCCTACCTGTATCTAACAGTGTCACCAGAGTTTTCCAATTTCATCTTACAAGCTAGAGTAAGTGTCTGGAAACAGAAGTTCAAAACCAGGTTGAAATCTGCATATTCCACTTGGGCTGAGAGTGCCACAGATGCCTGTTTATAAGCCACCCCCAATATATTCACTCTAACATCTCAGAATGCACAGAAGAATATTCAGAGTTCCTCATGCAATACAGGAACATTTCATGAGGGAACAAGACACAGAGCTGTGAATTTGTCCTGGAATGGCAAAAGGCTTGTGTTTCACACCTACCTTTATGACCCTTTCTGTATTTTATTGCATTAAAAAATTCAGAAAGATGATCTTTTATTTACCATTGGACTTACTGCTTTACTTAAAAAAGCTATGCGGCTTTTGGGTTTTTTTTTGGAGAGGGAGTGTTTACTCCAGATTATTTCTGTGACAGAATAGTGTGGAGGAGTGGTGGGTTCAGAAAAGGTAAATCTTGGCTTCATCGGTGCTGTATGCAAACAGAGTGACTGGTGCAGTCTGGAGCTCTTTCCTGAAGGCATCATGCAGGAGGCTGGTTGCTGGAAATGGAAAAATGAATAGAAAGATAGTGGGCAGATCAACACCCTATAATCACTGCTTGAGCTGATTTCTAATGAGTTTGTGATTTCTGTCAATCTTCTGTTCCCACAAGGCTCTTTGAGAGAGACTTTACAAAGTGAAGCCAAGGAAGGGAAAAAAAAAGATGACTGAAAGCCTACATGTGTGAGGCCTTTTATCTAATGATTGATGGTATGGCTTGCAATTATACTTTGAAAATGGTGAAAAGAAAAACTGATACAGTGGTTTTGTTGTACAGTCTGCATTCAGAATGAAGAGTAATGTACTTTGACTCTTTTGTATTATTTTATTGGAAAAATCTCATTTTTATAAAGCATTTAGGAAACTACTATTTTCATTGATTTGTGGTAATTTCTGGTTTTAAGAGCTGAGGAATAGGTACATGGGTATAATTGTACATTGCGACTATGTTACATTGAATGTAAGTCGGATTTAGGAATAAAAATAGGATTTATTTTGTTTGTTTGTTTTATCTGTAAACACTGGAGTGCATTTGCTTTAGTCATGCTACACTGCATAAAGAAGAAGAGGTTACAGTTGGGAAATTGCTGAGTGGGATTAAGAGACTGGGAAACAGTTATTTTTTACTCCAGTCTTCTGTTTTTTCAGTATTTTGTCTGGGCAAGAAAACTGGAAATGAATTGAACACTAGGGATTCATGAAAAGAGTAGGTTGCTTGTAACATCCTCATGGGACTGATGAAGTTTTGTGAATTGCTACCACTCATTTTACTTGTTTGAGTTTCCAGGGAAGGCCAATAGATGTGAATGCACTTTTAATGGGCTGCAGCTCTCCACTGCTGTTACCCCCTATGTGCATATGACCTCTAGGTCTCCCACCCCTGTAGTAGGGAGGCAGTTGCCTCTCAGTTAGCTGATCCATGCAAGTCCAGAACCCTGTTCTCTGGAAGATTTCTCTTTTCAACTATCATATAAAATAGGTGGGGGTAGATGGGGCATCTCTCAGGTTATGTATTAAGAAGGGGATGGGAGGGCAGATGAAAAATACACACCTTTGTTTCTAACCCTGGCTTCTCAGTAGTGCAGCAAGCAACTGAATCCCAGAAAGCAGCAGTAATTTATGATAACAACAGTAATCTTGAAATGATGCAAATATAATAAAACTTTCTTACAGCTAACTAATACTTGAAGAAAAATAAGAATAGAGGAAATAGTGTTGTCTGTTAACTTTCATTTCCAATTGCACAGCCACTTCTTGTTCTCAGAACAATCGTGTAGTGTTATGGTAGATCCATCATAGTCTGTTTTCTGCTTCTGATTTTCTTTGAGTCAGCGACTTGGTGGTTTTTGTTGGAAAAAGCTTGAAGGTTGGAAGAAGCTCATATTTAGTTGACATGCACTGTGCTTTCTTCTACAGGTTTATTCCCAGGAGTGCCTGGGATGTATAATCTTAGTATTGATGGTACAGCTGCTATATTAACAGGTTGGTGGTGGCTCCGTTTTGAAAAGCCACCCTTTCTCCAGCCGCAATTGGGGTACCTTATTTCTGTCTTGTGTGTCCTGAAACTTCTTAAAATATTTGTCACTTCTACCCGTAAGCCTGCTGAAAAGGTATTCCTAAAATAAAGGCAGAATCAATTTATTGAATTCTTAAATATTCCAGTGATTCTCCTGCTAACTTGCTTACCTTGGCATAAGTACATACCTAACTAGAAGGAAAAAGTCCCCAGCTGAGCTCTCCTGGACTGTCTAACCTCAGTCCACTCTGGGGCTTGTACACTACTTCTCTGTGGACTGTGCAGCAGCTTTGTTTAGAAGTTCATTGCTACTGGGTGGGATATGTATCATCCATCCCAACAACAGAAAAGAAACCGTAGGATTTCAGTATTGTTGCTGGTATTTTTATGTGGAGGTAGGGATACCAACCTGAGTCCTCTTAAAACTGGTGGCAGTGAGCACAGGGTTCCATGGAAATGAGGTGAGGGAGTTGCCTGGAGCATGGCTCAGCTCTGTGTGGTGGCAGTTGTCCAGTCCTCCTCCCTGCACAGATGGAGGCTCAAGGGGGTGGCACAAGGCACCAAACCAGCACACGCTGATCCAGGAGCAGAGAAACTCAACCAGCAGCTTGTGGGAGCATGCCTGTGAAGCACAAATGCAGTGGTGGGAGAAGGAAAGGGCTGTCTAGCAGAAACTTTGCCTTTAGAAAGGTATCAATGAAGGAAATGAAGTTTTGTATTGTACAGTGCACATGAAATCATTAAGTTATATGAACTATCCACATTGTACATCCCTAAAGCCGTCAGGGTTCTGATCACTTAACATGTTATTAATCCTGCATTATTTAGGAATAGTTTAAACAAGTAATGAAGCACATTACATTTATGACAGTTAAGTCCTTCAACAGTTTACTGCAATTAAATGAAAATTACTGCCACTTAATGTAGTCACAAAGCTTCAAAATTATTCTGATACTTACCATAATTATGATGATATGAAGTGATTTCTGTTTGGTTTTGTTTCTTTGTAATGAGATTTGAGTATTGTATCCTACGAAGATGGCACATCTAGCTGCGTGACTCCCAGGTGCACCAATTCTGTTTGTCTGCTAATCCCTCGCTGGCTCTGGGCTTTTTGGCAGCCAAGCATTTCCTGGGGTGCACTGTAATAACAGGCATCTGTCTTGTCAGCTCCACTGAGAAAGGAAATAATAAGGCAGACAATGTTCACTTTCTCCTAGACCTGCTTCTTGCAGTTCTCCAAATTGATTCAAGTAAGTGCTCTTAGCAGATGATGTTTGTGTAGAATCAGGATGGATTTTTAGGAAATGAACTTACAAATTATCTGCTGCAGAGGAGGCAGCGTGCAGTATTTTGCAATCAAAATGTTTGTAAGGAGTCACTGTGTTTGCAAGGAAGAATGGTAGTTAAATTGTGGGACATGGGCTGTTTGTTACAACACAACTGAATTTTCCCACCAACTTTTATCTGCAAGAAGGCTCTCTGCAATGATGAACAGGACCTTCCGGTTTCTGTTTTCTCATCTCTGTCCTAGTCATCTTGTCAACCGGGGGATTAAAAATGAAGAGCTGTTGGGTTTTCTGGGTACCATTTGGCTTAGTGTCTTGCTGGAATCTTTGGTATCTCCTGAGAGGCTGAACATCCTTGGCAGCTCCTGAGAGAACCCGGCTTATTTGTCTGTAATGGAAGTTAACGTGAATGCCCATGTTGTCACAGAACACTGTGTTGGGACATACTTCACCTTCCATAATTTTGACTTGAATTCTCCTCCTAAGCCAACTGAGTGAAGTAGGAGGTGCACAGTGTTAAATGGAGTGGTTTAAAGCTCTGATGTATAGCACTCTCTTAAGTGCTATGAGGAGACATTATTTCAAAAGCTTACATACTCTGAAGTTAGCCATCCTGGACTTGATGTCTCATGGAATCAGTCATTTGATTTATGGATCTTAAATATCTAATCCTGATTACAAAATCTCTTCCCAAATAAATCCTTCATTTAAAAAGCAATCTCTATATCTCTCTTTTCATCCACAGACACAAACTAATGTATCATAAGAGAAGAAAGTGTGATTTATTTGCAAAATGTGTTTACACATCCCAGCCCATCTAGCTTTTATGTATCTCTCTAAATTTAAATATATTATTTTGCAGTGAAGTGAGGTAGTGTTACATTATTCCCTGGGCTGTAGCAGGTGACTTTTGCGAAGTTATGTCCAAGTCCAGCTCATCTCCAGGGCTGCAGTGTAACATAAGACTTCTTAGGACTGCAGACAGCTAATCCACTGCATTAAGTTCCATTGCAGCACTGGGATGGAAACCATGTGATGAACCGTGGCTCAGTGTTTATCCTTTTATCAGTGCTTTTGATGTTTGCACTTTTATAATTTTACTGCTCTAAGTGTAATGCATAGGATGGTGTTCAGTATTGTTGTAATCTATAGTTGTGCAATACCTGAAGTATGTAAAGCACTGATTTTAGCCCTGTAGCTACTCAGTGGCAGAGCAGTTCTCTCCTTTGGAAATGAAGGTCTATTTTCATTTGGAATTAACTTGTCTTCCCCTAACATAGACTTGATTGTGTCCTGGAACGTAAAGAAAAAATTAAAAAATGTGGGTTTTTTTCCTTCAAATGTTTAGGACTACTTTTCCTTTCTCTGCTTTGTTTATTCCAATGTTAATTAGTGCTCAAGGTTTAATAAACAGACACCTTGTAAACATACCTGTGGGGAAGGTACAATTCATAAGTGGGAGAGGATGGGATTTCAGCCAGATCTGACAATTTTGTGAAAGGAAGCACAGCTGATTTGCTAGCTACTGGAGTCCTTGGAGTTGATTTAATCCTGATGTCAAGCACTCTTTCCAAAGTGGGCAAACAGCCCATAATGTAAACTCTGGGGATGAAACTGAAATTGGTGGTCACTTGCATGTCTTGCGGCATAAAAGCAAACTTGTGGTTAAAGCATCTGTCAAGGGATTAGAAAGGTCTAAAGTTGAAAGCAATGATCTTCTAGGAAAAAATAACAAGCATGCTCTTAGAAGAAAACATGTAGAACTGCTCTGCTAAACATTGCCATGGCTCTCCTGGCCTCCATGCACCAATACCAATTTACACCACCTGAAGGCACAGTCCATTGCATACTACTAAATGTGGGTCTGGTGTGGGCTGGGGGCAGGTTTCGTCTTTCTAACAGCACTGCAGCAGGCTTCCCTCTCTAAAGGTACACTTTCTGATCAGAGACCTCAAGGCAACATAATTCATTTTTGGATAGGAAAGATGTCTGATAGTAGCTCGCTGGTTCCCAAAGAACATGGTGATGAGGTAGTGAAATCTTGTAAACCCTGAAGCCTGGGATGTATCCCTTCCTTTCATAATGCAGACAGCCTTTTAACTCTGCTTCTATCTCTGCCCATAGCTCAAGAGTGAAGTTGAAACTAACTTTTTTGAGTGATTGTTTCCATTTTGTTGTGTCAAGCTCTTGGAGGAGCCAAGAAGCCACCTAAGAAAAAAATATACCTGAAGGTCTCTGGACTTTGACCTTGGTATGAAATGGGGCCAAGGGGATCCTAGGAATCTCAGACATGCATGTGTATCTTGGGTCAGTATAAAACCTGCTTAATAGCATGGGCTAAAACCTCCCTGTGCTTTAATCTTGCTCCAGTGTGAAATGGAGTTTCTGGTCTTCAGCTCTGCAGTTTAAAATTCAGGGGGACCTCACAATGGAAATTTGTGATGCTTCCATTACTGTTTCCAGTGCTTTGGGGGACAAGCAAGGAGCAGCTCAGCTGGGCTTCTTAGGCATTTCTCCTCAGAAGAGGAGCTGACATCAGCAGTGACACTGGGTTTGAGAAAAATGTAGAATGAGGATTCCTTGCCTTTTAATTTATTGTGACTATTCATGTTGGTAAAAATCCACCTTGAGCTTTTAGCATCCTCTCCAACTAGTCAGCAAGATGACGTAAACCTGCTGATCTGTTCATACCATGTTCTGTAACTCTTACAAAACAGCAAACACATTTCAGCTGGTTTGCACAACTTCCAATGGAAAGGCTAGATCTGGAGAAACTCTAATACACTGAAGTACATGGATATTGTTTAAAATATCCCAGACAAGCTTTGTTAGTAGCAATTATCTTTCTTCTAGCCATTGCTTTTTCCAGATTATCCCTCTAAAATATATATGTAGTGCTGTTTCCTCAATTGTGTTTCCCCGAGATTAAATTCAAATGTTTTGACATCAGCTGAATCTCACAGCTGTAAGAGAAGACTGAGATCAATGACTGTACCTACTGTGAAGATTTGTTACAGAAGAGAACTTTGTCATGCATCAGAACATTTCATGAGTGCTGTGAGCAGCTGTGATGCTGCTAACATAAAATTTCCCCTTCCAAATCATACTCTCAAAGCTGAATTTCAGCCAGAACAGAATTCTAGCCCAGTGGTCTAGTGACCAATGTGTCACAGCCTCTGGCAATCAAAGGGTTAAGCTTCAGTCCAAAGGCAGCACCTGCAACGACAGTGTCATCTGCCAGTGCACTGGGTGACTTGACAGTGGTGCAAAGGGAAGAATGTTTATCTAGGGAAATCGTTGTGTTTAGCGGTGCCCACAAGCCTCTAGGGAATGTTTTATCCAGCAGCACCTCTAGTTTGCTGGTGCTGAGATCATTACATCAACAACCCTGAAATTCTGGTGGGCAGCACTTGCTGGTGGTGTCTCTTGAACTGGCTTGCCTGTATGTTTCCAGCTGTTGACTGCATTAGACACAATTTAAAATTTATGGACTATTTCCAAATAGTACTTATCCATGTAAGATACTGGTCTGGTTGCCAAAAAGATGTACTGGGATCGTGAACAGAGATGTGATCTGTGAAAACGGGATGGGAGATTTCCACAAACCAGGGGGTTTTATTAAGACATTGTCTATACACTATAAAATGTTGGGGAATACCCATATTATAACATAAACTGGGATGTTAATGGACTGTATTGCAGGGATGCTGGTAGATAATATGCAGAGTTGGTTAGCTGGCCATTCATGTTTGGTGTTACTGGTTCTCATTTGCTTTTATGATCCACTCTGTGGACTAAAGAGTTACAAGGATATTCTTTAGACAGCAGAACTGCTAAAAAGCCTTCTTGACCAAAAATTATACTTCTAACAATATTTTCCCTAATGTACAAAGCATTTTGCCTTCTAACAATAAACAAAAGAATATTTATATTTGTCTCTTTTCTGGGCTTTTGTGAAGCCTGAAGGCTTCAACACATGCTGGGAGTTGCAAAATGATCCTGTGCTTTGATTCAAGCCCACTTTAAAAAAACAAACAAATAAAAATCTGGTCCTTGCAGGTTCTGAGGAAGACACAGAGCTCCCTTTTTCTGTCTGATAGGTCCAGGGGTGCCTTATCCCAGGCTTTAGATTTCTGCTTATTAGGTATCTGAGTTTGGGCGAAGAGGTGTAGCCTTTAAAGGCTTTTTGACATGTTAGTTCTGGTGTGAGAACTCTACATTTTTTTTTAGGAAGGTGGCCTTGGTCATTTAAAGTACTCTGTCTAAATTACCACTTGCCAGTTGATGGAAGCCAGAAATAACACTTTACTGAGTGAAGTTGCTGGAGAGATGTTTCACAGAAGGAACTGCCTGATTTCAGTTCTCCTGCTATTCCTCTCCACTTGGCTGCTTTCAGCATCAAAAGCAGCACGAAACTACCGAGCCAAACTTATCTGCCTGTGTGGCTCCAAACACATAGTTTTCTGCTATCTGGCCCTGGGCCAGCAGTTTAAAGATGGCAGTAACAAAAAGAGTATGCCATGAGAGAATGATGGAGCTTCTAGCTGACTGCTGGTCCTTCAGCCTTGCCCCTTTCAATAAGGATAAATGAATGTTGCATAAGAAAAAGTGGGGAGTGAAGCTTTGTGTGGAAAGGGATGCTTCCCTGGGTCATTCAGATTCAACTCTCTAAATCAGTTACACTGATTTAAGGTAGTCAGACCTGTATTCCTCCTCTTACATCACTGAATGACAAGCTAGATCTATGTAATACCACCTCTGATACTGGCAAGTGTTCAAAATGGTTAAAGTAGGTTTTGTGCAAACCCAAGGTACTTTAAAGCAAGCTAACTGCACTATTTCATCTAGACTTCCCTGTGCAGATAAGGCCTATGATCTCTTCCCAAAACTTCTGAAAGCCAACTGCAACCCATTTGAACTCATCTTGGGCTCTGGCTGATGTTGATGGAGCTATGTGTGGAGAGCTGATAAGATAATTCAGTCTCCTGTCTCCCTGCTTTACATCTGAAAGCATGTGGTGAAGATTGCTGGTAAGGCTATAGAGAGCATTTGATTTTCCCAGATGCTTCACAGCAAGAGTAGAAAGGGGTAGAGGTATATCATATCTATTCAGCACCAGTGCCAAAGTAATAAGGCCCCCAAGAGTTCATCGATACATGAAATCACTTGAGACAGGCCTGAAACAGCACTGAGGTAGGAGTCTTGTGAACTTCCACCTGGGTAAAAAAAAAAAAAAAAAGTCCAGTAAGTTTTTAGAGGCTGGGACTAATGTTTGATATGAGCGTTCTGCACAGCTGTAATATTGCTGTGCCCCACAATTACCTGAGATGACAAATGAGTCCGTTGAGGAATATAAAAATCACATTTGTGAGTTGAGATTACATCACTCCACCAACAGAGGAGAAGCTGAGATCTGGATCTGAATATAAAAGCTGTCGTGTCTCTGTTGCTTTCATCACTGGGTTTAGGGAATTGCCACCTTTATAGACTGTATGTTCTGTACAGTGTGTGTGTGTGTGTATGTCACTGAGGAGAAAGTGGAAAGAGTGAACTGCTTTTCCATCTTAATTAATTTTGCTGGTAGGGCTGATATAATCCCCTGGCATTCAGGATCTAAGAAACAGTGAAGATTGAATCAACATCTATAGTAACAGGTAATTTTGCTGCTATAATGAAATCTGACTATTGGAGTAAAGTCTCAAAACAGTACTGAACTATTTATTAAATAATATCTATCCCCTAATGATGAATTCATTTTCAGCTAGTAACAAGTCTTTGTGAAGTGTAATGAAAAATACAGTGCCATGCATCGTAAACTGGCCTCTGTTTTCTTTGACAACGCGCCAGTTCCTCAGCTGCAGCAGTGCTATACTATTCATCTCCATAAAGGGCTCTTTCGAAAGCATTATTAAACAGCAGGAAGGAATGGTGTATGACAGCTTCATTAGTCACTAGGAGCCAAACGTGGCCACTTTCTGCTGGGAATTATTAGCACATTCCAAAACATCTCTGTGTTGATGGCATCCAAAAATTTTTTTTCCAAATTTTTGGAGTGTGACCAAAACTCAGTTTGAAAATCCTGGAATGGCAGTTGTATTATTAAGTCCTCTTTGGGTGAGGTTAGGCTCTATTTGCAAGGAAAACATGGACTTCTCAGGCTTAGGAGTCCAGAAATATTTCATGTAATAGAATCATAGAGTGGTTTGAGTTGGAAGGGACCTTAAAGATCATCTAGTTCCAACTCCCCTGCATGGGCAGGGACACCTCCCACTAGACCAGGTTGCTCAGAGCCCCATCCAACCTGGCCTTGAGTGCTTCCAATGATGGAGCTTCCACAACTTCCCTGAGCAACCTCTTCCAGTGTCTCACCACCCTCACACTAAAAAATTTCCTCCTAATGTCTAACTTAAATCTCCCCTCTTGCAGTTTTGATCCATTCCCGCTCATCCTTTCACTACAAGTCCTTGTAAAAAGTCCCTCCCCAGCTTTTCTGTAGGTCCCCTTCATATACTGGAAGGCTACTATAAGGCCTCCCCAGAGACTTCTCTTCTCCAGGCTGAACAGTCCCAACTCTCTCAGCCTGTCCTCATAGGAGAGGTGCTCCATCCCTCAGATCGTCTTTGTTAGCCTCCTCTGGACTTTCTCCATGAGACCCGTGTCCTTCTTATGCTTGGGGTCCAGAATTGGACACAGTACTCCAGGTGGGGTCTCATGAGAGCCAAGTAGACTATTTGGTTTTAAATACACAGACATAGAAGGTTTTTCTCTGGAAGTGCAGAATATGATCTTGCTGAAACTGCAAATGCCCCAGCACCATCACTGAAGGCAAATCCCTATGTACCAGATACAAAACTTCAAGATTTTTTTCACATTGCTCTGCAGTGTTCATAAAAGGTCCCTCCAGCAGGCAGGGTGCTCTGATCTGTTAAAGATGCTCACTGTCCCATTGACACCAGTAGATGTAAAATTCTGAGCTGACATTGTATTTCAGTCTCTATGTCGCTAGCCTGAGATGAGCTGTCTCTAAAATGAGGCACTTGTGACTCTTGCTCAAGAGCCTAAGCTACAGGATAAACAGGAGTTGCAGAATCAAGCTCTTGCACAAATCTGCTGCATGATTTATTGCTCTTTTGCTGTTTGTAAATGAATTAACTGTCTAAAAAAAGTAAAATGAGCAATGCCTGTGAAAATCCTGTTAGCATGAATGCTTTAGCTAGCTTCTGTTCCAAGAAAACACCACCTAACAGCCAGTTCTTTGGTACTGAGTCTTCACCAAACAGTGAAGTCCTGGGAATTGATGGAATTCATATTAAAAACGCTGTGTACAAAGAAGTATTTTACAATCCAGCTGTTTTTAATTTCCTGTATATTTGTAAAAATAAAATTATCCCTTAATACATAAGTTATTTATGCTTTTCTACTCACATGGAACCTTCTGTGAATATTTTACAGGTAATGCCACTCATAATTAACAGCAAGCCAACAAATGCCTGGTGCTTGAGTGATGACTTAATGTACACTTGCAAGCTTAGCCAAGACCCTGATGTGACTAAGCCAAATGCAGGAGAGCAGATTGTGCAAGAATATGCCTCCACATGCTATTGGAAAACCTGACTGTTGCTGTCTCTATTGGTGCGACCATTCTGCTTGGATTGCTCAGTGGGCTTGAGCTCAAGCAACAGGCTGGCCTTAGAGTCCCTGGAGGCTCCAGCTCTTGCTGAGCTCCCCTTGCAGCCTACACTGGGGCATTGTATTTGCACAAGTGTGCAAGCTTCAGCTTTGGTATCTCCTGTTGCCAGTAACAGCTGAGATCCTTCAATGCAGAGGAGAACACAGGAGGCAATTCTCTTCCAAAGTTTTTGGTTTTTAACATAGAGTATTTGGTGTGAGAGTCAGTTCCATGCTTCCTGGGGGCTCTTCCTCGTTCGTCTTATCGCAATGACAGCCTTGAAGTTAATGTGCGTTGGCCCACAAGCCTTGTAAGGGGTTTACTGGTAACAATAGCCGCAAAGCTGCAACTGAAAAGCTGCGTGCTTAATCTACAGGATTAACACAAACAAGATGTCCTTGAGCAGGATAGGTTTACAGCAGTCTAGCAGGAGTCATTTTATCCAAGAACAGAAAACAAAACCTTTACAGCCAGTGCCTAGAGAGACGGGAGCAGGGCAGACCCCCAGGGTGACTGTCAGCAATGGGCTACTGGCTCTCCCTGCTGCTAATCCAAACGAACTGCTCTCCATTTTTGTAGCATGCATCTCTGTGTGTGTGTGATCCCACAATGAGGAATTGTTTCCAGTTCTCTGCAAGCTGGAGCCACTGTTGCAAGTAGTTTTTAATGCAGTTTGTTTTGGTGCTCTGCGGTGCTGGAGAGCAGATCTTGGGCATGGACCACAAGATACCTCTCCCTACATGCTGACTTCACACCTATCCTTTCTGGCTTCCCTCACTGCATGAAAGCCAATCCCTGTTGAAAGGCAGGATTTGCTGCTGGTGGAAATAATATTCTGCTACTGAGCACCAGACGGTTGGAGAAGAGGGTGATGCCCATTTGTGAATGGCAGCTGGTTAACTCCATCTCCCATTGCAGCTTCCAGTTCCGCTGCAGCAGTAACAACACATTTCTTCCCACACCTCGTATTCATTTATTCATTTATGACTCTGCAGTTCATTTGTTCACTGGACTTCTGTTTGTGAATCTGTTTTCTTTGCCATTGCCCATTTATTCTTGCTGTTGAACCTCTCTGAAAGCCCTCTCTAAACATTATGGAGAGCCAAGGAAGGAGAAAATGTTTGATATTTTTGTACTGTTTCCAAAGCTTCCACTTAGAGTGAGCTCATCTCAAAACTGGTTTAAAAGTATTAGACCCTTTTCTAGTCCTCTCTGAAAAAGATACCATCTCTTGTTGATATTATTAGTTGAATCTTTGCAGACTCTGGAAGTTGTCCTGATTTATACTTTCAACTCTGTCCATGCATCCAAGAGGACTAAAAGGTCTCTATGAAAATTAAAATATTTCTTTCGAGGTTAAAGGGAATCCCTGTCATGCATGGACTAAACAAATCCATGCAAAAAAAAAAAAAAAAAGAATTTCCAAAATACCATATAAAGCATTCATTATGTAGTAATTATTCACCAGCTGGAGGAACTATGCTTATTAGGACAGGCAGTATTTACTGGGATTGCATGGGTTTACAGCATCTTCCCCGGTAGGTGCTTTCTGCAAGAGTATAAAGGGAAAAAGTGTGTGCATAAAATGTAATCCTACCCCAGAAGTTTTAGTGGGCTTATTGTCTATGTGTCACAGCTTTGCAGGTGTGATGGCTAAATTAAGTTTCACAGCACTGCCTTGGGATAGTGCCCAGAGAAAAAATCTAGGCCTGGAGATTTTAATCTAAATCCCTCTGAATAATTTTAAAAGCAGATTGGTGGTACTCTGGAGAATAGTGAAATTAAGCAGGGGATGAAGGGAGGGGAGTGCTGCTATCTAAGCAGAGGGGTAAGGAGGGCATACCAGTAAAGAGGGCCAAGACACAGGAGTCTGAGTTAACAGGTGACTTGGGTGCCGTTAGGGAAAAGATAATTTGCTTTTGTAATGCTAGCAAAAAGGTTGATAATTTCCTAGTGCTGTGTGTAAAGGCAGATGGAACCATGGTGGGTGAAGAAGGCAAGTATGGAAAGGCAGTGGGTTTCCCATGGGTGTTTTACATCTTTTTTTTTTCAGAAACCATTTGTCAAAGAGACCAGTAGAATCCATATGCTCTTTTGAAAATGCATCCAGTCTTCGATGCTGTCAACATAACTTAACTGCTTTGTGTAATGAAATAGTACATTACAAAACAATTGTGACTTCCCTGGTTGTGCATTTATGTTCCCCTTTCATTTACAGCTCTCTGTCCAACATAGCAATTGCTGTCTGCCTCTATCAGCTGAGTCTGAAACAACACTAGTGTAAAACTGTGCTAGTGAGGAATTTGATGACCCCAGAGAGTCATCAGAATATTTCACTGGTAAGACCTCAATAGACATAGGTACAGTTCTCCTTAACTTGAGTAGAAAGACCATATATTTGATCGATCTAAAGAAATAGCAAGAAATAATGTTAGAAATGCTGGTGAAAAAGGATCTCACTTCATTCCAGATAACTAGCAATAAGACTTAGGAGCTAGACTTTTAGAGATAGAAGTACTAATTCTGTGAAGGATTTCTCCCACAGTCTCTGAAAGTACCTGGGTTGAGTTTGGACTCAGGAACATTGCTGGGTTTTTGCCTGATTTTGTCTGTCTCAATTTAATAAATTACCTGCCACACTGACCAAGTAACTAGCCTTCTAACTGAGGTGTCATAAACATTTCTATGCTATCATGTTGCAATAGCACAGAATTTGTAAAATAAGCATGTTGACTCTGAAAAACAGACCAGTTTGAAGACCTGTCATCCCCTTACTTGTTTTAAGAAACAGTCAGCATTCACATGTCTGTGAGCATTTTTTCCATGTTGCAGGTTGACTATGCTGTACATGGTTTGGACACGGTTGCCTCACAGCTAGCCCCAGGCGTTATCACATCTCTGTCTCACAGCTGAAAGTGCTGCTGAGACACTGAAGTAGCTGTGCATGGGGTCAGCCCATGTTCAGCATAACCAACCCTGTGTTTGGGCTCATAAAGCTGGCTGGACTAGATAGTGCCCTGTGGAGTCAACTGAGAGTTTGAGCATCTCTCCAATACCCATATTACATAGATATTTTCCAGTATGTGGAACAGAAAAGCTTCTGCTCTTCTGGATAACATAGTTGATTATTTCTGAATGATTTCTTCTTCATCAGTTGTAAAGTTAACCAAGTATGCAATGACATCTGTTTTGAGAAGGCTTAGGTGGATACTGAGGCCCGTACAGTAGCATTCAGTTAATAGCATAGAAAATGAAGAGTCAAGTGCAGTACATCAAAGATTGCTTCCATTAAGCTTTGCCAGTGCATCACATGATCTTTCTGAGTGGAAAATGATGAGTACATGATTTGAAGTTTGGGCCCAGTATCTACATACAAGAGTAAGCTCTCCAAGGCAGAAGTGACTTCTTAAGCCAGAATGACCTCTTAACAGAGACTTCAGGGCTACTGTGCAAATGGGTACCAGCCATCTGCTCCTCAGCTGGCAAAGGTTGACTGTGCTTCAGGAGCTGAATGTTCCTCCCATGGCGTTAATTTCTTCTCTGGCAAAAAATGCTGATGTACAGTTTGATTTTAAACAATGAGAAGAGTAATGGGAACTACAAAACAAATATGCAGAGGAGCTCCCTTTCCCTCACTTGGCTCAGTTCCTAGCCTCAGACATTGCACTGCAAGAAAATAAGCCATCCTGACAGAGTTCAGGAGATACCTGACACTTTCTTAAAGGCTATCTGAGAGGTAGCTTGTGACTGCACCAAACCAGTGCCACAAAGAGAGCATCTTTCCCTGAAATGGGAACAAGCTGTTCCACTCATAAGAGGTGTCTTTCCTTTTAGCTTTGGAATAGCTGGTGTAAGGTCAATGATTGTAGGGATTGAGTGGTGAGTTCTGCATGATCAGCTCTGTCTGGGGATTTCAGGCAGCCTTGTGCAGCTCCAGGATAGCTGAAGATGGCATGTTTCCCACTGGTCAGAGGAGCTTCCTGCACTCACACACCTTGCCCAACCTAACAAGTCACTAAAATGCACATCGTGTATGTAAGCTCTTCTTAACCCTTTTAAACAAAGATACATACACCCTTGTCTCTATTTTTATGGTTTATATTCTGTATGTTTATTGTATAGCTTAAGTATTTGCTTTAAAGAAAATGTAATTCAATGTCTCCCCAAAGATTTGCTGTTCCCCATAAACATTGCCTAGAAACATCTGCTTCCCTCATATGGATCTCGTAATTTGTGCTTTGGATTTCATCCAGTGCTCTGTGGAAAAGTGATGCCTTCCAGAGACAAACCTGATTATGAGAAACCTCATGGACAATAGTGAGTGCCTTTGTTGTAACTGATTTTGAAGAGAGAGAGAGACAGACAGAGATGGGAGAAGCAGTTTTTATGAAATGTTTTTTGCAGAGACATGCCACATGCTCTTTTAGTCTCTGCAGGCAGATGCAGAGTAGTCTCTGCCTGTCCGAGTCTCTGTCTCTCTGGGTTTTTGACCCTTCAGCTATCTCCAACCACATCTGACAGACAGAGGCATCTCGAAGATAACCATGTTCTTGAAGTCTCACCAAAGTAGATGAGTAGAAAAAAGAAAAGGGATGTTTTCCCTGAATGCCCTGACTTCAGCATTACATCCTCAGGTATCAAAAAAAATCTATGCAGCCAAGAGAACTTGCAAAGAATATGAGAATTAAACAAGTTTCAACCAGTCACAAAATACAAGTCTGCAGGACACCAGACTTTCAGTTCCAGCATTGATGGAAATAATTGGAAACAAAGCACCTACAGGCTCCAGACTTCTTGATTAAGAAAAACCTGTGTTACATCCTGTACTGAGAGCGAGATGTGCAGCTAGCAAGAGATAAGACGGAGGATCTTCCTCTTAATCTCCCTCCACTGCTTTCATGGCTCTGAAAAACAATCCCTTTTGTGGAGCAGCAGTCCAAGAAGGAGGCAGAAGAAGCCCTGCTCCTTCACCTGCCTTCCCTTGCTCCAACCAATGGTACATAGGAAGGATAATGTGTTCATTACTAGCTTACGTGCTTTTGGGGTATTGCATTTTTGATGTTTATCAGGCCTTGTCTTTGTGGTCAAGAATAACAACTTAGGTTAAAATGAAACAGATGAATAAGAGGCAGCAAAATTGGTGAAGGGAGGAACTTTCCAGAAGAGGCAGGAAGACAAGTTCCTTTTAGGTTTTCAGTATATGAGTCCCATGCACCTACCCATTTGTCTTTGCAAGAACAGTCTGAGGAGGAAATTATAGTCATTACATACTGATCTAATAATCAGAGTGTTTGCCCAGGGATGCAGAGTTAGGACATATCCTCAGCCTGAAGTGCCTGCGATTCACAGAATCATAAAATCATAGAATGGTTTGAGTTGGAAGGGACCTCAAAGATCATCTAGTTCCAACCCCTCTGCATGGGCAGGGACACCTCCCACTAGACCAGGTTGCTCAGAGCCCCATCCAACCTGGCCTTGAGTGCTTCCAATGATGGAGCTTCCACAACTTCCCTGAGCAACCTCTTCCAGTGTCTCACCACCCTCACATTAAAAAATTTCCTCCTAATGTCTAACCTAAATCTCCCCTCTTGCAGTTTTGATCCATTACCTCTTGTCCTCTTACTACAAGCCCTTGTAAGAAGTCCCTCCCCAGCTTTTCTGTAGGCCCACTTCAGATACTGGGAGATCCCTCTGGAGCCTTCTCTTCTCCAGTCTGAACAGCCGCAACTCTCTCAGCCTGTCCTTGTAGGAGAGGTGCTCCAGCCCTCAGATCATCTTTGTGGCCCTTCTCTGGACTTTCTCCATGAGCTCCATGTCCTTCTTGTGTTGGGGGCTCCAGAATTGGACACAGTACTCCAGGTGGGGTCTCATGAAAGCAGTTTAGAGGGACAGAATCACCTCCCTGGCCCTGCTGGCCACACTTCTTTTGATGCAGCCCAGGACACAGTTGGCTTTCTGTGCTGCAAGCGCACACTGCCAGCTCATGTTGAGCTTCTCATCCACCATCACTCCCAAGTCCTTCTCCTCTGAACTATTTTTGATCCATTCTCTACCCAGCCTGTATTTGTGCTTGGGATTGCCCTGACTCAGGTGCAGGACCTTGCACTTGGCCTTGTTGAATTTCATGCAGATCTGTCAAGGTCCCTCTGGATTCCTCACCTTCTGCTTCCTGTCCCCAGGACGGCGCTGTGAAGCATGCGGGGCTGAGCGAAAGGATTTTGCAGTACTGTGATTAAAATCTGCATAACAAAACATCAGTTGGGCCAAATTTGCAGTTACTGAAGTATTTTACTGGCTTCAGGTCTGCACTAGCTTTGCTCCATGCTTGTCAGGGAGCTCTGGATAAATAACTAATCTGTGGTCTATTTTATTGACCTCCTAAACATGTCGCAGTTCGTAATAGTACTGCCTATGGGAGCGGGAGCTTCACTTACGTTTCACACAGTGCCAAATCCTTTTACAAACATTAAGAAAGTGTCCAAGATTACCACCATCTCTGCACAGGAAAGGTTTTACTTCTGCTGGGAGAAGTGCTGTGGGTCCATCAGGCTGTATGTTCGCTTGTGACATTCTACACTTCTTGGCGTTTGGTAGCTGCCCACACCCTTCCCTTGTGTTTGTTGTAATCGGTTACATATGTCAGTTTGTTTTTGTACATGTCCTGACCTCAAATAGGAACAGGAAAATCTCTCTATGGGAATAGCTGTGATGAGATACATATCCTTTGTATCAGTGCTCTCCATCCTCCGTTGTTTGATTTGGGTACACATCCCCGTATGTACATTCTGGTCTTGCCAGGCCTCTGGATTTTTCTTCTTGTATTTTGCCCAAACCTACTCACAGGGAGAGGCTTGCCTTCTTGTGCAATATGTTTTGGATGCTCCCACATGCTGCTGTGTCCAAATAGCATTTCATGAATGTATTTACATGAATTGTCCATTTAAAATTGCTCAGATTGAGGCCTTGGTACTTTGCAAACCCGGACCATGGCGAATTTAGCAATCACATCTTGACTGAGTAAAAGCAACAGCTTCATACCTCCATCATCTTAAAACATGTACTTTTATTTTCACCTGATTTCTAATACTCCATCCTCTGGTCTCCTTATGTCTGAGGAAACATCTATCTTCTCTCCTCCCTGCCACCCTCCAAGAGCCCTAATGCAAAAGGGTCTGTTACTCTTAATGCTTAAATACTAAATTAAGTGCTTCTCTCTCACTCCATCTCTTGGTCCCTCCTGATGCCCCAGAGGAGTGTGCCTGGGTGCAGGCCACTACGCAGCCCCCAGCTGGACAGTGTAACCCTGCAAGCACGAGCAGTAACGCCTTGCTTCAGGATCTCCTGGCTCCGACTTTGCTCCATGAGGAATGGAGCTGCCAAGTTGCCGTCAGACAGTGGAGAGAGGTCAGTGTTTATGGGGTCTGAGCATTATTTTATGTCACGGGAAGAAAAACAGAGTAGTTTATGGTCACCAGTCCACTTCTACTGCACAGACACACAAGAAGCATCATTAGTGTTTGAGTCCAGCAAAGATCTGGTTTGTTTACTGTGTAGCTCACCATCTTTTCATTTCTGGGGAATAGGTGTCTGCTGTTTTTAGTCAAACATTCGCCAAATGGTGCACTTAAGAAAGGAAGAAAAAAGAGTGAAACAAAACAGGAATATGAGTACAGCCTACAGCCTGCTGCTTCAAAATACAAGTTGTGCTGAGGTAAAGCACTTCCCGGGACAGCAGCCATCTCTGGGTGGGGTTGTTTTGCAGGAGGGAGTTTAAGTAGGCATGGACACAGATGAAGCAACTGCTGCAGTTTTCCTGAAATCTGAATGATATTTTTAAAATTCACATCCTCCCTCAGAGCTTGGGGTTGCTATCTGTCTCAGTTAAGCAAATATATCACAGCTTAAAATCTAGCACAAAGTTTATGCCCACGTGGCCTGCTAGGTATAACTGAATGTCAGCTACATGCTTACTGATTTTGATGGGTTTTGACCAAGCATCCATCTCTTCAAGAGCCTGATTCTTTCATCCCTGCAATCCAGCCTGAAGTAGTTGATGGGAGGGACTGGGCTCTGGGTTTGCAATCAAATGCTGTGCCAGCTGACAGTGATGTGGCTGGGTTTGGGAAAGCCTAATATGTGCTCCCTCACACCCTTCCCAGCATGCCCCTGCTCGCTCACCAGCCCCATTTATCCTTCATTTGTTTGTTCTATTATTTTTAGTTATTTTTCCCAGAACTGAAGAGGCACCAAGTGAGACGTGGGATATCGCTGCTCCCGGGCTGCCCTCTCTTGGGTAGCAGTGGTGGTGTTGCACCTTCCAAAAGTTAGTCAGCAGACACTTGCCAGAAGTTTCCTTGCCAAGGTCTGGCACAGCAGTGATACTGAGCATCACCTAAGCTTGTCCCAACCCTACCGGGATGCTGCTGGAGCCTGAGCCTTGGTCCTGGTTGAGCATCTAGGAAGGGGACACACTGAGGTGGCTCACTTGTGGGAGCATAGAGAGCATCTGAGTCGCAGGCAGCTGGACTGTTTGAAGCACCACAGCTTTAGTGGCTTGAGCTGCCCAGTAGTTGCTATTTGATCTTTATTGGTGTAACATACCTGCTGCTCTGAGCCCAGGGAAGGCAAAACTTGGGGAATGCAGTCAAGCAATAACACGATGGAGCAGAAATGTATTTACATTTTAGTTGGGCAATCCAATGGTGATCAGGGAGATGGAGAGCCCTGTTTGTTTCTTCTTTTTTTTTTGTAATAAAATCCTATAAGATTCTTCTTTTGCCAGTCTCCACACTTTAGAAAGAGGGAGGGAAAGCCCTCCGGCCCAGTATTAAAAGGTGACTTTTAAAGAATCGCAATTTGTTTGAAAGAGGAAGCAAATGGAACTCGTTTGCTTGCTTTTGTTTTGTGTGTGTGTGGGTTGTTTTCTTTTTTGTAACAGCGTTGCTCAATATCTAATCTTCTGCAGAACACATAACTTCTGTTTCCTGTGTTATGAAATCCTGGAAACAGCCATGAATTTTAAGGAAACCGAGCGCGCCTCTGCAGAAAAGATGCAGCAAAAGAGCTCCCTCTCTTGTCCGTTTTACGTTTTGGCCAGTTTGCATCAGCGTAAGAGGATCAGGCTAAAACCAGAGTGAAAGTGGCATTAAATTACATTGGATTGAGGGTATATCTGGAGTATCCTGCTTTATGTTCAGTTTAATTCAAATGTTTGGAAGAAGATGAGTAGCAAGTATCGGCATTCAACACCCAGCTGAAAAAAAAATCCAACTGTTTTTGATAAAGTACTAAAATACTACTTCTGAAACAAGTCCTTAAAAACACAGTGGGAGATATATCTTTCATTATATCTATAAAATATTCAGCAAAACATGGTTTTGATTATATTTTTCTCATCAGCTTTCATTACCAGTAAAACTGCATTACACAGGGTAAAAATGAGATTGACTGGGCTAAATCTAGTTGTGATGTAAGTCCAGGAAAAAGATATTTTATCAAGAGCTATCAAGCTGCATCTATTTCTAATGGGTACTTGCTGTGCAAACCTAGAAACGAATTGTTTGTGAAGTATCACTGTTTCAAGGTAGCTCTAACAATCTTGCACATATGAAATACAGCTTTCTGGGCACAACTGTAATAAGAGTTGCATGTTCAGTGCTAAAGGCTCCACTTAATTTGTGCCATACCTTGTAAAGCAAGTTACTGCATTTGTGTGTTTGGTTTTCCAATCAGAAGCTTGCATTTAATGGGAAAATGGCTATATTAAAGAGGGCAGCTGATGATACAATGCTACTTCTAAACTGTAAATATTCACTGTGTTTGGAACATGTTTTCTTTTATGAGACACATTCTCACCCTAGATTTAATGTCCGGATTATCTGCATCACCAATTTAATTACTTTAGGTTTTGGTTTTGTTTGGGTTTTTTTTCCTACCGAAAGAAGTAGATAATTTTCTTAGAAACTTGGATCTGAAAGCTTTATTGCAAATCACTCTTACGCCTTAGGAGTAGCCAAGTGGTTTTTGTTGACAATCTATTGGATGTGTCAGAGCAATTGCAGTCCTGCAACATCCTTTTAACTTCTGCCCTGCAAGAAGACAGAAACCAAGCAGCATACAAGCCAGCCTCCAATTTTTCCTTAAGCTCCATGTAGTCCTACTGAAAGATTCTTCCAGCTTTCCCTTGATTTTTCTTCACTCAAAGCCAGACTGATGTTTGTGAAGACATTTAACAGCTATAGCTTGAAATCTGCCAGTCTTATCAAGGGTGGGGATATTGCCTTTGCAGAAAGAGCTGAATGACTGTGAACACCATTAAATGGATCCCTAGTACTCAAGATAAACAATGTTTCTTTAAAACAGTGGGCAGAAAAGTCTTCAAAGACCTAGACAGGGATTAATTAAAGAGAGAAAACAGATCTTCCACCCAGCTTGGTTTTCTTGCTTTTATTAAGGAAGCATTTCACTTAAACAAAAATCTGATGATTCAATGGAAAGCTAATTTAATTGCCTTATTTGAAAAGGCCACTTGAGCAATTTCAGATTTCTTGTTACTTCAATAAGACCAGGCAGAATGGAATTTTTTTTTCTGTATTATGTATTTCCTTCAGACTTTTCATCATCTAATCACACATTTTTAGGATGGTACTTCCACAGAGTTTTACAGTCACATGGTGAGTTCTGTTACCTTGGTTTTAAGTGTCATGCAGGCTCTTCTACTGACAGGACACAGATGAGTACAACCTGGGAAACTGCATATATGTTAAGAGAAAAGTTCTTACTTTAAAAAACACAGAGTATGCAAAAGTAGCAAAAATCTTTCCTAGAAAGGAAAACACTTCAGCCTTGCAATGAAAATGGCAGGAACTTCTTGATATGCTTTTTTCAAAAGTTCTGAAAAACATTTAGTTTGATCTTTTCTAATTAAGGCCTCAAACTTCCTCAGTTTCTTAAATGGGTCATGACATAATGGAGATGTATAGCAGATAAGAAATAAATTGTAGAAAACAGCCTAATAATTTTAATGTGCTTGGTCTTCCAAGAAAGAAGGAAAACTTCAGCTGAACTGAGACTTGTTTCCTTTCCCTTGGTGGTGGCTTGTGCTGCAAGGTGTCCCTGACAGAGGTGGTTAGGGGGGACATGGGCATCCTCACTGCCTCCCCTCTCTATCCCTTGTCTTCCCCTCTGGGTGAGTGTGTGCATACATCTCAGCCAGCCCCAGCAGGCCAAGGCTGCTCCAAGCCCCAATCCCTACCTCCTGGGAAAGGCAAGGGATGGCTGGGAAACTTGGGAATCTCAGTTTTACTTCAAGCGATACAGTATTTATTTTGAAAGTGACACCTTGCACATTGAAGGTGGCCCTGCCAGACCACTGGCTACTGTTTTGTATAGGCTTTAGCCCTCTGGTATCCTGCTGATAAATCAAGTAAAAAATAATAACAAAACTAGAACAGATGCCAGTTTCAAAAAGGAAGAAAAAGAAACTTGTTTAGCTGACCTTCACACAGAAACCCAGAATCTGTCAGGCTTAACTACTCGGTCTTTGTTAGTGCCAGAATAATTTTGGTGGCATTGTACTCTAGGCTCCCAACTCTTTCTTTTCTCATTTAAATCTCCATGAGCTACTGTGTAAATAAATAGAGTACAAGGCTGCACTGTCTCTTTCCAGAGCACTGGGTGATGCTGTGTGTGGGGCCAACATGCCATTTACTGACCACCTCTCTGAGCAGCCACCAGCCCCATCTGACAAAACAGGTCTCCCAGCCTGGCTTTGAACTTAGTATCAACATACAGAAAAAGATGGGAAAGGGGGTCTGTGGAGTGGAGACCCCCAGCTCCTGCCAGGCTTTGCTGCATTTTGCTGAAAACCACAGCTAATGGCACACAAACTTTCCAAAAGCCTTGCACAGGTTTCGAAGTACTGTGATGTTGATTTATATCTTGATGCTCCTTCAGTTTTTCCATACTTCTACAGTGTTAAACAATTTAAGGAGAAATTCAGAAGTAAACAAAAGGCAGGATGCTCCAGTTGAAGCTCTCTGGGGTCACGCTACTCGTAAGTCAGCTCAAAAACAGCTCAGACAATTGTGGCTTGGTTTGCTGTTTTTTTTTGTTTTTTTTTTTTTTTTAAATCTAAAGACAGATACCTCAAAAGTTTGAAAGCTGTAATCCGTATAATAAAACACAGGGTGGGTAAGGCAGATTCAGCAGCATCTGCCAAAAAGACCCACACCATCCAGAATGTACAATAATGGGTGCTATCAGGCAGTGAACTCTCATTTACAGGGCCATATGCTTTACAAGGAATGTTGATAGGTCCTCCTTATCTCTGTTTGTCATCACTCCTATCCTTCATTTCACTGCTTGCAAACGAAAACACTCCAAATTTTTAGCATCCTCTACTAAGCCGCTGCCATTTCTTATGTTTGCCCTTGCTCTGTGGAGCTTTCTGCTCCTAAATCTCTGAGCTCCCTTGTAGTATTTTAAAGATGAGCAATAAGTTAGTTTTATGCTGTGTAGTGGTACCCGGGCAGTTCTGTCTTTATAACTGCCTAGAAAACTCCATTTCTTGCATGCGTTCCCAGTATAAACCTGGTACTAGCCTTGATACATGTCAGCAAAACCCAAAGATGAGAGCACTGCCATTTTGGGGTGTCCTTGCCTGCAGTGTGGTATGTCAAGATATTTACCTGGTGTCCTGGGGTGTAAAAAAAGAAATGGGACCAGCAGGACTTTGTTGTGGCTGGATTTGCTAAATACCAAATCCTCCACCACTTTGTAAGATTTCATTGACAGTGACATCCCTTTTCCAAAGGAAAAAAATCAAGTGTGGTGTGGAAGTCCCATGAGACCTAGAGGGTCCTGTTCCCTGCTGTTTCCCCAGGGCATGTGCAGAACCCCCTTTTGCAGGGACCTCATGGTTCTGGGCTCTTGATGAGCCTCCTCCCATGGGTGCAAATCATGCCCAGGGGAGAACTGGTCAACCAGGCCCCAAAGCACTCAGCACGAGGGGGAGCAGCCAGTGCTGGGGCTGCAAGTTGTCTCTGAGTTCACTAGTCCTTGTTCAGATCCACATGGTGTAAAAAGATATTTTCTACTTCTGGGTTTTCTGCTGAGCAAGTACTAACCAGGGCACCTGGTAGGGGGCATTCCTTATTACATTTCTTCAGGCTTTATCAGTTCCTAGATTAACTGAATTTTCCAAGTGATTTTACACTAAGAGTGACATAGAGCTGGGGACAAGGATCTATGCTGCCATTTGCCATTCTTACATGTGAACAGAAAAGAGCATCCTGGTACTCTCTCCATTCAAGAGGGCCAGACATTTGGCTGGTTTCGTGTTCTCTCCTCTGCCAAAATTTGTGCATGTGGCTTGTTACACAGTGCAGGAGGCTCTGCTTTTTGAGTTTGTAATAGATCAAAGGTGGGGACCGACTGACTATCAGTGCACAGAAATTTGGTAAAAATGCCTCTAGTATGTACAGGGAGAAGGGACCCTCCATGGAGCCAGCCCAGCTCGGATGCAGCAGGGCAATATTGCACAGGAGAAAGAGGACTTGAGGAGTTGCTTCTCAGGAAAAAAGGCTGATCAGAGTAACCGTCCCCTGGAAGGCTTCAGCTGAGAGCAACACCAGGAGATCTACAGGAGATAGAGGAGCAGGCAAAGCTTTGCTGTGACTTTCTCTTCCCCACACTGAGCAGCAGAGCTGGTCTTGCACAGATGGGCAGCATGAAAGTACATGGTGAAGCCACTTAAGAAGCTGGCTTTGCACTGCTTGCCTCAGCCTAAAAGGCAACAGAGAAAATTATTCAGGAGGTGTCTTTAATGCTGGTTTTGTCTGAGGTTTCATTTAGTTCCAAATCAAGAGTATTTTCTTACTCAGCCACTTTTTTTTTGTTCTTCTATTGTGTCATTACCTTGTTCTTGCAGGGCAAGCAGTACAGATGCGCTGGCTGCCAAGCACAGTGGGTGAATTGCAGCTTTCCCGTACTACTGCACAACATCCATATTAATAAAACATGCTTATTTTGTAAAAATAAAGAAAGGGGACAGGTGTTATTGCCTGTAACACTGCCTGGCTTTCAAGTATTTTAGCTCAGATGGTTTTATAAATTCAGGAGAGTAGCACTTTAGGGATGCTTGGCAAACGGGTTGTTGTTCAAGCCTTGTAAGAAAAGATTGATTACTAGATTGGTTGTTTTGACATGTCCAAGAGTCTCATCTCCCATCTGCTTTTAGACATACAGAATGTGTGATTTCTCTTGTTATGTAACAGCTCAGAGGATCTGCTCTTCTGCCCCTCCACTTTCTGAAGCAGCTTTCAGTAACACAGCTCGGATATCAACCGAGCCTACGGTTGTGCTTGAGCCACCTCCTGGGGTTCCTCACTGCAAAACTCTGAGAAGGGGAGGTGTGGGCTGGGGCAGCAGCTGGAGACACAAAAGGGAAACTGTTAATGTGAAAGAGATTGCCTGTAAGAAAATAGTTGCAAAATAATTGGAGAAACTAGGATTCCTTTGCTGGAAAATTATTTTGGTCATCCTCTCTGATGTCCAATCGTGTAAGAAGAACATGGTAAAGAAAGCTGATTCACTTTTTTTATGCCAAACAAAAGTGCCTTTCTTCCTTAATAACATACCAAAGGTATGGTTTTTGTTTGTTTGTGCAAGACAAATGGATCTTTCTGTTGGAGCACAAAACTGTAGTGCTCACAGCTGTGCAAACGGAGGGCATGCTTGCAACTGCCCAACACACACAGCACTGCTCCGTACAGGGGCAGGGGTGGAAAAAAAGGAGGCTTCAAAGTCTTTTTTGAGAATTCTCCTTTGTTCACTGTTAGCTGGAAGCTAAGCAGGGAGTGATGCTAAGCATGTCTCTTCATATGGACAGGGTTTGCACATCTTGCCTTGTAGCACACTGGATTATAGAGTTGTTCAGGTAGAGAAGCTATACTTCATAACAGCAACTGTGCTTTCAGGAAATGTGGGCAAGATCTGGTTCACCCCCCTCAGCTCACCCAGGCAATCAAGGTGCAGGCAGCCACCACTCTGTCGTCTGAGAAGACTGCATGCACTTACGTACTCCAAAGCGCAGCACCCCTACCCTGATGGCCTAAGTGTGGGCAGCTCCCCCATCTAATTATGTACAGGTGCTGGAGGTGATGCCTTGCCTGGTGTGTGTGGCTGAGTCTTGCTTTCCTTCTCTTGCCTCTAGTATTTATTCTCTTAATCAGGTTCCTGGATCGCGCTCAATGATGGACATCAGGTCCCAGGTCATATCTCAACCTTTGCCTTGCACTGACTGCACTCTTCCTCTGTTTCCTCTGGTTTTTGATCATAGCACCTCTCTCAACTCCCACCCACTTTCCCTGTCTCCATGCTTGTCCTTATCTAATTGTCAGCATCCTGGCTGCCATTCCCACCACTGGCCTTTGCTTTGGCTAACACTGCTGTAGGTAGATGTCCAGGCAGCTCAACCAAGGAGCACAGGAGGCTACTGGGAGATGGTGAAACAAAGGGCTGACACATGGCAAAATGCCACTGCAAAAAGATTCCAAGTGGTGAGTGCAATGGCCTGGAACGGCCTCGGCCCCAGGGCTTGGGGATTCCTTTTTCTATGCCATGTTGACTTAACTTTGTAAGAAGCCCATCTTGACCACATCTGAGCATCCATGTGGAGTTTTCTCTTTGTTAACTGTGTTATCAATTAAAGCCTTGCTGTAATCTGAAGAACTTTTCTGATTATCCTTCCTGGCACACTTTTGATTAGAAATGGCTCTTACCCTTTCTAACCTGCTACTTCTCCTGCTGCAGAAGATATCTGAAGCTTTCTCTCCAGTTCAGAGCCTCCTTTTGTCTGTTTTCCCATCCTCGGGTAGGAAAGGAACAGCTTACCTGCATTCCTGCAAAGCTGGCCAATGAGAAACTGCAGGCCTTGGGCTTTGTTGCAGCCTTGTCTGGTATAAAACAACAGAAACAACAAAATCCCAGAAAATGTTTCTTTTTTTTTTTCCATAGTGGAACATTTTAGAAGTCAGGCAGGAAGCTTTTCCCATATGATGGCCTGTAGCAAAGATAAACTAACTCCTGGTGATTTTAGGAGAGCTGCTGGGTTTGGAGAATTAATTTCCATTGTATTACTTAATTCAATTTGTTGGTACTCAGTAAATGTATTTTTGCTTTACTTCTTCTTGCTAATGTTTGTATAGGTTGATAGAGAAATGGGGTCTGGCTTCTGTAGAAAAGAGAAAACTCCCCTGACCTTTGAGAGCTGATGTTCATTCATCTCCTTGCCCTTGGTGCATTTTTCTGTCGAGATCCCCATTCTCAGAGCTCATTACATTCCCCATCTCCTCTCCCCTCCAGGCCCCAGCAAGCATCTCCCACTAGCCCTGCAGTTTGACCTTGGACCTCAGTTGCTCTCCCTATCTGACCCCAGCTGTGGATCCTGGCAAACCTCCAAGCCAGGGAGCTCCGGGACAGAGAGGAAGGAGGACAGAAGTTTTCTTTTCTTGACTCCTGCACTCCCTAAGACACATGGCAGCTGCAATAAGAGGTCATTGCTGGGCATGCGGATTCATGCTTCCTGACAGAATAACCTTTTTAGGAAAACTTACCCAAAATCAAGTACCTCTGATTTCTGTACCAGTTTGTGAGAGTACAGTGATGCAATGTCAGGTTTTGGCACAGGATCCAGAAATCGTAGGAGAGCTGGGAGGGATGGGAGAGATCCAGGGTTTGGGAAACAAGAGACAACAAGTCTAATTGCAGCTGAGACATTCAATTATACTCTAGCCCAAACCATAGCTTTTACCAGTCACCGTACTAGTTTCAAGAATGCATTTTCATTCCTAGCTATAAATCAATCCTACACAATAACTAGCAGTTTCACCCAAAAAGCAACTGGCAAGTGTGGTAGAATACAAACAGCAACTGGAGAAGGGATGATATTAAGATACAATAATGAAATGTGACATGTTTGGGATATCTGGGAACACTGACCTACTGGTCGTTTCTCTCTCTCAGTAATTGCAATTGACAGGCTTCTGCATTTGCAATAATTTAGGAATACTACAGAAAAAACAATCCAAAAGATACTTTGCAGGAAGGTCTTTGGAAAAATTGCCTCCACATACACACTTCATTCTCTGAGAAGTTGAGTAAGCAACTCCATTCCTATTTTTTGTGACAGCAATACATCCCAAAGGTTAAAGGATCTTTGAGATTCATGATGAAAGGGCAGTGACTGGCTGCAGAAAGTGGTATTTTATACTTTTTGGAGCATTTTACTCACTCCACTGGCCTTTGGCAGAGCTTGGTCTGAGAGGCTTACTACTAGAATTAATACAGCTTGTCAGCCCTCAGTTTCTGAAAAATCTCAGCTTTCTTCTTCCAAAGTAAGAGAAGTGCAAATCTCTTAATTGCAAAATGAAGCCTGAGTGAATGGATGGATTTAATTATCTGCAAAGGATGCTCTGAACTTTAGGAATCACAGAATCACAGAATTTTCAGAGTTGGAAGGGACCTCTAGAGATCATCTAGTCCAACTCCCCTGCCAAAGCAGGATCCCCTAGAGCACATTACTGAGGACTGCATCCAGGTGGGTCTTGAATATCTCCAGAGAAGGGGACTCCACAACCTCCCTGGGCAGCCCGTTCCAGTGTTCTGTCATCCTCATAGTAAAGAAGTTTTTCCTCATGTTTACATGGAACTTATATGTTCCAGCTTGTGCCCATTGCCCCTCGTCCTGTCACTGGGAGCTGCTGAAAAGACTCTGGCGTCATCCTCCTTGCATCCACGCTTTAGATGCTTACTAGGCATTAATAAGGTCTCCCCTCAACCTTCTCTTCTCCAGGCTAAAGAGTCCCAGCTCTCTCAGTCTTTCCTTATTAGGAAGATGCTCCAATCCCCCAGTCATATTTGTTACCCTCCACTGGACTCTCTCTAGTAGTTCCCTGTCTCTCTTGAACTTGGGAGCCCAGAATGGGATGCAGTTCTCCAGATGTGTCCTCACCAGGGCAGAGTAGAAGGCGAGAATGACCTCTCTTGACCTACTGGCCACACGCTTCCTTATGCACCCCAGAATTCCATTGGGCCTCTTGGCAACAAAGGCACGTTGCTGGCTCATGGATAATTTACTATTTACCAGGACTCCCAGATCCTTCTCCTCAGAACGGCTTTCCAGCAGGTCCACCCCTAACCTATACTGGTGCAGAGGGTTCTTCCTCCCCAGGTGCAGGACCCTACATTTCCTCTTGTTGAACCTCATTAGGTTCTTCTCTGCCCAGCTCTGCAGCCTGTCCATGTCACACTGGATGGTAGCACAGCCCTCTGGAGTGTCAGCCACCCCTCCCAATCTGGTATCATCAGTGAACTTGCTGAGGATACACTCTGTCCCTTCGTAGAGGTCATTGATGAATATGTTGAACAAGACTGGACCAAGTATTGACCCCTGGGGGACACCACTGGTTACAGACCTCCAACTCGACCCTGCTCCATTAATCACAACCCTCTGAGTTCTGTCACACAACCAGCTCTCAATCCACCTCACTGTCCACTCATCTAGCACACACTTCCTCAGTTTCTTAATGAGGATGTTATGGGAGACAGTGTCAAAAGCCTTGCTGAAGTCAAAGTGGATGACATCTGTTGCTCTCCCCTCATCCAGCCAACCAGTTATGTCATCATAGAAGGCTAGCAGATTGGTCAAGCATGATTTACCCTTGGTAAATCCATATTGACCACTCCCAATAACTTCCTGTTATTCAATGTGTTTAGAGATGACATCCAGAATGAGTGGCTCCATCATCTTTCCAGGGACAGAGGTGAGACTAACTGGCGTGTAGCACCCTGGGTCCTCCTTCTTGCCCTTTTTGAAGACTGAAGTGATATTGGCCTCCTTCTTCTAGCCCTCAGGCACCTCTCCTGTTCTCCATTACCTTTCAAAGATGATGAAGAGTGGCCCAGCAACAACATCTGCCAGCTCTCTCAGCACTCACGGGTGCATCTCATAAGAGTCCATGGACATATGGATGTCCAGTTTGGCCAAGTGGTCTCTAACCTGGTCCTCCTCTACTGAGGGAAAGACCTTCTCTCTCCAGACCTCTCCCCTTGCCTCCTGGGTCTGGGATTCATGAGGGACAGCTTTAGCAGTGAAGATTGAAACAAACAAGGCATTCAGTAACTCAGTCTTGTCTATATCTTCCACCACTAGGGTGCCCACCTCACTCCTCAGCAGGCCTACATTTTCCCTAGTCTTCCTTTTTCTATTGATATACTGGAAAAACCTCTTCTTGTTATCTTTAACTACAGTGGCCAAGTTGAGTTCTGCCTGACCCTTGGCTCTTCTAATTTTCCCCCTGCATAGCTTCACTACATCTCGGTATTCCTCATAAGTTACCAACTCCCTTTTCCAAAGGCCCTAAACATTCCTTTTGTTCCTGTGTCCAGCCAAAGCTCTCTATTTAGTCAGACTGGTCTTTTTCCCTGACAGCTTGTCTTTCAGCTCCTGGGGAAGGCCTTCTCCTGTGCATTTAAGAGTTCCTCCTTGAAGTATGACTAGCCTTCCTGGACTCCTTTGCCTTTCAGGACTGTCTCCCAAGGGACACTGTCAACCATGCGCTGAAACACTCCAAAGTCTGCCCTTCAAAAGTCCAAGGTGGCAGTTCTGCTGGTTCCCCCCCTTGATTCTTCAAGAACTGAATCATTTTGTGATCATTCTGCCCAAGATAACCTCCAGCCTTTACATCCCCCACAAGACCTTCTCTGTTAACAAGCAGCCAGTCCAGCAGGGTACTTTCCCTAGTTGGCTCCCTCACCAGCTGTGTCAGAAAGTTGTCTTCCACACACTCCAGGAACCTCTAGGATTGTTCCCTCTCTGCTGTGTTATATTTCCAGCAGACACCTGGGAAATTGAAGTCCCCCATGACAACAAGGGCTGGCAATTGTGAGACCTCTGCCAGCTGCTTATAGAATATTTCATCAGCCTCTACATCCTGGCTGGGGGGGTCTATAACAAACTCCCACCATGATGTCTGCCTTACTGGCCTTCCCTTTGATTCTTACTCATAAACACTCAACATTGACATTCAAAATGTTAAGTTCTACGCATTCAAATCTATCCCCAATGTCTCACCACTCTTTCTGTAAAGAAATTTTTCCTAATAATTTTTCCTGAACCTCCCCTGTTGCAACTTGACCCCATTTCATCTTGTTCTATCGCTGGTCCCTAGGGAAGAAGCCAACACCCACCTCACTACAACCTCCTTTCAGGTAGTTGTAGAGGGCGATGAGGTCTCCCCTCAGCCTCCAACCAAAGAAACCAAAGTCCTGTCAGTTACACCAGTCTCAGAGCCAGCTTCCTGTTTATCCCCTCATCAATCCCTGCAACTGGTGAGATAGAGGAAAACACCACTTGTGCTACTGATCCTTTAACCAGCTGTCCCAGGACCCTGAAGTCTCTTTTCCTTGCCCTTGGACTTCTGGTAGCTTCCTCTTCACTGCTTACCTGAAATACCAGTAACGGGTAGTAATCAGAGGGCTGAACTAGGGTAGGGAGTTTTCTCCATATATCCTTAATCCTGTACCCAGGGAGGCAGCTGACTTCCCTAAGAAGTGAGTCTGGCCTTCATACAGGGCCTTCCGCTCCCTTTAGAAGTGAGTCACCTATGACAAGGACTCATCTTTTTTTCTTAACCTAGGTGGTTCTGATGCCTTGCTGGCACCTCCAAGTTTGGTGAACCATCATCCTCATCACTATTTAGTTCCCCTTGCAGAGCATCATATCTATTTTGCAAGGTTACCTGGGGAAGTGGAACAGTTACTTGAGGGACACACCTACCATGCCGCTTGCGCCGTGCAGGAACTTTTCGCCATTGCTCCCTACCCTCTGGGCCATCAGGCGGAGAGAGGACGGGAAGTGCTCTGCATCATGATCCCTGCCTGACTGTTGGGCCTGATTCAGTCATGATACCAACGGTCTATCAGCATGTTTACATTAAGAGTGTTACCATGAAACTCTAATTATGTTCTTCCAGATCATTAGTACTAGCTATTTCTTCACTGATTTTGCAAACAACTATTCAGTACCCCAAGATTATGGACAGTTTTATGTCCTGGGGAAAAAGTAACCATTTAGACTTTCCTTGGCCTGTGGGCTTTTTCCTTCCCTTCCTCCACTCTGGTGCTTGGTTCTAGGAAACAACCTTAAAGTGAATATCTGCACTGAATAACTTTTTCTCTGAACACTGATATCAATTAATGAACATATCATCCTCATCAGATAGTAAAATGAAGTTGACACTGTCTCCTGCGTAAAGCTGGGTTTGCCCAAATACCAGTTTGAATGCCGAAAACCACTCTCAGAAGTGCATTTCAAGCTAGCTTTTCTGGGAAACATCACAGGCAGTTTTCCTATGTCACAAAGTAATTTTCAGCACAGCCAGACATCACCAGAATTTTCTTCTCCTGTAGTACCTTAAAATCTCACAACTGCTATTTTTACAGCAGGAAAATCAAACACATTTGCTGTCCTCTCCAGATGGGAACTGACATACACTGCTGTAACATACAACTGCATTTAAAGCAGGAAACTGAGAAGCAATGTGGCATTTCTGGGACTCTGGGCCCACCATGACTCTGTCTCAAGGAGAAATCCAGGTGCACTCCCTGCTTCCATGAGCAAGAAATCCACGTGTATGTACTGGGAGAGAGTCCTAAGAGGTCCCAACCTGGGTACAATTTCCTCAAGTTTTCCTATGAAGTCAGGGATAGATGAAAGAAAGGAAGATGTCTTAATTGGCAGTTTATTGCGCATCTCTTTTCCCCTCTGCTGGAAAAGTTAATACTGCCTGGGAACTCACAAGGAAATTTGACTGTGGGAGTATGGATGCTGCTTGAATGAAGAGCTGCCTTGCTTTGGAATTTCTGGATCAGTGCAAATAGCTGTCAAAAATAAACCGCTCTGTATATGTACGTGCACATGTGTACACAGGCTCTTTTAAATCACAGACTGATTTCAAGCCACATTTTGAAAGAGATTTTGCAAAAGAAAAAAAAGTGGCTATCAATGACACAGCCAAAATTCATGCTCTGAGTAATCACTTCACTAGAAGACTTGATTTATTCTGTTTAGATATAGTTTTATAACTGGATAGAGATCATTCTCAAAGGGTGATCCTTTAAAACTCTTGCAGTCTGTCCAGTAGCTTTGTGGCAAGTACTTTGTCTGGCATGAAACAACTTACTTCTATAAATCAATTGCGATTTGGGAGGGAATAGTATCTTTTAGTGGACTTGGCATTAGTTCATTCTGTCACCAAAATTCTAAGCCCTTTGAAGTTTTACTGATCATTCCGCACAGCTAAGCTCAGTTTTATTGAACAACAGTTAATGATCTCAACTATGCTATATTCTCCCTGACTGTGAAAGATACAGTCCCCTTACCAGGGCCAGTGGTCACTTTTTGCATTGGAAGTTCTGCCTTTAAAGAACATATCAGCATTTCATTTGAAGGTCCTTGTGATAGTTCCTTCATGAAGTGTGTATAATAGAGATATTCTTTCCCTTCAGGGAACATGAGGACAGTAATTTCTGGTAAATGTTTGCTTTTCCAGTGTTCCTGAATAGCAGTGAACCATTTGGGATTTTGCTGCTAGTTTTTTTCTATGCTTTTCCTGGTCTCTTTCATAGCCCTCCCATATAAGCCTCTCTCTGCTTAGAAATTATTATTTTTCTGATTTTCCATTTGACTGCTCTAATTTGCTCCAACATTACTGCCTCTTAGACGCTAGTTTGGGATTATCACAATTATTTTCTTTGTCCCTGTGTCATACCACTTTGACAACACTCCCCTGGCATCACCCTTGCTTACTTATCTGGTTCAGCTTTCTAAGGCACTCTAAATCCACCCCTTCACCATCTATTTACTATTGCTGTGGAATCCTTTCTTTCTTTTGTTCTTTGAGACTTTTATATAGAGGAGCTATGACAAAATCCTTTGAAATATGGGCTCTGTTCTTTAGAAGTAAATTGGGGCAGGGGTAAGAGGGCAGAAGGAGGGGAAATATAAATTAATTTCATCAAGGATAGATTAACAGCAATGACTTTAGCTTTTTCAGTTCTTGTTTGTTTGTCTAAATGTCATTATTTCAAATGGGCCAAAGCTCTCTCTCCAGCAGGAAAATGTTAGAGACATAATTAATTCAAGGCATTTGGCATTTCCTGTCAAAATGGCAGACATTCATCAAGTTGTGAAGATTGCTCAGTTTCATGTCCACTGAGGGTTGATGCTCAGACAATTTTCCTGGCATACCTTTCTGCACAACTTGCACATCTCTTTGTTTTTAATTCTTCCTCCTCAGCCAAACCCACGTCCTCATACTGACCACCAGTCTCTTCAAAACCTCCTGTCAACCCTCTTGTCAAACTCATTGCTACCATCTCTACCTGCCCTTTCCTAGGTCACTGATGATTCCATGAGAGGCAGCTGGAACTTACCCGCCTCCCCGTGCCTCAAGGAGGAGCAGCAGGTTACCAACACCATGTGCTACAGGGATGCTGGGCCACCTCCCTTTATCATGGTCACTACACCTGAGTGGGTCAGGGGGTCTGAAGTCATACCATGACCCTGTTGCTGTTCACTGTTGGGCTGGCAGGACACTGCAGCAAAAGGGATGTAGGAGCAAGGGGATAAATAATGAAAAACAGAGAGAAAAGAGCCTTGGAAAGTTTAAAGGAACAAAGCTAATGGCTACACGGCTGGGTGGAAGCCAACTCCAGACTTTCAGGCACATTAGCAGAAGGATGTTAAACAACACTCACACAGCAAAATAAAGAAACTCTTCCTAGCAGCGGGGCTCTTCTGTGGGGTGCTATGCCCCCCAAAAAAAAACTTCCTGGCAGCTATCTGCCTTGGGCTGTGCATACGTTCCCAGTAACAGGAAAGAGATTGACTACAAATAAAAACAGGATTTTTAAAGACTTGAGTGATTTGGTAGCACTTGGATTCCTCCAGCATTTTGACAGTCTGTTCTGGTTCTTAGCATACTGTGACAGCTCTCACACAGGCACATATTTTTTCCCCCCTCTGTTACAGCAGAAACAGAGTGGATCACTCAGAGAACACATCTATTCACAAATGCTTGTATTTCAGAGATTAGATGTCACTGAAAGAGTGAAATGGTTTTCTGATTTGTCAGAAGTCCAGCAGGTTAGACTTTAACTTAGTGGAAAATTATCAAATTAGATGTGACAGACACACAAGGAGTCCAAAGCATGTCTCTGTCTTGTAACTGCACTGAAACTAGGTGAACAAATCTGGTTGATAATGGCTTTAGAAAAGTAAACGCAGCATCTCAATTTGACAGTTATGTGGTTGAACTGATAGATATGGTGATTATTGTTGGCCCACAGCAGAAAAAATAGAATTACATTGTGTTTAATCAAAGGGACCTAGTCTGGGATAAGCCTGGGATCCTTCCTCTACATGAAAAACAGCCTTTAGAACAAAGGAAGTTCTGCATAATGTTATTTAGTCTGCACAAACCACTAACTGTATGTCAGAGCCCTGATGAAGTCACTGCTTAGAACTCATTAAGAGATAGCGTACAATCGATGAGATATATTCTGCTTTAGTTGGGAGACATGCTTCTGGCAAGTAATCCAGTGGTCAGGTCCAGCATGCACACACAAAAATTACCAGCAAACTAATGTACAACGGATAAGAAACCCTGAAGACTTCTGCTGCCCTAAAAATGTTTCCTTTTAAAAGGTGCTATAAGACCACTCTTTGTGCTGTCGTTCATCTCTAACATGAGTCAGAAGAGTAGATTTTTTAGATTCTTCTGAAAGGGAAAATCTCCAAGGATCAGTTTGATATTAGAGAAAATATGTCATCTGGCCTCCTGTCAAACTGTAATATGCATCTGACACTGACACTAGTCGTCAAGGGAAGAAGTGTATTCTTTGCTTTGGTTAAAAACCCATTTCCTGCAGGAAAGGAGCCTTTGCAGGGTGAAAACCACTGCCAGTAGAAACAGATACCTGAGCCCTAATATATTGTTTGTGGGAAGAAATATTTTAGTTTTGTCATGCAGTTCACCCCCACTCAAATTCATTAAATCACAAAGGTAAGGTGAATCACGTGGCGCCAGGGGCTATAGCCATCAGAGCACAACGGAGGAGTGAGGAGTGGAAGGCTGAGAGTGCCATCCATTGCCTATCACAGAATAAATCAGAGCTGAAACCTTTCTTTTGTGCAGTTTACAGACGTGGGTCTTGAAGACAGAAGATTTGGACCAAAAGACAAGTCATTCCTTTATCTAGTTGTAATTAACTGCAGGTGGTTTCTGCTAACATAATGCAGATTTGAATCTCATTTATCTTTTTTTTTGTTTGTTTTTTAGAAACAGCATAGCTCTCACATTTTTGGGAAAAGTCAGAAGAAAAAAAATTGTTTTATTATTATGGCAGATCATATGTTTCTGTTTCATTTCTTGGCTGGTTTTTCTTTCTTTTAATAATGATAACACTGCCTGCCACTCTGACAGATGAGCTGAACATGACATAGGACAAACTGAAACTCTTGAAGGCCTGGGTAAACGTAGTTAAAACTGAGTCTTGTCTATCAGAACACCTATGAAAATAGATGTTTCTACTCGTGCATACTTGTCTCTCTCCCTGCCAGTAAATCAGTATCACCAAATCCTGTTACTCAGTCTTACTCTGCATTTTGGTAATAGATTTTTGAATGATTTCTTGCTTCTTAGCCACGTCAGCTACAAAACCCTGTAGCCCTGACACATCCCTTTTTCCTCTCTCTCTTTTTTACATTTACAGTGTAAATCAGGAATAAGTCACTGGAGAAGCCAAGGTAGTATAAAGCTGCTGGGGCCAAGCTGGAGCTGTTGCTTCTATTGCAGCTGCCCTGAGAGCAGACACCTAACGCTGTGTTGCCTGAATGCTGCTTGTAACGGTTTTCCTCTCTGGAAACTGAATCCTTCTTAGGGGAGCCCTGAGCTCTGGATATTTGGCCTCCTTCTGGTCCCCTCAGAAAGAGAGAAAGGGGCTCAAAGACCAATGGGGAGATTAAGAAGTGCAATTAATTGAAACAGGATAAGGTCTTTGTGGACTCTGTATGCCTTGGGCTGCAAGAGTTGCATGATGTGGCTCTGCAGTGATGGCTGAGAGGAGCTAGGGGAAAGCTCCAAGAAGGAGCTTGTCCTTCTCTTGGAAGGAAAAAAATGTAAAGTTATTTTGTCCTTGTGCTGGTTTGAGTGGTCTGGAGTGGCCAGTTCTCGCTGGCACAGAGCAAAGAGCGGCAAGAGGTGTTGGAAGCTCTCTGGGTCCTTTTTGTATTGCAAACAGCCACTTGCATGGGTTCATTGCAACAGCAGAAAAGGTGAAATATGAAACTGCTCCCCTACCCTGGTTTTTAAGGAAGTATCAGACTCTGGCAAGTTTGGACACCTGCAGCAATTGACTTCTTTCCAGCACAAGTCCAAAGGCATTTAGCTTCTCAGCAAGTAATTTTCTCCTAGGGAAGAGGCAAAAAAGAAAGTATAAAATGGAGGAAAACTGAGACGAGATAATACAAGGGCAAAATATTTCAAAAGAAAATGCTATGCAGGCTGTGGGTTGGGAGGAAGGAAGAAGAAACAGAACATGAAAGATAAAGTGTATGTTTGAGGTAGCTACAGCTGTCATGCTCAGTTTCATTATTGGTTGTTATCTCTGGGAAAAAATGGTGAGTAGGAAGATGTGCTAATGTTTTATGGTTTTTAAGATAGGATGGAAAGTCTCAGAGATGCAGGGTGGGTATGAGGGCTGAGGCAGATCCTATCACCGCTTCGTTCACATCCCCAAAAGCCAGCAATAAGATGAAGAGAATTCAACATACCAGAATAAATTCCTGTCTCAGATACTTGGGATAAACTCCAGGACAGCTGTTCTAATATAATCAGGGTCAGATTTTGGCCAGAGCACTAGGAGACTGCTGTAATACCCTTGATGGGCAGTGGGTCAGTTCGTTTAATACCACACCAAGATTCCTCCTTGCTTAACATGAGTACAGACCCTGCTGTGACTTTGGTGTATAAGTTTGGTTTCCAATTATTTTGTTTCCCTTTTAAGTGCTTGTGCTAATTTTGAGAATTATGACCTGCTTTCATGCTTATATCTTACATTTTTTATTAATTTAAAATCAGTTTCCGAAGTATTTCAGTAAAAGCTTTTCTGATTATTTTAATTTCTTTTGTCTAGTTCAAGAATCTACATCCTTAAATCATTTAACTTCTCAAAAAATGCATTAAAAAACACTAACTGAAAACATTGTTTGTTTCAAGTCAATTTCATTTCAAACAGCTGAACTTTCAGCAGTGGCTGTGAGGTGATGCCATTCAGTGTTTCTTTGGTTTAAAGCTGAAGCCAAGAAACTGCTTGTCTGACACATCAACATGGAAAACAATAAGGGGTATAAGGAAGCAGATGGTCTAGTCTTCAAGGAATATTGTATTATGTGGCATGGATAGGAATAATATATATGGATGCATACATGCAAAAAAGCATTAGAATTGCTTAATGCCTTTGTAGCTCACAGTGACAACAAGTGAGATGTATAAAGTCCATAGAATGTGTTAGATAATAAAAACTTTTAAAAAAATTAATGAAAAGAGGGTAAATTCGATAAATACTGCAAGACATTGTTTTAACTCCCAGTATTTGCAGAAAAAACTTCAAGCTTTTTGAAGACTATAGTTATACATTTACAGTGGACTTTATTTCTTATTAAGTAGATGTTGTTCAGTCTTCCCAACTGCAGTAATTCACACAAATATGATTTGTGCTTGAAATCTGTAGTATATTAATAGATTTTAAGTGGTTCCAGCAATTCCATTAAAAGAGGATGGAATAAATAAATGAACAGTTTGCCAAAGGTGGAGACACCACAGTTGTGAAACCAGCCAGTGGTTTATGTCAAACACAGTCATTTAAAAAGCGTAGTGGTAAATTAAAATAAAAGTGGCTTGAAGATTAGGTATTCTGCAAAGTGTTGCTCTAAAAGAAGACGGGGTATGAGCAGCAACATCTGGATGAAATAAAGCCCCATCTGAGAACTACAGTAAAACAGCATTGCTTATTTGAACGACTTCTGTGTTAGAAAGTAGATCCTAATACTAAGAGCAAGAGTCTGTGGGAGTTTCCAGAATAGGAACAAAAGGTTGACAACTGATAGAGAATTTTCAGCAGCTTTATTGTCCGTGTTTAAATTAGATGCTTTTTAGCATTTGCTTATCAGATGCCCCTTGCCTGCCAACCCTGTCTGCTTTGTGCATCTTTGGGGTGTAAAGTCAAGAGAAGGAGACATAAAGCCAGCTGAAAAGAGAGCAAGGGTGGCACAAGACCTAATTGCAAATGTATTGTGAGATAATTCCTTCTCTGGAACTCCTCTGCCTTCACCTGAGGCCACATAGGGACTGAATGTATGTGTGTACTTTGGCTTATGAGAAAACATTTGTAACAGCCAAGCCTAGGTTCTCTTTTTGTTCAGTGTTTTACTACTCTCCTGGTTTTAGTCACTATGGAGATGCCACATATATAGATATTTTTACTGTCATAAGAACTGTTGTCTTGCATGTAGTAGTTTTTCTTCTTTTGGCCAACTTCTTCCTCATTAACCTATCAGGGAATTATACACACCAGGATTTATTTAGATGATCTTTTGAATGTGCTTCCTGTTTATAGAGTCGCATAGCCACATGCACCAAACAAAATATGAGGCCAGGAAACAGAGGATACCATGCTAACAGGAAGCACCTTCATGTAAATAATGGTGGTGCTCCACACCGTCCAGTAGCTGCATCTTCCCCCAGGATGCAACCAGCTTTTAAATACTTGTTTGGAAACAGAAGTATTTCTTCTGTTAACAGGATTAAGCAAAATGAGAGATGGCCATTAGTTTGTGTTTAGACCAAAAAAACCCCAAAACACCTCAGTTCTGAATCCGAATATAGAGGTTTTCCTTGGTTTACTGATGCTACTATATATTTGGGAGAGTTCAGGATTGTTTTGCCAGATGAACTGAAATAATTTCACCTTGGTATTATTTACCTTGACCATATGAACGAATCTTCAAATACAGATTGGGGAGAATAATGCAGGTAATAGAACAGGCTCCTGGGAATACGCTGTTGTACTTGCTATGATATCTATTATTCCTAGGTACCTATTAATGGTGTGATGATGTCTGTTGTCATTAGTATGTTTGTGCCATTATTCCAGGACACATACAGACACCAGAACAGAGACATCACGAGCATAAAGTCTTGCCAGATTGCTTCCTGAAAATGAAAGTGTCTGCATTTGCAAAAAAACTTGTCAAATTAAGAAGTGAAGACAAATTAGTTAGTTTTTTAAAAGGAAGTTTTTGGGTTTTTTTTTTTCAGTTTCGCACTGAATGTTGATTTAAAATGAAGCTGAGAGCTTCTGGAAAACCTTTGAAATTTTATGGTGCTGCCCAGTGCTAAAGGATGAAAGCTCAGTTTCTGCATCCCAAATGGACCTTGGTAGTCCCTCAGTAGGTGACGGCTGCCCATGACTGTGTGTGCATAGGGTGCACTGGTCTCACCCACTGACATACAGACAACAAAGATGATCTAGAAGCTCCTTAGTGAACAAAATTAAACACTACAGGTCAAATGGAAATAATTACAAGCAGTGCAGAAGACTATGAGAGTCAACACCAGCTCTCACCCATGAACTGGGATGAAGGTAATCAAATGTCAGGTCAGTTCAGATCACCTTGTGGCTTTGGTGTCCATTTTTCACTGAATATAGGGTAGGGAACTCTAAACATCTGAGGCAGTAGATGAAGTTAACAAATTACTCAGACACACTGATAGATCTTGTGCTGAACACGTTGTACCAGTACAAACAAATAAAATTATTTCAGGAAAAAAAAAGCAAAAAAGCAAAAAAAAAAAAAAAATAAAAAAAATCTCTTTTTGTAGTAAGCACAAATATAGGGATATCCATATAAACAAAATCTCTTAATTTTTGCATTTAAGACTTTTTCTCTGATTTATGTATGGAATCAATTTGGTATCATCTGTCTAATGCAATTAAACAGTTTTCAGGATCAAGCTTCTCAACATCTGAATGAACACAGAAACATTTTTCCTCCACAATACTAACAGTTGGCAAGACTTTCAGGAAAAGCACCTAAAGGAACTAAAAGCCCCCCAGTTTATTCCCTTCTGTTTCTATATAGCACAGTGCTTTGAAATAGTTTATGAACTATATTAAGGTGTTGTTTAATGCTGCTAATCTTTAAAAGCAGCCACAAGCTGAGATGGTTCTGGTACTTAAGTTTAAAATGCAAGTCAGGACTTCATGGCTACATGTCATGACTTACCTGTCTATAATATGTACAAAAGTATCTGCATGAAGAATTAAATTTTTTGTGTATCTAGTGCTTATTGCAGACTCCTGGAGCTGAGGGGACTGAACAGGGCTGAACCTAACATAGATTAACTTTGTATCTTGACATCATGGAATAATGTTCAACCTAAGTTGGTAACCAAAAACATGTGGTGTGTTGTAGGATGGGTCCATTGTACAATAGTGATGAGGAGCATGGATGTCTTTGCCACAGTCCTTTTTTATTTGCAAAGCATGTACAAAAGTCCTGCAGGCACACGTGACTTAAAGTAGCTCAAACTTTGTTAACCAAGCACCTGACCCAAAACCCATGATTTGTCTTGCCAATGCTTTTTTGGCTTTGAGCGACTTCATCCTCCTTCTTGGTGCTTTTCTTTGCATTTCCTGATACTTACTGTCCCATTTTCTTAAAAACCTACGCTCAAACAAAACACGGCTCAGCACATCCCCGCCATGCTGCTCATCCATTCCTGAGCAGATGTAAGACACAAAACCTGCCTCTGCTTGGGGTGGTGATGGATGCCTGCATTCTGAGGTCACTGGACTTTGCTGTCTGTAACACATAGGAAGGCTGCCAATCAAACCAGTCGCAAGTAGTGAGCATACCCACCTTGTAATTCTTCTAGTGCATGTGTCGCACAGTTAAGGATATGTGTGAATTTTCAGAGTATGTTGTTTAGATTGGTATTTTGGGACAGTAATTTTATTTCTTGTGCCTGATACAGAGCTGGGTACTTAAGGCATTTAACTGACAGTGAAAACTTAGCAATGGGGAGCTTGTTGGATTTGTCTGTAATTTGGATATTCTTGGGTGGCTGAGGATTTTCCAGCAATATTGTGATAGGTTTCTCTCTTCCATGAAACATGGGATTAACCCAGTAACAAAACATAATTTCAGTCTGTGCAAGGGGGAAAGCAACTATACTAGCGAGTCTGCATATTCATTAGTATCTCTGTGCTGTGTTTATTTGAAGAAAACCTTCTCTTTCTCATGATTATTTTATGTGTAGAAGACTATGGCGTCTCATGTAAGTCTTCCCCTGGCCAGGAGCCCCAGAAGGAAAAGTTAGTTTGTATAAAATCAAATTGATAACAGAATGTATGCTTTTAGGATAGGAATATGTCCTAAGGAGGTCCTGAGTCAGAGCATTAAATATTCTCTCTTGATCCCAGGGGCTTGGCTTCAATGCATGCTGTGATCTGAAGTCTCCATTGATAGGTGACCGCAGCTGCCTGCAAGGTGTCTCAACTGTGCAGTTTTATGGCCTGCATCTGGTTCACAGCTCATACCTTAAATATACTCCAGGGAGCTGATAGTTTCATTTTTGTTCTTAACATGAAAAAAACAAAATTAAAATTAAAATCTAAAATGCAAACCTTTCTCCCAAGCCATGTGAGGGTCAAGGAAATACCACTTCTGCAAAAAAAAAAAAAAAAAAAAAAAATCAGGAAAACACAAACCAAAAAGCAGCTATCACAAATAAAAATAAAGAGCTATTATAGCACCACTAGCAATCTCCTTTTTAAACTGGCTAGCAAGTGTGGAAAAGTTGAAAATGTTCTTTCAAATTACTTCCAACAGCAAATTATAGGATATTGCATTGTGCAGGATATTCTAGCAGGTGGGTCCTACTGCCTTCTGCTCACATGTGTTTTCCATAATAAGTCAAAGTGGAGAAATACTTTCTATGTTTCTGTTTTTAAAAGTGAAGTTTCCAAAGAAAACTCCGCCATGGATCTGCCGTCACAAGTTGCCTAACAGCAGCGAGGGGGACATACAGAGTCCAGAGCAGAAATGCTGATGGTGTCCATGAGAACAGGGCTCCCTTCTTCCCACTAGGCCCTCCATGAAATGCATGAAGAGCTGGAGCTTGGGGGCTTTGCCCACCAGTTCCTGTTTGCAAGGAGACTATATGACAGCAGTGATCCCACACCCCCTAAGGCTTCTGCGCAGTGCAAGGGGAGGGGAATTTCCCTGCCACAGAATGAGATGAACCCTGGCTCCTACCTCCTTGCACAGGAGATGCCACGGGAAGGGGAAAAGAAAAATCGAGAGAAGACAGAGGTGTTTCTGCCGAAGCTCCTCTGTCCTCCCCCAAAAGAAGCTGTCACCCCACGCACCCTGCCCTGTCCTCAGCAGCCACGATTTGACCACATCTCTGGCAAAAAATGACAGAACCAGGACTGCTTTGTTGCCACAGGAAAAAGCTGGCTCTCCCTGGAACTAGACCCAGAGGCCAGCCAAGTATAAATGTGTTTGAGCAGAGAACAGCAGCCTCTCCCCCTGCCCACAGGTCGGGAGAAGTTTCTCCGACTGCTCTATTGATGCGGAAGAGCAACAATAATTTCATTACATGGAAAATGAACTCCAGCCCGGTGACTCAAAATACCCAGGCCTTGGTCACAGTATTTGGTGCTGCCAGTGTTTCTGTGTTTTCATGATGCATATGTACGCTGCAGATCAAAGGCTATTTCTAGGTCATTTTACCTATAAGAATATTGAGGTTTCCTGCTAAATCACTGAGAACAGTGAAAATTTGCAGTGTTTTTCTTGAACTTGCACCGTCAGCCCACAGCAAAATTAGAAGGTATGTCAACTTGGGTTGAGTACCTCAAAGAAACCAAATTCTTAAAAACCAAACAGTTAAACAAAAGTCAACTTATAAATCTCTTGAAAAATCCCAGAGACCTTCCAATCTGTCTGCTGACACCTTGTGCCTGTCTCTGACCCTCCTAAATCAAAGCAGTTATCTAAAGTACAAAAGTTGACAGTTTGCATTTAATAAAAGTTGCTTGTCTTGTCAGCCTGCAGAACTCTTGTTCCCACTGGCCATTTCCTTGATGATGTGTTACAGCAATGCAATGGCCAGCAGCACTTACAGAAATAGATGCAAAAAGTGGCTGGATTAATTTTAAATATGTTCATTATTGAATACAAAACATAAGTTGTATGAAAAAAAGAAGGGAGGGCTGTAAGGAGACACTGTGTGTTTCAACTTGCAGAAGTTCTGTTTTAGGGGAGCAAGTACTGTTCCTGATAACATGCCATGATACAACCAAAAAAAGAACCACATTTTGCTAATAGGCATTTTCAAGGGGGTTATATGTAAAAATAATTCTGAAAGAGTTTCAAATTTTGGGGTGCAATTCTGCTCGTCAGTAAAGTTAAAGGTCTATTTCACTTGCAAGCAACAGAAAAAACCCCTTTATGTAAATACGTGCTGCTTTTGCATCTCTGAAGCTTTACAGACTTAGGCTTCAGTACTGTGTACTTCCACTTGAGGCTTTTCTTTACCCATATGCTTTAAGTGAAGTGTTTACCTACATTTATAGAATGTAAATTGGCAACAGGTTGTAATTTTGAGAAATACACATTTGCTTGTATGTCATGTTCAGTATCATCTTTGTAAGGTAATGTTAGTATTTAGTGCTGAGTACCCCTCTGACTGTCACAAAACAGCCTCCTCTTATGTTTTAAGGGTATTGAAATTAATTGGTGTGGTACTTAGTTTTCGTGTTGTTTAGAAGAAAGTTCTCTTCTGATATACTGTAGAATACACATCAGATGGAGGCAATCATAGTTAATGCTAAACAATATTAATTTGTTTACAAGCATTTGCTCTTCCCTAGACTGGAAGGGAGCTGTGGAGGATTCCTGGTGACCGCGGGTGACTGCATCATCTGAAATTTTTAGGCTGCTTCAGGGCTGTAGTCCCTTATCAACAGGTTTGAGAGGAAAGCCAAGTGTGTTGGGATGAGTCTAGGTACCAAGCAAGATCATCAAGATCATAGAGAGCATCAGGCTGCTGGTAGCAGCCTAAGGTGACCAGTAGGTCCTGCTGCCTATTTTTCTTATGCTGAGCTGTTGCATCTTCTTCAGGGAAGGGAAGAGGTAAAAGGGAAGTGAGTGAGTGTGTCCAGGCCCAGCAATAAGGACGGATAGGTAGGAGAGTGGAGAAGCAGCAAACGTAGCTGAAACCTCTCAGCCTCCCCTTACCTGGAGACTCAGACAGACACCTTTCTGGAAGGCTGTGGTAGGGTGTGGGGGAGTGGGTATGTTAGGAGGGGTGGTAGCATAGCCCATGAAATGTTATCAAGGCAGTACAGATGGAAACACGGCACTGCCAGCCTGCACAGAGAGGTGTTGCGAGCCCAGATGGTGGTTGAGGTCATTTGTGTATGGTCCATGTGTGTAATTCCTGGGTTCATTTTTACCAGCAGTGTTCATTGGTGACTCTGGAAATGCCCACATAAATCTCAGTTGGGGTCAGAAGAACCACTAAGGTGTGCCCACCTCTGCTTCTCAAGACTTAAAGGGTATCTTCTGTCCAGCTCACAGGTACTTTTAGAAAGTTTATTTCTGTCAAATGTAGGTGGTAATAGAACTAATACTCTTTTATTGTCCTCGGCTGTCAAAGTAGCTTTAAATCTATGTATTTGGAACCTCAAACAGGTATTTTTATTTAAAATCAATCCAGTTCTTAAGTCTCTTTGATTAGAAGCAGCATGCTTTAAATACCTATTTTCTTTCTTTTATAGACTACACACTTCAATTAAATATTCCTCAAGAAATGACAAAAAACAAAAACCAATATTTCATATTTTTACCTTACTGTTGTTTCTTTAAAAGGACCTAAGTAAAAAATATGAGTTTTAAAAAATAATTGCTCTTGAAGTGGGGTTCAGGCCTGTAAATTGAGTTCAAGCTCAGATGATTATGCTGGAGGTGCATGGAAAAGCCCTGAAGTAAGCATTTTCAAGAAATTTACAATTTAAAGTTGCATTGAAAAAACTAAATTTGCAGACCATGGCATGAGGTTTGAAGAAATGTGGCTGAGTTTCTGTTGACAGAAGTGGAATTGGGTTTACCTTGTGCTCCATTCCCCAAGGATGCTCATGGGAGGCCCAGCTCACGAATCTCACTGTTGCACAGTGCTGAATCCTGACCTATGTATGGTTATAGAAAGAGTGATTCTTTGGACAGCTTGGGAGCTCATGACCCTTTGTTTTCAGAAGACATTTTTAAATAGCAGCATTTTGGACTCCACACTGACCTGTGCTTTAAAGCAGAAAAGCATTTCTTTAGTTCATTTTTCTCTAAACTCCATTCCAAGTCAGCAATCTCATCTTTTTGGTCCTGGTTAAGGCATCAGGCAATGGGGGTCAGGCTTTTACAGTCAAGCTTAAGCAAACACGTGCACCCACAAGCACCCCCGTTTGTTTTGTTATATAAGGTGAGTGAGGGTCACCCAAAGCTTTAGCAGAGGAAGTTGAGAGCCTTAGTCCTAGGACTGACTGTGTGTTAAATAGATGGAGCACAAGAGAGTTGTGATTTCATTGCTTGAGGTATTAGTAGTTCATTAGTTGTATTTGAGGAGCTGATGAGAGCTTGGGCTTTTGTAATACCTGGTCTGCAATGCAGAGCAGACCAGTGGACCCTTGAACAGTAGCCAAATTTGTGCAGATCCGTGTGAGTGCCCACATAGGTTAGCAAGGGTCAAGCTTTAAATTAATTAGAGAAGCTGTGAGATACTGCATTTCATTTGGGAGTCCTAAAACCTGCACAGCCAGTGATGCTGAGGGAGGCCAGGGGGATGGTGTGAACCCCTTCCTGGCCATACCATGTAGAACCCCACCTCAGAGGAGGGCTGTGATGTGCCTGAGCAGCCTGCAGCCACCCGCTGCCTTCTCTGCTCTGCAGAGGTTTTCTGAGTGTGGCTTCTGGACCGAGTACCTAAACCACACTTCACAGCCCTGAACCAGCCTCCAGAGGGAAAGTGTGGGGGTTTCCTCTGGTAAGAGAAAGCTGTGTTAGCAGTCTGTGTGCCAGGCTGCGGTGTGCAGGGACTGTGTGAAAATGGCCAGTGCCAGCTGGCTCATATGCCCCAGGGACCACCTTTTTTTTTTTTTTTTTTTTTTTTTTTTAAATAATTTATCGTATAAAAAACCGTATTAGCATAGTTTAGAGTAGCCCGGAGCTCCCTGACTCAGGGCTAGTTTGAATAACTTCTGGGAATCCCAGACAGTCCTCAGGGGTCTCTAATGCAGAGAGGCAGCAACCAGCTCCCTTGTATCACCATTTCTATACTGTTTTTTCACTGGGAGATGCAGACAGCCATGCTTAATGAGGCAGTTGCCATTGCTAAAGCTGCTTTGTCAGAAGACCATATTTCTACTTGCAATTCACCCGTGATGGCTGAACAGTCCAGCCACTGGATGCATGTCAGACTGACTTCGGTTTTACCTGTATTTCCATATCAGCCTAATATGTTATTTCAGCATATATGTATGTCTGTGTAAATATATAATACATATAATGTACGTAATATAAACAGTATCTATAACATAATTCTTATTTACACATAATGCTGGTTATTTCCACTGATAATCTTATTCAAGAGTCACTTATAGACTTCACAGTGTGTCATGACACAGAACACTGCTGACAAGGCAGTGGCTTGTCATTGATTTCAGATTCTTCTTTAATAATAGACATTTTTGGTATTGATGGCACTAGACTACAGCATCTGCTAGAACCATACTGTTCAGATTGCTTGCCAGATCACTGATCCCAGTGTTTCTCTTACACCTCTGTATTAAGTTTTTATGCAGTACTCAACTCCAAAGCAACAAGTTTTATTAGGACACTGAGTCTTCTACTCTTTCCACTTCTCTCAGTAACTCCAACTGCAATGCACTTTATTTAATTCACTGTAACTTCTTCTCCATTAATTGACCATTTATAATGCACTGGAACCATAACAATGACCTATGCATTAAAATGAGAGTAATGGAGTATGCCCCCAACACAGAACTAGCCCACCTGGAAAGCCTTGACATTACCACCACCCCACCGGATTAGAGGAGATGTGGTTTATATTAGTGACCTGAAGAAGGTTCATGCCCTCTGGGAGAAGGCTGTTCCCTGGAATGGCAGTGTGATTAATGGTTTATTTACAGCACTGACATCAAGGCTGTCAGGACTCTTCATCAGTCTTTGATGTAAAACACACTAAGAGGCCCTAGGTCATTCTTATCTGCTCAGAGAAGAGAAATCAGAAATGAGGAGCAGTTCAGTGTGGCCACAACTCTGGTATTGATATTTTCCATGGTGGCAACAACACAGGAAAATTACAAGGTCACTTCTACTTCACTGGCCTTACTGGTGAGATGATGTGACCACAGAGAGACTGTGGCTTCTCTTTGTTGGCTTGGGGGAGGGCAGCAAGAGACCACTGGTGACAGGTAATGTGGTGAGAACATACAGATGCCTATATCAAATCCAAAGTACATTGTGAGGGCTGAGTGCTTCAGTTCTGCACAAATCACATACCAGGATGTATTTTTATGTCCTAGGTGAAGTTGAGTTTAGACAGATACTTTTAGTGACTACTACACAACCCCCAGAACTATAATGTATAGACATTTCCAATTCTTAATGTTTAATACTTTAATACCATTTTTAAAAGTCTGCCACTCCTGAAAACTTCCTCTGTTTTTGTGCTGAGTTGACTAAGCACAGTTTGATTTTCCTCAGCTCTGTGTGCTGGTAAATCCCACGCAAGCCATTGCTCTCATGGGCTGGCTGATCAGTGAGATAATGTTGAGGCAGTGTCAGCCCTTTCCCTCAGCCCACTGATGGGAACAGGCTTGCTGACAGCCAGCACATTTGCTCAGGCAGCCGTCTCCTCCTCTGCCCAATCCAACTCCTGTGGTGCAGGAGAGCTTTTGGATCAGGGGCATCACACAGTATTGCGCCTGTGCTGCTTCTGTTCCGTGTTGCCTCCGCAGAGGACTTAAAAATTACTAAGGTGCCTGAGAAGTTCTCCTGGGCCTGGTTTAAATAATAACCGGATGAAAACCAGTTACTGAATTTGAGCCAGATAAGATTGAAAATAATGCTGAGGGGGAGAGAAAGCTATGCTGGAGAGCCTCAACTTCCCCAGAATTTCCCACTGTTAAGAGGTCTGGCACTTGCACTACCAGCATGTTCCAACTTCCTTGGCTTGGTGTGGGTTCCTCACTACTTCCTGGTGCCTGAGCAGCACAATGCGTGAGATAGCTCTGCTGTGTACGATAGCCTGGCAGGCTGTGCTCTTTCTTACTGGGCTAAGATCTACAGATAGCAATCTATGACTTGCAGTAATATGCATAGAGTATATGCCTTTGAACGAAACTGTTGATCTTAACAAGGCTCTGGTTTGCTCAAAACCCTGTTAAGAGGCTTGCTTGACAGAGGTGGCTTCCCAGAGAATGTTTTGCTGGGTCTCTTTTCCTCCTTATCTTCTTATAGGGTACTGTATGGCAATTAGTGTATGCAGTGAGGACCACCCAAAGCAGATTATTTCCATTAGAGCTAGAGAGTCTTTAAATACAAGAGCACAGCACGTGCGTGCAAGAGGACCCAGGGATTTCTTGACAACAGGTGTTACTTAGGGGAAGCAAAAAGCCCCAGGATGCAACAAACCACTCAAATAAAGCAATCAAGAAAAAAATACAGAAGCAAATTAGAGTTTGGACACAATGAAAACAGAGCTTAACAAAACTGCACTTCCCGTTCCTAACTTTAATCCTCTAAAAGTCCTTTAGACATTGCAGTAGAAGGCCTCTAGCCTGCATATGAAGATCTGAACTACCATTAGGCAAATGGTTGTAATTAGCAGACTCGTTGATTTTAATTTGTTCAAAGGCAAATTGCAAACGCTTCACATATTCATTATTTGACATTTCTTCAAAGTTTCTGAGGGGAATAATTCTTAGCTGTGGAACATTTGCAAATATTTCATTCTCAACATTTGACATTTCTGCTGTTGGCAACTTAAGTAGATTTTTCCCTCCTTGTCAGATGCCCCTTAATTAGTCAAAAAGCTTGTATGGCATAGATTATATATGAGTGTAAAACCTTAGATGGTCTGCTCTGCTGAAGGAGGTAAAGTGAACACTACTTCAACATTTCCATTAAAATACTGCTAAGGAGTATTATATGTACACACATGTACATATAAGAGTGCCAAAATGAAACCTTTTTGATGCAAACATTTCACACACACACAAAAAAAAGGGGAAAATTTTGCAGGAAGATGCAACATGACTTTCCAGCTTTACCCTAAAAGCTGTAGTATTTCCATTTGATCAGCTCTGTGCACAGAACCCAAACTAGAAAGAGTGGAAAATACAGGATAAAAAAAAAAATACACAGGAACCAAGCCTTTGTTGATGAATTTCCCTGTTTCTCTTTATCCCCATTTCATGGAAGATTCGAGGTAACTGAAGTTTATGTGGCTGGTGAGTCACAACCAAAAATCACTATACTCAATACACAGTATATATTTTTTTGTATTTTCCAGCACCCAGAGAAAGTTGCATCATTTTCTCATTCTAAAACTTTCCCATACCACTCCCTTTGTAAAATCTGTTAAAGGGCTTTTAGCCATTTTGTGGTCAAGGCTCTGTCCCCCTCACAGTGTGCTAGTCCAAAATATGCTTCAGTAAACTCAGAACACAGTAGGGCTACCCTCAGAAACCCCACTCCCTTTCTTCCCTCACTCTCCCATATCCATACAGGAACTCAAAAGCCTAAATTATTAAATGCTGCAGGGTTTGTTGTTGGTAATGAGCCACTACAGTGTAGAAATCAGCAAGGAAAACCTGGAGTTTCTGGCACCTATCTTGGGAAACACCCAGACTTTCAGCCTAGTCCTCTCCCACACTCTTGTCTCACTGGTGCCACCTGAGGCTTAACCCTGACCACACACATCTCTTGGTTCCTTCCACACCAGCTAGTGAGGTCCCCCTCCTCCTCTGCTGTCCTCCTACCCACCAAGGGGTAAGTCTTCAGCCTGAGCTGCTCAGGGACTGTCTTCTGCAGGGCTTCTGCAGTGCTGTGGGTGAGAAGCTAGAGAGGGTTGGAGAGCACTGAGATTTCAGCAGCCCAGCTGGCAGCAGGTGAGCTCTATTCTTTGGCTGCAGAAACAGGGTATCTAGAGTTGTTCTGGGCTGCTGATCAGGCTAAGGAGCTCTGTTTTTATCAGACTCCCTCCTGCCTTCAGCATCCCAATGAAAAGTAGAGATTGTCTTCTTAAAGGAAGAGCACAGGGCTCCTCCCAGAGAGAAGCAGATGATGTACTTACAGGTTTTAGATGAACAGAAACCCAAGGGTTAAAATGCCACAAGCTCAGTTTTAGGTGCAACTCAATAAATCATTAGCAGCTGAATCAGATCTGCTTCCCAGATCCCCTCCTTGAGGGAAATGCAACACTGCCAGCTCCCTGCCTTACTGGCTTGTTGGTCCTGCTGACAGCCCTGGAGCCAGCTTCCCACCCACCCTGCCTCCAGGAGGAGGTGCAGAAGCTGTGTCCAGCAGTCAGTGCAAAGCAGGAACAGGGGGCTGTAGGCCCTTTGACCCATTGGCATAGGTTAATGGGATGGGCCACAGCTTGTTTCTAAAACCTAATTTCAGCAACAGAAGTCGCTGCTAGAGCAAGCCACTTTGTGTGCCCTCTTCCTTAAGCAGCATGCCAAATTTCTATTCTGTCTGCTGTATCCAGAGGCTAATACTGCTTCTGGAGTCTGACATAATCTGCCTTGCATCGGATAGAGTTCTTGCTGTGGGATATATTGCAGGGTCTGACAGTCCTTACATTGCATGTAACAGTTCTTCAGGTGCCAATTTTTTCCAGTTTAACATGTTGCATATGTGCTTGCAGTCTTTTCAGAGCTGTTTTGAAAAACAGCTACAGTCAACTTCTTTTCAAAGCTGGCTGGTTAACTAATTTGTCCTTGTTTGAGGGTGAATGTTTTTCATAGCTAGCCCTGGGAATGGCTCATCATTTTTTCAGTGCTCCATCTATGAGGCATTTCATTAATAGCTATTGAAAATCTACTGCCAGATTAGTTTGTTGGTTTGATATGTTCTTTAAAAGTTTCTGTATCCATCTGGAAAGTGTACCACGGTGAATAGCCAAGCTTTGAAAAATGCTCTGATTCATTTTTGCAAGGAGGTATTGCAACTTTTTAATTCTGTAGGCATTTCAGTTATCAAATGCCTGTGGGTTTGGATGAGGTGTCTGAAACATAGCAAAACTAAAACCTAATGGATATATAACACTGACTAACTGAAAAACAGAGCAGCCACAATACTCCAGACACAATATCCCCTAAGAGTCACAACAGGCTTCTCTTGAAGAGCGTAAGTGTGGAATGGGTGTAATGCTGCTTCATCAAAGTTAAAAGACAAAACTCCCATGGACTTAACTAGGAACAGGATCAAAGCCAGGCAATAACATCTGATAATGAAGCAAATGGGAACCTTCTTGCACTGGGAGAAACAAGAAATAATGGCATACTGTGTTGCTGTTCATGAAGGTTTGTTTGACAAGAACTGAGTGTGAGGTGTCCAGTCATGTTCCCTGCTCACAGAAAGAAGCCATGTTGACACTGGAGGTTTTACCATACTTTGGAGTTGTTTTGCCTCCTGTTGAAGTAGAAACACAACAGTGTTAGGTATATTAGCATCTCCTTTTACACATCAGACTGCAGCAGAGATTTTCCTCGAGGATAGGATGTACTGTAGTGAGGATACAGGAATGGGGCTCTGGCGTGCAATGATAATGTTTCTCCCCATATGTGTGCTGGGACATTGTTGCCTATTCTAGGGCTTGATTGAGAAGTGTGAGTTAGTTTTCAGCTCCTCGGTGTGGTGTTGGGGGTTGTTGTGTGATGCCTCCATGGGCAAGTTGTGTGCCTCCTGCAATGCTCAGCCATAACAAGTTGCATTACTCAGCACAGAGAGACAGGACCATCGACTGCTAGGCACCATGTGAACAGATAAAATGATGTTTGCTTGTTCTATCTTGGACAAGCTACTTATAATGAGATTGATGGAGGAACTCTCACAACCTGAGCAGGATTTGGAACACAAATGGGGAGCCCGAGTCCATTAAAACACTTCCCAAAAGCCCCTGCTGAGCTGCTGTCCCAACATGGAAGAACCCAAATGCCACAGTGTCCCCATTCCTTCAGGCTCTCCAGGCACTCAGAACTCTAGTGCTTTCCCAGCAGTGCCCAGCTCATGCCTTCAGGTCTTTAACTGGGCTTGGATCCAGGACTAGATTCTCCTCTGCCAAAGTCCCCTGGGCTACCAAGCATGCTGATGCTCACAGTGTTCACCTAACAGCCATGGGCATGACAGACCCTTGTAAAGCAAGAGGCTGCTTCTCTCCTTTAAAGGATGGTAAGAGATGGAGAAGCAAGTGGCCTGCCAATTTCCATTCCTGCTCTCCCTTGAGATAGGACACCTGGATGTCATTCTCTCAGCAGTTAAAAGAACTCAAACCCACTGGTCTCATCAATAAGCGAGACCCCTGCCTGCATCCTCTAAGCTGCTGTACTGAGAAATGTTGCTCCCAGCTCGCTCTGTAGCCTGTACCCACCTCAGCATTCCACGGGGTGGGCACCACAGGGAGCACAGCTCTGATAAGAGTGTGTGCATGGGAGGGACTTTGCAGTGGTGTAGCAGGCATGTCCTGGGCAACATGGGGACACAGCCAGACAGAGAAGGCTAGGTGTCCCACACAAGATCCCTGCTCTGGAGGCACAGGTATAGAAGTCACAGAAACCCAACAGCTGCCTTCAGGATACCGTATTCACAGTCTTTCCTCCTGTATTCCATGCTTTTGCTCTTGTCTATTTGTGTCACAGGATTTAACTTAAAATCCATTTTACTATAGTAAATTCCAATATTACTCAAGGGAACTAGGCTTTACTGGCAATGGATGAAATGTAAAGTACAGCTGAAGGAACAACATCTCAGCATAACATGTTAGCAAGCCCTGAGTCAGCACAGGCGCAACACTGTAATCAAGAACATCGCCTGTTTACTTCAGTGTGATTAATATCAATCATCTGTTCTTCGTTAAATGGTTAGATCCTTGATAATAGGAAATTTCCTGGAGTTATACTTGGAAATCTCATCCATCTCTCAAGAATTTACCTGCTGGCTCTTCACCTTGTGTGGCAACAGCAATGGCTTTGGCACCGGGGTGGCTAGCAATGAGGCAGATCCAGACTGGAGGTGCTGGACACTCAGGAAACCCCAGAGGCAAATCCTAGCTGAAAATTAATTGCTTTTTGATTTAGTTCAGATCCACAGGCCGTGTGTGAGATAAAATTATGCCTGAGATATTAACTGTGTGCCCAGTTATGCTAAACTTTAAAAGGAACCTCTTAGCCTTATGTAGATTAGGCCTAGGTCTTTGACATGGAAACAATTACTACTTGCATGTGGTCTCTTTTTCACTGTCACCCTCACTTGGCCTTGCCTCTTAGCAAACTAATGTATGTCAAAAAGATTAATGGATTAAACATGGCCAGGGATAAGCTTATTACACTAAAGCCCTTTAAAATCAATCCATAGCTTGTAAAGGAAGAGATCACCTGAAATCCAAGCCTCAGGGAAAATCTACAGGGTACCATGACCATCCATACACCATGACTGCTGTTGTACACACAACTGGACTGGCCATGCCAGCTCTGAGTGTCACTCAAGCTACGGCCCAAGCTGGGCACTGGGGCCCAGTGTGAGCTTCTTCCTCCTTCATCATACCCTGCGTAGCTAGTTTTAACATTGGAAAGATTTGCTCTCAGATGAATTTACTGGAGTGTGTTTCCCTTGACTTCCCAGAGGTTTCTTTTGCAATTTGTGGTCTGGGCTCAGACCCCAAGTCAACTGCCCCAGAGGATCTTGCCGGTGTCATCTTCCACCCTGCCTGCCTCATGGAGCCTGACACTTTCCTGCAGCTCCGTCATGTCTCTTTCAGCTTTTTCTCAAGAGGTTTTGAAGATTGTTTCACAAACAGTTGGCCTAGCATGCTGAAAAAAAAATACTCATCTTGTTTATCTACATTCCAAATTATTTACCACAACTGGTCATTTGAAAATACAGTTTACACAGCCTTTGAACAGTTTATTCCACAATTTAAGGTTATCTTTAGAGATTTTTAAACATTCTGTGAACTTTTATGTCTTTTAATAGGTAATTATTTCATGTATAAAAATGTGAATGGAGAGAGGAAAAAGAGAGCAAGACCTTCAAAGCAGGGCCTTTGGAGAAGAGAAGGAAATCACTGCCTTGAGTCCAGAGCTGGCACTACTATTCTGCTCTAAAGTACACACTGTGTTGTAGGAGGATGAGGTTTGCAGTCACTTGAAGTGGCACAAACAGGGGTCAATAGAGATCTGATGCCTTTGAAGCCAACTTTGCATGTGTTCCTGCTGAAGCCAAAGGGATTGCCTGCACAGTAGGCTACTGCTTTGCTGTTTGCAGCTACAGACAGGTAGCTGAGGCTGCACATCTCCCGTTTCATGCCACTTGTTAAACTTGCAGTGGCAGATAAGCCTTATAAAAAGCCTTATAACCTTCTCCACAGTTTGGCAAGTCAGCAGCAGTTAACCTAAGACATCAAGATTTTTGCAAATCAGACTCTTCTTTTGACTTCAAGCCTTTTAGACCTGCCCATATCTAAGAGTGCAAGTATTTAACAAAGAAAGTTTATCTTACATGCAGGAAATAGAATAACTGGACCCAACTGGGGCAGCATGAGCGTATACCGCACAATTCCCAGGGCACCATGCTCAGCCTGCTCCCGAATTCCCTGGTTGTGTTGGAGTTGTCTGACTTTGGCTGACTGCAGAATACAGTCATTGACCTCCTATAGTGTGATGCCTCTATACTGGCAGTAGGTCTTTCAGTACTGGAAAACCAGATGAATGGATTAGCTGCAAATAACATACAGACCAAGAAAAAGTCTTTTTAGGAAAGTCTCTTTGATGTCAAAGGCAAATTAAAAGAGTTCAACAGGCAGGCCAAGCAAAATCAAGTGAGAATCACTGATCCTAGCACAAAATAAAGAGCCTTTGGGAAAGTACCAAGGGTCTTGCACCCTTGAGTGAACCAACAGTTAACTAAAGTGACAAATTATTTTGACCATCTCTGATGTTATGTTTTCGGATGTAGGGATTTTTGCCATGCTTTTCAGAAAAAATATGCCTCTTGAGGGCATGTCAGGTGGTAAAACCCTCACACTGAAAAAAAATGAGTGTCTTTCCAATGTAGAATCTACAAATATTTAAATAAATAATATTATAATTTATATTAAAAAACTGAAAGAACCTTGCTCTTTTGGACAGTGTTTACATTGCACAGATTTGACTGATGAACTAGAATCTGATTGATGGTCCAAAAATGCTCACCATATGTCCCTTCTCTGTATTCCAGGAGACTAGATAAACATACAGAGCTTTCTTGAAAGAAGATTTTGTAACAGCCATGTACAGAGAACACAGTACTTTATGCATAAAAGAGTTTTTTATCTCCATTGATATTCTCATTTTTAGAAGCATGATATCTTTTCATTTAGTTAGGGGCATATAGGACAATTTGTTTGTTCCACTTCAGCCACATTTCCCTGTAGGTTCTTAAGGAAAAACAGGGCTTTCTTCTTGCCTAAGAATGTTTTTCTGTCTTCCTTTTCCCTATTTTTTTTTCAGGATGATTTTCGTGATGTAAATCACATTGACAATTTGAAGTCACTGTAAAAAAACAACAACAAAAGTGTTTTGTTTTACTGCAATAGCAGTGTAAAAGTTTAGACACTGGCAGAAGCACACAGGGACTCTGAAGGGTGTAAGGTCATTTGTTAGGTTTTTTAAATCCATTCTCTCTTCATTTCAAATGACCGCTGGAATGTCATGAGCATTTGGAAATCACTACTTTTGCCTTGAAGGTATGTTGAATCTTTGCTGTGGAGAATGACCATAATGCTTTAAAATCTAACTGACCATCAACATTTCCAGATGTGCAAGGAGGACTTGATTTCTTTCTCAAAGCTCCTTTTCAACACACAGCTAGCCAGCAACACCGTTCAGAACATATGGAAAAGGCACCAAGTGTCTGACCTTCTGCTGGAAGAGACCGTTACTTGAGATTTGTCCAGTGTGTATCTTACATAGAAACTAGTGCTAAGTATACAAAGCAAAAACACATTTTTGGCTTTAGTGAAACAAATTGCAGCCCCCAACACTCCAAAAGAATGCAGGCTACAGAAAAAGGAAGAAAAACATTTAATGCATCCAAAGTAAAAGAAATCCTACATGCTTAAGTCCAAACCCTCCCAAATGTTGTAGTTAAATTAAAACACCAAGGGAATAATTTCCTTTGATAGACACAATATTTCTGTTCAAAACGTGCCATGCAAGCGTCTTTCTGCAAGCTCATGTACTGTAATGCTGAATTTAATAATTTTGAATTATCATTGATTCTTTAACTGAAAACTAAAGGGAATAATAGTATTTATTTTTGAGGTAGAAAGCCCTCATACAAATTAAATTTACATGTGAAGTGGTATGCATTATATGCATTTATTCTGTTACACATTTAATGCAACCACTAATAGCGTATTTCCTCCTTCAAAAGAAGAGTCTTTTGTTCTTTGTCTTTTCCGCCCTCTCTCCTTATAACAAAGCAGTGTACCTTTAAATGAGAAAAATTCACAAAGGAACAAGCAAACAAATATCTAAAGCTTGATTTAGTATTGTAATGCTGTGGCAGTACATGAGGACTCAGGAAATGTCCTATTCCAAATGTATAGCCAATAACAGAGACTTGAGGCACTGTTACAAAACATAAACTATTCACCAATTCTTTGCTGGGCTGTACTCCAGGGAAACTATATTCTGCTTTTCAGAATTCTAGAGCTGACAGAAATGTAAATAGAGTAGATGTCTATATTGGAAGAAGGTTTTGCTTTTCCACATTGAAACTATCTCAGAGAATTTATACATCTAAGAGTGAATAATAATGTATAATAATGTATTTTGCCAAACCCCAGGTATGATAAATGTATCCTCTCAAAAGAGCATTTTGGCAATTTTTGTTGTGAAGCAGTAATAGCAGAATTGGTAATTGTATGAATTACAACTTAAGAACAATACAGGATGCTCAGCTAGTGAAGTTGCTTTAAGGTTTTCCTGCCAAGTACAATCCCTGTATCAGTGCAAGTATTGTTTGATTCTCTAGTGTGTGACATGTCATTTCACTTAATTTTGTGGCATAATTTGGCTCCAGAGCTCAGGAAGTACAAGGTGGTTGCACAGCTCTTTGTGATTATTACTCTTGCTGCCAGTGAAACACTGTGGATCCTGCCATAGGCTCAGTCTTGCAGAGATGTTTGGAACAAATGTATTTCAAACTATAAGAAGCTATTTTTACATTGGAAAAAGGGGTGTAAAAAGAACATTTTATGTTAGTTTAACTGGATCAGTTTATAGGACTAGCCATTTGGCAATAACATAACTTTCTTCTTGCAGATAAATCCTTCACTTGGCATGAGACTCTGTTGAAATATATTCTGTCTTTCTACCATGGATGTTACACATGTATTTTTGCCTCATTTTGACATATTCATCACCTGATGGATGAAAATGTGAAATCATTTAAGCACAATGACTGAAAGATGGCTCGTCCAAAATGCTAACTGCATTTCCATGTTAATGTTTGAACCATTCCAAATTCCTGCACATCTTGTAAAACCCTCTCGGATATTTTCATTCTTCAGCAGATGTACAGAGAAAGCTCATTGCAGAAGCTCTTCCTTTATCTTCAATACATGGACTCAGGCAGGAGCTGATGTCCTCGTTTGTCTTGTCTGAGTTCAGTATGGGGTTTGTCCTTGAAGAAAGGTTCCTTGTATGAGGCATGGCAAACAATTAATAATAGCCGTATCCTGAGGGCACTTGGTGAGGGGTGACACGAGCAAATGCAGCTGTAGCCACAGGGTATGTGAGAGAAGCACTCATGCACGAAAAGCAAAGAGTGGACAAGAAAGTGAGAAATGGGCCAAAGAAAATCCAGGGGTACTTCAGCTGCCAGGACTAGGAAAGCAGGGATGGGTTTGGGATGGCCAAAAGAGAGAGGTAGAAATTTTGGGAGGTTGTATAGTTTGCTGAGTCCGTTCACACCCATAGAGAAGGGGCAGAATAAGGTTTGTTCCAGACAGCCTTTAACTGTACAATTGAAAGTTACAAAATATTTTAGGGAAAGGTGTTGCCCAGGGGTGTCTGTAGATTATTCTTCAGGAGGGTGGCAGGATATAATGCCAGGTCTTCATGCAGATACATCTCATGCTGCAAAAATCTGTCTGAAATTGATTCCTTCATCACACTTTGCTGCTTAGATGACTTCTCTTTACACTTGAAAAATGAAAGGATGTAAAAATAGCAAGATGCCATGGAAATCCTTAAGGACTGCTTACATGTGTTCAACAGAAAATATATGGAACCATTTTGTGTCTGCTGAAGTCATTAGCTTGATGGAGGGAGTGTGCGTAGGGATGAAGGTGTTCAGGTCCTTGGCCACAAGGCCCAGTGTCAGCTAGCAAGCAGCCCTGATCTGCTCCAAACGGCTTTCCAGGGGGTCCTTTCTGTTTAAAAGGGTTATGGCTCTGGCATGAGATCTGTTTGGTATCACTACATGTGGGCATTGACATGTTCCTTGTCAATATTTTTAGGAACTTCGCTACTTGCTAGTCAATTCAACAGCCCAGTGTTGGAAGAAAGCCCATAATGGAAAAAAGCCCCATGGGTTTACACAGAAACAAGCTGATATGTGAATGAGAATATATATCAAGTATTATTATTACCATTATGTGTATGCAGAAAATGATCCAGAGGTACAAGCAAGTTCTGTGTTGTACCGTAGCACAAAACACACTCATGACATCTTGCCTTGATCTGTCTTGGCAGCCAGTTTATGCCCTCAGACTTGCAGGGATGAGAATGAAGCATGGATAGGGGTCCCAGGTAAATGGAATGAAGTTTGGCATCCCAAGTCAGAGTTTTTTTCTTTTTTTCTCCTCTCATTACTCTAGGTTGAATGAGAAGGTGCTGTGGGTCAGGCAAGTGCAGGAAGGAGAAATAAGTCATTGCTATTTCCCCACACTCAGCTTTGATCAGATGTTATAATTTTTTTGGTAAACAAAATCCTTACTAGGTTCAAAACTGATCACTTAGCTGGTTTGATCTGTGTGTTGACATAAAGGCTTCAAAATGCCGTTTATCTTAAATAAGCCTCTGATCTTGTTTTTCTGAATGTACTAAGCCATTTCCTCCAGTTATACCCTAAATCTCCCACAGCCTTTTTCTCCCTGGTCCTGGGGTCAAATGTCTTGGTGGGACAGCTGATGTAGACTTCTGCAAATGGCTTTCAGCCATGCCCCTGCAATGCTAGATAACCACTACCTCTGCCTTGGTGTCCACATCTGGAGATGGAAAGAATGGAAGCTGCCTCCTCCTGTAAAGCATTTTGAGTTCTCGGTCTCTGCAAAAGTATGGCCTTCAAGTTCTGATTTCCACCCAACAAAAGCAGATGTTTAATAAGCTTAATGTTTGCAAAATTCTTCCTATTTTTACATCAGAGAGCAACATTTATTGTAACTGTGCTTGCTTGGATGTTGTCACAGAAGAGTCTCTGCCTTTTAATTCGGTGCTGAGACCATCACAAAGACTACACATTCCTTCTGATTACTTTTTTTGCTTTGTACTCCCTCAATTTTCCATTTTTTGTTTTTGGAGAAGATGAAACAAAGTCAACAAGTGCCTGCTTGAAGGGGATTAGGGACTGTGGATTGCTGGGCTGAAGCCTAAGCAAGCAGGGAGAGAGGAGGACCGTCTGTTGACCTGAGTACAAACCAATTGGTTCCTGTGGGAAACTGCAGTTGTGTTCACTGAAGTGGGTTAGAGAATGGGTTCAGGACACATGTTTCACTAACCAGTTACACCACACCTTTTCCAGCATGGCCCTGATCCCCAACTCACAGAGCTCCTAACGTGAACCCAGAGGGTGTAATTAATTCTATCAGCAGACTTGGACTGTACATTAATATCTCCCCCTGCAAAGGCACAAAGAAGTTCCTGGATATTTTGGTGGCCCTTTTCACTGTGAAGGGTGCTATGATAGCTAATACTAGCAAAGAACTTTCCACTTTGTTAGCTAAAAAAAGCTGATTTTAAGGTTTAATAGTAGTTAATCGATAACATTATAGAGCACAGAGGAGATGCTTAATATTAGGATTATAAATTGATCTTTCTGTAATTCATATCTAGGAATCTAAAAATTGACTTAGAAGCTTAACTTTCATGACCAGTGTTTGAAAATAATGCTCCTGTATTTTCATATAAGCTCATCTCTGGAACATTTCAAAAACACATGCTTTACATCCCCAAAATGTCAATGTGCACTTTCTGTGCAATCAGAAGATACATTATCCATCATGAAAACGGGGTTTTGCAGAGTTGCTTAGAAGAAAAGGCCATTATGTCTCTGCACCATGTGAGGTTTTAATGTGGTTAGTGCTAAGGGTGGTACAAGTCATGCCTCAAACCTGCTATTCAAAAGGGCAGGAAATTCACACGTAACACACAATATCCACTTGGCAAAATGCAAGTTTATGCCATCTTCTTAAACCTTCATGTAGCATGTACTTCACTCCCTGAAGCCAAGGTTTTCAAACTATAAAAGCAGCTTTCTAAATAAAAAGGTCAAAAAGATGGTTTCAAAGCTGAGGCATGCTTTTTTTCAGAGCTCTCTCAGGCATGATGGTCCATCACATAGAAGCAATGCAGATCTATGCAAGTTTGCCTTTCCCCAAAATCAAGAATAACATGGCTTTTCTCCCTACCAAAATACATTAAGCCACCTGTTTTTCTTAAGGGGTTTATTTGTGGAAGCCAGACTTGTTTCAGAAAAAGTCTTCTGGTGTTGCCACATGGGGATCTGAGAGTCCCATGTCAGCACGCATTTCATGTGTGGAGAGTGGCATCTAACTCCTTAATTTGCTATAGAAAAAAATGTCATCAAGGTACTTAGATATTTTTGGGTTCTGCTGCTATTAGGGAAACTAAGGCAGAAAAGCGTGCTAAAAAAGCAGCAGTATCAGCAATGTCCTGTTATTTTTTTCCCCAGTTGTTTTCTGCTGTACTTGTGGCAGCACACTGGGGTGGGAGGAGAGCTTGAAATATTTTGAAAGGATTAGTTAAATTTTAGAAGGCCAATTTTATTGCACAATAAAGGAAATCTTCATTTATCTCCAGGATTTCACTTTTTTTTTTTCTGCTGTCAGCAAGTGCCTTTTGTATTCCTCACTCTCCTAAAGCCCATCATGACTCACTAAAGAATTATATTGCAACAAACTACTTGCCATTGTTCGTATTTGGGGTCAAGTTTGCTAAGACACCTCAGAGTAAATTCACAAAGGACAGCAGTTCTGCTGTGCCCCTCGTTAAGGCATCTCCCCGACTCTGCAGGCACTGGCTGGCTGCTGGGCTGCCCACACAGTGGGTGGGAAAGTTGATGTTTACGTGGAGAGATAGACAGAGGTGAGAACACAGAGCTGGGAGCTGAGCACCAAGTAATGCTGAGCAGTGCTTAAGAGCAGGGCTTAAGCTTTTACCTCTGAGTGATCTGGGTGCTTCTGTTCTCAAAAAATAATTAGTCTCAAGCCCTCCTCAGAAGTTGAGCAACAAAAGATGTTTAATGGCAGGCTGGGCATAAAGTGATTTTGAAGTTGAAGAAGTGCTAAGAAGTTATTTTTGTCCAGAAACTGTCATACTGGTTAAATTACTCAGCATTCATCTTATTTTAAAAGCAGTGGCAGGATGTCTCTGGATCTCATGAGAACATTAAGTGTCTTGAAGTTTGTCAGTAACCAAGGGGATCCAAAAAAATCCCCCACAACATTTAGAGAGAAGAAGAGTTTTCAGTTTGTTTTCCTACAAGAAATGAGGCAAAAAGGATCTCAGTCTGCCAAATCCTATCCCAATAATTCCAAATCCACAGACTAAGTCTTACCACTTTAGCAGAGGAGATGTTTCATAGATATCAGCTCCCACACGCTTTGTGAAAATCAACATATGGACAGAGGAAAAAAAACCCAACATGAATGCTTCTTTTTGTCAAGGAAAACTCAGCTGTTCTCCATTCTGTTTGGCAGCAGACAGCAGTTGCCAAGCGCACAGGTACACCTTGGTCAGCCAGGCAGCAGCATGTGGCTTCATGTGGCCATCCAGATTCACACACTTGTACTCCAGAGAAAGGAGCCTGGGAAGTAGGTGTGGAAAAGTGAGGCAGGACACAATCCTGGTTTCATCCTCTCCACTGCTGTGGTCCTCTACTTGCTTATACAGCTGTCTGCAGACATCTGAATCCACTTGTAATTTCTACTCTGTTTTGTAAATCCCATCACAGAAGTAGAGTTGTGCCAGATGTGGTAACTAATTATAAACTGGTTAATTTTATATCAGTTGTGTCAGTTGCCTATTCAGGAGGTGAAGAGACAACAAAAGGACTGTACTTATGACTAGTCAACACAGCTTCAGAAAAAAACGAAGGCTTGTTAAACACTTCCGATGTCAGAGCTCAAAAGCCAAAGCTTGACTGAGGCAGACAGCTGACACCATGGACTTCTGTGATGTATTAACACCACACGGTGCCCTGATTACAAAGCAGTGCTATAGCATATCTAGCAAGACACTTAACAAGTGACTTAAGACATGCCTAGCTGACAGATCTCAAAATGTGGTCATCAAAAGAGAATTATAGTTAGATAGACTGGGGATTGTTGCGTGGTGCCACAGGGACCGGTGTTAAACACACTGCTATCTAACTGAGTCATTAATGACCTTCAGGAAAATATTGTGTTTCTGCTGATAAAAGTTTTGCAAAGATTAGTGCGTTCAGTCTCATGCATAACTGTGAGTAGAGAAGAATCACCTTCACTGGAGATTTTTTGAGAAGAGGTTAGGCTAGGTCTGTTGTGGATGGCTGGGTAGTCCCCTCTGTGGGGGGATAGAGTAGATGATCTTTTGAGGCCTATTCCAGGGTTACATGTCTACTGGTTTGCAGGCCTGGACCAAAAAGTAGCTATGTTAGACTTACCATTTATGACTTGGATTTTCTCAAAACTTTCCATTGTTTTGATAGCTTTAAGAGTACTAACATCCAGAAGTAAAAAGTCACACGCAAGCCTTATACATCTAGAGGTCATCATTCAAGCTTAGTCTTTGTTGCCATAAAAGGAGGTTGTGAATTCTTCACAGTTGAGGGGTGTTTCTTCTAAATGCTGGTTTCCCTGAAGCTGTTTAATGGAAATTTATCCAAAGAAACAGGGAAGAATAAAAATATTCTTTCCTCTCCTATTTTTAAGCAAACTATTACCAAATCAGATTGTCTTTTCACAGAGATAAGATGTGTACAACCTAGCGTAAGCAATTCTTTCAAACCTGGTAATTCCTCAGTGCATGAACTGTCATTGATCCATGTTTGGAAATTGGGTGGTCTTCCATAAGAAAATAAATGAGCTTTGCACTCCTAGTCTGACCCCAAAGTGTTGTGTTTACCCTGCTGTTGTTTTGTAGTAGGGCAGCGCTGCTGAACAGCACCGTTTATAGATTGTTATGTGCTGCTGTTGCTGGCCACATCCCTTCAGAAAGAGGAGGGCTGGGCACTTCCATTACTTGGATGACCATTGCCAGACTCGTATCTGATGGGATTCTGGCCCCTGTCACAGAGGGTCTCCTTTCATGGCCACCCCTAAATGGAAAGAAGTGTTTTGCCGGTTACTGGGGTTTGCCTATCCAACCCCACTGAAGACCCAGAAAGCCTGTGAAGTGCACTCGGAGTCCAGATATGAACTCTCTCAGTAGGTGGTACAGATTCAGGCAGCTTTTTATGCAAAGCCTTTCCGTTCCCACTTTTTCTGAAAGCAAGGTTTCCAGAAAGCAAAGTAGTAACTACCTGCCAGAAAAGACTTTTTCACAGTGTTGCACCTTGGGCTGCAGACTGGGTTTGCATACAAGCAAGAACCTGCACTCTTCTCTGATCCAAGCAACCCAGGGGAATGAACCCGCAAAGCATAACGAGATGAGCTTCAGTTGTCTCCCTGAGGAGCCAGCATTGCCCCCCACCCTCCCAGCCCCGTGGAAAGCCAGAGAAAGGAGGTAGCTGTAGCTTGGGGACTAGCCTCCTGGCTCAGGGCAGGACATGTGTGTAGGGAGGGTGGGCTTCCACTTTGGGGCCATTGTTGCCTGATGCAAGAGAAGCAATTGAGAACCATTCGACTCTCAGCAAAGTAGCATGTAGGGAAATTAAGCGAGGGCATAGCCTTGCTCATCTATCAGAGGATGACACATGGCTAAGAGGCCATGGCATGTGTGGGAATTGCTTTTCAAGAGCTTTAATTCATTGTTAACACCTTCTCAGAGTAAGTTACACACACACACATATGTGCTTACATAGGTTGCTTCCAGAAAAGAGGAGAAACAAAACCAGCTCTGCAGAGATTTGTGAGGATGGGTGAGCTCAGGTTTTGCAGGAGGGTGAAATGGGGAGAAATGAGTGGCCATTGTCTCGCCTCCAGAGTATGCATTATGGAGTCTCCTAGCTCTGTTCTATACAGCAACCAGATGAAACTACTAGATAGAAATCATGAGTCATCAAACCCTGGTAAAATACATATGTTACACAGCTGTACTCTGAGCCAGACAATTTCTTATCAGCTTCTGTCTCAGGGCTGTGTTAGATGCTCTAGAAGCACAAAGCAGCTGCTTGCTCTCCCTGCCCAAGTGGGTGCATTTCCCCAGGCTGACTTCAGGGAGTAGGTGTCTGGCCAGGTCCAGGCAGGCATGGTAGTGCAACAGTTTGAGAAGTATCTTGGAAGAGCAGGAGCAATGTGTTAACTTCAGTGTTAAAATGGGCAAGTCATTGAACTAGTTCAGAGAATGACTTAAAAACTCTACCGTGTGTTTTTTCAAAACCAGATGTTCAGCAAGGGATGGGCTATTATCGCCTAACAGCAAAGAATTTGCTTGTTTGGTTTTTTTTTTCTTGTTTTGTTTTTGTTTTAAAAGGCATGACATTTATATCGAATGCTTACCCAGAAGAAATATTAGAAGAATGTCATGAAGCTTGTAAAATCAAACACTCAAGAAATATCAGGAGTCAAACTGCAGTGCACCCTTAATTAATTTCCATTGCAAGTATGGTGGTGTTTACTCACATTAACACAAAAGTCTCTCTCCTCCTTGTTCAGAGTGGATGGTTCTTTCTCAAGTAATATCACAACTCCTCATTCAGTACTTAGCATTCTGTCTTCTTTACTGTGTGATAGTTAAGATCTGCTTTGAAGATAAAACTATTCATTTTTTCCTGGCTTTCCGGGCTTGTCATTAGGGTAACTTGGTGTTACACAAACATCACCACAGTTATTTTTTCAGTGCTTCATTGAAATAAATGTGCATTGTGGTGACCTTGTGCAGAGGAAGTTAGCCAAAGAAAGACAAAAGAAAAAAAATTGGAGTTGGGGGGTCTTCTGGGGTTCACTAGGGGTCCACTCTATGAATGGTCATGCAACTCAGCAAACAAGCAGCTCAAAGCAACTTAGATCAAGTATTTAAAAAATGAGGAATATGCAATAGCCCACCAGTGAAGAGTTTAGTTCAGCTGACCTGGTATTATCTAGGAAGAAGTGGATAATAAAGCTGATTTGCTGGGTGATATTCTGCTGCATTGTATGTAAAGCTAATTTTTTCATCTGCAGTCCTCAGCTTCATCTTCCAAAGTTAATTATTTTCTGCAGAATTTGGATTATGCCAACAGTTTATACTGTATCAAAGTCTACTGTATTTCTATGTCTTCTTTTTCCTTTGCACTGATTCTGGTAAGGGATTGCATGGAAAAAATTCTGTGCATTCACATGATTGCAAGACCGTATCCCAATAAACACGCATAAAAGGCACTGCTTTAAGCTTGTAGAGACAGCCACATTTCAGGCATTAGTCGACATTGCCAAACTTAGTCTTCTGAGTACTGGACTTCATGTTCTGGTCTTTATTTGTTTCCGTGTATAACCTCCCAGTTTGCATTTAAAAGAATAGTTCTGCTCCCAAAGGTTTTGCAACACAGCATCGTATTGGCATTTATTTGGCACCTGTGCTGTGCCTGAGGCCTTAGAAACTATTACGCAGATCTCTGGCACTTTAAATAACTTAGTTACTGACCATCAGTAATTGCTGCTGTCCTTAGGGACCTGGATGAGAGCAGAGGGAGAGGCCATCCATCACTGGTTCCTTGTAGTGGAGGGATGCTGAACCTCAGGCAAACAGGGCTCTGTCCTGGCCCTGGGACGGGGAGATGCTCTGGTAAGCAGCGCCTTTGTACGTGGATATTTCTCCTCTTTGCTGTTCCCTGCCACTTCTGCCCATTTGCTGCACTCTTTGCTATCCTGTTGCTGTCTCCCCTCCTGGACCTCCCACCTTTGCAGTCATGGCTTGGGTGTCACAGGTCCTGTGCTCCTGTGCTCCTGCACCCAAATTCCAGTCCCTCTCCCAGAGTAAGAGGGCTTGAGAGTTTTTCCAAGAAAATCTTGCTAGTTCATAGCGGGATTTTTAATGTGGGCTAAAAAATGCTTTTCCCTCAGGCTTTGTTCTCAGAAGTGACTGAAATACTTGAGTCCAAACTTTTCAAAACTGTGTTTGAAGTAGAATTCAAGCTTGGCTTCCCTTGGTCCTGCTGCTGGTGTTCGTTGTTAGTGTCTTAAAGGTGAAAATGGGCAACTGCAATAGGATTGGGAAAGGTTTGGGAAGTGTTAAAAACAGGTCAGGCTCATCATGCAGTCTGTCCTCTATATACACAAAGAACTTAGGGCGTTTATATTGCCCCAAAACAGTGCTTGACAGCATAAAGAATTTTCATGCAATCCAGTATCTGTGAAATCTACCATAAGTGCTTTTATAGGATGATTTAACATCAATAACAATTCCATTTCATGCCAAAAATATTTATACTTTGTGTATTAATCAAGGATAGCTGAGAAAGTATGGTGGGTGGGAGAAGCTAGATCAGTGTTTCCCCTGGGAAAAGAGAAGGGGCCATTTGAGAGAGGTGGACCTTTTGTCTGATCTAGTACAGCAGTTTGAACAAGAGAGACATTTTGATAAAGCAAACCAGGAGAGATGGAAAGCTTCAGCTCCTTCAAAGTGTGGTAACAGCTGAGCAGAGAGGTAATGGAACCAAAAAGCTCCCTGTGACAGAGGCTTGATGAGCAAGGCTTGAATCAGTTGAGTAATGCAGTAGCTCTGCTGATTCACAGCTCAGGACCTAAAATCCTGGAGACTAGAGGCTTGGATTGGACCAGGAACACTGTGTTAAATTGAAAGGAAGGTACCTTCTAATTTGGTGTATTGGCAAGCACCATCATTTTCCCAGAAATATGTGATGAAGTAACCAATACTGTACTGCAGCATACCTAATCTACACCTTCTCTCCTGTCATTTTTATATCTTTCTGTCAACAGGATGTACTTTATGGCTGCTTTTTGTTTACACATAAAAAGGGCAGTTTCTATTCCTTGCGTAATACTGTCTCTATTTTATAGTGCCAGTTGCTTGCAAAAAGATTCAGATAGTAAATAACTGAATAATTTCATACTAGGTAGCAAAAAAAAGTGTGTGAAACATACTTTTTTCCCTTCTGGCTTTAATTTACTTGGTCACAATGTCACAGGGGACTAATTTTGCCATTTTCTGGAGGCACAGTTACATTATTGTTATGTACGTCTGTCTGGTTTTATCAGCTGCATATGGCATCACGTCAAATAATATTGAAGTGACATGACTAGCAGAGTCCAATGGGATGCTCTAGGAGAGCCTCCGAGCAGAGATGTCATCTTTAATGCATCTACAAGGAGTTTTGGAGTGTGCTTTGTTCATCCTCTCCATTCCCTGTAATTAGTGCACTAGAAAGATCCTGCTCCTACATCCTGGGAAACAGTTCGTTTACTCACTGCCCATAATGTGGGCCATGTATCTTGAGCTATAATGTCCAGAGGGTAAAGCAGCCTCTGAAGACATTAGCCTGTTCTTAAAGTAACCACAGAGACATTCTGAACCTTTTTCTTTGGAGTGCCTTTTGCTTTTGCTGTTTATGGGCGATTTCAAATGTTTAAGTCCTGATTTTGCTGCCCATGATTCATAGAAGAGAGTGGCTGGCAGCTCTTTGGGACTGTGTGACCTGTTTGGGGATGCTCTCAAAGGTTCTGTGCACATTTCTCTCCTGAGGGGCTGCAGGAAGAAAGCAGCCCCCCAAAAATACAACAAAGCTCTTCCTTCTGCTCTCATCCTTAAACCATTCCTTCTTCCCCCATCTAAGAAGGGGGGAGTCAGCAGTGAGGCAGCCCTCGTCTCCTTGGCAGTGGGGAGCAGAGCACTGGTCCTTGGCCTGGTGGCACTTAAATCCTGAGTTTTGATGCAAGAACTGCACATCTCTCTGGGTGACCTGAAGCCTGCCACAATTACACTAATGTTTCCACTCTGGTCCCCAAGACCAAAGGCCAGTCGCATGGGCTGGGGCACTTCCACCTCCATGCCAGACAGCACATCTCCCCTAATGCTAATGGAGAAGGCTAAGATTATCCAGAAACCTAGAAGCAGTTCCCAAATGAGCCATGGCCAGAAGCCCATGTTTAAAGATGTAGCAGGCTGCAGGTCAGCTAAGCCTGCCAACAGGCCTCCTAAGCAGGAGGAAAACACTTAGAGCTGTCAAATCACTTAAAGGTATAATCCTGCTCTGTGGGCTGGGCTCCTTTTTATTTTTTATTTCACCTATTTTATTTTCAGGGAATTCATGCTGCAAACAGGAAGTTCCTGTGAAAGATGCTCCTAACCTGATCAGTGATTTTAAATTTTAAAGGATTGAGGCTGCAGCATGACTGAGAAGTGATTGCAGGAGGATTGGGCTGTGCTGCTCTCAGCTCCAATGTGACTCTCTTTTTGCTCCCAAATTTCATCAAGACACTTACACCCGTCTGCAGCTTCACTGCAGCACACCTTAAAACTTTTTTTCAGATTGAGAGCCTCCTTTACTAACACTGAAATTTCTCAAAATGCGGGATTCTACAACCCTTTAGACGTATTGTGGTAAAGGCAGCCTGTACTTGAAGTTAATGACTTCAAGAGATCAATCATGTTACAGTGTTTCTGTTTCTTTGTCTACATTTTATTTACTTCTCCCATTTCAATTGTTTTGGGGAGGGAAGGGGGGATGGCAGGGAGGGGGTGGTGCCAGGGGTGGTGTTGGAATTCTGGCCCTGTGGATTTCTGAGTTCTGTCAACTGCAGTAATACCAAAATATTGCCTTTTGGGTATAGAAATTATAAAGTTTTGTCCAGACAGTCATTGTGTTAGCAACTTTTCCTGTTTCTACATGTCTTAACACAGGAACAGAGGAAACATTTACACTTATTTTTTAATAAGAAAAAATGATGGCTAAACCACATCTTGGCAGGGGAAGTAGATATAGGTGTGTGAGCTAAAATTTCTTTTAGGTCTCTTTATATTGGCTAATTGTCAAGTTGACTTGTTTCCATTTACAGTTGAGTACAGTACTGGAGTTTTATTTTTATGTATATAATTATAAATGTATGTACACGATGTGCACAAATTTTTTTTTTACAAACAGTATGCTGTCACTATAGAACATGAAAATACAGCTACAGCAGACTGTGTGTGGTGGAAGGTGGTTGTTTTGATTTTGTCACACACAGTGTTATATTTTTCTGCTGAACGGTAGAGCAGACTTAACAGCAGGCTACTGCCTCAAGTCCATTGGTATTTATTCTTCCTGATTCATTGTACACTGAGGGAACCACAAAAGAACATCATGATAAGCGTACAGTACATGAGGAAAAATAGCAGCTAAAACTTTTTTTCCTGAAATTGACATTTCCTGAAATCTGCTATGTCTGTTGCAGTATTTAACACTGAGCCATATTTCTAAGGCTCCAAAATTTGGGATGACTTGGGCATCATGTTAAGCTGCAGTGAGTTCAGGAGACTACCTACTAATTTGTAGGAGTTGACTGCCTTGCAGAGAAGGGAACAGGCTGTATTTTGGCCTAGATCGGTTGCACTGGGAGAACCTGCTCTTAGGTGGCTGTCAGTGGGTTGGTGAGTGGTCTGTGCCTCCTGCAGTGAGGAGGTCCCTGGGCAAGCCAGGCTCCTCTAGTCATCCTCCTGCTGCTTTCACAATGCTTGTAACCCTTATGGTACATTTCTGGATCAGAAGTCCTTAACCAGGAAAGGATTTTCTGCAGATGTAGCTGTCCTGCCCGCATGGTACGTGATTGTTGGCATCCACTCACACTGTCGGTATTTTGCACACACAATTATGGATCCTTGTGTGTTGCCAAGCCTCTTAAAATAGGGAATTTGAAGTTTAGAAGACTAAAGCACTTCCTGAAAGGGAAGTTTCCACTGTGTGGACTGCAATATTTGAAATTCAAATTCAGCTCTTGTTCTGGCCAAGGAAATCCTTCAGCCGAAGCACTGCTGCAATACCGTGGAATCAGCTGGAAAATAACCACTGCCATGGAAGTCTCCACTGGTGAAAAGTGCAGCTTTTCTGAACTGTTCAGAAACTGTTCAGAAATAGATTTTGTTGGGAGAAAGAGGATTTTTTGGTTTTATTCCTGTAAGCTCTTAACAAAAGTTGCTGAGTTATATAGGGTATTTCTTTCACCATCTGTTTCAAAGCCCCAGACTTCTTGTGTTTGGGTGTGTGAGGTTTGTCCTTGATTAGGATGGCAGGTCATCACAGCTCATTGCTGTCTGATGCACGAATAACTACAGATTGAAAGAACAACAATGAGACAGCTTTTCTTAGCATCCTGGAAGGATTAGTGTTTATAGTGCACGTGATGAAAATTAAGCATTTTGCATACTTCTTTCTATACCATAAACTACTGCCTGCTTAGTCTGGGGGTAGAGGGAGGGAGTGGCCTGTAAGTCTAACACAGATATTTTAACAACTTTCTCAGCCTGCTTTCTGTAGTGATGGGCTCCCCATGGCCCCTCTAGGCGCCTTGCTGCTGCTGGATATTCAAGAAGCTCCTTGAGGCATCTCCTTTCATCTACAGCAAGCTACAAGGTTATATTCCCCACGGTCAGTTGTTGGATAGGCCACTGCAATCCACATCTGTGATTTCTGGGCTGGACAATAGACACTCGGTCCACTGAGGAATTTTTCTTCCAGACCTAAATTAGGCTGTGACTGGCCCAGACTCTCTCCTTTGGCCTCCAGCAGTTCAGGTTGTCAAGGGAAAATCACCACAGTTCTCTTGCTCATTGCACTGGCCTCTGCAAAACCGTGGGTCTGGCTGGGTTTTTTTGCTTTGACACCTTGTAGTAGGGCAGTCTAGCCTCAAAGTCCATGTTCTTTGTGACTATCCCCAGCAAGAGGGGTCCTTTGATATTCTGCACTGGGGGCCTGAGAAGTGTGAAAGAAGGATAAATTCTTCCTGAGACTTCAGCTAGTGCAAGCATGAGCCATTGAGGTTGCTGCTTCTCTGGGACTGGCTGGGGTGGAAGAATAAAAAAACCAAAAAAGGTCTTTTCTTATCTGCAGAATAATTTGTAAAGGCACACAAGCGCATAAGCTCGATTTGCATGCAGAAGGTTTCAGCAGTTAGCTTTGGAGGTTTTATGATTTCTTGGCTTGATTTTCATCCTTTCATCTATGTACATTGAACTACCAGCCTAATGTGTCCTCTTTTTTCCTTTTGTAAGTAGGAAGAAGCCAAAAAACACATCTATCGAAAAGATGAGAAAGCAAGGGGAGGGTGGAGAAAAGAAAACCACTATTTTCAGTGCAGTCATTTATTTCTGTCCCTGTGGAGGTGTGTGACTCCTAAGTGTAACTGCAATTCATCATGAGAACTCAGCTTGGTTTGGTTTCTGCTAGTCTCTGAATTCAGAGGGCACTGGGGGAAAGACTGGCTAAGTCCAGAGTTGTATCCCTCTCCTGATGTGGCAGCAGACTAGCTCCAGAGCTCTTACGTATTAAATTACAAGTTGCTGTATTCAAGACTAAAGTTCTTTAGTGTGTCTGCATACTAATTGCCATTAAATTGTGAGAAGGAGGAAAGGGAGGGAGGGAATGTGATAATCCCATCTCTATAGAGTATAAAAAAATCATCATGTGGCTAACTGGACAAAGGCCATTGCCATACAATCTGCTGGGGAGCAAGAACTATTCAGGTATTTCTCAGTTTATGAATAATTGCAGTACCCATTCAATTAATACCTCGTCCTATTATCGAGAGCATATGGTATAGCACTACAATAGGATGCTTAATTCATCTTTAATGTGACTTAAGGGGAAGGTTAAAGATCTATTTATGAACATCCTGCTAAGTCACACTGCACTGAAAATTGGATGGTGTGTGGAGGCACAGACACAGATAATCATAGCAATGCTCTGAGTGTTCCTCTGATGTTTCTTAGATTGGGTTACATTGAATTTGGCTTGGCTTGTTGGAAAATTTTTGGCCTCCCTCTAACTGGGTTTCCTGTAACTTCTCTTAAAATTATTTCAGTCTCAAAATCCTCGTTTTAGACTCTTCCCCCAAAAAAAGTATGTACTTTTTTTTCCCTTCTTATGGTATGGTATTACTGTAAAACAGCAAGATGTTAAAAATGTTACCAGAATATGAAACTAGATTTCAAGTATCTTTTCTTTGCAGTGCTTTATATTCATGAGCTATATCTAAAAAAGCAGAGTTCTGGGAACTTTTATTATAAATATTTACTAATTACATAAACTAAAATCTACTAACTACTGACAAACATGTAATGACTCCCACCTACATAAGCAGCAGTGCAAAGAAGATGCTCATCTGGAAAAGAATCCACTTGGACTAGAAAATAACATGCATATAGATGTGTTGTTCATCCAGAAAGCATCCTCTTCTTCCTGTTTTGAAGAGGGTTTCATACTTCCTGCGTGCAATTGAGCTTATTATTCTTATTTTTAGTTGAGACAGAAAATTGCTTTCCCTCAACACTCGGCATGTTAAATGTCTGCGTCGATAAGTCAGAACAGGTGATGATAACATGTTTGATAGGCTTGTACTACTCCACTGGTACAAAATAGAAGTATGTGGTGTGTCTACAGCAGCTCAGACACCTCTGGTTTGGCCAGCATAAGGACAGAGCCGTGTTTTCAGCCTCCTTCAGAAACTGCTGGTTAATCATTAAAAAATGTGGGAGTCTTTCCTGTGTGCCTGTGTGCAAGAATGTGAAATCTCCTCTCATTAGTCCGAGCAGATTTTGTATGATTCAGTTTGTCTGAGCAATTAGATGACACAAGTTGAATTGCCAGTCCAGTAAGTCCTGGAAGACGGAGAAGAGGTATCATCATCCAAGACCAAGATACCAGCATTTGCTCTGGAATAATTTCCAAAATGCTAACCCAATAATTTGGACAAATGTGGCTAGAAGGCCACTTGTGAATACAAACCTCCAAAAGCCAAAGAGTGTGGCATGAGAGCTGGGGCTGTGACTGCCAGCAAGCATCATCCTCTGACAGAGCCATCCCCTCACTCGCAAAACAAACTCAATGGAAGTGTTGCTTGCTCAGGAGACTCCCCTGAAACCCAGACATCTAAATCTAAGTGAAAACACCATTTCAATTTCCTGATCTTCTAGAATAGACTCTAATCTAGTTCCACTCATCCTCAGCAGTTTTTCTTTGTCAATGACATTTCCAGGAATCATGCATAGCTGCTTAGAGAACAACCTCTGTACTTGAATAAGATTGCTGAAATTCAGCACTTAAGCCTCTGAAGGTCGACTATTTCATCCAAATCCATTTATCCCTCATATTTGAGTTCAGAATTTATAGACCCAGTCTTGAAAAGTGGAAAACTTAATTTTTAACGGTTGGGATTTTTTAAATCTACATTTCTTGAAGTCAGTTTCAGGTGTTAGAACTTCGTGCAGGCCGAAACAAAACCTTTCTGAACATCATGTGAACAGCAGCTGAACATCAGTGCATTGAAATAATGGATTTTGGGTTGTTTTGTGTTTTCTTTTTAACTTTCTGCCTTTCTGAGGCTGGGACAGGACAGGAGAATTACTGTGCCAGGCACTGTGGCTCCTATCCCTAGCCCCAGTTAGGCAGGAAGGCCAATGGGATTACAGCCATTGCAGATGGCTGTGTTCCAAGGTGCACATTTCCTGCAAGAAAGCTCAGCTGGGAATGTTGAAAACCAGCTGGGAATTCTGAAAACCAGCTGGAAAGCCAGGTTAATGTTTGCCTTATGCAGTGGGGTCCTACATGAGGCTTCTTCACTGGAGCCTGTGCTGCAAGAAGTCAGGAGTTCAGCAACGTGAGCTGCTGATCCCAGAGGGTTTTCCAAACAGGGGATGGCAGCAGATGCCACGTCAAGGACCCCATACAAGACTAATGTGTGGGCTGACTCTCTTGACCCTGTCTACCCCTGCAAATGAGGACAGGATGCATGGCAGGGCAAGCAAAAAAGTCTGGGCAGAATTTATGAGCCTGGGTTGGTTGTGCAAAAGCCTGTGGCTCTTGATAAGGATGTGCCATGGTCTGGGAAAGGTACTCAGGAAGCAGTGTGCGGGCTGCCCCTTGTTGGGAAACATCCATGATAAGAGAGTTCAGGCTCCTAGCTGGGACAGCATTGAAGATCTCAGCCTCCTCCCTCGGGAGTGCTCAATGTTCCTGTGTCCACACCACAGCTTGTCTCCTCCTTCTCCCGCACCATGCTGGTTGCGGGTCCTGGACAAACTCCTGCCCCACACAGCACCAGCTCCCACCCCACACCTCTCAGGGCCATCATCCACAGCAAGTAGAAAACCTCCTGCATCCTCAGTAAGCCAGTGCCTGTCTCAAAACCCTTTGTTACCTGCTTGCACATCTCTGCATTAAGTTATTGGAGGGAAAACATCCCTACTCCAACAAACTGCTGGTCCTTTCCAGAAGCTTTTGTTTGCAGCTTTTGTATGTAGAAGATTTATCTCCCTTTTCCTCCATGTATTAATAGGTCTGTGTTGTCACTGTCTGGATCTCTAGTTCAACCTGGAGGCAAATTCAAACTGCACGTTGATGCCAGAAAGGAGATGTTGGTGTGATAAGGCTGCCCACGAGGTGCATCACCTCCTGCAGTGTGCATGGGTGGCACAAATTGCCATTACAGTGCCAAGCAGAAAACCCACCAGCTATCGAATTAAAAAGCCTCCCACTTACTTCTGTTGGAGCTGCCTGCCTTCAGGCCTACCCCTTCCCCACTGCTGATGTGCTCAGCGGTGCCTCTGCACCTCCAGCATTCTCAATCCATGCTTGAGGTCCTCAAAACCACCAGGTCCAGGGCTATAGTGCAGCCCTCCAGGGTGCATAAATGGACAATTACTGGAGGTGATGGGTTTGCTGGGCTTGTAACTTCCCAGAGCCTGAGGGTGCTGGTGTTTAGACATCTGGCTTTAGGGGAAGGGGGCTTTCCCTGGCATTGACTACTCCCTGACTGTGAGCCAGATCGAATAACTTCTGATGTTTGGCTTCCAGAGGAGGAGACAAATGCCCAGTTTAACAAAGCAAGGGTGAATGTATGTAGCTGTGTTCAGCTTCCTCACTCCACTTGTTCTTGGAGAAAGCTTTCTGTCCAGCTCTTGAGGCAGTACAGCTGTGCCACCTAAATATCTTGGCTGATCTTCTCTGGTGCCTGTTCTGCAAGACATTTACTTCTGTCTTCCACAAAACAAGAGAAATCTGCAGATGTTGAAAACATTGTAGTGAAATATGACCCATCAGGTCTGAGCTATAAAATAGTTCAATCTCTGTGAAATGGTGGTCTAATTCCATAGCTGTTTATTATTTAAAGTGAATTATTACTTGAATTGAAGAATTTAAAATATTAGGACAGAAATGGAAAAGGGATGTTGATCCATATGCAAGAAGGTGTGTAAAGTTTTCTGCAAATCCACAGACCACGGGTGTAAAAGAGAGATACACACCGCCTCAGCTTTTTCATTCTTCTTAAATTCAACCCAGTTTAGTGTTTGTTAGTTTTACCTGACCCAGAACACCATTGTAAAACTTGAGTTTCTCCAATGCAATTTATGGACTAGAAGAGCTTTTCCATACTGTCCTCTGTTACAGACTGACAGCAGGCAGAGGCCCTTACTGTGTGAACAACAGCAGCAAGATCTTCCCATGGCAGCAGTCTGCACCCGAGCAGCCTGTCCTGAAGGCAGCAGCTCTGGCCAGTCTAGGGGCTCTGCTGCGCTGTGACACGACACAGCAGCATAGTCCCCATTTCTCATCTTCCATTTTCCTTTCCACTTGGCTGCAGAGTTATTCATTCATAATTGTAGAATAAAAATCCAGAAAGACCAGAGAGACCCTCTGATCCCTTCCCAGTGCAGCACATGGCCACTGAACTCTGGTTTTACATGCTTTTGTACTGATACCTCTCTGCTATGATGGTTAGAACAAGTAAAAATATCTCTGACAGCTCTAAAATGGAGAGAAAATCTTTCTTAGGTCACCAGAAGCAACGGATTAGGTCACAAAACCTTTTCATTTTAAACAACATGATTCAGTCAAGGTGGGATGTTTGCTCTCAGGCACGATACTTCAGTACCTTTTAGATTTTGCGGTTAAAATATTCTCCTTAGACTACCTTTTCCACTCATCTAGCTTACATAAATATTTGACTTGAACAGATACCACTATTAATCTGTTTAGAATGCTGCTATACTGTTTACACAGAGAGGAAAGCTGTAAGCCTGCTAGTCCAAATAGTTTTAAGCAAGGGCAATGCTGCTTTTTAGCACCTGGCATAAATATTTGGAAAAATTTATAAATCCCAGATAACCTTGCCTCTCTCAGATGTATTTACTGCTTCCTAAAACCCTTTCCCTAAAGATCCTCTTTTTTTTTTTTTTTTTAAATTTTGAGAAGAGCTTCATTTTTCTCTATGAATTGTATTTGCACATCCTTCATGATCCTAATAAATGCTGTGATATTATAAAGTAAAATGTTTGTCTACCTAGATTTGTGCAGGTAACACAGCCTAGTAGAATACAACAAGATTGCTTGAAAGCGCTTGTGCAGTGAGTTAAAACATGCATATCTGAACAGATAATTTCAGAATAATGCAGTAAGCTGTCTCATGTTTTGTATGTCCTGGCTTTCTTCTTACATCCATTTGAATTGCCTTATTATTCCCTTGAAGGGTTCTTGTGCAAAGAGAGGTTGCCTTTAAATAATAAAAAAGCAAGCAATACTGCAGTATGATGGAGCTCTGTTTTGGAGCTGTCTTATCTTTAGCTGAGATGTGTCTAAACAGGTTTGGTTTTTCTTAAGACTTTATCCATTACCGGTGATTTTTATTCCTCATATTTTCTAGATGAAATATATGTGATTGCACATAGAAGGGGAAAAAAAAAACCCCTGCTATACTCTCTGAGCAGTTTATGATTAATTTTTTTTTCTGACCATGGTCCAAAAAAGATCAACTAGAATATTTTGATATGATGACGATGGTGATTATTATAACATTTCAAGGGCGAGTCTCCTGCTCTAGGCTCCAGGCAATGCACACAGAGCAAGGGGGAGCCAAGTGCCGTAGGGGCAGGGCTGTGCTCTGTGCATTGAGATTTCTATACAGACTACTGGTAACTGCTATGAGACAAAAATATGTTTATAAAGTGCTTTCCCAGCCTCACTTAAGTTTTCTGTGAGCTGCTTTTATTTAATTATTTATTTATTTATTTATAATAAAAAGAAAGCAGTTATTTTTACATGAGAGCTTCTTTGAATTTGAGAGATCAGTTTCAGTCCGCTTGACCTCTTGTACCAGTTGTTCAGCCTTTCAGAAAACATTAGCTTCCTGGTTTTAAAAATCTGGGTCTGTTGAATCACAATAGTAAAACTGCAAATTGATGAAGACTAAAACTGATCACTGGAGTTAAAGTGTATTATAAATAATGATGTTATTCACAAGTGTAAACTCACCTTATAAACAAAGAACAATATAGATTTTGAACTGAAAATTCTAGTTTCAAAAAATTGGAAGAATTTGTAATTTCTTAGCATAATTTCCACCTGCCTCTCTCTCACTTGCCTTGAGGACAAAAACATGGAAAATGCAAGGAGACGACCCAGAGATCTGGGGATGATGGGATCTGCCTGTTGAGGGTTTTGTGAGCACTGAAGGGGAAGAGAAGGCTGTTCAGCCATGGAGGAGAGGGAGGTCAGAAGGAGCTGTGGACGGGGAAGCCACGGGTGCTCAAAAGACAGCACATCGCAGTGAAGGCAAGCTAGAGACCAAATACACTAGGAAAAAGAGATCAAGAATAAAGCCAGGAAAGCTTGAAATATCTTTAGGTGGCTGTTTCTAAAACAGAATATGCAAAGTGAGTTATTCTTAGATCAGATCTTTTCTACAGTGTTGTGCACACATATCACCTGGAAATTCCAGCCTCTTTTCCCCAGGATCTGTGGACCTAGTGACATTTTGTGAATTGTCCAAAATGCCACCTGTGCAGGAAATGAATCATCACACAGAGGAGAAAATTATGAAAGGGCACATCTCTCCTAAAGAAGTCAGAGGAGGAAGAGGAAGCAAAATCTGAGGGGTTCTTTGAGAGAAACTGTGTTTATACTTATATACTGTACAGTGTCATGTTATAATTTCTTTTTAGTTCACAGCAACCTGATTTCTTTCCAGTCAGTTTTCTCATACGCAGAAATGCCACTAAGTTGCATTTAATTACAGCAGAAAGATTAAAAAATGATTTGTTCTTCTTGAACTGCTGCTCTGTACATGTTCAAAGGCCTATAACCCCTACTGTATATAGCAGAGCAAAGCAATTGCATCCCATCTCCAGGAAGCTTGCCAGAACCCTCTTTTCTGCATTGTCTCTGAGTCAGAAAATCTAAACATGTATTCCAGTTTGTCAAACTTCCCCAAGTGCTGCTATGTATTTTGTGGCATGGTGAGACACTGTTTATACCTCCCTCAACCACGATCATGAGAGCACTGAAAGAAGAAAGGAGAAAGAATAACGGGAATAAAGAACAGAAGTAAGATGTTTCCCATTGGAAACTGCAAGTATTGGTATACAGGCTGTTCGATTTCAAAGTTGGGGGCCCATCCTCAGCTATTACATATAGGCAGCCAAATGCCTGGAAAAGCTGACAGTGATTGAACTGAGTGCAATTGTTTGATCAAACCTTATTGCAGAGGGGGAGAGGCAAGGATGAAGGGAGAGAGAAGAGGTGGTGGATGCAAACGAAGAGTCTGTATTCAGTGGCATGGAGAAATATTGTGAATTTGCTAGGTGTTAAACTGTTTGGAGAAAGGAAATGCAAGTACAGATGTCCAACAATTAAAGCATTTAATCTGACATAAGAATGGTTTCAAATTTTCCTTCTTACATGTCCTCTAATTCTGTTAAAATAAAACAGTTTTGGTGGGAGTTTTTTGAGTTGAACAATGAAAGATGGATGAAATAAACTTTTTTAATGTGTACTTGAGCCGTTAAAATATTCGAAAAATATTCTTCAGTTTAACCTTGAAGATGGTAAAAATCTCCACCCAGAGACACCTGTGTATTTCATATTGATAGTATTTCTTCAAAATATTTCTTCAAAATTTCTTCAAAACCTTCTCCAAAATCCCCACCAAAAAAGAATGCCAAGACCAGATGTTTTCAGCACTTTGAAATGCTAGACATCCATGAAGATGTCTGAAAGACACATAAGTACTCCATCTGTAAAAGCTGAAGTTTGAAAGTGTTGTGTGCCTTTCCATGCTTAGCTGTAGTGGAGCAAACCTTTGTAATAGACCATGAGAAAGGGCTCCTGAGGGCCATTGGTCTCTGCTCTGAATCTTGCTGCCAGCCATAGGAAGGAGAGAAGCTGCTGAGCTCCAATCTACTTTAATGTTTTTAGGAAAGGAAGGCAAGAAAAGCCCCAGAGAGTCAGATCCCTGGCAGTCCTGTCAGCCCCCCACCCTGCCTCCTCTGGCCTGGGTAGTCAACAGGGAAGTCAGAAGTCCTCCTGGTGGGTAAGTCACCATCTGACCTGCTTTTTATTGTCATCCAAATAGTTTTCCCCACATTTTCTGTCATTCCCTTTCTATGAGCACACTTCAGTTACTATTGGGCTGAGACCTTTCTACAAGGAGAGGACTAGGGAAATGGTGGCCAGCAGAAGCTTTTCAGGGAAAGGCAGACCAGGACACACACAGCATAGTGCCCTCCTTGGCCCAATCTTCATGCCATCAGCAGCTTGTGTTAACATTGGTTCATCCTAAGTGTTGTGTCTGCAAAGAAGTACATGTATCACAAAGAGTTTCCCACAAATAGTTTTGAAGTCATTGGTCTGCCCCATTTTACAAAAACTGCTGCTCCAAATAATTGTATGCAGGCTGCAACGTAGCATTGGGCCTGGGTGGTGGCTGGGGTCAGCAGTGTCCTGTGGCCCTAGCTGGATACATTGACTGGTGAGGAAACAGGTCGGGAATTTAGGTTGGGAATTTAGGTCTGGTTCAGCTACTCTCCCTGAGCAAACCTCTGCAAGCTGGAAGCAGAAAGAAATTCATGAATTCTTGCTTGGAACAGATGAGTCTGGGTTGCAGTGTGTCACAGCAGGAAAGGTTTTGTAAAATGCACAGTCTAAGCCTTATGTGCTGCAGAATAATCCAGACTCTTCTGTGATTGCTGAAGGAGTTCACTTCTTGATCTACAGTGCTTGTACTTCAGGGCAGGCTCTGACTTTTATGGCCCCAGATGGAACAGAAAATGGTTGGTTTTGGATTCAGCTCATCAAAACCACAGACAGAAACATTGTGCTATGCTGCAGTCAACTCTATCCATGAACAGGCTAGGGAATGCATCAAATGAGATGCTCTGTGGTTATCTGTTACTTAAATATGCAGTCCCAAATTTGTGTATGTAACAAAAGTCATGGTAGAGACTACGAGACAAAGCTCAGTACAGTCTCTACAATGTGATTCTCCTACTGGAAATAATAAAAGAAGGAATAATTACTCATTTCTTACTCCCTATTAACACAACAATTTCTGGACAGATTTTTAGCCTTGCATTATCCGAAAGTTAACAATCTCCCCAAAAGAGGGAGGATGACAGGAAGACTGAACAGCTGGGAACTGGGGAAATGGAAGAGTGATGTGGAACTGGAGTCTCTCCAGGTCTCCTGAGCTATTTCTGGTTTTGCAACACTGGCTAGTTTGCAAAGCATTTTTTCTGTAATTTAAACCTATCTGTTTTCGTGGATGACTCATTTTAAGAAACAGTGTTCTGGCTAAAGGCAAATTTGTGCTAAGTCCTTAGAGCAGAAATATCCTTAAAAAACAAACAAACAAAAAAAGTGATTTTTCTGTGCTGAGATGGACACGTTTCCCCTACTATTTCTATTAAAATTTAGTCTCAAACCCAGTAAATATGAAAGGATTTGTATTACGCAATTAAGGTAAGAGTACAACAATTGCTACCAAAAGCATGAAAGAGTCATCTCTGTGGGGTCAGTGAAACTCCATAAAATGAAAACAGGCAACAGATAAGGAGACAGACAACTCCAAGCACTAAAAAAGCACTTTATATAAAATGTATACTTGGAAAGAATTTTTCTGGAAACACGCTTCTTGTACATGCAATCTGCAGCTCAGATCTAAAAAGAGAAAAAAGAGCATGTTCCAGCCTTGCTATCAGTAATGGTGTAAGAATTAGCTGAGTAACCTCTTAACATTAAAACCAGCTGATTAGCAGTCATAAAAAATGGGTATTTTATCGAACTGTTATTACAAAAGAGAAATGAGATTATTTTATGATCTCTCTTTGGGTTCACAAATTACAGTTAACATGAATATTTCTGCAAAATTGTCACTCTCTATAAATGGCTTAGAAATGCTATAGTATATTGAAATTTTCATAGATATAACTTTACAGTGTCTATATTGACAAAAATATTCTATTGCATTGCTCATTTCTGAGAAATGGAGTTTTGTCTTCCACAGAAACAAAGCAACCATTTGGATGATAAAACAATTTCAAACGTTCAGCATAATTCACACATAAAACTAGCCATGTGCAACTGGTTTGAAATCAGCTTGTAAGGAAACTGGCCCAAAATGGCTGGTCAACAGCCTTGCAGATCATATCATACATCATAGAATCATAGAATCATAGAATCAGAGAATTCCAGGTTGGAAGGGACCTCAAGGATCATATAGTCCAAACATCCTAGGTACTACTATAGTTTCTAGGAGATGGCTCAGCACCCTGTCAAGCTGAGACTTAAAACTGTCCAGTGTGGGGGAATCTACCACTTCTCTTGGGAGACGATTCCAATGTTTGACTGTCCTCATGGTGAAAAATAGTACAAGCAGTAGAAATTATGAGAACACTGAAGGAAGAGGTAAGAAGAAGATAAACATATCTAATGAGACACTGACTTGAAGCCACTGAGCCTCCGGCTTCCAAGGACAGCAAGAACTTCTAACTTGCTTTCAGTGAAATAAGTTTGTTGAATTTTCACTTCTTAGTGTGGATTTTTGGGGGTGTTTTCATTTTCATTCTACTAGCAAGATTCCTTGCTAACCCCTTACTGACCCCCTTTATACTTCCCTGTTTAACATCTCCTCTCCCTTTATTTTCCTGAGCACTTTCATGCATTTACCACTAGGTGCACAATCGGATATGCAGCACCTGTTCTCATCCTCTGAAGACAAGATTTCCAGCAGATTTCCTCACTTAGTGTCCTTGTCCATCATGGCCAGAATATGCTTAGCTCTTATGTGGTTGTAGAGGTATAAAAAACGATGTAGGATATTATTACAATTTGCTGGGACCTGCAAAATGGCTAGATTAAGCTCCTACTGTTTTTGTGAAAAATAATTTTTTTATTACTCATCTTTCAGATTATGGAAGTGGAAAGGAGCCTTCACCATTAGAGGATCTACGTATTTTTTCCTTATGAAAACTTAATAGATGGCCCTTTGTTTAGTAACTAAACCTATAGTAAGAATATATGAAAAATACCATTCTACATTATGGCAACATTCCCAAAGGATATGAAAATATGAGAACTATCTTTTATATAAAGATTTGGACAATAGTAAATACTGATGCTTTTTAATGTTTTTAAATATTCTAAATTAATCTAAAATTGTTGTAGAAATGTCTTTTTTGTTGTTTTAAATTCCCACTTATTTCTTGTTGTATTTGCTGAAGTACAGGTTACTTACTACATGTAGTTTTAGTCCTCCAAAGATTGTCACTCTGTGCGTGTAACAGTTGTTAGTGGCCAAAAGGAAAAACAGTCTGCTCACCTCGACACCACAGTGGGCTGTTTTCCTAACGGCAGTTTTGTTAGGTGGCACCTAGCCATTTTGAGGGGGATGTTTCTAGAGAGGAACCCCACAACATCTTAGTAGTTGCTGCCAGTTAGATATGATCCCCACAGTCCATCACTCAGGCCTGATATGGGTGAAATCACAGTGAGTATAATACTCATGGCTGGAAAAAATATTGACCTTGTATGTGACATTGTATTTGACTTTGAAACCCTGATCTAGACACTGTGCTTATGCCAGAAAATGAAAACTTGTATTTCCTTGCCAGTGTTCCTGGCTGTCAGATACTTCAGACAGCAGAATTCTGGAGCCCCATTATCTGTGTGCTTTATAGGTCCCCCAGGGTTTGAAGTGGACTGGAGGGGTTCACACCTTTTCACTTCACACCTTAGCTATTATTTTATTTGCTTCCCAGTATCCAGATGTGTACTCCCTCACTGAGCGTACTACGACTTTCAGTGCCCTCATTTCTTTGAATTGGGGATTCAGACACACAGTTTCTTGATTGAACAGGATGCGACCTCTGGTCAAGGTTCCTCAACTACATATGATGGGGAGGACGTAGAAGGAAAGCATCTCTCAGCAGGTATTTTGTTCTCTTGCTCTTTCCTGGACATCATGTGGAGCAGAAGCAGGGTGCTAGGCAGGATCCTCACTCTGACCCCATTTGGCTGCCTTGTTTATGACTTAGGGGTTAGTCATTATATTTCCAGTCAAAACTGCCTAGCTTATGTAAGAGTTAGCTTATTTCTTGATGATGTGTCATCTTGCCATGCTGAAATACTACCACCAACACTGCTGTGTTTCCACAAGACCTTCAGAAGAAGGTCAGAGACATCCAGCGTGCACAGGGCATTGAGCTTCCCTGCTGATCACAGCAAGGGTGCAATTTGATTAGATATCTGAGCATCAATTTTTGGTTCCACTTTTTTTCAGCAGGAACATTATTTTTGCTGATAACCTCTCATCTGGGCAGAATCTCAGCGTAACTCTTCCTGAGCTGATTGATGACTTCCTGGAGCTGGTGTTGCAGGGCAGACTACTGAATGCTGCTTCCTCCAGAGACTCCACCAAAGCTGTTCGGGGCTGCAAATGGATTGCATACTCAGGCAGCTCAGGAGCTGCAGTATGCAGCATACTTTTATGGCTGTTTTTTCCTTCTCATTATATCTAATTCTACTCATCCAGGTGCTGTGGGCTTTCCCTCCCCCAGTTGTCTTGGTTGCATGAACTTGCTAGGAACTGTTTATCTGACATTTATAGTTCTGGGATAAAAAATCACTGTATTTGAATCTTACTTCGATGTAGTTGCACCCCTGCCGCAAGAGTATTTTTTTCCATCTTTAATTTGGCTGATTTCCATGCTGCATATGCTCTTTGCTTTTAGAGCAATGGTAAAACTTGAAGTTCACATGTGTGATAAAGATCTGTATGAATGGACCTAATCAAGATTTCTTCTAGAACAAACTGTGGCGATTGTGCTGACCTACTCAACCAGTCATCCAAAAAATATGTCTATGGAGTCAAGTAATTTATTAGTCTTGGCTTTTATTTTATTATTTCTTATGTTGCTCATAATGAAACTTTCTCTTGCTAAACATAAACTACTGCTGGGGATTTTGGTAGCTCTGTTCTACTTCTGTTCCTGTATGATTGAAATATGTTGTTGTTTTTGATCTATAAATGTGAGTCTCTTTCAGTTGTCAGAGATTTTCGTAGTACACAGATTGCTGCATCCAGCATCTTGATCTGGATTCCCTGCTTTTACTCATCCCAGCCTGTTAGTGTTATGTGCTGGTTTATAGAAAAACAATTTTAGCTTTTATTTCCTGTCAGATCAACTTCCAGACCAATTTACCGCCTCCATCAAAATTCGCTGAGATGCTACTGTCTAAATGTCTTGAGCTATAGTGTAAATAGATCTTGCAATTTGTTTGTAAACAAATCTGTTCCTTTTTGCACAGATCATAGGAAAAAAAGCTATAGAGGCATTTGGAAAAAGCAGCCCCACTGTGGCCACCACATGTTTATTCAATAGCCTAGGCTCCTTCTGAAGAGTATGATAAATAAATATATGATAGAATTAGAATTACTGCATGAACATGTCCCATGCACAGATAAAAGCTGTAGCAAAGCAGAACTGAAAGTCCCATCCTGCGTGGTGCTTGTTTGAGCAACCCCGCTCGGAGAAAGGAGGTTTGTTCTTCCCCAGACCTCAGCCCTGCGGGGCTGGGCAGGATGGCAAGTCTGTGGAGGCTGTGCTGCTGCCCTCCCCACACCGTGGTCCTGGGGTCAGCTGGGAGCCTGACCCCAGGCAGTGACTCCCACGACTGGTGTGTGTATGTGTATGTGCAGGAACCCGCAAGCTAAATTCCCACCTCCCTGTGCGTAGGACATGTATTTCATCACAGCCTTAGATTGCTTCCAGATGAGTGGAGACAACTACAGAGGAAAGCCTGTTTGTAAAGGTGGTGATGCTAGAAAAGGGCTTTCTGCTCGGGCAGCCTTACTGCAGGCATGCTGAGCCCAGTCTCCCCTCTGGGAACAGGAGAGAAGGGGAGGTGAGAACTGGCAAGCCACTCTCTGCACTGCTCCCTCTTCCAGGGCTGTGCCTCTGCTCTGCAGCAGCCCACCCAAAAAAACATCTCTGGATTAACTCTCCTCACTCCCTACAAGCAGGCAGGGAAGACAGACACCTTGGTGGCATGGGCTCTGCATCATGCCAGGGGCCCGCCATCTGCTGGTGATTTTTTTTTTTTTTTTTTTAAATAATAATTAATTTAATGACTGGAGTTCAACGTCCTTTCACAAGTAGCCCAGGACTCTCATTTAGGGTGATTGTGTCGAGAAGAGAGTTGCCCGTTGCAGTAGTTGCTGGAGGTAGCACTAATTGGCCATGCAGACGTGGGACGAGGGGCAGCTGAGTAGGTGGTGTAACCAAGCAGCAGGCTCTGGAGGTTGCTGGGTGTCACAAGCTGTCCCTGACTCAGTAGAGCCCCGTTGCCACAAAAAAAAAAAAAAAAAAAAAAAAAAAAAGCAAACATCCCACTCACTTGTATAAACAGGCATATAGCCTGCAAGAACTGTGAAGTAATCCTTCCTTCCGGCTTCACATGGATAGTGCCTCAGCTGGAGTACGGCAGATGATGCGTTTCCAGAGGGTCTGGAGAAACTGGAGTAAGTCCAGAGGGCAGCAGCGGGAGAGGTCGTGTTTCTGAGACCTGTAATCAATGAAGGGGAGGCTGGATGAATGATGCTTACTGTTGCCTAAGAAGAGCAGTGGTACAGGAACAGGCTGCAGCTTCAAGGGATGCATAAACGCTACTGGGGCTAGTCTGTCCTCTTTGGTATCAATTGAGTGGATACAAATGAATGGACTTCAATTTCAGCCAAGAAAATTCAGGTTAAACATTGGGAAGAGCTTTCTCTTGGTGGAGGGGCTCTCTGGGATGAACTCTCTGACAAGGCTGCAAAGTCTCCTTCTTGGGAGGGCAAGGAGGCAGCAGGCAGCCTGACTGCTCCTCCCTGTCCTCCCCTACCTTAGGGCACAGGATTCTCACCCTAGGATGTCCCTATTGACTGTCCTGACCCCTGGACAGAAAACAGCACATCCATTCAACTTCTAGCTTTACTGACCTCCACTTTTCAACACAGATCTTGTTCTTCCTGAAGGAGTTGATGTATTACATCAGACCTAATAGCAAAACTACACTGCTTATAATTTTGTTACAGAATGATTCTTGGACAGGGTTAGACATTACAAAGGTTCAAAACAAATGAGGTGAGGTCAGTGTTGTGATCCCAGATTGCTTCTTTTCCCCTTTTGAGATATATTATGCCCGGCATTTTAATGACTCCAGTTAATAATCCCATTTTTGCTCTGTGTATTTTGGTTTTGGTCAGAACAACAATAATGTTAAAATGTGCCATTTCAAGGAGAGTTGCAGAAGAATAAAACATGTCCATCTACTTTAGAACTTAGGAAGTTAAGAACTTCCATATGCCAAGACTGCAGCTCTGAGTCAGATTATAATATATGTGTTCTCAGCATGTAGAAACAGTAAAGCATTAGGCTGACGTCTGGGAGAATTCAGCAATTGTTTCAGGTGGATTACTCAGTCTAAACCTGAAATCTTGGCAAAGCTCTAATAAGCATGATGGTTTCAGGTTAGAGCTGCTGCAAGTGCCAGAAGACTATGAATTTCATTCATTTTCTTGAGGATCCTGGAAAGAGCATCAGCACAAAATCTTTTCATCTTTTTTTTTTCTTCTTTTTCATTTTTTTTTAAACTGCATTTGATAGTTACAGTTTCCGTTTAGGCTGACTCTGCCACTGGGTAACCTGTGGTGGGAATTGCATGGGTTTGGGGGAAAAAAGAATAAGTCTTACACGGAAATTTTAGATAGCCCTGTGAAGTGGATAGTTGAATAGCAGCTGCAGTATCTGTTGGAATCTAAATGAATGGATTTTTATTAAATGTAAACACAATCTCTAAAAGTTCAGTATTTAAAAAGAGAGGTGTAAGCCATTTTTCAGAAAAGAAGCACACATGAAAAAAAGGTGCTACCTTCACCTCTGAGGAAACTGGAGGTGAAAGGATGGCAGAAATTTTGCATCAGTTTGCTGAGGCTCTCTCTGAGGAAGTTTCTCTTCAAAACAGTGGAAATTACTTTCTTTTATGATGTCCAGAAAGAATATGCTAAATCAGGGCAACACTTCCAAGTGCAGGTTCATGTAGTTTGAGGTATCTTTTGGAATAAACTATTCTGCTGCTTGGTTGTGTGTTTTCCTATAAAAAGTGTTTTCACACAAACACTTCCTCTTTGATAAATATATTTTCAGGGTCGTTGGTTTAAAGGTTTGTTTACTTTTTAAAGCATGTAATTTGTGTGGAAGTTTTTTTCTTTTAGAAAAGAGTGAACATCCATCTTGTATCCAGAAACATTGTTTATTTATTCATCTTTCCAAAGACTAAGGCATTTGACCCAAGCATAAATATTTTGGCTGAAAAGATGCCACAGAAGTTCATGGGAATTTCTGCTTGGGTACCTGAAACTTGTGTTTCCTTGGAAAAAATGTTCTTCAGCAGATCTTTTGTTCATGTGATGCATGGAGAATACACAACCTCTGTGAGGAATTCCCTTCTTTTCTTCACAAGAGACAAGAAAATGCACTGTAGTGTGAGGAGTGTGGTTTTCCTCCAAAACCTAACCAAGGTGCCAGAGTGACAACACCTCTCTCCACGTGCAGGTCAGATTCAAAATATTTTTTATTTCTTCCACGGCAGAAACTTTGACTATTTCAGGTAAAAATTTTCAAGAGCAGGAGAATAACTTTTCTGAGGAGTTCTTATATAAATCACTGATCCACATTTAATTAATATTTTATTTTGCTTCTGCTGCTGCTGCTTTGGTGCCAACCCAGAACAGATGCTTGCAAGTTTACTCCTTACTGACTTTCTTAAGTACCACTCAGGTTTTTTGTATCACGTATCACTCTTTTTGTCCTTTGGAAGGAACTGTCCTATCATAGTGACACAGAAGATTCTAAAATAATTTTTACCTCCATATATCTTTGTTTAACTGTAAAATTTCAGTTTCTTTTAAATTCAGGAAGGATGAAGAATGGCAATTTTGAAAGCAAAATAGTTATTTCTCATTAGGCAGCCAAGAATACCTTGTTCTGTGCAGCAGAATGACAATAATGCAATGAGACTAATTGATCTAAATTATGCAGTGAGTTTTCTTTTTTTAAAGTATTATTTTGGATGTCTCTGAGTTGTTGTGGATCGTGTGGCCTTTCTGCAACTGTTTTTTTCCCCTCATCTTGGCTACTCTTTGGAAGAAAATATTTTTTTCCTTTGCTTCACAACTTAGAAAGTTATCTTGCAGAAATTAGGACTTCCAGGAAAATCACGCTCTCATTCAGTGCATCAATATCCTGTTACCATCCCTGGGCCCCCCAGACCCCGTGCCATGATGCTGCCTCCAGCTTGGCAGCCTGTGACACATCCCACCAGTGTACATCATGAGCCCTTCTCCGGGAAACCAGGCATCTCACAGCGTGCCTTATGCCAACAACAACTAAATAATGATAAGTAACAAGCAAATGTGACGGGGTAATTTGGGCAGCCTTCCCCAGCATGACTTCTGTGGAACCACGTCAGAGAGCAGTCAGATGACCCTTGGTCATGACACCAAGACATCTCTGTAACGTTGTACAAAGGTTTGAGTCTTTGCTAAAATACTTTCTTATCCAGTGTTCATCTGCATTTGACAACAAAAAGTTGAGTTGTTTTTTTTTAATCTCTTTGTAAAAGTGACACATTCCTGAAAAAATCCATGAAGAGCTTTGCTAAAAGAGTGGTAGAAATGAGGGGCCCATTTGCACAGAAAGGCTGTGAGTCTGAAAACTTGGGTAGCTCCTGAGCTGGCAGGCAGCCTCAGCTCTCTGTAGGAACCTGCCGCCCGAACACAGGAGGCTTTTTTCTGAATTTCAGACCCATTCCTTTCTTTTCACTGTTGGTTATTTCCAGTGCTGAATGTGGAGAAGGGGAGATAAATCACTGCAATCTCTGGTATTTCATAGTTATATAAATGCATCCTTGCTGCAGTACATACTTGCATCTTGCAAAGAGCTAATCGCTGCTCGAACTTACAGCAGGTCAAAAGTGCACAGCAGCCATCTTGGGGTTTATAAGTAAAGAAATAGCAGATTCTGTTGACTCTGGTGTGGAGAAATGCACATCCTTGTTGTATGCATGAGGTGTTTCCTCATTTACAGAGGGAACATTTTCAGTGAACTTCCTGTGGTGAAGCATCTTGCATCAGAGCTCAGCAGATAATAACAGGTAAGGAGGCTGTGACTTGGGATTAGTGCAGGCTCCTGTCTTGATGGGGTTTGCTGCACCAGTGATGCTGCAAAAATTCCAGGAGCCCAGAGCAAGATCCACCAAAATATGTAACATTAGTGAGAAGAAAAAGAAGAAAAAAATTGAAGGAAAATGTTCCTTTCCTATTTCATATTCCTTTCCTTCCGTGGGCAGCTGTCCCACAGCAAGCAGGGCAGAAAGACATCAGCAAACAAATGGAAGGTGCCTTAGATGGCTGCACACCAATGATGCAGGCACCGGAGGAGGGAAGAAAGCCAAAGCTGGGCTCGAGGCACCACAATGAGCCCAGCAAATGTCTGTGGGGGCAGCTTCAGGCCCCCTACCTGGGGCAGTGGCCTCGCAGAGGTGCACCCCAAACTTGTTGTGGGTAGCAGGGACCTCCTGTGGGCTATGGGTAGGTCAGGGCTCTCTGCAGCCACCTCTGCTTCCAGTTTTGAAGGGGGGTGCAAGTCAATGCACTCAGAAAGTCACTAGGCTGGTGGGAGCAGAAGGCTGTAAGGAGGCATTAACTGCTAGAAATGGCTCAACTCAGAAAATAAAGAATGTACTAACAAGAGACAACGAAAACTCCCAGGAAGTAGGACTGCGGTAAAAAATATGGACTATTCCTCCAAAGTAAAACAGTGAAAGCCTCAGAGCCTCCAACAGGAAGGGAGACATACCTCACCAGGGTAATGGTTAGGGTATGTAGCAGGTCTTTTCCATTTCTGACTCCTGAGATCATACAGCCAGGCATGTTAACTATAATTAAGCAAACTATCAGGCACCATTTACCCAGGGGTGTGCCTTGGCTGCTCTGCTCTTCCCAGCGTGATGCAATTGCCTCTATTAGGCACAGCTCCCTGAGCACAAGCATCCATGACTCATCAGGGGCTGTCTACCTGCCCAACTGCTCACAGACTCAATTAAAAATCATCACAGAAGAAAACACAGGGTCCATTTGCACTGCAGCATGCCATGGCAGCTTGGTGCATGAAGTTACCTAGTAAAGGTGTCTGGTCAGGACCATGAGGTGTGTGGTGCCACCCTCCTCCATGTGCACATGGAGAGATAGGTGTTGCTCCAGTACTTTATGGAAAAAATGAGGCTTAGTAAAAAATATTGCTCTCCCTAAGAAACAGGGAAAAAAAGAAGGAAAAAAAAAAGAGAGTGGAAGTATGTTAAATACTGTGATTTTTAAAAGTTTAATCTCTACTTGCTCTGAGTTCAATGCTGGTCTTTATCAGTATCTTTTTTAGTGTTGTACACTTGGACTGCTGAATGGCAGAGATTCCCAGTGCCATGTAGGGGATAGTGTTAAGGCTCTCGCCTAATACTTGAGATGTCTTGGTTTTACTCTCTGCTCTGATGGTCTAATCCTAGATTCATCCCAGCTAAATTTAGGCACTTAACAGCTCTGCCCAAGCTAAGAGCTTTGCTTCCTTTCCGGAGAAGGCAGGGATGACACTGGACTGTGGTGTCTCTGTCTTACATTTCTCAGAACCTGGGAAGAGAGCTGAGGGGGTAGGGAAGGCCTGGAAAAATATAAAGAGACTGGAAAAGAAGAGGCACTACTACCAGGCACTGAAGTGAAGGACTAGCCATCAGGTAAAAGCTGTCAATTTTAATCTCCGATGTAGAAGAAATCATCTTTATGTCAGAAAAGGGTAAAGAGGATGAATGCGTTGAGGGTTGTCAGGCATGTTGATGCGACAGTAATGGGGAGCAGGGCAGGAAACATTTATTTAGAGACCAACCCAGTCTGTTTCTTCATGCACCAGTGCTGTGTACCAAGTAACTCTTCAGGATCTGTACAATGTCAGAGTTCCCTTATAGGCTTGTTGGGTCAAAGCTTGGATTCTTTGTAACAATTTAAAAAACAAGCTCACAGGCCAGCTGGACCTTCCATAGATCTCTGGAAGAGGCTGAGAGGATGGGGTGAGCCATGTTGAGGGAAAAGAAATGTTCACAGAGATGCCAATAATGGCACTGCTTGGTACATCAGAATACACTTGCAAGTGCTCTCATGAAAAAGAAGAAATTTTAGACTGGCAGATATTGTGACAATTATTTTTCATGGATGCATATGAGCATTAGAGCAGATGTGAGATTTTAAGAGACTAGAGACTATCGTATGTGGCTGCATGTCATCATCCGAGGGTGCAGAGGAGAAATCACAGGATTCCAGTAAGTGAATGTTAATGAAGTGCAGCTGGCTGGGGTTTTTTTGTTGTTGTTTGTTTTGGGAGTTTTTTTGTTTGTTTGTTTTTTGTTGTTTGGTGTTGTGTTTTGTTGTGTTTTTTTTTTGTTGCAGAGTACACCAAATATGTTATTACATGACTGTGGTAAAAAGCAGTGGACTCTAATGACCACAACGAATTAATCCTTACAAAAGCTCTATGAGTCGTATCATTACTATTAATGTTGGCAGAAGTCTTCAAAGGCAAAGAATGAAGTAAATGCAAGGTGTTTACATTAACATTCCAGACATTTGATAATGAACAACCCCTGGAGATGCACTTGCTCTCACCATCTCCTCTGGAGCACATCACCAATGAGGAGCAGATAAAGTGCTGCACTGATCCTGAGGATGACTGTTGACTTTTAGGAAATGTTGAAATCTCGTAGATTTGTTGTGGCTGTTGATACTGCTGGTTTCCTTCATTTCTGGAATAAGAAACCTGAGGGATTGTAGTGTGTCTACAGCATATCTTATCATTTGCATCTTGGTGTATTTTGCCTTTACCATGCAAAAGAGGTTTATATAAAACAAATTACAAGAAGGTGTCTCTTTCCCCTAAAGCTGTGACTCTAAATAGGAAAGGCAAAAAGGAAAGATGGGTAAAAAAGTGGAAAAATTAAACACATATGGCATCTTTCCTGTGGCACACCTGGATTCCAGAAACCACACCAAAAAGCTGGCTGTCTTCCTCTCACACTGTCACTATTCTGTTTCTCTACATTTTTTTACATTTTTTTTACCATTTAGTAATGTCTTTCCCATTCCTAGGATGAGTGGCCTGGAAGTCTTGCTGTTGGGTTAAGAGCAAAACCAGATTCAGAGGAACACTCCTACTTAGTGACACAGCATGTGAAACTTCCCACTAGCCTGTGACACTCGATTAAGTTTCTGCCTCGGGACAGAGCTGGTTTTTGAGCAGCCATGGGACTTATTACCCTTTCCTGAATCGTTAGATTTTCCCTCCAAGGGGAAACCACAAGCATCTTCTTTAAGCTTGACAGGTGAAGAGGGCATCCTGCTAGTCAGTGCCTGCAGTCATCCAGTCACCCTCCAGGCAGCTGCATCCTGAACACTTCACATTGCTTTAATTTGGTCACTTAATTAGCAAGAGGTGCAGATTAAAATTAACCCTCACCTTCCTGAGCTTGTCTGCGTTTTATGAAATAAAGATGCTTTGGGGAGCTCGGATTTGTGGGTGTAGTCCAGCAGGTGCAGGGAGCAAACACCTGAGAAATCCCTCTCTGATAAGAGTGAATCTGTGTGAGCAAGTTGTCATTTCTGTAAGGATTTTGGGTAGGTCACATTGCTGTGCTTCTCCCTGTTGTAAGCCCTGTGTCTTTTTCTTAAAGGTGGGATAAAATAAGTTGGCAAGGCCCAGGGTGACTTGCCCAGGGTACCCTGATGGATCATCTGGTCAAGGAAGGTGGGAATGGTTGTGTTTTGTCAGGGTACCCACTGATGTGCTGATGTAGGCTGATGTGCTCCTCAGTTAATGCTGCTGGGGAAAAGTGGTGTTGGTGCAAGAAGCATGCTGGACCTAATGAAAAGCAACCATAGAAGAGGTGGGGGATACTTCTATTTAACTGATTTACTTATGAGCTCCCAAGGTGGCTCGTGTGGCCAGAAGTGCTAATGGAATTGTTTGTATGTGAATTCAGGGGAAGGCCAGGGAGTGTTTTAGTCAGAGCAGGGATGCCACTAAAGTGAGAGGAGGTTTAATCTGGGAACTGGGGGTGTGTGTACTGAAAAACCCCAAGCAAGTTGCTCAGCTTTTGAAAAGGGGGGTGGAGGGAACCTGAAGACTGTGAGCACTGTGAGCACTTTCCTGGGAAATAACACCCTTGATCCCAGACACACACCCTGTGACATGTAACTAGCTGTTAATCAGGTGACTTACTAGGTTTTGTGGCCTGTTCCTCATCACTGGGAATTTTTGAAACCATGAGTTGATTTTTCACTGGAAGAGATGTGTTTAGTTCAAACTGGCATTAACTCAGGGAAGTCCTCTGGCTTATGTGATAAAAGGTATCAAACCGGATAGTTGTGCCAGTCCTTCCTTTGATTATTGATTTATTAATGTTTTCTCCAAATAGATATCTGGATATTTTTTTCCCAGATTGCAGAAGATATTCTGCATTATTTTTAAAAATTGTTGTTGTGATCAGCAGTTTTCACTGATTTTTTAAATTGAATGGATTTTTCTGTGAAAACTGACTTCCACCTCCGCCCCTTGGCCTCCTCTCCAGTTTGTGAATTGCTTTCCAATTTCAAATACTTAATAGGAGGAATCTTCAGTGGTTTATATTCTGGCCAGGAGTCACAGATTGCAAGATTTTTGTGATCCATTTTATTGTAGCAAGATTCTTTCCAGAAATGTTACACTATGTGTTGCTGTTTTGTGACTGGGACATGTGGTAACTCTACTTCAAGAATGAGTCAATGCCAGATTCCACAATACATTTCTATGTTGTCCATACAGATGAAAATTAGAAACATCTGTCCTTTTTTTTAAGTCATTGAAAATAAATATTATAAGCCCATACTAGTATAGGTAGTAGAAGTTGATTCACGAGAGTGAAATAAAAAAAACCATGTGGAAGCATACTCTGAAGTTTATTAATAAAAAAGACAAATCACTAGCCATTATTTACTAGTAATAAACATTGAAGTTTAATATTCTGCATCTCTTTAGGAGTCATCATTGCTCATCTTGTGACCATCTGTCTACATGGAAGGTTATTACCATCTTCCAGTCTCTGAAATCAATTGCATTTTTTCACCTTTGTTGAAGCTTGCAGCTGTTTTTTAAAATATGCACTCAAATATAATATTTTAGAAGTCGTTTTTTCTTTAAGAATATTTTTATCACACTGTTCTTCTTTAGACCCTCCTTGGGCCACGTATCTGTTCACCAGGACACTTTCTTCCCTTTGGTTCACCTTTTGTCAAGCCATAGCCAGGCAGAGCAGCTTCAGCATTACTATATGTAAAATTCTTCCAGACCCTAGAAGTTAAAACTGGAAAGATATTAGCAGTACGTTAACATAAAGAAAAAACAATGCATTTTGCTTAAAGAGCAACAGGCAGGATGAACAGCTTCATAGAACTTGCTGGATGCAAATTTTTCTACAAGCTCACAGGGACTGCTCTCAATATAGGCAACCAAGTGCCTGTCACTTTTATTGTGCTGGGGTGTATCAGCTCCATGGGATAAACTTAGCAGCATTCTTGCTCTGACTGCTTGGAAAGCATCCCTTTATGTCTCAGTTTTCAGCATTCCTGTAGGTTAGGAATAATCTATCTCTCTTTTTTCCCCCTTCATAATGCTTATAGAGAGAGCAATCACTTTCCTTGAGTGCTTGTTACAGATATTTTTTTTAGAAAACAGCATACATTTTTCCAAATGCTATTGGCTGATAATATGAGAAGAATATACCAGTGCTATATCCTTAGATTAACAACTCTCAGTCTGAACAAGATCGAGAGAGTACGGGTTGAGTGAAATATTTTAATTCAAACTTCCTCCACGAACCTAGGCAGTGATTTGATACACTTTGGAAAAAATGGGTTTATCACAGCCAGTTATTTCTACTGAGGGAAGATGGGACATAGTTTTAAAAGTCTCTGTGTCATCTTAAAAATATCAACAAAATATTTTATAACTAAGAATTATTTTGTTTCAAAATGCTTTACAAATTTGGACACAAATATTTCACGTTCCTAAGTGAAATTTTTCTTTTTTGTCTACTGAAAACTTTTAAAAATAGCCATTAATTTTTTTTTGCCAACACACAGGATAATCAGTCACATGCATCACTCCTTGGTGTTGTATTTATACCACTGTCAAAATTACAAGAAGTTATATCATTGTAATGATGCAGAAATATTTTTTCAGTTTTGTTTCTTATTTTGCCTCTGTAAGGTTTGTCCTCTCAGATCCTTGTTCCCCATGTGATTTTTCTGTGGCCCTGCTGCCTTTGTGCATGCTCCTGTAACTGAAATGTAGGACACAGTGCTACAGACTTTTGTAAAGACCCAAAAGGTAATACTATTCCAAAAGTGCTAGTCAGATTCAGTAGATAATTTACTTGGAATTTCCACTTTATATATGCCCTGCGCTGCTTCTAATACCTCCTTAGGTACCCTCTACTTGTTGATGTGTGGAGGCTGCCCCAGCCAGCATGGACTTTCCTTTGCTTTTATAGCAGTTTTAGTTGTCAGTGATCATGACAGGAACAGACAAACTGAAATTGAGCAGTTGTAACCGTTTCATGAGGATTCAACATGACGGGAATGTCAAGAGTGGGCTAGCTTGTTTTTAGGAGCACTATCAATGTGCCCTTTATCGCATGGGAACAGTTGTGCCTTTGTTTCAGTGGTGCTGTTTGTTGGAAGATGAGTGAATGAGAGACCACTGATTTTTATTATTTTTTTAATTTCCCAAATATCACGTGTCCTTTGCCTCGTATGTCTCTGAAGTGTAAAAAGAGTGTGCCACTTTGCTTTTTACCTATGCAAGGAGTCAAAAAGCAACGATGGGGAGAGCAGTGAGTACCAACATTGCTGGTACCAAGGGCTAATTTTATCCTGTGACTCAGCAAATGAGGCTCCTCCCGGGCAATGCCAGGGAGCATCACTGCTAGGTTCCAAACCCTCTAACAACAAGACACGTGTTGATGAAGGATGAGATAATTTCCAGAGGATGGGTGGCAAGTGTCACAAAAGTAACAGTGGCAGGAGAGCTGGTGGTGTGAGCGGTCTCCTAGCAGGTTGTTACCACAGTTGTGCTCAGTAGACGTCTGAGGTAGGTCTCATGGACAGAAGGAGAAGGGGAGGTGGAGGAAAACAATGAATTACTGATGAAGTCTGTTCTCATTACATTTTTTCATTCAGTTCTCCCATTGGTTGTCACAGCCCAAACTTTGCATGTCAGATGGCTTATTGTTTCCCTCCTGTTAGCTGCTAAGAAATTTCTGAGCAGAAGCATGCAGCCTTACTTTCAGAAAGGCACTTTGCAACATCCGGGCTCTGGCTGTGAAGGACTTGAGGTCTGAGTCACATAAACTATATGAAGGAAAAAAGCTGTGAGGCTTGATGTGTAGCATCCAAAAACAGGCTTGCTGCTTCCACTTGGAGATCTTTGACTTTGGTCTGGGATTCAGAAAATGTAACAACTTCCAGATCTTGCCAATATTAATACAATAATTCCTTTCTTTTTTGGTGTTAAAGTGTTAGTTTAAAGCAATGAAAATATTTACTGGAAATATTATCTTCCTGCAGAAAATGTGTATTTCAAGTTTATAGGCCATATGGCCACATAGTAAGAAGAAACATGGTATCATTAGAAACATCCATAATGAAACATCCTTTTGTAGACAGTAAAAAGTTAAGTGAACTTAATTTGATCTTTGAGGTGGGATTTATTCAAGTAGTTATAACAAAACTGTATGTGAATATAAATGCATCATCATCATGAAAATAGAGAAAAAGATTAAAAGTATTTCAGCTTGGACATTGGTAAAGATCTGGTCTTTACCCAAAGTGGCAAGTGGGTGGCTAGACAACCAGAGGCCCTAAAATACAGGAATAGTATTTTTAATTAGGGATGCTTATTTTAAATAATCAAATACATAGTGAGAAAATTTCTTTCAGAATTCTTTCTACCATAATGTAAGACAAAAGTTCAGCTCTGGCTATTTCAGTTTCAGCATAATATTTTACTGTATGTGCTATCACTTTATAGCACATCCTGTAGCTTTAATTCATTGCATGGAAGCTGACTAATCTTTACGTATATTTGTGAATATTGCAGCAGGCATCAAATAATATTGTGCTTAATAACAAGTTATTCCTTTATTTGTTTTATTTAAAGATATAACGAATCTTGCAGGCCAGGTTTGATTAACAATACATTTGTTTGCAGTTCTCATGCATATTCACTATCTTACAGAAACATGGAAGAAGGTGCTGGAAAAAGCCATAACCATGTGTGGATTTGCAGAAGTAAACAGTAACAAACCTTACATTTCTACCTAAAGATTAAAAGAAAATGTGTTATGGCTCCAGCCCATCATTAAAAAATGTGGTGACATGCTTGTAAATACAGAAGAAAAACCTTCCAGACATGGACCTGTAAGAAGGGAAAAAGGGAGAGTTAAAAAACCAAAAAACAATGCCAGTGAACAGACAACTCTTGAGCCCATTGATGTAGACATGAGGTCCTGACTGAATGGAGACTAGACCTCTAAGTATTTCAAGCTGAATCATGCCAAGTGCTTCTGAAAATAAGGCTACTTGTTTCCTCTCATAAATCACTTGGCAGCTTCCAGCCCTTCTACAGTAGCTGAGATCCTGCCTCCCTCAAAGTCAATGGGGCGTTACCCTGGCTCTGCTGGGGTCAGGTTTGCACTTGCATGTTGGTGCTAAGAGTACTTCTGAAAATGAGAAGAAATAATCTTCCCAGTCACGTTCTGTCTTGGTGTTAGACCTTTGAGGGCCATAAGATCCTTTGACTTCTTCTGTTTTCCTGTGAAGAGCCATTACCTGATAAGCCTTGGGGCTTTTTTCTTTTCTTTCTTTCTTTTTGGTTTTCTGTCATGATTACTGTATCAACTTCCCCAGATTTGAATGAAATAAGAAGAGGTGTCACAGTGACCAAATCTTGTGTGGCTTTCTATTAACTATTTAAGTGTGGTCAGGGAAGGGAGTAGGATTTGCATTCAGCAAATGAGCTCAAGCTCACAAGCTCTTACTTTATGCCTTCCTTACTTGGAGCTGCATAAAAAGGATGATTTATTTGCAAACGAATTACTTTAATAATAGCTTTTGAGTTACACAGAACATAGATGATCTTGACCCCATTTCTGCGGCTGTAAAAGTAAGAGTGTGGGTGTGGTTGCCTGGTGCTCGGCCAGGAGGATACAGTGTAAGGGGGTGGATAAAATAACATTTACACTTACAGTAACTGTTTAAAAATGTAATTTGAGTTCTGCCAAATCCTTCACATTCATTTTGGGAATCCAGCTTGTTAGGGTTGCCAACACTCAACTCTTCTCACTGTAGTTTTTTTGCAAGACATCTCCTCCTGCCAGACCCATTTCACTGCAATAGCCTCATTACAGAGCGTGAGGTTCCACCAGCCTTGCTCTGCACATGGTTAGGGTGGGACAGACCTAGCCAACAGTCCTGCCTGAGCATGCAGTGACTGAGCCTGGCCTGTGAGACTCAGCATGGAGGGGGAACGCAGTCCCAGAGGAAGTGTTCCACTTACAGCTCTATTTGTATCTGCTGCAGCAAATGCTCCCAAGCCAAGCAAGGTCAGGCATTTGTTGAATCCTTGAGGAAGCATGCAGAGGAGAAGAAAGAGCCTTGGAAGCTGGCACTTCCACGTAGCAGAGGCCAGGGGTACCAGGCACCTTGTTTAAAAAAGATGTGGAATGAGGTCTTGGCCACTTTGCAGACTTGCAGCTGCTTTTCAAAAAGGAGCAAATGTCGGCTGAAATAGCCAGACCATTGCAGCTGGAGTAACTCTCCCTGCATTCCTGCTATGGCAGCACCCTGTTTGAGGACACCAGGTGATCCTGCACCGTGGCTGGCGTAGGCTGCCACACGCAGAGCTTTGCTGTGCCAAGTCTGTGCAGCCCTCACCTGATCACTGCTAGATAGAGGAGAGAGAGAGAAGGGAGAGCTCAGCTGTCACACACTGTCAGGCAGCACTGGGCCAGCCAGTCTGTGTGAATGTACTTACAGGCTACCTGCAGCATATATTGTCTCATGTCTAGTAGAGAGGTCATGAGAAACATTGAGACTAGGGGGAGATTTCCTTCAGTTTTGTTTTGCTCAAGCCCCTTTCACCCAAACCTGATACAATTCAGGCATTAGGAATTCTGTTCGTGGAATATTTTCGCTTCTATAAAATTAATGTTTTAAACTCATTTGACTTTCTAGTAAATGGCATTTTCTTCTGCCCTCAAGTCCTCTGTGTCTTCCTGTCTTTCTCTTTTACTCTGTCCACCCAAAGTATGAGAATCAGACTGTGTGTAACAGTCTATTATTGATCTTAACAATGCCATCATATTCATAGCCTTAATTTCTTCTTTCTTCAAAACGTTCCAGCATTTCTTGCTGCAGCTTAGAGATGTGAATGTTTCTTATGAACTCAAATTTCTCTTTGTGGCTGATGATTGCTAACTTAGCACTTGCACTTTTCTGCAGACAGAGGCTGTGATTCCTGCTCCTGACAACATGGCCATGCTTGGCTCTGGGCACACTGTCTCTGGTATAAAGTGTGAAGTTTTCCAGATCACTCTATATGGCCACCATGCCATACAAAAAGCACTCTCAGCACCGCAAAAAGCTCTTAGTTATCTTAGTCTTAACTGATAATTATTTTTTATTTACTTCTACTGATGTAAAATGCCATGGTGCATCTTTTCAACAGAGTACATAGCAACATAAGTGAACAAAGACACTGGATCATATATGACAGATGTCATATAGACTTCATGCTCATATAAATTTGCATTTAATTTTATTTTGAATTAAATTTCCACTATCAGAAGAATATTCTTAACAAGCTTAGGTTCAATGAATATATTGGAGTAGACACTGTGTAGACAAGAAAATGTTCTCAGAATAGATCTAGATTGTTTTTCCTTTAAAAGCTCTGAAACTGTATTTTTTATGGGGAACTCCGACACTCATTTTTAAAGGAAATTCATTATAAAAATCTTCAACACCTTTAAATAAGGTGTGAGTATCTTTTTTCTCTTCACAAGCTTTTATTAAAGCCTAGACCAACTTCAAGTGATTCAAACACTGAAACTTCCCTTCAGTATCAGCCCAGCATTTATAGAACCATTCAGCCAAAAGTCTGGAAAACATTGAATAAACCGTGCCCCAATTTTTAGGATTTGTAAGTCTGTTTAATCAGGCTGTTGAAGGAAACATGAGACTGTAAAATTGTTTAGACATTCAAATAAACAAAAATTAATTGTGAGGAAATTTTTCTATCTCCGTTCGCTAAACAAATGCGATCCACAAAAAGTGCTTAAGGTATCATTCAAAGCAAGCATTTGGGTTTATATTATTTTAATTAGGAGATGGCAGTTGAAAATACAACTTTCAGATCCAATCCAAGATCTTCAGCGCACACAGAGTGTTTCCAAAACACACTGTTAAATATTTGGGTTTCAATTCTGGTTTTAAGTACTACAGTTTGGTGAGCTGTTCTAGTCTGGGACTAGTAAACATGCCTAGAACTTGTTGGATTTCTCCCAGCAGATAAATCATCATCTGTTTACTTTTAACATTGTCTGAATTGGTCAGACTGTCTTGCAACCTTTGTCTCCTGGATAACATGCAATGCAGTCATCACATGGGAACCAGGAAAGCTTTTCAGTTCCAATAATAACATGAGAGTGAGTTTTTTGTGAAGAATCTTCCTCATGGCTATAAAAGAGGTCAGCTTCCCTGAAGGCAAATTTTCACAGCAGTCTGTAAGATTTTTCATATATCACCCCTGCTGAATTTTAAAAGGGATAAAGTGCCTGGTTTTGTATGTAGTAAAGATGTTTGATCTACATCCATATAATGGGTAATTTTTTTTTAGCTTCCTGACACACAACAACTTTACAGGTAAAAGAAAACTGATATGTGTGCGGATACAGGACAGCATGAAAATGTCAGCTTTTGTGGTTATGTTGCCCATGGATTTTAATGGTAAAAAAAGGACTTTTCATCCATGTGCAACATTTTTCCAGTTGTTAAGAGGACAGGTGGACATCTGAACATGAAGTTATTCCATGCTGTGCTTAGACTGAAACATTTCATGCTGTTTAGAGAGAGAGATACGAATATTTTTTCCACATTATTTGTCAGCTTTGTTAATTTTTAATTTCTTTTTCTTCCTGTGCTTTTCTCTTGCCTTTATCACCCCAAGGCATACTAACACTTTCAACTTAATACTTCACACTTGGTATCACTTTTACTATGAAGAAAAAGGGCCTTTTAACACTATGCTAGACAAGATGTCTGTTGGTTTTGAAAAGCTCTGTATTTGCCAAACCTTGCAGAGATTTTTATTTCTGAAGGGTCTAAAGAGCTTCTTAGGTGCAGGCAACACTATGGATAGGTGCGTATGAGCATGGCAGGCATCTCATTGCATCTTCATCCACTAATATATTTTGGACAAAAATCTGCTAAGACCCCAGCTTGCTGTCCTAAGCCACCAGATCTCTTCTAGGTAGGAGCTTCTGGTCCCTTCTGCTTTTTTGGCATCTCTGAAAATACTTGGAGACCACATGCTCTTACCTGCTCTTACCTGCACTTACTGCAGGTAAGAAGGGTTGTTTCATGGTCACAGCTGGGCTCTTTGAACCCAGGCTTGTTTTGTCACCTGAAGATGTTATGATGATATGTGTATCACTCCATCAAAAAGTAGATGTGTTTTGACACACTGTGAGACGGACTCTATAATGGCCTTTAATCCAGCGACTGTCACTGACACACACATACATGAAAAAGGTGTGACCAGGTAGGCCTAGTCTCAGAGGTCTGGAGGTGAGTACCAGAGGGAGCTAGAGAGGGAAGGAGGGGGTTCTTCAAGCTGCAAAGAAAGCTGAGAAACGGAGCTGAGTCACAAATTTCTGATCAAACATCCTCCAAGTTTCACTGACGTTCTTTCCCAGTAGGGCAGCAGGCAGCAGGGCTGACCCTGGGAGCTGTGCAAAGTTCCCTGGCTGGCTGAGGAGTCTTGCTGGCTGGAAGGGAGAAAGCATATCTGGTTAGTCTTACTCTGGCTGACAAGATCACTACTGTACTGATTTCTTGTAGCTGTAACAAAGTCCTTTCATCCAGCAGAGGGGATGTAAGACCTGATCTCTGGCGGGCTCGGTTTCTTTTCTTGGTGTGCTTTGTGCAAAAAATCAGAGAGACTTTCCTTGGTTTTTCATTGTGGTACTGCTAGCCTGGTTGTTACACGACACTTTTAAAGAGCTTTTTAAAATCTCAGATGACTTAAGGGCTGGGACAGGGGGTGATGGAAGGGGCAGGGAGGGAAGCCTGTTTCATATTTTGCCACTCAAAAATAATATGTTTATCCTTTATTAGATTAAAAAAAAAATACAAAATATTTGTTTTAATGTGGGTTGAGTCCAACAGGGGAATTCTTCAGGTTTCCAAATTTACAAAGTGCTCTTCCTGAGTGGTTAACTGTTCCCATATTTGTAAAAAGGAGGGGAGAGGAAGTTACCAAAGAGGTTTTGAAAATTACCCTGGACATTAATGGTTGTTTTCTGTTTGTTTCTTTTCTTGTTCTAATAAAGGTTACTCAAGTCACACTATTGTGCTGCTGTCTTCAAAATGACTGCTGTAGAAATTAGAACAATGTTTGGAATGTTTGTATGGAGCTGGTCTGGTTTGGATTACAAAGCATTTTTGTATTATAAAGCTCTGAACTAGGTCTTTACCTCCACCATTAAACATGAAGGGACAGACACTCAGCTGGTCTGTGTTGGCTTAGCTCCATGCTTTCCACTGCTGTGAACAAGGTGAAGATTTGATGCTTTGCAAAAAGATTCCTCCTTCGGAGATTTATCTTCCTTTGGTTATGTAAAGAAACCCTGAAATATAAAAAAAATTATATCTATTCAGCCTTTCTTAACTCATGGAAGAAATCATGTGTGAGGTAAACTGCAAAGGCAAACATTGCTCTAGATGCAAGTCTGCAAGCAGCAGGACAGCACAGTGCTGTGATGCTCTCTGCTTGAGATTATGCCTCATGGCTGGGTAAGACAGAAAGGAGGAGTGGAAGAGAGGAAGGGAGGAAGGGAGGAAGGGAGGAAGGGAGGAAGGGAGGAAGGGAGGAAGGGAGGAAGGGAGGAAGGGAGGAAGGGGTCTTCTTCTGAGGTGCTTGGAGTGGCCCTTCTCCTCACCCTAAATAAAGTGGTACTTCTGCATTTTTCTCTTTTTCTATACTGAAATTCTATTCTCAGTTCTTTCCTTCCACCTGTGTAAGGAGGGAAGGTTTTTCTAGAAACAAAATATTTGAAAAAGAAAGTCCAGCATAAAGAAACAAGCCATATATTTTTCCTTTTTGGACTCTAATTTATCTGAAAGCAGCTCAAGTTTCCCTTCTTCAGAGCCCAGGTCCTGTATTCCCACACCCCAAAGCACTGCTGGTACAGCACTTGGGTGCACAAAGCTTTGTAATGGTATTTGCTTTCTTCTAATCTACCAAATGTGAAAACTTGCAGAATTAAGAAGGCTGAAAGAAGGAAACCAGGGCACGAGTCATGCTGATGGGTAATCCTGTGAACAAGGCCTCTGGCCACTGCCTTACTTACCATACCTGGCAGCACTCAGACAACTTTGCCTTGATATTGCACTCCTGAGATGAACAGATGCTATGTTAACTGCCATTTGCAAGCTTAAACCACCACACCTTTTGGTGTTCAACCGTTTAACATTCAAGGGCTGCTTACCATGCTTCTGAGATATTTTTTAATTGGTACATTGATTTTTACATTTCAGTGCTGGATCTGTTTTTAAAAACCACCCAAATGTGTAATCCCTTGGATAGATAAGCTGGAATCGGTTTGCAGTTGATGGAAGGAGTCAGTTGAAAGGCCTAGATTTTGTTCCTTTCATTACCAAGCTCTTTCAGATAAGGCAATATAGTCTTAAAAGCTCCTTAAGTAAATAACCAAATAAGATATTTTAAATTAAGGACTTTATAAAAAAGTCTTCAGACAGGCGCATTTTCCATCCTTTCAATTAATCCTGGAGAGTTCACCACAAAAGTCACCTGTTTTGATGTAAATTGCCTGGAGAACAAGGCACACATGTGCAAGCTGAAGCTCAGTCACTTCTCTCACGTAGGCAAACCTGCAGGGAGTTCACAGACAAAACCAGGCTGTTATGACAGTATACAAGCACAGATTTTGGTCACAGAACTTTTCAGTTTTGATTCCTATATGACACCATCCATGGTTTGGGGAACTAGTTTAATGGCTTACTTATTTAAGGGACTTCTGTAAAGAACTCACAATAGCAACATTAATTCAGATAATTTACTGCCTTTTTCTGCAGAACAAATGGACTCAATGGATTTTTATTTTAGTGCAAGCTCTTTTTAAAGTCTGATCAAATAGTTTGGGAATGTCAAGTTCTACATATGAAACGTTGGTTGTGACCAATTAGAAATACATAATGCTGTTTCTGTTCTTATTTTGGATGAACTCACTGTTCAGCCAAGGATAGGCTTGTAGATCTCTGAATGTCCCAGTGCCAGCACATATTAATTTGTAGTTTTCTCACATCTCCATGACCATGGAAACATAGACTAAGTCGATCCTATAAAATTCTTTAGTCAGCATCATTATGTGAATAAGAGCTCTACTGGAGATGCAGCTCCAAGGTCCTTACTTAACTTGGCTTCTTTTCCTTCTCCAAACCAGGGTAAGTTGTACTGCTAAGAGCATATCTGTAGTTGTGTATCTATAGCCAACCAGGGCTAGCTGCTGCACAAGAACTCTCCATAACAGTCCATATAGCCAGGTAGCCTGTATTCAGAAACAGGCAGTAACAAAAGCATTTACAAGGAATACAAGAAATTATGCATAGTTTGCCTGAAGGCACCTTCAGGAACCTCTCTAGGTGGAAACCCCATCCCTGGAAGTGTCCAAGACCAGGTTGGATAAGGCTCTGAGCAACCTGATCTAGTGGGAGGTGTCCCTGCCCAGGCAGGAGGGCTGGAACTAGATGATCTTTAAGGTCCCTTCCAACTCAAACCATCCTATGATTCTGTGAAGTTGAACATAAGCTATTGTGTTTCAGATATGCAGAAGATAAACGCTCTGTGGCTCTAATCAGTTTATTTTTTTAACAAGATGTGCTTTGGACCTTTTGCAGAGGTTGAAAATGTATTTCCTTGTGTTGGTTTTAAGCCTGCTTCTTGATAACCTGATTGATTGCTGCCAATTTCCTCTGTGTTAAACAAAAGGGAGTAATCATCCCCTGTTTGTTTTTCCTGTGTCTTTCATGATTTAATAGATCTTCCCTGCATCTCCTGTTCTGTCTTGGTGTCATTTGCAGTTCTACTATTGCCTTCAGGGAAAAAAAATAATTGCAAAATTCTCTGAATAGATCCATAGAGGAATGCAGTGAGAGAACATTTTCTTCTTTACATAGTTTTTTATGTTTCGTATTGTCTCTCCAGGGCACTGTGTCAACATTTTCCCAGTTCTGAGTAGTAATGGCTACTTTAGAGCCTGTACAGGCACAGTTAAGGCAGGTTTCCCCTGGTACACTACTTTTCATGTACCAACTGTAACACGACAAAGTTAAATTGTGCCTATAGTAGCTCTGAAAAAAGTAATGTATGATTCTCTTATAAAGTATGGCTTTCTTTTCTTACTTTTAATTGGCAATATGCCATAACTGATTATCCATTTTAAATCAGTTATTACAAGCTGCAAAATTTGCCTCCTTGGGCAAGCATACAATATGCTGTTCACAAGTGCTTGAATATGCCATGTCTTCTTTTATTTTGCTTTATTATTCTTTGAACTATGTGAACATTTATAGGAGTACCATGCCTATTTTTCTTTTCTTAGTTTTTTTTAATCTGTCATTTTTTTGGTCAACAGTTTAATAAATGCATTTGAGAAGTTAATGATCTTTGTTAATTAATTATTGGTCTGCAAATTTTTGCAACTTTGTGAGAAAAGATAGGATTTAGAACATGTGTTGTTTTAATTATGCTAACTACCCAATCAAGCTACAAATTGGCATATAATTTAGGACTGGCTCAAGCATAATAGATTGGTAATTGTATAATTTATGGTGCTAGCCGAATTGTTTAATGCAGCTGTTAACTACGAAGGAAGCACAGAGTTGAAGTTCTCTGCTGGCAAAGCAGCATGTACCTGAGAGAAATGCTGTCTTTAGACTGGGAATATTTGAATGTTTTTAAAAAGTAATTTCATAGAACATGGCTGTCTTGCTGAACAGTGATTCCCTTCAAAGGTAAATGCGATTTTGGTTTTATTTGTTTGTTGGGTTTTTTTTAAGTATTATTTTGTAGCTATTTGCAAAATTCAATTTCTTTCTCTGTAGCCTTCCTCCACTTTGCTTCTTCTATTGTCATTTCTCTTGACAGTTCAAACCCTAAATATAAAGTGATTAGAATGAATGTAGAAAAGGACTGCTTATGTGTAGTTCTGTATGGACAAAAAGGGGTCACTAGTCTGAGCAGCTGACATAAATAGTTAGCTCGGTCACCAAAGTTGTGGGTTGCACACTTCATTGCTGGCAGGCTAATCTGTGTGTGCCATTTACCCTCTATCTACAAGAGTTTACCAGGCTTTGTTCCAAAAGTTGTTGAAATAACCTTGCAAGTAGCCAATTAATTCTATTTAAATACTTGCTAGCAGCCAGAGAACAAGCATAGTGCAAACTAAAGCTAAATCTTCAAATGCTGTTTTGCCAATAATTAGACTCAGGGCTTGTAAGCAGTGACCTGCTATTACAGTTTGTCCGAAAACCCTGATGTTTTTCCCCTGACAAAGGTGCTATTGAACTAGGGGCTGTCATGACAGAGCTGTGGTTGCATTCATTGAAAGCATGCCCGAGGGTGAGAGACTTGCATATATACAAGGCATAGAAAATACTTAATTTACTTGTTAAATCAGTTCCCTATGCTGTTTCACAGTAGTAAAAGTCTTTGCCAGTTGCAACCATGGATCCTGCTAAACCTTTGAGGAAAAGGTTTCTTTATGCTCCTATTTTTGCTGGCTGGATGTTTATTCTTTGTGTGTTTCAAAAAGTTCAGTTAGAAATTTCTGGAAGTGAGTTTTTCCTGGACTGCCTGGGCCAACGGAGCTGAGCCGAGCCATGCAGGCAAGGGGAATATGCTCTTCTTTTACGTGTGCCAGCCACCCAGTGCTGTTTTGCCTGTGTATGTCCAATACCAGCCCCTGGAAGACATAATTAAAGCATTTTATATCTGCCTTTGAAGGGAAGTGTGTGCCTGGGATCTCTGGTTTGCTATGGTATAGTAGGAGCTGGCGTTTGTATCACGTATCTTCCTGAAAGATGTATGACCTGGTTTCCTGGCTGCCTCGGTTTTTTTGTGTTTATGACCAGTAAAGACAAACTTTGCTTGAAATGTGAAACCTTCCCAAGATGGAGACACGCTCCTCCTCCAAGCAATACTGAGATCTGACACAGTATTAGGCACACAAACACACACAGCAACAATTATCAGCCAAAAACAGAGGAAAGAAGCCTAGATGCAGCTGTGGTTCAGGGGGATTATTAGTTAAATACTCCAATGGTTGACATGGAGATTCTGTGTGCTTCCAACTTGCTGCATTTGTGAGCAAGTTGTGTACTTCCAAATGAACAAGTTTCTTACTCGAAGAGAGAGGCTTTACTTTGCTTCCTTTCCTGTTCTTTTTCTTATTCACTTTGCATGTTGCTTGTATATTGTGGTTGATAAGGTAAATAATTATGTCAATACAGACATAATATGGGTTTAATTATATGTATAATCTAATTGCTTAGACTCTGAAGAGCTTTCATGAAAATACATTGCCATCTTAACAGCAAAATTAAAGAAAATTCTTAAATTGTGCATGATTTCTAGGGGGTTTTTTTGCTTTACGTTTATGTCACCGCTTGATTTGTAAAATTACAGTAAAGAAATCTGCTTGGGGGAAAAAAATACAAGGAGTAACATCACCCAAAAGCAATATGCTGTCCCTGTGCTTGATCACTTATTAACAACTATAACATTTCTAGTGGCAGCAGTATAAATCCAGTTGCAGAGGTTGGAAAAACATTTACAAAGAAATGTTCGGTTTTGTTAAAAACCAAAAGATTAGGTTTCTCTTCAAGCCATTCTTCTAGGAACATTTTAAGTATAACTAAATCTATTAAGTGTTTGCCTTTGTCTTTCAGTTTGCTAACATCAGCTTCTCGCAGAAAGTGTTAGAGATGTTTTTGAGAACACAAATAAAAAGAAAGCATTTGAAAATATTAAGATACCTTTTTTCTTAAGAATACTATTTTTAATTGAAACGTCATTAAATTCAACGAGAATTTAATTAAACATCATTAATTCAAGTAATCAAACTTTTGATCATGTGAATTAATATTTTTCACAGATTGCTCGATGCCTGAAAGACAAACATCCCATTACAGGGAGATAATAACTCAATCATCCAAGTCTTTTGATGTAGCTCTGCAAGCACTTGTACACACACTAGCTCAGGCCTCGCAGTAGCGTAATGAGCTGACGTAGCACCTGCAGGCCTCTCGCTCTTGCACCTTGTCTCATTATGCAGCTCTCTTCCTGGGCATCTCTGCCTTCACCCTAAGTTATGTTCTGCACCACAAGAGTAGTTTGCTGGTCCTGCTCCATTCCCTCTGAACAGAGCTGCTCTTCTGTAGGGGAAGGGGGGGCGGGGGTGTAATCAGGTGGTCACAGATAAGAAGGAGGAGAAAAAGGAGATACAAGCTATGCATGCAGTGACAATAAATGAGAGACAAAGACATTTTAGAAGAGAGGAGAGTGCACATCAAGGAGGAGAAAAAACCCGATGTATCCAAAGGGGAAAAAGCATGCAGGCAGGGATGGTGATGTCCCATGGAAAGTTTTGGATGTTCAAGGTAGTTATGTCGCATAGTACAGCAGCTGATTTGCTCCTCTGCAGCTGTGGGGTCACTTCAGGAATGATCCTGGTAGGCTTCAGAGGAGGGTACAGCCAGCTGTGCTCTGCCCGGGAGATGAACGTCACAAGGTGATGTAAGGACCCCGAGGACAAGAATGATAAACAGCAGACAAAGGAGATTCCTCAGAGCTCCTGTTGTTGACAGGTCTAGCTAAGGCCTGAGGGAATATGTTGTTATTCCAGGAAACTGTAATGATTTTAGCAGTTGGCTTCCAAGGAACCCAGACCGTTTCATTTCTTTGCACAGCTATTGTGGGTTTCCTGGGGTGCCATGAGTATATCCAATGGACTTTGATGCTTAAGGTTGGATTTGATCTTTCTTTTTTAGACCACTGTGATTTCTTGCTTAATTGCAAATATTTGTCTTTCCTTTAACAATTAGGAGTTTTGGTTTTTTTAGTGTAGCTTGGACATAATTTGATACAAGTGCCTGAGAGCCAGAATAAGTCTGCTCCATTTCTTCAAAGAGAGGTTCCTTGCTTTGGAGAAAGGAACTGTTTTTGTATTCAATGTGGCTGAGAAAGGTGGGGGAAGTTACACATCAACATATATATGTCCCATAAACACATAATTCCATGTAAAATGTTTGCATATATACAATAATAGAACTTGTGTATATTGATATGTATTTGGAGTGTGGGTATAATTTCTGTTCTCATTCACATACTTTTGTGATGGGTAGTATGTGTTTATAGTGGACACAGTCAAAGAATTGGCCCAATCTGTACTTTGCATTGCTGTTAAATTGGTGTTTACTAGACAAATCTTGCAAATGTTTAAGACTAGCTCTGAAAACCAGGGAAATTCATTACAGTAGATTGCTCTTAGTGCTAAAATTTTTAAGTCCCAAATAAAACCCAGCAGCATGTTTCTGAACACCAGGAAATGCTTCTTTTTTAATGAAAGGGTGAGAGAGGTGGTTGAGTCACCATACTTGAAGATATTTAAAAGCCATCTGGACATAGTCCTGGGCAGCCAGCTCTAGGTAGCCCTGCTTGAGGAGGAGGATTGGACCAAATGACCTAGAGGTGACTTCCAACCTCAGTCATTCTGTGGTTCTGGGATTCTGCTCCAAATCAGAACTGGTTTGTGCCTGGTTCATGTTTAGCAAGAACTTCCCCTACTTGCACATCTGTCATTCCCATAAAAAGCAGTAACTAAAGGAATGAAAATTCTTTGTATAAAAGAGATGAACCCTCAAGATATTTCAGTCTGTTAAGCTATCTTCTGTGCTGTTGCTGCCTGGATTTGATTTGTTCAGGACTAATGGCAGGCCTTCCAACACAAGTATTATTCATGTGGAAGTTGCTGTTGCTTTCCATCTAGCAGAGCTGTGCTGGGCAATATCTAGGGCCTAGTGTAAGCTTCTTTCTACTAACTTCTTAATTATCTTAGCAAGGCATGCCCTGTATTTGATCTAGCTCAGCCATCCCCTTGGATGACTCACAAAGCTGAGTTTGCTGCATTGGAAAGGAATGCAAAGCACCCAGACAACATTGGCACTGCGCGGTGTGGGGGGAATAGCTCCAATACGACAGGAAACCAATCCATCTGGTGCTTTTCATCATGGTCTGCAAATAATCTGCATGGTCTCATTGCCTGTGCCTGTTCTTATGAACCTGTGATTCTCAAATCTTTATCCCAACTGTGTCAGTGCATTTTTGCTCCTTTGAGTTCTGTATGTAAATTTGAGTTGCAAAGCAACTGGGAATGGTCTGGTGCAGAGGAATTTTTTAGATAGGCTAAGAGTGCTAGCTCCCTCCTCATACCAGCACCAGGAGGAAGCAAGGGATCTCTGCAGTAGGGACCTGGAGGACTTGGAGACCGCTCAGGCACTGGAAGCCAAGTCTCTTGTGGGAGCACTGGCAGTGGTCTGTGCATCTCCTGGGAATGCCACAGCACTGGAGGTCCTGCAGCTCAGTGCACGTATGTACATGTATGTACACATATTGCATCTTGAGGTATAAATCAGGATGAGCAGTACAATCCCGTGGCAGATTAAGCCACAGCTCTACTTTCCCCAGGTATAAGAAAAGTAAACAACAGGCTGGCGATATTTGCCATGGAGCAGTCTTGTGCAGCCTGTGGCTTGCAGTCCACAGCTGATTTATAAGACATAGTAAGGTGATAGCAGACATGATGGCAATGGGAACATGATTTTCCTGACAGGCAGTGCCCAGGTGAAAATGTGCAACTAATAACAAAAAGCAGAGTTTTGCAAAGCAGTACAGTTTTGATTCCTTTGTAGTGAGGATGCCATTTCATTCCTGCTTTCCCAGCATGCAAAAAAATGGGAAACAAGAACAGTCGCTTGTATTCACCCACAAAATTAGGCTGTGCTTTGATTTTTAAAATGGCCAGGAAACACTGCTTTTACACCTTCAGCCTACTAGCAGGGATTGATCCTGTGGGAAATAGCTGTTGTGGAGCATGAACAAGTTTTCAAAACATACTGGCTAAGAGCTGACTGTGACCAGCTGATATATATGTGACCATTACTGTTTGGTATTTTTAAACAGTGTTTAATTCAAATAGGCTTACTGCCACTCTTGACTTTGTGGCTGCAACAAAGCCCAAGACAGGTGGCTGGCTGTGATGGGAGAGCCATTCTCTGCTACTATTATAGGTGCTCCTTTCAGAAGTGCTTGTAGAAATCTGTTTGCCTCTGTGTGGTATCTAGTCAGCTTATGTTCTGAATGACAGCACAAATCTTCTGGTGGGTGTGTGGTTACAGTTATGGGGCTGGGGACTACAGGGAGAGCTGGGGCTGGAAAGGTCTTTTTTCCCCATGGCTGCTCTGCAGCTGAAAAAATGCAAGGGTAAATCTAAGTCAGATAGTACTGAGAGGGATTCTGGTTTCCAGGGGTTTTTTCTTCCACCAAACCCCAGAATATTTCTATTTGGAGCATTTTAAAGAGAGAGAGAGGAGGAGATTTGTGAGTATGTCTGCTTTACTGAATGGTGAAGCCATTCAAAGAACTTGTCCAACCCTGTTAGTACTTTGCCCAGGGAGGAGGCAGTCGGGAAGCCCACAGCTTCTCCTCTTGAAGTTGTTCCATTTTGGATAAGCAATTAGCATTTATTAGAAGAGGGACTGGTGCTCAGGAAGTCTCATCTCTCAAAAGCAGACCCACCAGGCTACTGATTCATGCACACACGTGTGCTCTTTCTGAATGAATAGTTAATGTTTTATTAGGAGTGGAGCGGATCCAAGAGAATGATTCAAATCTTCTCGTTGGATCCAATACTTGGCTTTCAGCTAATATGCTTTTTGTTCCATCAAAAATGTCATTGCTTTTACACAACTCCTTCTTCTTTTCCTCATCTAAATGCCCTTCTTTGTTTCAGTTGATTTTTGTTTTGTTACTTGCCTGGACTCTGACCTCTCCATTGCTCCTTGACCCTGAGAGTAGGAAATCTGTGGCTCCATTATACTTGAAATCAGCTAAATCTGTGGAAGGGCTGAAGGTAGGTTTTCTTTTGAACCAACCTGGGGAAGGCTATGGTGTTCCCATCTCCAAGCTGTATCCTCCAACACTGAGAGCAAATTGACTCTTGCCTGTTCTACATGCCCTCAGTGAGCTTGAGGTGCTTCCCAGCCTTCTGCTTTGGAAATTTGAAAATTAGTAAAAGTTGAAGGGTCTATTCAACTCTCAACAGGTCAATTTTCACCATTGCCCATTGCCATCTTCTTCCCCTCTCAGGGCAGTTTCAGATCCAGGCATGGTTATTCCCCAGAGTGAAACCCAAATTACCAAGTGTTAATCAGCACTCACAGGCTGTGGGGTCACCCCACATCACTTTGTGAAGGGATAAACCCCGAGAGAAATCCCAAACTGAGGGCCACAAATGGCCTTGATTCTGTGGAGTGTAACCCCAGCCTAAATATGAGCCTAACCTGAACCCCACACACAAACTGGGATTTCCAACTGCTTCTCATGACTTTGGGCTGTAACAGGCACTGGGTTAAAACATTGCAGGGTTTTGTGTTGAGGTCCTAGATACATTCCTCTGCCCACATTGTGACATTAATATGTGTGTTGTTGCATAAAATACCCTGATCTCTGTGGGTATAGGTAGATGGAGAAAGTGGAAATAAGGCTTAAACCATTGAAGGAGATGAAGCTGTTGTCTCTGCACTGGCTATTGGCCTGATTGGTTGGATCAATCACAACCTGAAGAAGAATTAGTGGCCATGCTGTGGCTAATAGTAAGATCAGTGGCAAAGTGGCACTTACAGGGCTGAACCCTTGTTGAAATTCATACAAAGCCATGAACATGATTTGTTAAAACTTCTGCTTTCCTTCATCTCCCCTTTCAGCCAAAGTGTCCCTTCTAGCCAGCCTCTCCATCCCTGAAAACATCACTTGTCTTCTTTACCTCTACATGGTGATAGGAGAGCTATGTAAAACAATCATAGAAGCACCCATGGCAACTGGCTCCTTGTCTAACCAAGCTCCATCTGTTGCAAACCACAGTGATTGCATTGATATCCCAGAGCCATTAAACTGTTCCATATGGGAAGCTTTGCCATGTACATAACCTTGCCCACAACAAAGCCTAGTGAAGGAGCTGTGATGTTAGGCAAAAACAATACAAATCAAGACAACGGTTAACATATTGGGAGAACATGTAAGCAGTCTGCCAGCTGTAAATTGTAAATTCCAGTTGCCCACTATGTGGTCCAGGGAGATAAATGTGACTAATGCCAGCACCAGTGCTCACATCTCCGACCATTATCACCAACTGTTTTGATACATCTCAGTAAAAGGAGATTTAATGTTATCTGCCCTTCTTCATGTGCAGTAAGCTGATTTTTGCTATTCAAAACAATGTGTGGCTGTACATTTCTTACCTGGCTTTACAAACTTGGGGTGCCTGCTGCCTCCTGTATATGGCTTTGCAAACTGACCTCAAGTCTGGACTTCTGAGGTTTTTAGAGCACAATCTTTATATCCTTAAAGGGCTTCCTCTGTTTTGTTGTTGTGTCCACCCCCCACTCCCCGGTGTGGGCTCCACTTCTTTGCTCTCTGAACAAACTCCCTCTTACAGGAAAATCTGTAACACACCCTACTACAATTTCAACTCTTTCATATGGCTTGGTTTTACCCCAAGTAGCATTTGAGCTAACTTGGCCGATGCAAAATAAATTAAGATTGTTATCCAAGCCCTTTTAGGCTAAGTTTCACCATGATAGGGAGAAAAAAATAATGATGTAATTACACTGAGATTTAGTGTTTGGTTAAAGGGCAGGATCTCGCAGGAAATGCTGTAAGAAGGAAAAGTCATTCCACTTTTGAATATTGTAGCCAATGTTCCCTCCAAAACTCCCTTGCTGCCATTTGCCTTCTGGTTTGCCAATGCTTTTATTAGTTACTTTATAAAGACACTAAAGAACCCAGGAGTTTTAATTACAAGTCTGGTTTAAGTCTCTCTTAGGTGTGATGGTTGTGCAAAGACTGTTCTGTAAAAAAAAAAAAAAAAAGCTGAGCAGTGCCACCTCAAAGTCTACTTTGGGATGGGAAAATTACAACCTAGTATCCCCCAGCTAAGGAAAGAGATCTGAGCTACATCGCCCTCGCTAGAGAAGTGAAGGTCACTCTGAGGAAGCATGGAAACAGCAAACCAACAAAAACAAGCTCTGAGTATTTTCTTGTGTAAACCCATGCTGTATTGTCTTCCTGGTCTTTGTTTGGTGTATGTAAAACACAGCCCACCTGTGGTTCTTGCACATCTGGTCCTTACCACGACATGGCTGACCTGAAAACACATTGGGAGTGGAGATGCACAGCCTCTCCTACCTCTAGCCTAGCAGCATGCCTCTGTGTGCAACACAGCCAGGAGTTTAGAGATTGGGTTGAAACCCAGGTCCCTTCCAAGTCATGGGGTTGGGCCATTGAGCCTGCAGCTTCCAGCCTGATTTAACTCATGAAACATCTTTGCCTCCTCCAGAGCCCTGCTGCCTTTTTTGTGTCCTTATGAAAGTCTTGTCCTCACTTTTCCTAACAATATTGTCTCCTTATAGAGCCTGTTGGATCCAGGCAAACTGAAATTATTATGGCACCAGCAGGGTATAAAACTCCTATATTTCATTAGAGGCTTAGAACATATTTGTCTACAAAAAACCCCAACAAAACAAACATCCAGTGGGGGAAACATTCTGCGAAACTGGTGTTTTTCATGAGCAGGCCAAGCACAAGCCTCCCCTTCAATAACTGACAAGCAATTAAGAAGATACAGCTGTGACTCATTCAGGGTCTCCTCTGACGATCTGTGAGGCAGGGGTTGGAAAGGAGGCCACTCTGCACCAGCTCACAGGACTACGGTGGATGTATAATTTGCAGCTGCTTTCAGAATACTTCCTAGTTGTAACTTAAAGACTTCTCAAGTAGCAGATATTTTAGTGTTTTTCTGCAAGAAGTTGAAATATCCTTCATGTTCTTTCCATTCCTAAAGTTGGGGTTTTTTTTCTGTTTTTCCAGATCTGAGCAGGTCTTGGCATTTTCTTTCCTGCTGTAACTGTCACACTTTAGCTCTTTATTAAATCTTTTTTAATGACCACACTTTTATGAGTCTGTGGGACATCTTCCATGAGTAGTTTCCTTTTCCTTCTGAACATGTGGTAACTCAGTTTCAAAAGATTGTTTTCAGCATGCCAAGGTACTCTGAAGAGGCTTTTTCCCCATGTTTTGTGACAGCAGTGAACAGGCAAATCAAAATGCTGGGTTTGAAGCAAATCAGACACCTTTTAGAGGAAAAGACTCACACTTAATAGATTTTCCTCTCTGAAGAATGGAAACAACACAGACATTTCATCAGCTGCATTTTCTCTGGCAGATGAAGGAAGTCCTGGTCGCTGATGTGGTGCTTATTCTGCACGGATGTACTTCTGCAGAGTTTGGAGGTCTGTCCATGCCCCACACCAACTGCAGTATGAGTAGCTCTCGTAGAGCTGAAGAATGGTGACATCCACCACTGCTGAAGCACTTGTGCTCCATCACAGCCATGCTACAGAGAAGATGGAAGAGCTCTGTGGCATATTCTGTCCTTCCTCACTCAATAAGGTTAATGAAAAGCAACTTTCCCCTCTTTTCTAGAAGCTTTTTAGTCTGGAGAGTCACAGGTTTTTGGTTTTATATATTTTTTTTTTCTCCAATACCTAGAAGTGACATCTAGAACAATTTGAGGCACCATGGATTTCACAGCCAGCAGTATGTCAACAATTCTTGCCCATGTACATACTTCTGCATGAATGAAATCTGGGAAGCTGGAGGATTTCCCCATCTCAACAGGCAGTGAGCAGCAGAGAGCAGAGCCCCTGGCTCAATCAAGACAAGGCTGAAGTCCCACCATCTGGAGGAAAGGAAGAACAAGAGGGTTGCTGTTGACCCTCTTCATCTGTGGGAAAGTATCTTCTCCTCCTCTGTTGAAGTAACACTGGCCAGCTGTCCCATTTCAGCAGTTCCAGGAGCAAGTCTGAAGAGTGGGACCTCTTCCTTCGACTGCAGCCACACTGATTGCAATGTAGGCTGGAGAAGACTTAAAGCAAATTTTTGTTTATTTAAAACAGCAACAACAGCTGTTTTTATGGCAAAATCAATCAGGTCTTCCCATAATCAGAAAGAAGGGCAAAAAAATTAATGAAGAAAGTTATAGCAATCGTTATCCCATTAAAACCTATCTGGTAAACTACCATTCTGGCTAGCAGAGCAGCCAAAAGGCAGCCTCTTACTGCCTTGAGCTAGCACTTGGGTTAGAAACCTGAGGGTTTTTTTTCCAAGCTACTCAAAGGGACTCTTTTTAATAGGTTTTTGGCAATTCTAATGATAAAATGTCAAATACTTAATCTTCACTTGACTTATTTCTTGTTGACTTTGAACTACCACTCTGTGAAGCAGTGACTGAAAGATAGTAGTCAGAGGAAGGTGAAATAAACATAGATGGAAAAAATAACACTACATAGTGTAAAGCAGATGGGGCATCAAGTGTGCCCTTTAAAAATGAAAGCAAACCCCCCCCCCCCCCCCCCCCCCATTAAAAAGAAACAATAATACTTTGTGGTTTTAATATGTGAGCCACAATAGTTTCTAAAAAGATGTTTCAATTAGCTATATATTTTCTGCTGTTAAGCACTTTTCCATGATAGTTGTGCAATGTCTTACAATTGCATTCAAATGATATTTTGGCATGGATTTTGAGTCTGTGGCTCTGCTGCAGCTTCCCACTCGTGGTGAGAAAGACACTGTGAGGCCACACAGCATGTTCTGGTTGGTCTCTAAGACCCTTTCTGAATGAGTGATTTTGGCCTTGAGAGGGCTATTTGTGAAATGAAGTTAAGGAGAACAGTTCTCATTCATAAGACCTCTCTTGCCTTTCAAGGAAGACCTTTACAGACAGTTTTCCCCTTATTTCCTATCAGCCTTTTTTTCACAGAGAAGCTGAAATGGGGTGCTGCCCACCTCCCTCTCCCCTGAACACTCATAAGTGAGCAGGAACAGACATTGCAGTTCCAGCTGGCCAGTAAATGGAGTGTGAAAACAAAAAAACAAAAAGCAAACAAACAAACAAAAAAGCTTTACCTTTCTATTTTAAAACAGAACAGAGCTTTAAACTGCTGTACATAGAGAGATTATGGGCATTGAAACAGTATAATAGCATATATCCTGTGTAGCAGATGGTGGGAGATTAATATTTCAGCTTTTCACAATTTTTACTCTATTTTACTCAAGTGTTTTATATAGCTCCACTGAGACACCTTAATTGCTATAGAATACCCTCTCTCAGCAAAGATTTCCAAGAGTATTGCCAGGTTGCAATACAGGGGAAGAAAATACTTAAGCAAAAGCAACATCCTTAAAACAAAGGCACTCTTTCCATTTAAGAGTCTGATTGTAAAGGAATAAAGTTAGGGTATGGTGAGACAATTTTGAAATTATATAGTTTTGGGCATGGGTAATGCCCCAGACTCCTGTCAGGTATCCATTACTATCAACTGAAAATACTTGTTGGTTCAAATTGCCTGGAGAAGCGCCAGTTCAGCAAGCTAAAAGGCAGAGGATGGCAAGGGGAGTGGAAAGCAGGAGCAGCTGTACTCAAAGTACTTGGTTCTGATCTGTAAGTTTAGTAAATTGAGACTGGTATCAGCTTGCAATAATATCAGTGTCACAGGGAAACTTATCACTGTATATGTCCAATAAGATGAAGGAAAGTTTAAAAAAAAATATAAATTTTAGAATGCTTAGGGTTGGAAAGGACTTTAAAGATCATCAAGATCCAACCCCCCTGCATTGGCAGGGACACCTTCTACTAGACCAGGTTGCTCAAAGCCCCACCCGACCTGGTCTTGAACATTTCCAGGGATGGGGCTTCCACAGCTTCTCTGGACTACCTGTTCCAGTGTCTCACCATCCTCACAGTGAAGAATTCCTCCTAAAGCCAAATCTAGATCTAACCTCTTCCAGTTTAGCACATTACCCCTTGTTCTCTCACTACATGCCCTAGTAAAAAGTCCCTTCCCAGATTTTCTGTAGGCCCCCTTCAGGTACTGGAAGGCTGCTCTAAGGTCTCCCTGGAGCCTTTTCTTTTCCAGGCTGAACAGCCCCAACTGCTCAGCCTGTCTTTGTAGGACAGGTACTCCAGCCCTCGGATTGTATTCATGGCCCCTTACTCTTCATTTCCCCTCACTTCTAATCCACATGTGAAGGCCAGGCAAGGTTACTCCTTAGCATAATCTTGAACATTAAGACAGATGCCTGATTAATGTAAGTGTATATGCCACACTCTGCAGAGATGTGCCTGGCTAACATGAATGCTGTTGTCAGAAATGCGCTTTCCGGAGGGTGGGATGCTCAGCCATGCTCACAGACACTGCACAGGCCATGCCTGGGGACACCCTGGTGGTGTTCAGCCCTAAGGCAGGCATGCCAATCAAGTCTGCCTTGTTTTCTGTCCTGGTGGTTTTTTATAGAAGCTGAGCAAAGTATCATTTGTGAGTGTGAATGTTTTGCTTGCTATTGCACTTGCTTTGGCAACTGGGAAGGCACCCACATATGCTTGCTCCCATCATAGGTAGCACCCAAGGAGTGCGAGCAGATATATGATCATGGTCTACATGAGGATGCTGGAACAGAGCACACAGCCTCTGCAGGGTAACTCTTGTAATCTCATGCAACTGCCTAAATTTAGGCATCTAGTGCTAGCTGAGATTTCCCAGAATATCTGAGACATCCGCTCAGAGCTGGCAGCAATGACACGGGAACTACAGGAGGTCTGTGTGATGCTGGAGACCAGGCATCTCCAATGTTTGAGTGGGCTCAATAAGCCCAGCAGCTGAGTCACACCCCTAAACAGAAGTGACAGTGAGAATGTGATTCAGTCCTTGTCAAGCTGTTTTCTATAGATGATCAGTGTTTGTCAATAGGAACACAACTCAGCCTGAATCAGGCATTATTTCAGTGGTTTTGGTTGCCTTTCTGCCTTCTATTGTGGAAAGAAACAACTTTGTCATGTATTTACAAGAGCCATCAGGGATGAGGTAATATTTGAGCCTACTTAACAGGCTATGTAGGTTACCTTAATGCCTCAGTAACAATGCAAATGTTGCAAACCAAGGCTTCCTGCAACACACTGTTTTGAAATAATAAGGGGATTTGTCTTGCTGGTTTGCAGAAGGACTGTGTTCCCAGCTAGTTTACAGGCTGTGGCTCTCCTTGGCCCCTCAAGTTTGGCCATTTGAATTCTCCTGGTGAAGATGGATGGTCCTGGTTCTCCCTCAGTCATGTCGAAAGCTGAGCAAACATGCAGAGCTGATGGCCTCTTTCAGGCGGTTCCTCCTCTATGGATTGACACCACTTCTCACAGCCTCTCCTGTTTTGTCTTTCTTATCCCCTTCCCCCTCCCTGTCTCCATAAATGTGACAAACTGCACTGCGTTATACAAACTCTTCTGCTACAGTGGAAACATCTGTACTTAGCCTGAATGCTCCTGGAGAAATGTCACTTGGGGGAATTGCTCTTCATTTTATGAGAAACCTCTCTTTCGAGCCCTCAGAGAGGCCTGGAAGGGAGGAGATGCTGGGTTTGACACTAGTTCTGTGCTGTTTTTCAGGGATTTTGCAGAAGGATGTTGTGTCTGATTTTGCGGATTGTCAAAATGAAGCCAGATGGCAGTGGATTAAGTGTAACGCTGCTTTGTTGTTCTTGGGTTCACGACTGCACTTCCCCTTGAGCAAGGGAGCCCTCCCTGCACAGCCCCAGCCCTGTGTGCTCCGAGCCACCAAACACCCCTTCCCGTGGGCTCCCAAAAATGCTGTCCTGGAGGCAGGGAGAGGGAAAGCTTTATTTTGGTGAGGACTGCTAACTGGAAACTGCTTACTTGATGTTTTTCATGCCTGGATTATTCACCAAGATCCTGTTTGCTGTGCTCTCCATCCAAGAAAATACGGGTGTTTTGCAGCTGTAGTAATCAGTTTGCTTGCTGAAGTGAAAGCTGCTGGGTGAGCAGCTGAGCTAGTGAAACCTGGTTTCTTACAGATTTGTGTCTGGTAGCTGGATTTCCTGGTGTTTAGAAAGGCGTGAGTTCATTTGAAGTGTTTCCCATGAGGCATTCAAGTATTTCAAGCCTTTTGTTGATTCTTCAATGTCTAATAAGGGATGTATTTATGCCTCAACCTTGCTCTCCATGTGCATGCCTAGCGGGGTCTCTTTCCTCTACCACTCTCCCTTATTTTCTTTATACTTATGGGCACATAATATAATTGAGATTGTTATCCTTTGTCAAGGTTAGAGCACTGAAAACAGTCACTGTATCTGAAGATACAGAGGGAGCCAGACAGGAACAGGGAGAGAGAGGTGTGTTTGCTTCAGCTTTGTTTCCCTAGGAAATTGGGTTATGGATAAATTATTAATTAGGGAGAAGGTGTATTTAAAGTTATGCTGAGTATCTTCTAGTTTCTTAATTAAACATAGGCAGATTAATTTCCTCTGAAAAGGACGTTTATTCCCTATACCCACACTTCCCAGCATGAACACCTTTTTTCAGGATAGCTTTTGAGAGTCCAAGTTACAGAGCTCTGTCCTGTCACTTTACCCAGAGCCTCATGAGAGCTGCACAAGTTCTGCTCCATTTGCTCAGCCTCTACAGTGCAGTTCCACCCTGCCTACCAAAACACCAGCAAGACGTGCTGTACATGTTCACTTTCAGGCTGCACCATCATTTCAATCATAAGCTTAATACTTTCCATTTAATTTATTCCTCTAGGATCTTTCATTGCCATTTCAGTTTAAACCAGCAAATTTTATTTTGTAACAAATCTGCATTTCCTCATGTAGACCAGCAAAGGTCTGTCTTGAATTTGTTGTAAAGTCCTTGGGCTTGGAAATCATTCTGACAAAAGCCTGCTGTCTTGATAATTGAGAAGAAAACACAAGCCAAGCCAGTGTTACTGCTTTGTTGTGCTCTGTCCTGCTCTTTCCTAGGATAATGTCTCAGCTGCTCAGAAATTTTTTTGAAAGTCAGCTGTACTTCACAGCAGTTCAGAGCTTTTTAGAATCCTTCAGTGAGCCACTCTCCCCCTATCTTTGTCAAGAGTCAGCCTTTCCAGCATGACTTTCATATCATACACAAAGCCCTAGAAGGTCCATGTAGAGTTGAGTAGTTCTGGATTCCCTTGTGCAGAGCTGATCTTCTGATCTCAGCTGCTTAGCTTGCAAATTCTTTGATGTGCAGACTGTCTGCATGGCTTGCACAGCACAGGCTACCCTGACAGTGTTTAGCAAAAGAAACTGGGGGAGGAGAAGGGCTGCAATTTGGGTAATGTTTGCTTTTATATTACATGTTGTTATAGTGTAGAATATAGATAGCCTTAAGCCAGTCACTGTCTCCAAACATAATTGTCTACATGACAATTTTATTGTCACCAGCTATTATCAAGATGCTGAGAAAAACTGGAGTATCCTAATCTTCAGTTCAGTGACTTTAGAGATAAATTTTTCCTGATTCTTGAGGAGATACCCTGGTGATGTAAAGAAGATTTTTCAAAGAATCTGAGTCCTAGTACTCAGCTTGTAACCTCTGCAATTCACCTTCTGCCTTGGTGGTCCAGCGGGGGCGGCCCCAACATCAATTCTTAGTGTACTTTCATCTTCCTTGTACTACACCGCATAGTCCGGAAGGTATAAATTAGACATATTTGAATATTCAACTAATGTTCTTAGTCTATTTTAAGAGGAAAATTCACTAATGATGTATTTTCTGTTAAGCAGAAGTAAGTTTGGATGTGTTTTTGTTTTTATTTATTCTCAGAAGTATTTTTCATTTATAGTGTGAGCTTCTCCCCCTCAAATTCTTCTCCTGTTTTTCTTTTCTGTATCCTGTTGTAATATTCCCTTTGGAAGGTCTTTCAGAGAGTATTTTTTTACAGATTCTAAAAACTTCCTTCCTGGCATTTGCATTCTCTCTTCAGATGTCAAAATCAAAGATAATGGTCCATTGCTGATGTTTTGGAAAGGGAGGGGTAGGCAAGGGAGTTTGCAGTCTCCACACACTCAGCAACTCAACCTACTTTACGTGCAGTGTGAGGGACTTAGTGTGTACCAACAGTAGTTCACTGTTAGCCAGTACAAGGAGGAGACATTGACATTCAAAGCAAGCATTTTGAAAATTGTCAGTATTTTCTGATCCATTTCCCCACATACAAAGCGAACAGATCTCCCAAGGAACTTTGTGAACATGGTGCAAATCTAAATGCGAATGGCGATTTTGTCTTGGGGGCATGAATATAGACTTGTTCTGTCAGCAGCAGGGATACGTGTCAGGGATGCTCTGAACAACTGCTTCAGCCTGAAGCCTTCGACAGATAATAGCAACCCCATTCCTATACACTTAGTAAGTACCTCATATAGTGTAAGGTCTTAGCACTGGTTTCCAGCAAAGCAGCAAGAGGGAAGGTTGACAGCATGAAGCACAGGTATGTCAACGTTGAGCCTGCAGAGATTTGAGTTCAACTCCTGACATCGTATCATATACAGGAATAGTTTGGTGGCTTTGCTGTCCCAAATCCGGAATGTTTCAGCAGATGTGGTCTACAACAGCCTAAAATCACAATTGCAAACTGTTCTTATGTCAGTGCTATCGACTGAGATTCAAGCAGCAGAGCTGTGGTGGTAGTGCTTTTCAAAAAGCTTCCGCATTATGTGCCTGGGCCAGACTTTCATTTTTACCTTTTAAGCAGTTAAAGGTGTTCAATACAGATTATCCAGGTATAATTATGTTAGAAAAAGCACACAAATCATTTGCTGAAGTCATCATCAGGCACTGTAAGCTGAGTTTAAGGATTTGCAATGTCAAATAAGTCTTACCTTCTCTAGTTTGTTGAAGAGTTTTTGTCGTTTTGCTGCAGGCCATAATACACTGAAAGAGGAAGTGCAGTATGACACTCACCCAATAATGAGTTTTGTCAGTCAGCTAAATGCACATTCTTATCTTATTCTAATCAGCTTCAATGGGGTTGCTGCTTCTAAGGCATTTCATAGTATAATGCATAAAAAAATCAATATTTTCTCAAGAAGGTCTTGTTTGAAATTATACTTGAGCATTAACGTTGTGGGCTGCAGACAAAATCAGTAATAGTAAGAAGAAAAAGAAACTTTATACTAGGAACTTTTCAAATTCATTCAACTTTTTGTTGAATGTTATATATAAATATGCATTTTATATATAAAACTATCACATGTCCATTTGGTATGGTTTTTGAAAACATGCAAGATGTGAATTTCCATAGTGTGGAAAACAAGTATAGTTAAACAGATTCACAAGCATCAAATAGAAAGAGTCCTGTTTTGCTGTAGATTCATGAGTGCTGTGAGCTCCAAGGAAGATTTTCCTGCTGTTTGCATGGAAGACTTCCTTCCTGTGCTGGGAATGGGAGCTTTGAATTTTAGCAAGACATCCTCAGTAAGTTTTCTCCCAGTGAAAATGCTACCAGTCTTTCATCTCCACCTGCTTACTTGTTTTCACCAAACTTGTTTAATTGCTGTTGAAAGCCCTTCTCAACTGTCAGAACTGGTTGAAATTGTTCCTTGAACCCAAAAGTCACTGTGGGCTCCGGCAGGCTGACAGATAAGCAAGCACAGTTACATGACCTGCTGGAAACTTAAAACGTGTTTTCTGTGTTACAAAGCAAGGGCAGAAGCCCATGAAAGGCCAGGGCTTGTGCTACGTGGGGAAGGTCAGCAAAACAGCTGTTTTTCTATCTGTTGCATTTAGACCTTTGGCTTTTTAGCAGACCGCTTTAGGAAAAAGTAGAACTTAGTCATTTTAGCTATAGGTTACAGCTCCATGCTAAATGCCTTAGTTTATTGCCATCTCCCAGTTGGCAATGGCCATTGTTAAGGAGGTTCTCTCTGTGTATGTGTAACATGTTACAAGCTTTATAATAGATTTGTGCGTCCTTACAACTTTTGTTTCTGATGTAATCTATAATTTGTGCATGGCACTCTCCCTTGGATAAATGAATTAGGAATTTAAGCAACTGATGTGTAAAAGGAGTTGTGCTTAGACTGATGTTTAGGTTATTTACTAGCACAAAGAGGTTGTTTGCAACATTCACTGTCCACTGTTCGCTGAGCTTGCAACACTCTGTGCCTCAATCTCCAAATGATAACACCTTCAGACTTAAAGGGGCTGGGGTGCTCAGCAACTGCTGTATTGAAAGCATCTCACCTTCTTTGAAGGAAGTGGCCCTTTCCTGCATGGTCTGTCCCCCCACTTTTTGTGGGGTTTTATGTGGATGTACTAGAACTTACAGTGAGTGTGTCCAGAGGAATGCTCCTCAAATTCCTGCAAGCACATAATTTTTCTAGTTGTAGCAATTGGTCTAAAAAAAGATACAACCTTTCCACACAAGGAAAAGATCTGAGATATTTCTGAGACAAGAGTAGAGGGCTCATAGCATCCTGACTCGAATTTGCATCTTTGCAAGCTCCTATGGTGTGCATGAAAGAAACGTACTCCATAAAACCAGGCCCTGGTTTTCTGTATCGTAGTAGTATAGTATCATAGTATCATCATTCTGGTTGGAAAAGACCTTCAAGATCATCTAGCTCTACCGTGTCCACCACCAAACCCTGTCCCCTGTAGCTGGATTTCACAGGGTTTAAACTATTAAGAGACAATCCAGTGTTCAGTGTGGTCGATGGAGGCTGAGTGAAAGCTGCTTCCCAAAGAATTTCATCATCTTATGAAAAGGCAGGTGCTGGCGCAGTGACCAGGCATGTGTGAGATGGCCACAGGCACAGCCCCTGCCTGTTGCCAGCAAGGCTCTGCAGAACTTCGTAGTTTGTGCTGCATGAAAAAAAGCAGCTGAGAGTAGGTAACAGTCAGGCATGGAGACACTGATGCATTTCTTTCTCTCTGAAGCACATCTGTGCCTCTTCAGAGTTTCTGTGACCATCTTGGGACCCCACTGAGCTCTGTGACTGCAAGGTGTTGCAAGTACTGCAGCAGTATTCCTTGATTAGTCATGCCTGTGCAACCTAAATGGAGCACTTGCACTGATATTAAAAACTACATTTGCTGGATTATGTTGCAAAGCCACCTGCAAAACCAGGATACTCCAACACAGAAAGAATGATGCTGAATGCCATTATTTAAATAGTGCTGCAGATACAGTGTCCCAGCCAGCTTGTGTCAGCATCCAGTGGGTCAGCACAAAAATACTGCTGTTGGTTTTGGACTGATGACACACCATGGAGTGAAATCTTGTACTGGCTTGTAATGTATGCAGCACTAGGTGATGGAGACGTTGAACAGGGGTGGCAGGGGACAAAAATTCTTGACTCTTAGGAACTGCCACAGCTGTATTTAAAGTAACAACATGCAGAAGGGGGTTAAAGTAAATGTGGTTCAAACTCGCCATGTTAGAAACAAATTAAATCAGCATGGTGGAGGATCTAAAGAGAAATGCATTTGGAAATGCTTATATGCTAAAGCTGGGATTCTGAGTAACAAGTGAAACTGGAATTTCTCAATCAAGATAAATTCAACTGAATTGTCTCACCAGTTTCCAGCGTGAGAAGGACCAGTATGTTAGAGTGTTGTATAAGCTGTTTAAGCAGGCTAAGTGAGAGAAAACAAATCGTGCGAGAGGAATGACTTTGTGTATGACCCAGTGACATACATAAACACAACTTAGAACCGGGAAGTGCAGGAGTTTAAGAAGTGCAGTGCAAGATGCTGATTACCAAAGCCCAGAAGCAAGCAGGAGTAGGCAGAGGTGATAGTATAAGTCACTAAACTGAGTTTGAAGACAGGATGAGCTACTACTGGATGTGGGAAGAGAATTGTGTAATTATGGGGAACGGTATTTTGAAGACTTGCTGAAGATTTCTTTTAGCTATCTGTGAAACATCACTACGGTAGTGTTAAATACTGGGTGATAGTTCTTCGAAACAACCTGTGTCAAGCCTGGTATGGAAGCATTCTGCTTTCAGACAGCCTGATAAATACAAATTTATCCACTATACTGGAAATCAGGAGTTTTCTCTGGAAGGAGTAATCATGACCTAATTATATTCAATATAGTTGAAGAGAAAATGGTCCCAAACTGCAATATTTATACATGCTGTTTTGAAAAGGCCAATTTTCCAAAGCCAAGGACAGCCCTTGATAAAAGTGTCTGTGAAGAGAAATGTATGAATGAAAACTGCAAGTTTTTCCAGAAAAGTTTGCTAACTGGGCAGAACATTGGTAAGAGAACATGTTTGACAAAAGAAGACAAAGTAGAAATGCTCTTACACCGTGTACACAAGTGTTTAAATAGGTACCTATTTGTCTACACATGTATATGGGGCTATGTGTGTGTATATATATATATATATCTGTAGACACTTGTGTAGGCATGAATATACATAGTATTTACTTATTTAAATACAGTGACTGCATATTGGAAAAAAGGGGAGCTAGACATCTGTTGATATTTATATGTTATGAAGTATGGAAATTGCTAACAAAGGCTAAAAAAAAGATCTACTCTTGGCAAGCAAATGGTGTTCTGAAGGAGTTTTTAATTTACATAAGGAAAAAATATAGCCTTGGTGTAGGCCCTGCAAGGGTTGAAGGTACTAACATTGTTAATAATAAATACGTAGATGTTTGAAATGTTCCATAAATATTTCTGGTTCATGTTTGGAAAGAAACAAGATGATGCACATATGTGAGGATGATGAATTATTTTCCAGCCCATCTGTAAGTAAGATAATGTTAGACAACACCTATTTTGGGAAAAGCTTTAGACCCTGTATAACCTGCAGTTATTTCATCCTAAAAAAAAATTCCAAAATATTGGCTGAGGAATTGTCTGGCCCAGTGATGTTAATTTTTAATAAATTTGGGGATATTGGAGAAATGTGCCAAGACTGAAGGCATCCTCATTTTTTTGCCAATGTCAGAACAGCACAAACAGGATAATTCTGATAATGGCCTGAACTCACTTCCAGTAAAATAGTAGACACACTGATATAGGAATTCAGGTAATAAATAACAGGAATATTATTAATGGCACTCAGTGATGTATTCATTGAACATGGGTCTTGTCAGGTAAGTTTGGCTTGCTTTTTTTTATGTAAGTTTACCTGCTTGGTTAATAATGTGACTACATAGGCATCATAGACCCTGAAATATTTTCAGCTCCAGATCCTTCCATATTTTGATAAAAAATGAAGCATTATTGTTTTATTGTTTAAGCACATGTCAAGTGGCTGAGAACTGATGTATCATCAAATGCAATTGATGCAGTACCACATTAAAAAGGATATTTTTGGTGAGATTCCAGTGCCAGATCAGGACTCAACCCACTTCTGCTAATGTTCACGCTTTGGTCTTGCAGGAAAAATATCGGCTCATGGATCATGCATGATGCTACAGAAAAGGGAATCTGAATTGCCTAAAAAGTGGAGTTCAGACTGAAAAAAAGAGTGCTTTAATAGAGCCAAATGCAAAATTACAAACATGGAAACAGGGAACATGTAGCATATGTACAGAAATGGAGAAGACATCTTAGGAAAAAGACTTGGAAAGACTTTGGAGATCTTAATGGACAACCTCAGAACATAGTCCTAGCCCAACAGCAGGGCAAAATTTCTAGTGTGATCCTTGAGTAGATATGCAAAAGGAAGTCAAGAGTCTGTGTTTATATACACGTATGCATGTGGGGAGACTCATGTGGAGTCACATCAAGCACATCACAGTCAGCACTTTAAAAGTTTATTTAAAAATTGGAGGAGAATGCAGGGAATAGCAAAAAAATCTTACCTGAGGGCTGGGTGATATACCTGCTAGTTGGGGCACACATGAAACATACATTGGGATGTTAATGCAAGTGTAATGCAGGTCGTGGTAGAAGGTGCAGATACCCACCTGGGAAGGGCTCTCTCAGCCACCTAGGAAATGCCTAACATAGACTGATGGTGAGCTGAAGCAATGTCATCAAATTAGCAATAAATTGTCCACATTTTTTTACAAGTAGAAATTAATTCCCAGAACAAACTATCAAAGAGACCAGCAAGCTCCCCACCTCTTGGTTTTTCAAACCAGAATGGGATGCTTTCCTGGAAAGACTCCTGATAGGGCTAAACACAAAGCAACAGGGTCTGCACAGGAGACAGAGCAGGGGATGTGGCAGCCTGTGACATGCAAGAAGTCAGGCAAGGTGACCTCCTTCTCTCTTCTAATCTTGAACTCTATGAACTGCTCCCAGGTTATAATGCTGGCTGTGAAAGTTAATTCAAGGATGGGCTGCACAAGCTAAGTATTTGTATATGCTTTTAGTAGAAAAAAAAAATTACTCCATCTTAAACAATTCCCTTTACTGTGTATAACAAAATATGGGAGACTTTGTGAGATGCCCTTCATGCCACAGACTTCCTTGGTAATTCCTGAGCAAGTTACTTAATTTCTGTGCCTCTATTTGCCCACTTCTAGGGAGTGAATTCAATTTTTCTCTCTCCCTCTATGCTGGAGAGACCTTTGGGAGGTACTATGTAAATGTATTTATTCTAAAAAGGCACAGGCAATTCAAAAACTGGGGTAGGGCACAGGTTTGATGTTTCTAGCAGGTTGGAGAGTTTCCATTGTGCAGAAGGTATTTGTGTTACCTTGGTCAGCAATCCACCCATACTGTGACCCTTGACAAGATAAATATTATTGTCCTGGGATTGGTTATATAACGAGCTTGCTTTGCAATTTAACTAATCAATGTGCTGAGAGCCCAGATTAATCATTTAACTTCAACAATTTCTCCCAAGGGAAAACATATAAAGCCTGCCTATCTGTAATATTATCCTCTCCCAACAGTCAGAGTGATTTGGCCACTTGAATGTTTGTTTTGCTTATGTATGTACAGCTCATATGTTCCCAGATTTCTTTGGAGAAGGTGGAAGGATCTCAAGCTTCTCTTGAGATTGTACAGCTGGATCTGTGGGCTTTCTCAGTCAGAGCCTTTGCTGATGGATGCCATGTGAGCTCTTTGGTGGGATTATTTTAGTTGCTAGCATGGCACAAATTGCTGCTTTGTTTTTTCCGAGTGAGGCAGTATTTAATTCTGTGTTCTCTCAGCCTGTGAAAGCTGTCCATTTCAAAATACAGCAGCTGTAAGTCTGCTACTATTATTAGTTTATTAATTGAGGACAAGAGATTATTTTAATACTGTGGTTTTCATTTCTTCTTCATGCTCTTTATGCTCAGGAGTCTTCTAGAAAATTTAAACCTACAGGATACAGAAGATACAGTAAATTTTTACGACAAATGAAATATGACTTCCCAGAATAAGATACACTGCCTAAGATCCTTGCCATCTGTGAATTGCACCAAGTAGGTCAACTTTGGAAGTTAACATCCTACTTAAGCTGTCACACTGTAGAGAACTGCTACTTTAACATTGGTGATAAATGACTCGAGAGTCCATAGTCTCATTTCCAAGCAGACTGTCAATGGCGCTCTGTAGTCCCCAGAGAGTCCATAGCATAAGTGCTTGGCAATCTTTCTTTTTATGTTTTGAGATCTAACTGACATTGCTGATTTTCCACAAGGAGGAAACAAGGAGAAGGGATTGACATGAAAACACTGGCCTTCATTCTGGAGTAACTTCTAAATCTGATTTTCTCTCCTGGAATTTGTTCCTATTCTCAATATCCCCTACAAGCCAAGATATCTATCAGTCATGCAATGCCACATGAGAACGTTGAATTCAAATGCCTATGCCAGATGTGGATGTGGCCTGCTGTTACTGGGAAGAGATAACTGGTCTGTCCCTGTCCCCCCTAAGCCATGACCCACAGCTCTTGATGCTTTCTTTCCTGGCTCCCCCTTCTCACCACTCCTCTACCCAGGAAAATTGCCAGCCAGAGCCACCTCCTGATCCTCATCGTACTATCCATCTGTGGTAGGCAGGGACAAGGGTCATGGGGCTTCAGAGGAGTCTTGACAGGCAGCATTTATGCAGGACATTGTGATCTTTTCAACCCAACACAGATGGCATCCATTACAATATTATCACCTAGCATTTAATTATTACAATTTTCTGTAATTTAACTTGACTAATCTTCTAACCTGTGCAGCATCTACTGCCAATGGTTGCAATATATGCTGAAATAATTTAGTTGAAGTAAATAAATGAATAAGTCTAATACAATAGGGTTTATAGCATGTTGTCCTCCCAGAAATAATTTCAGCAGCAGTGAAGTATGGGATATCTGCAACTGAAAAGGCCTATGCTTATAAACATATTTGCATAGATTAAGACAACCTGTATGAATTTGTTTGAAAATTAAACAGACCTAAATATGTAACATTTTTCATATCCAATATATGAAGCTACACCAGAGAATCAGAAGTTAGTTTATCAAGCAGATGTCATTGAACCTATCAGATCTATGAGATGCTGCTATCATTTTAATGAAAAAGCATTAATAGTTGTAGGAAGATACTCTTACTTCTTTATGCTGTTGAAGAAAATCTTCCAGAGACTTTAGCCAGCTGCAGGCAAAGGAGGGAACTTGTAAACAATGCAGTACACAGGCTGTAGTTCAGAATACATCCTTCTGTGTTTCTCCCCAGCAGATGAAAGTCAGGTACAGCATAGGATTTCCCATCAACAGGTACAGCTCACCAGGTCTTTGGTTCAGAGCCAATAAATAACTCGCCCTCTGGAGAAACGTGTCTGGTGTGTGTAAGGAAGTATTAATGCCATATTCCAGATTGAAGAATTAGGACAGGAATGGGTGCCCTAGAGGGCTGTTTGGCTGAGCAGGAGAGTGGAGAGCCTTTTTTTTCTGAGTGGAGACTTAGAAAGTTTGAGCGGGCAAAAAAAAAAGAAAAACATGTCACGAGATGGGAAAGGGTATTTAAGCAATCCAGTAACATTGGCATGAGAACAAATGAGTTTTAACTGGCCCTTGGTCTGGAAACTTAGAAAAGCCTCCCAGCAGTGGGAGGGGGTAAAAACTTGGCTAGTTTCTAAAATGGAAATTAAGTCTGTAACTGAGAGTGTCTGATGTGGTCACCTGTGACAGCAGGGCTCTGGGCTTTCTGATCTAGGGCAATCAGCCTGGTAGAGACCTCCCTTGTGAGGAAGGATTTAAACACATGCTTTGCTCTGTGAGGATGTATTTGTTAATGTTTAAGCTTCTGCAGCTTAAGCATATTTTCAAAAGTCCATTGCATATGCATAGCTCAATTTTGCAGGCTGCTGTCTCATGAGCCTTGCATACCTGGGCTTGTGACTGCTGTGAACATCTGGTCCTGTGTGGACCACATCTCTCCATGTTGCAACCATCACAGGGGAAGAGTAGCAGCACTTCAGTGCTGCACAGTGTCACAGTGCCAGCATGGCACTGCCAGCACACACTTGCGTTTAGACTGGCTTGGCCACAACCCATCCCAGGTTTCCTGGAGCAACTTGGAGTAGAGGTGCTATGCTGTCAGGGCACAAAAGGCAAATACTGTTGCAAACAAGCAACCATCAGGCCAACAGCATGACTGTCACGTTTGCTGGTAGAACTTGACAGGTCCCTTGATGATTTTTTAAAATAAATATTTAACAAGGGATTTTATAATAACAAGTAGCAAATACACTTTTAAGATGTTTGAAGGGAAACAAACTTGTGTAAGAATGAATTGGAGGCCAAGACCTGTTAGCCATAGATGTTTATATCAGAAGCTTGGGATTTCCTTCGGCCTGTTTTCAGCACAGACTGCAGTTGCTTGCTTTAAGTCCATCTCCGAAGCTGCCCTGCTTCCTGAAGAACACTTCCTTCTTTAGAAGCAAATACTTACAATGGCTGAAGTCATTGCGTTACTAGTGATTCACATTAGTTGAAAGATCAGAGTTTCTTTTCCTCCATTGAAAATATTTTTTGAGAAAAAGATCTTTTTTGCTGCAGCTGCCTTTGTAACTAACATTCACACTCAGCTGCTGTGTTACAATTCAGCAATACATCTTATCTGCAGTACAGCATTTCACCTCTTTCTCAGGTACTTTTTCAACTGAAGATTCGTGGATAAGAGAGTTTAAAGTAGTCATTATTTTGTGATGTTTAGAAAATTATCTGAGCTTGTATATTCAGCTACTTGATTCCGGAGTTTACAAATTTACATGGTTCAAGACTTCATTGCCAACTTCAAGTGGGCAGGAACAAGGTGAAGATCCAGCATTCAAAGCATAGACTCAAGGTTAGAGGTTGCGGGCCTCATCTTCCTTTTCCAAGGGGAAAGCCAATATGAATCTTTAGTCTTGAAACAATTTTTAGCTGGTCCACTGGGCTTCACTATGTTTGAACCATGTGGATTGCAAGGCTGAAAAACGAAAAGAAATGCAAGGAAGAGCCATACTGAAAATGGACTTCAGTATGTGCCGAAAAGCAAAGTAAAGCTTCAAATTGTGCTGTTGTCTAAGAAGCCTGCACATGCTTATCTGCCTGAGGGAGAAATGACCGGGAGGGTGTGGTTTTCTAAACCTTAAATTGTTCAGGTTTATGCAATTCAGCTTTTCTGTGTGCCTCATGCCACAGGTTTCCTCTTCTGACCCGGCCGCTGGCTGCTTTCTGCCTGCACAGACGGGGCTGAGTGTGATGGTCCTGCCTGCAGCGCCTGTCCAAACCTGGCCATTTTACACCTGCAGGATCCCATCAGCAGTGGAGGAGAGACGCAGTAAAGCCAGACACGTGAGTTTAAAGACCTGTATTGTTTTTTATGCTGCTCCCACTTTTACCCTTCAGTCAGGTGTGAGTTGTTCCCAAGGAGCAAAGGTGGCAGGAAATGCTCCAGCAAAGAAAGCAGTCCTGGCTTGTGGCAGGAGGGAGTGGGTCTGAACCTCAGCCTGCACGGTCGGGAGTACCACGCAGCAAGGCAGCGGTAAATGTTTATTGTGTCTGTCTTTAGTGATTTAGTTTCCCCATAATCTAATGCAGGGATTATTTTTCTAATCCCACAGAGAAGACCATACACAGAACGTACCTGTAGGTTGCTGCATTTTTTGGTAAATGGTGTAAAAATACTACTTACATACATACTACAATACTAGTATGCAAAAGTGTTATGCTTAGTTCAGTAGCTTTTTTGTTAGCTAGATGTGTTTGGTTTTCTGTCTTCTTTTTGCTAAAATCTATTTATTCAGTGAAGTGTGTTAAAATACAAGTGATTATCTGTGGAGAGGTGCCATTTGTACTGCAGCTGCTTTAGCCCATCATTTTATTAATCCTCTGGAAACCCCTTTCTTCCCCTCCCCCAGGTTAAAACCCACAAACTCTGCAGCCATAGGAGGTAAATCAAGGCTATGTTTGCTCCTGCTGTGTCTTGCAGTTTGATTTTAAACATGTAACTGCAGCTGACGCAAAGAGAGAGAACTTGGTTTAGTTTTTATCTTTAGCTCATATTCTCCTCCTCTTACTTAGACTTATACTCAGTTCTTAAATCACCTTGTAATTTCAGTTCAGGTATATGCAATGGTTACAAATTTGTGAATATATATGAATACGCATAACTTCTTATAAGTTTAATTTCTACCAATGAGCCTGATTCATGGGAGAACATGTATATGAACAAACATGCCAATGTAGTATCCGGGACTGTGATGAGGATATGAGGACATCCTCACAGGCTGAAGCATACACTTCAAGTACTGGGTAGAGTAGAGGTCTGAGTACATAAGTCAGCAGGAGCCATTCAAATGTTTAAAGCTAAGCACATCTTGGGGTGTTTTTAATAAGTAGGGGTGGACTGCTTGCATCAAGTTCTTTGTTGCTTTGACATCTATCAAGGAAAACAAAACCCAACAAAAACCAACAGGAAAGGTGTGCATATTTGACTTGTAATTCATGCTTTCCCCTGGTGCTTGATGACTAGGACAGGGTTCTTCCAACAGCAGAAAAAGCAAGAATACCTTAGGGGACTGTACTGGGCACTACACAAGGCAGTTGTTTTCCCACAGTCTCCTGTAGAAATGGAGATCCCTCTTCATCTCACCCTCCAAAGCACCTTTCATTTCCTCATTCAGGTTCATGCAGAACAATACCAAGGCAGCTATTGAAACAGCACTGTCTTTTATCAGCTGTTATTAGGAAAGCAGAAATGCTACGTGTAAATAAAAGCCAGGATTCACTGCCAGGCATTTGGAAAGCTGCTGCCTTGTGAGGAGTTGTATCCTCAACGCTCCCATCCACTTGCCTGAGGCTGAAAATTCCTCTTAAGGAAGTAATCTTACTAATGTACTATTTAATACTCTTCCACCCCAAACCTCAGAGCCCATGTATATTTTCCAAAAATATAAATTGAATCAATCTGGTGAAACTTGTCTCTTTGTTATCTTTTTCTTGCTACCTGAAAATATTCTTTCGTCTGCTGTGTATTTCTGTTACTTTCTTGTGGTCCTGTACAAGTGTCATCCCCTTTGCTCACAGGAGTTCTGCTTTCTGGAAGGCTGTTCCAAGCCCATGTGTTTGAATACTAACTATACCAGGACTACTTTGTAGCAGAGTTAGAAGGAGGAATATTCCTGGCTCTGGGTTGTGAACACCTATTCAGAAACGAAAATTGAATTGTCTCTTGGAAGAAGTTGGAAGGCATAGATGTCTTCCTCCAGCATGGCTTTTCCTTTGCAAAACACAAATCTTTCATGTGGAATGAAGTGATATATTTGCTTAATTTCACTACAAATCAGGAAATCAATTATTTCCTGCAGGAAGGTAAATTAGTAAAGGCTTTCCAATGCAGAGAGTCTCCTCCAGGCTGGCTGCTGGAGGGAAGCAGTCCAGTGTTTGTGGAGCTATCAGTGCTGTTTGCATGGAAGCCTGCAGCTGGTTTTGAGGGACTCTGGCCAGAGGCTTTTGGGGAGCTAATAACACCCCTCTGTTGTTAAAATGGCCAGACACTGATATCTTGTAAGGCTGCCCGACTTTGCATTTGTCTGCAGTGCAAGTCCAGTTCTTCCACTGGTATTTTTGCTTCTAGAAACTACAAAGCACAAAGATGGAGTCGAGTTTTCTGAGGCTTTCCCTAAAGGCTCAAGCTGAACCTGTAAGAAGATCATTGCTTGAATAATGTGATTTGAGGGAACTCAACACGGAAGCAGAAACTTTCACCTTTAATAAATGTTCAGGGAATGATTCATAGGCAGCTTCTGTTTGGTACAACTGCCTCTGCATGCTGTTGCCATCCCTCTGAATAAACATCTATTGCTCCTTTACAAGGAAATCAAGGAGCTAAACACCCTGAAACTTCCTACCTGTCTTGCGGCTTCTGGAAAGCCTCTCCTTGCTCCTCCAGTTTTATTTTAACACACCTGTAACTTTCTTACTAAAACAAAGGAGGAATTTCAAGTAACTAAAAAATCCTGTGTGCATGGAGCCAATCACATCTGAACATGTGGAAGGATGCAGGAAGCAGGACAGTTTGAGCACATAATTCCCAATTGGTTTATCATCATAGAATTAAGAAGCACACAATTGGTCTCCACCCCCTCAGAACCAGTTCTGGAGGCAGATATTAATTCAGCCACAGACTTAACTATCTTTCCCAGGCTGGTGTCACTCACGTGTCCTGGCTGACAAAACCTTAGTAAGTCTCTTTGTAAGGAGAATGTTACAAGGCCACCAGCAACACATGCATATTAATTAGCAATGGACTTTATCGAGGAGTTCTCACATAGCATTAATTAAAGCTGTGGTGAATCAAATCCAGTGATTAGAACCATACTCAGGGATGCTGTTTCCCAGCACTAAGCAGATGAGGGCGGAACCAGGCTCTAAAGGACGTGTTTTGGTAGCTGAGGGCCTAGTCACTGTAATAAACAAAACTTATTTGCTGAGGCATTTGTTGAACAGGGATCTTAGTCATAATGTTGGAATGGAAAGTATTGCACAGCCTAGCTAGAGAGCTGCTTCCTCTCCTGCTTAAACATTTCATGTTTCCCCAGTCCCTTTCGTTTGGGAGATGGTTATAAGCTCCAGCACACACCTTGCTCCCAAATGAGAGGTAGGCACTATCAGTAGGTAGAAATGGGCACTGTTAGCACTACTGTGTGAGAAAGATAACTGAGTGAAAGACTGTACTCTGTTTATACAAGAGCCAAAAAGTAACCCGTGGTAGAACCAAAAAAACTCATAGTCCCACCACAGTAGCTGGGCTGCTGGGTTCAGCCTATTCAGCATGCAGTACGTTTCTTACTTCCAAACAGTACATTTTTCTTACACGTGGAATTCAGCACTCAGCATTGCAAAATATCTTTAAGCTCATCCAGACTTGTTCCTCTCACTCCCTGAAATCTCTGTGCGCAGCTGCATGTTGTGTGTCTGCCTATTATTTAGGAGGCTAACTCTTGGCTGTACTGCCCTCCAAAGCTGTTGAAAACTACTTGCTGACTACCCTGCCCGGGCTTGTGCCCTCTTTTTTCCAGATTTCTGAAAGGGACTGAGCCCTGGCAGTTGTCACCCTGGGACTGGGAATGTTTTTGGATTGTGTTATTTTAAATAGCAGATTGTCACTCCCTCGTGCAGTTCTTGATAGAGATGGTCTTCTGATTAGAAATGTTTATTCAAGCGTTTTTGTGGATTCAAGTGGCAGGAGAAGGAAATAGTAAGATACATCTACGTTATAGACATTTACAGACCTGTAGCTTAAATTATAGATTATATAATCTTAATAATAATTATATATAAATTACAGTGATGGAGTTAGGTGCAACATAAATAGAATTGAGATGTAGATTATGAAGTCCTTGCTCCATTGAATGTGCTTAATTTTGCCATAGAATACAATGGGCCAGAGGTTTTACCTCAAACTTTTTCTTCTGTTGCTTAGATGAGTCACACCAGGGAGCCAGCTGCTGCAAGTTTCTGCTGTCCCCCTATGGCTGCAGGTTCATAAAGCAGAGCATGCAGTCCTAGAAGACAAGAGTTTGTGAGGCCTTTCCCTCAGGTCAGGTCTGAGAGCATCTCTGTGGCCACAGGGCTGCAGGAGAGCTCTGGTGATGGAGGCTGGGCATCACCATCATGGGAGCCTGGCCCCATAGTGTAGGAGCAGCCAGCTGCCCCTTCCCCTGCTCACCTAACCATGATGCAGGCTGCTCCTAAAAAAGGTCCCCACAGGCTGTTGTGAGAACTCATTAAGTAGTTTGTCAAGCATTAAGAGACTCCTGGATCAGAGGAGCAGTTGTAAAGGCACAGTGTAATTAAAGCACAGCTTACTTCATTAGGTGTTATTAGCAGGGTTTTCCATCACATGTTTTGCTTTGTAGTTATTAAATGTTATCTCATGGTCACATGTAAGAAGATGCTGTGTGCTGTGCGGGCAGCAGGCACCATGGCTGTGAGAGGCAGGGTGAGGTGTAAGGCTCCAGTGTCCTTTGGGACAAAAGTCCTCCACCGTGCTTTCTGTCCTGCCCTTTTGCTTCCCTTCAGCCACTTTTCCCACCATCTGGCACTGAGTAGATAGAGAGGTAGCATCACCCACCTGCCCTGCTGACCCACTTTGGGCCCTGGGAAAGGATTGCAAAGAGAGATTATGACTTACTGTGAAGCTATATTAAGATTTTCACATTCCCATGCATTTTGCTTTGCCTATTGGTTTATTATTTTCAAGTTAAGTAGGGCAGGCCTGCACGGAGGACACATGGTCAGCATGGTGGGTTGTTTGTGCAGATGCTGCAGCTCTTGCAGCTGTTTTGTGTTGCATTGTGACTGTCTGTGTGGAGCGGACATCTGACAGGAGACATAGAGGTGCTCTTGGAATGTTTTTGTGCTGGCTGAGCCACTTGCACATCATGAAGATGAGAGCGAGTGGCGCAGGTCATTCTTCATCCTTACCGACTTAAATGGTATACAGCAAAACCACACTGGATTTTGCACCCCAAGGGAGATAAGAGCTAATTTTAAGCGTTTTAAAGGGTGCAAGTGTTGAGTTTTTGTTTTTTTAAATGTTCCTGATCCCACAGAAGGGAAAGTCAGTGAGATTACTTACCTGCTGTGAAGACAGAGAATCTTCAAAGTGTGGGGAACAGAACATTTTAATCAGGATGACCAAGTCTTTGAGACTAAATGTGTACCACTGGCAACCAGGGTGCTAGCATCCAGCTCTGCCTTCCATCTTATCCCAAGCACAATATCCTGCTTTTCCCTGCTCCTCAGTACCCCACAGCCCCTTAACCCTTTCAGTCACATTAAGAGGCATTTTTGCCCCTGATGGACCAGGGTCATAGGGAGGTTTGCTGTGCTTTCAGCTAGACCAGTGCAGAGAAAAGCTGAATGATGCAGGGTGAGGAAGGAGTATCTTGTTCTTCTCAAAGAATCTGTGTACATTTGGCCTTGGGAATGTTGTAAAAAAAGTGCATCCACTCACTAAAAAGACAGAAAGCAAGGGCCATGCCTAGGGAGAAAGCTTTTTGTTCAGGTAGGTACCACCACTGACTGTATGGGCCATCTCAGTGGGGATGGACAAAGAGACTCACAGAGAGAGAGAGATAAAATGCAAAACTGCCATATTTCTTTAGGAAATGGGGTAGAAGCAGTGTCATGGAGTTAGTATTGGGAACCAAATCTGAGCTGAAGGTATAGAGCATCTTATTTATTTTAAATGCAGTGCAGAAATTCTAAGTTTTGTACCTTGGTCTCTAGCAGCAAGGTGTTTGTGTGATGTCTCACTGTTATGATGTACCTGGCATGGGTCCAACCATATATTCCTGAGGGCTGGGCTGTCTGGATTAAGGAGCACCCTATAGCTCCATAGTGGTTCTGCAGACCCACATTTCCTTTTTATGAAACACAGAAGGAAGGTGGGCAGACACATGTCCCCCATCACCAAGACACAGTAGACACACAGCTGGAGCAGGGACCAGAGATGGACTTCCTCACACAGTTTGAATGGACTTCTGTACCTGTTCCCAGCTACCAGCATCAAAGGCAGCTGGGGCACAGTTATCCAGCCACACAAATCCAATTTTTGTCATTTGGTCAAACAGCTGAAAGCAAGCTTGTGGCATTTGTGAGGCTGCCAGCCTTGCCAAAGGCAGCCGGAGCAGTCAGGCAAATCAGAGCAGCAATCTACCTTTTCTTACATAACTAGCAAGGCAATTTGATAATTCAGTATGTGAAATGCCAATGGCATTTATTATGTCAATTAGGATGAACACATGTTTAGGAAGCATTTTAGGAGTCAATCATAGTTGCTCACATAGCCTGGCTTCAGCCACATGATTGACTTCCTTTGAGCAGGTAGACCGTGTGCCTTTGAGGAGCAGTTACCCAAAGCCTGCCCGTCTTGCTACCACTCGCCCTAGCACTTGGTGCCTAGATTTATAATTCTGGAGTAAGCTGTTGATCCAAGTCTGGGTTTACTGAACTGTGAAAAAAAGCAAGAAACGGAAATTATTACCTCAACCAACATAATACTTGACAACTAGAGGCATGCCAGCAATGAGTCTTCTCAGAAATACTACCTTCTGCTAAGGTGAGTTAATTCATGGGACATGTTCCTTGTAGTATGGGCAGGTAAACCTTCAGATATGTACTGGTTTATTCCAAACTTCTTTTCACTCAAATCTTGCCCAGCTGTTCTTAATATTCTCAAATTACTTCTGGGCTGATTTTTTTTTTCATTTTAACATGCTGAGTAAAGTTTTGTATCAGTGAAAAAGTCAGAGTAATTCAGGTTTTTGTGGGCATGTGAGAGAGACAGACAAAAAAGCAGAATGTATTTCCATACACTCCTAATAGACATTTCAGATACATAATTCCACAACAAAAAACTGTTTCCAACATTGGTCTATTCTGTAAATTCCAGCATGAGCCACAGAGAAAACAATTTTTTTTAAACAATCTGGTTCTGGTTTTTGAAGTTACTGTGTGTGCAGGCACAGTATGAGATTTCTGTTAGGTTACACAGCTAGAGCTACAACTTAAAAAGTCAAGGTTATTCACCTACTGTACTGTTGGATTTTTGTATTCAGTTGGAAATGTCTTTCATCATAAAGGCTCTGCGAAGTGCTTTGATTGTTATAAGTTCTGAGAATGACTTTTTTGACTAATAATAGCTTTGAAAAAACAGCTGTCTTAAAGCTGGGGCCAGGCAGAGGAGAGGTTTTGGAGGTCCTGTTTGTTGTCTCAGGGACATTTTGTACTGATGTGCTGAACTTTTAAATACAATTATTTTCCTCTAAGATTCAGCTCTAACAGTCCTTCCTTTAATCTGAAAACTCAAGCTGAATTCTTATCTGCTAAATCAGTATCTCTGGGATCCATCTCTAGTGGAGAGGGTCTACTGCTGATTACACCTCAGGCAGAAAGATAATGTTGTTACTTTCCTGTAGGTAGAACAGATTTAAAAATAAGCAGGAGAAAGAAGAAATACAGAGAAAGATACGAGTAGGAGGAAAGCTGGTCGGAAGGTGGGATTATAAGGTTTTAGGCACTTTAGTGTTTTACAACCTTCCTTTGAACAAAGTTTCAATTCTAGGCAAACTGCCTCAACTCTTTAGCCTTAAAGAGTGCAGCTATGCCAAGGTTGCTGCAAATTATTATATGATATTTTTTAGCCAGATGTTTGGAAACAGAATAATTATCTTTTTTGGGTGGAAAAATAATGTATGATAGGTATTATTGGAGTATGGGTCACTCTGTAGGGTTTTCCACAACTGTTGTCTAGTATTGTGAAACAAATAGGCTGCTCAATGGCCTCCAAAATAAGTGCCACCTCGAACAGTAAAGTCAGCATAATCTATAAAAAACTTCAATCAGGGAGGTGTAGTTAGCTGTACAAAACATGGTAATGGGAGAGCTGGGAGGCCTGCTACCAGGAAAAAGAGTTTGAGGAAAGATGATACATTAAAACAACATTAAAATTTATCAAATGGCAAATAGGTTTTTGTGAGCATTTGATCCAATACCTCATTATAAAACCCTGAATATAAAATAGGTGGAGTGATTTTGTAGCCTGGATTCTCACAGGAGTACTATGGGCTATGCTGTCCTGAGGATGATCACAGCTAACCCTACCCTGCATAACCGGAGGGGTGAAGCTTTTGTTTAGATGATGAAGGAGGACCTGGGCTCCCTCCTGGCTGTGATCCACTATTCTCCCCCGGTGTGGGTGAGCCACTAGGGGGGGACAATGGCCACATCTGACCTGCCCACATCTAGCCACTGACAGCTGGGCTGAAACATCCTTAGAGAGTTAAAGATGCCAACTTTCCTAGCAATTTTGACCATACAGTGCCATGCTGAACCACACAAAAGGATGACTGGGACTCATTTAGAGGTGTACTAGTAACAGCCTATATAGGTGCTGGGGGAGAATGGCAACATGACTTTATCATCACAGTCCAGCTAAGAAGAGCACAGAAGCTCTTTTGGCAGTACCTCTACCTCTTACAGGGTTGTGCAGCAGAAAAGCAGGCCTTGAAAAGGCATCTTGTTGTAATCAGCAGATATGGGATTTGTTATGCACATCCAAAAAAAAAAAACAAACCACGCATTCATAAAATGTGTTACTTAAATACAGAAAGTGAAAAAAACCAACTAATATCTTGCCATCTTGCTGTACCAGAAGCCAGTTTCCCTTTGCATGCTGGCCACTCTTTCCCTCTACTCTGCAAATTTTGGTAGCCCTAAGTCATGCTACTTCAGAGCTACTAGAGCTAACTTCCTTTACCTGTTTTACAGCTCATCTGTGCTGCTCCTTCATTTTCCAGTGGCACCTGTTCAGTGGCTTGTCTTTCACCCTCTGGCATTTAAGCCAGTGGCTTCTTTCCTGGCTCCACATCACTGTTTCTCTGGCCTTTAGGCATCTGTTTATTCCTTCCTGTGTTATCTGCTGCCTCCCTATCTTTCATCACTTTATTCTTTTAGCCTTGGTTGTTCATTTTGTGCTACCTGAAGCTTCTTCCATTTTGTGCCATGCTATTTTGAAGTGCAGCCTCCTGACCTGCTGGGTTAATATTTGACGTGTGGCTGGGCGGAGGCAGTGGGGCTTTGCCACTCTGCTCGATGAGCCCTTCTCTTGCTATGCTGCTGCCAGTGTAACTGTGAGGGTAAGTCAGGATTTAAGCTTAAAGTTGCTTAAATGCTCCATTGGGATGGGACAACTACAGGCTTGGCTGTGCAAGGAAATGAAAGGGAATCTCTCTACCTACTCTCTGTGTTTAGTGCACATGCGTTTTGTCTGGGTTTGTTATTATCTTAAATGTTTCTGGTGGCTGCAAATTCCCAAGCAGTGAAGACTTGTAAGATGCAAACTCCTTCAAACCAGTGCAGTCTGTGGGGTAACCTTTTACAAAAATATATTATCATGATACTGCATCTCACTGTGGTCACAGCCCTAGGAGATAATTCTTGCCTTGATGTGACCATACTTGTCCCAGCTTCTGGATGACAGCATGGCAATATGGATATCCAGGATGACAGTGTTCTTCCTTCATCATTTGCACCATATTCTTGTGCTTTGGGTCTTTGCCTTGGGCAAACACCATGAAGTTCTTACAAGTCAGTATTTAATTTTATTTATCTAAGCCAAGCAGTGCTAGGCACTGTACAATTGTGCTAAATCTGGGACCCAAGTTGTTGGGAACATCCTGCATAGCAGCAGAGTGGTAACACTGGCATTGTCTTCTTGGGCATGACCACCACCTCTAATAGCTCCTCCTGCCAATCATCCATGCAGCATCCCTGTAATATGGCTCTTGCTGTAAGCCAGCCTGAGACTGCCAAGGTGACATCCTCACCATGCCGAGGTTGCCAGTGGTGTTGACACTGACTGCAGATGGACATAGGATTCCTTCTCCTTCCCTTCCCCTCCCCTCTCCCTCCCCCAAGCACGGGCCTCAAAGAAGAGACTTTCAGCTAGGTATTAATTGCCCTTTTTCACTTAGCTATGGTTTACCATCTACCTGGACAGGGTTCCTTGCACAAAGCGTATTTAATTATTCACAGTTAATAGAAGAAGTAGAAATACACACTGGTTGTCAGCAGGTTGATTTTAAATTCCCTTTTCCCTCTCTTCTACATAGTTCAAGAGGAACAATTAGCAAAGCTTAAGACCAAGGTTTTAAGCTTCCTAAAAGGACATGAAATTAATTACGTAGATTGTTGAGACAGCACATAAATGTTATAAATATAAGTGACTGCAAACATTGCAAACATTGTCTACCCCTGACTGAATCTGCAACAAAGCCATTGCATGCCCTCCATACTGTGGTGGTATAATTGCCTCCCAAGGACAGAAAGTGATCATTTCATTGCTTGATATGTCCAGCAATTTAAGAAGATTCATCATGGGTGAACATGGGCCATATTAGCCAGAAGAGGCTGATAGGGTTTTTTTTCTCCAGAATTTTTTATTTTCTAGTCTAAATTTTGTAAATAACAGTGGCCGTAGGATCTGAATTAAGTCCTCCTAAAAATTCAGTGCCTGTTACTAATTAGCCTGAATGTTTTTGTTTCTCTGTGCTGTAACATGTATTTATAATTTATGTAAACATTGTAAAATTCAGGTACAGCTCCCTACTCCTGCACTTTATTTCATTAGCAATGGAATATTAGTATGTTAGGTTCATAAAAAACATCCGTAATGTGCCCAGGATAGTCTGGCTTTGCATCCACTGGGGCTTCTTTCATCATTTTTGCTGCAGCAGAGCATGGTTTCAGAGAAGAGATGCCTTTTTTTCCATTTTCATTGTGGAAATAATTTTAGTTGCTTTGGACCTGTAGCACCATTCCCAGTTGCACCTGATTTGTGTCAGGGGAGTTGATATGTTGTACATGTTGGAAGAGAAGAGCAGTATTTTCAGGGTTAGGGCACAAAGCTGGGAGGAGCATTTCAGATGCTTGTGCTCCCAATCTTGTGGGCTGCTCCTGCCTCAGAGCAGGGCTTTGGGTCCAGCTTTCAGCAGGTTCACTGATGAGAACTGCATGTTGGGTATCCTGCCAGCAGGAAGCGAGAGTTCCTGTCCTTGAGAATATCCATGAGGCAACAAAATGTTGGGGTTGGCCATATTCTGGTGTGTGGTGCATGTGGAGAGCACCAACACAGTCCACTTCTGTGTGCTGGTACAAGAGGATATGGCAGGAGAGAACCTGGAGTACTGCATCCAGCTCTGGAGCCCCCAACACAAGAAGGATGTGGACCTGTTGCAGCATCTCCAGAGGAGGGTGATGAAAATGATCAGAGGGCTGGAGCACCTCTCTTATGAAGACAGGGTGAGGGAGTTGGGGTTGTTCAGCCTGAAGAAGAGAAGACTCTGGGACACCTTATAGTGACTTTCCAATACCTGAAAGGAGCCCATAAGAAGGCTGGGGAAGACCTGTTCACTAGGGCATGTAATGATAGGACAAGGGCTAATGCTTTCAAGCTAGAGAAGGGTACATTTGCTTTGGACATTAGGAAAAAGTTCTTTATTAAGAGGGTGGTGGACCACTGAAGAAGTTGCCTAGAGAGGTGGTGGGAGCCCCATCCCTGGAGACATTCAAGGTCAGGCTTGATGGGGCACTGAGCAATCTGTTCTAGTGTGAGATGTCCCTGCTTATTGTAGGGGGGTTGGGCTTGATGACCTTTAGAGGTTACTTCCAACCCAAGACATTCTATGATTCTATGATGATGCCTGCTCCTATGGTTGTCCTGGGTACAAGGCTTTTCAGAAACTTAGGAAAGAACAAAGGTCATAAAGCAATGCTATTTTTGTCATGCATTGTTGATTTCTTACTAATTTTATGTGTATTTTTAAAGCCATAATCCTGCAAATTCCCAAGCTGCATATTGCCCTTCTTTCAAGTGTCCCTGTTGACTTCAGATTGGCTCCCTCCATGATCAAGGGATGCAGAGATCAGCTGAATGCTTCCTTCTCACTCTGTGAAACACAGGTATTGGTAGATCAAACACCAGCTGGTAGTGACCCCACCCAAGAAGCTGGCTAAGAGCTGCCTGCCAGGGGTCACTTTCAGAGCCCAAACAGACCCCACCTCAGCCTCATTATCATCTTTTGTCTTGATTCATTTTGATGTGTGTCACCTTAGTAGAACCAAATGATACTGGTTTTAATTTCTACATTAAGATAGCAAGTAAAGGTGTTTTCTACACTATAGGAAGATATTTGTTTCTTCACAAAGGGCTGTTCATAAAACTCTGGTGAATATTTTTACAAAAGGAAACATTTGCCGCAGTATAGAGTATATTTTATATATATATATATAAAATATATATATATAATATAAATACAGGCAATTAATTTGTCTTAAACAAAGCTACTGTTAATCAAGAGAGGGAGCTTATGCAGAACTTAGCCTTGCAAGCAAAAAATATTATTATACAGCCACTAAGTATAATTGCTACATAAGAATAGGTTCTAGCAAAGCTTTAAATGAATGTTTGACATTTAAGCATCTGGTTAGAGTTAGTTGGGCTATCATTTTACCTTTATGTCAGAAAACCCCTGCCATGTTAAAGTATAATTTCTCAGGTTTAGAGCCCATGAGCTTTTTATAAAAATAAGGTTTTATGTTATAGGAAAATGTGCTCTGTCATAGATTATTATTTTTTAAAATTCTTTCCCTAATTTGCCCTTAAACGTGTGTGTCTGAGGCTGACACATTGTCTCAGCAAATTAAGTCAAGCTGGAAGCAAGGGTACAGTGTTATGGTAGAGCAGCAAATAAGATTTACATTTTCAAGCAAGAGTAGTAATTAGGCCATTGCATATTTGATATCTTCATGTTCACTTCCAAAGCCATATATCAAAATAAGCATAAATGTAGTGAGACAGAAGTGCTCCAACAAGCAGTCAGGGCTTGCTGCCACCCACAGACTTTACGTCTTTAAAATACCAGCAGGGAGGTGCTCAGGCCAGAGCCAATTGAGTTTGTAGTTTCTGTAATACAAATTATTAAGGGAATAGGCCTAATTTTGAGTGATACAGTACTTGGCACTGTGTTGTGGACTTCAGTGCATGAGATATTTCACAGAATCACAGAGTTATCAGAGTTGGAAGGGACCTCTAGAGATCACCTAGTCAAACTCCCCACTAAAGCAGGATCCCCTAGAGCAAGCACATTACTCAGGACTGCATCTGGCCGGGTCTTGAATATCTCCAGAGAAGGAGATTCCACAACCTCCCTGGGCAGCCTGTTCCAGTGCTCTGTCACCCTCACAGTAATTTGGTGCTTTGGGAAGGAAAATGAAGTTTTGAGCTGGTTATGCTGGTGCAGATGGTTACAACTGCTTGACTTGAGGCATCCAGAGCAGTGCCATGGGGGGATACACAGACAAACTTTGAATGCAGGGTGCTAGGTCCCTGAGACAAGACAGTGAGGATCTGAACTCTGCCCAAATAATGTTCTTGCGGTCTGTAATGTCACTGGGCATAATGTAAAAGATGGGGTCTTGCATTCAATGGTTTTGAAAACCAGACAGATCTATTGCTGCTGTGGGAAGAGGATGGTCGAGAGGGTCCCAAGCTCTAAATCCTCATGACCCAGAGAGTTTCCCCCCTCCAGCTGCATGTACAGTGTCTGTACACTGGTATGTTGTTAGGTGTTGTGTTGCTGCTCTCCCTCACTGTGCTAAGGAGGTGCATTGGGTAGTGACCTATACTCTTACCTATATTTCTGCACACAGTCTTGAAGTGTTTGCCTACACATGATGCTGCTTTTCCAGCAGAACTATTGTGACTACAAAATCATCTGACTGGAACTGCAATTAAATGCTAATTTAAGGTTTTCAACCATTAAATGCCTGCAGTATTTCTCCCTATTTTGACAGCTTTCTTTACAATGACAGTAATCGTGTAAATTGAGCTAGATTTAAGAGATTTAAGTCCCCAGAGTTAACTCTCTCTTTTTTTTTCTTTTCTCCACCTCTTTGCTTCACCCTCTCTTCCCAAAGATGCAATCCTTCCCTAAAACCTGCTAGAGTGCTTCATATCCAGACACATACTGTAAGTATGGTAAGAGAAAACAATCCAGAACATAACCCTGTGGCTTTCTTCCCCACAGATCTGATGGCACACAAGCCTTGCTGTGGCTCTCACAAATAGAGAACAGGTCAGGTATTTCTGTCTGTCCTCTTTTGAATTATATCAGTTCTGATGATGAGCCAGAAAGAAGAAGAAATGGAGGATAGCTCCCCACCACTCTGTGTCACCTGTGGCCAAGCACATTTGCCAGAAGAAAACCACTTGTACAGCTACACGGAAGAGGTAGATGATGATCTGATATGCCACATTTGCCTGCAACCTTTGCTTCAGCCGCTAGACACACTCTGTGGTCACACCTTCTGCACAGCCTGCCTTACAGACTTCCTGGTGGAAAAAGACTTCTGCCCCATGGACCGCAAGCTTGTGATTCTCCAGACATGCAGGAAGTCCAGCATACTAGTGAATAACCTCCTGGACAAGCTAATGGTTAGCTGCCCTTTCACAGAACACTGCTCAGAGGTTGTGCAACGAGGTCACCTCGAACAGCATTTTCAAACCCAGTAAGTTTTTATTGATAGATGTTTTTTCACCCTGTTGTGTTTTGGTTTTTTTAAGGAGAGGAAAAAATACCTTCAGCTGATGCTGATTAAAATAGACAATAATTGTAAAGAAAGATTTGTAGATTTCAGTCCCAATGAACACCTACAGTACCGTCAATTTACAGCTGAATTTAGTCCATTTATATAACAATATCTCACTCAAATGGATTCAAGGTACTTCATGCTATCATTAGCAGCTCTGGGTGGTTAGCTGCATAATGGAATTGTGTATTTAGTCATCCAAAGAGATCTCTGAGTTTTGCGAAGCTGAGCTACCATAAATATTTTAGTAGTACATTAAGGGTTTTATAATTGCCCTTTCTTCAATCCTTTTTGAATCACAAATGACCTATATGAGAAGTAGAGCGGAAAGAATTCCAGTTTGGTATTGGTCATTGGAGCTAAGTGCTCCTTTCTTCCAGGTGAGCACTTACCCATGCACTGCACCATGGGCCTTGCAGAGCCCTACCTTCCCTAAGGTGGTTTGGGAAGAGCTCCATGGCTAGACACTCCCTCCAGGCTTACCTCTCCTGGTGGCCAGGATATCCTTTCTCCTGTGTTTTGTAGAGACATCTCCAGGGAGCAGTTTAGTTCCTCTGCAAGGAGACAATTGGTGATGCTTTTAACCTACAAAACGGAGGATCATTCATGTGCTGCTGCTTTTGTCTTGGGTCTTCTGCTTTTTGAAAGGAAGGCAGAAATTAAAGAGGTATATTCAGGGCTGTGACTTCTGACAACAGGCAAATGCTTCAACATAGCCTGAGTAAGAGTACCATGGATTTGAGGAGAGGTGGTGTCTAAGAAGGGCCCTTTTTTGAGGCCTATATCTGTTGTTCAGTGAAATTACTTCTACTGTGGTTTGCAGGTGTGAATCATGTTTTTAGATGTGTGCTTCTGCCTGTGTGTTCTGGAGGAAACCCAAGGCAACTAGGGCAGGGCTCCATACTGCTGCTGGGGGCTCCTTCCTTCACAGACATGGTAGTGCTGAGGGTTGGAGCATCCCAGGTGCACAGGCTGGTGAGCCAGAGCATGGAGATGTGTTCACATGGCTGCAGGCTTCTGGGTCTTGAACGCTGTAACCAGAAAAGGCTCTGCAGCCTGCCATTCAATCACATCCTTATTTGAACTAGAGATGGTATTTCCTAAAGCACCTGGATTCTCACAAGGAATTTATTTAACATATTCACTGAAGTCATTGTGGTTTAATCAACCAAAAAAAATTTTAAAAATTGGCTGATTTGCATTACTAAAACTGAAAAACACCCAAACAAAACAAAAAAACATTACCAATAAAACACTTGCAATAGGCATGAGCCCATTTTTCACATGCTTCTGGATTTTGGTGGCCTTGGCCCACCCAGTTCTGGACCTGGCTTTCCTTGTTGAGGGTGTTGCTGTCTCAGTGGCATAAGGAGTGGGGGCACCAGCCTCCAGGCCAGCAGTGCTCTGCATGGTTAGCCTTCTGCTGCTAAGGGGAAAAATTAGCAAAGTTATTTATTTTTTTGCCTTTGGTCAGTACTTCTCTGACAGGCCTCAAATACAGATTTCAATAATCATACAGGTCAAGGGACTGAGTCTTCTGTGAGCTGCTGTCAGTGAGATTGTTTCTCTACAGAACATTTCAACCACAAAACCTGGAGCCCCTAGTGCAAATACCCTTTCATTTTACTATACATATAGCTGACTTTAATGTATTTTAGATCCTCCTTTTTGTTGTGGTTTTTTGTTTTTTTTTGAGATAATGGAGCTGTGGCCATAAAAGTAGCAGGGAAACCCTTCACACACACAATAAACAAACAAACTGGAATTTTTAATTCTTTTTTTATGCATAAGCCACACAACTAGCACAATTCCTGTTTCCTAGTCTCAGCTCTCCTACATGGACGCTCCAGTGTCTTGGTTTCTCTTCCTTAGGCAAATAGTAAATAAACCCTTCACATACATGCCTTGTAGAATTGCAGTGTTGTAAACCATTATTTGATCCTGTAAAAGCCTGGTAAGTTTTATTCCAGTGCTTGTTACTGAATGTCAGTGGCCTCAATTTTCCCCTCAGGATCCCCTTCAAGGTTCCGTGCCTGTGGCTCACTTGGCCTGAGCCCAGCCAGGCTTAGGAGGAATTGGCATAGTAACATACTCAAGCCTCTTGCTGTCCCTCCTTCCTCTGTGCCAGGCTCTTCCCACCAAGTCCCAGCTTTTAAAATCCACAGGAGGGGACTGGAGAGAAAGAACAATGATCTCCCTTCCCATCAAACCCTAAAGCCTCTAAGATAGTGCAAGCACAAGGCAGTGCTACATAGGCTGGGCAGCCTCTTCTTTGCCACTCATGAGGTGGATTTTCCTTTCTTGGTGTGGAGAGCCGAGTTGCATTATGGTCAAATAGCAGAAGCAGGCAAGTAGGAAATCATGGGAAGCCTTGGCTGCTGGGGGTCAGCTTTCCAGGGGGTGGGTAGGGCTGCCTCACTGGCTTTCCTACCCAAGGTAAGAGTTAGGAGGGAACTCTGAGTGACTCCTAAAAGGGGACATCTGCAACCCTGTGCTTGTGTAGACTGTGCAGTACCTTTATTTTTTTTAAGCACGGCATTAATTATCACCACGGGTATGCCTCTGCCTAGTTTCACTCTCAGAAAGGCAATAACTTCCTTCACCATCCCACCTCCAGCTCATGGCAGGATAGGAGAGGAGAAGGGTATTGTGCTCTTCAGGCACCAGCTCCACCATGCCCAGGCACAGATTGAGCAGCCTGAGCTGATACTGTTCTCCTTAACTCCAGTGAATCAGTAGAGGAGAGAGAAAGCATGTGACTTTGCTAATAAAAAAAATAAAATAATGATCATAAACAATCCGATGCCTGCGGCAAGAACAGCTCAGAGCCCATCTGAAATCTCGACTGAACGTGATCTGTGTTCTCAGTGAATAAATTAAAGTAGACTCCGCTGGAGTCACCAGGGCAGTCGGCAGTCCTCGCATTTCCTACATGATTCAGGCTCGGACCAATCCTGGTTGTCAGAGAGAAAATGAAAGCTTGCCCTGATCAGAGACGAGGTCACTGATGGGACAAGGTGAGTTTGCTGTTTTATGCTTTGTAATTGATGAGAGAACTTTTTTTTAAAACGTTGGTTACTATAGAGTAGTCCATTAAAAACATCCTTATTTAAAATGTTTGCTCTTGCATCCTTCAAAAAAAAAACAACCCGGAGAAGAGACATGTCCTTGGATTATTCCATGATTTATGTTTGCACAAAAACATCTGTCTGGATTTAGGGAATTCAGACTGAGGTGCAAACAGCTAGCAGCTAGCTGTCATCTTTTGTGGTGTTTTACTTTAAAAAGGTGTGGTCTTCTGATATTGCCTGCTTCAAAACTCCACGGGGGGGCATTTTTTTCCCCTCTTGTCAGACAGCTACACCCTTCTGTGATGCGGTTTAGCTCGTAACCCATCTGCTTGTGGGCAGTGATGTAAACGTACCAGCTGCCTCTGAAGAACCACTCTGAATCCTGCAGGAGGCAGGTCTCTTCCTCGAGCATCACTCTCCTCTGCAGCATAAGTCACTGTCTCGCCAACCACGCTGTGCTGTCCCTAAACCCTTACATCTACCCATCCGAGAGTCAGATCAAGTAATCCTCTTACAGGTCAATGATTTTTGCAGTGTAGCTTCGTTTCAGGGATTTAAGCTCAATTCATTATGTGCTACCATTGCGTTGAAATGGAAAGGCTGGCTTAGAAGGGGCTTGGCTGGCAAAAAAGCTTCACGTTGTGTGTCCCACCAGCACGGAGAGACAGTGGGAAGGAGGAAACCTAACAGCAGTGCCAGCCCTGCACTGAAAATGAAGGCTCTCCTGTTACTGGTCCTACCTTGGCTAAGTCCTGCAAACTACATAGACAATGTGGGCAACCTGCACTTCTTGTACTCTGAGCTGTGAGTACGCACAGTCGCGCCAGCGTTGTGCTCTCTGTCTGTCTGTCTCACCCAAGCGACGGGAAGGGGCTTGCCACGAGCATTTTGGGGGGTCTGCCTGCCTGCCTGTGTGTCTGAGTGTGTGTATGTGCAAAGAAAATCCTGCGATGTCTTGCCAGCAGCTTCAAACCATGCTGCAAACTAGCTGCTTCCCATCCAGAGGGCTAATAATAGCAGCATGTCCCCATTGCTTTCTGCTTTGGAAGCAGCTGAGACATACTGACTGAAGCTGCCTTTTCCTCATCAACTTGCTTTTCTGTGCTGCTGTTTTTGGTGGTTGTAGGGTTTGTTAGTTTGTTGGGTTTTTTTTCCATTTCTGAATCTGTGTCTACTTTATTTCCTATAAAAAGCTTTGCAGGGTAGCTGGGAATAGAAGATAGGATAGACACCCCCAGTAGAGCGCTTTCTGTGTGTACATGCATAATGTTCTGTGTGTAAAGCTGCATGCCTGTAGCAAAATGCTCAGAAGCCTTCACCAGAAATAATTCACGTGAGACAAGAAAGAAATTTCCCTCATTTTTGTATTTCATATTGTGCAGAATGTTATTTTTCTCTATAATGCAAACTTAAATGAAGCAATCCATGTATGTATCTTCAGATCTTAAAAAAACCGACCTCTAACAACCCCATAGCTGATCTATCCAACCCATAAAACAAATGCTCTGATATAATCTGTAAATGATACTAGTTTAATTTGTGCTTGAATGTTATTGTACTAGTTAATACGGCTTTTATTAATAGAAATTTGTATTTGTTTAAGTATATTTTAATTATGGTGGGTTTTTTATCTTTTAACATACTATAAACTCCAAGATCTTCCTTGAGATAATGAATGAAACAGCTAATTCTGCTCAAAAATGAAAAATCACTGTATTGTGCCTACAGTGGGTGTTTTAGTAACAGTTGTGATTACTACCAATGAGACTAATTTCCAAGTGGTTTTGTCTCTACTGTCAGACAAAAATAGCAGTGTTTTGCAGAAACACAAAGTCCCCTTTTGAGATCCTTGTGTGATATGCATGGCAGCTATTAATAATTTAGTCACACAGAGTTCAACCCTTCAGGATTTCTGTATGCTATAGGTGTTTTTAAAGCATTTAGCAGATTTGGGGTTGAGGGTTGCAGCTATGCCCTCATTTTGATTTGCTGGTATTTTGTTTAAAAACATTTTAAAAAAAACAACAAACCAATAACAACAAAAGAAAAAAACAACCAAAAAACAAAAACAAAAAGCAGTTAAACCAAGCAGGCTACAGGAGCAATCAAGCTCAAAACAGAGCAGATGAACACTTATAATGGAAACAATGGCATCTGGAACATCTAGTTTCCAGGAAAACAAACTGATGAGATTAATCAGAGCACAGGCGCAGACACAGCCTACTTGCTTTTCTTGGGGAATTCAGGTTCACTGATTCTCCCAGGGTAAAGGGCTATGACGAACAGTAGCTATTAATCTCTTATTTATTTAGCCTTCTAACCCACAGAGGTGTTAGTTTCCCTGATACCAGCAGTCATTCTTAACTGAGCGGGTATGCATCTTCACTTGTCAGCAATGGATGCACGTCCCCTCCCAGGTGCCTGGCACTGGATGCTACCTGGTGCCAGGAGCTGGTGCTCAGGACCTTGCACACTGCTCAATCTCTGACTGGGTTAGCGGGAAGCAGGGTTTGCTGAGGCTGACATAATCCAAAAGGACACTGGGAAGTTTGAGCTCATTTCAGGAATTTCTTCTCCTCCTCCTCCGCGTGTATTGGGTGCCTCTGGCTGCTGCTGGATGCCACACAAGGCACTGATGTACTAAACTGTGGGATGGATTTAAGGTCCTTTCTGATAGCAGCAGTTGAAAGAGAAAGTGTAATGCTATTTTCAGTCCTGTTTAATCAGTTTATACAAATGTTAAAACATACAGGTTACTACTTTGGTTGCTCAGGCTCTTGTATGCAAGATGTTTTCATGCAAAGTTTTGTGAGCGGGACAGCATCGGCACTGGTGTCCAGGACAGCCTTGCTCCTTGGAGCACAGTTTTACCACCCCAGTCCTTTTTTGTCCCAAAGTCCACAGAAACAGCTTTGTAAATCCTTTCCCACATGCAACAGGACAGCCACAACCATGTATAGTATCTGATGGCTTGCCCCATGGCTCAAAAGTAGACCATAGTAAGCAGAAACCTTTCTTTCTCATCACACTATCTTTGGTTGCTGGCCAGTACACATACTGGCCTCAGTCAGGACTCCTTATTTTGTTGGCTGGCAGCCACCAGAGATACCAGCTGAGGGGGGAGGAGGGTGCCAGGGAGGTGTGAGCAGCAAGGGAAGAGCTGAAGGACCTTCGGGGACCTACTTACAATCACTGCTTGCTGGCACAAGAGAAAATGTAAGAGTGCTGTGATTCACACTGCTCTCCTCCTCATACAGCCCATCTCTTCCCTCCAACCCCGTTCAAACAAAATTAGATTATTTGTGTTGCACTGCAGGGCTTTGCTTTAGTTTGAGGGCATCTTTTTTTCGTAAGTGCAGAATGGGCAGCTTGGGGAATAGAGATTACAGTATAGCCCAAAGCCCATCTGGAGATGCAGGCTCTGGAATCTATCTAAGAAATACAGAGGAGATTTTAGGAAACTGGAAGAGGAGAAATGAAACTGGAGAAAGGCTGTGTTAGATCTTTGCACTTCAGCTGGGAGCCACATGGGTAGGAAAAAGAAATGTGTGCATGTGTTGCAGTGGCACTTGGTGGGATAGTTGTTGTGTGCTGCTATTTTTAGTTTCCTATTAGAGGCCTGGTAATTATAGGTATTCTCAGCAAGCGTATACATATCTCCTGACACTGTTGCCTGCACTAAAACCACTTCCCTTGCCATTGTCTGTTGTCTCTCCCATGCCCCCAGCAAAGATCTCCACACAGATGCTCTTGTCCTTGTTCTTAGCCAAATTGTGAGGAGCAGCCCATGGTAAGCTGGAGTGCTCCCTCCTGAGGGGGAGCCCATGAAAACACCTGGCAGAAGGACAAGTTAAATCCATAAGGAACATCTGAGAGATTGTGGAATGGAGCCATAGTAGCCCAATGGCTCTTGGCATTGTAAGGTCTGCATGAGCCTAGAAAAGATGCCAATCCAGAGTCCATACTTTCTCCTTTATATCCCTGTAAAGCTGCTTCAACAGGCATCTGCTTTCTTTCATTCATATCTAAAATATCTTCAGAAAGGAAATACTTGCCCAAGCATTCTTTTGTGTTGGGGTATGTTTTTCCCCCAGGCTAAAAATTGTGTGGATGGAGAGGCAGCCTGTGGCCACTGCAGGAAGTTGTCCTGGGTGTGAGGACCTGGTGGCACTGCTCACACGAGGGGATGCCAATCTCCACTGTTATCCCTCTCACTTCAAAGCAGGACCTGGGCAGTGGGGTATTTCTCAATAGAAGGGTTTTCTGCAATTTGAGCTCAATAAGCCACTTAAAAATAAAACTGGGAGGGGAAGGAGGATGCAAGACTAGGTGGGGAATAACCTCACCCTGTCCCTCTGAGGACCTCAGTCACATGGAAAGCACGTGGTGGTTTGCAACCTAATGCCCCTTCGGCAACTGGCCGTGCTGATGGAGCAAGTGCCTGGGAGGGTGCTCAGCACAGGCCGAGCACTGGGGAGCCTGGGCAGCACTTGCTGGCACTGCTTCCCTTCCAGGATTAAACAGCTCCTGGCCTTAGTCAGTGCTGGTAATCCACCAGCTAGATCCACCCTACTAATTTGAGTCAAGCCATGTTTTTAAAAATCTATTGTTTGTTAGAGTGAAATGCACAACCTGCTCCTGCATACGAAGAATTACTTTTTTTCTTACCCTTCCTGGCTTTTACTTGAAACAGTCAAAGCGATCTCACCAAAGTAACTGTATCAAGTTTCCCCATTTAATTTTTATAATATAACTACTCTCTTAAAATTTCAAAACAGCACTTTGGGCTGGAATAGCCAGTCAGCTTTTGTTTCTCTGTTCATTCAATTTACAAAGAAGAGACACAAGCAGCAATTGTCTCTCCATGTCCTTGGGCACACCTTTTTTACAGTAAGCACGATTTAGGTCAAGATATTAGGTGCACCCTTCCAGCCCTCTACTAGCACTGAACTTAACTATGTGGCCAAATTCTTTAATTTCTCTTCAGCTCAGTGGGGAAACTTGTGTCTGGCTTCAAGTCTGTTTTTGTGAAGTTAGTTGCATGGAAGCTGGGGAGCACAAGGAACACATTATTTGTGACAATACTGATAAGCCTGGAGCACCTTTTGGGCTCGTGTGTTAGTTCACTGCAAAAGCCATGTGTTGGCCTCCTTATTTTGTGCAAAGCTGCGTGTATGGAAATCTGTGTTGGAGTGAGGCTGTGAGGTTAATTAAAGATGAAAGTGTTGGATAGCAGGGCTTGAATGGAAAAATTCTTGAATGAAAATATAAATGAAATATTTAGAATATCTGCATTAAATAGCCAGGACAAAGCATGCTCAGGTAGAAGGTGAAGATTCTTTTCCAGTGTACTAGAATTGGATGCCTCTCAGGGAAAGCAGAATTGAGGTGAATTAAAGCAAAAAGGTATGGGGTGAATCAAGGGCTGCCCATTAGCTTCACTTCTCTGCTACAGCCTCACAGAGGGGCTAGCATGGAAACATGGCAAACTGACATCTTGAGTAGAAACAAGAATTAGAGTCTTTTTGGGTTCCTGACTGTTACTGTCTCAAATAACCCCTTTGGGAAAGCTTCTGATCTTGATATTATCTTATATTGAGTCTGAGTAGGTTCTGTAGTGTGGGGGACTAGCAGGCACTGGGCACTCTCAGTCTCTATTTTTCCCCAAGCTCTCCACAAGGGCAGCAGATCCTCCCAGGAGCTGGTTTTCCTTCAGCCCTCTGGGATGTCTCCCAACAGCTCCAGCAACAGCTCGTGTCACTTCTCTAACCTGTCCTCTCCCTGGCTTGTGTCTGACCCTATTCCACTGGCTCCCCTGGCTCCTGACTGGTTCATGCACACACTGCCAAGTCTATGGGAGGCTTTGAGACCCAAGGCCACCGTTCCTAGCAGGTGTGGGAGACCCTCCTACTTCATGTGAGGAGGATGCTGCAGCCAGGGCTGAGTTTGGCTTCTGTGATCTGAGGGTTTTCTACAAACAAACAAGGTAGGGTGCTGTTGCTGGCACAAGTCCCTGTTTTCCCAATGACATGCAAAGGGGAGGCAGTGGCAAGAATTTAGGGAGCAAGCTGCAAACTATCCCTTGTGCTTCCACAAGCCAGTGGTTGGTAATAAAACTCCCAGCCACAGGAAGGAGTTCATGTGAGAATTTCCATTTTAAAAGCAAAAGGTCATCTTCTTACATTCATCTTCATATCTTCAGCCCTTAGAATTGTACAATAAAGCTTGGAACTTTAGTACCAATATGGCCTGAAATCCCCCAGGCAGAAGCCCATATGGGCAAACTGCAAATATACTGTATTATTCCTAAAAGTACAGGAAGAGTTGTAGTTTAACCTCATGGTGTTGAGGTGACTAATACAAATTTCTAAATACCTTAGGTGGTGTCTTCAGGAGTGTTTGATATAGACTACGTTGCCAGCATAGAAGGTGCAGCAGAAAATAGTTGTTTCCACTGATCATGACCATTCTGGGTCTGGTCACTCTTTGACCAAGGGCTAATTTCCATTCAGCCAGACAGGTGGTATTTTCCCCTTAACAGCATGGGGAGGAGGGGGGGTGTCTCTCCCCCACCTTCTGCCACCCTCTCCCTTTCCCCATCTGCACATCCTGCCTGGTTCCCAGCCTGGGTTAGAGAGCACTGCATTTTCATGGCATGAGTAAGTGTTACTGGTTAGCATCTTTTTTCCCCAGCACTGTGATTCTAGGTGGAGAAGCAGATTTGTCTGGTACAGCTCCAGAAAGTAAAATCCCTTTGAGAGTTTTAATAATTTGTTGATTCTGCCTGGGAATGTTGTGTGTAATGAAAGTTGGCATTTCAGTTATACTTTGAGAAAGATCCTGTTTTATTCTTCCTGTGCGTGCATGAAACTCGCCTTTGCTCCACTCACCAGCTACTTACACACACTCAAGATCAGAATTAGATCTTTTCCTCTGCTGGCATGTTTTCTCATGGCTGGAGCCTTCTCATACCTTTGGAGAAGGCTGACATTGGCCAGTGTCAATCTCAACAAATATGTTTCGTTGCCAAGGGTAAAACTTGAGCCAGCCATAAAAAGTGAAACCCTGCCAAGCTGGAAGGGTAATGTGATAATTATGGCTAGAAGAAAGATTTCACTTCATGAATGAGTTATGTCTCAGCTCTGTCTGCTCTTTGTGCAGGCTGCTCATAAGAAGTGTGCTTACACGCCTTGGCCATATAATGGGAGCATGGAGGGGGCAAACATTATCCCACAGAGGCTGGCTCTGGGATGGGAACCAGAGAGGGAGAAGCATGGGGGGAGCCCTGGAGGGCGAGTGGGGTAGGAGGAAGGTTTGAGATTACAGGAGTTGCTGAGGATCGGTGGATACTCACAACCAACATACTCTCGTTTCTCTTCTGACGTGAAGCCACACAGGCCGTATGCTGCAAGTTTGGCCGACCTCCACATCTCTCTGACAATTAACCTAGTTTAGCACTGGCACTGGCAGCACGACAAAGATATTTTTCCTTGAGCTATTCCTCTGACAAATCTGGCAGAACTGGGCTGTCCTGCAACACAAGGATAAACGCTGTTCTTGCAGAGCTCTTACGCTTGTCATAGCTTAAATCCTGCTCCGAATACTGGTTCTGAGATCAGCTGCAACACAGCTCCTTTCACTTAGGGAAGCAGACTAGTAGGTCTGAGGATCTTCTTGGGGTTTTTAACACTTTTGACCTCTGGTGGAAATCTACCTTCAAGGTTCCTGGGCTACAGAGCAGGCTGTGTTTTGTGACCTTCTCCATGAGCAGAGCTAGCATCCAGGAATTAGAACTGATTTTCTGCATCTTGGTATGTTATTTGTGTCCAAACTGCTTCCCACACTCCTGCTGCCAAGCCATATAGTGACTGGGTGCACAAGGATGCCAACAGCTCAGGACACAAAAGCACAGGTTTTACAGTAACACCACCAGTAATGTTGAACTAATAGCATAGCCTGTATAACAGTGTAAATGTGGCTGCTTGGGGCCTCCTATTTCAAAAGGAGGGTTCAGGCTGGTCCCTCTATGTTGAAATGGTACCTCAGTAGAGATATCTGTTAGTCATATTACATGACTAAAACCCCACTGCCACCAAAGGATTCCTGGCTTGGGGATAAACTCTGTTTTGGGATTAAGAATATGAACAACTTTTTTTAACGTCTTAGAAAGCTGAATTCATCCCTAGGCCTCAGCAAAATTTCAGCTGATGAAGACTGAATTTAGCCAGTGAATCCTTGGTCTTTCTATAGAACATACTTTTTCCATTCATATAATTTATTAATTGACAGCAAATTCTGAATCTAGATTGAAGCACGTTCAGGAGCAACCTAGTGAAATGGATGGAGATTGCAAAAGATGCTGTACAACTTTTGCACAAAAAAATGAACCGTGTAGTATTCATAGCTTCTACATATTCATAAAATCCTAGAATGGTTTGGGTTGGAAGGGACCTTAAAGATCATTTAGTTTAAATCCCTGTACCATGGGCAGAGACACCTTCCACTAGAGCAGTTTGCTCAAAGCCCCATCCAACTTGAACACTTTCAGGGAGGGGGCATCCACATCTTCCCAGGGCAACCTATTCCAGTGTCTCACCACCCTCACACTAAATAATTTCTTCCTAATATCTAATCTAATTTACATCTACTCTCTTTCATCTTGAAACAATTCCCCCTCATCCTATCACTACAAGCTGTTGTAAAAATTCCCTCCCCAGCTTTCCTGTAACCCCTTCAAGTACTGAAAGGCTGCTATAGAGTCTTCCCAGAGCCTTTTCTTCTCGAGGCTGAACAATCCCAACTCTCTCAGACGGTTTTCATAGGAGAGGTGCTCCAGCCCTCAGATCATCTTTGTGGCCCTTCTCTGGACTTGCTCTAAGAGCTCCATGTCCTTCTTGTGTTGGGAGCTCCAGAACTGGACACAGTACTCCAGGTGTGGTCTCACGAGACCAGAGTAGAGGGGGAGAAGCATCTCCTTTGGCCTGCTGGCCACACTTCTTTTGATGCAGTACAGCTGGCTTTCTGGGCTGCAAGCACACATTAGTGGCTCATGTTGAGCCTCTCATCAACCAACGCCCCCAAGTCGTTCTCTTCAGGACTGCTCTCAATCCATTTTTCACCCGGCCTGTAATTGTGCTTGGGATTGCCCTGACCCAGGTGTAGGACCTTGCATTTGGCCTTATTGAGCTTCATGCAGTTTGCACAGGCCCACCTCTTAAGCCTCTTGTATGGGGTTTCAAGCCCATATTGTACAATATGTTCTCCTGATACAAAGGAAAAGAGCCTGACTCTAACAGAGGGTAAGTCAAGCCATATTTCTAGGAATTTTCTATCTCCTTTCTGTTGACAGCTCCATTAACCTTTATTGATAAAGTCTTATTCATCTCAGCAGTGCAAGCAGACAATCAGATTTGTAACGATCAGACATAGCATTGACTGGATCTCCTCTGGCACTCATTCTCTCTTCTTTTTATTGAGACACTGAGCTGAGTATAATGGATACCTAGATAAGGAAGAAAGAATCCCTATTGACTTCTCTGTCCTTGTGGAGTTGTCTTGCTCCACAACACTGCTGTGACACATGGCATGGAGTTAGGTTAAGACAAGATATTTGCACTTACTGGAGCCATGCTTGTTTTTTCTTTGCTCTTCTACTAATTCATTGCGTATTATTTACCTAAGTAACGTAAAATAAATTACTGAAACATCTTTAGTGGTATAAATTTCTGCTACAAAATTCAATCAGTGTATTACTTTGGGATTTATTTTTTCCTCCTTGACCCTCTTGAAATTATGTTGGCAGGAAACAAGTGGTTTAGGTCAGCAAGTAATTTCATGTGCACATATTGGGAAGCTTACACCGCTCTAAATGTTAGGCATTGCAATCCCATCATTCAGGAGACAGTGGGTAATATATTGTTAATGTAGAATATAAATAATTTAGTAACCTCTGAAACAGAGGATGCTGGGAATCTGACATGCTGTAAGGATTGTATTTTCCTCTCTCCTCTGCAGAACTTAGTGAACTGGTAAGATTAGTAAACTGATGGCCTCGTTACATTTTGTGTGTTATTAAGAACAGACATTACTACTTTTGCAAGCATAATGCAGGTATTTTCCTTTCTCCTCCCATATGTCATAAGCATTACTGTTGTATGTTATTTTAAACATTCCGTTAGCACTGGTGATGTCCTCATATTTTTAACCTTCCTTCCCATGTAAAATGAGTAATGGAATAGTTTCATAGGAGTATCAGCAGAGGCTCCTTCACTTGTAGATTTTATAACCCAAAAACATGAAAGGCCAGAAAATGTCCCACGTGGAGCTGGCTGTAATGGAGAGGAGATGGACATGATTAACCAAATGTGTCCTGTGATCCACAGGAGACCACTGGAAGCAGAATATGCTGTACTGCTGCTACTATGTGAGGATGTGTAGGCTGATATGGATGAGCCAGACTGTTTCACTTGATATGTATGAACACCTCTTGCCAAGAGGCTAAATTACAGTAAGCAATAAGTGCTCTATACGAGGAGCACATGTTGCAACACAGGCCTTTGCCAAACAGGTTTTGCAGTGGGAGCAGGAATCCCAGAAGGTGGTTGTGACTTGCCCTTGTCAGCTCCCAAGGAGCCTGGCCATTGGTTCTAGTTTAAACATTTGGCATGATCTCTCCTTCGAGCATTACTACCTGGTTTGTAATTACAGCAGGAAGATGGCACTGCTGGAGAAAGGATGAATACAATTATCTCCCAAATGCAGCGTGTATGCACTGGTGTTTCTTTTTTGCTCTTGGCACTGCTGCAGTTATGGGGATCTGTTTGTGGGGATGAGCATAGTTGAAAGTGCCAGTTGTTGTTAATTTGCCCCAGCCCAGACTGTGATGGAAATAGCCATACTAATAATATTAGAAAATCAACCTAGAAATGCTGTGAAGATCGTGCCATGGGTACCCAGTGGTGGCTATTGAGATCCATGCCTTCCTTGTGTCCTCCTGCTGCAACCCAGGCCCTGGTGTAGGACTGGCAGAGTCCTGCACATCCCACACAGCTTCCAGTGTTGAGAATGTGCTGTGTTCTCTGCATCTGCCTTCCACTTGCCCTGTGCTGTCATAGGTCAAGGGTACAGCCATGCAAATGTACTTTTCTTGGTGTTGTGTCTGTAAATTTGCTCAGTGTCCATTCTTAAATAGCATTTATGTTTTGCATATCTTGACGATTTTTAATGGATTGAGTGTGTGTTGTTTCTAGCAAACATTCTGCTTCCATTTACTTCCCTCAGAGGAGATTAAATCCCAGTACATTCTTGTTTTATCCTTCCAAGGTATGAGTGTAATGAAACCGGACAGTAATGGTTGCTGCATTTCAATTTTTTTCTGCTCTTTCCCCAGTGGTTTAAGTATCTGCAGGTTTGAAGGCAGTTACAGTTATGGTCTTTATGTTCAAAATAGATCAGAAGAGAATAGACTAAAACAGGACAAAGCATTTAATAAGATAAATAGTGTACATATAAACTCGCACTAAGTATGTTAAGCTGACAAAGCAAATAAATGCTAAGTCTCACAGATCTGCTTTTTTTGTAATCTATGTTTGAATAATATTAACATGACCCAAGTGAACAAAACACATTTATAAAGGGAGGCAGACACCAAGTAACCCTCTTCTATAGCTGATGAACTGTAATGCAGTAATGCATACCAGATACTTCCAAAATGCATTTGCTCCTGTTTCACCTGCCTCACAATACAATCTATCTGTCTCCTTCCCCTTCCCCTCAGATGCGTAGTTACATCCTTTGTATTATTGTTCAGTACTGCAGAGAAGTTGAGTTCCTTTCTTAGAGAGAAAATGCATTTCACAGTCTTGTGATGGTTTCTTTGCTTTTTGTTAAGTCCTGCTAATTGTTGTTCAGATCTTCCTGTGCTTCATGTCTCCTCTGTTTTTCGAATCCCCAGCAAAGAGAGGTTGACAACCAATGCAAAAATTACCATAGCAATTTTGTGCCCTGTGGTGCTTTACAACACCAAGAGAACTCTCAGCTGACGGCATGAAGGTTTTTTGTCTGTGATGAGAGAGCTTGATTTCTTTGCGTGTTAGGTAAAAGTAAGAGTTTGCTTTTAAATAGGTGCTTATCTTCTTGTAGTGTTATGAAAACTCTCTTGACACTACCTGCTCAGTGTGTATGGGCTGCTTCTGCCCTTCGTGTGTTTCGAGAGAAGATGCAGGTTTGAAACTCTTAAGAATCTTCCTGTTTGTTCCCTTGACATGACTTATAATTCCTATTCAGTCTTTGTCATCACCAGTGTGAGGCTGTGTTTTGGTTTGTTTAGCCATTTTCCTGGCTACCCTAAATCTTTGTTTTTCCCTTGTTCCCTCTCAATTTCTGTTTTCTTTACCCCTCTGCTCTTGCCTCTCCCACACTTCTGCCCCGCTCAGTACAGCAGTATTAAGGGATCAAGGTTAGCAGGAAAGCATGGCCTTGAACGTTGCACAGCATGAAAATATGTTTCCCCTGTCTGGTGGAGGAGAACTGAATTGGTTTAAAAATATAGGGTGCTCTTGGACAAAGACTCCATTGTAACCACTGTAGTTAATGCACAGAGTCAAGATCAAGTAAGGACTGAGCATGCTGGTCCTGGACCTAACTGTGGTAGGTGAATGGAGATCACCCATCCCTAATTTCAAAGTCACTTGAAGCTGGTAAGTTCAGTCAGTCCACGGACAGACACTTCTGCCAGGGCTGCTCCCTGTCCTCCGTGTTGTAGTGGTGGTGAGACCCTGTCTGCTCCCTTCTCTTGTCTCCAGGCCCTCTCTGGTCTGTGAAATAGTCTGTGAAAGGGCTATTCCCTTTAGTGTCTGGCCTTGTTCCAGGAGAGTAAGAAGGAAAGGGAGAGAAACTGACTTGATTTGTCAAGGACCCTTGTAAGTAACTCCAACGGTACTGAACGTGTGGAGCCATATGTCTTCCGTCGCGTTGCATTGCTGCAGCACTGCAAAACTCTAAGCTGGCTATACTTGTTATTTTAAATGTATGGATTAATGTATGAGTAAACTGTTAATTTAAGCTTAGAGCTTAACTTCAGCAAAACATGAAGAGCTGAAAGCCAAAAACAAAGAAAGCTTTATGAATTTACTAGGTTTGGTGAGACTCTCTTTAAATTAACTTCACTTCAGCAGTCTTGGTGAACTCTAAACATTTATCTGTTAGACTAAACATAGGTTAAGCCAGGCCATGAAATAGTTCAGTTGTAGAACTGACATCTAATCAGAGTTTTATCAGCTGATCCTCTGCCTAGTTAAATTACCACCTGGACTGAAATCCTTTAAAGAGTTGCAAACTACTCTACAAAAACCAATACAAACAGTGAAAATAAAATAAGCCAAGAAAATAGGGGTCGTAAGTTCTCTTCCTATATTGTTCAGTTTCTCTTATCTAGTTAATTTGGTTCAAGGACATTGTCTCTAGTTGTTACTCTATCTGCTATTCCAGTACTTGGAGGAAGCAGTGGAAGAAGTAATGAAAAGAGTAATGTCAACATGCTTGATTTTTTCCTCACTTTGAATAGCTCCATACAGATATTATTCCATTGACTGCAGCATATTACTCTTGGATTTTATTTGAATAAATTAGGGAAAAAAATGAGGTTTTGTGTACATGGGCAAACTTCTATTTTTTACACCTAGATAGCAGAGAGATAGAATAGTAGAGATCAAAAAAAATATTTTGGGGAAAGGGAGTCTCTACCCACAGTGATTCGCACCACTCAGTTTTTAGCAGTAACAACAAATTTAAAAAACAGAGCATCCCTTGAGAGCATGTGGGTGAATGAGTTGAAACAATACAAATAAAATGTCATGGACTCCAGCTTATGCAAACTCTGTGATGACCTCTCCCTCCCTCCAAAAATCCACATCCCCCCGCAGTGGGAGCTTCATAAAACCTCAGACTCCACTTCTTTCCCTTGTGATAATAGTAGTTGTGTGACAGCAAATCTTACAAAATTGTGATTTTTCTCCTGAGTTTTTTTTGTTGAAATTTCCCTCCTTAGATTGGCAGTCACAAACTCCATGATTTTAACACTGACCAGAAAGTTCCTTTTAAGCAGAATGTTTTCAGGAGAGTAGCAGGACTGGTGAATAAACAGGGACCCATCACTGAATGGTGAGATCTGCAGCTAAAGGGCAGGAAAGGTGCCTCTCTTGTCTCCAGCCTTGAGACTAGTCCTTGTAAAGGTCATCCACATCACCACAGAAGGCCTCAAGGATTATAGAGGATTAATAGACTTGCTCCCTGTTTCAGAAGATACTGAAGAAGCTGAACTGTGCAGCTATATGCTGAGGATGGACCTGGTCCCCTCTCACCACACCTCTAGTTGAATCATAGAATCATAGAACTGTTCAGGTTGGAAAAGACCTTCAAGATCATAAAGTCCAACCTTATCCTAACCCTATTTCCCTATTTCTGATGACCCACTGCTAAATCGTGTCCCCAGGCACCACATCCAGACGACTTTTAAACACATTCAGGGATGGTGACTCAACCACATCCCTGGGGAGCCTGCTCCAGTGCCTAACAACCCTTTCTGTAAAGAAGTTTTTTCTGATATCCAACCTAAATCTCCCTGATGCAACTTGAGCCCATTTCCTCTTGTCCTGTCATCAGTCACCAGTGAGAAGAGACCAACCCCACCCTCACTACAACCTCCTTTCAGGTATTTGTAAAGACTGATAAGGTCTCCCCTCAGCCTCCTCTTCCCCAGACTAAACAGCCTCAGCTCCCTCAGTCGTTCCTCATAGGGGATGTTTTCCAAACCCTCACTAGCTTTGTTGCCCTTCTTCGTACCTGCTCTATCACCTCAACGTCCTTTTTGTATTCAGGTGCCCAAAGTATAGAGGCAGGATTACTTCCCTAGTCCTGCTAGACACACAATTTCTGATACAAGCCAGGATGCCATTGGCCTTCTTGGCCACCTGGGCACACTGCTGGCTCGTATTCAGCCGACTGTCAAACAATACACCAAGGTCCTTTTCTGCCAGGCAGCTTTCCAGCCACTCTTCTCCAAGCCTGTAGCATTGCCTGGGGTTGTTGTGACCAAAATGAAGGACCAAACATTTGGCCTTATTGAATTTCATACAGTTGGTCTCAGCCCATCGATCCAGCCTGTCCAGGTCCCTCTGTAAAGCCTTCCTACCATCCAGCAGACCAACACTCCCTCCCAGCTTGGTGTCATCTGCAAATTTACTGATGGTGCATTCAATCCCCTCGTCAAGATCATTAATAAAGATGTTAAACAGGAGTGGCCCCAGCACTGAGCCCTGGGGGACACCACTCATGACTGGCCACCAACTGGATTTAACTCCATTAACCTCATCTCTTTGGGCCTGGCCATCCAGCCAGTGTTTAACCCAGCAGAGTATATGCCTGTCAAAGCCCTGGGCAGCCATCTTTTCCATGAGGATGTTATGGGGGATGGTGTCAAAGGCTTTACTGAAGTCCAGGTAGACTAGATCAACAGCCTTTCCCTCATCCACTAAGCAGGTCACCTTGTCATAGAACAAGATCAAGTTTGTCAAGCAGGATCTGCCTTCCATAAACCTATGCTGATTGGGCCTCATTGTCTGGTTGAACTTTAAATGTTCTATGATGGCTCTTGAGATTATCTGTCCATGACCTTCCCTGGCACCAAAGTGAGACTCACAGGTCTATAGTTACTGGGATCCTCTTTCCAGCCTTTCTTGAAGATGGGTGTCATATTTGCTAGTCTCTAGTTCAATGGGATATCCCCAGTTAGCCAGGACTTTTGACCACAGGAATGGGGAATGAAGTAGGAATCATTTTGGCATCTCCATTTCACCTCAGTGTCCTAGGCACAAGGAATTGGAGGGGTTTTTCTGTTGACTGCAGGGAAACTCTGTGCTTATGTTTTCAGACTTCTTCATTGAAAAAGCTTCTCTGTGTTTTTTGCCTTCATCTCTTTCTGGCAGTGCTCAGGAGGGGAGTAGGTCTGGCACCATATGACACTCCTCCCTCCCTCTCTCCTCATCCTCCCACTTGGGGAGGCCCTGGGTACCGAGGAGGAAAGGAGGCAGCCCTGTGTCCACCTCAGAGTTGCCATGGCTTGCTGCCTGGGCATACATCAGCAGGATTTCAAAATGACCTTGGGATGGTGTTTTGTCTCTGAAGGTGCGTGACTTCCTGCAGAGTTCAGGGACAGTGTTTTGCTGTTTTCTGTGGGTGCTGATGGGATGACTGGCCCTGCAGGGACCTTCCCTGTGGTGGGCGGCTTGTGAAGGAGGTAGACAAAGGTAGAAAGTTGGAGCAATGGGTATGGCCTGAAATCCTTCTGCTGACATTCCTTGGACACAGCTGTGACCAGGCAGGAGAGGGCTGTTGGAGGGCTATCTCAGCTGCAGCATCTTCTTTGTCAGAGAGAAACTGGATCCTAAGTGATTTTGTAATTTACATGTTTGTTTTTCAAGCAGTGTTTGCTATTTGTAAAGTTAGTCAGAACTGAGCTGCCTGAGCAATGTTTTCAAGAAAAGATTATGACTGTGTGAGGCATTATTCTGGAATCACCTATTGTGCCGTCTGCTGATGATAACTGCCTCAGCACTTTTTATTTTTTCCTCTCTGACATTTCCAAAAAGAACAGCTGTGCTGACTGTGGTCCCCTGTGCCATGGAAGCAGTTGCTGTTGTTATCCTCCTCTCCTTTCTGATTGCTTTGCAAAGAGTGCTTCTTTGAGCTCTTCTGAAACAGTCACATTGAAAAGAAATGATCCTCACCCTTGCAAGCTGGTGGTGAGCTGTCACGATTCAGGTGATCCACAATTCTGCATTTTTAGCAACACTAGGATGCAGCTCTAGAGCTCTGTTTCAAGTTCCAACCTCTCTTGGGCTTTTAGAAAGTAGACAGGTGTCTGTTATTTTCATTCCTCTCTTTCCTTTTTGCTAGAGATGCTGAGGTATCTGACAGGGGATAAAAGTGCTGTTCCCAATGAGGGCTCTATGGGGTTTCTTTTATTATTACTGCTTTTTGTGCTATGGTAGTTTAAAGAACTCACAAATGAGACAAATATGTGTTGTGGGAGACATTGAACAAAAACGTAGTAAGCCCTCAGGACTTTTTATTACATGTGAAATAAAGTGAATCTGTAACTAGTTTTCAAGATGTGGCATGTTGAGGGGTAGACCCTCGCTCTCACAGAGCTCCAGAGCTTGAAGCACAGGACGGTGTTGCCTCTTAACTGAACTTGAGCCACTGCTAGATGTGGCTGATCACCATGTCTAGAATAAATCACCTTTTATGGAGCTAGGTTCTTTTATAAAGGATGCTGCCAGAAAAATCTGCCTCCTGAGTTGGGAGATCTATTTTACCCCTAAAGTTTTATTAGGACAATGATGTTAAAATGATACTTTTAACATGTTAGTTAACAGAAATCAATTTAGAAAGAAAAGAAAAAAAATATTTTTCTCCCAGTAGAAGGATCTTGATTTACTTTCCTGTGTTACTTGCCAGTTGGCATGAATGTCTATGCTTTGTTGTGCCTCACTTTGGGGGCTAAAGGAATGGGCAGATACATTGGTAGACTCAAAAACAAGCTGTAATTTTACACATACTTGGTTTATATATTGCCACTACCTAGTGTGAAAAAAGGCTCTTGGGATGCAGAGCCTGGAGTTACAGAGTGCAGTGGGAGACTAGCATCTAAACTTGGCACTGAGAGCTCCCACAGTGTCCATTTGATGCCCAGAAGAAAAGGCAGAGAAGAAAGGGCAGAAGTTACCCCAAAAAAGATGGTTTGAGCACACAGGGAAGTTAATCCATAATAAAGCTGGGTGTGAAGTGACAGTATTGTTGTTACTCCAGGGTAGCTTTTCTCATGAATGCTCTCTCTCTGCAACAGGGTTGTCTTCAAGGAAGCTATTCTCAGATGTTTCTCCACATTCTATATAGTGTGGCTAAGGTATCATTCCACAACCACCACAGTAATCCTATATGTCCCTGTTGCTGACAAGCCCTTAGGAAGCAGGCCTGTCTCTGGATGCTGATGTGGTTAGCCATTGCAGAAGAGTTTGTACTCTATTTTGGAAGGTCTCCTTAACGCCAGTTTCTAAGCCCTCAGCAAATCCTCCTTCATGATGTTGCAGCATTTTTAATTACCTTTTAAAGAAGTAAGAAAATAATTTGTCATGAGGCTGTTCTGTGTACAGTCACTAAATTGTTAGGTATTGCTTTCCTTTTCTTCTCCTCCTCATTTTCCCTCCACGTTGCACCCTCATACACAGACAGTGCTGAGTGTCTGGCTTTGCCCTTCAGGAAGAAAATTTGTTTCAGGGGCAGTTAAGGAAGTTCCTCAGAATGCACAAGCAGCTGAAGATAGGTAAAGCACCGACCACTGGTCCAAGGCATTGCAAAAAATAGTAAAACAGGGACCCATGTCTCTATTGCCAATATAAATATTTAAATGCACTACCAGTTTGTTTAGTCTGTCTTCCCCCTTTTTTTTTTTTTCTTTAATCCTTAATGTCCATGTCAGGCTGGGGTAGATATTTTGGAACCAGAGAAAATTTTCTCATTGTAGCTGTAAGATTATTTTGTGTTATAAAGCTGGTCAATTTGGCTCAGCCACCTGCATTGACAGGCTGTTGCAGTAGTATTTACATGAAACAAACAGGATTTTTTTTATGTATAGCTGAATCTGGGCTGCCAACATATCCAATGGCCCCAGCATGCTGCCTTCCACTTGACACTAGTGTACATGTCCAGCTGGAGATCCTGTCTGGTGGTGATGGCTTGGGTCACCTTGAGTCATGATGTGGGTAGTGCCTTTGCTGTGAAAATTAGTAGGTGAGGAGGCATGGCATGAGCAGGCTGCTGGAAGTGAGATTGCCAACTCCCTTCTGAAGGACCAGGTTAATCTCAGTTTGAAGAAGACAGATGTAATTATCCCCAGTTCAGAGCTGATAATGAAATGACATAATTTCCTATGCCACCTTGGTTTTCCTTCAGGGGGTCCATCATCACTGCTAACGAGACTGAAGTCTACTTAAATTGTGACGTTAACAAAATTGCAGCCAGGACTGGAACAGCCTCGGGCACAGAGGCTGGCTGAGTCACCCAGATGCCACAACCTGTCACAGAGAATTCATGGTTTGGATTCATTTCAGAGCAGCCTCTCACACAGCAGCCCCCACCCATTTTGAGGGAGCAGCGAGGTCAAGCAGGATGTGCCCTCTTTTAGGACACCAGGGGCAAGGCCACCATCTTGGATTACCTGAGGGAATGTACTTACAGCTCATGCTCCAGGTTCAGGTGTCCAAACCTGCTGCTCATGTTTATCCATGGTGTTCTAGGTGCCCAGCTGCATGCATGATATTTATATTTTAATTTCAACAGCAAAAATAGTTAGTAGAGATTAAATGTTGGAATTCTCATGGCTGCAGTAGCATAAAAGGGGGAATGAAAAAGCAGCTTCCTAAAGAACATATGGGGATTTTTTTCTATTTCCTGTATTTTAGTAGGATGGGTACAGAAGTTAATGTGTTCTGTAACAGGACAGTATGAAATGACTGCCCCTTACTTTCTAAATTAATTGAATAATTAAAGAAAAAAAAAGTTAAATAATTAAAGAAAAAACCTGTTTTTAGTTACTTATACTATGGAAAAACAGCAGGAAATCAAAGACAGTAGAAGTGACTAAGAAAACCCAAATAAATCTGTAGCATCTGCAAACTGTGGACTATGTAGAAGCAGCAGCCTGAGCAACCTGGGCTTCAAGTGAGATTTGGTGCAAAAGTTATTTTCTCCTTCTACTACTTTTTTACACTGAGAACAATCATTCACTGGAACAACCTCCCCAGGGAGGTGCTAGATTTCCCATTACTAGAGGTTTACAAGATGTGATTAGAGATGGTGCTACAGCTCTAGAGCCCTCAGCACAGGAAAGACATGGAGCTGTTGGAGAGGGTCCAGAGAAGAGCCACGAAGATGATCAAAGGGCTGGAGCAGCTCTGCTACAAAGACAGGCTGAGGGGGTTGGGGCCGTTCAGCCTGGAGAAGAGAAGGCTCCAGGGAGACCTTACAGCAGCCTTCCAGTACCTGAAGGGCCCTACAGGAAAGCTGGGCAGAGGCTTTTCACCAGAGCGGGCAGTGATAGGACAAGGGGTAATGGTTTTAAACTGAAAGAGCTTAGACATCAGGAAGAAATTCTTCACCCTGAGGGTAGTAAGGTACAGGAATAGGTTGCCTAGGGAGGCTGTGAAAGCCCCCTCCCTGGAGGTTTTTAAGGCCAGGTTAGATGAAGCAACCTGGTCTAGTGGCAGGTTGGAACCTGATGATCTTTCAGGTCCCTTCCAACCTTACCCATTCTATGATTCTATTATAATCTCATTTAGGCTCCTTTTCCCATGAAAATGTGGACCATTTTGAGGTCCCTTCCAAGCCAGGCTGTTCTGTGATTTTGCTATCGTTGCCTTTGTCAGGGAAATCCATTTTGTGTTGTTGGTAATATGGTACCCATTTCTGAAGGCATCTTCTGTAATTAAGGAATTGGATTCCTGCTTCCCCTGTGGTTTATGAATTTTACCCCTTGATTCATCAGTTAAATCCTGGTGGTCTAAGAAAACAAGATGCATTTTCACGGAGAGGTTCTCAACCTATATTTGAAGCCTCAAAGGTCACTTCTTCAGGTTCAGACTGAAGAAGGGCCTACATGCCTAGATGGTATAGCCAGTTTTTCCCTGACACTGTTTGGACTAACAGAGGACATTGCCTTTCTTTCAAGCCTCTTCCAACTTCAACTGAAAAGTCATAGCAGCCTTTGAAGCAGGACTCAGATTCTCCCTCCCTAGGTGCCAGTTTTTAATTTGGTGATAGCATCAGGTTCCTTCTTGCTCAATCCTCTTCCCTCAATAAGCTTCACCTGAAGGAGCAGAGATCAGCCTTACCCCAACCTGTCCTGAGCTTTAGTGGTTGGAGCACTCCTGAAAACTGAGATGTGAGGGTGTGAGTTCTGTCAGCCCTCCTTGCCAAGAGAGAGCTTACAGTGCTCCATGTAATACAGGAGGGAAACCACACTACTGCATTTTTGGATGCTTTCTGTGATACTGAGCACTAGCACTGCATGGAGGTAGCTGTGTGGGGAGAAGTCTGAGAGGATTGGGTTTTTTTCAGATCCAGATAAAGAAATTTAGGTTAAAAGTATTTCTAATAGTTTTGTTAAAAAATTGTGATTAATTTTTTTTTCACGATTTTTACAGCATAAGTGGGCATTTCCTACCACGTGAGCTTTTAAAAGAGTGTAAACAACATTCCAGCCATATTTGTGCTGTGGCTGGATATGGAGTTTCTGGAGCCTTTACATGTTTTTTACAATGTGTGTTTATTTTAATGGGAGGGTGCAACATCTCACTGAAATATCTCATATTCAGCTGGGTGGAACCCGTAAAACCATAAGCAGAGAAGATTTTTGCATGCCCAATGGGTTTGGGGAGTTTTGTTCTGAAAAAGGACTCATGACATCTCTCTGATCAGTTCTCTTCCAGCCATATGTGCAAAGTAGAAGACTGCTGAGCTGGGAGGAGTAGAAGCCAGAACGATGTTTTTCTAGCAAAATGTACTGTTGGCTATGTTAACTTCACAAAAAAAACTAGTGTAATGAGATGTGTAGTCAAAGTGTGACATATGTACTTCTTATGCCAGTGTCAATACTCATTTAAGCTGAAATGGGGGAAACTGAGCTCTGAGATATGCCAGGAAATTTTGTACTCTTCCTTCCCTACCCCTGCAAGCAGCCTGTGTTGGTTTAGGTTTTAAGAGACAATGAGTCATGAGCCACATGCAGTTCATTTCTTATATTCCGGGTCTTTGTTGAATAAGACACTGGATTTGCTAAGACAGGAGAACTACTTTTTAAAATGGGAGATGTTTGTGACATCTTAAGACACTACTTAGTCATGGTGGTGGAGGTGTTTGCCCAGCACTCAGTTGGGTGTCTGACAGGGATCTCAGTGTTTTTTCAACTTCTGAGAAGGTATGCTGAGACCTCCCTTTTCTGCCATTCCCCATGAGGAAGTAAGTGTGTGTTCAAAGCTTGATGTGTACCAAGATGAGTTAGCAACGTAATTCAGATATCCATGCTGACCTAAAAGGGATCTGATGTGACCTTCAGGTTGCTGAGGGCAGAGGCAAGTGCCACCAGAGCTAGAGCTGTGGCTGGCTGTCCATGGTATGCTGTCAAAAGGAGGGTATAAAGACAGCATTTGTTACTTACTGGCTGCAGCCCCATTGTTTCCTGTAATTTCAAGTTTCAGTGGACAACACATTAGTAAACCCAATCCATGGGTTGAACACATCTTGAACGGAGTGTTCCCTTTATATTATTTTACATCTAGAGACTTACTTACATGTGTCACTGCTTCGTACAAACACAAGCCTCAAACTTGCTCTCAGTAGTGCTGGCTGGTTGAATCTGTGACATAGCAGATACTGTAATTAGTTTCATTTTTAAAAGAAATGTGTGTGAAGTCTGTATAAATACGACGTTTCTGTCTGGCAGGCTCTTCTCTTTGTAGCTGCAAGAATGGGATTATGCTGATCCTGTCACTCTTGTTAAAAAAACAAAATCCCTTGCTCCCATTGCAAGCATATTTTGCTCACTGCATCATAAACTTTTTATAGTATAGGTGGGGATAGTAGGAGGGGAAGACAATGCTGATATACAAAGTTCCAGGAGACTAGTTATACCAGTTGAATATCATCTGGTGATCAAAACACTGAACAAGAAATGTGAAAACCACATGAATCAACAGACTGAATGCTCACTCTTAATTGTATGTGTATCCACATAGTTTAAAAAATGCCATGTATTGAATTGTGAGGTATTATGAGGCATAGCATTGCAATGCCTTAAGAAAGTATTTGTCCTTACACTTGTTATTTGTGTCACAGATAACTTGATTTTGGCAACATTAAGATTTTTTGAGCCTTTATATGCTGTGATTTTCCTTAGGCTTATTTTTCAGTTAAGGTTCTAAATAAGGCAGATATTTAATGATCCTGCTGCAGTCTCATTAAATACAATCTGAATTTCTACTCTTAAAAAGGTTATATTGTTATATTACTAGCATGAGGCAAAATCAGTGGTCAAGATGGCCTGCAGAGTATGAGTGCTGTTCTTTGAGTGGTTTTGGATGGACTTGAAAACCAGATACCAAGCTGACAGCTGCTGAAGGCAGGTCTTATGTTGTTTCCCAAATACCCGACTGACACACATTGCATGTGATTTCTCCCTTGAGCACACTATCTGTAGATAAAAGAACGTATATTGATAAGTACATAATTATTGGTAAGACTCTCTGGGGTCTTTCTAACTTTTGTTTTCTCACTTGCTTTTGAAACAATGTTCAAATTTTACTCTTCCTCAAGAGTGAGAAAGGCTGAAGCCTTTTAGTGTGTTGTACAGAAAATGATGCAATTTTGGAAGGTGATGAAAGCACCTGGTAAAGTTTTCATGCTTCACCTTCACTGAAGTCAAGATTTTTTAGTACTTTAGGACTTTACTATAGCAGGATTACTAGGTTTAAATTATGTCTTGTATGTTGAATGCTACAAGTACTAGAAGCCAACAGCAAGTTTTACAAGCTCTCACCAGCTCAAAAATGCTAGTCCCATGTGTCCTCTTTTTCCCTCTTATTTTGCTCTGAATCTCCTACCCAGGTACTCATAGGTTCCTTGCTGTGTCAGTACCTTAGCACCTACCAAGAGTTAGAGACAGTGTGCTGCTCCTTTTTTTTTCCTTGTTTGTGTCAGTTGGTGTGAGTAGATTGCATGAGATATGTAGATTACTCTTGGAGAACTTCAGTATTTGATTTAGTAAGTTTATTATAAATAAATACTGCTGTTGTCTTGTATCATGCAAGATCACTTGGGTTCTGTACTTCTGGCCAGTAACTTGTCTGTGATTAAAAATGTTGGTTTACAGCAATCTAGGAGCAGATACTTATTAATAGACTGATTAAAAGTGTGCAGTCTTTCACCCTGGTTCATTCCTCATTTTTGTTGCTCAAGGTCTACTTGTGCTTATGCAAGCATTACATTAAAAGGCAGCATTGAAAAAGCTGAACCTGTAGCAGCAACCCAAGGCCATGCCTTATTTGAGCCATGGGAGCAGGCTTCTGGTGCCCCTCTGTGTTCTCAGAACCTGGGTGGCTTTGGGCACAGCTGGGAGAGGGGCAACAGAAGGTAAAGCCACAAAGTCAGTTGTGAATATTACCTTCTCTAAAGTAGTAGTTGTGTTAGGCACAGTACAGAAGCAGTGCTAATCCATAAAAGAAGTTGTCATTTACAGTCCAAATGCTGACTTGCCCATTTCAGCTGTTTCAAGCAATTTACAACTCTGTTGTTCTGTATGTAAGACAGCTGCAATTTGTTGGAATGGTTTAAGACTGGAACTTGAAACAATGCTTAGGCCTTGCAGAGAAATCAGTACAGTTATAGTTTCAAAATCATCAGTAAGAGAGAAAAGGCCTGGAAGAAGTGTCAGGGGAGGAAGAAAACATGATCTGGACCAACAATTTGTGCACAGTCCCAACAACAACTGGGATCATTGCACAATAATCCCAGTCATTATTTTTACCCACAATTGCAGGCAACAAGTATTGTTTAGCTATTTTTTCCAATTCCCTGTTCTCATGATAGAGGTTAATGGGCCTTCTAAAAGATTTCATACTAGAAGCTGATGATAGTGGTTGAAATACAACTTTTTGCTTTTTAAAGAGAAGGCGAAAAAAAGCTTAAACATGACCACATGTTACATGATACTTTGGTAGCATGTACATGAAGTTTAAGCTCTATAATTTATTTAAGAATAAAAATGCGTTTCAAGTTCTTTCAACTCTCCTGAAAACTAGCAGGGAATCTGGAGATTCCTTCCTTCCCTCTGCATAAGCAGTCAAATTTAAAATAGGGATTTGGTTTTCACTGAATGCTTGTTCAGTCTGTGTCTAGCATTGGCTTGCTGCACGTCAGTTGTTTTGGGAGCTGTGGGGACTGAACTCTGAACTGCTATTCTGTTCTTTATCAATGCAAAATACTTTTAAGGGCCTGTACCAAAATCACTGGCCATGCGTGCTCCCCCTTCTCAGCAACCAAATCACAGAAGTGAGGATACCTCACTGTAGCTGATGACTACCTTAGCACTTATAAAAAACCACTCAATATATATTTTCCACATATGCTTAGAAAAATTTTTTTCTTCTCAACTTGTGGGAACTGTAAGTCCTTTTTCTAGTGGTGCACCCAAATTTGTAGAGAGTAGCTGACGTCAAGTTTAAGTACACAGATACTCCTGTACACGTTCACTATATAATATACAAATATATTTTGTTTGACAGCATCATAGTGCAGAAGCATTGTAAAGATGACAGCTCTTCCCTGGGGTCAGATCTTTATAGATAGGACACAGCAAAACTTTAGGCTTTGGTAGTAAGGTAGTCCAGAGTTTGCTGAATTACGATGGCTTCATTAAAACAAAAAGCATGAAAAGACCGTAGGAAACCGTAGCAGGGATGTGCAGAGATGAAACTGAAAAAAATTGATATTTGAGAGGTTTCTTCTATCTTGTGGGAAAGTATTTAAGCTAATAACTTTAGCTTAAAGAAATAAATGTTATGAGGACCTTTATAAATATTTATAGAGCAGTAAGGCAGAAATATAGAACCACTAAATCTACTATATGTTTATACTTTAGCAAAGGCCTCTGGTTGACAATAGAGAGAAAGTAACATGAGAAAATCTCTCTGACGGCTAGACAGAGGAGCCATTTTCTTAATCTGAACTTCTATCTTAGCTATATCCCTGCTGACATGGAGAAGAGCAGTGTTTATGGAGGCGTAGGATGGAATCACTCATCCTTGGCCCTCCAGAGGCAACAAGGATTGTGTCGTGGTCCCATGCCTCCCTCCCAGCCAGTCCTGATGCCCCAGGTGTCAGGAAGCTCTTTATGAAATGCTTTTTTGTTGTTGTTGTTGAAAGGAAAGAGTAATAGTAACTAGGACATTTTCCCACTTCAGTTAGGTGAAAAATTAGCTTCTCCCCTCTGAAAAAGATGGTAAGCCTTTGACATTGGGAAATCATCGGGGAGAGGATACACAAGTGCATCAATGCCAGAGTACAAAGCACATAGAACAGCAGTGGTGAGCACCTAGAAATGTTGCTGGCATTATGAAATTCAAGTGCAGGTGCAGAGAACAGCCTGTTTCTAATTTCATGTTTAAACAAGGTTTTTGCAGCCTGACTTTCAGCAAATGTTGGTTGGTAATTGTAATGCAGGAGTTTAAGCTTTGCTTTTTAGATGTTTCATTCCTTTCTTTATGAATATTGAAGCAGGTTTAATGTAGGCAAGACATTCCCAGCCATAGCTGGTGATTACAATAGCTTGAAGAATGCTCTTTGTTTTTGGCTCCAGTTCCTGGCGCACTGTTGGCAAAAGTAAGATCAGAAGAGTTGGTGTAATCTCTGCATGAGAACTGATCAAGTCAGTTCACTCCCTTATGACAGAGTTTCAGAAAGCTTTCGAATTTGGGTGTTTCACCTGAAATCCATATAGTTGATATTCAGGTTATGTTTGGCCTGCAGTCACTGCTGATGCGCACATGGTGAGAATGGTTCCCATGTGGCAGGAATTGCCAACATCTTCTTGTGAGTCAACTTCCTTAATTCAAAACCTCCTCTTCTTCCCCAGATATGGCAGGACCCTCTCCCCAGAGCCTCACAAGTGAGGTTATCAACACCAGGATATCCAGGATGCTCCTTGTAGGTCACCATCAATTTCTCCATCAGTTATGGGGTACCAGTTGGGAGAGTTTGTGCGGTGGGGTCAGGGTGTAATACACATTCTTGGTACTCCTGATACCAGCTTGTGTCAAACCCAAATTACACAGGGATGAGAGAGCTTGCAGTGAGGCCAGAGCTGAAATGTACTTGTCTAATGTAATCAGGGTTTAGCTTCAAATCAGCGATGACAGCCCATTACACAGTATTTTCTTCTGCTGGGCAGTTCTGAGTGCATTGTATATATTATTCTTAATTGCTCTTAGACAATGTGTTTGTTGCTGCAGCCCTAAAGCAAAACAGCACCAAAATATGTGTGCACTGGAAGTGATGTTGGGAAAGCACTGCTGTAACTGGGGAGAAAGAGCTTCTGCTCTGCTTATTTGTGCCAAACCTGGCTCACAAGCACTGTCACTCTCTAGATCCATTTATCCCCTCTGTTTCCTGCCCAGGCAGTCACATGTGAGACAGGGAGAAAGAGGGGCAGCCTGTGAAGTGACACAGATAGAAACCAAGGCATTTTTAAAAGAGCAAATGCATTATAAATACATACTATTTTTTTGCCTGTGATATTTCATTTACATCACTAGAAGTGATGCAAAAAATTCCATTCAGTTGTCCTTGTTTATATTTTGCCTTTAGGTTTTGCCCCTGTGGCATCCTGCATAATGGCAACCTTTGAGGTCAACCCCACTTTCAGGCTCTCCATTGCTGTGCAAGTCAGGGATGCTGCAAGGAAAATGTCTCTCTTTTGAAACCACTGTTCTCATTTGACTTTGCAAATGACATGGAAATGTTTCTGTTGGCCTTGAGATTTTACAAATGGTTGGACCAAGTTAAGTCAACCACGAGGCTTTGAATCTCCTGGCTCCAGTGCTTGGGATGTGCTGCTCCTGAAGCCTGGAGTGCAGAGCCTCCCTCACATGCAGAGCAGGGTGCAAGGCAAGGCTTGCTTGTAGATGCCAGGCAGAATTGCAGCCCAGGGTGAAGTTTCAGCAGCCAACACTGCCCCCTCACTGCCCAGTGGTTAGCTCATATGGTCAGGATTTAGGACAGCACATTTCTGCTTCATAAAAGAGGCTGTTGTAAACAGAAGAAAATGTTTTCTGAATTTCATGTATGCACCTAGTGACTACTTTAATGTCATGAACTGTACAACACACATTATTCATGTCTGTTTATCTCTCTCTATTTTGGCCTTCAAATTGTTTCAGTATCATAAGGGTGCATGGGTGTACTCACTATCTGGTGTGACTGAAAGGAACATAAATTTGCAGTTCACCTTGACCACCAGACAGTGTTGGGTTTGCATTCTGACTGGCCTAAGTTAATCAGGTATCCCGCTCTTCCAGCTGTAAATCAGGCATCTTATTAATAATCACAGTGAGAGAGATAATTAGTACTGGCATGTAGATGTTTTATGGATCTCTCTTTTCTGGGAGCCAGATCCAACCATATGGAAACATGTAGCTGAGACACTATAAATATGATTCCACTTAAACAGTCATCTCTTCTGTTTTCTGTTATCACAGCAGTGTGAGCACGAGGAAAACAATGAAAGTGAAGAGAGGCTTTTGCAGATTTTATTACGAGTTTGAGGGCTTGGGACTTTTTTTATTCTTCAAGGACACTGTGCTAATCTGAAGAAAGAAGGCTTGATTTGTGTTCATTTATGCTTGCCACAATTATTTAAGAAATAGCTTCAGTGTTCATACTTGAAGAGCTTTGGTTCTCTTTTAACTATTTCTGGCAGAGTTAGAAAGATATGCCTTGTGCTTTGTATCATGACAACTTGTCTTCTCCAATAAGCCACATCTTAAACTGTGTCAGCCCTCTCTACATTCAAAGTAACTGTCTTCTGTTCATTGCTGCTGGATTGATGCTATTAACTGTGTGTCTGCAGTGGAGTCAGCTGCAGTGAGTGAGGATTTCCACAGAAAGTGAAGGCTTTAGTAGCGAAGTGCAGATGGGCACCAGGGAGTAGTTGAGCCTATGTAACTGGGAATCTTTGGGCAGATCCACTTCTGAGATTCATGTGGATCTTCATGCAACCCACCAAAAAAAAAAAAAGTCACCATTTGAGGACCCATTCACAGGGCTGGTGCTCTGAATTTTCAGCTTCTGGTGAAAACAGAGGCAAATAAATAAAAATATGGAACAGGAATAACTGTTATCATATTCAGGGTCTCTGTAAGGCAGAGATTATCTTTTGATAACAGCAAACAATTCACCCTGCAGCCATCTATTTGTGTCCACTTAATTGTGTAAGCTATTTTTAAACTATTTTGTTGAGCATTCATAGGCTGGATTAGCAAATATGACCTTACTGCAAGTGGGAGAGGTCAAGGACTTGGAGAAGTTTAGGTAGGCTGCAAGAGGAGAAGGACTTTATGGTTCTGCTCCCTATGAAGTATAAAGGAGAGCATCCTGCCACAATGTGGGATGCTGGAGAAGTGAGGAACTCACATCTCTTTTTCAGGAAGGAATAGAAAAATGCTTGCTGCAGTTGGAGGCAGAAGAGCTCTTTCTTCCTATTTTACAAGATGATTGTTGCAGTCTTGACTTGGAATAGCTGCCCCAAAATAGCTTTTTGTTGGTCTTTTGAAAAGTTGACCAACCCTCTCTTCCATAAGAGTATTTTCTTTTGAGATACCTCATTTTGCTTTTTGAAAGATTTAGAAATAATTTCTGCCACAGCCATTCCCATACAAGCCTTAAAACATGTACAGTTGCATCAATACATACACAGCCACATCAATATGATGCAGTTTGGGTTGTTTGGGTTTTTTCCCTCTTTAAGACAAAAGTTGTCAGAAGTGGCATGAGGTAAATGATGTTAAATGATAATTTAGTGCTAAAGTATTCAATCGTCTTCCATATAAGGCCAATACCATAAGAGAAATTAAGCTGTTGTTCTGAAGCTGATACAGAGATCCCTGTGGCTTGTCCTCATCTCATCTTTCCATCCCAGGAATTGCTTCCATAAATCATTTCTCTTCCAAGGCCTCTGTTCAGTGCACTACTTCTTTTTCTGACACTTAACCCACTAGCGTTGTGTACTGTATGTATTATGCATTGCCTTTTGTGCATGCCCTATATTACGAAGAGCTTTCTATCCCTAAGGGTTTCTGCAGCTATTTCTGTGAGTTTGTCCTACAGGGCACTTTTATGAAAGTCATCAGCCTTTGCTATGAAGAAAGAGATAATGGTAACTGAAAGTAGGCCAAGCTCATTAGATTATGATTAAAAGGCAGATTTATTTTTTTTTAATCCAGTGAATGAGGTTCTAGTGGGTGGACACTGGGCAGAAGTGGTGCTGGAGAAAAGTCACAGGTGCTGTGTCCTTGGGCCACTCTATCTCTTCGGCTGTTTTATAGCTTTAATTAAATACCAGCTCATGAAGAGCACAGCAACCGAAAGTAAGTTGTTTCAAAGCAGGTTTTTAATTTATCTTTTACAATGCTGTATCTTCAGCTCTTCTGGGAACATGCATGTCTCCACCAGAAACAGTGGGTTTTGTCACTACAGAAGTTGAGTGAGGATTTAGGATTTCTATTTTCGAAACAGCCTTAAGCTCCCCAAACTGGTGAAGTCCTAGGCTGGCACAATGACCTTGGTCTGAGGACCTGTGTTTAGCCATCCAGTGAGAGCCCTGCACTCCCTGCTTGGCTGTAGTAGGGCTGTAGGGTCAGTGCCACCTCCCCACATCTCTTTCACCTCTTTCTCCTTCACGGTGGCGACCCCTCTATTTTAGTGTCTCAGCTGAGCTGGAACAGCAGAGCTGGAAACTTCATATCCATGGCTGAATTTGAAAGCAATTAATCAGGTGCTGTTCAAGTACTAAGTGGTCTGTACAGGCACCTCATGGGGACCTGATTCCTGCAGAGTTTGGGCACTTGACTCCCTCCTGCAGCCCTGCCTTCATTGATTACGTTGGCCTCTACCTGAAGGGCAGGCCCTGCCTCCAGCATGACAGACCACAGTGCTGTGACCTATCTCGGTCCGCGACATGGTTGTTCAGCCTGAAGAAGAGAAGACTCTGGGGGGACCTTATAGGGACCTTCCAATACCTGAAAGGAGCCCATAAGAAGGCTGGGGAAGACCTGTTCACTAGGCCACGTAATGACAGGACAAGGGGTAATGGTTTCAAGCTAGAGAAGGGTACATTTGGTTTGGACATTAGGAAAAAGTTCTTTACTATGAGGGTGGTGGATCATTGAAGAGGTTGCCTAGAGAGGTGGTGGGAGCCTCATCCCTGGAGACATTCAAGGTCAGGCTTGATGGGGCTCTGAGCAATCTGTTCTAGTGTGAGATGTCCCTGCTTATCGTAAGGGGGGCTAGATGACCTTTAGAGGTCCCATTCAACTCAAGACATTCTACAATTCTATGACAGAACTGGCATGTTTCCCTCTTGTTAAGCATCCATATTTCATCAGTCACCATGATCATCACAGTTTGTACTCCAAGTGATTCTTTGCACCAGGTGATTTCCATAACTACGCAACATTTAAATACAACTTCTTATTATGTCTCCCTTTCCCTTCCTCATCCTTAGATGTAAAGGAGCATCCCACTATGGCCTTACCAAGGAACGGAAGAGGCGTTCCCAAGACTGCTCTCCAGACCATGGCTCCAGCTTAGCAGTGGCTGCCCTGGGCCCTGAACTCTCAGCAGCTGCAGCCATCGCCTTAATGACAGATGAGCCAGGGCTGGTGAACCCAGCCTTTAGTCCCACCTCGGAGGACAGCCAGTCAGGCAGCAGCCCTGGAAATTTGCACCACAGCAACCAAAACAGAAGTAAGAACTACAAGTGATAGTTTTCCTGGTGAACTCTTTCAACATTTATTTTCTGTGAAATGTATGTTGTTGGAGGCTTAAAAAAAGGAGGGGGGGGACAGATAAAGTTTTAACTTTACATGGCTTATAAAATTGGGTACTGAGTGACCCAAAAGATTTTAGGTGAAAAACAGATTTGCTTGGCCTAGAGCAGCATCAAGCTGAAGACAGACTAGCTGCACACATGTAAACCACAGGTCTTAAGAAAGTTTATTTAGGCAATTCAGCTCAATAGAAAGAGAAAATGGCATGTGCGATGTACCGAGGAGATGGTGTAGCTGTGTCATAGCTTCACCAAAACATGGTGGCCCAAGTAACCCCATAGAGCATGTTATGGGCACCTATGCAAAAGCCTGTTGGGAACTATGCTTCGCTGTTGCCAAGTATTTGAAGAAAAACAAATCTTAAGGGGTTTTTTGGGAGATGTTTGCCAGCCTCCAGGGGAGGTGCAGCTCAGAAGCACTGGTCCTGCTGAAATAACCATAGTAAGGGACAATTTGCTCCAGGAACCTTGCCTTGATCCTTCACCCTGTGACACTGCCTGCAGTTCTGATGAGTGTCTTATTTGAAAAACATGGCCTGGCCAAAGGCAGACTGAATCATTAATGGTGAGTTCAAAGCTTGTATTTGAGGACTCTGAAGCCAAAATTAATAACCCACCTAGTGTTGCACCAGCTGCATGTTGGGAGAATGGATTAAGAGCTGAAGAAAGACTAGAAAATGAGCAGCACTGTCCTCTTGTGTGCATGGGGCTAGAGAGGCAAGGAAAGGGGGAGGAGGCAAGAAGAGAACATCAGAATGAAATTAAATCCCATTAGTTTTATTGAGTTTAGAGCCCACAGTCTGGTTTGAAGGAATGTTGTATTATTAAATTACAATGTTTGGCTGACATGCAGAGCTTGAACAGACAGAACAGCAACAGCCACAAAGATATCTTCAGCAGGATGGAAAAGAGAGTGACATGTTTTGAAAATATTATGACTTTTTTTCGATATTGCTTTACCCAGGTTAGAAGATTACTTAGTTTGTCCCTCCCATCTGATAATATTCTCATTTTCGACATGAAATTGTTTGCAATCATTGGCAGCTTTAGAAGCATTGCAGGGTTTTGAGGTAGTATTGTGGTGCTTTTCAAAAAGAGTTTTTAACAACTCCCAGATTCTTTTTGGTTTTGGTTTTGGTTTTTTTCAAACTTACATAGCTTGGGAAGGGCAGTGCTTCTTCCTTTTATGTGCATTTTTCACAGGATTGCTGCTGACTCTGCCTTGACTGAGGTTTATTCCCTCCCAGGCTGTCACATTCACAGGAGATTTTTGTATGTGGTTGGCAAAACAGACAGGGAAGGTAGCAATTCCAAGGTGTGGAACAGGGGTAGAACAATTGTACCTACATTCAGGTGGGTGCAACCTTGGAATATCAGCTGGAGTCAGGTGCAAAAGTGAAATGCAGGAGGCCTTACTGTTGATGTTATGCCCCATCATATACTGAGGCTGAAGAAATAGTGTGCTTCTAGCCCAGAACTGCTGAACTGCATTGATTTGTTGTTCCCTGCTGTTGCAGCTCATCACTTTGAACGCTCCACTATAAGAAGCAGATCTTTTAAAAAAATAAACAAGGCGTTCAGTGTTCTTCGAAGGACAAAAAGTGGAAGTGCTGTTTCCAACCAGGCTGACAGGGAAAGGGAGGCTGTTGGAAACTCTGCTGCTGGAGATGAAGGTAATGCTTTGTTCTCCTTGTGTTAACAGTTAAAATGAGGTGGGAGACCCTATCCACATGGGAACTGGATGTCCATGACTAACATGCCTTTCATGTGGTGGGCAGTGCATGATTAAAAAAAACAGAAAATTCAGTATTTCCTTATTTTCTTCTTTAAAAAGTTATTGGTGATTGGCAGGCAAGAATATTGCTGGGGTGTAAGGGACCCCACGTAGGGCTGTTCTGGGTAACAGCCTGCGTGCAACAGCCAGCCCAGTATCTAGCACGTGGGATGTGGGGTCTGAGCGTCTGGGATCTATTAGTGAAGCTGTCATTGATTTGCTCTATCATTTTGTTCAAGAGGCTTCATCAGCATGTGTCTGCCCCCCCTAAAGCAAACACATCACAGCGATAATACATTTTAGGAAATTCATGAGTTTGGGCTAATGTTTATGAAGCACTGGAAATTTCCAGTGGGAGAATGGGATGGAAGTGCAAAGTACTGTAATTATTCCAGCACTTCTGTGGGATCCTTCTTACCAGACTTGTATTACCTCAGCCAGGCAGGTGTTGAGGTAAGAATGCTCTGCTCTTACACAGGGGGAGAGGCCTGTTTTTCTGATGTATTTCAAGGATGAGGGGTCTGGCAGGCATTTGGCATTCTCAAAGCAATAAGCAAATGTTACTAATTGCTTTGGACCATAATTAAGAAACCAACATTAGTATTTGTACATCAAGAGGAAGTGATGATAGAGTAGGAATAATTGTCTTAATCAAGGTCTTCACTGAGCTTATTATTCCTTTGCTTTATGCCTCAGCACCTCGCATCTCTTCCCAGATCCAGAGTCCAGAGTAAGGGCTTTAAGAAGACAAAATATCAAACTTCTCTTTGCTCTGTGTTTCAAGCTGTCACTGAAACCCACAAAAAATAAAGACATAAGGCTGCCAAATGTTGTGTTTAGGCATCATTACTCTTGAAGTGGTGAATTGGAGAAGTGTTCAATATTTCTTCTGCTTTATTTCCTTATACATTCAGGAAAATTTAATTACATTACTGTGTTCTTGGTACTTAGTATCCTAATCTCCATACTTGCTGTTGTAGCCAAAATAAAACTTGATCATTCAAAATTGTTAAACTTTTCCATAAAAATAATGTGACTCTTCTCCTTGGCCTGGAAACATAATTAATAACATTACTGTCCCAAATATTTTATTATTTTTCCCTAGGTAAAATTTTACAAATAGGTTGTCTACAGGTCTCTTTGAGCAGACAGATATGTTTCTTATTCCCTAGCAACTGTTAAATTCATTGTAAGCAAAAGCTTACCCTTCTTCAGTTGGAGTAGAATTCTGCGTGTCTCAAGCTCATACTTTTCAAAAGACACCTCTTCAGGGTGGGGCATAGACTGCTTTCTACCTAGACTCATAGCTGACAGTAGTAATTGTTTCATTGAAAGCTTGGGTTTATGTCCAGAGTGTGTGAATGATCTGGATGCCAACAGTTCCTATCCAGTGACCCAGTGCAACACTGATGTTAACAGAAGGAGGTGTGAAGATGACACTGGCCTTTATATTTCCAGCAGAATGAAAAGTGACACTGTCTCCTTTTAAAGGGACATATAATGGGCCCCTGAAGTGACAGTCACTCTGGGGCCCCATTGACGGTGTCAAGATTGCACTTCTCTCCTTGACTCTACTTGTGGTTTCATTCCTCTGCACTAAGCATGCCTGTAATCTTCCAAATATATTCTACTGCACTGGAAAAACCAGGTAGGCATTTAATTGCTTAATGAGCAGTTACTCTCACGTATGAGGTCACAGAAGCTGGGTACCTAAATTACCGTATTAATTATATATGCAAAGAATGCATTTTGATTACACAGTTCTGAAATTTGGTCTTTAAATGCAAGCAAGTAACTTGCACCAATACAAATACAACTTTAACAAAGATCTCTCTTTAGTCCTTTGCAACATGTGCTTTGTGCAATGGCATCTCAAAGGCTCTCTCTGTTTCTTCTGGTTGGAAAAGGAAATGAATATACTTCTTTCTGTTGCAGTTATCATCATCCTGCCAGCTGGAGGCTCGTTTTCTCCTCCAGTTCTGTATGCTTTCTTCTTTTATTTATTTTTTTTAATTCTCAGCTGTTCTGAGCAGTTTGCAGGTGGGCTCCTGGTTAGATCTGCTGGTCAACCTTTAGGGATAGCTGTGGTATGCTGTGCCCTGTGCTTGCTAAAGGTGCAGCCCAAACCCATTGGAAAAAGGCAGTCCCATGTGTCTGTCTCCTCATCGCCACTCCACTCTTCTGGGAAGGGATATGCATCTCTGTGTGGTGTCACTGGCCTCAGAGGTCTCCACACCCAGTGTGAAAGCTGCTGCTGCCTTGACCCAAGTTTCAAAGGTTCATGTCTGGGACCACCTGAGAGCACATCTCAGCCATGCCTCATTGCTCCAGGAGATTGGATAGCTCCTCACCATCTCCTCTGCTGGCTCCTTTCCTCACCAGGCTTAGTGCAGGAGCAGAATAAAGCTGAGATAGTGCCAGGCTGACAGTGGGCATAGAGTGAAATAACTCCTTTTTGCTGATAACCTCTTGTTGATAAAGGTGCTGTCACATCATATGTTGAGCTTTGTCATATGATGTGTTTCTGTTATAATTACAGCAGAGAAATAGTTGCAATCTCAAGCTGTCTTATCCCTGAGCACTCCTGTACAATGAAGAACATTTTATGATTTTCATTTGCAACCTGTGGTTTGATTTGCTATGTGCATCCATTTTGGATTTAAATGATCCAGGCTTTCTTTGTTCTTTTGTTTAAACGTTTTGGTGACATTTTCAGCAGAGAACTGTGCAAACTGAAGAAAATGTTAAGAGTGAATGAGAAGTGCAAACACTGATGGGAAAATGTTTGGATTAAGAAGGTGTTAAGATTTTCTCATTTTTAATAATGTGATCATTTGTAAATAAGGCATGCAAAGAAGTATTTGCCTGTAGTGCAGCACACAACTTTGTGATAGAGTAATCTCATTAATAGCACTTACAACTACAAACAAATTTCCAGGTTAGAAGTAGAATTAATAAAGTTTAAAACAGACAGTTTCATTCTGAGACATGAGGGAAGGTGACAGGGACATGCTTCAGGCACTGATGTATTTAAGTTGTAATAACTTCTGACTGGTTCTACTAGTGTAAATGACCTTGACAATCTACTTAAATGATAAAATATCTCCAAGCAAAGACTGATCCAGCACTGCTATGATTATTTGTATTGCTGTGCTCTTTGTTTGGCATCACACTCTTTAAACTGACTTCCAAGAAAGACTATGTGTGTGTATATATACACACACATATATATACACACAGTCTTTACTCAAACTGATCTACAAATACAAGTCCTAAACCAGGTAATGCTTTAGGAGGAAAGAATTTGGGAACACAATTGCAAAACCCTCTGTACAATTTTACAGTAAAAGTGAACTGTGTTGCTGGTTTTCAAAAGCATCCATCAGTTCCATTTTTCAGTCAAGCCATTGTAAAATAAATACCTTGATGGTGTCAAGTATTGTTCAAAGTCAAACTCATTCTTCTTAGTCTCATGGTGGATGCAGTTCTACCATCTGTTATTGCTTTGCAGCAGTCAAGACCAAGGCAGCCCTGGCAGGGTCACAGAACAGGCTCTCCTGTTGTAGCAGCGTGTCTGACTCCTACGGTTCAGTCTGAGCCCTGTTGTATTTTTTATATTTTTTTATATAAATATATATATATATATAAAACAGGTAGCTATTATAAACACTGTAATGTTTGTGAAAGGTATGCAAAGGAAAATAAGGTAAGTGAAACACAGCTGGCTCTAGGTATCAGCCATTTCATGGCATTAAGGCTCTCTGCATGCAGAAAAGAAAGTGGCTTATCCAGCCCCTGGAGAAGACGATGCAGTCCAACTTCTGTCTCAGGAAGGCTGCACCCCACAGGAATTGCACGCTGTTCCTGTTTTCCCCAAATTTGATTCAGTTGCAGTTCCAATTTCCCAAAACAGCTGTTGAAAATCTTACAGAACTGGTTCAAAGCACTCTGCTCTAGGACAACGTGCCAGGTAATTTCCAGAAGAAAAAGGTTGGCTCTGTAACTTTTCCTCCACTGCAGACCGATAAACTTTGCCTGCTGGAGATGAGATAGCCACAGTTCATTTGAGGCACATTTAAATCTACAACAGTTTCATTTTAGTTCCTTTGGGACTCTTTTGGTGAGAGGAATGTCCAGAAGCAAGAAGAGTCATTAGAGCTGGCATTGCCTTCTACCTGCTGCTTGCATTGCACCAGCATCCCTGAAGATTTAATGGAAGGCATTAAATCAAAATGATGGCAAACTGCTGGGAGAATGAACTGCTAAATGAGACCCAATTGGGAAGGAATAGTTGCAGAATGAAGTCCCACACCAGCCCAAGTGCACGTGACATTCACAGACACAAGAATTTTCCAAGAACAGGTTACACAATCTTTGTTTAAATTCTGGTGACCAGATGCCGGGCAGCATGGGAGTGTGTCCCTGCAGATAGCCTTATTTGTGGGAGTGGGCTAGCACCTCACCTCAGTCAGACCTTCTGATGTAAATAAGGATTTGCAACCTGAGACACAGGTTTGTTTACACTGACTTTTGATTAATCTGGACTCAGGAGTCATAGCAAATGTTACACAGTGCTTTGTCACACTGAATATTAGGAATGAAGGCAGAAGTTATCCTGATGGCAGCATTGTCAGAAGGGGCACAGTGCACACAGAAGTCAGTTGAAACTTGAGCACTGAGGGAACACTACCATTAAGTAGTGTAAACTGTGGAGATAAAATATGCAGCATACTTAAAATTTTGTTTTACAGTCTTATGGCCACTATACTAACGGGTGTTGTATCCTACATTGTACCAGACAAGTAGAGTTTCCTGTGTAAAGTTGGTCTCTCCTATGTTATTTTTTACTGTAATGGGATATGTGAAAATGTCAATAAAATTGCACATTAACAGAAGGAAAACATTGCTTGAGAAAAAAAGCACACAAAATTTTTCTGAATGCAGATGACATTTTATTATATTGACAGATTCAGAATGCTCCATACAACCCCCGGTGACAAAACCACAACAATCTGTGGGAAAACCTGCAAGAATCACCAAAAACAAGACAGAAAGTTTACTTCTTTCTAGATTCAGCATCTCTTCGATATTTAAGGACTGGAAATATAAAATGGTAAAGAAAGGTATGCAATATTCCTGGGTTTTCCTGCTCTGGAAAACCTGGTCAAAGAAATTGGAGAATTCTAATTAGGAGTTTAAGGGCTGGTAAATGAGATCTGTGTGAACTGATCCTCCAGCCCTACAACAGGTTGTGTATATGTGAGTGGTACAAACCCTTAAGCCAGATGGAGTCCCTTAAATTGGTCTGCTGAGGCCCCATTCACTGTACACAACCAGGTGGTGGCGCAGGGTTCACCTCCTCTGGGTATGGTATATACATTAAAAAAATTCAAGTTGAAGACATTGCTTTCCAGACATGGCATCATCTTGAAACAGACTTGGTAGGTTTTTGTCAAACTGCACACAATGTATGCAGACTGTTTGGTGAAAAAGTGGTCATTAATTTTCTTATTAAAAATAAATGTGTGTATTGTATAGATTTAGTCTGTCAAACTTACTGTTAGTTTATCAAAATATACATTGACCTACCACTTATGACAGTCCAGGTTGTTGGTAATACAAACCTCTGTGTATATGTCTGAGATAAAAGTAAGAGGCAATCTTCAATTAAGAGAGTGGAAATTAAGGAAGCATGGAGTTACTTTGGTTGCTTGGCCCATCTGAGGAGAAAATGGTGCAATTAGTTAATTATATTCTATAAAGAATCAAATAAAGACAGGAGGTGAGGCAGTACATTCTGCTAGTTATGAAAAAAGGTACCATAGGGATTTGCAGACTGGCAAGAAAAATGTCTTTGGAAGATTTATTTTGTTGTAGACTGCACTCTCCAGAAGGAAATTAGGTATTAAAATTTCCTCTAAAAGAATCTGCATAAAGTCATATTGAAAGTCAGCCAAGTGCCCCTGCAAGACTTAATAAACCCAGTAAGGCATTGTTCAAGATGCAAAGAAACTTATGTAAGTTTGTACCTTACATAAAGATATAGGTGTACTTTAAATAAGTGTAGAGACTTGTTCACTGCCAATTTGCTTTGATTTTACTCTAGGATAATTACAGAGTGAAATAACATAAGAGTGTCAATAGCTTGTTCAGTCTGCACTTCACTGTGGTCAAGAGATGTAACTGGGTAATTCCTTTAGAAAAGTTTTTGGAATGAGGCATGGGAGAATGAGTGTTTGAGCACAGTTTGCTAGGACATGAGATGAATCATCATGCAATGAGAAATGGAAATAATTCTGCTATAGGACTGCTTTGGTAGTCTGCAAAATACACAGAGGTATTTATTTATGCTACTTCTGTGCAGAGAAGATCTGGGGATCATTTGTATTTTTACATATAAACACCCTTATGGCCACAATGCAACTGTAAAATGTGCGTACTTAAGCAGGGATCTGAAGCAGGGATCAGGGTTTGGGTGATTTTTGGGGAGTACTTGTATCATCTGACTTAAAGTATCCCACTGAGATGTCAGAATTAATTGTCTCTTTCTTCTTACATAGCAGTGGAGTGAGCTTAACACCTCCAGGGGAGGTTTAGGGCTGAAGTGGGTATCACCCCCTTTGGGTGCATATGCACTATAAAGGAAGCCAAAGCAAGAGGCTCACCAGGTTATGCATTTGGCTTATAGGCCTGGATTTAGATGGAGTGAATCCACACTTCAGTCTAGAGAGAAGCAAACAAGTTACAAGCTGAGCAAATAATGCTCAGAGATTAGAGAAAGTATTGAGAATATAAAACACCTTCCATCCCTGACACATTAAAGTTGTGTGCAAAACAGAAAAAAACCTGTATTAGTGTAGAAGCTGGTACTACGAGAGTATAAACTAAATTAATACTTAGAAATGAGGTCGATGAAGGCTGCATTGTTATCTAGATAGACTTTCATTGCCTGTCAACTCTGTGCAAAACCACAAAGTTGAAGTCTGTGCTACCAGTAGGTGCTTTTTACAGACGTGGAAGAAGACAGATTCCCACCTCGAAGAGCATAAGATCAAAGAAGTGGTAAGGGATGCAATATGGTGTTTCTTAATCTTTTTTTCCTGCCCTTTCTTTCCCCTTGCTCTCTCCCAAAAGGTTTTGGTGCCTTGCTGGTTTGTTGCCTGCTAATTCTGTAGTAGAAAATGTTTATTCTGTCTCAGGTACTGCTTTGTTAATTTTCATTTAACATTTTACTGCTATTCTGTAACAGTCACTGTACTTTCATTTCTAAAATAGGTTATTGAAAAAATATTAGCATTTAATTCTTCAACTTTCAGGTTTTTCTTATAAGGGCTGGATTGGACCCATACACAAAAAATCCAAAAGCTTTCTCTCATCTATGGAGGATTCAAAATAAATGAGTAGGCTGATATGCCTGTGCTAGAAGGCTCGCTGGTGCTTTTACTTCAACTTTGCTCACTGTTGAATGTGGATTAGAATTTTTAATTGACCTAGAAGGAAAAAAAGTATTAGTGACATGCTGTAAAAGCAAAATGCCAGTTGAAAAGTAGAGTTTGGAAGAGGAGATGCTAGCAATGCATTATAAATACAAAATGGACCCCTGCCCACCATTAGTGCCTCTTCTCCACACCCAGACTTCCAGGGCCAGCGGAGATCTTTTCCTCCAGGCACCTTTAACACTCTGTGATTTCAGTACAGACACATCACAGTGAGAACCAGTCATTCCTACTTCCTGGAATTCAAGCAGAGACGAAAGGAGAGGGGTCTGGCAGGGAAACTACCATGTGCTTTGAGTTGCCCAAGAAATCTTGCCTTTCTGTTAGCTGAAGATAAAAAACGCTTCCTTGGATGTCGTGAGTCAAACACCACAGCTTTGGCACAAAAATGAGGAAAACAGGGATACTTCCACTGAGACAGGTTGTTCAGCCCACCACAGTGAAGATGGATATTTGTCAAGGTGTCCATACCCATCTGCTCTAGGGCCAGCAAGGAACCGTGGCCTAGTTCAGAGGGGTCTTCGGAAACTGAAAACATATTTTGTTCCCTTAAATTATGAGCACATGTACCTGTTTTTAAGTACATTTCATCTGGCTGGATTGCATCAAAAGTTTAGGGCTGTGTTTTGTGGGGGGGAGAGGGGAAAGGAAGTTTGAATGTATTAATTAAAAAAAGATCCCTTCAAGTCCACTCAGCAAGCATAGGTATCTTTTCCTCCCCACTTACTATAAATCGTATCTATGCATAAAGCCTAGTTTGGATAACTGGTAGGTACTTGAAGTTGTGTGGTGCATGTTTTAACAAAGCAAAGCTGTAATGTCAAATAAATACCTTAAAATGTGCATTTCCAGGTTTTCCCAGGTTGTATCACCTGATTCCTGATGGGGAAGTTACCTGCATTAAGATCAACCGAACTGATCCCAGTGAAAACCTGGCCATTAGGATTGTGGGAGGCAGTGAGACTCCTTTGGTTCACATTATTATACAGCATATTTATCGAGATGGGGTAATTGCCAGAGATGGAAGATTGCTGCCTGGAGACATGATACTAAAGGTACAGTACTGTGGAGGTACAAGATAAAAGTATCCTAACAAAGAATAAGACAGCGTAAATGTCAATCATGAGATGAGATTTGCAAAGTTGCATGTTTGTGTGGGTAGAATAATGCATGTAGAAAGACGTTCAGTCCTTCTGCATGCTGTGATGATTTCATTAATTCCAACAGTTTTTGAGGAGGCTCATAGATACGTTTGTTTTTCCTATTCACTAGCAGGCCTCTCTGATTTCTGCCCAAACATGACAGATAAAAAACGCAGTGTAGAGCAATAGACTGTTGGCATTTCTGACCCGGTGGTAACAAAGTTTTTTTCTAAATCAGAGACTGGGGTTTTTGCCCAGTTTGTTTCTACTGAACTGTGGGCTCAAATCTCAGTTAGTGAGGTTTTCATTGCCTTACATCCCACTTAAACCAGGATAGGCCACAGGGGCCTGATCGGGATTGTTATTTCAGCATCTAGCTCCTCTGTATGATGTGTTCTACGCTGCAGAGTGTGATATACTGCCTGCTCTGTTTTGGGAGTGTTGCTCCTCCAGCAGCCACAGGTGAAATCTCTAAGAACAAACTTGAGCAGCATTCCAGCATTAGCCATTGGCTGCTACTTCTGCTCCTGTTTCTATAGAAATGTGTAACAGATGAACAGGAATTAGGCTAGATGGTTAAAGAGCACGTATCTTGTGAGTGGTGGCTTCAGCAATAGCTTTTGAATAGGAACTGCACTCTCAGCTGCCCCACCTAATTGGAGCTCTGCAAGGAGGCTAAGTTATATTAATGTTTCAGTCCTTAGAGGACAAGAGTGATGACCAAAAATATGAGTTTCTTTCCTTGTTTTGATGTTGTGTAGTTGGAGTGCACAAATATATTAACATTGCAAGCCAACAGTACAACTGCAGCTCACCCAGGTAACCCAAAGGAGCTTAAATCACTTAGCTCAAATGCTGGTGATAGTGTGGCTGCAGATGGCAAAGAGGTCAGCATATGTTTTCCAAATTACAAGTAAACATTTGAGCAGGCTGCTTTGTTCACTGTGGGCCATGATGCCATGGCTACTGTGATGCTGGTATCCAGGCTAACCAGCACAGCTTTAGCTGGGGTAAGGCTACAGGAGTGGGAAGTGGGATGGACTGCAAGATCTGCCATGCATATCTGAGAGTTGTCTTCCAGGTAGGATTCTGAATGCCCATCTTACTGCCTCCTGTGGCATACCTGGCTGGTGAAGTTAGTGAGCAGTTCTCTCTACCGCATATTCTATGTGAGTAATTATTAAGAATACCATCCTTCGAAGTTCAGAGTACCACCTGTAAGCCACCATGCTCTTCTAGCTTTTGCTGACCACAGTGGTAGCTGAAGACACTTGAGGTATGCCAGGGTTGTGACATGCTTTCTGCTTCATGTCTGACAGATTGTAGCCAAAGGGATTTCTCAGGATCATGATGTGGGCATACTTCACTCTGGCACTGTTTAAATGTGCCTCCAGACTGTGGTTCCAGGTGGCAGCTGGGCAAGTGTCACCTGGTCTTGTGTTTCAGGGAGGCTTTTTTTCCTGGTGCCAGCACAGAGCAGCAGAGTTAATGGCACCACTGAGGCAAAACTGTTCCTGCAGGGTGCATCCAGACTTTAATGGGAAGCTGTGATTGCAGCATGGGTGGGCCCAGCTCAGCTCCCTTCATCTGAGGCTGACTGCCTAGGGATTTACCAAGGATTTCCAGCAATTTCAGCCCCATGCTGGTGCAGCTCATGCTGGTCATGGTACCCAAGCTGGCAACTTAAAGTTAGTTGAGCTATGTCTCTTAGGGGTATAGTACCCCCATCAGACTGTCGTGGGGACAGCCCCTTCATGCCCACACAGACAGTCTGAAAAACCAAATGTCAGTTGAACACTTGGTCAATGCTGAGGAACATTTCTGTTGCAGTTTGGAGACATTTCTCAGTATTTAAATGGTTCAACCTGTGCAATGTAAAACTACATGGAAATAACTTGTCTGATTCGGTGTTTCCAGCCAGCAATGGATTACAACCTTGCAACTGGTTTTCATTTAGCAGTGATAAAGTGCAATGCCTAGTCACTCTTACACACACATACAAGACAGGATTGACTGGAAGCTCTTGTTTTTCTCATTCTTTTCCCCAGACAAGTTACAGAAGTGGCAGTTATGTAGCTTTACTGCCATCTGTGCTAAATCTTACCTGGAAAACACAGAAATGTAAGAATCTCGATTCTCTGGTGTGGTTTATCACGATAATTGTTAGTAAACATCCAGGCCATTTAAACTATTGCTTGAGGCTCTTTTCTTCATTTTAATTAGAGATTCTTTAGTGAGGAACATTTTTTACTGTACCTAGCGCAGATAGTGAAGAGATAATGAAGAGAAGAAACAGCAGGAAAGTGGTGGGAGTGAAAGGAAAGGCTGGTGAGGCAATTCAAAATCAGAAGCTAGTAGAATAAAACTAAGATAAATGAAAGGATATTGGAGCTTGGGAAAGAGCAACAATAAAGCTGAAAAATAACATGTATGTCTGGAGACTATCAGGGAGAAAGGGGGAAAAAAAGGCAGAAAGTGTCTGTACAGCATGTCTTTTCCTTGGGGGAAAGACTGTTCCACACCACAAACTTGGCCTCCTGCGTGACACGGTTTGAAAAAGTCACTTTGCACAAAGACATCTGTGTAAATAGATCTGTCCTCTCCAGTGCCAATTCAGATCAGACAATCTTGCTGCTGCTGATTTATGCCGCTTTCTTCCAGGTAAATGGCATGGACATAAAAAATGTGCCTCACAACTATGCCCTGTCAATCCTGAAGCAACCCTGCCATGTGCTCCGACTGACCGTGCTCCGAGAGCAGAGGTACCGATGCCGGAACAGTGGCCTTTCTCTTGATGCTCGCTGCAACAGGGACGACAGCTTCCATGTTGTGCTGAACAAAAGCAGTCCAGATGAGCAGCTGGGAATAAAGCTGGTTCGCAAGGCTGATGAACCAGGGGTATTTGTTTTCAACTTGCTGGAAGGCGGCGTGGCTGCCCGAGATGGACAGCTTCAGGAGAACGACCGGGTGCTGGCCATCAATGGGCATGACCATCGGTATGGCAGTCCAGAGAGCGCAGCCCAGCTGATACAGGTTTGTCACCACCACTTTGACCCCACTTTCTGAACTTTGAGAAATCCAAGCAGTGTATTTTCAGAGTCCATTGCAAAGGAGGGGCCAAACTTAATGCATGTGTACTTGGCGGGGGAAGGAAATGTGTCAAGATCGGATGAAAATTTACACCTCTAAAATCTCCTTGGTTTCATTGGGGGTACAAGGATTAATATGGGCATGGACTTGCAGTGATGCCATCTACCATCAGGCTTGGTAATGTACAGATCAAAGTAAACATGCCTATACTCTGTGCATCACCAAAGAGTGATACCATCTGCCAAAAGGCAGACCAGCCTGCACCCTGGGAGCACTGGGTCCATCTGGGTCCTGACTCCCCGAGCTCAGAAGAAGCCACAATGTGCTCCCTGGTGCAGGTCTGGAGCAAACCAGAGCAGTCTAAAACAATGGACTGCATGTTTCAGGATGAGTACCACTCTCCCAGAATCTATTATTTTTCATGGGTGTGTTTTGTGACTGAAGGTGCTCCATACCTTGTATATATTTCTTACCTAAATCCAGTATATGGAATTCAGATGTTTTGGAAAAAATCTGTAGGTGTAGTTTTTATAAATCTCTGTTTAGGCTCTCATGGAAAAATAACAAGGTGCCTCTTTAGTGCACTAAACAGTTTTACCACAAAATCATCAGGAAAAAACCTTGTGCCTTTCTCAGCTATAGAATAAGTCAGCTTTTGCCTAATGTCCCCTCCAGAACAATTTTCATTTTTTTCTTTCTTTACAGCCTATGTTTTTTAGAAAACTTCAACATAAAAAGCAAAGCCAAGGATCTTTTGTTGCTTTGTCTCATATTTATAGCAGTTATTATACTTGTGCAATTTTACATTTCATTTGGAGGCATGGAGAGTGTTCACATATTGAAGAATTTCATGTGCCTCAATAACAAGATGTCAAATCAGGCTGGCTGCTTCCTCTTACCAACAGGTATCATCAGGGTAACATGAGTTGGACCAAAAGAAGCATTTGAATTCTTGCATTGTGTGGAAAGGATTCCTCCTTCAGAATAGGTTCACAGTTGGCTGTAGCACACTTTTATTGAGAAGTTTATAGTATAAGTCAAGAAACCCTTGCGTAATGCCAGTTGTTGAAATTCTGGTCCAGCATCTTCCTGGATTACTTTGTGTAGCTTACTAACTGGGAGCAGAAGGCAGCCAGGGGAGGGAGGCTTGAACTCTCTGAGGGAAACAAGTCTAGAATGAAAACCTTTCTAAAAAATTGGTATTCTTGGAACAGTTCTTTATGGCTACAAAACAAGGCAGCAGTGCTTCATAAGCAAAACACACATGCAACCTAGAGATGAAATGGAAAAAATGACTAATGACACCATTCAAAAAGAAGAGTTTAAAAATGCAACTAAAGCTCTTATTGGGTTCCAAAGAGTGGACATTATTTATAATAATGCTTGAAAAGCACATCAGTCCCTGGGAATTTAAACAACATGCCCATCAAAGGGGAGACTCAGGTTTCCAAACAGCCAGGATTACATTGCATTGATGTGAGCTTCATGAATCATATTTGTCTAATGCAAAATTCCGAGAACCTGTGTCTTTTCTATTATGTTTTTTCATCAATTATCATTTGCCTTTCCTGTTTCCATGTTATGCCAGAGAAAAAACATTATGCTAAAGCCACAAATGGTTTGCATTTGCTTCTTACACGAAGAGGGATGTTTTACTGTGTCCTCTGATTTCTCAACAGTATCCTGTCTGTTGAGACCTCAGCATGTGTCACTCACAGTACATTGAGGTCTTCAAATTAATGGTGGTGGAAGCTTCAAATACACCATTGGTTTCTTTAAAAGCAGACTTAACATTCATTAAAAGGTGGTGGTGGTTTGTTAGGTCAAGCACAGCTGGGAGAACATCACATTTCTGTGGAATCTGATTTATTTTGACCTCTAAATAAGGAATAAGTGAGACAAATCTGATTCTTCAGGCCTTTACAATTACACATTAGCATATGTGAAGCAGTTGTTAATCAGTAGATTAGGTGTCTGGCTGTTTATAAATTCAGTCACAAAACTGAAATGAGGAAGGGCGAAGTGCTAATTAGGAACGTGCACACATTGTAACACTTGGGAGTTTGCTGCCTCCCATTTGTCATGTTATCTTTAGTCATGGCCTTGTGTCAGATGTGGCACTTCTAATCTAAGTATCGTGACATTCTGCATCTGTTTTCCATGGGAGTGACAAGAAAAGGAACAAGGTAACAGATCAGTGGGCACTCATGTGAGCACATCAAGCCGAGCTGCATGGGTTGAACCAGACTTTACTGCTCCCGGTGTTTGCCCTCCTTTCTCTCCACTGCAACAGTTCAGAGCAGCCGTGACGAGTGCACAACCCCCTCTCCATCACAACCACCACAACTGGCAGAAAGCAGGTCAGGATGTGGCGTGTATCCATGCTCCATCATCCTTGCCAAATGCAATATTGCCTTCTTTAAAGGTGCAATATATTTTTTTTAATTTTATTTTATTTTATTTAGAATGGTTTGGGTTGGAAGGGACCTTAAAGTTCATCTAGTTCCAGCCTACTAGATGCCCAGAAGTTGCCATCATGTCTCTGCCACCCTAATTGATTTACTTTGGCTGTAACACAAATTTTAATTCTAGTAGATTGTTTCAGCCATTGCTTGCATTCAGTCTCAAAGCTAACCTAATTTTTTAATTCTTGCTTCAGCACAAAAAACAAAGAAGGAATTGTGGGGAAAAGCAAGTGGCAAGAGGGAGGGAGGGACCAAAATGAATCAGTAATTAATATTCTGATCAGCATAAATGTTAATGGGGTTTTATATCAATGTACTTAAATACAAAAGTTGATCTTGTTGTTTGGATAACTTTTTAAAACACTCTGGACTTGGAAATTACTCAACTCAACTGACCTGGAGACAAATGTGACATTGCAGCAGAGACTCTTGTTGAACTTCTGCTAGTTGTTCTACAAGAATTAATCACATTTACAACCTTCCTCTGAATAACCAACTTTGAGACTAACCATGTGGCAGCAGATGAGTTTTAAACAGAAGTTGGGCAAGTTGAAATTGTTCGTTTTAGAGAAAACTGGATTTTTGTAGGGCCATATGCCCTTAGGATGTTGAGTCTTCTATTGTCCAGTTCCATCTCAATCACATTACAGATTAGGTATGACAGTGGTTTCCTTTCTCCCAAGATAAGGCATTCTGCTTTTGGGTACCAGTTGAGACCATAGTCCAGGGATTAGTATTTCGTAAAACTAGACCCGATAAAAATACCTAGAAAGTTATTTTGAAATATGTGTGTATGTACCAAATTATTCATTATGAAGCTGTGGAGATTTGAGTTGCTGATGAAAAAAATAGTATACCCAAAGATACTGGGGGACAAAGTGACAAAGAAATGCACATTTTTTACTGCGATGTCACCTTCCTTGGAAATAACATAGCCTGAACATAGAGATCTCAGGCTCAAAACTGGAGGATCAGGAGAGGTATGTTGCTTTTTTTTAACCACAGTGATATTTTTCAGAAGCATTTTTTAACTCTCAGCTGCTACTATTGAATCCAGCTTCAGAAAAGACAAACAAGACTATATTAACAAAAATCCCAGGGGCCTCCTCTGGCTTCTGTTAATTGTCTGCGGGAGATTTGATTTCAGTAGTGCAACTGGATCTGGGTTTGGTTTCCAGCTGCTTTTTCAACGCCAGCTTTCCTTGGAGCTTCTCCCCGGCGAACAGGGCACATCAGTGTGCCAGCAAGCTAGTCTGGAGGTCTGATGCCCCCAGGACTGTGGTACAGTACCAATAGGCATGGCTACTGCAGCTCCAGGGGTATCAGACCTCCCGACATGCTTGAGGGGGGCTCCACGTTAGACACTGAGTAGATCCTGGATAATAAGCTGTGACCAAGCAGGCAGGAGTCCCTCTGGAGACCGGCCCTTAAGAGCTCCTCCTGCCTTCCACACCTCTAGGATCTTTAACCTGGAGAGAAGGAGATTAGAGAATTATTTTTTTTATCTTTTGAGTATCCTTCTATAGCATTGAGGCTATTTCTACTCTTCAGTTCATTATGTTGATTTGCCCTTATGGCAGAAATCTGTGATTTACCCAGTTAAACTCCATTGCCTCTGGACTCTGCCTTTCCATCATTGTTGTCCTGAAGAGATTCATATGAGCCTCACTGAGGGAAGAATGAAGCCATTTGCTTCTAGGGAAACAGTGAATCAGTGGTGCTAATTCAATATCACAGAAAAACATTCACCTGTACACTGAATTAATAATACTGCTATCAGGCACACACAGAACACCTTAAAAATAATGAGCAAACATAACTCAGTAGAAGCTTTGCAGCAACTCTCAGGCACATAAGTATTATGCATTGTGCGAAAGAGCCCAGAAGCATTTTGAGCTTATTTTAGGTTAATTGTTTTTGCAGTTTCTGTTCCTAGAGCGAGAGTTTGGGCTAGTTTCCCATCCCAAACTCTATTGCTCTGTGTGCTTGCTTATGCCCTCGGTGCTCTGGTGCAGTAGCATTTTACTTCTCAAAATGGTTGCACATCCCTTTCTTTAGGCAACCTTACATGTGTCATGCTCGTTGCATGCAGGTGGACCCAGTTACATAGTTTACTCCCCATTTTCACCAGCCAGGGCTTGAGCACATCCCTTGTTACAGGGTTAATTGCATCTTTTTCAGAGTTCTAGTCCAGCAGCAGCAATTCTGGTTGCCTGCCTCTCTGTGTGCCCTGCCATAGGGTACATTGCTGCTCTGTGGTGGTGTACACTGGAGCGTTCGAGAGCTGATCAGCACTCACTGTGGTGGTTCACTGCATCCAGCCAAATTTGGGGTAGATAGGAAGAGTTTTTTAGAGTTAACACTAAATGTTTAAGATAAGTACTAAGTCATTGACAGTAAATTTTTGTGAACTTTATTGACCTGGATTGATGCTACTGCTTCATCTCATCGCAACCACGTTAGTGGGAAATCCAAACAGTGCTTAAACGGGACCCAAGTTTTGTGAACTCTCTGGGGTTCCAGAACAGAGGTTTATTTCACCAAGACAGTGGGATTCACACTCTATCTCCTCCTGCAGGCCAGCGAGAAGCAGGTTCACTTCATCGTGTCACGGCAGACCAGGCAGCAGACCCCTGACATCTTGCAGGAGACAGGCTGGAGTTACGGCAGAGGCAGCCCCCGGTCCTGTCACCCCGAGAGAAACAACCCTGGCAAGGTGAGGCACAAGCACTCGCGTGGTTTCTCTACTGTCTGTGGGACAGGGGGCTGGGAGGGCAGTGGGTGTTTTAGTGACCTGGGATGTCATCTCTACTTTCTGTCACCAGAAGAAGCATGTCATATTTTGCAATGGAAATATAAAAGCTGTGCTCCTCATTATTTATACACTGCTTCCACCCAGACTCTGTCTGGGGTAGAGAGAGAAGGAGAAGGTGAAGGGCATTGGTGGGGCTGAGGGCTGAGGTGCACACAGCATTCTGGCCTTAGGCATGGACCTGGCTGGCAGTGCAAGCCACCACAGGGCAATATGCTCCAACAAAAATATAAGTCTTATCTAATGTTTCTCCATCTGGAGCAAAGTCTTCAGGCAAAAAGCTTTCATACACTGACCTGAGAGAGTCCCATAACCTACTTGAAAACTAAACAGACTTATTAGTCTGTTGCTCAGTGCTTAAAATACCTAAGCTCTGACCCAGCTGGCAGTTCAGGGGCAGATGGTGGCCATGAGCACACTGTCTTTCTGTGGAGCTCTGGACCCAAAAACATGTTGATTCTGCTCTGGCAGCACCTGGCACTCGCATGGGATGGGGGCTGCTAAGGCTGGCAACGTGCAGCATGGCCAGGCCAGACCGAGGGCCACATGGCACAGAGCAACCACCTCACCCGTGTCCAGCTCAGGTTACCAGACTGTCCTCCAGCCACTTCTTTGTAACCGGTTCCAATCGTGTGTTTAGTGCATTTAGACTCGCAATATGCCCTTTGCATAAGGCAGAGAGACACTCTCATGGTCAAATTTATGAGGTTTTAAAGCAGAAAACAATGCAGCAAGAGCTTTGAAAATACCTTTCTAAGGAGTTTATTCAAAGTTATTGTTTGCACTATATAGACAGAACTAGATGTGTTCTTGCAGGAGCTTAATTTATTTCACTAAATTTAAACTCGCGTGCCTGGCTGATTTACACTAATCACTCTGAGTGTCACCGCTTATGCAAACCCTTGCAAGCTGGTCCTCCAGCCACTGGTGCCAGGGCTGCATCAAGGAGCTAGACAGACAGGGCTGGTTTAAATCTATCCTGGCTGATGGGCAGCCAGATGTGTCCTTAAAGGGACTTTGGACTGAACCAGCTGTCAAATCAGGTGCACATCTGTCAACCAGCAGACAAGTCTAGTTCTGTATTTTACAGATGCTTAAAGATACCCAATTTTTGCAGCTGTTGACTGTGTGTTTTTTTTAAACCCTACACTATTGAGTGTGTAAAAAATATACTAGTGTCTATCTATTTTTAGTTTTCTTGTTCCATGAAGTCACCATCACAGCCCTTGTTAGGTGAGACTGAATCAGCAGGAGTTAAACCAGAGAGCAGTCAATGCTCAGTAGCTACTACCCAGTAGCAAATAGTGCCCAAGTAATCATGCATCTGCAAGGCATTACTTCCTAATGAGGTAATGATTTCCTTAGGGAGGTATGTGTAGGACAGCAATTAGCTTGTGTTGCTACTGTATGATTTGTAATGAATCTCCAAGCACCTGCTAGCTCTACCACCACATTGATCTGATTGACACTACATAGAATTATTTGGGAACATGACTTGTCTTCCATAAGCTGCTCTAGATCCTCATTTTCTCTTCCCATATTGAGACATGTTAGATGGTAACTCTTGGGAGATCCAACATAATTGTGGGTAACTGTGAGACTGAAGGGCCAATGTTGATCTTGCAACTGTCCTTTAAATACTAATGAATCATCATTTGCTGGATAGGTCATGGCTTTTAGGGGGATTTCCAGTTTGCCACAAGAGATGAGTGCTACATAAGTACATGAGTGAGCGTGCTGCTGTAGGTTTCTGTCCAGTGTCACCATTTGGGCACTTTCCAGGGAAGATCACAGCCAAAAAAAGAAAATTCTGAGCTGCTCCTAACTCTCTTTAGCTTTGTGTGAGTGCGGTGGAGGGCTTATATCAGAGAAAATGCTTTGACAATAGATCAGGAGATCAGTACAGCCAGTGGACACAATGAGCTTCAGGCACCGTGGGCTTTTGGTCTGGTGCAATCATTACTGGAGTGCTATTTGACCTTTTATAGGGTATGAGTGTGTCGGTTTGAATTTCTCAGGTTTTTTTGCTGGAAGTTTAACTGGATATCATTTGCAATTCAGGATATTTCAACTGTAGGCTTTGGCAGACTTAAAATGTTATTTGTTTTTTCAATAGACATTAGTGCAGGAGTGACGGTTGCAAGCCTAGGGGCCTATACAGTGTCCTAACACAGCTCAAGCTTCTGCTCAAAACCAAGGCAATGCTTGGTCAGTGGACTTCACTGTCAAGGCAGTTTCCTATGAGTGGGTGGTTTGATGAGTCTGATACCTGCTGCCATCACTGTAATTGCTTTATTATGTGTGATAAATAGATTGCTAACTGACTTGAATTCTTATTAATTTTAAGGTGTTTTTTTGTCCCCTGATCTTTACTGTAGGAGGTGATGCTAGCAGGTCAGGAATGCTCTCTTTGAGGGAAGCAGCTCTCATTCTAGAGCATGTATGTAAACACGGGCTGAAATCTGCTCTCAAGCATTGGCTATACGCAGAACGAAGAATAAACTCTAGCTTCCAGCAGCTGTCTTATTCGTTTGACAGTTCTGGAACTGCTTTTGGCCAAGCTGTTGCCCTCACGACAGCCTGACTGCATCTGGAAAACACGAGAAGGCAGCTCTTTTGTAGGCCAATGCCAATGGCAACTAGCCATGCAGCCAAAAAGGTGCTGGAGAAAGTGGAGGACAGTCTGTAGTGAACATGTCCTTCTCTGTCAGCAGTGATGCTGGGTGTATGGTGACTGGTCCTGCACAGGCTCTCACAGAGCTGTTTTCCTGTGTACGGAGATAGGGGAGGCACAACCCCAACTGCTCTGGTTGCTGTCTAGATTCAGAAAAGAGATGATGTCAGAAACACTTTCTTGTGCAGCCGAGGTTGTTAAGCTGGGCTGTAACGTATAAACGGGCCAGATTCCATTTCTTTGAAGTCAGTGGGAGCTTTGCCATTAATTAAATAACACTTGCTTTTAATTGGAACTGTTTTCTTACTCCATTCTAACAAATTGTCTAGTACTTAAAACAAATCTGTCTCCCTGTTGCTTGAGCAGGCAATGTTTTCTGACCATACAAGCAGGTTAACCTTCAGGTGAAGTACATTTTCCAAACAGACACAGCTACGTCTTTTGCCTGCAAGACACGTGTCATGGCTTTGATGTTGTGATACTCTGCTGTAAATATTTATTTTCCAGCAAATATACAGAAAAGAAACAAAAATTAAAAAGAGGAAGAGATGAACTGTTATGTTTTTCTTCTCCTGACCTCCAAGGTCACTTCAAAATGACAGAGAGGGGCAACTGTTTAGAAGAGAATGCACTGAAATGCAGTCACTGATAAACATTGCCTTTAACTAGTTTACTCATTATCAGTTGTACCTCCAAGAAAGCTCTATGTGTGTTTACTAAGAAAGGCTTTGCTTTCCTTTCATCATTGCCTTTGTCTCAGCCCAGCCGCCATGATTCCTTTCTATCTGCAACTATGTAAAAAATGGCATGTGGAAGAGTAGCTTCAAAGGAAAACTGGTCCTACGTTGTTGTGCATACAAGTACCAGTACTTACACTATTCTTCACTGAATTGCAACAGGAAAATTTGTTACCGAGCACTGCTTTGGAATCTGCTGCTCTCTGAGCTGGTCCCTCAAAAACAGAGCATTGGATGTTCTATCAGCTAACGTTTTTGGTGTCTGAGTCATGATGGACACTGCATATGTCACACAATTGCTCTGAATAGTCAGAGCTGCAAGTCTAACTTCATGTTACGCTACAAAATTTCAGACTGCGTTTTTGTGAAAATGAGTAGTGCCTGTATCCCACATACTTCAGGAAGTGGCTTTTTCCTGATGCAAAGCCATTCCTTTCCAGGGGAAAAAAGTCAACGTTTCTGGACAAACATGGATGAAGCATTAGATTTATTTTGCACGGAGAGAGAATTCCTATAATTAAATCATTTACACCTTAAAGACAAAAGAGGTTAAAATTATACATTAAAATTAATTTTATTTTTTTTTAAAGAGAATTTCATAAAATCTTCAGAAAGTTTTAGATTCATTTGCAAGCCATTAGCCCTCTTTCTCTGACACAGTGGTTGTGTTCTGCGTGGATCAGATACGACATGTCCAAACAACTAAATCAGTTTGTTTTTTGTCCCAGTGACTGAGGGAAGACCTTTTTCACTGAGCTCTTTGCCTTTTTGTTCCTGGAGCCCTGTGGCTGCCACCGTTGTTCTGCTCAAGAATCTAGAGATCCTTTCCTAAACTGCTGAAAGGTCTGGGTTTTGCTGTTGATATTGCATCACAGAAATTCTGATATGGAGTTAGTTCCACCAAATATACCTTTAAAAAAACAAAAACACAACACAAAACTAAGATCTAGCCTGCCCTACTCCCATAAAAACTTCTTGCCGCCATCTTCCTTCATCCACTGTCATCACTGTGGGAGCAGCTAGGGACTTGCCTGCTCCACTTTCTGTGCTGCTGACCCAGGAATTGAGGTGGAATGTCTTTGTGGGATCTCAGATTTCTACAAAGAGATTAATATGGTTTTAAATTAGTTTTATAGATTATTTTTGCATATTATAAATGTGAGATCATGGTTGTGAATGAGAATATTAGGCATTTTTTTAATATACATTTGAAATGTATTTAGCATCATGCTATTGCATCTACATATGGGCCTGGAATGGGTGGTGCTGTTCCTGCAAGAGGGGCTGGGATCTTCAGGAGTTGATGCCAGGAGCACAGCTTATGAAATGCTTAAGGACATCAAAGCAATTAGCATTTAAATCCACATTTTCTGTAGAAGCATCCTTGTCTTTCGAACTCTTTTGTAAGAGTTGGATGCATTGTAAACGTGACGTTTGATTCACAGGGTTTGCAGGAGCTTGTGTTGCTTCTCCATCCCCAGGCCACCTGTGAGTTTGTTTCAGCCTCACTGCTGCACTATTTATTGCAGGACCAGCACTGTATATGTAACTTTTCCTGTTCAAGAGAGGAATGAGGGGATTACTGTCCTCAGACAGTAGAGTTGGCTGTCCCAAAATGACCCTTGAGGAACAAGGACTAGAAAGAACACCCTTGATGCTCCTGGCTCTTCACTTTATAAATGTCGTTCTCTTTTCCTGAACACATATTCTTTGAGTGTATTCCCACTAGTAACTTTCATGGAAACATAGAAATCTGTAAGAACAAAAGAAGGGTCTCTCTTCTAATCTGTCCTTGAGAGTTTTATTCCTGTAATCCAGGTGGACCATTTCTCATAAACTATACAGATGACGTTCAGACTGCAAGCAGCAAGATAAGAACCATGACCTGGTAGTCAAAGATATGAGGAGCACTAAGTGATATTAATATCAAGACCATTTTTTAAAAAAATCAGATTCCTTATTTACATTTCAAATACTTGCTTCCACTAGTCCCAACACTAAAACACTTCTTATTTTGGTGGGAGCAGTGCCTGACCTTAACTATTAAAGCAAGGACTGCCTTGGTGGTAGCTCTGACTCCTCAGATGCCAAAGCCCTGGAGAGAGTCATGCTCACCATCTGGCCAGGCCTGGCAGGAGGCTGTCAAGTGTTTTGGTATTCCCTTAACAAATACTCATTCCAGTAGAAATAGCCAAAGCTGTCAGGGAGGTCCCCATGCTCACTGTGTTTGTTGTTGCTGTTTTCTCAATCACAGAGCACCCTTCACGCTGTCACCTGTCACGAGAAGGTGGTGACTGTCCGGAAAGATCACACAGAATCACTGGGAATGACCGTAGCAGGCGGAGCATCTAACCGGGAATGGGATTTGCCTATCTATGTGATAAGTGTTGAACCTGGAGGAGTTATCAGCAGAGATAGCAGGATAAAAACAGGTAAAAAGGGGGAATTTTGAAAGCCTGCTCTAATTCAAAAGCTTCCTTTGAAAAACAGAGGAATGGTGAAAGAGCATCTTGACCTAACATCTTCAGCCAGCCCATAGATTTTGGAATGTGTCAGATTAGAGGATCTCAAGTCAACTATAAGAAAAGGTATAATATGCAGCAGCAACCATCTCTGTGAAGTGGGATGTAGGCATACTCTTGTAGGGAAATATAAATAGTTTTTCAGGAAAATAAGCTTGCACCACCATCTCCTAACTACTGAAATTTTCATTGTGCAACCTTCATGGGTTTCTAATGCAAATTTTTGTGCTTGTTTGTCATATCATTCATGGCTTTGAAAGAAATATGAAGGAGCACAATTCCCATCATATATGAAGCAATGTTAGTGCCTTGTGGCTCAATGTCGCCTCTGGAAACATTGGCTTCATAACTCTATTTGGCTCTTGAAGAAAAGGAGTGATAAAATTAATAGCATCTCCCCCTCTGCATGAATAAGCCTTTAGAGTAAGATGAGGAACATATTTTATCAGTGGGTTTCCTGGAAATAGGTAGGCAGTAGGGAAGTTGTCAGGATGTTACATCTCTAAGAGCCAAGTACCTTGGTACCCTGCAATCAGGAACCACACAGCTCCCAGTCCCCTTGCACTTCATCCCCTATATTGAACTTCAGTCCAGCCACTGCTCAGAAGCTGGAGGGAAATTCTGAGTGGGAGGGAAGCATAGGCACCCAAAAGTGGAGCTCCACAAGCGTGGGTCACAGCACCCTGCTCTAGCACATGTGGGAACCTCCCCTTTGCAGGAGATACAGGTGCTCATCAAAACCCATGTAAGAACATGACAACAGGAGCAAACCAGCATATTTCCCCTTTTTTTCCTGCTGGGAAATGACTGCTTCTCAGTGGGATACATTTTCCAAAAAACATTCATCATGAGGCAGCATGGAAAATTCAGCCTAGTTAATTCGATCAAATTAGAAACAAATGAACAGCGCCATGAACCTTCACGGGTAAGAGCAGCCCTCAGGCTGTTGTCTGTCTCATTGGGGCAGACCACAAGAAGAGGTTAATGTTCATGTTGCACTTCCTGGATTGCCAGTGAATACAGCCCCTGCCTGGAGGACCGTGCAGGCAAAGCACAGAAGGCACCCTAGGAAACTCTGGCATTGGATTGTGCTGCAGAGGGTAGTGGAACACTTGGCATCATGGCCACTTGCATGACATTGATGATGTCTTTATTATTCTCCCTGTAGTAATTGAGGTCATCTTTTCATATTTCTCTGAAGCTGCTGTGCCTACATTATAAATAAGGCACACAGAAAGATATTTTGGCTTGCAGCCATTCAAACAGGCATTAACATTAAAATAATAATACATTATTCCCCAAAGCAACTTTACAAAGAGCCAGCTGGAGCAGCAGTCCTCAGCTTAGGGAGTGTTGAGAGAAAACCACTTTTGAGCTTTCAGGTTTCAAGCTCAGATTGAATACTAAAGTGGAGATGGGCTTCAGAGGCCTGGACTAGCATCAAGTGCCCATACCAAAGCTTGTTGGTACAGCAGGGCCCCAGCTGTGCTGTTTGGGTCCAGATGCAGGACGTGATGGGACAAGAAATCCAGACCAAAGGCTCCGTCCAGCCTGACAATGCTCTGGTGTATGGGGATCTAGCCCCTTCCCTCATGCCTGTGGCATGTTTACTAGCATATGCTTCACATCCACGTTAAACTACAGGATTAACAAACAGCCTCCAGGCAGCCAGTTCTTGGTTGTGCCTTTGACTTGCTTGTTTGTGGGGGTGGGGAGAGGATTCTGGTAACACTTGCAGGGTTTTTTTATCATCCGTTTTATGGGTCTCAGGTGACATCCTCCTGAATGTGAATGGGATTGACCTGACAGGCGTCAGCCGGAGCGAGGCCGTTGCCCTGCTGAAAAACACCAACTCCTCGGTGGTGCTCAAAGCCCTGGAGATGAGAGCGTGCGAAGCCCAGGAAGAGCAGGGCCACCTGCCACCCCCCGAGGCCATGCAGAAGACCACAGAGAATAGCGAGTGGTCACCTTCCTGGGTTATGTGGCTGGGGCTGCCACGGTAAGTCCACTGATTGCATTCTCTTGCTGAACGGGCGTGGGAGGAAAGATAGAGTTGTACTTTCTGGCAATTTTTTTTCTTTTTACTTGATTCATTGCAATGACATCTTAATTAAATCCAGGTTGTGTCACAGAGTTGACTTGAAATACCTCCCTTTTGTAAAAGGGTACGTGTACATGGAAAAATAGACACACAGATCCCCTTGCAAGGGAGGAAACCATCCTGAATTGTTCCAATCTTGAAAACATATCTGGCACTTAGGGAGTAAAAAGAAAAGCTTGCAGGGAATCAGGAGCTTGCTGAAGTGGGGTCTAGGCTCAACCACCCTGCAGAAGGCAGAGGTATCCCTCCTGCAGCTCTCAAGCTGCACAGCCCTTCTCCTTAGCCAAATCCAGCTGAAATGTTTGACTTTGCCCAGATGTTGCAAATTTTCTGCAGTTGGCCAATATCTCTGAATCACCTCTTTTAACCCCACCCCCGACTGAAAGAAGTACATTTGTCATACACAGGAAGCAGCTGTGTTGTCATTTCAGTAAGGATAACAAAAGCCACATCGCATGTCGTTAAGTTCTCTCAAACACACTCAGTGTGCAGGGTGTATACCTGCAGCTTCAGAGACATTTTGTATTAAACGTGGACATGTTGTGAATCTCTGAAAATGCAAAGTTAGCATCACACAGTTGAAATTTGTATTCAAGTTTAAGGAGTGAAGAGTTTAGCTTACAAGTTACTTTTGCCCATACTCAGAACCCTGGCAGCAGTTCAGAGGGTCTCTTTCTCTCTTATGGAAAAGCATAAAAAGATGGTCTGCAGAACAGGTGGGCTTTTTCTCTAGGCACGTTTCAGGAGTCCTCTTCATTTCCGAATCTCACATAGCAGGTTAGATGCTTTCCCTCCTCTTGGTTTGAGCTATTTTGAGCTCATTCACCTTGCAGTGTCTGCTGTGAGGGCCAGATGTGCTCTGAGGCTAACAACTGTGTAACATGTGCTGAAGTACTGCAAGAGCAGAAAGCAGGCTGGGTGTCTGTTACCCACAGATGAAAGGTTCCTCTTCCAGTGAAGAGAGCTACACCCTTATTCGTGTAAAAGAAAAGCAGTAAAAAGAAAATGCAGTAAATGGATGGCCCATAATATGCTACCCCAGGAAATGGTAAAATTTTCCACCCAGTCTCATTGCAGACAGGCAGCCCCAGGGAGGTCCTGCTTCCTGCTCACCTATGCACCCCTGAGCTTGAACAGCTATGCACCAACATGAAGGCTGGAGCACAGCAAGTAGTCTGAAGGCCTTATAGATGCTGCAATCTGCAATGTGAATTCTTGCCTTTAATCCCCATCCACCCTTAGATGGGCTGAAATAGTTGCATGTTGCCTATGCCTGGCCTAACCCCCCCTTTGCTGTGCTGTATACAAATCCTGAGCTGCCTGGTCGTCATCTTCTGCCCACAGCTGCCTGAAGTCCCCATGTCCTCAGCACAGTGACAGAGATGAAGGACAGAGCTCCACAATATTGCAGACTTGCACCCAGGGTTCACATCCATCAGTTCTGCTTTGAAGTTTGGGATGAAAAGGTGTTTTTTCCCATTCTACAAGCAATCTCTAAGCTCAGTCTCCCCCCCGCCTCCAAAGGCTGTGTGTGTGAAGCCATTCCCACTCCTTTGGTCTGAAAGAAAACCAGCCCCGGTGTCAGTGAGGCTAAAGACAGGAGTTCATTGTTAACTCTATTCCCAGCTGTGACCCCGTGCACAGAGCACAGTGTGGCTCTTTGCTGCCAAAGAAAAGTAGGGGGATTGGTATGCTGAGCTGCTCTGCTGCTCTGAGCATCAGGCTAAGACAGGGACCAACACTGATTAGATGTGACAGCACCAAAGGTGCTCTGCATCCTTGGTAGTAGCTGGTTGGTTGAGTAGAGGTGCTAGGATCAGGTTGGGGTTTGCTCGTTAGATGTTATCAGCCTCTTCAGTCTTCCCTAGCATGAGTGCACTCACCCTCTTACTCTGAGTATTGATTCTCCAGAGCCCACACCAGACATCTGGAAGTCCTTCAACAAGATGTCTCACCAGGACATATATCACATAAACTCATTTCCCTCCATTCTGAGCATTTAACCTTTCCTTATCTGGCTTTGCTGTCTCTTGGCAAGAACCACATCCCACTAGATGTCAAGGTACTTGACTTGATGTCAAGCCATCTCATACTTTCTAGGCTGTTACAGAAAATTATTCTCTGGTCAAATACACATCTCACAGGTCCATCTTGGTAAAGGTGTCTGGTGTGCAACCATGGGGCAAGATGATGAAGATTCATCTACCTTACTTAAAACTATGATGACATTAGTAAAGCCATACCATTTAACAGAGGGACTGCTCCAAGATGTGTAAGTCTAAGAACGTTTGGTACAGCTGTTAGAAAAGTAGAAATGTCGAGATCGCAACTGTACAGGATCATGTAAGGTATTTGGGAAGATGGGCAGGACAGGAAACACCTATGTAAGGAAAAGTGAGCAAATAGAAAAGGTGGTAACACAGGTAGGGTAGGAACAGCTATGATTAAAAAAAAAAAAAAGTGGCTGGATGGTGGATTATTTAAATTGTGTTGAGCAGGGAAAGATGTGGCTCTAGACAAGCCATGGCAGTGCAGCATGAGTTTCTGTTCACAGCAAACATGGCAGGGAGCACAGAGGCAGCCTGACATTGCAGCTTAGAGCAGGACACTTGGGCTCAGGAAATGAAGAGAATCGTTCCTTCCATGTTCAAAAATCATGTACTTTTAATGAAAATCCTGTGAAAGATGGTCCCATAAAGTGTACTCAGTTAAGCTAAACTCTAGAGGATGTCTACAGACCTCTGTCCATTACTTATGAAGTAGAAAACAGGCAAACAGTAATAGCTACATTATTAAGTGTGCCTTCCTCACTTCTGAGGCTGGTGAATTGTAAAAACTTAATTTTCTGTGCTAGCTCAGAACTTGTTCTTTTCCCAAGAACTGCATACACATTACAGTGATGGGCACAGACAAGAGACACAAATAGTGAGTTAGGGAATGACACCATTTTTCTGGACCAAGTCAGTAGCAGCAGAAATCCAACAGGTTATCTGACTCCTTGCTCAGCTCAAAGCCTTGGAAAAGCTGTCTTGCATAATTTAACATTTGTGGCTCTCACTTAAACTTCAGCCTTTTCCTTGTGAGATCTTCCAATTGGCCTCAGTCACTTTTACATGGTTTGATAGTACATAAACAACTCCTCTGTTCTTTCTGTAGTACAATCCAATATGTGGCGGTTATAAAATCAACGCACATCTGCATCTGACATCTGTCAAAACTTGGACCGCATGCGAGCAGAGGGGCTGTGGGCTGGGAGTGTGGAGGAAGCAGTGATGCAGGACCTTAAGTATTCCCGCCTGAAGTCTTATTTCAGGGTAGCCAATTTAATTGGGTTTTTTTGAGGAACACAGGTCTCTTTTATTGTTAGAGGGAAATGTTTTTGTGAAGCATGCACAAAGAAAATAATGTGGAGCAGCTGGTGAAAAGTGTTTTGCCCAGCTTTGTGATGTTTCTTCTACTATTGCTTGTTTTCCTGCTCTCCTTTCTTTGCTCACCTCACATTTCCTTCCCCTGACTAAAAAATACTTTATAGATCATCTGTCATAACATTTATAAACATTAGTACTTCACATGGGTGCTTTTCTTCATCTGCAAAGTGAGATGAGAAAGACAGGAGGTGGCCAAAGTCATTCTGCAAACCACGGGTAGGACTGGATGTAAAACATGGAACTGGGACAGAAACTCTGCCAGGTTAACTCCACCCAGGCTGTAGGGCTGTGATGGAAGTAATTATCAAATATTACTGTACTCCACTGTAAGTCATCTGTTGTAACAGGGCAGGTGGAGGGAGTCATTGCTTTTCATACCTGTTAATGCTGAAGTCCTCCTGAAGTCAGGCTGGTTTTGATTCCCAGAGCATAAGGCTACTCACATTTTGTGAAAAGCAGCCAGGAATTGTGCATTTAACTACTTGAAAACAGGCACTTTTAAATTCCTCTTGCATCAGTAACTGATGCTCAGTTGTAGTATCTCTTATGATAGGATCCTCTGTCTAGACACTGTTTATCCTCAAGTCTTGAATTTGAGGCATGTTCACACAAATTACTCCTTGTCCTCAGCTTTTGGAGTATTTACAGATAGAGGCAGAAAAGACTGTGAGCTGCCCTCTTCCGAGGCAGAAGCTGGGTCTCCTTGGACCGGCTGCGGTTTAGTGGGTTATGGCAGTTTAAGTGGGTCACAACACACAGACTGGGGCTTTCGTTACTGCAGAGAAGTAATCTGCTCAAACACACTAAGCATCTTCAGATGACGCAAGTACTTATTTCATTTTCTCTCTGTGGTGCTTTCTAGCTTGTCTTTATTACTACACAGCCGTAAACAGACCCAAATGAGCTAACTCCCTTCGGGCTTCTCTTTGCTCAGGCAGAGCAAGCAGCTCTGCTTATGAACTACAACGTTTGGAACAAGCAGTACCCAGAGGGTTATATGCGGTTCAGCTTTGCTCATCCAGCTTCCCAGTGTCCTTTTCACATTTCTGACAGCACTAATGAATAGCTGATGGATAGTGCGCTGCCATATTTATACCCTCTATCCTATAAGGAAACATCAGTTTAAAGGTGTAAACATTACCTAGCCACTCCTATTCTGTTCAGAGTTGATCTCTAGCTATGGTCAGCGTTGAGGGGTTGGACCCAGCCTGCACCAAGCACCCGCACAGCGCAACACCCTCAGCAGGATGAGAGAAAATAAGAACAGGAGTAAGAAAACTCAGGGGTCAGAGTAAAGACAGGGAAATCACTCGCTCATTACTGTTGTGGGCAAAACAGACTTGACTTGGGGCATTTATTTTAAAACATTTAATTACCAGTTTGGGTACTGGGAACTACAGATGACAGACATGTAAGGACTTTGGGAAAACACCTTTCCTCCCCTTCACCCATACTCAGCTTCACTTCAGCACCTCTTCTTCTGCCCTCCTGGTCTCCAGTGCCTTGTTGCCACAGCAGGTTACCCCATCCCTTCCAAGAGGTGACCAGCAGCGCAAAGGATTGCAGTCAGGACAGAGTAGTTGCTCTCTTCTGCTCCTTGCTTCCCATGTGTTACCTGTGCTCTAGCAGAGAGGACAATCCTAATGCTAGTATGCTGTGTCTATTTTACTTAAATTTAGCATACACTTGGACAGCAAATATGTATTTATCATTTCTGGACTGATGAAGACTGTGTAACTGATAACTTTACAGAATCTATGAACAAAATGCATGTAAGCCTCGTTTGTCCCTGCTGTGTTTTCTTGTGTTTGTACCTGCTCAGTGATTTCTTTTCTATGGTGTTAGGATTTAGCTGATCACCTTTCAATTTCAGCAATGTACCCTTCAGCAGAGAGCCCTGCCCCCCAGAATCAACACTAGGTAATAGCACTAACGGCTGAATCCTGGCATTGCTTGGTTGTGACCTTGATAAGTACCATCAAACATAGAGGGTTTAAGTGATTTTGCACATTGACGAAGGCCACAGATGGTAAAGTTGCCTGGCTGCTAAAGAAAGAAGCAAATGTCACCCGTTTCTTACATTAACAGCCAGTGAATTCTTGTGCAAATATTATATACCTACCATCCTGGCAGCAGGTGAATATTTGTAGGTCCTGGGGGACTAATCTAGTATTACTATAAAATCTTGCTGTGAAACACAGCAAAAGCATTATTTGACAAATAAAATTTTTAAAAAGCTAGACATACTGGTCTTTAGATAAAGTTATTTATCCTTCTACAGAAGTGTCAGCTGTTTCTTAGAAACCTAGAGTCTCTGAATAGAGCTTGTAAGAGTTGCTTGCAGTTAGACCACCCCATAATTTCAGATTTGGAATAGCAAAAGGATTTTCAGGCTCCTCAGTCATTCCCAAGTACACCGCTAATGGTGTGTAGGTTAAGTACTGAGGACAGACATTTGTGTTGCTCTCTAACTAATGAAATCGGGTTTTTTTCCTGCTTAGTTAAAAAAAAAAAGAAACAAAGCAGGTATTTAAATGAATGGACTCAGAGCAATAGGCAAAGTTTAAGATTCTAATAACCTTACTACTCTTGCTTTCTCCTATTCCTTGTTTCAGCTAATCGTTGACTCAGCATAATTTACAGTATCATAAAATACATTCAAAAAACAAATGGAGGGAGAAGCAGATTTCAGCTTTCTTATGGGAACATCTTGTGTTAATCGTTATAGTGGGGACAAGCTATTTTTTTCACAGTAGTCTCAGTACTCCAAAGCACTGACTGACATGGATGGGCTTCTCTCGTCTTCCCTGCTGTGACATTATGTGACAAGAAAAGCTCAAGATTTCTTCTTTCGCTGATACTCTCCTTTGTGCCATCTCTGAGAATTTTGTAATTTGGCTCATTTCATTGGCCTTGAAATTATTTAGCTTTGATATGCACCACCGTAATAAATGCCTGACCACTTTTGACACAGGTAATCACATACAGGCTCTTACCTGGAAGATAAAACAAGTCAGACGATTGTACAAGGTAAGTACTGGAATTAAGTTTTACAAATATTAAGTCCCTATGAAAAAATTTATCTAATATTTTAACTCCAAGATTACTTTGTAATTTTACTGTCAGGATACCTGGTTTCGGAAAGCAGCACTACGAAAACAGAAGTGTAGGTGTTTCGTACAGTAGAAATTTGGTGCTATTTTGCATCTTCAAAACACCCTACAGCTGTATGAAAAGGCAGATTCATTGATTCATCAGAATCTAAGGTTAACTATAAGACATGTAATTAGTCTGGTTTGTTTCAGGTATTTGTACAGCTGCAAAGAAATCGTATTACGAAGAAATACAGCTGGAAGTCTTGGCTTCAGCATCGTAGGAGGTTACGAAGAATATACTGGGAACAAACCATTCTTTATCAAATCCATTGTTGGGGGAACACCAGCATATAATGATGGCAGAATTAGGTAATTATAACTATCCAATCAAAGCAGCATTTAAGTAAGTCCTTCTTCTAGTTCATGTGAGGTGGTTGGTTTGTTTGTTTCTTAAAAACAAGTTTTCATGAAGATGGGGGGTGGGGGGGGGAAGTACTCACTGATGCAGAACTATCTCTGACAGATCTGGAAATAAGACAGAAGTGTCCTGAACTTTAATAGATTTGCCTTCATAGTAGAAAGTTTTCAAATGTCTAGCATTCACTAGTATTGAGTAAGTATGAGGATAAATCAGTTTCATCTCTGGAGGACTACAGAGCTTTCCCACATCCCCACCTCAAAGAAAACCCCACCCCAAAAACCTTCCCTGCAGACACCAATACAATCTGAGAGCAAATGCAGAATTATGGAGCAATCTTGGCTCGATTAACAAGTCCTAAGACATAGTTTGTTCAGAACACGGATCTTTCCCATCCCAGAAAGAACTATAGCCTATTTTCTTTCAAATATTTCTAATTAATTATAAAGTTGCAAGCAAAAAAAAAACAAGTGCAGTATTTTCACATTATTTGTTCCCTTGTTCATGAACAGTATTTAGCCAGAGAATGAATAGCAATACTTATTTCTTCCTTTTTCTTCCAGTTTAGGGAGATGCTTTGGCGTTTGCAAACATTTGTCACCTTGTTTAATTGTTCTTTGGTTTTTCAGATGCGGTGACATCCTCCTTGCTGTCAATGGCAGGAACACATCAGGAATGATGCATGCCTGCTTAGCAAGAATGCTCAAAGAACTGAAAGGAAAAATTACTCTCACAATTGTGTCCTGGCCTGGCACTTTTTTGTAAAACGACTTCATGGAGAGTATGACAAGTAATCTAACACAGCAAAAAAAGGAACATCAGTCTCTGCTTTTTTGGGGAGGATCAAGTATGTGTTTATAAAGAAAAGGTTTGTGAACTTGCAACCTGCATGTCAACAAAAGCCAAGTTTAGGCAAAGCAGGGACACCTGTCAGAAAATCACTTCAGTGATGTAAGCTACAGACTTAAAGTCTTTCCTTCTCTGTGTTCTTAAGGTTTTTTTTGTTGGTTGTTTTTTTTACATATCTATTCAATGCATTATTATAATAATGAAATCTATGGAGCAGCAGCTTCTGCTCACTCACTTTGATTTACAAAAAGAAATCATTAAATAACTAATGGAAAATTTCTTGCAATATTTCTAGTTGCAAAAATCAGGTGCAGGTTTTTATCCAACACGTTAATAGCACTTTGATTGTGTACCTTTTCATGGTTAGCATGAAGCTGGTATTTTCAAGACTTTCAAGTACTGTTTGTTAGTCTGTAAAACTGTGAATTCAATTTCTAAAATAATTAAAAATAACTGTAACTGTGTACTTGTATAGACATTATTTTAATCCAAAACCAAACAACCTTGTTTCCCTTGTATGTTTTGATGAAAACTATTAAATCTAGGACTTTTATATAGAATTACTGTTTCTAAGGAAGTACACTGCATCCTGTAAATACTATCAAGTAAGTCTTCTAAATAGCGCCCTGACAGGGCAGTACAATTTCTGCAGGACTGCCACTTGATGCTCCTCTGGATGGAGTAAATCTGAAAGTGATGAGATGGTCTTATAGTTTCTTAAAATATTTCCTTGCCTTTCTGTGCTAACTACTCATGTTCCAAAGCCTTGTTTGGTTGTGTTTTGTTTTGTTTTTTTCTCCTCACAAGCTAGCACTGGGAAGAGGATATGTGTGTTAATCTTTATCATGTTAAGAACAGCTGCTTCCCTAGAACAAAGACTAAAATGAACTTTCTCTTGAGCCACAGAAAAGGAGCGAGCAGGGCTCGCTAATTCACTCTTATGTCTTTGTGGGGGTGCATCATTACCAAGTGTATGACCATTGCACTCAGTGTTCCATCAGACTAAAAACAATCAGCACCTTTACCAGTTTCCCTATTTTTTTTTCATTTCACTTTAGTACAAAGTTCTTGAAGAGTCTGCAAGTCCTGCCTGTCCCTGTACTAAAGGATGACCTTTTCACATATGAACTCCAAAAGCTATAGTAAACACACACACTGTTACAGATGTTGGTATATAATAAAGTGAATGTGCACTGTTTCTAAAGTCAGTAAATGAAATTACCTTCACCTCGGCTTATGAAAAAAGGAGATGATTTAACAGAAAGAATTTAAGCCTTACATATGTTGTAACAGCATAACCCTCTAGCAGTAAGATATTTTCTCACTGTTTCTTAAAAGACAAAGTCAGTCCAGGAATCTTAACATGAAAAATTCATTTTTTTATTTTCAAAAAAAACCAAAGTAAACTTTTATTTCAAACTAACAGAACAAGATTAAGAGCAAATTATTTTAATATCCAGAAAAATAACAAGATTTATAGTAATCTATTTCTGGCACTAATATATATGCAAGTAGGCAAAAATCACACAAGCCTATTCTGCAGGGGCAGCATCAGTGTTTTCCTGTTCAGGAGCAGGTTCACCGCTGGCATCTTTTCCTTCTTTGCTTCTCTTGGATTTTTTGTGTTTGTGCCTTCTGTGGCTGTCCCCTTCTTCACTGTCATGATGGCGTCTGCTGTTACTACAGAGAGAGAAAAAAAATACCTCAAACAATTGCATGGCACTTCAGGCCCCATTTAACTACTGAGTACCAAAAAAGCCACAGCCTTTGCCATTTGTATTTGAAAACTATCACCTGCTCTTGTTCTGAACTGAATTTTTCATGGAATGTTACTTACATTCACCTATCCTGTACTTTTTGTTGGGAAACTGGAATGATTTTTCACATTTGTAACCCATATTCTATTAGCAATACTTTTACTAATGGCATCACTTAATGGATTAACATTCTTACGGACTCCTTGCCTGGACTTAGAACTTCATTTCTAACTTTAAAAAGGATCAAACTGAGCAATTTTTATCAAGTGACCATGAGGGTTATTTTACTTATTAAAAATCACTGAGTTCTTATGTTAATGCTGCTGAATGTCAACTTCACTGCACCTCTTTCTGATCCACCATTTTTACCCGACTTTTCCCAAATTTGTAATTTATGTTCACAAGCAAAGACTGTCGCATACATCATTCCATATGAAATTACCCAGGGCCAACATCGCTTTTCGTCTGTCCACATTTTATACAGCAGACTTGTTCCAAGTAGCACATCTAAGCGTTTACAGTCTTTCCACAAAACTCCAGTTTGTTTGGGGTTCTTTTAGAAGTTTATTTTTTTAAACTGGGCAACTCTTTCGTATCCTATTAAAAAAAAAAAAAATCAAACCTTCGAGATGACTTGTGTCGAGTCTCTTCTTTCTCCCTGTGTCTCCTGTCTCTGTGTCGGTCTTCTTTCTCTCTACTTGTTCTATGACGGTCATAGCCTCTTTCTGCATAGTCTCTGTATCTGTATCGTTCTTCATCACTGATTAAAAAAGAAGATTATTTTCAGGACAGTAACACCAAGCAGTATATAAATTAAAAGAAGAAATTCTTACAGTCTCTCAAGATAAACGACAGAAGAATCTTAATGTTCTTTCAGGGTTTCTAAATGAGATCCACAATGTATGCTAAAAGGACATTAAAACTCTTCACCTTACAGACTAGACTTCTGTGGTTAATGCAATAAAAATTGAAGGAAAAAAGAATACAACAGTGTCACATTACGTTTATACAGGGGTTATCAGGCAGGTAGCTTAAACCTGTATCTAGGTGTGAATGAAATACAATTCCAAAAACTTAAGTAGTATTTTCAGATCACTCAACTCTTACCAGCACACTTTTTGACTATTACAGCATTTTGGTAAATTAAGTTAAATTTTGGTACAGTTGCTCTATTTCCTTACATCAGCTTCAAGAAAGGAAAAGCTAAGTGCAAAGAGACTGACAGTAAAATATACTCAATATTTTGGGTTGCTTTTTAAATTGATTTATCTTCAGTGCCCATGTTGTCTCTGCTTCCACTCCTCTCTTGGATTACCATGAGTGCTGCCCTGCCACAATGCTGGTTAAAACCCCGAAATGTTACTACACAAGAATTTAAAGGCTTTACTCAAGAATGCATTTTCACATTTCAACTTGATGAAAATGGCAGTTCTAACAGTTTTGTGAAAATTAAAAAAAAACCAAACTGTATTTACAGTTAGCCAGCACCACTCACATGCTACATCAGCATAGCTTAATTGCTTAAATGCTACATTTTTGCAGGCTTGCAGGAGTAGAAAAAAGTAGAACCAATTCAACTATATATTACTTCCCAGAAATAACATTTTGATGATTAGTATCTAATTAAAAAGTTAAAATTTGAATGTCTAACACTGCCTGCTGATGAGCTCGCCAGAAGAAATTAGGCAGCTACTTGTAGACTTAAGGCTTGGTTTCAAAGCTGAGATCCAAAACCATTACTGTTAACCCACAGTCTGCATTTGATCTGTTACACAACTATTTTAAAACACACTGGAAAAGGTTAAAAATGTTATTAATACTCCTTTTTAAACCTTATTTTGGCAAACTAATAAGGAAGCATCACAACTTGTGTGTCTGAAAATAACAGACCTTGCTATAAGTGAAGTGAAAAATCAGTTTGCCAAATCCAGCTGGGAGCTTTCAGGAACAGGAATAAATGCCATATACCCAATATTACACCAGTGATCTCTCCATTTTTTATCTGGGCTTACATTAAAGTTATTAAAGCCTTTGAGGGACAGCCTTGGCAGCACTACCACCTCTGCCCTCCAGGCAAAGAAGTCCAAAACCACTCCTGTAAAATCTTTGTTCTCTACACCTTTGATTACTTTTTCGAAACAAACTACAAGCTATTAACTTCACAAATCAGGAGATCTCACTTTGGTAGAAATGTCTAATGTCTGATATACATGTATTCAAAAACTTTCCCATGTATTCAAATACCCTTCAACAAAGAATCACAGAAGGAGTTAAGCTGGAAGGGTCACTTGGGCTGACTCAAAAGTCTGGTCAGGCTTCTCAGGGCTTTGTTTAGTCAAGTTTTGAGTATCTCCAAGGCTGGAGATTCCATGACCTCTGTCTGCAACCTGTCTTACCACTTGATCACGCTTTGATTGTTCCCCCACCAGTATCTAATTGGAATTTCCGTTGTTATGACTTCACTATTGCCTCTTGTCCTTTCTCTGTGCACCCTGAAAAAGAGCCTGGCTCTTCTTCTCTATAACCACCCCTTAGGTAGTTGAAAGTAGCCTTTAAGAGCCCCCTTCATTCTTCTCCTTTGAACCTAAATAAACTCCATCCCCTTAGGCCTGCTAACTACCTTGTCAGACCTCCACTGGACTCTCCAGTCTATTCACGTCCTCTTTTTCACATTAAAGGCCCCAAAACTGGACACAGTACTTTGCATGTTGTATGAAGTGCCATAGAAGAAGAGAGTAACAGCATTCTCCACCCGCAGGCCACACTCTAGATACAGCTCAATGCATTTTGACCTTTACTGCACATTGAGTCCTGAGTCCCATTCAATTTGTTGTCAACCAGTTCACCAACTCCTTTCCTGTAAAGCTGTTTTCTAGCAAGACAGACCCTCATCTGCTCTGCTGCATGGGATTATCAGATTCCAGGACCTCAGAAATAGAGTTGTTGGGTTTTGCTTTTGTTTTTCAAATTGCTAAAGAAGAACCACAAAATGGTAAGGTATCAATCAAATTCTGAAGTTTACATTCTTAGTGGTAATTAATTCATTTGAAACTATCAAAACAAAAAAAGAAAACAGTATTTGCAGGAGAGACGTAAGTCCAAAAAGAATGGAATCTTCTCAAGAAGGCAGAGTGAGATTTATTGTAAAAATGCACAATTTCATCTGAGGATAGCAGGGTAAAAGTAGAACAGAATATAAAGACAACTGAAGGTTCATTTTTAAACATTTGTTTATATTAATATTATTATTATTTCCATTTTCTTACAATTTTAAGAAATACTATAGCACAAATATAGGCTATTCATCTGGAAGAGAACTGCTAAAAACATTGAAGGCAATAAATTCTGTGCAGTAAAAAGCTACAGATGACTACTCCAAATCCCACCACAGTGTCACTTGAACAAAGTTTAAAGAAAGGGAATTTAGATAAAAGTAATTAATCTAGGCAGTCTCTAAAATAATTCACATTCTCTTCCTCATAGCTAGTTTCATTTTATTTTTGTAAGCGCATAGAGCCCAACTTCTTAAAAACCATTTTGTCTGCATGTTCTGTCTTAAGCCTCTCCCACCTTCTCTGTGACCTAAACCAACTTGCACTAGTTAAGGGCCTCCTGTTTTTTTACACAGCCATGTGGCAACAGCTTTGCTACAGATGGTGGATAATTTAGTCACATTAAAAAGTTGAGGCCTGCTCTCCCCTCTCCTTCACAGATAACTCTGGCAGCAGCACAGAGATTTCTCAAGGCCTGGAAGCTATTAAGGTTCATTTCAAGCACCCTTGAATGACCAGGCTTCTTTCTGGCCTTCAATCAATCTGTCTGAGAAACAGATGTTTAGATTGGCCTTCAGCGCTCAGAAACTGATCCTGGAACATTGCACATGCACATGGGAGAGGACATCCCCACATCAGCATACATGGAAAATTCCCTATCTTGCACCCAGTTTGGGTCTTCAGCTAACAATCATAATGCAAAAACTGGCATCTCTCAATTGCAGTAATGTTGACTCTGGGTGCTCTAATTCCCCAGAGCGTAAAACCACTGTTAAAGCAATCCGCCTAATAGCTCGCATATATATTCTGCAAAACCTGAAACTTAACAAAAAACACTGAGAAAAGGCATTAGGACGCTGACCCCAAAATACTTAGCAAATAACGAGTAAAGTAAATTTAGATAAAACCGGCAAGCCAATAAACCTCTGCTCTACAGAGTCATAGCAAGCCCAACATTAAATGCTTGGTACTTGTGCACATGAACCACAGAACAGTTGCAGCTTTTTGTGTTGGTTTTTTTGGGTCTTTTAAGTAATTAGGGAGTTGAAAGCCAAATAGAGTTATCCACCATTATTTTTACCATCTGCCTGAAAAAAAAAATAAACATCTCAACCTTGAAATAGAAGTTTAAAAAAAGATATATTACCCAGCTAGTGATAATGATAAAACTAACCATTTCAGCAGCTAACAACAGCATTAATTAAGGTCAAACGTCGCACCACATTGCTCTTAGCACTGAATCGGCAACTAAGACTCGTTTACTACTTCCATAGATTTTTCTAGAACTACTGATGTCAAAGAGAGCTGGATGTCTTGCTCATACATCAGTCTTAAATCACACCTTTAACTTTTGAAGCGCTACGACCAGTTTGGACACTTACTGTCATTTTTACACTTCTGTTTTCACATTTAGAAATTTAATTATAGTTTCCAAGAGAAAAGGGAGAAGGGGAAAAAGCCACACCCTCTAGCTCTTCAGAATACACAACTGAACCCTACATTTTAATGCCGAAATATACTGTTGAACATAGAGACAGGGTTTTGAGCAGAGTTACAGCATGCTTAAGACATTTCACTAACCTGTTGAAGACACTTGGAGTTGGACTGTGATCTCGGTCCCTTTCCCTGTCTCTGGTACGTTCTCGATCCCTGTCCCTGTCGCGGTCCCGGTCACGATCCCGATCTCGGGATCGCTCTCTCTCACGTTCCCTATCCTTCTCTCTTCGCGCGTAGTAATCCCACTGTTTGCTGGTGTCCATAAGACTAGACCATGAAGGAGCAGAACCTGCAAGGTGCGGAAAGGTGACTAAAGAAAAAGATGTGGGTATTAGAAAGAACAAAATCAGGTACCATATGAAAACTGTAATACTACTTATGCATTAAAACACAGACATTTGTCAGCCTCCTCCCATGAGATTTTTTAATCTTCCCCTTCCACATAAAAGCTAATTCTGAGCAAACTCTGCATTTTTTCCATGATGCTAATAAAGGCCTCTGGCACTCATTTAAATACTCATTAAAAAGACATACAGAAAAAGGATATACACCACTAAGACTGTCTAAATCCTTTTGGAAAATAAAACAAACACTGTGCAAAGATTTGCTGAAAGAATCTGATTTTATTAGTCAAATGGTTTTGTTTTGGGGGAAAAACAAAACAAAACCAATCAGAAAACAAAACTGCCTTTGAAATTCAGTGGCTCTGAAAGTACAGTTCAGAAAAACAAGGCATAACGAGGCTTTCAACTTTTCATTTAGATGCTACTATTTTTATGTTTTGCTCTTTAAAATAATTGTATTTAAAATATAATGTTAGTTACAAAGTTCTCATTCACTAATTTATATTCTATACTGTGCTTTGCCATACTTTTCTGTCTACAGATGTAATGGCAGCTTTAGAAATAAATTCCATTAATTCCTTCTGGGGAGAAGAAATAGAACTCCTTCTTATGCTTTATAAGATACCATTTCTAATGAATACTCAGCACAACCACTACTGCCGGCTAAAATATAATTGTTTCGGAAAATTAAGCATATTATCCTAGTCTAAAAGACATGCTTAAGAAGTTCAGAAGGAGCACTGCCTCACAACGTTTTTAGGTAACCAGCAATGGGAAGAGATGAGGGACACACTCCTTCATTGTTTTCTGCCAACTCTGATGTAATAAATGACTACCACTCTTAATGCCCCGGTTGTTCTGATTTGCCCTCCCTCTCCAGAAGCCCCGTGAAATCATCCTGTTAATGAAAAATAAGGGCTGTAGTATTTAACTGGAAACAGCACTCTCTAGTGGACTTACAGTACAGAGGACTTCTCACTTTCTGCTTATCTGCTTTCCTAGCCAATGATAACATAGCCTTCAATAAATCATTTGTTTTGAGCTCCACTTCATTATCTACAATATGAGAACAATATTCACTTGACTCCATGGTGTCACAAAGAGACATTAGCAGTGTAATTAACATAAATATCCACTGAACAATGTAAAGTGTGTTACTGATGCTGTATGTAATACTGTGGAGTTATGAAACCAGTGGCTTCTCCTGACAGCTATGTTCAGACTGCCTTTCCTACAATGTCTGGGGTATGCCTGCCCCAGAAAGCTTTGGCAGAAGCTTAAGACAGCAGTTTGCCAAGTGTCCAAAGGAGGAATACAAAAGACCTTTTGAGCAGGCAGTGGAACAGGAAAAAACACTTCACTGTTAAAATACAACTGCAATGAAAAGCATTATAATTATTTAAAAAAGCATTTATACGAGGTTTTTGCCTCTAACAAAATGCTTAACACTGTTTCACTCCAGGGCTACAGACAAAATGGGGAGTTAACAGAACAAAATATTCTAATACAATAGTATGTTGTTTGTTATACTGCCAAAACCTGAAATTCTTGTACAGAAAGCAGCCAGAAATAGCAAAAAAAAAAAACCCAGCTGGATTTTAAAGACTGCTAATTTCCTTGACTTGCCACTATGTCAACAACATACGTATGGTCTACAAGGCGGTGGCTGCCAAAATATTCTGATCTAAAATGTAAACTTATGTTTAATTTAAAACTTATACTACACAAGAATAATTAATGGTAGTAGAAACTTCTATGTTACATTTTGGTTACTCCCTCACATCTGCAGTAATCCTCAGAGAGAAGTATGTCATTGGCACCCCAATAATCTGAGATAAACCAGTTATGTCACACTCTGCATTTTTATATATAGATTTTCACTAGTCATTATTCCCAACTCACAAGAAGCTTACTTTCTAATATGAATTGGTGTTATGCATTTACTACTTAGAATGAAGTAACGTGTCACTTTTACTATTTCTTCATGGATTATTCCAATAATTTCTACAAAAAGAAAGACACTTTCAAAGCTTAATTGTGATTTTATTTTTAAAACAGGAAGCGAGGGAACTCTGAACAGTCCATAGTTTGAGAGACTTAAATTCAGTTTTGGAGATGGTTTAAAAATTTAAAGCTGCATGGTGTCACAGTACAAGACAAACTATTAACACACCTTCTTTGTGCCTCAAAAAATACTGACTCTCAAACTGTTTCTGTAAGGCTACATTTCTTGCAAATTCATAAGATACTAAGAACATTTAAAGAACATTTAAAGAACAAAGGACAAGGAGACAGAAAAAGTTAGTTGGAAGAAAAGGCAGCAGGCATGGAGCTGGATGACAGATGCCCTGAAGACAGAGGCAGTGACTGGCACCATGCAAGGTTCTACATTTGGGTCAGGGCAATCCTCCTGTCAGTACAGACTGGGTGATGAATTGCTCTGAGAGCAGCTCTGCAGAGAAGTACTTGGGGATAATGATGGAAATTAAGTATGAGCTTAAATGTGCGCTTGCAGCCCAGAAATCTAACTCTATCCTGGGTTGCACAAAAAAGAAATGCGGCCAGCAGGTCAAGGGAGGTGATTCTCCCTCTGTGTGCTCTTGTGAGACCCCACCTAGATAGAGTACTGCATCCATCTAGCTCTCGGGTCCCCAGTACAAGACAGACATGTTAGAGCAAGTCAAGAGGAGGGGCACAAAAAATCATCAAAGCACTAGAACATCTCTCCTACGTTGTTAAGATCGTTCAACCTGAAGAGGAGAAGGCTCCAGGAAGACTTTATTGTGGCCTTTCAATACTGAAAGGGGGCTTGTAAGAGATGGAGAGAGACTTTTTACCAGGGCCTGTAGTGACAAAATAAGGGGCAAATGGTTTTAAAGTGACAAAGGGTAGGTTTTGCTTGGACATAAAAGAAGTCTTTATGATGAGGATGGTGGGACAATGGAACAGGTTTCCCAGAGAAGCTGTGGATGCCCTATCACTGGAAATGTTCAAGGTTAGGCTGGACCAGACTTTGCACAATCTGATCTAAGGAAAGATGTCCCTGCCCATGGCAGGGAGGTGTTGGACTGGACGGTCTTTGATGGTCCCTTCCAACCCAAACTATTCTGCGATTCTTTGTTTATTTTATTCTCTCAGTTTGGGCTCAGTGAGGATGAAGCTGGTATCTTAGTATTGCTATCACCCTTCTGGCTCAAGAAGCAGAGCTGTGCTAGGTTATATTTCTAAACTCGCTGTAGGTTCTGTGGATGTCACAGAATAGTCAGAGATCAAATGGACCTCTAGACATCATCTAGCCCAAGTCCCCCACTAAAGCAGGATTGCCTAGAGCACATTACTCAGGACTGCATCCAGGTGGGTCTTGAATATCTCCAGAGAAGGGGACTTCACAACCTCCCTGGGCAGCCTGTTCCAGTGCTCTGGCACCCTCACCATAAAGTTGTTTTTCCTCATATTTACATGGAACTTCCTATGATCCAGCTTGTGTCCATTGCCCCTCATCCTGTCACTGGGAGCTGCTGAAAAGTGTATGGCTCCATCCTCCTTGAATCCACCCTTTAGATACCTACAGGCATTAATAAGGTCTCCCCTCAGTCTTCTCTTCTCTAGGCTAAACAGTCCCAGCTCTCTCAGCCTTTCCTCATAAGGAAGATGCTCCAATCCCCTAATCATCTTTGTTGCCCTTCACTGGACTCTCTCTAGTAGTTCCCTGTCTCTCTTGAACTGGGGAGTCCAGAACTGGATGCAGTTCTCCAGATGTGGCCTCACCAGGGCAGAGTAGAGGGGGATAATGACCCCTCTTGATCTACTAGCCACACTCTTCCTTATGCACCCCAGGATTCCATTGGCCCTCTTGGCAACAAGGGCACGTTGCTGGCTCATGGATAATTTACTATCTATCAGGACTCCCAGATCCTTCTCCTCAGAACTGCTTTCCAGCAGGTCCATCCCTAACTTATATTCTTGCATGGGGTTCTTCCTCCCCAGGTGCAGGACCCTACACTTTGAACCTCATTAGGTTCCTCTCTGCCCAGCTCTCCAGCCTGTAAAAGCATGTATCTGTTTTCAATGGTACACAATGAGCTTTCATAATTAATTACTGAAAGGGCTTGTTCAGTCTCTTAGCTAAAATCCTCATAAGTGTATCAAACAATTTGATATAACACTAGTAAAAATTTCCTAAGCCAGCCATCTTACTCACCACTGCCATATGAAAATGCACGAACAGAACGACCATCATAGCCCGAAGAATGTCCACTGTTGAAAACAAAATACAAAATCCAGTTTTACCATCAAAGCTACCTCCACACACACACACACACACACACACACACACACACACACACGTAGGTACTCATATACATGTATATTTAAAAGATATTTTAAAAAAACTTAGGCTTATTAAAGCTGAACACTTAAAAAAACACACTAGAAAGACAAATTTAAATTCTGTGGAACTCTGGCATCTCCTATAGCTTATAAGGGCTAGAATTTTTGGCCAGATTGTTTATTTGCATTTATAGAGGAGGATATGGTAGCTGACAGGTATTGGGTTCACTCAAATAAGCCTTCAGACTACTAAAGAACACTTTAACAATCATTACCTTGACTTTATTATTAAATCTTGGCATTGATACAGTGCCATAACTCAACTAAACTACTATGTGGTCAAGTAACCCTCTCAAAAGAATATTAAGTGCAAGACAGGTGAGACTAATAACATTTCTGTACAAATAATGTAAAAATCTGAAACTGTCTTCCCACTCTGAGATAAAATTCATAAAACACCAGGTAGTGTAAGACTGCTTACTAATTTATTTCAGTTACAGAATACTGATTTATTGCTTTGTAAGATTTAAAACAAATAATCACCTTTCTATTGTGGGTATGAGGGAAGGTGGAGGACCGCCAGGTGGTGGTGGAAAGCCTGTAATAATAAAGTAGATGAGGGGGAAAAGAAGAAAAAAAACCCCAAAACAACAACATAAACACACAAAAGAACCTGGCCATGCATACAATGGCAAACAAATTCCAGAGTATACTGCAAAGACTGTTTCTCACTCTTTAAATGGGTTTTACTTTGTAAGACTGAGAACTACATTCCACCTTAAACAACGGCAAAGTATTAAACATATTATCAATGCTTCAAACTAAATACCCTATCATTCTTAAAAACACAGTAATTTAGAAGCATAGGAAGATTCCTGAGTATCTACCAATACTTAATAAACAACAATCACAACTATTTTCTGCATAGCTTAAAAAGGATGGAAGGAAAAGAAGGAAGCACACATCTAAGAAACTGGCTGATTAGGTTCTCTAGTCAACAGCATTTTCATACATTTTCTGTTCTGCCTGCCATCAAAATAACTGAGCCTACATCTATACATATAGTTTTGTATTTAAGTAGCTGGTAAGTTGCACATCAGTTAAGTTTTCATTTCTTAGCCATATGTGAAAAAAAATTCTAAGCAAGTTTACCTGGTGGTGGTACTGTTATTGGTATACCTAAAAAGACAACAAATAATGTATCAGTTACAGTAATAGATTATTATCTGCAGATCTAAAATCAGATGGAGCTATCACCACATACATGATCAAGAAGAATGATAATTTACTTTCTGTGTCCTCAGATCAAGATCTCACATTAATACCAATCGTTAAGATTTTATGCAAGTCTTGTGAAATCTGCCTTTTTATTCAAATCCCTATTCTTCAGGATCTTATTTAATTAGAGACAAAAATAATGAAGGATTACTCTGAGTATTAAGATTGTAATTAAATCCATAACCCTAAAATGTCTGGTATCCAGAAGGAAAGTAATATCCCATATAATATATTTGCATTATTTTATACTACATAACTGGATGAAAGGAAACACAATTGGCCTCTGACCTTTAATAGCTTAGTATAGGAAACAGGAAGTCCACGTGGACAAAATATTCTAACAACAGTAAGCATTACAGACTTCTCAGTCAATCCTATGTCACACTGCAATTAATCATTCAGATGCTACGTGGAAGGCAAAAAATTGTTTACTACTCCTTTTTCTTACAATTATATGAGAAAGGAGCATCCTTTAACACAAACACATTAAAATACTGTCTACTTTTTCTGGTCTTCAGACCTAGGTTAGCAGTTATGAATCCAACCCTAGCCGAAAGCTGAGAAATTGCTCTCAACTAAATTAGCTGATCTAACAAAACATACTGCCTCAACATATAAACCCACCTTACTTGATTGTGAAAGGAACGACAAGGTAAAAATCATTTGTACACTTTAAAGGACATTATCTTCTCATACTTTGCAAGTAACTAGCTTTACCTCAATTGACAGATTGAGAGTTGGCGCTATTCAGCCTGTAGACGAGAAGGCTCCAGGGAAACCTTACAGCAGCCTTTCAGTACCTGAAGGGGCCTACAGGAAAGCTAGGGAGGGGCTTTTCACCAGAGAAGTCAGTGATAGGACAAGGGGTAATGGCTTTAAACTAGAAGAGGGGAGATTTAGGTTAGACATTGGGAAGAAATTCTTCACCATGAGGGTAGTAAGGTGCTGGAATAGGTTGCCTAGGGAGGTTGTTGATGCCTCCTCCCTGGATGTGTTTAAGGCCAAGTTGGATGAGGCCTTGTGCAGCCTGGTCTAGTGGGAGGTGTCCCTGCTCATGGCAGGGAGGTTGGAACCTGGTGATCTCTAAGGTCCCTTCCAACCCTAACAATTCTATGATTCTATGAACAGACAAAACACTATACATAAAAATAATCAACTGGGCCAAAAGAGTATCACCAGAAAACAGACTACTTTACCAGGCATAAAGCTCTTTCAGCTATGAGCAACTCTGTTTCCATTAACAAATAAGTAATTTCAATCTGACAACTCACTGCAAGACTTCACAGGAGAGAGAACAGAAAACTTTGCCAAGTGCCTTCATCAGTTTTGCCTAACTGCATAAACATCCAGACAAAACAGCAGCCAGACCCACTTAAATTAAAACCTATCTCATTCAACCTAGAGACTTCAACATTCAGAGAATATCCTAGATGTACTGGCCACTCCATGATTCATTTTATGTATATACCATTAATTCAACATTAGAAAGAAAAGATTATTGTATGGCTGCGACATTTAACCACATGTACATATTATAAAGTCTAGAAATGCCAACTGCTCCCAAATTGCCTTGGCAGAAGGAGAGAATGAAGGAATATGCAAGCTGAGGAAAAGTAATCTGTATCAATGTTCACTAAGAGCTGGTGATTTCACTGACATTAATTCATCTTTTTTGCCTAATTGGCCATCTTAACAGATTCTTCATGAGCCTACAACATACAAAAAAATATATAAAATATATACAAAATACCTCAAAAGCATTGTTAAGAACATAAGTTAGAAAAATATCAGAAGTTCTCTCAAATTGATTAATTTATTAGCTCTACCTTATGCTTAAAAGAATGTCAATTATTGAACTAAAACCATATATTGTTAGCAGTGAACATGGCTCGCAGAACTACACACAGAATTGCCTGGAAAGCCATCAGCTAATACTCTTTACAAAAAAAGGAAGAAATTCTGATTAAACAATATATTCCTCAGAATTATATCTTGTGCAGAAATGCAAGTAAAAATCTCATCACAAGATTAAAAGCCAAATGAAAAATTTAACTTGAAGGCCATTCAAACAAGTATAGGGCAGACTGAATACAACTAATATCCAGAGACCAAATGTCCAAATAATTTTAATTAACTGGTTAACGCAAGGTATTATACTAGAAAAAAACCACAAAGGTTTTTAAGAAAAGCCTGCCTAAGAACATTTAAAAAGTCATGATTAATGATTATATCATTTTAAGACAGAGGCTAATTTACTTGATGGTATCATAATGGAAGAAACAAATGGTATCACCAAAAAGATTTAACCAAATATTTTTTCCTCTTCTTCACTAACATACCAATGTGACACAAAAGAAGAAACAAAAGAAAAGAATAAACTTCAGTTAATGAAAAATTAAGACTCTCTTAACTCTTCACTCCTCTGCCTTCTACTGACGCAGTATATGAAAATATACTTAAAGTGTGATCAGCCAATTACTACTTCTGAGAAAGAAAAAAAGACTGAAATACTGAGTCACCACTTGCAATGTAAGGACTACACTTGAGTACCAGTGCAAGAAGGTGACTCAGCATAGATCATGTCACATCCCAACAACACCTTGTATCGCCACAAAGATACACCTGGCATAAACCTAAATATTCAGACTGTGACTCAAAAGCAATCCACATGGGATTAGTGCTGCACTTTATCTCACCTACTCACCTACTCAAAATACAACCCTACTAACTCAAGGCTGGTAAATATTTACAGAAAATCAAGTAGGTTTTACTAAAGGAAAGCAACGCTACATGTGCTCCGCTTGTAGAGTAAGGACTCAAATAAGGATAATGCTGACACAGCTTAACAACATACAGCAAATTTTCTGAACAGTGTAATAGCCCACAGCCATGTAACAGAACTCAACTTCGTGTACAAACTTATTTTGCCACAGGCTAAACTAACTCAAATTCTCTCTCCTTCATCACAATATAAAAAGTACACACTTAGATTGTTGGGGCTCAGTAGATGTACAGTTACTTGCTAAGCCTTATGTAAGTCTGGACAATCAAACTTTCTGAAGTTATGCAACAGAAGTTCAATACTTCAGACAATTTTCTTTAATATCACAAATACATGTAACATTTTAACTACACTGTTAAACCAGAACACATAAAACAACTTTTAAAGCCTGTTAAACAGAAGCATCCACGTTCCTCTTTAGGTTTAAATTACTCCAACATACCAATAAACCAAGCAAACAAAAAACAACACATTTTTTGCCACAGCTAGTGATCTCCTAAGCGTATTTGAGAATTTTCTGCATTTGGCCCTTTGAATCGTTCCAGGACTTGTTCCTCAAAAAAGATTTGAATCACAAGAGTGAATGAATTCAGAACAAGACATCTAACTTCAAAGCATGATCCTTTTTCAAAGGGGCTTTTGGAGGATGTTTTATATTTGGAACGCTTAAATTTTCTGGCAAGTAGTCCCGGTTTAATATTGGGTAAGAGTAGGTTTTTTTTTCCTCCTCCTCCATTGAACCTAGGAGGGATGGCAGATTCTATTTTAGGAACAGCTTTGAAGATAAAGAGCTGGCAACAGCACAATTAAAACACAGGCCTGAATAAACCAAATCCACAGCTCTTAATCGTTATTTTCAAATCTACTCGAAGCACGGAAGGACGTTGAAGGAGACCTTCTGCATAAGTGTATGTCATAAACCTGTCTGTAAACCACAAGACTAAAGCCAAACCAGCTTGCTAAATCTGTAACACATGTGGATTTCTTTCACCTTTAAAGCTCAACAGGTGAGGGGTTTCATAAGAACAGTCCAGTACACCTATATGACATCCCTGCACCTGTGTTTGGGGTGTCTATGGAGATTCCTCTCATGCTTTTAATAATACACAACTTAGCTCACCTTTTCTGTACTACAATTACAATTAAAACAATTACTTTCTAAAATTTGCAATTCCTTACCTATATTATTTTATCAGAAAGGTTTTAGTGCAGCTTAAAACTGCCGTTAGCATTAGTGTCATGTTTCTCTCCTTTCTGTCCCTCCTGCAGTAAGTAAACAACACAAAATTGCCAAAGCAGTAGCATCCTGTCTCTTCAGACACCCTATTTTTTATATTTATGCACAAAAACTAGGAAAATGGCACAGAATTATTTTATCTTAAAGCCTCTTCTCTTCTGTTTTCTAGGTTGCACGATTTTATGTATGCCAATCAGTGATGAAAGTCAGAGCTTACCAGGCAGCAGGAGATAATAGATGGGAAATCATCATCAGCAACTGAAGGAAGCAACCTCTTTTATGAGGATTTAAACCCTATAAAACCCCACACAAAGTTGCTGCACAGAAATAATATTACTTCCTTGCTTAAACCTAAGAGCATTAACAGAGAAACTTTTAAAAGATTCCCTATGCAAAAAGAATAGTCAAGAAATTTTTCAGCATAATTTCAGAACAAGTCAAGCAAAAGAATGCAAGGAACAAAAGGAGAAAGTATGGAAAGGGACTCCCTCTTAAATCAGTCTCTTCTATAAACAAATCCTTCAGTTTCCTACTCAAATACTCCCCCCAAAGCTTCTCCATCTATTTTCATTTCTCACTGACCATTGTTAGTTCCTTGTTAAGTCCTTTTGAACCTAAATCCTTGAAATGACAACACTCACAGAAACGGCACTATTCATGCAAATGTCCATTACAGTACATTTCCATAAATATCAACTGTCAGTAAATATTCAGTAAATATTGGTAAATTTCAAACCAGATTTAACATCTCCTCTAAGATTCACAGTCAAAGGTTACTGGATAAAAGCATCAGGTACTAGTCAGACCTCTGACTGAAAGGAAGGATAGGGCTCAAATGCAATTATCAGACTTCTGGGAATTCATATATACTGTGAGGAGAAAGGGGAATTAAACTTCCTGTTGCTGCTCTGACCTTAGACATCAGAGAATCCAACTTCTGACACAAAGTCAGGGTATGCCATGCTTTTAGTTGAAAAGTTTGTAGAATGATTTGTTAACAAGTACCTCTCAATAGAATTAACAGTAGCTGAATTACAGAAAACAGCTTTTCACTTCAAACGTTTTCAAGGACACAGGATCCAACATTGAGTCTTCAGGTAACTATCTACTACTACACAAAAGTTTGGAATTCTGCACATATGGACAAATGTGCATGAAATGCACAGTCTTTAATTCATTACCATCAAGCATTTGACGGTAATGCATCTTTTATTTATCACATCATGTGTACTGCAGGATATTTACCTGGTGGGGGAATCAGAGGTGGAGCAGTACTGACAGTTGGAGGGGGTGGGAGGAAAGGAGGTGGTGGAAGGTGGGTAGGTGGAGCTCCTGGAGGGAAAAATGGAGGTGGCTTGGTAAAATTGTCTACTTCAGGATTAGATCGTTCTGAAAGAACCTGTAAAATATCAAACTATAGTTACAATTGCTATGCCAAAAGGGTAGAAGACAGGTTTCCTCTCTTTTCAGTTACTATAACAGGAAAGTATTACTTATGCACCTAAAGAGCCATATTCAGATCGTTTAAGTTCTACCTGCATCCCTACATTCAGTGTTCCATATTGACAAAGTACCTCTAAGGGTCTAAGAGCAGCCAATAGGGAAAAGCAAATATAAAATGTGAAATGGAATATAAGCCATCTGAATATGGCCCAAAACACCATCTTAAATTTATACATGTAAAGAAAAAGATTTTTAAAATCAACATGAAAAGCATGAAAAAAACTAATACTTTAATTTACTTTAACATTGGGAGATCAGCTGAAAACATATGGCAGTATTTTCAATAAAAGCACTACGATCTATTATTATTTTCACTGTTTAACCTTAACCTAAGTTGGCATGGAAAGGCAGCTAGGGCACCAAGCAACCTTAATTCTTCTCTACAGGCAAGTCAGGAGAGAAGTGTATTCAATTTTAATGCTTTTTGCTGTTATCTTAAGATAATCCAAGCTCATAAAGACTAACCTTACAATTTATGGCAAAATAATACAATATAATTAAGAAAAAAAACAACAACTAGAAATTATTTACTCCTTCACAAGTTATTTTAAAAACACTGCATTTCTCAAATTGCATATGAAGAGTCTTTAACTTTCAGCATTAGTGTCTGGCAGAAGCAGGGGTAAATGGAAAGCCAGTTTAAAAACTTATCTTTGTCACTTAGTAAACAAAAAGCTATCCCATGCAGATCCAGCAGAGCCAATGCTGTCTCCTGGATTGTAAGTATGCAATATTGCTCACTTCCTTTCAGTAAGAAATATACCAAAACATTTATCTTTTAAGATATATGAAATATTAAATATATTTCAATTAACTGCCACCAATTTCTTAACTTAAAGCTACTTCTGTATTACTCATTCACACACACTGAAATGTTTCAACCAGAAATTATGGAGAAAGCAAAAATGTCTTTTAGTCAAAGATAGTGTGCAAAACTGCAGTATAAAACCTGTATGTTGCTGTTTTCATTAGCACGCCGTCGTCCTTCCACCCTGCTGATAGTGATGGTCTGTCCTATCACATCTATTGCACCAGGTAATCGCCTGCAACACAGGGACAAACCAGAATCAACAGGAAGAATAAGAAAAGGGGAAAAAAAAAAAAAAGTAAGGATGTCGTACAGACTTCTCTCATTCTAAATGCAGAAAGTTCCTTCTTCTGTATAAGGATTGTTCTGAAGAACATTAAACGCAATGATTTTACTAAACTATGCAAGCAAGTAGAACTAAACAATGTAGAAATGAAGACTCCTGTAGGGCAAAGGCTGAAGCTCCACTTTCTCCTTCCATCCCCGACAAAGATAATAGATCTACACTTCTGTTACAGACAAAAGAAGAAAAAAAAAGAAAGGAACAATACAGCGAGAGCACAAAAAAACCTCAGAAAAAAAATACGTTAACAGAACTTCTACAAAAATCTAAAGTAAAATAGTTACTATTTTACTACTACAAACTAATCATTAGAAATAATTTCTAAACTGAAAGAAACCATACTGGAGGATTCAATGGAAGACCAAATGAAGTGAAGTTAGGAGGCAGAAATAAACACAAAGCAAATCTTACCATGCATACTATCAGTATTGAAGCACATGTCTTAATATCAAACAGAAAGTATATAAAACTAGTATACACTAACTCTTAAAGTAAACCTTGCATAAAACTCAACAGACCCTTAGACCAGCCATTCACACTTCTGTTCCTCAGTCTTACAAATGCAAAATGTCTCTCTCGAACACCTCTAAAACTTTTGCATAGCTAAGCACTATATTCACCTCTTTAAAGAAACGGGCAACTAAACAGTACAAGACCCACCCCAGCCTCTCTTACAGCCCCATCAGGGAACATCAGAACATAATGTACACTCAGAACACCTACCTTAGAAGTAGTTAGTAATGGATTTTCAGAGAAAGATAATAAGAAAAGTGACATGCAGACACATGTTCTTTCCCTCCCAGTTTCTGCCAATCAAAAATTAAAGGACTTCTCATGCAACTCTGTTTAACAGTCCCTGATTAACTTGCATATGCAAAATCTCTTCTGAACACCATTTAACTTTTGATCTCCAGTGATGAAATCCATTTCAGCTATTTTTTTGCCTGACAGTTATATTTGGCGCTCTACAGTCCCTGTGTTAAAAAACAAAACCAAATCCCTGTTCTCTGGCAGGATAGTATTCGTGGTACCTCTGTTGTATCTCTTCTTAGTTGTCTCTTCCCCAAGCTGAACTGGTCCACATCGCTCCTCATACAGAAGTGCTCTATAACTTTCATTATTTATTTCATCTGTTTGTGGACCCTTCCTACCTCTACTGTATTTTGCTTGTCTGACATAAACAGAACCACAGATAATATTTAGCTCTCACTGCTTTACATACTACCATGACGATGTTCCCAGTGTGCTCCCCACCGCTAATGATGACTACCATTCCATTTGCTTATTTTGGCTAACACTGGAAACCAAACTAACATTATGGGAAGCAGCAACAACAATTCCAAGATCTCTTTCTCAATGGGTGTGGTTATTAATTATTCATGAATCATTTGAAGAAGTGCATCTTATTTAGAAAAATACAACCTAGCATTTATATTTTCAGTGATTTTTGGTGATTTCAGGTCACTATGAACAAGTTATTCCAGTCCACAATCAAGTCTATGTGTGAATTTTAAATGCAAATGTATCTCCAGTTTCCAAACCAGCCAACCTGCTAAGCTTATGCCTGTTAGACTTCATTTGTTCCTACTATAAAATTCTTAACTCCCATGTACATATTCACATAGTCAATTAAGAAAGGTATCTCTAAGCCCCCAAAACCATCTGGTACTCTGGCCAAAAAGATGTCAACTGCAACTTTCTGATGTTTCAAAGATAAAAAATGCTACACTGAGGGTAAAGACAAGTTGGCATTCCATTGGATACAAACACTAAAATGAAAAGCATAACCAATCTTATGCAGATAGAACAGAACCTACCTGCTTTGCAGACCACAGTTAATTTCTAAAAGAGGTCAAAAAGCAGGATTCATTTAGGTCAACTCCGTTAGAAAACGAGGGACAAAATTACATTGCTAATGGATGAAAAAACTACGGTACATCTGTGTCACACCAGTAAGGGAAACTATAATAAAGAAAGCTGACAATATTCGCCAATAGCACATACATAATAAAGTAAGACTAGGAAAAAACTTCCAGGAAATTTCAGAAAAGAAATCCCTAAAAAGAAGAAAAAAATCTTTCCAGTTTTAGAAGACAAGTTCTTGTATTTTTTGTATCTAGTGCACTACTAACCCCATTAATAGAAATAGCAGGGAGAACAGCTTGAAGTTGGGATTGAAGTTGGGATTATAGGCTCCAAGTTCCGCAGGACCGATACCTCTCTCCCATATTGCCCAAATACCTAGATTCCAATGCAGCTGAAAAAGACACAGCAGACACCAGCAGCACCAGTCAACTACAACTCCAAGAGATTATCTAAAGTTCCTTCGCTGACTGCATACTGAGGGTGATCCAAATGCCTGTCCTCTGAGCTTTTCAGTATCTGGGTTAGACCTTCCTCCTGGATTTTAAAGCAAGCTAATTAAGTGCAACAGTTCAGAGGAAAAAAAACAGTCTGGTGGTACAAGAGTCTTCAGAACACATCTGCAAACTAAAACCATATATATTATACAGCAGCCAAGCATAACACAAAGTTAAAAAATTCTCTGATCTTCTAACATCTCATCCTAAAAGTCAGATTTTTTTAGTCTAAACCTTGAAATAATCAACACCTGCTTTCCTAATCCTCCTCAGTGGTCTTGCATGGTATTCCAGGACTGCTTGGATTATCATTATTTTGCTTTCAGTAAATAAATTGGAAACATAGGTATTAAAATATTTGCTAAACCAACTGTTTCACTACCAAAAAAAAAAAAAAAAAAAAGTGAATTTTTGTAAAACACCAAAACTTTGTCTCAGCCTTCACTCTGACTGTTCATTTGGCCTCAGAGTTTTCAGACACTGGTTCTCCTCAGTCACTGGTATCTTCTCTGAATTATCTAAAAACATACCCTAGGAAATTCATTTTACATAGCTTTAGTTCTTGTGTATGATAGATGACTCTTCTACAGCCAGAAGGCCTTCCTCAGGTCCACCCCTGCTTTGCTAGCTCCACTGTTTCACAGGGCTTTCACCTGGGAGAGACATACTTCAAATTAAGACTCTCTCTCTTGCACTGTTTGCACACTGCCAGCAACTTTTGGTATCAGCGTTGAAAATGCAGGCAATGGACGCCAATGAAGGAGTACTGGGCATTAAAGTAGTATGTGCATCAACCATACTACAATAATACCAATTCTGGCTTTGGAAGCAGCCCAAATATAACACTGCATTATCAAAGGAACAAAGTCTAGACTACCAGCTGGTTCCTAGGCATCAACTTTATTGAAACAGGCTTTCATTTCATTTTTCTAGAGTCTGAAGAGTACACCTACGTTCACTCATTCTCACTGAGATGGTGCTTTGTAATTATTTTTTCATAATGTTTTATAGTGGTATGTCCATTGTTCTTCCCAACAGCTGCCAAGAGATTTAATTTTTGTAATGACAGATGAGCTCATGAATCTGCCATCATATCTTGAATTTGACAAATTCTCTATTTCCAAGACTGCAATAATGATTTCATTAAGTACTCCATTAAAAGAGCTTGAAATTGAACAAGTGACAGCCTACGTTCAGTTGCAAATGGAGGAGCAGATGACACCACTGTCAGAAACAATCTGAGAGAGGCATCTGAGGTGTCCAGAATGTAACAGTTCAGTGATATTGTAAAAGGGGCAAATCTGAAGCCTTGGATCTTAGCTAAGTCATAGCAAGTTCGCACATGGGGAAAATCAAAGACTCCTGAGCCGTTATCTAGCTTACTGGTAAGATTTTAAACAGGCATTACTAGAGTTCTGTCTCGGTGCTGTATGCAAAGAAAAGAAAGGGTTTGTTTTTGTCCCTTACGTGATCAGGGCACCTGGAATACAGATGCTTTCTCAATGGATACACTCAAATATAAAAAGGCACTCCTAGCTTGTGGGATGCACATGAACCCACAGCAGAGTTCACACAAAGTGTAGCTTGAAAGAAACATTCCAACAACTCAGTCAGTGATTTCACTCTAATTACAGAATAGCTATTTACAAGTATTCACACTATGAATACCACTCTCCACAAAGATTGAATTCAGAAAGATATCACAACCTCATTTGGCAAGCTGAGTTTATTTAGGTTCTACAGAGCAAAGAGAAAGGTGGGAAAAAAGATTAAAAAAAAGACAAAGCAAATTAGTTTCCAAATTCACAGTTTCAGAAATTGCTTGTTTTCTGAATGCAAGGCTTCAGAAATCACTTATTCTCACCACAAGCAATACAGATAATGACCTGTTTTTGGCCGCCGCCACTCCCTTTTCAGAATTCAGAAACAGTCTAAATACTGGATGCCACATTTATTCATTAGACTTATAGTCCAGTCTAAGAACTACAGACTACTTTAAAAACTGTATTTAATATGTCTTTGTGTTCCTTCTCCTCTTGTGTATGTGGTTTATGCTTTATTTTCCTGCTCCTGAGGACAGCCTCAACTTTGCTAAGCTTACTTATAACTGATTGATACAATTAAGTAGCAAACAAACTTAATTCAGAAATTATTGATACACAAAATAAATATTTTTTGAAGATAATAGTTCAGTTTTCATCATTTAGTCTTGCAAGGGTAATTCATGAAACAAGAGAAACCTGTATTTTTTCACAGCACTGACATACCACAAATCCTTGTTCTATAAAAACTGTTTATAGAAAGGCCCAAGCACAGAGAAAGCTGATAAATAGCCTGTCATATTGACAGACTAGTTTCTCTGAAGGAAAAATTCATTTAGATGTAATGTACTCTTTAGCAATAACCCAAAAAGCATAAATAGAGGTTAAAACAACTAAGACCTTCTGACAGAACGAAGTTTTGTGATGGAGAGCTATTCTTCATGTTACTGGAATGAGAAAATACCAGTTTTTGCATCCAGCTTGTAAATGAAACCTCTGATTATTTCTCTGCTACTGAAGAAATACTATCTCACAGTCCTTGAAAAATGACAGAAGGAAAAACACTGATCTGCAAGAAGGTATCTCTATGACCTGGCTGGTTAGGACAGGTTTGAAATATGTCAAATCCTCTTCATGTTCTAGAAAACATTATTCTCAAAAGAGATTCCTTCAAGTTTTCACCTTAATTGTGACTGTGCAGACAATGAATCTCTAATTAACTACTTCTAGAGAACAAACATTCTATTTTATACCATATTGTTTGCACTTACTAAACCATTTTCCTTATGTTCTAACTCCTCCTTCAGGTTTACGTAACACTCATGCTATTCAACAGCCCAGCTTCTATTCCTCTCACGCTCAGCTCCTGATCAGTAAACCCCCAGAACTGCTGCTATATCCAAGTTGCATCATTTTTCTCTCCCTTTCAGAAAATTCATCGACTACTGCTAGAAGCTGAAAGAAGTTTTACTGCTACATTAGAAATGCTTCCAGCAATTTCACAACAAAGCTACTGCAAATGCCTCATGGCACAGAGGCAATTATTTTAAAGTTTCAAAGAGCTGGATTGCCAAAAAATGTCTGCCTCTTAAAAAAAAAAGTCCAGTTCCATAAAACACTGCCTGGTTATAAAGAAATCAGTAATACAGGTTATTTATATACAGAAAATAGTAGCTGCACTCTGGAAAAGTCATTTGAGTAGAAGTATATATAATCCATAGAGTTGAGATGTATCCATTCACTGAGCTACCCTCAGACTACTGAGCACACAATTTTCTTTCAAAATCTCTTCTGACCACTTGGTAGAAACAACTTTTTCTTTATATCAGTTATTATTTCAAGCAAATATATCCAAAGGAGCAGATATTAAAGATTGAAAGAAGTCAGTTTTACCACTGTAACAACTTACAACTACAGTATTCACACTACTGGTTTATAAATCAATGTGTTCTAACCACTGGAATTCACAAGTGACACAACTGGAAATGTACCATTTTGTATCATCTTTATCTACCCAACAAACCACTTACTAGCTTCTAATCCTTAAAGATAGATGGGTTTCCCAACCTTCACTAAGGGAAAGTTAGAAATGGACATGTAGTATGTTTCTCAGGAAAGCTCTGATTAATAACCACTTTAAGCCTTTAAAAAACAGAAAGACGATAATTTAAACTTGGGATTGTTAACATCAGGCAGGAAGAAAAAAAAGTATCACATAAAAATATGGTATAAAGACATCTACGGTAAGTTAGATTTGTCCTAACTAGAGCATACAACAAAGATTTACTTATGAAGCCTACACCATGCAAGTGTATGACCTTATTGTAGTAAGCTTTCCTACAACATATACGAATTTCACAGAATCACATCATTTACCCAATACACTTTTTCTACAACTTTAAGCTCAACTACGCTTTTATATTCTGGACTTTAACTACTTTTGGAAGTGTTTTAGAAATTCTCTGTCCACCAATGGGATGCCTAAAGAACTGAAATCCTGTAACATAGCCTGTACTAGATACAGATTTGGAATCCTTACCCTGTGAACAGTACATTCAATTCTGAGAACTCTGTTAAAAGAACATCACACATCAGACGCAATTCAGAAAAGAAAAGGTAAAAAAAATAATCGCAGGGTTGGAACAAAGTTTGGAAGACTTTTACTACTTCTTAGATAAAGAAAAACGGAGAAAACAAGGAACTAGAATCTACTAAAAACAGAGCAGTATAACCTGATAGCTCAGAGGACAATTTAGGCTACCCAGAGGAATACACTAGGAGTGACAGAAACATGCAAGTAAAGTATCAAGCCAGATTTATTTTTTCCACCAAAAAGAATATATCTGGGTATTGAACTGACTCTTAAAGCATGGAATAACTAAACACCTGTGCCTCTGAATTTGTCAAGGTACTTATGGACACAGCGCTAAAGACAAGTCATAGATGCTAATCTTTAACTTTCGATGGCAAAATCCTACAACCTGCTCTGTCTTACTGTCACTTATAATTCAATGGCTTTTAATTTGCACAAAACCGAAACTCCTCAACACGATCACTCAGTAACTAAAGTAAAGCAGAAGCATGGATTCATGCTAAGCCAAGTGCCAGGTATAAAACAGCAGTAGGTTACGTATAAAGGGCAGAACTTACAAAGGCCGGGGGCCTGTGATAAGGAGGGAAAAAAATCCTAGTAAGGATATAATTTCTCTCATTCCAAAGAAAGTATAGTAAAACATTCAAACATGGGGAAGCTACAGCTATCGTGCAGGAAAGAGACTGGGTTCCAGGATTCCTTCCAGTTGTTGAAGTCATAGCTGTCAGATTCCATCTTGTTTAACTGAAAAGGTGCATCAGCTAATACCCAGAGACACTAACTAGAAATATTTTGTTGGCCTAATTCTACACAAAAAACATGGTATCACACATCAACACCTGGATTTCTACAGCTGTCTTGTGTTTTGGTCCTGCTGGTTTTTTGCTCCCTTTTTCTTCTACTTCCTCTTTCCCGAACAGCCAAGAAGGTAGCACAGCGTTCATGTGTAATGGCGACTGAAGGCTACAAGTGATCACTCTTCCCCTCATTTCTACCTATTACAGAAACATATTGTCCTTTTTTTCCTATAAAATAATGAACTTCAAATACATAGAAGTAACAGTATAAAAAGCTTTTTAGTCTTGAGTAACAACTGTCTAACTGACCTGTTTGTTGGAATTCCTGATTTGAATAAGGCAGGAGGAGATGTGAAATCAGCTTTGGTCGACTGTACTGCCAACTCTTTCTCCAAATTTCCAGTTCTGCCCTGCTGTACCTTCAAAACAATATTTCATCATTAGTTTAACCTCAGAAGTGTAGTAGCCCCAACATTCAACATACCATATAGCCAACACAAAAATAAAGCCCAACTTTAATTAGGTTTTTAAAAAAATGTCACCTTTGCACAACTAGCAAAATTCTGTAGTTTATAAGGACATATTACTTAAGAACTGTGTTTAATATATAAATAAGAAGCAATATGCCAGAGAAAAAAATATTACAGAAGATTAGACAGTTTTAGTATTTATTTTCCAAGCATTGGGTTTGGACATTAACAGAACAAACTCATTTTTGTGTACAAATTCCTGTATTAGCAAAGTAACATTTTAATTTTAAAAAGAAGTAAATTCATTTAAAAAAAAATAATCTTGATGACAGAGATATCTAACAACTCTGCTACCCAACAACAAACTGTGCGACAAGAAACTGAGTGGATTCTTCATCTGCCTTACTGACCACGAGATCTAGTAACCACCTAATTTCCAAGTCGTATCAGGAAGTCACATCATACACTGGGTGATGCAAACCTTAAAACATTTTTCATTGTTCAGATTGAATACTTCAGAAACAGCAGTATGTTTCTTGAAGTACAGCAACATTTCAGAGACACGTCACTAAAGCTATGCAAGACCTTTGGTGCAAATACTTTAAGTATTGTTTGACTTCAGCAGCACGTTATAGATGAAAGCAAAACCTGCATTAAAGACAAACCTGAACCAACTCAGTTTTTCAAGACACTTCCACTGCACCAACCCCACAGCTACATCACTCTGCACAGCTAGGTCACTCATGATAACAACATCATAAGGCTGTGATCTCTCCACTTCTTGTAGACAACTACTATGCTTTTGCAGAAAAAGATTCTGCAAAGGCGTAGTATTTCCTAAACCGACAACAATGCACATAAATAGTTAAGATTAATTAAAAATTGAATTTAACTTTAGCATCCAGATATATGGAAGATAAAAAACACAACATATTGAATAAGTTGGGTTTAAGTGTTTATCTGAAATATCTGTCATGACAACAGGTCAGGTAACTTTGAGCGGGTAGTCAGCTGCAAATAGTAACTCCCATTGCCCACCATCTGCACATTCCAAAACACTATTATAATAATAACTGAGAAAGGAAAAAATCCCAGGAAGCTTTTCTGCTGTTCTTGCTAAGGTGAAGAGAAAATTACTGAATACCTTAAAGTAGCCTATGAGGGGAAAAAAAACAAAACCTGTCTGCAATTGACACTTCTGTCACGGGAGTATATAGAAAAAAGCAACTAACAGTTCCAAGTCAGTTTAATGGCAGCTGAAGAACAAAAATGACTGCATATTGAAAATAGGCAAAATAAACTTTGTATTTTAATTTCAACTTTAGTATCAAATGAAAGAGTAAATGAGAAAATAAGAAACTGAAAATAAAAGTTCAATCCTTAAGATAAATCCTTTTCCACTCTCTGAAAATCAGCATTTCTAAAAGGAAAAATATTATATATCACTTCATGTATTGTCATCTAATCACAAAAGGACAACAGAAAAATATGGAAGATTGATTTTTACATCTCAGAGTTGACAAGGATAAGTGTTACAAAACACAGTAAGAACCACAAGGCCACAGGAAAAACAAACATGCCCTCATCTACAAAAGCTTCCCCAGAACATCTGCACAAATTCTTTAATCTGCATAAACAAATGCAATATAACTAAAAATAAACCACCACATAAAGAAAAATTAGTTTAACTGGGAAATCTGTTAATTCACCAGGCCACTAACTCACGTGCTTGCAGAAGGGTGACAAACAAAGCAACGCTTTTAAATCAGCATTTTGTGAAATACGCAGCAAGTCACTGATGTAAGAGGAGAGTCTGAAATAACGGCTATGTCCATTTCAGTTGCTCTTCTATCAGCCTGTGGCGGCATGGGAAGCAATACTCAACAAAAATGAGAGCGACCAACAAAAGTTTACTAAAATTCACCTTAAAGAGATGGTATCTGCCATCGAGAATCTCTGCACTTGGTCTTACTTCCATAGCTTTGTCTTCAGCCTAAGTTAAATAACACATTGCCCATTAAGATTTCATACAACTCTTAAGTGATGGGCCACAATCTGAATAATGGTACAGATGCAATCTAGCTGTAGCTAGTCTGTCACACCATCCACACAAATCGCCAGTGAAGCAACACAGGAACACTCTAGGCCGAGGGAGGGGAGTCAAGTGCAAACTCTAACAAACCCACTGAACTGAGCAGAACAAGCTTACAACACACAAGCAGCTTTACAGAAAAAAAAAAGCACACAGAAGTTGCACTAATTACCGTAATTTTATTTGAGGTTGAGGTAACTGGTAAAATTTCAAGACCCATTCGTATCCTCTTTTGTTTTTCACAGTAGGCTTTCCAGGTATCTTCATTGAACCCATAGTTGAAATAATCAGAGAGATCAGCCCCTTTAAACAGAAAAGCACAGGTTTTTAGAACGTTATAAGGTTTATATTTTCTTCACTGAACATACACACACCTCTACTTAAAACATCAAAAGGTACTGATTTAAAACATACTACTGAAATGTACAATATAGTCTTACATGAGTAAACATCAAGTATTCACGACTAAGACTATTAAAACATTAAAATTTAGTCAGAAAGAGTTATCTTACCTAGTATCCTATCTCAAGGATCAAGAGTAGACATAGAATATAATGGGATATTATAATTCCTGTATCTTTACAATAGGATAAATGTAAGATCGACAGGTTTGCTATATATTCAGCAACGTATCACTCCCTTTCGCTTGATCTGTATCTGACTTCTCATTTTGTTTTGACTCCTAGTTTCATTTGATGCCACCAAGTATTTTTATTGTAAGAGAACAGACCAGACAACATATTTCAAACAGCTAGCAGTTCAAACATCAGAATGTTACCAAAGGCTTTTTTTTTCCCCTTTGTAGACACTCTTTGCACAGCCCAAGCAATACACAAACAACCACAAACAGCTATGTTTTACCATTCTGCATTGTCAAACCTGCTAGAAACATTGTCCATTCTGCTTTATCTTCTGTCCTATGGCACAGACCAATGGCAGAGAACTCCATAGCAATACAGATTTCCAAGGAAAGTTCAGGATACACGTGTATTAAAAAAAATAATAAAGGGCATGTCCCAGTCTCTTTTTGCTGACATATGTGCGGGACGTATACTAAGAAACACAGCATACCCACATACTTTGTGGCACAAAGGTGAAAAGTAACTTAGTTGCTTTTTCCAAGTAAAATTGTACAGTATATTCTCTCTATAGGGTGTATAACATCTACATGCAGTAAATGGGAATCATTATTAAAATAACAGGCTGAATACCTACATTTCAGTTAATGTAAATCAGAGTATTACCTGGCTTTCTCCAAGGTTTATCTTCAAAAGAATCTAAATCTACTTCCAGAAGTGGCACACCATTAATACTCCCTGGAGCATCCAGATCCACTCCTTTAACTTTTGCACCTGTGAAGAACAAGTTAGACAGTTAGAGCCTTCTGTCTCTACCAAATAGAGTTTTAACAGTTGTAACATACTTAAGATAGAAATAGAAAGTCAGATTTAAAGTTACCAAAAAGTTTTGGAAGTGAAAATTATTTCCTTCATCCAAAATAATCAAACTTTTTTATTGCATTTTTACTAACAGTACTGTATAAATTTTCTTACCAGAAGATCCATGAGCTCGTCCTCCTGTCTTAATATTGAGATTCACAGGTGCTGCTCCATAACTTAAAGAAATTAACAAAACTGAATTAGACAGAGGAAACACTTAAAATAGAAGAAAACACAAAACAAGAGTTAGCTAGATCCAGAAACAAACTGGACCCAGGCTCAATCGTCATCCTGAATCTCTAGCTTTCCAAGCTGGAAACACTGTAAAAGTAAAGAGATCAGCCTAGGAGGAAGAGAGTGTACCTTTCTATGCTCAGTAGCAACTTCTCCAACTAATAAACAGTTGTGAAGCAAGTCCCAGTCACTCTTCCTGAGTTGAAAGGATAAAGACCTTGATAGAAACAAGAACGGACAGAACCAGAAGAAGAGAGAAAGGAAAAATGCAATTCATTTAGGGATACAGACACTTTGGGGATCAAAGTAAAAACAAAATTAAAAAAAAGAAAGGGTTTAGACAGATCCTTTTCTCTTTCACAATTATTCCACTTAATCTGTACCTGTACGGAAGTGGAAAACACAAGCATTTCTCCACAACAACTGAAAGGCCATCCATTTCAATGTACTTCTAGCAATCCCTATCCTTGTAAACAACAGAAAAGTATGTAACATTTCACTTCCTAAAATACTTGAGAGCTTTCCTCATAAAAATGCACTAAAAAAATCTACATACTGAACTAATTTAACCACCTTAGGAATTACAGTATTGTTCATTTGGAACAGTAAGAGCTTGCTTTCACTACCATTTGTGTACAATGTAGATTATCCTCACAGGTGGTATCAACCATTAACAAAATGAGATTAACATATAATTAGAAGGCAGTGTGTAGGTTACAATACCACTTCCACGGAGTTTTAGTTTTAATTCAAGTGTTACAACAGAATAAAAGTGACACAAAACAACCTTCTAATCTGCCATGCTGCATTTGTGCAAGACTTTGTCAAATCTCACCTTTTTTTAAACAGTAGTTGACTACAACATGAATAATCATTTAGTCCTATAAGAGGAACTTGTTTACTGAAGTTAAAATGAATGGCAATGTTGAGTTTATTTTAGATTACTGCCCTTCCACGAACCTCCTATCCAATTTGCCCAGAAAAAAAGGTTTTTCAAAAAACAACCATTTCTACTTAAAACTTTCTATTGTAGTTAGATCTAGGATCATCTGCTCACTGTTTTCTATATTCTTGGAAAGAGCATCAGCAAATCCACTGAGAATATAAATCTAGTTTTGCTTTAGTCTCACTAAAATGGTGAGAGGTCACTGCCTACATTGCAACCATAGTGCAAGTTATTAAAAGCAGATAAATATATAACTGAAAGATTACATTGATTTGCAGTTACTTTAGGATATGAAATACTGAAAGTGTAAAAATACTGTGTTTAAAAAAATGAGTAAATCATCTGCATTCTAATGTTAAGAACGCAATAGTACATGAGTCAGACCTACCTGCAGACCTGTCACAATTCTATTAAGAAATTATGCCCTAGTAACTCTGGTTTTAATAAGCATAAAAACACTCTGATTGCCAAGACAAACAAACCACTTCCCTTAGAAAACTTCCATGTAAAGAAAAATAGCATTTTTTAATTTGGGGTAAAATTAACACTGTTTAAAGGTGTTCAATGAAAACAAGCCCTTAACCAAGAGAAGAAGGAATATGGGGCAATATTAGTAGCAAAAAAATTTCTCTCTGTTACAAATGCCTAAACCATGATCTTGAGAAATGCCCAGAGACTTGCAGCTCCATCCTGAAGTACATTAAAATCTTATTTGAGAACATCAATAGGAATTGAAACTATAGAGGTCTGATTACAGCTGTATCCAATACAAACAGGACCAAGGACAAGTATTTCTAATGGTTCCCTGTGCTTACATCTCTACCATTTTCAACAAAATCATCACCATCACAGTAACAACCCTAAAAATGCTATGTAACATTGCTATTCCATAATAAAAAACAACTGTCTGTTTCACAAACTTAATACAATTATTTCTCAAAGCCTGATAACAAAATTTAACACCTACAGCAGCTTTTCCATTTTATTGATTTCATGTCACTTTTTTGTTTTCAAGTCACTAGATAACAAAAACATCGTTACAGAGCTGAAAAACCCTAAATTGAGACTGCATACAAATTGACACTGACAAGCATTAAAGAGAATGAAGTAATAATTAAATGTAATCTTGAAAGTTACCCCAGTTAATGTTTGCAAATAACTTACCCATACTGTGGAGCTCCTGTTTTAATATCCCCTATGGTGACTTGAACATCATCTTCATCATCATCACTATCACTATCACTGTCATCCTCAGCCTCTGCCACCTTCTACAAAAGAAAAAGTCATTGCTTAGACAAAAAGCAGGTACTTACCTTTACAATGGAAAAATAATCCAGACAAAACTATCCATTCCTTTTCCCAGATGTCAGAAATGAGTAGTACTAACAGTACATTTAGGAGGCTCACCTCCTGAAATGCTGGAAGCATCTGAAATACTAAGCTTTGTTTCTGAAATATGACATTTCCTCAATAAGCATAAAATAATGTCCACAATCTGATATCCCTCTTCCCTCTATCTAGCTCATACACAGCAGTTCTACTCTTACGTCGTCACTCAGGAAAGAACAAGATTAGCTTCTTGACATCCTCAACTACACATCCAGAGTAACTCAAATTTTTTCCAGTTATAGAACAACACTGCGCTTCAGAGAAATCTTTTTTGTTCCTAACATCAGTAAACTATAGAAAATACTTGAGATTTTCCAGTGATCAGGCTGAAAAACAGATGCAAGAGCACATGGCACTCTGTTCTGTCCCATAGCATTCAAGTTTGCTGCTAAATAAAATAATCATGCCAGTTCATACTAAGAGTTCATCTAGTTCAGCATTTTGTGTTTGTTTGGTGTGTTTTGCTTTGGTTTTCCCCTCCCAGAGACCACAAGGGAGAGAAAAAACAGGACTAACACATGATGCTCCTCCCTAACACTCTTTCAGCTGCTGATTATCAGCTCAGGGCATTTCCTAAGCCAGGTACGGTTTGTCTATTTCGTAACCCCATGATGGATCTCTCTCTCAAGTACTTGCCTAGCCATCCCTTGGACTCATATAAACTCCCAGCAGTGACACTCTCCTTGACAAGAGTTCCATAGCACCATCTATTCATGAAGAGCCAACCTTTTATTTGTTTTCATCCTGGCTCATACAACTTTCATTTAACAGTCCCAGTTCTCATATGGAAGAGATTGTGGGGAGTCAATCCTTATAGTCTACATACATGATTGTATTAGCCTCCATCATATCCTATGTATGCCTGTCTTCCAGGCTGAGAAGTCCTTGCCTACCCAGTCATTCCTTGTATGAAAGGTACCTCAACTACTCTTGCTGCTCCTCTTCTCTCAATTTTTTTCAGTTGAAATAAAACCTTCACCATGTGAGGGGAACAGAACAGCATACAGAAATCAGGGTGCATGAATTCCTGGTATAATGTTAACTTCCATTTTATTCTCTATTCCTCTCCTGCTACATCCCAAAGTTTATCTGCTTTTTAGACTTCAGACAAGCACTTAATGGTCAACTGCATGGATTTTTCTACATATCTTAGTGCACCCCTTCTAAATGGTAACAATTAGCTCAGAGACCATAATTTTATTTGTAAACCTGTTTTTCCTCCTGTGATCATCACTTCTTTTTCTATACAGAATCTCAAAAACCATTTGTTAACCAGTCAGTTTGCCACAAACAGTGCCTGCTCTTACTACCTTTAGTAACTTTGTAACATCAGAAAATTTCTGATCTCACAACTTACTCCTTTTTCAAGTAATTTATAAACATATTAAACAGCACAACAGCTTATGCACAACATTCCAGAGAATCCTTCACTGGAGGATCTTTCTTCACTGTGAAAACTAAACCTTCACTTCTGCCCTTTGTTTTTTATCTTTTACACATCAGTTAACCACGCAGGACTCATCCTCCAGATGCTTAATTTTCTTAAAATCCTTTGATGAGGAACTTCTTCAAAAACTTTGTGAAATCCAGGTGAACTTTACCAATCAGATCACCCGTCTTCACATACTTGTTGAATCCTTCAGCAAGAGGCTGAGTTACCCAGTAACAGCTGAGCTCTAGCCCTTTTCTACTTTATCGCTTACTACCTTGCCTGGTGTGTAAATTAGACAAAAAAAAGTACCCACACGGAAGATGTTGGCGTGCAATTCATCCTTGCTATACAACAAGAATATAATTTATGTAACAATGAAGGGTCTAGTAACAGAGGTGGGGGAAGTCCAGGTCAGTACAGGTATTCTGTAAATAACAGCTGAAGACAGAAGAGTCTTTCAATGTCCCAGCGCTGAAAAGCACAAGCTCACCATGCTCTCACACACCAAGCAACCCACACAGTAGAGAGCCATTACAAATGCTTTGAAAAGAACATTTTGCCTGGAGCAGGTACCTTTGCAACCAAAACCCACTTATAAACACTGATTTCTTAGTTCATAGAGTCATAGAATCATAGGGGTTGGAAGGGACCTCTGAAGATCATAAGCGCACCACCCCCCTGCCGCAGCAGGAACACCTAGGGCAGATCACAAAGGAACACATCCACATGGGTCTTGAAAGCCTCCAGAGGAGACTTCACAACCTCTCTGGGCAGCCTGTTCCAGTGCTCACAGTTCCCTCCTCACAGAAATATTAACCTTTTCTTATTCAACTGACACTCCACATTCACATTTACCATGAAGTTCTCAAGTTTATAAAGGTGTCTGAATGATACCCTAAACAATGTTGGGCTTTATATAAGTGGAAAATACAAAGATGTGCAAGTTCAAGGAAACTGTGTCAATGAGGATTTTCAGAAGTATTTTAAAATCAGCAAGTCCAAAGAAAGTATACTGTCATCTCCTTATACCTAACGTATTAAATCTACTGCCCACTTACAGTATTAGCATGTGCAATAAAGAGCTTTTCAGTTTAAATGAGTGAAATAAATTTTTTAAGTCTGTGTAAGTTTTGTTCCCTTAACTTTAATTAAGTTGCAATATCTTTCATAAATAAAATATTAGACTTAGGGAAAAAAACAAACTTTTGAGAATGGCCAGTCCTTAAAACTTGCACAAATACCATGATAATGATTTCTGTATCACTTAAGATAATTCTTGTAAGATATAAGGTAAAAAATTCCAGTGAAGTAAAATTACAATTTTTTCATTTAACAGATTTAAGCTGTTCCCATTCACAGTAAACTGAGGCCTTTTATCAACATCACAACTGTAAATTTCATATCCTGGTCCTTTCCTTCATCATACTAACACTGAAGTGATAAGACATACTAAACATTGAAGACTACAACCAAACAAGTGTTATGTTGCCTCTGAAAGGCACCTGTAATTCATGTCTTGATTCGTATTTTCACACAGTTCCTCAAATGCCAACTGCTTACCACATTAAAAAAAAAACAACTATCAGAGGATTTATTTTCCAAGCAGTGAGGAAAAATAGGGAGAGTATTATTTTGAAAACGATGTCTTTGAGAAAAGACAGCTGTCTTGAAGCACCACCTTTCCCCAAAAAAACCTTTAAGTACTATTAATTTCTTTTCTGTGACTTAGATTTAAAAAGTGCACTCCAACTGGAAATTGGATTTCCTAATTACGTAATTTCTACAGAGTTTCTGCAGATTGTGTCAAACACCTTCCAGAAAAAAAAATAATAATCAAAAGCATACACTTACACATTAATTAACTGAATTACAAGTTCTAGCCAAATTACAAATACCCCATAAATCAAATTAAAGCAGTTTTTCAAAAACACATTTAAAACTACCGTTTTCACAACGCCATTTTCTGCAGCTTCCTCTTCACTTCCAGGTGGAGGTGGAGCACTTAAACAAAAATAAACAGGAAAAGATCAAACTAAGCATTTATGCACATATTATTTCATGCATTATCAGCTAATGATAAAAAAGTCTTCCTACATCACTCCAGAGAAGAGCCAAAGCCCCAGCTACCTTCTGCATTAATTTTAAAAAAATATTTATTTATTTTAAAACCTTCTAGACAAACATAACTTTGTATTAGCAGGACAATATCTCGCTATCATAAATCATACTAACTGGATGCTTGTAGATTAGTTGGAAGTAATGAAGCACTACACCTGCATCTTTTTTTCAAATCAAAGTAAAATATTCACAATATGTTAAGAGAGAATAATAGGTTTTGGTGTGTTTTTTTTTCCCCCCTCAGACTCACACTTTTCAAAGACCTAATGGAAAAAAGCCATTTAAGTACCCATAGGTAATCTTGCACTGAATCAAAACTCCCCTATCTGCATTGTGAAATTTTTTTTCCACCATATGGAATAGCTACAATTAAATGAGGAATTCAATTGTATTTTAACAGTTGATAGAATACAGTAAGCAATTTTAGAACTACTGTCAAATCCATGCAAATGAGCTGTCTCACTGGGCTTACTTACAGCTGATTCTTACACAGCAATATTTTAATTTCCACAGTTCCATAAACTGTTAGGATGTTGCACCTCAAATAGCAAAGTAAGCAGGGAGCCATTTAGAAACGATATTCTTTCACTGAAAAGGTATTTCTAAAATGGAGGGAGCAACTGCCAATTTTTATTTAATAGAATTATTTTGATCCCATCTTCTGTTGGCAAAACACCCACTCATGAGCATTGCACCAAAACTGAATACAGCCCAGGCAAAGCCCCAGGATTCAAACTTGATCATTTCACTTGATCACCCGGTAAAATGACAGACTAGCTACCAAACATTAATAAAACCTCAGTTTCTCAGTTTTTATATATATATGAAGAAAGCCAACACTGAGAGGTCAGAGACCAAAACTTTCAACAGGTAAACTGTCACTACACTTGCAAGTTCCAAACACAACTCATTAGATGCATGAGCTACCATTTGTTATGCTTTTTAGTCCATAACTATGCATTGAGGCAGCCAAATGCCAAGCAAGACACTACTGACCAGAAATTGGAGTAAAACATCACTGTTTCTCAAGATCATTTTGGTTGCCATGGAAATAATTTTCTTAAACAACCATAAAACTACAAAAGGTCCCAGGTCAAGAAAAGGTAACTGAACACAAAGAACCAATTCATAAGGAATAGCTTCCAAATAAAGAACAAATAAATAATTAGAATACTTTGTTCTGGAAAAGAGATTATTCAAGACAAATGCAATAGAGGTCTATGAAACTGTTAAGTGACATGGATAAGGTGACAGGTAACAACTCTGTTTCTTATACTAAAAGAACTGATGAGAATCAAATAATTGCATCTAGCAGCTGCTTTGAAACAGTACTGTATGCAGTCAAGTGCTGGAGGTCATTACTGCTGTATCACACTGTGCCTGTCAGAAGTTGATGTCAGTTCAAAACAGCAACTGAGCAAGCTTAAAGACAAGTCCACCAAGGCCAACAAAAGTCAAGAGTTCTCATTGAAAAAAATCTCTGTTGACTGAAGGCATTTACAGAAAATAACAATGTATGTTTTCTTGCATCGGCTCCCCCTTTATTTGCTTAATTTATTTTGACAATCAACAATTTCCATAGTTTATAAATTGTTAGACTTCATTCTTTCAGTACAAAAGACTGAGTCCCATTTTCAGCCAGTCCTTGCTACCAACCTCCATCAACATAACTCGATTTTTAAAAATGCATCTCTGTGCTCTCTCTCATACAGCTCCCCAGATACTTCCAAAACTACTTCTAAATTTCCTTCAAATACTCTCTTAATTATAAAAAAACCCAACAAATCCCAAAACCTAGCAGATGTTATACAACCTGCACATCAAGCTAGCTGGTAATCTTCCACTGCTTCCTTGTATTCCTCTTTTTGTAACTGCATTTTAAACTCCTTGGGAGACAGACTGACTTTTAAATTCTAAATTATCTAGAGTAAATTAAATCCTGATCCATTAATAAAGATTGCACAGCACAATGACTGCAGAAATAAAAAACCTGTTGGCATCTTGTGAGGGTCTACTGCTGTCATAGAATCACAAGGGTTGGAAGGGATCTCTGAAGATCATCGAGCCCAACCCCCCTGCTGCAGCAGGAACACCTAGGGCAGATCTCACAGGAACACATGCAGACAGACGAGTCTTGGAAGTCTCTAGAGAAGGAGACTCCACAACCTCTCTGGGCAGCCTGTTCCAGTGCTCCGTCACCCTCACAGTAAGGAAGTTCTTCCTTATGTTGAGGTGGAACTTCCTGTATTGTAGCTTGGAGCTGTTTCCCTTTAACTGTCCATACAATTAAAACTTAAAATAACTTCCATACTCAAGTGTCCCAATTTCACAGGTAAAACCATTTCACAGAAAAGCAAAGCCATTCTCATATACCAAACACACTATCTTAAGGGGATTTTCAAAGACACCAGTGTGTGTTCAGGCGCAGCTGATGCCTGTGAGCTGAGGCTTGTAAAAGTAAATTATAAGAGAGCCATTCTATTATGCCTTATACAGCCATACTGCTGTGCTTCGTTCTTACTTGTTTCAACTTTGCAATTTCAAGGTTGAGCAAGCAGACACTGTGGCCAAGACTAGACGACCATACAGAGAAAAATACCTGTAAGTAGGTTAGCCCATCCTGCGCATGCTCAAAAAGAGAGTTCAACCAAAAGACATACCAGAGTGAGCCCTGAAGGCCACCGAAGACCCCCACAGAAGACCCTCAGAGGCTCAAAGAGCTTGCATAATTAGGATGCAAATATTATAACTACTTCCAGGAAACAGAATGAATATGCATAGTTGTTCTGGGAAATCTAATGCATACGTGTATTGTTGGACAATATAAGCTTTGCTTGTTGTGACTTGCACGTTAGGAGGAAGGATCCCCTGTGCATCCAGCACTGTACTATAGAACGCCTGCCTTCTAAAACTTGAAAGACAAGAGTTAGCGGGTTCTTTCAGCAACCAAATTTTACAGTATCACTATGGACTTTCAAACAGCTGCAAAGAAGAATGTAATTAACACAGTTTTTGTGTAGCCAAACTACAGGACTGAACAGTTGTCAAGATACTCACCTAGTTTTTTCTTCCTCTGGTCTCTCTGCTTCGTTTTCATCTACCACAAGAAAAAAGAAACACAGTAGTTTAGAATAAAATCCCTTGAATACAAACTGCGACAGATATCTTGTGATGCAGATTATTAGGCAACTCTTCAGTTTGCCTTTGAGACATTTTCAATAGTGAAATTATTCGAGCAGACCCCAGAGCCCTCACAGTGCTCTGTACTGGACTGACAGGTCCACCACAGAGGCAGGGTTTAGTTTACAGATTTTATTATTATTTGAATGCAAAGAAAGTCCCTAAAGTTGTAAAGAAAGTTTATACATAGAAGGTTAAGGCTGCTTTAGTACGCTGGGAGGCCGGGCAGGGGGTATTGGGAAAAGGTTCGGCCGCGCCAGGCGTGCGTTTGGGGGCCTCCCGCCGCCAGGCCCAGCACGCCTCGGCCTGCGCGGTAAGGGCAGAGAGGCCGAGAGACCTTAAGCGCCTCAGAGACCTGCGGAGGCAGGGAGCCACCGCGGCGGGGAGGGGGCCGCGCACAGGCCCGGGACGGCACCGCCGGAGGGCTGGCCAGGAGGAGGGGACTCAGCAGCGGCGGGGGTGGCGGGACTGGGGGATCCTTTTAAACGGCCGCCGGCTAGCGCAGCTCGGCGAGTAAATAGATGCGGGCCGCGTTCAGCCATGGGCCGGCCTGGCCAGGCGGCGCACGCCGCGGCCTACCCACCCCCATAATCCCCCTGCCGCCACCGCCGCCGCAGCGGGGCAGAGCGTCGCGCCGGCGTGCGGGGAAGGTGGGCTGGGGACAGGGGTCTGGGAAGGTCTGTACCGCCATAGAGCCACTCCTCCTCCTCGTCCCCGGCGGCCCCGCCGAGGTCCGCCGACAGCCGCTCCACCTCACCGGTAGACATGGCCGCCTCCCGCGGGACGCGAGGGCCCAGGCCCGGCGGCGCCGGGGCCTCTCGCCGCTGGGTAGTACGGCCGCGCCGCTCCGGGCCGCCGCCGGCGCCTCAGGCCGCGACCAGGCGGCGGGCCGGGGGGGTTGCGAGCGTTAGCCCGCCCGGCCCAACGGCACCGCTCGCTGAGGAACCGCCGCCGCCTGCTCGGCGCTTCCCCTCCCCCGCCGAGTGAGTGACACGCACAGGAAGCGGGCCCGGCCCGGCCCCGCGGCGCCCTGGGCACGGGCATGCGGGGGGCGGCCCGGCGGCGCCCGGCCGCCCAGAGAGGGAGGGGAGGCTGGCGGGCGGCGAAGGAACGCGCCCTATGCTCGCCGAGTGACCCTCCCAGGCCGGGGTCCATGAGTGAGGAGAAGTGGAGGGGCCTCCTGGTTGCCCACGGGAGGAGCGGGCCAGGCCGGGCTCAGCCCGGGGGCTGGAGCCGGTCCTGCTGCCCGGGCCGGCGTCGCACAGCTGGTCCCCCTGTCCGTGCGCTGCCAGTCGCTGAGACTCACCTCGCTTGTGTCTTCCCCACCCTCCCGAGGCGCGGCGTGCCTGCCAGAGCTGCCTTCTCTTCCTCTCGCTGTCCCTTGTCTCCCCTGTTCTCGGCGGTCCTTGCGCTGTTGTGCATCCCCAAACGCCTGTCCATCGACTCAGCAGGGATCACTGGCAGCGTGGCCATCTCCGCTCGGACATCCTCGCCCATCTCCAGAATCAAGACTTGGCCAAAACACACAGAGAGCCCCGTACCGTGCTGTTACGGGTGACCGATGGTAGCTGCCGGGGGGAGTGTAACCACAGCGTAAACTCGCTCTTACTTCTGCTAGTACAGTCCTAGCTCTCAGTTCAGGGTCTCTCCCAGCTGGAGGTAATACTATAGGTTTAACAAATCTTTATAGAATTTTTTTTCTCCACAAATGGCCTAATTTTATTTTTAGCTTCAGTAAGAGTTTAGTATTCATAGCGTGCTGTGAATGTTACAGAGTGTGCATTTAATGAAGAAATGGCTCTATTTTAAAAGTGGTAGGAAGTAGCAAGCTGTTTTTACTGCTGGTTTTTTTCACTTTACATCTGTGAATGCTACATTAACAAGTGCAAGATTCATTAGAAAATTTAAGTACCAACAACACTCAAAACAAGTTTTGACCAGTTGTGTGTACAAATGGAGTCTTCAGCATCTCAGGATGTTTGTGAAAACTGGAGAAAATAAATAAATAAATGGCCCCTTTTCCACAGCAGGACGGCTTGTGAAAAATCAGACCAGAGAGATTGACTGTGTTATAAAAACATTGCAACTCTGGGTGAGGGATGCTTATTCTTTGAATTGCATGGGTAGTGAACCTTGTTTTAAAGTTTCATATAAGGCAGGACATTTCACTGGAGTTCACATGAACAAATTACCTTCTTAAAAGCCATTTTTTTTTTCCCCTCGAAGTTAAATGTTTGGGTGTCATATACAGATAATGAATCACGTGGTATAATTGGGTGGGTGTTCATCACGCAATTCCATTTTATATGTACAGAAGTCGAGTCAGCAAAGCTCTTTTCTCACCCAAAAGATTTCTAGACATTTGTTTCTCATAAAATGAATGTGAATTGTAGTACCTCTTACTGGCATCAGTCTCTCTTCATTTTCATTCCTGTTTTGTTTATTTGGCCATTTAACACACTTCTGACAGATATTAAAGGATGCAGTAGAACTCTTATAGTTTCCTTTGACTGCAGACACAAGGAAGAAGAAAGAAAACATGTTTGTGGAAAACACCACAAAGATAAATCAGAAGTAGGTGTAGAACATAAAATCTGTAATAAAATATATCAAGGCAGATCCTCAAAGCAGTTTTCATTGTAGAAGCCTTTTAAATAAACAGATTGAGCTGATGGTCATATGAAAATGCACCTTGAACAGCTTGAGCAGGTTGAATACTGGAAGCTAGCACAAGAAGGTGAAGTCCCAAAAAGTAGCTGCCAGCCCTCCACCACCCCCAGGAAGGTCTTTACCCACCTCTGGCTCTGGTTGGGCAGAGAGGGTGTTCTGAAACCTGCTTCCTGCTTTGCTTCTGACGGCAGAGTGCTGGCCTAAGATGGCATTTTAAATTCTGTCTTCAAAGATAAAAACTCCCACCAGCCCCAGCTTCTGGAAGGGGACTCCGCAGTTTCTCCTTATGAGGGAGAACAGCAGTTAGGGCCTGCGGTTCTCCCAAGATCCTGAGTAGCTAAAAGGCTGAGGACAGAAGACAACCTCTTTGTGAGCTGCATTAACATCTGACTCCTGGCTTACGCTACACAAACCCACAGCAAGGTATCAAGTTTACAGGAACCCTTTAATACAGCTCTTTTTCTAACACAGTAGTTGCAAATTTGTACATAGGATAAAATAAGTTTAAAAAACAATGCAGATAATTTTATTTTATAATTGAAGCACTGTGCTTTAAACTGGTTAACTCATTTTGTCTTCTGGCTAGTAATCCTTTCTTTTCAACATTGTCATATGTAGAAGTAGTTGAAATCTGCAGGGTAGAAGTTGTTTTCTTAAAAAAGCACCTGCTGTTTTGACAGTATGTCTGAAAAAAACGCACAACCTTTTATAAGCAGTAAAGAAAGAGTTGGACAAGCCATAAAATATGTAGCATTTGTCCATGGCACTCAAGCATAAAGCAAAAGCTCAGAGATACATAATCTCCAAGGTAATTCAAATCTGGGAGGAGGACAATTTGACTTGTGTATAAGCCCAGGGGCCCAGTCCTTTCTTAGCATTCATTTTTTTCAAAACAAAATAGTTGAAAAGGCTATTAACTTAAATATTTTTCTAGCACAAAGTTATATGCCCTAAGGTTAAAATAACAGATTGAGGTTGGAACAGCAGAAAGGCATAGGTCTGAACTTGGAAGAGGGAAGAATGCATCAGGGTAGGAATATGCATGGAGCAGACTGGAAGGAGAGGATTTAATTTAATTACTGGAAATCTGGTGATTCCACATTATTTGTGTTTTTCAGTGTTCTGAAACCTGAACTTGCAAGAGACCTAAGAAGACCAGTTAAGATAGTGGATGAACTAATTAAATAATTTATATTTTTATTGCTGATAATCCCACTGTGTCAGAGACAGTGTGTGTCCTCCTCAATCTGTACTAAGGAGGTTATCCAAGTTAAATACAATGTAGAATACAAATTTGCAAGCGAGCCATGCATTCTCTGAGAAGAAACTTGTAGATTCATATTATGGCTTTTTTTCCAAGTTAGCTTTGAAACTAATCTTGAGATCAAGAGCTTTTGCCAAGGAGAAATGGAATGAATTTGTAATGTCTCCAACTGTATATCATGTAAGTTGCATTTATTAAAGCAGAGTATTTCCTGTTGCTAGCTCATCAACCACTGGATTTGTTAGTACTAACACAAGAATGTTTAATCTTTCCAGTGCAGTGCATTTTAAAACTATAAGAAAAACAGTTCTCTCAGTATAACAAAGATACCAATGCAGCACAAAAGCAGTAGTGACATAAATAGTGACACTGAATTGTTTTAATATTTACCAGGAGCAAGCTCAAAGCAGCTCCCAGCCTTTTCAGGAAAATGTCAGGCAAAACTGAACTGTCAGCGCTCAGGTGTTGCTCGAGGCACTGGCCAGGGCTACAAGCTGTAGCAAAGTTTCTAATACAGACCTTAGGTGGGAGAAACACTATAATGTTTGTCAGAATCTGGCACTGCCCGCAAAAAGTTAAGTCCCCTCCACTCTCGTTTCCCTGAAGAGGGATATTCCCGTTGCTGCTCTCGCGGTGTAACAGAGGGCGGAAGAACTCGCCAGGCTAACCTCTGGGGAGGTGAAGCCCCGTACCGGGTAGCGGGTAGCGGGAGGGCGGTGCCGGTAGCCCTTTGGCAGATGCCCCCGCCGAAACGGCTCCTCTGGGGACGGGCGGCTCGGCGGGGGGACATCACAGGACGGCCCCGCGGCCAGAGAAAAGGCTCCACCGCCGCTGTTAACCCCGCCTGAGACACCTGGGCCCCCGCAGCCCCCCTCGGGCCGCCCCCTCCCCACAGAAACCCCACGGGCGCTGGGCAGCCCCCGCCCCGCCCCCGGGTCTGTCACGGAGGAGGGGTGATCCCGCCTCCTTTACCCCACAGCCAATCCGCGCCTTTAAGGTCATCCTGCGGCGCCGGCGGCGCGCTGGGCACGTGTAGTGTGTTGTGGCTGTCAGCGCTGGCTGCTGCCATCATGGCGGTGCCGGTACCGGAGCTGCGGCGGGTGTGCCGGCAGGCCTGGGAGCCTGTGCTCGCCAGGGCACGCCGGGCCATCGTCTTCCTGGATGCGGCGTCTGCCGAGGCGCTGCACTGGGGCGGTGGCGGGGCGAGTGAGCTGCTGGTGGCGGGGGCACTGGCTGTCAGGGCGCTGCCCACTGAGGCGGCAGCTGCGGCGGGGGTGGCCCGCGTCGTCTTCGTAGTGAGCGGGGCGCTGCGGGGCGGTACAGCCGCGGCCGTGCGCGAGGTGCTGGGCCAGGGCACCGTGCGGCACTGCGTGCTGGTCTACGGCGGCGAGGCGGAGGGCGGCGATTCGGCCGAGCTGGAGGAGACGCTGCGGCGGTGGATGGCCGAGGGCGGCCGCGCCGAGGCGGTGCTACGGGGCCCGCCGCTCCTGGCCCCCGTCTCGGCTGAGCTCTGCTTGCTGCCCGCCGTGGCGGCGCTCTTCCCGCCCCTGCCCTGCCCTGGCGGGCCCAGTCCCGCAGAGGTCGGGCTGGGCGCCCTACCCGCCGAGCTGCGGGCGGCGGTGCGGGGCGTGGTGGGCGACCTCGACGCTCTCTTCACTGCCTTGGGCCTGCGGGAGGAGAGCTTCGCCGTGGGAGCCCTCAGCAGGGTCCTCGCGGCTGAACTGGCAAGCTATGCGCCGGCTAGGAACAGGAGGAAGACGGCAACCAACAAGGCCTCCATCGTCTTTGTGGACAGGACGCTGGACCTCGCTGGTAAGAAATCGACTGCTCTCAGGGACTTGTCGTCCCTGCGGGTCCACATCCACGCCATTAGGAGGGTTTCACATAGCTGCAGGAGTCCATGTGTCCTGTGAGTGTGTGGAGCACCATGGCCATGGTGGTTGCACACACATCCTTGCCCTCCAGTGGGTCATGGAAACAGAGTGAAGCAGAAGGCTCTGCTAGAAACAAGGGTTTGTTTCTGGCACTTCCACTTTGCTGTAAACTAGAGACCTTAGCTGTGCCTCTCTGTCATCCCAAGGTGTGAAGGAAGTGGTCCGCACAGTTCATACTGTGCCTTCTGGGTTACTGTGAAGCATTTCCCAGTGTACCTACTTGTCACCCTTACCATTATACCTCTCTAAACAGATACACACTTTGCTATATCTATGTGCCTGAAAGTGTTTCTGTATGTATATACATATACATGGATTTTATATGCTATGCATTATATATAGTCATTGGGGGAAGCAATTGCACATGGCTGGTATTGTTAACTTGGAAAACATGTTTGAGTGAAAACAACAGAACTGTTTATACAACTCTTTCTGGAAAGTGAATGAGTGCAAGAATGAACCATGTGCTAAGTGTCGTACTGCAGATTAATGCAGAATTGATGCAAGAGTTGAGAAGCATAGAGAGTGGTGTGAGAGTCCATTGGGAGACTGTCAGAAGGAAAATGTCTAATATTGTAATCAACCTGCACACTTGGTAAGCGAGATGAAGTCTTTTAAGCTGGTAAGATGCGATATAGAAAGGACAGAAAGAGGGAGAGAGACTGAACACATCACCAGCAAGGTGCATGGTTGGCGACCCAGAAAAAGTTTGTATCAGTCTCTCGCTTCTGGAATAACTACCTCTCAGTGGAAGCAGTAAACTTGGAGAATAATTGTTATAGAAGCAGCTACTTTCACTTACCCCCCTCCTATAACTGATGGATCTGCTGGCATATACAGTGTGTGGGCCTGGTTCTGTTTGCATTGTCTGTAGTCAATAATTCAGGCTATAATTTTGTCAGCACATGTCCCATAGCAAGTGCTATGGGCACAGTGTTGCATCTGCAGCTCATCTGTTCGTTAATCTTGTATTTTTTTTCCCCCCTCAATTTTGGCTTTGTGTATCTTCGCATTGCCATAGGGTTCATAGCTCCCAACACTGTGCTGACGAGCAGCTATGGATCTGGGTGGTTAATGCTGTGCTGTGGGTTGGGAAGATTGCTGGGAAGATGGCAGGAGAGTGGACTTGGATGAAGAGCTTTGAATGAAAACTGTGAGAGGAGTGCCTGCCTGGGGTGGCAACCAGTGAGACTGGGTAAAGATTTGTGCGCTCAGGTGTTGGGAAGAGTTAAAAACAAGAAAAGGAAATGGAAATTTTGATAGGGAGCTGCCTGGCAAGGAGACTGTTGAGTAGGTATGAAGTAAGATAATTTATACTAACTTAAATCTAGGAAGTGAAGTCTGGGACCTTGTACTTTAGTAGGAGTAAGTTTCTCAGGGAGAGGCTGTGGTGGGACAGCTTTAGAGGGGATGCATCAAAGCTCTTGGGATAAGGATGAGAAATTAAAGTATTCATGTTTTTAGGAATATATTTTCTTCAGTATCTGTAACTGAAACCAAGACCCCTCCATGTAACCATTCTTTTGCTACCTACAAATCATAGAATCAGGGAATCATGAAGGTTGGAAAAGACCTTCAAGATCATCGAGTTCAGCCATAATCCAACTATCACAAGCACTAAACTATATCCTGAAGTGCCACATCTAAATGCTTCTTGGAACACCTCCAGGGATGGTGAGTCCACCACCTCCCTGGGCAGCCCGTTCCAATGCCTCACCACTCTCAGTATAGAAATTTTTCCTAGTATCCAACCTAAACCTCCCCTGGTGCAACTTGACACCATTTTCTCTTGTTCTATCACTAGTTACTTGGGAGCAGTAAGATCTCCCCTGAGCCTTCTCTTCTTCTTCAGACTAAACAACCCCAGTTCTCCTCGTACAACATGCCCTCCAAACCCCTCACCAGCCTCATTGCTCTTCTCTGGACACGCTCCAGGACCTCAATGTCTTTCTTATGCTGTGGCACCTAGTGCTGAACACGGTTCTCAAGGTTTGGCCTCACCAGTGCCGAGTACAGGGGCATGATCACTTTCCTACTCCTGCTGGACACACTGTTTTCGATACAGGCCAGGATGCCATTGGCCTTCTTGGCCATCTGGGCACACTGCTGGCTCATGTTCAGCCGGCTGTCCACCAGTACTCCCAGTTCCTTTTCCATTGGGCTGCTTTCCAGCCACTCTTCCCGAAGCCTGTAGCGTCGCTTGGGGTTATTGTGACCAAAGTGCAGGACCTATCACTCGGTCTTGTTAAACCTCATACAATTGACCTCAGCCAGAATTCACTGACAGTTTCATTGAAGCCTTCCTTTGTTCTGGACACGATACCCTACTCTTGCCATCAGGTACAGTGCAAACTGAAGGAAGAAAAATCTAGTGCAGTTGAGAGGTAAAGCATTATATGGACCTGAATGTGATGTCACAATGAGATTTGTTCCATGTGTTTGCTGGATCTTTTACAGTAAAAAAATATACAAAAAGAATAGCATTTATGTTGTGACATTAGTTGTCAAGAAGTGGGAAATAGCATTACTAGGTTATAGCTGAAGCCTTTAATTTTTTTAGGTATGATCATCTTTAATATACTCTCTCTCCTGGCCATTTACCCCGAACTCCACTGCTTGGCCTTCAGGTGAAAGAGTCTGTTGATTTTCAGCCTTACACTTTGTAAAAGCTGGTGATCTTTAAAGTCCCTTCCAACCTTAACCATAAAGTTTCCTATCTGCAAGTTTCCACTTCGTTATTGGCAACTGGGCCACTGGAATTTTTTTTGAGCTATGATACGTATTTGCAGTCAGCAGTGTAAAAATAAATAATTTTTTTTCAAATAGCAGCTCAGCACAGGTGGAAGTCTTCGAGGCAGACTTTCTCATTTGCAGCTCATTTCAAACAACTTTTTAAACCTTACCTCTCTAAAGATGAAAGATTTTGGGCTTGATTTGTAAAGAAATGTCTCACTGATACCTGAATCTTGTCCAACATATGGGCTGCAGATACGAGAAATGGTTGTGTTTTCATCAGTAATAGGAATGCTTTCATATTCTAAGTACTTCCAAAAAGCCTGGAAGTTCTTTAGGTGCTGGGTTACTCTGTGATTAAGTCAGGCTACTACTTTGAACCAGGTGAATTTAAATCACTCTGAATCGGGTATCAGGAAGCAACTACTTTCTGACTCGAAGACCTGGATGGAATACAGCTTTAGGTAGCTCCAGATGATGTCTCAAGGAATTGCACTAACAGATGTCTTCTTTTTGGCTCATATTCTCTGTTTATCTAGAGCAAATAAATGTTTGGCTAGAATAACAAATAGTTTTTAGTAATACAAATTGATTTATAATAATAAAACCCAAAATGTCTCAGAAATGCCTTTTCTGGAGCTGCAATTGCAAGCAACTGAACTAAGGGAAAATAGTGGTACTTAAATAAATATTAAGAACTTTCCACTTTAAAGAACATACGAAAGTATTCAGTATATTTTGGTAAAGAACCCGTGGTGCCAGTGTCAAGAAACTGTGTTATCTTTGTTGAGAAAATTACTTAAAAAATAGTTACATATCAAATGGCATATTTTTCTATTTAAAAATAATCAGAAGACATATAACTGATGGGGTTAGCTTTCTAGTTCCATGAAGCAAAGAATCTCTTCTGAGCTATTACTCTGAAATTTGCATTGAGCTCTGTTGATTACTTTTTACAATCTAGGTTTTGTGTGTGTGTGTTCAGCCTTATTTATGGATGCTGTATTTAATGAATAGAGAGGAAAATACTGAATCAAGATAATTCATTCTCCTTTTTGTCTGTCCCTGCAGTGTGGGATCTTAGAGATGAAGCAGTGCCCCAGAAGGTGGTACATCTGTTTTTATGCCCTCCGGTGGTCCCAGGCTTAGTACTTTGTGCTCACTTCTTGAATTCTGATTGTATAAAATGTTATTACTAGTGCTGTCTGTAATCTGTATGCATGTGTAATGATGCTTTTGTTTGCCTACTTACTGTTTTAAAGTATTTTTTGCTTTAAAAAGCACAATAAATCCTCCCAACTAGAGCAGTGCTTTGATAAGTGACACCTGTTAAAGTCAGAGCTAACTCTGGCAGCTTAATTGCCCTTTATTTTTCTCCTCTAATAATTGTGCCCCTAAATATTCGTATGGTGATTCCATATTGTAACCCCATGCTTCTTCCATGTGTTTTTTAGTCACCACCTTGCCAGCATTCACACCTTCTATGAAGAATTTTTTTCCAGCTTCCCAGATTTCCTTTGTAATTCATAAGCTCATTGATACCTTTTGGATATTGGTGTTCAGAGCAGCTTGATGTGTTTCTCTTTCCAGTGCTTTGCATCGTTTGGGATGTGGGCTGTTGTAGGCGTGGGGAATAGAGAGGTCTTGCGCACTGGTACATGCAGGTGGTTTTGAAATGCAATATAGTGAGCAAAAGGCAGAGAAGAATTAATAGCAGGGAGGTGCCTGTGCAGTTAATGTATATCTTTTAATAATAACCTTTGTATGAGTGTTGCTGAAGTTGGATATTTCAGTGCCATCAGCAACAGCACTTTGATCTTCCTCTAGTGCTTCTGCATGTATCAGTCAAAATCACAGGAATGTTTCCCTACAGCCAAGGCTTCAAACTCAGATTTCACTTTCTGTATCATCTCCCTCACTTTATTATTTTTGTTTTAAACTGTTTGTTTGTAATTGTCTATTTCTTTCATTATATTGGTCATGTTTCTAATTTGGTGTGCTTTACTCTGGATTGCAGCATGTTCCAAGTTGATGCATTGGTGGATTGACACTAATGTCTTTTTAAAGTAAACAAAACCATGTTGGTTTTTTTTTGTTTTCTTGCTGAGGCTTTGAAAACATAAATACTGAGGCCTTTAGAGTTTAGTAGTCCTTTTTTATGAATCAGGCTGGGACTTTCACACAGGAGGCAACTGATTCTTAAATTAGTCTGGTTACTTGAGGTTGTAGAATGCAGCTGTGAGAAGTAATGGCAGCTGAAAATATTCAAGTGGGGTCAACACAGTACTGCAGGTCAGGGTGCAGCCTCTGCTGTGACATGTTTTGTAAAGATTCTGCTACTGTGGAATAGGCACACAATTTTTTATAATACATTTTTAAATGCTTCAGACATGAAATTTCTTATAGAGGCTTTACAGAGATAAGCAAATAAATGGAATGAGTTTCGTCTATTTAAAGAAAACTGCAAGTAGCTTGGTCGGTGCAGGAGACTGGGAAATTATATGAGCCTTGAACAGATGCTGAAGTGTTTCTTATCTCCAGATTTACTACTCTTAATATATGTTGCAATAGCTGGCTGTAAGACATGGGGAATCTTGTATTTCTGTGGCAGCACAGAAGCTGCTGCGCTTGCCTATGAGCTTTCTGGCTTCTGCTGCTGGGCTACAATTCTTCTGTTGTTTTTGGTGTTTTTTTTTTTGAGAAGGGGGTGTTGTGTTTGGGGGGTCTTTCTGGTGGGCTTTGTTGTTGGTTCTCACATTCAATAATCAGCATAGCAGGACAGATAACTGACTACTTTGATGTTCGTTTGTTCGTACAAAGGAGAACATAGATCTGTCTTCTGGCAAGGTAGAAGGATGCTCTAGTTTGCTTTGAATGCTGCACAATGGTTCCTGGGAACATACAGGCTGCTTTCCAGTACTTTTTGACAAGTTCAGTTTAAACTAACACTGCATGAAATAATATGGCACAACATTCATAAGGTTTGGAACTGGTGCTGCAAGTATCCAGTTTCAAGGTAACAGGTGTACACATTTCAGCCCTCTGATATTTTAAACTCTGCTCTCACTGAGGTGATGCACTGCCTAAGCAAGTTGCATTATAGGAATTGCCCCACTAGAACCCGTTAGTGTCAAGTGGTCTTAGTGCTGATCTTATTCAGAAAAGCACTGGGTGGGTGTGTAGTGTCGAAATGTCATGAAAACTGGGATGGGCTTGTCCATGTATCTTTCCAAAATCACCAGTTTTGAACTAATCTACAAAGTAGTTAAAACAGCAGATGTTAAGAAAGCTTGATAGTGGAGGAAGATACGCTTTGCGTACTGTTTTGGTGCACACTGACTTATAGCTAAACTTTGATTGAAGAAAAAGCCCCTAGTAGAAATGAGCTGCTTTAGTTCTTGGCTAGTGAGCAATGCCTTTGTAGGATAACTGCTTTTTAGTTCAAGCTCCTCACGTTTAACATGACTTTAAAGTCTTCCCACTGTCATTGCCCATGCTGTCATGTTGCTTCTGTGGTATACAGTTGCCCCTTAAATCTGTTTTTTTAGTTTGTTTTGTTTTTCAAACAGACAGTAAAGCCAGTAGGAGAACACAAGAACTGGAGCACAAATGGTGATCCAGGGCTGCTAATGGGCTTAGGAAAATATTTTATTGTATGCATGTACTTGATGCCTTTTTTGGGGTGGAGGTGTGTAGTTAGAGTTCCTGGCTGCTGTTAAACAATCAGTTGGTTGAATTTGCCAATTGTGCCAGCTGCAATCTGTATCAAATGTTACATATTTTAGTTGTAACTCTTAGTGAGAAGACAAAGTAAAATTAGAACAGCATGATACAGAACATTTCCTGTATCCCCAAGGCTGGGTGTTAGCCTGACGAGAAGATTCCTGTTTTGCATCAGTCACATAACTTTTTCTTATCACGTTAACACCCGATCTGTGTGCATGTTGGCAGCATTAAAGATACCAGCTGCCTTGAACACTGTTGGTCATAAGGAGCTGCTGAGGAGCCTGTTGGCTGTCCTTAACAGGTATGAGGATGGAAACCAGCCCCATGCACCCAGCTGAAGTCAATGCGATTGAAAAGCAACTACCTCTGATTTCTTGTCCTAGTCTCATGAGGCTTAATTATCTTTCCAGCCTTGGTTGCTTTGCATAGTTGTTATGGGGTGATAAGGATTTTTAAAAGCTCTGGGAAATATTTTTTGATGGATTTGATGAGGCAGAGCAAAAGCCATCAGTGCCTGTGGACTAGGAGGAGCCTCCAGGAAGTAGCAGTTGTGGGAAGGAGACTGAAGTGGCACCAAGACTTTCCCCCTCTGCCAAGGGGAAAGGAGGGATGTCAATAATTAACATAGGTTTGTTTGCATTCGAGACGTTTCCAGTTTGGCTGAATGTCTCGTCTAGCTAAATGTTGCTTGCTTACAACAAGTGTGGAGAGATAGACATTGCTTCCAGTATGTGGGGGTGGAGGTTCAGAGGATTACCATCTGTTTTCAATGTTTGTAACTTTGCAAGTGAGGATAACTGCAGTGTGGCTGACAAGTGACTGACCTAGTCAGAAGAATGGATGGATTTTCAAGATCAGATGGCTTAGGGAGTCACTCATTTCATCTGTACTTCAGTGGTCTATATCTGTCGGGGGGCAGCAGAAAGGAACGTTCCTGTCATCTGTGACTATCACAATCTCTGGTGAAACAAATTGGTAATCTCAATCCAGCTGAGCGGTCAGGTGTCTGCATTGCAGTACCACCACATGCTGGACACATGTGCCTTCCTTGTTTTCTGTGGATTGAGGCATCGTCAGCATTGAGTTTGACTTTACTTCTCCTTTTTCAGCCTTGCTTCTCTTTTTGAATTATACTGCAATTCAGAGTGGTTGATAAACCGTGAGGTAGTTTTGTAACATGGTTACATGGCTGCTGTAGACTTGCTGGAAACAAACTTCCGCTTATCCAAGAGCAGTTAATAATCTGACCCCATTAATATTCTTGATATAAGGGCCTTGTTTGGATTTATGGAGCATGGGAAGCTGACTTCATCTGTTGGAACAGACCTCTGTCTTTGGAAATGTTCAGAAGTGAGAACAGATAGGGAGCCACATGGATAGACTTTGATGGAGTGGGACCATAGCCTAAGAAAGAGTTTTCCTGCCGTGCAAAGTAACTTCAGAAGTTCGCTTTCTCCTGTGAGTACAACCAGGACATTACTAAGCTCAGCACTGGTGTCCAGCTCTGTGGTGATACCTGAACCACAGCTAAAGTGGCAGAATAGAAATACCTTTGACTTGTTCCTGACTCACAGGCAATAAGGTTTTTGGTCCCCATCGCCAACTTTTTCATCTGTAGTGTATGTCATGTTTTTCTGCTTTGGCTTGGGTCACAGTCTTAATATTTTTTAAGTTGACTGTAGCGCCAGGAGAGTTGAAGAAAATGTGCCAACTGGAATTCAGAGTCTCTTGAAACATGGTCAAGTTGACATTTTATACTATGTAACTTGGATTGTTTTAGTGATTTCATGTTGGTTTCACCTGTGCTGCCATCAGTCCATGTAAAAGTGATGATCTTGGCAGTGGCATGTTGTTGGTAATTGTTTATTTTAATATCATGCCAGCCTATCTGGGTAGCTACAAATGCAACCTATGAACAGCCCTTTTAGGCACAGTCCTATTAGTTTAGAAAAGTATTGTATGCGTGTGTGTGTATATATAAATGTTTGCCTGCTTTTTAATAACCATTGCAAATCTTGTTTAAGTAACAACTTTCTCATGCAAAGAGAGCATTATGCATGTAAGTGCAAAATCAGTGAATATCTACTAGCTGTAAAGCAAGTCTAATTTATGCATTTTAAATTAATCTTTCTGAAATGTTATCAATACTTTTAACTTCAGAAATTCCAGAAATAAATGTTTCTTTTGTGGCAAAATATGTTTGAAAAGCTAATTGTGGTCTTGATGTTGTGACTACTGGTGTCCTTCTTCGCAAAACACGTGGTGGCTATTTTGTTGCCAGTTCCTTTTGGGTTTATTTTTTGGTTGGGTTTTGTTTGGTTTTGTTTATTTCCCTTCTAGTTATGTACCTGACAGTTTTGGGGTCTTTTTTCCCTAGGAGCAGTTGGTCATCATGGTGACAACCTTGCAGAGAAGATACTTTCTGTGCTTCCCAAGCTTCCTGGCCACAAGACTGATGTGATGGTTAACATGATAGAACTTACAGCATTGCAGACTACAGATAAAACTTGCAATATTATAGCACCTGGCTGCTTAGCACAACCAAAGTAAGCATTCTTTTTTTCTTTATTTTTTTAAGATGTTGAATATGCTTGTTATGTTTTGTGGAAAAAAAAAAAAAAGGAACAGAGAACAAGTATTAAAAATAAAATTAAACTTACAGCAAAACCCCATTTGATCCTTATTCTGCTGGAATATAATCAGTTTGTATGTGTGCATAAAGTGAGCAGGCTGGATAAGGCTGCCAAAAGTGGGAGATTCTCAGGACCTTTTTGGTTTTGGGTTGTTTAAATTACTGTAGATTAGTGTAATAGAAACCAGATTAAACACCAAAAATTCTTCCTTGTGATATTTCTTTTTCTGCCTGTCAGGTCATATAAATAGGTAGGTCTTCACTGTGGCTTTATTTTCGCAGAAGCTTCTTTATAATTAAAAAGTGAGCTGCATTCTGAATTCTTGCTAGAGTACCTATTAGCTTTAGGTTTTATCCCTGTTTTCAAACACAATACCTGTGGAGAGAGATAATTAGGCACAAATGTAGGTATACACACAGCTTCATGAGGGCCTGGTTTTTGATTAAACAAGGACAACGTAAACTTTGAACAATTTTACTTAGATATGTATAATTTACAGCTAAGACAGTGCTTGTAAAGTGCATCAGGTTTGCTGTTTCACTTTCTGAACTTAGTTGTCCAAACCGAAACTTTCCTACAGCTTCTGTTCCTATGCATAAACCAGGAAATGCACCAGGTGCTGGTTTTACTCCATCAAAAAAAAAAAAATTAAAAAAAAATTGCTCAACATTACTTTAGAAATTCATGCCGTGCAAAGGAGTTGAAAAGTTTTTCTTTTGCTGTAATGTTCCCTGGAAATACTTTAAAAATGTTTTTTCAAGATAGGCTATCTAATATAGTCTGTTCTTCTGTTTTGACTCCTTTTGTATTTCACACCTGTGCTCTGCTGCCTCTTCTCCCCTCCACAAAGATTTCATAGAAGACTTTCTGTGGTTCCAACATATGGTTTTTATTTTCTGAGAGCCTCCAGATCCTTTATCATCTTCCATCTCCCACATGTGCTGTTACTGGGTCCACTTTCTAGGTTTCATGTTGCATAACTGTCTTATTCCTTAAGAATTGGAGAGGAAACATTTCCTCGTATAGGTGGACTCAATTGTAAGTTGCTGCTAGGGTGAGTTAAATAAAATTTGTTCTGCTTTTCTTCTCATTGGCTGCTTTCCAGCTGATCTCCGAAGTAGAAGTGAGATGTTCTTAAGATTTGTCTAAACAGCAAAATGAAGAGGTAGACTTGCTGTGGTAGCTGTTGTTTATGTAAACTTTGAGTAGCTACCAGAAATATTCTTTCTGGTAATGTGGACTAGGAAAAAATTAGATGTTTATTGCCCCAAGACTGTTGACCTGTGCTATTGCTCCATTACTCCTGACATTAATGATATTGAGGAGACTAAAGCTAGTGCTAGTATGCCTTCCCATGCTAAAATTATTACTTCAGTTTTCTGTATAGTCACAGGAATAACCTGCAGAGTTTTACTATGTTGTAAGGTGGCTAGTAGTATATATACTGAGGTCTGTTTGCCTATTTACTACCTAGTGGGAAGGTGCCTCTGTTAATAGTGCAGTCAGACTTAAGATATTTTACAGAGTCTCCTAAGGACACAGGTGGTTGAAGAACAGCAGGATTTGGCCACAGGGTGCTCAGCTGCTACTCTGCAAGTGCAGTAAAGCTGGATGACAGCAACTGATTCCTGATACCAGAGCAGTGGTGTCATTACCACACCAGTCTGTAACAGCTTCCCCAAAATACCCTTCTGCAGAGTCATCTTCTAGAATCTGTCACACTGCAAAATTTTAAGAACAGATTAGGGAAATAGTGGTTTACATAGGATTGATCTTGGGGCAAAGCAAAGGGACTAGATGATGTTGCGTGCCTGAGAAGTCTGGAAACTCCAAAGGATGCGGCTCTGTGATGTTCAAACCTGTGTCCTTCACTTTTTCTCCAACTATGTAGTGATTTGGAATAGTTTCTGATTTAGAATAGGCATTTCCAAACAAGCTTAAGACTGTTGCTCAATACTACTAGAAACCGAAACAGTGTCTGAACGGGTGGCTGAAGGTGGTGGCTTCCATTCTGTTTAACAGGATTGTATTCTTAGTGCTGGATAATAAAAGTCAGCATTAATCATCTTTGCTAATGTAAAATGGTTGGAGTTCATCTGAAGCTCTGAAATAGATTTAAAGTTCCCACCAGTAAGTTGCTGTGTCAATTCTGCAAAAGATTCCATACGATGCTCTAGGTTCTTCTTCGGCATGGTTATTGCCATTGGTAGCCAGCTTGGAAGTGTTTCTTGTAATTGAAAACTTGAGTCTTGATTTATATTTGTAGATGACACATGGCAAGGAGTGTTCCTCTGCTTGTGAATTGTCCATTTACTCTGGAAATGCCAGCGCCTTTTCCAGAGACAGGACCAGTAACTTCATTTACACCCAAGTGGAATGTGTGGGGGCACTTTTACACAAAATTTTGTGATCAGACTGTGGCATTTTACAGATTCACATATTCAAAATATTTTTCAAATGTTTTCATTATTTTCTCTCAAATAGTATTCGAGAATGCTTTGGTGGAGGGGGAGAGAGAGAGGTCTGCTCCCTCCACACAGCTTGGCTATATTTAACTTTTCTTATGGAATGCCTCTCCAGCAAAAACATCTGGGCTCAGTTACAGAGTTAGCAAACAGAATTAATGAATAATTTATGGCTGGTGTGGTGAAATAAAGCAGGATTCTTTTCTCAAATCCAAGGAAATAATGGGCTTCTTTAAAGATTTAGATGAAAATGTAAATGCCATATGCTGCTTAAGTTACTGTACTTTGAAGGTGCTCTGTCTGTGAGACAGGGATATTTTTTTTTTAAAATCTATTCTAGAGTTCTTAATTTTATTAGTATTAGTAGCCTCAAAATTTTTTTGGAGTAGGGATTTGCCCTGTTGCCATATTACTGCTCCAAGGTGAATGTTGCTTGAGTTACACACTTTGACTGCTGTGTCAAAATATTTTATTAATTTTTATGTACAAATGACATATAAAATAATTAAATAGTTCATAGACATAAAGCTAACAACAGCCATTCTGGATCAGAGCTGTTAGTTTCTAATTTAAAAATATGATAATGACCCTGTCCTTAAAAAAAATTATGCATGATAGAAGGGAAAGCTTAATGGCAGAGTTAAGTTAAAAAAATTATATTGATTGCAGCTCTCTCACTGGTCTTTGTCTGTTGATAACCCACACAGTGTTTTTGGAGGGATTTCTACCAATTTTAGCTTCTGATTTTAAGCATACATACAGTGGCTTTTAGGAGTTGTCTGCTTGGATTAACATCAAGTTTTCTGTCTTTTTGAGCCATCCGTTGTGTCCATTTGATAACATTTTAGCCACTTTGTTTCTCAAAGCACCTATCTTGCGTTTTTAAGATTGGTATATTATCACGTGGAAGCATACTGCTGGCAGTAATGGGTTTATCTTCATGGAGGTTTATCTTGTGCTTTTTTTCCACCTCTTGCAAACCGGGAGTGGAGTTGCATGGAGGCCCTGTGGCTTCCTGAAGTCAGGGTTCAGATGCTTGTGTCCTGGCCACAGGTCTGTAGTGTGTGAGAACAAGAAGTAAATAGTTACATGATACTGAACTGTGGGCAACTGATGAAATATGTATGTTTGCTCTGATTAGTGATTTTGTTTACAAGTACTAAAACTGTTAAACTTTGGATGGAGAAAGTTCCACCCCAGCTGCACTTTTATGCATGATGTGATGATGCAGTGATGTCCTGGTACTGGTGGGACTTTGACAACCCTCAGCGTAGAGGAAGGCCATGAAATGAGGGGACTTGTGCATCATCACTTCATTTCTTTCTACTTCTGTTTCCTCTCCTAGTCCTTGTCGAGGGAACTTGTTTCTTAAACCAGTAAACCAGGGAATTTCTCTGAATACAAGTTTGCAGACCACGTGGCAGAAACTCCATGGTGTCCTGGTCTTTGGGACAGACAAACAGTGTTGTAAATGGTTGAGTGGGGAATAAAGGTGTCAGGACAAGCAAAGGCAGGATCTCCATTTGTTCTTGCTTTGATACTGTGTTCTTCCCACTCCTACTAGCAGTGTTCCATTGCACTTGGGAGAGGGGACTGTTCTGAGCTGTGTCCCCCTGGCACTCTTTCCTGTGAGGTGATGGAATCTGATCATCTCTGTAAAACACACATTGCAGTATTCTTTGAACAATCATGTATTATGTGAATTTAAAATCAAAGATTACTTATGCTTATAGGACAAAGAAAAGAGCATCAAGAACTAAAACTGGAAAGGAGATTAAATTCTCCTTTTAAGCTGGGTAATAAACTTTTTCTTGAATTGTTAATTCTAGTCTCTTGATTTATTTTTTTTTCCATTTTTTTAAACTGGGGAACCAGCATCTGAAGGATATCAGAGTGATGTTTTTCTTAACACTGAGTTAATTACAAACTAAGCTTTTGGGGGGATGGTTCTTGGATCTTTGTGGTATTTTCAATTTTATTTTTTAAGTATTTCCTTTATCCTAGCTGGAAATACTAATGTAAAAAAAAAACCCAAAACACCAAAAACACACCTTTTTTTTTGCATGCATAAGTTCATAAAAGCTTGTAATAAGTTAATTTGGGACAGTGTTATTCTTTAATGAGCTGGGATTTTATGGCATAAATTAGAGTAATTTTCCTTTCTGGAATTTTAATATTAAGGAGGAAACGTTAATACTGCGGTAAGAAAATCCAGATGACCTGACTATATTGCTCCATATCCACTGAGAGTCTTGTGGAGGAGGAAGGGTAAACCAAAACAGTGGATGGGAAGGTTCTTTCAGACAGGGAAGACAGAGAAAGCTGTACACTGTAAACTGATCTGAGATCTGCTCTGGCATGTTGGTGGTGGTTCAGCAGTAGTGGGGTCTGCCCATGCGGGGCTCCCTGCCTATCCCTGCTTCTGGGGTGCTCCAGTTTTTCCGCTGCTGGATGCTTCCCCCTCCTGGGAGCTGCACGCTTCTGCTCTCCCTGGACCAGCCTACTGCCTCTGCTGCAGTGCCCTGCTGAGCTCTGCTCTTGAGGATTGCTTTAAACTGAAACTTAAGTGCCCTTAAGACAACAAAAAAAAAAAATGCCACCACCCATGTACAGTCTTTTTTTATCTGCCTTTCTAAAAAAGGTGAGCCCCAATTTTACAGAGAAAAGTAGGATGTCTTAACTGCAGGATTTATGAAAAGCAGACATCACATCACATTAAAAAAAACCCTGAAATTTTCCTTCATCAGTGACAGAAGAAATTACAGTGCAGCCCTGTGCTTCTAGGACTCATGCTGTGCCACTGGGATCCATTTTCAGGGGTATGAATTGGGCTTTACAGGGTTTTTCTGTTGATACCTTTTGCCTTTTCAGGAATCCAGCCAGGAGGTGCATCTCTAAGCGGTGGATTGGGCAGTAGGAGTGTCCCAAACACAGCATCTCCCACTGCCACCGTGTTCCTGGACTGGCAGTCTTCACGATCAACAGTTTATTTTACACATACAGGCTCAGAGCACAATCCTGAACCGAGGCCTATTCAGAATTTCCTTATTGTTTGAAATTTCTCAAGGCGTCTTCTTGTTGGGAATAAGAGTTGCAGCTGCTTCAGCTGCTGGGGTTTTCAGTCAAGACAAGCTCTTCAGCAGACGCTTCCTGCGCAGTTTCAAACCAGCCTGAATCAAATGGACGTAATTGACTGTAGCCACAGGATAAGATGAACAAGCTGATGAGATTTATTATATCTTACAATAAATGTGTACATTTCCCTGGATCCTTTCAACATGGGACCTCCTTGAAATGGAAAAAAGGAAGGGGTGAGAGGGGTTCGCTGAGGGTGGAAAATTCTGGGAAGAGGTCAAGACCTCTGGCTTGCCTGCACTGTGTAACATACAGCATTGCTAGAAGACTTTGCTGCTGCCCTGCAAAACCGCAGGGTGCTGCAGTAGTGGGTTTGTTGAAGTAGCCAGCAGAGGAATTGTATGAGGGTTCTTCATCCAACCAGGTTCCTGCCTAATAGGTGCCACATTTTTTTTTCAATTGCCTGTTATGACGAGCCTCAGAAGCCTTAGAAGTTGTCTTCTAGATAAGAGGAAGTCTGAAGCTTATTTTCCTTGAGATAAAGAATTAAATGGGCTGACAAGCTCTTGGCATCAGCTGGATGGTTCTTCTTTATCTGTGCCTCTCAGCTCAGGAAAAGGACTTCTGAGGTTGTGGGAAGCTGGACTGCTCAAGACTTCATTCCTTGTGCTCTGAGGAACTCTAACTGCACTGTTTGTCTGGGCTACTCAGCCTTACTTATGAATGTTTTCAGTCTGAACTAAGTTTTTTTCCTGGACCCTCTGACACTCACATAGCTGTTCTCAGACTGCAAGGATCAAGAGATTTGAGATGCTGTTGCCTGTAGAATCCACTAGTTGAAAACGGCAAAATCCAGAACCCGTAACGTTAAATTTTTTAAGACATGTTTTTAGTTCTTCTGGAGAAGGACTCCCTGTATTTATATCTTTCTTAATATCATCTGTATTTGAGTACTTTTATTAAGTCTCAAGATTCTGACTTTTTCCTTTGCCCATGGAAAGACACAATGAATTTTGATGTTACCCAGATATTGTCCAACCATCAACAGGTCTCTGAGTACTTGTCTCTTCAACTGGTACCTTAATGTCTGTAAGGAAATTCAGTGAGTTCAATCCCTCAGGTAGTTTATTGTCTGTTTCCTTGTTAGCATTGCTCTCTGTTCTGCAGGTACATTCCTTGCAAAATGTAAAGATGTAAATTATCAGAAAGATTAACTATTGATGTCAGCAGTCAGGACAGTAAGGGAAGATCTTTATGTTGCTTAGGGGCAGTGTTTGGTTTTTTTTGCTGTCTACAATATTTCTTTTACAAGTGACATACCTTTCTTGTTACCTTAATTATTTTGTTTGTGAATTTTACAACTTTCCTTTTTCTCCTTTGTAAGTTTGCAAATTGCTTTTCTCTTGGTGCATTTTCCTGTAGATGTATTCAGAGTTCAATAGCAGCGTGAAGACTGTGTCTGTTAAAGTAGACTTTATGAATCTCCAAAGTGAGCTCCAGTCTTTCTTGTGTTATAGTACAATCTCCCAGCAAGTGTTGCTTTGGCTGATGCTGTGAGATTTTTCTAAGACTAGCTCTCACTCTGCTTGGCCAACTGCCTTCAAGTTTGCCTCCTGAATGATCTCAACAATGAAGTTTTAAAATGCAGTTATATGCAGTGGCCTTATTACATACTGCAGAATTACTCATTTGCTGATCAACCATAGTGCTGGACCAGAGAGTGACTGAGTGACCTGGTGGGGTGGTTTTAGTTTATCGTTCTCATACTGCTGTATGTTACAGTGGAGAAAAAATGTGCCATGATAGACTGATGAGAAGAACAAATGACAGCTGCTCGTTCAGATCACCAATCGATGTTTGGAAAGGAAACAGTATTCTCTGTTGACAACAGGTTTGGTGCAGGTTTTGACTATGTGATGGGGTTCTATCATGATTCCAAAATTAATATGAAACAGGAATCAAGCTTACATGGGCTAAAATTTACGTGAAGTGAGCTATTTACCTGGCAGAGCTTACAGATGCTTCTGCTCTGGAAAGCTGACAGAATCTGTGTTTTTATACAGACAAATACTTACACTACTATTGATTTTAATTTTTTATAATTTATTTAAAAATACATCCTCCTCTGCAGTTATTTAGCATGGCTAAATAATATTTAGCATGGCTTCTGTTATTTGGATGGCAAATCTTTGGATTCTAAGTCGTAATGTCTAGCTCCAGTACGCACCTGTCTTTGTGCATCTTGTTTTCCTGAAGTGTAGCAAAGAGATGCTGAAATGGGTTTTGCTGTTTTATAGCTGCTCACGGTTTCAAAAGTGGTTGTGAAAACTGACCAAACCAAGGCAGTTTTTATGCCCTGATGTACTGTGGTCCAGAAGCAGTCTACATGCAGGGTCTGGACAACTGTGCTATGCCAGGGACCACTTAATTTCCATATATTGTGAATGTATTTTCTAGGAAGATCTTCAGCTGGGAAAGACTCCCATTCGCTGTGGGAGAGAAGTTTTATGACCTTACCTAAATCTCTTCACAGCTATACTACCTATTTAAATAAACAATCAGAAAAAGAAATCCATATTGAGGCATTTTCGATTACTGGAAACAGCCTCAGAGCACACACTGGATGTATGTGCTGCGTGTGGATGCTTGAGCTCCAGTTACCCCTTAGAAAAAGGAAATTAACTGTGACAGAGAAAGCTGCAGGTCTTATTAATGACAGGGAATATGTCATGACTTCAAACACTCTTTGCACAGGTCGGAAAATACCATCAGTGATGCAGTTGGGTTTGATGGTAAGGAGGGAATGTGGAGGAGGAGAAGAATTGGACAGCACCCAACACACTTCTTATACAAGCCCTTTTTAGGAGGAGGACACAGCGTTAATATTCAATGACTACAAAAAGCCATTGAAAATCCAGAGATTTTGGATTAGGACAAAATTCTGTTCTCCTTACTCATTCTGTGGTAGGCAGAAGTGTATCAGGGAGGGGTTGTGAGAAGATATCCAGAACACAGGGTAAATATATGCAATGTAGGCTGAAGCCCTTATCTTGTTCTCTAAGACAGATCAACCAGAGTATGGAAATGGTTATAAAAATGAAAGCCTGAGGCTGGAGCTTTACTCTTTCTGAGTAGCTGTCAGTTTAGTTTTGAAGGCTAGAATTCGCCATATTAGGTTTGCATGAGATCTGATGAAGCTGGGGCTCTAAGGTTTGCATTGAAAATATGACAAATATGCTACTTTGAAGTAAGAGAGGGGAATAAGGGAGATGTGCAGGGCAAAGCCCTCAAGTTGATCTAAGTTTGCTTTCACAAACATGCTAGCAGAGAATCTGGCCCTGCATGTTCCAACAATGTATCTTTAAGATGTAAGGTCTGCTTCAGATTATTTTTTTACTATTCATTTTGGGTCTCCAAGTCTCTACTTGAATACTTGTTCTCAACTCATAAAAAGAGTGTCTTTAGCTGTTTTAACTGCTCTGTACCATAAGGCTTCATAAACAATGACGTTTGTGGTAACTGAGTCACTTACAGAAAGAACTCTTTCCTTCTGTGATGAAGACATATTCCTGTCCATTAAGCCCTCAAAATGGCCTAGTCAAGACGTTGCTTTGGTTACTCAAGGCTTCAGGCCAGCAAATGAGGGAGGGAGGTCAAAGGAGACTACCAAAAAGTGGCCTTGTAAATAAAAAACATTGAGGAGAGGGAATTCCTGGCATTCCATGGTATCTGGGTTTATTTTCTTACATTTCTCTAATAAGAAAAACATATTTCAGATATGTTCTTGGTAAATGTTTTCACTTGTCTCCTCTATCTCTGCTGCCAAAAGTGACCCAAAATATATTGGTTTTACATGCCTCGAGGACATCAATTGGATAACCAAGCAGTGCATCTGTAAAAGTCGACTTGGCACTCCATTGCAATCCCTGAACGTAGATTCAATTGTCAGCACCTCATTACTAACAGCTCTTTCACTGGAATAATTTTTATTAAAATAACCTTATGCAACAGTTTTAAAACACAGAACAGAATGCTCTAAAGTAACCTATTATATTACATGTAGTATTCCCAAGTAATGCATATGTTGTAAGGATCAGACTTTATTTTTAGCATAATTTAGTTGCTATGTCCAAAACCTAAATTAAAATCCCTGACAAGTAACTCTTTAATATACACATTTTAAAGAGCTGCTTGGCAAGAGCTTAGATATACCTTGTAGTGTACAAAATCCTACTCAGAAGCTTTCAATTAACTTGATTCATACAGTAACTCAGTCTGGCATTCTGTGTAAGCTGTCCTGCAGCTTGTAGGAATGAAACATTTTAGAGAACCATTTCGTTGGACTAAAAGGAGTTGAAACTCGGGACTAAATTATGGTTATGAATATTAGAAAGCTTTAGGAAATTCTTTGCGTACACTTTTTTTCCTTCCCCCATACAGAGTTTGGTCACTGTTGGCAGAGCAATAGTGGATTATTAAAGTCTGCTTTATTACAATGACCAAGAGGGCTGTGGCATGTCTGGGAAGCCTTTTAGGATCAAGCCTTCCCATGTGAAGTAGCTAACTGGAGAACAGGGTGGGTCAGGATGCAATAAGTAATTCTAGTTCCAAAAGAAAGAATTTAACTTTTCAGTGATTTTCAGTGATTTTTCTTTTGTTTGTCTTGAAGGAAGCAAAGTGGCTTCAGCGTTCTTCTGGATGGCCACTCATTCTCCGTTTCGGGCAGTCACCACAGAATGGTTTGTGTTGGAAGAGACTTTAAAGATCACATAGTTCCAACCCCCCCCTGCATGAGCAGTGACACCTCCCACTAGACCAGGTTGCTCTAAGCCCTATCCAACCTGGCCTTGAACATGTCCAGAGAGGTGTTATTCACAACCTTCCTGGGTAACCTGTTCCAGTGTCTCACCACCCTTATAGAAGAATTTCTTCCTAATGTCTAACCTAAATCTCCCCTCTTCGAATTTAAAGCCATTACCCCTCATCCTCTTACTACAAGCCCTTGTAAAAAGTCCCTCCCCAGCTTTCCTGTAGGCCACCTTCAGGTACTGGAAGGCCTCTATAAGGTCTCCCTGGAGCCTTCTCTTCTCCAGGCTGAACAACCCCAGCTCACTCAGGCTGTCTTCATAAGAGAGGTGCTCCAGCCCTCTGATCATCTTCATGGCCCTCCTTTGGACTCGCTCCAAGAGCTCTAAGTCCCTCCTGTTTGGGGGTCCCGGAAGTGGACACAGTACTCAAGGTGGGGGTCTCACGAGAGCAGAGTAGGAGGGGAAAAAGGACTCCCTTGACCTATTGGCTATGCTTCTTTTGGTGTGGCCCGGGACATGGTTGGCTTTCTGTGCTTCAAGCGCACATTGCCAGCTGATGTTGAGCTTCTCATCCACCAGCACCCGAAGTCCTTCTCCTCAGGGTTGTTCTCAATCCATTCTCTACCCAACCTGTAATTATGCTTGGATTGCCCTGACCCAGCTGCTGGACCTCTTACTCGGGCTTGTTGAACTTCATGACCTTGGCATGGGCCCACCTCTCAAGCCTGTCAAGGTCCCTCTGGATGGCATCTCTTCTCTCCAGTGTGTCAACCACAGCACACAGCTTAGTGTCATAAGCAAACCTGGTGAGGGTGCGCTCAGTTCCACTATCCATGTCACTGGCCAATATGTTAAACAGCACCAGTCCCAGTATTGACTGTTGAGGAACAGAGCTCATTACTGGTCTCCATTTGGACATCAATCCATTGACCATAACGACCATCCAGCCTATTCCTTATCCACTGAGGGGTCCATCCAATTGCTGTGGTGTTCTTGGATGCTTATTTGGATCAGCCTGCCTTTAATTGGCCTAAAGATCAGGTGCTGCTTCTACTTTTGAATAGTAGTGAACAGCTGGAATAAGCCATTTAGTTTGGGGTTTTTGGGGTTTTGTTTTGTTTTTTTTTTTTTGCTTTACTTGACAATGACTTGACATGCTATTACAGTCTATGCATCTTGCTTGTTTGGGAAATCTTCAAAGACTTCCAAAGAACCTATTGCTGGGGGAGGGCAGGAGAAGAAGAAAAAGGAGCACTGGTAGATCTGGTCACACGCTGAGTCAATGCAGGGTAGCTTAATCCTGAATATGTAGCAAGGAGTGAGAACACCATCATGTATTTAGAACTGAAACTTGTTTTTACAAGTCCAAGTGCAGTGCGTAGCTCTCCCAGAGCACCCTGCTGCCACCATAATTGTTTAAGAGCTCCTGTATTGCTACTGTTTGAATAACAGGAAAGTTTTAGGGCAGCTAAATGTTCTGTGACCTGTAATAAAGGCTCTGCTGCAGAGATGGCTGATGTGAAGCTATTGTAGAAGGGAGGAAAGCCTACCAGCTGGTTAATGAATGAAAATGGTAACAGTATGCATTATGGATTGTTCGAACACATAATTATAAAAAAAGCAGCAGATAGGGGTTAGAGGAAAGATAGAGTTAAAATGTTTTGAGGGTTGCAGACCACATCTTAAAGCTTGGAGTCTGCCCAGTTGAGAGTTAATCTGCTTTTTTCTTTGCACAGAATGCGTTCAAAATCATGTCTGTGTACAAGATGGAGCTTAGCTTGATTTAATATTTCAAGGATTAGTAAGACTTAAGTCAGTCTCTGTCAAAACCAGTCCTGTCTTCCTGAGATGCATCTTGCTTGCTCTGTTCTCTCTTGCAGGAATCTGCCAGGTCCCTCTGCTTAGGATATCAACAGAAAGCATTAAAATGACCAAACCTTGTGTTTGGTAACTGCACTTGTAGAAGATCAAAAGGAAGAATCCTTAGAAAAGATTAATAGAATCCCTGTTTTATTGTTTCACTTGACTTTCAGTAGAGTTTCTGAGATTATCCAAGTTTCGAAAGGGGCACACTGAAATGCATGTATTTTAAGACAACCAGAGGCATTTGGTTCCAGGATAATGATCTTGTAAGATTATAGACTTCAGAGGTTCTTGAAGTTGATAAGTAACTGTCATAGAAGGACTTCAGGCAAAGATGATGATCTGTTTCTTGTTGGTGCAATTGCCAGGCAGGCTTCTGTTTCAGGGCTGTTTGCATGACTAATGCTTCCCTTTTACTCTGGTGAGCAACAACAGCTCTGCATGGCCTGCTTTTCCTACACCCCATACCTTCCCAAAAGTGCAGTTGTTCCCTTGAGACTTGCAGTAACATTTTTCAGCATTACCATTATGACAAAAAACGTATTGCATTTTGCACAGTAGTCATATATTGGTGTGAAACCTCACTGGCAGTCTGTTTTGTAGAATGTGAATAGAGCTGGCTTCAGAAATGTATTTAGGGACAGCCTGGTCCTTTGCCAGCCATTTCACGCTCGTGCACTCTCTTCCTGGCAAAACATTTGATAGCTGCTGAAGAAATGATCTTGTAGCAGTATCAGCTGCCATATGAAATTGCAAAGCTCAGTCTGCTTGCTTACATGACTCCTAGTTATTTGTGCATTACAGTGTTATATTTAAATTAAAATTTTCCAAAGTCAATGGGGGCTTTCATGTAAGGGTCAGTAAACTAATTCAGTTTTCTAGTAATTTTTGAATTTGCAGACAACAAGGTATTATGGAACTAAGCACTAATTCTCTTCACATTGTGGTTTGAAGAAGATGAAGGATCCTGATCTAGATAGTTTCTCCCTGCAATGTCAACCTCGTCTGGTTGCTCAGTTAGTTTTACAGATTTTTATGTACTGCACTTGAATCCCACAGCACATATAGGCAACTGCAATCTATATATATATTTTTTTTTCCCTCTGATGTCATAAATAGAAGTGATGTGGTTTATCTGCTTGTATAGCTTTGTTAGTGTTGGCATGAATCATCTGCAGAAGGATGACTATTTGTGAGAGGTAAGTTAGTCCAGGAGTTGCAGAGATTTGCACAATGTTTGGTCCCCTCTTGATCTTGAGACCTCTTGTATGCATAAAGCTTTTGTGTGTCCTTAGTGCTGCTGATCACAAGCTTATACATGTAATGTAACACATCACTGCTGTAGGTTAACAACAACAATCAATGTGGACTTAGGTTAGGGGCCTTATGTTGCTTGTGGCAGTGGTTAGATATCTGTACAATAGTACAATCTTTGGGTATAATTTTATTCCCTCTATGGAAAGTTTGATGAATATTTTTCTGCTAATTTTTTTCTGATCACATAGCATTTTCTGTGAAGCCACAGTTGGTAAATTTTAAAATTACTCCATAAAATGAATTACTAGCCATTCTGTAAATCCTCCAAATTACGAAATCTGGCTCAACAGCTATATGGAGTTTATCTTCTTATCTCTTCTGTTACTAAGAAAGAAGAAAAGAAAGTATAGTTTAAGGAAACTGCCTTACTGTTTCACAGTATACAATCCAGTTGAATGCTCCATATGATATTGCTTCCTTATGTTTCACCTTTGGTTGACCTTGAAGTTTACAGGTTCAAGTGGATATTGATGATCTTGGGAGTAGCTAAAACAAACAGAACACAAAGGTGATGAGAACCCATAGCTTCCTAAACTATTTGTTGGACTGTGTATTTTGTTTTTAACACAGGAAAATGCTGTATTGGCTGTTCATATTGAGATGAAACAGTAGAAATGCCATCTGTCTAAAGGATTAATGAATGTGACCATATCAGTTCAAATGTATATGCCTATAGTAAATGCTATTTCAAAATCTCTGAATGTTTTCTAAGAAATTTTTCACAAAGCAACTCTTCTAATACTAAGCTCATACAGAAATTCGGTATTACTAGTCTATGTGAGTGGAATAGAATAAAAGGATTTATAAATTAATTTTCTTTTCAGGTACAGTGCGTGCATGTGCGTTTGTGCTGCCTTTTGTTATGGCAAAATCCATACGGCAAAAGTAATCTTTTACTTTTCTACTCTCTTGAATGATTTCTCTATTTTAGTTTAATGCACGCTGGTGTCGTATTACTCTTTGATACTGGAGGCGGCAGTGAGTGGAGTTGCGTTACTTTCCAATAACATCATTCTGTGCGCAGCTGTGTTGCCTCATGGACGTGGTCGTTAGCAAGTGAAGTTGTTTTGTGTCATGGACGCTGAAGTGTGTATGTTAAACTTTTTGGCTTTCTAAAGCCAAAAAACTTCTTGTATGTGTATCACAGTATATGTATGTATATAAATAAATATGTCTATATTTAGTTCAACTTGAAACAGGACTGTGGTTAAGATGCTTGTCCTTACAAGTTTACATGATGCTTGGATTCAGGAAATGTTTGATAAAACTTAAGACAGTGGGTTTGGCAAGTGACAAACCTGCTTCAGATGGTGGTTGACCACAGTCATCAGACTTGTATGCATATTCTATTTTATAAGTATGGCCATCTGTAAAGTAGATACGTGAATGAGCCAGAAAAGTAAAGTTTCTCTTTAATTTTAAAAAATAATAATAAAAAAGGCCAAAGCGTAGAATGCTGTGTTCCCATTCACTTTTGTTGGGAGGACTTTTCCCCTCTGATTAACCAATTCCTGATGTAAACGGAATCCTTGCCAACTTTTAATAATTAATTCTTAAATTTTATTGTAATTTGGTTTACCTGTGGGACCAAAAGTATGTCAAATTTTAAGAGTCTGATTTACTGTCCATTATCTATGAAAGGGATGGAAAGAATTCAGCTCCAAGCAAAAAGCTATAGGTAAACAGAGCAGCTGTGGGGCAATTTGAGATTGTGGTGTTGGTTGTGTTTATAAGAACCTCTTGAATTGTTTGTTTTTAAGTTCTCCCATGCTCCATTGATAACAGGGAGCACGTTTCTTCCTGGTTTGGAGTATAGCGGTCATGGTTGTACTGGAACACAGCAGTTTATATGAAAGATAGTGGTTTTGCTACTTAAAATTATTATATTCTTTTAAAAGCTTTTTTGAGATAATTCGCAATTCCTATCTGTCTGAAATGAGCTTGTGATTTTGTGTATGCTCAGCATTTTTTAGACTTTTGCTACTGTGTTCGTGAAAATCTTGTCCCATACTTCATATGCTTAATTATAGGGTGAGCCAAAAGTTATTCTCTCATGACACTCAGTAACAAATACAAAGAATACTTTCCTGTTCCTCATGGTCTTGGTCATTGGTCATGTCTGGTGAATCTGATTTTCTCTTCTCCCCATGGTAATTAGCAGCCTGTTTTGTCATCCTGCTTCTGCAAATGACTGCAAAAATTGTTACCTTGCCTGAGTGCACAGCATTGCCCTAAAGTGTCGGTATCTGTAGGTATGCCTGTATGTAGATAAATGTAAAAGCTTTAATAAAATGACCTGCCTATAATAACTGTTCCTGCTCTTACTGCTGTGCTTTAACCAACTTTCCCTTGGTGCAGTAGACAGGGTACCCTTCGTTTGTGAGCTGGAGTTTTCGAAGAGCAACTCGTGTGCTCTGCCAGTTTGTTTTGTGGCCACGTTGAGTCAGCTACATGCTAAATCATTCACAGGAAAATTTGGGCTGTATCCTGGGGTCCTTCCAGGGTCAGGGAGTAGACAAAGCAAATTCTCTGCTTACCAGTTTGATTTCCAAAGGGGGTCAGTATTACTGACACTAGGGGATCCTTGCTAAGGTCAAGGAGGCAAAAAATAATCTAATTTTTTACTTTTAGTGGCAAACAATGTCTTCTTATGAACAGGTCTACTGGACCAGTCCAATTAATACCATACACTCTTGGTGTGTATACCTCTATATTGAACAACATAAAGTGAACTGACCAATCAACTCCTGATAAAAATGTGACTTCTAATGCTTGATACTTACAAATATTTCAGGTAGTCCAGAGGAGAATCTATTGGAAAACTTTGGGGCTGATCATCAGCTCCCGTTTTTTCCTCATACACTTTAGCTTTCCCAGCTGCAAGCTGAGTTGCAATACCTTGAATATTATCTCAAAACTGCCTTTAAAATGCCTGGCAGCTTCCGTTATTTTGCTTACTGTTTTAAAGTAAGGGTTTTTAAGTAAGTTGGTGGCAAAAGGCTGTGAAGAATCTAGAATATTTATAACAGGTTTTTTTGCTGTACCTTTAAAATGGCTTTTTTTTTTTAATTCAGAATTTATGCTGCTTGTGTCTTGCAGAAAAATAACTGTATAATTTGATAATGAAATTTGCTAAAATCTAATAAATAATAATTTGGTCAAATAGGGTTGTGCTCCTTATAGGAGTGCTTTAACAGTACAGAAACATATATATATACACACTATGAAATGCTCCTAGTTTAGACTGAGTAAATAGCAAAGTATATCACAGAAGCAAGGCCGTCAGTTTTCTTTTTGAGAAAGTTCAATGATTTACAGAACTAACAATACAGAAAATGCTCTTATGTGACATGTCCTGTTATAGGACTTGATTTATTTTTTGCTCAAATGTCTCATTAAGTACTGAAATATCTTCTGAACTTTACAGTGCATTTTAGTTGACAATTTAGTTTCTCATAGCTTCTTCCGTCAATTTTTGCAGTCTGATTATTGCTTTAAAATTGCTGTTTCCTGTGTAGAAAAATGCAAATCTCAAAATCTTATGCATTGTTGAGGCAGAAAGGTTGGTGTTTTAACAGCACTCCCTATGACCTTCAGTGAATCAATTGTTTTATCAATCAAATTATGCTAGTATGAGTTAATTAATTAACTTGATGTGACACAGCCTTCCTGTAGTATACACAGAAAAGAGTTAGAGGAAAGAAGGGTCTGTATAAACACCACATGCAAAGGCTGAAGCTATCAGCCTGCCATTAGCCCTTTATCTAAGAGGCTCTTGGCATATAAATCAAACAATAACCTCTCTGTTTTGACTCAGTGCCAAAGTACACAGCCACAGTTGAGTCTAGAGCAGAGCAGATTGCACCCACCAAGTGGCTTGAGGGCTTGGAGTGAAACAGGGAAATAAGCATGAAATTCTTCAGGAACACATTTATGTTCTTTAATGTTGGCTGTTGGACTTTTTTTTTTTTAGTAACATTTGCATATTCTAATCATAAAAAAGAAAATACATGGAGGGCATTTTAACACACATGTAAGTGAGGATGTAAGAATAATGTTCTAAGCTGAATGGCTGTGAAGAGCTTGTTTTTTAAGAAGTTTTGTGTGTTTTGCCATCTTGCTGTGTTTTTACTAACCTATGGTGAGGCTGGTAATACCCAGTGCTCCTTTCTACAATTACAATACCAAGATGACATTAGCTTTCTGTTTACCTTTTTGCCTAAGGTTAGGATGGATGGATTGAAAAATAAAATCAAATTTCTGTCGTCTGTGTAGTGCATTTATTTAGGCTGAGCAGATTTGCCAATCATCTTAAAATGTCTAACAGCAGAGTACAGTCCACTGCTAAGAGCTATTTTAAAACTTCAGAAAATTGTCATTTTACTCTCTTAGAAATAAAAAGTGTTAGTCCCCTCTGGGGAAATGAAATATACATTTATCTGAAAATAAAAATTTGGGGCTTTGGTGTGTTTTTCTTTGAAGAAAGCATTGCTGCATCTTCAGTTGAATGCACATTGGCCAGCCCATGGAGTGCATGCACTCGGGATGCACACAAGTATACAGAGATGCTACAGACTGAAGTCTTGGAAATACTGATAGCTGTTGCTGTATAGAAAATTTTTGATAAATTATATAAGAGCTGTTTGGTCACTTTCAGAAGGGTGAAATGAAGAGCAGCTTCTTTCTCTGAGCCCCGCTGTGTGTGGATGGCGCGGAGGTCCGCTCTTCCCATCCCCACAGCATCCCCGTGGCGCAGAGCAGGGGCTGTTCAGGGGAAGTTGTTCCATATGTCACTGTTTATTCTTTCCAGTGGGGGCTGCTGTGCTTCGAGTGGGATGCAGTTGGGAACTTGGCTGTCCCCCCACAGTTGTCTCCAGGAATGTGCAGTATATCCGGTGCAGCCTCCACTCTCTCCGATACGGCAGGGCAATTGGAGGAGGGAGGACATCTCTTGATACGTGGCCCCTCACTCCAGGCTTACAGCCAAATTGTTGCATCTTATCGCAGGCTTGGGTTGCTCTTTGGTTTATTGGTATTGGAATGACATATTGCCAGCCATGGATTTATCCTTCATAGTAATGGTCTGGTAACCACCCTGGCGTTGTTTTGTGAAGGGCTGTGCACTTACTGTGGATGTTGCGGCTTCTTTAAATTAATGTGAGTTACTGCAAAGGGTACCTTGGCAGCACACTAACTTTTTTAAGCAGTCACTCAGTTTTGGGCAGCTTTGTGGTGTTAATGAAGCTCTAATTTAGTCTTTTCTGAGTTTTTCCCTCCTCTCTTGTGAAAATACACAGGCGCAGCTGAGCTAAAAAGCTATATAGACATAATGTGAAAGTTTTGCTGATGCAATAACCACAGAATCTGTCTCATGTTGAGACTATCACAGTTTTCCTTCTGATTTGTTTTATCTGTAAAAATCCAAACACAACTGCTTTGTTACGCTGAAATGCTGTCATTTTAGCTGGCTAATTTTTGAAACCCACTCACTGTTGTTTTGTGTCACTTACTTGGAGCCTGTGTCAGCAAGTAGCTCCTAAAATTCATGTGTCCTTCACCAGGTGTAGAAATAACCACGTTTGCTTGTTTTTCCTTCCTTAACATCTTACTCATATGATGTCCTCCACCTGGTTACTTGCTGTTTCTGATGTGGGCTGTGCTTTTACCTGACCCCAAGCAGTTTAAAACCAAAACAAAGCTGTACAAGTCACCTTTTTCTTCCTTGATTTGAGCTACAGGAGATCTGGGAAGGAAACTGCAGATACTGACTTCAAAATTTGGCCTTTGAAAAGGTTATGGAAGAGACCTTTGACCTGCTTTTCAGTAAGCCCAGGGACACGGCAAACACTGCATGTAACTGAAAGAAAAGGTTTGTTATGCCAGTGTTCTATAAGGAGAAAACAACGACCTGAATTTGTCTTGCTAGGCAAAGCAGTCCAGGCAAAAATCCAGTATTAGAGAATGTGCATGTCAATTTTATCCTGCTTGACTGGAAAATAGATCACATTAAAATAATTTGCAATAGCTTGCCAGAGACTAGAGATGTGCCTGATAATGTTGGCAATTATGGTATGTTGCTTGGACAGGAGTGTTTGACTTGTTTTCATTTGGTTAATTATACACGGTAATTGAAGAAATATATTGCCAAACAAATACTGTAACTGCTAAGTGGGTTAAGAGTGGCCTATTGGTAGATCTGAAAACAATCATAATTGGGGAACACTTAGTCAATGAATGGACATACTTTCTAGTATGGGCTTATTGCTTCTTGCTGTTGCATTAGCGACCTGGAAGACCATATTTTAATAATTTATAAGTAATAGACAGGACCTGGAGCAGTAAGGGAAATAAATATCTTCCTGTACTGGTGGTGTGAAGCAAGAGGCGTATCATTTCAGCCAAGTCTAAAACTGTGGTGTTGTGCATTGGACCCCTCAGGGCAGTATGTGTCACCAGGTTTCTGTCTTTGTCTTTAGGTTTGCATCTGCTCTGAGAGTTTGTTCTCCATTGACTAGGGCTTTATTTCACCTTTTTCCAGGCTACTACTTTCAGCTTGGCAACAGCACATCCCAGTGCCACCAACCTCCCCTAAATGCATTCAAAATTAGTAGCTTTGTGACTAAGCCTACAGGCAATCACAAATAGGGGCACTTTCTGTCTATCAGATAACCTTGGCAGTATTGTCACAGAATCATCCTGGTTGGAAAGGATCTTGAAGATCATCAAGTGCAACCATAACCTAAATCCACCAACCATAACCTAATCTACCCGTTCAGTGCTTAAATCACGTCGCTAAGCACCAGATCTATATTTCTTTTAAACACTTCCAGGGATGGTGGCTCTTCCACATCCCTGGGCAGCCTGTTCCACTGTCCAACCACTATTTCAGTAAAGAAATTCTTTTTAATATCTAGTCTAAACCTCCCCTGGTGCAACTTCAGGCCATTTCCTCTCATCCTGTCATTATTCACTGGAGAGAAGAGGCCAACTCCCACTTCCCTATAACCTCCTTTCAGGTAGTTGTAGAGAGCAATGAGGTCACCCCTCAGCCTCCTCTTCTTCAAACTAAACAATCTGTCCTTATAGGACTCATTCTCCAGACCTTTCACCAGCCTGGTAGCTCTTTTCTGGACACACTCCAGCAACTCTACATCCTTCTTGTAGTGAGGGACCAGAACTGGACACAGTACTCAAGGTGTGGCCTCACCAATGCTGAGTACAGGGGCACAATCACCTCTCTCCTCCTGATGGCCACACTATTCCTGATGCAGGCCAGGATGCCATTGGCCTTCTTGGCCACCTGGGCACACTGCTGGCTCATGTTAAATAAGCTGTCAACCAGCACCCCCAGGTCCTTCTCCACCATGCAGCTTTCCAACCACTCATCCCCAAGCCTGTAGCTTTGCATGGGGTTGTTGTGACCGAAGTGCAGGACCTGGCACTTGGCCTTCTTAAACTTCATACAATTGTCCTCGGCCCATCAATCTGATCTGTCGAGGTGTCTCTGCAAAGCCTTCCTACCCTCAAGCAAATTGACACTTCCACCCAGCTTAGTGTCATCTGCAAGCTTACTTAGGAAGCACTCAATTCCCTCATCTAGATCATTAATAAAGATACTGAACAGGACTGGACCCAAAACTGAGCCCTGGGGGACGCCACTGGTGACCGGCTGCCAACTGGATCCAACCCCATTCACTACTCTTTGCTCGGCCAGCCAGACATTTTTTTACCCAGGAGAGAGTGTACCTGTCTACTCCATGTGCCACCAGCTTCTCTAGGAGAATGCTGTGGGAGATGGTGTCAAAGGCTTTACCAAAGTCTAGATAGACAACATCCACAGCTCTTCCCTCATCCACCAGGTGGGTCACCTGATAATGTAAGGAAATCAGGTTAGTCAAGCAGGACCTGTCTTTCCTGAACCCATGCTGGCTGGGCCTGATCCCATGGGTGTCCTGCACTTGCCATGTGACTGCACTCAAGATGAGCCTCTCCATGATTTTCCCTAGTACTGAGGACAGGCTGACAGGCCTGTAGTTCCCAGGATCCTCCTTTGGGCCCTTCATGTAGATGGGTGTCACATTGGCAAGCCTCCAGGCATCTGAGACCTCCCCTGTTATCCAGGACTGTTGGTAGATGACAGAGGCTTGGCGATCTCCTCTGCCAGCTCTCTCAGTACCCTCGGGTGAATCCCATCTGGCTCCATAGACTTCTGAGTGTCTAGGTGCTGCAGCATGTCTCTGACTGCATCCTCCTGGATTAGGGGGGGTTGTTCTGCTCTGCAGCCTTATATTCCAGCTCAGGAGGTCTACTACCCTGAGGGCAGCTGGTCTGACTTATAAAGTCAGACTTGTGGATTGGACCAGACCAGACCAGATCAAGAGAATAAGTTACAATTATTTTAACAGATGCAAGATTCGGCATTTGATTATCAACCTGTAATTGTCTAGATTAAGCAAAGTAGTTCAGGAATCTAAGCTGTGTTTAAAAATGACCACCTTTTTCCTACCTGACTCAATGCATAGTCCCACACGGAACATGTTGCTATAGCTGAAAGGGGTGCCCATGGGAATAAGAACAAGTTCCCCCACAGTGAGTGTTGCTGAAAATAGCACACCATCACCAAAAGAACTGCTTGCCAAACTTCACCCTTACTTCTGCTCGAGGCCTTGGCCTTTTCACCCCAGCATCTTGCTACCAGGGAACAGTAAATTTCATTGAGTGGTCTTTCCTTTGAGTATTGTAAATTTGGGAAACCAACTAGTTAGCCACTTCACAGCTAGCTTGTTTTATCCTTGATTTTTAGTTTTATTTTTCCATCTGTCCTATCTTTGGTTAAAGAAATGGTGCCTCTGGAGGCTGCAAATTAGAGCTGCTTTGAACCACCTCCAGCCATCATTGGTCAGCATAGAACATCCCAGTCTTTCTGATCTGCTTCTCAACAGCACCTCTTTCTGGCTCTATTGTCAGCTGATGTCTCATTTTAGGATTTGTACAGATTATGGGTCTGATGATTTGGTGCTTTTTCCCTCTTTGTCTTCATGATTCAGCTTTGAAAACTGATGTGCCAATACCAGAAGTAGGAAAGCTGCATTTTTTAGGTGTCTGGATTTCTCCCTCTTTATAACCTTTTTTGTTGTTGTTTTAATGTCCAAATTATATGCAGTTAAATTTTAATTAGCTTTGGATCAGAAAATTGCTCATTAAAAAAAAATGTAACACTTACGTACGAGAGGAATGGAGAAATTTGCAATTATCAGCTGTCAAATACCTTTCTTTATGTATATTGAATGGCCTAGCTGTATCTAACAGGGCTTTTCAAAGACTTCAGCCTTATCTCTGGACATAACATAATGGGTTTTTTTTTTAGTAAACTGATTTTTCTACCAGGTAACTGCTACACTTGTTTTTTTATTATATTCTGTTTTTTGACAGCTGGTTGATTTGGTGCTGTGACCATAACGATGAAAGGACAGGGTGTCAAAACCTGTGAGCAAAACTCTAAGCTGATTGATGAAACTGGCTAATGGCAAAACCCCCTGAATTTTAGTGCTCTCTTCTCTTTGTCAGGCTTGGTATGCCCTGCAAAACATTTTGTAACAGAGATGCACAGAAATGTGCACTGTAATATTTACCTATTGAGACATTGATTTTGAAAGGCAGTTTAGAGTTCCTGATCTGTATTGTAGTGTAACTGTAAATAATTTATTTGTTCTTAGGCAAAACAGCATGATTCAGACAGTATCTTCAAAGGTTTTGTAATACATAACATTATTATTTTTATAAAATCTATTTGTTTTCAGAAAACTACTTTCAGAGTGCAGCAGTTCACTAGATAACACACAAAATGAGTAAATAATCCTTGGGAAGTCAAGGAATGCAAGAGGAAGGAGAAATTGGAATTGGGATACTGGATCCCATGCAAATCACTGATCGCAGCACCAGTGTCATGGGGTTAGGGCATTTGGACCAAAGCAGAGGAACTGCAGATGGGAAAAAAAGGAGGAGAAGGGCACTATGTCAAGACCTGGAAGGCAGTCTCAGACAAATATCTCACAAAAAAGAGAAGATAAGATAATCTCGTTTCCGATTGTTAGAAATTTCTAAGAGGAAAATGTTGTGGTAACTTCTCAGATCAGGCAAGAGGCAACACCAGAGCCCTGTACTGCATCCTCCTGACTCCTTCCCAGCAGCCGTTCCTGTCTTCTAATTGATGAAGTTAAAGAACAGGCTGTTGTTCAAAGTAAAAGCCCTTCTCTGAAGGGGTAATAGGGGGTAAGTGAGGAAAGGGTTTTCAGCAGAAAACATACAAGGACTTTTATTTATCTTTTCCCTATTATATTTTTTTTTCAAAAATGGCTGCTCATGTCAACTGTTGCTTTCTGTTGACTGACCTAGTTAGTTGCCTATGTATGTGAGCTATTAATACATATTGATCTCATCCTTATCATTTATATATTGTTCTATATATGATACCTAAACCACAATGTATTCTGCAAAGCAGTGGGAAGAAAAATGTCTACAGAAACTCAGTAGATTACACAGAGATCCAAGCACTCAGGAGCATGGTTGACCCCCATCTGCTTTTAGGCTATACCACAGTTGTTTTGCTTTTTGCTATTTTTGGTGTGCTAAAGCAACTCTCAGGGATCGTGCAAACTTAGGTCCTTAGAATTAACTAAAAACTACTCTGTCTACATTAGAAGAAAGAGTTTACATAGCAAAAAGCAAGGCTCCCTCCCTCTCCCCGCCCTTCCCCCCATTTTGTCTTAGTGCATTAGGATTTTTAAGTTAAAAATAATTAGTCTGTTATTTTGGAGGAGTTTTATTGTTTAAACTAGGAGCAAGTAGAAGTATCAGCTGAAGCTGGGACTTGCAGCAGTGATTATACCAGTGTAGTATATGTTGCTTTCAAAGACCTTGCAGTCTATAGATGCTTTGGGTATTAATTTTCCAAACTTCACTATTTGCTAAATATGAAGTGTAGGAGTGAGAACAATGACACTACAAAAACCTTTGCAAAATCTGGGAGACTTTTGCGTTAGCTTCCTTATATTGTTTGTTTGCCTTTGTTTTTAAGTCTTAGCTCCTGCTGTCTGTGTTTATGTGAGACTCTCCGATCATATTTATGATGAACAGAATTGGGAAAATGAGAACAGGTTAAAATCTTAAAAAACAGAAGCTTGACTTTTCTTTCAAATAGGAAAAAAAAAGTATTTTTAAAACTAGCTTCCTGCTGGTTTAGGCGTGATTCCCTATCTCTATAGGTTTGTATTTGGAACTGCATGTTCAGGAAGGGGTTAATTAACAGGCTGGCCCTGTGAATGTGATGTGAACAGAATCAACAGGCTGCATTTAAAAGTGATGCTGAGTGGGTAGGACGGAGTCATAATAATTGAATAAGTAGTCTTTAAAAGTAGCATACTCAAGGATCCATTACTTAAGCGAGATTGTGTTTGACATCTAGTTGCTTTGGAAATACCTTTCTTATTTCTTGCACTATCATATGTTCTAAATTGATGTGCTTTTTCTGGTGAAGCTGCTGCCCACAAGCAGTGCACAGCGTCGATGCTCAGATCACACTTGGCAATGGAGTAGAGGGAGCTGCTATCTATAGCTGCCTCCATCACTGGAGGAAGGTCAAGTTACACTGTGTGAAAGAGAAATGGAAAGACTGTGTCAGGTCATCTGACTTCTTTCCTTTCTTAAAGCATGGCAATAGGATGAAATTTGCTCTTCCTATTCATTTTTGGTTTGTTCAACCTTCTTCCCACGGTCCTTTGACAGAGGATGTGGGTTCCTGGGATGACAGGAGTGGGGCTTGGTGATCCTCTTACCTGGTTTGGGAGATAGCACAGATTTGCTAAATACAGCCCTCTCGTTGCAGCAGAGCCTAAGCACAGCTGCTCTGTAACGGGTATCAAATGAATTGTTGGGGTCTTTTATTTTCTGTGAAACAAAGCTTGTTTTGGCATGTTTATAAGCATGTTGTAAATGACATCAAAACATACTTAGGAGTTACATGTTTCCTGAGGAAGAACCAGAGGAAAGCTTTTTCTTTAAAAAAGAAAATAAATAATAATAAAAAAAAATCCAACACAATTAATCCCAATGTGTGGCTTTAGCCCCAGGCAAGGGTTTTTCCTCCCTTCTCCTCCCCCCCATACCGAGAAAACACTGAATTCATTCACAACAGCAACAAATCAGTGTCCTGGAGGACAGAGAATGACAGGGAACTAAGTGCAGATGGGCCACACAAATTCCTAATTTAAGCTTAGCAACAGCAACAATAAAAGGGAAATCTGTAAATACAGAAACCATAAGGACAGTTACATTCTGGTGTGGTTTATTCTTTTCACATAAGGAGAATCCATGAAGCCCAAAAGGACAGAAGTTCATCAAACCATACCAACATCCTGCAGCATTGGAAGTACTGGCTTTGGGATTTAAATGCTCATGAGGAAGTTACAGCCCACCCTTTCCATAGCTTTTTGGTAACTGAAGAAGTTCGGACTGTTTCTGATATTTCCAGGGTTGAACAGTAGTGGTTACTTTGAGGCTGACATGCTTGTTTATTATATGTGAATTCTAACACTTTATAATTGGTAGCAAAAAAGTTAGATTTTTTTTCTGTAAAACTATAGCAACTGTTCCGCTAAGAAAAATCAAGCTTTTCTGTAATTTTTTTTTTTTTGCTTCTATCCTGCCCACTTCAGAGGAGAAGCACTCATCTTAAAATACAAATGTTGTCTTAAGCTTACTCCATTATTCAAGCAATGTTTAGTGTAACCCTGTCATTTTCTTCTAGTGATCCAGCTGCCAAAGCTCTCTGGGAGTCCTTTATGAACCTCAAGCAGAAGGAAGCTGTGATGGAGGCTAGGAGACACCTTGTGGAGGCTGCGAGCAGAGAAAATTTACCAATTAAGATGAGCATGGGTGAGTAGTGTGACATACCTAGGTAGTGGTAATGTAAAAGATTATATCAGCTCCTCTTCTTCCACTTAACCCTCTTGGGGAAAACTAACCTCCATCCTTCATTCATGTCCATTCTTGTCAAGACATTTCAGGCGAGCATCATGGTTACCATAGGATCTCTCTGGTAAATAAGAGAGAGGCAAGTGTTTTCTTTTAAATACAACAACCTTAAAAAGATTGAAAGCAGTGGTAAAGCAATGGAATTATCTGAAGGAGGGTTTTAAAGGCATGCAAACGGTTATCAGAGCTTCTTGTCTTTTTTCTGCAAAGCGTGAGAATCTGGGTTCTCTTAAAAAGTCTGCGGGATTTGTGTCCTGAAAGCAGGTGTTGTAAATAGTAGCCAATGTGATAGAATTTGTGCAGATCTTGCATATGATTACAATATACAGGTAGTGAGGTTTAGGTGAAATAATGTTGCCACACTCAAGAGCGTTTAAGCTGAAAACCACATCTTGGCACTCTATAAACCTGAGTTCTCCAAAATATTAAAGATACAGATTATAACATTATGAACATGCGCCAGCAGTGTGCCCAGGTGGCCAAGAAGGCCAACAGCATCCTGGCCTTTATCAAAAACAGTGTGTCCAGCAGGAGTAGGGAAGTAATCGTGCCATTGTGCTTGGCACTGGTGAGGCCACAGCTCAAGAACTGTATTCAGTTCTGGGCACCACAGTTTAAGAAAGACATTGAGATCCTGGAGCATGTCCAGAGAAGAGCAATGAGGCTGATCAGGGGTTTGGAGGGCATGTCGTACGAGGAGCGCCTGAGGGAATTGGGGTTGTTTAGTCTGAAGAAGAGAAGGCTCAGGGGAGATCTTACTGCTCTCTACAACTACCTGAAGGGAGGTTGCAGAGAGACTGTTCTTGGTCTCTTCTTCCAAGTAACTAGCGATAGGATGAAAGGAAGTGGGGTCAAGTTGCGCCAGGGGAGGTTTAGGTTGGATACTAGGAAAAATTTCTATACTGAAAGAGTGGTGAGGCATTGGAACGGGCTGCCCAGGGAGGTGGTGGACTCACCATTCCTGGAGGTGTTCAAGAAGCGTTTAGATGTGGCACTTCAGGATATAGTTTACTGCTTGTGATAGTTGGATTATGGTTGGACTCGATGATCTTGAAGGTCTTTTCCAACCTTCATTATTCTATGATTCTATGACTTTCAATAGCTTTTTTTTAGAACCTCATTCTTGCTATATACCATACTCAGTGAAATGCAGGAATTGATATAATGTTAGGCTTATAAAAACTGGTACTTCTCTACACCGCAATAATTTTTTGCATTTTACGTACTGTAAGACTGTTTTATGCTGAACTTTTCATCAAGAGAGGAAGGTCCTCATGGAATAATAGTAATAGACTTTTATCTGGGACTTGCAGAGTAAACTGCCAAGATACTGTAGAAGAATTAAATGTACAGCCAACTCATTAACTCTTAACAACTATAACATTTCATATATTGTATGGTCTTTGCAAATACATAGAGCATGCATTTAGTAAATTATTAATCAGAAATACTAGATCTCTGCAACAGTAAGGCTGTAAGCTGTTTTAAGGAAAGGGAAAAGGAGCAGCTGTGAGAGGGCTGTTACAAACTTGTCTGAAGGAGTTAAGACACAGTAAATAATAAAATCTTGTTTAAGCTTTCACTGATAGTGTGTGTGTGAGTATTCACCATAATAAAATGAGGAAGCCCTCACTGTTTTTCTATTACATATGCCTTAAAAAAAGATAATTAATGTTGAAAATCAGCTTTGTTTTAGAAGTAATTACTCCCATATTTGAGAGAGAGCGATCCATCTGCCACTTTTGCTGCTTTGTGTGAATTATTTGATCAGCCACCCTTTCTTCTTTGTCCTCTTCCCGTGGTATCCAGTGGAGGTTGCTATAACCTGGTTGTTAATCATATTAGCTGACACTTACAATGGCAGCCTAAATGTCTGACATACATGGGCCCAACATAGTGCTGTGTAGAAACATTTAAGAGTTGAGAGTGAAGCAGATTTCTGACACTGTAGTTCTTGAGACTTGTTTTTTGCTGAAGTGTAGCTGTAATTTACTAATGTTTATGGAACTTTATTTATTTTGTGAATTGTTAATGTATCTTACACCAGAATAATAATCAGCTGTTAAAACTTTGTAGTTTAACTTCAAAGGGTGAAACAAAATTCAAGGCAGACTTGTAAATGATAAACAGGGATAAAATGAGAAACAAGGAAATGAGGACACTACAGTCACCAAAATCAAAACTCCTTATTTAACTTAGTGCATGTCACGGTCCACTCCTTGGTGGACGCGTGATGGTTCGTTTCAGCTGTGATCCTGAAGTGCAAAAAATGAAATGGCAACAAGCCCAGGGAGTTATTTTATCAACACACAATGACTTTACTGTTCTTGCCTGTGAAGTGGCATGCGATAGGAAGAAAAATAAGAAAGATGAGGTAAAAAGGGGGGGAAAGAGGATAATAGCTACCACCACGGGTCCAAAGGCGTCCCTATGGTCCCGAATCCAGAAGGCATTCCTCTGCTGCTTCTTCGATCATCGTGATCTCTCAGTGGGGAAGATCTTCAAAATTAGGTTACTAAGGAACCATCTTTTGTTCTGGCTAGCACACCTTGCTCCTCCTTGGACCCACCTCTACTCCACCTCTGTCCCGTGGAAATGTGCCCATCTCCACCTGTCTGGAGTGAGGCTTCCACGCATGCCCAGAGAGGAATGCCTGAGGCATGGCCAGCTTTGGAGGCGGGTAGCTTCTGAACAGGAGGTGTGTTTTTGTATTATAATGACATTATAATGAGGAAAGTTCAACTGAGGCTTCATTGGTGTTGGCACAGCAAGCGCGATCCATCTTCCTCGACAGCAGTTCTTCGCTTTGCTGCTCCAGTAGAATAGACCCGTACCAGGTACCGACGCTGTTCCTACCTCAGTCCATTCTCCATGGTTTCTGCATCTGATAATAGCAAGTTCAGCAGGCCACTGCAAACTCATGTCGAGATGTTATTCCAGATTTTGGGGTCTAGTTACTGATGACAATGTTGAGACAATACCGATCTTCTGATCAACTCTTACAGTGCAGAAGACCTGAAGCTCACGCCCAGATGTCACATTGTCCAGTGACACATTTTTATTTATGATCTGCATCTTTACAGTGTTCATCGCTTATTCATCGTGCTACAGACTATCTTTCTTCTTTGTAGGGAAGTGTGAAATTGTGTTGTTTATCAGTTGCTGCTTTTGCTGAGAAGGAAAAATCCTTGTGGCCTTTTCTGGTCCTGATTAGTGTGTTTAGTTGAAAGGCTCCTTCCACTGCAGCTGTGATATGAGGCAACACTGGCTGGAGACAAGGGAAATGCATTCACTCTGCTCTGTGCTTGGACCTGATATTTTATGATTTTGTCAGGTTTTGCCTGTATCAGAAAATCCTGGTAGATTGCAGACTGGTTTTCCCAAGACTTCAGGTATTTTCTGAGTTTTTTATGGCTCTAATATTAAATGTCAGAGTTTTTCTAGTGTGAAAGTTGCCTTTTCCTCTCTTTACTAAGACCAGCTGTGTTAGGTGGTAAGAGTATTTTCCTTACTACTACTTCTGTTGCTTTTTTTTTTTCCCCTGCAAGGAAGGAGTGAATTACATTTGAAAGCAAAGCTTTGAATTCCATTTGGTGTAGTTGAGCCCTCCTGCAGTGGCCACCTGCCTGAAAACCTGCATCACATGTGACACTGGCAGCACTGGAGCCCTGTGCAGCGATGAGAAACTCGATCCCATCCTGTTTCTGTATTTTCAGTGTGAGGAAAATAAATTATGTTGTTTTCAGGGCTTAGAAAGGCTGCTTATTATACTCTGATGTGTGCATGTGCTTGCCCACGTTTCCCCTGCAAGCAATGTGCCTGTTGCCCAGCTTTCCTCTTTCTTTGCATGGCTGCATGTGGCAGGAGCCCTGACATTGTGGGAGGACACACGGATCAAGCTTTTGCTTGCTGATATCTTCTGAATGTGTCCTTCTCCTAAAAGGCAAGGAGAGTACGGGAACTACAGAAGGAGACACCTCTTCTCCAAAGTGCTCCCAAATTTCTGCAGGCAACTGGGAACTCTGTCTTCTCCTATAGAAATCTGCAGGAGTGGAGAGAGGAGTTCTGAGGAAGAGGAAAGAGAAATAGAGGCAACCAGTAATTTTGGTCACATGTTTTGAGTTGAGTAGATTGGAGTGCTGCTTTCAGGTGGTCTTGATTTGCATATTAATTTTATTAGTTGTAGCAAGGAAAATGGTAGTGGGGATGTCTGGGAGTCCTGTTTCAGAAGGGATGAGTGTAGAAAGAAGGTTGCTGAAGGTGAGCTAGCAACATTTTGTTTAAAGTTTTGGTGGATGGAGCCTTGGAGCAAGTGCAGTATAAAATTTAAGACCATTGCCATGACATTTGTAAATAGAGCATGATTATCTCCTTCTTCTGTCTCTGTCTCGTACTCAGGTTTTCAGGGGAGCCATTCAGTGGTCTTATACCATGTTCAAGGAAGATTTGCTTTTTTTTATTCTTCCATATATGTCTGAGGAAAGTGCGTATTTTATCTGTAATTTCATATTGTGAGTGAAAGAACTATGTAGTTGTTACAGACTTCAGCAAGTGACACAGGCTAGTAAGCTATCCAGAACTGTTCATTGCAAGCATTTTAAAATCCTGTTTTTTTAAAGAGTAATTGCAAGTCTTAGGAAACTGAATCACAGAGAGAGACAAAGTGCCAAGTGGTAATCCATGAAAGAACTAGAAATCAAAAGTATGGAGCTACTTTACTCTTTCCTAATGGATCAAAACCTGAGCTGTATAGCTATGTAGGGTATTTGATTTTCTGAGGTTAGCCTGGAGAAGGCAAGCAAAGCACTGTGCAGAATTCCAGCCAGCAGAAAGGCTTTACATGTGCTACATCCAGTTTACTTACTGTTTAATCTGTTCCATCCCTAATACATAACATAGGTATATGGGTTTTGAAGATGTAATTTCCTGTGGAGCTTAGTAATGCTGCCAGCATTGACTTTTGGGGGAGTATTTGTTTGGTATTACTTTGGGCTTGCTGACATTGAGCCTCTTCTTTACAGGATGCTATAAATGCACCGAAGCCATGGTACTATCATAGTAGTTACATCTAAGTTTTGCCTTAACCCTTTCAGCTACCTGCATTTCCCAAAATAGTATGTGTTTGCATGTAAACAGGTGGAGCTGTCTTTTGCTAGATGTCCATTTAAATAAAAAGGCATTAAAATATTTATCTATCTACACACAGTTAAAGAAACCTCAAAAAAACTATTAACTGCTTTTTAAGAACTACATCAGCTCCAGTTTGCCTCTAAGGGAGTTGCATTTGTGTTTACCCAAGTGAATGCTGATACATTTCTGGGGAAGATCAATATTTGCCAAGTTCTGGTCAAATATCTCACCGTGTAGGTGTAAATTATTTTGCCATAAGAAGGATCTTGGAATGTATAGAAATGTATTTTATTTAAAGAATTAAGTCTCCTTTTGGAAAGCTATTTGGAAGACAGTTTAGAAGGTCATCAGAATAGCTTTTTGGTGAAATTTATAACATTTTGCTAAATTCAAGTGAGACTGTAAATACTGGAAAGGGATTACTTCTGCTCAGTTCTTAAAGTGAGTGAGTGTAAGGAGTTCTGCTCTGAGACAGCAGCCTGACTTAGAGTACAGTGGAAAGGTTACTATTTTTTCTGTTCCTCTACTTCCCCTTCCGTTCTCCATAGGTCTGATGCATATCTTAATCATCTTCTGAATGTGGCGGCCCATGAATCTCTCGTTGAGCTATTAGCATAGTATTTGGCAGTGGTAAAAACATTGCTACAAATGTTCTTTTGTGGCTTTAGACTAAACACCCTTCCTCTTCTGTTTGAAAAGAGCACAGTAAACCTTGATCAAGCCTGAATTCCTTTATTGTGTCTTTTTACTGGCATGGAGACTGGTGAAAGTCAAAACACTGGTGTAGTAACAGAAACAAAGTGCCATGTGCTGTTACACGAGCCCTTCTTAGCAGAATAAAAGCCTTTTGGATTCTTTCCATTCAAACTGTACAAACACAGTTTTAAAAATAAAGCTTACTACAAAATTAGCAAAGCCTGGAGCTTTGTGAAGTAAAGAGGAGTATTGGAAGTTTTTCAGATGTGCTGGTTTGCATGGGTTAAATTGAACTCTAAAATTTGTTTAAATAGAAATGGGACAATACTGAAATTTTAGCCTGGATATGCAAAATAACATTTTGATTTAGAGATGTACTTTAAAATGGCTGGTGAAATGTAGATAATACCTTGTCTAAAAACCTAAGGAAACATAAAGAATGTAAAATGTGATTTTTTTATTTTTTTTTTTTTTATGAAAAGTTGCATTGGACTGTAACAATGTTTTAGCGTACTATTTATTCTTGACAAGATCAATGTAAAGATATTCAAGATTCAGTACCATCAATTCCTGGAATAAACCTTAGGGGTAAAAGCTACCTGCTAAGAAAATGAGCTGTAATAAAGGAGGTAAATCAAGTCTGATCTCAGATATCTAGAATCCACCCTGGCCAACCATTAGGACAGTTCTGTGATAGTGGCAAGTAGTGAGACAGTGTCAGTCTGAGTTTGCGTTCCTTACAAAGGAAGAGAAGGCAGATTAGCACCACAGGGCTCAAAGCAGTTTGCAGGGTGTTTGAATCCCTCCTAAAGCCCATTTCTGGGTAAGTGATGGGTACCTGTGTAACTGCCAGGCTTGGGAGACACCATGGGCCCCCCTTACACAGAGGGGAGATCATATTGTAGACTGGTTGTTGGGATGCTTATGTACATTTCTCTGTTGCCTGTTTACCTGGTCTCCAAACCCATTGGAATAGTAAGCTGCAGAATCAGTGAGGCAGCAGCTGAAGTCTCCCTCCAGGCATCCTCATGAAGTGGAAGGCTTCCTCTGCCAGTTCAACTGAGACAGGCCTGGCTTAGCCCAGTGTCCCAGATTCCTGACGGTGGGTCATACAGTGCTGCTCCAAGGGCTCACTGGTGTTCTCAGGGCATTTTTCCAAGGAAAGGAGATGCTGCTTGTCTCAGGCCTGAACTCCTTCCATTGCACAGCCTGGATCCTGAGTAGGCAATTCCTGCATTAAATTAATCTGCTCTTTGCCTCATCACAAGTAACAGAAGCCCTGTGGTGTGGTACTATCTAGCCAAGTGGATTTGGTTTTTCCAGCCTGTTGCAATACTGAGTTCCTGATTTCTCCCTGTAGTGCAACTAAAAATGTACTCTTGACCTGAAGCAAATGTTCCCAATCTCGGGGTTGGTCAATATAGCAGATGTTTTCTTGCATCACTCACCCCCAGAGGCAGGAAGGCTTTTTAGCTTCTTGGAGTGCTGATGTTTTTAAAGAGTTTGAAGTGTTTCTCAAAGTTTTGGATACATTCCTATTTGGGGTCGCTTCTGTATAGGCCTTTCCATTCCCAAGAGAATGCTCTTTGAGTGTAGTGGGGTTAGACTTTCCCTGGTAACTCTTGATGAAGATGATCTTTCTGAATAGACACTACCCCATTGAGAACTGTAGAGACAAGTTGATATTATGGCTATTTCATTTTGCAATGTTACACCAAGATGAAGTTCAGGACCTCAGTGCTGTTGAGTATGGTCAGTACGTTCACCTAACAAAATATATCCCATTTTCTGATTGTCATCTGTTTTTGCCAGTCTAGAGCAGAGATGTTTCTCCAAGTTCCAGATGTACAAAGAGTAGGTAGCCTTCTGCTGTTTTTCTTAAGCAACTAAACTTCTTAGGTCATCTGTAACAAAAACGATTAAGGATACTGATACTCCTGCCAATAAAGTTCTCTGTTTTTCAGGAGATGTGACAAAATGCCTCTCACAAGCTGAGATGGAGAGATGTTCAGGAGCAGAGAAGTTTGTTTTTCATCAGGAAGTGACACTGCATTTGTGTGTAGTGTTGCTTAGAAGCTTCACCAGCTGTGGAACCATTTTTACACTAATCATAATGCTTCTTTCAAAGGTGGATGCTGAATTTAGCAAAGTGGTGCATCATTTCCTTTTTCAGACTCACCTGTTGATACATAATGGTAACAACAAAAAAGTTGCTCAAAAGAAAACAGACCTACTTTAGAATAACTGGAACTATGTGAGGAGTGATGTCCATGCGTGTCTTTTGCAGTTTATCCTCCATCCCTTTTTTTTTTCAGTCTATGTATATGTTCCTATAGTTGAAAGAAATGTGTGCTTTGTGAGATGCGAGCAAATACTTATGCTCTTGGTTTGAATCCTGTGCAGGTTGAGCAGTGAATTGAGTGCTTACTGGGCTTGGATATTGCTAGTGTGGAGGCAACAGTGTGGCAGAGGCTTGGTGGTAAAAAGAAAGACAAGACAGTTGGCAGAAGGCTTGAGAACACAGATATGCATCCTTTCTTATCAAGTGCATCCTAGAAAAACAATTCTGTAATGTGAAGTTAACTGAAAAGGCTTAGCACGAAATTTGTACTTTTTCATGACTGCTTGCAGCTTAGCACAGAATGAGAAGTATCAACAAATATGGATGAATTGTAGAAAAATTCTGCGTTGGAAAAATCTCTGGAGGTCATCTAGTCCAACCTGTTGCTCAAACCAAGGACAGCTGAAGACTTATACTAGATGTGTTGGACTTTGTTCTGCTGAATTTAGAATATGTCCAAGGACGGCAATTCCACAGCCTGTCTGGGTACCCTGCACCAGTCTTAACCCCTCTTGTAGAGAAAATGTTCTCTTTTATGTACAGTTTGTTTTTCACTTGCCGCAGTGTGTGGCCATTCCTTCTTGTCCTCTCACTCTGCACCTCCAAGAAGTCTGATTTAGTCTTTTCTGTAATCACTCATTATGTGCTTGAAGACATTAAGTAGATCCCCTCCCTGCTTTCATATCTTGAGACTAAACAAGCCCATCTCCTTCAGCCATTCCTTGTGCATCATTTTCTCTAGGCCGCTAAGCCATTTTAGTGTCCTTCATTGGACCCACTCTAGTGTGTATTGTACTGTGGAGCCCCAGACTCCATACAGTATTCCAGATGCTCTCTCCTGAGTACTAAATAGAGGATTATAAACACTTCCCTCTGCTTGCTGGCAGCGTTTGTGCTGATGCCACCTAGTACATGGTTCACTTACATTGCTGCAAGGCTGTGCAGTGGATCCATGTTCAACTTGACAGACATATTTCATCCTGAACTTCAGAGGGATTTAGGTCACAGATGCACTATTAGACTATTGCAAATGGAAGAAACCCAGGAGAAGTTGAAATAAAGGCTGGGAAAAAAAACAAATACTATGATTGCTGCAAAAGAGCACGTTGAATGTAGCAAAAGGCATGCTAGTGTCTACAGACATGCATGAAATATGTTAGTGCTATTGTTTCTGCAGTTGAAAAGAGAACTGGAAACTGCTGTGTCCCAAATGTTGAAAAAGTGTGCTAGCAAGTAATAAATTTTAATCCTCCTTGTTGGTCTTTTGCTCAAACACTGAAATACATAAAAATGAGAGGACTTGTTATGCGCAGTTAAGCTTACTGTTGTTAACTGTCTTTTTTTTTTTTTATTTGGGCAAGAGCTTGAGGGCTGAAAAAGAGTTACTATGACAGGTCCAGACAGACTGTGACTCTTTAATGCCAATGAGTTTAAAAGTGAAGAAGTCTTAACTGTTGGAGCAGTAGAGTATATTTCATGAGGAATAAGAAAAGTCTAAAGTGATAAAGGTGGCTTTAAGTAGCTGAAGGTTCTTACCCAGCTCTTGATCTCATAGCTGCTCAGCTGATTGAGTAAATTCTTCTTTTAAACAGTTTACCAGTTTCTCTTCTTCAGTCTCCCACCTTTCACAAATAATTTCTCAAATAATGTTTCAGTAGGTTATGTTCCTTTGTGACTTGAGGAAAACAGCACTTCACATCTATGTGTTATTTCTACACTGGTTTGTCTCTCTTTAATGGCAGAGTATCGATTTGACCCCTCAAGTGCAGCTTTGTCTGGGAAGTGTCCACACTAAAATCTGTCTCACTGGGGAGAGAAAAGAGGAAAAAATTTTGATAGAACATTTGTGTCTTTTACACATCCTGTCTGAAAAAAAATGCTGTGAAACACCAAATCTTCATCTTAATTGTTGAGGTGAAAAGGATGGTGTGGAACGTGCAGCCCTAATGGGTTCTCCTACTGCAACAACAGCTACAGCTTTTGGGAATGGGTTTAGAAGTGGTACCAGGAGTTATTAAGTCCTACCTTCTGGTTAAAGGAAATATGCATGATGTACAGGAGACTGTGATAGGTAATGGGAAGTGCATTTATGTTGAAATGAAATAAAGTTTAAAGAAAACAGGTTAGTAGAGATACTTTAATCCAAAACTGAAATTGCTCGGTATTAGAAAAAAAAAATAGAAGTTTCATAATGCATCATGTACTTCCTCTATTGCAATATGTTTATTTGGAGGCAGAATGTCTCCCTCAATATTTTAGCACAGTATTTCTTGCAGGTGACTGTAAATAGCTTTTTGCTGAGTTTAAGAAACTGAGTGTTGCTCAGATTTGCTCTGACTGTTGTGGGTTGTTTTGGGGTTTTTTTGGGTGTTTTTTTTGTGTGTGGAGTGTTTTGGGGTTTTTGTTTGGCTTTAATGACCAGTATTATGCATAATCTGAATTTACCTTAAAAAAAACAAGGGGTGTGATACTGGAACTACTCACACTTACTTTAAGTTTAATGAAAGACTTCAGTTAACTCTGAAGCAGCAAGTACCTCTAAGCTCTTCTTTTGTTCCTAAGGGTTTTTTTTAATTCTGTGACTTAATATTCTTGCAGAAGTAACTCTTGCTATGTTAAGTTACTTCACAAAGTTTCAGTAAAGGTATTTTTATCTCTTACTGTAGCCTTGTCATTGTTCATTGAATAACCTACTGCATGCTAAATAGTCTCTTGTGTAAAATGGGAAATGATTCAAGCCCAAATAAAATTTTAAAGTATGTCATATTTGTGTCTCATACCTCACTTACTTCACACTTCACTGCTATAAACCAGTTAGCAGATGGAAAAGAAACATAGAACCCTGTGCAGTGATGTGAAACAGAGAAATACATACGCTAGTAGTATGTTATCTTTGATTAAATTGTAGTTGGCACATGGATGCAGGACTGTTTGGCTAACCTTACTCTTCCTTTTAAGAAGGCAGTGTGGTGACAACAGACAATAGTCTTTCTATGTGTCTGGAATTTTTGGATAAAGTCTTTTTTTTTCCTTAAAATTTCAATTTCTATTGTAGACAGTAAACCCAAACACTTAAATATGAACTTGTGGCAAGGTCTCCTTCCATGTCTGGTTGTGATTAGAGTTGAAGATAATTCTTAAAAATTTAAAAGAAACCAGAAGTATGTTGCTTTTGCAGGAGTTCTACAAATCTATAATTTCATTATTTATATTCTTTGCTAATGTAATACTGCAAAGCTTATATTAACTTCAGTATGAAGTCTTTTTGTCTTAAAAAAGTACCGTGAAAACCCTCTATTAATGTGCTCTTTCTCTAGACAGTTTACATAAGGTTCACAATAGTTGGGAGTAAACATCACTGTACAGGAGAACATTTGTGGAGTTTTAAAACAAAGATGTAAGGTAAATGTACCTTGTTATCAATTTTTACACTGTGTATGTTTAAGAGGAAATTACTTTGTAGGTTAAAAGCTTAAAAATTTAAATAGCTTTTATTTGCAAATGTGTTTAGTTTATTTTAGGGCATGCGTAAAGGTTTATCACAAATGTGACAATCCAGTCCTAATCCTTACAGTCGTGCTCACACAGCTTTTTAAAGCCATGCCCTACAAAGGATTTTTAAATTACTTTCTTTTTAAATAGTATTCTGACTACAAGTCATAACACAATCTCTTAAGATAATTTTTTATATTAGTTTTGAGATTGTAAGAGTCAGGTAAAATAATCTCCTTTGAGAACCATGCAGGTCATAAGTAGATGTAATTAATATTTGGAGTTTTAAAACAGAAATGCTAGAAATAACAATTTTATTTGTGTAAACTGTGAATTATGGATCTCTGAATTGCAAACATCTTAAAGTATAGTTAATTCACTTAAAAGGATTAATCAGCTTTTGAATAGATATAACTGCTGTCTGATCTTTTGCAGAAATTACTAACTAGTATTGTTTTGAGAGATGTCCTAAGTAGCAGTATTTGTTATTGCCTGGAATCTGTAGTGAGTTGCAGTGTTTCTAACATGTCGAAACAAGTTTTATATCAAACAAACCAAATTGCCCAGGAAAGGTTGAAACGCTTCTTCCAGTTTTTGATTACCCATTAGTTAGTAGAAGGTATAAAACTAGATCAATAATCCTGCTATATAGAAATAAGCTGATTTTACATCTGTGTGTATATATATAAAAAAGTAAAGCATTAAAAATACAATTAGTTAGTTACTGAATACCAGTGCCATTTCCTGAACCAAAGTAATTGTATTGCCATCTTTTGTACTCTGTTAAAATTTATTTGGTATTTTTTTCAGATAGACACTAGAGATTTCTTTTGTTCACTAAGTTTACTTTATTTTTTGCTGATGCTGACTTCTCAGTCTTGAAATATTTTGAAGTTTTTAATTTGAGGGTGTGTGGTTTTTTTTAAAGGCACTCTACTTGTAGACTGTCCATTTGTGATGATCAAGATATGGTTAAAAACACGAGAGCAGGTATCTTAAGACTTTTTGAACCTTAGTAAAAAAAAAAGCACTTGTTCTTTAAGTCCAAGCAAAGGAATTTTTACTGTAATTGCTGTTATTTATATCTGTAGGGAGGCAGCCTGGTTGGAAATAAGATACAACTGGCTGTGTGCTGTGATATCTTAATTTAATAGGGTGTGCCGCCCATAATGACTGTGTTTGACATCAGCAGAAGAGTTTATGAATATGGGTTGGGAGATGTCAGTTCTGGTGTGTATCTGGCACCCAACGGAAATGTGTGGCACCTACACTTTGCTGGAACACTGAAGCAGTTGTGGACATCACCAATAAATACCTTTGTGTATCTTACAAAATGACAGAAAGGGCTTCAGAATTTGTTTATGTTAAGAAAGGAGCCATCTGGTTAAAAGAAGGGGGGAGCAAACTCGAAGAAAGTAGCTGAAAATGATGTAGAAATAAAAGGAGCGAGGTGTCACTCAGAACAGCCAATGCCAAAGGGTTTAAACCAAAGATAGGGTGTGCTTGAGAATTCTCTTAAGTGTAAGGATTGAGGCAGAACGTGGCAATATAGTAAAACCAGGTGGCTTGCCCAGTGCTTTTTTTTCTGGCATAATTGTATAAGCCTCATCATTCAGTCTCACACAGGCTGACTTGTTACACAAGAGACATGGTGAATTGCATATGTACATACTCATACAGCATTGTATTTTCCATCCCTGTTTATTTGCTTACTACCCAAAATGATTGTTAGGGCATTCTCAGCTGCAGAAATATTCCAGAAATCATCAGAGAAATAATCAGTCCTGTGAATAATGTACCAAAGAAGAGCAATGACCTCCCTCTCTCCAGGACAGACTGCCAAGAACACGATGAAGTGTACTTAGTGTCTGAAAAACATATGTCTTAGTGCTAAACAAGGACATGCGCAAGCTACCTGAAATCCTTTGGGCATGTTATTTTAACACAAACGAGTTGATTCATTTCTGTGAGAAGTTTAAAGTGTCAAGGAGGTGATTCAACCAAATTTGCAGATTTCAAGTTGCTTTATAGTCACAGTAAATTACTGTTTTCAAGGATTACTGTTTCTTTAGGTCTGGAGACCCTCTGGCTGGGACTTGGCCTAATGCTCAGTGTTTATTAATACACTGGAAGAGGTGAAAAATAAAGTAACAAAATATGACCATGATACATATTTAATCAAAATTAAGAAGGGGATTTGAGGTCCATCTCTCTGGAGTGACTTGGAATGCACTGGAAAGCCCATAACAGGCAGGGAAGAGTGGCTGAGCTCCAGTGCCTGTGTCCTGCAGCTAAGGTGGCAGGAAGAATGGGGATCATCAGTAAGGGCAAGCAAGGAAGGCTGGTCACAGCTCTCCCTCAGTGGCACAGACCTGCTGGAAGCAGGCAGCAGGAAGCTGCTGATCCCATGCAGTTTCAGGTTTACTTCAGGGCTGCACAGACCCCCAAGATGAACTTATCCTGGGGTTGCTGTAATGAGGACTTGCTGTTTGTGCTCCTACTTGTGACTGTGGGGTTGTCTGAATACTAGTTCTTCTGCAACAGAAAAGGGAGAGAGGCTTAAAAGTGACCATCAGCCCCAGGGCAGATGATGGATTTGTGTCAGCAGGAGATGAGCATACACTCCTAGAAATAAGCCTGTGACATCTGCTTTCAGTCTCCTGTAAGATTTAGTGCTCTTCAAGTCAAGAGCCTTATTCTGGAGAAGCCAGCCAAACAGCATCTCAAACTGGCCTACTTTTCATCTCTCCAAAGAGCTAGAGAGTAGTTGGTGTTCTTTTCTTCTTTATTAACAGTTTAAGGACTGGACAACTGTTGAAGTTAACTAAACAAAAGTTGAGATAAAATTATTTTTGTGACACTTGCTGTTAAAAAGTGTGACTGAAACTTTTTAAGAAGTGCAAAAGCATTTTAAGTTGGTAACATCTGGGAAGTTACACTAACTAGGAAACATAAGGGGCGTCATCCATCCTACTAAATTGCTTTCACTTAGTTTGCAAACTCTCCCACTCCCTTAAGAGAACTGTTGTCCAGTTGGCTTTGTGGAGTATGAGATCTTTCTGCATTCCTCGCAAGTATCCGGCATTGGACATGATCAGAGGCAAACTACTGGGAGAGACAGCTCTGTATTCCTAAGACTGTGGAGAAGGAAAACAATATCTTTGTAATATTTCAGCCCTCTACTGGCTTGAAAAATCATGCCTGTGAACACAAGTGTGTTGAGGTCACTTCTTATGTGTGGTTCTGTCAAGTGAAAAATGGACCTCAGCGAAAGCACTCTAGCCAGTGAAGCTCAAAATACATTCTTGCATAAAATTGAACTAAGTTTAAAGCTATGTGTATTTGGCGGTTCCTGTAGTCTTGGAAAAGCATCCACTTATTTATTCAATTGATCACAAAATGTACTTTACTTGTTTTCTTGTCCCTATGGAGATAATTAACTAAGTGTTAGATGAAAAAATAAGGACTGTATGTTTGGAACAGTGCACTGATAATTCTGACCTTTGCTCTTTAGGCACCTCATTCATCCATAAATCTTCATGTAAAAAAAAAAAAAAGTACTTTGGGATTCTGAATTTGAAAAATTTACTTTACCAGTAACTATATCTTGAAAAATAATTATTTTCTTGAAGCGATGCCTATATTACACTATGTAGACTGCAGCATTAATTTAAAATGGAAAAAAGTCGTACTGTGGAACCATGTCTTGGTGTCTACAAATGTGGTTTGTCTAGTTAGCTTTTTGTTTAACCGTTGAGGTGAAAGTCTTTCCGTTCCACTCAGGCTACTTGCACTACTCAAAGAGTTTTGACAGACCTTTAATATCAGTTGCTGGTAATTTGTGCCCCAGTATGTCTAACTAGACTTATCTGCTTTACTAGTAGTAGAATTATTTCTTCCCTTCAGTCTATCTGTACACATCATCATTTGTGTATGTAGTATTAACTGTGCATTTTCTTTGTGGTACAGTGTTGCAGATGTTGCTATTCAGTGCTGCTGTTTTCATATTTAACAAAAAGTAATTTATTTCAATTGGTTTTATTTTTTTTACATTACAAGGTACAGCTTCTGTAATATAAAAGTTGACAAAAGTGATCTTTAGTTCTTTTGGGAGCTGCCTTGAATTGTTCTAAGTTGGAGGTGGAATTCAACATCTGTTTGTCCCAATATGTTTGCAAATTAATTATCTTAGGAGTGAAGGATTGAAGGGGGCCATTTGTGTTGAATTGAGTCTTGTGAGCATTTATGCAACTGCTTGTTAGACACTTATAAAACCCCGCCTTAGAACAACTTAAATTTGTCTCCACTATTGGAAGACTGATTGATACAGCAATATGTTTCTTAATGTCTTCTGTACATGTTCTATTTATGCCCATTGCTTTTAGTACCAATAGTGACCCTTAATGTAAATGTTTTTCATGCATTTATAGAGATCTCAATTTTTTTTCCAAGTGGAGCCGGGAGCCCATACAGGCCAAGCATTTCTATTTTCATTTCCTAATTTAAGTTCTCTGTCTAATCATTATAGTAGCCTTTCTGTGCATGCAGCACAATTTTGGGTTAAACTTCCAGGAATGGGGGTGATTGGAGCTGCACAGAGTGCTCCAGGAGGAGAAGCTTTGTACTGAGGTATTTGTGTGGCCCTGTTTTTACTGTATCACCTGGTATGGATTGTACCTCCCTTTTTTTACAATGAGGAGGCCTAGACATTATTTCCTTCTGTAATTTCCAGGTTTTAACTCCCAATTTACAGCAGATGTGCTTATCCTAGTCTCAAAATGCATAATTTTGCACTTCATACTGTTCAATTTAATCCCACTTATACTAGTCCAATGCTCAAAGCAATCCAGCTGTGACTTCTGTTTTTTCTCCATATAATGATGTGACAACACCCATTTTGGCACTGTTTAGTACCAAAATTTGTACTGTAATTATGTACATGTGCACACAAGCATATTCGTATTTTACCTTTACTTTTTATATGCCAGTTCTTCTCTATTGCATATTACTTGCCATCTACTTCTAGAAGTTTTAGGTATCTCATAATTCTTCTAATCCTAGTCTTTTCCCCCTTAAATATGGGTATGGCATACTTAATGCTATGCTAAATCCAAGTGCATTAAAATTAATTTGTAATTTATTACATATAAGTTTGACATGCTATCATTTGATAAATGTATTTTGCATTTTATCCCACTTTTCTCTGTAAGGTATTTCTTCTTGAACATTTTTCCTGAAGTTTTTCATACTCCTGACGTCAGACTAATAAGGTAGCTAATTTTCATTATGTCTTAGACATAAATATTAGTTTTCTTTATTCCTAGTCTAGCTTAGTCCCTGTTACCTCTTACATTTTATCCTCAGTTTATCAGATTGCTAAAATACAGAGCTGCTTGATCACACTGACTTTCAGTGTTTCCTGGACAGAACTGGCTCTTCAGTAGTGAACCCAGTACCTAGTCCAGCATGTTTCTGTTACCTCTGTAATGTTCAGTTTCATTCCCTACACTATTTTTTGTTCTGTTGCCCAAGATTCTTGCATTAGTGCATAAATCCTTGGATTTTTCCTAAATAACCATTGACAGTGTTAGCTGAATCAATTCCTGCACCACCTGCATTATCAGTCTAACACCATTACTGTTTTCCTTCCCTGTTCCACATCCTCCTGTATTCTCTTAACTTTGGAGTTTCACTGTGAGACTTGCTAGTCCTACTGGTTTTATCCTCTGTACTGTGCTTGAGGAGAGACTTGAAGCTTGGAGGTTTTGTTGTGTTTTTTTTTTAACGTTGCTTTCAGTAGATGTTTTTATCAAGTGCTGTATCGTGATTTAATGTAGTTGACGGAGTTTGGGATAAATGTACCTGTTTCACACATGCTACACTTGATAACTGTTAATGGCAAAGGTTACTTCACAGACAATATGGAATTCTTAGTGTTTGTGCAAGGAAGGTTAAATCCCTTAAGGGAGGTTGAGGTCATACTACTTCTTCTTCCTATAATCAGGAATTAAAAAATGAACAAGTGCTTTGTCAGCGTAATGTAGTCCTTATGAGTCAGACAACTGGCTCTGCATAGGTGTAGGGGTTTGGAGCAGTTTGACCACGATAGAGCAGGAAGAAGGGAGAGCAGGGCAAGACACACTGCAGTCCTTTCTGCCTGCAGTTGCCATCTTCTGCCTGTGTATCTCTGGATTTGCTGTAGAAGAAGAAAATGACAGTTGAAATATGATGATGTATTTGGCATCTCTCATTTTTGTTTCATAGGGCCTATCTGACATCTTGCAACACAAAAGGACTTGAAACAGCAGAGGCTTTAAAAAAACAAAGGGCTGGTGGGGTTGGGATTAGATTAAATTTAGTCTGTTGTGCTGAAATGTTCTCCCTGTGAGCAAGCAGCAGAAAAGGTGGTGAGGTTTTAGGCACCAGAAAAAAAGTTGTTCAATTGCTGATTACCACCAATCATTTTCCCAAATCCCTTTCTTCATCTACTGGAACACTTGTATTCATCAGCCACCTATCCAGGGAGATTTCTGGAACTCTTGAACCCTGGATCCAAGTGGTTCCATGGATATTGTAAATATCACAGATGAGATGCTGGACTCTTTAATGCCAATGTAAGTTTAGTTAATGACTTACTCAGGTTAGGATTTCACTTATGTTTACATATGTGTTGGACTTTTGGTGGTACTCTGAGGGTGGGAAAGAATTTGATTGTTTATCTAAAATGGTGCTGAATTGATCTCAGACTGATCTAGTGCTGCATCTGGATTCACTTTCACAAGGAACAATATGGAACAAAACTCTTGAAAAATTATTTTTTTTTTAATTGAAATCAGAAGTCTCAAAAGCCCTCCCATTTTACTGTTTCATATGAGGGAATGGCTGGCAACTGCATGTTTTCTCAAGTGAAACAAGTTATCAGATTTCTAATCTATGTATCTATACTGTATATATATACTATTATCAAGACTGCTATAGGTAATAATGCAGTCATTTTCAAAGGTATGCTGCAAGGCATCATGGGCTGGCACTTTCAAATCACCATGTAAATCTGCCTGACACAGCTTTAAAAGAAATAAAACAAAACTGAAAGCTCCAGTGTTTAGTCTAAAAACACACATGGCTGTGGTTGCTGTTTTAGCCTATGTGGGCCAACCGTGGAAGCCTTTTGTCAGCTCTCTGGCCTACTAAGTGGTGTCAGCTTGATTTGTGTGTTAATTTGCTGACTTTTCAGTTTGATGCTTTCTGTTAAAATTCACATAAAGAGCCTTGTGTGTTTTTTCTTTATTTAGCAGCTTTCCCTAATCTAAATGCTCTTCCAAAGACCACCCTTGGTATCACTGAAACCAAAAGAAAGTGTTTTCAACGTTTATTCACTGTCAGAATCATTTATTTACCATTTATGTGATACTGAATGCATGAAGGCAGATGGAGAGCCTTGTAAAGTGATGATATAACCAAACACAGAGAAGAAACACAGTGGTAGTCTTACAAGATCTTTCCATTATGGAAAAATACTGAATAAAATGATCAGTGGTGTAAGCCATGAACCGCCTAGGATCAGCTCAGCCTAGTGCCTTCCTGGCACCAAAGCTTGTTCTGTTTAAGTTAAAAGATTCTCCTCACTCCCTCACACATGTCCCTGCTCTTTAGGTCTGGTTTGCTTGAGGGAGATGACTTCTTACTGGCAGAGGCTGCCAGAAACCATGAGACAGTCCTGGACTGGATTTCAGTCCAGACTTGCAATTAGGACAGTGTTTTGACACCATTTTTCCTTGTGTGTTGATGGCATGTCTGATGGCCCGTGATGATTTTCTTGGGGCAGATGAGGCATTATGAGGCACTGTGGACTTTTCTTCCTGGAACAGATCACTTCTAAAATACAGAATGACTGAGCAGTTTAGGCCGCACTTTAACGTCGGATGGAATAACTGTTAATCTGTAGTGTTTGTGTGGCCTGAATGACTCCCCTCATGCTCTTCTATTTAGAAGAGATCTACAGACCAGTGTAGGGGCGCCAGTGTGTTTATTTTCAAATAACAGGTGAAATCATGCTACGCTTACTGCATCTCAGATACTGAAGAGTCATGCCTTGGAAGTGTCCCTTCCAAGAACAGCTTCAGAAAACAGTTCCTTGAATCACTGATGTTATCTTTATTTTTTGAGTCAACACTGAACAAAAATGCACCCCCAGGAAGGATCTGGGAGCTGTGGGTTTGGTGCAACAAGGCTCACAAATTGCCACTGGACTTCTGATGAAAATAGAAAGATTCACCATTGTTTAGAAGTAGTGGTCAAGTATTATTTCCCTAGCTTAAATTAATGTCCTTTTATGTCTGAAAATAAAAAATGGTATTACCTTTTATGTCAGCATCTGTTGTGTATTGTTAAATACCTGCCATACTGCATACTTAACCACAATTCATGGACAAAGTAAGTCTTTGTCCTGACCTCTTACTGCAGCTTGAAGTTCCCAGTGATTGCAATGAAGGTGAGTTCAGGCCCATAGTCGAGAGAGCCTCTGAAGTTCACTATAGCCCATTCACTATAATTAAAAAAAAAATAAATCTAGGTTTCTATTTGCCACCGCTGAATATTCTGTCCTGTTTTTCTTTCCATAGGCAGAGTCACCCCAGAACAGCTCAGCTCATACATTCAGCTGTTCAGAAATAATCTGAAAGCTTTGGAGAACCATTGTGGTCTTCTACAGCTTGTGCTGGCTGTGGTTCAGACTTTGAAACAGCCCCAGACTTCCAAATGGGACAACTTCCTTGCCTTTGAGAGATTACTTCTGCAGGTACATATTATGCTAATTTATTTTGACCTAAGTAAAAACATTTATTTAATGTTTTGATTTCCCAATTAATTCTGTAGCGCTTTTTTTAATATATGACAAAGTGTTGGATGTCTTTATAAAAAGCTGTTCCTTATTGCCAAACTGATAAAAGGAGTGGGAAACTACATAGTTAGGCTTTTATAGTTTGTGTTTTTTTAAGAGTAATTTTAGAAGCAAAAGGGTAGACATTAAATGTGAAGTATGTAAATATTCTAAATTGAACTACAGTTTTATATCTATATGGAATTCCAAGATGATATAACTTTTAGCATTGGATAGAATAATAATTTATTATTATTATTATTATTATTACCACTCTGAAGATGCTTCTTGAGGTAATGTGCTGAATCTAATGCAGAAAGGACTTGGTTACTATATGAGTGTAGAACTTTTTTAATTTACTGAGCAGATGAAAGCATAATAGTAATCACGTCTTTGTCAGAGTTGGAAGGGCCCTCTAGAGATCATCTAGTCCAACTCCCCTGCTAAAGCAGGATCCCCTAGAGCACATTACTGAGGACTGCATCCAGGGTCTTGAATATCTCCAGAGAAGGGGACTCCACAACCTCCCTGGGCAGCCTGTTCCAGTGCTCTGGCACCCTCACCATAAAGAAGTTTTTCCTCATATTTAAATGGAACTTCCTGTGTTCCAGCTTGTGTCCGTTGCCTCTCATCCTGTCACTGGGAGCTGCTGAAAAGTGTCTGGCTCCAGATACCTACAGGCATTAATAAGGTCTCCCCTCAGTCTTCTCTTCTCTAGGCTAAACAGTCCCAGCTCTCTCAGCCTTTCCTCATAAGGGAGATGCTCCAATCTCCCAGTCATCTTTGTTGCCCTTCACTGGACTCTCTCTAGTAGTTCCCTGTCTCTCTTGAACTGGGGAGTCCAGAACTGGATGCAGTTCTCCAGATGTAGTCTCACCAGGGCAGAGTAGAGGGGGAGAATGATCTCTCTCAACCTACTGGCCACACTCTTCCTTATGCACCCCAGGATTCCAAATTCCAGGAAATTCCATGCAAAAAGAGAGATTTCTCTTTCTCACAGCTGTCATCTACCCTCAGCTTTTCCCACCACCACGTTTTTTACAGCATCCTGTTGGTGACCAAGGTATTATTTACATATCATTTTGTATCACACTTGGATTTCTCTCAGGAAATTAAGTTAGTGGTATATTGAACTATATCCTAGTAACCTTTGGAGATGTACCAAACAAAGGAGGAGTTTTTCTAAGAACCTAATAGAGTTATTCTGCTGAAATTCAGGGAAAGCTCAACACTCTCCTTCCTGTGCTGTCTCTTCTGCCACTGTGTCGTATTTAGAGGAACCATCTTCTGAAATCCTAGCAAGAGGCAGGTCTTCATGAGCTAAATTCTAATGAAGTTAGTGTCAGCCTTAAGTGAAGTGCATAGTGTGGACTTTACTTCTTTTGTAAAATCTAGTTGTCTTTGTTTAGATGTCAGAAGCAAACCAACAAACTGACTCACTCCATGATCGGCTGGATATAATCCCTGGCCCTTTGAGAAAACTCAGCCCATACTTCATTGCTTTGTAGTTAATGAATGCATCTGACATTCCAGGGGGAAGAAATGCAAAACTTAAATAGTAGCAAGCTCTTGTCTACATTAATTTAAATAACTATTTTCTCTTGTAAAACAGAAATATTTTTGAATAACGTATATAGCGTTCTTTGTCTGGTTAATAAACAAACACATCTCAGGTAAAAGAACTCACTCCAACCATTCTTTGGTTTGTTTGGACTGTAGAACGTGGGACTGACAGTCCATAGTTCCTTTCTCTCTCCTGCAATGACTCATGTCTCACAGCTCTTCTCAGAAGTTCCATCTTAAAACCAGTTCAGCTTTAGAACCAAAATAAAACTGCAAGCTCAGCATTGTTTTCACAACAACACACAGCTGCCTGTAAAAGCCATGCTGTAAATCATCCAGAAGTGGAAAAAAAGAGGTAAGAAACAATCAAACTATATATTTTTATGGAAAAGAAATGTATAATGAGCACTCTCAAAATCGTAGGTGGCTTTGGATTGTACCCGCAGCCTTCCACCCATCATATTAAGGTGGAATGTTAGCCAAAGGAAACTTTCTAGGCTAACATTTGTAGCTGTTGCTTAAGCACATACTCATTTTCAGTAGTTCAAAAGCAGTTATTTTAAATTACATAATTTGTACAGCATGTATCCTTTTACTGACTATTTTGAATACGGAGTCTGAGATGCTTTATCTGCTTCTGAGCATATGCCCTGTCTCTGATCTGTTGACAGGAGCTTTTAGGAAGAGAAAAGTACTGAGAGACTCAAAAGACATCAGAGATATTTTTATTAAAAAAAAAAAAAATCAACTAGGACATTACATTGTGAATGGTTGGTACATAGCACTCTGCACTAAATTTGTTGTCATGGTAGTTTATTTCAGCAGGTCTACTGAGAAATTCTTTAGCATAATTGTTATGTTTAAGATATTTAAAAATAATAAATATTTTTAAATCCTGAATATAAAATAATTGTTTCAACATGAAATTAGCATTATTACTATCCTATACTGGAACCATGTAGAAGACAGCAACTGTTTGTGAAAGATGTACTGGGAGTAATATTATTAGACTTGGACAGTGTAGGAATTCTAGAGTTTTTACTGATGGATGCATGTCAAACTTCAGCTGATGCCAAAGGAGATAACCCAGTATAAACAACTGGTGTTAGAATTCTCATATTTCCCTAAAAAATAAATACACACAGTTTTGGAATTTCTCGCATCACTGGATTTCTCTGATGGGTCTCACGGTTCTCTGCTTAGTCTACTTTGTGCTTTTCAGGAAAACCACATCACTGACATGAAACCTTTAATCTCTCTTACATTGAGTAACTTCTTCCATTTTTCTTCTCTTCACTCCTCCTTGATTCTTAACTACTCTCAGTTGATGTTGCAGGTACTCAGTTCTAAAAATGGCCCAGCAGAGGTAGAAAGCAGCCTATTTCAAATATTTTGTTATAATTAAACATTTGTAACAGCATTTTTCAGCCCTGTGTTGCCTCACTAAGTTTTTTATATCTCCAGCAGGGGAGTTTGGTTTTGACTAGATTATTGCTGAAAGTCAGTGCAGCTGCACACTTACTACAGAGTTGTCCTCTCCTTAACTGGGCTGGATGACTGTCCTGAGAGTAGAACTGGATTTTTATGGAATCAAGGCCTTGACCTCAAAAGGAAGAGGATCGTGTGCTGGGTTACAAGTAATGCATCAGGATGATTCATCTTGTCAAAAACAAGTGTTCTCTGTATTCTGCTGCCATACCTCTGCACATGGTGGACTTTTTACTACCCATAAGTTTTAAATACTTTGTAAATTGAAACAGTATATCGTGTTTACCAAGGAGATGCCCCACTCTATTGTCTTTTCCTTCTCTTGAGGTCTTGAGGATTTAAAATTTAGGGAGCAACAGAAAAAAGAGTGTTGTCACTCCACACTTTGCGGCTCTGTTGAGTTATATCCCCTATTATCCTCAAAATTATCACTTTCATGGAAGTTTGTTAAGCAGTGGAGGCCCATGAAATGGAAAAGCACAAGGAGAGGAGCTCTTTCCAGGGTTTCAACAAAATGTGACGATGTGAGAGAAAAAAGTATTTTTTGTTGTTTTTAACATATCCTATTCCTATCTTCACTGAGCAGGGACTTCTGCCTTCAAATTCAGTTTAAATGGACCCAGCAGCAGTAGGCAGGATGGATGGGGGCATAATGTGTCCCAAGAGGAAGTGCAGTTGCTCTGTGAAGTGTGATGCTCCAAAATTCCCTAGGTTGGATGCTAGTGCCTGGAATTGGCTGCATCATTCTGGTGTAATCTTGCTTTCAAGAGTAAAGTACTTCTCTTATTGAGTGCTAGTCTATTTTATTAATAGCCCCATATATTTCAACACCCAAGTTGGGGTTTATTCAGTGCAAGCAAGTTTATCAAACCATGTTTCTAAAATAGCATATGGAGTACTTGAAATGCATTTCCCCCAATATAAAACAGGTGTCTCCAAGCAATGTAAAATTTTCTGCTATACTGTGGAATAGGACACAAGAGGGAGGATTTAAGTTGATTCAAAGTTTCTGTAGGTTGCTACGAGCAAAGACTTTGTCTTGTTAAAAAGTTTGTTCTTACTACTGCCATATCTGTGCGGCAGCAAGTTCTGGCAACAGTTCTATCAGTTGGCACTGCATGCCAGCTAAAGTTCATTACATTGTGTCCTCAGCAAATTGCCTGCTGTACATTTTTTAAATGGAGACCTTTCCACTAACCTGAGTGGATTTAAAATGCCAGGGCCTGTGTGTAATGTGTTTAGATCCCACAGAAGGAAGTTCCCAGTGTGGATTCATATATAATGTTTTCTTTCTGTAACACGCAATGGCTAGTAATAGCTCAAAGTAAAAGAAAAATCTCCTCCACAAGATTACTAGTATTTCTCACTTTATTCCTTACTCGTAACTCCTACTTTATCAGGCAGTTTTTTGCACCAGGACCGTTAAAAGCAAACAGCTATTTTGACACCACCACCCCCCCCGCCCCCCCCCAAAGTTTCAACTTTAGGATGAGAACATTTGCTTCCTATTTTGAGATGTCTGGGCTAAACTTAGTTTTAAAACTACAAATGTATCAGGACCGTTATCTTAAAATAACTGCACTGCCCAAAGTAAGAAAATCTTAAGGATTCATTGTTATTTGTAATTTTACTGTTAGGGAGGAGCTTGTTGGGAAGATCTTCAACAAACCCACAAGAACAAACCAAAACCAAAAATCCTCAACATATTCATGATTTCATTATATAGATAAAATCTAGACTATAAACTGGGGACTACATTGTTTTGGTTGGCTATAATTAGCTTTATGATTCATATCCTACTAAAAATCCTTTCAGCTTTCACCTGTTTGAATTGTCTGACTTCTCAGACTTTATCCCTTGAATTGGTACTGAGTCCTCTTTGAAATCTGACTCTCTTTGTATCCTGCACTGTCTATGAGGCCAGTACTTTGTTGACTGGGCCAGTGCTCCCACACATAGCATCTCCCAAATATGGCATCAGAAAGATTGGAAATTGCATGTTTCTAGCAGATATTGAGGACAGCTATTTAAGTGCATAACCATGTGTGTCACCACCTCGTACCCATTATCCTATTGCTTTTGGATTTGGGCTCATGACAAGTCTACCTAGCTCTGTACTGTGTTGCTTTTATACTTCCACTTTCTGTAAGGAACATACAGGTGGGTACTGTGCATCACCTTGACTGCTCAGAAAAACAAACACAGTGCTGTAATGTTGATTAGCAAGCAAAGATGGGTTGCCATGTATCTGCGTATCAAAGTCATCATTATAGGTGAATTCAGTATACATTGTGTGATATCTGTCAAGAGTCATTACCTTCTAAAGTTAATTTACTTGTTTTCAAAGGGTGACTTGGGAGAATTTTACAGGTTCTTTTTCATTCTCTTCTTTTCAAAGCTGTGCTATCATAGGAAAGAGGATGCTGTAGTATTTTAGCACAAGTACCTGGAGTTTTTAGTGGTTCTTGGTAGTAATATAAGTAAGTAAAATATTCTGATGTTAGAAACTATGCACAGGTTTACATGGAGAGCTCCTGAGAGTATAGTATCTTCATGTTTAAATTTTCAAATACTAATTGTGGTTTATTTTAGTTCTGTTTTCTCATTTTGGTGTTTTAAAACTTGTCTGAAGACAGATTTTTTTTTGTTATTGTTCTTGTTGTCTTAAGAAACAGAAAATGTAGATGTTTTTAAGAGAAACAGAAACTTAATGCCAGATGGTCATTCCAGTGTTCTATTTTTCTATTGCAGGAAGTGGATATTAGGTTAATGAAATGACATCATTCTTTCTCACATGAATATTAGAGTGCAAACTCAGAACAGGGAAGTAGAAAAAAGTGCAATACAGCTGAACGCTTTACATTGTAGTTAATGTTTCAGTAGTGAAATACAATAGCTTGGGTGTTGATAACCATTCTGTCCCGTGCTGTGATTCTTTACCATGTTTTATAAATGCAGGGTAAACATGACTCATTACTTAATTGAGGATGACATTATTATTTATTTGCACTTTTGGCCATTGCAGAATATGGTAGGCGTTCACATATGAATGCATGCACAGGACCCTGTGCCAATACATTTGGAAACTATAAGATGCCAGCTTGAAGACTTGCCCTGCTTAGAACTCACTGTAGGTTTGAGACCTTTTGACTTTTCTACAGGTTAGAGCAGTTACTCGGTGACATTTATTGACTCTAAACTGGTATAGACCTAAAGTTTAAGTATGGGCTTCAGGGCTGCTGAAGCAAGCAGTTCGATACAAAGCAGTGAGGAAATAGAAAAGTTTTTGGAGCAATTCCTCTTGCTCTGCAAGAATAATTCATAGTTCAGCTGTAGGGAGACCTTTTTTACTACATAGTATAGATTAAGATCAGTGGCATTCCTTGTTATTATTTATATTGCTTTAGTCTAGATGTAATTTATAATTATGTAGCTCAGCTCAGTGCAATAAATTGTCTTTTTGTTGGCCTACAGTGTTGATCAATAAATCTTTTTAGAAGACAAATTTGGTATTTGGAAAGAGGACCCATGACGTTAGCTGTCTGTAATTAGAGATGTTATATTAAAAAAAAGAAGAAAAATCTTGAAATTGGATCAGTCACTTTTCACCATAAAGCTACATATGGAATGAATTGTCTTGGTGGGAGTCTTGCACAGTACCATGTTGATTGCAAAGGTCATCTTCTGGAATTTGGTACCTTTTGGATGAGATTGCAGTTTGCACAGAGATATGTAATTGGTCTTACTCAGCTGTCTTGCTTAACTGCTGGGGACACCTCAGTACTACAGCAGTACAAGTGAAACCATGGCCTAAATTTGTGAAAGTATTGAGCTCTTTTGAGTGTGTTTGCTTTTGTGCATTGCACAGGAGGATGCTCCACAGAGGAGAAGCTTGTTGGTTACAATTAATTGCTGTGTTTTCAGCTCAGTTATGGACCATTTCCCAGGTTTGATGTGCCAGAATTAAAACAATCCAACTTGTTTTGCTCAGGAAGATATGTATATGTATATATAAAAAATTTGTCTAGTATATATATATATAATTCTTAATGTCAAGCGAATTTTCTGTGAGTAGAATGCTATTGTCAGACTACTTTGAAAGCAAACTAAAACAAAGGTAGGAATTGTTTTAACACTATTTTAACATTAAATACATCCTTTGAGATTGAACAGAAGCTAGTTCTAGAGGCCATTTCTTAATCTGCCGAAAGAAAACTTCTTTTAAGCTTCTCTAAGTCTGGCTGACAAGGGCTTAAAATATCTTAAGTGGGGTTACCATCTCACATAGTGTTAAGGGTATCTTTTTTCTATTCTTGTCAAAGAAATATGTTCGTGTTTGGTCTGAAAAATTGCAATGTATTGCCATTGTGGCTCTCATTTAAAAAGCAAAGACCTCCCTCTCTTGTCTTCTGAAAAACCTAATATTTTGTATCCAGATGAGAGTCACTTAGAGCATCTAAAATGAGCACTTCATAAAGAAATGGCTTTTTTAAGTGAACAAATGCCCACATCAATAAAACTTTAAAAAGCCTTGTGGGAAGGAAAGGCTAAACATTAAGGCAATGGGAACTGTTAAATTAATGTTCTATATAAAAAAACAGAATAATTGGTGTAAAATAAAATAATACTGATGTATAAATCAGTACGTAGTAGTGTGAGCCAGCTCCTGGGAAGGGGAAAGTAAAAAACTACTACCTCCCCTTCTACATGCACACATAATTTTTTAGAATTTTAAACAATTAACAGTTTTTTTCTTGCTAGTTTTCTTTTGAGATGCCAATTGAAAGTATGTGGCAGTTGATATCTGAATTACATCAACCAGACTGAAAGGCAGATGCCCTCACTCCCTGTCAGTATACCTGGAGGAGTTGCAGAGAGGCACAATATTAACAATATTGAATGAGTGATCATTTAGTCTTACATAGGTAATTGTGCTCCAAGAGGTAAAGCTTCTGTCGTGTGTACTCAGCCAGCCCTTGCTCTGCTGTATGTGTTGCTCCACTGATAGATTTGCATGCTACACAAGTTATGTTAGTGGCAGGATCTGCTCCCCAGTCCCTAACTTGTTAAGAAAAGTGTTGCCACCCTCACACACACACAAAAAAAAAGGCGTAAAAATTATCTTATTTCTTTCTGTTATTACTTGCATAGGTCAGACTCAGTAATGAAATGTGGGGTTTTTTTAGAAACTCTTTCAAAAACATGAGAAATGTCTCCAAGGGACTGGGCAAATCTTTTGGGTTGTTAACCTGCAGAACTATGGCATGCACTATTTCAGACCTAAAAAAGTGAAGGATTCAAGGACTCTTGGCAGCGGCATCTTATATTATATATTGAGGAGCAGGGACCTGTTAGTGGTACCTTTTCAGGCGTGACTTTAACTGTCAGTGCAGAGTGCAGATTCCCTTAGTTCATCTTTTTGTCTCTTAACATCAGAAATCCCATTAGCAGTGTGCATTCATCAGCCTTCTGATGGACAAGTTAATTGGCAAGATTTGGCTGAATAGTGAATCAAGTGTGTTATTGTGGTGTTTAGTCTCTGCTAATAAGCTCATTAATTTGTTGCTAATTGTGTGTTACTGGATAGGCAAAGTGGTATATGCATGGGGATGGGGAGGTAGACAGTCCTGTCTGTGCTCTAGCATTTTATTTTCTATTCATTTTGTTCATTATGATATCCATGTTTTTGGATAAAAGGACTTGTTTGGTGTATTTTAGATGCTTTCAGTCAAGATGGTACACTCAGCTTGTCATAGTTGTGGTTAGAAAAGCAAGGGTTTTTTAAGATTATACATAGGGTTTCTTAGCTGATTATCCTAACTGGATTTTGCCCCTGCTATTGGTTTGGAGCAGGACTGCATTTATCTTTGGCTTTTGGCTTAGGTAAAAAACTAGGTATTATTATAATAATAATTAAATCAGCACTGCAGAGAACAGCATTTTGTTGCGAGAGCTTCACTCATAGGAACTGCTTATCATTGTGGTTGATAGATCAAAGGCAGCAAATCACCTATCAAATCACTTACCTGCAAACCAGTTTGATTGTGCCAGCACTGTGTATCTGTTTCTGAGTGTGATTATATTCGTCTGTCAGCTTGGCTTTCCTCATTTTTTTGAGAATATATTTGATTATTTCCTACAGACTTTCAAGGAGAAAGCGGAGAAACAACACAACTGAAAATTAATGAAAACTTTACTATGGGTGATATCCAAAATCAACAGTGGGGCTGCCACGTTGCATTCCCTCTGTCTCTCCACTTTAATGAGTTGCATATTTCCCTTTCCACTGGCCCACACACTTCCTTGGATCACAGACATTTCTGGGCACAGGGCACATGCACAGGCATACAGGTGCACACCACACTGCATTTTCCCACAGTTGCCTGGGCATTAGTCACCCCAACCTGGAAAGCAGATAGTCCCGTTGGCACAGTACCAATCTCTAGCTGTAAGCCTGGCCTCTCTGTTTGTCCTGTGTCCCACAGAATATGCTAAGGTATTTCTGCTCCAGAAAAAAATAAAGTTTGGTGAGTCTTGACATGACTGTGCAAACATGTCTTTATGGCTGCTGCCTTCAAATCACAGCTCTTACCTCTGTCTTTATCATCTGTTCTTGGTTGTGAAGCTCTTTGAAGGCACAACTGTGCTTAGACTCTGAGGCTAATATTTTTCCCTAAACCATTACTTTCAGTAGAAAAGTAAGTATATTCTTAATGTGATTTTGCTTACTTGCTGGAAAACAAGATGGTGTTAGTTTTCTGAGTTCTCAGGTCAGCCAAAGTTGGGGTGGTCTAGGACTTAACTACTTTTCCTAACCTAAGATTTTATCTTTTACCTAGTGAAATTGAACCTGCAGTGAGTTAGAGAACTTTTGAGACTTGTTCTTGGTCGTGTTTTCAATGAAAGTGAGTCATGTCGTGTCCCCTTCTCCACCCCCAAAGGAAGCTACACAAAGAGACAATGCTATACAGCAAGTTGATATGCACTCAGTCCAGCTATGAAGCCATGGTAGATTTTCATTTTATATGAATTATTATACCATTGTTTGTAGATCTATGGATTTGCTTAATAGATCATTTGCTTGCTTCCAGTAAAGAAGGCAGGCTCAGCTCTCCTTGTTTATGTTAGAAGTGCAGGTCCTGTTTGAAGGCAACATGCTGACTCAGCCAACAAAATCTTAGTGGAATTTTACCTCTGCATTAAGTCATGAAGAATCATTTTTAAAATCAAATCTGGCTTGTCAGAGGTCTGCCTGTGTAGTGTTCATTGCCTTATGTCCTCTTGGAGATGACCAGTCACCTTTGCTTAAACACAGTTGTAACCCTAACTCATGCCTCTTGGAGAGGTGTAAAATATTAGGATTTAATCAAAATGTTTATTATTACCTCTGCTGTCCTACAGGTGTGTGTAACAGACAAACGACTTAATACTAGTAGAAGATTCCTACATGTTCCTGAGGTTTCTTGGAAAATTAAGAGATATTTTATTTCTTTAGATTTTCGCCAGTTCACGTCTCTTCAGCAAATATACCTATTATGGCCATGAAGTTCCTCTAGGGACATTCTTGATCTAAGAAGATAACTCTCTGGAAGCCTGTCTGCTTTAGCCCATGGTGCCAAATTTGGGTACAAGATCATTAAAGTCAGTATACTATAGGCCTGACAAAAGTGAATTTCTGCTGGAAGCTGCCTGCTGGCTGTGGTGTTCCCAGCTTGGCACAGAGCAGCGTGAGGGCTGATACAAGACATACTGGTGTAACAAGACTTCTTCCTTGTAATTTGCCCTCCCTCCTCCCCCAAAAAAGCAAAAGGAAATACTTGTTCCATAACAAGAAATTACCTACATTCACTTAGTCTGAGGCTTCTGTAGCATTGTTGTCTCTGTGTTTACTCTTTCATGTATTCTATAAGAATGCTTTGTTAATTAAAAATGTAGTAGGCACTGAAGGAAAAATGAAATTTCTCTCTGGATGTCCCCCCTCCCCCCCTCTGCACCACCCCATCCCAGGGTGTTAGTCTTGGTGTGCCTTTAAAACCAATAGCATATGGTTCTGTGAGTGTTCCTGTAATTCAAAGTAGTCACGTGGCCCGCAGAAATGAAGGGTACTGTGCACATATAAAACTTGTACAGTATTTTCTAATTAAATATGACAGCCCATTTGTACAGCTGTGTCTAATAAGGCATGAATACAGTTAACTTCTATTTACCGCCTCACACTCTGTTTGTTTGGAGTTCAGAAATGCTGTACATTCACATTAGGCAATTGAGTATAGAACTCTAAGTTGGACTATTGATGGGAAGTATTTAATAATTTTGTAGCAGGTTAAAACATATGGTTGTAGTTACAATAAATAAATGGCTTAGTGCATAAACCACTGCCATTCAGCACAACTGTCAGGTTGATGCAGGTTTATTCTTCAGGAGAGTAAAATGTAGGCAATGGATAAGTAATAAATGGCAGTCTGGGTCTCTGCCTGGGGAAGGGAAAAGTTTCAAATTCTTTTTTAATGAGGGCATTAGGAAGAGAATAGGAAAAGGTAATGTGCCAGAGATGAGAAACTCTCTAAATATGGCTTAATTCCATCCATCAGTTTCTCTTCTAGTATTTCTTCCCTACCCATCCCCAAGTCTAAGGAGAGTGGCTCCTAAGCCATAGGGAACAAAGGATTCAGACATACTTCATGGTTTCATCTGACTTATCCTCACATAGAGGTCCTGCCTTTCCTAAATGGAGCAGAAGGGCTCTTCTCCAATAAAAATAAGGAATGTTTTCTTCACATTTTAAAACAAGTCTCGGTTTTTCTCTGAATTTCTTAAGATAACAGAGTTGAATTTGGGAAAATGTAGGCATTGTATTAAGTGAGGCTATTAAATGCTGTAGGGACTAAATGCATCTGCTTAGAATATTGGTTTTCAGTGGTCAATAGGATCAGAGTATGGTTAAAATAAAGGTTCCCCAAGAGACTGGCATGGGTCCTCAACTGCCTTTTTATAACTGATACTTAAAAATGGCCTGGTGATCAGGCTCTCACTGGCTTGATTTATTTTGGTTCTGTTTGATTTTCAAAGTACATTTTATAAAGCATTGATTCTTTTATCTGTTTTAACAGATACAGTTATGAGAAAACTCTGAAAGCCTCTACTTGCAGAACAAAACAAAACAAAACAGAATTTAAAAAGCTAACTTTAAAAAGTTCTTGGTATCATGAACCGCTACCTAAAGTTCATTATCTGTAGTGGACTTAGTAGTCTTAGCTGTGCATAAGTCTTCTGATTGTGGCTGTATGATACCTGGGAATACGTCTCAAAATATATGTTCTTGTAGCAAAAGCCAAGTGAAAAGCTCTCTTAATGTTCTCACTTGACTTTGTTGAATTATCCTGCCTCTCCTCTTTGTATGTTTTTCCTCAGATTGTAGATGGATTTTCTGTCCAGGTTGTTTAATTTCTGGAATTACTCAAAAAAACCCTTGGTACTCAAGGAGTCAACAACTCATAAGACTCGAGTATCCTGTATTCCACAGTTGTTCTGGAGAACTGCTGGGTAGCACCTCCTGTGTCCTCTTATCTACTGCTTCTCCATGGTTGTCTTAGTGAGAAGTTGGCTTTTGCCAGAATTATTGGAAAACTGATGCTTCTTTTCCTGTGTCCCCTGAAAAAAAAAGGCTGAGAATCTACCTACTGTAGGGGGGAAATGGTTCAATGCATCTTTTCATTCATCTGCAGAGATGGCAGCAGATACACAAAGATGTAAGCTGCTGCTACTTCAAGGCAGTGCCAATCACTGATATAGGCAAAGTTTTGTATTGTCTACATACTGTTTTAGATTCATCTGCTTATTCACTGCAGAGAAGGGGTTGAATGTAGTGAAGGCACACATGCCAGCATTTAATTGGCAGGGTACGACTGCATGTATTCGCAACAAATAGGTAGGCTGGGAAGCCACCATGCATTTCAGGGGACATCCTAGCTGAGAAGTCAGCAGGATGCAAAACTTCAGTGTTGTGCTTTAGGTTCTGATTTCACCGAGTTTTTGCAGCTACATGGAATGAAACATTTTCTATATGAATTCAACCTGTGTGGAGCTATTAGTTTGAACTCCAAATGTCAGCATCTGCAAATGGTTTGGTTGCCTCTGTGAAATGTATTGTTTCCTAGCCTATCACTGTGTGCATTTGTTTTTTATCCATAGCCTGAGGGAGATCTCTATCAGAAGTGATCGCTACTGGAAAATGAACGATTTCTTTCGTATGTGATGGGTAGGCTTAGATAGTAAAGATAAGCATGGAGTAGTGTGCCCCTTCTCATTCTGCTTCCCTTCTGTAAGTCAAAAAGGATATGCAGTTCTAAGACATCAGTAAAGCACTCTTGCCGGGCACTAGTTATCTTGTCCTTTTCCTGTGTGTGCCATTTTATTTTCATAAAATATGTAGAGGCAGAGGATACCTGTGGATCTTTTAACTCTTCAATACAAAAGCTAGACTGCTGCCTCACAGACAGCACAACAGATTTCATGCAGATGTGTTCTCAAATGGCAATGGAAGCAGCACCTCATGGATGACCAGGTGACCTGTTTTTCTGTACTGAAGAACTAAAAATAATTTACATATTTTTGTTTTTAAAACATTTGCATGTCATCTTGGTGTGATTACTGGCATATGTTGTATTGATTCAACTTTATTATTGCATTATTCTCTCGCATTCAAGGGCCACATGTGCTCCACATCTGGTGACCATTCAAGGGCCTTTTGAAAAACATCAGCATGTTTTTATTCTTAGAAGTGCTGATAACAAATATCACGCTCTTGCATCTGCTTCTGCTATTGGTTGCAAATGGGATGCACTGGGCTGTGCCTACTGTCCAGTTACAAAACCACCAAAGAGAACATAATACCTTTCCTGTTCACCACATTGATTAACTGTTTAATTATTGGTCCTTGTTTTGTGCACCAGAATGACCATGCATACTTGTTCTGGTGAAATCACAATGGACCAAACTAGATGTGTATCTCTTCATAGCTACTTTCATTAGACTAGGCAATGTGGGAATAAGGGACAGCAGGAAGAAAACTATTACATTTTTAGGAATTAATAGGAACCCTCTTTTTTGTATTTACTTATGCTAAAATATAGTCTTGCTTTTGAGGAGAACATGCCTTTAAAACCGCTAGCATAGTATTTATTCAATGTCAAAAGTCACCAATAAACTATTACTTAAAACATTCTGGAAGAAGTTGAATGCTTGCCCACAGATCTGTCAGTACTGTTCTGGTTTAGTACATTGCTCAACGCATTTTAGAGTGTGACTGCATGACTATTTACCATGCTTCATGACTGTGATGTTGCATTTATCATGAACCTCTCATGGTGTGAAGTGTACTCATTCTGAATACCATCTGTTTAGAATATACGGTTTCCCGTACCAAATCAGTTGCATGCAAAGGAGATTGCAGGGTGCTCTTCACACATTATTTATTATGTAGGGCAAAGTTAAGAATCATTATTAGCATCATCTTACATTTCACCCTTAGGTGCATATAATATAAAATCTCATTTGGATGTACCTAATGCCAGACTCAAACCTGAAACATGTTTAGTTGGGCTTAGAATGAAGGAGAAAATATTCTCCTGACTCAATAATGAACTTCATTTCTCTTTTGGGACTTGACTTCTGACACAGAGAGAAGGCCAAAATAAAAACCAGAGTGAGTGAGGGCTCCGACTTAAACCTGCTTTTAATTAAGCCTTGTAAAGAAGCTTTTCTGCTAAAACTCTCAGGTTGAAGAGTTCATGCAAAAAAACCTCCCTGTGGTTCAAGAACAGACAAAGTGGGGACATTGACACACAGTTTTGAATAGTTTAAACCAGAAAAACTGCAAGTGAGAAAGTAATGGTATTTATTTAATGTAGTTTTTACCAGACCACTCCTTTTCCAGTTATCTTCTTTTTTGTTATTATTTTTCTGTATGTTTCAGTTTTAAACTTAAGGCCACTACAAGATGTTTTGATATTAACAAGCATGAAAAGTAAATTGCTTTGGTTTCCTTTTTTCCTAATTGCACATAAATCTGACCCAGTTCAGCTGGACACAGTTACAGTGTGTTAGAAATGTAATACACATTTCAAATCAGAATCCTTGCGCCAAGGCAAAGGTCAAAGTAATTTTCGTGTTTGTTTGTTTTTAAAGGGATTAAATATATGTAGTTTTACCACAAGGAAAATTATAGTGCCTTCTATGCTCAAGTATGGCTTTTAAGTCCATGTTTAAATGGGAGTAGACAATCCCGTCTGGAGCAATGGCAGGGATCATTTCAGAAGTAAAGGTTGGGTGCCTTCTATGCAAAGTGATGCTCATTGTGCAAAGACTTCTGGTAGAGCACTTACGCTGTCAACCCCAGACAAGAGCTTACACCACACTAAAATAAAGTTGTGGCTTCAGTGACAGGCTGTAAACAAAAAAGGGTGGGATGTAGTTAATGGCAGCAGTATAGCACTAAAGGAAAATAAATCCCTTTTACTTGCAACTGACAAAGGCCCAAATCCTGAAACATAATCAGTCATCCTTGATGACTAGATGAGATCATAAACTGAATGAGGAAAAATAAACTTAAATTCAACTTAAATTGTGATTGGCACGGTAAAAATTAACTTTCGCCCAAAAAATTGTTTTCTTCTTCCAAAACATTTCTAATTGCTGCCCTTCCCAACTTTTCCCCACCCACTGCAGAACTTCCAAGTGCTCTTTGCTGTTGGTGGATGTCATCCCTTAAGCCTTCCACGTCTGTTTCAGCATGTGCTTGTCGTTTTTTGTTGAGAAGCAAACTGCTTTTGCATTTCTTCTAAAAACACATTTTAAGTGTAGTCTTCATATCAATAAATACCGAGCATCATGTTATTCATAACCTCATAATTCACCAGTCTGCCAGCTGAATAATGTAGCAGGCATGAAAGACTGAGAAGCAAAGGATGTTATACAGACCAGGAGAGCCATTCTGACAAAAATCTGTTGGGGAAAAACTTCCTGAGAAAAATACATGAAGTTTCTTTTTCAGCTCTTCACACATGTACAGCTTATTATGAACAAAATGCACACTCTAGAGAACACTTATGTACTGTCAGTAAAATTTACTTTATATTTTAATTTTTACAGCTGTTTATATTTTGCACTGTGATTTTTTACAAAGTTTTGGTATAATATCCCTTGAGAGAGAGGTTTGTTCTTCATGAGTTCATAGCTTTAAATATAAGAGTTTAGTTCTGGAAAGCTGAAGGTCTGGTAGAAATAACACTAAAATTCCACCAACAGTGTGAAATGCTGAGGTTGTGAAGTCCGTTTTGAAGCTGGCAAACTGCGTATTTATTTCAAAAATACTGCAGTCAGGCAATGATCATTACCAATTATTTAATAAACATCAGACACAAACATGGTTGGAAGATCGGTTTGGCACTTTTTTTGATAAGCAGTAAGCAAGGAAACTTTCTAGTTTTAGATTTTTTGTTTAAAGGGTGCTGTTACATCCCAGCTGTTCAGGGCACATACAGAGTAAGTTGAGAATATCAATCTTTCTTAGGGATCTAATTTATGCCTATTGGCAGAGATTGAGTAGGAAGGGAGCTTGGCCTACCACCTCACCTCTTGAGCTTTTGCATACATACTTTATCAATTGTATAGATAAGGGCTTTTTCTTCACCATGCTGTCAATCTGGTCCTTGCTTTAAGATGAGAACACTGAATTTAATTATGTGGCCATGGGCCTGGGTTCAGCCATCCACTGTGATATCAGATGTGTGAAGTGAACCTCTGCTGGAAATTAGTTGTATTACTGGTGAGTGTTGGGAAAAACTATATGAGCAATCTTTTCAATAGATACCGTGAGGGGTTTATTTTCCCCCATAATTAAAAAAGAAAAAAGAAAAGGTATAAATGCTGGCTTAGACTTGCTCTTGTTATGTAGTGTTGAAATGGTGGACTGGTGATGCTGGTTCTATTTAGTTATTTAGTTATTTACATAAGGAGATTTTTGGGGAAAGCTATTGTAAACTGAGTTAAATTTCAGTCAGGACATGACAATGCCACGTTATTTTATGGGGAGAGAACTTTGTAAGTTGAGAACTTGTGATTTTGGAGGAATGTCTTTTGAAGGCTCACTGCTGGTTGCAGCTTACAGTACCAGATGGAGCCAAAATAGTATTTTAACTTTTTTTTTTCTCCTGTTACATGTATCAGTTTTTCTGGCTGTGTTGGCAGGAGGCTTTGTGTGCACATAGATGTTTATCCTTTTATGCATGATAATTTCATGTAATCATTTTTGCCATAAAGTGGCAACTTAAGGGCAGGGGATTTTGAGACACCCAGCACAGATTTTGCGGATGTGGGGGTTTTGACAGTAGCTTGTGAGACCCTTGCCAGTGGTCAGTGCACCAGTGTTTGGATGCAAGAACTGTGGGCTTTGTGGCAGTGCCCTGCAGTTGTCAGGAGAGGGAAACACAGCTGCCATGCACTGGAACAAAAGGGCTCTTCTAGGGTCATAGTGTCCCTTGAAAGGACCAATAGTAAACGTTAAGTGTAACATGTCATTCTGGGGTATTTTGTTTCAATTTCATTTTACTAAATTTGCCACATACATTCCTCAAGTGGTTGGACATTGAGATTTAATAACCTTGTCTTCTAAGTTCATAATATTTTTAGGTGAGTGTGATGGCCAGTGTAACATGTGACTTAATTCAAGGATAAGAACTACGAGAATGGTCCTTTAGGACCAATTATTGGTTTTTTAGCAATTGACTCAGTATTTGATAGCCTGCACTAAAAAGAAGGGCTAAGAAAATAAAATGGTTGTGCTGTTTCTGAAAAGAGCTGCTGACTGCTGAATACCAGGTTAGCTCTTACAAATCCCATTCATACCTTGATCTCAAGATACAGGGCAAGTTTGGACATCCCAGTGGTCCCAAAAAATGCTTACATGAAGAAATTTTCTTATTGTTTTGCTATTGCTATCATCAAAGTTGCCTTTGCTGTGTGGTTTCCATGCTTGTAGCTGCAGCTCCAGAGCCTGTTCTAAATTTCATGGCCATCCCTATACTCTTTGCAGAAAACTGCATGACGTGCAGCTTTTACAGCTCACTTTTGCTCTTTTCCTGATGTTTGAAATATAATCATGGTTGTTTGGTTGTTTTTCAGTTAACCTACCAGTTATTCTTGGGCTCCATGTTTTCCTCTTGCTATGCATTCAGCATTGCTCTGTGCAATTTAAGATAAGGATTTACCCTTTTTAGCAAGATTTTGATAGCTGCACACCAAAAGGCAGTGGAATTGTGTATTTCGAAGTATTTGGCAGATAAGGGTATGTTCTGGAAGATGAGTTATGAGTGTAACCTTCAGGCATCTTCCATGAATTCAGCCTTTCAGATGAAGTGTAAGACATTGTTGTTGCTATAGTAACCCAAAAATTTAGTAATTTTTTTTTTTTTTTTAAGCAATAAGAAGCATTAGGAGTAACTGAGAGATTTTAGAAAATGTTTCTGATTATAATTTCTTCCTTTGGTAACAGCAAATATGCATTCCCCATGTCTTTCACTTTATACATGTGTACCAAAAGGTTGTGAGTTTCAAATGATCACTAAAATAGTTAATCGTTCTTCTTGATCCTCCTTTAAACCTTTGGGAACTGAGAACTGGGAAGAAAGATTCCAGGAGCCAGTTCTCCTGCAGGAATGAGAAATGTGGATCACTGTTCTTGGAGCATTTGTCTACTCAGTGGACTGGTTTGTGTGTCAAGATCTGGCGAAGAAATTTAGCTGGCTTCCCCAAGGGAAGCCACTGAAGGCAGTGGATATAATCTAAGTAGCTTCATTTTCCCTTTCTAACACTTCTGCCAAGGATCACCTAAGCCCTCGCTAGAGTTCTGCTAAATAGAAGAAAACTGTTGCACTTCACTTGTACGTTTGTCCTTAGTGGCTAATGGAACATTTGTGCCATAGATTTGCATCATCATTCATTTTGGACGCAAAGTATATAGCGACTTAGGTTTTTTTTCTTTGAGGAATGTGGTTGGTCAGAGAAACATCTGGTTTATGTAAATAGGCAAGGAATTTAGTAACAACAAGATGATTGCAAAATAATATCTATATGGTCTCTGCGTAAGTAATTCAGCTACATTTTGCAAAAATAAACATTTATAACTTCTATAAATGCGGTCCCTTTTTCAGTGCTGAGTGTTCACGAACATGTTTCCCTCCTGCGAATTAAAAAAAAAAATTAAAAAGACTAGCATGTTCGCTGTAATAAGGGAGCAGAATTCTCGTGGTGTTCGGGTAATTGCTGCAGGAGGCGGGAGTTCGGCCTGGATCAGGTTTCCCGGCGGCCCCCCTCCCTCCGGCGCTCCAACACTGCCACCTGCAGGGGCCCGCCGCCGCTACCGGCCCCTGCCCCAGCCTGCCCGCGGGCCAGCGGCCCTCGTCGCCGCTGCGCCCTGCCACCAGCCCCGGCTCCAGCCCCGTGGCCGGTCCCCGCCCATCACCCCCGGTCCTCGCCCCGACAGCCCCGGCCCGGTCCTGGCAGCAGGCGCGGCACTCCGGCGGAACTCGAGTTTCAAGTCGTGCAGGAGAGTAACGGGGGCTGCTGCTTCGGGCTGGGCCGTAGGGAATTACTTTGTCCTGCACTTTGGCGTTTGTAATAACAGATACACGTCCTGCCATCCAGTGTATCGGTGGTGTGCAGATGAAAGGGCTGGAGCACCTCTCCTCTGGAGACAGGCTGAGAGAGTAGGGGTTGTTCAGCCTGGAGAAGAGAAAGCCTCGGGGAGACCTCACAGCGGCCTTCCAGTACCTGAAGGGGCTACAGGAAAGCTGTGGAGTGACTTTTTACAAGGGCTTGTAGAGAAAGGACAAGGGGGAACGGTTTTAAGCTGAAAGAAGGTAGATTTAGATTAGATATTAGAAAGAAATTCTTTACTGAGAGGGTTGTGAGACACTGGAACAGATTGCCTAGAGTAATTGTGAATGCCTCATCCCTGGAAGTGTTCAAGGCCAGGTTGGATGGTGCTTAGAGCAACTCCGTCTCATGGGAGGTGTCCCTGCCCATACAGGGGGTTGGAACTAGATGATCTTCAAAGTTACTTCCCAGTCAAACCGTTCTGTGATTCTGTGATGCATGGCAGCATGCTTTGCCTTCCAAACCAATTGTAGAGGTCTCCAGGCTTCTTTTTTCTTTTGCATAAAGCAATCTAGTAGTTCACCTTAATAAATTCAAAGTGCCATTTAGTGCAGAAAAACAGTTATTGTGTCAAAGTTTAATTACTTTTTTTAATCTGGCTCTGACTCAATGGTGTTTTATTAAAATTATTTTGGTGGCATTTCTGTTGCATGTTTTCTGATGTGGAAAAACAAATCAAAACCCACTTATCACATGAATCATTGTTAAAGTCAGCAGTAGTCCTCTGTGTAAAATCTGCCAGTAAAAGCTGGGAGGATGGGGATTAAACCTGGAGCACATTAAATTAGTTCCAGTCTATCCCTCGCAGGCTCTGCATTGCTTGCTTAGGCAGGCAAAACGGAAACAGGCAGTTTATAACAAGGCTGGTTTAAAAACTGTGGGGTTCATTTGAAAAAGATTTATATCCCCCACTTATATAAACATTACAAATGTGGGCTGCAAGCAGGAGGCAAATCTTTATCGAAATCTCTTTAAGAGCTTTTTCATTGTGAATAAAATGGACAGCGTGTACTCTTGTTTGAAGATTCGCCAATATTTGTACAATAATCTTTTCTCAATGCTCTGACTAATTAAAATACAGCTCAGGGTAGAACAGCAAGACCACCAACTGGTGATTTGCTGAGATCTGACAAAAGTGGCAATGACTGAGGTGGTGGAGGGAAATTATTTGGAGGCAGAAGAAAAGATTGTCCTGAGATTGGTTTAGTTTGGTGGGTTTTTTTAGTGGTTATTAAAAAAGTGAAATTTTAAGGAGAAAACAACTGTGTCTAGATTTATTTCCACCAACTGCCTTCCCTGGTGGATGCTGCCATTCTTAAACAGTAGCATAGAAATTTTGTGGGTTTTGTGATCTTTGCTGGGGCCTGCAGAAATGTCTGCTGGAAAGATCGAATGTTTGCTCCGGTAAAACTAAGAAGGTAGTCTGGGACATGAGGGTCCCAGCTGACAGCTGGAGTAGCTACTCGTATTGTAACGTTTGGGGGAAACTTAGTAGTGATTATGTTGTTTTGGAAGTTTATTTTTAGAAGGATTAAGCATACATTAGTGCAGTTAAAAATATTTTTATTTTTAGTATTGACACACAATTTTATTTCTAGCTGTTGCAATACCGTTTTACTTTGTTTGTTTAGGGTACATGTTATAAGAGTTGTCCAGATCCTGGATTTAACAGAAAGTGCTTTTCATATTTCATCTTAATGTTAATAAACAGTGTCTAGAAGAGCTTTGTAATACTAGTCTGCCTTTCAAAATAGGATCCAAGTCTCAGATAAATGACTTAAAGTATTTTGTGAGTTGTAACATATAACCAAGATCTTCCGGATTCTCTCATTCAAACTGTGGTTTTTCATACCTCTTCTTTTTTGCTGCCGTGGTGTCTCCATGCGGAATATCGCTTATGCCCCAAATGTCTGATTCTCATGTCCTGAGAGCAGACTGATAGGCAGCCTGGTAGAAAATCAGCAGCTTTTTGTGCTGTGGAGGAGGTGAAGAATTTTCTAGTAGCTGCCAAAAAAGAAATTAGTATTTTTCTGCTGTTATAGTGGTATGTGTACACTGCAGTAGAAGCCATATATGGTAGAGGTTGGAAGCACTCCAGCCCTATGGTATGGGGAGCCAGATAAGAATAGAAATTATATCAAAGTACTATATTTTTCTCTCTTGCATGAGATTTATGCAATAGAGAGTGCAAGGTAGATAGACATAATCATCCTGGCTTTTGAAAAAAAGAAGCCAGTTAATACTGAGCTCCATCCCGTGACAGCTTGACAGCTATTGATGCTCAAACTAAATAGGCTACAGCAGGCTCAGAGTGCGCTTGTGCTATATTGGTGTCAACACACCATGACTTGCAGTGTATGTGGAGGCTGCAAAGGGAATTATTAACTGCACTGGATGTTATTATTCATACCTGGGACTCAGCATCAGACTATCAGAGCACCTGAATCAACACTTGGTAGTGTGAGGAAGCTACTGCTGCTTGCAGGTGGAGAAGCAGCAAGAAGGTTGTAGTTGGACATGGAAGTGAGTGTCTGTCTCTGGACTCTCAGTCTGGTGCCTAACCCCTGGGCCAAGCCTGCTTTCTCTCATACCAAAAAGCACAATGGGGACCTAGAACATATCTTGGTACCTCACCATCTAGCGTAGACAACTGAATTTGGGAAGGTGGTGATGTTTGTTTGTTTAGTTTGGTTTGTTGCTGTTGTTGTTTTTATAACATAGTACATACAATCACCTTTTTTTGGCCTGTTACTGAAATCTCAATTGTAAATGTTATAACTCAGCACATTTTTAAATTTTCCCAGAATAATTAAAAAAATAGTTAATACAAAGGTAGCTTAAGATGTGTCTGGGCTTATCTTTAGTGCTGGTGTTTGTTTGGGGTTTTTTATAGTTAAAATGGCATGGAATATGCATTTCCCCAGATCTTCAGAGTGAAGCTTGAACATCAATCCTTTCTGCATGAAGCAACTCGGAAATCTAAATGAAAGTAACTGAAAACTTGTGAAGGCCTTAAATGTTTGGAATGACATGGATGTTTTAAGTGTTTTTAGATATTGGGACCAGATGTGCTCCAGTCAGCTCCCTTTGCACAAATGTGGTATCATGAGGGATAGTTATGCTGACTCAGGCGTTTGGCTGAGTGGGAGGGAAATCCCAGGGGACAGAAAGCTGGGATTGTTTTTCTAGTTGTAGCTTGTGCTGGATAGACAGATAGAGAGGACATGTGGCAGGAGCAGTCTCTGGCAGCCAGGATGCCCTCACATGGCCTGTGCAGCTGGTGGTAGGAGAGCAGCCTCAATTATTTTCCATCTAGGGCAAGGACACAGCTGCAAAACCACTGCTAGTGCCACCCAGCATAGGCCTGTCCCGTGGGGGGACCATGGGTGCGCTGAAAAGAGCTAAAAGAGGAGAGAACTTGCTGCATACCAGTCATGCGAAGGGCACATGGGCCAAGGGCCATGGAGCATCATGACTGGCAAGCAGGTGTTGGGTATACTTTCTATAACTGGCATCCTAAAAGGTTGTGTACCCACGCACAGGTATGCACAGCCTGGGGCCTGTAGTCTGTGCACCACCGCCTGTGAATACTAGCATTGAGGATTCCTGCTTGTTGGTTAAGATGCTGAAGGAACAGCTTGCAGGCAGTCAAGTTAAGCTATGCTTGAGAAGAGAACTATTAGCTTCTAGAGCAGGAAAATATTTCCCGGATGGGATGAAATGATTAAAAGAAGACTGGGGTTTCAGAATGTTTTTCACCATAATATTATTACAGTGGAAAAAAAATTGCTCTTTTGCCTGTAGCTGAATTTCACTTGATGTTTTGTATTAGATATATGATCAGTAGTCATTGTGGCTGCTGTTCCTGCACATCTATGGGGAAAAAACATGCATTCTTTGCTTCAAAGTACCACTGTTGTTTCTGCCATTCACTGCTCTCCAAAGGGTGGTAACCTGATTAGTTTGTAACAGCAGTGGAAAACTGGACAGGAAAATTAAGGTTTTAACCTAATACATTTCATAGGATGAAATGAGATGTAGTTGTTTACTTACGCTTGTTTTATTCTTTACAACCTGAAAATGGGAAGGCAGGTGTCCTTCCTTGTGCAAATCATGGCACAGCAAGCATCCTCCGGTGGAGATGTCCTGTCCACGAAAGATTCCTTCCACACACAAAAATGGAAGAGGGGCTCATAAGTTACAAACTTACTCATGCGTATGACATCTGCCTTTAATCACCATGAAAGCCTGAATCCTGTTTAAAGCATGGTGAGCCTTGTACAAGGGCTAGAAATGTCAGTACTCTATTGTGATAACATTTACTGTACTGATTAACAGCCGTGGTGCTCTGCAGTGGACTGATAATCTGCCTTTGCGTGTCTTTGTGTTGCCATTCTGTCTCCTTCCTGTGGTTCCAGCCAGGACTGTGGGCAGAGCAGTGGGATCTTCTCCTGTGCAAACCTCCCATGTCCATATATTTTTGCTTTGTGGGTTATGTCATGTATTATGTCTTTGTCTATCTACATACCAAGGTATACATTTTTTAAAATATCATGTAAAATATATCAAAGTTAGCTACCGTTTAGCTTTGAATCTGTAGAATGCAGTAATGTGATCCAGTATCTAGTCTCAGATGGCCGTCTTATGCAAGTTGACATTTTAAATGACTTTCAAGTGTCTTGGCCCATAGGATTTTCAGTTCCTAGTACTTTGGTAAATTCCAACAGTTTTTGGCAGGTATGTTTATCTTAGTGACAGATTTTCATTAAGTTTCCAAAGTTTTTTTTAAGAAGAGGAACAGAAGAAAAGGGATGGAGAGAGAGAATGCTGCTTTGGTCAGATCTACATCCATTTCCATTGATTGTCAACAAAAAGTTGGATCCCAGGGATACCATGAAATACGTTTTAGTCAAATAGTGCCCTTATTCAGTATATTTTATGATCTGTAAGCATCACTAAAAGCTTTCAGGTTTGTGTTTGGCCATGACTTAGTTGGAAACATGATTTGTATCACAAACTGGCATTGGTGTTTGTGGCCATGTATGATAGATACCCCGATTGTCTGTTAGTATCAAACTTCTAGGGACAGAAATCAACTGGATTTGTTTTAAAAAGTTTGATGCTAAGGTAATGCACACAGAATAAAGCCAGCAGCAACAAGAAAACAAATTTATTCAAATTAACCCAGTTGTGTGGGCTCCACTTCCTTTTGTTTTTCACCTATTAAGAATAGACTTGTTTTCCCAGTTTGCTGTTGTCCCAGGCCATCTCATTTTTCCATTTCTGAACCAGTGGCCACCATGGGTTTACCAATCACCTAAAGTGTGGAGGTTTCTCAGTAACCCTGAGGAGTTTCTGGGACATCTGATGTTAGACTGTTACGGGAGTGAAGGATGATTAAAAAGGACTGAGAGAGAAGAGTTGCCTCAGAAGACATGGATGTGGAGGAAAAGGCACAAGGTGGGGTTATTTTGGCTGTCTTAACAGTCTCCTATTGTAAAATACTGCTGTGTGCCAGCTCTCACAGTATGTCCAGTATTTCAGTATGTATTGCCTTTATCCTTTCGGCTATTTATAAATTGTTTTGTCCCTCGCAGTTCGCAATTCTTTTCACTGCAATTGAGTGCTGTGCCAGAGGGTTTATGTTTTATTCACCAGATGCATTTTATGCACACTGTTTTATTGCATGAGACCACTGAGTTTGTGCTTTCTGCTTGTTTTCTGTCCTTTCACCCTTTAAAGTCAGTCTGAAATATGTACACCACTGAGAGGATCTCCACTACCCTGAGAACTGGAAAAATCATAGTTCCAACTTCCCTTATTTCTGCTGTGCCTTTCTTGACTAGATCCAAGATCAGCCTTATACTCTGAAATTTTCTTCTGCCTGAAGAGATATGCATAAACTGTTATTCTTCCTTTTGGTAAACAAACTATCTCTCACTCTGAAGAAATTTAGTCTTTTAGTTGTTGTGTAACTCTCCAACATTGTCTAGTTTTCCACAGCTTCTCAGAAATGTGGACACTGGAACTGGTCATGATATGTCAGAATTAATCCTGAAAGTGCCACATACTGTAATAAACGTGCTCCCCTACTTCTTTCCACTGTATTTTATAGTTATATTGGTCCTTTTGCCATGGATTTGCTGGAGAGTTGGGCGGGGAGGAACTTCATGAAATTCAACAAGGGCAAGTGTAGAGTCTTGGCATCTGGGGAAGAACAACCCCATGTACCAGCACAGGTTGGGGGCTGACCTGCTGGAGAGCAATGTAGGAGAAAGGGACCTGGGGGTCCTGGTGGACAGGAGGATGACCATTGGCCAGCAATGTGCCCTTGTGGCCAAGAAGGCCAATGGCATCCTGGGGTGTATTAGAAAGGGTATGGTTAGTAGGTCAAGAGAGGTTCTCCTCCCCCTCTATTCTGCTTTGGTGAGGCCACATCTGGAACATTGTGTCCAGTTCTGGGCCTCTCAGTTCAACAAGGACAGGGAACTACTGGAAAGAGTCCAGCGCAGAGCCACAAAGATGATTAAGGGAGTGGAACGTCTCACTTATGAGAAAAGGCTGAGGGAGCTGGGTCTCTTTAGCTTGGAGAAGAGGAGACTGAGGGGCAACCTCATAAATGTTTATAAATACGTTAAGGGTGAGTGTCAGGAGGATGGAGCCAGGCTTTTTTCAGTGATGTCCAGTGACAGGACAAGGGGCAGTGGGTGCAAACTGGAACATAGGAGGTTCCACGTAAACATCAGAAAAAACTTCTTTATTGTGAGAGTGACAGAGCACTGGAACAGGCTGCCCAGAGAGGCTGTGGAGTCTCCTTCACTGGAGACATTCAAAACCCGCCTGGACACGTTCCTGTGTGATGTACTCTAGGTGATCCTGCTCTGGCAGGGGGGTTGGACTAGATGATCTTTCAAGGTCCCTTCCAACCCCTAAGATTCTGTGATTCTGGATCGGATCAAAAATGTAGCTGAGCTAGTTTGTTTTTTCTAACCATACTTCTTAAAAGCAGCTGCCTGCAGAAGATAAAGAGAAGAGGACGAAGTTATATGATACTCTCCCAGCTCCCAACCATTTTGAGTTGTGGAACAGATGTGGTTTCTGTGTATTTACTAATATTTGATGGAATTTTTTTTCCCTCTGAGCTTTCCCATCATCTTTGTGAACCCAAGTAAGAATTTAGCAGCACAGCAACTTTTGGCAAGGAGTTCCATATCTGAGCAAACCGCATTAAGATCTACCTCCATTTAATTTGCTCTTCAAACTGGCTCTTTCCAGCTTCGCTAATTGCCCTTTAGTTCTTGTGTTGGGTCAGAAAGTAAGCAGTCATTCCCTACCTGCCTTCCCTAGTCCACTTGTGAAGAGTTACAGCTAGTGATCTAGGTGGGTATAAATGTCCTTTTCCTTATCCATGTCCTTTTCTTTGTCCAGAGCAGCTCTCAGATCTTTTTCAGTAATCATCTCCCAGGATAGAATCCTCTGCTTTGCAGATATGGTCTGCACTATTGAATGACTAATTTGGTTGTACTATATTTTGCTTGATTTATACTCCTTTTCTTTTCTGTCCCTGTGGATTCTTATCCTTTGCTTTGTAGTGACTTTCTTACTGTTCTCCTCAAAGCTGATACGAGTTTTAACCCCCTCAGATATCATGTTATCCCTATGCTCTTTTCTCAGTGTTGAACCCCTACTATCTTCTGGCAGTTTTCCCAATATTCCAAGGCTTATAAAAACAAATAACTTCAAAAAACCACACACAAAAAATCCTGACATGCATAGCACCAAGTTCTTTCTCTGATACGTATGTCATCTTGACTAGGCCTGTGCTGCTTTTTCATTCTTCTGACAGTGTTTTTGCCATGCTGATTCATGTTTATACTGAACATGTCTGTAGAAGCCATCATAGCTAAAAGCTTTTGACTGAGTGGGTTGGAAGTACTCTCTTTTTAACTTGCTGATGAGTCTCTTATGTCAGACATGCAGTGATTTAAGTAAATTGTCCTTATCCTTGCAGAGTTTTGTCTAATAAAATCCAGACTTATTAAATATCCTTTTTTCAGTATCCTGTTGCTGCTGAGCCCCCATGAACCCATTAAAATATCTTAACACAGCTGTACACTTAGATGGTTTCCAAAGAGAGAGGGAAGAACTGGACTGTATGATGTAATGATACACTGCCAGACAGCAAAACTCACTGGGATGAGGTGATTTCTGTACTGTGGAAAATTAGATATCAGTGGGTTTATTAGAAGCTTTTTGTGATGGCACTTAAAGTTTCTCAAAATGTGTGTAAGTCTTGCAGTTCGGACATAGTAACTGAATCTACCTCTTGAAAGACAAGAAACAAAAATAACTGTAGAAATTGCAAGATGACTAAAAATGGAAAATTGTTGTCAGACAACTGTGGTGCTCAATAAAGACAGGATAACAGTGGTCAGAGGAAATCTTAATTATGTTGTTCAAATTATTTTTTTTTTACATCCTAAGAAATTTAGGCTAAAGAAAAATACTGGAATACATTATTTTGGCTGTGGGTTACAGATAGAATCCAATTGCTTAGATTATGGTCATGGGCTAGGGAGTTACTGGCTGAAAGAACTGTCCTGGGCTTTGCTTTTGTTTAGTTTTGTTTTTAGAAATGTTAGAACTTGAACAGCTTGATTTAAATATTTTTGTTGTTATCACATATTAGCTATTAAGTGTCAGTGGTGTGTTTTTGGATTTATGCAAGACACATGTTAAAAAAAATTGTCTTTGACCAGAAGAGCTTACAAATGTTGTGCTTTTTAAAAGCTTTATGTTTTAAGGTAATTTTTATTGTCTTTGACTCATCATTGGGTTTTGCAGTAAGTGCTAACATCCTGGATAAATGTTCAGCAGGTATAAATTGGCAAAGGTCTGTTGATGTCTGTAGTGTTGACTGCTAGACACCAATGAAGAAACTGGCCATATGCCAGGGTATTGAAGAAGTCATCCAGTGGAGCAGGTGATTATTTATATAATTTTCTTTTCTATATCTTGGCAACCTTAAACTCTAGTTCATGTAGGCTTCAAGCCAATGCTCTTGCATAAGGAAGCGGTCCAATCCTTGGCCTTCATGGCTAGTGTATGTGTTTCTGTGGCCAAGTAGTAAACCTGAGCTGAGAACCAGTCTGGTTAAAATGGTGTGTTTTAATGCACAGTCACAGAAATGATTTAGCAGGCACAGAAGGAAGAGGCTGCTGTGGTGGACAGAAGGCAAGAATGAAGGCCGATTGGGAGAACATGCACATAGGGTGAATGTGAATCTCTGTCTTTGACAGCATGAGCCAGGTTAAAAATAGCTTTTGAAAAGCTTACTTGTTTTCTGTTGGTTTTGGTTTGTTTTGGGTTTTTTATTTGTTTATGGTAGAATTTTAAGACCCTGTCTACAAGGGCTGCCTGGAAATTGTCTCTGCAGTTGGAGAATATAGTTCCTGGAGCAATGCTCAGAGTAGGTGATAAATGCAGAAAAAGTGACAGTAGATAGAATTTGCTGTGTGGGGATATTTCATTGAGGACAGAGGAGCCATTAAGAGTAATGACAGAGGAGACAAGTCCTAGATGCTTTTACTGTTTCCTGTGTCTCTCACTAGCAATTTAGTTCTCTGCTGTTTTCTTTATATGCATTTTCTTGGTGAATTTCTCTATCATCTGTCAAGTGAATAGACACTGTAATTAAAGAGAGGAAGATGCAAGTATCTTGGTATTGACAGGAGCAATTAATAAGCCTGTTTAGGTGCCTGACAAAAGGCAATGTGATCTTTCTCCTTACCATTAATTGCATACGCTTTTTTTTTTATTTAGTGGAAGCGGCCATTTACTGCCAGCATCTCACACCTCCACTCCCAGGCTGCTGTGAGTTTGCTGGATGCTTCATCTGCTTTCCCCTAAGGCTCAAGTTTGCTCCTTCCCCTTGCAAGGCGAGGCTGTGTCAACTGTCCCCAGCTGGAAATGAAAGTTTAAGACTAAAACTTTTCTGGCATCCAAACTCACTTCCTGCAAAAGGAAGTGTACAGACGATGGACTTCAATTATCAAAATTATTACATCCACTTCTTAAGTAGGCTGCCCGAATAATTGGATGCTTTATATTTTGACACTGACAGATAGAGAGGTTTCCTAATGGAAAGTATAGTACTTTGAAGACCTTCATTTTTTGGGTTGTGTTTTGAGTTGGTCATTCTTCAATCATACTCCACAAATATGTAAAGGAGAAGACAAAGAAAGAAGGTACATTTTTATGAAAACCTGCCCAAGACAAGAATTATAATGGTTTCTAGAGCTTCCTATGGAAAAACAACATTTGCTTGGGAAGGTAACACTGATTTATTGTATCAAATCACTAGTCACCCATAGGCCATTTAATGAAAGCTAAATACATGAAATGATTGTTTTGCTGGGAGAAGGGACTACAGGCATCTTTTCTCCCATATGGAAATGACGTGCAATCAACGCCAACCCTCAGGTGGCCAAACTGTGTAGAACAGCAAGTAACAGTACTGCAGCATTTGATTTATGGGCAACTGAGCACTGCAGGCAGCTAAAACTCCTCCTTGGTTTGGCAGTGCCTTTTGTTCTCACTGATGGCTACTGCTGCAGAGATCTGTTGCCATCAAAGGATCAGAGCTGATTTTGCACACCCATGAGGTTCTCCCTTGGTGCCATTGTCACTTTTAGCAGCTAGAATATTCTGTCTTTGTCTAAATAGTGGGGAAGCTAATATACTGTGTGGCAACATCATGAAACACAAAACCAGGAAACCTAGGTAAAACATGATAAATCAGACAGAGAGCAGCATTGGAAAGCTGCTCACCCCATAACGCACAAAACCTCTTTTCCCACCTACATTAGCAATACAAGGAAGCTTCTATTAAATAGGGTGGTCCAGGAGCATGGGCAGCAAGTGAACCACGGGCTTGTGAATTTTGACTGATCTTTCTGCTGGTTTTACCTGCAGCTGGGGTTTGGGTTTTTTTTTTTTTTGAAGTTCTGGGTTTTTTTTCCCAAAAAATTCCTCACTTTTATAAAGCTGTGTGGTTCCCATTCCAAAAAGGTCTGTTAACTCATGTGACCTCTGAAAGAATTAAACATGTTTTGCTTCCTAAATGGAAAGCAGCTAGAATATTTACATAGTGAAGTAGTCTCTTAAGATTTATCTCCTCTTTCCTCCTGGATTTTAAAAGAAAATAAATTCCACTTGCTTGAAGTTGATCTTTGCTTTAATATTTTTAATGATGTGTTGAGGACAGTGGGCTGGAAGCGCAGGGATTAGAGCGCTCGGTTCTATTCTCAATTTTGTCAGGGACACGTGTTAATTCAAGTAAACTCTGACCCTCCTCATCCTCCCCAGCACACTCTGTTTTCTATTGTGTAAAAGATATCTAATGATACATATGGCTTTAGATTCTTACAGGTTTATTTAATACTAAAAATAATGCTTTTCACAGAAATGCAAACCATTTTTTCTTGGGTATATTACACTTCCTCTTAATTCCTGTACATCTTTTAAATGACATTTTAAATGTCACTTTTGAAGCACAATATCATGATCAGTGTTTAAAAACTGAAAAAAATATTTTTGTACTTTCTCCACTATCCTCCCATCTGCCAAAACTTGGGCGTTTTGCAAAATTCTGCAAATTGACGTCAGCCCCTTAGGGATAGTAAACACAGCTTAACTTATAAAAATAAATAACTAAGGAAGGTGAAGGAAAGAGATGGAAACCAACAAAAATCTATCACAGACTCTCCCTGGATTCTGAAGAATATATGGTTATAGCATTAAAATGTCCAAACAATGCAATCAAGCAGAAGGCGTTAGAGCTTGGGCCTTAGCTGGCGCTGCATTAAGCAGCATTAATGTTTTTATACAGCCTTTGGAAAGCTCAGAATTGACCTTTTTTTATTGTTTTTATTGGCTCTCTTGATGATAGACAAATGGGACTAACCTGAGGCCAACATAACCAGCAGGAAATTTGGGTCATGGGTAGTTACATTTTTAAAACTTGTGTTTTAGGGTTGTTCAGTGAGGGTAATTGATTGATTGTTAGGCAGTGCAGGGAGCCCCTAAATCATCAGAGGTGGCCAGATAATGACAATCTGCCAGTGGGTTTTGTTTGAGGCAAATTTCCCAGTTCCCTGCGGAGCTGTGCTCTGCAGTGAGGCTGTGAGTCCGTCCCCCCCCCCCCCCTTTTTTTTTTTTCATCACACTCCAGTCCAACTGGCCTGTTTGGACAAAATAGCCTCTGAAACTTGGCAGTTCCATTTGAAGTCCTCTGTAGTGCCATTTCCCAAGAGATAAGGGAAAAACATTCCAGAGAAGTTCATACCCCAGAAAGACCCTACGTGCGTTCTGAAGTTAATAGTTTATTATAACTAGATCTTTTTTTTTCCGCTTTCATTTTTACTTTGAAGATAAGAGGTGGCAATTGTTCCTTTAAATTGTGGAGTTTTAATCTGCCCTACAGTAAATAATCCTGAAAGTTTAAACCCATATTTTTTCTTATCATGTATGTTTGAAGGTTTGCCAGAGATGCTGTTGTACACGTGTACTTTCAGGAGCTACTGTCTTCAAGCAGGAGCAGTTGACCTTACTGTTCTGTGTGACCACGTGCACCCTCAGTGCTCCATGCATTTGGGTAATTTGTGCATGCAAAATAGAGCTTTCTCAAAAACTCGTCTTTGGTGTTGTAGGAGGATGCTATGAGATACTTAAGAGATTGGGTGAAGTAAAGAATTTGTGTTGGAAGGGGAGGGGGCAATAGATTATATGCCAGTAGATGGTAATGATGTTCAATAATATGTGGCATAGGGCTTGCCTCTCCTTAAAAGTGGATTCAGATTAATATAGATTGAAGTTTGTTACCTATTCCAGAATAACTTCACATGTAGGTTAATCTTCAGTTCTTGGATTTTTAGGATGGTTTAAGCTTTTGCTAGTTGCAAGTGGCTTCCTCCCAGTAACTACATACCTCTGAATTCCTTTAAGTTTTATCTTCTGTTTGTAGGCTCTGGATGATCTGATATTTATTGTACTACTGTGCAGATGAGAATTTGTTTGTATCACTTTTCAAGAAGAGAACAGGTAATAGTAAACTGAGGCATGGTTCAGTTGAAATATATGAAGCAACAGCCTTGTCTTGGGGGTGGCTCAGCTGCCCAGAGTATGCCAGACTGGTGCCAAACACCATTGACTTGCTTCGCAGGCAGAGCAGTGCCTGATTTTGCTGTACATGTGATTTAATGCTCTGTGCCCAAACACACACAGGGTGCCAACGCCTCCTGGATTTCTGAAGGTTACTTTTTGGCTCTTGCATGCTTTTGACCACTGTAGCTTTGTAATTTACTGCTTCAAGTCCACAGTGTGCACTTACTGTTAGGTTTAGCATGTGGGTAGTTAGAAAATTCTTCTCTGAGGTATGTATTCGAATAGAAGCATAAAATCTGACCACATTAAAGTCCCTTGAAAGATGTGTCCATGGCAAAACTTGTATGTCAGGAGCTGGGTGGGGCCCGAAGTCTGCAGAAGTGTTGTTTCCTGTAGCACGGGCTGGAAAAAGTTTATTGAGAGCTTGAGTAATTTGTGCTTTCTTTATTGAGACCTATGGTGGATCAGTGAACGTATAAAAATTAGTTTATGAGATGCTTGTTAGCATTTCTGAGGTTGTCAAAGAACAACTAAAACAAAATACAACCAAAACCAGGACCCCCTGAAGTGTTGTATGGAGTATGCCAGGCAATGGAGCTTTCTGTTGCCATGTTCCTAAAGTTAGGCTCTGAAATATCTGCCCAGGTTTCAGAAAAAAATACTTTGTTGTCAGAAGAGCTCAGAACCAAAATAATGCAGTTAAAAGCAGTGATGAGCAGTAATTGCATGTTTTTGTTATTGTACAAACCTGTCTTTCTTTCTGATTTGCTTGGTTTTATTTTATTTACTTTATTTAAGGGGTATATTCTTGGCTGTGGTGCCTATTTACCATTACTAGTCTGTTTGAAGTTACTGTAGGAACAACCAAGAATAAATGTTTGCAGACTTGACTCTTTGGATTTTAAGAGATTCGATGTTTCCTTCTACACTATGAACTGACCCACAGGTTTCCACAGGAAGCTGTTTGATTATCACAGGGCAAGGGGCAGGGTACTGGTGTTGCAGGGGACCTCTTGGATGGATCCAAGCAATCACTGCCACCAAGAGTGGAGGGATATACTTTTCACCTCCCACACCTCCCTCCCCATGCAGGAGCAGCGTGATCCTCCTGCTTGCCTTAAACTGGCCCTGCTTCTTAGCTGATCCCACTGCTGAGCTGCAAACTAACCCACAGCATAAAACTGACGTGTGGAGATTTCATAGGCAGGTGTGTTTGTGTGTGCAGTGAGGGTGGCAGTTTGCCAGTATGAATAGTCGCTCTGCTGTCCTGAGTGGCAGAGACCCACAGGGTGGATCTGAACCCCAGCCCTGGTGTTACATGATGTGGATGTCAGTGTGGCACTTCAGGGGATTCATGTCTGAAGTCTCCTTTTTATAACCACAGGAAAGCTGTGCAGACACCTCTCCCACAGAGGTGAGAAAAAGCAAGTGAAGTTTCAATCACTGAGGACCTAGGACATCCCAGCATACTCTCATTTTCCCCCTCCTTTTCTCTTCCAGCCTTCCTCTTCTCATACATACATTATAATCATCTTTCAGCCTCTCAGTCATGTACTTTTCTCTGCTTCCACATAGCCTTTGCCTTACCTTGCAGCATGGATGTGCTGTGGGAATGACCCTGACATGCCTAGCAAAGAAGGCTTTTTCACTGTGGAAGATCCCTGTTACATGGCTTGCAGAAGTTAGTGAATGTGCTGTGGGGGAGGCAGAAGGAGAAGAGGGTGAGGGCACACATCAGGCTGGTCCTTGCTTCTGTCACAGAGTTATTCTAGAAAACCACGGTGGTCACTTAAACCACGTGCTTCACTGGTTGTTCCTTCTGTTTCTAATTTTCTGGATTTCTGACCTAAAAGCATAGGGCCAGGTTTGCACATGTACCAAGAGTTCACAATAGGAACTGAAGTCAATGGGAGCTGGGCTTTGAACTCCCTGCTCAAGTGCAAAATCAGGCCCAAGGAGGAGGCCCAAAATTTAGAGGAAGCATTTGACCTTGTGCTTTGTACCATTTCTACCCTTACTGCAGAGGCTGATGTTCCCGTCCTCTCATCATACTGGTGTGCGGGGAAGATCTAATCATCAGGCTTCTCAAGTGCTAAGATGTTGCTATCATGAATCGAGGACAAAACTTGTAGGAAACTGATAAATTTGCTGTCTGAGCAGCAAGTAAGTCACAGGGCCGTGTGCTGACAAATGAGAATGCAAATGTTGAACCATGTTTCATTAAATGAGAACTGCTATTAAAAGAAATAATAACTTGTGGATGCAGGCAGGAGTATGTCAAAATGATAAGCCAAAATACATGGTGAATTTTACACAATCTTCCTTCTGTTTTTCAGACTATTAGTGAGTCAGAAATGCCTAGCGTTTTGAACCAGTTACTGCCAATGATAAAGTCTTACAATGAGAGGATGAAAGATGATTATACCTGTGAGGACTTCCTTGTCTTGCTGGTGTACATGTATTCCGTGGTTGGAGAAATCAAAAGTGGAAAAGAGCTGGACACAGCTGAAGAAGAGGTGAAAAAGGCCCTAGTTAAGGCCATTTGTGATGAACCAGAGCCATCTCCTTTGTTGCAGAAAATAACAGGTAAGATTCTGCTTGTGTGGTGAGAAATTGGATGGCTGGGAACACGGGAACTGGGGCAAACATATGAAAGCAGCTTGACTCGTTTGTGGTGCTCAGGGTACGTGAGTAAGCACAAGGATTTCCTGTAGATTTGTTCCATCTCCAATGTTCATATATGCCAAATGCTGACAGGCTGTCCTTGAAGAGTGCTGAGTCTGATGAAAGCCCTACAAGTTGTTCTTTTTGTTAAAGGTTGGCTAAGTTGATGTTTTCACAAGGTAATCTTTTCCACAGTTTCCTTTATTGATCGGTGTAAAGTTGACCCTGGGAAGTCAGAATTCATTCTGGGAACATGTTCAGTGAACCACAGTTGCTTTGTGAATATGAGGAGCTGGCCTGTCTGGCATAAAAGAAGAAATGTGTCTAAAACCAACATTGAGCTTTTTTGCTGAAACAACATGAACATTAGCCTTGAAAAATAGCAGGCCAAGCCTTTTTTTAGGTGGGCGCTCATAGAGTAAGAAAGCCCTAACCTCTTGCTGCCAGTGTCACATTTTATAAAAAAGAAAACCTTAACAAATATTAAAAACTTCCAATAAAGTGAATAAACTGTGGCTCAAGGGTGGCATACCTTGAATGGGAGAAGGGATCTCACTTCCTGCTGCCAGTTTTCCCAGTGTTTACTAATAGAGAGCAGGTCGTTGACCAGATCACCTTTGAGGTAGGGAGCATATGAAGATAAATCAAGATGTGAGGAGCTTAGAATTGAAAGCCAAGAATGGGCTTAAGTGGGGAGTCTCAAAGGGAGTGGAATAATATTGCAGTTGGTTATTCTGGTACTATTCCCTGTGGATGCTTCTACTTCAAAATACAGGTGTGGTCTGATTGGTCTGCTATTGCTTTGAGTGTAAAACAGTGTAATGGTTAAAAGACTCTTACTGTAGGAATGAACATTTTCAGTCATATTTGCACTGTGCTGTTATTTTAATACTCCCTGGCCATGGTGCCCGCAGGGTTCCAGACTTCTTGTAGACTTTTTTTTTCTCCTGTTTTTCAATATGTACTGCACATCTCCACTATATGGTGCTTCCCTCAACTTCAGTGGTGTCTTCTACTGGATGCAGTGCCACAATTTCTAAACTTCCATTTTCATATTTTGCCTTTTCTCCTATGATTGACAATGTTTTGAATCAGTTTTATGAGTTTCTCTTCGTTGTGCCTAACGTAAGTATGGGAAGACTTGAAGTCTAAAACTTCAGTCAAATACCAAAGAGAAGCTGCATTCCTATATACATAGATATTGCTCTCTATGTTCTCAGGTTATATATTTGCAAGCACAGATGAAGATCAAACCAGATGTTGTGCTTGTCTTATGTTCATAACCTTTCAATCATTCCATACTTTTTACAAAATACTTGTATGTTTGATTTCCAGTGGGCATGTTTCCTGAGTAAAAGTGAGTATCTAGGTGTTTGCTCTCAACTTCTGGGCAGATGAACAGGTGAATGGATGTTTCAGTACAGATTTTTTAGTTCATGAAATAAAATTATGCTGTCTTTTTACATAGTGGGAGGACTATTGGAAGCATGGCGGGTGTCTGATGTACAGCATTTACCTCCTTAGGCAGAAGTATGCACTCTGTTTTGTGGGGCATCTGACTATGAAAAGAGAAAGCCATGACACTGTGCAAGCACTGTTGAGCAACAGCCAAAGCATTTGTCTGTTATCAATGCTGGTTTAGCCACAAATCCAAAACACAGCACCATACAAGCTATGGTCAAGAAAGTTAACTCCATCCCAGCCAGACTCAGTGCAAGTAGTTTTAGACCAAGCACATCATTATTATGTGATCAAGTTAATTGCATAACACAAAGCCAAAGCCCCTGCATCCTTCTATTTCTCTATCTGTGTGCTGAGAACAACCATGTTTGTGCTTTCTGCAAAAATGTGATAGTATTTCCCCTTGCTTGCATACTTCTTTATCAGCATTCTTTGTTTTTACATCTTATTTAGAATGACAGTTCTTTTGGCTTATTCATAAAAGAGGGGAAAAAAAATTAAACATACTGTCATGACCAAAAATAAGGATTGTCTTGGGAGGAAAGTATAAAATGGAATTTCCAGTAATGCCCCTTAGATAGTTTCCAAGCCTTTATTAAACCAACAGATTGCTTTCTTAGCATTAGTGGAATCTGCTGAATTTGTAATTTGCTATGTCAGCAGTACAGTTGAATTGGGAAGGCTGAGAAAACATGAGCAACCTTAGACCTCCTCTTCCTTGACCTGTATTTTGCCAGGCCAGTGTGTTCTACATCCTGCTTCCCTCTGAACCTTGGGTACCTTTCTTCCTGCTGGAGAGGTAAAGCAAGTCAGAACCGTAGGAGCACCCACAAGCTTTCTCTCAAAGGCACAGCAGGAGGACTTCGTAGCAGAGCTGAAAGTCGGAATAGATGACAGCACCATTTTCCCCTTTTGTTACAATAGTGGATATAATGCTGAGACATCTGCTTCTAGCAGAACATGCTATGATCTATGGCTATTCCTTTTAGCAGATACAAGTTGGCCTGTTTTCACCAGGTCAGCCCAGCACTGCAAGTCAGCAACAGCCACAGGTCTACACAGATCATGATCCAGACATACAGCGTTCTGCCCTCATTGACTTTCAGTCAGAAGCAAGAGAAAACCTTTTATTGCCCTTAAATGGCCACAGAAGTTAATTAGACTGAAATAAATTTCAGTAATTCTCGGAATCTCTTACTCGTTATCAGACCATAGAAAAGTGTTTGTGGTATTTTATTTTCAGCTTTTCATCCAGGTAAGCAATAGGAAGAATGTTAAATTGGATGTGTTAGGAGAGAAAACTAAGCCAGTTACTGGGTGGTTTCAAGAGACTGCCTGCTGGCTCACTCCTCACCTCCAGCTTCCCATGTGGGGCCTGAGTTCCTGAATATTCAATATCCATTCTGCAGTAAATCTGCCGTTACTAAGTAGCTTAACCTGCAGGGCTGCAGGTTGAGGTTCCAAACCCTGCTGGCGGTGGATGTGTGATTGGACAGCTTTGGTTACAGCAACAGATAGCAAAATGCACTGTTGCCGTTAAAAAGGCATACAGAAGTAATAGTAAGTACGCTGCAAACCTGAGCACCTCAAAGTTGAGAAATGCCAGTAACTCTGTTTCTTGTGCGTTCATCTTTTGACTCCTGTGTGCAATGTAGCACAGTCTTCAATTTCATGATAATACAGTGTATTTTCTGAGCTGTGGCTGCATTCAGTGTATGAACTGAACACAGCAGAGAAGCGGAACAGTATAGCTTCAGTTATTCTTACACATTATTAATAGGTAATAATAAAGTAAGTGAGACTTTCTATATGATATTCAGTGAATATAACTCTTTCTGGGTCTCAGTTTGCAGCTTATGAATTGGACTGGTGCTCTCAGCTTTGTGTGACTCATTTTGGAACTTGAAGAAAAGCATTAAGTTATGTTTTCAGATATTAATGATTACATTTATTTGAACAGAGGGGACTTTGTGCTCTGCTTCCGGATACACCTGGTGCCTGATGTTTTGGTTTTAGTTTGGACCCAGCACTGTACTAAGACTCTTTGATTTAAGTTGAAATAAAAAGCTGTATCTCAGCTGTGAATTACTGCTGCCTAAGCCTTTTGCTTTCCTCTTCTCTGCAAAGCATGGGAGGTGTGCAGTCTTGAAAGATACACATTTTTGTTGTTTCCATGGAGTCACTTGAGAAATAAAATGCAAAACCCTTGTAAAACTTTATAAAACCTGACTTTTGAGGTCGAGTCATCAGTCAAAGTAATGGCCAGATTTATATGAGGTATCTTTTATTCCTATTAAACTTGTTATACCACACAGAACTAGTGCAGGCCTTTACCAAAAGATGTAGTTCATCAATGCACAAGGGGATATTTGTGCTGTGTTTAGTTTTTGGTGTTACCTAGTGAAACTGGATTGGTATTTGCAGTAGTGGAAAACAAAGTGATTCTCAGAGATGTTAGTCTGTCTGTCCAGTTGGCCACATTAGGTTTCCCTGATGCAGCCTGGATGATTACAGCCCTCTGCAGAATATGTTAAGGTGCAGCACTTGTGTAAGCTTATATTGTGAAAGCACTCACAATTTCCTGGCTGTTGAGTGTTAGGCTTCTCAACCTTATTGTTGCCTCAACATATGCTTTCCAAAATATTTGTACAATAGCATTCTGCATTGATGTAACACCTTGGTTCATGGAAGCACTAAAAATATCCTGGAACTGTTAATTAAAATGAAAATGCAACATGTCAATCACCCAGTGAGATTTAAGAAATGTGATACAATTTTTTGCATGCATAATAATACAAAAGTAGATTACTGGTGTTGTGCTTGATGGAGCTGTTAAATAATACGTGTTCTGCTAGACTATCAATGCTTTGGGTAATAAAACTGAATGTAACAGTTCCAAGATTTCTCCTGGGTGTCATTTACCACAGACATATGTTCTTCATCACTGTTTCCAGCAGAATGTTACAAATTGGAAGGGAAACAGAATAGACCAAAACATAATGGAAAATGGTGCTTTTTGATAGAATGCTGGGTTTGAGGGCATTTGGGGGGGGGTCTTTTTTTGGAGCTGTTAAAAAAAAAGCTGTAAAATACTGTATTTATTTTATCATCTGTTCATCTTTTTTTGTAAATGTCCATGTAGAGCTGTGTACAACTACAAACATATGCAAAAGTAACGCTAATAGATCCACAAAGCAATTAAAAATTTATTTTAGCAGCTGCGCCGTTCTCTCTTTTTCATCTGCAGATCTCTGTGGGAGCTTTGTAGGGCAGATTTGCCTGCCGTGGGGTGCTCTGGAGCCAGCAGACAGCCATGCTGCACTCAGCTTTGGGGGCTGTAGGGATCTGTTGCTCCCTCTCGGGCAAAAGCGTGTTGGGCACCCTCTTGTACCAGGAACTGCTGTTGATCAGCTTCTAAATACTGTAGTTTTTAATCTAATGGATTTCTGGACTTTTTGTTGAAGCGTAGGCATTGCTGTATTGGGTTAGACATGTGGTGTCTTTTCTACACCTGGTTGTCCCCAGCACACAATTCTTCTGGCAGATGTTCTGCATTAATGAAGTTACACGCTAATGAAAGTATCATTACCGTACTGCTAGCGTGGCCTAAGTATCATGAATCCTAAAATCAATCCTGGTTTTGCAATAAGCACTTACTTTCCTAGACAGGGACGGCTGGTTCCCTCAGAGGACAGACACACTCACTTCTATTTGACTGTGATCTTCGCTTCACTGCTGGTTTGGAGCAGTGATTTCCCAAACCTGGTTATATTATGGGTAGGTAGGTATGAAATTATGTCCTTGGCTGAGGTTATAATGTAGCCCCTTTAGATAGATTGAATGTACCACCTGCCTTATGTAGGAGAGAGCTTCTCCAGCTTCACAGTGGAGCTGTAGCTTAGGAATCTGCTAGTGATTTCCCCCTGCACACACACATTCACACAGTTCAGGAAAATATTGTTAAACTGCTACTGTTTAAAACCATAAAATTCAAGAGTAAATTCTGAGTGATTTAAAATTTTCCATGCTTTTATCAAGAGTATTATCTATAAAGCTAATAAAGAGTCTACTAGTTCAGTGAAAGGCTAGCCCTATCTCTCCCTTACAGAATAGTAATCCATGGTAATCCATGAGTTTCACAACAGAAATTATGGCAAAAAGAAGTCACAACTTTAGGAAAACATTTGCACTGTTTTGTTTTATTTTGCTGTGTATTGAGATTTTAATCCTTACTACAAAGAGACTTTTTTCACATGTTCTTAAAAACGAAACACGTTATTAATAGCAACGTGCAGACAAACTAGAGAAGGGTTAATGTGGTGTTTCTGTGTAGTGTAGGTATTTATGCCGAGAACTATAACTGGCTATATCTATCTAAAATAAAATAGAAGAAACTGCAAACAAATTGTTTAGTGCTATCATTTACCGAAATAATAGGAAAATCAAAATTAAATATTGTCCTTCTGAGTTTTCAAAGCTTACGTAATTCAAGAAATTAAAAGTTTTTTATTTTGAATATTTAGAGAAGTCTTAACAAGCTGTGCTCTCTTCAGGCCTTCTCAAGGGCTTCCATTTTGCCTGGCTGTGCTTCAGGATCTCTGCATTTGCATTGTCTGCACAAAAAATAAGAGCCATGTGTTAGCACTGCTGGGTCCTGTTGGAGCAGTCCTGCTTGTCTGGGTACAGGACTCGGGTTGCTCCTCGATTCCAGGCGTGCGTGGGAGTCTGGCTGCCAGTAGGTTTTGTAGATAAGGATCAGCACCACACCAGAGCGAAGGTTTATAAGCTAAACTGTTTATATTAGAAGTTCATAGGGTGGGTTACAGAGAGTGGGGGAATACCTCAACACATCAAATAGCTAAACATTTAAATGTCCAGACAGGCTTCTCTCTGAACTACTGATTAGCTTATTCTAGGCCTTTACACTACAGAGTCGTTTTCATGTCTAATGTTAGCAGGACAGCTTTGCAGTCCAGTTTGAATTGGGTTAGGGTGTTGTGTGTGTATGATTATAGGCTGTGTTGTTTGGGGAATCTGCTCTGTCCTGTAGCCTGCAAGACTTCACTTCTGCTCTGTAATGAAGGCAAGTGCCAGGAGTGCCACCGAGCATGGTCTGTGTAAGCTGAATCTGCTGTGACACAGAGAGGAGCAGTAAATCTGGTGTGGCATGGTGGTGCAAACTTCAGGGCTGCTGCCATTGTTATGGATGCATTACAAGGAAGAAAAACTTTCTCATAGGATGGCTCCAGTCAAATGATAAAAAAAGAAAGTGATCTCAGATTATGACAATGGTTTTTTTCTCTTTCTCCCATGCTCCCTGTGTTTCCCTCAGTAATAATGAAATGGTCCTTGCCCCGCAGAGGTGTCCTGGGCTGGTGTGAAGATAAGGTGCAGTTGGAATGAATTCTGAGTTTTACCTTTTGCATTGAATGACAAAGTGTAGTCTCTGCTGAGACTTGTCTGCCACAGTGCAGTACGAGGAAACCCAGACCATTTTCTCCCCAGTTCTGAAATGGGAGTTGGATGTTCAGGAGACTTTTTTTCTTGTTGCCCCAGCTGATCTTATAGACACCTAAAATACCCCTGTCCGACTGGTGTGTGTAAGATGACCTCCGGGTACCTGTATCATTTTCTTGATGCGTTTTGGACATGACCCAGTGGAACGTGTTTGTGGTCCAGCAGTCCCAGAAGATGATGCATCTGACATTTGCCCTTCCAGGAGCACAGGGAAGACATGAGCAAAGCTGCTGCCTGGCCACATGGGAGGGGCTGCCCAGGGAGCTCCCACAGTTTAATTAACCCTGAGGTGCTGCCACTGCTGCTGCACTTCAGTCCTTTGCTTCATAGTAACAGAGCTATCAGGGAAAAAGATCACTTTGCATGTCCCAAGACATTCATCTGACTCACACAACAGTCAGAAGGATTCCTGGAGATTGTTGTGACCTTTGAAAAAGTGGTGAGAAATTTGGTATGCACCAAAGCAATGTCCTGCCCTGCTTTAGCCACTGACTGCAGGCACAGAGTGTGTGTCTTCATTTTTGTCAGCTCTTCTTAGAATCCTTGAGCTCTTCAAGACCTCAGTAGCGTTTTGCTGTGACCTTTCTAAGGGCTTTTTCCCATTTTTGTTCAAAATCTGTGGAGAGCCAAGTGGGAGACAAGCAAACTAAATCAGTGATCACTGGCTTGAAGCTTTGTGTCCCTGCCTGGGTGGATTGCTGGACTATTTCTCACCTGGAAAACACAGAGGTTTTCTAGTAAATTGTTTGGGAGACAAATTGCCATAGTGTTCTGGATTAATTTATATATAAATTTGCAAATGCTTATTTTTTTGTAGATCTTAAAAATATGGGGCATATCTTAAAAATCAGTGTTAAAAAGCTGTGGTCCTAAAGGTGAGAGAATCAGGCTGCTTTGTACACATTCAGGGATATTTTGTTTGGATTTCATGATGGACATTAAAATGTATGGTAGAAGACAATCTAATGGAAGCCTAGCAGTGTTGGGGATTTATTGTTTTTTTTAAACATTCATATGCTGTCTGTTTATTTTGTCTTCAGCACCTGGTCTCAGTTGGCTCCAAACTGGATAGTAATTTTCATTGAAGTGTTTATAACATGAAGTCTTTTTTTTCTTTTTTAACATGAGACATATGCCTGCAGCTCTGCAGGCCGCTGTCTCGCTGCCAACTTAGCAGGACAGCCAAGTGCAACAGGAAACTGATATGGTGCAATTTTCATTAATGATTGGTACTCTTTTCAGCATGCAAACTCAATAGCATGTAGAAGATGCTTCTAACATCAAATACCTCTTTGCTTTAAGCATAAAATGAAAGCAGAAGCTGTTTTAGAATTAGGCAACTTTTTAAAAGGTACTTCTATATATATGTGGCATGATTAAATCCTTTTTTTCTTCTTTCCATGCGAGTCACTTCCTTGCAAAACCTTCACATTTTGGCATATTGTAAAATTATGAGTCAATTCTTGCTGTTTTGCAGAGCACAGCCAGCCTGGCAAACCAAAAATGGCGAAGTATTAAATAACTGTTAAATTAAAGAAGAAAACAAAACCAAAAAAAAGAAAGAAAAGAGACTTGTTAGTAATCACCACCCATATGACAGAAAACTAATGAGATTTTTTGGGTTTTGTTTTTCTTTTGCATACAGACACAAATGTTAAGGTGTTTGAAGTAGATTGCAAAATTTTACGTTGTTACATTTGAAGAACTTCTTGTAAGAGTTTCTAAGTATTCCAATTCCTGTCCATTTGGTATCTGTTTTAAATACCATGCTGTGTGCTGGATCTGATGATACAAGGACAGAGAAAGGAGGAATAACTGTCAGCTTGAGATATTCCTAGTTGTTTTCTTCAGTTCAGTGGTGGGGGTAGTTCTTTTGTGCTTACCATGAGATTTTATCAGAGGTGAATTCTGTCCTTAGAATTTTGGGCACTCAACCTATGTCAGACTAGCAACATCTGTGTGTTTTATTGATGATGCAATATGTTGAAATCCAGCATTTCAAGAAGCAGTCAAACCTAGACCTAAAATGGAGTCATATGACTCCATGCTTTATAACGGTGCTAAACCAAAGAAGTCTCTTCAGTAATTGATCATTACCCATATTTTCGCATGCAAAACCTTTGCCGTGTTGTTTGTCTTAATATCAGAACCAGGAATATAAAAATCACATTGACAAGAATTTCTAGAATTTAATAAATAGCTCAGGGATTTATGGCTTAAATATACATCACTTGCCTATGCAATTCATTAGGCAGCATGCCTTGATTTTCCCCTCTTCATCTCTGGCTTTGAAGACTCATGGATTTTGGCTCCGGAGGTCTTCTGTTCAATCGTTCATTATAGTCAAGATAATTTGCTTTCACATATATTATATTTTAAGGGTCAGGTTCTGCTTCTGTATAAATCAGTGTGAAAACATACAGTGCAACACACTGCTTGCAGCAGTCCTGAGATCAAGTTTAAGGGATGGACGAAATTGTTACCTGATCAATTCTGACATAAAGGGGTAAGCAGGATTAAAGATTTTCATTGATCTGTCAATCTTGCTAATACAACTTTTTTAACATAATGATTTAAATACCTTCCTTAGAACTGTTGTTAGTGCTACTACCATTTTGTTTTCAATAACATCTATGTATTGTCACGTACTCCAGAAGTTAAAAAGTGCTGCATTATTTAAATGAGTTCTTTCTCACAAATCTGTTCATATGTACTCAAGCCCTTACTATAAACCTAAGAGGCAGATCTCTCATGGTCTTGAATTTTAAATGAACATGGAGAATGTGCTCTCATAGTCCTTTTTCTTCCTGTTTGTTCTTGGTTAGTTTTAAATTTTATAGTTGAGTAAATGTCACCTCTGGTGGTTGAAGTTCAGGTCAAGTCACATTCTGCTGTGACCCTCCTGCTCTCTTTTGCAGACACTGAGACTGTGGTCTGTCAAGACAGGAAGGTTCACAGATCATAGCCTAAGGATTTTCCCCCCCACTTTCTTTCTTGGATATCCTTTTGTCAGGCAAGGAAAGTAATGTTTGTAAAATTTGATTGAGGGAGCTCTGTTAATTGAGAGTTTTGTGTAAATAACAGAATGATGTTTGTGCCCTACACAATTTTAGAAAGCATTTTGCATCGCTGAGGCTAGTTTAGAACCAGATGTCTGATTCTCTTTTAATTTCCCACTCTATTCATAAAAATAAACATTATTGTGGGAATAGTTGCCTGATGAGAGGTGGCAACAGCCAGTCATAGCCAATTAGACACATTTATTTAATGAAAAACAACACAAATATGTATTTGACTTGCATGGATTTATGTTAATGTGGGGAATGTGTGGATAATGTGTGAATGTTCCTGTTTTTTTCAAATGTCTTTCTTCAGGCTTTTGTTTCTGGTGCTGTCTGTGTATATTTGTTTAACAGATCTGTGTACATGATGTGTATTGATGTACTCCCCAAGACTTTATAAAAATAATAGAGGGAGAGATAGGTAGAGTTGGAGTTGCAAAACAGTCTTTGGGGAATGCTTATAGCCATGGAAAAGTGGTGCTGCCTGTTCACCAAGCAGAGCTATCTAGATGACAGCTTCTTTCCCAGCCTGCTACCGAATATCAGCGTGCCTGTATCCAGGAGGCTCCCCGGAGATATGCCACAATCCCGATGGGCATTCTGCCTTTCTTCTCTTAAAATGTTGAGCAATTGGAGAATATATAGACATGGCAGAGGCACTCTTGTGTTAGCTTAAATAAGGTCTATTAGAATGGAAGCTGCAAAAGAGAAAAACCTAATAAAATAAAAATTTTGAAAGAGTCTTCAGTACCTTTGCCTAACAGCAGATGAGAATTGGGAGCAGGGAGCTCTTCCATTTCTTCATCATCTTTTCCTCCCTCTTCTGCCCCTTTCTAGAATCTTCTCCATACTCTTCTCACATTCTTGCAAATCCTGTGCATGAAGTGAGGAAGAAATGGCAGAAGAAATACTAGGGGCTAATTGATTGAATCCGTATCTTAATGTTGTTCATGCTGAAGAACTGTAATTCTGGCATTTTTTAACTTGTGCTTGCCTTCATAAACTCACTGTTGTTCCTTTGATGCTTCCAGGATAATTTCTGAAGTAATCAAACAAAATACTTAAAAGCTGAAATAGTATTTTGACTGTAGAGAATGATACTTACTTTACTGGCAAGTTCAGATCATTTGGCTGCATAACATGGCTGTCTACTGCTTGCACTAATGCACTAGCAAGTTGTCTTCCAAATGGACCAAGTCTTCACTTGGTATAAACATGTATGTATAAACATACCACCTAGGCTTTGCAGGTATTTGACAGCAACAGAGGACTGAGGTTTATGAATAATTGATTCACTTTGAGACTTTTCTGCCTATATTCCTTTACCTTCTATTGTCTCTTCATGCCCTGTCTCTTCTCTTCTTTTCCTTCACCGTCCATCTCACAAGATTGCCCTGTTCATCTGTTTTTACATCTGCCCCCATTTCCAGCCTGCTGCCCCAGTTCTTCCCTCTGCCTCTCCATCACCCGTAGGGGTCCAGTCCACCCTTAGCTCCTTGCTACACTTCCTTTTTTTGTCCAGCTCCTCCTGAAGTCTACCTTTGGTCTCCCCAGGCTCCCACCTGTAGGTTGCCTCACAGCTCTGCTGCATTTGTGAAGTATCTTTCTTCCCTTTGTTATTCAGGTTCCATCAGAGATGGGAGTAGAATCACAGAATGGTAGGAGTTGGAAGGGACCTCTGGAGATCATCCAGTCCAACCCCCATGCTAAAGCAGGTTCACCTAGAGCAGGTTGCACAGGATCATGTCCAGGTGGGTTTTGAATATCTCCAGAGAAGGAGACTCCACAACCTCCCTGAGCAGCCTGTTCCAGTGCTCTGTCACCCTTAAAGTAAAGAAGTTTTTCTGCATGTTCAGATGGAACTTCCTGCATTCCAGTTTGTGCCCATTCCCCCTCATCCTGTCACTGGGCACAACTGAAAAGAGCCTGACCCCATTCTCTTGACACTCAACCCTTTGGTATTTATAAGCGTTGATAAGATCCCCCCTCAGCCTTCTCTTCTCCAGGCTAAGAGTATGCCAGGTTTGTTCCCACCACCGTACCTTAATCTAGGTTTAACATAGGAACCTTGTCTATCTGTCTTTTTATGGCCAACAGAATGAGGTTTTTTAAGGACGTGATTCATTATGTTTAGTTGGTGCTTTGAAACCACCCTTATTAAGTACCTGTCCCACCATTCCCAAGGGTGAGGTGTGGGAACCATCCTTCAACGAGCTAGTTATGTACCTGGGGAGCACGTGTACCTGCCCGGCTTTTGACGTGTCTGCAAGGAGCTACAGCGGGATGGTGACAGTCAGTGCCCAAGCTGCTCCTGGGGGCTTTCATCAGTAAAGGTCAGGTTGCAGAGTTTTGATGTTGCTTTATTTTTGTTCATATTTATTCATTTGTGCCTTTCTATTTGCTTCACATTCTGCAAACCTCTTCTTTCCTCAGAAGTAGGCTTATATTGGAAGTTCATCTCTTTTCACCAGCAGTATCTAAAGGTCTCAATATTTTACTTCGACTTCATGGCCCCTAAGTTACATTCATGGTGCTTCCTTCTCAGTTCTTGTGTCTTAGACAGCATTTCTCTGTGCAAAAAATACGTTTATCTGGCATATATTTCGAGAAATGAGCGTATGTATAAGCGATAATAACTTACAGACAGTTTTATGAGACAAGAAACATCAGCCTTTGTTATTTTTGCTACCATTTTCCATGCCCATTTGCCATCTGCTTCTCCCGCAACACAGTGGAAGTGGGAGTGCATCATGTATTTTATTTTGCAGTAAGTGGGGATTTCTGTGCTTAACAATGCACATGTCCCTTCCTTAAGCAACTCCCTCCATGGCCCTGGTTTTGAGGTCCTGTCTTGTGTGTTGCCGGTGCAAATAACTTCTTCCAGTCTCTTACTTGTCATGATAGCGCAGTTTGGTTCATTTTTCCGTGTAGCAGCTGTGATTGTTTGATCTAATATCTATTTGATTCTCATATATTCGCTAGTATCTCTTTCCTGCTTTCAAGGAGATAAACTGAGATGAGTCATAGAGCACTTATTTCCAGAGATAGCTTCAGCAATTGAAAAGGGACCATGAATACTTCAGGCAAAAGAACTAGATATTAGGCATAGATGGTATGAAGGTCACTGGTTTTTGTTATTTTTTTCCCCCTCCCTAAGTAGATGAAGTTCTCTTCAAACAGACTGCAGAAATACCAATTAGTGTGCTTCATTCTGAAATGTAATCAAATTTAAAATGTAAAAAATCCCTTTCGGCTACACTATAATCGGGCTCCTAATTATGAAAGGCATATGTTCCCCTCCATCTTTCTTCCCTTCACCCATGTAGATAATTGTGCTTCTTGAATGATTTCTTCTTTGTGAAAATCTTTCTGACGTTCTACTCCTGGTTTTCTCAAAGCAATGCTGTTATCTGGTGCATTAGGTTTGTGTTGTTGGATTCTTGCAGGATAATATACAATATAGTTACACTGATTACTTGCTATTTTGTGTGTCATCTGTGTTTTGGAATATCTCAAAGCTTGTCAGTCTTCCACTGGGGATTACATCATTTTGGGGGTCTCAACCGTTCTGAAACAAAAGCATACTTCAGTGGTAAAATATGTATGCCCGGACAGCTGGCAGTCTTTCAAGGCTCTGAACTTGACACAGAGTTAATCTCAAAGAAATGTATTTTCTTCTAGTCATAGTAACTAAACAGTTATTGCTTTTTTTATTTTTCTCCTTTTTTTTTTTATTTTCTTAGTGTAGGGTTTTTTTCACAGATGGTAACCACTGACAAAAAAAAATACATTTATTTGGGTTTTTTTCCCAGCTATTGCAGGATTTATTCTGGGATGATGATTTTGATTATTTTGGGGTTTGTGTTGTCTTTGAATGGTTTTGCTACGGTCAATTCAAATTAATAATTGTTTCTTTAGTAGTAAGCATGATCTTGTTTGAAACATGCAAGTGTCCCTGTTAGCTTGCCTTTTTTTTCAGGGGCAGACCTCTGGGGAGAAAGCTACCTGCACCTGCTAAGCTACCTTGTCCTGTACTGAACTATAATAGCAAACAGGTGTCATAGACCGTACGTACACCCCATCACATAAGCACCAATTGTGATGTAAAGGCTTCATAGGGGTTGAATTGTAAGATGTCTTGTTGCACTAGGGTGAATTTCATCCCAATATCCACTATATAAAATGGCTTCAGAGCTTTTACAAAAACATGCTAGAAAAAAATGCAATGGAAAATTGGACCAAGAAGTTGCCATGTGCATACCTAATCTAAACTTTCATGCTATTCCTACTACTTTTTCAGGTTTAAAAGATATATTCTGCATTTAGATTGTTCTGAGGAAAATGGGTCTGCCAGACTACCAGTTCCCAGCTTTTATTTGAGCAGCCCAATTCCAGGCTCATGCCCTGGTGGATCCTGTTTTGGTACCAGATGCTGTGGTCGGGCTGACCCGTAGGCAGGTCTGATCAGGCAAACCCATTCAGAGGCACTGTGTGAATCTCTCTAGCAGATCCACTAGGTAAGGATGTAGCCAAAATGAAAACACCTGCAGAATACTCTCAGCTTTAACAGAGTATCTGTTTTATTTTCCTAAAATACTTTTTCATCAAATGTTTTTATCATATCTCCATGATGTTAAAAATTTGCCTTTCGTTTTGAAAGAGGATTTAGGTGTAGAGTTTGAGTAACTAATAAAAAATAATAACAAATATAAAATGTAAATGAACAAATACTATTAATTTATTTTAATTTTGCATATAGTACCAATAAATATATTACTATTGTTGGGCGTATTTGAGTGGGTCTATGTCTACATTTGATTCACTAGGAAACTTGTGTGAGTTTCCCCTTGATTTTTTATAGATTTTTCTTTAACTTGCCAATGTTTCATGTTGAAAGAGTTATATAGAGAGGGAGTTTATTCTTTTGTTTCACAGAAGATGCAGACATCACTGGCATGACAGATTCATTCTTTCTTTATGTAGAAAAGCATTTAAATATGTGTAAATGTGTAAAGTGAATATGAAAAGGTTCTGGGATTTTTTTTTTAAGACTGGTGCTTTCCAAAACCATCCCTTAGTAAGATTTTCTGTCTCCTTTTAATTTATTACAGATTAATGAACTCTATGTTCCTCTTAACTTCAGTGGAATTTCATTTTAATTACTTTTGTTTTTCTTGTGTGCCATGATTTTCCAATATGAAGAGATTAGATGGCCTTCATTCATTCTTTTCAAGGCACACCACTGCCAGAAGAGCACCTTGTAAGCAGCTGAGCGGAATTGTGCAAGCTCTTATTGCTGTTGTTTAAATCCATGGCAAATCTGATTTCCCATTGTTTTGCATGCAAGTCATGCAGTCAGGCACCTAACTATGCAGGTTGTGCAAATTACTAGTTTATTGAAGAATCAGTATAGTTATCGATGGCAGCTGTTCATAGGATCCTTTCCACTGAGCTGAAAATGTAGCTTTTGATTTGAATGGTTCTCACTCCTAAAAACATTATGAAGTCTCAAGAGCTTTACTATTTTTAACTAAATAAGTGGTTATGTCTTTCAGTTTACTTAGGCATCAGACCAAAGATCATTCAAGTCAATATGAATTCTTCCACTTACATCAGCATGCTCTGGGTCATGCCCTTAATAAACTGTGGTGTTCGCTATCCAAACCAGAAGAGATTACAGCATAAAAAACGGTGCAGTACAAACCAAAATGGGTTCAACAATAGCCTGAAGTACTAATTCTACATCCAGTCAAGTCAATGGAAGATAAACATCTGACAAGAAAAGCTGGACTGTTTGTTGCACTAAAGTTAACCGCTGTAAAAATGTTTTGGCACAACCAGTTTGCCCACACTGTGATGTTAGTGATGAGAGGTTGGGATGGGCCATAAAACACCATGTAAGATTTTGGACTGTGAATGCTTATCATTAAGCAAACACTGGCTCCTCTGTGAAGTAAAAATGGGTTTTGATCTTTGTTTTGGAGGTCCTTTAATCATGATAGAACAATTATATTTGTACTGCAGAAGTTCTGAAATATGTGGTGACGATGATTTTAAACTGAAAGAGGGTGGATTTAGATAGATATTGGGAAGAAATTCTTTAATGTGAGGGTGGTGAGACACTGGAACAGGTTGCCCAGAGAACTTGTGGATGCCCCATCCCTGGAAGTGTTCAAGGCCAGATTGGACAGGGCTTGGAACAACCTGGTCTAGTGGGAGGTGTCCCTGCCCATGCAGAGGGGTTAGAACTAGATGATCTTTAAGGTCCTTTCCAACTCAAACCATCCTATGATTCTATGATAGTAACAATTAAGAAGCCCTATACTGGGACCCCTGAGAATATGCTTGGGATAGAAAGTGTAGTAGTCTAAAAATTAGGAATTCAGGTATTGTACTGTATGAAAGTTTCATAATAAGGAGAAAGAAGGAAATGTATTATGTTATGTGGTATTAATCCATTAGTGTTCAGAGGAAAAAATGGAAGAAAAAAAGCAAACTGAAAGACTGTATTTAACCCTTTCATGTAATTACATTATAACTGAGTAATCCAATGGAATTAAAAAAAATACTTTTATAAGTAAAAGAAAGGAAGATAAATACCCTAATAATAAAAATATTCCAGATAACAAATTGAATTTGGGATAAAAAATGTGCAATAGAAAAAAAAAAATCCTTCACTGGTAGGTCTGAAAATGCAAACCCTTTTACTTGCTTTTGCTTGGCAGAAATGTTAACCTTGTGGGAAACCTTAATGATAGTCAGCCTTTTGTCTGTGTGATGCTAAATTTTGGCTTTGCAACAAACAAAAAGCACAAGCTACTCAAATGTGATATGTATTAATCTTAAAATTTAATTTTGTTTAGTTTAATTTTTTACTATAAGCTTTTTTTGAAATTATTAAAAGGGAACTGAAAGAAATGGATATCATTATGCTAAACTGTTGTCTGCTTTCCAGTTTTGTTCTGTGCTAAATTATTCCCTTGACAAACAGGATAGAAAGTATTTGTACTTCAGACATTTTATGATTAATCAGCTTCTGTGTTTGTGTCTGGGTTAGTAAAAACAGAGCTACTGCTGAAAGGGTAGAAATAATCATGCTGGCTATGCCTTCGGTCAATGCTCCTACCTCTGTTGGGTACGTTTTTTCCAGTGTGTATCAAATACCACAGAGAAGGTAGAGCAGTGATAGAGGAAGCAGCTGCTAAAGGGCGGTTTAGGCAAATCCTTTCACTTACACTTTATACAGGTCAGCAGCAGAGGTGCTTTGGTATTATTAGTGGTTAGTCGTTCGTGTTAGGTGCCTGAGCTTCATTTTTTGATGGTGGCAAATTCTCAAAAGGTGCTTGTTATTGCTGGCCCAGGGATGGAGACTGGTTAGGCTGGTGCTTCTCGCCCCTGAGAATCAATCCATTTGATTTTTTTCATTGGCTTTATAGTCCAGCTGATGGAGCAATTGCTTTGCAGAGCTTTTGAACATGGAAAGATTGTGATTGAAGGCCCTTTGGTGCAATTTTCAGTCGTCATGGGCAAAGTGCTCCCTTGTGGTCCACCTTTTAGAAATTGCTTGTCTGATATTTTGCAGATGCACCTAGGGGGGATCTTGGCTCAGGTTTCTGGCCACTTGTTGTAAAGCCATGAGGCCCTCAGAGGGGCACCATGCATTGCCGAGGATGTCTGAAGTTCAGACTTATCTAAGAGAAGAAGCTGAGCTGTGGGGTCCATGCTTTCCCCCACATGTCTGGCTTGGGTGAAGAGCAGGGCCAGTGCTGGTGATCAAAGTGGAGAGGTGCACACCGTGAATACTGACTCTGTTCTTCAACCTGCTTTATCAAAGAGGAAGGTACTTCTTAGCACAGAAGAGGGAAGGGAGTGTTGCTGGCCTAACAGTCAATGTTATCTGTATTTTTGCATGGGAATAGATGGAGAGAAGAAAATGTTCCTCCAAACACAGCCTTATCCACTGGCTTGTTTCATTATTTCCTTCACACAATCAATTTGCATTCTTTACAAGCAGTGATTTGCTTCTGGTTTTTCTCTACTAAGGGGAAACGGAAGTAAATGGCTCATTTTCTTGTATGGCTTTGGCATCTTCCACACTTCATAAGAAAGAAAATTTTCTTCTGAAGATGGTCTTGAACACAAATGTTTACATGGTTGAGAATGGGAGAGGCAGGTTTCTTTGACTAATACCTGAAATTGTGCATGAGGCTTCATAATGTATGTTTGTTCTTACGTGCACAGTGCTGATTTGTTCAGATAAAGTTGCTCAGTTCACCCAAGCAAGTGCTACACCATGAGCAAGTGCCATCATATGTAAAGGTCAGCTTAAATGCTTGCTCAGCTTAAATGCTTGCTCAGCTTTCTTGAATTCCTGCAAAAAAGATATTTCCATCTATAGGACAATACAGCAGGAAAGAGGTTCTTTCTGCCATTAGTGTAAGGACAAGTAACGAAAAACTGTAACAGTTCCCAGTCACTATAGATCAGCAGAGACTTATTGGGGGTTGTAGCATTGTTTTACAGGTTGTTGCTGGTTTTAGCTTGGATTAATTCCCTGATCTGGTTCACAGTGCAGTGTGTCTATCAGCTTGTACTAGCATGGCCGAGGGAGCTGGTTTGCAGTGCTGGAAGATGCTGGGTGTGGTGAAGACTCCTGCTGTCATCCTGACTGCTGGGCAGTCTGGACAACCATTTGTTTCATGAACTTTAACTCCACATTATTAGCGCTTTATCAGCCAAATTCAAGGATTCCATAGCTTTCACCAGGGCATCCTCCTGCTTTTTATGTTCAGTCTTTCCCCTGGTTGTTGAACTGTTGGTGAAATGAAATAGCAGACAACCCTCCTCCAGATAGGAGAAACTGTGTTAGTCCTCCTCCAGCACCCTTCAGCACGTAGCTGGTGCCATCATGGTCCTGCAGCCTTTCTGTCCTCATAATAGCAGAAATTCATCCTAATGAGCAAATCAGTTGTGTTGTTGGAGGGGTGCTTCCCTTTTTCTTCCCCATCCCCACAGAACATGCCAGCATTTGTCTCTAAGAACACAGGTTATATCTTTATATGCTCTCCTTTATTTGTTTTAATCTAATCTACCTCCCTTATATCATTCTCCTCTCTTCCTGCCAGGAAGTCGTGCTGAGGGGAGCTCCCCCAGTCCCCTGAGAGTTGTCTCGGGGAGATATCTTGTGCTGTTGAAGGCCCCTTTATGCTTTGTGGAATGCAGATAGTCTAAATGCAAATTGCATTTTGTCTTTCAGCATAAAGCACCGCGTTTTTAACACATGCGTCCAAGTACAGCAAGAAGAGAACCAGTTAACAGTGGTTCCTTCAGGCAGGTATTCCAGTTGTCTTGGAGTTTTACAGTGCCTCTGTAGGGCATGTTTATGAACCCCTCAGGAACATGGGTTCTAGGATATAGGGCTTGCTATTAAGCAATGCCACAGTCCTGTCTGTGTGCTAGCTGTATTTTTTTCGTACTTCATGCTTTTTAAGTAGCTGTCGGTTATGCTGCTCCACAAGGGACTATTGCTTCAATACAATAGTTAACACTTATTTTGTTCCTCAGCAAGTTATGTCATATGTTGCCACATTTATTTAAGTGACTAAGTAGCTTAGCCTCTGTTTGCAATTTTTTTTACAGATTATTTTTTGCCCATGAATTGTAACAATCTCTGTCCAGATGAAATGTGAAGTTGAATGTAAAAATTGCAAAGAGGTTTTATTTTTAATCAGTTATACAAAACTTCCTTAAATGTGCTGAAGACTTTCTAAAAACTGAATTCAAAGGCATTTTGATAAATTTAAGTTTTTTCCAGTCAATAATAGAACTGGCAGATCATACTGTCCTAAAACTTCACTCAACTAGACCTCATCCGTTGCTAGCTAGTTTTTATCCGTAAATTGGAAATTGGTTCCCTGTATCTAACAACCAAAGATTTTCCCAGCTTTGAGTGAACTAGCCTTTGAATAGAGCTAGATGAATAAACTGACTTAAATGTTCTCCTTGCACCTGCAAAAGAAGCTGCAGCTGCCAAAAGATGAATACGTCAAAAAAAACCTTGGATCCCTAGGATTTAGCCAGTGATTTCTGCCAGTTCAGTACTTTGATGTTCTTTGAAAGTTCAGTACCAAATACACAGTAATGGGGCTTATTATGTAAGTGTAGCCCTTTCAAAAAACCCAGAAAAATCTCAATTTAGAATCTTAATAAGCAAAAAAATCCAACTTAAATAAAACTGTTGGTGGAAGCAGTTTTTAATAGCTTCTTTTTATTCATCCTCTTGTACCTGAAGTCGGCATGGGCTTTCTTTCCACATGACTGTCAGTGCAGGTGTTGGAGGTCAGCTGCCATCAGAGAGAGGTATTCCTTTAAAAGAAAAGAATATAAACCAGGGAGGGAAGCATAATTTCACTAACTCATTAGGGATGGAGGGTGTTCATCCAAGGTTTCTGGAAGAATTTCAAGAAGCAGCTGAGTTGCAGTCATATGTAACCCACATTGAAAACAATTATTTCAGCAAAGAAACAGATGTGGTCAATAGCATAGCTAACTTAGGAAGCAGGCATAATTATGAACCTTACATTCCTACTGGCACAAACAGTGATGTGCTGAAGAGAGAAGTATAAAGACAGGAGGAGGAGGAGGAGATGTCTGTTGAGCCCTGTAAGAACAGGCAGGAAACCTCTGAGATGTAGGGGAGGGCAGTGCCCAGGGCCAGGGATTGCAGGAGACAGCAATGGCCTATGCAGGAACTCACCTCAACTTTTAACAGCAGTGTAGATAAATTCCTGCTCCTCCTGATGGAAGGAAAGTAGCCATCAGAGACCTGAGTCATCAGCAATGGCCTGGTGGGTTTTCTCACATCGTGAGAGAGGGAGCTCTTGAATATATAGTCCCCTTCAGTTCTTTCTGCTTGAAAATACGAAACGGTTTTGATAATTTCAGGTTATTCAAAGATCATGATAATTTCCAGAAAAAACATATGCAGGTAGAAAACAGGTTACAGAACTTCACTGTGAACAAATGCAAGGTGGCAAGTGTTGGAGAGTATGTAACTCTTTTTATTCTATATCCACTGAAAATTATGTCCAGTTAGGTTTGTTGCAAGTAAGAGATTAGCTTTTTTTTTTTTTAAGCCTGGACAGCAGTTGTCAGATAAACTAATTTAATATTAGCATCTTTTTGAGAGTGTTATTTTGCATAAATTGAAATTGACATTTACAAATTAAATAATTCTCTCCTCTTTATTATGTGCAGCTCATGTCATAAATCAATAGAAAAGGTGCAGAAATGAAGCCATGGGAAATTAGTGTCTGGAAGATCATATTAAGGAGCCATGGTTTTCTGGAAAAGTTTGAAAGAGACATAGGAAAAAACAAAAAAGTCTAAAACGTGAGGTTTTGTATGAAGAATTTTTTTCAGAGTTCTTATTTGCTTTAATATGGGGATGCTGAAATTAAAATGGCAGACAGTTTAAATGCTGTCAATGGGGATGTCATTTGAGGCATAGCTTTTGTGTTCATTTTCTAATGCGAACCCAAGAGACACACACAGTTGCACTTTCACATACCTCCATCAAGGCAAATGCCCTGGAAAGTCCTCCCATGGCTGGAAGAGATGATTCTGCAAAGGCAGGACCCAACATTAAATTCCTTTCTCGTGCTCTTGCCCAAGCAGACTTTGCAGTGTTGTATCACAGTCACATTGCAGGAAACACGTGGTGGTATTTCAGATGGTCAGGTGTCACATTTTTAAAGATAGCACCCTTCCAGCAGAAATAAACAACCTCAAGTACCAGAATGAAAATTTAAAATAGAGTTAAATTGTATCAGTGATATAGATGAAATATATTCTATTAGTAATGATGATGTGATAGAAGTAGATATAAAAGTGCCGTATTTCACAGTTGGACACTTCAAAGGGTACTCCTCTCCCAGTAATCCTCTGATCTGCTTTGTGTCACAGGTCACCTAAACAGCATTTACAAACCTCCTGGCTGGAGCGCTCATTCAGGATTTCAGGTGTCACAACTTTTTCTGACATCAAAAGTTCAAGTGCACTGATATTTCTCTGAGGATGTTACATCAGAGTTAGTTTTTATGTAGACTCATGTTTATGCATGTCTCCTCAAGACAGATGTGAAACTTGCCAGGACAGGGGGAAAAGTTTTCTCCTGACAGCCGTGTGATGAAGCTAGACAGTGTCTGGTAGTTAGCTGGGTGCAGCTTTGAAGGTGCTCAAAAAAGTGAGGACCAAAGCAGGAGTCGAAAGGCTGATGTGACTGATGTGCCATTGAGAAACTGGTGTGAACTCTCGGTTCCTGTTACATCTGAATGTAAATATGAATGTTCTCCTCCAAAGTGCTTTGCCACTGTGAAGAATAGAATGCAGCAATAGTAATTGCTGCTTTAATTTTGAGTGTGGGCTGGACTTGGGAGTCTCACTTTTAGCACCAAACTCATTCTGAGAGGCTGGTGTGTACTGTGTGGTGCTTGGGCAGCAATAGATTCCGCTCTCTTGGGCAGGCATCATCCTTGGTTCTAGCTGGCCTTTCCTAATCCTCCAAGTGATGAGGGCTTGGCAATTTTGTACTGATCAGGCAGTTGCTAGTTACTTCTGTTAGACGAGTCCTATCTTTGACTCTTTCCACAGAGTAAGCTTACTTTTTACTCTGTCCTATTACTCTGAGCAAATGATGGCGTAAGTTGATACTGCAATTCCCCGTGCAGTTTCTTGAAACCCTTGCAGTAGGAAAGCTGCTCCGTGAAGCCCAGGTGTTAGCTATGTTGGCGGGCATTTGAAGAGACTTTTTTTATTCTTTTCTTCCTGTTATGTTTTTACAAGAAAGGGGAGCATATTCAAAATAATTCTACAGCACCAAGGTGAAAGGACCAAGTTCCTAGAGTCAGAGCTGAAATAAAACTGAGTATTCTCCTCTTGCTGAAGTAGGAGTGCCTGGTTGCTCTGTCCATGAATGATCTGAAGGAAGAAGGATACTTTTTCAAATCTGTTTAATTAAGATGCCTCTTCAGTTCTCCCTGTCCTACATTTCAATAGGTTTTCAGAGGCTTTCAAACCAGAACTACACAGGGCTCTATTTCAAGTGCACTGTAAAGGACTGATAATATAGCCACTGTGGCTGAGGCACAGAATCTTCCTTATATAGCTTTTCTGAACAGGATACGCTTGTTCTGCAACAGATCTTGTGTTGTTTATTCCTGATAACCATTCTCAAGTCAGTATAAATGACACTTCCAGTTAACTTTCTTCCTCCCTGATAACAATCTGGTAGTTTATACCATTTTCCAGACGTGTGTATTTCTGCTTAGTTTTTTAGGGTGCATTTAGTATTTAGTATGGCCAAAGTAGTAATTCTTTCAGTATCTGCCAGCTAGATCAGTTTTGAGAAGAGTCTCTTCAAAGCAATGTCTGTTTAGAACTGACTTATTTATGTGCAGTTTCTGTTCCACAACAAAGCAGTCAAAGAAATGGAACATCAGTTCCTGGTGCCTGAGAAAGAGGCCTGAGAAAGGTCTTAGAAAACAGGTACGATTTAGAAAGTCATTTGCAAGAACTCTGTTCTGAATAGCTGTGTGCTTGTGCACATTTCAGACCTTACTTTTAAGGCTTTGGTTTTTGAAGAAAGCACTGACAGATGTGGAGGCAACAATGGGTGATGCTGAAAGGGAAGTGATTGGGATGCAGGGAGGTTACTAGCAAAGGATGATGCTCAGGATAGTTGTAGGGTCCTATAAATGGCTTTAGTATATTAGGGGTGCACTTTTGCAGGTTGCTGGTGACCCAAAGTTGTCAGTACAGGGCAAAGTGGGCTGTCAAGCAGAGAGGCACTGGGCAACATCAAAGCCTCATAGAAATGGGGCTGAATTTCATAGCTCTAGATGTATGTTGAGACTAATAATGAGATTTTCTTGGCTGGAAAGAGTCACTGTGGTGTATTACCAAAGCATCACAAACAGGTGATCCTGAACTACAGCCTGTTGCTAGAGCACATCAGGGCAGCAAATTAAAGCCAGGCTGATGTGGCATTAATGCTGCTGAATCGGGGCTAGGAGATTTCCTCTGTTTCTCTTTGCCCACATGCATGAAAATTTGACTGTAGCTGAAACAAGAAGAGAGCTTGTTGGATGCCACGCAAGGAGTTGTTGGATGCTAAAGAGGCATATGCATTTTACAGGATGAAGAAGGATGCTTGCTAAGAATAGGGAGTAAAGCAGGAGTTTCTTAGGTGGGGGGGACTAGCTGGTTTGAATTACATAGCACAGCAAAACAAAGGCAAAGAGAGGAGATGGTTGCTCCCTGTAAATATGCTTATGAGGCAAAACCAAGACAAACATCTACCAGAAGATAATACTGGAGTAAAAACAAATAGCATAAACTTGATCATTAGTAATGTAGGAAACATAGGACTTTTTTCCAGCAAACTAGATCATTCTCTTTTCTCCCATTTTTGCTTATCAAAGCTTTCCATTTAAATCGATGAACACACATGGCTATATCTGGGGGATTTTTCTTTACTTACAACTACCTCTTTCCTAGGTAGCAGAGGAGAAGTCCTCTGCACGTGTTTTTTGACATGGAGCCAGCTCTAATACGTCCATAAGAACTGCTTACACTAAAAGATTGCTGCCCAGGTACCCATAATTAAACTTATGCTGAATTTTTGAACAGCAGTTGTTGACGTGTTCGCCAGCAGAGTCGAAACTGGTTTCAAACAGCTAATGGAGAGCTTTTTACCCATTCCCTGGAAATTCAGAGGCAGCTCCATTGCCCCTGCCAGAGGCACAGAGAAGGACTCTCAGAGTCCACTCATCACTTCAGGGCTTCAGCTCCAGCTCAGGAATGACTGCTTTGCAGCCCTGCTAGCAGCAGTCATGGCAGTGGGAAATGCAGCATGACACAAGTTCAAGCTTCAGTTGATGCTGCCTGATACGTCCTCCATTTGAATGTTTCTGCTCAACAAAATATTTCTAAACAGCACAGTGTTGGTAACATAACTTATATATAACTTATCCATAGTAGGTATGCTGAAGGCAGGGGTGACTATAGGGGATTACTTCATTTTCCAAATTGTCCAAAGCAAAGCCTGTCCATTTAAAGCCCTCCAGGTGACCGGTACAGACATTCCTTAGTTTGTCTTTCTTCCAAGTAGAGTGCCTTAGTGAAGTTCCTTGGATGACATTAGTGTCATAGGAGGAGAACTGAGTCAAATAATAGAATCACGGAATTGTTTGGGTTGGAAGGGACCTTCAGAGGTCATCTATTCCACCTAGACATCTTTCACTAGATCAGGTTCCCTAGAGCCTCATTCAGCCTGACCTTGAACAGTTCCAGTGATGGGGCACCCACAGCTTCTCTGGGCCACCAATTCTAGTGTCTTACCACTCTCATCGTAAAAAAAATCTTCCTTATATCCAATCTAAATCTACTCTCTTTTAGTTTAAACTGACTAGCAGTGCTTCCAGCTTCTCTGAGCACCCACCCCTCTTTCCTGCAGGAAAAAGGCTGTTGCTCTTAGCTCATTTGAAACACTCAGCTAATGAGAGGATTTCACTTATGGAACCCTTCTCTACTCTCCTCCCCTCAATTTATAATTTTATTAAAAATAATACATTTGAACAATTCAAAGCTTTTATTATTTGATGTCTCCCAAAAATTACTGTCAAAGATTATTTTTTATAAACTATTTTGAATCAAGATGAGAAGGGGCTCCTATTTTGTATCCCTAAAAATATTCTTGTCTTTTTCAAGTCTTCATTACAAATGCAATTAAAAACTTTACATTCTTAAGGTATTCAGACCAGGATCCACTTTACTATGAGCACATTGCTTACCAGTGCATGTAGATTTTCCTGTTTATGTCTTGCTTTCAAACAAAAAGGCAAAGTTGGTTGTAAAGTGAGATGAACCATACTAAGTAGTCTGCCAAACAGTTGCAAAGTCTTCCAAGCGTGCTTTATCCACTTCCATCTTCATGGCTCTGAGTCCAGTAAGGATGGTGTGGCTGAACCTCCCTTTAAGAGTGGATGCTTGGAGTCCACCTGACTGCCAAGATCTGTGTAATTGAGACCTCCCTTCTAAATGAGTTAACAAATTGAAGACTTAATAAGAGTAGACCAAGAGAACAAGCTGGAGCAACAGGAAGGAGCTTCAGCGCTCCCTGGTGCCATCCTCTTGTCTTTCCCACCAAAGCAGTAGTTTTGCAGCAATAACCATGCAGTGCATTTATGTTGTGCACACAGAATAGGTCTGGCACATCTCCAAGCACTGGCTTCTCCATGGATGGGCTGCACAGCACATGTTGCTGTATGGACTGGTGTGTATTTGAGATTTCTTTTACTGAAATATGGGAGCCATGTGTGCACGTGCCTGGATTGCATGCCATGACTGTGCAACATCATCTGGCCAGGTCTGCTTGAACCATCCATCCAGTGTGATGATCCTGTGCCATGCAAAGTGGGTTTGTTACGTGTTGGAGTACGAAAAGGGAGTGGCTCCCTTCCACACATCAAAGCAGTGGAAACTGGGAACCCCAAGAGTGTAAAAATTTAGGAAGTGTAAGTCTCTGGCACATTTTTCCCCTCAATCTAATTTTGTCTAGGGTCATAGCTAGGCTTGGCTACACATCTGTCTTTAAACTTCTGTAAGGGAGCATAGCTATTGTAAATATAAACGTCTTTGCAACTTCCATTGAATGGATAATTCCATGCATTTACAGTATGTTTAAATTTATTCTTCACATATTTAACTTCTAAGGATACTGAAATAAAGAGGCTTTGCAAAGTGGTGCCTAAAATGTAGCTGTTAGAATTGTGAGCAGCTGTGTATGGGAATCACACAATGCACATAATGTACTGTGACAGCAGGGGAGGCGGTTTTGCAGAGAATTGATGCAATTTTTAACTTTCAAGGTCACTTTGGACACCGCTGTGCAAATCAGCCCTCAAAATTATAATACAGAAGAAACTAACAAATATTTTTATGAATGTACAAGTTAATAATAAGAGTGGCTGTAATAACATTTATGTGAGAAAGAATTAAAGATCATAAAAGCATTTTTATGTGAAAGAGATAAAGTTTCTGAATAGTCTGTAATAGATTTTTAAGCCCATTTGAAGCTCGGATTAGGGGTTTTTTTGAACTGAAACAATGCATAGCTTTCAGTGTGGTTAAAACCTTCATTCAAATGCAGGTATTTCATTTATTTTTAATTCTATAACCACAGAAAGCATTCATCCATTTTCCTTCTGGATTAAGAAAAGCAATATTTCAGCTGTATGAAGTAGGTGTTCTCCGTGGAATGGGCGCTGATGAGAACCATGCACAGAACAGGAAGTTCAGAAGACAGGGGATGGCAGCCGAGAGCAGCTCCATCTGCTCTGGAAACGTACAGCGGAGGCCAAAACAACTGACAAGACGAAGTCATTATTTATGAAAACACTCTGAACTCTGGCTGTTTGTCAAGCTGACTCAAGTAGTCTGCTGCTGGCCCTGATGAGCTAGCAAGTATCTAACATAGATTTGTGCTCTAATAAATGTCAGATACAGAGGCGTTACTGAAACAAATTGCTAAAATATTAGGAGAAAAGGGGAATGTACATTGAACAGCAAAAGACCCTAATGACTAACTACTTCACTAATAAGGACAGGAGAGCATCAGAACACCTTATTTTCAAAAGAACAGCATGGAGGGGAGCAGCGCCGTGTCCCAGCTCTGAAGCCAGTGACAGAACTCTCATTGACCTGATACAGAACTAGGGTTTCACCCATGGTGTGCAGTGTTTCACTGCACTTCTCCATCCACTCACTTCAGGAGCTGGGATGGTTCATGTTCTTTTGAAATAGTTTCCACAACCATCCATGTAGTAAAAGTTCCAGTCCCCAGGCCAATGGAGACATGCCCCGTTCTCTTAAAAGGCGTGTATCAGCAAGGACAAATTATTATCTTTTAGACTAATAAAAAATTATTAGGATGATGCTGTGCCTTTTTAATGTTAACCTGTGTTGAAAGCTGGAAGTTTAAAAAAAATAATCTGAAAGAAGTGTGGATAATCTCATAGCCAAGTCAGGTTGGGTGCATTTTTTTTCTGTTTTTTGGGGGTGTCTCAAATCTTGTAATCACTCTCAAAAATGTGAATTATAGAGTGTTAGAAGATTATCAGAAGGAAGACTTCTTTCCATAACTGTATAGTATGCATGCTCTGTACAGTCAACAACTAGAAATTCCTGTGCCTTCCTGCTCAATTGCTCCACTGCCTGACTTCAACAGCCATGAGTAATTTGATGTGATCTTCAAAATGTGTCAGGATTCTCCAGCTAGTTGCAGACATTTTTCTATTGCAAAAATATTCTCTATACATAGGCACTTCTAAAAAAAAAATAAACCCAAACCTCCTAGTAGGAAGCCTGTCTAGATTCATTGTTTGGCTGCGTGACACACAGAAAGAAAGAGAGCCACATGTTCCTGTCTGGAAAGTAATCAGTTACATTATTCTAAGGATTAAAATGTGTCTGCATGCGTGCATCTGTACACACAGAGACACACATACTTCAGATCATGCTGATAATGACATTTTGAGTCTCCAAAGAAAAATAGATTGTGTACGAAATCCTTTATTTACCAGGAGTAGAATTTCATTGTGGTCTACCCCTTCAACTTCAAAAAATACTCTATTATGATGACAAGAGCAGTCTTAGAGCTGTTAGCTGATTCTGTGTATAGCTTCTCACTTAGCCTGTTACTGAATGAAAAAAAGGAGTACAGTGATCTCCTACTTTATTTATCATATTTTACCTAGTGGAAGGGCAGGTTATGTATGTCTGTAGTTCTGTATAAAATAACGTATCCATTATAGTCTGGTATATTGGATATTCTAGAGAGTGGAGAGTCTCATGATGAGTTGTAATCATGCGACGCAGTCATTAATCATGTGCCTGTGACAGCCTCACCTGCATACTGGCCATTAATCTGTTCTCCAAGAATGTCTAACATTACTGTCCCCTGGCAATTTTGTAGTTTCCCTGCCTAGAAAGGCAAAAAAAACCCCAAACAAACCCTGCTACAAAACTGGTTTTTTTCCATCCTATCAAAGGTAGAACTTCGTCCAAAAGTGCTCTCAGTGAAGTCTAAAATGAGCAAGATTCAGTCCAGAACTAGTGGTGAAGTTGTGGATGTCTCATCATTGGTAGTGTTCAAGGCCAGGTTGGATGGGGTTTTAAGCAACATGATATAGTGAAAGATGTCCCTACCCATGTCAGGGGCTTGGACTAAACTCCTCTGTGATTCTGTGAAGCAGGACAGAAATAATCTGAGTTATTTTGGAGAGCTAGCACTTCAACCCTCAGCAAGGGTGGGCAGCCACATTTCTGCTGACCTAGGAAAGGCATCCATTGCTGGCACTTCTCTCCGTAGAGAGCTTCGGCACAGGTGGTAGGTTGGAAAGGAACAAAGTAATCTTTTCAGCATTGCAATCCAACGCTATCACCTTGGCGGACTGTAGAGTAGGAACTGTAGATGATGAGGAAGAAGCTGAAGTAATACATACAGTCTGCAGCTTGACACAGCCTATTTAGTAGGAACCAGAAAAAGGCTTTGGGACATTACAGAGTTCTGCTGGTGGCAGTAATAGTAGTTGTAACAGCAGTGAACCTATCGGGGCTTTGCCTCTTTGTCTGAAGGTGGTGTAAAGGGACCCTCCTAGAACAGAGTGGAGGATGGACCATGTGAAGTCAAGGTACAAGCAAAGACCCATGATGGATCATGCACTCTCTGCACTTTTCCTATCACCATGTTCCTTACTGTCTGTTTAAAAGCAGCCCCTCTGGGGGCTCCAAGCATTAGGTCTAATCTGCTGGTGATGCTTCTGCAAATAGCAGAACCATGCAGCAGTGGCTTTACTTGGTGTTATGCCACACATTATGGAACAGTGTTTATGGTTGTGAAATTGAGCTGCGTTTTTCTGTCTCCATTAGGAATTTATTTTTGTCAGTAACATTTGTTTACTTTTCCTTCACTTAATTGTAATTTTCAATGCAGAGGACAAGTCTTGGTTTTGGGAAGGGGAGAAGGGTCAGATATTTTACAAATCAGCAGCCAGTTCCTAAGTTCTGCACTACAAAGGTTATTGTGCATTTTTACTACATTTGATATTCATTATGCTGTATAAGATCTGTTCTTTCCATGAAGAATCCTGCAGATGCAAAGTCTCACACTATGATTGGTTTAATTAGAAATAAAGTGTCAAGAAATTTGGCACCTTTTTTATTCTTTGTTCAAGTAACAAATGTTAAACATATGGACACCATTTAATTCCTGGAGCAATTTAATTTATTTGAGTGGCACTACAGCAGGGGTCATTAAGACTGTGACATTAATCTTAAATGATTTTTTTTATTAACTTCTCTAATTAGTATTGCCATATGAAAACCTGTGGTAAAAGACGAATAGCCTGAGATGGGGGAAAAGCGTTTTCAGCCATAATTCCACTTGGCAAGTCATTTGCTGAGCAGTTTTCTGAATGTAGTTATTTTGCTAAGGGTGTTGGAGAGAAGAGGGAGTATTTTTATAAATCCCTCTTTTAACATTTTTGGGACTGATGACTTTGCAGATGACTGAAGATGCTCTTCTGCAGCTAGACTTCAGTTGTATTCTTGCAAATTGTCAACTGAAGTAGCTTGCTGCTGCGAGTCATTGGCAGTAATGGCTGCAGAATTGGGCTCTTAAGTTACAATATTGTCAAAGAAGCTGCTACAAATAGTAATAAAGATCATTAAAATGTTTTCATTAGGATTTGCTTTGAGAAATAGCTATTTCACACGCCTTTGCTGCAAATGTTCATTTGTATGTGTGTCCATACTCATTTCCAAGGTGCAAAATTAGCAAATGACTTGTGGGACGAATCAGTAAAGCTATTGTGCTCTGTGAAGAAGTGAATAAACCAGCTATTTTAGCCCCAGCTTAGGCTTCCCCTCTCCTGGGCTTCCTAGCGGATCCTTTTGAGATATATCTGCTCGCAAAATAAAGCCACTTTTTATGCTTTTTAGTACTTGCTGACTATTTGCCAAGGATTTCTATGAAGTATCTGTGAATATAGCCTGAGACAACACAACACTGCTTCCCCTGTTTCCTGTGCTGAATGGCCAGCCCTGATGATAAACTGTAACACTACTCAAGGTAGGAAGGGTGAGCTGCCAAAAACTATTTCTCACTTCACTGGCTTTGTACCCTGCACATCCGTCTGAAGTTAAATTGAGGTTATGAGGAGTTTTCTTTTTGCTCCAGCTTTGCCAGCGATAGTATTTTGCATGAAGATGAAAATAGAAGTTCAGTGTTTAGCCCTTAGATGTTCCCATGCCATGAAAAGAAGATGGAAGTGATAGAAAATTTGACTGAAGCACCTTCAGTTTTGGACAGCTAGTGGTATAATGTTAATCTGGCATTAAATTTGCTAAGGTGAATACCTTCTTCTAATGGCAGATTTCAGGATGATGCTTTATGTACTAATATATAAGGCCAAGTTTCAGCTCAAATTTTCATCCTTGTTGGATATTTTAAGAGTTTTTAAATTAGTATCTCCTGTCCTTTCATTCTGTTTGATGTTGCTGTTAGGGATTAAATAAGTGACTTCTCTTTTGTAATTTTAGGAACTGTAGATATTCTAAGCTGAAAGTAAAACATGCATGATATTCTAAGGCAAAGTTTTGGGTAATTCTGTGCAGTTCAGCTCTTTATACACCCATAAATCCAGGTGAAGTTAATCTTAAATGTTTCCTTCAGTAGAATGAGTGTTTACCTTTTGTGATGTATGTTCCTTATTTAGTGTCAAGCACCATGGGTCCCATGATACTTGAGGTAACTGTGTTGTAAAATGGAAGCATCACTGAAAAACTCAGCACACACTCAGCAACCTGCCACATCTCATTTTAGCACATCAAAAGCAGACATGCGTCTTCATTATCAGTGCTGGTTGGGTTTTGATGTTAATGGTTGTGCCAGGTGTTGCTTCACCTGAGAAAAAAATGAATCAAAGAAACAACAGACTTGACTTGTAAAAAGGTGGTACTTGAGATGGAGTGTCTACTGGTTAGTGTGGTAACAGGTGGCTGATGATACACACCATGCTCTTACACCTCTTCAAATAATTTACTAATTGTAGTTGTTGCAAAATATCTTTGCTAAGAGGTATTCCCTGTGATGGTAGCATTGCTTTACAGCTTTCTTTTCTACTGACTGCAGTTTGCTGAAGTTTAAGCTGTTGTTGTTGAACAGTTGGCTCATGCTGATAAGAATATTGGCTGCCTTTCTCATTGGCTGGAGTGGGACAGGGTGCTCAAGTCGACCACCCGGCTGTCTGAAGACAAGGAGCCTGAGAGCAGAGCACACCGCTCAGAAGCAATTACGTGCTGGGTGACCTCCCAGCCGCTCCAGACAAAGCATCCCCTTTCCCATGCTTTCTCCAGACCTTGGCAATGGCAGAGAGCTAAGGGGAAAAGAGGGTGTGGTGGAAGAGGCTGAGTTGAGGATGCAGGCTTTCTTTCTAGACCTTGGGAAGACTTTAGATGAAGAAGCCATTGTGAGTATTTTGCATATGAGCCCAGAGCTTTAAGTGGGGCGTATTCAAAATATATCATTGAAACAAACTTATTTGCATAACCAAGATTCCATCATGAAATCAAAATTCACTTACTTTTTCTTTAAATTTATGGCAACAGCAAACTTCTTTATGTTCATGCTCTTCTGAGCATGTAAAAAATGCCTAATAAATCACTTGAAAAATGTTAGTGCAATAACTATGTTTTATTTTTATACCAAAATCGAAAAATGCATGATAAAAATGCCACAAAGGGAAATAATTGATTGCTAGTTCGTTCCAAAGAGACTGACTGACTACACAACACCCTTAAGTAATTAAATTGCTTTAACCACAGATAGCTAGGCCAGATTCCTTTATGATTCCTGTCCCCCACCTGGGATTCATAATTTCATTTCACTTGATGTTGACCTTGCTGTAAGCTTAAAACAAACAGATAATGTGTCAAACCCAACTCATAGTCTTGCTTTTACTTTATGGAAGAAAAGTGTTGATTTTACTGCATTATTTTAACATATATGCTTAAAGAACTTCAAACAGGTCACTTACTTTCAGTACTTTGATGTGTTTTGGGTCTTCTTTCATAAAGAAATTGTGGTATTAAAGCTACTCAAGTAAAGGAGATGTTTTCTGATAAAAATCCAGTTCTCCTGATTTGCTGCCTGGTTTTACTGTGCATTCTCTATTCCTTTTGAATTTTGCTCTTGCAAGGAAGGGTAGCTAAATAAATACAGTAGCACAGAAGTAAATGGAAAACATCTGTTGTTCTTATTCAGGAATTTAGTGAGTCAAGTTTTATGAACATCTGAACTCAGCACTTTTACATAGTTGGAGAATCTTTCGTAGTTTAAAATTATTATTGTAAAACAATACTGTAAGAAATATGGAGAGTGTGCTTGCACTTTGGAAATACCAAAGCTGAACAGGAATGAAAGGAAGGTGGTTGTTTGGTTTTGTTTTCTTTTTGGTGGGAACAATTCAGAATGCTGAGGAAATAAGAAGAGCATAGTGGACCAAAGCATGGCTTAGCCTGGTGCCTGTGTCTGGTAGCGGCCAGTATAAGGAAATGAAAGACCTGCTCTTTTCATAGTGATCCTTCCCTAGTATTCCATCCTGCAATCGGAGCTGTGAAAGATTTGCTGAGTTAGTGGTGGATCTTGGGATGACAATAGCAGTGTAATGGAGATGGATATTCTGTGATTTATAATTGGCAAAGCTAAAGGATATTTTAAATAGATGGAAACACAGATTTTTTTCAGGAAATGTATAAGTATTGTGGCTTAAAGAGAAGGTCACTGTAATACAGCACCTTTTAAAAATATGATGTTCTGATAATGAAGTGATGTGAGAGACGGACTTTAACCTAAAATATTAAGAATGCCTTTCCCTGTATTTCACCAAGTTGTAAATAACTTCTTATGCTAGTATGGCCTATTTTTTGTATCAGTGATGTCTTTGTGGAAGTTCTCTTGCTGTCTCTCACTCCCTCAGACCATGAGCTCATCATCTTTGTTTCTACTGCTTTCTCCTCCACTGCATGCAGAGCCCCTTCAAAACTTTATTCTGTACAAGTCTGGTATTTGAGACATATGTAAGTATCACCACATTACCAGAGCTACATGTCATTACTTTCTTAAGTCGCCTGATGTTCCCACATTTGTATCTCCCCTTCCTGAGAATTATTGCAGATCTTCTTTAATTCAGTACCTGTTATGTCATCTGTATTTTGGCAGCCTTAAGACCTTTATTCCCACCCGTCTTCCTCACCTGTAAATTGCTGGAAGTGGGAATAAATGAATTAATTCATGTAACAAAATGCAACTCTTCATAAAGCTTATTTAAATCTTCTTTCTTGAAAGCTAAGCAGCTTTTTCCCACCAAATGCCAATGTCCATTTTCTCGCAGTCACGGCAGCGATGATGTGATGTCACAAGTATTGTTTTGGTAGTCTGTAGAAAGGGAAAAAGAGACTACAGCTTCAGTATCTTGAGCTAGTAAAGTTTTCAAACTGTGTGAGAATCCAACACCTCCAAAGATAATGTTTTGGCTCCAGGTGGTGGACATCCAGACTGTACTAAAACACTACATGCTGGGCACCAAAAGTTTACAAAGTTCAAGTTAGTAATTTCTCTCACTTTTAAAAAATTTGAAAAAAGTTGAGACTAAAAACAATATCACCTACCAGAAAATATTTTGTACTGTCAAAGGTAAAAAATAAGTTTATTAAAACACACAGATATTTCAGTCTGAAATGTTGAAAAAGTGGAGGCAATGAGGTTTATAACAGATAATTATGACAGAACACATCTTCTTGTTTGTTGGTAGAGGTTAGGTTTCAGCCATTCCTCTTCCCTGGAGAGGTTTAGTGCCCGTCTCGGTCCACGACACTTGTGTAGTTTGAAACATGGGAAACGAGGTACACCAAATCCACTGTGTTATGAGCACTGAAATACTAACATCTACTGATACAGTGAACAGCACTGCTGTTTTCTGTATCTGTTCAACTACATGGGGAACAGCACCTGTTCAGTCAGGCCCACCCATAAAAAAGATGCATGTTTCCCAGGATTTTGCTGGTATAGCTAATTATGTGCTTTGGCGTGCATGTTATTCATTATTGATTGGCAAGAATAAGAAAAAGGCATTTTATTCTGAAAATAGCTAAAAGAAAGAGGTAGGAGGAAGAAAAAGTTCTTTTGTAATTGGTCCAGGGTGAATTGGGAATCCATCCCTCTCCGTGTCCCACTTGTGCAATTTCAAATCCTCTGCCTGTCTAGGTCAGTTGAGCCAAGTCAGAGCAATTCAGAGGAGCTTTGTGCTTTGTAATTGGAACATCCTACTGCTTTCAGCTTTTTCTGTTAGATCATCAGTATCTTGGTTTATGACTCTGCAATGGTGCTGGCAATTTGTATCACCTGAAAAATCTTGTTTACAGTAGGGTTGTCAGCTGTGCTCCAAGTAGCTAGGTTCATTTGTCCGTGCAGACTTTATTGTCTCTTATAGGGCTTTCTCAAACTTCCACCCTGATCCCATTTAAAATTAATAGAAACTGAAAATGTTTTTTTTCCCTTCAGGATACTTACATTTCCAAAAACATTTCTGTATTGCTTTCACTTCATTACACAGAGAGCTGGGACACAAGAAATGGTCTTATGCTACTCTATGCTCTATGTTTATAGATATATTTAAACTGAAAAGAGAGAGTCTGCAGCTTTGCTCACCCTACTAGAATGACAACAGCAATAGGTAGTTGCGGATCTTGAGGCTTGACTTATAGACAGTTTTTCTTAAGTCCCCAAATACACGCTGTTGATGCTGCAAAAGTAGTAATGACGATGAGCACAATTTCCATTTGTCTTTAGAGCTGTCAGCATGGTATCTGAATGTCTTGACACTGTTAACCTCTCAGGTGGACAGATACGTCAATCTGGAACAACTGGCAATTTCTTAACAGGAATTAACTGGTGTAGCTCCTTATAACAGTCAACCATCTGTGTTGTTTTAATCCAGCTGAGAATTTGTCCTATAATTTTGGTTACCTCTGTGGGTCTGTTATGGTCACCATCCTTAGAGAATGTTGCCATCTACCATGAGCTAAAAGAACACATTCATCTCTTTCTTGTTGTAGTTTAAGGGCTCGATTTTTGTTAGTTTTTTACAGAATTAGTGAGATTGAGGGTTCTCCTGGAGAATCATCTTCCCCTCCTAATGAGAGAACTGAAACTCTTTTCTCCTCATCTGTAAGGGTTTCTTTAGCAGAAGATGGCTACCTCTGACTTGAAATTCAGGGTTCCAGATATCCCACCTGTGTCAGACACGCATCCTTTTGTTTGTCCTGCTCGTCGTTGTTACATTTGTTGGCAAAAAGGAGAAACTAGCTACCCTGTCGGAATTTTGCATCCTTTATCTTCATAATTTTGTGCTTCTACCTTACTTACATATGTATGTATGAAAAACAGTGTCTGTCCAGTTTTTTTCTTTCCCTGACCAAAGCTCTTCATACAACAAGAAAAAAAGTCTTTATCACAAAATTCCCAAAGTGGAGAATGGATATACACTGGATTCAGTTTTGGGCTGTAGGTCTTAAGAAGTAGAAACAAAGGCAAAATATGATGACGAATGACTCAGCTGAATTTAAGTGACTTTTGCATCATCTTTCACCTTCCTAGTTGGTGGACTGGTCTGGAGATTAGGGTCTTCTGGCTTAAGAGAAACAAGCTTGGGCCTGCCTGATTTAATGCAGCAACTAGAAGCTGCTAAAGCGGGCATAAAGTTATTTAGATGTATGTCTGTGTCAACTCCTTCTTCTACCACCATTTTCTGTATTCCATGAATTGTGAAGAGGTTCTTTGGAGGGCTGTCTTACAGTAATCTGCCACAGTTTTGTACCAGCAAGTATTCCCTGAAAACGTGAGGAATCCCTGTCAGATTCCATTGTGCCACGTTAACCCTTTGCTTAATGCTGCCATAGAGAGGAAGATCTCATCCTATTCTTCATGCCTTTATTTAAGATCCTGACCCTCTTCAGATAGATGGTAATACCTTTGGATAAACACATTCATGATGTCTAGATGCAGGACTTTGATTCTACTTTATAGCCTCGCATTTCAAAATCCTGTACAAAGATTAATCGGTACTTTTATCCCCATCATATACCTGTGGATGTGAAGATCAGAATAACAAGGACAATGGTCACAAAAGCCTGGGTTACGTTTCCTGACTGCTGGTCTAATTTATTGAGCAATGTTTGTTTTCTTCCATTCCAGAACCGTCTTACATGATCATATCTCCTACTTCATTTTCTTAGTATATGAAGCAAAAGTTTGAGTATTTTAAATGGTTTTTCAAGCTGAAGTGTGAAGCCGCACTTGAAACAGGCAGGACAAATGTTCTTGCTGTGCCCCGTGCTTGTCGGCATGTCAGGTTGGACCAAGAACATTCTGTAAAAGTTATTCCTCATTGCAACAAATCCCCTAGCTAGATTACACCATCGACAAATTTTTACCAGATTTTTACTGCCAAGTTCACTGGGAGCACATCTGGAACTATTAGACATTGCCGCGTCTGGCATATCATGTTCCTTTTCCATTTAGAGCATGTTGATCATCACTGGGAGAAATCCTAGCTGCAATCTCCTGTCCTTTCCCACCAATAACATAAAGGAATGGCCTGAGTTCCTTGTTCTTCTCTCTTTGACATAGTTAAGGTCTATAAACTGAATTTGAGAGGCACAAAAGAGAACTGCATTTGCATACTGATACATCTGTTAGAGAGTTTATTGAGTAAGGCATTTATATGCATGTATGTTCAGAGGGAGAAAGAATCGTGCCGCCAAGTCCCAGGTGTTGGGCAGTACAGGAGAAGGAGTCTGACAGGACCCTGACTCTGACCATGGACAGGATCAGTTCTACCTAAGCTCTTCCTACCAGATGGTTGACTACTTAGTTCTTAAAGACTGTCCATGAACTGTCCTAAAACTTCCAAAACTCCCCTAGGGAATCAAGTGCTTCACTATCCTTACTGCAAAAGTTTCTCCTAACATCCAGTACCTTAAATCATCCTGCAACTCAACCCCAGCTTCAGTGGCTTGTTGGTAAAAGTCTGTTAGGTAAAGGGTGACTGAGAAGAGTATTTTAAAAATGCTCTTCTATTCCTTCCTGTCTTCTCTGCACCAGACTAAACAAACCAAGGTCTCTTATTCTTGGTTTTGCCAGTGCTGCAGTGATTTTGTGCGCTTTGCTCCAGACTCTAAGTTTCCCTTGTGTTTCCTCAAGTGCGGTGGTCACAATGAGGAGGAATACTGCAATGAAGTCATCCCTGCAGAGCAGAGGACTGGATTATTTTGTGTTTCTCCCACATGATGCTTCTGTCTGTAATTGTCAGCACAGGCCTTTTGTCTCCTGCAGTGGTACAGCACTGTTTGTGAGCCTGGCCTGTTCCTGCACTCCCCTTCCTAAAGGCAGGATCTATGCTTGCCTCCTTCTGGCCTTTTTAACTTAAGCCATTGCCTGTGCCTCCTCAAAGAAAGCCTGTAATGGGTCTGAGATTAGTTCACTGACTTCTCTAAATTCTCTCAGGTGCAATTCATCTGGCCCAGCTGACATCAAAACATCTCAACTTATCTAGTCTGGTTTTCTTCTAGTCTGTCCATGATAATTTTAACTGATTACATTATCTTTCCTTGCAAAGGCAGCAGCAAAAAGGCATCAAACCCATTAACCTTCTCAGTAAAACCTGTGAATAGATCTACCTTGCATTTAATAATGGTGTCTTTAATTTTCATTGTCATCTCCCTGAGATTCCTTCCTTCCCTCTTTCCCTTTTCCTTCCCTTCAAATGTTTTCTTGCTGTCCGTCTCAGGGGACATCAAAAGCACCTTTGTGCATTCTGATTTTGCCCCTGCATGCCTGTATTTTGTCTGCTGTGCTCTGAGCTGAGTTGCACTTCCCATGACTTCTTGTTTTCTGAAGTCAATGAAGACCTCATGATTTAGCCAAGTGGATCTCCTGTTCTTCAAGGTTTTCTGCTTGGTAGGGGAAATTTATGCTTGTGTCTTGTTTTGTGTCTTTCAGGAAATAGTAACTTTCCTGAGGTCTTTTTACCTTGTAGTTTTGATTTGGCTGTAGTCTTGTATACAAAGTTGCTTAGTTTTTTGAGTCTGTTTTCCTAAATATAATTCCTTTCTGTGTTCCTGATCTTCCTCTTCCCTTCCTGAAACAGGTGAACTTAGTAATTTCAGGTTTTTGTTAATGTTACTGTCTTCTACAATCTCAGTAAGTTTCCTGATGTTCATAAAAATTAAATCTCAAAAAGTCCTGCCTCTAATAACTTTTTTAAATCACCTGTATATAAAAAAAAAAAAAAAAACCCACAAAAAACCAGCTGTAAATTTCAGGAATTTACTGTGTGTAATACAGATGGTGAAGGTGACTTAGGTAGTTAAAAACTGGCAACTTAAACCTGAAAAATTATTTTTATATGTTGCACTATCTGTGGAAAACACTACTACAAAATCTCTAAGGGCAAGTTTGTATTGCCCTTTTAGTGCAATCTCAGATACACACTTGATTGTGAGATAGCTTAGTGTCCCAACTGCTGGTGGCAAAGGCTCTCTGCGTCTGCATGGGGTGTCACAAGTTTCTGAGATGAGAGGGGAAAGCACAGGGCAGAGCTTTAGATTTCACAAACCCCTTCCACAACCTCAGCTACTTAACCTGCCTGGTGGATGAGCCAGCCTCAACAACAGCCAGGTAGGTCTACTTGGCCAAGTCCTTTGAGTCATAGCCTGTAATGTCTTTCTGTGCTACCGTGTGGCTGACGTTGGGCAGACAAGGTGCCTCTGCACCTTCCTACAATGGCCTGAAATCTATAGAAGGGAGTCAGCCTGAGATGCAGAAGAACTGCAGATGTTTGCCAGGAATGCAGACTTGTAGATCTGGGAGTATTGGCAGATCTGTCCTTTACAGGAAAGCATACTCAATAACCACAGGTAATCAACAACTTGCTAGTAACAGGGAGCTAGTAGCAGTAGTTCTGTAAAGAAGTCTATTGCAATAGGCTATATAAAAATGCTAAACATGGAGTATAGAAGATATAGGCAGAAAAATTTGAGTACTGAATTTTACGTAAGCTTTCTTTGTGTAGACTTTATGCCACCAAGATGAAAGGTTACAGAAAATAAGCTGTTTGATTTATAGTTTTGTTTTGCACTAAAAGCTTATACTACATTGCTTGTTTGCATGGGAGATAGATATTAGGGCTATTTTTAATGATGATGATAAATGGATGGTGAGTGGTAACTGGTTATTCCTGGGATGTTGTTTTTTTTCACTTTTTGTATTTCCTGTTCTGTAAATGATTAATGCCTTGCGTATGTTTGCACTATATGAAAGGCTAAGGTGGCAAACATCCACACTGACACAAAGGCCACCTTGCGTGATGGTACAGGCCTTAGACAAGCACTGGAGTGTGCCAGTAAAGGAAGCTCTGGTCTGTATTGCCCTTGGGTGCAGTGTAGTAACACCTTACAGACAAGCTTGAATTGCCCTGGCTTATTTTTCTAGAAAATAGTGGAAATACAGCCACAAAAATCACCTGGGACCTGAAGGTGGCCTGAGATTGAGCTTCCCTGACCTTAGTCCACAGGCTGAGCTCAGAGGAGTCCTGGGAACAGCAGCAAGGGTGCAGAGGGTGCAGGTAGGCAGCATGGCGTGTGTGAGCCTGTTGCCCTGAGCATCCTGCCAGGACAGACATCTCCCTCAGCACCAGCTTGCTCAACAGCAGTCCTGGATGTCCAGGTATCTTTCAATTTAGACAGATCAAAGATCTGCAAATCTGTCACACTGCTTTTGTGTAACATCAAGGGTCTTGTCATGTTTGTGCCTTTGCACCATGTGATCCTGAAATCATTAATTCTTTGGAGGTGTGCGCTCTGTGGATGGTTTGATATCAAGTCTTGGATACATGGAGCTGTATTGTTCAGATACAATAAAGAAAATACTCTTGCTCCATCCATAAAGAAAAATGTTGCCATTTTTGTTTAAGCTTTGCCCTTGCACAGTGAACTTCTCTGAACTAAGGGAAAATAAAATAACCATTCCCCACCATGTCTTTTCCATGCATGCACTGGAATACTTACTGCCTGAGACAACTGCTTCTTTCCTTTACCTCAAAGTTAAAAATCAACAGGGCGATTTTTCAAATTGCTCCAGCATACATCTTCCAGAGATGAAAAAGAGCTGTAGGTTTATTTCTTATTTGTCTCACCCAGACACAGCAGTAATTCTCTGACCACAAAAAGGATGGATTCTGGTATCTACCCAATTTTAGAAATAATGGCACTTCTGCCAGTTGTGCCTGTAAAAGTTTTGAACATCTGAGCACCATAAGAAACTGCAGCTGAGAGTCAATGTTGCATGATGATGCTGGAAATGCTCTTCTGCTTTCAGCAAAAGCATTTGTTCCTGTTCTGAAAATTCTGAAATGAATTAGCAAAAAACATGCAATATGAAGAAGTCTTTGCATGAGTGTCTGAAGCTATGATGATGTGCAAGTCGGAAAAAAGGAAAGTTGATTCGCTGTATTCTAACCTGAAAAAACTGAAGTCATGGTTACCATGTGGTATTTCATTATGGTGGCATTTTTTTCTTCTTTTTCTGTGCTTTGAAGACAAATTGGGGGGAAAGAAGCAAATATGTGACAAGCAGCATATGTAAACTGTAAGGTGGAAGTGGTAAATGAATAAGACCACATTTGGAAGAGACAGATGGTGCTTTCCTTGATCATATGGTAGCACTGGCAACAGAAATGTTTTGGAGTTAGGGGAGTGGGGAGGCCAGATGCATTTCCTAAATGCAGGATGATTTATTTGTAGAACATGCAGAAATGCAGGGAACAGAAACATTGAACAGCCCTTCGAGACGTGCATGAACATGATACATTTACATGTGGTTTACTCTGAACTCCTGGCCACTTGCATGGGATCTTTGATGGTGTATTCTTTCTTTGGCTGGTGACATTTCCCAGCATCTCTTCTCCCCATTGCTAGTTTCTCTTTCTCTGGTACCTGTTTAGCTTTTGCTGCAATGCATCTTCTTCCAGATCCCATATCAGCCAAAATTGTCTTATCTCTGCCTATGGTTGTTTTTATTCTGGTTGTTTGTAGATTAACCTTCACTCAGCTAGACATTTGTTCTTGATTAACAGGTGCAGCCATAGGCCTGATTTGGGTAAAGCCTGGATATTGGGCTAGTTTATTATCATGCTAGGAGGCATTAAGACATCCTTGTCAGGAGGAATGGTGCAGTACCAGCATATAAAAGGCATAAAATCTCATTGTGTGATTAGGAGGATTTATATATACATATATAATGAAAAGGATGATTTCTAAAAATAAGTTGCTGGAGGAAATAACTTTCTGCAGCTTTGTGTATTTATAATTATGGAAGCAGCAATTAATGTCTGTTACTACTGATAATATGTAATAACGGAGTCTTTCTGACGAACAGTGTAGCAAGACAATAATTGAACCTTTTAGTTATCATTTGTTTCATGTGTCATTTTTTGTTGTAACTTGAACAGTAAATCTTAAATCCTTTCAACTACTGAGCATCTGAGTGTATAAAACAAAAATTTTATAGTAATATGAGAGATAAATGCAAAAAATCTTTCTAGGTTATGGGAAACAAATGCTTAAATATAGCTTAAGAGGAAAAATAATTTAAAAAAAAAAGTTTGTAAGCAAAACTTCTATGGAAATATAAGAAGGTACTTTTGAAAATCCACTTATCTTTTTTTGTCCTGCAAAGATGATAAAACTGGTGGCATTTCACACACCCATAGAAGGAAACAAAGCAGAAGTTTCAGTTGACAGCATCAGAAGAATTTTGCTAAAGCTACAGTAAGAAGGGCAGAACCTACAAGCCTGCCAGGCTCAGAGTTTAAACCAAATCTCTTTGAAAGTAGTCTAATCCTGTTCACAGACATCTTAAATCTTTACAGAAGATTGAATATTCAGTGCTTTTTTACTTTCATAGCATTAAAAAAATTTCTGTTGAGATTCACTGTTTTATTGACTGAGGCAGAATATGTTTGTTTTTACTAATATGAATCATTGGGAATTTTGGGAGGAGAATGATGAAGACAAAATGCTTTGAAAACTTCCACACATCATGAACATTACAAAAGATCAGATACCGATTAAATGCTCCTCTAGAGGTTGCGATTGTATTCATACAGAAGACCTTTGATTTTGACATATTTTGCATTTTCCTTCCTGGGTGCTGCTCTGATACACCACAGCAGGACTCACTCAGCTTTGGAGAGGAACACAACAATAGTTTGAATGATGGGGAAGGACACAGATGGTTGAAAGGAACTCCACAGTCCTGGCTATTAGTGCAGTTTAAACTTCTGTTTCTTGAACACTTGCAGTTATGTTAAACTTCATTTTTAGATGGGCATGAGAGCTGTTGGTGTGGTCAGATGTCTTTCAAGTCCCTCATTTAAATTTAGGCTTGTCCTTAAGTGGGAGTTAACTTCAGTTGAGCTTCAGTAATTTTAAATAGTAAAAACCCATCCACCTACAGATTCTCTGAGGGCTGTGGTGATGCTTTTCCCTGTCCCTAACACACCCCAGACCAGTCTCATGACTCAGCCCCACTCTCAAAGCAAGTCAGCGTCCTGTTGGATCATCCTTACTCCTCAACGGTACAAAACATTTCCCTCTTTCCTAGATTTCCTGCGGCTGGCAAGCCTTCCCTTCATTTTGCAGCCCCAGCTTGAACTGATTTTATATTCAGCAGTGAATTGGCAGCACTGTTGGCTGGACAAAATCTCTGTAATCTTCTTTCCAGTGCCGTGCTGGATGAATGCTGAAAAGTTAATCCATTTACCTGAACTGGAAATGCTGAGTTTCATTGACCTGCTCCGTATCACTTGTAGTGCAATAAGTTAGACAGTTACGTTTCAATGTTAGGAAGTATGTTTAAGAGCTGCTGCTGCATGCAGCAGGCTTTATTTTAAGAGGCATATGTAATTCACTCCTGTGACGCTGTGCAGTAAGCTGGCCAAGCAGGTGTGGGTGGCAGTGATGGTGGGGATCAAGAAGCTTACCTGGATTCATCGCTGAGGGTGTGCCAAGTATAATTTTGGTGAGATCAGCAGGAAGAGAGGATTGTGTGGGGCAATGAAGTATCAACTGATTCCTCTTTGTTCCAGGAGTGGGGAGTGTTTCAGACAAGTGTTTTGCTTTATCCAAGTAAAAATGCCTCGCTGGCTGCATGGTGCCCTTGTGGCCTTCAACTCAGGTACCCAAGTTTCTTTGTGCTGGAGACTTTTCAGGATATGTTACTTATCAGCTGGAATCATGGAGATTTTAGTTGACTAAGTAATACAGATTCAGACTCTTAGTTTGCAGAGGATTGACCTAAAAAATACCTTGAAATAGGTTCTTGGAGCTCTGAAGTTTATTTTTGTTTCTGTGCAGCTGGTGTACATGTGTTTCTGTAAGAGCACATGTTAAACATCTCATGAAACACTAGAAAATGTGCCGTACATGTTATGGACTTGCTTAGCAAGTCTCAGTATCTTTACTCCTTCAGAAGTGAAAAATTATTATTTTACCTAATTTTTCATAACAGTTTAGCCCGTATTTACTTTTTTCTTTTAATGAAAGCAAAAAAAAAGCAGTTAAGTAACCTCAAAAAAGATTTGGTATTTACTAGACTACAATTTGTATCATTTCAAGGTTTAGAACAATGAGATTGTGTTTTGTGGGGTTTGCTTTGGTTTGGTTTGTTTCTCCGGAAGGCCTGGAAGCAGTAATTGAAATCCTGCATCCAGTGAAACTGATAGCAAATTCTTGGGCACCAGATTGCTTGGGACCAAAATTTATTTATTTATTCCTAGCCTGTATGATATGCTACTAAATACCAGCCTTGACCCACTGCAGCAAGTTGGAAAAGCATCCACAGCAAAAACTTTGGTAGCCAGTAGACTATAGAAGCAGTCCTATGGTAGGTTGTGAAAACTGAAATCCCAAAAATAATTCTAAAAATCAGTGAACTGAAGATGAAAACAGCTGCTAGCAAAGATTCGTGCTACAGACTTAAGCAGCGGAGATACAACTACCTGTTCCCAACAGTGCACCTTTGCCATAACTGCCTTCAACTAAGTTTTGTCTGAAGCTGTCAGATGGTGACATTGGCCCATGCAGTTTCTGCTGTATGAAGACATTATTGTGTGCATTTCAAAACGTTTGAGATGAGATTTGCCCTACTTCTGAAGCTGTTCATTAGCTACTGTGCATGATAGATTAACCAGTTTTGATATCTCAGAGGCAAGACCCCAGAAACATACAGAGGTCTATTCCAGAAAAATGTAATTCTTTAAATGCAGATCTGTGTGTGTTGGTAATGCTAAATTAAGCACTCCATGATCTGCTGCAAGTCTCAGTCATCTGCTTATATGACCTTCTGAGCCCTCAAACTAAGCAAACTACTAAGTTTTCTGAGGTCCTTAAGAGAAAAAAAATGCATTAAGAGTGAATAACTGTGAAAGTAAGTCAAGTTCTGTGTTGTTTAAGGTGAGTTTCTTAGTTTTTCAAGTGCAGTAAATATTGTGCCCCCTCCGTAATTCTGCTCATTTGAACTACTTCTCTGATAATACTGGTCAAATTCTGCAATTAGCTTATAAAATAAAATGTGCATTTCAATTTCTTGTATTTAAATGTAAGCCAAATATTGCAGAAAGGCTTTTTTTTGAGAAATCAGGAATAATTTGGCATAATTCACATTGAGAGTTATCTTGCACTAATTAAGCTGCATGATCACTGTTGCTCTAATGTGTTGCACACCAACCTACCCATCAGTGCTTGAAAGGTTCCCCACAGCATTGTTGGCTTTTGGTTCACTGCTCATTAAGGCACCGTTTCTGGGGGAGCTCAGGCAGTCACAGATTCTTAAAGCCCCAAGATATTGTGAGAAGGGCACTCTCTGTCTTCCCTATCAGTAAATGCCAATCTTGCACAGCTATTGCATCGACTTATGTTATACCCACCCTTAAAAGTAATCTGAACAATTGAACAGAAGCAGTCTTAACTTCCATTGATAATGGCATGAAGTGAGAATGAGGGGTGGAAATCCTTTAAAATAGGTTTGAATTCACCTGGGATTGCAAATGGTTTAAGTGCAATCGAAAGTGCAGCGCAGAATTAGAATAGGACTGAGTTGTTGTTATGGTTAACTGCGTTACCTGGTATGTCTGGATTTCTTTTAAGTATAACCCTATAGTGTAGCCTGTGTATATTTATAACCTGAAGTATAACTGATTTGATTCTGCTTCCGATCTGGTCTCTTTGCCAAGTTTGTAAAATGTCTATCAACAAATCATATGAGATCTCAGACGGAGATTGTGGAGCTTTAATACAAAGTTAAGGCTGGAAGGAATGTCATCCTGGTGTCTTTTTGTAATTTCTATGAGAAATATTGCAGCTGTGTGGCCAAATTTGCAGAATGAATTGAGCACTCAGAAACTTCTTCCATTTCTTTGCATCCCAAGGCAACCATTTATGAGCCAGTTATCATAATCAAAGGGACAAAAAGTATATAGGATACACTAACCGCTTTCTCAGTATTTCTTTGGGTTTTTTTCTTTCATTACTTTTCAATGCTATAGACTGTTTTAATGTTTGAAGAATATGTATGGGGAATCTGTATGACCAGAGTAGAATTTGGTCAGTGTAGCTTGCACACAATGCTTTCAGAAAGGAGGAGAGTATTTTCAGATTTAGCCTGCAGGTTTATTTTACAAGAGATTGAATTTCTAGAAAATACATTCCATGAAAACTCTGCAAAAACTGTTCAGTGGAATCAAATAAAATATTTTTATTCTGGAAAAAAACCAAACTATTTTGCTGGGTGTATTTGACATCCCCTATGTAAACTGATCTGGTTCTGATCATGGTCATGAAATGTAAGGTCTGATTGCAACAGTTCTTGACCCAGACACAAACAAACAGTGCTTCTTGCTTTAATTTAATTTTGGTCTATGGTTAAAGCACCACCTCCACCAGGAAATATAACTCCTGGCTTGTTACAAGCATGCAAAGTAAAACAATATAACTGCAGAGCCACCGAAGGCATGGACCATGCTGAGTCTTTGACTGCCTTTGTCCTTATTACCTTAAATCTACAATATACAAGGACAGTGGTTGGTTACTTAGTGTCATTCTCAGCCTCAACAAACTGAAAGTATATATGTTTATAGTATAGATCTTAAAATAAACTCAAGATTTTGGGAAAATATAGTCTTAAAAAGTGAATTCTTTAAGCTGATTGGACACGAGCATACAAAAAAGTTCCCTTATGAAGAAGGAAACGGCAGCATCTGAATAGTGAGAACTATTGTACATCCATGACAAGCACCATAAATTGCTGGTGGAATATGATAATTGGGAGCTGCTTCCATCCCATCCTGTAGGAGGGGTAGTTTTTCCCTTACGTCTCTGAGAGCCAAGTTTGTCCCTAAGGAAAATCTAAGCAGCTACAACAGTCTTAGCTGCTCCAGACTTGGCCCTTATGCAATTATTAAAGCCAGAAATTGTTGATACCACCATTTCCCTCCTTTGCTTTTCTCTCACGTTGAGTTTTTATTTGATTCCTCAATACTCCTCTGTCCTGAAGTGTGATCCTCAGACCTGTTTTGTGCACAGGCATTAACTTGCGAAAGTCCAAGCTTATTTTTCCTCAGTTTATATTGTTTTTTATACCCAGAAACTTGAGAATCTGGCAGCTGCCTGAGGCTGGACAAATGTAATTTTTGGCTCTTTTGTGGGCCCCTGAATAATTTTTCTTTTCTAATTTCTTAGTTTTTTCTGGCCTCTAGGGGAGCAGGCTCAGACACTAAGGGCTGTTTTCGGCATCTCTGCCTGGACCAGCCTCCCTTGTGCCACACAACCCCTCTCACACCTGCAAGCTTCGTCCACCACAGAGTCATTAGGAAGCTCTTCTGTGATTATTTTAATCTCTCTCCCCTCACAGTATGTGAAGTCAAGCTTGAAGTAGAGACTTGTCCCATCATCATCATCCCCTGTGGGAGGAGAAGTCTGTTTTTAGCCCCAGTGTGGCAGGATCCGGGCTCTGCAGACAGCCCAAAGTCACAGACAGGGAAGACACACTGTGGGCAGGCTGGGCTTTTCCTCCTAGGAGATGCCAAAAGTCCTCCTCTCCTTCCATCACTTAAGTAGTTCAAAAGAGTAAGAAAATGCTCAACATAATCTTACTGCTTCTAGAAACTGTGTGTCTGGAAGCCTAGAACTGTAATTTCTAACTAGCCCACTGCCAGAATACTTGCTCTGGTAGTTTTGTTTCTCATGCTGGGCTGTCCTTTCTTCACCACCTCAGCACTCCCACCTGTCCTTCTCTGCTGCTTTCTTTTGCAGTCTTTAAAAATTCCCGCTTGTTTAGGCTGGTGATTGCCCTGCAGAGCTTGCACTGCCTATGTGGTTCAAAGTTGTGGGGTTTGCTTCGCTGGTTGGCAGTTGTGTAATGGAAAATATAGCGCAAGTTGTCTTCTCATACTGCCTTTGGTAAATATATGGCCATTTGAGCCAGCAATCTTGCTATTTGATTCCAAGTTTATCAAAAGTAAGAAGGGAAAATGTAACAGACTTGGTGATTTGAGGAAGTTGCCATTGGGATTTGCTTGTATCTGGCGGACCCTGAAAACAGCAGGTTTCTGTCAGTGGCTGTTTATTCTGTGCTATACATTCTTACTAAATAGCAATATATTCCTAGGCTGTTGTATCTGAGTGACTTACAGAAATTGAGATAGCGTAAACAAGGAGCAAAACACATTTCAGGTGTTGGTGTTTTGGCAATCAAGGTCAGTTTGTATTCTGTTTCCACGATGGGGAGTACCTAAGGGTGGAAATAAGGGGTTTGAATTCCATCCTGCCAGTGAGGAGGTGCTGGCAACTCTCTGGCTCTCCCAGCGGGCCTCTCTGGCATGGCACTGCACAGCTGCATGCAGCTGCTCATCCTCCTCGCAGGCTCCCAACATTCCTGGTGAGGGCTAATCAAGTGATTTCTTAGCAGCTCTTTGGGACCACCACAAGGAAGGTCTTTGCAGAAGAAAATCAACATGTTTGACCTGTATAGGAAAGAGGCAGACTGCTCCATTTTGAGTCACTTGGTGCTCTTTCCTTGTTTCCGTGACCCTACTCACTCCCACTTCCTAACACAAGTCTTTCTGTCCCAAACCTTCTTTTGCTAAGTTTTGAATTGCTTTCCAGGAGTAGCTGGTTACCTACACGTTTCCCATCTTCCAGCTTTCTTAAATTTTTGGAGTGAGACCCTGCCATGAAGTAATTATCTTCAAAAAGTTCCGCAGAGCAGAATTACTTTAGTTTTGCTGATATCTAAGTTACAGTTATTGGAAAAGTTTGCAAACCCATCATGTCACAACAGAGGCACACAACGGTTTTACCTTGGGGCAAAATTTCTGTTTCTTGAGCAGCATTAAGAGATTTTTACTAGCTGTGGGAGGAAAATGGCCCTCACTCACTTTGTTGTTTTAATCCCCATCCTTGGTAACCCATGGAATAGATTAGTGCTTCTCAGCTGGACCCGTTTGGAGTCAGAAGAAGGGAATTGTATTCCGTTACAGTGCAGGCAATCTATAGAATTCATCAATCCTAACTCTCTGTTGCACTAATAGACAAAAGGAGGGGAAATTATTATCTGAAACCTGGTCTACCCAGCAGTTAGAGAAATAAATTGAGAAAATCCATCAGGTTCTTCACAGTTAAAAAAACATTCTCACTTACCACTGATATCTATGGCAGTGTGTGGCAAAAAATTTAGTATCTCCCTGGATTATTATGTCTTAAAAATGATCTTTTTTGCATCTCTGATTGTGAAGCACTTTCAGTCTGATTTTCTTTTTTTTTTCCTCCCCAGAAGACCGTTCACAGGCCAGAGCAAAGTTACCAAGGAAATACCTCCTTTAACATTACTGTCAAAAGACCAAAATGATAGGAATGCTTCCAATAGCTGTCAAAACTTCTAAGCCAGAAAACCCAAACTCAGATGCAGATCCATGTTTCTATATAACACTGTCCTGTAAGCCCCCTTTATTTTGTACCCTGGGATCCCAGCGTTTGGTTGTTTGGATGGGACTGTGCTGCTCTGTAATGGGTTCCAGCTGCTGTCTTGGCACGATTCTTCAGGAGGTGTCGCTTGGTTCCTATCTAGGTCACTCATGTGCCAAGGCGCCCTGCAGAAGAGCAGGCTCTCCATTGCGTCTCTTGGCAATCAGGTCTTTCTTTTAGCAAGACAAGATTGTGATGATTTACATAAGTGGAAAGAAACTGCAGCTTTGAAGGAATCAGACTGTATTGTGGGAGGTTTCTTCTATGGAAGGAGCAAAATATTACATGATGAGCATTCTTTTATTGTTTTTCCGTAAGAAATGAGAAACAAAATATACACACTTTTTTTTCCAGATGTATCAAGCAGCACAAATTAAAAAAAACAACTGGAAGCCCAGTTTTGCGTTTCTGAGAGCTTCAGAGCACAGCTGTCCTCCTCAGAACAAGTCACTGTAGGTGCACCCTCACAGTTTAGTGCTGAGAACATAATCTCTGCGCACACATCTCATTTTGCCATATGTTCCTAACATATTAGCAAGCAATTAAAACAACATCCTTATCACAACATTCACACAGTGATTCATTGCTTTGGAAAGAAATCCCTATGCTATTCCCCAACACATGTCAAAAAGGTAAAATATTTGAAAAGGAAATAGGGTTCAGGTTGGCTTTTTTTTTTTTTCCTTTTTTAATTTGCTTTCTTCTTGCACTGGTCTTTTAAAGGTAAATGCTGAGCTTGGTCCTGGAGGTCTATTTTGTTTACTAGTATCACAGTGTTTATATTAAGGTAATTTTTAGGTTAATTACAGCAAACACTTATGTCTTCTAATGGGGTATTCTTAAATGTAGAATTAACTGTAATAAAAGAGTGGGTTTATTTTGTGAAGAGGAAGGTTTTCTTTTCCCTGCATGTGTCAAAGGAAGACCAGCACAGCATTTAAGAAAGCTGAGAAGAGACACCATTCACAGTGGTTGTTCCACTGCCTCTATCATTTCTATATCAACAAAGAGGCATTTTGCTTTTTTTGATGTTAATATTGAGACTCACTGATGACAGAGGAAAATGGGACTTAATATGGAGGGCGGTGCTTATTTACACATCATGAGAACCCACCAGAAAATGGAAACAGTGCCATGCAAAGATTGTCACATCCATCTACTGTGCCTGCCAAAAGTCTGTGCAACGTCTGTTGCCCTGTGAATTCGGGGAAACCTGAGATCAGCGCAGATCCTGTTTGTTGGTTTAACATCTAGGCACCATCAGGGAGATGGCTGCTCAAAGCAAACAGGCAAGCTGGGAACAGCTACTGGTGTCTCCTCATATTAGACATGCTGTCAGTGTTCACGTATAGCAGGGAAGGCTCTTGTCGAGCCCTGTTGTGGTGGGTGTGCGTTGGATGGAGAGGGTTCGCTCCTGCCTGGTCTGACAAGTGTACTCCATCATGCCTCATCAGAGGTGTGGGAAGAACCAATCTCCTGCTTGCTCAGCAAGATAATGTCAGTCAGGGTAGGCTTCAGAGGTTGACCTCTCTAGCCTCCACACAGCACATCGCATTCAAGCAGTAATTGGCAGTGGGGTGGAACTAACTCGGGGAACGCAGGAACAATGCCATGTCCCGGCTACTAAGAAAAACTTACTACCCTTTTAAATTAAATCAGTGTCTGGGAAAAGTTACTGACTTGTCTTTGCCTCTCCTCTCTTTGCTGTTTCTTCCCTTCCATTCCCATTCAAGTATTTCTAGGCTGTGTTTCAGCAAAAGCTGCAAAGGAGAGCATTTTTCTCTGATGCAGACACAACTGATTATGGGTATACAATGATACTTAATTATGTTTCTGTAGTGTAAGTGAAACATTCTACTCTGTTTTCAGCTTTGTTACCAGTTCTTACGATTTTATGGGAGGTATTTCTGTACTCTTAGCAGCATTGTATATGCAATTGAAAACTAGAACAGTAAATTATGGCCAAACACCAGCAGTCCAAAGGTTAATTTGATTGTACAAGTACAATCCCAGAGTTATGTATGAACATATGCTCTACATACTTATTAATGAGTAAGGTCAGACTGGCATGACCTGTGTTGTATTTCCTGAATATTCTTCAAGAGTTTACATATGATCTCCAGTACAGATAATGCAGAGCTCTGTTTTCAGGAAACGCCTATTAACCATAAAGAAAATAGTAGGATGCAAATTGTTAGCTGTAAGGTTGACTGTTTTTCAGTTAACGGAGGGGTTGAGTGGGATCTGAAAGGGTGCCAGTAACTTGTGGTTGGCATCACCCTTGGGGCTGTGTGTGTTTGGGAAAGGCACAAAGAAGGAAACCCATGAACCTGAAAGCATTTGTGAGTTGTAGCCAGCTGTGCTGTTGCAAGGGAGTACTTCAGAGAACCTTCTCAGTACATTTTTATTTCAGTGCAACTGGCTACAGCTTGAGAAGAGGCTCTTTCTCGGCACCTACCTTTCCGAAATCTTGCTGTTTGGATCATCTGGGCAGCTAATGCAGGATGAAGCTCCTCAGTTTACTGATATAAGGCATTTTCCTCTGATTACTTGATGTAGGATAATCTTACTGGATGAAAGTGTAACTGTGCTGGGTGAAAGAATCCAGCCTCACATTTCTCTTTGTGTAGTTTCAGACTTCCTTCATCATACGTGATTTACTAACACAGTAATTATAGTTTGGCATACTTAATTCCACTGTAGTGTTCACACAGTTCATTCAGTCTAGGTGTCTCATTGTGGGCTTAAAATTTGGTGGTTTTATTTAGCATCCGTATTATGGCAGAATCCAGGTGCCGTGGTAGTTAATTTTGATGAGCTAACACAGAAACTCATCAAAGTAAAGATAAATTATACTCTTTCTGCCTAGGAGTATTAGCTTGGCAAATTAAAGCTACATAGATTTTACAAGCTGTGGCCCTGCTCCAACACTGAGCCCAGAAGCAAGATGGGTGCTCAAATAGTAAAATTTAAACTTGTTTGCTGAGCTTGTTTTCCTTCTCGGAAGTGCGAATGCTTCAGAGGAATATCGGCTTTCAGATACCTCTGCTCCACAAACTTTCAAATATAACCTGAAATACTAATGAAAACAAATTATTCAGATGTGTTCTAGAATATCAGGAATATTTTAAAATAAATCTAGACTTCTCTACCTTGAGCCAAAAGTGTCAGCTGGTGGTTATCACTGAGACTGTCTTCCTGTGTTGCAGGGGGACACTTGCCTCATTGTTCCCTCTGTACATTGGGTAGTTCATGGATTGCTGTGGGATTTAGTGGAGCCTAAGGCTGACATTTTCACCTAAGCTTTTCTTAATTTCTGACTTTGAGATGCTTAACATCAGCGTGTCATGTTTGTAACAGGGAGAACTTAGGCACTGCAAAAGTTAGCGAACATAATTTTGAAAAGAGGTGTGAATATAGTCATTATAAACTGCATCTCCGTGATATCTTGTCTGAGCAGAAAACACTGGCATCGCTTGTGCGTTGTGATACAAGCCTGCTCAGGTGCGTGTAAGAATCATGGAATAGAGAAAATTGGGTCCCCCCCATGCCTGAAAGCCAAGGGCAGGTCATATGTGTGAGCTGTGGGCAGGCAGCTTTCTGCTGGGGCAGGAGAGTGGCTAATTTAATTTGAGAGAGGAGGCAGCAGATAGAAAGCAAGTGGTTCCATATACTATCTCGGTTGTTATTGCCAGTTCAACTTAATTCAATTCGGATAATGTCGACAGATCTCTCTGTACAACATCTTTCAGCCGTATGGAGCTAGTCTGGCAGCTCCCCCAACCCAAAAGGGCATCTGGCACTATCCATCATCTTGTTCATGAGGCTCGGACAGTGTTTTATCCAGAATCATGTGGGAGTCTCAGTATATACACTACCCAAAAGTGGATCTTGTGACTCTGCAGTGACCCTGCTTGTACCATGGCTCCATGCTGGCCTGTAGCTGTGTCATCATGGAGAATTTTGGCCCATGCCAGGCTCTTTCCAACAATTTGAGGTATATAGAAATCACAGAGAACAGCATCACTTACTTCTTCAGCTCCTGCTTTTTCTTATTGCTCCTGCTTTTCTGCATTCATGTTAAGGGGGGAACAAAATACGGCTGTAGAAAAGCACTGCTAAGATTGTCCACTCCCTTGCTCATCTCTGTCAGCAAATAAATCACTTGTCAAGGGAAGAGAATCTAGACAAAAAGATTGAGCAATCTTTTGTGTAAATGAGAGGCTGCTTATGATTTAAAGAACAACTTGCATGTTAAGAGGAAGGTTCAAACATTTTAGACTGAGGCAAGACTTCATTGGTTTTTTTATATACTTCCAAAATATCTTTTTCTGATGCACTCAATATGTACCAAGAAATTTCTAAAATACGTGCTCAGTCTTTGTCATTATGTTCTCTTCGTATGTGATCCAGAAATGTTCAAACTTCTAAATTTGTGAAATCATATTAATTTTCATGACAACCGACTAATGTTGCAAACAAAGGATTGTTTTGTTCTGGGATAACGGAGAAAGGGAATTTCAATCACGTGAGGAAAAAGTGAAGAGCCTGTACAATTGCAAACATACTGTAATTGTAAAAGGAATATAGCAAAGGAAGAGCAAAGTATGTTTTTCTTTAACTAAATCTTCAAATTCGTTAAGCTTGTTTTAGTGTTAAAAGTCGCTTTCTGGGGGCAGATGTACAAGAGTATATCAGTTAATTCCTTGTGCAAGGCTGAAGAGCTTATCTTGCTTACTGGTCAAGCATCCAAACTGCAACTGGCCAAACATCTGGAGGCAGACAAGGGCAGCTGTCCTTCACGACGCTGGAGAAACCCACACATCTTGTGTCGGGCCCTTAGTAAAAGCCAGCAAGAATGAAAGAAAACAGCAATTCCCTCCAAAAATATTACCGTGCTCCTATTTGTTAACATACAGTGCCTTCTGGTGGACAAAAGGTCTTACTGCTGGATGGAAGCCTTCGCACAGCTGCTGCTTCCCTTTCCTTCTCTTTTTAAACTCAAGACAACTCGGGGAAGAAACCCAAGGAATGTGAAACATGTGGGTTTAGATCTAGAAATTGCAAACGCATGTGGAACCATCCACTTTGTCGTACATCACAACTTTCCATTAATGAAAGCTCTCTTCTAAAGTCTATAGAAATGAGCTGAACGTAAGGTTTGACTTTCACAGTGCTAAGAAACATTATTAATTTTTGATTTAATTTTGTTCCAGAAAAAGTTGCAATCTCATACAGAAATAAACATAGCAATGGCTTGTCAGGCATTTTCTCATCACCTTCCCTCTTTGCAAGAAAGTTTTTCTCTTCCTTTCAAATTCAGACACAGATGCAAACACGCACACAGATACCAGATACTCAAGCGCATACACACACAGGCCTGTGGGTGGATGGGACAGTAATATTTTTTTGTTGTTTCTGATTTTCCTTTTCTGCTTAGGGAATCACCCAGCTGTGCAGGGTACCATGTACACCTCTGGACATCAAGCCCTTTTTAGCAAGCTGAGGTCCCAGCCCTGAAGCGCCTGTCCTTTTCTGCATGTCCTGTCCCTCTGCCTCCTCTGCTCCTAAGCCCCAAGGATCTCCAGGTGGGGGTCTCTTCTCCCCACAGCCAAATGCATGTAAACTTGGATATTTTGGTGACCACAATAATGCTATTAAACCCAATGCAAAGTGCCAGATCTGATGAGCAAGCAGGCTGGCTGTAGCCATGGGTGCTCACCCCAGTGAATGCTGACTAAGGAGCGGGGGGAAGCTCATTTCTAGGCAGAAGGAAGGAACCCCAAATGAGAGGCTGCATCTCCACTTTTCATGTAATTGCTGCATTCTTTTTGCAACATGTTTAAAATGAATACAATAGCTGGATACTTCCTCTTCGGCAGATTTTGAATGTTTGTGAGACTAAACTGCAAATGTGTTTATTGCTGAGATGAGGCTCACATTTGAAACTGGTTCCTGAATTTGCAGCTTCTTTCATGCAGCCAGTATCAGTCCAAGTGTGGTGGAGTTGAGTTTAGTGAAGGCCTCTTCCTGTCATAAATAAGATTACTTTCATTTCACTTGTGGAGTGTGTTATTCCTAAGAGTAATGAATTTCCTCTGTGCCTTTGAGCACATAAACATGGTTTTCATTAGGTTTCTATTAAAAAAAAAAAAGCAGCAAAGTAAAATTAATAAGAAGACTGTTAACTCCATAAATGCAGATGTGTTTTCACTCTATAACCGTGTCTGAAGTAAACAACTTCTTTGTTGAAGACTGCAAATTACAGAAAATGAAACAATTCTGCAGATCTGGATTCTGCTATCAGAGAACAAAAGTAGGTAGAAAATCTGACTGTTCACAAACTGGTTTCTTAGGAGGAAACATAGGCTATCAGATGAAATGCAGACAGGCAAATAGCCTCAGGCTTTCTACTTAATATGTAACTTATGTGATAATAATAGTTTTAAGCCATATATTTACAATTAGCATTGCAGCTAAGAGTTTGAACATTGCTTTTTTTTTTTTTGTCCTTTACCAAATATGTCCTTGCAGTGGCAGAATAAGGAAAAGCGACATTTGCATATATTTTGCTGATAGACCCTGTAACTCATAAAATTTTCATGTGCCGATTGTATTTGCGTCTTGAGATCTCTGTCAAGTGGTGAATCCCAACAGCATCACTGCGGTTTTCTTTTTTTCTTAGCTACCGGCATTTTAAACAGAAACCCAAAAATCAGCATTCGTGCCCATGAAGTCAGATGTTTCCAGAAATTCAAACCGTTAAACTTGCTGGTGTGTCTTTCTACTCTCCTGGTCAAATGTATATCATAAAATGATAGAAATTAGCAGTCAGAATACATGCTCTTTGAATTCCTCTAATTTTACATATGAAAGAAGAAAACAGAGGTAACTTTCTTATTACTCAAATCTTATACACTGGTTGTAACATTCTGAGAATGAAGTTGCTAGACTTCAGCAAAAACTACCAAAAACTACAGCTTGGCAACTACTTAGATTTCAAAACATGAGCAGCCTACTGTGTGTAATTTTATATTGTTCTGTAGACTGTTTTAAGCCTTTTTTTTCCCAGAAAATAAAAACTCTGAATTTTTCTGTAAATACTTCCCAATTTCATTCTGCTTAGGCAAATTCAATGTGAACAGCAAGGCATCATGTAATAGCTGTTATTCTTGATCCTAATAAAAACATGTAGTTTACCAAGACTTCTTGCTTGAACACAGAAATACAAATGTTCCTTTCATGTGTCAAATCACTGTTTTAAAAATAAATTATAAATATTTTAAATTTTTCTCATCAGGGTTTATTTTCTAGTAATTCTGTGAGGAAAACTCGGCCAGTTTTACCTGAGAGCCATTTTTAGTCTAACACTAAACCTTATAATTATTTCACTATGCAAGTTGTACAGTGCAAGTGTTTTTTATTTAAAATGGTAAGGATAAAGTTGTTTAAAGAGCCAGTCTTAGTTATGGGTGGACATTGCAGGTTGAGACCTCACCAAGAGAGCAAGAGAAATCTTAAATACTGTCTCCCATTTCCCTTAGCCTTTGGGCAGGAAATTGTTTTTGGATGTTTTTTTAGTTTCTTTTTGAGGGTGAAGATAGAAAGCTCTGCACATTAAAAATTCTGTATGGTTGTTTAATATTTGCTTAGTAGTGTGCTATTCCCTAATCAAGCCCCTGCAAGCTGTAAATCATGGCCACTATGTCACTGTTTTGATTGGAAGCAAGAGCTGTACCATGGCAGATCTCTAGGGAGAGCAAACTTCTGCAGCTGTGGAGAGCTGAAACTATTTGCTCTTATTATTAAAGGAATCTGAGATACTTTTTTTTTTTAATGTAAAGCCATAGTGAATTCATAAGGTGCACAGAGATTTAGTATGAATGTTTTACAGCAAGCGTGGCCTGTAAGAATAGTGCTCCAGTAATAGAAACTGAGTTGTTCTGGTTCTCGAAAGAGCAAACATACAAACTCACAGCTGCTTTCTCACCTCTTCCCGTGTTCATCTTAAGACAAAATATATACAAATAATCATAAATTATTTCTGAATATAAAACACCAGTCAAGGATTTGGGGCTTCAGAAAAATGTCTTCCTTTTGAATGAAAGGATGGATTTTCCTTCTAGAAACATCCTGGAAATTTTTACCATTATTTTGTTTTCATGAAGGTGTTTTGAGTGTTTTTTGGGCTTTGACTTCTGAACTATCAGCCAGTATAAATGGAGTCTAAGGACAGGAACTTTAACTTCTCCAGAAGTGCAATATAAACACTTGAGTTAATTTTTATATACTGTTTCTCACAGAGAGGTCTAGAGCTAGATGGTAACTTTCTATTAGAATATTCTCTTAAAGTTACTGTAAGTGCTTCCCAAAGTTTAAATTGAATGACTGCAGAGGAAATTATTTTTTGACATATGCAAATCCTCTATCCTGTGTGCACAGGGTTCTTGCAGGCTTGATTGTAATATTATTCCCAGATGCCCTAATTGTATGTTAGGCCTTGATTAATTGAAGTAATAACATAGTCATGTTGGGATTTTTCTAACAGTAAATCTGGCATGCTAGTATATCCAGTTCAAAAGAGGGGGAAAGTGGAGGAATTTGAAAGATAGCGTGCTTTTTGACATGTGGCTTAAACTAGTGGTTATGAATAAAAATGAAATATGGATGTGGAAAAAAAAATCCTGTTGGACTAGAAGATATCCTGATCATGTTTTGACATCTGAAAACAGTCTTTGCATTTACTGCAACTGCATCCTTTGCAGGACTATTTCTCAAATTCCTGGTGATGTATGACAGGTTAATATATCATATAGTGTATATAGTATATACCCATATACTATAATCTAGTTGTTTCAAGAAAGGCTTTTTGCACTTTAAGTTCATCTTTTCTCTTCACCTTGGAAGAGAAATGGGTAAAGATTGAATAAGCAAGCAAAGAAATATATGCATTACTATTGCAGTCTTTTCAGTGAATAGTTACTCAGCATAAATAGAAGTTTCCACAGGGCTGATGCTTCTTGCCCTAGCTGGTTTGGAAGTCCTATAGCTACAGCCTGCAATCAGACTGGCTTCATTCAGGGTTATTCATAGCTCTGCTTGCATGATTATTAAATGAGCCAGATTTCATACCCCCTTATCCGAATACAAATCTATTTTAAAACTGCTGTGGGAAGAAATGCTTTCTAGTAGCAAACTCACCTCATTATTCCTGAGCCTTGGTAAGAAGCAGTAAAAGGTGGTGGCGTGGTTGGTAAATGTGCCTCGAGGGGTCACACACTGGATGTGACTCTCATATTTTATCCCCATGTAAGTCCCTTTACATTGCTCTGACTAGTTTAAAGTGTCCTTGAATGAGCACAGGTCATATTTGGGGCCATTTTTGCTTAGAATCTGGCTGAACGCAAATCAGGTGCATGATATGTTAACATTGTGCTCTAAAAGCACCAGTTGTGTAGCACACACAGTGCCTCCATGAAGCAGTCTTTTTTCCCCAGATATGGAAATTTGGAGACAAGCTAATAGACTTGCCCAGGGCCACCCAGTGTGTTAACAGCACAACTGGGATTAGAACTCAGGAGGTGGTTTTGTGCAGCCCCATAGCTAATCCGGTATTTCACATGACTCTCTTTGTGTGGAGAGGGGTTGAGGACTAAATCCACCCTTCCAGTCTGTCTGTGGTTGCGATCCCTGTTCCACCACTGGACCTGCAGTGTTGACACACAACTGATCTGAGCATGAACCGTGGGGTCATCTTCACATCTCAGAGCTTTTTCTGCACTGACACATATTTTAGTTGGTCATAGAAACCCCATCTGAGATTTATTGCAGTGTCACCGCGTTACTGTGGGTAGGTGGGATTTACTCCTGCTCTTTGGGCATTCACAGTCTTCTCCAGGTATGTCAAACAAATGAGCTTGCACACATTCATGTTTACCACTCCCCATCTTCGTAGCAACTATTAGGGAGACTGTTGATCTAAAAAACCCCTCAATGGCTCTGTTTCAGTCAAAGTCAATCAGGAAAAGAGGGCTCTCACAACCATGCCTAGGAGTTACTTTAAAAACTTGTTTTTACTGGGAAGCAAAGTGAATGCTGAAAAAAAAATACCTGAAACCCAGCTTCTGGATGTCTTTGTGTACTCTCAGGCATCTCTGTGTATGCAGGTATTTTCTCTCACAGTCAATTTTAGAGCCTGAATTGCTTGTTTTTTCTTTACATCCTTCCCTTCAAATTCTGCATATCACAATGAAATCTTGAAATAGAGTCAGCTTGGACATGTCTGTGGCTTTCCTAAAACATCCCTACAATGTAAAAGTTAAATGCCAGGCTTTGTTTGCCATATAGAAAAATAACCTGCTGGTCCTTTTATTTTGAACTTGCTGTTGTGTCCAACTAACACACTTCACGTCCTTTTTCATTGAAGTATGTTGTGAAATGTTATCAAATGCTACTATTCTAGCAGTGCAGCATATGTTCAATGAGACCTGCATGCTTTTTCACTACAAAATAATTAAAGTGTACTTTGACATTATTCACTCGTGATCTTTTATAGTAGCCCAAATACGACATCATCAGAATTCATCAACAAAACGTTAGTGGCCCAAATCAGCATAGGCTTATAAGTCACCCTAAGAATATCTATTCAGAGAAGACTGGTAAATATGATGTGTTGCAGTACCTACCCTAGTGCCACTTTTAAATTCAAACAGACAATCCAGTAATATATGTATATTTTATACTGAATTTATTTGTTAAGTTATTTTATATTGAATTTATTTGTTAATTTATTTTATATTGAAAGTATTTGTTCGTTTATTCAGCTGCTGTTTGGTGGAGGAGTATATGTACCACCACTTTCATAGAGCACTTTCTTCTCTCTTGTAATGCCCCGGCCTTTTGGGGAGTTGTGAATCACTTAGCATGGCTGTCACATCATCTTCACAGCATCCATATTTTGCAAAACCAAAAAGAAATTCTCATCTGTCCTATATGGATCGTGAATATATTTCACCTTAAGTATTTGAAAACCTGCTGAATGTCCAATTTGTGTTAAAGCTCTTCAGCTATGCAGCAGAGTTGTTCTTCCCTGTTTTTATAAATAATACAAACTTCAGTGCCAAAGATCTGCAGTCACAAGGACGTTATTTGCAGAACACAATTTGGACAGCGTCCTGTTTTGGTCTTCTGAGTCAGAGTGATTGTCTCCCATAGCCATTTCATCCTTCACCAAGTGACATCTGTAAGACATACCCATACACAGTGGTGTGGTGTTTCCCTCTGTGACAGAAAACTAAATATCTGAGTATGGCTTCTCTTTATGAAAGAGTATAACTATCAGAGTCTCTAATTAAAGGGGAGCACAATTACAGTTTAGAAGTCTAGGAAGATACTCAGAATCAATTGAAGCTATTTTGGACTTGTTAGACTGTGCAGTTACCTGAATAAATAGGGTTCCCCTTTCTTCTTATTTACTTCCCCCTATTGCAAACCCTCTTGAAAAATCTAGCCAAGCTTCCCCTTGTGGCTTCTATCATGTTTGCATCCAATATAATTGCAAAAGTTAGCATTTTCAATATGAGCAGGGTTGTTTTTTTTTTCTCCTGGTGCATTTGATTATTTGTACATTAGTTCTCAAATGTCAGAAACTGTCTTTCTGTGGGGTGGTTGGTTTTTTTTGTTTTAGCTTCTCTTTAAACCTGTGTCATTTCCTTTTCATTTTTCCTCATCTCATTCCCGAAGGAATTAGCAACAAACTCCCTTTGACAAAAAACATGGCTGGGGAAGAAAAGTACTTTTGATGATTAAGGCCCTTCTGTTCAAACAGTTCCTGCCTACACTATGGAATCCATAGATACTGAAGATATAAAGGAGAGGGTTAAGAGATAGCTAAGACCCCTCAGGCTTGATATGTAATCAAAGAAGTATTGTTTGGGAATGACTTAAGGGGAAGCAGAGTGGCTAACATTTTGGCCCTGATCCAGCTACCGCTGGAATTGATGGCAGAGTTCCCACTGACTTCAGGAGAAGCGAGAGCAGACCTTTTGTCTGGTGAGGACAAGCACATGAAAACACAATGGGAAAGATGACAACCATGCAAATTGGGAAAGACAACTGCCTACAGATTCCTTATGTAGAGGATGTCTCTGCCTGGGTAAGTCAGCTTGAAAGGAGAGACGTTTCATCTCCAGTTCCTGGGCAGTGCCTAGCTCAGTCTGTGTGACACCTTTTAGTGGAGGCAGGATCCCACTGCACAGATAGCAGCAATTCCAGGAGTATGGCTCTGCATCTTGCCAGCTGAAAGGGCAACTGAAAATGAACTAACGACATAAGCCCAGTTGTACTGAGGGGGAACAAAGACCCAGCTAGCCTGGCAGTCTTGTGTTCTGTAGAGGATTAAAGAGCAGCAGAACAGGACATGTAAAGCACAGTGCAGCCCTTGGTGTACTATCCCAGCTTCTCTAAGGCAGTAATTTAGAGCTGTTTGGGTATTATCTACATTGGAGAACATGGAGTTCTAAAGACCATTAGTGGACCTGCATGCAAATAGTTGAAGTCTGAGCTCCAGACATAGCATCTCCCATTATATTTATGTTAACAGGGTCTGCAAGTTAATAGATGTACTTTAGAGGATGCACTATAGGGCCAGCCCCTGAAAAAGGTGCTGTTCACCTCCTGCTGTCGCTGTCATGTAACTGAGCAGAGGTGCATCTCTCAAGGCTGGTGGCTTAGTTTCCAGGACATTTGCAGCTCAGGTGTTACAAAGCCAGTGCTAGGCTCTGGCTTCTGGGATTAGGGCCCCCTGAAAGGTGTGGTTAACCTAATGAGCAACGACAGCTGTGATTGACACTCCTTAAAGTGGAGGGGTGCAGATGCCTTAATCTTGATTAGGAAGCAGCGCTGGGAGAACTGGCAAAATCCATGGAGAGAAGAAAAGTACACATTGAGGAAAGGCTGAGAAAGAAAATAAATATGCGAGGTACAGAAACCAGGGGGGGGAAAGGACAGAATAAAAGAGAGACTTGACAACTGTGCTGGGACCTACAAAAGGGGCCACATCTGTTCTATCCCAAGCCATGAACACATCTGACGTTCACAGAAGAAGCTTTCCCTGTGCAAAGTTGAGAGAGGTGTTTGGTGGAAAGGCTGCACTGTGAACTAGCTGCAGTTTCCCTCACCTTATGGTCATATGGTTCCCATTTATTGGGTGGAATTGAATAGCTGCAGACTTGCCACTCTCAGAGGAAAGAGATCATCTTACTTACTGTAAAAGTCTTGGGAGCTTTTTCCCTTGAATGTACGGGAAGGACACTTTGACCATGACCTGAGAAACCTCGCACAGTGCACAGCAGGAACTGCAAGGTGGTTTTGCTTCAGTGCAAGCGAGAATGAGGGGCACAAATAACATTCAGCTGCTGGGACAGTCTTCACTGAGCAGAAGCAGTCGTGGTGCTCTGATGTCAACTCCATACCTTTCTTGAAACAGAGTCAGAAACAAGAAGAAATAAAAGGAATACGTGAGAATAATTCATTTAGTTAAGGAAGATCCTGGTCATGAAAATAAGACTTATTTCAAACTGCCTTCCACAGGTCCTAGCTGTTGGGAGAAACAAGCCTGGTGCCCACTTGATGCTGCTGCAGGCAGGGTCAGGGTCCTTTGCAATTAGGTCCCTCTTCCACTCACCCCATATCCAAGTCTGGCAGGTATTGGTCTTTCTCTTTAAACTCCAGCTGCTAGGCTTGGGCTATTATCTGAGAATCTCATTGGGAAGAAAAATAAGTTTCTGTTGCTTGTGGCTGCGGGAAAGAGGCTGAAAATTTAAACCCAAGGTGTACCAAGGCCAGTGAAGAGAATTCTAAGTTGAACATTGTTCCTGGATTTTTCAAGCCTTTTTCCTAATTTGTGAATGCTAATTCAGAAATAACTGAATCATTCAGACTGATGAAATTGTGCAGGCAGTTCTCAGTACCAGCATTAAATCAAGTAAAGCCCTAATGTTATTTATTTAATTACAGAGAGTTTGAAGGAATGCACAGTGAAGTGAAGGATACCTTTTAGCTTTAGTCAATGTCTGCCTGTTGCAGGGGTAAAATGGAAGGCTTAAAAAAGACATATTCTTTGTATTTTGGGTAGAAGTAAGCCCTTTCTCCAAGCTTATTTCTCACTGTGCTAAATAATCCAGTCAGTTGTGTGTTCCTCAGATTAATCAGAACTGTCAGATTTAGTAAATTGTTTTTCTTATTCCATTTTTTATAGAGTTGCTCTTTAACTGAGCGTTTTCCCCAAGCACACTACTGTTTGGGGTCTTTTTATAAATTATTATCTCATAAGCAAAATCTCTTCAAAATTTTTCATGATTGGATGTTAAAACATTAATATTGAAAGAAAATTCTGGTTGTATTTAGACCTGAGCAATTTCTATCAACATTAATGTGTTTTGGAGGTGTAATGCTCTGTAAAAGACAAGGGAGCTAATGAATCAGTAGCTGCGTTGGTCATGCTGGAGAGAAGAGTCAGTGTAGCCTTTGCAGGGTTAACTCTTATGCAGAAATGCTCAGCAATTAGGGTAAGGAAGGAACTAGCAATAAACCCTATGGCTGAGACCCTCCAGATAATATACTTGTATTTCATCAACATCCCTCACACAAGGCTTTTACATAAACTAAACAGTCATGGATCAGTATGGAAAATTCACTTGTAGATTACTAACTGATTTCAAATTAAGAAATTAAAAAAAAAGCCATGAGTAGGGTACCAAAAATAGCCACAGACATGCAATTTGAGTGTACCTCAATTCCTTCAGACATGCTGAAGTGTGATACTATTGATTGCCTTTGCCACTTCTCTCCCATTTGGACTGCAGAGCAAAGGGTTTACACCGCGTAGCTACTCAATTACTGTCCCAGGGGTGAATGAAACATGAGTGAGGAAGATAATATTAGGAAATTGCACGACTGCTCTCGGATTTCTTTGGCTGTATTTTGACAGCTGAATTAACGAGTTATCTGTGCTCAAGTGAATTTCCCCCAGCATAGCACAGTTTACTCAAGAACAGCCATCCTGCAGAATGATACTGGAGCTGCACAACTGAATTGTGAGATCAACAATGTGGCTGTAGAGCAGCATGGGGAGATTAAGTTGGGCAAACTAAATACTTCCCCTTTTCATTGTAGTTTGAGGCAAATCTCAAAAGTTAAAAGCACCATCATTTGCGAGCTGATGTTTTTTCTTTATGGATAGAAGTCTGGTTAAGGCTGAAATTTTAGTTTTGGTTCAAATGAATTCTATGCTAAAGATAAGTGCTTGATTAGTGCTTTACAGAAAAGTATGGTTTTTTAAAACTTGGTTCATCTCCCTTCTGAAGGATGTCCAAGCAGCTCTGGGAGAAATGGCTCCTGGGACTTAATATATTGTCTCATGTTCATTCTGTTGAAGAACTGCTTTTGGAAAAAAACCTCACATCCCGCATTATTTGTTTTCGTGTATCTCAGTATATCTCATTTTGCCCCGGAAAAAGAAAGGAAAGCTCTATCTGGCAGACAGAATGATAATGGAAAATTAGCAGGATACCTGAGAGTGATACTAAAATTGCTTTCTTCAGCCAAAGCCCACCAGCAACCAGGTGCACTGGAGGTAGGAGCTCCTCTTGTTTTAAAGCAATAGGGAGCCCCCAGGAGCATGTGTTCGATACACAGCAATGGAAATGTATAGCCATGGACTCTGTGGAAGTTCAGTTGTTATTTTTGTTGTGTACTTACTTAGGAAAAAAAAACAAACAACAACACCAGACACACACAAAAAAACCAAAACAAAAAACCACCAAAAGTATTATCTTCATTCTGATAAAGCCCTGAATTTTCCAAATTAGACTTTAAGGAGGGAATCTTTATCTGTGTATTCTCCAGCACTGGCAAAGCTACTTGTTTCTTATGTCTAGAGAAAAGGTATTTTTCTGGGGAGAATTCCCAACTGCAGACAGCCTAATTTGTTCTTGGCGCATGCTGGGATTTGCTTTGCCGTGGGGGTCAGAAATGTAATAATTCATGAATCTATCTGCTGAGCTGGACTCAATTATTCCATCTTTTTTTTTTCTTCACTTTTCCAGTTGCCTTTTGGGAAGCATAGAGCCTTCCCTGAGTAGAGCTGAGGGCCTTGGAGTGTTTTGTGACCCTACGCCTAGCAATGCCAATGGGAAGAGCAGAGGCAGCACAACGTTGTCTCTGCTTTCTGCAGGGATGAAGATGGGGCTTGGCAGGAGAAGCCGTTAATCTCCTCTGGACCTTTGGTTGGTTCAGGCAGAAATTACACTCCCTTTGCTGACATTTAAGATGCTTTCTCCCATTCGTTACAAGATCTGCAGGAATTGAAGCATTCCCATTTGTGGCTTGGGCTTAGTGACCCCACGAAGCGGAGGAGCCATCAGCCTGCAGCCTGGCTGCAGCACAGGCGTGAGCGCTGCATCTTCTCAGGGGGCTGCTGTGAATTTTCTCTGAGGTCTGGGGCAAGTCACCTCATTGCTACCTGCCTCCATTTACCTGGGCTCTATACAAAAAGTAGAAATAACCTCCGTTATTTCCAGTGATTCAGGCTTCACACAGTTCTGGGATCTCTGAGCTGCTCCTAAATGTTGCAGGTGCCATTATTCACATTCTACAGCTGTATGTTTTAAAAACACTTAAGACTTGGCCATATCAAAATGGATGTTGACCAGACACAGTAAAGTATATACCTACCTAATCTCAAACCCAGATTTAAGCTTCCCAGCTACTTCTAGGTGTTAGAGCAAAGATAAGTAAGAGAGCTGCTGAAAATATTTAAAGTGGCAAGGAATTTCTCTACTATTTGTTCCCGGAAGGAGCTGAACTATTTTTACTCCTTCTGTCTAAGCAAATCCCCTTTTTGAGGAGAAATTGCATAAATAAGATACTATTTTGACAGAATTATAAGAAACTGATGAAGGACTTTTGCCTGTATCCATCAGCCTTCCACTTGAGTTGTCAGTAGTGGCCCCAGCCATAATTAAATGTCACATTTCATACAAGTAAAGGTGCATTACATGGTCAAATTCTTTAACGTCCAGAACCTAGTGTCATCGAAGGCACAATGTGCTGACTTGCACTAGGACCTGATATGGGAAACATGGTTTCAGGTTAGTTCAGGTATCCAAATAAAGTCTTACTGTAGGATTGACATATGCCTTTCCTACACCTTTTTCTCATTGTGGGCTGGGGTCTTACTCTGTTTGGGATTTTTAGTAAACAATGTATAGTTGTGGTAGCATTAAAGGAAGTAGTACTCTTTAAGTAAGATATTTTACTGATTTAAGTAAGATATTACACTGATTGAGGGGAAAGTCCACAAAATGCCAACATTTCTTTGTTACTGCCATTAATGGCACAGACATTAAAATCTTAAGCAATTGATATATTATGTACTATATTAAGAAAGACCAGCTTTTGTAACATTAGGTGAAACCTCTTTGTTCAGTAATAATTCAGTTTCTCAGTATTATTTATCTGTATGCATGCACTTGCAAACATTAGAATAGTAATACATCAAAGTTCAGAAGTTATTATATAAAACCTGTTTGGTGTGTGTGCATACCTACATACATAAAAAGTACTTGGCAAGCAGAAATACTGTTTCAGGGGGTGTTTTAACAGCTATTGAAAATATATATGGCCAAAGGGTTGGAAAATATCCTTTATTCAGTATTCTGCTAGTTGCTTCCATTCTAATGAGATACTTTAGACTAGCGGGTGGAGAGCCCTAAATACTGTGTGTGTGCAGAGCAAGAATTGCCTACTATGTCAATTCAAGTTCAGCAATGGGATAAACTTTGAAGTGTATCTCAGGGACAGAGTCAAAAGAGAGGAGGTTAGAGAATTTGGCTTTAACAGAGAAACAACAACAATTTAGAATGATATAGGTGAAGGTGTAAAGTACAATTGGTAGGAATAGTCTGGGAAAATAGTGAATTTAAAAGATTTGACTCATCATTTTTAATGCAATAGAGCATTCATGTTGTAGATTATATTAGGCTTTTTATTTATTTGGAATGTCTTGCACATTATCATTCATTTTCTTTCTTTATCAAGAGTTTTGCAAATGTACAGCAATAAAAAAACAGTAATAACTAGAAATCCAGGCAATACTATACAACTGAAATAACTGTAAAGGAAATTAAGGCACTTAGGCAGGAAAATGAACAAGGGAAGGGAATATATACAGCAGAACTGCTGAATTTGTATTTCCTCTAGATTTGTGTCTCGAGTGTACTAAAAATCTTCTCCCCCACTCCTTGCCCTTTTGGAGTTCTAATCTAGTAATGTGATGGGAAGCATTCTCATGTTGTTATCTAAGAGGTATTTTTATTGAGTTAGAAGCTGTGAATCTGGTATAATACAGCATAGGGAACAATAGGAGATACATCAAAATTGCAGACATACAGCACACAGCAAAAGCAGCAAAGTTCGGTTCAAAATTCGTGGCTATTTTCATTTCCCATTTATTTAGACATCTTGGCAGACACAACACAATCTTCCCAAATTGTTTCTGGTTAGTTCAGCACATCTCTGTCTTAAATCCTCTCCTGGAGTGCAAGTCACACTGCCTGCAAAAGCTCTGTGAAGGAGAACTAATCAACTGTGAGCTCCCCTGTGGATGTGACCTCTGTCAACAAGCTGTTTATGATTCCCAGAATGGATTTAAATGGATACCAATTCTTCCTCTGCTGTGAGAAGCTGTTGACATGTTTGCAGTTGATAAAAAAAAAGTCACTAGGTAAGAGAATAAGTGAATCGTTGCTATATTTAGGGAACCTTCAGATCAACACCTTGCTCTTTGAACAAAAGCATTCAGGACAACATAACCTCCTCCAGGATGTGCTGGTGATACCTGCCCACACCAGAGCGTCTGATAGATTTTCTGCAGCTGGGACAGACTGACAGACATCTGGAATGATTTTTCTCTTTCTTTTAACATAAAGAGCAATGAGATAAATACATACTGCTTTTTTTCCCCGAGTAAGGAGGGGAATGGCTGAAGCAGCCGAGGGCTGGGGATGCTTCGTGCTGGATTTCTGAAGAGGCTCTTTCCCAGGACAGCAGAGGTCACTCTGCTCATGGGGAAAGAAGCGGGAAATAGGGAGGCACTCGGGATGTATCAGTCTTCGGCTGACAAAATCCATGCCTTTCTTCCTCCAAAAAGAGATTGCTTATTCAGGTTCGTTTTCCTGTAGTAAAAAACCAGCATATTTTGGCCATTAATAACTACAAAATCTGCATTTAAGACGGATCCTCTGAATTCCCACTGCCATTGACCTGAAGAAGTTATTAAAAGGGACTTGGGGTGAGAGACCCTGCAAGTTAATTTCTGGGACTTGGAGGACAGCAGGGTGTGCAACGACAGACCTGTTTGGGCAGGTTTCACTCTTCTCACTAGAATACCAAAAAGCTTTTTAATGACAATTGCTGTTTGCAAGAACAGCCCAAGATGGTTTATATTCTGTGTGTCTCTCGCTAGAGAGCTGCAGTTTTGAGCATGACAAATTTGATGGCGTGCCCTGATACTGTCAGGAGAGATGTGTTAGTGCCAGTGCAGCCCTCATGCAACATCTTTCAGATGACCTTGATTAAAGTCGAGAACAGGGTAACACAGGAGAAAGGAAAGATTTGGGAACAAATAGAAATTGCAATAAGCTTTTTTCCTAGTTAAGCAGGTTTTGCTGTCTTTGGGACAGTCAGTGCTGTATCACCTACTATTTTTTCTATCCTTTCTTTTAATTGTAAAATCAAATCTAGGTTCATTCTGACAACTGACATTGAAATGTAACCATTTCCTACCTTGTAGGAAAAAAAAATCAGGCTGTTGCTTGCTTGGTGGTCTGGCTGCTAATTTTTTGTTCAAAACCAGCAGGCTGAGATTGGAACAGCAGAGGGCAGTACAGGAGTGTTTGAGAACCCAAACTGTCAAAGCAAAATAGGGTGAGCCGTGATCCAGGCACTTAGGAGGCGTGTTTTGTTTCCATCGCGACAAGACAGAAACTCTTAAAAGTCTATTTGCTTCTTTCACATAAATGTTTTTGTTTCATAGACACTCTGTAAATGAAATTCAGAAATTTTTAGTGGCTAAAACTAAAGAATGCTGTTATTTATGTTGACGTGTTGGTTTTATTTATTGTGATAAAGAGAGGACCATTAGTTGTAAGGAGTGAAAAAAAGCAAGGCAAGTTTCAGCTAAGGATACTCTGGAATATTAGACACGTGTTCAGGTATTTGCCCTGGGCTGCAATACAATCAAGGTTTCATGGGATTGGGTCCCAGCTGCATGTGTTGGGATTTGTGGCGTGACTGAGCAGGGGGAATGTGTCGAGGCACCGCATGGTCCAGCGGCACTCAAAGCATGTACCAGAAAGTGAGGGGATCCAGTTTTGCCCTCTGACACAGGGCAGCCACTGAGCCTTTTAATGCCATTCTCTCACAGAACACAGTGCTGTAATCACATACAGCTCAATGAGCACATGAAGGAGTACCCAATGTTTCTGTTCATCCTGCCATCCTAATTCCCCCACCTGTCCTAGGGGGAGGTTCCCCTGCAGAGCTTTGCCTTTCATTGCTTCCCCACCAAAACAAGCTCTTACAGGGTGACTGGAATGTTTGTAGGCAGAGGAAGAAAAAGGTGATCCTTCAGACAGAAGGAAATCCTTCCCTCTTCTCTGCAAAGACATGGAAACACAACTTTAAAAGTGCAAGGCCAGTTGACTGGTGGGAGTGGGAATTTGGCAGACTGGTCTTTTATCACAGAAGACATACTGACCAGAGCTGATCCAGAAGACATACTGGTCAGCTGAGCTAAGGCATCCATACTTTATGGCCTTTTGCAAGTCTTAGACATTGACTTGGGTGATGTAGTTTTCCTAGAAATCCCTTTATTTTTTGGACTATGGAAGCACTACATTAACACAGCACAGAAAGATTAAATTAGCTCCTTACTGACCTGGTTTGAAGAGGCTGTAAAAAAAGACCTGATTATCGTTTATGGTAACACAGATCTAAGGGCCACTGTACCAACTGATGCTGTCCAAGCAGTTGTCAGCACAAGGAGATAAACTTCTGCTTCTTAAACCTCTCCTAACATCTGTGTGATAAGCACTGGTATAGAAGGCAACTAGAGGGTTCGTCTTAGCTTTGCATGCCTCAACCCAGTTGTAGCCTGTAAATTTTGAACACCCGAAGCCACAGATACAGCAGAGAGAAGGAATGTACCAAACCAACATGCATTAGCTGCTGCCTTTGTTTTGCAGTCTTGGGTATGGCCAGCTGATATGGATCTTTGCATTCATGTAGCTAAATTAAATTCTCAGCTACACTACACACATGGAAATAAACAGGAGGCAAAAGAATTTGTTTTTCTTGGTTTTTAAAAATGAGAAGACATAAAGATGAACTCAGACAAAAAGAAAAAAAAAATAGGCTGACTTTCTGTTAGTGATTGCTTGAACTCAAGTCTGCTTTGCTTTGTGCATCCTTTTGGGAAAAGGGTGACCTAGACTCACTCACAGATTTTTTTCTTTCATTCTTTCATTCTTTTTCTTTTTCCTTTTCAGAGCCAACCTCTTAGTATCTCCTTCCTTGTCCTAACAATTCTGAAATGTTTACTTCCACCCCATTATCTTTTATGGTACTTAGCAGCACTGTCATTTGTTATTTTTGGAGCTTTTCAAACAGCAGAAGGCTTCATTGCAGTTTTGCATGTCTTTGCTGCCTACTAATGTTACTTTACTTTTTTAAAATCACTCAGCTCTGTGTGTATATCATAGCAATTTCTGTCTGAGTGAAGTAACTTTCTGTTTCCCTTCTGCTTATTCTCCATACACTGTCACAGCTGATGCTGAGGATCCGGGGTCCACGCTTGATGAGTTAGAGACTCATTCTCATCTGGTCCTGTGCCTGAATTAGTCATTGGAGGGCATTTTTGGTTTAGTTTAAGTGGGAAGGAATTCAGTTTGCACACTCCAAGGTTACTCTGTAATGGAAATCAAAGCACAGAAAGGAGGAACTAGGGGAAGATCATCAAAACTCCTAATCCAAACTAAAATCTAACATAGATGCAACTAGTGGGACTTAAATGCCTACCCTATAAAGTTACTTTTGAAAGTGAGTCAGAATTAATTCACAGCTTCTCTACAGGCATTTTTGGACAGAACACACAGGATAATTGGCTTTAAGCATGGTTGTCCATGGGTAATGGAACCGTACGTGTGTGGGGGGGTGGGGTGGAGAGGGGGTGGGTGTGTGTGTGTCTGCGCGCCAAGCCCTATGTCTTCATTTGATTTCTAAGACGTTCACGCTCATGCATTGAGAATCAACAATCAGATCCCAAATTCTCTTCCTGCTTGACCTTGAGAGAAGAAAAGGAGCTTTCTTGCAACACAGTTTTCTGAATTAAGTTCTTGATTTGAGAAAGCCCTTTAATTTCTTAAAAGCACAAATGAGTATATGCAGAAATGTTACCTACTAGCAGAGAATTGCCTGCAGTCATTGTGTTCACCAGGTTTCTGCAAGGTATGTCTTCTAGCAGATTTTTGTACACTGCTAAACACAGTTCTTGACTATTTTTAACTTTTTTCAGTTAGTTAGCCTCCCAGTTGCAAAATCCCTTTGTCAGTAACAAATAGAAGCTGATGGGACTCATGCTGTTAGTTACCCAGAGGAGATGACTGGATAGAGAGCTACCTTTAAAAAGCCTGCCTTTCTAAGTTTTCCTGTTTTCCCTAAGGCCATGCCTTGAACATCAGAGGCCAGAAAGAAGTGTTAAGGCCAGGAGTGGCTGTGTACAATGGCATGCCCCTTTTCAGTCTAATGAATGTGTAGAGGGATCATTTCAAGTACTTTATAGAATTGTGGGTTGTATTGCTGTTTCTTTGAAGTAGCTTTTTCACACTGACTTGTGCTAAAATTCATGCTTTCGTCCTTGGGGTGGGGAATCTCCTAGACGTCTGTCAGAGCAATTGACTTAAATCCTTTGACTTGAAAGATATTGCAGTATTGAATTACCAAAGGGATTTATCTGAAGAAAGGAGAGAAGAGGACTTGGGGAAGGCATGGGCTGCTTGTGCTGAAATGATGACCAAACAGCCTTTGCTTGTACTTTTCCAAGAGCTGTTTGATCACACTACACAAGTAACCCTTTCTTACTTGTAGCTGCTAACTTCTCTGAAAAGATGATGAAAATGTGGTTAGTGTTTTCTTAAATCATTTAATAGCTGAGCAGTTGTTGCAGTTACTGGAGGGTCAAGATGCAGTCTGGAGGTAGGGTTACAACAGCCATCACTGTTGAGAAGTGATTCCAGCAGTGAAGAAAGTGTGAGCCTCCCTGTTGAGCTTGGGAGTTTGGTGGCAATGTAGACTTCAGGCTGTGTTTCACAATGTTTTAGGATATTTTATGTGTATAACTTAGAACTCAAATCATGCCTTAAAACAGTGATTTTTACATACTTTAATAGTACCACTGCAATTCATTGATCTATCTCTCCTTGTGTCTGGGTTGTATTATAATAGACTAACCAAAGCAGAAATAATTCCCCCAACATTTTGTAACAGAGGGATTTTAAAGTGAAAGGAAGAAATCTAGCCTTTAAAGCCAAAAAACCCTCCCCCAAAGTTTATTATAACCATGGCTCCTCTGTATTGCCCCTTGCATTATCACTCCTGAATGATCCAGAGGTGTGCTGGTGTACTCTTCAGAAGAATGTGACTCACTGCCTATTCTAGTGCATGTCTGTCATTCTGATCTAATATAGTATATGGTTCATTTGTTAAATAAGTCTGTCTACCTGTCTAAATAGGCCAGGCTGTAGCCATTGCTACAAAGGGGCTTAATCAGCTATTCACAATGCAGTGCCAAGTAATCAGGTCTGGCATTCTCTGTGCATTTAGGTTCTCCACCCATTCAGCAGGTTGGCATGCTGGTCATTCTCATAAGAAAAATAAGATACGTTTAGTAGTTAGGGATGGAAAGATTCAATTATTCCAGACACCTATCTTGCTTACATCCAACATAATATTTTGATTGCTAGTTGTGAATATGCTGGGTGTAAAATGCATTTCCAACAACTCTGATTTGAATTAACACAGCTGTAATGGGATTTCCAGGGGTGCTCAGCATTGCTTCACTGTTGTTCCTTGTCAAGCAAGGAACAAAATGCATTTTCACTGAAAGTAGAGTGCAGTCCATCCATTTCACCTCTTAAAATATTTTCAGTAATTCCTAAAGGTTTCAGTGGTGAAAATCGTATTGTAACAAGTATGTGGTGTTTGCAAGATAGTCTTCCTAATTTGTAAAGTAAATGTGGTGGTTGCTGTTTTTAACACAAAGCAGAGAAACCTAAGGGAGCAGCAGAACAAGCTTTGTTATGCTCCTCAGCATCCCTGGAAGATCCAGGCTGTTCTGTGTGCCAGTTCAGTCTTTGGCTTACATTCTGATCAAGCTGGCTTTGGCAGTCTATTTTGGAGGTATCCATAAAAGCAAAAGAGGGTCTATCAGCTTGGGCACTTGAATGGTGGCTCTTCTGTGAACACGCATTTGTTAAGACCAGTGATTGCCTGAAGAAAGGCACATGTGGCACACATTAGCTCTCCAGAAATACCTCCTCTGTAGAAGTTCCAGTCCCTTGTCTCCTACCTCTCCATCAGCCAAAGGAGCCTTTCTGAAACAGTTCTTAAGACCATATTTGCAGAGTAGATTAGCGCAATATCTTGAGCCTAATTAATTTGTGTTTAAACTTTGACTCTAATACTCCTGGAGCCTGTGGTGCTTAAAACTTTTGCCCAGGTTTACTGCTAATCTCCTTGTAACGTAGATCCAATGATGTCACTTTTAAATACTGCTTTTTCAGTAACTTTGCTTGGATTTTTTTTTCTCATTAAGATATAAAAATAACACTCTCACTTTAACTTACAAGCTAGTAAAAAAAAAAATCAGCTAAACCAAATTAATGTCCTCCAACAAGAAACTGAGTTCATTATGTCCCACAACTGCTCAGTCTTCCAAGGTTTCCTTTGATAGCAGTCAATCTGTCCTTCCCAACTGTGTTTCCATTGAGCTGGAAGTCTTACCTAGAAGTCACTGAACCTCCCCTGAAGTCCGAGGAGGTGAAAGGCACATGGAGCCATGTGGATTTGGGCCTTTTAGCCCCTTTGTATTGCTTGAGGCTTACACAGTGTATTTGATTCTTCTGCTATGCCTCATAAAAAACCTCAGCCGTATTAGGTCCCACATTCATATAATTTCTATGTTTTATGAGTCTGTTATGGTCTGTAATTTTTTTAAATGCTTTTTGTGATTTTTTGTTTTGCCTGTTACAGTATTTTAGGCTCCCTAAAAATGAAATCTGATAAAATTCCTCTCCTTGCATATGACACACAGACTGTTGCTTCCTGACATCTGATTATACATTCTTGCAGCAGCTGCTTTTAAAGCTTAGAACATAAGAAATATTTGCCCAGAGTACTGTTCCTCACACTTGACCCATTTTTCTATGCTTACCTATTTTTTCTTCCTTTGATATGTAATTTTATTTTTATACAAACCATTTCTCTGATGAACTAAACTTCTTTAATGACTCCCCTTCCGTAATTCCTTCCATATGTTTATTGTCCTTTGTAAAAAGTATGGAGTAAATGATTCCTACTGAGGTCGTGTAATTTTGTTTACATTCTTCATAAATATGAAGAGCTTGATTGGAGCCCTTTCGACATCTCAAGTATGAATGTCTTTTTCCTGAGTCTTCTATAAATACAGGATGCTGAATTTTGTGGGGCTAACCTGGCAAGGAATAGGTTTCATACAATAAATAGATGTGTCATAAATTTATTGATAAGTTAAGTTGGGTTTTTCTTAAATTCCTCTGTAGTTCAACAGCTTTCTAAACAGTAATAAATAAACAAACAAACAAATAAAACAACCAACCAAAAAAAAACCCAAAAAAAAAAAGGTAGAAATTATCTTTCTACAACTTATTTTCAATATAGACTTTATCTTTTGACAAAGCCTCCCCATCATTGTCTGAGTATCGTTAGTAGCCTGCTCCTTGCCTCAGCTGAGCAGCCCTGGCCTTAGTAGAGCCTAGGAAATGAGACAAGCTCATGGTGTTTTGTGAAAATGGCACATTTTTTGCTGTCTGATCACAGTTTGGAGCTGGGAAGTTGCATTTCACAGCTTGCCACTCTTTAGCAATGATGGATGGACTGCTTCTGTTAGCACTATGTCCTGTGAAAGACTGGAGTGTGTTTGGCAAGAGCATCCTTAGATGTCTTAATGGTGAAAATCCAGCAAAGCTTAACTTGAGCATGTGTGAGCAATGATCTTTCAGAGGTTTACAGCTCACCCAGACTGAAACTGACCTTTCAGAGGAGCAAGGAAATCGTTGTCCATATCTGTAGGCCAGGCGGCTGCTGTATGCCACCTCCCTGTTCTCTGCAGTACAGGCAGCAGGCAGGCAGTGTTTGGAATATGCTTTTTAGCAGATATGTACTCTGCCTCATCCTTCTCTTCATCCACCTAAGCTGCCTAAACAGTGAGGCAGTGCATTTTCTTTTCCACACCAGCCAGAAGTACATGGTGTAAGGCGCCTCCCCTGTGAGAGCAAGTTTCAGATCCTACAGAATCCCATTTGCTAGCCCATGGACACCAGGGAACTTCTTGCTTCTCCTGTCTTTTAGAAACATAACGCATACAGCTAGTTTCAAGCCTTCTACTTTCCTGTCAGCCTTGACTTTTTCATTACTTTGCCTCTCTGATGGCCTTTCCACACTTCAATGCTGAAGCAGTTTGGCTTATTAGGGAAGTAAAAGAGCTACACAACTGTGGTCTCTGATAGCTTTACCATTCCTACCGGTCTTTCCCAACAGCTAGGAAACTTAGTCAACATTTATGCTTTGAGAGAAAGAATGAAATTTGTAATAATTTGGGTGGGGGGAGAAATATTTTCATTTCTACTAGAGACTGATTCCCAGCTTTGAGCACTTTGTCATTAGCGGGTTGTAAACCTCTCAGACAGGCTGTCCCGTAGCTATCCACGGAGCCATTTGTCAGGGCAGAAAAATGTACATGGTGAAATTGGTCACCGACAGCCTGCAGCTAGACTGCACCAGGCTTTTAAAAAGGCTGCCAGACATTTATATTATTTTAATAGTCAAAATCCTACATTAGCATTTATGAGAACATTTATAGAGAGTGTGAGCAATTGCATGTTTTTTCTGCTAGATGTAATATTAAATCTCTGAAATATAAAAATTGTTTGAAATTATCAAGGGTGTATGTGGAAAGACAGAAGCAGGGAGGTGTTTCCCTCACCACCAAACCAGCCCCCCTGCTCCTTTCAAGGCAAACATTTAATATAATCTTGTTTAGAAACTTTTCAAAATCCATCTTGAAACTGCTCTTATTTCCAGCCACATCCAACTACTCTCACACAAAGACTCTTTCAGGACCTTGTTCCTTTGATGGTTGGATACTTCATTCTACTTTCCAACTTAGCTATTTTCAAGTTTCCTCTTGCTGAGCTGAACAAGCCCCATTTTTTTTCATATAAAAATGGTTTCTTATTTCTGTAGTCATGCTCACAGATCTTTAAGCCTGTTCCAGTTTGAATTCAAGTATCTCAAGCATCAGTGACCAAAATTGTTTCTGTTGCAGTTTTATCATCTTTAGGACACAAGTAATGTGTCTGTATATCTACAGGAAGTATCTTATCTGATGAGTTCTGCATACCTCATGTGGTGCTGTTAGCTTAGGGTCATCCCCAGATCAACTAATACCAGCCAGATTCTTCTCTTCCTGTAGTTTTCTGTCGAAAGAGTCCCAGATGATTGAGAGATTTATTACTATTACCCACTAAGCTGGTGACCTTGGTGAGTTTTATCGCATTTTGCATTGCCATACTGGTGTGCTTTGTTTCATTTCTGGTGTTTCAGAACTTAAGGCTTGTGTAATATTTTAGGTTCTTTCAGCTCAGAAATTGTGGTATTGGCAGTTTCAGCATCATACTCACACTTTTTGTGTGAAAGAAATTAATAAAAATAGTAAGGTCAGTTCTCTAGGAGTGTTGCTAAGTTTCTCTATCCAGCCCTGGCCATTGTCATCTCTCCTTCAGCCCATTACTTACAACTCTTTTACTAAGTCCCATATCTTCACTCCAAACTAATTCTCCAGGTGGCATTGTATAAAATACTTTACTGAAATCTGAATAGATTTCATCTACCAGATTTCTGTCAGCTGAACAGTCAGTTATCTCATGCAGAAAGATGTGATGATGAAAGATGGTGACCCTGGTTATCATCTGCATTTGTCAGCTTTTGTCCTTCACTTTTAACACTTGCTTTTCCTTTACAAAATTTGTTTGAATGTCATGCCTGTTTGAAATGTGAGTCACTATCCTGTAGTTGCCTGTGTCATTTTTCCTCTTCTCTTACGTTTGCATACTGCATTTGATATTCTGCAGTTACTCAGTCCTTCAGCCTTCAATGGAACACAAGTGGATATATGCAGAGAAATTACTTGCAAACAACTCTGTGGGGGTTGCGTGTTTACAGTCACTGTGATTCATATCAAATTTGCTCAACTTATGACTGCCAGTTTGTGTTTTAAGCTGCTAGCTCTGCAAAAACACTCTCAGATTTGAAAGCCAACTTGGGTTTGGCTTTCTTACACATGGGAGCTTTGGATTCTGTAGCTTTTCTGCTCAGTCAGGATTTTGGTTAGAGATGGCTTCATTCTGCTTTCGTTTGGTGCTCTCTCTCTACAGAACTTGGTCGAGGCAATCTTTGCAAAGGCGAGACCCTGAATTTTGACTTTGATGCAGCGCACTGGAGACACTATGAAAAAGACTATGTAAAAAAGCCCAAATAAATAAAGCCACTATTACACACATTAAAGTCTCCTCACAAATGGATCGCATTCCATTTATCATTCGCAGGATGAGGCATAATCTAGCTGATAGCTCTGTACTTTTTCCCTTCTGTAGTGTTGGCATAAGTGGAAAGTAGGACAGTTTATTTATATCTGCAGAGTAAGCTTTTCTGACTTTAAAAGTACCGGGGGCTGACGGTAGCATCTATTCATAGTTGGTTTTTAGAAGAACAACACATGCCTTATTATGCTTGTCATACCACTTCTGGTCTACAGGTTAATCCTTTTTCTTATCTCAGATTTATATTACTTTAGCTTATTTCATGTTAATTATTTGAGCCTTTGTTGGAAGTGGGAGTTATTTCACAGAATTTTCTGTTGGCAGAAGAAGCTTGCTAGAGTCTACCTATAGTGGTCCAGACAGATTGGCCTTTCCAGGAGATTCCCTGGGATGAGATAATGAGTGTGGACTAGATTCCTGTTTTTCAGATGGCTAACACTACTAGAGATTAATCCCATCTGTTCCTCCCCAATTCAGAGAGTAAATATCTGTGCAAGGAAACAGTGTTTTTTCCAGATGCTGTATAGAAAAACGTAATAAAAGATTTATAATCCTTTGGTGCAAAAATAAAAATACATCTTTTTTTTTAAAAAAGGTCCCAAATATGAGGGAAAAAAGACCTTATTACATCCCAGATAATGGAAGCAGTCATAATTTTACATCTGAAGATGGCAAAAACTTATTGAACAACATAGTGAAGAAAGTCACCATGAAGCTGGCTGAGACTGTAATGAGGATGCTGGACAGAATCTACAGTAAACAACATTTTACTTACTGGAGAGGAGAGAGTAACAAATTGTATGAGGAAGCTTTTTCCCTTGATATTTTTCATTGTTTGGAAACGTAAATGTTTTCTTACTCCATGATGGCTCACTTCTGAGGTGACATGTTCTGCTGCCAAGCACCACTACCTGCCTCCCTGTGCTCTGCTGCTGTCAGGAGGGACCACAGGATGGCTCACTGTTACCACCACAGGTTGCCGTTGGGAGGTGGGAGTGATGCACATTGTAGCTGCACTTGTGGGAACACTGAATAGGACCAAGATGCCCTAAAGTGCACACTCTCTGCAGCCTCTTCTGTGTGAAGTGTGTCTTCTCGTGGCAGTAGGAAGGAGAAGGAGTGAGTTACAGGTGTCCACCAAGCAGCAATGGTGCAGGAACTAGATGATCTTTCGAGGTCCCTTCCAACCCCTAGTGTTCTGGGATGCTGTGAAAGGTTTTGAGAGTGGCCATGTGCTATCCAGTAGCATGCTTCCAGGCAAACTCTATGGGAAAGTAAGGCTTAGACCTAGCAGTCTACCTGGTCGTTAGTAATTTTGTTCACATTAGGACTAACAATGCTTGGAATTCAGGGAGGGAGATACATAGTAACCACACTTCTGAAGGACCAGTCCTTGGCCTATTAATTATCTCTAATTATATGTGTTGTCATGCATTTTGTTCCACAGCGTGAAAGTGCTGAAATCAGTAATTTTAGAAGAGAGGTCAGTTGTTTACAGATGAGTTTTGGCAACGAAGCACCCAGTGTTCCCAGCACAGAGGTGCCCCCATACTCAGCAGAGACTGCAGGCAATACATGGATGTGGGTGTATTTCCCAGCAGCTGGGGGAGAGCTTTATAATAATTGGTAGTTTTATGTTAACACCAAGGAACAGAAAGGCCAGATCTGGACACCAATGTGTAGGGTTGTTGTACAGGCTGGATCTCAACAGCAAAAGGTTTCACCACTGTTCTCCACCAAATCAGATGGGGGCATTCGATAATTAGTGCTACTTCTGTGATCCAAATCATGTAAGAAAAAATGAACAGGCAGAATCTTGCTAATAAATAAATTCATTAATGTGAAACCGAGTGCCCAGAAGGCAAGAAGAGAGCTGTCTGTTTGAATCAGTATCTCCTCTGTCATTCCTGGGTTTGTACCCACAGTTTATTGACTGACCTGGTCAGGGGCAGGGGAGGTAGCCATAGTCTGAGGCCAAAATGTTGGGTGCTTTTATGGCCAGTCTACTCACAGGAGCCCTGCACCTGCACTTTACATGGTTGTTAGTGTCCCATCTATACTTCAGTGAATTACTGTATTCTGCATTTTGAGTTTGGTGTTGCCTCACTGTGGGAGCTGACATGAAAATTTTGTCAGGCCACCTGCCTGGAGAACAACTCACTGCCACCACCATCCTTCTGCAGTGGAAAGGGAAGCTTGTTCACATTCAGCATGTCAGACACTGGACCCTGTGTTTATGCAACAGAAACACGTGAGCAGCCACTTCCAGGCCACGCTTGCCGATGCTTTTCCTGCTGAGTCATTTCAGTGCCCCAGGTGCCTCTCTCAGAGCATAGAACAGCGTGTGCCTGAAGGTCAGTCACAAATGTGCAGAGCCACATTTTCAGCTGACACAGCAGTATAAAATGATCTCAGGGCAGGTGTTTGCCTTGTTTCCATTTCCCTTGTGAATATATGGTATTGTTTTTCAATGCCAACCAGCAGGAGACAGCTGATAACAAAATCCTTTGTGCCAAAGGCTCCAAGAAGTGAACAAAGAGAAGGCAAGCAAGATGGCAGGGCTTGTTTTGCACACATACTTGTGGCACAGAGACAAATCTTTGAAGAAAACAGATAGATATGCAAAGGGAGAAGAGGAGCATGACTGGAAGTGGTGCTGTTGGTGCTGGTTTGTTTTAAAAATTCTCCATTCCTGCAGCTTAAACATTAGGTGAACCCAAATGGAGGTGACATAGAAATCAGAAATTAGCTACACAGAGCAGCCTTTATGTCTCCAAATGTGCTACCAGCTTATCAGAAAAAGATGAGGACCAAAAAAGGTTATGGAGCAAATCCTCCTGGGGACTATCACAAGTCAATTGAAGCATGTGATTGGGAAAAGCCAACATGGATTTACCAGGGGCAAATCGTGCTTGACAAACGTGATTGCCTTCTATGACAAAGTAACCTGCTCGGTTGATGTAGGGCGAGCAGTAGACATCATCTACCTGGACTTCTCCAAGGCTTTCGATATGGTCCCCCACAGCTTCCTCCTGTAGAAACCAACTCGTTATGGGCTTGGCAAGTGGTCTGTGTGGTGGGTGGGAAACTGGCTGACAGACCATACCCAGAGGATATAGTAAATAGTTCCTTCTCAAACTGGCAACTGGTGACAAGTGGGGTGATCCCCAGGAATCAATACTGGGCCCAATGCTGTTTAACATCCTCATAGGTGACCTGGATGTTGGGATCAAGATCACCCTGATGAAGTTTGCTGATGACACCAAGATGAGCGGAAAGGTTGACACTCCAGAAGGGAGAGCCACCCTTCAGGATGACCTGGACAGACTGGAGGAGTGGTCTAGCAGGATCCTTATGAAGTTCAATGGGGAGAAGTGTAAGGTCTTGCACCTAGGAACATATAACCCAGGAGCACAGTTCAGACTGGGATCCACCTGGCTGGAGAGCAGCCCTGTGGAAAGGGGCCTGGGGGTCTTGGTGGATAACAGGCTCAACATGAGTGAACAGGTCTCTGCAGTGGCAAAGAAAGCCAACAGGATGCTGGGCTGCATTAACAAGGGCATCACCAGCAGAGATAAAGAAGTCATCATCCTGCTCTACTTGCCGCTTGTCAGACCACACCTGGACCAGTTTTGGTCCGTGCTCTACAAAAAGGATGCAGACAGGCTGGAGAAGGTCCAGAGAAGGGCTCAGCCTTGAGAAAAGAAGGCTTTGGGGAGACTGTATTACAATGTTCCAGTACTTAAAAGGTGGCTACAGAGAAGATGGAGATGCCCTGTTGACAAGGAGTCACATGGAAAAGACAAGGGGTAATGGCTACAAGTTGCTCCTGGGGAGATTCCGATTAGACATAAGAGGTAAATTTTTCACCATGAGGACAGTCAAACATTAGAATAGTCTCCCAAGGGAAGTGGTAGATTCCCCCACATTGGACAGTTTTAAGTCTCAGCTTGACAGGGTGCTGAGCCATCTCATAGAAACTATAGTAGTACCTAGAGAAGTTGAACCAGATGATCCTTGAGGTCCCTTCCAACCTGGCATTCTATGATTCTGTGATTCTAAGTTGTTTAGTAGCGAATGCATCAAAGAAGCAGGTAACTCACAGTTTCTCAGAATTTTTTTTTTACAATCTATTGGTTTATTCCTGAACTTTTCTTTAACCAGTTTCACCAGTCCTTTGGCTAAAAAATTAAAAGTGGGGAAAATCAGACTATTTTTCTGGTTTCAAGATCTTCATGGAAGTGTGAGGTGTCTTTCCTTCTCTGAGTGCTTTGTACAAAAACCATACAGGGAAAATTAATTAACTGTTATGAATGCAGTCCCGGTTAATTATAATTAGTAGAGAATGAGGGAATGTAACACTGTGAAAGGTTCAATCAAGTGTGTTGAATTTGAATGTGGGAGAAAAAGCTTTAGATGTGAATTTTCACAGTGTTTACATTCACAACTACATCCTTGTATAATTCTTCCATGTGGGAGTATTATCCATTGAGACCAGCGGTCATGTGCTGGTGTAAGGACTTCAGGACTGAAATTAGTCAATATTTTCTTCTTCTGAAAGGAAACGTGGTTATGGTAGGAGTCTGAAGAGTCTTCTCTTCTCCACAGGCTTCATTATGTGTGGCACACATTCATGGAAATGTGCCTGTGTCTACTGATAATTTGAGAACCTATTAGCTTAGCTATATTATTATAAATATTTCCATTGCAGTTATATGATTGCCACTGTATGAGAACCCTGCAAATGACAGTCTCTGGTGGTCTGGAGCCACTCTCTGAGCTGCACTTGCCCAGTCCTGCAGCAGCCAACAGCATTGGGCTGCCACAGATCAGCCTCATGGCAAAACTGCAGCTGTCAGTCCTTCGGACTTGACTGGTTGCTTGCATCTGCTAATCTCTTTGTTTCCTAAACAAAACAAAAGGAAACAATCTAGTTAATTTTGAAACTGCATGGCGTGTTTCATTCTTAGGCAGGCACAATTTAATGAAAAAAATCAATGTGCTTCTGCCAAATGCTTGAAGCATAATTCATGTCATCCTTATTCTTTTGGCCACAATAAATAATCAGGTATTGAAATATGACTACAAGATTATGAGTGGTTCTAATTATTTCTTTTTCCTGGAAACATTAACAGCTAATACTAATTGGAAATTACTGCAGATCCCAGGCATTTTCTGTCTGTTTTTTCTTCAAGTCTGTGTTAAAAGTTGTGTTTTCACTAATGCATATAACATTTTTAATTTGTTTTAAAGACAATAATGTTAATTCTTCAGTCCTCAAGAAACATTCTAGATCAAGTCCCCAAGCCATTCAATTGTTTGTTAATTAAAATAGCACAATTATTTCTGATTTTAAACCAGCAAATTTAACTCTAATTCAACAAGGCACTTAAACACTGGCCTAACTTCATCCCATCACAACTTTAAGTTGATTGTGTGTTTATGTTTTCTGCTAAACTGAGGCCTCTGTCAGCATTTTTTTAGTCTATTGCACATATTATGAATTATTATCTGTTTCATGACTAAAAGTTTATTCTGCTTAATACTCTAGGCTATTTCCACCCTCTACACATGCGCTTGCAGCTTGTACAGCTGATCATTTTCTTCATTAACTGATGCTTACCATCTGCACTACAGTGTGCTTTCTAGTTAATAGACAAGAAAGAAAAAAAAACACGCAAAAACATAAAAATGGGCACGGGTATTAAAATTTTCTGTTAGATGTAGTCAGGGATCTGTGCCTTAGTAGTGGCCACCCGCAACACCCAGGTATGTGGAGGAAAGGATGGCTTGGCACATGGTGTACTTAGTCATCCTCTGGAAATAAATAGTGCCACGTTGATGCATCTTCCCACAGTAGGGTTTCTTCTCTCCTCTTTCAGATCCTTTCTGCAGCCTCACTTCTTTCATTTTGCTTTTCACCCTAAGTATGCTTTATGCAGTCTGTGCCTTATCTCTTGTATAACAATCATTTCAGTTTTAAAATTAACATAAAGTGGGATAATTCACGTACTGTTTGTTTCTGACTTGCATTTTTATTGCTTTATTATTGTTCTTTCTGCCTGTGTTTTCTACTTGGTTGCCCTTTCTTGTTTATCTGTAGATTGGTGGATGTTTGAACTAGACTGTATTCTTTTGATCTCTCCAAAGTGCAATGCACACTTTCAATGTACTGTAAAAGCAGATGAACATAGGAAGACTTCTAAGTCATTTAGATGAGTCAGTGTTACGTGCTTTCATAAAGAAAAAAAATCTTCTGTGAAGGTATTTTTAATAGGATGTTATTCCCACTGAGATGAGAAATATTCCCAAAACAAGAAGAGTTATCTTTTGAGACAGTACTCCAGCAGTGATTTCAAATGAAATAGTTTTACAGGTGATGAAAAATATAAATAACCTCTTCAACCAGAGCTGCAGAGATAAATTTGCCAAGACCTTTCCTGCTTTATTTCTGACTCCAGATGTAATACTGGTTTTGCATAGATATTTCCATGAGATTCATGAAGAGCAAACTGCTCTGCAAAAATATGTTTTATCAGGGACATAATGCTTATTCCAAATAACATAATCACCCATGCTGTAGGCTAAACTATCATCTACCTTTTCATCTAGAAGCAAAGCTTTCTAATATCAAATTCTGGTAAGGTGACAGGCAATATACAGCTTGTTTTTGTACCAGAATTAAATTGTTCACAATTCATAGCTTCAAAAATTGAGTCAGACATCCCAAGCCCATGGGTACAACATTGTGTTTTACAGATAGACAGTTAGTTAGACAAACAGTGGCAATTTTTTCTGTGTTTTCTGCAGAGAAAGATCTGAAACACAATAATACCACATCAGGTAATTTGTTCAGTAGATCAATACAGTGACTCCACAGAGACAGAGTTTTGTCTGTTGCATGCACAGCAGGCAATACGATTGAGCTGGTAACACGAAGTGGAGGCTGTGCATGGATTAAACCACACATGTTCTGTGCCATGATCACTTTGGGTTGGGTTGGAAGGACTTGAGAGGGCTGTAATTACTTCAGAGTAATTTCTTGTCTGTCTGCAGAATATGAACATCTATGCCCTGTGTACACCCATGCCTAGGTACGTGTGACCAGCTGAGGGATGCAGGCACAGCATCTTTACTGCCCACTCACTGCCTGTTTCCCATTTCCCTCCCTGATCTGCACTGGGATGCTAAACCTCTTACACTGGGAGAGTGCAAGTCTGCAGCAGCTTTCTTGCAGCACCAGCCAGCCGCTTGCTGGAGGTGTCCCTTGGCAAGACCAGGATGCCAGAGAGATTTAGTACTTTATTTACTACATTTACGTGCGTTTACATGGATGGTACCACTGACGGTAGCAGGGCAAAATGGTTCCAGTGAGGACCAAGAGTTTTTATGGTGTAAATGCAGAAATTTTCAGCATTCTAATTTCTAGTCCTTTTGCCCTTGGTCATGTATGACTTGCAATGTGGTAAGTTGCCATTAAGTAGAATTCCTGATTTCAGCATGGAGAACTGTGGCTGTTGCTTTTAATATTATGTGTTTAAAAGTTTTTCTTTCTGTTACGCAGTGAAGCCCTTTACCATAAATATTCATGTTCTTTTTCTCTGAAAATTATTATACTTCATTTATCCTTACTTGCAGAATACAAAAAAGCTATTCTGCCCTTAACCTGTTTTATCCCTCTATTATATATATGGAAGCACCCTCCCTAGAAGTGTTTAAGACCAGGTTGGATGGGGCTTTGATCAACCTGGTCTAGTGGGAGGTGTCCCTGCCTCTGGCAGGGGGTTTGGAACTAGATGATCTTTAAGGTCTCTTCCAACCCAAACCATTCTGTGATTCCTACTCGTTGTCCAGTGTCAATGTCTGTTTTCAGAATAAGCGTCAGTAAGATACTAAACTGAAATTTGAATTAAAAATCACCAGAGGAATTAATTACTGTTAAGTGTTTGCTTATGCGGACGTTACTTTGGTTACAATTACTTTGCATATTTTATTTAAAATTAATTATTTGCTTGTAGTGACAGTAGAGTAGTAGGACTTCTCTCTCCTGGGTAGTTGGGGTGCTGAAATAAGGTTGAGGGTATTCTGGCAGTACTTGCTGCTGCACCTGCTGCTAGCTGGACACAAACCTCATCCCTCTTCCTCACGTATTGTTTGTCCTTCACATGCGTGATATTTCTTGGGAGTACCTTGCAGAGTAGGTGAGAGGGAGCAGATCCAAGGGTGAAACTTCATAACGTCACTGAAATGCATTGGCCGATGTGTGAATAGCGAGAAAGTCCTTGATAGGAGGAAAAATGTGTCCAGCCACCAGTTTGAAGACAAAAGGAGGGTAGCTGAGCATAACTTAAAAAAGACTGAGAACATCTGGTCATATAGGTCCTAGGGTGGCATGTTCATAACGCTCTATATCATTTAGTAAAACGTGGAGTTTTACTGAGTTCTTGCAAGAACATTACTGGGAGGCCTTATTAGACTTACAGAGCATTTATCGTAGCTTTATTAACATCTGTGGGTTTTTAATTAAGATATGGACTACTTGAGGGAGCAACTGAATGGTTCTCTAATGAATTTGTTACATTAATTTCTTTCAGAAAGCACATCTGAGCCAAACTTTAATTCCTGTTGCAATTAATTTATGTAATTTATTCTAGTAAGTGCTGTAGTTTTTCTCTATAATTGTTTGCTGAATTGACAGGTTTAATTTCATGTAACATGATAGCCTGCAGTACTGAGTTTGCAGTGCTTCATAAAAGTTGATATGACATGTTCTGCTGTTGGATTTTGGCAAGAAAAAGGCAATAAAATATTCCCATAAAACAGAAATATCCAAGTGACAGATATTGAGGCCAAAATTAAAAAAAAAAAAAGACTCTCCAAAGGTAGGTCTTAAATCCATATTTAATCATGTAGGTAAGTGGCCAGATTTTTATGCATGGAGCTTCAGAGCTTGAGATCCAGCAAAGTGCTTTGCCATGTGGGCTGTGTGTGCTTTGCACATTCAGGAGCAGTTTCCAGAAGAGGTTCTTACACTTGAGGCAAACAGCAAGCTTTCCAAGCACACCACTACCTTTTGCTATCCCCCCACGATGAGCTCCAGAGCTTGGAGGATGCGTCCCTATATAATAAAATTCAGAGCTGTGCTGAACTGCCTGTGGAGACATAGATGTGCAATTCTTGGATGCTCAGCACAGCTGAAGTTTGGACACTTATTAAAAAGCTGAAGTGGAGATTTAGACTTGAAAAATTAGTTACTCTTTAAAAAAATATCCTTGGCTTTTCTCTCAAATGGGAGATGTTCATTGTGATTAAAATAAACTACAAATTGGACCTTTGCTGGTCACTATACTGGTTTCTTGGAGTTGGATCAGGCCCTCCCTCCTCCCATCACAGACACCACATCATACCATCATTTGTGCTGTGTGGTGCTGGTGACTGCCCTGGAGAGTCCCTGCACACCACTGTGTTTTCATTCTCCACATGCCAATCAGATTGTAAATTACATTTTTAGAAACGTGGAGCTGCCCTTCTCAGTGTTGTGGCTTTTCAGATAGTCCCTTTGTTTTATTCTGAAGTTTCAGAGTTCAGCTGGAGCCCTACAGTGACCCTCCATGTCAACCTTGGGTTTCAAATAGGTTCAATTCACATGTTGCTAATAATTGAGGGAAAGAAACATTCTGTTTTGATGTTTAGTATCATATATATTTTGCCTCCCTTTTCTAATGCTTTTCCCCTATACTGCTATTCTTTGCTTTCCTCCTCCTCTGTGTTTAGCCTTCTGCCTGTTAGCATTTGCAGTCTTATTTGGTGCCGTTTGGACTGGCAGAAGGGTTGGTCAAGCCCAGGGCCAGGAAACCCCAAGTTCCTGCTCCAGCTGAGATGCTAACCTCTTGGGCGCCTTGAAGTATTTGCAACCTCTTTGCCTCTGGTGCACAAATAACTTGCCTCTCCCCAGGAGGGCTGTGGGGATGGAGTGGTTTCACAGCAGTTCAGCCTCCCAGATGTAATGAAGGGCTGAGGGTGAGGAAAGGGGTTGAACTGGGACAACAGCTTAGAAATCTGCTGTGGTTGCTGGTAGGGGATGGAGCAAGAGTGTCCTGAGGCTATGGGTGGGGACAGGTTATCTCTGTACTTCTGCACCTGCCCCTTCCCCAGCTGATGAGCTCCTGCCCCTCTGTGCCAGCAACACTGACACTGCTTTGCCAGGGCTTCAGCAAAATGGACCTGTTATTTTTTTGTAGTTTCCATATACTTTTTTACTAAGTACCTGTTTTCTTGGGATTTTAATTCATCTTTGAATGCCAAGTACCATTTTAATAAACCTTTCAGCTTCTCCCCTTTTTCTTTTTACCCTTCTTTTCCTCTAATCCAATGTGTAGCACCCAAATCACTCACTAATGTCAGAAAAGCCATCCCTCTTTTGAACTCAGCCCACTGTAGTGTTGACGTGGCCTTTAGCATTTCAAAGGTTGCCCAGAGACTGGCTTCTCACTGGGGGCTGCCAGCAGCACAGACAAGGCTGCCCCAGCCAGAGCTGCACACACTCTGGATGCTCTCTTCTCGTGGGCTGGGGAATGCTCCCCTCTTCCATAAATCCCCTGAACTAAAATGGAATCCATTCTGATTTTTCACCTTCTGCTGCTGTTGCTGTTGAGCAATAACAGTTGTCTGTATTCTGGCCAGTCCTTCCTTGTCACACAGTGTCACACCCACTTACCAGCTTCCCTTTCAGATGTAACAGAAAGCATGATTTAATACAACTCAGATTTAAGAATAAAGGCTGAAATGCATGGCAGAACCCATCAGGAAGAAAGGTAAAAGGAGAATCACACAAATTTCATCATTTTGGGTTTTACACGTTCTTTTCCTCTTGAGAAAAACATTCATGGTTTGTGTAACCATATGAATTCGTACCTACTTTTTCATAACAATCTTAATGCGTGAAATATCAAAACTATTGTAAAACATATGGCTATGAGTATTCATATGCATGCTTTTAGGTTTATATGCTAGAAAAAGAAGGGCCACCATTGCTATACTAGCATCTAAAGTATAAAAATAAAATATTTTCATTGGGCTAATATAATAGTGCTGTATTTTGAGTTCTGACCCTCAAGGCACCCTGTATCTCTGTTCTTTCTTTGTCTTTCACTGACAAGCAAATTAACTCTGTATATTTAGAACATAGCTTGCATAATGCAATCCTGATGCTGGATTTTCTTTTCTTTGCAGTACCAGTTTTCTGGTTTAGCCCGTGTTTCAGTGTGTGCTTTTAAAATAGCTTGGCTACTCTGCCAGGTCCATTCCAGGGTTTTCAGGGTTTATATTGGTTAATTTCTGTAAGTGGTCTATAGATAGAGCCTAAGCTAGAGTCTAAGTAAATACAAATTACACAGAGTAAAGTGGTACACTTTCAGTTTTCCTAAATTTTTAACTGTACAAATCATAGGCTTTCAGTGATGTCTCAAAAGCATCAAAGATCTCCACAAAGAGTTAATAATTATAATACTGCTTTAGAGAAATGACAAGTTTGTTTATAATGCCTGGACCACACAACAAAAGCCTGATTAAAGGCTTTCTCATATACAGGTCCGAAATTCTAATTTATTGCATTCAAGGAGGGAATAATCAATCACATGTCACTGTATAATTCTAGATCTCATGGGTTCAAAATGTCGATGTCGTTTTCTTAGAGTATCTTCCTTTCAGTTTCAGGAATCAATAGAAGAACTGGTCTAATTGGGTTTCTGGGTAGCCCCAGACTGTAGGGAAGAACATCTTCCTTCTCCTCTTTTCAAGTTTCTTGTGCAAATGGATTAGTTCTGGCACTAATGGTTATGCAGATGTGTAGCTTAAGAGGAGATGTGCTCTCTCCGATGGAAAAGTTTAAAAGTAGGTCAAAAATAAGGGCTGGTGGTCTCACCCTGTTAGGCACTGGATCAGCTCCTGATGCTCTGACTCCCCTCAAATTTAGCAGAAATTTTGGGTGGAAGCAGAACAGAAGCAATCAGTGAGGTCGAGCACTGCTTACTGCAGAAATGGGTTGAGTTCTTGGGGTATCATCAAGAACCTGGATATGTGCCTTAAAATCTTTAGTCCCACATGGGTTAATGGTGATTTTCTTTCTTCCACAACTGGGCTTCCTCAAGTCTGACAGGAAAGCAATATCCACCAATTTCATTTAAATGCCTTTTGCCACATATAATAGGGCTTGGGATTCAAAGGAATTCGTTCAGCATGCTGTCCTAATGGTATTTAACTTCCCATGAAAAAACAGTAACAGGAAGACTTGTTTGAATTAGCACATGAGCTGTGCAGCAGCTAACGTGTTCCACCTCTTCATTGTTGTAAAAGGAGCAGATTTTTTCGTAGCATGAAGCGGGCAGAGAGGAGGGATTGTGTTCTGCTCTCCATATGCGCACACAGCCCCATTCACAAGGAAGGTGTGAATGGGAGGTGATTTGTAGCTGCCTGCCATTTGTACAACACAGGCTCCTCTTGTTCTCCAGGCTGAAGAGAAACACAGCTTCCCTCCCACAGTGTGACAGGTACAAAGCAGTCTTTGGAGAACCTGATATTCTTGTTACTAATTTCAAAAAAAGGATGGCAAAGAAAGCTTATTCTTTAATATACATTTAAAAATAGAAGAGCTGGATGTCAGGCTTGAAAAAGAGAGCCATGCCTTCCCAAACGTGGTATTTCTTTATCAGAAGTCCCAAGGAAGCCACATTTTCGAGAAATATTTGAAAGTACACCTCTTTTCCCTCTGCCTAGTCAGCCTTAAACTGCCACTGGACTGGAGCTTCAAATCCCAGTTCCCCCCTGCTGCAAACTGGGTCCATCACTATGCTCTACCATGAAGACTGGAAGCACACATTGAGCTACAGAATTGAGATACACTCTGGTCTGCTGGGAGGCATGGTTGAACACGGAGGGTGAGCAGCTGCTGGCACACTGCACAGCAAGCCAGGACTCTTGTTTTGGTTCAGGTGACAGTGATGAAGCGATGGGGCCTGTTAAACAGATGGTGAGGGTCAATGATGTCATGGCCTCCTCCAGCCCGCCAGTGTGTCAGCACAAGCTGTAAAGCAAAGCCTGAGCTCAGGCAGCATTTCCCTGGCAATGAGGCTCGAGTGGTGAGTGGTATTACAGAGGCTGCCCTTTGCTGAGAAATTGCTCAAGAGAGGATTGACCCAGTGACAAAAGCAAAGTGGGACGCACCAAGCCAGGCAAGGTGAGGAGTATCTCAGGGGTTTCCAGCCGCAAAGCCAGACTGTGGCCACTAGAAACTGCCCTGCAGTTCCAGAAGTGACAGGTGACAAGCAGGTTTGAAACTTCTTGGCCAAAAGGCTTTTGTTAAAACAAGGAGAAAGGTAAGTGTTGCCAGTAGGAGAAGGAAACAAATGTTTCTTTTCTTGAGAAAAATAACTGGAGGGCAAAAACAAAAGGCTTTTCAATGTTCCAAGAAAATAAACAATTCAGAAAAAAAAGAAGAGTGGGCAAAGCCAATCAAACTTGATGTGGTTTTTACCTTGCCTGAACTTACTCAACACGAGGCACTTGCATTTGCTAGCAAAAGGAAACATTCCAGAGGTGGCTTGACCAAAAGCAATGGCTTTTGCTGATAAAGGATTGAAGAGAGGACAGAGAAAATAAAATTACATTAGCTAGGAGCTGCTTGTCTCTAATGCGGCTAAAATACAGAAAGATTGTGTCTCGGAGAGAACAAAAATCTAGTAATAAAATAATGAGGTATGGCTCTTCATTTTTATTTTCCTCTGCAAAATACTTTGTAAATGTTAACTATTACGTGTGCACAGCCTCTGAGCTGGGAGCAAACAGGGACTGCTCCTTTTTCTCATTGCTGTGTTTTCCCATGGGCAGGGTAAAAGCACACTGACAATACAAGATCTCTGAATATTTTGCCTGTTCTAGTGATAAATACAGACTAGGATTTGTCCCCTCAGACTTTATTTATCCACCTCATCTGTCCAGTAGGTGTTCAGTTTCACTTTTTTCAGTTGTTGGACACTGTTCCCTTGCACATAAGCCAGCACAAGATTACTCTCAGGAGCCATATCTGATTTTGAGAACACCAGTGGAGTGGGGTAAGGAGCTGCAGAGTGGGTTTTGTGTTCAGAGCTTTCACTGACAGCACACAGACTCCTCTGCCAAATGATAAACTAAGCTTTAGTTAATCTGAGTATCAGAGCACACAGATCTTGCAGAAACATAGCAACAAAAACATTTTTGTAAGTTATTTTGCACTAATTAAAAAAAAAAAAAAAGATCTCTGTCCAAAAATATGTGTCTGTCTTAGAATTACGACACAAAAGTCACCGAGGCCCTGTTTGTGTTTGCTTTGTTGCTTCATGGGTTATAATGGCATAAATCCTCAGCAGTTTGGACTGATGTTGCCCTGCAGAAGTACAGTCATTTTATCTGTCCTGATGCACCAGCTGGGAATCTGACTTGGAGCCTTTCAACAAATAATATTCAAATGAAAGCTCAGTATCTAATCACCATTTCGTAGGAATAGTTTCAGTCCTCTATAACTGTGTGTGAATGTGTGTATATTATATATATTCTGCTGTACAGAATGCAAAGATGTGAGAGAGTGATCCAGATTAAATACCTGTTAGGACTCCACTGTACGTTTTGAAAATTTGTACTGCCTTTTTGTTGTTCCTTTAGTGCATAAGAACTCCATCTTCTGTCAGTTGTAAAGGAAAGTTTGTTCAGAAGAAAAGCCCACCAAAAATCCAGGCACCATCATGGCTGGTTCTGTGGCCTGTGGGGAAAGCCCATCCTCTCAGCAGGATTCTGCTCACAGGTTTACCAGTGCAGGACTGACTGCAGGACCAGGGGAGGTAGATACACAAACCACTACAGCAGCATCCCTTGGGGAATACACTGGCCATAAGCAGGAGTGAGTGTGTGTGTGTGTGCATGTGGCAAGAAGGGTTATTTTGTGCTGGATCTTCCGCCACAGGGACAAGGAGTCAAGCAAGAAGAGAGGCAGGCAGAGGTGTTAAAAGGTGTAAAGCTGTGCTGACAGAGCAATAAAAATACCAGGTGACTCAGTTATCTCTCACTTGGCTGATTCTCATCAGCAGGTCAGCTGAGAAAGCATTTTTTTCAACGTTTCTGTGCAATATAGATCCTGTGGTGAGGGAGGTGGAGCCAAGGCTAAGAATTGCTCTTTTCTGAGGCACTGGCTGGCCACATGGAGGGAGCTTTTACATGGTTCTCTAAATGGAGTTGGGCCTCAGTGAAAAATAAGCATTACATCTCAGCAGAAGTGCTTTGGCAAATACATGAAAATTAATTAAAGCACCACTTTGAGGGATAAGGACTTTTTATGTTAATACAGCTCTTTCCAATGTGTAGTTATTCTGCATTTAGCACAGACCTCACACTTTTCTTGTTGCAAAGGTAGGAAATGCACTTGGAGTCAGCAGGCTGGAGCCAGGGCCCAGGTACGATGCATGAGGAGCAATTCCTCTCTTCATGGCTACTTCACCCCGAGGAGACCAGCAAACCAGCCAGCTCCTTTCCACATGGGGCTCTTCTTCGGAGCCTGGTAGCGTGAGATCTGTTCACTGTGGAGACCAAAACATCCCCTGTGCTAATGAAATTGCTGTATGATTTAGGTTGCAAATGTGGTTAGAGAGGTGCTGTTCACTTTGCTTGCTGTCTAGGTTTTATGCCTTCTTGCTTAGCTACAGAGATTCGAGCCAGGCTGAGCACATGCTGCCTAACAAGCCCCTGAGTTTCTAGGATATAACATGATGAAACTAATTTAATATTTCCTCCCAGTGTCCTTTTGCTACTGCCTATTATCAAAACACCTGAAAGTTTTTCACTCACTCAACTCCATGTTTCTTTATTTCTTTAGGCTGTGACTCGCTGAACCTGACATCTCAGAAAGCCGCAAATGCAGTGGACAATATCTTTCAGTCCCTCAGGGATATCTCAAGAGCTCGAATGCACATGAAACAGTTTAATTCCATACATAATCCAGGCAGCAACACCCACCAGGCAAGTGGATCTTTCTTTTCCTTGTGGGTGTTATTTCTCTAGCATGCTGTCAAAATTACAGCACTAATTTTGCTGATGTGCTAATCCTGTATATGTTCTGCCCCTCTGGAAAACATTTAAGTACAGATTTTTAATTGACCTAATCACCAAGAGCTTCCTAAATTCCTGCATCCAAACTCAGGCATGTCCATATCAATGTCAACAAAGAACTATTGAGGAAGAAATTTAGAATTTGCTGTGCAATGCTGATATGACATAAATGCTTGCGAAAGGCAGGGCTACGTCAAGACAGTTCTGGACTAATAACCTTCCATGGCATAGCAAGGCAGCTGTGTTTCTGTGTATTTTCTCTCATGAACCTTTAAGTGTGAGAGGTAGGCCCATTTGTAAATAGGTGAAAAATGTGGCTTTTGTTTCTGTCATATGAACACATGACCTATGACATGACTACAGGTCATCAGGACTAATATACAGTGTTTCTTTCTCTCCATCTGCCCAAAGTGTTTTATTTTTTTCAGTTAAAAATAGATTTTTACAGCAGAAAGCACATACAGTGATTTAGAGACAGACTGTAGAACTTGATTACAGCCTTGAGCAAGAAAAAAATCGTTCCAAACTCACAAGTATGCTGCGGACTGACGAAGGGATAGAATTCAAATTAAGCAATGCTTTTTAACAACAGGAATTGTGAGTGTTGCAAAATGTTGCTGGAAAGCTAAGGTGAAGAAAACCTGTTACTGAACTCTCCTGGCACTTAGGACCAGTCTGGTGTCTGAAATAGGGAAAATTGCTAAACATTTAATAAAGTTCAGTTGTAGGCCAGTCAAATGATAACAAAATACTCTCTAAAGTTTCCTGGAAGTATAATTAGCATGAGTATGTTCTTTGGATGTAACCTATGTTGTTTGCTTAGGGCTAAGTGTTGGAATGCAGCAAAGGATGTATTAACAACTTGCAGCCCCCTGATCTGGCTGTGTGATGGATGTAAGCACTTGAATAGGACCAACCTTCTGCTGAGGGCAGTACAGGAAGTTTAAAGTAGCAGAAGTAAGCAGGCAGTACGAGTTTTTTTCCATCATACATACAGCTCTCTACAAATAGATCTCCCTTTTGACTGGCAGGTGTTAATACATGGGTGGCATGAGACCAGTTTAGCTCCTCTGAAGAAACAGTCCCCTGCCTGTAGCCATATGCTCCCTGCCTGGCTTAGTGCTATGGGAATGGGTTTAACTTATAGGTGCTTTTCTGCTTTATCTGTTAGGAGCTGGGAAGCCTTTATTTCTTGTTAAGACTTGAAAAAGGCTTCTATAGGTGAGTGGGAGTTGGATTGGCTTTTAGAAGGACTTTTTGTAGCATTGAAATGTATGTGTCTTAGATAAAATAATGAATGAATGTTTTTGTCAGGTTATCAAACCACTTCATGTAGCAACCATGCAAGAAAAGAGTATTTATTTTGCCTGATACTGTAACTACTGTTCTTTTCCTTTCATCTTGATCTCAAGCATATTCCTCCTTTCCTCTGTCCCTCTTCCTCCCTCCCTCTTTCCATCCCTCCCTCTACTTTTCTCATTCTCTTTCTTTCTCTTTCTTTTTCTCTCTCCTTTTCTTCTTATAATCTTGTCTGAGGTGTGTCCCATAGCCACTGAGGCTCTTAAGAACTCTTTTAAACACAGTTTGTGTCCCACCAAAATTTCAAGTTGATAAAAGTTTCACTATATGAGTTAGCAATCAATGCGGCTATTTGGCGTTGTATAAAAAATAAAGTTAAAATTCCCTAAAAATATAATAGACAAATTTCAAGTAATAAAATATTTTTAAAATATTTTAAATTATCATAGCTAAAAAAGGGTAAGTGATCATTGTATCTGCCTTTCGTATCTGTGCCCAATTGGATCATTTTGAAGTGCACTGAGTTTTGGTGATAAAGATTTAGACATGCAAAATCATAGCACATTTCATAATCCTTTTAGTACCTTTTGTCTGAAGTCAGATAGTATTTTTCCTTTAATTTCATACACTAAGCCTTTCAGTTTAACTGTGATTGCTGTATTCCAGTACTGTGTGTTCTGTACTCCAAAAATATTTCATTCCTAATGTCTTTCTGTTCCTCATCAATGAAAAATATTAAACAGACTTTTAAACATAGGACTTCATGCCTGCATGTGTATTTTCAAACAGTTGTTTATTGTGTAACTAGATTTGACACAAATCTTGGCTTGTTCTCCTAAAAGATCCTGCAGCTCATGTCTGCTGTCATTTGCTTTGTTGGCTCAATTAAAATTTATGCACATGTGGTGAGAAGGACTAGATGAGTTGGATAAATCTTCATTGACAGCATTGTATTAAAAACTGTAAGTTTTGTTTCTCACTTTTGGATGAAAAACATTTCTTTAATTACTCCAGAAAATTTTAGTTTCAAGCCAAGCAGCTTTTTCTTTTCCATCCATTTTTATGTTTATCTTGCGTGATGTCACTTGTAGATATATTTACAAAATGAATGATGTTACACTTGGTTCACTTAAAAAAATCTAGGGGATGATGTATACCTGGACTAGTCCCAAAGGAAAATAAATGTGCTAATTTGAAAGGTGGTAATTTTCTAAGACTGTTGCACTTCCTGAAATGATTGTGGTTCTGTTGCAGTTTAGGCAAAGTTGAAAGCACTGAAACAAAACTCCGTCTGTAAACCAAGTAAGGTCAAATTTTCATGAGAGAGCATCTCTCCACAACTCCCTAGAATTTTTATCTTGGAAACTTTTTCAGGATGGCAGAGTGGTTTATACTTTGTTAAGGGAATGTAGGCATTTCTAGGCTAGTAATTAATATTCAGCACAGATCTGTGGACCCTGAAGAGAATGGAGGCTGGATCTTCCAGCATTCTGACCATTTGTACCTTTACATGTTCCACTTTTCATGGTCCCTAACTTCCTTGAAACTCTGACATGCATGATATCAATGGGGTTTTTTGGCCTATTTTTCTCAAGGTTTTCCACAGGTGGAATTATTATGTAGAGTGCCCTGGCTATAGAAGCTGAAGGGACTAACAGGGACTCCTTAGGTCTGCTCTCCCATGAGGGACAGACAGATTGGGCTCTTCGACAGCCCTGTTGATATGCAGGCTTCAGTGCTGGCATGATACCTGTGGGAAGGCAGGAGTGGTCAGTAAGCAACCCCTCCTAAAAATCCCTGTTTAAGTGTTTTTAAAATCATAACAAAGAGTATGTTCTGGGTGCATGATGGGCAACAGAATGTCATCTCTATTGCTATCCCTTTCTGTACCACCTCCAAAAAGATCCCAGAGAAACTGGAAGCATGCTTTCTTCCTTGCATCCCTTTACCCATATAATACGCATGGAGCAGAGTAAATGGGTGTCCATCTTCCTCTCTTTTACGTTTGATGCTGTGCTGGTGCACATCATTTGCAGTGAAGGTCACAAAGATCACTGCTCCTTTGATAACTTTTTAACTCTCCAAATGGTTTCCTTTCTAGAATAATTATTTGTGTTACCTTTAATGGAAATAAAACATTTAGAAGAGCAGTTGCACCAAGTCTAAACAGCTTTACTCACTGTATATTGCTCTTTTTGTGCAGGCTTCTTACAAACCGCTGCTGAAACAGGTAGTGGAAGAGATGTGCAATCCTGATCGACCTGATCCTGTTGATATTGAGCACATGTCATCAGGCCTCACCGATCTCCTTAAAACTGGATTCAGCATGTTCATGAAGGTAAAACAGGCTTTCCAAGCTCATCTGTAAGATTTTCCTGAGGTCATAGCATCATGTGGCAGTAGCTGATGTTATGTATCTGTGTTGATATTGTTCAGCAGAACTTAAGGGGCAGTTAGGAGAAATAAAGCCCTGCAAGGGAGCTGGGAATAGCTTGAGGCATCGCATTGCAGGTATAGTACTGCTGAACAAAACAAGAGGAGTGCAGCAGACTGGACACCTCAATAAGGGTGATGCTGGACACCTAAATAAGGATGATATGTCTGAGAGGAAGCAGTGTGGCTTTGCTAAAGGGAAGTATTACCTTGCATAGTTTTCGGAGCTCATCAGAGACACCCAACAAGCAAACTGATAAGTGAGTGCCAGTCATATAACCTGCTTGGATTTCCAAAAGAGATTCTGCAAGGCGCCTCATCAAAGGATTTTAAGGACACTGAGCAGCCTTGAGATGAGAGAGAAGTAAGTATGGACAGTCAGGTCTCACAGGGAAGGAAGGTTGTCAGAGAAGCTCCATATTCAGTGCCTTTTTTATAACTTGATAAGGTTCAGCTTTCAGTGGGGAGGAAGGATGCCTATTAGTCAGAAATTGCCTTGTGGATGCTCTTGGCATGTTTTAAGACAATCGTTCTACAAGAGCTTACTCTGCTTTACAAGGTAGCCTATGCTAAGTGTTCAGTAAATGTCTACAGAGGTGAAGTGTGGAGTAGCTGGCATGCTGCGCAGTCAGCTCCGCTTCCTGCATATCCTGAGTTCTCCACTGAAGAGTATTATATAAAAGTATGAAGTGTGTTATGGAAATGTATACCTGTAAGCACCCACATCTCTGCTAGTAAGAAAAAAATCCTACTGTAAGGAATATATAACAGATGAGCAAGTGAACCTTATGTAGGATGAATATTTCATAGGCATCATCACATACCTCACCCGTGTCTCTGTGCTTGCTTGTGTAGTTTGTAGCCTGGCTTGTTGGCAAGTGTTCAGTTATTACCTGAATGAGTTTCTGACCAGCCTGTACTTCTCACACAAGAGGATCTTCTCCACTTACCACACCATAATTATTTATGAGCTTCCTTATATTTTTATTTCTTCCTCAATGCCTGAATATAAGTGCTTTGGTAAGTGATGGATTCAGACATGCTCATCCAGATATCTTTTAAAGATACCTCTTGTCCAGAAGTTGTTTCTCTAGAGGATGTGTTTCCTTTGAAGCTCAAGGAAGGTGAAGGGAAAAGGCCTCCCTGCTGCAAGGATTCCTCTTTTGACTGCTGCTCTAGAACACGTGGTTTATGATGATTTGAGCTTGGTACCATTGATACCAAGTGCTGTGAATGGCAGTCTAGTTTCTGGTGATAAATGTGTTTCCCTTTTTCCAGTTATTCAGCTAAACTGATTGGTTTCTGATTGGTCCCAAATATCAGATGCATTCATGCTGGTGTCCTGGTTGGCAGAGACAGCCCTAGTGGGGCAGTAGAAGTTGTTTCTGCTGACTTTCCTCAGAGGAAAAGGCTGTGTTTTGTGATCTGCTATAAGAACAAACCTTTCCTCCTTGCTGCTTCAGTTTTAGAGCTCTGTTGACCACTGTCACCCTGCTTTCCCATCTCCCCCTCCCCCTCTCCCTCTCCTCCACGCAGACACGTGCACCAGCAAAGAGCCTTCTAACCATCAGCATCCTGAGGAAATGCAGTTGGAGTGGGCTCAGAGCTGGAGAGAAGGCTGATGTCCGGCTAGCTCTGCTAGCTCATGGTAACCATTCCTCCTTCTTCCTTCAGGCTCCTTCACTTAATATAATGGTTTTGGGTTTTTTCTTGGTTAGTCTTTCTCATTGCCTGACGTAACTGTCCCATCTGCTTTAATACGTGGCATCTTGAGCTGAATCGCTTGGGGATTTTTACAAAATTCAGATTTCCCAGTCAATGAGATTAAGAGGCCTCAGAAATGCTGCAAAACAACTGAACTTGAGAAGGATCCCAGAAGGTACACGTTGCATTTGTTGCAGTCCATTTCAGTTCTTCCTCTGTATCACAGAAATGAGTTGTGTTTAGCTACATGCAGCCAGTTCCTTCAAAAGAGAGAGCCTTGGGTGGTTGTATTATCAAACAAAAAAATCTTGGCAGAAACTTGCATTCTTAAGACAGCCAAATATTTTGTACCCAAAGTATTGTCGTCCTTCAAAACACTTGTGCATAGCATAACAAAATTACAAATTCCAAGACCCTTTTCATCGCAATTTTAATTTAATTTGAAGTTTGCATGCCTAATAGTATTTTTAATATGCATTTCTGGAATTTGTGGTTTGAACTTTAGTCTTCTGAAAAATAATAGATTTTATATGTGCACCATGTGTTTGGATCTAGGTTTATTTTGACTGAAGGAAATGATTTGTCGAGACATTTTCTCTCTAGTGTTGCCATGAAAGCTTGTGTTTTCCAATTAATGCCCTTATATTGGGTGTCCTTTCAATGTGTCCAATGTTATGCGTGCATGTTTGAGTTTGTTGCCACTAGGAAAGATATTAGGAAAGAGAGGCTTTTTTCAATAGTAAGCTTCTGAAGTTCAAGCTCTTTGCATATGTCTTGGGTCCCTCAGAAGCTTCATGAGATGAAGTGGAGTGGTTTGCTCTCGTGACAGGGTTAAGAAGAGCAAAGATCCATGAAAAGGAATACAGCAGAAATTCCTGTATTACCTTGAAGTGCTGTAGCAGTCAGCTTTTACCTTCACCATCTTTGTGAGCAATTATTTCTTCACTGTTGTGTCACTGCTTACAGCAATTGTGGCATGAAATACTCAAATAATTTAGCAAGTAATAGCTCTGTCTGACTGGCTTTGTAAGTAAGTGTTTAGGTCTTTCTTAAACTCCTCATGGTGTTTGTAATACGGATGGGCTTGTTCTCATTTGAGGTTGACACTATGTTACATGCAGATAGTAAGAAGTGAGTAGTCTGAGGTGGGAAAGTGCATAAAGAAAGTCTTTGTAACCTCTGGTGTATCCATTTAAGTGATTTGTTGGTGTAGATTGCTCAACATCAGACCAGAATTGCAGGACACCCTGCTGAATTGTAGTGTATATGCTATCTGTGCCATCAGCTCAATGAAGATGGCTGGCAAAGTGGGGGCGATTAAGAGAATCAACACCCAGCACACACATACTCAGCTCACAAATACATCTATCTAAGGCTGTTTATACTGTTTTCAAGCTCCCAGGGAGTTGAAGAGCTCCATGCCTGGGGAGCAGCATTGAACAGGGAGCCCTGTGTTATCAAAGGCCAGCTGGCCTGGAGAGAGAGCACACCATGCCTCTCTGCTTGCTTCAAAGGGAAAAACCTTTTCTGAAGGTTGCCAGTCAGAAAGCCTGATGGAGCTGCAGGATGGAAAACTGCCTAAAGACTAAATATAGGGTGGCCACAACAAAGAAGAGAAGAAGATCTGTACCCTCAGGAGCTGGAGCCACAGGGATCAAAGATAGCTGCTGTGGTGGTGAAAGCAAGGGAGCTGCGCTCTGCCCAAACGTGGGTTGATGACCACGTTCATTCTGTCGAGTGAAGAAAACCTACACTTGTGGAAGGAGAGGGGGTGGAGAGTCTGAAAAGGAGCAAACTAAACTGTTCTCACCATCGGGTTTCAGAGCCAAACATTTGGAGTGTTTCATGCTCAAAGGTGGTGTGACAAGAGCAATTGCACAGGCTCCGTTGACATCAGTGCCAAAGACGGGAGCAAGGCGTTGTCAGGGGCGTGTGTTTCATCAAGAAAGAAAGTTTGCTAGGAAACAGCAAAGTAATGAAGCTTCCAGAAGTGGTTCAGAGGAAACTAACGTAAAGCATCACCATCACATTTAAAATTAAAATGTGGTTTTATAAAGTCTTAACTGAAGTGGAATGTTTATGCCATGTTAATGATAACTGGGGAAAAATGAAACAAGTACTTTGTTTGAGCTAAGGTTTCTCTATATTAATTACAACCCAGTCGCAGAAGTATTGAAAACTCTGAAATGAAACAAGCTAGAAACTGATTTTATATTGTAATGAACTTGATTTATTTTCATTGGATGAGTTGTAAAGGATTATTTGCTGGAATGGCGAAAGCACATTACTTACAATTCTCTCCTTTGCTGATCTCAGGCAGGGATTTTAGCATGCTTAGGCTGGATTCCTTACTTCTGCTGGGTAGTGATTTACCCCTCATTCCTTAAAGCCCTATGCATTCATGTTTCCAAACTGTGCATCCACCCAGGTACTCTCCTCCCACTCTGGGAAAGGGAGGAAAGAAACTAAGAGGGAATGGAGGGAGAAGCCCTCAGACCTCATGAGAACTCCTCTAGGCTTCAGTGGAAACCATGAAGACTACATTTCCCTGGAAACAGTTCATCTGGGATTCATCCCCATTGGTTTCCCTCCCAGCTGCTATAGAAACCAGCATTCCACAAATATTTCTTTCTGAGCTTCCTCATTAGTCTTCCTCCAGCAGCTCAGGGAGGCGATCACTGTTAGTCCATAGATTGGGAGTTGGACTGAGCAACTACAAATAATGTTTTCCTACATTTTACAGGTGAATCGCCCTCACCCTGGTGATCATCCTCTTCTAATCATCTTTATGGTTGGTGGAGTGACAGTCTCTGAGGTCAAAATGGTGAAGGATCTGGTAGCAACTCGCAAACCTGGTACCCAGGTAAAAACAGCTCTAAATGTACAGTTCCTATCTGAACAAAGACTCAGAAAACTCATCAAATAATGTTCCCTATAGCACTGGTACCAAGCCTACACGAAGCCACAGCCCCTTGGACAGGAATGGTGTTAGGATTTTGCTGTGAAACATCTGTAGGCAACAAGTGTTCAGTCACCAGTAGTCCGTTTTTCACGTTAGAGTCAGCAATAAAAGTTCAAACTCAGGTTGGAGAGTTCAGAACAATCTGGCATAATTCTGAAGGAACTTTCATCATGTCCCAAATGATTAATTTCTTGATATTCTTTATAAACAGAAACATTTGCTGTCCAAAAGGCTACCGGCTCCCTGGCAGTGCATCTACAGGATATAGTGCAGGGATGCTCAGAAGGGGCCTGCCAAAGGTCTGGGTATGATCTAGTGACATGTCAGTGATGATCCTTCAGACAAGTGAATTGGCATTGCTGAGATGGATACCTGAGTGCTAGATGCCTTAAGTAACCTGAAGCAGGTGATGTGGAGAAAGCCCCAAGTGTTGGCAGCCCTTGGATGTCAGACTCCTGGGAGGAGGATGACTCCCATGGTGAAGCTTCAAATAGTGTCTGTGCAGCTGGTCTTTGCCTCTTCCACGCTCTGGCAGCAAAACTTGACTACAGCAGCTGTCATCTGAATGGAGTGGGGAGGGAGAGGAGGAGGATGGATGGGCTCTGATGCTGTCTGAGATGTTAAAAATAATTGTTAACTGTGGAGGAGCCATGTACAAGAGCAACCGGGTATCTGCAGAGTAGTGCAGATCTACAGGGTAATCTGAAAGCTGCAAAGAAGTGCTATGTAACCAGCTGCATTGTAAACCTAAGTCTAGTTTCCAGGGTGTCTTGTAAACATCTCGTTTTCAACTCCTATGGAATGCAGTTTTGATTAGTGAGAAACCGTTAGCAAAATGGAACCAACCAAAGGCTGAGCAGGCCCTGGGTTTTACATGTTTTTTTTCCCTGTTTTAGCTGTCTTTGCAAAGCAGTGTTTTGTAAGACAGAGTGCCATTTTTAGCAATGTTTTTTTGATCTGATAATACATTTCTCCCCAATTGGCTTATTGCTAATCTCCTCAAAACAGCAAATAAAATTCTTTCCCATCCTGAAGGGGGATTGAGTTGTGACACACTGATGGACAAGTTAATCCACACCCAAAATGTATTAATACACCCTGAAAGATAAGCAGAGGGTTAACACGTGAGTAGGTTGAGAACTATGCAGGGGGACTTTTGACTGGCTTTCTAGAGGGACTTGAGGCTTGACAGTGGTGACATGGGATCTGGTGTTGCTTTGCTTTGGCTTAACCCCAGCGGCAGGTCACCTTCTGAGGCAGATTCCTAAAGAATTTTAAGCTTTTACTGCATCTTGCCCTTTGTCCAAATGTGCTGTGTTAGAGGTGAAAGGACTTGGGGGGGAGAAGTGGGAGGAGGAAGAGAAAGAAGAAAAGAAGCAGTTGTGCAAGTCTCCCATATAAAAAAAGTTTACGAGTTTGTTGGATTTACCTGGATTTCTGCACTACAGCTGTGAATATGTGCCACCTGTTTGGGATTATTCTCTTTTCAAAAAGCCAGGCATTTGACTAACTCGAGCCAGCATTTAGCAGAGCTTTTTTTGGCGCTCAGGCAATCAGATTCAGGCATCAGGGGAACACTGGCCTCCCGAGTCACTTTGAGTCAAACAAAGCACTGACATTTGTACTAATTATTGGCTCTTGGAGAAATGGAGAGATGTGTGGGTGCAAAAGTAAAGAATTGAGGAAAGTAACAGAAAAACTGACGGGACGCGCTGATTACTTCAGCAGTTGTTTGCAGCTGAAGCAAATGACATTTAAATGTGGAGTAGGAGACACATGTTTCCATCCACAGAACTGCTCTGTGACAAAATCATTTCTCATGGGGGAGCATAAAGGAATGCAGCATTTCCTACACATCATTTGTTTTTGGATGGTGGTGAATAGCTCCCCTAACCTAGTGAGAAGTATCCTACGTTCAAAGGAAGAAATTACATTGGGGTTTTTTCGCCACTTTAATGATAAGAGTTAAAAAGGGGAGAGAGCATGAGCAGATGCTTCACTCTCCCATCATGCACAACAATCTGCGTTGTTGTGGCTGAGGCAGGCAGACAGATGAAACCCCTCCAGATGCACCATCAGATGTTAGCTGCATCCTTCCCTGCCCTCTGTTAAGGGGGCACTATCCATTGCAGCACTGTGGGTTGGAATGGGAGTTCCTGGCTCCTCCACCTCAGCTGCCATCAGGAAGGCTAGCCCTTCAGGTGAAGCATCAAGGACAGACACAGTGTACTGAACAGGAAGGTCTGCAAAGGAGATACACTGTCCTAAAGAGACCTTCCTGGAGAAGAGATGGACATTATTTATCTGGGCAATCCCACCCTTCTCTGTAAAAATGAAGGAACAAATATTCACATTTATCCCCCTCAGTGACCCTTCAGAGGTATTGGGGGGAAAGGAGGGAAGTCCCACTGTATTTGGCTGCACCCTTTCCCAGATGTTAAAGTTTCAGCTCTCATTTTTCTCTCTGGGCTTGCTGTTAGTCGCACAAATCCCCTCAGAGTTCAGTGTTGGGACTCCAAGAAAAAATTGCTTTTATCTGGCAGTGCCTATTGTTGATGTTTGGCTTGTACACTCAGAAGATTTCGGTAACGTGTCCCCTCGTGTTTTTCAGAATTAAGCTGTGTGATAACAAGATGAGCACATACTGTGCTATACTCTTGATTCTCACGTAACATAAGTAAGACAGTGTCAGCCTTTGGCATCTGCAAATTACAGAGAGTTTTTCATGCAAAGGAAGAAGAGATAATCAGTGTCAGTTTGCCAGTGTGGGAGGACAAGGGAAGGGGAGAAGTGAGGGGGAGACTATCATCAGTACAAAAGGGATCTGTAGTAACTTAACTCCAGATTCCTTTCATTATTTGAAGTGAAAAGATGAAAGAAAGAACAAGAAAAAAGGTTGAAATGCAGCACTACTGCACATTTACGCCGTGCGATGAAGAGGACAAGCAATTTGGGATCTACTGCAGGAAACAGACACATGGACATGCTCCATTGTTAATGCTTTTGCTTCTTTTCCTTGGATTTGCACCAAAGAAGCAAATTCATGTTCAAGTGGGCTAGTAAGATAAATCTGCCCTCACGTCCCAGCCTGCAGTCCTGACCCTATGGACACTGCTGAACTCGGGGCTTTCTAAGAGCAGTATCTTACAAATTTGGCCCTGAGCTAGCTCCATGCAGCAAGAGCATATGTGCTTGCTCCTTGCTGATAGCTTTGCCCTGCCAAGAAGCCCTCATGCTAGGTACCTACATACTGGTTTTCTCTTAAGAAAAACAGATACCTGCATCTATCAGGGTGTGTATCATGGCTGTAGTGACCAACAGTTTCATTCATCAGGATTAAATCCATCATCCATTATTCCATCATCTTGGATTAAAAACATAAACAAACAAAAGGAACAGCATCCCAATGGTGCTTGAGGTTGAGCCTTGGTCCTGCTGTGCAGAAGAGCCTGTGTCTGGCCTGAAGAAACGTTTCTGAACAGGGACTGTAGCTCCCTGCAGTAGGCCAGTGGCACTTCTGTGGTGCTCGCCTTACCTTCCACTGAGAGGATACGGCCATCACTGAAAAACTGTGCTATAGGAGAGGAAACCCCTGCTTCATCAGCTGCTGCTTCACAGTAAACACAATGGCAGTCACAACAAATCCCCCGGTAAGATGTGGGTAGAAATGAGTCAAAGCACACATTCATTAAGAGTACAATGCTACCAGTCATTATGCTCCTTGAAGTGATTTAACTACGGTTATTAGCGAGCAGACAGTTTCACTGGGCAAGTTGTATTGCCCTGTCAGTAAACACCAGAAACACACAGCCTGTCTAGTGCTGCGTGAAGCAAACAGTTCATATACATGGCTCATTAGTGCTGTGATTGGTCTCAGTCGCCTTCATTTTGACTTGTTGTTTCTTGTTCCCCTCCTTTCAGGTAATGGTGCTGTCTTCTGCACTCCTGACGCCGCATAGTGCTGTTGAGTTGTTGTTTGCCACAGACCGTCTCCAGCCTGACACTGATATCTGACAGGGAGAGGATCTGTGGAGAAGATGAATGGGTGTCTCAGCTGCAAACATCAAATCCCTGGTCTGTCACACTTCCCACTAGTCTTCCAAAAAATGACATATCCCCTGCTGCAGTTATGGCTCCAGCTGAAACAGCTGGGTATCTGGCTGCAAGGGAACATGTGCAGCTCACAGGCAACTCTTCAAAATGGTCCAGTTCTCCAGCAACAGCTTCTCCCATCCACCATGTTAACACCATGGTGTGCTGAATCACCCCCAGCCCCACTCAGGCATGGGATCATGGCTTATAATAATTCCTTAGAAATTGAGCAGCTGAGGACCAGTTGATACTGAATTTGTACTCCCCGACTAGTACTTTTTTCTCTTGAATATTCCTGATGGTTTCACTGAAGTTGCTTCTGGTGGGAAATGCTGCTGGGGGAGGGAAAGGCTAGCAAAATCCACCCTGTCTGTCATGCTACCTTGCAAAACACGTGTGCCTTACACAGTGCTCTTACTTCATTCCTCACCCAGAGAGGTCATGGAGCACAGCCCTAATTTAGCCAGCAGACCATCTGCCAGTCTGGTGGTGCTGTCCCAGTGAGACTGGTGGAAGCAGAGAAGCAGAGAGACAGACCCAAGGGCTAGGTTATGTGGCTGCTTCTCTCTCAGTGTCCTTTTTCCTTCTCTAGTTTCTCCACCCACAGCCCAGGGAGAAAAGACTGTTTCTGATGGCACACTTCTCTGTAGGTTTACACAGGAGGACATATGAGCTGTGGCGGTTTGATCATAACCTTGGAAGAATCCTCCCCTCCCATGCATTTAAAAGAGAAAAAAAAAAAAAAAAAGCACCATCCCACTTTGAAGAGGCCACAGTGACAGATTCTTTCTTGAGCTAGATTTCTGAACAGCATGATTAGAGAACAGCTTTTATTTTTAATTTACAATCATGAGAGAGATGCTATAAAATTCAGTTATGTAATTTTTCTTTATAAAACTTTGCTACAATCTGTGATAAAAAAGCAGCAGCCAATAGAGATTGTGGTTGCAATTGCATAAAGGACCAAGACTTCTGAATTGCAACAAAAAATGGTGGAGCTCTAAAGCTGCATCCTCTTGCTCCATCCAAGGGATGCTAAGACTACAGCTTACACTGAGAATGTGAAATTGTAAGTGACATTCGTTCTATCATAGCATTCTTTATTATGCCAAAGGAGTAGATTAAATGGGAAGTAGCTTTTTAACCTTTGTTCACTAGCTAGCCTAAGTTACCTTAAATGTTTATAGTGGTCTTCAGAAAAGGGTACATTTTTATTTCAATTCACCTTTGAATGGCTGGAAGGAAGCAATGGACCGATTACAAAGCATGGGCAGTGTTGCCTCTATGGAAGATAAATTTATAAGAATTATTATAGAATGGAACTTTGTGCTATAAAAAATGAGAAATATTAAGAGATTGCAATGTTAAAAGCTCAAGAAATAGTCTGAACAGAGCAACTGGAGAGCAAATAGCCAGTCTCTTGGTTTATTTTCTGTCATTCTGTGTTGTTCAATCTTAAAATGTGAATGTTTTGTAAATTCTGTAATCAATAAAGCAATGCTCTTACAATGCCAAACCTCATCCATCTTCTTCTTTCCTAGTACACAGGGCTACACATGCCAGGACTGTGCAGTCCTGAAACCCCTCTTTTTTTGTATTATCTGATTTCCCCATAGAACTTAGACCTTCTGACAGTTGCATGTGAGTAGGAACAGCACAGAAGAGACTTTGAGCAGGTGCAAGACCACAACAAGGAGTGTCTAAGCCCCCTGTGTGTGACACTACGCAATACTCAAAAGGTAGGAAGAGGAAAAAACACAAAGCCAGCCTTCTCAAATGGGTTTACTACAGTATTAATAAGCTTAAGCAGTATTTGATAATGGAAGGGCAAGCTCAGTCCTAAGTCACTTGGCTAGTAGCTCATGGTCAAAAGGATTGTCATCAGCAGGACCTTGTCAGGGTTTCCCTGCAGCAGGTATTCCAGCTGCATGCCAACCAGCTGAGTGTGTGCAGCAGTCACCCTAGTCACAGCACAAACACCCTCCTCAGGACCTCCCAATAAAGCTACTATAAGCATGAATGAGATAGCTGAGGACTTGCAATTTGATTCAGGACTTAATTTCAGTATAGCTCAATACACAAAGCTTTTTGTTTTGTTTTTTAAAAGAGGAAAGTGGCAGTCACTTAAAAGACTTGACCTACCTCACACCATTCTTTTCTCACTTTTTTTTGACAGGGGGAAATGAAGGATCCCATTTTAATTTGAAAGGTCTCTGCCACATTCCATTGCTCTTCTGAAAGAATTTCTTAGAAGGAAGCTGTAAAGCAGTTGTGAGAGCGCCCCCCCCTGTGGTTTATGCTAATAAAGCAACAGTATAGGCAGGAAAGGCCTTCTGACTGTTTCTGCAATGTTAACTACCTTGAGAAAACTAATACTTTGGTTATTGCCCATTGTTTCTCATCCATGAAGAACACACAAGAAAACACGCAATTCAAAAATTTAATGTTGAACCAGGCAGTAAGAATGAAAAGTCCACTCCCTAGAAGGAGTAACTGAACACAAAATAAATAAGTTACAGTTTAAACAAAAGCACAGCTGGCTTTTTAAAGTGCATGTGTATAAGGCCCTTAGGCTGTGAACTCTATTGGCTCAATGTAAAAAAAAAATATAAATATATATAAATCTACCATGTAAGGATGAAGAGGGGCTGGCTCAGCTCAGAACAAGCAACCAGCTTCATTGCCCAGAGCCAGCCATATTTCACACCAAGCTGGATCACAGCCATGTTCCTTCTGTGCCTATTGCACACAGGAGAGAGAGAAAAAGAGAGAGAAGTGTCTTGGACTGGCAGCTGTAACAGACTATCACTCCAACTCGACACTCATTCCTCAAAAGCTCCATGTTGGATCATTTAGTCTGGACAGTATTTTTTTCAGACAGTAAAAACCCCACAAGTGATTTGTAATTAGATAAGTTTACACCCTGTGGACAATAGTTTTGCATACAAAGAGTCTGGTCAAGTTTTCAGGAATAACATAGCTAGTAAAAAAAAAATAAAGGACCCTTGTTTACAGTCTTGATACCCAGTCCTGTCCACTTATTTTACACTTATTTTTACAGAACAATTTCATGTTTGCATATTTGTTTTTAAATACATGGGAAACAAACAGTTCTACTGTGCAATAAAATTGAACAGATACATCATGCTGTCTTCAACCAAGTGAAAACAAGACTCAAGTGGTTGGTTACTTCTGAACAGTGAACTGCAGTTCAGGGCATTTCCCTGCTCATACAAGTTGAGTTACAGCTAAAAGGTTGTTTCTGCACAAATGAAAGCCAAATCTGTCCAATTGGAGAAGAGAAACTAAAAGCTTGTTTCATATACTGGGAAGTTTTTTTCAAATGAAAATACTTATCCTACAAGTCACTTCCTAGAACCATTTTGAGACTTTTTGGATTTTTTTTCCTTTCCCAATCTGCTACTGTTCCTTTTTTAAGCAACTATTTGTTTCTGCAGCCACGCAAAAGGCTACCTGAACCATCCTTCTGTCACAATGCCTCAGACTCTAGATGTGCCAGTGTTAAACACCCCAGGTTTCAATCTTGGGCTAAATGTTAGGAAGACAGCTCTGCTGTCAAACAGAAGTGACAGTCCTCACTTTGGCAGACAAAGCTTGTTTAAACCTTCTCTTCAGATCCTGCATGTTGGGCGATTTTGGACGTGGAATGAGAGAGGTTCTCCTCCTCTCAGGGGTGCTGGTTGTTTGCTGTTTACTGACTTCTTTACAGAGGAGATGGAAGGCATTGAAGACATCATTATAGTTTTCACTGACTGAAACTTCGTAGAAAGTACAGCCCAGCATGTTGGCCAGCTGAAGTCCATGCTGAGGCTCCACTTCTTTGATATGCAAGAGATCAGCTTTGTTTGCAACAATGACAACAGGGACTGTGTTTCCTGGATGCAACTGTCGAACGTGATGGTAAAGGTGACTGAGTAGTTCATAGCTCTTGTAGTCTGTGATGGAGAAGACAATCACCAGGGCATCTGCCCAGCGAATGCATCTGTTCAGCTGCTCATTACAATCCAGACTGTGTTCATGGATCTGAAAGATTAATCGTCTCAAATTAGATAGCCGAAGTCATAAAAGATTGAAGGAAACTGTCTTTAAGAGTCTGTAAAACCAAATAGCATTTTACAGTGTCAGACATATATATTTGCATTTCACATTCAAAGTACAAACTTAATGTGTGCATGGTGAATAAACGCATATGTTGATTCAGCTGCAAAAACCTGGAATTTAACACTGGAGTTTGCTATACTCAAATGGAAAATTGACCTGAGTAGTTCTGCATGCAGAGAAAGACTTTGTAGTTCCACGGAATGGGAAATTAACTGGCTAGACACAAAGTCTGGGGAGGCAAAGATATGAGCTGGAAGCATTTAGACCTGGAGTGTTGCCCAGTTCAAAAAGGCAACAATCCAACATTACTCAGGTCTATACATTCAAAGCTTTAACTTGTGTCACACTAATGAGCTCAGCTACAATACAGCAGACTTCGCTTTATATCATGCACACTTACAAAGCATGTTGGGCAGTGATTATTCCACATGTACCTTATTTGAACAGAATTGTTTCTGGGTTTGCATCTCATGTTCCAAATATACAGGAACAAGACACTTCAGTAATTCAGCCACTCAAAAGTATGGACCTCCAGTGAACAAATGATTCACCAAAGCAGCGAGCTGTTTTCTTTCACTACTGGCACACTGAAGGCATGCAACACATCTGGCTTTACTGATTGTACTAGAAGTTACCACCTCTCCCACACAGAGCACCAGACTCTGAAATGGACTGTAACAAGATGCTGAGAGACACACACGCAGGTTTAGAGCTGCTCTGGTGAACTGCATGGCTGCATCTAGCTCACCTGAACTCCTGGAGTATCTTGGACTTGAATAGCCAGCATCTCTCCATCTATCTGGATGTGCCTGCTGTAGAGGTTACCTGTCAAGAACAACAGGTTCTCAATTAAAGCCACCACTCTACACACAGACAAACATTGATTCTGCTGCCCATTAGTTGTGTAAGAAAAGTTTTATTGTTATTTCTGAAGCAAGGAACAAACATTATAAGTTTTTGTGTGTAACAATCCATAAACTTACGATGTTACTAGAAGCCTGGGATTTAATCTTGCATTGACTTGTTTTGAAGCTTGGCATTTAATGTTGTGCAACTTGGAACTTAACCACTTCTTAAAGACTGTCTTAACTTAGATGATAAAGGTAAGTGTGCAAAATAACCAGCTATTTAGCATTTAGCAAACCATTTTTCTAAAAAGCTCTCTACTACATTTCTTTGACTTCTTCATTTCCTCAACAGAATGCCGTCTAGTTCACATTAGTTTAGACTTCCCACTGCACTACACTCAAGCATCACCTCTGCTTTCCCCATTACACTGGCACTGTCTAGATCATGTAGCTGCTGGCATTGAGTTTGCCAAGGATAACATAATACTAGGTTTACAGAATGTTTTCTTGTTTTAGCTAAAAGACTGCTTTAAAGAGGGACGTTTTCACTGTATAAAGCAAATTCTGTTAGAGAACAGAGACACAGTGGCACACTGCCACCAAAGCTGTGATCGATCATAAGCTGCGTGCTTGCTGACCGGTGTGCTGCACCTTTCCGAGGGCTTCCGGGCAGAGTGAAGGAGTTTTAAGGGAGCTGCCAGTCTCGTCACACCTCGGTGGCTTGGGCTGGTAAAAATGCCTGTTAGATGCACCGATAGCCCCGTTTTTAAATTATCCTTAACACGCAGGATCTGGCTCAGTGCTGGGTTTTGCACACTTACTTCCAGGACTCGCACACCCCCTCTGCAGCCCGGGCACCCCCCAGGCGACTCTAGAGAAGAATCCCGCCGCCTGGGCCAGGGTCCCAGTCTCCCCTTGCCCGCCGCCCTCACCTCGCAGTATCCCCCCCAACCCCGGCCCCACCCGACCTCCAAGCCCGGCGGGAACAAACCCGCGCCACCTCTCGCCTACCTGCGTTCCTCTCGTAGTCGCCGATGAACCGCCGGGTGAGGAACCGCACCACCAGCGCTGCGGGCAGACACAGACAGGCAACCGTTAGCCGCGCTCCGCCGCCACGCACCGGCCCCTCGCCGCCCCGCACGGCCCCACCGCCCTCACCTGTCTTGCCCACGCCGCTGCCCCCCACCACGGCGATCTTGACGAGGCGGGGCCGGGCGGCGGCAGTGGCAGGGGGGGGCGCAGCCGTCCCCGCCGGGCGCGCACTCGGCGATGGTGCACATGCTCTGCGTCAGGCGCATCGCCGCTCCGACACCACCCCGCGCGCCGCAGCCGCTGCTGCCGCCAACGCTCCCCAGGCGTTTTTCTCCCCCCCGCCCCCGCCCCAAGCCCCGCCCGCCGCCCACGGCGGCCACTTAGAGCGCCCGGACACCGCCACGCCACGCCCCAAGCCCCGCCCGCCGGGAAGCGTCGTGCGGTCCTGTCAGGGGCGGAGGCGGCAGCGGGCCCCGGGAGGGACGGAGCGGCGGGCAGGGCTGTAGAAATGAGGCGGTTCTGTCCCGCCAGGTAGTCTCAAACTGAATTGAGGAAAAAATGCACGACGTAAAGGCTCAGCGATCTGCCTGGAGAAAAAGCCATTGCCAAGGTGGACGTTTCGTTTCACCAGTGATGTTTCCACGCAGGGGCAGGTGTCGGTGTGTGCCCATCCACGGCACCACACCTCCGTCCACCTCCGGAAGCCTTTCCTTGCTTCCCTGCTCTGCTCTGGACAAGCGCTTTGAAAAACCAGACAGAAATCACAACTGCAGAGAAAATAATTGGAACCCAGTGATGAGGCTGGGCGAGGTCTGTACCCTCTCTGCTTGGTTGTAATACACAGAAATAGGGAAAAAATCGAGTAAAATGTGGATGGCAGCAGGTAAAGAAACAACAGGAGATGATGGCAAGGGAGGAGAAATATAAATGAGAAGTGGGTGAGAAGCAGAGGACTGTACCGGCCTGGTAGCAGGGAATGGTCAGTGCAAAGCACCTCAAACGCTTGCAGCATAAGCAAGGAGCCTGACAGGCAAAACGGAGGCATAAAACCTGCCCATGCATAGACAAGGCTTCCTAGGAGAGAAGTGACAGAGCTGGATAATATCACACTTCTGTATCCAGGGAAGACAAACCTCACAGTAGAGGCCACTGGGTAGAACTGAGTGCTGATTGCACAAAAAGAAGGAATAGACCCAAAGTGTTTGCCTCAAAACCATCACAGGGAAAGTGTTAAAAGAGAATCAGGGTAGAGCTGGGAGCTTGATGGTGACATTGGCCAAAGCCATCACAGCAAACCCATTTGTGCAGAGTTTTCTATAAGTTACAAAGCTATGTTTACATGTGGGAAAATATCTGGAACAGAATGAAACAAATTGCTGCTCCCACAGTAGCTGCTGCTATCTTTCCCAGATATAAAGGTGAGTGCAGATGCTATGAACCATGCCTGGGGCTGAGCAGTGCTGGGTACAATAGAGGAGCAGCTGTCTTTGCCAGCCAGCACACCAACAAGAGGTGATAGTGGTTTTGCTTTGTCAGTAGTGAGCATATTGCCAGACTACTGCAGTCACAGGGGGAAACAAAATTGTTTAATAAATGCAGTTTAAAATAAATAGATGGGTAAAACACTGTTTTTTAAAAGGGTTTTCTAGGTCAAAAGAGAAAGAGACCTAATTAGAAAAAAAAAAAAAAAAAAAAGAAACAACAAAGCTGAAGGACTCAAGGACTTGAATACAAAGGAAAGACTAGATTTCTTTATGCCAGAGAAGCAGAAATTATCTGGACATTGTATCTTAAGCAGAGGAGAAGGGCTCGATGGAAGGTCTACTGGCAGCTTGGTAACTAAGGTCACTGGAAACAGGAAACCTACAGGTAACAGTGAGGAGGATCACTCTTCTAAGTTTTGTTTTGAAGATGAAGACATGCAGAAGATAAAAATGGTAGCTAGAAGCAGTTCCTTGAACCAGGGAAAAAGAAACAAGGCTGCCATGCAATGAGAGGGGCATACAGATTAAGGAAGTCTGGCAATATTTCCAAAACCAACAAGCGTTTTGCCTCCTTTTTTAATAAAGATTATGTGAAAGATGGGAGCAGAAAGAGGATGAGTAATGGGAAGAAAGTCATGGGTAATTACTATAGTGGGGAAAAACAAATTATCTTGTCCGGAGTGCAGATGGGCCAAGTGCATGAAGATGAAGGTGGAAGGAACAAGAAGTTTTACTGTCGCAGTCAAATCATTCTGGAGTATTTGCATTAAAGAAAGGGAGGGAAACAATTTACAATAGTTTGGACAAACTTTGAAGGAAAAAATAATTAAATATATAGGAATAGATGAGATAGAGTGAAGTATATAATTACATGAGCTGTTGCTTCAGCGTAATATCTTTCCCTGATACAACTTCATTTCCCTTCTCCTTAGAGAAAGGAAATGCAATAGATGTCATCTATTCGGGGTCAATAATAGCTAATACCATCCAGACAGGAAACAACTGTTGGAGTAGAAGAATGTGTGGATCAGGAGACAACTACAGAGGGGTGTTTCATAGGGGAAGTGTCAGACTGGAGCAAAGCTGCTCTGTGGGATTCATCAAGGCTTCTGTCGTTCTTCATATTTTCATTATACTAATGGCATCGCGAACACAAACATACTAATGAAACCTGCCATTGGCAGAGCTGGAAGTCATCACCAATTCAAAGAATAGTGGGATTCATGTATTGGAGAAACTGCATGCCTCTTAGAATTGTATTAATGAAAATATAATTAGATTACTAATGACATGCAGACATTAATCACAAACATTTATTCCATTGACTATGAAATCAGAACTTGGAAAAGAAAGACTAGTTAATCACGAGATGAGTAGGAGCAATGTAAAAAGGGAAACATAAACCCAGCTTTGTTAGATAAGTAATTTCAGAAAAGATCTGCAGTACCATGTGTGATTCTGTCAGACAGTCAACAGTAAATCAAAGTGGAACAAGTATGGACAGAACCTACTATGATGATCAGGGACTGGACTGGCCTCTTCAGAGAAGGATAAAAACACTTGGTGTATTTAGTCTGGCAAAACAAAGAAAGTGGGGTGTGGGGAATGGGAGAGCCAGGAAAGTTAAAACTAAGAGCCAATGTCAGCACGAGAATGAGTGGATATAAGCTCAACTCTGCAAAGTGGAAAAATATCAGAGCAGCCCTCCAACAAGGGTGGCAGGAGCAAAATCCAGTCTTTTAAATGGAGCTGGAGGAGTTTATAGAGGGATTACATGGTGTGGTTGACTGCAGTGGCAATGAGATTGGATGACCATGAGATCCCTCCTAGAGACATACAGAGAATGTTCTAACACCATTCCATAAATAAATATTTAGGGCTAACATATAGCAATGAGTGCAGCAGCAAGGTCTCCCACACTTATAGGGGTATGCTAGAAAAGGGGAAATGGGAAAGAGTAGTGAAAATGAGGTAACACCTCAATAAACTGTTTTTATGAAGGAGATGATTAATTAGAGACTGGATAAAAGTGCTAAAATAACCAGAGGATGGTGTCTTCTGCCCCTGTCTCAGAACACCAACAGCAATGCAATCAGCAAGATTGAAACATAAAACTTCTGGAAAAACCAAGATACAAAATATGTTCTTGTAAAATATGTAACTGAGCCACCAAATCAATTGTTACAGGAGGGCACTGGGGCAAAAAATTAAAATCACTATACAAAGAAGGATTGTACATTTATAAATAACGAGAAAGTGCATTTTTACAGTACTTCATACTAGCATAAAATTCATAAGCAGCAGTAATTAACCTCCTCAAATGTTGAACAAGTCTTTTAAGTATTATGGACCAGAAAGAGCTCCAACATAAAACATGGACAGGCCTTCTCATCCATCCATCTTTTTAATACAAAATGTCTTATGTCTTCCCCTCAGCTATGCAGAAGTTACTGCTGTCAGAGACAAGGTCTTAGCTTGGATGGTCATGGGTCAGAGCCAGTGTGAATACACACTTCTACACTTCAGGGACACATTTCTATAGTTTGCTTTGTGCCACTGTTCAGAGGGTAATTTTGCATACAGCTTAAACCTTCTATAAAGACATTCTATCTGCAGCCAGGGAATGAATCTTACTTTGTTATCTAGTGCTTTGGTGATTAACTTCTAATGCCTGTCTTCAGGGAAATGAGTGGTGTGGACACACTGTTCAGAAACATGGACAACATCTGCTCATTCCAGGTAAGTATTTGCTTTCCAAAGCACCAGAAATTCTCTCTTTGGCTTTACAGGAGTAACTAAAAGAAAGCTCTCTGTTCATGGCACAGTTCTTATGTCCCATGCTCCCAACATTTAGAGACAAGCCAACCAACCTCTGTGAAAAGCTGGAGAAGACTGGAGTTTACCACCTCCTCTAACACAGACAGCCCTATATCACCTTCCAAGAGCAAAACAAAAGAGGGAGGGAACAGAGATATTAAAAGAAACTACATAAACAGGAAAACTCTGTACTGGGAGAGCTCTCCTGGCCAGCAAAGGCCAAGCTTATTGAGCAAGATAGAATCTTCATTCCAGGGCAGAGAAAGGGGGGAGAGAGGGAGGGACATGCTCCATGCACCCTCACCTACCCACGGACCCTGCGTGGTTTCTATAGCAGCACAATAGCAGGCATTTTTCTCTCTCCACAAGAAAGCCTGAGTAATGTTCTGCAATTATATTAGTCTGCATTTTAATCAGATTTTATCTTCTCTTAAGCTTGCAGTTTTTTCCTCTTTCCTCCTTATGTAACGCTCCCGTACTCTCGTCCAAGAAGTGAAAAGCTCAGGGTTTTCTTTTCCATCCAGGGCTGCCCATCTGCTGCCAGTATATTTTTGTGCTGGTTTGTGCCACTACAATACAAGCAGACTGATTTAATCTGAAAAGAGAGGGGAAAAAAGCCCCCATGATGGAATCTCTTGAATTAATACAAGCTCTAATTCTTCATTCAAAAATGTATATGAGAGAGCTTAGCAGAATTTTTGTTTTCCATTTTAGGAACGCCTCAGGATCTATATTAAGCCCTCTAAAAACTGTGGCAGTAAAGTGCCTTTGCTGGCCTCTCTAAATATCAACTTGTGTTAAAACAGTCAGTCCATCAAGGGGCTAACGCCTGGCTTACGTTAGGAAGGATCACTGCCAAGTCCTGTTGTGCCCGGCAAACCGTAGGATGATGCTTATACCAGCAGAGGAGCCTGGGGCTGGTACCGCTTCTCTCAGTTGCTAAGCAAATGAGGAGCTTTCTGCATCTGCAAGTCTAAACTCTGCAGATTCTTTAACTGGAGTCATCACGCACAAGTCGCACCCTGCAACTACGGACAGGGAGGGCAGTGTTCGGGTTACCACCTCTCCAGGTTTCAGCTGTCACCTCCAGGTGACAAGCTCCAGCTACTGCCCCCACAGCTCTGCTGGTGGGAGGCCCTGGGTGCACTTGTCCTGCCCTGCTCCACGGTGTCAGCCAGGATGGCAAAAGTCTTCATTTGGCTTGGCTGGAATTGACCCTGTTCTGAAGTGGAAAGATACTGAAAGCTTTACATTTCTAATACAACCTCTTTAGCAAGAAGGGTGTAAATTCAAATCATGCCTACATACTACAACAGAAAGTTATGATGAGTGTGTGGGCTGCAAAGCCAAATGCAGAAAATATAGGAAATACCAGAAATAAGATTGCCTGGGCAACCTTAACTCTTCCTCCCACATGCATGTGCATTTTCTTACAGCCTTAATTGCATAATGTCATACCATTATACTGTCTCCTGTCATACTGGTAGTCTGTCTTCTGTTTGCCCATGGGAACACAGCACCTAAATGTACTTGAATGTTATTCAGCGCTTCTTTTAAATCCTCAATTAACCAGGCCATGGTGTAACACAGGAAGTATTCCCTCAGTACAGGAATTACTGACTCCTTTATAGGCTTGTCATGGTGTATAGCAAAGAGACGTGAGAAAAGCTCAATCTGTAAGTGGACTAGGCTGCATAAGTTCAGCATGTACATGCCACTTAGACCCCTTCCAATTGCTTCCTCCTCTTAAAACACCTCCGTACTCTCTACTGCCAAGTATTCTGTAGGAAGGACACATAGACACTGCATTGAAGGGGGCACTGCCCTGAAGTTTCTGAGATGAGCAGCAGAACCACCAGGAACAAGTCCTTCTCTCTCTTTACCTGAATGCATATCACATCTCTCAGGACAGTAGAGAACAATTCTGATGGGAAGACTAAGAGAGCCACACCTCAGGCTACATGCTAGACCAGGTGTCTGAGCTTGCTTCTGTACATGTCACATGTACAGAAGACCTGGGGCAAAGGGCTTCCTCAAAATTGTGGAGAAAAGAGGCAACCTGACCATATGGGAAGCAAGCGTGAGAGTGGAGCATGTTAAACCAGGTACATGGCAGGGAAGAGTGGTAGAATGGGTGAGAGATCCCTGGAAACAGCAGGCACAGGTCTTCCCACCTGTGCTGTAGGTGCGACTGGTGCAGCAAGGGGCTATGAGGGCAATCAGGGGAAGAAATGTCAGTTTTGCAAGAAGAGAGGAGGAAAGATAGGTTTTCTTAGCCTAGCAAATGGTGCATGTGAGGGGAGAAGATAACTGCCTGCTGCCACCCCACACAAGAGGGATCACGGAGGAGAGCTCCTTAGAGCAAGAAGCAGCTCGTCAGAGGTTTTGCCTTATGAGTGGGTTTTGCAGACCTTTAAATGCCTAAAAGAACTAAGCACTCCACTCTTGCTGTCCTTCAGTAGGAACTGGATACACATACATTTAAAAAATGCAATTATTGTTACAAATTTCTAAGTGACATTTTTTTAAAAAGCCTTCAACTCTAGGGATTTCCATAAAGAAACCAGGTGATCCAAAACATTTTATTAACAATCCAAGCTAGATAAACAATTGAAAGTTAATGGGGAAAATTGAGAAGTAAATTATTCCCATTTGGGAAACACTACTAGTAAGCTGTACAGAATCATAATATCATTAAGGTTGGAAAAGACCTTGAAGATCATCAGGTCCAACCATCAGGCCTACACCCCTGTGACCACTGAACTATCTCCTGAAACATCACATCTACCTGTTTTTTTAACACCTCCAGGGATGGTGCCTCCACCACCTCCCTGGGCAGCCTGTTCCAATGCCTCACCATTCTTTCAGTGAATAATTTTTTCCTAATATCCAATCTGAACCTCCCCTGGCACAACTTGACCCCATTTCCTCTTGTCCTATTTGCTAATATATAGCTACATAGATATGCACACTATGAGAAGCTGTTCATATTTTGCTTCACTGTGTTTCTCTGTCATAAATTTCTACATTCTATTTTGTCTGAGACTAACATCACCATTGGTGATGCTTTGTGAAGAACGTGGTTTAAGGTATTTAAAGGAGCAAGCACTGCTGCCTAGGAGGTAACAGCCTTAAAAAATCATTCATCAAAGTTTCAGGACAGTCATTAGCATTCTCACAATTATTATGTGGGCAGATGACTATAGATAGGCTGCCAAGAATTGTCAGAGGAATGGCATTCATTTTTATTAGGAAAAAAATGAGACTCAGGAGCTACTGCAACACCCAAGATTTTAATAACAATCCATTTTTCAACAATACAATGTTCAGCTGGCTAAACATGCACAAGGATTAAACACAGGAAGCTTAAGAGCAGACTCTGTCGGCTGTGTTTGTTTTCTATAAATCCCTTTGTGATGATGGTGAACTGCGCCATAACAGAGAATAATAGTTTAGTGTTATTGTATAGATGATTCATATAGTCTCTATCATTTGACAAGAGCACAGGTTTTTTTTCTAAATAAAGCAAGTAGTCAGTCCAAAAACAGAAGTAACACTTAGAAGAATGCAGCTCCTGGAGGAATTACAAATTCCATCTACCGAAAACACAGAGGTTGGTATGCTGGGGCATCTCTGCTGAGGATATTGTGTGAAAGCCATTAATTCTTCATCTGGAATGTAAATCTATGCCGTCCAAATGGGATTTAAGTATTTCAAGGTAGGACTTTAGTTCCTGGCTGGAACCAGTTTTAACCGGTTGGGCAATTTTCATGGTCATTTTTATATTTGCTTTCTTGCTCAGAGCCCAGAGTTATTTGCCCTGTGCTACCTGCAGCGCTGCGGCATGGTATGGCTGGAATGGGTCCCCAGGCGAGGAAGGAAATGGGGCCCTGGCCCTGCTGGCTGCCAGCTTTCTGCCTCTCTTCACCCCTGGCAGGGCCTCCCCTGCCAGCAGGCTTCAGGATAAGTGCACTGCTTGCAAAGTCAAAGGGGACACTGCAGCTCAACTGTATTCAATTGCACATTTTAAGGTTTAATGCCATCTTATTAATAGGAAGAAAAGGAAAGCATTGACTCCAGATAGAAGGAAAGCATTTCCACTTGTTTCTTATGCTATGCCAGAGCACTTTTTCCTTCTCCCTAAAATATTCAGAAACTTTGAAAACGAAGATTCTAATTTGCCAAAAATACTCTAGCAATGGGTTTCTGTGGCTGAACTGCAAATTACTTCTAACACTGTCTCACTGAATTCTCAAGAACAAAAAAAGAAGTCTCAATTTATTAATCCATTAGTCATGTTTTCTTATAGAATGAATTACAGAAATCTCCGCCAAATGAGAAAGGAATTCTAGCTAGAAATTGTAGGCAGAAGAGCCCAGGCCAGGTTGTGCCTGAGTGCCTGGTGCACTGATGCACCATAACTTGGGGTGAGTTTTATCCAGCTACCTAGAAACCAGTTATAATTCAAGCTGGATTGAAACTACATCCTGGAAGGAAGTTTCTGTTCACCCTTTTCAAAATAAAGCCCATCGCTACTGATGTTTTTGAGACATAGGTGAAGGTGTGAAAGAAAACCTGTGCTTAAATTGCTTCCACTGAGAAAGGTCCTTCTCCTGGTGCACTCTGGGGCAGCAAGTTTGCCAACAGCCATGAGTGTGAGGACAAGGGAGCAAGCCAGCTGGCTAAAGGCAGAGGGGCTTCCTATCTGGCTTTGTTGCAAGTAGATTTAACATGAGTTTTACTTCATTCCCAATGTCCATGGAGTCACACTGCTACAGAATGGCTGTGGAAGGGATGCAAAGCATCAGGGATGCACAGCAAGTGCCCTCTGTCCAGATGGAATGGATGCCTTGGACTGAAGGCAGCCTTATATGTACCAGCAGGTAACTGGGCTCTTCCAAGGCTCTCATTAGTGGACAAGGCATCATTTAGGAGGTAGGACTGGGCTTGGGTTTGCTGTTACAAAACACAAAAAACTCTGCAGTATAACCTAAACAACCAAGACAGCCAATGGCTCATCCTCATTTCAGTGTTGCTTCTGCTCAGACCTAATGACAACTCTCTATGCTCTCTGCACCAGGGACACTTTCCTGTGCTTGGAGCAGGTTGCAGAGTGGTAACATGCTTCACTGTGACTCCCCTTCAGTCAGCTCCCTCTGACCTTAGGACTTCTCTGCCTTCTTACATTAACTGGCAAAGGGAGGACCAGACCTACCATCTCCATTAAATGGCAACTTGAAATACACTGCACTTTTAAATTTAAGATGAAGGGGCATTTAAATGCAAACTGCTACCCTTTATTCATTAAAGTATGTAAGAAAATGTTCCATTATATGCTACTGCAAGATTGATGCAGTATGTATTTTGCTACAAGTCTGGTTCTACCTCTGTTGATCTTAGTAACAAAGTTCACATTAATTTCATGGTATGAGAATAGAATTATTCACTACAAGATGCATTCCCATAGTCTGAAGTTGGGAAAAAAACAGTATATAGGAGTGGGAAAATTTGTGCTTTTCACAGTTGCATTTTTAAAACAGATTTTTCCTTTTACTTTGAAAAATAATTTTGACCAAGATTGACTTGTAACTCAAGATATTATTTCAAATTGTTGAAATAAATACTAAGAATCAGGATTAAACTAGATCTAAAACAAGCTATATGCTTGCTAAGAGCATATAGAAAAAACTACGTAATAAGTCAGGCTTAAGAGCAATTCCAACTACAATCAACTACTGGCAAATCAGTCAATGTTGAAATTTAATAATGTATGAGGTTTTTACTGCATTCTAGGCAAGGAATCTCTGTGTCTGCAGGTCTAACTACAAATAATAGTAATTCTGCCCAGTAGTTATTGTCAGCATCTCTCGTGAATTCCCATGGGCGTGAAAGGGAAAAGGTTTTGCACCAAAATAATTAGGAGAATCAGTCAAATGAGGTGTTATTCCAGCCATACTACTTAGCTGTAGATGTAGACAACAGCTGACTCACTGCTTAGAATCACACATTCTCTCGCGTCTTGGCATCCGAAATAGCTGAAACATCACAAACTGATAATAGGATTTCTAACCAAGAAGTAGAAGTATTTTGCATTAATATTACATGCAGCCATGAATAAAACATTAACACGTAACTAGAATGTTTTTCACTTGTATCTGAGCAGTAACTGCAATCTCAGCTCTTTCAAAATATGTATTATTTCAAAATACCAGAAGGCAGTTATACATAAAAGATTCATTCTCTTCTGGTGTATGAATCAGCTATGAAAGAACTGAAGTTGCAATTCATTCTCCTGTCCACTCAGCAAGCAGTACAACTACATTATTACTGATTTGGGACATATTGTAATGTTATAATTAACTCTGAGATAAGAACTCCTGAAAAAAAGTCAGTGCTCAGTAAAAATATTCTGGGGGAAAAAAAAGAACAATTGGCTGAGACTTCAACAGGGCATAATTTTATCCAACTCTATTCATATAGTATTTTGTAAACCAACATTTACATTTATTAATGAATGTCCCACTTTCTTTGACTAGCAAGTCATTTGCAGAAGTAGAAACCTTTGTTCAGAGTTATAATAAGAGACTATGCTTACAGAAAAAAAATTTTCAAGACTTTCAGGAAGCTGTACAGCACCTCATCTATGCCAATTTAGCTTACAATTTTTCCTAGCAGTAGGACAGACTGTCCTTTAGCTGGCAAAGTTATATTAAGCAAGGATATTTTATTTATCATGCCTTATTGGTTTAAATAAAATGCAAAGGCAAATTAGGTCAGTCTTGGTTTGTGTTTCAGTCTTGCTGTGCCACTTGAACTTGAAAAAGTGCTCAACGTATTTTCAGGACAAAGCTCTTCAAATATGAGAAAAGAAGCATGCAACAAGTAGACAATGGATTCAATTCTGCAAAAGAAGTAAAAGTGAATTGCAACTGGCACTTGGAGTGTGTGGAGAGACAGAGACTGCAGGCAGGCTGGACACACAGCCTGTGGTAGTACCCCAGAAAGTGAGGGGTCTGGCCAGAACACATTCTCCCTATAATATTTTGCAGTCCCTAATGCCTCATTTTCTTAAGTGGTGCCATATCACTCTGTTCTGCAGGTAGTTGCTTCATTCCTTACAGCCTCAGAGTTTTGTCATTCTCCAAGAGCTACAGCAACAATATGCAGCATTAATCATGTGCTGAGAGATGAGCCCTGCTGCCAGTCCCATCTCCTGGCTCTGCTGGTGACTATTGACTCCTGCAGCCCAAGCAGCAGAAGGAAATGCAGATACAATTAATCTGCCTCAGAAAACAGATCAGCTGTTGCCCTGAACAGAGCGGTGTATGGGCAGCCAGAGGTAGTACAGGGAGATCAGAAGAAGTAAGAAAGCTTTCTCTTTGCTCAGTTCAGCCCAGTCCCAGAGCATGGTCAGATCCGAAGCTGACTGACATCACTATGGTTTCTGGAGCTCTGTGGCTTTGGCTCAGGGCCTCCAGGACGTGATCCTCTCCCTAGATCTGAGGCACCCAAATTTATCTTGTTTGAGCGCCACCACTGACAGCAGTAGGTACCAAGATATAAAGAGACAGTGAACACCTCAAAGAACAGTGACCATGGGCCTGCCTCTGGTCACATCCCAGGATGAAGCATGTCCTGATGCCTTCACTCCCTTCTTGTGCCACTCACCCTAACACTGAGCTAAGTCCAACCAGACTCCATGCCTCACCCCACCACCGTTTTCCTATGTCACATAAACTTATACATGGAGCCCAGGTCTTTCACATGTCTGCCCACCCCTGCTCCATGCCTCGAGCTCTCTTTTAGCGCCCTGAGCCAAAAAAATGCAGCTCCCACGTTGGCAGTGTTCCCACAGGCTTCTGTGCCAGGCCAGCCTTGCATCTGAGGGCTTGCTGGGCAAGAAGCCAGAGCCTCCCCCATCCCTCGCTGGTGCTGATGGGACACCCAACAGCTGCTGGCTGCCACCCCAGAATTGATAAGAGGAGAGCAGAGCCAACTCCAGGTTTGGGTGTGCAATGGCTCACGGTCTCACTGGTGGTAGGGGCACTGGCACACATCAGAGGTGTTGTGCAAGAGATGAAGTGGCCTGAGTCTGTGGTCAGGAAGCCCTGCTTCTCAAGACAAGTTAGTCTGTTCACTCTCATGAGGGTTTTTTCTGTTTTGTTTTGTTTTCCCCTTAATTTCTTTTCACATATTTTCCCCTGGCTAATTGCCATAAAGGTCTGTCATAGAGCAAGAAACTTCTGATTGCTTGTAGGTGAAATCCGTGGCTTCAAGCATGGCTTTGTCAGAGGATGTATGAGAAAACATAAGGATTGAGGGCATGTGGGGCTGTTGAGGCTCCCAGGGAGAGACTGGATATAGAACACGTACAATTTACATTCCATCACATGTTACTGGAGGATATATACTTCATGTCTAGAAAATTAAGCTTTTATTACAAGGTGAAAATCCATAAGCTAGAAGGCTTGTTTTTGCCTCGCTGCAAGGCTGTGCTCTCAGTAGCAGAGCTGTTGTGAAGCAGTAAGGGACATGCTCTGATTCACCGTGGGATGCAGCAACAGCTTCCAAACTGTGGAGCAGTTGTTTTTCTTACAGTTGCCGAGTGGCTTTTGTTCACCTGCCAAATTCAGCTGACTTGTCCTGCCTTGCAGCCCTTTGGGAAGAAAAAGCAGACCCAACTGGTACATGCTGTCACAACCAAGGCAAGCTCCTCCAAGCTCAGACATACTTCTGCCCACAGAGAAGACAAACTGCAGGTAAAGATATACAATATCTTTCAAGGAGACAAATGGAAGCAATTATGTGCTGTATCAAGTACTAGCAGGCTCTGGTTTTGTGATGCATACTGTTTTTTCTGGGGGACCCGGAGTAAAATTAACAGGACTCCACAAGAAACCCCGAACAAGACCACTGATACAAGAACCATATGAGCTCTTGGATCAGCCCCATTGCTCTGGGAGGTTTATTTGACCTCCTCCTAAGGCCTTTGTACATACTTGCTTTTGGAATCCCCAGTGTTCTGTCAGTGTTACCAAGAGGAAACATGCTGTACACAAAAATACTATCAGGAAAAAATAATACTGGCACACGTAGCTGATCTCCTAATTGCAGAAAAATCAAGAAAGCAATTTATGCACAGTTCAAGAAGATTCTTTCCCATTTTCCTTCCCCTCTCTTCTCCCTTCCCATTCTCCAAGTCTGTTGATTGATATTTTGGGCTGTAAAAATTGTAGGCATAGTGTGCACATTTCTAAGATATGCTCTGTGGTTCACCTAGCTATAAAACATGTAGTTAGCCCTCTTCAATGGACCATAAATATTGAGACATTCACCTAGCTGTTTGCTGTAATGCTGAATTTCTTCTAGTTCTGAATTATATCAAAAGCAAGGTGAATTGCCTGGTTGCTAATTTTCGCCATTTCTGGAATGAGGCAGTAATGTTTCCCATCATCATCAAATGCTGTAAGGTGAGTGGATGAAGAGCACTACAAAGGTGTGATGCATTGTTAATAAAATGGTGGCTGTCAAAAAACTGTGCAGGTGCTTTTGGTATGCAAATGAGGCCAGGTTGTGCTGGCAAAAGATTAAAGTTGGGGGAGCTTTCTGAGAGCAAAGTGCCATGATTCCCTAGTAGGGATTAACTTCTATTGACTTGGCAAGATGGCAGAGCCACTCATTGACAGCTGATTCAAGGATGAAGGAAGAAGTAAAAAGCCTGGAGGCTCTTCCCCCTCCATTGTGTCAGTGGTGCTCTTCTCCTAGAGAATAGCCAAAGCAACTTCAGGAGGACCTCCATAGGACTTCTTGTGGCCCACAGATCTTCACAGGGCCTTTTCTGGCAGCCAGAATTTGTAGGAAGGATGATGCTTTTATACCCTGCCAGTCCATTTGTCATGTCCCAAAAGATGTAGGGTCGCCTGATGATCCTGATTGCATGAACACTGATGCTGTGAAGCCTCTCAGATGCAGCTTTACTAAGACACTTAAAGATAGTGATGCTCAGAGACACAGGTCGATTCTTTGGGTGCAGATGTTCAGCTCATTTTTTTCTCTTCAGAGAGCAGAGTGGAGACTTCCTATGATTGCCTAGAGGTTGAAGCGCTCATCTAGAAAGCAGGAGACCTACATTCATTGCTCTCCTCAGCCTAAGATTATTCAAACATATATCTTGACTCCTCCAGGAGTCTCCTCCAGCCACTGAACTGCATACCTCTATGGAGACAGGGCATTCCCTGCCTCTCTCTCAAAGCAGAGTGATAGAACAGAAAAGAAACAAGGTTCAGAGGCCTAGAGGAAGGGAGAACAAGCAAGAGAGCACCTCTCCATGTTGTCCACTAACGTGAAGGATGAGGCTTTGGCTCCAGTCTGCTTCCAGAAGAGCTTACATATTTTTATCCCATCCTTTAGAGCACCGAATATTCGGGGGAAAAACAAACAAACAAAACAAAACCAAACCAAAACCAAAACCAAAAACAAAAACAAAAACAAAGAAAAAAAAAACAAACACAAAAACTATACTTGATATTTTATGAAATACAGAGGCCTTCAGTCCAAGTTTGCTTGATAATTATGGGCATTTGCTAACTCTGAATTGTAAGAAGAGTTTAAGTGCTATATACTCCCATCCCAGCTGTAAGAATAATTAACATGAACAGATTAACAGATGCCCTCTTGAAAAATAAAAGGTTTCTTGAGTAAACTGATCCAATGATTGTTGCTACAATGCCAAATCCCATATGAGCAGAGACAAATCAATGATTCATTAACACTTTTAGCTGGAAAGGTAGAGGCTATTATCCTGTTGATGAGTGTAGCCTCCTATCTCTCATTAGAGCACAGACTGGAAGCAAGCCCGAGTCAACCTTTATTATTATAATGACTCCCTGTGGCAACTGTTCAGACCTTCCCTGGAGCCCTCTTGTGCTAGGTGAAATGGAGGGCAGTCCCTAAACCAGACAGCTTCACAGACCAGTCCTGTTCTCTAACTATTGCAGTCACAAGCACTTCCCTACACTGGGGCTCAAAAATCGCCAACTCAGCAGTGGAGCAGCCTAACATTAACCAGCTTGGAGGGGGATGGTGATGAATTTGTTACGGTCATGGGCAAGTGTATGCATTTGGTGGCGTTCATTTTCTCTCTCCTGCTGACTCTGCTTTTGAGAACAGCAGGTGATAGAGGCTGACAACGATCCAGACCTCTGAAATGCTCAGAGAGGGAGTGAAGGTCAAGTTCAATTACCTCTAAATTGTTATGCAGGGAGCCAGTAGCCAGGATATGGGGACAGGGTAACATGCCTGCATGTGTCCTGCACCCCAGCCTTGCTGCTAATGCTGGCCTGTCTACCACAGATGTTTAATGCTGTTCCAACTCATTTTTGTGAGCCAACACTTTGTTGTTCACTATCAGATTTCTCACCCAAAAGGACAGCATTAGGTTTTACTCTTGAACCCGTTTTCTGGATATCCAGGGATGTCTTTAAACATTGACCCCATAGGCACCACAACACTTGGACTCCAAAGTGTGTTTTGTACCTGAAACCTGAGAAATGCCATCTTAATAACCTTTCAGTTAAACAATGTAACTGTTACACAGAATAAAAGGTGTTTGTCCTTCTTTCCAAACATCAGTGCATACTCAGCGTATTGGAGTCCCACACAAGAATAAAGTTTTATATCAGATCTTGAACATAAATAGAAATTTTTTTTAAAGCTCTGTTCAGTGGAAAGGAAGATTACACTCCAGTAAACCTAAAAGTAAACATTTTGCAAGAGCAGGAAACAATAAGGTAGCTGATCTTTTAGAACTAACCTTTTGACCTCTGAGAGCTACAGCTTATTATCATGGAAATACAAAATCAAATAAAAGCATGGAATAGTGAAAATCAGTGAAAATGTTGTCACTTAGTAGTTGCTGAGTTGGACCGATGTCGCATATTTTGAAAATGTCTCCAGAAACACATTACTTAATCAAAAGCAATAAAGCAGGTAAAAAATCCCAGCAACCCAACAAGGCCTCAAAACCACATTACAGAAATTAATGTGTTAACTCTGGAAGCTGTTGAAGTTGAACTTTGTAGGGCTTGAAATAGCCACAAAGCCCTTTGAGATTATCATCTTTTCAGGCTAGACACATTATTGGTAGTAATTCCTACTGTGTTTGTAAGTTGGTTAATCACTACAAGACAGTTTGAATGCAAAGGAGAACTAGGAGCTAGGGAAGCTTGTAAGACAAATTCCTGGCTGACAGCAGATTTTAAAATTAGCAAGTTGAAAAAGTAGGGAATTAAGTCATACTGCCCAATCCCACTGCTCTACTGGCTTGTTGGGATGGGGAGAGGAACAAACACTGGTAAAGATAAGAAATACTTGTAACTTAATATTAAATTGTTTGGTAGCTGTTCTACCAACTCCGTTGTAATACTGAAATTTTAAAGCATATAAAGACAGACTTCTTAGAGAAATGTGATCCCAAAGACTCAGAAACTGGCCCCACGTAAAAGAGAGAGATAAAATAACATAGTAATGCTTCTGTTACAAAATGCTAGGAGGAAAATTACAGGCAATTTCAGTCCCCTTGGTATTTTCTTTACTGCTTTAAAGGAATGCAGTAGATTACCTGCATTAGACAGGCAGGCTTAGAAAATGGCTCTCTTTTACAGGCTGCTGTACTCTCAAAGTCTTTAATGTCTTTGGAAATGTCTACACAGCAAAATGAAGGACATATTACAGCGTGGTAAACTTCAACAAGCTTTTATCTCGCTCTTACAGATAACAATAGAAGCAAAAACATAGCAGGTAGAAAAGGCTTTCCACACCAGGATGTGCCCGTAACATCCGTATAGAGCCCTGGTATGGTTTATGGTTGGGTTGCCAGTTTGCTCTCTAGTCTGTATCAGTCCACCTTGTGTTGTGCAGCCATGTATTCTGTCCTACAGGCAGTAGACACAAATGATACTGATGCCTAATTAATGGAGCTCCCCTGCACCCAGCTGTAATCTCAACAAGCTAGGGACAAAGCTGATTGCATGCAATGTCAAATGGTATCACAGTCAGCAGAGAGTTCATTTTGCATATCATGTCCATATTAACTGTGATACCAAGAGATTAGGGCTTGTTAAGACAGATCTGCAAGGAGGAAAGTTTTCAGAACATGAAGACCTGTCTAGGCCCCTGGCTAGTACTCATTCTTGGATATTTGGCAGCTTGTGACTCTGTGGCTGATGTCTGAATACCAAACCATTCTAGAATGATTGGATACAACAAAAGCAAATATGGTCAGTGACACTGTGTTTAGACTATCTCAAATCCAGCCTAGAAAATAGTGAAAAGAAGGTCCAGTTAATATCTCCTGCCTATTGTTTAAGTTATTTTAAAAAATCTTCATTAAGACTATTATTTGCACTGTGTCAGGTGCTGAACACATAGGGCAAAGTGATTGGGGGACCTAATGTAAGGGGAGGAGTGAGGGGAATGATACTAATTTGGTTAACAGGCACCTGAACAGGCTCTGAACAAGAAAACAAGGCACAAAATGGCACATCAGTAGCACCAGAAAGGGCAACTTGCTGTGTCCATGCTTTGCCAGTCCAGTGGCTATCACTTACCTGACAATTACACAAGATCCAAGTTAAGTTTATCACTGTCAACATAACCCACTTCAACACTGAACCATTACACTCCTTGCCCCTTTCCACACCAATACTAGAGTAATCTGCGAGTTAATTCCCTCAGGAACTACACTTTTATACATTGCTAATTAGAGCTAGTTGGAAAAAATGTTTTTTCCCCAGTGCAAAATAAACTGTTTTGATAAAAAAATCTAACCTACACTCCTTTCTTCCATTTCTGAGATACAGTTTTTCCAAAGAAAAAAAAAAAAAAAAAAAAAAAGAAAAATGTTAAACAGATTTCTTTGCACTTTATTTAATTGAAAATGATCCGATCATGAAAAAGATTGTGATCTGCTAGTAAGACCATGTGAGCATTAACTGGTGTAAGTAAAATTTCCAATCAAGTTGAGGAACACTAAAGAGGTTTACCTTATCCCACTCATTCCAGCTGCTTGCCATTTCAATGGCATGTTCAGCCTGCAGTCACCTCAATGCAGAAAAAAACATACCAAGCTAACCTGGATGCTAGAAATGTGCCAACTCAAAACTTAGGCTGGGTTAGTCTATCCAAGAGATAAGGTGCATGTCCATGACTGTGACAGACACAGCTTTAAGTCGTGTCTGTGTGAATCTGTCACTTTACATTGATGCAACACATCTATATTAATGGCTTTCCATTGATAACCTCTGTTGTACATTTTTCTAAAGCAGATAATGAAAAAACATGCAGCCTTTCCAGTTGAGAAATATCCTAATCTTTTTCTATTACAATAGCAGTAAAAAGGACCCAACAAGGTCGCATAGTCCAACCCCACCACCCCCACCCCAGGCAGGAACAACTAAATTTAAACCATCTATCACAGGAACTGCTTACTATACTTTTCTTGTCTGCTCACACATTCTTTTTAAACCAACCTTAACCTTTCTCTTTCAATTAAAGAGGATGGATGACATCTTTCTTGCTCAATAGACTTCCTGCTGTTTGTCTCTTTCTATGTTTGTTTTTTGCTGGATATTTTTCAAAGTCAAATGCCCTTCCTAGAAATCTGGGCACCTTGTCGTTGGAGCTAAAACTGCTGCCAGAGTTCACTACTGACTGATGTGTGTAGACTGGGACTGATGCCATTTTTGTGGTAAGAAATGCAGATGCTTGCAGGAAAAGAATGGGAATATATTATTGTGAGCATTGAGATATGCGTTATGTAGATGGTATGTTTTCTGTTTCTTATCTGATAATTCCCTTGATTTTCTGGGACAGATTCTCAGCTTGTGTAAACACAATTTCAAGTACGACTGACCCATGTCAGCTTACGCTAAGCAATAAGCTGACCCTCAGGCTCTCAGTCTTGACAGACAGTGTACTTGAGCAAGCTTAAATGAGAATTCACAATATTTCTCTGTGGCTCCAACTGCATGCTGATATTAAGAAAGAAAAAAATATAGACCTGTGGGAAAACACAGATTTGTTTGTAATATGCACCGCTAAGAAAACAGCAAAGACCTTTTTTTGAAATAGAGATTTTTACTTACAAGATGCTATGGTTCAAGGGTATATTTTGGCCAAAATGTTATGGCCTGATGGAACACAGAAGAAGTACAGACCAGAAGAAATCATCTTTGATCAACAAATGTAGCATAAAAACAGCTATCACATAATTATGTCTCTACCATTCTCTGCTGCAAAGACTGTAGAGTGAAGAAAAGCCCCAGAATAATAATGGCATGAATACAAAATAGCCATTTTGTCAGATTTCATGTGATGCAGAAAGAAGTAACAGTCTATCCATTTTTGCTGGGGAGTTTTTTAGTGTTCCTGAGCAGGGCTGGATGGTAAACACTTAATAAAATGGGGAAAATAAAGGAAGTCTCCAGCCCGTTTTCTCCTCATATGTATTAAACTAATTACTCTGCTTTAACAAGGGGAACTTTGTTCTCAGGATTTCCAAGTTTCATTCCAACCCCTGCAGCTAATCATGACCATGGTCGCTGATAATGAGTAGTAAATTGTTACAGTCCTCGGAGCCTGATAGGTACATTCCAGCCTGCATCATGTAGCCCTGCTTCTCTATACATTATTGTTCACAGATGGTAGCTGTCAAACTCTGTCAACTTCATATACACATTCAGAGAGTCACATCCGCATTCCTGGAATTTATGACTGCACAGCCCTCACCTTCTAAGGCCCTTAATTCAATAACATGTCACGTCCCTTCAGTCTCACCCTGCTTTAAAATACTTTCACCCACTTACAGGCCTTCCATTTAGGAAAAAAACTACTGAGTTATTACAATGTAAATATTTTAATAAAATAGGGGAAAAGCCTATCTGGCTTTAAACAGCCCCATTATTACGTTAAGATTGATGGCCAGGAGCTAATGGAGCATTTGCTTTAAAAGTTTATTTAACTACAGGGAAAGTGGCTATAGATATGTGCATCTATTGACTGCCACATCATTGAGTCTTTGGGGAACAGTATAAAATATAAAGAGATATTTACAGGAGCTTTGTTGTCTAAAGGGTATTATTTAGTCCAACTTTGTCTAGTATTTAAACCCCAAGCAAAATAAAAATATGTATTAATAATTTCCATTTAATTTTAAAAGCTTAACATTTTTAATTAATAAATATTGCACTTGAAGATGGATGTCTGAGGACACTGTCAGTAATAACATGAATGACAAAGGAGAAATTCTTTCCTTTGCCCAGACTCAGAAAATGAAGTGCAAATGCGTAAACAAGGCAAGTAAAGCATAACAAATAAATTAAAATACTTTTTTTTTCCCCCCCTGCCTAACAATGCAAAGAAATTATGAGTAACCCAAAGACCACACTTGCTGCATGTATCAATCTTTCCTTGCTGGGTTTGTCTAGCCAAGCTCCTGTTTGCTCAGGCAGGGAAATCAGTTGAAGCATCTTTCCAGAGCTTTTGCACTTTCAAGTTTGCTTTATTTCTAGTTCACCCAGGGCTATCTTCCAAAGAGAACTTGAGTAGAGCAAGCTGCAGTAGTGTTCTGTAAGATGAGCGTCTCTCAGGGCTGGACACGAATCAGTCAGAGTTCTGAGCTGGGCTGCCCTTGCCTTTCTCATCTCTGATCTCCTCAAAACAGCAGCAAGTCTTTAAAACTGAGGGAAGGTGGATTTTAGGAGGATGTGCACTATAAATACTTCTTAAGGAGAGAAAACTCAAACTGCCCACAGGCAGATATCAGAAATTAAAATTATTGGTACATACTCCCCCTTGTTCCACCATGTCCTTAAAGACAGGCCCTTACTTAAAGGTTTGGGTTGCTTGGGTTTTTTTTTAATTTTGCCTCTTCCACAAATGAAGAGCACCAGAGCACCACCCTGCTCACCCCTGTGTGGGTGACTTGGCAGGAGTGCACACCCTGTGAATGGAGCAGACTGTCCCTAAGTGCTGGGGAAGAAGACCAGCCTGGTTGAGCAGGGAACTATTGTAAAAACTCAGAAATAAAAAAAATAGTGTATCAACTTTGGAAAAAAGGGCAGGTGAATCAGGAAGTGTTTAGGGATATTGTAAGGTCATGTAGGAAGAGAATCAGAGATGCAAAAGCTCAACTAGAACTTAAACTAGCCATCTCTGTAAAGGATAATTAAAAGTGCTTTTATAAATACATTAATAACAAAAGGAGGATCAGGGAAAATCTTCATTCCTTATTAGATGAGGAGGGGAACTTAGTAATGGAGGACAAGGAAAAGGCTGAGGTACTAAACACCTTCTTTGTCTCAGTCTTTAACAAAAAGACTAGCTACCCTCAGGACAACTGGGCTCCTGAGTTGATAGACAGGGATGGGGAGCAGAATCCCCCTCCTGTAATCCAGGAGGAAGTAGTTAGGGACCTGCTGTGCCACTTAGATCCCAACAAGTCCATGGGTCCAGATGGGATTCATCCTAGGGTGCTGAGGGAGCTGGCAGAAGAACTGGCTAAGCCGCTCTCAATCATATATCACCAGTCCTGGCTCACTGGGGAGGTCCCAGATGACTGGAGGTTGGCCAATGTGACACCCATCCACAACAAGGGCCGGAAGGAGGATCCGAGGAACTATAGGCCTGTCAGCCTGACCTCGGTGCCTGGCAAGGTTATGGAACAGATCATCCTAAGAGCCATCAAGCAGCATGTGGAAGACAACCAGGGGATCAGGTTCAGCCAACATGGGTTTAGGAAAGGAAGGTCCTGCCTGACTAATCTCATCTCCTTCTATGATTGGGTGACCCACCTCGTAGATGAGGGGAAGGCTGTGGATGTGGTCTACCTTGACTTCAGCAAGGCCTTTGACACAGTCTCCCCCAGCATCCTCCTGGAGAAGCTAGCAATCCATGGCTTCGACAGGTGCACCCTTTGCTGGGTCAAAAACTGGTTGGATGACCAGGCCCAGAGAGCAATGGTGAATGGAGCTGCATCCAGTTGGTGTCCGGTGACCAGCGGTGTCCCCCAGGGATCAGTACTGGGCCCAGTCCTTTTCAATATCTTTATTGACGACCTGGATGTGGGGATTGAGTCCACCCTCAGTAAATTCGCAGATGACACCAAGCTGGAGGAGAGTGTTGATCTGCCAGAGGGTAGGAAGAAGCTGCAGGAGGACCTGGACAGGCTGGATCGATGGGCTGAGGCCAACGGCATGAAATTCAACAAGACCAAGTGCAGGGTCCTGGACTTTGGCCACAATAACCCCAGGCAGTGCTACAGGCTGGGGGAAGAGTGGCTGGAGAGCGGCCTGGCAGAGAGGGACCTGGGAGTACTGGTGGACAGCTGGTTGAACATGAGCCAGCAGTGTGCCCAGGTGGCCCGGAAGGCCAATGGCATCCTGGCTTGTATCAGGAATAGTGTGGCCAGCAGGAGTAGGGATGTAATTCTGCCCCTGTACACAGCACTGGTGAGGCCTCACCTCGAGTACTGTGTACAGTTCTGGGCCCCTCACTTCAAGAAGGATATTGAGGTGCTGGAGCGGGTCCAGAGGAGAGCAACAAGGCAGGTGAAAGGACTAGAGGGAAAGTCTTATAGGGAGAGGTTGAGGATGCTGGGATTGTTTAGCCTGGAGAAGAGGAGACTCAGGGGGGACCTTATCACTCTCTTCAACTACCTGAAGGGAGGTTGTAGTCAGGTGGGGGCTGGGCTCTTTTTCCAGGCAACCAGCAACAGGACAAGAGGGCACAGCCTCAAGCTGCTCCAAGGGAGGTTTAGGTTGGATATTAGGAAGTACTTCCTCATGGAGAGGATGATTAGACATTGGAATAGACTTCCCAGGGAAGTGGTGGAGGCACCGTCCCTGGATGTGTTCAAGGAAAGGCTGGATGTGGCATTTAGTGTCATAGTCTAGATGGTGTGGTGGTGTTGGTCATAGGCTGGACTTGATGATCTTAAAGGTCTTTTCCAGCCTTGGTAGTTCTGTGATTCTGTGATTCTGTGAATGGCACACAGCCCTGCCCTGCTAACAGCAGCCACATTGGCTGTGTCAGAAATTAAGGTAGTCTCATGCCGTGAACAAACTGAACCAGGTTTTCCTCCTACATGTCTTTCAAGCTGAAGTAAGCCAGTTTGTATCTATGAATAATAAAGCAGGACATAGCTGGTCTTGGAGAAACACTTTGTTACACCCCCACACCCCAAGAACGAGAACTATGAGTAATCTGATAGGGGTTACTCTGAAAGTCAGTTGCAATGATAGAGTCTCGCTTCCCTTCTTAACCTTGCGCTGGTTTGGTTTGGCGGGGTTTTTGGTAGTGGGCGGAGGGCCCCAGGAGTGGCTCCTGTAAGAAGCTGAGAAGCTCCCCCTGCTCCAAAACCAGCCAAGGAGCCATTAGAGAGACAATAGATGTGCCTCTGCGATTAACATATGAAAGAACTGATACAAGACCTGAGCAGAGCGAGCACTTAGCAGAAAAAAAAAAAGAAGAGCTGAGCTGGAGAGGTGAAGGCAGCCCAAGGGTGAAGAACCCGGTGGTTTATGAGGAAGAAGGGGAAGAAGGTGCCCAAGCAGAAGTTTCTTTGCAACCTATGGCGAGATGGCAGGCTGAGCCCCTGCATTCATGGAGGAACGTGGTGGAACATTCCCTGAAGGCACCAGGAGGGTTGAACTTGGCCAGTGGACTTGGATTTTGTGGCCAGTGGACTCGGATTTGCTGCCAGTGAACCCGGATTATGCAGCTGTGGAACACCCCGGCGCCAGGGGAGGTGGCTGTTCCCGAACCAGCCCATGACTCTGTGGGAAGCCCGTGCTGGAGCAGCTTGCTCTGGACCTCGTGGGAAGGACTCATGAAGGAGAGGTTTGTAGAGGACTCTCTCCCATGGGAAGGGACCCCATGGGGAAGCAGGCGAGGACTGTAAGGAATCCTTCTTCCTGAAGAGGAAGGAGCAGTAGGAACCACCAGACTGGGAACAGACTAAACCCCATTCCCTGTCCCCCGGTGCCACTGGGGGGAAGGAGGTAGAGAAATAGGGAACAAAGTCATTTGGGCCTGGGAAGAAGGGAGGAGTGGGGTAATGTATGTAAGGTCTGCTTTTTGTGATGTCTGTGTCCTGTGTGCATTTAATTAGTGTTAAATTAAATTACTGTTTTTTTCCCCAAGTTGAGTCTGTTTTGCCCGGGACCTTAATCGGTGAAGAACCCTCCTTGTCCTTTGTCTCGACCCATGATCTTCTAGTTGGCCTTTGTCCTCCTTATCCCAGAGTGTGTGTGAGGGGGGGAGTTGAGTGAGCAGCCATGTGGCTGTTTCTTTGTTGTCGTGTTAGGCCCAAACCACGACAAAACTTTTTGAAAAAACCCTAGGATTCTCACCAGCGTCGGCGGTTGGAACTGGTGCCACCATTAATGGCATGCAGCACACATGCTATGTCTGTCACATTTATGGCCATCTCCTCCACTGCTAATATCACTGTGAAGCCATTGTTGCAGCAGTGATGTATACGCCAGATGAAAGGTTTGTGAGACTCTAATTTATCCAGAGCAGGATGTTCTGAGATTGCAGCAGTGGTGACCTCGAGATCATGTCACAGTGGGACACCTTTATAGGTTCCCCCACATAGGAGTGAATTCTGCCAAGGTGGGGACATGGCTCTTGCGAAATCTTAAGAAAAACATTCTGAAAACAGCAGGTTCCATTGTCTTCCTTCACCTTGTGTGAAATTAAATGCAACAATTAAATGATTGCAAAATACATTGAATGATACTTCAGTACTAGCAACCAGCAAGCTAAAAATGGCCCTGGCGATTTAACTCAAGTTGTGATTTCAAGTCTATGCATTCTCAAAGAAGGTGTGATAGACCAAGACACCTGGGAATGTAAGCAAAGAAAGAAAAAAAAAAAAGAAAAAAAAAGGCAAAAATGCATTCACCCCATTAGTAAAGCATTAACAAGTTGAGGAATGTTTTGATAGTCTGTGATTTCTGAGATTCTAGTCTGATTCCATCACTGTCACAGCTCTTCTGTATAACTGGGTAAATTGTGTGCAGCCTCACTCTATCACAGAGGAGATAAATACATTCAGTATTCCAAACTACTCAGATATCAAGTAAAAGTGGCTGCAAAAGGGGCTGCATTATCATGGATCTAGACTTGAGTCAGGAAAACACCTTGAGTCAGGAAAGCTCTTCAAGTCACTGGGAGATACGGTCTATTCACTGTCACACTGCCTCAGTGCTCTGTCGTATGTCTTTTTGGAGAGCAGAAGCAGAAGGTTATATGAAAGCTATTCAGTAAGAGCTTATCTGTTTTTGAGATATTGGAAGGGGGGAAAAGCAATTTATAGGCTGTGATTTTAAAAAGGCTCTTATAGGTTTTTGCTGTGACAAGACAATGTCTCAGTCTGTTCTGCCTGTTCTCTAGTGCTACAGGGCATAAAAGAAAGGAACGTTACACAGCACACAACCTGCTAACAGAGCCACACCATCCGCCAGCTGAGAAATCAGTCAGCCAGGCCCATTCTGGCACTCTGTTCTGATTTCTTGATAACTGTTCAGCTAGAAGTGTATGGGATGTCTGAGAAAAATAACCTCAAGGAATAATCTAGTCTTCCTAGGAAAATCTGTCTTGATCAGCCCGTCGTCTACACAAAGGGAGCCATGGATACCAATTACCCTTCTAGGTGCTGCTCTATCACCTGTAACATGTGATGAAGATCCACAAGAGTGTGAAGAGCAGCAGTGAGTACAGATAGTGATTCAGTCCCACTGAACCATACTGACCAAACTACTGGTCTGTGTGATTCTGCAGTGACCTGTATTTGGGTAAGAAAAGTACTTCTCTCCTCCTATTAGTATCTTTTATTTGCATAGCTTCCCAAAATGCAGACTGCCTGACTACAGCAAGAGCGTGCAGAATTCAGCAGAATGTGGCTTGGGTCTTAGCTGATAACTGAAGTGTTAATACATGACAAGTAACTACAACCCAACTCAAAAGCGCTAGAAAAAATACCTGACTTTTGAAGGAATGGTTATAATTGTTGCCTAAGTTTAAAGAAGGAAGGCTGTTAATTTGGTCTTACCTAAAGAAGAATTGAAGGTCATAGAGAAAAAAAATCTAATAATTTTAAGATTGCCTGGATTCACATTTGCAATCTTTCTCCACCATTGCAGGATCTGAGACAAATCCAAGTGTTTGAAAGCCACTGAAATGTGCTCTTTTCAATCCACTCTAACTCTATGCGCTTCTTGTTATGAAAAAAAAAAGTCATCTTTTTTCCCAATTATATATCAGTTACAGCTTAACTGAGGATACAGTGGAGCCACTGTGCTGGCGACTTGCTGCTGATCTACAGCACATTCCTTCAGGTGCCAATTAGAGCAGCCTTATCAGGAAGCTTTGGGCAGGTGCACCAGGGCTGGGGCAGCAGGCTGGGGATCATTCTTCTGCCAACACATCAGGGCCTAATCGCACAGCAGTCATTGGGGAACACATGCAACACAGAGAAGTTCTGATCCAAAGTCCACAAATAATAATGAAAAGCATTTTCTAATGTGAACAGAAGTGATTTGCAAGCCAGGTTTTACTTCACCTTGCCAAGAGACTTAAATAGAAACATTCCTTTGTTGAGCAAGACTATGTGGAAAATACACAGCTGAATTAGTAAACAATGGAACAATTTACAACTGGCTTGTAAAAAGTGCAATGGATGCATGTTTTTTAAAATATGTATGGGTCTGTAGTACACTGCTTATTTCCAAAGTGTTCTGTACCTTGAGCAGCAAAATTATGGATTCCCCTGTGAGTAGCAGGAAGAAGACCTGGCAGCGGAATGGAACAAATTTTGGAGGGAATAGAATTTAACCCAATCTGCTACTCACCTTCCCTTCTTTGCTGGAGTCTTGCTGGCGAAGATGATGATGAAGTATAGAATCATAGAATGGTTTGAGTTGGAAGGGACCTTAAAGATCACTTAGTTCCAACCCCCCTGCATGGGCAGGGACATCACCCGCTAGATCAAGTTGCTCAGAGCCCCATCCAACCTGGCCTTCAACACTTCCAGGGATGGGGCATCCACAACTTCCCTGGGCAATCTGTTCCAGTGTCTCACCACCCTCACACTAAAGAATTTCCTCCTAATGTCTAACCTAAATCTCCCCTCTTGCAGTTTTGATCCATTACCTCTTGTCCTCTCACTACAAGCCCTTGTAAAAGTTCCTCCTCAGCTTAACTGTAGGCTCCCTTCAGATACTGGAAGGCCACTACGAGGTCTCCCCAAGGCCTTCTCTCCTCCAGGCTGAACATCCCCAATTCTCTCAGCCTGTCACCATTCGAGAGGTGCTCCAGCCCTCGGATCATCTTTGTGGCCCTTCTCTGAGCTTTCTCCATGAGCTCCATGTCCTTCTTATGATGGGGGCTCCAGAACTGGACACAGTACTCCAGGTGGGGTCTCACGAGAGCTGAGTAAAAGGGGAGAATGACCTCCCTGGCCCTGCTGACCACACTTCTTTTGATGCAGACCAGGACACAGTTGGCTTTCTGGGCTGCACGCACACATTGCTGCTCATGTTGAGCATCTCCTCCACTATCACCCCTAAGTCCTTCTTCTCCTGACTGTTTTCAATCCATTCTCCACCCAGCCTGTATCTGTGCTTGGGATTGCTCCAACTCAGGCACAGGACCTTGCATGTGGCCTGGTTGAACTTCATGCAGTTTGCACAAGCCCACTTCTCAAGCCTGTCAAGATCCCTCTGGATTGCATCCTTTCCCTCCAGTGTGTCAACCTCACCACACACTTTGGTGTCGTCAGCAAACTTGCTGAGGGTGCACTCAATGCCACTGTCCAAGTCGTTGACAAAGATGTTAAATAGCAGCAGTCCAAGTACCGACCCTTGGGGAACACCACTCATCACAGGTGGTCTGAACATTGAGCCATTGATCACCACTCTCTGAGTATGACCATCCAGCCAGTTCCTTACCCAATGAGTGGTCCATCCATTGAATCCCCACTGTTCCAGTTTTAATATCAGGATGTCATGTGGGACAGTGTTGAAGGCTTTGCAAAGTCCAGGTAGATGATGGCCGTTGCACTTCCTTTGTCCACCGATGCTGTGACCCCATTGTAGAAGGCCATCAAATTAGTCAGGCAGGATTTGCCTTTGCTGAAGCTGTCTTGGCTGTCACCAATCACCCCTTTTTTTCCACATGCCTTGGCAGAGCCTTCAGGAGGATTTGCTCCATGATTTTGCCGGGCACAGAGGTGAGACTGACTGGTCTATAGTTCCCTGGGTCTTCCTTTTTTCCCTTCATGAAAATGGGAGTTATGTTTCCCCTTCTCCACTCAGTGGGCATTTATCCAGACTGCCAAGACTTCAAATCTGATGGATAGAGGCTTTGCAACTTCATTGGCTGGTTCCTTCAGGAGCTGTGGATTAATCCCATCAGGTCCCATGGACTCGTGCACCTTCAGGTCCTTCAGATGGTCACGAACCTGCTCTTCTCCTACAATGGGGAGATCTTCCTTCCCACAGTCCCTGCTTTCACCTTCTCTAACTTGGATGGTGTGACCAGAGCCTTTGCTGGTGAAGACTGAGGCAAAGTAGTCATTGGGTACCTCAGCCTTCTCTATGTCCTGCATGGTCAGGTTTCCAGTGTCCTTCTCAAGTGGGCCCACGGTTTCCTTCATCTTCTTCTTATTGCTGATATACCTGTAGAAACCTTTCTTGTTGTTCTTAATGTATCATGTTAGAAGGCCATGGCTGGGGGAGACACTTCCACAGGTAGCTCTGGGAAGGGAAAGGGGGAGGCACAGGGTGTTACTTGCCAGCTAATGAGGAACTACATGAAGAACTGATTTCATGTGGAGAGCTGCAGGAAACATGTTTCCTTACTGGGACAAGCAGTGGTTTAGACTAGAATTAGACTAATTATCTCAGCAGCAGTTAACAAAACCAATCTCTCCTCTTCAAACTGGTGCTCAATGTGATTTTTATCCAAGCAAACTGCAGTCAGCACTACAACCAGAAGCTTTCAAGAGTTGCTATGGAAGAGCACATCCAGTGTACTGAAACCATCATTCAGGCAACCACTTCTCTTGCTTTCTGGGCAATATGGCCACCTAGCTATTTGGGGCACTTTGGGACAGAGCTTTTTCTAGTTGGCATAACAGAAGCAGAGGCTTGTGTTTTTCTTCACTCACAGAATAAGGCATTTTTTCAAATGGCAGGATAGCATGGTTTTGCAATGTTATGATTTGTAGGACTGAAATCTTTCGAGGTAAGTAAGACAAAGAAACCTTGACAATAGATTTAAGGTGTTTGATTGCTCTAACAGCAAGAAGTTCGTACTTCTTTGGCCGCTCTGATCTTGACTGTGTTATTAATGTGAAGATGATTCAAGTATAGTTGAATTGCTTTTTAACAGCTGGATAAGGTACTCCAAATGTACTGCAAAACATATTACTTTATGTGTTTTTAATAAATACATTAATTAATTTGCTTGGTTCATAAAAAGGCACATGAGTCCAGGAAGATATGCATGGTGTTACTACCTCCTCTAGGGAGCACAGAGTGAAGATTTATTTATATGTAACCAAGCACTGAACACTGGGGCTGTTTAGTCTAGAGAAGAGAAGACTGAGAGGGAATCTTATTAATAGATCTAAATATCTGAAGTGTGGGTGTCAAGAAGGAAGGACCAGTCTCTTTTCAGTCATGCCGTGTGATAGGATAAGGGACAACAGACACAAAGTAGAGCACAGGAAGTTCTGCCTTAACATGAGGAAGAACTTCTTTACCATAAGGTTTGCAGAGCACTTGAACAGGCTGCCCAGAGAGGTTGTGGAGTCTCCTTCTCTGGAGACTTTCAAGACCCATCTGGACATGTTTCTGAGTGACCTGCCCTAGATTCTGTGGTTGTCCTGCTCTGGCACAGGGGTTGGGCATGATGATCTCCAGAGGTCCCTTCCAACCCCTAATGTTCTGTGATTCTGTGAACACTGTGTATTGATCTTTGCTCTGTGTTAGCAGGGAGTTTCTTACCATGCATTGTCCTCCCAGAAAAAAAAAAAAAAAAAAAAAAAAAAAAAAAAAAAAAAAAAAAGAGAAATTACCAGCATAAACTGGTGTCCATAGGATTCAGCAGCAACTCCTCCATTAAGTCTAGTGCTGAGTTATAAAATCAGTCATCTTTGCAGCTCTTGCTTTAGATGAAGAATGGGAACTTTTCTGTCTTCTTCATCCCAGTCATCCTGTGCCACCGGATGAGAAAGCTCACCCTGTACTAGTTCTGGGAACAAAAGGAACAGTTCTTTTCTTGAGCTCTGACCACCCGATACCATTCACAAGCTCTGCCAATTTAAATTAGGAACATGGAAAAGGTACAAGAAGTTTAGGCAGCTTAACTGAATTGGCATGCTTATTGAAATGGTTCTCTGATACTCTGAATTTGTATGCAGTTGGCGGAGCTGCTAAGCCAGAACAATAATCTACCACTAGAAACACAAATGCAGACCAGACTCATTTCATTCAATTAAGTGCTTAGTAAGATTTTTGTCCTCCATCTAGGCATTTCAACAGCAAATGCACCCAGGTGTTATTTTTTAAATAGAATTGCAATTTGAATATTGCCAAGCCATTAAGATTGTTACCAGAAGGGTCAAAAGTACCTTAGAAATAGTGTGAATTGATCTATTTCCTGGTAACAAAGGGCCTTGAAGGTACGATTTTTTGACACTTATTTTTGTCTCTCAATGTTTCAGTATCAGCTGAAAATCATGTTGAGTGTACGTGTCACAGTATGGTGGCGGTGAGTTCCCTGCCCTCGTGCTGGAACAGGAAGGAAAGCTCAGGGGTGTTCTTACCTTTTACTTGCTAAATGTTGTGTATGTAGAAAAGAATAAGAGTGTAGGCCAGGGCAGTCTGGAATACCAATGGTGAAAGATTATAGCCTAATGATTTCAAAACCTCTTCAAAAATTATTCTGAGTACAAAACATTCCTGTATTCTTTTTCCCAGTATGCTGAGAGATTAGGGGAGTACAAAACATTGCATGGTCTGCCTGTTTCCATAATAAAAGAATCACCAGGCTCTGGCATAAATCTGCAGTAATTCTAAAATGAGATTTATATGGTTATTACTAGGAACTATTTAGCAAATGTCTCAGCTATCAGGTTTTTTGAGTTACAAAATAAAGACAAAGAGAAGAATGCCACTACTCTTTTCTCTACTCCCATCTTACCAGTTCCACAACCCTTCAGTGCTGATTACTAACCATTACTTGCTTTTAACAGTGGGTTTGGATCCCATACAGCCTCATAGAAACCTTGGTCCAACCCTCTGGATAATTTTCTTCTCTTGTCTCCTTGCTTTGTGTAATTTTGGTATTTCAAAACTCAAAAAAAAAAAACCAAACCAAAACAAAACAAAACAAAAAACCATACCCAAAACAAACAACCCAAAGCCTAGGTTTCAAGAAGAAATTTTATAACAGTTTGGAGGAATTTGAGGGTTTTTGCCTTCATTGATGACACAATGCAGTGGTTTTGCTTTTCAGTAGTGTGCTCCAGCATTTTGCCACTTGTTCTGTTTTAGCTTTTTCTCCTTTCAGGCCAAAGGATTCCAACCTGAACAAGGCAAGGTTTCTGCACTATACAAAATATCCTGGATTTGATACACTAACATTTCTGTCCCAAGGCAAAAAGTCTTTTTGTTACAATTCAGTAGATTTCAAAAACCCACATATATGACACTTGGTAAGAGTTTTATTATTTCTAGGACTTAGGGAACCTAGTTTGTGTTGCTGTGAATCAGGGTAAACCTGCTATAAGCCATCACTTGGTAAAAAGCAGCTTAGTCACTGTATGCAGACAAACTAGCAATTAAGATGCCCTGAATAAATGGGGCACAAACACACTCTTAAACAAAATTACACTTTTTTCCTTGGGTAGCCAACGTGTTTGGCTGTTGTACAACGGGTAAAATGGATAACACAAGAAGGAACTCATTTTCTCAATAGAGTAAAATCAGTTATTTATAGAAGTACGCTTATAAAGAGACTTACTTGTTCCTATTGCTTTACACATAATTCCAGCTTTTAAAAACAGCTGTAGAAGATCAAAATCATTATTGTTACAAAAACATTAATGCTATATATCCTGCACTGCTGCTGGATGCCCAGAAATACAGAGGACCAGGTCTCTTAGGATATGTCCAGACTTCATGGCACAAACTTCTCCACAAAAGTAGGTCTAAGCAGATTAATTTACATACTGCAAGAAGTCTACGTGCAATTTTATGGTGTTCCCTATAGGCTTATTTATCATGTTCCTCTCTGCTACCACAAGGGCTGATTCTATATAATTTACAGAGAACTTTTTACACTGCATGATCACATCCCTTTAGGCTCGTTTGCAGATTTGCAGCTCCAGGGAGAGAACAGAAAAAGAACACCTGGGTGAGGGAACCGTACCCTTTTCTTGGCCTAGAAATGTCTGAGAGCGGGTATGCAAATTGCAATGAGGCTCCATCCATTTCCATTACTTTCCTCCTCACTCCCTAACTCTTCCTGAAGGCACAATGCCCCACAGAAGCTGGGCCTGCTGGGATCTCCAATCTTGATGAGTCCTCTATCTTTGTTCTGATTAATCCTGTGTAGCCATCCATCCCTGGTGCTGGCTGTTTCTGTACCCATGTTTACACAAGCAGGCCAGCTCCATGCAGCTTGGAATCAAAACTAGCAGCAAGTAAATGTAGTAAAACCCCCAGCACTTAGTTCAGCAGAGCTATAGCAGAACAAGGAGCAAAGAGCCCCAGTCTGTGATCTCAGCCATTCTGTTTCTAGTTAGATGGGGACAGACATAGCCAACATAACCAATCGCACCTGAAAACTCAAAGATGTTCTTGCTGAATTTGAGCACTGCTTTTCTAACAAGCAGAGGTGATAGCTGAATTTACAGCAATTTCCTAAATGAGTAATTCATTTGCTAGACAAGTTGCCTGCAAACAATTTTGAGGGGGGAAATTATCCAAGATTAAAAGATCAAGTGAGGTTTTAGAGCAACATTACTGAGTTGTTATGTAAGATACTTAATGATACAGCTTGTGTTTTAGACATCTTTTTAGTAGATTATGTTAGATTATTCCTAAACTATCAATCTATAGACACCAATAAACAATTTCTTGTACCAAATACCCCACCTTTTGCTAAGTTATAGATCAGAAATGTGAGAGGAATGTGAAACGCTTCTGGTTTTGATGTATAAGCTGTCAAACAAGAAGACTACCTAGTTTACCTTCAATGCAGACTAGACATACTGAGTTCTACAAGATGTCTGTGTTTTGTTCTATGTTTTGCTCTGTTGTGGCCAGGTTTATATCACCTCTAGGTAAGTTTTTGATCACCAACTAATTCTCATGTTGACTTTTTGATTTTGTAATTAATCAATCATCAATATTTTGTTGGTGGAACAGAACAGTGAGCTTATGTTGTCACAAAGAACATTTCTCTTAACTGGGGTTTGATTTCTTTTCCCTCGATTAATGCTCTTAAAGAACTGAAGAAATGGACTTCCCACAATAGGTGGCATTCAGTTAATGGTGTCTGTCAAACTATTCCAAACCAGAACATTCAAACCCAGCTCTCAAGGTTCCTGAACCACATGCAAAACACAAACCATTGCATCTTGGCTTTCTGCTTTCATTTTTTGGAAGCATTCACACAACTATGCCTACACTTTTCTTCAGTCCATGCAAAAATAACCTAAATAAAATATGCAGTAGCTTTCCAGTTTCAAACTAAAATTGGAATTACAATACCCCCGTGTGTGATGCCTATAAACTCTTTTTCAGTCATGTCATAGTGCTTCCTCAAGCTGCCATTTTCTAAGTAAATTGGTTTCATTATTTTAACTCTATGTTCTATCTAGTTTTTAATTGCTATTTATTACATATTGTTTAAATAGGGTCTTCTTTTACCCCAGTGATGCTACCACAATGACACTAAAGCATGCACACACCAATCTAAGGCTGTCCTTGTATTCTAGACCACGTCTTCCATACCATTTTCTGTACAAAACTCACCTTTCCCTAAAAGTCCTTACCTCAATGATTGTTTGGATTTACAGGTTGGCTCTGTAGTGTGTTACAGATTATGAGTATGGACTGTAAATAGTGACTCTACCTCTACAGCTGTATTTTAGGAAAAAAAACCAAGCAGGGAGTTGAGTATTACACAGGACTAGCTCAGGTTCTTAAAAGAACTGCATTGTGAGTAACAAAAGCAATTTCCTCAAATCAAGCTCCTGCCTACTAAAATTGTTCATATTTGCAAGACTACTTATATTGTGGGATTCATTTAATGGTACATAGGGCATGAACTAAGGCTCCGTGAAAAACAGCCTACAATTAAGTCTGTGTGTTTTATATTCCCTTCAGTGCCTACAGGGTAATAAATAATTTTTTTCTCTTGGCTTCATGATATAAGTATGGAATTACACTATCAACAGTTTCAGTGTGGCCAATTCAAATTACTTGACTGAACAAAACACACCCTGCCACCTGAAGAGATTAAGGAATGAAAATTATTTTGATTTTAGCAACCAGCAGTGGAATTTTCAGACTATTCAGTACTGGCCAAATTTTGCTCTAGTGACATCAATTTCTGAAAGACTGGAAAGAATCCAATTCTGAATACTTCTGGAAAGCCCTACCTTAAAAATCTTTATTTTTAATTACTTGAAAACATGCAATTTATAGAATCTGTCATAAGAAATTCTGCCAGAGTGGCTCTGAAAGGCAGCTGGGAATAAAAGCAAACAGGTAATCCATATGATATTCTTACCTGGAGCTTTGAAATTTGACAACTGAAAATATTTTGCTTTGAAGGAAAATCAATTCTGCTCCACCTCCTTTTCAAACATTAAATATTTACCTCTAATCTACTTTTCCACAAGGAAATGACAACAGCATTTTGCACTACTGAATGTTAGGCAAGACCATCTCAAGCGGTCGAATTTGTATTCAAATCTCAAATAATAAAAAAGTATATAAACTGTGTAAAAATGCAACAGAATAAAAACAAAGGTGCTTAAATCACAGTCTACAACTACTTTAAGGGTTCTGATTACAAACTGCAAGGGACTGCTTCTCTGTGCTCACACAAACATACACAAAATATTGATAAGGTATTAAACACCCTTCTTAAGGCAGACTCAGTAATAACACCATTACTCTAAATAAAAACAAAAAGTGGTGAAATGGGAAAAATTCACAATTCAACTGCAGAAGCCACATTGGAAGGACAGTTCACTTATATGGAAGAATAAAGATTATTATTCTTAAAGTGAAAACTAAAAGTAGCACATGAGAAACTGTATGAGTCAAGCTAGGAACTTGTGACACCCTGCTGAACAAGACCAAAGGTAAGTTCAGGTTAACAGCATGAGGATTAGTGTGAAATGGTATAAATAACCCAACTTTATGTAACCCCAAACCTTCAGACTGTGCCAGGGCACAGAGCAGAAATGGTGAGATGAGCTACTGAAATATGGAAGAGACGAGACTGAGGACGGGACCTCAAATAATTTTAGGTATTAGTGTTATGAATAGCAAACTCAAAAAGATAACTAAATTTTGTAAAGAGGAGTAGAGGGCCTGACTCTCTGCTGAAGTAAACAAGCACAGTTTTATGGAACTGAAATTGCCTGAAGACCTATCTCATATTTGTGCTAGCATGCTTGTCACCCTCATACAGATTTACAGGTCCTAGTGACCTCCAGCTAGATTTGTATACCTCATTTTTAGAAGTTTTAAAGCTACCTAGATTCGAGCAGCCTTTTCAAATTCCAATTGATAGCTCTCAAGCCAGAAAGAGCTGAGAGAGCAGCTTTTCTATCATGCTACAGTTTACATGGAATCACTTAAAAAAAAAAAGCAACAATTTTCTAAAACCCCCACATTGAGCAATGGTAGTACTCTATCTACATTTTCTTGCTCATAAATCAGGTTCTGTCCAAGGGTTACATGGGAGCTGTTACTAACTACATAACAAATCCTGCATCTGCTTACAGTTCCTGAAGTGACAGCAGCACTGTAACTCATAGTATTGTTGGCATATTTCAGAGGGTATATAACTATTGCCTTTACCATTTTATTTCATATTCTAAAACCTATATCCAAATGTGGAGAGAGAACACTCATCCACTAGCTGAAGTTGTACTCAGCAGTCACAATTCTAGTGATAAAGAAAACTGTCAGCCACTCTCTAATGGCATAAATACAGATACTCAAGTTCTAAATGTTTTATGATGAATCCTTGGCACACTTTCTTTTTCCTAGCCATTTCCAAAGAAAGTGAGAAAATAGTTTGAGGAAAGAGATTATAAAAACTGGGGATTACATGGTGCCCGATGGTGCTAACTTCATTATGGAATTATGACAACAGCAGTAATTTTTCTCTTCCTGCTCACCTCTAAAATATGCTGCCTGTAGGCATGTGAGAAAGAAAAATAAGAATGTTTGTGATTTTGTATGTTAGCTTAATGTGGTCTGAAATTGTAAACATTAATCAAAGTTCTACAGATAGCTATGAGGCAGAGCTAATATTTTTCCATATCTTAAACTTGTGTTGGTTTTGTTTAGCCTGTCTAACCTTGTAATTCTTTCAAATCACACACACGTATCCCATAGCATTTTTTAAAAGTAGTTGCTTCTCCATATTCTTTCAGTTCAGGATGGTTTTTTGTTCAGCTTTGCAAAGAAAACATAACAAAACTCGAATACTATCATAAATTTCTTGAGTATTTATAAATTGGCTGAAAGAAGGAAGCCCACGGAGGAGTGAAAATCATGGCTATTGCAGAGGAAGATTGCAGCCTGAGAAGCCTGAGAAGAACATGGCAATCTGAGGAACTTGGTGTAGAAAATGCAGAGGTACAGCACCCCAGTAGCAGCGGGGGGGAAAAAAAAAGAAAAAAAAGGTTATCCTGCTACTTATTTACATAATTAATTTCCTTTAACTAAGACATGTGGTAAAACAATGCTGGAGAGGAGCAGCAGCAGTTTGAAACATCATTTCCCAGTTCAGACCAAGAGGGCAGATGAGACCTCACTCAGATCAGTGAGACTTCCCAGCCTTGACGTGACACAGGTGGGAATCAGAACACCTTGCTATTACATGTTAAGGTACCCAAACACAGGGTGCTCTTCCTGCAACAAAATGTTATGAAAATACTGACCTGGCAGCAGCTTTTTGTGTAAGGCCTAAAAGGATTCATGCCTTACTACCAACGACACACAAATAAGGAGCAGTGGGCAACTGAAAGGACTGTGTCTGATTCACAGTTTCAGTAGCTGCACTCATGCAGTATAAGAAGCAGCAATGGCTTGAGTTTCAGAGAGCCTTAATGTCATCTTACAGTTCTTGGGGTTGCTTTTAATAATTTTCACATTACTGTTACTATAAAAACACATCATAGAGTTAAAATATCTTTATTGCACATGTAGGAGTTCTATCATGATACCTTTTCTTGAGAGCAGGAGTATGTCCAGATGAAAATCCCAGATTTCAAGTGAAGCAGCAGAAGAGTTCTTTTACTTGCTTTTTTTGGTTTTTTTCTACTTATTTCTTTTTATCTTAATTTTTTTTCTTTTATACAACACAAGAGAGGACAGAGGCCATAATCTATCTGCCAATTGAAACAGAAGCAGCAAGGTCTAAACCAGAAGTTTTGAGAAAACCCATGGGTATCTTGAAAAAAAAAATCATGTTTTGTCACAGCATAACATCAGCTCTAAAACTTTGTACCATACAGGACCTGAAATCAGTACTTTGAGTCTGGGTATGTGAGAGAGAACACAAAATTTCTGGAAAGAGACTGCATCCCTCTGTATGCTTTACTTGGCTTTATTCCCTTCTGGTTACTTTACCAATAAAGTATGTTGTATGTATTTTATGTTTACATTTTGGAGGGGAAAAAAAATGAAGTGATGAACCCAATAGGATCCATTACTAAAATCCTGAGAACATTACAGTTAGTCATTTTTTTCAAGTAGCTTGCAGAGAAATTTTTCTATAGAGGTACTGTTTTTATGTTTTTTTCAGTTTCCAAACTGCATTAGATAATTTTCTATTTTTAAGACACAGATGACGATATAGCCAAACAGAAGCTGGGATTTCATCTTCCTATATTATCTGTAAGAACACTCAATGGCAGGAACACTAATAAAACCTAAGCCAAATTCCTTTATACAAATGACCTTCACATATCCCTTCACTTATCAGGAGAAAGTCTGAAAAACACTCTGAATCATAGGCCACATACCACCTCTACTTTGGTGTGAAATATACCACACTAAGAAGGAAATCAAATTACTTTGCTTGCTGCCACATTAGACAAACTAGGGATCTGAGTGACCTATTTTCTCCATACCCAGGCAGTGCTAAAAGCAGGGACTCCCAAATGTTCTCCATCCCCTGCTTTTGTGCACACTGTGCTTCCTAGAACTCTGCCTATTTCCAATTACTCCTGCTCATTATTTTAATAAAGTATATTTAAGTCAAAACATGTTTATTAAAATATGTTGTGAGTTAAATTAATTTTGTATCTTACAGTAAACACACAATACAATCTGAAGATGGCAAGTCACTGTTGTCAGCTTGTTTACTTTTTTTAATCTGAAAGAGAATGAAAGTTTTCAGTGTTACAGTGTTCAGTATTCATGCACTGAGTCAAAGATGTAGAACTTAAATATCAAACCCTGTGAGGAAATCTCTGATCTTTACATCAAAGTCCAGCGAACAGACAAGGCCCTCTTTACCACAATGAATGTCAGTGAAGGTCATGCAGCTTTCACCTTTATTTAGATAAGAAAAAGTATTGATGTGTGGAAAAATCCAATGTGAATTGCATCTGAAACCAAAACATCGAAAGTTTTAAGCAGATGTCTTCTATATAATTCTGATATCTAATGACCACAAAAAGAGGATTTTTCCATCTCATGAGCTGTAGTTCTGTAAATGTCTGCCTGCATTGATCCAAACCAGAGCACATGCACAGTCATTGTTTCGTAGGTACAAGTGCATTCACCCTATAATCTCACCTTACGGCTATTTTGCTCTTTGCATGGACTCAAGAATCTTGGATATGACTGTAAAGTTATGGGAAGGCACAAGGAAAAATAGGCAAGATGCAGGCAAATAACCACCAACTCAAAAGAATAGCTAGGACAACAAGTAGCCATTATTACTCGAGTATTGCTTCCAAACTTCCTGCTGCAGATGCATGTGATTTATTGATGTAAGGCCACAGAGAGCCATAAACCTAAGTCTAACTAATACCTGCAGCCAAATGTAGGTTCTCCCCAGCAAAGTAATACAAACCCTGGAGAACACAAATCTGTGTTAGTAAGTAGAAGTCGCATCAATTCTGATATTGCCAAGCTCCGAAGAACCAGACTTTCAAGGTGGTTCCCCCAAGAACTGTTCCCAAAAGCATTTCTGTGTCTTGCCTTAGCCTTGCACAGAACACCAAGCAATGTTGTTGCATGTAGCTCTGTGCACAGAAAACTGCCCAGGGCTTAGCACGTTATGCCCGCAGTACTTTCCATTCTTCACCTTTTTTTCAGTCTACACATGCCTTGATCATTGAGTCTCAACATCTCTAAAAACTTACTAAAAGGAAGTGAAGTAAAAATATCTTGCTTTTCAAACTGTCTGCTAGGACATGCAGTAAATACATAGATATGAAAATATTCCCCCTTCTTCTGTCTGACAGTCTTCAGTCTTGCTGAACAAATTTAACTCTCTCTTAGTGAATGGCACAGCTCCAAGTATACAGTCCCACAGGGTGATGGTCAGGAAAAATGAGCTAATTTACAGCAGTAAAGTTATCAGTTTCAGACTGCCTTTGTGTTTCAAGATGAATACTGATCCCTTTGTTTTGCCTCACCGCTTTAATGTCGTATCATAAACCTAACTAGGTGAACAATGCCTGAACTGACATATTTGTATTCCAAAAAGCCTGCAGATGGAACAGAAGCAAGCCAAAATTAATCGATGAGATTTCTTACTGTAACTACTCATGAGAAGTCACAGAAGAGAGTATTCTCAAGTGACCTGTCTTTTCAACCAGTGTTTCTTCAAAATGAGCCTTGAGCACAGAATAATTACCCCAGCTGAGTGACAGCACATATAGTCAATTGTAAGGTCATGAGCCTTATAAACACATCAAATAATTTGATGCTTCTTTAGCTCAAAATGCAGACTCTACTTTGATTTTGTATTAAATCAGTTCTACTGAAAAACTCTCCCCACTTTTAAAGAACATTGCCTTAAAATTGCCTTGGTACCTACAGAACAAGTTGGGTGAAATGTTAAGTATTCACCATAGAATCTCAAGTATGCTTTTTTTCATTCTTGCTCTCTCTCCAGATCTATTAAAACCAGGTAAACTATCCATTTATTTAGTTTGGAACCAGAATAGTAGATCATGTTTAGCATGGATTCCCTCTCTTTTCATCAGATTTTCTGACCAGATGTTTCAGAAGGATGGAACAGCACAGACCATGCAACATCATCACTGACTGCAACATGGGTATTTAATTAACAGCTACAGCAAATTAAGACTTCACTAACACTGGAATTTTATTGGGAAACTTGTATAACATCCTGTTAGTATACAGTATAAGTGTGTAAGCCACTAATCTGAACAAGCTTGTCTTCTGCAACAGAAGGACTGAGAGGAAACAAAACTTTTGCTGTCAGCAATGGAAAGAAGTATATCCTAAAACATTTTTATATTGAACTTTGTGAAGTTTAAGGAAAATTTCTCCCTTTAAGAAAGGGGGGCGGGGGGAAGGAGCAAAGCAATAAGGAATGAAACTTCTTTAAAGTACCAGTTGAAATGGGTGTGGTACAGCTAAACAGATAAAATGCTGCTTAAAATGAAAGTTTGAATCAGTCTCATGGGTAAATCAAAGCACAAAAATGATGGCACTTTTAAACCATAAATGTGCTTTGCAGCAAAGCAGCATCTTTCAGTAACTGCAAGTCATGCCAAAACAAAAGAAGCAAAAACAAATAACCAGATTTAAATCTATGCCATACTGAAGCACCGGGAATGCTCAAGGTGCAATATGGTAAAAGAATATTAAAATATCTTCAAAATAATCAGAAGCAGGCAGTCTGCAGAACACTTTACAAGCCCAAGAAATGATCAAGTAAGAAAGGAGCCTTTGAGAATTTGATGACTGCATCACAAAAGCCAAATTAATGATTTGTCTGTGATAGAAATTATTTTGCCAAACTTTTTTAAAAGGGTTAAAGGAACAAGGACCTGCCTGAAATATTTGGGAACAAATTTGTAAATAAGGACCAAGTCATTAGGACTTAATGGTACTTTTTATGACCAACTGCACAACATGAAGTCAAAGAGTAGTAATGCCCTCAAAAATCCTGCACAAACAGGTTTCTGAAGGTGTCAACACCTAAGCACAGAGCATGACTCAAAGGAACACATTTTATTTTCAAAATGTCTTCAGGTCCTTCAAGGGCATGATAGCTCTACTGAAAGAGAACTTCAGTGTACTCACAGCCCATTCATTCAGAAAAGAGAGGAACAAATAGTTCATTTTCATAAGTGAAAAAAAAACTAATTAAAAGCTGTTTTAAGCATCAATCAATTAAAAAAAAAAAAGCAGAATATTAAAATCTAACCATGGCTGCAGACTCCAAAAAATCTTGATTCTGACAAGGTCCTCATGGACAGAGCAGCAGATGGGATTTAACACTGTTTATTGCATGATTAATGAATCTGGGAAGGAAAACTCCAACCCTAACTCTAAGATAACTTCTACTCTCTTCAGAAAATTCTGGAATTGTAGACAACTCACTGAAAACATCATCCAAGCTATCAAATGTAAACAAGCTTACTAATTAGGGAAAAGAGGAGAGAACATTTAGAAATCTGTCTATGCTGAATATTGTCAACTAGTGTTGAAATTAAGAGAAGCAAGGTTTAGAAAACCTGCACAGGGCAGCATGGATCAGATGTGAAACCACACACACAGCGAGACTGAATAGACAAAAACTTAATCCTTGAGCATGATGGCAGAGGACAGGTCTATAAAATGACTGACCAGGATTCTACAAAAATGATTCACTGTTTCTCATAACAGGAACTAGACAGTTGCCAGACAGGTTTAATACAAAGAAGATAAAGTACTTCTGTATACCCTTCTAATTTATTTTAATATTTTATTAAATAGTCCAGAGGAAAAAAACCAAACACAAACCACTTAGGTAAGCCTAGCAGCCTACAAACTGCTATCACCAAATTGTCACCCCATTTTCATGTTTAAGCAAAGATACCAACCAGAAACACTTCCTGACCAGATGGGGGTTAAACCTGACCCAGTATGTGCGAGTTTGGTCCTAAATCCACAGTAACTGAGTTTTCTGGGGAGGCAGTGGGGAGTGCCTGGCAGCTACTTCTAACTCTTATCTTTTATTCTTGTTTGTGCATTCAGAGGAAGCACTGTCTGGCAATAAGATGCACATAAACCACTTCATGTTAAGACCTACCAATGAGGAATATTTTTAATATTTATTTAGACATAAGCAACAGAAAAGCACATGCAAGCTTTCAATCACTCAACAATATTGATCTTGCTTTTCAAGGCTCTTCACACCAGTTGTTCTTAACATGGAATAATGCAAGGGTTTTGGTTTTTTGTTGTTTATTTGAAATTGGCAGGTAAAGGGATTATTGATAATTCTACTTGTTCTTTGAAAGTTTGAGGCAATATTTTGACTAGTTGGAGAACATATCACATACAGCCTCATGAAATAACTTCATTAGTTGGACAGTTGATCTCAAAGTGCTTTTGCATTTTCAAACACTTCAGAAGACCTTGACCAAACATTGAGAATAAAATCGAAGATTAAGAGGGCTATTTTCAATCAATTTTTAAGTTAAACGTTAGGCTTCATAAGTTTGTACATGTCAACAGCATGTTTCTGCATGACCACATAGAAGTGTTCACCATCCATCAAAACCTTCATACAGGAAGTACCTGTAAAATAAGCCTTCAGAACACACAAACTTCTGGCATAATTGTGTTTTATTTTATTAATCCACATAGATATAGAAATAAATAGCTGCAGTTTTTGTTAAGAAATCTCAGTTTAAACAAATTATGTGCTTAAACATGGTACTTCATGATGTGTGGTTTTAGCCATTGCTTGCCTCAATTCCACTTCAAAAGACAGAACATTACAGGCAACAACTGGAGTCATCTCTCATGAATTGAGGAATTAGCCATTCAAATCCTAAGCTGATGCTTGTTATCAGTTCAAAATCCCTGCATATGCTGGTTTCCACCCTGTAAAAGAAGTTTAATTTGCAGTCAGCATCATGCACACAAGAGGTAACTGGCCTAAGGCTGAGCTACATGAACATGCTATGTGACACTAACCCTTAGGTCAGAGCCTTTTCTCAATACAAATGTCTTCATTTCTACAAGACAGGACTTTTCTTTCCTGTAGCATTAGTCCATTCCAGAGGACCAGACAGATTAGATAGACCAAATGGATCCAATAACTATCATGCCTATAAGTTTTCCTCAGATTTTTTCCAATTTAGATTGGCTAAATCTATATTACATTCTAGCCATTTTCAGACAGGTTTCTACTAGTCCAGAATAATTCTGGTTTTAGGGTTGGGTTTTTCTTGTTTTGGTTTTTATCTTTCAGTTTCCAGGTAAGGAATAGCTTAAGCTTCTTTAGATATAGATCCATTCACTAATGTCTGATAATCCTTTTTACACTACATACCTGGAGACCAATCAATTTACAAGGAACTCTCTCTTCAGTTCAAGATGTTTACAAAGCATCAACATATTTGAGAAACCTGGAAAAACAGGATTTACATGAATCTGATATTAAGACTCAGACAACATGATAATTAGAAGACAGTTCAAAACCTACCTACAAGCTATTTTGAATGCAACAGAGTTCATCTGCTAACCAAGTTCAGTAGTTACATTAACTTGTTCCTCTCTGCATGATCCAAAGAAGAGTTTCAACCTCAGCTCTGGGTTTGAGAGAGAACTTGTATACCCCTCTGTGTTGGCCACTTAAGACACTGCCAGACTTAAGAGGGCAAAGCATAAAAGGGGAGTAGACTATAGCACCATTTTTTTTCTTATTAAATAAGATTATCTGAACTTATATTTACTCAAAAGATCACAATTTAGTCGAAATTTGTGAATTATCAATTGCACTAGATCACACTTACCTTCTAGCAGAAGCTATTTTTAAGAAATCTTGAGCATTGCTTCTACTTTAGGTGTGATCATCCATGTCTGGAATGTTTCAAACATGAAGTTGCTAAGCAGGAACCCTAAACAGCACAAAAAAAAGGAAAAAATTATATTAAATTGTAATTTATATTATATCTAATTACAGACCTTCTTAAAGCCATAATCTACAAAATTGCAGAAGTCATTTACATTAAGTTTATTATCAAATCAAGACCTCTAGAAAAGAGTAAATGGTTATATCTGTTGAAAAGGTTATTTTCTAAACAGCCCAACTACATGGAACATCTTTTCAAATATACTACTAGTCAGAAACAATGAAAGTTTATTGAACCTAAATTGTTTAGTGTTGACACTACCCTGAAGTAAACTGTAAATTTCTAGATTTAACAGACTGGTCTTTGCCAGACAATTCATTGCTACCTTGTGCCTACTTGTAGCAAATTATACAGAGCTCAGCCAAGAGAAATCAAAAATTACTGTTACATACAAAAAGACTGGGCCAAAGGCCTATGCAATCAATAGCTTTAGTTTGAAAAGATTTAAAGTCCACTTGAATTTGAGTGCCTACTGCATTCAGCACCCTAAACACTGAAGGTCATAACTGTAATTTTCTTGATACAGGCTATAAAAAAATAAAACCACTGCACTGAATCAGATTTAAGGTCAGAGCAGCTCAACACCTATACTTTAGAAAAGAGCAGAAATGTACAAATGTGCAAATATTTTTTTTGTTCATCTTCCCCCAGTGCTAGGGAAACATTTTAGATACTATTACTCTAAGGTTTAAGGAGGAAGACTTGAAAGGTCACCAAGCTACCTGGCATCGAAATATTTTAAATTTACAAAGAACAGCTGAGATCTAAAGATCATTAAAAAATCTAGGCACCAACAGTCTCACAGTGATACCCTGAGATATGCGATTGTCTTAAAAGCGCCACAAACTCTCAGGATTCAAAATCCTCGGTTTCTGAAGCCAAAGCCCTACCTAAGCAGCCCTGGGCGGTGAGATGTGTGACAAAGTCGGTGTGCCTCTTACCTATAGGCGTTCAATGGCACAACTCCAGATCCCCTGCAAGGGAGGCCACTGGCAAGGCCTACAGTGCTGTGCCTCCTGCCCAGGCCCGGCGCAGCCGAGCGCAGCAGGCCATCGGACAATGCCTTGGGGACATTTGAAGACCTTGCCAGGACCTCGGGACGCGTTCTGCCTTCCTCCTGCCGGGCGGCCGCCATGGGGGTGCAAACGGCCCACGCCACACACTGCGGAGGGAGAGAAAAGTCAGCCCGGAGCGGCGAGAGGGCCGGTATGGGAAAAGGGAAGGGGACCGCGTGTGCCTCACGACAGGATGCAGGGCGGAGAGGCGGGCTCCGCACTGAGTTTTTGTGAGGGAAAGGTGCTCTATCCCCCTGTGTTGACTCCCCGGAGCACCGCCAGGCTCCGAGAGGGCAAGATGTGAAGGGAAGACCCGAGCAGGCCCTACATCCACTACCCCAACACCCACAGCCTGCCCGTGAGGAACCCAGGGCTCCTGGTGGGAACGGCTACCGCCACCTTACCGCAGTAACATAGAAAGAAAGAAAGGGCAGGCGGCTCCTCCCGCGGCTTTAAATACCGCCCCGCCGCTCCCGCCGGACCCCGCGCGGCGCCCGCTGCTTGGGAGGGGGCGGGGAAAGGAGAGCCAGCGCTGCCGATTGGTGGACCTGGCGCACGTGACATCCCGGGTCGGGGGGGAGGGGGCAGCTGGGCGCGCGTGCGGGGCTGTGGCGATTGCCCGCGCACCAGATCCCCGAGCAGCCCTTGCGGAGAGAGGCCGCCGTGCTGCGCCTCCCACTGCCGCCCCGCGGGGAGGCGGCCTAGGGCTGCCCCTGGAGCAGGGGTCAGTGCCCCCAGGCCTCTACTGCCGCGGGTGAGGGGGCGGCCTTCTGCCTCAGTGACAAGCGCCCCAGTTGCTCAGTCGCGCTCCCTGCGGCGGTTCGCCAGGGATGGACCCGCGGCCCGAGTCATGACGGGGTTTTTGTCTTCGTTGGGATGTAATGATCGATCTCTGGCCAGGCCGAACGCTAGGGGCCCGGAGGTCTTTAACGTGGAGAAAGAATCACAGAGTAGCTCAGGATGGAAGGGACCTCAAAAGATCAGCCGGTCCAACCTTCCATGGCAAAGGGAGCCTAGATGAGCCTGTCCAACCACATCTTGAAAACCTCCCATGATGGGAACTCTACCACATATCTGGGGAAGTTGTTCCAGGTTCAGATTGTTCTTACTGTAAAAAAAAAATAAAATAATTATTGCTTATCTTTGGTGTAGTAGCAGCTGTGTAGCAGTCTTGAGGAACTAAATACCACTGATCTCTGTCTAAAATTCCCCATCTAAGCCCTACTTTGTGAGGCTTAGGATCTGTCTATAAGGATAGTGAAGTAAGCCTCAAGCCGGCACTAATACCCCTGCTGACACTACAGCACCTGCAGCTGGCTTGAGAGCATGGCTGGGCTGCAGTTCACAGTGGCACAGGGGAACCAGGCCTGTCATCCTGCAAGTTAGCACACAACGTGGATGTGAAACACGGTTAATCTACCTCAGCTGAGATGTGTTGCCTGACTGGGGATACTACCAGGAGGTTTAGAGTTTGTGCAGGCAGATTAGCATAAAGTGGCAATTAGTAATTTGTAGCACAGAGACTTTAAATGTTGCCCAGCAAAGCTAGTAGGTAGGAACTGCTACATCTCTGTTCCCATGGAGCTAGGAATTCAACAAAAGTCCCTGCTACAAAAAGAGGTGGATGTATTGCTGATAATTCCTTGCTTTGTGTTTCGGTCAGAAACAGTGTGTCTTGGCTCATACTGAGTTGCTGCCAGCACACCACCTTTAAGTGTGTGGAAAGAAAATAACAGGTCGGGCCATTATCGCCCAGAGTTTTCTGAACCCTGCATTTAAATTACCTTCAGCAGCTCTAAATCCATCTCATTCAGCCTGAACCAAACAGTCACATAGTTGCAATCCAGGGATAGCTCTAGAAATTGTTTGGTATCACTTCTAGAGTTTACCTCTTCTGTCTAATTCCTGATACTTGCTTAAAACATTGTTGCAGATATAACCCCTCTGCCAGTAAATTCATTGTGAGCACATCAGGATTCAAAAGCTGCCTCAGGGCTCAAGGTAAGTCACTCTCTGGGTATGAATTCATGAGGCGTGTAGCTTCTGGTTATTTCAGGTGGGGTTCTCTGCAACGACCATTTTCTACCATTACACACATAAATCAGATCAGTGCTTTATTGTAATGTAGCCAAAAAGATGAAGTGGGATTCAACATTTACATTTTTACCACCTGTGCCAATGGGATGTATGTCAAGCTCAGCTTCTTTCCAGTATGGAATGTAAACTGGCACCCCTCTTAGCACAACAAACCAATGATCAGTATCCATCCCAGCTGAGCATTTTAATAATTCAGACAAAATCCCACTCTTTCTTCTTCCCCCACACAAACTTTCTTCTGTCTTTCCCATGCAAACTTGGCATTGTTTGCCTTCTCTCTAGCTTCATGAAACTTACTTTCTTGTCTGACCATGGCACGACTTCAAGAGAAGGAATGCAGAGGCCACCTGCCCTGCCTGTCCCTTCCCAGACCTTCCCTGTAGAATAAATTACTGTCCTAGCAATGATCAGGTGTGGATTTGAGTCTCTTTGCAGGCAGTCAGGGTTCTCCTGTTCCCTGGGCAAGTGCTGTAACCATTGAATTATTACATACAAGGCCACAGGCAGATCTGCCTTTTCCATGTTTTGCTTGAGGGAAAGGGCTGCCTCTAACTTTCATCTAAAAAAACTTCTCAGCTGGGCACTGAGTCTGCCTGCAAGTCTGAGTATCTTGGGGCCTTGTGGGAAAGCCCACATTACTGGTAGATCTCAGTAGAGCTTAATTTTGACATAAATCCTGGATCGTTATCCAGAAGAGATGCAGGTCTGGTAATGAGTAGAATTTGCAGGAACTTCGGTTATCATGGGAGCTTGACTAGTGGACATGAAAAGATTTAAGGGGCAAGGAGATTAATATGGACAGTTGTTACAAGACCTACACTTCAGAATCAGATACATCATGTGCTACCTTTATTTCACACAGGTCACCTCACGGTGAAGAAGAGCCTTTGCTGCTTTTCAGTGTGAGAGGTTAGCAGATTCTACACATGCCTGGGGGAAACTGTCAGGCACCTGGTAAACATGCCAGTAGATGTTAGTTCTGTTTACTTTAGGGCACTTACACTTTAGGTAGGCATGGAAGACATTATCTATAGGCCTGCATTTTGAAGTTAGCTAAGTGGCAGCTGGGTGTCTTGGTTATATTTATTTTTTTTTTAGTGTTGAGCTTTTTAAGGAGTCTTTGGTGATCCAAACCCCATTGTTCAAATCTTGAAGAGTGGTGTTCCAATCAGCCAAGTCTCTCTTTGTGGGATGCATGAGTTTAATCTCAAAGTCACTGTTCTGATACCTCTCAGCTGAAAAGATCTTGGGGGGGGGGGAAGTTTGAAAGCGTCATATTGGGTTCACCACAAAGCACAGTTATCTTTATTATTTCTTTTCAATGTCACCTTCTCCACACTGATTTGAAGGAAAACCAAGCAAATAAAATCTTGGTGTGACCATCAGTCTTTGCAGATATATGACAATATTTGTCTGCATTAAATAATTGGCAGGTTTGGGACCTTAAAATGTAGCAACATAGCTACTAATGTAGCTGCTTTTAACTTGATTAAAACGTTGAGATGCTAATATTATAGAAATGTAATTTCATTAATTTATGCCACAATTTACATAAAATGAAAGGGCTATTTTAAATTCATACTGAAAATAGACTAAATGCCACTTACCGCTTGTCTGCTGTCAAAATATCCTTTGTGTTTTGCCCTCAAAGTGTATGTTAGTTAAAATTAGAGCCTGTAGAACAGAACAAAAATAATAAATAAAATCTTTGGAGAAGAACAGGAGAGCAAGCCAGAATTGTTATTTCCTTTCCAGAGGCAGAAATAGCAATACATTTCTGTTAGGAACTTAACCTTTCTGTTATTTTTGCTCTGTGATTTTCCTCTTGTGTGACAAATTACTTCCATGGCTAAAAATTTTTGTTATCTCTTTCTAGCCAATATGTTTGATTAGCATTTAAATAGTACCTTTCCAACTGAAAGCACACTTTGTATAGGTAAGAAAAATGCCAGTGAAGTTTGGTAGTGAACTTCTTTGCTGAACAAAATACCTGATCAATTCTCCAAGCTTCTACCTAACAGAAATGTGGGATTATTTCCAGTTAAGTAGTAAGAGTCAGGGAAGATAATACTATGTAAACTGCTGAAGCAATATCCAGAAGTTCTCTTATTCTCACTGTTCAAAGCTCCTAATATGACTTAAAAAAACCCAACAACAAACAAACAACAAAAAACCAAAAAACACCCAAAAGCAAAACAAACAAACAAAAAAACAAAACAAAACAAAAAACAAAACAAAACAAACCCCACAAACAAAAGGAAAAAGGCAAGAGCAAGATATTATGACATAATCATACCTCTAGGCCATTATTGAGTATCAAACTGACTGTAAAGATCTAAACAGCCTCTTCAGAGAATAGATGGTTGAATGGTTATCCCTATAGAACTATCAGCCCCTTTTATCTACTCAGTTAGCTTTTGGTGTATTTGGCATCAATGTGTTTGCATCTGTCTTATCCTGCTGTCTTTGGGCTTTCAAATATGTCTGGCCAAAAAAAAAAAAAAATGAAGTCAGGTTCTGTCCATGTATTTTGTTTTCATCTGTAAATTAGCAATTCCTGAGAAAAAGGAAGAGATGGTATTCCTTCTCTGCCGAATAAAACAAGGTTTACATTAGCAAAGGTAGGAAAGATTCAGAAATTAATGTAATGCAAAGTTTTATTCTCTGTGCTTCGTATTTGGTAGGTGACAGTATGACTTGTTAGGATTCCACAGATTAAGTTTTACCATATTTTAAATCAAGAGAAATAATTTCTCAGATAATTTGAAAATGTTGAGTAGGGGTTGCTTTGAAGCTGACATTCTTAAAGAATAATGATTACAAAGTTGAGTTTTTCTTTTTTTTTTTTTTTTTTTTTTTTTTTAAAGACTAAGGGGCCCCCAGTTTCTGAACTACCCACATTTTCTGAAGATTTCCATGATTTTTTCATGGACTACAACTCACTCTTACCATTAGAATTTTAGGTGTAAAGAGAGTGGCTTCCATGGGCCAGCTATGAGCCAGGCAGGCACTACAGCCTCAGTCCATGGATTGCAAGTTGACATTTGGCATTGTACTGAACCTCCCAACCTGTTCTGCAAAGATGGCCAAGCTTCACAGAAAATCTTTAGTCCTTATGCTTGTGTCTACATATTTACCATTCTGTTAAAGATATTTTCTGTAGAACATAATTTAATGTGAGATACAATATATAAAAAGCATTTTAAAAATTCTAAACATACATGGTCAGCACTAAAAATATTTCAGATATCTGAATTCTATTGCAATTCTTATTATGTATCCTCTCACCTTCCAGAAAACCTGAGGATTGTTTTAACTGCCTTTTCCACTAAAATGCCCTTTTAATTGCTTCAAAATGTATCCTGAATTTGATTCTGTTCCAAACACTTGTTCAGCAAAACCGGCTGATGATTACCTATTTCTGGACCAGAGTTTGTCACAAGAAAAGAAAAACAAAAACGAACCCTCTGTGGAATTTTCCAAGATTTCTGGATAGGAAATGCAATATCCTCTTTGTAGCACAGAGCAAGCAGGTATTCGTGTCCCAGCTTCACTACTTTCCCGTGTAACTTTGGGCAAGTTGCTAAATTTCTGCTGCCTGTTTTCTTGCTCTGTAAAAGAAGCTAATATTAACTTGCCACCCGATAATTTGGGTCTGAGTGAACATTTGCAAAGTGCTCTGAGAATGCAGGATGGAAAATGTTACGAATGTCCAAGCCTCTGCTAGCCAAAGGGGATATTTACAATAGGTTCTTATTTTATGTAGTGAAATAAAATATTGAAGCGTATAACCAGATGAGAGCAAGACTGATCGAAAATGAAATGCAGGAGGCATTTTTTGACCTTTCAACAGAAATTATATAAGCACTCTCAGGTTATAAATAGTTCTTTGTTTTCCTTCTCTTTGTCTAACACTCAGAAGAAACACAGGGTTAGTTGTTTGTTATGAAGAGATAGGGCAACGCTTTAGAGTGGAAACAAATGTTCACTGTTCTTTATTTATACAGTCCCTATAATGTTTGTAACTAGCATTTGTTGCTTAGCACTTTTTTATCTTCAAAAAGCTACAGAAATAAACTTTCTAGTCCTGAAAATGACAATACCAGAAAAAACCTAAAACACTCACCAGCCCATTTCAAGTGTGAAAGTTTCTTTCCCAGTTTGATACATGACTGAAGAACATAAAAAGTCAGTGCTAAAGTATTGTTAAACTGGCACACAAACACTGGTGTATTATTTCCTATTTTTATTATGAATCCTCAGAACTAAGACATGAAATGTGCCCACCCTTAAATGAAAGTATTTTTATTATCACTATTCATGATACTGGATTCTTCACATAATTATGTGTATGTATGTGCATATTTCCAAACATGCTTATTTCCAACAGCAGCCATTTCCTTGAACAACCAATAAATGCTTAAAGAACAGCAATTTGATTTTGTGTTTTAAAAAAAAAAAAAAAAAAAAAAAAAAAAAAGATAAAAAATTAACAAACAGAAACTACCTGAAACCTTACCCTGAAGTCAAGTAATTGGCATCAGGGAGAATGAAAAAGTATGGAACCACTTACATTTTTCTCACTTTTTTTTTCCCTACTTAGTATGATTTCTCTGGGGTTCATATTATGGGAACAAAGTCCTTGACATTAAACTATATGTGAGGTAAATAGCTTTATTAGTTACCACATTTTGTTTTATTTAAATTTTTAATCGCATTTTAAACCCATTCATTTGCTTCATAACTTTTCACTGAGAGCAAATATGATTCTCTACATTAAATTGGAATAAATGGGCTACAGCAAAGGGTACACAAGTAACTTTCTGGAATAAAAGGGGTCTGAGTTTAAAAAACAGATGTAGTGCAGTGCTATCAGTCTCTAGAGGCTACTTAGAAATGCCCTGGAGACCAATCAGGCCTTGATTGCTTCAGAACTGAGGTGGGGGGTGGCCAGTCCTGAAATGACACCTCAGCTTAATTCCCATTTCCCTTGGTTATGTTGAGAAAACCTATGATATTATGTATAATCCAGTCCGCAGAGCAAATGAAACACTCAGGATCAAATTCACATATAATATAAGACCATTAACTTAATAGAATTATACCAAAGACGATTTTTTCCTCAGTGTTACATTATTTGATAGCTCTTTTACTTAGTGATTTGTGGATTTATGAAGCAGTTTAAATAGCCCTGACATCTTCACTCCATAATTTCTGAAAATCTTTCTCCATCCTGTATTTTAAATGTCCTCAATGATTTAATATGACTAATCCAGCTTACTGAGGAAAGTGAGTTGTCTCTGTGACAACTCCATTTTGAGTCTTCGCTGAAACTGTCTACAGGATGCCAACTAATGTCAAATTTTATACTGTTTTTATAAAGTGGGCACTTGTCAACAATGAGCTGGATCGAGGCCACCTACCTAACAGTATTCTCAGAGTAAGAATTTGTCTTTAGATGCTACCACTGGTGCCAGATTTTTATTAATAATAATAGGCCTTCTCTTGATATTAAAAAAAAACCCACAAAACTACTGACTTCAGAATGTTCCCTGTAAATAAAGTCTGTGGGGCAAGGATCTATAGACTTAAGTTATTATATTCTAGCATCATTAAGTAAAAAGCGTAGCTAAGCGGGATTATGACATCCTTCCAGGTACTACTGGGAGCAGAGGTGCCTGTAGAAATGTTAGCTGTTCTCTCCATTTAAATTATTTGCTCAGCATAGCAGAAGCAAAATAAATTGTTGAAAACAGCGAGATCTGCTTAAGGAAAGGGGGGTTCTAAGATGAGGCATTGCGCTAGCTGAACTCTGTTCTTGCTTCTCTCAAGGATTTGTTGTGTGGCCCAAGTCACCTATTTCACAACCTTGTGCCTATTATCACGTGTGTAAATTTAATTCACTCATACTGCTCTACCTGGGAGACAGGCGTGGGCCTCGAATTACTTGTGTTTGACGAGGAACCGAGATTGTGCCCTAACAGTGTTATACGAACGCCACGTGTTGTAAACTTGAGAACTTCAGCACTAAGATGTGTGGTGTGGACGTGGTCCCAAAACAGCATTTGTGAATGTGTTGTCTGCGTGAATGGCCTTACAAAGCACCTACTGTGGGCAGTAAATTACATTCCAGCCTACTCCTCTGGGGTTTGCAAGTGTCTGTGCTCCCGTGTACCTCAAATTAGGTGGAAAGATCATGTCCCACAGTACTGTGCTGCTGTCACTGCCACACATCCGTGTCGCCCTGCCGGGACTCTGCCTTTCTATCCTTCACCCTGCTGCCTGCCAGTATGACTTCATGTGAGATGAAACCTGAGTTCTGCAGCGGTCTGTGGCTGTTCCAGGCCTGGTGACTAAGACACCCCCGCTCCCCTCAGAGGGCCCTTCCCCGGCCGCTGTCTGTCGCAGGCGGGGCAGCGGGCCGGGCAGCCCCCCGAGCCCCCTCCTCCCCGGCGGCCGTGCCCCCCTCCGGTCACTGCCTCTGACCTTCCCTTCCCTGGCGCTGTCAGAGCGGATCAGCGGGCGCGGCTCTGCAATGGAGCGGCGAGCGGCAACGGCAGCCGCCAGGCGAGGAGGAGGAGGAAAGGAGAGATTAGCGCGGTGCCGGCTGGCGCAGAGGCGCGGCTGAGCACTCCAGCGGGAGCTCGGGGCCCTGCGGACCGTGCGAGACTCAGAGGCGGAAGGAGCAGAGATGCGGCGGCTCCCCCCGCGCTGCTAAACCTCCAGGCCGCTCGCCCAGGGGAGGGAGAGAGGGAGGGAGGGCAGGAAGGTCCGTCCTTCCCGCTGCTTTGCGGGCGCTAAGGCTGCCCGTGCAGTCCCCTCCTCTTGCTTTAATCCAGCCCTGGAGCATTAACCGCCGCCGCCGCCCCCTCTCCCTTCCTGCACTCTTCCCACCATGAGCGGGGCTGTTTTCACCTTATAAAGATGGCGGTGTGGGATCGCTGCAACCTTTAGACTAATGACTGTCAGAAACATCGCCTCCATCTGTAATATGGTGAGTGCTGGCGGGCAGGCGCGCCTGCGGGGAGCGGGGGGGCGGCACAGCAGCCCCTCCGGGGGCAGGCCCTGCTCAGGCCGGCGGAAGGGCGGCTGGGGGGCCTCCCGGCAGGGGCGCCAGGCAAAGGGAGCGACCGCATTCCTGCCCCCGACGGCGGGGGAGCAGGGCAGGCTGCGCCGGGACGTGTCTGGGATGGAGCTGGCCGCCGGAGAGTGGCGATATCCCGAGGAGTTTTCCCGGAGCAATCGGGGAGTGGGCGGGGGAGGGACGGAGATGCTGAGCCAGTGCCGGGCTCTCTGGAGGGGGACTGGCCCCGACCGACACAGGCGTTGCAGCCGGAGCCGCAGACTGCCCTTCCTCCTGCCCTAGTAATTCTGCGAAAAGATCCCAAAGTTGGACTCTGAATCCACATTAAGTCAGTGACCTCATTTTACCCTCTCAGGCAGGTACCCTGTAGTCTCATGGCTAGGAACTCCCCGGGTTACACGAAAACCGCGAATGTTTACATACCTGATACTACACTTTTGGATCCTGATGCTAGGTACCTTTTCTAGGAAGTCTTGGCCTAGGAGCTGATGTCGGGGTTTAGCTTGTACTGCACGCCGCTCAGAGGGCACTGGTGTTTGTTAAGAACTGTTGAATCGCTTAGCTTTTTCTAAATTAGACTAGGCAATTAGAAAGGAACAAGGAAACATTAATGTTTTGGTTTATTATGCTCAGACTTGCCACTTTCCTCCCCAGGAACAGCTGAAAGGACACCTTCTTCATTGTGCTTGGGTTTATTTTTAATCCTAACAAACTTGGAGCATCTGATTTGGTTTAGATTTTTCAGACTTCTTGGGGGGGGGAAGGGAGAGCTCAAACTTTGTCTGTCAAAGGTTTATTAATACAGCGAGGCAGTAGTTATCTTGCCAAAGAAATGGGCATGTGCTAAGCACCCCAATACAAACAGAAGAGAACCCTATTTCTGCACATTTTTGTTGTTTTAGTCTCTATTTTTCCCCCTTATTTCCAGGTTCTTCAAGAGCAGCTACACGCAGTTGCCAGCTTCCCTCCATGTGGTGCCCCAGCATGCCTTGTGCTGGTGATGCCACACATACCATTCATCTGCTCTGGAGAATGGAGCCTACCTCTAGGGTAAGGCAGCAGGCACAGCCCCAGAGGCCTGGCTCCTGCGGGGCCAGCAGCAGTGGTCTCGGGGAGGGAGCAGACATTGCGAGCTTGCTCCTCTTCCACATGTCCACGCTTGCACTTAAGTGGGCTTGCTCTTTTGCTTCCAACCAGATGCCCAGGACATCCCACACATAGTTCTGACTTAAGCCTCAGTCCTCCCTTTGAAATGCCTGCTCTGAAATGCAGAGGCGAGTTGGATTTGGGGTTAAAAAAATACAAAAAACAGACTTGGGGTACAGTCACCTGGGTGCTCACCTTTCTCCACCAACAGTAAGTAGCTTTCTAAACTTTTCATTATTCTCAATAATTTTCAGTCCTGTGGGCCAGTGAGCCAGGAATACTGCAAAGAAAGGTTTAGGAAATAGTACAGGACTGAGGAAAAACCTGGATGCACTTACCTTCTGAGGCAGGCTCCAGTTTTTATTGCTGATGAATGGTGAGTGTGATGCCCTGCAGACTGTGTAAGAGTACCACATGAAGGGGAGCTGGAGACTGTTAGGCAGTTGGGAGACTTCAGCATTGGCATAAAGTACTAGCAACTCCATGAGTTCTTTGTGGGCTTTAGGCAGATGCACTAGTATACAGTACACTTCTCCCAAAGACTGGATGAATTCACAGCAAAACTGATGAGGTCATTCTAATGGTGTGCTGCTCAGCCTGCGCTGCTGGTGTATCCTGCTAAAGTAGCATCCAAGAAACGGAGATACTGAAGGGAAGAGCTAGGGTCTCAGGCAGAAAAGGCAAACAAGGCCTCATAGTTCAAGGCAATCCTAGCTCATGGTACCAGTACTGTGGCAGCAGGTGAAGTTGGTTTAACAATAATGATATAAAGCTAGCTATTCCTTGGGGTCTGTATACTTAGCTGTAGAGATGTTGTGTGGGTCACATCTAGTCTCCTCTGGATAACCCACAGGGACTAGAAGATCTTTTAGAAAAAATATCTGAGATTTTCAGAAGGCTACAGGAATTTGGGCCTGTAAGAGAAACATAAATTCTTGGAAGTATTGGCAACACTGCATTATGGCTCCTCCAAAAATGTCTGCTTAGATGAGGTGGTAGGCTTGGATTCAAGAGTCTGTAGGAGGAGCTATGACAACCCTCCATAAGAATGGAACTTTGAAAGATTAGACATGTATAAGAAAACCTTGTACCTTTACAAAACCTGAATATTTGCTGTGCAAGTTTGATTTAGGTCATCTGTAGAGATCTACCAGACAAAGATGTTAATTCCCAGACCTTGGCATTACCTGACCTTCCCAGACCTGCACCATATAAGATAGTGCTTGAAGAACTGAACTACTTAATATTTGTGGACTAAGAAATAGCTGCATAATTTTTAGGTAATATGTTTTGATGTATAATGCTGCATGTTTCTAAGTTTTCTAACCTGGTTGAACACAGTAATAAAAGAAAAGCCTCTGTTCTTCTTTAACTTTTCCCATTCCATTCCACTTGAGAGTGTTCACAGAGATTTTTTATCTTTTCTTAGCTTTTGCAAAAACATGGATGATGCTGGTTGATTTTCTTGGGGTAAGGGGACGGGGCAGGGTGAGAGAGACAGTGGGAGGAATTGTTCCTGAAATACCTGCCCTTCTCTGAATGCAACATAGAATATGTTTTTAATGGTAGTACTTTCTTGACAAAATTTTTTGGTTTTTTGCTCAAGTACTTTCATGTCCTGAAGGGGAAAAATAGCTGAAATTTAGCTGAATGCATTTAGCTCAAGGGAACATGGCTAGTCAGCATTGTAGGGTGCATGTTTGCTATTTAATTGACTGAGATCTTGTATCTCAGGCTGTAATTTTTTTCTCCTGAAAATGGTAGAGATTCAGTCTTTTCCAGGAAGGATCAAACCAAGCGTAGTGAAGCAAGGAAGCCAGGAATAGTATTTAACTCACTTGCAAAAGAGATCTGCTACAATATATTCACTGGATAAGCTCTCACATGCAGAGGCAGACACACAGTAGGAGCTAACCAGTAAGAAAAAAATGTTAGATGCAGGCTTTCCACTCAACACATTTATTTGTAGTAAATGTTCAAATGCACAACTTCTAGAATCAAACAAAATCCCTCTATTGTCTTTTACCAGTTTCATCTCCCTAATTATAACAACAATAGTACTAGTTACTATTCACTTATTTGGTTAATAAGACCAAAGAGCTAAAGCTTGCTTTATTGGGGTGGAAGGGATGAAGAACACTGTGCCTGATGGAATTGGTGGGACGATTATGTGGGCACAGTGACCACCCTCACTGAAAAGGGAGATCTAGTCCCCAAGGTGTTCCTCTTACCTGCCTTTCAGGCACTGGGAAAGCATGTCCACTCTGCACACCAGGGTCGCCCCATGAGAAGGTATGCAAATAGGCAGTGATCAGCTTTTATGTAGTGCAGGTGTGGTAGATGTGAAGAAAGGTAAGATAAACTGAAGAAACCCTGTTTGAGGGAACACCAACGCCTGGTGCTATGTAACCCTTGTAGAGTGTAGACACAAAGTAAGGATGTGTTTTTAACCCCTTGGATGCTGTAACCCTCTTTGGTATTGTTTCTGTGAGGTAACCTGATGACTCAAGTGCAAGATGCTGGTTCAAAGGTAAATAGGCATGCTGAAATAGATAGCCTACTGAAATCCTCTGCAGTGTATTTCCCTGTTGATGATCTTTTGGTACAGCCTTGAGTTCTGAGTTAAGCTCATGCTGCAGCTGTGGCATATTACTGCTATGTGCAGTGAAGGACATCTAACCATTTCAGAATGTATTGACATATTTTTGCAGAGCTGGCTACCAAGCACTGTGGGCCATATTTCTCCTAAATACCTTTTAGTATTCTGCTGATTAGAGGTATTAATCCCCCCTTTCATAATTTTGTAATACTATTTCAAATAATAGAATCTGCACTTCAGAGTGCCCTGTCTATTTAATAAGTAGGACATTCTGAACACATATAGATTTCTTCTGATACAAGGTATCATCTGAGATATCTCACAGTTGCTCCTGGTAGTTGTATAGATATCCTCTGGGAAAAAAGTTGCAGTTCCTCAGATTAATTTTTTTTTATTAATTGGGCTTTCATGTTACCCATTCTTCTCATAGTCTCTATGAGTTTCATAACAATTGGTGTTTTTCTTCAGGAAAACATCCACACCACTCATCAGTATTTATGTGAATACCTGTGAATTTCAGCTTTCATTTTTAAAAACATAAGTTTCTAACCATCCTAGAACTAATTGTAGAGAAAAACATAAAACATGGAAGTCCATACATTCAGGAAGCAAATAAGAATAACAGTTGGATTTTTATTTGGTTGTTTTTAGTGTCATGATTTTAGAGATTCATTGCAGGATTTGTTTGAATATAGGGTATTGGCAGAATGAGGACTCAAACTACAAACATAGATTTGGAAAATGCTTCACATAAAAAAAATGACAAGTGTAATGCTGTAAAAATAGTCAAATTCTGCTTCCTACAAGAAAAGTGTTATTGGATTACAGAATTGATCACTATGACTTTCAACTAGATTTATTCATTTGGACAGCCTGCAGTGTATATTTCTTCACAACTTTTAAAACTCATAAACAGAGATTAAGGCAGTAATGCCAAGATGCCAAGACAGTAAAACGGTTACCTGAAGGCATATTTAGACTGATAGAGGAAAATAGATTTTTACATCTGAAAAGATTAGTTACAGGCAGTTAAAGTGATACAATTTTAGAAGCATGGTCTCAAGAGTGCACCATTTCAGTATGATACATAGAAAATATAGAAACAAAAAGATGAAAACGACAGAGAATGTGAACTCTAATTATTGTAATACCTTTCTTAAGTAATGAGAAACTTGAGAGTATGGCTGACAAACGTGTACTAGATTGACAAGATGAAAGTATGCCATTTCATCAAAAGATAAACAGAATTCCTCAAAAGATAATTTGTATTGGATAGAGGAGGATATGTAAAGTGAGAAACACCCTAATATGTAATTTCCAATGTATAACCTGGACTAACAACTGAGGCTTGTCTTGCATGAATAGCTTTCTTATGACCAAAGTGGTTATCATGCATTTACTACCTGTTTAGAAGATGAGCACAACAGGACAATTCATGAAAACAGTGTGTGGTTTACAGTGTGTCTTCTAGATGCATGTAGTCTTTGGCTTCAAGTTGCTGAATTAGGAGCAAAACAGTGGCTATGTTAAATACCTTAATAAAGGAACCTCTTAATTGCAGCTCAGTAGGGCTGAGTGAGTCTGGATTGCGGAAGAGATGGAATTAAAAGCAAACTCTGGACCCTGATTAACTGTGTGTGGTTGGCATGTGCCATGCAGGAGGTGAGGTTCTGATGGGCTTGAAGTCTGTGGAGTGTAAATCATGGCCAGAGAAGCAGTCAGCGAAGTCCTTTAGCCTCAACAAGCTGTTCTTGGATGGCTGTTAGATAGATACACTTATATACATTTATGTATGTTATGTACTTTTAACATACAGTATATTAGTACTTCTGGGGAAGAAATGAGCTTGCATCTCCACCATCAGGGCTCCATTGAAAGCATGTTCCTTGGTAGGCTCAGCCATTGCACAGAAGGCTGCTGCTCTGATGGTTTCAAGCCACTGGATATTGCGTGTTGTGGTTATTTAATTAGATTTCACAATTAATGACCTAATAATAGTTGCATCTAAACTGTCCTAGGGCAATGAAGTCCCTAACTATCCACTGGAATTCTCTTTGATAAACATTTCTGATGTATGGCTGTCAAACTTAAAGATTTCCAGTGATGGTGACTACATCTAGGCAGTCTGTCACAATGCTTCAGTGTCCTTATGACTAGAATGTTTCCTAAGGTCTTACCTGAATCTGCATTACTGTAATTTGAGCTTGGTACTTCTCCTCCTGTCCACCCTTGAGATCAAGAACAGACTAGTTCCCTTCTGTAACAAACTATATACTTGAAAATACTGTCATGCCCTGCCTCAACCTTTTCTGTCTTATGAAATACAACCAAGTTCAACCCTTTTTTACAGATAATTTTTCTCTAGGGTTGACTTTTTCTTTTTAATGTCTTTTTTCCGATACTCTCCAGTTATCTTTATCTTTCCTAAAAACCTAGCACCCAAACTTGGACATAAGGTTGGTCTGAAGGTCCTATCTGAAATCTTACCAGTGACAAGTTCTACATGAGAGTTACTTTAAGAGCTTTGTAGACTTCAGTCTGTAACAATGATATTACGTTGTCAACATTAGTTGTGTTGTCGAAATAGCACTGCACAGCTGATGCTTATTAGTCTTATAATGCACTCTGGTTTCTAGAGTCTTTTTATTGGTTGTTGTTTTTTTCTAAGCACTGCTACCTTAGTCAGCTGTTTCCCACTCTGTACATGTACAGGTGATTCCTCTCTTCATGTGCAGAGTCTTGCACTTGTCTCCACTGAATTTCAACAGTTTTTAGAGCATTTCTCTCAAAGAAAAACATTGTGAAAAATTATTTGTCAAAAATAATCTTGAATTCTAAACCTGTCCTGCAACATACCTGCAGGTATCTCATCTTACATTGAAATTTAATGAAGATACTCTTTCTTCTGTCTCCAGGTTATCAAAGAGTACTCCAGCTGGTGCAGCTGTGATGAAGTCTAGAAGGTGCCTTGCCTTTAGAATGCTCTGAGTCACAGTGTATGCACTCTGCGTGGCCCAGACAAAAATGTTGTTGAAGAAATTATAGTCATATGCAAACCTCAGTCTCTTTTTCACATGTGATGCCATCCTGAGGTTATGTGTTCTGAAGAAGGAAAATGGCAAAAAAAAAATGCTTTTGATACTTGTTCCAGCAAAAGCCTGAGTGCCACCAATCCGAGAAAAATTTAGCTGGGAATGGAGACAGACTTATGAGAGAATACTGAGTTGCAATTCAGTAAATGTTGTCTAATAATGGAAAATTGAAAGGTCAATATTTAAGAAAAAACAACTTACGGATTTAGATATGGGGCTTGTAACACTTGACTAGAACCTCACTTCCAGTACTTGGTTGCTTTGTGCTTTGAGAAAACCAAGTTTTTTGGAGCTGTGTAAGACTGAGTGCCTTAAACGCGTTGTCCAAGATTTTAAGTGGTTCAGGTTTTCAGGCCTCTCAATTTTTATTCATTTCTTGGTAACCACACAGAAAAGAGATGGAGTTATTTACAGTATATGTAATACTTAGATCTGTAATTAGAGATAGTTTAGTGCATCCAGCAAAAAAAACCCTAACAAGTTAGACATCTCCTTTCAAGCTCTTATAATTTGCCTTAGTGAATAGAAAACCCTTTGAAAAAAATGCACAAAAATAATTTATTTAAATACATTGTCTTAAATGACATTTCGTTCAAAAATATGAGTACACAGTGGTTTTTCAGTCAGACAATACTCTTTTACTGTTTACTATGTTGCCCTATGTCTTTCATAGCATCCTCTCTCTTTCCTCTTTTATCTTGTGGCCATGGAGACCCAAAATAGCTCTGCTGAAGGAACAATAAAACATTTCTTTGCAGAAAGGAAAAAAGCTAATCTGGTTAAATTCAAGCATCTTGTGGGACTTACACTTTACACAGAAACATTTCAGGTTTGACATTTAATGCCTATGAGTTTGGAAGAAGGCTGGTTCAGCTATTCCAGGTACTCCCCATACCTCTCTGAAAGTTGAGGTTGCCCCTGAGGACAGTAAAACTCCAACACCAAGGACAGGTGATATGTCTGTTGAAAGAAGTTGCATATATACTGCATAGTGTGGTACTGTTTGCTCTTCTCTTACTCTTGTTTTCTTTGTGTTGCTTCTGGGAACTAACTTTGTATTTTATTTACAGTTGCTTCCTCTCTTTTGAGTTATCCATCACTGCCATTTCTTGGCCTGGAGGCCTTCCTCATCTTTCTTGTTTTTTTTTCCCTTCCCTCCTACATGCTGTGCTTTCCAAAATCCTGAAACTCAGGCTGCCTCCCCCTGAAGCCATTTCTATTTTTATTCTAATTTCTCTTCTACCAGCCCAGAACGTCACCCTTAGTTTGTCTTAAGTCTTTAGTTTCTCCCTTCAGGAAACAACTCTATTTCTAGCACATTGCTCTTACTTTCCCTGAATACTAAGAAAAAAATCTAGTTCACAGCTGTATATGACCTGAAACCCTTCTTCTTGGATGAGCCATCTTTCTTCATTGATCTCTTGTTCTTTATATATTTGTTAAATTTCTGCTTTGCTATTCAATTTTTAAGTATTTTTTGTTTTGGTTTTTTTTTAGATTTTCTTGTGAACAAGATATTTCTTGTTATTTATTACTTTGCATTATTCATACTGTGTTTGTTTGTTTAGGAGGTTTTCCATAGTTGACTTTTGAAATGTCCTAGGTTCTTTACTGCACTCATTTACTTTAAATTAGGCGCATGCGAGTTTCTAGAAACTCAGGGCCATTTTTTCATAGCTCTATCACACTAGCAAGTCTAGTCTGATTTGCTGTCCTCTGTTTGCAGTATCTTTCATACTAACTTTATTCCATTTCTTATCCTACACAGAATAATTGTATTTAGGTTATTTTGCTACATGTAATTTAATGATCTAATCTGATGTCTTTTTGTGTTGTTTTTTTTCCCCCTACACTGTTATTTGTTTACATGCTAAAGTGCAAAAGAACAGGAAGGCTTTTTCTTAATTTGTTTCATGTGATTCAAAGCATAAATTAAACTCTTAGCAACATTATCAGAAATTTCAGCTGAAAAGAAAACTGGCAGACTTATCCATTGGAAGGCCTAGAGCAAAATAACAGGAGAAAAAAATATAGGTCATATGGCCAGAATGGTTTTGAAGCAATGCTGTGGTAGAAATTTTGGCTTAGCCTGAACTGACCCATGCTTGACTATGTCTCCAACTGTATGTCGTTGCCATTTTATAAGGGCTGAATACTGGTTGTTTAATGAAGTGGTAAAATTTCAGAGAAATCAAGGTTCACCAACGCCACAGAATACATAGTAGGGGTTTCCACATCGACCTAGTTCTCATTCTCATTCGATCTGGCCACCACTAACACTTTGTTGCTTTTCCCTCGTTAGTGTATTCTTTGAAGAAGGAGCCAGTCTCCTTTATCGTCAGGACAACTATACCATGCTATGAATTTATTAGTAGTCCCAGATCCCAGTTCATTGACTTATGTGGTCTCTCCTCATTTCAGGCTCTGTAGCTGCACTGCCACTCTTGGTTTTTTTATGAAGGTACAGTAGATTCAGTAGCAAGAAGGATATTTCTCCTAGCTGAAGCACAGGATCATTTATAAAACCATAGAGAATGGATTGCATGAAAAATGTTTGAGCAGGTTTTCACTGCAGAAGGGACCAAAATGACTTGCTGGGAGTGGGAACAAGCACAATCATGCTTAAAACCACATTAAGTAGTCATGGTCAATTTTTGCTGTAGATTAACCACAATAGGCTAACCTGTTCTCTGTATGATATGGTTGGTTTAAACTGAGTTCTAAATCATCTTTAATACATCTCTAATAACATTTTTTTCCAGTTTAAACGTGGCTTGGATGTACAGTTTTTGGTACACTTTGGTTGGAAAAATTTCCAGTAGTTTCTTCTGCCATCATGCCTACTGCTTCTTGAGGAGATTTCCTATGCAAAACATGTAATATAAATATGCAACATGACATGGTTTGAGTCTACTAAATAGTCTGCTACACTTTTTTTCTCCATGTAAGAAATATATTAGGTCTCTGTGCTTCTTACCTGCTTTCTTACTCTTCTTTTTCTATGAATTTAACAGTATCTTTTTGGAGACCTTAAACCAGACTGAAATTGCCTTTGATATAAGCAGGCACAACTCCTAATGAAGTCCACAGGAGTTATGTCAGCTTATCCAAAGAGTGAATTTAGCCTCTCTGTTTTATTGGGAAACCAGCACACAGTCCTTCGTTTTATTTTTGCAAAAGCCAAGGCCTGGTTTTGGAGAGGTAAAGCTCTATGATGAGCTGTTCCTAAGCAGATGGTGTTTCAACAGCATGCACTTTGGAAATTTCCATGCAATATATAGTTTTTATATGAAGATCAGTTAGTGCACATCATGGATTTGTTTGGTTTTCAGTGATAATTTTGTTTGGTAAATCCTGATTCTTGCTCTTTCTCATAATATTCACAAGACAGTTTGAATGCCAGAAAGAATTTGGCAAACCATCTGTCATCTGGAGTAAGAAACTCTGGCTTGGAGGGAAGGCAAATGAGTGATGTAGGAGCAACTAGCTAGCATTACATTCTTATACTTACATTCTACTTGTCTAACAGTACACACAAACTTATAGTTTATGAAAGAGTAGGAGGTGACCTTTTAGAGATATTATTTTCCATTAATTCCAGAGAGAGAATTTTTTTCATTGTGGAAAACACTTTCAGCAAAAACTGAAATTCTTACGTTAGGGAACTTGATTTAAACAGTAGAAGTGTAATTGAAGAAAACTTTTGCTTTGATTTGAATGCTGTGCAATGGGTATTAATATGAGGATGATTTTCTTCAGAAGCTGCACTAGTCTTCTGTAGGCATGTTTTTCTTTTATCAGACAAGGTTCACGGGTAAACTGCATAACTGTTAATATCAGATAGGCAAATGTCACATCGGTTTCCACCCTCTCTGGAAGATGGATGCTTTGCTGAATCTTTGGCAAGGCTGACTTTCCAAGCAAAGAAACGAATCTTCATATGGAACTTACACAATTATCACACTGTCATCTTTGTTGAAAGGTAGCCAATAATGGCTTTGTATAGACTGTTCCTTTTTCCAAGTTTCTCATTGAGGCAAAGCAGAGCTCAGTGAGGACAGGGAACTTATCCCTTAAGCTTTGCAATGAGCCTTGTGCAGGCAAAGTACTTCAGTCTCTAAGGGAATGTCTGGGAAATCAAAACACATGGTCTGAGCAATGAGCTATGTGTGTGTGAGAGAAAGTGAGAGACTGGAAGAGATCTGATAAGGGGATATGAAATACAGAATCTTTGGAGCTTTTCTGGAAGTGCCAACTTGAAGAAGCTGTTTTGCTTTCAAGGCTTGCAAATTCTCAGAGAGGACTTCTACTGAGCCTCACACTATTGACTCTGTTGACTAAAATAATCTTATTTTGATGATTTGACATGAAATAGTAATCTAATATAGCAAGCAGGGGTGATGGTAGGCACAGTAAGGAAACATAGATCAGGCTTTGGGGAGGAGACAAGGAAAGAACACCAGAATTATTAAATTTGATTACCAGTAACTTTGAAAATTTTAGCTGATAAAATCTCTGAGCAAATGATGTATTGAACAAACCTCAGTAACACAGGGGATTCCAGAAATTTTCAGATGTTTTATGTGTTGGCATGTTTACAGGGACATTTTACATGGTTTTATGAAAGTGAACCAACTGTGGTGTTCTTGTGTGATGGAAATTCTAAAGCATAATATATCAGTTCTTCACACTGCAGGGCATGCTCAGTAAGGAAATAAGCGCATGATGTCAGTAAAGCAATTATCATGCAGATTTAAAATTTACTGATAGGTCTTGAATAAACGTATGTTTGAAATACTTGTCCAAATACCGTATTTTTTTGTGAGGTGCTATATGCTTGTAGAGTGGATAGGAGTGATGACATTTGCTTTGGCAGCAATCTCTCTTGCTTGCTTTTTTTGGTAATCTAAGCTTGTTTTAAAATTGGCATTTTAAGATAGCAAAACTACAGGTAACATTCAAAAATAGTGGTTGTACTCCACTGACCAGTAGTTATGAAAGCAACTTTGCTGTTGAAGGTACAGCTGAACGTAACTTGCCACACTGAGAAAATGGCTAAGAGCTGTAACCCTCTGATGCTAGATGGGACAAAATGGCAGACTTATGGCACTTCCTTTTAAAGTTTGTGATGTTATTCCTAGAACTGGGTGTCAGTCTGGAGCCCATGTTGTTAAAGGCTGTTGACAAATTAGAAACGATTCAGAGAAGTTTCAGTAATGCTTAGAAAACCTGCCTTACATCTAGGAACCGGTTTATCCGAGATAACTTTAAGGGTTTTGGTTAAGATCAACAAGTATCTTTATGAGGCAAGAGGGCAATGGGATCTGGCTGTTCACATACACAGTAAAAACTAAGGGGGAGGTGGGTGTAGGGACCTGGTGTTGTTGTGACCTGTTCACTTCTCGTCAACCATTACTGGAGTGTCCAGGTCAGGCCAGCTCCACTACCTAGAACTGCAAATATTTTTGTTGGTTCATGTGGCTGTTGTGCTTGCCTGATAGTAAGACAGAGTTAGCTTGGCTAATTGTAGCTGAAAGGAAGAAATGAGTTTCAGTCTTGATGCTTCCATAACTTTATTTTAGAATCTTAATATTCATAATAATTTCTTCCCTCTTCCTTTATAGGGCACCAATGCCTCTGCTCTGGAAAAAGATATCGGTCCAGAGCAGTTTCCAATCAATGAACACTACTTTGGATTGGTCAATGTAAGTACCATTTTCAGTAGGCAAACCAGATACAGAACTATGACTTTTATGTTACCTGAATTTTGGTTGGTTTGTTTGGCGTTTTGGTTTGGGGTTGGTTTGTTTGTTTGTTTTTGTTTTGTTTTGTTTTCTCCCCCAAGCCTGCTCTAATATTGGATTGTCTTTGTTTGAAGAAGTGCTGCTCACATTCCAATTTTAAGCAAAAATGGGTTGCAAAACTGTATTAGATGTTTGACAATAGCTTCATTACACCCCCAGAGAAAACAGTTTACTATTCTATGAATGTTTCTAGGGATTAGAACTTACAATTCCATAAAGTTAAAAGCCTATTTTAGCTATGAAACTTGAGAGGGAAGTGATGGAAGTATGTACAAGCCTAGGTACAGCAGTCTGCATTGGGTACTCTTTTAGGAGGAGATTTTGTATCTATGGAGAGAATGAGTGAGAAGACTGTTTAATCCCTTGCTTGTTTCCATATAAATAAAACAGATCTAGTAATTTTTTCCATTGAAAACATTAGTCATTCTGCTACTGAGCAGTAAGATAGAGCCCAGCCAGTGTATATTAATGTATGGAAACAAGCTTAACAAGACCCACTGCAGTAAATATATCTCTTGCAAGTGGAAACTTTGGCTTTGTGTCCTCGTTAATTCGGAACACTGCAGCTTTTTTCTGTGAAGTGTCAGGGGTTGGTGTGGAAATACATTTCTGCAGCAGCTGCATGGCAAAACAGCTGGTATGTGACAGGAGCACAAAAGCCAGAAGTTGAACAAAGCAACTAGTTTTATTGTGATGCACAGGGACTAAGATTGTTTTTAATTTTACATGGCAGTTTGGGAACACCTGCTACTGTAACTCCGTGCTGCAGGCATTATATTTTTGCCGGCCGTTTCGGGAAAATGTGTTATCATACAAGGCCCAACAGAAAAAGAAGGAAAATCTCTTGACTTGCCTGGCAGATCTTTTCCATAGTATTGCTACTCAGAAGAAGAAAGTTGGTGTTATTCCACCAAAGAAGTTCATATCGAGGTTACGAAAAGAGAACGGTAAGTGTAAAACTGGAATCTTCTTGTTCATTCACAGGTTGATCAGGAAAGTATAACTAAATATTGGGCAACGTGGTCATGTTAACCAGATGTTTAGGTTAGATTTGTAAATTGCTTTTAGTACTCTTTGGGGTTTAGATATTAATATTTTATTATCTGTGTGCATGATATGCTTGAAATAACCATACCAGGTTTAATAAGTTCCCAGATGTGCATGAATTAATGATGTATGCACAGCCTGGTGGGAGAGACCACAGTGCACAGTGAGCTAGGGCAGGTAATAGGGTGCCACTATGCTGTAATTTTTTAAATTTTATTTTGTGAAGTATGGAACAGAGAAACATTGAGGACAGCTGGTGGTATAGAAACTTTCTGACCTAGGAGTGCCTCAGGCACCACTAGTCCAACACATCCTGGAGGACAGGTAGCTTTGTAATGTTCAGTGGACTATATGTCAACTGCTGCTCTTGTTCTTAGAAGTAGTGGGCACAGTCTTACTCTGTGGAGTGGAGCATCAGGCTCTTTTTGAGCATCAGATTGGCAACAGCATATGCCTGATCTTGTAGTAGTTCTGTCTAAGGAATATGAGGAATGTCTTGAAATAAGGAAGCCTGCCACACAGCTCCATTTTGGCCTGGATTCATATCGATGTGGGTGGTATGCCTAGAAACAGAGGAGATTTGAATGAAGAGACAAAATACAAGTCAAACACCTGGAAGAAATTGCTTCCTGGTGACAGCATATAAATGGGCAGACTGTTCATTCCAGAGCAGGCTTTTGAAAGTGTGATAAAGTCAGCTCTGAGTCATCTAGTGATAAATGCCCCACACAGTTGGGGATCACTTTTAGGGCTGGACTTTCTGTTTTTAGCTTTTTTTAATTAGGGCCAGACTCAGTGTGTATTAAGCAGCTTATGTGTCCAGGCTAGAAACTGCAAAGTCAAAGGATCTGTGCAATATATTCTGGGGAAATCCATATGAGCTTTTTCAAGAGCAGGGGGATAAAAATACACATTTATTGAGAACACTGATTTTTTTATTTCTTCAATGTAGTGGGCAAATTAAGCCTTCACTGGAGAAGTGTGCACTAAATCACTATTGAGATATTTTCCCCTCCCCCCGCAAGCATTTCTTAATGCAGAGGACAAGTCTCTGCTCATCAGACTTGTGTGTGAAAAATGAACTTTGTTAGATGGTGTTATTATTACTATTTGTGGTGGGTTAAATTTGGCTGGCTGCCAGGTGTCCACCAAGCCTGTCTCTCACTCCCCTTCTCAGTGGGACAGGGGGAGAAAATAAGATGAAAGAAGCTTGTGCATTGAGTTAAAGGTAGTTTAAGGAAAAAATCCAACAAAGGCCACATGCGGAAGCAACGCCAAACCAAAGGGGATTTATTCTCCACTTCCCATCAGCGGGCAATGTCCAGCTATTTGCTGGGAAGCAGGGCCTTGATATGTGTTTGAGTGGCTTTGGAAGACAAATGTCTAATAATGAATGCTTCCTACCTGCCCCCTGCCCTGCCTTTCTCTTAGCTTTTGTTGCTGAACACATAGTCACATGGCTTTGAATATTCCTTTGGTCAGTTTGGGTCAGCTGTCCCAGCTATGTCGCCTCACAACCTCTTGCCCACCCCCAGCCTACCAGCCTTGGAGAAGGGGGTGAGTGGGGGACAATTGATGCTGCCCAAGCACTGCTCAGCAATAGCCAAAACATGGTTGCATTAGCAACACCTTTCTAGCCACAGGTACAAAGCACAGCCCATATGGGCTGCTGTGAGGAAAGGTAACTCCATCCCAGCCACAGCGCACTGGTCTGTGTCAGCACACATCTTCAGTTTCCCCAGGTGTGGGTCTTAGGTCCAAATTCTGTGATGTTTTCAGGTGTCTAAGGGACTTGGAATATATGTGTGGGAGTCAGTGCTGCCTAAAGTTAGGTATCTAGTCTAAAGAATTAATTTAGGATTAGTCACTCTCTTACTTTCTTCATTGACTCTAGTGGGAGCCTACACAACCAGCTTCAAAGAGTGAAACCTCTCAGGCAGCTAAAGTTAGGTGAGATGAAGCCTTGCCCCAGAGCAGCTTCACTGAAGCCAGCATGACTGCAAAACTGCTCTTCTTTGGCATGATTCTAAGTACTTTGCAAGGGCCAGTGCATGTATTTGGAAAGAAACAATGAATTTAGTTTTCTTTCTTGAAGGAAAGAATATACTGAGAATATACTGGGATAGAAATCTCAACTCTATTCTTCACAGATCTTTTTGACAACTACATGCAGCAGGATGCACACGAGTTTTTAAATTACCTGCTCAACACCATCGCAGACATTTTGCAGGAGGAGAAGAAACAGGAAAAGCAAAATGGGAAACTGAAAAATGGCAACATGAATGAACCTGAAGAGAACAATAAACAAGAACTCACCTGGGTGCATGAGATTTTTCAGGGAACACTGACTAACGAAACTAGATGTTTGAACTGTGAAACCGTAAGCATTGGGATAGATTTTTTTTTTTAATTGTTGCCCATTAATTGATAGATACAATTTATATATACATATATATGAATCTTTTCAGACATCTGAGAATTGTGGATATTCCTGTAGACTTTACTTCTTGAAGTGAGTATATTCTTTTATAAAAATCTATTTTCTAAGCATTACTTGGCTAACCTATGCCAAGTCTTGCTGTCCTAATACATATCTCTACAGATAAAATCCTTGCTAGCTAATCAATACTCTTCATTATTACTGTAACTTTGGGAGAAGATATTCACATCATTATTCCATAAATAAGTGAAATGTTAAGATGAATTTGGGCTAGATCAATCCTGAGAATGTAACTGGCATATACATGGTTTGTTATTAACAAACTGTATGTTTTATCTCCCTAATATTTTCTGGACAATACTGTCAATTTTAAGTGTCTTATGTTTGAAGCATAAGTAAAAATTAATTTTAGTTAGGAAACCTGATTGCAAGTCTCCTATCATTTTCTGTGATTTTCAATCACATGCTCCTACTTAAAGGGAAAAGAAATAAAAATTTCCCTTGGTGAGGTTGCTATGTGAAAAAGTAACACAGACAGGAAAAAATCTGTTTGGGGGAGAACAGTGACACTGACTTTCCAAAAAGGTTGGAATAACCTGACCTAAACTTTGCTTTGTAAAAGGTAGTTGTCAAAGATGAGCTAGTTTTCTCAGCTTCTTCTTTAGATGATGGAGATTGCAAAGAAACTCCTGCAGGGAGCTCTCCATCTGTCTCTAGGCTGCTTCCTGAAACAGAAAGTTTTTAGCACTATCAGGTATTCTGCTCCATACAACTTGTCCCATCCCCATGGTGTTAATGAGCTGTTGCAAGTGTTGGTGCAGCAATGCTGTGAACTGGGCCAGCAAACTGATTTGGCCTAAGAATAATATGTTTTTAACTCAGACCAGTACTGCTACTAAGGACTGCATCTAAAGAAAGTGCAACTTTAGAATACCTGCATTAAGATGGGAGCAGGTGCCTAAAGAAAATACCATCAGACAGCAGGCTGAGGTCAACTATCTAACTTCAGACAGTTGAAGTTATGTGAAATAAACCCTACCTACGTCTTACTGGATGTATGAAAGAACATAGTCTGATATTTCAAATCAAAGAGAATAGCTCTGTACTCCAAGAAAATATTACTTATCCAGGGATTTGGGTCAGAAAGGGGGAAAAGAAGAGATATAGTGATAGTCAACATGAAAAAAGGAGTTGGACCAAGTTTGGAACAAGCTTGTATAAGTGAAAACATGTGAGAATTATTGAAAATTAATTCTTTATTTCAATTATAAAAACCCAAGTCATAATATCAAGTTAAAATCAGTGAAAGGGTAGAAATATTTATGTAACTGACAAGCTTCTTTTAACAGCTGTGGCCTAATTCTAAATTATGATCCAATGTTTACTCAGACAAACTGTTCTGAAGTCAGGATGTGTCCTTGGGTAACAGCAAAACTGCAAAATACCAGATTTATAATTCAAAGTGACCAAGCTTTATGGCAAAAAAAAAAAATAGCACTAAGGATTGCTGCTGCAGAAAGGCTTGTCTGTAGCTTTTTGTGAATGCAGAAATAATGTATACTACACAGGATACTTTTCCAGTTTATTTTTCTTGTATTATTGTATCTTGAAATCTTTGCGAAATAATACAGCAGATTAAAAATATTCCTCTGCTAAAATATCCGTATGTTATATAAAATATATAAAATATCCATATATATCCATATATAAAATATCCATGAAGAATCATTCAGATTCCAGCAGTACTAATTGTCACTCTAAGAGAGTGCATTTTGAGTCTGATTTATCAGTTAGCTTCAAATTTGGTCTCTATTATTCTAGCTCCAACTAGCTTATCTTCCCCTTCAGTAAATATTTGATGTGCTGAAATCAATAACAAAATTCCTAGCTTCTTTGTGGAATTCAGATAAAACACTGTACTTGCCAAAGACTTTTCCTCTTAAAGTATTTAACCTCTTTCTTGATCTGCAGTGTCTAACAGAACTGTAGCTCCAGCTGCAGAGACACAATGTTCTCTGAAGCTTTGTTGCTCTGGCTTTCAAATTCTGTGTGTTTATACTGCAGTTGATTGCTGCCAGTTCTGTGGTTTCCTGTCCCCTGTTGGTCAAACAATGTCTCAGGGAGGGTTTTTGTTTGAAGAACTGCTCTTCATGTTAATTTGGTGCACATTGTACCTCTGTACATGTTTGATAATATTAAAATTCATTCTGCTAAAGGTATTCCTCTGGATTCAGGACTGATATGGGCAGCATTCATCACATTTATAGCATCCCTGATGTAACACAAAGATGAGCTGAAAGTAGTACAGAGTGTTCACATCCATAAAATTGCAGAAATCTGAGCATGAGGGACTTGCATCAGAACAATGAATTCAACCCATCACTGAAGTTCTTGATTTACACTTCACTATCGTAGAATCTGATTTAGTTATTCTAAGGAAATGCAGTCACAGGAGGCAAAATATGGAGTGTTCATGCAGCATTTATAAACAGCATTGGTTGTTGTGAATATGACCAAAGTCATGGACAGTAAGTAATCCTGCAGTCTTTTTGACTAGTTGAAGTATTACAGCAATTATCCATTTAGAGGTTGGTTTGTTGGTTTTGTTTTTACATTACTTCAAGATTAAACACTCTAAGTGAAAATTAATTTTCAAAGCAAAAATAAAGATCTGTAAGTCTGAAAATATTTGGGCTTACATTTAAAGAAACAACAACCCCTTATTAGAATTTTTCTCCTGTCTAAAAAAACCCCAACATTGGCAAAATTGACATTGTTTTGCAAAATACTATCACTTTGCCATTTTTGCCTTTAGTATTTTAATCAAAATAGGACCAGGACCAATATTCAGTGGAGCAATGCAGCTGTGTGAACCAGAAACATAAAGCCAGCCTTTTGAATGTTCAATGGAGAGAAAACATTACATGGTTAAAGATAACATTTCTTGACAGATGCTTATTTGGAACATACCTTCATTGCATCCTTAATAACAGAAATAGTTATGTAGGCCATGAACTGTGATTATATAGTGTAATATATTATACAAAGGGTAAATAAAATTCCAGTAAAATAAAAAAACTATTCTGTGTTGCATAGCAAGGGAACATATGCACCGGGCCAGCCTCATTTAATAGAGGGAGTGATGGGCCCCTTTTAATGAACACTAAACTGTGGTCACTGGCCCATGGCTGGTGGGCTTGTATAAGTGGAAGAAACAGAAGTTAAATTAAATGAAAGCTGGACTGGTAGAGTTACTAATATAGTCACACTGTAGCAGAAAAAAAAAATTAAAAGCATTGAAATGAATTGGTTTTGTCTAATTTATTTCTGCAGAAATTACTCTATCACTAGCATTTGCACATAGAGATAAAGAGCATTCAGATGTATGGTGTTTTACTAAGTCTGCGTTTTACATGTATATTTTTTGCAACAGGTTAGTAGCAAAGATGAAGATTTTCTTGACCTTTCTGTAGATGTGGAGCAGAACACATCAATTACACACTGTCTAAGGTAAACGAACACATCTCTTTGGCAGATAGTTCTGACTTCGCCAAATTTTCCGAGTCTAGTACATACAGAAAAAACAAGTAGAATAACATTGAGTTTTGAGCTTTTCCTAAACAAAAGAAAAAGACTGTAAACTGGATCTTTCCTCTAATGACAAGATATACGTTAATTATTTTATGTTACTCACTTTCAATTAATGCTTTTGAAAGAGAAAAAATCATCTCTTGGGGAAAATAATTGATTGCCTTGTCATCTGGAAGAACTGCTGCCAAATAATAATTGGCTTCAAAGGGATATAATAATTGGCTTCAAAGTGCTTATCTTTAAGCTTCTATTCAAGTGCTTTGTTGATTAGGGCTTACGTGCATATTAGAAGTTAAGTGTGTGCTTTCCAGAATGTGTGCTAAAGCCCCTAAGAGGGCAAAAGATTGCCAATACCTAGATTTAAGACAATATGTTGCTGCTCTAAGGTAATAACACCTATAGTACATATCCAGTGTTTTTATTTCCACTAGGAGTTGCAAAGCTTACCACTCCACTTGATCCTGACTTTTAACTAGTCTGCCTGTGTTTTTTTATTTCACTAAGACTTCTCTCTTAAAACAGAGATTTTTTTATTATTTATGCCTATAAACAATAGAAAACCTCTTTCACACTGTAGTATAGAGGCTGTAGAGAAACAGACTGTGCAAGGACATGAGGTCAGTGATAAATATCTTGAGCGGGTGTATGTCAAATTCCTTTCTACTGTGAAAATCCCATATAAACAGAATGCAGATTGGCATTGGAGTAGGAAAGAGAAATGTCCTGAAACTAGCTCTAAGGTATAGAGAGAAGCTCCTCAAGGCTATAGTTCTTGTACATGCAGACTTTGCATGAACTCCAGTCAATTTTAACTGTTCAACATACAGCAGAAGTGGAGCGCTGAAAATTCTCGACTGATGAAACTGCCACTGAAATTGTAGTTGTAAAGGGCAGCAAAAGCATCTAAATCTCACCTGCATACCTCCCTTCGCCAAGGAAAAAGTTATTGCTTATAAACATGCCACCAATTTTGTTTCTGGTACAGAAAAAGCAATTGATATGTGCTGAATAAATTAATTAGTAGTGCCACTAAATTCCATGACTGTGGCTCACCTGCTTTGGTAGAACAGGGCATTGGCCTGGCAGGTGGAAGTAGAAGACAAAGGACTAAAAGAACAAATGCTAAGGGACATGCAAGATAATGTCTCTCAGCTTATCAAGTATTTGCATGGTTCTCCAGCTTTCACAGATATAGTTCCCCTAGCAGTCAACTTGTAAAATGTTAGATATTTTTAGTTTCAGAATAATTAACACATTTTAAAAATAATTTAGAAACTCTTTGGGTTTAATTCATTTGCATGGAAGGCTTGGCATAGAATGAACATATCCATAAAATTTCTACCATCCGTATATGTTTCTTATGTTAGAAAAATACTTTCCATTCCCACTTTGAGGTGGGAAGGAAACTAATAAATTCCACAAGGTTGTTTGTTTTTTAAATTGAGACTTTAGGCTTTGAAGATAAACGTCAGATTCTTTCCTTAAAAGAAGACCTAAAACTTAACATAAGCATGTTCTGCTGAATCTTGCAGCATTATGTTCCTCACACATTTAACCTGTCTCTAATTTTTCTTAAGTTTCATCTCTTCATTTATGATTCCCTGAAAGGTTACAATTTTTTTCAGAATTCAGTTAATTTTGTCTTTAAATTCAAATGGAAAATCAGATATTTGTGATCAATGTTTAGCTCTGAAGAAAATCCTTTCAGTGATCATATTTAATTTGCTTTTAGATAGGAAAGTATACTTACGATTAAAGTTTTGTTACAATTTAACTTCCAGAGCTGTATTTTGTCCTAAATTTCAGCACTTTCTGATCAAGTTGTTTGAGATTATATAAAGAAAAACCCTAGTAAAAGCATTCTCAGTTAGTACAAATATTATTCAGTCATATGAAGTGCCTCTCTCATGCTCTGTCGACCTTAAAGAACTTAAAACTTGAAAATGGAAATCCTCCCCTTTTATGAAGTTACGTAAATAACTTCTAATACCTACACCCTGGCAATCTATATAGTCTTCAGCTCTTTCATCTACTCCTGTAGTGATGATGCCAGGAAGAAATAATCATCCAGAGTCCTCCTCTTTGCATTTGTAAGATGACAAATCTTACTGACAAATCTGGTGCTGCCTACTTTGCAAGCAGGCTGAACTTGCAAATGGTGCAGCTTCAGCCCCTGTGCATGTGAACTGCAATGGTTAAATGGAGTTTATTTGGTCTGGATTTGTCTGTAGCTCAGAATGCTATTAGGTACAGTGTAGGTGCAAGCAACAGGATAGTTCTGTACTTCAGATATATCTATTTAAGGCCCAAAGTCACAAAAACCCATCTGTGCCTAAAGTGGAAGATAGGTTCTTATGTCTGCATTTACAGTTCTCAAAACACCTGCTCAGCTGCAATGTAACACTAGAGGTGACCAAAAATGACTGTCATTTTTTTACAGTTGAGGTTTTCTAGTTACCTATAACTCTGCTACAAAACATATCAGCACTGGGACTTCTGATAAATCTGAACTGAGAGACACTATCAAGCCAACCTTCTTCTCCCTCTCTCACTTCAAAAGCTCAATCAAGAAACCTTTTCAAGCATATTTACTTGATCAGGACTTACAAAATCTTCCACACTAGCTGACACTTTCATTTTTTACACAACAAGAAGGTATAATCAAATAACTTTTGGGTAACAGTTCAAGAGGTTAAGAGGATGCAGAAAACTGATTTCAATTTATTGCTTCTGTGTAAGAGGATTCAAACCTACCTTACAGAGGAACACCATAAAATGTGAGCTATTTGCAGATAAAAGAAGTGCACTTGAAGCTGTTCCATTCTGCAAATTATTTAAAAAGGGGCTGGATGGATAGAGTGACTACACCCAAGTCTAGGCAGCCCCTGACATGTAAGAGACCAGAATGTAAGTCCCATTTTGAGGTACCTGACCCTTCACCTGTATTATATGGAAGGCCTCAGTTCCTAATACAGGACTGTCATAGCAGCCAGATACCTTAAGTGCCTTTGCAAACACCAGTATCGTTGCTTTAGATGTTTTAGAAAACTGAACTCAGTGGAGAGAGGATTTAATCCTGTATGTCTTTCTAGCGTCCCAGTTCACCAGCCTAAGTGGGGTAATACTGTTAAGATCCTTTAAGAACTGATAATTCTATTTATTTACAGAGACTTCAGTAACACAGAGACATTATGTAGTGAACAGAAATACTATTGTGAAACTTGCTGCAGTAAACAAGAGGCACAGAAAAGGTAAGCAAAAACTAGGCTATTTCACCATGTCCCTCCTGGTCTTTGACAAACCTCCTTTATATTTATTGTGCTTAGATATATAGAAGACTTACACCACACCTGCATTCTCTGTGGGCCAGAGAACCTACAGACAGATTCAAAGCTATTACATGTTGTCTAATCTAGAAGCTACTGCGAGTTGCCTACTTTTACTTACAAAGTTCTTTTATAATGCAAAAGTTTACTCATTAAGGCAGAATGGCTTTGAATTGGTCAGGTCTTTATCGTATGCACTCTAATGGTTTCACAGGATGAGAGTGAAAAAACTGCCAATGATTCTTGCCTTACACCTCAAGAGATTCAAGTACATGGAGCAATTACACAGGTATACTAAGCTGTCTTATCGTGTGGTATTTCCTCTGGAGTTACGTCTCTTCAACACGTCTGGTGATGCTGTCAACTTAGATCGGATGTATGACTTGGTAGCTGTTGTTGTCCACTGTGGAAGGTAAGATACTTTCATGTGTATCTTGAGCTATTGCCAAGGACAAGGGTGTGCCTGACAAAATGTGGGGAGGGTCGGAGGGAGGACATAAACCCTGCTGCTGCACCAACTGCACAACTGCCTATGTCATGGTCTGAGCCTCTTAGCCACCCTCCATCAAAATAAATCTGTACTTGCTTAAAAAATAATGTCTCAGGCCTCTAAAAGGCATAAGATTGACTTAAATCAATGCAGCTGTCTCCTTCCTCTTCAGCCCACTTAGAGAGAGAGTTTGGGAGTCAGGACTCAGAGGGCCAGATGCTGCTAGCATGTAGGGCATACAACGGATCACCTTGGTCTCCTGTCAAGGCAATGAAAATGTTAGCTTTCATAAAGCTTCTCAGTTCTTGTATTCTCAAAGTATGAAACAAACAAAAATCCTTGGGGCTCTAGGAATAACTTTTGTTTTCCCTCTTCTCAAAGACTACGTAACTAAATATTCACAGTTGATAACAAACAATTTTCCCACTTAAATTTAGTTCATACTGTTTTTAAAATATTCTAATAGCTGATGCCTGCCATGAGAAAATTTTAAAGTATTCTGTAGCTTAGTTTGCACAGTCATGGCACAGATGAAAATGACATGTTTAGCTTTCAGTTAATGAAGTTTTTGCAACTAGTCAGTAAAAAGGTGAAAGGAGTAAATGGCTACTGTACCACCAGGGGTGGGCTTACTATGTTCTTCTTAATATTTAGTTATAATTCAGACTGCTTGCATATAGCAATGTGACTTATGAAAATGGACTCAATGGCATCTTCTAATATTGTGGGGTTTGTGTTTTTGTTTTCTTTCTAGTGGACCAAACCGAGGGCATTATATTACTATTGTGAAAAGTCATGGGTTTTGGCTCTTGTTTGATGATGACATTGTAGAGGTCAGTATGCTGAAGCTCATGAGCACAACTTCTGTGTTTAGGTTCTCTTCTCTCTTTGGGGTTAAAATTCTGATAGCTTACCAGTATGCAAAGCCACAGTTTGGTTGTAACATGACATTTAGCTCAACTTTGTTAGGAAGTAAGATTGCAAACAAAATTATTAATCCTGTAGTTCTTACTCAGACAATGTCAGAGGGGGTCACTTTCTTTCAGAGCAACATCAAGTTGTTTTTAATATGGAATTTTAATTCTGCATGTTTTGTAAATCTAATTAAATAAATTCAATTCATTAAAACCTAAAATATCCAGGAACTATGTTGCAATCCTTGGCAATATCACTTGGCAAAATTGGACTGGGTAAAGCTATCATTGCTGTAGAATTTAAATTTTTGAACAACTGGGAAGTTACAAGAAAGCCTGGATTCTGTGGTCGATTTGGGTTTGCCTGAATGTGAATTAGAGCAGTACCTGGCCCACAGCTATTACAGAACCAGCCTAAGCATTCTGCAATTCATTCCTAAGCATTCTCTTTATGTCACTGTGACAGCTTGGCAAAACTGAGGTTTTGAGTGTGATTTCCCAGGAATAAATCCAATGGAGGAAAGTAAGCACTGGGACATTGGATGGGGTATGTATTGAAGAAGGTTTCTGGAAATTTTAGGAAGATGGAGTCACATGGTTACATTTATGTCTTTTAACTGTGTTCACAGCATTCCAAGGAGTGTCTCTGCTATTGCAAAAAGCCTCGTTCTGTTAGTTTCACTGAGACAAACATTCCTATTGACGTCCATGAGTGAGACCAGCAGGTTTAGCCTATGAACATTAATTACTCTTCTACTGCTTAAATTGCAAACAGAGCTTGCTAATTGCTAGCCTGAAACAAATAACTGAATTTGTCTTTTGTGTTTTCACTGTCATTTAATCCATGTTTGGTATTTCTTTTACCTAACAGCACATAAAAAATTTTTGTTTTGCAGAAAATAGATGCTCAAGCTATTGAAGAATTCTATGGTTTGACCTCTGATATATCAAAAAATTCAGAGTCTGGCTATATTTTATTCTACCAGTCAAGAGAGTGACTTGGCAAACTGTGACAACTGCGCACAAAGAGGCTGAAGAAGGCGCACAAAAGAAGGTGAAGCCTCCCCCCCCTTAACTGACTGACACAGACCACAGCTTGTATGGTTGGACAACAAAACATTCTGTCTCCTGGTCAATGGTCTATGTGATATCGACTACAACCTTCCATTTTTGACATGCAAAATTGTGTTTAGGGGAGGGGGGGGTTGTTTGTTGTTTTAGTGTCTGATTGAAGAGTTAATTGCCGTCGGATTATAGTGGAAGTTATATGGACTAACATTTACTGATACTAAGATTTGGATATCAACTGTTAAACCCAATCCAGCTAGAGCAGTGTTTTATATGGAAGTGATCATTGCATTTACTGCAAAATTGTTTAAAACTTTCTAAATGGCTTTGGGTTGTGTTGATTACAAAGCATTCCTTTAAATACATCCTGAGATATACTTACCCATTTTAAGTGTAAAGAAAAAAAAATCTGTTTAATGATGATTGGAATCTTGGTTGTATAGGGGATTTTTTTACATGTTACTTTCTGCTGCTGCTGCAAAAATATATTCTTCCAAAATTATTTAAACTTTGGGTTGTTAAAAACTTTCAGTGCATAACCTCGGGCCTAAATGTCACATAGAGGGATCTAAATTACAGTGGAACTAAGTGATTTTGTATGTCCAGTCACTTTGTTTATTATGAGATAGTACAGATGAGGTGAGACCTCAGAACTTACAAAGCACTGGAATAAAGGGAGTGAGATGACACACATGACACAGAGATAAATTACATTTATAGAGATTGAGCTGATCTTTCTGTTAAAATAATATCATAGGTTGTTTACTTAATTGAGTGTGAAGAGATTGCAATGCTGCTCACGTATGACATATCCACCAGGACTGAAATTACATAGTCCATTTAAATAAGTGTTGTTCGTATAACACATATGACACAGCTTGGTCCTGCAGTTTTCTGAGTATCTGTAGGTCCCGTTTTCATTTCTGAAGAGAGAGTCCATTTCTTAGCAACATAAGGCCCATTAGTTTACACATGCTGTCATGTAAACATAATCTCTAAAATGTTGGCTGTGTTTGACAGCATTTGGGCCACCACAGCAACAGGTAATGCTCTGAAGTGTCTGATATTAAAAACATCAAAAGGCTTAGTGCAAAAGGCTTGGTTTGTGTTTTTATGGGGAGAATCTGGCTGACACTAGTCATGCATGGGCTAATAAAGTTGCTGAACTCACATACTGGAATTTAGCAAAGAATTACTGTAGAGAAAAGTATCAATAGGGTACGAGAAGCGATGGCTAGCAGGTTGAGGCAGTGGCAGCACTGGGTAACTGCCTTCCTTGGTTTGACACTTTCACTCTGTTATACAATTCTTGAACTTCAGTAGCCAAATTCCTATTCAAATGGAGTCAACAGTAAAAACTCTTGTCTTCCAGGAGGCTGCCCTTGGTTCTAGTATTTCCAAAGAAATATTCTCATCTCACAAAATTTATTTCTACCTGTTACATTTCATTCACTCTCGTAAGCAGTTATTAGAAAACTTTGGTTTTGGTCCTTCTTTCTTTATGGCCAACCCTGTTTCAAGAAATGGCTTTTCAAGTGCAGCTAAATCTTGTATTTTAGTGTTCTTTAGGAAAGAGAATAATTTTTTCACTGTAATCTACTGTGAATGTGAAATATCTTTTGTTAAGTAACAATGAAAATTAAGTACTAGCTTCTACTGTAACATTGATTGAAGTTCAGTTGGATTGATCAATGGCCATTTTGTAAACTAAGGAGATGTAGCACTTTATACTGAATGAGAAACAGAAGTGGACTTTTCATCTAAAATTATTTGTGATTTATCGTGTTATTATACCAATACAAGAAAACAGATGTAGAATGTAACCTTAAGAGTATTTCCTCAGGTGAGTAATAGTAGTGGTCTAGGGAGATCACTCACACGAATGAAGGATGGTGTGCAGGCTCCAGACAAGCATGATTTGGATGCAGCTCTGGTTATTTATTGATCTTAGAATGAACTGTTCTGATACAGAAGACATCTTACAGGGGACTTGAGCTCTCACTGAGGCCCAGGAGCTTTTCCACTGAAAAGCTAAACCTGCAAATCCCTCATTAATGCATTTATTTATAAGCATTCAGAATTTCTGGATAAAAATATAATAATCTCTTGCCTTTAAGATGGGTAAGGTTTCCCCATTGTGAATGAAGGCATTTTCTAGATCAGTATTAACCAGGGCTGGGCCAAAGGTCTGTACTTCACAGTTTACTGGTGAGCATTTTTAGGGCATTCTTCAATTTTAAAACAAGCAACAAAGACGATATTCTTAATGTAACATTTGAATGTTTAGGGCTCATGTTTATATAACAAGTAATTTTTCATAAAAATAATGTTTAAATCAGTTCAATTTTAGGAAACGTTTTCTATATTTCAATTGAATTACCTGAAAGTTCATTTTAAAAAATGTTAATAATATTAATTAATATCTAAATATTTAAGTACAGGAAAATAACCTTAGGTTTTCTCCAGCTGCAAGACAACTCTAGTTTGTAAAATAGACAGGTAATTGCAGTATGTTATTGAGAGTAAAATTACTAGAATAAGGCTTTCATAAAGTATGAAAAACCATTTAAAATTCATACTAGTCCATGAAAAGATCCTAGCACTGGTATCACAGCAGTCGGCCTGACATCAATGCTGAAAAATTGTGGACTACTCACTTTATGCTAACACCAGCTAAACTAATAAGCATTTTCTTTTTATTTATTAAAACAAAACAAAAAAAGGCAGTTACAATTCTCTAAAATACATCCAGTCTGCAGTGTGCTGAATGTGTTCACTTCAGTCCAGCAAAAGCTGTCCATCATGGCTGGGTGAACAGTGCCTGTCTAGGCAGAACTTCTCTCATGTCAAATGAAGCATATTGGCACAGGTTTTGCAGGACTGGGATCCTCACAGGAGCAATCTATATGATGTAAAGTATTTTAGTTGACTAAATAGAACATAATCATTTTTCTCTTAGGCTTATTTGTAGATTTCCAGTCCCTTATGAAAGAATGGAAAAATATCTAGGAAAAGAAGTGGTTTTCTGCCAGCAGCTAGAAAACAAAATTGTAGCACAGATGTCTAATAGTATTCTGTGCTTCCCTAAAATGACTATTTTTATGGTGTCAGGTTCTGAGTACATTAGACCTAATGGCATGTGAAGTTTTCTACTTCTTTCACATGCTGCTGCTGACAGGCATTGTCCATTTACAAGCCTTATTACTATGTTCTTACTTAGAAAAAAGAACATTTTTGTCCTGTGCTGCTTTAGCATTGAACCCAAGGAAGCACTGCAGTCCTGATGAATCAGTTACCTTAGAGGATAAGCTCAGACCTCAACTTCTATGTTTCACAGAAGAGGCCTTCAAGGTTTTATGTAATTTCTATTTTTGAGACAAAGCAGGGGGAGGCAGCAGAGGGGAGTGATGGAGAAACCATACCAGCAAAGCGGAACACCTTGTTGAAATTAAGTCCCAAAATTACTCCTGTCAATTTTATTTTAATAATTTACAGTTACCTCAGAGTAGTAGATTACATATTAAGACCTTGTTCCTCTAGCAGTTGGAGTAAAGAAAATAAAAGCACTAGGTGTTTCCTTTGCATTAGATTTAATAAAGATATTAAAGACTTAACTAAGCTGAAACTGAAATTCACATTACATGGTGGGCCCTAAAGTGCTGCCACAATCTGTATTTTATCTTCAGACATTACATTTCATTCACCCATCTGTTACTGCTTCATGTACTTGGGACCTGAGCCGACAGCTTGCAGCTGGCAGTGATTTGGTGCCTCTCAGCAGCAGACTCTTCCTGCTCCGTCTCCTTTTTTGCTGCTTGTGGCTGACAAATGTGAGCAGTCTTTATAGCTGAATGTGTGCTAGATATTCTAAGAAGTTGTGGCTGTGTACCTGTTCTTTGCTAGTACCTTTTATCAGTGTTTGTTTTAATTTATTTCTCTTTCATTGGTCTGTTACTGTATTTGTATAATAACTTATGTAGTTAATATTATTTGTTTTCTGTTTTAATTTTTATGTACTTTGATTTTTTTTAAATGTAGTCAACCCAAGCACTTTAAGCAACAATGTCAATCTTGTGAAATTCCAATCAGCTTAACATTTGGACTTGGTCCCTTTGCTTTTGCAGCTGTTTGCTTGTGATCCAACACCTCTAGTTACAAGCCGATTTCCATTTTTAGGCTTGTAGTCCTAGTTGGGTTGTTAATTTGTGCAGCCCAAATTTGTTCATAAGTATTTGTTCATACTTAACAAGGATGCAGTGTTTACTACATGTCTGCTATGTACGTGGTGAGTTGTGCTCCTCACAGCCTTTTTTGCACTCTACCTGCTAATCCAGCTGAGAATGACAGTAATACTGCAATCTGTGGCACAGTTACCAATGACTACAATTTAGAAAAGCTCCACTTCTCACAGGAGGATTCTCTTTTACCAAACACAGAGTTTGCTGCCAATCAGCTGATGAGACAGGTAGTGCTCTCTTTGCCATTTTATATGTGCTCTGCACAGTCTCAAGGATGAATAATCTTAAGAACTGCACTTATTCTTGGCCCTGGTGTGAGTGCTAGCAAGGAGAGCAATCCTTTTGTATCTTCCTTCTCCCCACTTGGGCACACATAAAAGTAAAAGATAATCAAGCAGGATAAGTACTGAAAACCAACAAACCATCTATCAAAGACACTGGATGTTTCTTAGAGGCCAGCATCTGTGGTATCCATATCAGAAAGTCACTGACTTTCTATGAAAAGGAAAAACAGGGTTTTTCCCTATTGCATCAGTTCTGTTGCTGAGGTGTTTCTTCTCAATATAACACGGCACGTAATATCTAAATAGCCTTGGGAAGCCTTGACAGACACTCTTTTAATTTCTTTCCAGTTAACATGCATTGCTCCAAAGAGATTTCTTGAACCTGCCCGTAAGACTTACTCAGCTTAACACACTCCTTTTGCATACAAGGTCAAATAACACCTATCAGGAGGTATGTGCCCACCTGATGGGACCATCTGGGCTAAGCCCACACCTTTTTACACACTAATAATTCTTTACCCACTAGGAGGTTTTCTTGCTGGCTTTGCCTGAACGATTTAATATGAAACCACACATAACTCTCATTATTTGTGGTTTCAGAGTTGCTATAATTCATTAATAATTCTGCTTCATTTGGTTATCAAGACTGGGACTACTGCACAATGTAAAATAAATTGTGTGTGCCACTCACAGTGGTCAATTTAACAGCCTGGTGCTTCTGGTGAAGGTTGTTGCAGGCTGCAGTTTCACTATGTGTAAGAATATTAAAGAGTAAGTGACTTTTCTGTGACAGCATGGTAGGTCTGTAGGAGGAGCTGGCTCGGCACACAGCTTCCTAATCCCCAGCTTCTACCCAGCTGAAGTTGGTGCTCCATCCTCTACATAATCCTAACCCTTCTCCTACGGGTTCCAAAGTGGCAGGAGCAAACCCTTTGTGAAGAGAACAAAACATCTTGCTTGCTACAGTAGATGATTAATGAATATTTGCAACCCTCCTCTCTGTGCTCCCCAAAACCTCATTAATAGGTATAACACTCCTGTAAAAGGCTAAACTTCAATATCAGTTTTGCAGTTGCAATGGTGTTCATATTTGCAAATATCCCAGACTGTGTTCACATACCACATTTTTTTCCTAGTCCTCTCTCAACTCTCATTCTAACAGCAAGAGCAACATCAGGGCAGGCATGTTACAGGTTCAAGTACTCTTCCTGGAGACAATTTTCTAGCTTCAGTGGCTTTTTTTAAAGATGACCCAACACAAACTCCATAACTTATCCATGACTCTTTAGGAGTACAGCCACTGTGTGCTGTAAGAATATAAGTGTAGAGTAGGGGGAAGAAGAAAGAGTAAGAAATACAGAAAGGGCCGGTTTTTCAGAGGCTTTGAATATGTACATCTGTTTGTAAATATCTTGTCCCTCTCTACCTTGTCAAATGATGCAATGATAATAAAACTACTTAAATACTTTGTGCTAGTTTTTTTTAATGGAGTAAGAGGTAGTAAAATTATTAGGCACAAAATTGGGGACACAAAAGTACTGAATTTCTAGTTAAGTGTACAATACACGGGGGGTGTGTGTGTGTACAGTTGAGTATCTGCTCTTTTTAATCATGTACATGTAATTAAACCCTGCACTACCTACAGAACTGTAAGATAAATCTCATGTTCGTTATTATGGTTGTAACATAAGAAAACAGTATTTTCTCCTGTTAACATGTTTATATTTTACATAAAATAAACTCCCTAGCTGATCTTGCTTCCATTCAACTTGCTTTGAATTCATTTGGAGCTAGAGTAAGGCTGAACATTGATGTTGGTTGTTACACAACATGCTTCTGAATGTCAGGTCTCTGTGTTCTGACAGATTGCAAGGCTGCTGATGCTCGTTTTATATTTTGGTTAATGGAGTAATTGCATTTTAATTTACTTCAGAGAGTATTTCACCACCTGGGCTACCTGCCTCTGAAGTGTCTTAAGGGAATGAAGTTTGCATGCAGTTCATGAGCAGTCTTGGTGGAATATACATACAATGGCATCCCTGAGCTGTACTGAGGTACAGCACATCACTGGCCTTGCCAGTGGTACTGAGAACAGATAAAGCTGAACAGAAGAAAAAGCAGCTAGAACTGTACTACCTTTTGTGTCAGGGAACAAGAAGACTCCCAAGCCCTTTAGCTTGGGGTTTTATCTGTGACTACCAGAGTGGGAATGGGTTTTGTTAATGAGGTCTAAGATTCCATCAGAGAATTGAAAGGTTCCTGTAGTCTGCTCATTCCACTGAAGTTACTCATTAGCAAACACAATTTACTTTCACAAAAATGAGGTAAATAAAAGGCTGGAGTTTCTTGCTCTTGTCTAAATGGATCCTTGTTATTCCTTCAGAATAATTTAGAGAACCAAAATCAAACGTAGCTGTCAAACTGTGTGTTAAATTTATAGGTGATGTGCTATAAAACTTATGACACATCAGACTATCAAAGGACTAGGTAGAAAAACACATCTTACAGTACAGATTTCCTCTCAAACGAAAAACCTTGAAGCACCTTCAAATTTATTCCTAGCTTACTGGAATATAAGCTTTTAACAGTAGGATGGAGAGAGAAATTTAAAACGCAACAGATTACTGAAAGTTGGCAGTCTCTTGATTGAGATTGATTTTAATTATTAGTGACAAGGGAATATATATATATGTATTTGCAAAGGGATGTGCAACACCCGATCCCCTCCCTCCTCCCCTAACCACCCTCACAGTCTCCCAGCTGAAGGGGGGAGTGTCTGGGAGCACGGACGAATGTCAGCTGTAAAGAAAAATGGAAAAAAAGAAAAAGAGCCAAAGAGAGGGCGATAGAAGTGACAGCAGAAAAGTGAGAGGAAAAGGAAAACTAAAGGCTTCACTTCCTTGACGTATTAGCCTCTACTGAAAGCCAAATAGAGAAAATATTATGAGAAGGGAATAGTCTGATTTGCTGATCCTGCCTTCAGTCTAATCTGCTCCCCTGTAGGGGGGGAGGCTGCAGACAGTCAGAAGTGACCTTGGTTATTATCAGTCCACTGGCGCTGCTAAAAAGTTCACTGAAAAAAAAAATCCGCAGAGCTTGCTCAAACCAAAACAAGCACCTTCAAATTTATTCCTAGCTTACTGGAACATAAGCTTTTAACTGCAGGATGGAGACAGAAATTTAAAACACAAGAGATTACTGAAATAAATAAGTCACAAATCCATACCTTTTAAATATTGTAAAGAAATAAAATCTATAGTGCACATATCAAGAAGAGGTTTCCAAGAGAAGAGTTCACAATCACTCTATGTTGGCACCACTAGAATTTCTCTCACTTCAGAAATGCATTTTCCCAGAGGCTGTATGATGTTTACCTATGTCTATGTTCCTTATTTTTTGGTGAGAGTTAGATTGATCCTTTTAGATCAGATGGGGCTGTGTCCTGTGTATCCGATAAACAGAAATGCCAAAAATATAATTTCATCTTGATTAAAAATCTAGATATGGAAGAAGAAAACTATAAAATTCCTCATTTAAATACACCCACCAATCTTGAAACAACATTCATTAGCTGTGACTAATTATATGACATGGAAGACCATGTTTCTGAAGATGTTAATTTCCTTGAATGTGTGTAATTTAAAAAGCAAATAAAAATTTTTAAAGAAAAATAGGACAACCATTTCCAAGATATAAAAATACATACATAGGGTAACAGAACATTTCAATTATCTGTTCTGAAAAATGTTTCTCTTCACTTAATTTTGTATCAAATAGTAGAAATTACTCCATCGCCTTGTTAAAGTTCACCCACCCTCACTGTGTGACTCATTTGGCTGCTCTACTGTGACCTGAGAGCTTCAAGCTTTCCTCAGTCTAAAGAGTTTGTAGCCCCATTTCCTTGATGTCTCTGGGAGACTTCTGTGGCACAGGCGGTGGGGTCAGCAAGTCTCTGAAGACCTGGATCCTTTCTCCCAGGACACACTAGACCAGTTATGGCTCACTCCACTCCACACTAATCAGCTTCAATGCACATTTTCCCCAAGTTCACCTTTCCAGGAACACATGGTGCACAAGTTTTGTATAGTTTCCAGTACAGAATCACTTTGCTTTACATAGGAAAACACATTAGCAGATCTAGAAAAAAAGCTAAACAACCATATGTAGTCTCCTTCTCTCGTTTGCCCATGTGGTCTGAACCTAAGAATATTCCTTTAATAAATCAATCCAAGACCTTTCTGAAGCATAGCAACATTTTTTTTTCTTTCCTCCTTGTGGTTCCCTTCCCCACCTTCTTACATGGCTGGGGGAGGCACTCACACTCTGCTTTGTCACAGCAGGTGTCTACTACTCTGAGCACAATGTTAAGGATCAGATGTGAAGGATGGGCTTGCTGTGAAGGAAGCCCTTGGTGGTATTCACAGCTGTGAGGAGTGATCATTACCAAAGTGAACATACTCTTTGCCTGTATCAGCTTTGCCAGCTACAAACACTTCACCTGGTGCTAACAGTGCATTTCATCTCACCATGAACACTGAAGCAGCAGAGGAGGCAACAACCTGGAGTTTGCAGGTTGTGCCTGAGTGCATGGAGAGACCTACCAGGCTCAAAAAGAATTCAAGAGGTGGAGACTGACAGACATTTCTTGCCAAATCACTGTGAGGGTAAAATAAAGAGGACTGGAATGAAATTTGGAATAAGCCAGAGTGAAACATTATCCCTTGGATTTCATTTCACACACATGTGAGGAAAAATATTTAAGTCATATTCCAGAAGAGCAAAGGTGTTGAAAAAAATATGAAGATTTCACCCAACATTGCAAAGTAGACATCACAAACACTTAGGCATCGACCAAGGGACTACCTCACAGAGATCAAATACCACTGTCAGCCACTTTGGTGCAGCTGTAAAGAAGCTCCCAACAGGTTTGCAGTTTTACAGTGGGATCAGTTATAACAGAAGCTGAAACAGGGTTTCTTAGAACATCCTCATAGAACTTTTGGTGTGCAGAGTTGTGTTTTCTGTGCAGCTTTAAGACATGGTTATGTGTGGAACACTGTAAGCACCAGACAAGAACTACAAGTAGGATTATCTCTGCTCTCTAAAGACACAGTTCAGGGGCACAAACAAAATCTTACACTTTATTTATCACCAATCATAAAATTCCCACTGTCATTTACAAAGTGTTTTTCATCCTCAAAACAGTTTACCAGATAACTTCATAACTTTTCAACCACTAATTTGGTGAAAATTTTAGAAGCTGGTTAACATGTACCAAAATACCTACATATTTCAGGTAACTATAACCTGAGCTGAATCTGGTCACCCCTCAGCTGGATCAATTTAACTAGTAGGAACATTTTCACCAGCTCCTCGGCAGCTGCCTTGATGACCTATTCACCCCTGGATGCAGTTCCAAGTGCAGATCTTGTAGCACATTGCACCAGAATAACCTGATCCCTTGCTATCTCTGAAACAGCTTGTCTTGCCTGGAATGCACTGGGGTAGCTGAGGTTACTTGGGAAGTTTGTCATAACAGTACTTTACTTTCCAAGGAATGGATTAGCTTTCATTGGCCCCCTATAATTGTTAATTGTTATACACTAGCACAAAATATTAGGTAAAGCAAGGGTGATGTCATTTATTTGCTTTATTTCCCTCTCTTCATTCGGGATATTTTTAGTTACATTTTCAGATTAACAAAAGTATTCTGAGGTAAGGTCATTGAAGCTTCGACTGTTTTGATTCTGCAAGATGAGTAGTTCAGGCAGAGACCAGTGTTGGCTAAGACGCCAGAATGGCATTCTGTTTCCCTTACAACCTGTCCCTGAAGACCACAAAAAAAGTCCTAAAGGTAAGCAGAATTCTTCCCCCTAACCTTTACCACTACAATATTTTTTAAATGGCCAAGCACAGGCTGCTAATTCTACTGTTAACATATATGGGGATATTTCTGCATGACTATGATGTGATGTGGCTTCAACCAACATTGAATTAACCACACTTCTGCATTAACATGCTTCAGAGCAGTGCTCAATATTTGTATTAAACTATTTTTACCATGGCTTGGCGATGGTGGTGCATGGAATCTAAAAGCTTTACTTTATGGCAATGTTACACATCATACTTATTTAATGTTCCCAAATGAAGTTACAGGGGAAGAGGAAAGACAATCAGTGTACCATACAGTCAGCAGTTCTGCAGAATACAGACCCAGCACAGTCAGAGTTCAGCCTGGTAACAGCAGTGAAAAAAGCACTCACTGTTTAGTAGGTCCATTTAGTTGTCATGACACTTGTAGAGGAAAGGTACCTAGAAAATGCGTTTGCTTAATATACTGAATTTCCTGCTCACACGCTTGTGCAGCCAATCTGAGCCTTCAGATACTGAGCTGAAAACAAACCACTCCATTCACCATGCTCTATATGCAATTGAACTTCATTTATCCAAAGGTATTTTACTCAAAATCCCTGTAATACGAAAATGAGCCAAGGCCACCAGGCAAAACATTTTTTATCTTGAAATTCTGTTAAACCCGAATTCACGCAACAATTTCTTAATAAAAAAAAAAAAAACAAAACAAACCAACAACAAACAACAAGATGCAGGCTCCCTGGCATAATTTCAAGTGACATTCTGCCACCTTTTATTGGATTGGTTTCTTGTGGGTTGTTTTGGGGTTTTTTTGGTGGTGGTGGTGGTTTTTTTTCCCTATAAGGCATGTTGTATAGGAATATTTTTCCTATTACTCCTGGAATTTTGGACAGTCTCTTCTACCATTCTAGTTCTCATTAAATAGAAGAGTACCTAGCTTCTCTCTCTTTGAGGAACTGCAATATCAGTCCGCCAGCTTTAGTGAAATTCACAACCATTTATTATCCAGTACTATAGGGCACATTCACAAGCCTCATCCTTCAGGAGAGGATGTTCAGGAAACCAACAAGGTCTACAGAATGAACATGAGAGCCTGTGATTTTCTATCTAATCCCCATCAAGAGCTGATTGTATTATATGGGGCAAACAGTGCAACCTCTCTCTTCCCCTCTTTCTCACCTATAAAATGGGTATGCCAATATTTATCAGTCTCTGAGAACTATGGTGCCTAGGTTTGAGGAGTAGGGGCTGAAGCCTCAATTACTCTCATATGCACAATAATTGTAACAGTATATTTTTTCCTTTACAGGCAGTCTTATTAACTGCAGCACTCCCTTCAAGGGGGGAGATTTGTAGACAGTAAGACAGCTGACCATTGTTTGACAGGAAAATATCTTTACAAAGAGATCAAACAACTGTCCAGATGTGGCAGGAATTAAATTCAGTGATACAAATATACTGCCAGTTTATCCTGAAGTGTCGGTATTATTGAATTATATTTCCAAGTGACATATCTCATCATAACCCCAGTCAAAGTCAGAAGATCAGGTCCAGAAGGAGCAATGGGTGACCTAACAAGGGAGTTGCTGCATATTTCTTTCAGCTCGTTGTCTCTCACAATGACTGTATCTAGAGATTTCAAAGGATGGGGAGGAACCCTTATTGCAGACAGCTATGAGATAAATGACCCATTAAAGAAGATAATTTCCTTGCAAAGAAAAGCTTCCAAAGAGAAAGAAACTGTCTCTCTAAATTTACTCAGTTAATTTTTCCCCTTTTTACAGATAGAAATTAGGTTAATGGGTTATGTGCACTGCCCGGTTCTTCATGTATTTGCTTAGGTCATTTCCTCCCTAAAGAATATTTTGTCACCCATAATAGTTCTCCATTTATGCCTTAGGTAATATAAGATGCTTTTATATGATTATTATTGCTTATTATATCTTGGGCACTTGGAAGGTTTTAAGTATGACTATAAACACAACAACAAAATAGACCTAGCAAGGATAAGATAATACAAAAAACCACAACCCAATCCCTCAATGGTTTTATGAAGTTAAATATTCAAAAGGCAAAAAACAATGGTGTGGTTTTTTTTCAGAACTCTCTCCTTAAATTATTGCTCTGTTGGGTTTTGTACTCTTCATTTTAACCTTATTTTTCACATCTGCAAAGCAAAGAAGTCAGCTAAACCATTGCAATGTTCTGAGAAGGAAAAGGTTAATATTCACAAAGGAGAGTAAGAAATGCTCTGTTCCTTTTATAAAGGGCAATTCTTCTCCCACATGGGTGTTTAGAGCTCATAAGGATCAGGTTACCAAAAAACTCACATTTTGAGGCTGGAACAAACACTAGCAAATGTGCAGAAGTGAACCACCCTCAGCTGTTACTGTGAGGGACTGGTGCCTTTGTTTTCAATGTCCACTCTTATCATACCCTTTTTACTGGGCAGTGAGCAAAGAAAAGGCAGCTATTCTCTTCCAAAAGCTGGTAAGATCTTTTGTAGAAGAAAATTTGCATTTGGTTGAATGTTAATTTTATAATGCTGTCCAGCTACAGTGGAATAATTTGCTTTTGTTTCCTCCCCACACCCAACACACAAACACAGCCAGGAAGGGACTGTACCTAACCTTTTAATCTCCTTTGAACAAATTAAGAAAGCCTGTATGACTGTGTGGCTTTTCTGCTTAACAGAGAAATACTTCACAGAACAAGTAAGACTCAAGGACATTAAACCACAGAGTCACTGTCCCCTGGTTTTGGGTGATATCAGCTCTGTCACACAATATGTTCTGTGCTTCTTAGTGCGTTTCTTTGTGGATGTTTACTAAATGTTACTTTCACTCTTTGGCTTTGCAGTCTTACAATAATAATCTCAGCATTCCCAGTCTTTGGGAAAGGTCAGATCCAGACCAAAAACCAGTTCCAAGTTTTATGAGTTTGATGTAAAAACATTTGTAATACTTGTTTTTAGAAGAAGCACATGGGACCCAACTACACTCACATTAGGACTGCTATGGGGTTTACAGGCCATATGGTTCAAATCCATTTCCAAGAGGCAAAGGCTGGAGAGCTTGTGCCTAATCTCCTGGGGAGTGAGACAATGGATTAGATAACTAACACACGTGCATAACACAGGAACTTGTAAGTGACAAGGATTTTTCTAAACAGTGAAATCATCATCCACTTTCACTTGCTTCTCAGTCAATACACAATTTCACACACAAAGAATATTCTGGATCACAGATTTGAGGTCTGCTTGTGAAAGTGATGGGAGAAGTGATGGATGACTGCCTCAGGCATGAGCCTCAGAGTATGGGCATCGTTGTACTCTGTCCTGCAATGCTAATGAAAGCATCAAGTATCATCTTACTGCTACTTTTTAAAAAAAGATTGTTCTTAATACCATGTGCGACCAATTATTTTGCAACAGCAGCTTCTCCTCCTGTTGCTGTTTTCTCTGGACTGGAACAGACATTAATCAAAATATACAAGCTGCAGTAGGAGAATGTGGTGATCTTATTGCCCTAATACAGTGTATTTCCTTGGCAGCAGATGCCTTTTGACACTGATCTCATTCACACTGGAACTGTATTTTCCTAATTCTGTGAGCTGTGGTGAGCACTGCTTTTCTACCTCCCAAATCCTACCTGCCATGCTTCCGTAACAGGAATTTAATTAAAAGGCAAACAAATCAACCACTCCCCGTGCCTCAAAAAATCCTGCCAGTGGATGAAATGGACCCAAGCACTGATGAACATGGTCTGATGAAAAAGATGAGCTCAGACCAGAGCACCACACCCACACAGCCCCCAAATGGCGTTAATTAGCATCACCTACATTCAGGCAGTATTTAACACACATGAACAGATGGGAAAGAAATCCTACAATTCAAAATGCTTTGGGACATTCACTGAAGTCAATGAGAGCAGCCTTTATCCTGATGTGTTGGAAAACTGGCTAGGACAGCCAGTAACGAGGTGTCTGTTAATTGAACGTATACATATAATACTTGTAACTAAGTGCATGTTGCTATACTTGAAAATGTAGTGTAGAGATGTGTGACCTTGGCAGTCTGTGATTAATTTCCTGAAGTTATAAGCACTCTAATCGTTTTGCCTGTGCTTTCCAGGACAATTTCCAGACAACCTGAGGCTGAAAAGACAAAAAAGAGCCAGGTTTCTGGAGGAAATATCAGCTGCAGGGGTATGGCTCATCAGGAAACAGTGGAATTTGAAGGTCAGGAATTTTTTTCTCCTTCCTTTTAGTACCTGGTCATAACCTAAGGACTTGTACAACCAACTTGCACACAAGGCACTTCAATAAGAACAACTCCTCAGCTGTTTGATCAAGGGTCCGCGTGACAGAGGGCTCTCTTTAGTGTTGGGAACAAAGTGAATTTAGAACAAGCTATGCTAATCTTAAAAAAAAAAAACAACTCGGAAATATTTTCATGCTACCTTTCTTTTGATAAAAGTGTCCACACTCCAACAACTCTTTCCTACCTGAGTTTCTCATCGGTATGTATTTTGTCTCTGCAGCAGTAAATTTCCAGTCTCCGGTACTACAGCAAACAGAAGCTAACAGTTGAACAGTATTTAATTATTTTATTACTCCTTTCACATAAATCACTTACATTTAAGCTACCTAAAATGTCTCCTACAAAGATCTTTTGTATACATCTCTATAGCAACGCATAAAGGAGCAAAAGTTTTTGTTTTACTGTGTACATAAAATATAAACCCACATTTAACAGATTCTGGCGTGATATGTGATCACTGTTTCATTAATTCTTTTTTGGAAAATGCTGGTATGCCCATTTGGAACAAGAGAGGGGGCAAGTCTTAGTCTCCCTTTCAACACTATTTCAAAAGCAGTTATATGAGTCTTTCATCATCTCCTTAGGACCCTTGAGGTTACCTCTGGAAATACATGAGTGTGTTCTTTTGCAAGGACCCAAAAGCCCTTTACAAGTATTCATCCATGTAAAGTCCTTGGCTGGAGGTACACAAGACCTCAGTGACCTGTGAACAATCAACCCCAGAGCTCCTAATTCCTATGTCTTCCTAGGGTCACCAGGGCCTCCCTCACCCCCATCCATATCCTGGACAATTTGTCCTTCTTCCTATGCCCACTGGTATGTATGACCCTGAGGTAATTATCCAGGTTGCTTGTTTCACCAGTAAACGATCTGCTGTCATTACAACAAAGGGCAGCAAGTCACCTGGCCTTGAGAAGGACTGGGACTCGACTAAATAACACCACTAACTGCACCGAAGTGTCTCCCATGGAACACAGCAGTAGAAAAACAAATGTCATGGTGATAAGTACAAATGCATTTACAAGCAGAACTGAGAATATCCTTATTATAATTCTTCCAACTTTTGGTTATTTTTCTATTAACTTACGTTAATGCAGCTTATTTCAACTATTTTGTGGGTATTCAAAATATTCTGTCCTATGTTCAGCTTGAAAATAGGCAAAGAATATATAATTACCACTTACATGGCTTGTTTCTGCTTCTGAAATTGATTGGGAAATCTTCCCTTGGAATCCAATAGATGTTGTGTTAAGGCTGCATTAATAAAGCTGGCAGCCTGGACCTGCTCAGTGTTGGAGATGGGAAAATGCAATAGGTGCTCGTTTGGTCTTATACAACTTGCATAGTGTGGCCACTCCTGAGTTCAGTTTATTTCAATGGGAACAGCACTATGGGTCAGGGTCAAAGGGAAGACAGAGGCAGGAGATGGTATAGGGGGGGGATCTCCTACAGGCCACCAGATCAGGATGACAGAGCAGATGAGGCCCTCTACAGGCAGAGAGGAGCAGCCTTGTGCTCACAGGCGCTGATCCTCATGGGAGATTTCAACCACTCTGATACCTGCTGGAGGGACAACACAGAAAAGCACCAGGAACTTCTGGAGTGCACTGATGACAACTTTCTCCTCCAAATGTTACAGGAACCAACAAGAAAAGGTGCTTTGCTGGACCTTGTTCTCAGCAACAGACACGGGCTAGTTGATGACGTAAGACTTAACGGGAGACTAGGCTGTAGAGACCATGACATGGTTGAATTCAGGATCCTTAGGGCAGCAAGGAAGGAGCCAAGCAAGCTCACTACCCTCGGCTTCAAGAGAGCAGATTTGGGTCTCTTCAAGGATCTGCTTGGTAGGTTACCCTGGGACAAAGCCCTGGTGGGAAGGGGAGACCAGGAAAGCTGGTCCATATTCAAGGATCATTTCCTCCATGCCCAGGAGCTATATGTCCCAATGAAGAGGAAGGCAGGCAGGAGAGCCATGAGGCCTGTATGGATGAGCAAGGAGCTTCTGGACACAATTAAATGCAAAATCAAGGTATACAGAGAGTGGAAGCAGGCCCAGGTATCCTGGGGGCAGTACAGACAAGCTGTCAGAGAAGCAAAGGATCAGGTAAGGAAGGCCAAAGCACAGATAGAGTTGGACTTGGCCAGAGATGTTAAAAATAACAAGAAAGGTTTCTACAGTTATGTCACCAGTAAGAGGAAGATGAGGGAAACTGTGGGCCCGCTTCAGAAGGAAACTGGAAACCTGGCCATGCAGGACATAGAGAAGGCTGAGATACTCAATGACTACTTTGCCTCAGTCTTCACCAGCAAAGGCTCTGGTCACACCATCCAAGTTAGAGAAGGCGAAGGCAGGGACTGTGAAAAGGAAGATCTCCCCACTGTAGAAGAGCAGGTTTGTGACCATCTGAAGGACCTGAAGGTGCACAAGTCTATGGGATGGGATTAATGTATGGGATTAATCCACAGCTCCTGAAGGAACCAGCCAACAAAGTTGCAAAGCCTCTAGCCATCAGATTTGAAAAGTCTTGGCAGTCTGGACAAATGCCCACTGAGTGGAGAAGGGGAAACATAACTCCCATTTCAAGAAGGGAAAAAAGGAAGACCCAGGGGAACTATAGACCAGTCAGTCTCACCTCTGTGCCCGGCAAAATCATGGAGCAAATGCTCCTGAAGGCTCTGCCAAGGCACATGGAAAACAAAGGGGTGATCAGTGACAGCCAAGACAGCTTCACCAAGGGCAAATCCTGCCCGACTGATTTGGTGGCCTTCTACAATGGGGTCACAGCATCGGTGGACAAAGCAAGAGCACCTGTGCAAAGCCTTCAACACTGTCCCACATGACATCCTGGTATCGAGACAGGAATTGTACGGATTCAATGGATGGACCACTCTTTGGATAGGGAACTGGCTGGATGGTCGCTCTCAAAGAGTGGTGATCTACGGCTCAATGTCCAGATGGAGACCTGTGATGAGTGGTGTTCCCCAAGGGTCGGTACTTGGACCGGTGCTATTTAACATCTTTGTCAACAACATGGACAGTGGCATTGAGTGCACCCTCAGCAAGTTTGCTGATGACACCAAAGTGTGTGGTGAGGTTGACACACTGGAGGGAAAGGATGCAATCCAGAGGGATCCTGACAGGCTTGAGAAGTGGGCTTGTGCAAACTGCATGAAGTTCAACCAGGCCACATGCAAGGTCCTGTACCTGAGTTGGAGCAATCCCAAGCACAGATACAGGCTGGGTGGAGAATGCATCAAAAACTGTCTGGAGAAAAAGGACTTGGGAGTGATGGTGAATGAGAAGCTCAATATGAGCAGCAATGTGCGCTTGCAGCCCAGAAAGCCAACTGTGTCCTGGGCTGTATTGAAAGAAGTGTGGCCAGCAGGGCCAGGGAGGTAATTCTACCCCTTTACTCGGCTCTCGTGAGACCCCACCTGGAGTACTGTGTCCAATTCTGGAGCCCCCAACATAATGAGGACATGGAGCTCATGGAGAAAGTCCAGAGAAGGGCCACAAAGATAATCTGAGGGCTGGAGCACCTCTCCTACAAGAACTGGCTGAGAGAGTTTGGGCTATTCAGCTTGGAGAAGAGAAGGCTCTGGGGATACCTTATAGCAGCCCTCCAGTACCTTGAGGGGTCTCCAGGAAAGCTGGGGAGGGGTTTTTTATAAGGGCATGTAGTGAGAGGACAAGGGGGAATCGATCAAAACCAGAAGAGGGGAGATTAAGATTAGATATTAGGAATAAAATCTTTAGTGTGAGGGTGATGAGACACTGGAACAGGTAGTCCAGGGAAGTTGTGGAAGCCCCATCCCTGGAAGTGTTGAAGGCCAGGTTGGATGGGGCTCTGAGCAACCTGGTCTAGTGGGAGGTGTCCCTGCCCATGCAGGGGGGTTGGAACTAGATGATCTTTAAGGTCCCTTCCAATTAAACCATTCTATCATTCTAAATTAAAGTTACTAGTCAAAAGTTGATTTACTCAAATGCTACTGTTTAATACAGCTGTTTATCTAAATGTCAGAATGTTATGATTGGTTAAAAAACATGTATATAGATAAGAAAAATCAGGGTATTCATATTCTATATTTCTTTTCTACCCACAGATCCCACGTGGATTTTAACAGCAGTTTAAATTTCACAGTAGTATTTTTTGCTCCTCCTAGCTCCCTCCATAAGTTCAAATTCAGTCTGTGATCATTACTACCCTTCACAAATTAAATTTCTCCTAGTTCCTACTCATTCAAGTGAGAACCTTATAATCTGATGAAAGCCATTAAATTACAGAGTTCTTTTGCAGTCCCATCATATCTTAACTGACAGACTTGTCATAAAGGAAATAAATCAAATCAGCTAGTGAGATTAAATAATCAGATAGCTAAAAGATTGTATGCAGATTGTACTGTTTGAAGCCTATTTTTAAAGATAGGGCAGTTTATGTCCCTTAAATCCATTAAAGCCCCCTAAATTCAGTTCTCTCTTACACACTCACAACTGCTACCTCTTCTATTTGAAATTTGCAATGGAAAGCTTCCATCGAGGCCTTTCATCAATGTTGTCTAATTCTTAGAGCTAGGAAGAAGGCACTAGAAATCCTGAGCTTTTCCCCAGCATCAACATGTGTTGAGCCCAGAGCTCCTACCCTTGTCTCTTCCTCTGGGGCTGCCCAGCAGTGTGAAAACTGTGGTGTGCATCTCCCAGGACAGAGTCATCTTTGACAAAAAACCATGTAGACACCTAAGGAGCCAAGTTCTCTGTTGAAAAAGACTGAGTAGTTTTACTGAAAGCTGGGAAAACTTGCTGATTTTCACCACATGGAAACCACCCTCCATCCTTAATTGTTACTGTCTTTTCTGAACCAAGTGTTTCTGATTTCAGATATGTAGCCTTGGGGGCATGGGGGAGCTGGTATGTGAAACTCCTTGTGAGTTACCCCTAGAATGTTTTGATACATAATATCATGGAAAATTCATCTGTCCCCTTTCTTTAGTTTGCAATAAAAAGGGATTACAGAATTACCAAGAAGAGACAGATCCAAGTTTCTGAATTATGTTTTCTCAAACAAGCAGAAGGCTGTAGCTCTGCGCGTGTCTCACAGGAGCCCGCAGGAAGTGAAATAAAATTCTATTTTACCACTGTCTTCATGATTAGGTGATGCAAAGATTATCTGTGCTGCATACCTAATGCAGACAGTTGTCTCTTCTGTTTGCTAGAGACCATGAGATGGGCTTTCAAGAAACACGAAAGGTAGAGTGACAGCTTCTCTTCACTAATGCATGCTTGAAACTCCCACATCAGCAGGCTTTTCTTCTATATTGGCACTTCTGATTCATATAGCAGTATAGTTGATGTATATTTGGTATGTGCACTTATCAAGGGAAAACTATGACCACATTCCTTTAGAAATAAGCCCTGACTTTTTTAACTGTTGCACTGAATCATTAGGAGAGGCTTTGCTATCTTTCTTAATCTTCATAAGCTAGGAAAAACACATCTGAATTGTCCATCACTCGGAGTAAACTGCTCCACAAGGATGTGATCCTTTGGTTTAAAAAGCGTGGGCAGAACACAGCAAGAAGTGGAAAGGAAACCAGTGTCCTAGTGGGAAGCAGGGGGTGGGTGCCATGCAGGGGTGCTTTCCAGCCTGGTGCATCACCCACACAGCAGCTGCAGCCCAAGAAACTGTTCTGCCACCCTTGAAACTCAGGACAAAATGTTGAAGGGAAAAAAAATCATATGGCTCCCCACTCCAAGAAAATTCACTCATAAAGGCCCGTGTGTTCAGCAGTAATAAAATCTGGGCTGCAAAAAAAATTTAATTGCCTTAAAAAAAAGATAAGGATGCAGTATTAATATAACTAAAGATATCAGCTGTAATGAATCATTGACCTTCTTGGTTACTGGACTGACTTGAACCATTTTAACTTGAAATGCTTTTATACAATGCATAGGGGTTAATTTAATCTGGGTAAGACATCCACTGAAAGGATGATTGAATTTGTGTTGGTGTGAAAGAGACAATCACATATTTCTGGCAATAACAGTGAAGAGTAATGTTAAACGACACAGCAGAACAAAGCACTCCTTTCTTAAGTCACAAGCCAATATGTAAGCATTAAATAATGGTTTGATGTCATATTGGGAGGCAAACATTGCACTGACAATATCAGAGGCAAAAAGCACATAAGAAAACACAATGACAGTATTTTTGAGACTGAGGAGGAATCTTTCTTGTTACTTTCAGTTACTTGTTACTTTCAGTCTTTCCTGTTACTCAGAAACAGCCGTTTGTTATTCAACATCAGGATGAGGCTGCTACTACAAAAATGTTACTAGTTTCTCTCGAATCTCGAACAACAGAAATTTTTTTCTCATTTAGGATGCTTTGTACTTGCCTGATCATCAGCGCTGTTGATGGCAACCTTGCTCATTTTTCTCTGTCAGGTGGTGCAGGGTACAAGCAGACATGCAGGTACGCTGTCAGGGTGTCCCAATCCTGTTCCTGGACACCAGCCTCACTCATAAAGTGGCCAAGTGGCACCAGCTGGGGATCCTGGCAGAGACAGAGGCATTTGTGTGATATAGACATTTGTTAATTTTTATTAACTGAAGCATCTGCAAAGGTTGGTTTATACACCCAGAGATATGGGGCAGGAGACTGGAACATCTAACTACCAGCAAAGACAGGTCAACTTCATATTTGAACCAGGCCTGCCAGTGAAATTTGGAAACATTTGTTTACACAGCCCACTACTATCAGCTGCTGTTCTTACAGGATCACTCATGAATTCAGCATCAGTAAAGGAAGACACTGTCTTTTTCTTTATTTCTGCAGAAGATGTGAGTACATAGTACCAACAAAGACTGTGTGAAACTGGAGAACTCATGGAGAAAGCAGAGGGCTCACAGGCAGTATAGGTGGAAGAAAAAATATTCAATACACATGATAAAAATTGCCAATTGTGAAGAATGCCAACAAATGATGTTTTGTAAAACAACACTTCACATGTTTAAACTTCTGCATGAATGGTAAATAGTTCATCTTCACAATACTCGAGCAAGCTTTTGTCTTCCTTTGAAAGACAGAAACTTGAAACAAGCAGATGAATTGCCCAGTGTGACAGATCAGGTCAGTGATACACCCAGGAACAGAATCTGACAAGTCCCACCTTCCTCTTTAAATCAGAACAGAGCCAAGAATTGGTTGGGGTTTCCACCTTTGCCCAATGTGAGTACAGCTCAACTGAACCCTATCCATGAGGACCACACTACACCTAGTGGAATTTGCTTTACCCACAAACATGATTAACTGCAATGTCAGTATGTGTTGGCCTTACACAGGGCCATAAAATATTTTTGCGATTTTTTTTTTTTTTAACTTTTGTTTTGTATAAAGATCTTTACCAAGCTCTATACTGCAGTGACTTGGTTGGGCTGGCTTTCTTTCTTGCACAATACCCCATTCTCTTGTGTACAGATATTTTGCAAATATGAGTCTTTGTAGCTATTTCTAGGAGATACTCACTGAAGTATCTCTTTAAAAGAGTTTTGTTTTATTAAGAATGCCAAGCGTCATGTTTCTATACCTCTGCAATCACCATGTGACAGTGTTTTTACTTTTAAAATACCTTTTCCAAGTTTATCATCCTACTCAGTGACTTGTAATTCTTCTGGATAAACTTATTTCAGATCTGTGATGGTATCCCTGGTGATGGTTACCATAGTGCATCACAGGATTTTATTTCTACTCATTCCTCCAAAGCAGGACTTTGGCTCTCTGTGGGAGGCCCAGAGTTGCACTTGTCTCAGTTTTATTGTCTTTACCATTCTGCTCCAACTAAGGAGCAAACTACCCAGACATGCCACTGTCATCTTTACCATGTTCCATCTACTCTGCTCAAAATACATGTCACAAATCATTATCCACCTTTCTGTAGGATCTTATTACACACCTGTTGATGTTTCCATTGGTTTTTATTTGGTTTCCATCAGTTTCTACTTGGTTTCCATCTCAAGCACAGATTATTCTCCATCAAAATTTCAGACTGCATTTTCTAATATTATGCATAATAAGTTGAGGGTTGTTTTTTTATTTCAGTTATATTAAAAAATACTTCAAAAGACTTAAAAGCATAAAATAGCAAACCCACCATGATTCTAACTGCCTCAAAAGTTATACTTTCCATGAGAGCAAATACAGCTACCTGTGACTGTGTCAGTCTCACTTGTTCTGATTTCCCCAACCTTTTTTTTTTTTTCCCCTAAGAACTTTAGAAAAATTGCTGAGTCTCATTTCTGTGAAATGACTGATCTATCTCAGAGGCCATGTCAGTGGCAATTATGCATCAAAAATTATTTGGGAAGCTAAGCCCTGCTGATGCATTTGAAGAGGTAGAGCATTTCCATCAACTTTGTTTATGTTAAAAAGTAGTCTCAGCAGTCCCTCATCTAAAGAAAATCAAAGCTGAAGGATCATTTCCTATAACAGAAGCAGCATCTGATTCACTGCAGTTTCAAAGTCAGGTGTTCAAAGTGTGGTTTCTACAGAGCATATATAAAAATGTATAATACAATGAAGCTTTTCCTCATGGTAGATAGAGCAGTCATCTTAGATGAGTAAGCACAGATACACACATAGGTTTTACATAAAACATTAGTAACTGACTCTCTTCTGCAGGATTTGCACCTTCTGAGTGACTGAGGACCAGAGAACAAACTTGACATAAAATATTAAAAAAATAAGCAGGATGCAATTGAAAGCTATTGAGAAGGAAAAAGCTCCCAGAGGAGCATGGGCACAATATCGTAGCCTTCCAGATTCCCCACACAGTTGTTCAGATACGCTGGTGTTATAAAAGCCCACCACTAAGGCAACTATTTCATGACCCCAGGCCCAGTACTGAGCAAAAGAGGTTACATGAGCAACAGCACTGGTCCATGCAGGATCTTGTGTTACGGACTCACCCTTCTCTAGGATCTGCAGTATGGTGTGGCATGATGGAGGTGATAGAGAGGGCACGATAACACCCACCTGGTCAGAGTTACCTGAGAAATGGCTTTCTCCAGCCCATGATAGATTAAGATTAATTTTCCTGTTCCTTGACAAATACCTTTTGAAGCTTTTCTAGTTTGTAAAGTGGTAAAAAAAAACACAAAAGGTGTTTCTGGGAAGACTCAAAGTCAATTTTACTGCTAGTGCCTATACCAACAGTTAAACACCTCTCATCTCTCTGTACTTGCTCAGTCATAGGAGTGAACAAAGAGTCCAACCTTTGCCCATTTCCCTTTCATTGTTGTATATGGACCTACTTACGTGCACAGAGAGTGACTGCAGCAGCTGCAGCAATTTTAAAGTTAAATCATCTTTATTCACTGCAATAATTCTCCTTTCCACGCATTAGCTAATCTGCATACACTGAAGAAGAAAGGAGGTAGAAATCACCTGCCTGGAGCATGTGTAAGGGATGGCATGCCCTTTTAGGCTATCAGAGCTAACTAGAGGCAGTTGCTGATGGAAAGCTGCTCCACGTCATGCTCTACCTCGTGGCCAGGGTCATGAGCTTCACCTGTGAACACCTGATGGTCACTTATCACTCTGGGGAAAAATTATACCAGTTACTAGATGAATCACATAGGTAAATCCAAACATGTCTACATGACGCAGAGCTGTGCCAAGGAAGACAAGCAGCTAAGTCAAAAACCCCATCATTGTACTGTTCAGCCTGGGCAAATCCACATTTTTGACAGGCCTAATTAATTTGAAAAGCTGTATATAGCTTTGCTGCTGCTACAGAAACATTCCCCAGTGCCTCACCAGGGCACAGTTTAAACCAAAGAGAAAGCAAAATGCCAATAAATCATTAAGAAAACAGTGTCATCATTTCATAGGGATGTCAGTCAATGTTCACCTTCAGGTAAAAATAGAAACTCTCCCATAATGACCTAGTTCTTCTGGTTCACATTTCTACCTCTGTGTAAACTTGCATCATTCAGTGGGAAATTTTAAACTTTCCAGAGAAGCTAAAGCCTGCATTTATAAACACATCATTGGAGATTTACTGTTAGACCAATTATATTATGTGTGTCTCTTGGAAACACCCAATAAAAAATTATAAATACTCCAAAGAGGTTTTAAGTACTAATGAAATAAATCAACCCTGAGCATTGGAAAGAGCTAGATATGGTACAGGCAGGCGTCAGACAAGCTTCCTCACATACTTGTCCCCATGTCTCTAAGGCCTGACCTGCAATACCCTTCTTTTCCAGGGGCAGGTTTCCCTCCTTCCACCACTGCACATGTCTGCATGCAGCCAGGCAACCATCCCCGAAACATCGGCCATCGAAAAGGAGCAGTGAAGAGGCATGGCCTGAATAGATGAAATACATATATACATGTATATACATACCTACCTGGGTGCACACACCAGACTAGCCTCAGGGTTTTTAATTGCTGAGAAAGAGAGAAAGTTGGCAGAATAAGGACAAAGAGTGAAAAGGAGAAAGTAAAAAAATTATCAGACGGCTGGAGCACCTCTCCTACGAAGACAGGCTGAGAGAGTTGGGGCTGTTCAGCCTGGAGAAGAGAAGGCTCTGGGGAGACCTTACAGCAGCCTTCCAGTACCTGAAGGGGCTACAGGAAAGCTGGGGAGAGACTTTTTACAAGCACTTGTAGTGAGAGGACAAGGGGGAATGGCTTTAAACTGGAAGAGGAGAGATTTAGGTTAGACATTATGAGGAAATTCTTCAGTGTGAGGGTGATGAGATACTGGAACAGGTAGTCCAGGGAAGTTGTGGAAGCCCCATCCCTGGAAGTGTTGAAGGCCAGGTTGGATGGGCCTCTGAGCAACCTGGTCTAGTGGGAGGTGTCCCTGCCCATGCAGGGGGGTTGGAACTAGATGATCTTTAAGGTCCCTTCCAACCCAAACTATTCTATGATTCTATGACTCTATGACAAGAGCAAGTACATGCTACAAAGACAGAAAAGGTGGCTGTTAAGAACAGGAAGAAATGGCACATGTATGGCTTCTTAAGAGGGCAGATACATTCAGACATATTGTGGAATAAATAAAAAGATCAGGGGTATCAGATGGCAATATTAGCTATGAGAGATAACAGCACTTAACCTGTGCTGCCAACCAGCAAGGGGTGAAACAAAGATTGCACTGGAAGACGTGCAGCCGATCCCTGAGATGGAGCCAAGCAACAAACACCTGCCACCAACAGGAGCAACCAAAGGGCCCAGCAAGGGCAGCCAGGCAGTGGAAGCAGTCAGGGCTTCTATGGGTAAATGAAAACAAGATTGGTCAGCCCTGCCTTAAAATCAGAGGAGCATCAAACAAAAAACCTGATTTTTTTGAGCTGCTACAGAAAACAGGAAAAGCGAGGACTTCTTTGCAGAAAACCTTCTCTTTTCAATATCTTGTTTCTTTTGCTGTTGTTATTGTGGTTGAACATTCTTTGAAGCTGAAATAATTTCCTTCATCTTACTTTCCTCCCCCTCTACCCTTGTTCTTAGCATGGTTGAATTAACAATTTAAATTAATTAAAAACATACTCGTCTAAGTCAAAGTTCTTTTACACAACGTGTTAAGAACAAAATACGACACATGGTCATAGTACTCTCAAGTTTAACAGATTTTAGCTTCTAAGCCTTGCAGATTTTCCCTACCAAGAAGACCAATTTTTTCTGATTACAGGGATATCTTCAGAGCATAATTGTCACCAAATTTCATTAATTCCACCTTCAGGAAAAGCCTTGATATTTCTGACTCTAATCCCATTTTGGTGACTATTTTTTTGATATGAATAATACTCAATTGTTTTTCAAACTATTTACATTCTTCCCTTTCAAACATTTTGTCCTTGTCCAATAGGATTTCTACATGCTCACAATTCCTGGGATATTTCCTCTCTGTCTGTGTGTTCCAGACTGAATTGGATTTGGGGTTTTTATTAACTTCTACACATATTCCTAGCAATACAGGTTTCACTGCCTCTGCTTACAGATCTTATCATAAGCCATTTACTGTTTCCATTTTATCCTTCAATTAGACCCTTCTTCAAACCCATTTTTTCACATTCCTTCCCCAGGTTGTATAAAAGAGAGGTCTTTAATCTCTCCTTTCCTCTAATTGAAGCTGTCCTTTGCAGCATGCTTTCCACTGCAATGCTCTGGTTTTCATTAAGCAATGTCAGCAATACTCTGGTTGCTGTTGCTTTCTGTTTAATGTGGCTGTGCAAGAATAATAACAACTTTTTGTCTTTCCACAGAATATGGAAAGAAAGTTTTAATTTATTAGGTTCATAAAACAAAGCTTTGCAGTGCTGACGCCTTATGAGAACCAGGGTAAGGGAAGGACAAATGTCTGTTTCTAAGTCCCAAATAGGTAATGCATTACCAGGAGTTGCTGCCTGATTAGACGCTGACACACAAATACCTTCTAACTGTAACTGGAATGACTATAGGTCAACTCTGTTAGGTAAACATCACAAAAAGGTAGACCTGGGAAGGAAATGAGGAAAGGTTCTCTGGGTCATGTAATTGTGATATCCAGGTGTACTGTGCACTTGAACAGTCAGAAAAACCTGATCCAGATCGGCAGCTGGAGGAGCTGGGACTAGCAAATCCCAGCGCTAATTCAGTGTAAACTGGGGGAAGATGCTAAACATTCATAATTTGTTTTCCACTGGAAATGCACTGATCAGCAGCCACTGAGGATCTGATCAAATTAAAATTAGACAAATAGTGGTTATTTCCATAAGCAGGAGGTCTTGCCTTCCAGCAGTCAACAGAGTTCCACTATTATCCACTAGCCACGAAGCTAATCTTTTCTCAGGTTAACACACAAAAGCAGTGGTAATAGAACTGACTAGTTCCAAGCCTGACTTGACTCAAATGTGCAAGATTGCCAGTGCTTTTCTGCTGTGCAGTTTCTTAAGATCACACTCACAGACAGCTAAGTTTGCTCTGCATGAGACAAGCGATGAAAATGAAAACAGCATACTTAATATGTGCTGTAAATCACATACAGCTGTTGGAGTAGGATAATACCTGCTTTTCTAGTAGTTTGTTTTTAGTTGAAAAGAAAAAGCAAGCAATTACTGGGTTTGAGTGGGAAGGGAGGAGAAGGAGAATTGAGGAATGAAAAGCAATTAAAAGCTCGTCAAGAAATTTTCTAGTGTTTGTTCTTACCTTCTTCCAAGATGACATCTCAAAGAGCTCATCAAAGCCAGAGCTTAAAGATCAGGTTGAATTGGAAGCAGAGAACACGTCGATGTTCAGAGTTTAATCAAGCTCAGTGTTACAAAACCGTGCACATTTGTGCAGCCTGTCACAAACCCAGCTGCTTCTGACTTGCATGGTTCAAAGCCATGGCAAAATCTACAGGCTGCCTACAAGGTGCTTCCCAGGCCAGCATAGCTGGCCTGGCAGTATTTCTAACTACTAAGACATGTCCTGGAAACCAAGTTACAGGTCCTTCAGATAACAAGGGGTCTTGGGCTAAAAAAGGATTAACCATCTTCCCTTGTATTATTCCAATTATCATTTTCCTCCTTTATAGATTTGTGGGTACTCCATAAGTACTCTGCCTTTTTCAGTTTTAAAGTGTGAGCAGAGAGCAACTTCCACACCTGCCAGCCAAAAACGGGTCTGCCAGTTCTAACAGCTACTGAAAGCCTGTTTCTCCACCAAGGTCATTCTTCTCTCTGTGTGGTCCCAGGCAAAGGCTGGTTGCCTGGGACAAAACATGGGAGTGGGAACCCAGAGAGTCTCCCAAATGCCAAACTTCACCACGGGTTTGGGTTCTCTCTGCTTTGGGAATATCTGTGCCTCACAAAGGTGGCTCTGACCAGGTCAAGGACAGTGTAGCACCATGTCCAGATGCTACTATGGGTGCTAAAATCTGAATGAGCCCAAAATCCTATCTCTCAGCTTGATTCACTCCCTGAGTTAGTAACCAGGTCTGGAGCTACGGCAGTCATGGTGAATTCAGGAGCTCGCTGGCCATGGTTTCCTTCCTGATGTCCTTCCTATATTCGCTTTCTCCTACTGTGCAGTCCAGTAGGTACAGCAAGACATCTAATGAGACATCAGTCCAGGATTTTGGAATAACTAGAACTGACTGAAATTCAGAACTTGTGTACCACGAGGAGGTTTTGACATTTCAAGTTAATTTTTGTTGCGAATTAAAGTTTGACACAAAATATTTGCCGGGTATTGAAAGTATTTGAGGTAATTTGCTTTGGACTGAGTAAGATGTTTAGTGTTTGTTTAAATGATAGCTTTTTACTTTGACTTTAAAAAACAAGAATTTTTAAACATTTATTAAAATAAAACTATTAGAAAGAAAGATAATTCTGAATGGTAAACAGAAGAGTTACATTTGGGAAATGGAAAAGGGAACATTCTTATAGGAATACCTCACTAACTTCTTTTAGAGTGATATTTCACATAAACAAACACACATCAAAAAAACCCCAACAAACGCATTGTGAAGCAGCATTTTCTGATCAATAAACACAGTGATGAAAATTCTCTGTTCCACTTCAAGAAGTGTACTGATTCTGTGCTCTAGTGAGTAGGTCTCCATAAAACATCATTTGGAGCCAAGAATATTGACAAGGAAGGCTTTTGTGGAAAGAGTGTTGATTGAACAAGGCTTTCAAGATCTGAGCTTACTGCTACAGTTTTTGATTCATCTTTTTCTAAGTTTTTTTTTCTTGTTTGGCAGCCAGCTCTTGCCTGGCTTTATTCACAGCCAAATCCATTTTACTTTTCTGAAAGAAGACTATGTAGAGCAAGTAGAGCAAGACTCCCCCTTCCTTTCTTCTTTAAAGCCACCATGGGGAGTCAAAGATAGAGTATTGGTCACCAAAATTTTGTAAATAGAGCTCTTCCCATACCATGCACTGTCAAGTAACAGGTTTAATTCATGCTGCATGGTTAGTGCTGCATGAGGATTAATCTAGTCCCAAAACCTGATAATTCTGGTTTGTGTCAGGAAATTTCTGGAATAAAAGACATTCCTCTTTGCCTTTTGTTCCCAGTCAATACTACTCTATCACAATTATTATTTTACTAAAGTATTTTTGTGGATTTTAAAAATGGCTTTGTAATGCATTATGATTTAAAAAAAAAAAAAGTGTTTGGTTTAAAGACCTACTTTCTTATAAGTGTATTGTTATAATTTATTCTAAAATCTTTTTTGATTGTTGTAATCTAGAAGTATTATAAACTGTAGAACAAAAAAATTTAAATAAACCAGCCTATATTAGTCATCTACTGGCCTGTAAGTACAGACCAGATTCCAAATACCTGAGTAATTAAAATCGATGACAATTTATTTCAGAACTTCAGTTTTGACAGCTATGCACTTAAATCCTAAATTTTGCTCAAGCCATTCCATATTCACAAAAGTAACCCATTATCCCCTCTCCTGCTGAGTGAAACCTGCACAAACTGTGGCACTTCCTAACCACAGCAAAGCCACCCCAGTGCTGGGATGTGGCTCTCTTCCACCCTCCCCCCATAAGGAAAGCACTGCACTGGGAACACTTCCCTGAGACAACATCTGTTGTGTTTTGCCATCACTGGTAGCTGGGCTCTGCAGTCGTTGTTGAGACATCACTTTTACCTGCTGACCTTCTTTTTCACTTGAGTCATTTTCCTCCCTAGCCCGGGTTACAGTGGGGAGATGGCAGCTGGGGAAAGGAAACCTCTTACCATATTTCTGCAAATATGAAAAATAAGTAAGAACATAATGAATAATGGAAATTGTAGCTTGAGTAAATGAGCAAACGATTCAGTTCAGGAAGCAGGCAGAGAACAATGGGGGCTGCTAACAGTTCAGTAGTGCCTGTTTGCTCTGCATTGATCAAGAATCATATAATCATAGAATCATAGAATCCTAGGGGTTGGAAGGGACCTCGAAAGATCATCTAGTCCAACCCCCCTGCCAGAGCAGGGTCACCTAGAGCACATCACACAGGAACTTGTCCAGGCGGGTTTTGAATGTCTCCAGTGAAGGAGACTCCACAACCTCTCTGGGCAGCCTGTTCCAGTGCTCTGTCACTCTCACAGTAAAAAAGTTTTTTCTGATATTCACCTTGAACCTCCTATGCTCCAATTTGCACCCATTACCCCTTGTCCTATCACTGGTCATCACTGAGAAAAGCTTAACTCCATCTCCCTGACACTCACCCCTTACATATTTGTAAACATTGATGAGGTCACCCCTCAGCCTCCTTTTTTCCAAGCTAAAGAGACCCAGCTCCCTCAGCCTTTCCTCATAAGGGAGATGTTCCACTCCCTTAATCATCTTTGTGGCTCTGCGCTGGACTCTTTCAAGCAGTTCCCTGTCCTTCTTGAACTGAGGGGCCCAGAACTGGACACAATGTTCCAGATGCGGCCTCACCAATGCAGAATAGAGGGGGAGGAGAACCTCTCTTGACCTACTAACCACACCCTTTCTAAGCACCCCAGGATGCCATTGGCCTTCTTGGCCACAAGGGCACACTGCTGGCTCATGGTCATCCTCCTGTCTACCAGGACCCCCAGGTCCCTTTCACCTACACTGCTCTCCAGCAGGTCAGCCCCCAACTGTACTGGTACATGGTGTTTCTCTTCCCCAAATGCAAAACTCTACACTTGCCCTTGTTGAACTTCATCAGGTTTCTCCCCGCCCAACTCTCCAGCCTGTCTAAGTCTCTCTGAATGGCAGCACAGCCTTCTGGTGTGTCAGCCACTCCTCCCAGCTTAGTGTCATCAGCAAACTTGCTGAGGGTACATTCTGTACCCTCATCCAGGTCGTTGATGAAGATGTTGAACAACACCGGTCCCAGTACCGACCCCTGAGGGACTCCACTAGTCACAGACCTCCAACTAGATTCTGCCCCATTGACTACAACTCTCTGACTCCTTCCCATCAACCAGTTCTTGATCCATCTCACTACCTGATCACCAAACCCATACTTGATCAACTTACCTACAAGGACGCTGTGGGAGACAGTGTCAAATGCCTTACTGAAATCCAGATAAACCACATCTACTGCTCTACCATCATCTATCCACCTAGTAATTTCCTCATAGAAGGCTATAAGGTTAGTCAAACATGACTTACCCTTGATAAAACCAAAACTGTCCTTTTGCAGGGAAAACCTGAAATGGCAACACAACTGAGGTGGGAGGTGTTCACTGAGAAGAGCCCAAACTCAACTCTGAGATTTCACATCAACTTCTGTGCCACAAGGGCAAGCAAGCAATAGTTAATTAAGAGTGTGAATTAGTGCATGCCATGTGAATTGCCTGTTACGGTACACCTGGAGTAATTTCAGTGCAAAGCCCTGGTCCCTGTGCTGTGACATACTGATTTCCAGCTGACTAGTTTTGGATCTTCAGTCATTCTCCAGTTTTTCAAACCATCACCAACATTATATTGTATTATATTGCAAAAGCTTCTGTAACTGATGGCAGGCAAAGGTCAGACAGAGTGTATCAAGCTTTTTTATTTGGAGGAATGCACTGTCTGTTGCCAGTGGCCTCAAGCAGCACTCTTAGCCTTATCAGAAACTGCCTCTTTTGTCAGTGTTGTGGTAGTGTACCTTTGGTTTCCTCAGACAGTGGCTAGAGGTGTTTAACAGCTTTCAGTGTCATGATTATTCATTTTGTTCCAATGCTTTGTTGTTAGAGTCCCACCCCTCATTCATTAAAAAAAAAAAAAAAAAAAAAAGAAAAGCAGAGAACAGCTTTATCCAGCTCATCCCTTTGGAGCCCACTCTCCAGGGCTCCCCAGACTCACACAGTTGATTCTCAGTGCCATATAGCTCTCTCCACCTAATGCAATGGCAAGCTGGAAGAATCACTAATGTCTCCTGCACTTTTGCTACTCATGGAAGGACAGTCCTCATCAACTTCCCTGTCTGTTCATGCAATGGACCTTAACAGAGACAGGCGGTGTTTCTGCAGCATAGGGAGTATTGCATCTTGGCAGAAATGTTTTTACCAGTACTTTAGGTTATGATAGGTGAAAAATGTTTCCATCAAGCACTGAGGATCTTTTCTTTCCAGCTCTGATGGAATATGAACATCTCAGGAGTGACAAACATCTATTTAGCATTTCTGCTATGGAAAAAGTAACTTCCTATTTATAGTTAGTGAGTATAGCATACAGTCAGAAGTTATAGGTTGGGTCTCCCTGGTTGGGAAAATGCACTTTCCCCACCAGGCAGGGGATTAAGGCTGAGATGACCTGTTTCCTGAGAGACAGAGGACAGTGCTCCCAGTCCTGTGACTTGTGTGCATAAAAAAATACTCCAGGCTTTGGTGTACAAATGCAAACATACCACACCTAACCCAGCTTAAATACTAACTTGTTCTTCCTTTCTGCTTTGTATCCCTTGTGGAGTCTTGAAATCATCCTCCTTTGTACACCAGGAGCTGCAGTCCACATCACATTGCTTAGCTCCTTATGAATGGCTTCCAGATGTCTGGCCAGGGCTATGTGAAGTGTTCAGTAATCAGGAGACCCAAACAGTAGGGTCACAAGGTGCACTGTAAAAAGGCATTTTATATCATACACACCGTGTCTTTCTGCCTCATTACTTCTCTTCCAGCCAAAGCTGCCAAACATTAGACCCATTTTTAAACACTCATCTGTCTCCATGTAAAAAAACCCCATTTATTACTGCATCTTCTACAGTACCTTTCAGATTCACAAATAGCTTTATATACATGCTTGTTCTTACTGTACCATGTGTTGAATTTTGATTTAAAACACCTACCCTATCTAGCTATTTTCTGTGCCCTATCTGATATGTGCAGAAGTGAGAAGCATCTTCCGTTTATTCAGTCTTACCCAGTTTCTTCACTTGTGGCAAGTCGTCAAGCAGGCTGAAACATGAAAATGTTGTTGCATCAGGGGTGCCATGGTTTGGTTTCCTCTTCAAAATCCACTTTCAACTATTCCTCCTCTTTCCCTTTGCTACTCAAGTAACCATCCTCAGGACAACTTGTAACATTTTGCAACCTGCTCTGGGTTTTGCTCTCTGCCAGTCTGATGAACTTGCCTCGTCTTCTGTGCTCAGAACTGCTTTTCCTCACAAGAACCTTCGCATCATTACTGTATTTTTACTGAAATTACCATTGAAATTTTACTCTTTCTTCCTGTATCAGGAAAGTAAGTTTTGATTTTTAAACACCAGCTGGATAGCATAAATGTTCAAATTAAAAAGAAAAAGCTAACACACTAACAGGGTAAAGTAGCACTTGCATCATCAAACGTAATGGAGAAAGTGATCAAAATTCCTGTATAAAGGATGAAAATACACAAGAAATACACGTTTTCTCCATTAAAAAAAACATTGCCTGACCTTGTTTTCAGAATTCTAGGAAGATTAAATTTCATCATTTATACAGAAAAAGATGGCTAACACATTGCATATGCTATTCTTTAGGTAACAAGTGCTACCAGCAAATGGAATGACCAGATGCAAGATGCTTTTCCCTCTAGTTCTGCTCTGCAGCATTTCAAACTTCAAGATCAACTCAGGTACACAACAGCACATACTGACAAAAATATTTTACTTATTTGTGTTTATATGACTGCTAATTAATGGGGTGATGGTGAATGAATTGCATTGGGAAAGCTGATAGAAACTGAATAATCCATTTATTCTCATGTCCTTGTCAAAGAACAAGGAAAAAGAAATATAGAAAAATAAACCAGAAAAGCCCACTAGGAAAATGAATGTGCAGGAAAGTTGGTTTATATGTGATAGGATGATTCAATTCAGGACACTTAGATTTTAATGGCCCCTCTCAATGCCCATTTAAGTCAAGTACCATGGCCCACTAACTCATGTCAGAATGGGTGATAGCCAATGCCAAAGTATCATTTATCATGACATTTTCACTTTCCAGGAACTGGACCGGTTAAGTGTTATTTATTTGGATCTTTTACTTTTAAGCTGATCACACCTCTGCATGAATTGTCATCTACTGTCTGCAGTCACAACTCAGGGCTGGAGGGAAGCAGGGTTTGCTAAAAATGTGGGAATTCTGACAGCACACATCACCACTGGACAATGTGGCATGTGGGAGCCAAAGCATCTGATGGGAATGTATCCACTACATCATATTTTCTTTGCATTACTATCAGGGGTCTAGTCTGCCAGCTGGCATTCCAGCTTTCCCAGGCAAGCTGTCTATGGGCCCACACCCTATCAGAAAGACTGCTCAAAGCCAGCAACACTCAACCTTCAGGCTGTCAGGGAGGACAGCCAAAGCTGTGGGAGTGAGAGACTCAGGTAACCTCACAGCATGGCACCCATGATACCTTCACATCTGGGACTATTCTTGAAGGATGACTTGGACCCAAAACTAACTTAAGACTTGCAGTTGCAGAACAAGAGCTAACAGGGCCTTACACCTCTTTTACCTGAAGATGAGGGAAAACCTTCTGACAGAGAAACTGGGTAGCCAATCCTTACATTAAAAATAGCTATTTCAAAAGGCAATCCCAGATTCTGCAAACCCTACTGCATGTGCTTATATTTGCTCTCCAAACAGGTCTGCTGGTTTTAACAGGACTGCTCATATACATCAAATTGATCATGCCTTGCACCTTTTCCCCTCTTCCTCCCATCAGACCAAAGACCAGATCTCTATAGTAGAAGAACATGATGCACCAGCCAACTTACCACATCTTCATGTCATAGCACAAACTTAGTTGTGCTACCCCAAAGATGATGGTTCAATGTCAAGCTGTTCCTGACATATCCCTTGGAAAGAAGGCAGCAAAGAATGGAGACACAGCCAGGGTACAAAGAGCTGGGTGACACAAGTTGGCTGCTTCTGCTGCTGATGCTGAGGCTTTGGCTGGGTAGGTGAACCCTGGCCCCTGCTGAGCAATGTGACCGACCTTCCCCACTGCTGCCCCACTTCCATGCCAATCTAGGTTCAGTCCCATGGCACTGAGGTGGTGTTGTTGCTGTTCTCACCAGCCTGATGCCAAAGACAGCTGGCTGCCTGCATCTACATTGTCTCACAAAAGAGTGGGTCTCACTGACTGGTTTAAAACCTGCAGTCAGGATCTTTGGCTAGCAGGAGACCTAGATCCAGATGTGCTGGTGTTATTATGCATGTACATAATAATATTGACCTGTGCACACCTGTCAGTTAGGACATGTGCTGGACCTGCCTGATCAATTGTCTATTTGTAAATGCATGGCACAGCAGCAGCGCCTTTGGTATGTCCTAGTTCTGGAGCGACCATGCATGCACAATCTATTTACACAGACATATTAATCATTTCTGGAGGTAACCATTTTGTTTGCCTTTTAAGTAAGACAGTTGATTCCAGATGGATTCTCTTTATCCCTGTGCACAATGCCATGACCTTTCTGGACTGCTATATAAATATTTAGTCCCTTTTTTTTTTGCACCCAGTCATTTCGTGTTCTTCAAACAAAGAGATTACTAAACACAAACATGTTTGAATTGAATACTCAGATAAGAGTAAACTCATCATTCTCTTCAGTGAACAAACACACTATAAACCTGGCAAGAACAAAACTGTTGTAGTCTGAAATGCATTCATTACTGACTGAACATGTGCTGTGATTGTTACTACCGTTTATCATGGCCTCGTGGCAAAGCAAGACCCATGACTAAGCCGTGTCGTTGATCACATGCCTGTCTCTGTGCATAGTCATAGTCTTCTTACAGCTATAAAAATGTCAAGCTCTCATATCATATAGATTTGAAAACCTGGAATGGACTTGGGAAGGTCAAAAGGCTGGAGATGTTTGAACATCAAGACTTCTCAGGTCATACAAATCCACTCCTCCCACAGTCCCATTTGAGAACCCCATTAGTAAATGTAGGACAACAAAAGCACAAAAAAAGTAATGCACAATCCATTCTGACCATGATTTAAAAGGGCATTTTTTCCAGGCAGCTGGCCAGGCTCACATTAGCCTCATTCCTGACCTTTCCAAGCGACAAAGTATGTTGCTCACCAGCGACAGTGCTATTAACCACTGAGACCACAGAAGAGGACTACCTGAAGTAAAGAACCATTTCAAGAATACTGAAAGGTACCTTATGTCCAGATCTCTTTGGCTGAACAGATGTTAAAAGATCTGGTTGGTTCTGCAGCTGTGAACCCCTTGCAAATGCATCATTTCATAAGAAACCTTTCCACTTTAATCAAAGACAGATGGCATGCTGAAAGGGGCTGTGTCAGTCTAGCCTAATAACACAAATAAAGTGGTAATTATTTCCTTCTGTGCTTTTCCACCATTTCAATGCATTTGAAGCTATTGCTGTATTTACTGGTTCTAGCATATAGGATGAAATCCCTCAGCAATGGAGGGTTCTTCAAATTGGATGTGGCAGCAGCAAACAGCGCAGACACACTGAGAAACTGGAAAGTTCTAGAAATGTAAGTATTCCCCCTTCTTTTGGCAAAAGCTTAGCACAGGGAAAAGAACAGACAGATGACACTAAACTGGGTGGAAGTGTCGATTTGCTTGAGGGTAGGAAGGCTCTGCAGAGAGCCCTGGACAAGCTGGATTGATGGGCTGAGGCCAATTGTTTGAGGTTTAAGAAGGCCAAGTGCTGGGTCCTGCACTTCAGTCACAACAACCCCATGCAAAGCTACAGGCTTGGGGATGAGTGGTTGGAAAGCTGCATGGTGGAGAAGGACGTGGGGGTGCTGGTTGACAATCAACTTAACGTGAGCCAGCAGTGTGCACAGGTGGCCAAGAAGGCCAACGGCATCCTGGCCTGCATCAGGAATAGTGTGGCCAGCAGGAATAGAGAGGTGATCGTGCCCCTGGACTCAGCACCGATGAGGCCACACCTTGAATACTGTGTTCAGTTCTGGGCCCCTCACTACAAGAAGGATGAAGAGTTGCTGGAGCGTGTCCAGAGAAGAGCTACCAGACTGGTGAAAGGTCTGGAGGACAAGTCCTACAAGGAGAGGCTGAGGCAACTGGGGTTGTTTAGTTTGAAGAAGAGGAGGCTGAGGGGTGACCTCATTGCTCTCTACAGCTACCGGAAAGGAGGTTGTAGGGAGGTGGGGGTTGGCCTCTTCTCTCAAGTGAATAATAATGACAGGAACTTCGAGAGGAAATGGCCTGAAGTTGCACCAGGGGAGGTTTAGACTAGATATTAGAAAGAATTTCGGACAGTGGAACAGGCTGCCCAGGGAGGTGATGGAGTCACCATCCCTGGAAGTGTTTAAAAGAAATATAGACGTGGTGCTTAGGGACATGATTTAACCACTGAACAGGTAGATTAGATTATGGTTGGTGGATTTAGGTTATGGTTGGACTTGATGATCTTCGAGGTCTTTTCCAACCAGGTTGATTCTATGATTCTGTGATTTTCAGAGGAAATGGGGTACCACTTTCCAATCAGTTATTTACTAAGCAAAGACTGTAAGATTGTTTGCCTCCTCAAAGGTCATTTTTTGTTCAGATCATAAAGCAGGGCACTAGCAGAAGAGCTTCAAAAACAAAGAAAAACTAAAGTCGAATTACTCAGAGAAGAAAAAGCAGAGCAGAACTTGAAGTCTGGAAAAGTTCAGGCAAAATTAAACAGAAAAAAAAACAACAACGAAACCCAAACAAAAAAAAAACCAAACAACAAAAAAACAAACACCAAAAAAAACCCAAGAAAAAATATTATTCACTGTAATGTAACTAAAATAGAATTACTCCTGTGAATAATGGTTTAGAGTTGTTAACAGCTGAGGGAAGACAGGATGATACAAAACATACTGAATATACTGCACACCTCACTCTTGGAGTGTTAGAAGTGGGATCTTGATATTTTTTACATTTCATATAGCTTTGAATCATGTCAAAAGCTTTAAATAAGACTTGTAATTTGCCAAGAAAGTGACATTCCAGTTCCAGTATGAAGACAAGGAGATTTGTTTCCTAGAGGTGTGTTGGACCAGTCCAGAACATGTAAAAGATAACAAGTGAGGAGGAGGCAGCACCTCCAGAGCAGTGTTAGTGATGAAAGGAGCAGATAAAGCATCAGCTCTGATTCCTTAGGTGTGTGGCAAGTACTGAGGCAGGCTAAGGAGAAAAGAAGAGCCCAGATGGGGAAGATGGGAGGTCTGCAGACAGGCGAGTGGAGCTGGAGATACAGGTGAGAGGTGAGAAAGCTGCAAAAGCTCAAGGTAAAGAGGGCAGACATTAGCTTCTGAAGAAGCAAAGAACCTGGTTCAGTTAATTTCCTTGTGGTGACTGTGTTGAGCAAAGATATTTCTCTGTCCCCCCCTTGACCTTACTATCTTACCCCTAACCTGTCGTCCAGAAGGTTCTCCTTACCTTTGAAGGCCAGCTTCAGAAGGCTTCAAGCTTGACCCATTTTGTAAGTATTCCAATGGTAAGTTTTGTATAACTGAAGGAACTTTTTTCCTCTAGAATAAATGCGTCAGTGCTATGTTTCTTTCTGCTTATCGCCTGCAGCTTTGCATATGTGAGAAACCACAGACATCTTCCCTTTGGGAGGAAAAATCAGTCAAATCTGTATTAGCTGGAGAAAAAAAGAAAAAAAAAAAAGAAAAAAAAGCAGTTTACCAAATGATGAGGCAAAGACTTGAGCTGCTTTCAGCTGGAAGCATAGACAGGAGACAACCCTCCAAACTGATTTGTACAGAGGGACTCCAGCTCTCATAGAAGTTACTCCATAGAGCAGGGAGAACAGGTTATCCTCAAAGACTAACAGTCCATCACCCATGTTACCTTTTAGAGCAATTCCAAGAGCACACAGAATTCCAGGCTGCTCATAGAAGTTGGCAGCCACCAGTTGTGCCCTGTGGGTAACTGGAGCTTTTTTTCTCTAAGGCTATTCAGCCACACATCCAGTGTCAAAGCTCTCCAAGGACGGATGCTACAACTCTTTCAAGAAAAACTCAAGAAAAAATAGCAGGATCCACCCACCCTGCAGCAGGTAAGTGTCCCTTGGGGCGTAGGCTACACAGTAAATATGCTCTGCTTCCTCCATAGATATGCTGGCAAAAAGTCACCTTAGAGCTCATCCAAAAGTAGTTCCTACAGTCAGATCATGTAGATGAAGCAGTACGTTATTTTTACTGGCCAAAGATTATACCCTCTGTCATCACTTTCATACCCTCCTGTCATGCCTCTCTCATCCTACACTTGTTCTTAAAAGCTCCATTGCCAGCTGAAGCTACTTTTACGTTAGAAGTTATGGTGAAGTTAGAACCATGACAGTGATTAATATATGAGCAATACGGCCAACCTCTTTGAAATGAATCATAAAACTATGTTTCTTCAGACAAATGCTTTTTAAAAAATCCACAAAATATGAATTTTTCTCATCTTAAAAAACCCGATTAATTGTTTGTTTTCCTATCTTTTATCTTCTCTTATCTTTTTTTGTTATCATTGTCTGATACCACATTTTGTGGTAGAGCATCATTTTGCATACAAATGTTTTATGTCAATGCCACTGAAAGCAGCATTTTTTAACTCCAGCATCAATGTTACTTCAAGTTATCACAATTTCACATCAGCAAACTACTGCAGATCCAGCAAAAACTATAATAATGTGGCATTTAGCTTTGCTTTCTTACTTAAACTACCTTCCTATTGAAATCACACAGTGAAAATGGCCTCAATAATAACAGGAGGAAGAAAGTTGAAAAATTTCTGAAGTGGAATAATTTCTCAGGAATTAAGTTAGAGGAGATACTAAGTTTCAGAACAATGTGTAGGTAAACCCTACAAAAGTTTCATTTCCAGAGCCTTGCAAAAATTAGAAAAGCCTTTGAAAACTGGCAATGGGATAAGCATAAGGCAATATTTTTTTCTTGAATCAATAATGATGACTACAAGATTACAAAATCAGACAAAATGAGAATGAAGTTTTCTTTCTGATGAGAGCCACAGAAAGAACTAGTGATCCAAGAAGAATGAAAGACATTTCTCCAGAGATAAACCCTAAATATTTTAAGGGGGAAAGAAATCCACAATGCAGAGGGCTTTCATTATTATTAGGGTGGTGCAAATCTTTCTAGGAAAGTTAAATACAATTTCAAGATAGTAACATTATGTATGGAGCACAGGTTTCATATTAACTGATTTCAGATGGAGCAGAACTAGAGGAATGCTTAGTGTTTTGAGCAAAAACACCGTGGCATTTTTTGAAGATAGAAGATGTCCTTACCAATCTAAGGACAGCACTGACAGTCAAAAAACCTGTCTGTAATCCTCAGCTTTGTCATCATAATGAGTGTGTGGCCACAGGGAAGTTTTTTAATTTCTTTGTGCTGGAGTTCATTGCAATAACTGACAATACACTGCTTGCCTCCCTTCTGGGGTATTAGACCTAAAACATCTTACAATAAAACATTTTACTTGATGAACTCAAATTTTACTGACAAATTAAGAAAAGTTGGTTTCCTTCATCCAGTTTTGTTCATTAATTTCTCTACTATAAATTATGACTTTCCTTCTCCCATACAGCACAGAACTAATTTAAGTGCCATTGTCTCCAGTGGAAATGGGATTAGAAACTTTCGTAGAAACTGCTGGCTGTATTATGGAAACATTGGAAACTGCAATGGAAACTTATTCGTGGAGGGCATAAGCAGCAGAAAGAGTTAGTCATTTAAAAAGTCACACAGTTTGTAAGCTGTGTGGTTAGTTCTGGCAGCAAGAAGCAAGATTCTTTAATAGATGTAATGGATGATGTCAAATTCTATGTTTAAATATTTAATGTGATTTAACAACCTAAGAGTATCCTGTTGCAGGTTGTCTGCCTTTTGAGGCACATGAAATCTGATCAGACACCAACTGCATATAACATTACACTCTTAAGACAGCAGTCAGTATGTGACACAGATGTTAGCCTTCTCTCGGGGGATCTCTCTTCAGGAGCAATTAGTTGGTGGCATATTGCTCAGAAAGAAGAGAAAGGACCCAGATAAAAAGCATTAAGTGATTTCAGGTTTTCCAATAAGTGAGCACACACACACAGAGCTTGAATTTAACAGAAACGATTACTGTTGTGACCACCACTCCAGATTCCACCTCTAACCAGCAAGTTGCTTGAACTGCTTGAGAAGTCTGGTGGTTTGATTTCCAACACAGGGGACACATCTCCAAGCGATGTAAGCTGCTACTACAGTAGGAAGATGGTACTTTATATTATCTGAAATTATTAAGATAATATTTCAATAATATTTCATCATTTTCAGGGAGTTCAATGGCTGGAAATTTTGAAAATGCCAGTTTAAAGTAAGAGCTTTTACAAGCCTTTGTACCATGTCTCCTGTTCTTGAGGGTGTTTAGTAAGTTTAGTACCACTTGAAAAGTAAGTATAAAACTAATTGCTTCTGCCTGCAGTGTTAGGCAGCTGCATCTCTCCTATCTCACCATTGTTTTCTCTGAAATTAGCCTGGAGACATAAGAAGAATAAATACCTAGTACAATTATTAAAACGATAAATCCTCGTCTCACAAAAATCTCCAGTATTTCAGACTCAGATGTGCTGGTCAGTAGAAGAAAACTCATCTTGCATTATGCTGAGACTCTAATGGAAATCATACCGTCCCTGACTTCAGCATAATTGATTTTTGCTTTGTTATCAAAGGAGTTAATATTTTTAGCATATATATGTCTGATTAATAGACAACAGAAGTCTGCCTGATGGACAATATCAGTGGGAATACAGCTGTCCCAAATGGGAATTTTCTTAAAGATAGACCATCAACAAAGACTATAATGATTGTAGTTCCCATTCATTCACTTCTCCTTAAAGACTTTAGTGTGTTTACATGCAACATTTTGTCTGATGGCTTGCCTATAAAAGGTGCTGAAAGTAAAATTTACTTGTCTTAACAAATTACCGGCACATCAAAGGCACTGAGCTTCAGTTGTTGCTTTCTGAAAACTTCTTCTGCACTATAGTTGTAGAAAGAAGTATTTTCATAAATGAGAACTGACCTCATTGCTTTGACAAACTGGAGCACCATTCAAAAAAACAATCAGTGCTCTATATTGAAAAAAAGTAATAATGCAGTGCTCTGGAGGGCTGAGAAAAAAATATGTAAAATTCTCCTCGGGTCTAAACTGGTATGGTCTTACTGAACCAGGCCACCTTATGAAAGGTAAACTTATTTTCTGCCTGTCACAGGATTGTCTCTTCTGTACTAGCTTCCTGGAATGAAAACCAAGGAAACTAGCCAAATAAAACTGCCAGCAGCCTCGGGCTCCATGAGGTCATTTCCTCGCCTTCTGTGCCAGTATTATCTGTACCACAATATTTTTGCTTATTAATTTTGCAAGAGCTTTGCAAGAAGAACTGGACTTGCAGTAGTTCACACCTCTGGTACAAGCTTCTGGATGTATCTGGTTACAGTCTTTTTCCTTGCATATGGCAAGTTAAACCAGGTATACACACAGCTCAAAGCACGTCTGCACAGTGGTGGGTGCACTTGCAACCTCACTGACGTGGTTAGCAACATATCAGGTCAGTTTTTCTTCCTCTGTCATTCAAGAATCATAACAATGGTTTCTTGGCAAATTCAGAAATTTCACCACTCTAATCTAGAGCCTGATCTGCCCTCTTCCCCCTGGCACAAGAGTGAGTAAAAGAGAAACGAAGGGTGACAATATTTTTGAGTGGAAAACTCAAAGTATTTTTAAAAGATGCTGAAAGGAACAAAAATGCACTTTCAGCTTTTGACTTATTACTTCAATTTATTTGCTGTTCACTTTCAGCATTCATGCACAAAGCCCACCACTGTGATGCTATACAGCAATAAAAATATGAATAAAATTAAAAGAGAGAAAAATAAAGCTGGAGGCACCTGTGTTTGGTTTATTTGAAGCTGTGAGGGCAAAACAAAGTAGAAGGCCCTATTACCGTGAAGTTATGGAGATGGTAAGAAAACAAGGGTATATCACTATAACATGTTCTGCTGCTTTAAATTAGACAGCAGGTAATTTCTGAGGACCGTCTAATTCAAAGATCTTCAGAGCACATACAATGTTATGTAAAAATCAAAAAGCCCCTTTTCCCCTTTGTTGTAATTAGGAGAAATTAGCATTTTACAGTTAATTACAAATCACCATCAGCTATTAAAGCTATGCCAATTTTTTCTGCAGTAAATATGTACTATGAACCTTGTTGGGCAAAGCCTGTCTATATCAGAGGTGGGAGTGCAAAACAGCACGTGTTGCTGGCTACATGGTTTGAGATAAACCACATTTGCTTCTTGAGTAGTTACTCGTGTGTGGCATACTTTGACACCTGGTCAGAAGATGCATTAGAATTACAGCCAAGAAAAACAAGTTAAAGTAACTGCAGACTGCTTATGAACCTAGAAATGACTTTTCAGGCAAGCTGACATGAAGAAAAGACCACACACACACCAGAACTTGCAGTATCACAAGTTTCCTTTTTTTCTTCCACTAGAAAAGAAACAAAGGCTGTTTGAAACTCCTCAGACACTCCTCATCTAAATTAATGGTACAGGCTCCCATTTGGGTCACTGCAATGCTCTGGCATTTAGTAGACGATGATGATCTTTGTGTTTTGCTGATGGGTGAAGTAGCTAGAGCTGCAGATAAGTGTTGATCTCAGTCAAATCTGTCCCAAAGTGAGGCCGTTGGCCCTGATACACAGGCTGGTATAGGGAAATATCATGTGCTTCTTAAGAGAGACAAAACAGTCTTTTTTATCTCCAAAGCAGCTCCCTCAAGTAATTTTACTAATCTTATTAATTCTCACCTTGTCCCTGTGCAAGGCAGAGTTGTGGTGAGCATCAGCTAGGGGAAGTGAACAAGGAGCTGCCTTCTGCATGGCAAAGGTGGCATGGGACTAACCTAGATGTGAGAACAGTGGTGGACTTTGTCTAAAGAAAGTATGTACTGCTTGGGATACCCGAGACAAGATGCCAGTGTTTCACACAGAACCTGTGACCAAGGCCAGGGAGCTACAGAGAACTAAACAAGGCTTGAAAACCCTGTGTGATCATTTCTTCCTTTTTCTAAGAAAAAAAAAAAAAAGGCAAAAATAATCTGAATTGACTGTTTGACCTCTACAGGATGGGAATTCATCCAGTAACAGTAGCTCAATAGGTTGCAAGCCTCCTATATGAGCTATATTAAGTTTCTGCATACAAAACCCTATTGTAGCCAGTTGAAGGACATCAGCCAAAATCCAACATCCCATGTAAAAGCAAAGCAATGTCCCTCTCTGGAAAACCTGAGTAAATGTGTTTTAAACAAGAGACAGCTTTGGAACAGAAGAATTGAACTCCTACCTCAGAGCTCCTCTAAACCAAAACTTCCTTCTGGCAAGATGCTGGGACTGCAGTAGCAACTGCTAAACCAATGATGCTTCTGTTTGCCCTGCATGCTGTCTCAGAACCACCATCCTTGTGCATTTAGACATGATTGTACACACTTGTACTTTGCCCTGTTGGAAAGTGCAGATTTTCATGCAGACTTGAGGAAAGAAAGCCAAAATCAAGTGTGGGAGTGGTAGCCAAGGAGATACATCCACAAATATTTCTCAGTTCAAGCACCATTATCTTCCTAGCATTGTCTCCACCTTTCAAAGTAAGTAGTTGAATACGAACAAAAGCATCCATATCCCATCTGGAGGGCATCTGCAGTCACTGCACATTATTAAACATTTATGGAGGAGCAGCTTCCAAGAAGATTGAGTCGAGCACAGAAGCAGCATTTTCATCTAAGGTTACCTCAGAGTCCAGATGTCATTCAACTTGATCCATGTCTTGGAAGCTAACTGTGGCTGCAATATTTATAATTCACAGAAGAACACTGTAATTTAGTCTGTCTGACTTTTTAAAAGTATACAAGAATTTTATGTGCATGCTGTGACCTTATACTAGTTAGTGAAAGCCAAGGCTTCAGAAAGCCTTAACCCAGCTTCCTCAGCTGAGAGGCCAAGACTAGGTTGTTCAATATGCACCCCAAATTGCTTTTCAGAGGTACCTTCTTCCCCTCTTCAGCTAAGCCCAGAAGCTTAGCTCTGGAAATGGGTTGAAGCATGTGTGGATGGAGGGTTTGTAGTCACAAACATTACTTTTAGCATGGTAAGGCTGAGCTCCATAGCACCTCTCACAGCTGGAGGAGTCAGACAGGTGCCTCCACAGGGTCATCCGGAACAGAAGCCAAGACTTACGTGCTCCTGGCTGTCTTCTAGGTGAGTTAATTTCTATCCTTTTACCAAAGAAGAGGTAGTTTGGAAGATGCACTTCCTAGGGCCAAACTCACCCTACCATGGAAGGGATCAGGCCTTCCAGAGAGCAATTCAGAAATAAGGGACAATTTGCGGTTTTGGAGAATTACCTCTCTTATCTAAATCACTGGCACTCGCTGCCTCCCAGCTCAGTGGGGACACCAACAGATCCTGTTGGAGACAGAGTGTTGGCTTTGGTCACCAGAAAGTGAGAGAAGGCCAATTTTACTGCAAAGTGCAACTTTCACCAATACGTCAGTCCTAATTCAGAAAACAAATACCAGCTCAAAATATCACTACACTTAAATGAAAGCATAAGCTTTAAACATAAATCTTTGCTGGCTATACCGAGCAGGCAGAACAAATTCTGACTCAGTTACCTCTCTCTGAGGGGCACTAAAGCCTTTCAAGGGACTTTCATCCTGCAGTTAGCTAGAAGTAACCGAAGGAGTTGCATTAAGTCTGAAGGTTGTGATGTTCAACCTGCAAATCTCCTATTACAACCCCTTTAAAATCCTTGTGCCTTACTTTATTCATTACATTACCACACTATTCCTTAATGCTGTTTGTTGCAGGTGGACTCAAAGATGAAGCTATTTCTGTCTTATTTTTAAAAAAAGGCTAAAGTAAGAGCTGACAGTACAATCCTGTGTATCGATTATTTCCCCCTCCCCACCGCCCCTTAACTCTATGCAATGGCTCACGATACTGATCTGCTCTAGGGCTCCTGAGAACCTGACAACACGTTGCCTTTGTCTGTACAAAGTTTAGCTGTCTCTTGGTCAGCTCCTGAACTCTATAATAAAAAAAAAAGAGGAGCAAAATGTACTCTGGAAGATGGCCTAATGCAAAACCATGGCACTGATTTTAAATCATAATGCTACTGCCTTTTTTGGAACTTTTCCCACTCTAATGTGCATGTCAGCTGTGACAAAAATATTGAGCAACAAGCTTTGAACTATTTTGGTACTCCATTCTCCATTGAAGTGTTTGAACAATATTGCTATGCCAATTTAGCTACATTTTATAGTAATCAGTGATTTGGGACCAATTGTAAACACAGCACATCTGAATCAAACAAGTTCTTTTAAATATGTTCTAAATTAAACATATTTAGGGCTATTATTATTGCTTTTAGTACAATCACCATGGAAACTATACAAAACTCGCTTTTAATTTCCATTCTTTCTTAAATGTTTTGTGTTGCCTAAATGACACACGAATTGAGCATAATTGGTTTGGTATTTTAATGGTCAGTCATGAAACAGCATGTCCTTTGGAACATGCTATAACTAAGTTAATTGCTGCATATACTGTACGTGAGATGTAAATCCATATCAGCTTGGTTACAAAAGGAGAATGGAGCAAAACTTTTAAAACACCAATGGATGTTCTGAGTTACATATATCCAAATTCACTGCAAAGTTTTAAAATTTCAACAGAGAAAGACTTGGTCAGCTTCACCATATAATAAACTCAGCTAAAGTCAATGCAGTTACATTAGAAATAAATTTGTTTCACTAGCTTCAGGACTAAGACATATTTTCCAGGGTGGCTTTAGGGGCAGAACTGCATCCACAATCTGGCCCAGGTTTCAGCACGTGAGAACCTTTCCCAGGTTTCCAAGGACAGCAACTGAAGTGCTTGATGGAAACTGTTGTATAAACTCTTTCCCAATACACTTTATAGGAGATTAGTGGCAAGGAACAGATACCACACATACACAATTTAGCCAGCATGTTCCTAAACCTACAAAATTCCAGGTTCCAGTGCTGTATTTTTTGGATAGACACTTGTGCACACACAGAGGAGCCATTAACGATCCCTTAACAATACATCCCTGGAGTATATTTGATAGCCTTACTCTTACCAGGTTCAATGTTCCTTCTGGTGATTCCAGCTCAGCTAGAGACTGAGTTAAACAAAGACTACAAAGGCTGCCTACAGGCATGATACCAAGATGCATTTTTTACCTTGTCTGCAGGTCTGACAGCTGTGACTCTGCACTTCACAGGCTCCTCGCATCACCTCCCAGAGATGGTAGCAGATGACCCGAGACTCCTCATTTGTTCCACCAGCATCAGGCTGTGACTAGACCCACACTGTGAGCTCCCTGAGCCCCTTCAGTGCTCATGCCCTTCAGCAGGCACTGCAGGTGCCAATCCTTGCTTCTTGCTGCCAGCTGTGGTTTCACCCCTCTGATCAGCAAGGAGGAGTGAGGCTGCAGCAGGGCAGAGAAGCCACAGGCATAAGAAGTGATATATGACAGGTTTGAGTGTGTGACCACTGAAGGAGACCTAAAGCTAAGTGTGGATGCCACCACAGGCAGATTGCAGTGGTCAAGTGAAGAATTCTCTTGTGAACCTCATGACAAAGACACACATACATAAACAGAAGTGACATTGCATGTAAGAGATATTTCACCCACTTCTCTAACCTGTAGATGCCTGTTTTGCTTACTGTTACGTTGTGGCAGAGCAGTGACTTTGGTAGCAGAGTTTTGGAGCCACACCAGCAGAAGCAGAGAGAATTTTTTTTTGAAGAGCCATCTTTAAAGTAAAAATTGCAGCATCAGCCCAAGGGAAATGCATAGCGATAGAGCACACATAGTTGAAAAAAAATTTAAAATACATATAAATGCGTTTCAGCTGGCTGCTTTTACTAAAATGCTTGAAATTTAAATTTGAATGCATAACCAGCTGTCTCAAGGATAAGTTTGATATAAGCTCTTATTCCTATTTACACACACCTTACTTTGCAAAATGCCTCCCGAAACTCATGCTAAGTAATGCATAGAGGAAGTAATGCATTTATCTTCCAAAGATACAGTGCCCCTTGATGTGTCTTTTGATTAAAGACCTAAAGAAAGTACTTCAGGCAATGCTCTTCAAGCTGTTGCAAATTTCTGAGTTCTCCACCTTGAATCAGTTTCTCTAGGAGCAGAAAAGGTCAAATTATACAGTAGAATCACACTCTCTAGGGATGAAATACTGACCCTGGTGTCACTTCTCTCTGTGGCTCCATCATGTCCCCCTTGTTCTCCTCGTTCTTTCAGGAGATTAACAAATAATTCATCTCATACACGTTGTTGCCAGGAGCTATTTTTACTGGAGAGGGTGCAATTACCAGCTCTTCTCTGTCTAAAAATTCAAAGGGAAAAAATGAAACATTTCAGCAAAGAAAGCTTTAACAACCACTTCTTCAGCATATGCAATTGTTGAAGGAGATGAATAAACACCATCCATATGCATATACCCATACACTTTGTGAAAAAAAATATTCATGAACAAGCATTTAACTCAAAATCTTCCCCTCCTAGATAAAAAACCACACAGTTGACATTAATTGCTACTGTTAAATGACCAGCAGGGATATCCTCATACAGGCTAACTAGAGCCCCAGTAAATTTATCCTTTGCTCACAAGGCTTCAAATTACTTTAGTAATTACCATTTATGATCTTATCCTCAAAGCACTGCAAAAAATTTGTCCAAAGGTATGTTTATCCCAGGAATCAGGAAATCTGCACCCTGGGGACAGTTTCAGCTTGCAACGGAGTTTCATGAGACTTGCTGCTGTGTGTTGTGTGTACAAAACTAGCAACACTTAGAATAACACTGGGGATGTGGTGAAGAATTCATGTTCTCAGAAGGAAAAATGCCCTAAATTTTGCCTCTGCATGCACCTGAAAGGTCCATGTTCATGGCATGCTTTTGTCCAGGCTGAAAACACATGCAGCTGTGTCCCGAAGCAATTGCAGCAGAAGAACGTAAGCTCTGCTAACCTCTTGGATGTAAGAACTCCTTCCTTGCCACCCATCTGTAGCCTCTTGGGAGTGCAACCTAAGCTACAGAGCCCAGCTCCACGAAATCCTCAGCCAAATATCCTACAGTTTCATTTGTGTATCCTTTCTGCTTTTGCGCAACGATTTGCCCTGCAGACTGGTGCAGATCAGTGCATTTTTGCACGTAACAGCTGTTTTCTCCCTTGTTAGTGTCTCCACTGTAGCCTCCCCAGATGCAAGAGGTTGGGCAGAAAAGCACAGCCACATGAAGGAAAACATTTGCCATGCACTACAATTCTGGCAAGAGTAATAGGACCATCCACTTCCATGATGCAATTTTGCACCAGATTGTTTGCCTGGGCATTCACTAAAATCAGGTGTAATTGCATTTTTAAGGCTTCAGGGATAAATCTACGTAGGCAGGTAATTTTGCCCAGGAGCAGGGGATCAGGAGAGGGAAGCAGCTAGAGCTATGATGTATGCAGTTCCAGGGTTTTAGTGCAGACTGGTTTCCTGGGCCAGATATTCCCAGTATGTGTCTGGTTGGACCAAAGATTGATTGACAATGTAATGCTGTCACAAAGAGTGGAAGAACATGGATGTGCACCTGGAGCAGAGACTCCAATCCAGTTTCCTCTGAAAAGAGCCTGATTTACATGCACCAAAGCATCTCTGCAGTTTGGAGCAAAGCATGCTGAACTTCATGCAGTGCAGATGGGTAGATTTGATCCACATCATGGGAAGGGAAAGAGTAGGACACACAGTTTAGGCTTATATCATGGTCGGACTACTCCATGATATAAAAAAAAGCTCTCTTTGGTCCAGCACATTTCCTTTCCCAGGTTTTGAACAACTGAAAGAACAAATGAGGAAATTACAGCAAAGAAGATACATGTAATGAGCATTTCCAAATGAAAGACTTGATTTATTGGTACATGCAGTTTTCTGTAAGTGCAGCCAGGTGAAACTTGATGTAACGGACTACAACAGGCTGTGAGGCAAGTGTGGGGATTTTGCAGCACAGACATTTGAGATTGCCCATACATGATCAAATGACCACTCTCTTTCCTTGTGGGACATAACCTACCAGCACAGAAGGATCTGTTCCCATTTTTTACACGTAATAGAAAACCTGACCACAGAATATGAGACCAGAGTATCACAATCTCGTCTTTTCCAATATGGTCCAGTTCTGCACCATATCTGGGTCAAATTCCAAATTTCAAAGCTAGATTTCATTCCTATTACAGGATAAGCCAAAATCCAGACTGATTTCAACAATTCTGGGGGTAGAGGGAGGGGAAAGTATGAATTTATATCTTCCTTTTGCGGCTGAGGTTAAAGTCAAGCCTTTATCACCCAAGATTGTGAAGTTCAGAGTAATTAATCCTTCTATGAAACCCAACATTTTGTTATAATGAAATCAACACACTGGCTTTCATCTTTGTTCTGACCCTGCCACTTAACCCCTTCATGTGTCTTTACTGGTGTTTTGATTTATTTAATGAGCAAGCATTCTGCTAATTTTAAATTTGAACCAAGGTTTCAGAGCCTCAAGGGGAAAAAATTCATGTCTCTTCCTGAAAGACTATGAGCAGACTAACTACGAGTTAGTTTTGATAGATTACAGCAGGATCAAAAAATTTCCACAGGAGCTGCTTTTGCTTCTTGAGGGAAGCAGATGAGCTCAAAGCATGTCCTTGCCAGTGCTGCATTTGGAAACAAGAGGAAGATTTGTCATGTCAAGTGCAGCTGAAGTACAGAACATACCCTTTAACCAACTTGTTTGAAACCACCTACTGCATTATCGATACAAAGCGCTCATTTATTGTGCTGTTTGCAAGTGAGGGTACACTTAGACTTGAATGACTGGATAACAAGGACACCATACGCTGCTCCAACTACATCAAAGGTGCTTTTCTTATCGATTTTTTAAATCCATGGTCAGCATTCTCTTTCACTATCCTAAAATATTGGGAGAGTTACAGATGACGCCATGTCCTTTTACTTCATCCCTAGTTTCACACAAAAACAGCTCATCATTGAGTAGTCCCAAGACAACCTCTCCTGACCAAAATGCAGTAAATCTTTTTTTTTCCCAGATGTTTGCAAGCTACCCCATTTAAGTCTTTTGTGCAAGTTTCTTTCTTACCCAAGTCCTGAGGTCAACATCAGCTACCAACACTCTCTCTTCCCATGCTCCCACCATTCCTTGTTAGCTCCCTAGGGGCAAATGGCCGCAGGGCAGTGGACACAGGCTTTGCTGGGAAAGTCTGAATTACAGCACTCAGGTCACTCATCCAGCCACTATGAAAACTGTTCCAGTCCTAAAAGAAGCCTCCTGCAGTGGCTTTGAGCTAGGGGCAGAGGGTTGGTCAGCCCTGCGCACTCTACTGTTGCAGTCAGCAGGATGCCAGCACACTGGTGTGATGGATGGAGGGGCTGCAAGGCTGAACCAAAAAGCTGCAAGAAAGAAGATGGGATATTTCTCCCAGAATACCAAATAAGGTGTTCTCAGAACCATGGTCACAGAGGTCTTACTCTAACAGCAGACGCTGATGAGGTTTCTGGGACTCCTCAAGCACATGGTAAATAAGCAGAAATCAACAAAACCATTTGTATTCCTGCTGGAAAGCAAGTTTTGAACCTGTCTCTCTAAAAGGGAAAAGCATATGAGCTCCCATGCCTCCTGTGTCACTGAGGTTGAAATCATGATAGTACCTATATCCAGCCCTAAATGCACAATAATTAATTCCAGATGTATGTAAACATGGGTGATTTTTTCTACATTAATCTTTCACATAGCCTACATACATTGTAGAGCTCAGGTGTTTACTCAGCATTCAAATAACACATAAAGGGAGCTGATGGTATCTGCCTAATACTCTAGCTTGATTTTATCACTGAAATTCTGCAGATGTATGTAACTGCCTTGCTTTTTTCCAAGGTCTACATTTTGTCCAACTAACTCAGTTCTCAGTGCCCCTGTAAAAACAGCTGTGAAAACAAGCACTAAATTTTGATGGCCATGATACTACATTTTAAAGATGCTAGGAGGATCACCACAACGTTTTCTTCCTGAGCTAATTCCTGGTGAGTCTGGATTGAATAGATGAGTTTCTTGTTCTTGCTATATGGCAGCATTAAATCACAGTGAATATAGAAAACTTGGTACACCTTTGCAAAATATGGGAGTGACACAAGCCATGTTCACTGCACCAGCCTGAGTGACTGAGCCACAGGAAGCAGTGGCAAGTTCATATCTTGCCTTGCCAACAGAAGTTGCCTGTGAGATGTGCTGTGCCCACACAAATTGTAGGGACCTGGCACTGTTCCTCACTTACCACAACAGCCATCCCTTCCCACCCACATGGAGGAAGGTGCTTGCCCTCATGTCTCCATGCAAACATTTTCTAGTCAATGGGAGATTCAGGCAAGGGCAGCTATACCATTGGGAGTGCCCTGGTCCAATGCTTTGCAAACGTATGCAATTGTAAGTCTTTTAGTAAGTAACTGGGGCAGAGAAAATCCCATCAGAGATGGAGTCATCTCCAGCCATTCCTGCGTCTGCAGAATGTGTTTCATTTTTTGATGTCCAAACATTGAGGAAAGATGTTTAAGAGCACACAGGGTTGTAAGGCATGTCCCTGCAGATATACCCCCTGCTGTGCACTGGAGCTACCTCCAACACTTGTCAATAAATTATGGCTTTTACACACTAGACGTGCTGTTGGACCTTGCTGACTGCTTAGCAATATCATGAACCATTGCCATTTGAAAGTTACACGTGGTGTTTATTTTTAGAGATGAATCTGACCTTTACAATCAGAGCTGGATTTCAATTTTATCTTCACCTCTGGGGAAATCCAATAGCTTAAGATTTTGATCCCAGCTGTAAACAAGGTGTCATGGTCTGCTGTGATATTTACACAAAAGTCTGTGTTCAAAAACTAAAATGTTTCCCTCAGGAGGCTTCAAAACTGTTGCAGCTCGGTCCATGTCCATAACATACTAGATTAAAAAGAACATATATTACTTAATTCAAAGTTCCTTATGAAATACATTCAGTTTATCTTTATGGATCCGCCTCCACCAAAGAAATGTCTACACTAAACCTATCACTCACCAAATTGCTTTATGTTCTTTGAATAACACTTATAATGCGTTATAAATAGCATAAATAATGAATATGGAAAGTCACATTTGATTTTGTACAGCTGTCACTGAATTACATAACAAACATTTTATCAAATAGTTTAATAGTTAATACTCAAACAACAGTATTGTTTACCAGACATTTGCGTTTGCTCATGTTGTTTTTAGGACAGGTAGTAACTGGATACTGTGACACATCTTACCAAATACCATCACCTTACTACTTCCTACACTGTATAGTTCAGCAGCCAAGAGTTCAAACAGCTCCTCAATGAGATATAAGCAAGAATATATCTATATTCCCATTTTCCCATGTTAGGAAAGAGCTACCTCTGTATTTTTGTTATCAGTAAGTTGCAGTTCCCTGAGCATTTCTCAGGAGGGCGGGAACAACGAAAAAACACAACAAACCAAACAACCCACAAAACATAAACCCCCACATTTCTGCTTTTTTCCTTGACAAACAGCATCCCCAGGGCCACCAGAAGAGATCTAAGCAGTAGCTGCTCAGGTCCCTCACAACGGCCCTGGGGGACTCCTCAGTGTCCTTCCCCTAGCAGCAGCAGCAGCACTACTGTCTCTGGCAGGCTCCAAGATAAGGAGTTATTTTTCCCTTCCTTATTTCTCCACAGTTTTGTTTAACCAAAATCAACACTTGAAAGCAAACAAATTTAACTCTTATTTTGTGTGATTCGTACTTCGGTTTTTCTTTTCATACTGTTGTAGCTCTTGTGAGTTTGCATTAACTACTAAATATACAAATTGGAAATCAATAGTCAGATCTTGGTCCACCTGCAAAATCTTCAGTATGTCTCCAAGAACCTCCTGTACGTTTTGGCCCAGTTCCATGAGTATGTTTGCCATCCTGATAAACACTGAGAAACTGAGTTAATTGGGATGTCTCAGATCTTTCTCGGTAGCAAAGCTTTCAAAGATTCAACCATTATTACTATACCATACAGAGTAATCAGAGAAGTAAAACAGTCAAACTGTCATGTATCTAAAATGTCTCAGGGAGTCTCACTCTGTCAGAGACTCCACAAAAAAATTAAGTCAATCCATATTGCTTTGCTTTTCTTTCCAGACCACCCACTTGCTCTTTGTACTGGATTTCAGCTACTTTTGTTATCAACATTAATTTATTACAGGCTACCTAAAGAAAAGCCAACATTTATAAAACGCCATCTTTTTCTACTTATAAAGCAAAAGATTTCTTCCCATGTTTACACAATCATATTTCTCTCCAGTATATAAAATTATTGTAGGGACTCTGACCAATGTACAGTTTGGGACAGGATAAAAACAAACCTTGATGGGTTTTGCTGCAACCAGCTACTAAGCAGTTTGGGTTCTGTGGGGTTTTTTTCCCTCCTGTCAGCTTCTAGTCTCCAGCATGAATCTGAAACATATGAGTAAATATTCAAAAACTTCCACTGTGGTCTCTGATGTTCGCAGCTCAGGAGAGTGCTCAGCTTTTCAGCTCAGTGTCTTGGAGGTGGTCTCTTACCCAAGGTGAATGTAGGAAACACCCTCTGCTTAAAAGGTAAAATGATGGATTAGCATTATGGAGGAAGGCTCCTATTTTCTTTTAAACTCAATTTATACAGTATTTGGTTCAAGGTGGTAGATCTGTGATCACAGCATTCTTGCTATGGAGCTGAGGATTACACAGTGCAAGGCAAAGAAGAGAAAGTATTTTCAGGACTTATTCTTCACACTGGCCCTGGAACATCTGTAAGAGAAAGCCCAGAGAACAGGAATTGCTCTTGTTCTCATCTGTGACTGACCTCCAGTCCTTGAACTTTAACTTCAAAGAGTTTAATCAAGAATCATTGTGAAAAGGCTGAGGTCAGGTCTTTTGCATGCTTATCATTACTGTTGGACAGCAAGAGGCTTAAGGGTTTAACTTGCTCAAATCGATGGAAAAGACTTTCAGGTGACTGAGGCTCTCCTTATGTCATTAGAGCAATGACAATTTATACTGGTGAAGGATTTGTCTTTTATGATTAATGAACCAGCCTCTACTACAACTGTTTTCTTTCCTTTCTTAATTAGAAGCAAGTAGTTAAAGTAGCAAAAAGAAATGGAAAATCAAGTCTTCTACCATAAAGAGCTCCTTTCCAAAATGCTTCACTTGTCCATTCCAGCCCTAGGTACCTCATCTGGGGCTTCCCACAACAACAGGTGAGCTGCATGGGGCTTACTTGTTATTATGTGGGTATCTCTCTACTAAGAAGCAAGATAAAACTACAGGGTTTTTGCCCTGGCTAATTGATACTAAAGACAGAGCTCTAATCAAATGGTAACAATATTTAGTTACAAGCCACCTGGGAGGATATTCGAACCAGCTACCTCATGGTACAAATAACATCCAACATCCCATCCATTTGCTCCCATAATTGGCCGGAAAGGCTGAAGGAACCTGCTTCCCACAGACACATAATCACATCCAGGAAACACACAGCCCAGAGCAAACAACGCTATGTTTTCCCACATTTGTCATCTTACACACTGCTTCTGTTTGCCAGGACTGGAGCTGGTCAAGTCAGGATGCTGAGCAAAACTTGGTGAGCTTCTTCCTGTTGTTAAATATGCTCTGGTTAGTCTCCTTTGTTTATGTGGGGAGACAGGACAGTGCCTTCAGTAGCTCCCATCTGGTTTCTAACTTCCATATGGTTTCACTACCAGTTAGATAATGTAAATCTCTCCAGGACAGCACCACTAAAATGAGCAACAGGCTCTGAAGATCCCCATGGGTGAGAAAGCAGTGTCATCCTCTGTCTAAGAGGGCACAAAACTACAGAGCTGGCCTATTGAATGTGGGATTTTCCAGAAACCTTATAGGAGCTTCAGGTGACCAAATTCCCAGTGCAGCGTGTAGGCCCAGAGACACTGCTGTCTTAGCCTTCACATGCAGCAATTCGGTGGCTTCTTACTGTGAAACTACTGAGCAATTGCAAGGAATGCAGCAACAAAATCCAGCAAAAGACTGGGCAAACAACCACTTACAAAAGGTGTTGATAAACGTTTTCTGCAGTGTCTGAAGTCTTTAACTACTCAAATGTGTCTTTGAAAGAATGAGTTAACTTGTGAACTTATTGTAATAGCATGGATAAACAAAGACAAAAACTCCTCAGACATATTTCGGCCTCTAACTTTCACTGACTTTCTTCCTCCTATAGCAGTCTTCTGTAACTTTTCAGTAGTTTCTCAGACTGCTGGTGGCTGGAGTGTTGTAACCCTGCACATGGGCCGGGCAGGCTGTTTGTCTGCCAGGTGATACAGTTCCTCAAGGAGCATGGCCAGCCATGAGCCCAGCTCCCACTGACCAGTGAAGTCACATGTAGGCCAGGGAGCCACCCTTGTTTGGCTCACAACAAATCAGGCTCAAAGATGTTACACCACAAAAAAGAAATATTAATTTCAAAACCATTGACATTCATGCTGTTGCCAGAAAGTGTAATTTTTAAGGTAACTGTTTTATTTTCTTCAGGACTCATATTTTTTCACTGAGGCATCAGCTTCTGCCGTGTCCAGTCCTACTGGTATTGGTCAGTGTTCATGTTTAAGTCCTTTGCTAGGTTAGGTGAATTCAATAATTTTCTCCCCAAGTTTTTGTTTCCACTCCAGCCACTTACAGCAACTATATGTTTTTATGACCCTGGATTATGAGCAGAAAGGAGGATTATCTATGAACTACAAATTGTAAAGAGTTGCTCTGAAATTAGAGAGATGCAAATCAATGTTTAGCAATAGCTCTTCTAGTTGAGCTTCTCCAGCTCTGAGATGAAGACAAATGAGATCAAGGCTACCCCAGTGTTTTATTGGTCTTGATCATTTGCCACCCAACATGAATGGGAATTTTTCTCTAGAAATGCTAGAGAACTGCTTAAAATGCAAATAGTTGATAAATAGGTTTGAGGTTTTACCAATTCTATTACCTTCCATTTGACTCTTCTTTTATCCCATTTAGTTCACTTACATTGCTTCTATGTAAATCCTGTCTAGGATAAAAATAGATGGTAATGGAACAAGAAAAACTAAGACATATCATCTGTTTCATGTCTTCTGTGTTAAAATTTTCAGATCTACTTAGGATAAAGCTTATTCTAATTTCAAAGATCCCCTTCAAAAAGACACACAATAATATATTACAGCCATGGTCCTAAGAATAAGAGTCCATTGCCTCACTGGAATTGTAATTGACAATTGGGTAATGGTCCAGACTGCACATCTGAGGGAGACAGTGTTATACAAGTGGAATTTGGCTCAGTAATCTATACAAAAGCCTGCAGCACACTTTATTAAAATGTATTGGCATTTACGCCTGAAGAACCACAGTGTTAGCCCAGTTGTCTTCAAGCTGACACCTTGCTAGGGAACAGCTAGCAATAAAAATAAAAATCAGATACAAGAGACGAGGTACAATGAAGACTAATTCTCTAAATGTTCTCTGACTACAGGGTCATCATTGCTTAAAATGGGAAAAAATTCCAGGCAGCCCTAAATACAAATGACTGACAATGTCTGAGCAAAGTTGGCCAGACCTGACATGTCACAGTCTTGTTTTCAGCTTAGCTATTTTATTTAAAACCCAAATCAGTTTGTAAATGAATGGCCTAGTTTCATCCATCACCCTTCCAAAATGGAAATCACGGCATGCTAAGATAATTTCAGTCTACTCAGAAACCCAGTTACTTCCAATCATTCATCAAAGCACTAATACTGCTCTTTAGTCAGGGTTAGAACAAAGTTTTAAGAGCAGTGCATTAGCTTCACAGACAATTAACTATGACTGCCTCAGGCTGTACATCATATGGTTAATGAAATGGCATTCATGCTGTCCTGTATACCAGAAAAGCAATGCATTAAATGTGACCTTTTTTTGAAGGAATCTCATGCACAGTTTACAAGGTCATGCATATTGATATAGTCTATATGGATTTCTGCAAGGCATTTGACTTAGGAGCAGGTGATATTTTGTTTAAAAGTATTTTATAGAGAAATAATAGAGTACATATTAAGATACATAAAAACTGCCTCATTGGTGAATCTGATCATGTCTTAATGGAGATGCATCTGTCACTGAGAGCATTGCAGCCTGGTCTATAGGGACCAGTCCCAACACTAACAGTTTACCAATAATTTAGAAACATGAAATATTTGCTGGTGGAGTATTCATTGTAGATCAAAATAAAAATTGTAGAACAGCAGACTGCAGAGGAAGAGTGATCTAAATTGCAAAGTCATCATTCAGCCTGCACTCAGGACTCAGGGACACAGATCATCATTACCACAGACTGAGAGATTCAGACTTGGGATACCAGCTGTGACTCATGTATTGTTAAAATTAACTGCCAAGGCTACTATTAAAGGCTGCCATAACCATTTGCTAACTACAAAGAGAAATAACAAAGAGAGGTAGCAAAGGGAACCTGGTCCTGTGCACAGCCCTGGTAAAACTGCTCCTGATAAATTAATTCTTTCCCTGTGCTTGAACATTGAGAAGGATGTGGAAATACAAGAGAGAGCACAAGAAGGTCAGAAAAATATTTTTAACTCACCCAGCTTCTGGAAGAGATGTAACACACTGTATAAAAGATTTATGATAATCTGGAGAGAAAGAGAGTACAGGTTTACTCATGCTGTAAAAGACTTAAGGTTTGAGAGTTGAGCTTAGATGTTTGAGACTATTTATACTTTGAAACAGCCCTTGGGGGAACAGGGAACTTACTACCAAGTGCTCAAATCAGATCCCCAAACACAGGTAACAAGTGGTATTTTGAGATGCCCCAGGGCATTCAATCAGGTTCACAGATGTCGGTCCAGAGGACACTGGTGTCCTGCAGCCAACCCTCTGCCTGTCCCAGAAGCCCAAGAGCATGGGGGACATGGGATGTCACCCTAGCAGGGATCAGATACTGCTCCAGAGGAGAAGAATAATATGCTCTGGGATGAAATCCCAGTGGCCAGCGGTGAGAGCTGGAGTGTCTCCTCCACATAGCCAGGGCTTCCCCTGTTACAGCCCCTCTCCCTGTGCCCAGCTTGGACACCCTCACCCTGGTCCTGGCATTCCCAGGACTATTCTAAAACAGTGGTCAAAATCAGAGCTCAAGGTTCAGGGCCTCTGCTGGCCTCCTGCAGGACTCAGGAAGGAATTTTTGAGATGCTTGATGACTGAGCAGCTTGTTAAGGATGCTCAGATGTGTATCAGGATTCCACCACATTGGGGTCCGTACAGTATGGAGTGAAAAAGCCATGAACATGGCGCAGTGTGTCAGATTTTCTTCTCTCATTCCAAAGCCATAGAACAAGGGGTGTGATAAAGCAGCACTGGCAGATTAAACCTGCAGTGTACCTTACTTATCTGCTCAGTCTGCAGTTGTGTTAAATTTGGGATCAGAAAGAAATTTGCTTTGACTTATACTGACAAGGATCAGAGATCTCATCTCCTTTCATCCCAGGGCATAAAATTTAATCCTTGAGGTCTGAAAAGCTTCAGTTTAAAGTCTTTGGACTACTATTGCTGTCCCAAAAGCTGGGTCTGCTACCTGGTGTGTAAGAAGCCAACCCACACACAGAGTCGAGATACTTGCTTTGATATCCAGTTCTGTGCAGAAAGGGGAGCAGGATGGCATTCCACAAAGCAAGCTCAGTTTCCCAAAATGCAAAGGCTACTATTATACCCAAAAACAGGAGAAAGAACTTTATCTCCAACATCACTCACACACAATTGGTCACTAATCGCTTCCATTTGAGGTGGCAGTGCTCAAAAATTTCACTACACCTGCTCAAAGAGTAAGGGGCTTGTTGATAGTGGGGGTCCCTCTAGCCTGTGGGTGTGAATTTTAGTATGCTGATGGATCATTAATATGTTAATATGGTGAGTTCAATTACTCAATGTGTTTTTCCTCAGTGCTCAAGGCTGTAACCAAGATAAGCTGTGGGCACTGCTCCTTCCCATCCCTTTCATCTGTCCTGCAGGTGTCCTGCAGGCCTGTCTCAAGGCCAGGCTGTTGACTACTTGGGGAGTGGTTTTCTCTAATTGGAATCTGGTTTTGTCTAATTCTTACTGTTTCACTCTTATCTAGGCCCTGTTTTTATTCTGCATGTCCCTTATGTTCTCTTTTATGTGATTTTTTGCCAAATGTGATTTTTTTCCCCAAATTTTACTTATTTCAATAAATAACTGACATCACTATGAAAACAAATAGACGAAAATTTTGACGCTCCTTATACAAAGAGAGTCATAAACTGCTGAACTAGTTTTTCTTCTTGACCTTAATTGCTAAGTGAGTTGAGATAGGAGAAATAGAGGAGAGGCAAAATGTAATTAGCAATTCAAAACTATAATGAAAATAATGTCAGCCATATGCACACCCAGAATGCAAAGAAAACAAATACATACTTTTGAATCTTCAGCAGGGAAAGGACAGATTAAGATAGTTCTAATACATCTGGAACATTCTCTACTAAATATAGATATTTTCACATGGTCCAATGCAATATATCTCCATGCCTAGAAGGGGATCCACTCTGTGCAATGGGACTAACTGCAGAGGTGAAGTCAAGATTTCATCAGTACAAGTGTCAGGCTTGCCAAGTTCAGATTTGAAAGGAGAACTTTCCTTCATGCATAAACAGAGAGGTGTGTAAGAGAAATAATCTTGCAGCATAACCATCTAGGATTTTAAAATACATCTCTCTGAGTACATTTTTATACCGGCAACTGCTTAATTCAAAACCACTGACATCAGTAGAAATCTAATCAGCACAACACAAAGAGCAGTCACACTCTGGATTCCTCTTCTTTCTCCATAGGAATTTTATTTATTATATTCTGCCATTTTCCTTTGGCCACTACTACTCTCGGCATAAAAGGACAGATCTGTTAATCATATTGTAGTATTGCTAAAGAGGCCCAGTCATGGGTTGGGATCTCATTGCACCAGTCTCTGTATAAACACAGAATGATATGTTGATACCTAAATTAGGGTTTTGGTTGGAAGCTATTTACAATCTCGACTGTAAAAGGATTAGCTTCACCTAAATGACACGGAACAGCGTGAGAGGTATGTCTGTGTGTTTGTCTCATTGTTATAGCATCGGTGACATCTGAGTATTTGAAAAGACCTATGAATGCATGTCATAATCTGGGCATTACGCTGCCTTATAGTGCAGATGGGCCATGGGACAAACCCCACAGTACACCCAAGGCATGAGATTTTCTTACAGGCAAATCCTGTTTGCACAGTCTCCTTCTTTTATTTTAGGATTAGAACTTCTACTCTTCAGAAAAATAGCTTTTCTGCCTCCTTTTTTGAGTTCTTTTGGGTAGGAATTACCTGGTAGACTCCCCATAATTCACTGCCTATGCTGGAATGCCATGTGGGAGCCAAAGAGCTTAAATGCCCTGTGAATTGCCCTGGTGTTTCATTCCCTAAAATGATGGTCTTGCATCCCAAATAGCACACTGACCTCAGCCCCACATTTGTGGCCTTTTTAGTAGAAAAAAAAGCAACACATACTTTGAGAGGAAAGAAATAAAAAGAAATTTCAATACTTCATCTTTAGATTTCTCAAAACATTCATTAAAAATTTCAATGTTATTTGCATACATTTTAATTGAAGAAAAGTACATTTTCCTAATAGTTTTCCATTTCTAGTTTCTTTGAGATGCTGAAGAGCAACAGATGGCAAACCTTCCAGTCCCATTTTACATCAGTGGAATTTAGGGCACACTTCAGTGATTAAACAATCCAGTTGAGAGGATATCCAAAAAACTACTGCCTCAACACTGAACGGTACACTGTTGACTGTAAAATAGGCAAAGCAATGTTTGTAACCCTCAGCACTCAGCCCCTTGATTCAAGTCTGCTCATATAGGGGTAGATAGGATTTCAAAATAGGGAGATTCCATTATAGGAGGGACTACTGGTATAATAACTGCAAGAATTTCTAGGAGCCATGAAACACCACTTCAAAACCAGGCAGCTGAATCAATAGGAGTATGCCAAAATCAGGCACATGTAAGCATTCCCCAAAAGCACAAAGCAGGCAAGGGTCTTCTGAGGAAAACTCACAGCTCTTCTGAAGAGTTTCAGGTGTCCATGAAAAGAGTCAGAAATACCAGAGAACCAAGGCAGCAAAGACACGCCAGACACAAACAGATGCATCATGTCATCCGGTAAAAATGCTGACAGAGACCTTTAGGATTAAGGGCTAGCAGTGATTGTTTTGTGAATGCCAATATATTTCTACAGTCAGTTTTTTTGTGAAATAGCTTGAAGCTGTTCTATAACACCCAAGAAAAATTACACAACCCAGTACTAAGTCAGTAACAGAGTCTCACAGAAACTCTGATCATTTCCTGTTCCCATGGAAGTGACAGGTAGGACAGAAAGGAAAAAACTGTGCCCTGGTAAGATGGTTACTAGCTGTCAGATCACCCAAGCAGGGCCTTTACTGAAGTTGATTTCCATGGCTAAGGGAAACAGCCTCAATCCAAAGGGCCACCTCATGTTTTGAGAAAAAAGGGGGCAGAGGTGCAGGTAACCTACTATTTTGTCTAGGTCCTTATTGATCACAGGCTGTTGAAATACAATCCTGCTTTAGAAACACTTGTTTCACAAAAGCTATAAATAATAAAAAAGTGTGTACTTAAAATGGGCACACAGGAATAACCAGGGAGAACACTGGAAAGGTCCAAGAAAAAGTCCATATTGGTGTCTACTGGGACAAAGAAACGAAGCATAACAAAGGGTAGGTCCACAGTTCAGGCCTCAAACATAACAGCCCAGGTGAGTTTCCATCACTGGTTGAACAGACCAGGAACTTTTCTGGGTAAATAAATATTTCCCTATTTGTTCTGTCTCATGCTCAGTTTGTAGATTCTGCATCAGAGAATGTGTCTGAATCCCACATCGTCTTCTCATCCAGAGAGGATGGGATCTTATGGGATTCTCACTATTGGTTAGGGACCTGGGTCAAACAACTATACCAAATTTTATAAGATTGAGGTTCTGGGAATGCTTTTCAAGTACTGTACACCTATCCCATATGCCAGACTGTCATACTTATTGCCCATCCCTTGTGGTTTGCATGGATGTTCTTAGGCTTCAAATTCCCTTTACCTGCTAAAAAATGCATTACATAATTGAACGATTCCCATTGTAAAGCTTTATTCAAGCATTTTCTGTTTGATTTTAAACAAAATCAGACTGAAATGGAGCCAAAAGGTGTTAGCCCAAATGCAACATGCCTATACTCTTACACAGAACCCACTAAGAAGTGTTTGTGATGACAAAGTTGCATCTTTATCTCTAACACTTTTTAGTAGGATTCAGTTATTTTCCAAGTGCATTCTCCAGGGTGGTTGTATTTAGGTTAATTTTCAATGTGTCCAACAGTGTTGTATCTAGGCACCATTAACAAAATAAATCTAGGAGAGTTAATTCATTTTTCTTAGGTAAATAGTTATAAAGAGAATGTGCTTCTCCAATAAATGTTTGGAAATTTCTGTTCTCCTGATGTTAACAGATTGCAGGAAAAAAAACCACTGGGGCAGTTTTATTGTAGAAATCAACTTAACTCACTAGGAGACAAATTATAGCTTTGGAAAAAAACTGATAGGGTCAGTGAGGCTGACATAAGGAAAGAAGCTTTCAGCCTTGCTTAGAAGGAAGGGGATTAACAGTGAGTGAATCATGACCTGGTTTTCAGAGCAGTTGATCAACACCTACAAGATTCACTGGCCACTTCTGAAAACAGCCCTGCACAGGGAGATGGGAGGAAAGAAGAAAGGGGTTACTTAGTAAATGGTAATTGTGAGAAATGCCAAAAAGAGGAAGTGCTTAAAAACATTGCCCCAAATTATCTGATCAAGGCCACATAGTGTGGGAGTGAGAACAGGATTGAAACTAGAACTCATGGCAGCACTTGCACAGTGCCGTGCCCAGGGGTCTCAGTCCAAACCTTTTGGGAGAAACTTAGCTTAGCACAAGGATTTGACTATTAAAACACCCTTGGTTCCTTAAGTGGGAAGGAGGCAGGTCCAATCCTTAATTTGCTTCGGAGTGAGGAGCTTTGTAGGAAATCAATCACTGTGAAATTCCAGGTGGGGAAAAGGATTTTTTGTGCTAAGGTGTGTACATCTACCTTGACGTCTGTGTGACATGTTCTGGAAATTTACCAAGCAGCAGATTCCTGCCCTAGGTGAGAAGACAAATTTCAGCAAGTAATCCATAATACGTGCCACGAAGAGTGAGAGAAAGAAACATTTTGTAAGTAGTTAATTGTACGAGATGATGTTACAGCATTATGCCTAAAGGCAAGGGTACACTGCACTTCTTCCAGCTCACTAACGAGCATGTAGGTGCTTTAACTATGCAACAATACTCCAGGGAGGAAGCAGGGATGAAAATAACTAAGGGGGGAAAAATAGAGAACAGAGAAATAAGGCAGTTTAGCAAAAGTACATCCTCTGTTATTTTCCATGGATTTCTAAAAAAATACAGAAATGGGTTAAATTCTGTGAAAATTCATGGGGCCAGATTTCTGTTCAGTGGCAGGAGTGGGACAGAGAGTGAACTTTCCATCCCTAGACTCTCTATTCATGGGTTTTGTCCACCAGTTGTGCAATTTAACCCACAAATTTATTACCAAACTTATGAGAAGCTTTCTCTTACTACTGCCTAAGACGGAGGAATAAAACTTTCAGTCTATTACCTGTTTTTTTGTTAGAACCTTTAATATTACCAATGATCTTCTAATTTGAAATTACATTTCATTTCCACTATCTATTTTAGATCTCAGAATTTTTTGGACAATCACAACTACAATGGATAATGTAAAGTGGTGAGCGCTTCCAGGATGTGGGGTTTTGGTCAATAAACAATACGGTTGTTTTTTCTTCCCCTTGGAAGATGGAGTGTTTCTAAAGTCCACTTGAGAAGTTCTCAGATGAGAGTAATACTGAACTCAAAAAAAGTATCAGCATACATGGCATTCCTTAGTAGACCGTTATGTAAAACTTCTCCTGGAGAGGGATAATGGGCTGTCTCCCCAGGGCCAGCAGCAGCCCCAGTAGGTTGGGAAGGCACTTGCCTGGCCCACAGCACTCCATGGTACTGAATGTAAATCTACACTAATCAGAGGTTTTTATCACCCAGTGTTTCATTACCTTTGTCTCTTGAAGTTGTATCCATCTGAGTTTTTGCATGGTGCTCATTATATATGTGGAATATAAGCAACTACAGTCTCCAACAGCAGCCCGTTTATAAAATTATTGTTGTTGCTTTGCCTTCAACATAGAATCTTCCTTGGATTTTAGGCCCAAATCCTGTTCCTGTTGAATTGAAAGAAAAGAGTCAGAAGACCTTTTAGACAGAAATTGGCTCTCTTCAACATTTTACAGTGGGTTACAGCAGTACTGAATACAGTTAATTTTATCAAAGAATTTAATTTAACGTTGAAATATGGAATTAATGTGGAAGATGGTCCAAACTGAAGGTGTTTAAAAAATTCATAAATAAGCATTAGGAGTACATTACATAAGAACTTAAGAATAGTTTCACTGGATCAGACTGGAGGTCAGCCTCATACTGCATGCCATCAAAATGTGCTCTGCCGTGGTGAATACTATCTTATCACTTTGCCAGCCTGAAGTATGAAGAAATGCCAAGGTTTGGCCCCATGCTCAGTGGAGCAGACAGCAGCTGTAAAAAAAAAGAACATGTATTATAGCATGCTTGTGATTTCTTGTAAGAAACAATGTTCAGTAGTAACTGATTAATGAGGATTCAAGCTAGGGTGAACTTCTTGAGTTTCAGTGAAACTAGACCAGCCAACTTCACTCTGTTACATGCCTACACAACAGTGCTCTGTCTCAGTTTACAATATTACAAAAAAATTAAAACTACAAACCAGCCAAAAGTGCTCTCTTCTTCTGAAACATACGTTTATTAAAAGTAAAGGTCCCTTCATATTGTTTTCCGTATTCTATCTCCTCCTCTATCACCCCTCATGCACAATTCTCAAATCCAGCCAAACCACTTGTTGTGTTTCTTTAAGCATCTCTGTCCCTAACCTGGAGGAAGGGAGGTTTTTATAAGGCCACAAGCCCAACTGTTCTTTCCATTATATAGGAGGGAAGCTCTATTTGTGTAAGAAATATGTACAGGTCATGTATTTTATTCTATTTGTGTAAGAAGTCTCTAACATGAAGGTTATGCTGAATTTTGTAAAAGTTTGTTCAGCATGGAAATAATTCCTCTGACCAGATAAGCTTAATGAAGTGAAGAGCTTAAGGCCATTCACCTGTCAGATAATGAGCCAGTTTCTGAAGACCATGTATAAGCTGGACATTGTTGCTGTCACTGTAAAGACAAGTAAGCAGAGGAACCACCCCACACCATACCTGCTACTGTCAGATCACAGAGCTGATTTGTGCTTGCCTGAAGATGTATATGTTATTGTTTACATGTTACCAATATGGTGCTTTACAGGTAGGCACGAAGACTACCTGTGATGGCAGTTCCAGTTCCTACATTTGTGGCAGTTACTCTCAGCCCTCCAGGAAACACACCTGCTAGTTTGGTTGGTGCTTTCACCTGGAAGGACACCAGCAGCTGGGTTTCCACCCTGCACCAATGCAACCTGCTTAGGGTACATACTAGCAGGAGAGTCAAGGGAAAGGTACATTTCTGCAAGCTTTGTTTATCCAGTCACTAGCTAAGCAAGCAAAAAAGGTCCATTTCTATGAAGCTGTAGAGGAAAAAATACCATTTGTTAAAAATCACATAGTAGCAGTGACCCTTTTACTTTGTCCTTCAGTACAAAACCTTTTCCAAACATAATTCTCTCTTCAGGGATTTGCAGAGTAGAGGAAAAAAGGAACGTAACCCAGCAGCTTTAACATTATATAAGAAATTATTTATTCATAGCTAAAGTAAGTGATACATTTTGCTGAGCAGTGAACAACACTAACCATAGCTAATTTCAGACTTGTATAGATTTTCAACACGAGCATGATAAAATGCCATATGGCGCTCTTGTAAGTGGGCAAGTCTCCCAAACCAGCACGATTCCCTTTCCAACCCGTCTGGTGAGGCTGAGCCGTGCAGCGCCGCGTCCCCACTTGCCGCAGCCCTGTGCTGTGTTCCGCCCGGGCCCCGAGCCCGCTGCCCTCACGCTGCCCCGCAGCTGGGGAGCAGGCAGAGCAACCGCGGGCAGCTCGTGCGGACGCTGTAACCAAAGGGCAAATGTCAGAGAGTGGAACTTGACCCAATTTATGAAATTATCTTTTGTCTCTTGCTGCCCTCTGCTGTCACAAGCCGGGGCGGCTCAGAGAGGGCTGCGAGCAGCGGAGCTACAGGGCTGCAGGCCAGGAGTCGCAGCAGGGCTGGTCACCCCAGGGAGGAAAAATCTGTCCCTGGGGAAAAAAGTGACAGCTGAAGTCCAGTCATGCAAACAGAAGAAGCCAGCCATAGGATTTGGAAACCTGACCACTCTGAAATAGCTCTGAAGTATCTCCCGTGTGGGAATTTACTCATGCTTTTTTGATGTGGGACATCAGGCCTATGAGACAACAGCAACAGATTGCTGTGTTGGATGTGTTGGATGCCCCCTCCTTGGAAGTGTTCAAGGCCAGGCTGGATGGGGCTTTGAGCAACCTGGTCTAGCGGGAAGTGTCCCTGCCCATGGCAAGGGGGGTTGGAACTAGATGATCTTTAACGTCTCTTTCAACCCAAACCTTTCTCTGATTCTGTTATCTGATGCTGGCTGTGAGGTGATGTGCCAGCAATGGAATGCATCCGCTTGATCTTGTGTGGTGATCTGGGAAGGAAGAGCACACAGGAGCCAAGGGGTTGGTAGGCTCTTCTCTGTTTGTATAAAACCCTACATTGCAACTGTAACTGTTTTAAAGGATTTTAGCACAGCAAATAAAATTGAATCCAAGAAATATAAGCTAATCCAACAAGTTCAACTTTAGCAACTGTTATCAAAAGCAATCTGACAACTGCATTAACTCAGCATGCTGAATTTCTTGGGTCAGCCACCTCTTTCTAAAAATGTACTCTTCCTACAGTGACAAGCCTCTACCCAGAGCAAAACTGAGGCTTCAGCGATATTTCTCAGATGCTTCCCAAACATGAGTAGACCCAGAGGGAGATCTGTTGAACACCTAGGGACTCAAGGTGAGCTCTCCTGCTGCTGTGGCCAACCCATGAAGCTGCCTGGAGTCATGTCACCAAGGTGCTCAGCAGCACCCAGCAGGTGCTGAGATGCAGAGGAGGCCACCTCGGGGCAACAACAGCCAGAGCCTGCTGTTGGTTCTTCCTCTCACTTTTGCTTCAGACACCACTTGTTCTTCATACTCCTTCAACAAGGACTTGCATGAAGAGCTGGGGCACTCCACAACAAGGTTTGAGTTTCTTAACTTCTTGTATGTTCTGTTACATGTATAACATAGCACTGTTGAGTCAACCCATCCAGCAGAAGACAGAGGTAGCACTGAAAGTCTTGGTGCAAACGCAGCTATAATCAGTTATTTTCATCTGCAGCTTGATTGTGTAAAGATTTTTCTAGATAAAAAGCCATGTTAGAGCTGGACTGTAACTAGAGGTATGGCATGCCCAAGAGCCACTGAAGACTCTCCCTGAGAGACCTGCCACTGTTGTTCCTCTGTCACATATCCTACCTCCAGTCAGTGTTTCTAATTCTGGAAATAGCATTGGGAAACAAGTTAATCTTACAGTAGGGCCCACAGATCACCAAATAACTAATCACTCTCAAGCACAGATCATGAATCTCCAGTTCTTACGCAATACTCTAGAAAGTTATCTTATTTTTCCCTGGAACTTGGAGTAGGCACTGCAAATTGTGTAAAGTGGTTTAGGGCAAGAAATTTTTGGGTTTCTTTACAAGAGTGAAGAGTAAAAAATATCCCTTAGCAGTATGTTCCCAGACATCTATCAGAAATGGTGTGAATTTTACAAGGAGGAAAGAATATCTGCAGGAAAAACATTCCTTCCTATCCTGGGGTGTTAGCTGCATGCCAATGAAATACACTTTCAGACTTGGACCTTGGTTTTAAAAGCACTACAGGAAATCTGGCCCAGCCCTTGAGGCGCTGGAGTCCTTCTGTCAAAATTTCAGTCTTATTTTCTTCCTGCAGATGTCAAGTGCATCCAGGACAATGGGAGAGAGAGAGATTGGGTGATTATGAGGATGATTTGTCACTTGGGCTGTGAGTTCAGAGAGGACAACTTAAAAACCGAAGGCGTTTGTACTGTGATTAAACGCCTCAGGAAGGAAGACTGTGGAAGCAAATGGAGGAACATGGGATAACCAGGAGCTGGAATTTGAGGAGACTGGTGAAGAAGCTTGAAGAAACATCAAGAAGACTGTGGTCTGAGAGTATACTTGCCTCCAGACTTTGGAAAGATACCTCATTTTGCCCAATCCTTCTGTTTCTCTGAAGTAAGCAACCACCGATACAGCAACATGATATGACAAGAGAAGTGTTCCAGCCTTCCTCCACCCTCCATGATTTTTCACCTGTAATGTAAAAAAAATAATAATCCTCAGGGATTTTCTGAAGAAAAACTTAAAAATGTTCATTAAGCCCTCAAACACACCAACAAAGAGCACCACAGAAAACTAAGAAACTAAATGTTCAGTTTTCACCCAGGATTTTGACCAGCCTGCAAAAAAGGAGTCATATAACGTGCATTCACTCATCTGAGTAAAAGAGAATATTAAGCCATGGCTCATTGATTTGTTTGCCAGTACTGAATGAGGCAACATTGCCAGGGGAAAGGAAAAATCATGGCTTGTATCATAATGTATATAATACCTAAGAGGACTGAATTGTTATTACATATTTAATCTGGCATTTCCTGGCTTTTGAAGGTAGAATTTTGCAGCCTGGATTCTAATAGTTTCCTGTATCTCATTCAGTAAGCAATAAATATACAGGACAAGATTTGAATAGGAGCTCTTGGGACTTCAAGTCTGAAAGGAAAGGAGGTGGATGAGATTTCCTTTAAAGCTGTGATACTCCAAACTCAAATGAGTGACATAAAACCAGCAAATGTAAATGTAGAGGCAGATAGGCCTGCCCTCAGAGCTTAGGCTTTTTATTAAGCCTGCATAATGCTTAGTACAAAGTAGCCCTGGCCTTTAAACACTGCTACAACTCAAATAAATAATAAACATTTGAAGAATAAATACTACCTTGATGTACTACTTACTGTTAGTGCTTATTTCATGTTAGTCTCATTCTTCAGTCTGGGTTTCCTATTACTCCTGGAGCTTGCTGTTGTGTTTGTTTATCCCAGGCAAGAAGGACCTTATATGAAAATATGCTATAGGTGAGCATTTGCAAAAGAACACTGCAAACAGAGCACTAGTCCTGGGCCGAATCCTTCACATTCACACATGAGTCATTCAGATCACTAGATGGCTTGGTATTCTCCCTGTGAATGAGGGTAACTTGTTCTGCAGAATTTACTCTTGCCAGCTCTTCTGGCACGTGTACCTCTAAAAAATACAACTGAGGTTAGCCAAGGTATCTATGTATGGCATTGCTAGAAGGGTAATAAAACGGAATATAGATGAGTTAGTGGGTCATTTATCTTAACATGTAAAATTTTAATGCACATAGAAGGGCACTTCAGCTTGAATTTCTAATACCGGGTTATCCTGGGCTGCTTTATGACCACCACATTCACCTTGTTGCTTAAGGGTTTTTGTCCCAGAAATAATTTTGGGTTTAGTGTTGCTAGTTTGGGTGTGTCCTAGTTTGAGCCAGGATGAAGCCAATTTTCCTTTTACCGACGGTGAAGGCAAGCCAAGCCAAGGCTGGAACACACAGTTTTCTCATAGTTTTGTATCATGCTTCAGATGCATCTGCCCAGGACAGCTCTGGCAGCCAGTGCACACCTGGGAATCACAATTGGGTTGGTGCATTTCTGCCTGCAAATGTGCCAAGCCCACAGCTGTGGGGGCTCCAGGCTGGGTGTGAACACAGAGGACATGAGGGAGGTACAACCTTACCTGGGTACTTCACTTTAAATCCTATTGCATACTGAAAAAAACTTCCTTAAGGCAGTATTTCATTCAACAAAGGCTGGAAGAGTTCTGTTTATGGCAGATTTCCATTATCAGTCTCTGTTTTCACATATTATTTTAAACACTCCTAAGTTCTCCTTTGGGGAATGATCCTTTCTGTTTGGTCCCAGTCCAGGGAGGAACTGTGCACGGTATGTGGAAATCATTAGAAAACTTCTTTCAGCTATTTATGAGGTATAGCAGCATGAAACAGCCCCCCACTCCCACCCCCCCCCCCCCCCAACTCCTCCCATCCACATGTACTCTTTTTTTCAGTTTAAGGAATTTTATTTTAATTCCATTCCTCTCCCCTCAACCGCTCAGTGTGTCTGGCATTGAAAATACCCACCAAAACAACAGTTTCTCACCAAGTCCCCAAGGAGTTCTGCTCATAGCAAAGCCAAGCTAAGATAACAAGGAGTGCAATGGAACAATCTTATATCAGTTGTATGTACTAAAAACTGAAGATTTACACATGATGGCCAAAAGAGAGACAGAGCAAAACACAGTTCTTTAAGTTTCTGTCATAAAGCTTGTGTGAATCTTGTTCTGTTTAAGAAACAGCATTTTTTAATTGTACTCTGCTGGATTAGTTTGAGTTTTGTCCCAGAAATGTTTTTTTCCTTAACTGGAATTTATCTGAGAAAGAAATGAAGGGTGTACCTTTTTTCCCCCATCTCTTTTTTTTTTTTCTTTGTTTACCAATGTTTATCTTTAATCTTCAACAGCTTTAGAGTGATGGGGAGAAGGTAGTTGGATGGCGCCTTAAAACAAGGCACATATGTAAAAGCAGATCACTGGCCCAAAAATCAGCTTCTTGATCTCACACATGTAAGTGTGAAACTGGAATTCCTCTAGATTCACACCAATGTTTCAGAGATCAGCATCTAGCTTACATTTTTAGAGTTTGATGTTGATGCTGGCTATAGTTTGGTTCAGTTTAACATAGAAAGATACTATTTCAACATCTGGAAAGTAAACTCCAGACAAAGCATACACAATATTATAATTGCCCTCCATTACATAGTGGAAATCAGTTGTAATGCTCTTCTTGAGGTGCAAATTCACTCTCCACAGAGTTTTGGCTCCAAGACTCAGCCTTCCACTTTCTCTATTTCAAAATCAAGCAGAGCCAACAAAAGTGCCAACATCCTTCAATGTCACGCAAATGGGCAATTAAGGGAAAGGCTGATCCAGGATGGAGAAAGCCAGACAAGACTCACGGATGGCTGGAAAAGCCTTGCCCTTTGGGTGTTATTGGAAATGCAGGCCTCCAAATATTGACTCTCTAATTCCACCACAGGGATCTGATAGGAAGAAGCAGTTTTATTAGTTGAAAAATTAATTGCTGCCTAATAAGTGAGAGCAGGGTCAATAGCCATTTGTCTTCATTTCCTTTCTGTAACGTTCACGCTCATTAGTTAGCTTCTAAATCTTCCTTCCCTTTCAGATTTGTTTACAGCTGCAGAGAGCCAGTAAAACCCTAGAAAAGGCATACCAAAAACATGCCTGCCAAAAGCACTTTCACACTAATAACACACACATTTTCAGTCACGTATTTGTTTTGCCAGGTCCTTAACTTTTGATATTTGTCCAAAAAGCCAGTTGAAATGTTGAAGATGTGTCAGGTCCCACCATATGGTGAAAGACCTGGATTCTGTAACATGGTTTGTCAAAGCTGAAATCTCACAGAGGGTACTGTTTCTTTTCATATATCCGCTTGTTTTCAATGTCATTGTTTGAAATAAAAGAGAAAAAAAACCTTACTTTGCACTAGATATGTCAGAACACACAGTGTTTCTGTGCCTGGATACTTTTTTCCAGAAATAGATTTCTGAAACATAATTTTGTAGAGTTTTCTACATGGCCACGGACAGCTGGAAAAAAAAGCAGTAACTCTAAACCACCTCCTTTGATCTTCAGCCACAGATACCACTGCTGTCTATCTATCAAATCCACACATGTCCATAATCTTTCTGTTTGTATCTAACTCAGAATGAAATGAGAATCTATTTTCTGCACATAGTTCAGATGCAGTCTGAAACTGATACTGGAAAAGAGCTACAAGAAGTGCTGATGTGGCTCAAATCCTGTCATTAGGGCAATTCTACTCCTTCAGATGGACAGGGAAAAGCTTGCTTGTGATCCCCCAGGCTGCCTGTTCCTGCCAACAAGGCATGTGCCTGCCTGGTGGGACTTGTTGCACTGCAGCTTGCTGACACATTACTGAGTAGCACCCAAACTAATAAAAGCCAATAGAATTGCCTGAGGCAGTCTTAGGGCTGCCAGGAGTGTGGGAGATGAGGAGGCATTGGCAAGTGATGCAAGAGGCAGCAGCTGGAGCTAGCAGAAGAGACAACATAGGTGAGGGGAAGCAAGAAGACAGACAAGAGAAGGCAGTAGTAGGAATGTTGGGCTGCAAAAGCTGTTGGCTACTTCCTTATTAGTTCAATTTTCTGCATAGTCCAGGCCAACAGCTCTGCCAGTCATTCCTGGACCTGGCCCTATCCACTGGTGTTCATGTGCAATCGTTGGAAAGATGTTCATTCTTGACTTCTAGACACTTAGTAATAAGGATTCATCATGTGAATGTTGCTATTAAAAATTTGCACCATATTTCCAGCATAATTTTGTCTGGGTTTGGATTCCAGAGCTGAAATCTCCTTCTGCTGTTATAAATCTTGAGTCATTTATTCTCAGAAAAAAAATTTCCTTACATAACTATTTTGAGACCGAGATAGAGATCTGTTAATTTTTTCTTCAGTCTTGCACTATAAAGAAGATCTTTCAGATTAAGTAATTCCTGCAGTTGTCTTCCAGAAAGCTTCCAGTTTGTCTTTTTGAAAAGCATGGACTCCAGAAAAACTCAAATTGCTAACCCAGAAATATCATAAAACCACTTGTGCCCTAAAATATCCTGAGTTTGCTCTAAAAGTCCAATACCCACCACAGTACTAAGTACTGAGCTTGTGGAAGGCTACTGGAGTAGACTTACCTCTGACTGTCACTCTGTTTGTACATGAGGAATCAGTTCATGGTGGGATTAAAGCTCTTATTCAAAAGTGATGTTTTGAAACCCACATCATCACTGTGTTTTGTTTTGCTCCTTCCAGTCAAATATGAGATTTTTATATAAGTAAATGAATGCCAGGATGGGTTTTCTCTCAAATACAAAACTAAAGCAAGCTGAAACTTTCAAACTTAAATGGAAAGAAAGAATCAGCTAAATCTACTCAGATTAAAGTCTTGGATGCTATGGTAGTCCAAAGAAAAAATCTGACTATTAACAGACTGACTTTTCTATTTTGAGAAATTTGGTGATTGCTATATTCTCTTTCGACATGGAATACAGACTTTCCCCTCAGATTACTAATTCGTCTTAGTGCCACAGGAGAGTAACTTTTGTATATCTTGTTTCTCAAAAGATCTCACATTTTACTAACTTTTTACTATAGAAAACTTTTAAAACTTGAGGACATTTCAACAAAAGACTGTGGTGAGCTTTAGACAGGACTTCCCTTCATTATTTACTTGTCTTCACTCACGACCATTGATACAGTGAGCTGATGACCATTTCATATCTGTATTTTAAAAGTTAACAAAACAGTGCCATATGCTGCTGTATTCCCTGCTTACCCCAGTGAAGAACTTCACAAAAATTACCCACACACAACAGACTCATTACTTGATTCCCAACTGGAATAAATACAGATAGTGCAGTCACTAAAATGTTACTCAAATAAACAAGGAAAAGAGTAATCTGCTATTGAATGTGCTTCTGACGTTGACAAATAGACTTTCAGCTGGGCTGAAAATTGGCTGAACTGACAGTCTTAAGGGGTGGTAATCAATGACATAGTGGCTGGTTGGCAGCTAGGAATAAGTCAGGATGGTCCACATACTGGGTTATGTGAGGAAGCAGATGGCAAACGGAGGTAAATTATTATTTCTCTCCCTACTCAGCACTGGTCAGGCTGCATTTGGTACACTGTGTCCAGTCTGGGGCCTCAAAGTTCAAAAAGGATATTGCAAAACCGGGGAGAATCCATCAGAAGGCAGACAAAGAAGATCAGAGGCCAAGACTGCAGGTTATACAAGGACAGGTCAGGAAAGCTGGCTTGTTTAGCCTGAGAGACTAGAAGGGAATCTAACATTAGCACACTGCTACTTGAAAGGAAGTTATAAAGATGAGACTCAAACTCTTCTTCATGGTGGTAGATGGTATAAGAAGAGGGACATATTGAACCTAGGGAGGTTCAGGCTGGACCTTAGGAGAAGCTTCACCAGGAGAAGGACAGTTCAGCACTGGAAAAGGCTGCCCAGGAAGACTGGTGATTCTCCATCCTTGACAGTTTTCACGGCTCACTAGACAAATCTGTGACTGATCTGTTTTAACTTCTGCAATAGTCCTGCTGCCAGTGGGACACCAGACTGAAGACCTCCAGGAGACATTCCAGCCAGCACTTCTCTGATTCTGCAATTCACTACATAAACTCCAAGAGCCACCTATGAAAAGCAGTGCTGATGAAAACATTATATTAGACATAGATATTATTTTCTCAGACAACTCAGGCAATCAAAGACAACTTTGCAGTCAATAAAAAGGAAGTATGGCTAAGCTTAAAAGCATGAAATACATTTCTTCAAACTTCTAAGTCACAACAGCTTTGAGGAAGAGCATCAACTTTATGGCTAGATGAAGCACAGAGGTTGTAACCAGAAGATGAAAGGAGCTTTGTGCTCTAGTACAGCCTCAAGTGCTATCCTTTCAATGTTTCTCAATGCTGCTGAGAAACAGTACAATTTCTCATCAACAGTTTCATCAGCACTTGGGTTAAAATCTTTCTAAATCAAGGTGAACATTGCACTTATAACCCTCAGTTGTAAGAAACAGTTAAGTTTGTTATGGGACTAGATAGCTGATACTGTCGTAACTTTCCTTCCAACCACCAGCACACACCACTGTCCAAACCAAGGGCACCTGCAAGACACATGGGTGGGAAGGGTTTCACTGGTCATTGTTTTGTGACCAGTTGGGTGTCTATGAGAGAAAGACAAAAAGATCAAAGGAAGAGACAGATGGTGGCAGGGAAAGAGCCAACAACACAAGACATAACAAGGGCCAGGAATGTGCCTCCGAGAAAAGCTAAGAGAAAAGGGAAAAAGAGCTTTTATACTAAGTGTTCACTGGAAAACAGACTTGAGCTGTAAACAGAGGCAGTGACTGTTCTGCAATTCTTGATGTGTGAATAGAAAAAAGGGTTTTGTATTTTCTTTGCAATTAAATGGGATTGCATCAGAGAAACCTCATTTCAGAAAACATCATTTTCTCTTCCTAGCTGGAGCAATCCTTATGACCCAGGATTTTTATTTAGATGTTTATCCAGCTCATGTAAGTTTCACCTAAGAAAGTGATAATATTGCTGTATTTACCCCTCAAACAGTACACCCAGCTCAGCAGTCAGTCAGTTATATTTCTAACACACCTATTGCTCTAACACTGGGAGAGCTGCAGCTCAGGGAGGTTTCAGACAAGATGAATTCAAGACAAGTACAAGACAAGTCAGGTAACAGGGCAGGAATCAATAATGCAGGGCAGAGCACTGGTGGTACATTTTTGAGTGGCTTCTTTCTGATCTTGTGCTTGTCTTGTTTTTGTAAGAGTGAGTCCTGAGGGAGTGTTGGCACTGTCAGACCTGGAAAAGAGTTGAGCCCACTTGCTGTAATACTGACAGTCTGACTTTTTGCAAAGAAATTGAAAAAGGTGCTCTCTTCCTATTTGGGAAGTTGACTAAACTGGGGAAATTGTCTATTTCCTCCTTTACACAGTCTACTCTATTAAATGTCTACAGAATACAGATAGTAAGATGAGAATTCGAAGGAATTTGTAGAAGGCAAGACATATTCATACATGTCTTTAGTATAGCCACACTGCACAGAAAGGATGGCGTGCTAAGAAGGCAAGCAGGTTATTCCTCCTTTTATTTTCTTCTTGTAGTTCAACACGACTTACACTTGCCTTATTTCCTGCATGCTGTTCAAAACCTGCTATGAAGAGAGTATCCTTCATTTCCATACAGGGTTTTCTTTGAGCACACAAATCATAACTGAGAGCTTCACAGCAAACTTCCTGCACTGAGTCACCTCGAAGTGAGGGATTTTGAATGTATCCCTTCACGCTGAAAGCTGGTGAGTTACAGGAAGGTTAAGGCCAAACACAACCACATTGGACACGATTTCAAATTCCCCAAATCAGATTTTTGGAATCCTATTTTGTGTTCAGAGCACAGCTCCCACTGACTTCAGCTGCAGCTGTGAAAGTTTAGCATGCCTACAAGTACTGCACCAAGAAAAAAAGCAATGTAGAATTATTGACAGTTTCTGAAAAGATTGGCTCGAGTGACTCAGCTATCATCATGTGGGAACTGTGTGACAGAAAAAGGGACAGTATCCAATTCTACAGGGAAGAACATCACTCCCTTGCCATATGCTCTCTTCCCAAATTCTGTCTCATCCTCTATACTGCTTCTGAAATCTGGGACCAATGAAGTGAGAAGGGGTCCTATAGTGTCTTTAACCATATAACCATGATCAGTTCCCAGAATTTCCATTCTGCTCACAAAATGGTCACCACAACCTTGTCACGAAAGACGACGTGCATAAACACAAGAAGTACCAAAGTTTTCAGCCTTAATAGTATTTTCTTCAGTTGGCATGTATTTTGCTTGTTTTTCAAAAAGAGGAAACACATTCCTTTGTATGACATGGTGTTGCCATTCACAAGGGCTACCAGAAGGTAAATGGGACCTTTAAACCCACTGCACAGACCTCTGCTGTTTGTCTAATGACATGACAGAACATGGTGATACGTGTCAATCACCATGGAGCTGGGACACACACTGTGACTACCTGGCTGATTTCTCCACCAGCCTCTCCTTAACTCTCTCAGACTTACTGGGTCCTTATTCTCACCTTTTCACTCAGCTGGTCTCATTTCTTCTTGTATAGATACAGGTCCTTTGGCAAACCTACAGTCCCTCAAGGATCAGTACTGGGACCAGTCTTGTTTAACATCTTTGTCGGTGACATGGACAGTGGGATTGCGTGCACCCTCAAGTTTGCCAACGACACCACGCTGTGTGGGGTGGCTGACACACTGGAGGGAAGGGACGCCATCCAGAGGGACCTTGACAGTTTGGAGAGGTGGGCCCATGCCAACCTCATGAAGTTCAACAAGACCAAGTGCAAGGTTCTGCATCTTGGTCGGGGCAATCCCAAGCACCAATATAGGCTGTGCACTGACTGGCTTGAGAGCAGCCCTGAAGAAAAGGACTTGGGGGTGCTGGTAGACAAGAAGCTCAACATGAGCCGGCAGTGTACACATGCAGCCCAGAAAGCTAATTGTATCCTGGGATGCATCAAGAGACACATGTTCAGCAGGTCAAGGGAGGTGATTTTCCCCCTCTACTCCTCTCTCATGAGACCCCATCTGGAATACTGCATTCAGTTCTAGAGCCCCTATTACAAGAAAGATATGGACACGCTGGAACATGTCCAAAGAAGGGCCACAGGGATGATCAGAGGGCTGGAGCATCTCTTCTATGAAGACAGACAGAGAGTTGGGGCTATTCAGTCTGGAAAAGAGAAGGCTCCGAGGAGACCTTACTGTGGCCTTCCAGTATCTTAAGGGGACCTACAAGAAAGCTGGTGAGGGACTTTTTAGGATGTCAGGCAGTGGTAGGACTAGGGGGAATGGATCAAAAATAGAGGTGGGTAGATTCAGATTAGACGTTAGGAAGAAGTTCTTTGCCAGGAGGGTGGTGAGACACTGAAACAGGTTGCCCAGAGAGGTGGTGGAAGCCCCATCCCTGGAAGTTTTCAAGGCCAGGCTGGATGGGGCAACTTGATCTAGTGGAACGTGTCCCTGCCCATGCAGGGGGGTTGGAACTAGATGATCTTTAAGGTCCCTTCCAACTCAAACAGTTCTATTATTCTATGAATCTACTCTTCCAGTCATCGTTTCTCTTCTCAAGTTCCAGTTGTGGGCTTCAATTTGTAACTCTTAACTTTCCTCATGACAGCGGCTCTTTCTTTTTGCAGTCATAGCATTGGATTCAACTTTCATGTAATTTGGAAGGCAGTGAAAGGATCAATAAATGAAGTCTTACTGTCATTGTTTCTTTCACCTGTTCTACATTCTCTGTGCTACAGCCTTTTGCATATTTGAAGACTCACCAAATCTCCCTTATCCTTTACTTCTCTAGACTAAATTACTCCAGTCATTCAAACTCTTCTCATGTTTTCCAGCCCTCTGCTTTTTCCTCTTGCTTCTTTCCAGGAGCAGACTCATTGAGCATACACACAGCCCAAGCAGCAATAGAAGTTGAGAGTTTTGGGAAGTCAAAGTGCCACTAACCAGCCATTCAGATCATAAGTCAGTTCAGTCATTTTCACAGCAAAAGCAAAATGTGCATTTGATAGAAATTTCCATAAATTCCCCATTTCAAAACAGGGAGTCACCAGAACTGCTTTTAATAAGCTTTAGAAAATCCTTAGTCAATTCTTTCCCCCCTTGCTTCATTCTTAATGACATCTAACAACAAGATTTCCAGGAGAAACCAGTCCAAAGCACACTTTTAACATTGGAATGGTAAATGTTTCACAAAATTACAAGTGACTGAAAAACAGGAAACATTTCAGAAGGCAAGAATAGGTCTATCTCTGATAAGAACAAAAGTTAGCTATATAAAACCTTGCATTATGTCTCCAACGGCTTAAACACTCAGTACTGATGATAGTTATGGTAATATGAGGCATTAAAAGAAACCCCAACAAACCACAAGGTAAACCATTAGAGACTGTATTAAAATTCTCACCCAAGGGTATTCATAATTTGGCCTTAACACTGGAGTATTTGTTGCCTATAAATATCATTTGCTTTTTAACTCCTGCCATAGAGTCCTGAAACCTGAGCTGGACTTGCAGAACAAAAAGGCACTTCTACAGAGTATCCCTCTCCACTTCAGACAGTTGCTTCCAGACACCTTATGAAAAACACCAAATAATCTCACTTCCGTGAGCTGCAAAGCACCAGAGGAAGGAACAGCAGTGACAGCCATTTCAACTGCCTCATCAAAGACAGATAATCAATCCCCAGCATTCGCAGGGGTTTCTGGTCCTGCTCCTACACGAAAGGAGGCAAGAAAGTAATGCAGCCAGTTTCTACATCTTAAAGTCCACGTGGGTTAATGTACTTCTGGGAACAGAGATACTTGCCCTGCAAGTGGGATACAGAGTATGTGACGTATGCCACTAAAAATACCAGCCTGGAAGTCCCTAAATGCTAAATGCTACCAGCAGCCTTTATCTGGGAACATTCTGTAAAACGCTGTTGATTTTAGGCAAAGTGGAAGGCACCATTGCTGTTTGCCTGCTGAGAGGCTTTCACTTGTCACCTGTGATGGACACTTAAGGTCTGACATTGCATGGCCACACTGCTTGCTGTAGACACCATTCCCCTCCCTTCACCCTCAGTCCAGTGTTATTGGTTTGCTTTTTTTTTTTTCTTTCAGGCTGAAGAGAAGTGGGGTAAGAGAATGTTTGTTTTGGGAAAAGAAGAAAGAAGACTACTCTGGAATTGTTGAAAAAATGTAATGCAGGTTTCAACAAAGAGCCACTTTAAAGAAAGCTAAAGAGTTCTACAGAGGTCTTTTTTTTTCAGAAAACAAAGTTCATGGAAACAGCTGGAGACTGTAACTTGGAAAACTGAGAAAGTAAGATAAATAAAACTTCCTGTTTTCCTCTCCTATCCCAACCTGCAGGGGACAGGAGTGGGGGATAACCTCTTCAGCCCCTTCTCAAAACAAATGTTAGATTCCCAGAGGGTTCAGACTTGGACGTTGGGGTTTTTTTAAGCAAAAAATATAAAATAGTTTTTTTACAGTGCTCCAGAATCTTCAGCTCAACTGCAGCTTGCCACACATAAGCAAACATGGCAGATTCTACCACCTAACTCAGATTAGCACAAAAAAATGTATATTAGTCAATCTTAAACTTTAAGGCTGACATATACCATTGCTTTCATTTCCCTACCTCAGCAGAGCTTTCTTACTCAGTATCTTGCAATCAGCTCCTGTCACCCTACTCACCACTGCTACAATTCATTGGATGTGAAAACACAATCACAAAATTTGGCTTGTGAAAACTCTTACTGCAGATGATAGGAATTCATTCTGTATAATTTCCCCACCTCTTTTCAGTTATCCCTTTGGGTGCACAAGCTGAGACGCTTCAAAGCCCAGAAAAAATAAAAAAATACAGAAGTGTTAAAGATCCAGCACCTAAATTTTAGGTATTTTTTGTTTTATATTGGCTTAAAGACGGGTGCACCACAGCTAAGAGGTGGTGTGGAATAAAGCCTCAGCTACTCTCTCAGTGTGTTCCACTGCTATAAGAACACTGAAAGCATCGCTAACCCCCTTCCAGAATGGCAACATAAAAATCCATAAAAATGAGTAGAACCAGAAGACCTCATTTCTATTCCTAGCAATGCTATTGACCTTTGATATCCTGGCCAAGCAACTCAACTCCTCCACATCTCCACTTCCTGAAGCTGAGAAGGGGAAATACTGATCCTTCTGTACGACACTTTGAGATTCTTGCTCAAAAGCTTTAGTTTTGTCAGGAACATGGAGCATGGGTGTAAAGTCATCCAGAAAACAATGAGAGCCCCTTCTCTCAATTAAAAGATTTAAAATATTCAGCTCCTACTGCAGGAAGTTGTAGTCATTTTATAAGGAAGACCCACTGTCTTATGTTTATATGGATTAAACACTAAGTGTAGTCTGCTAATTTTTGATGGTTTATTTTTATTAATTTCCAGTCATACTGTAAATGTTCCAAATGAAGATGGTTCAGGACCTCAAACATATTCCATGATTAAGAGCTTTTGTTGGTTTTTTTCTCATAATATTAACATCAACACTACCTTGATTTCTGTAACCCTGTTATTGAATTCTCACTTTGGAAATTAGCATATTTATTATGCACCATCCCAGCACTACATTTCATTTGTAAGGCCAGGCATGTGTTCAGTGTGAGAAGTAGCTATGAAGGATTGATTTTCTAGTAGAAATAAAACACAGTTACCATCGTGTTGAGATTGTGTCCAGATACAATACTTCAGAGTAGTTTTATGCAGTCTCAGATTGGAAGGTTCTTCTCTTCTCTACCTCTCCCGGGAATCACCAGAAGCTCAAAAAATATGCTGTTTAGACTTTTTAGTATACATTTGTTTAAATTAAAGCTAAAATTTTCAACAAAGTTCTCTTAGATTCCACATGTGTGCATAAGCTCCTCGAGCTGCAAAACATGCAAAAGAGATGTAGCAATTTCTGGCAACACAGTAACTGCAGTAGCAACCACAAGTACCAAGCACATGTGAACATTGAGTACCTATGATAAAGGAAAGGCACCACCTGTAGCCACAATCTGCAGTGGGAGAGAGGTAAAATCAAGACAAGCTGAGGAAACAGTCTTTATGTTTTGCCAGTATCCACTGAATAAGCATTGATTTTGTCTTTTGTTGTCAGGGATGTCTTCCAGTTTAACCCCAAAGATCTGAATCCTCATGCATACCTAACTCTGAAAGCCTATGTTTGTTAGGTGGGCCCATGGTTCCTAAAATGTTTTACTTGTGGCCCAAAGCCAGGCAAATGTTATCCTTATTTCATTCAGCTATATATTCTGGCTCACTACTTTTTCCCCTTATGTACAGAGCTCAGTTAAGGGTTGTACCCGTTACCACAGAAAGTATGCCTCCCATAAAACTATTTCACTATATAAGAGAGACTAAATGGACCCTGTGCTTGCACGGTTAGTACCTATGGCACCAGGATCCAGGCTTCTCGGGGAGGGGCCTGATTCCCTGTGAGCGCTCTGATTGGCTGAGGCAGGGTTGGTATGCAAATGATAATGCATTAATGCATTGCGGCACCTGAGATGGGTCACCCTAACCTGATGAAAGTCCCTAAACGGTAGGAGGGGCTTCTGCCCCTAGAGACGGAGGAGCAGAAATCTGCAGCTGGATCTTCGTGGGACCCGAGGGAGCTCAAGAGCTGAAATCCTACATGCTCATCTAATGAGCGGAAAGCTGAGGTCCTTGCCTGCTCCCGAAGAAGACAGGAGACCCAAACCAACTGGACCAGCACCAGGACTGGCGAAAGCTGGGCGAAGCCAACGGGAGCCGGGTGGAGCGGAGCAGAGCCTAACCTGATTGGGGAGGAGCCGAGCTGAACTGCTGCTGGACCAAGCCGAGCCGGGAAGAGCCAAGACCCAGCCGGGTGGCTGCCGCACGGGTGCTGCCAGGCACTGCTGCCACCGCCCAAGCGCCACTGCTGAGCGCTACCGCCGCTGCCCGAGCGTCGAGCACTGCCGCACCCCTGTGGCCCGCATTATATTTACATTTGTACACCGAATTCTGTCTATAAAGCAACAACATATAGAAACCTTCACTCTGTGTCTTCGTTCCCTTTTTGAGCGAGAGTGTGTACAACCCTTGAGGGGGGTTTCAAGAGGTATCAAGTAAAATCAAAAAAGGAGGTGTTAACCACTCGAACCCCTTTCTCTTCTCTTTGAATCTTTACAGCTCAGCTGGCCTCAGCTCTGGAAGGGGTTGAGCTTTTTCATTGGTCAGCTGCCAGATATCATTGATTATGTGCCAATTTCATTTTTCATATGAAAGAGTATTTTAAGAATAAACCTCTCACAAATTTATTGTCATATGCATTGAAAGGAGCGAAGGAAATGGCAAAACAGTGTTGCTCACCTTCATGCATTTAAAACCTCTTTTGTACCTATATATCAGATGACAGAAGCTTCTCTTTACCATCTGCTTTCTGTAGAAGTCAGTGGGTTTGAGATATCCCTGACTCAAAGCAACATGGGACCCAAGTAAATTATTTTGGGGCGCATGGCACTCACCAAAGCTGCTCCCTGTGGCTGGAGGCACCAGCAGACCTGGACACGTGCTTTGGGCCAGGAAGCCTTGTTGGTATAATATGATCACTCTGCTTTCCTGCAAGCACATGGATCTCATCTTCCTCCTAGTGAGGGCTTGACTCTGAGTCACTCTTCTCTCTAAGGAAAAAGCAAATGGCTTGATTAACAATTTTGGATTTCAGGGCTGTAAAGGACCCCTGCCCCTCCTGTGCTGGTGAGGGAGCTCCCAGCAGATGAGCAGCCACCACAAACATACAACCCTCTTGCACTTGTCCTATATGCATCTGCAAACAAGCAGCAGACACAGATTACAAACCCCCTATTTTTGTACCTTCAGGTTTACTTACTTCACAAAAGCATGAGCCAACATGGATTAACCAGAGCATGGGGCACAGCAGAGATTTAAGTCTATGTCTCTACCCTAAAACACTAGCCAGAGCAAAATGCTCGCTTACATTTCACTATGTGGCTGGAGCCATGCAGCTCTTGCCTGGTCACATCAGGGCTGCCAGGGTGCTCCCAGTCCTACTCTGCATCACCAAATTATTCCTGCTGCTCTCAGGACTTCCAGGATACTCAAAGCTGTGCAATGGTAGAGCAGAGGTTTGAATTATTCTCTCTGCATTCAATTTTTAAGCAAAATTTTGGGCTGAGTCCAATAATATCATTGGAGCCAGCTGAAGATTTCATATAAAAATTAAATATTATTATTGTTAGAGTACTAGGCATGCTAGGCACTCTTGCTCCATGGGACTTTTCCACCTTCCTTGAAACAAAAGATGAAAACACCACTCTCACATCCAACACAGAAGGTAGCCACTGTTTTTAGTACTGCAGCAAAAGGCTGCTTCCAGCCAGGGCAGGGCACTTTATCTTCTTGAGTAGCTCCGAAATGTTGTTTTCTTGAGCACAGCAGCATTTGCAATGTTCCAGTGTTACCCTCCACCTTTTCATCCTTGAAATCCTTCCTGAGACAACATTCATGTGGGACTGAGGGCTCTCCTCTAATCACAGCTAGAGCTAATGAGGTAGCAGCCTGGGGCTACACTAAAAGGCCAGTGTATGACACAACTGCTGACCTGACCACTTACAAATAGGATGGGTTTTGCTCTCATTTAGGTCCATTCATCTGGCTTTAAGCAAGAAAGTTAAACAGTTTATCACCCAGGGCCATTCCAGGAATACTACAATTGTCCAAAGAAATAAATTGGGAGGGAGATTTCTGACTCATTAAGAACTTGCACTTTTCAGTAAATCAGATCTGTGGAAATCTCATTGTGACATGTTTATTTCTTCAGAGTTATCACTGGGAGAATTTGGGGGAAGTTCCCTTTCAGGTGACATGCAACAGAGTCAGTTCATGAGGGAGAGATATAAACAAGTCAAAGGTTTTAAATTATTTTCTGCAAACAAAAAATACATTGGACAGGACCTTATTTCCCTAAAGAAGAGTATAGGCTTATAAGCCGAAAGAGAAAATGCAAATATTTGGAGAAATGGACTGAAAGAATCTCATCTGTCACAGCCAGATCAAAAATGCAACAGAAATGGGAAGATACTCAACAAATTCTACAGGCTTTGATATAAGCCTGGGTACTGTGTCTAGATACACATGTAAATTTGTCATTTCAGGACAGAACTGACTGCTGAACTTGAGAGACAGCTTGATGAGAGAAAAGTATATTGCAAAAAAATTAACACTGTTTCATCTTGACTAAGCCTATTTAGCCAGTGATTAAACATCACTGCAAGTGATTTGCCAAGGAGCCTTGAGGGAGGGAAGTACTTGAGTAAACTTCAGTGGGATTTGGGCACAGAATGTTAGACTCATTTGAATGTCATCCCAAAATGCAGTATGAACAGAAACAGTTAAAAATAATCTGCCGAATTATTCTTCAAATAACATCCAAATCATAAATTAACATTCAGAGAAGAAAATATCTAATGATGGCAGAGACTTCGAGATGACAGGCATCCTGACAAATGGTGGGAGGATGAAGAACAGAGGAATATTTAAAAATTATCACCAGGCTGTGCAGGGTGGATTCATTTCCCCTTAAAGACGTGATAAAAATACAAATACACCAGTAGATATATGTTCCCTAATCTCCTAATCAAGAAAATATTGAGTGCACAATATTCAAGAATATCAAATCGTAGCTGGCATCAACTGCATGCATAGGTGCTGCAAATATGGGGATAGTCACACAGAGCAGCAATTACTGATTTACTCATTAGCAATGCACAAAAGTGAGCTCTGGACACACAAGAGTCATGAAGCAAAACTCATTGCAGCATAAATGCTTTCAGCATGTTCATCAAACTGATTAGGGTTGTCTTAAGCCATATAAAAAAGCTAAAAACTGAGGAAGCTAATGAAAGAGAAGGTCAGGACTGTCGAAAGCAATGGATTTGAACTAGTCTATGGAGCCTAAATAAAAGACATTGTGCTTACAGTCAAGAATTCAGGGCAGAAATGAAGTACGTATGCAACATTGATCTCAGTCCTGCTGTCTGCAGTTTTGATAATCACCACAGTAAGCAAGCCCACAATACACAGACACATCTCATCTTTGAAACTCTTCATTTTTCTGTTTCAAAAATCCTTAACCAGTTCTGGGTTATTATACCTGTCAAGCTGCAGAGCAGGGTGGCCACTCACAACCAGAAAGAGAAAGTTCACTTCACCCTGGCTCAAACCAGGACATTCAACCCCTATTTCATTCTCATAATATTTTACAGAGTCTATAAATTATCAAATTAAGAATGCTCTCCCAGTGTTAGATTTCTTTGAGGTACGTACTGAACTTCACCATCTTCCATCATTATACACCAAGTATGTCCAGGTCCCTGTGCACAAGCAACACCCTTTCCAGTTGTCGAATCAGCTTATGGGTGGGAATCAGAGTCTGTTGGTGCAATATTGTCGTCTGTGCACTGTTGAAGTGGCAATTGGTACCTGTTGGTCTTCAACCTTCAACAACCCCACTAGGGAAGGGTCATCTGAAAGGCCAGACAAGGTATGCAGTTGTTCAATGTTCTCAGTCTCTACAGCTGCTATACCAAAGGCCCACCGGTACCCTTTTGGGTCCTGGAAATATCCTTTTTTGAGATAGTCTATTCCAAGGATGTAAGGAGCATCTGGGCCAGTCACAATAGGGCACTTCTGCCACTTATTACCAGTGAGGCTTACATCATCTTCGACTATGGCCAGTTCTTGAGATCCTTCTGTCACTCCAGAAATAGTAACAGACTCTGTCCCCTTGTGATTCGATGGCACTAAGGTGCACTGTGCACCAGTGTCAACCAAGGCTTCATATCTTTGTGGTTCCAATGTGCCAGGCCACCGAATCCACACAGTCCAATACATTCAGTTGTCCCTCTTCTCCCCTTGGCTGGAGGCAGGGCACCTCTAATACTGACCGTTAGAAGTCGATGCACCACCCTGGTTGAAAGACTGGTTGCTGGAAATCAGAGCTGCCTTTTTCCAGGAAGAACCATCTACTGCACCTTTTCTACCTAGCAGCTCTTGTACACGCAGCTGGAGAATATCAGTGGGTTTATTATCCCAGGTTCTCATATCCTCTTTGTAATAATCACACAAGAGGAACCACAGGTGATGTCGAAGTGGGTCCCGTCTCTCTCGTTGCTGTCTCGTAGCAGGACGTCTCCTCTTGATGGCTGCAACACGAGCCCAGTTGTCCTTAGGGAGATACTGGGGTATAGGAAGAGACTGGGGTTTACCTTCCCATCTGTCCAGATTCCTTCTGTCAGTCACCTTTTCAATGGCTGAGGTGTGGAACTGATGATAATCACAAAACATATCTCCATACTGTCATGCCTTGAAAGCCAATTCATGCACAGTTGGTCTATCGGATTCATCAAAACATCCCATGAAAGAGAATATATGGGCATGTGTTGCTGGTACAGCCTGCGCAAACCTTCAGAACATGGCTGTGTTGCACACAACATCATCAGGATTTAGAAACCCTTGGTCATCATAGATGACTTCTCGCACTGCTAATTCTCTCAAATATGTGATGGCTCTTTCAAGGGTGGGCACTCTGCTTCGGCATGGGTCGATGTCACCCTTATGGGGGTACCTGCTCCGTATGGCTGAAAGAAAGCGGCTCCACAGGTTGATATTTCCTGTCTTATCACCAATTGCTCTGTCAATACCAGTGTCTTTAGCCAGGGATCCCAACTGTCTGGCTTCTCTTTCGTCCAGGGTGTAGGTGTCGGCTCCACCATCAAAACATTGGAGCAGCCAGGTAAGAAGCCTCTCGTTTTCATTGCGGGTAAAGTCCTTTCTCATGAGATGCAATTCCTTTAGGGAGAAAGGCTGTAGCAGATCATCATCCTTATCTGCTTGAGAAGGGCCTGCTCTTCCATATGCTTGAGAGGGGCCTGCCTGTTTATTTACTTGAGATGGGTCTGTTCCAGCATCTGTTTTAGAATCGTCTGCTTCCTCAATCACGTCTTCTGATCTTGCTTGAAGAAACTGTGGATACCTCAGATGGGAGCGGGTATAAGGATCAGTCGCCTTTCCTTTGCTCCTGGTCACAGGATTAACTTTTACTCATTTGAATCAAATGGGAGTGGACTTAATCTTTGCAGGAGTAGCTGCTTTTGTAGCAGCACCAGTGGTGGCAGCAGCACCAGTGGTGGTAGCAACATCAGTGACACCAGTAACAGCAGTGGCAGCAGCACTGCCTGTGGGGGATTGGCAGTGAGTGGAACAACACCTCACTCTACACATCCACAGGACACTATAAGCATTCAGCAGAAGCATCCCCAGTGAGAAAAAAAAAAAAAAAAAAAAATCAGCAAAGAGAAAGTTCGCTTCACCCTGGTTCAAACCAGGACACTTCCAAAAGGTTGTTTCATCATGGGAGAAAATAGGACAATCCCCAAGGAAAATGCTCAGCTTCTGCTGACAAAAGGAATAAAGTTTCTGGATAAAAGACTAAAAGCTTCCATAGTCTCCAAAAATAATTATAAAGCAGAGCCAGCTCAGGCCTCAGAATCAGATAGAGGATACAAAGGCTGCAGGGACTTCAAAATGGGTTCAAACAAAACAATTTGTGGAGAGCAGCTCTTTTTTATTGGGCTTGAGTCCCGGGTGGAAATGTTTGATCACCACAGGAAACCTCATTTTGTTCTGTTTTTATTGACACATTCACAAATTTGGAGGCACCAGTCTTACACAAGGGGTTTAATTAAGGAGAACTAGTAAAGTCAATAAAACCTGGTGGTCTCCATAATGCATCTATCTGGATCTTTCTGCCAAATCAAGTCAGAGCTGTTTCATCAGAACACTCTCCCTTTTGTTCTCAGAGTAACTGCATGCAGCTATAACAGGAGATGGATACGTGCCACTGAATTTGTATTAAGCAAATACTTTGCCTAAAGGGAGATGTTTATGTCCAAGTCTTTTTTTAAGACTAAAACAAAAGCAAAACAAAAAACTCAAAAACTAAGCAAAGTACTAAATGTGAAAGAACACTTCTTTTTAAAAAGGGATCTGACACCTTTCCTGCTAGGCATCATTTAGCTAAACATTTGGAGGTCGCCCATGCAAAAAGTTCTGCTTACATCATTAGTTGCCTCCATCTGCCAGCAAATAAATCCCACTCAGCTGTTGGTTGAGCCAGCAGAAATATGGCAGGGCTAACAGTTCTTTCTGAAAGAACCCTGATTGTGTGTCCCCATTCACGTTCTGTTTTGTTGGAATACAAAAGGATTTGCTGGGAGAGGAAGTATCCATTTCATGCCTGCAGATCAGAATTCAAAGACAAAATTTGACAGGCAGAGATCAAATGAGCAGAGAAGAGTATTGATAGAAGTATTAATCACCTAATTTAGCAACAATTTAATTCACACACCTCTCTGACTTGCTACATACCTTCTCCCCTGGCTTGTTATGAACAGGAGACTTGCATGTCTCTATAGTGGTAGTTTACAGAGATATAGTTTTTAATTGTCTGTTTTAGTTAGGTAGTTTCATGCTGCAAAAAGAGGGTCATCTGCATATGTAAATCAGGATTTGATTGGAAATTATTACTTTTAATTACATAACTTTCATTTGCAATTTTGTAATCAACAGTGATTGTTTTATCAATGGATTTTCTCAAAATTAAAATTATCATTATAAAGTTGAAGTAACCTAAGACTTAAAACCCAGGTGAATAGATGTAGTAAATTAAGCTTAACATGACAATAGTTTAAGCATGAAAGAAGGATCCAAACCCTTAGATTTGGACCAGCACTAGTGTTGAATATAAGGATGTATTACAAAATCAATATAAAAAGATGGCTAATATGACCAAACAGAAGAGCGATATTAAGCTGTTCTCATTCATCTTGGTGCCACAGCCTGAAGTAAGTGTGGCTACTCCCTATTTGTATCAGAATTAGGAGGCAGAAGCATACTGCAATTCTGTATAAATTAGCCTTCTGATTTACTAGAAGTAAAGAACTCCTCTTAAATGAAAGGAAACAATTCTGTCCTTTTTTCTCAAAGGCAAAATCCCCCCAATAAAATTTTAAGACATGAATTATGGTACATGTCAGTTTCTCCTTATTCTGCTATTAGATTCTATCCCAGTGATATAAACTGGGATAGGTATTTGCAAAGCATACAGGATTTGACTGGTTTTCTGTCCATCATATGAAATAACCTCTGGAATGTTTGTATACATTATTACTATTACGATATAAAACTTTCAAGGCTTTTCTTCTCAGCAGATCCCTAAAAAGACCATTAGTTTTGATGACTAATTTGTAGTTTCCTGCTAGCAGGAGCCATGCTGCTCACAGGTTTTATTTGGCTTAAAGCAGTCATCAGGAAACTTTTTTCCCCTCTTTCTCAGTGTTCCTCAGTAAGAAATATGTGACGGGGAACCCCTGACACCAGCTGTATCGTGCGTTTGAAACCCACAAAGAACTAAGTTTGAACAAAGAGAACCAACCTTTTCAAGAAGAAATCCAATTGGCCTGCAGGATGCAATCCTGCTACCCAGTTGAAGATGTCCTGGTCCCACAACTGCTTCTTAATTCTGCACAAAGAAAAAGTACCTAAACAGAACAACACAGAAATCCTCCAGAAAAGCTGTGCTTTTCCCATGATTTATTCCACTTTTGTTCAAGGCCTTCTCCAGCTGGGAGGTAGCTGGCTGTAAAGTTTTGAACTCAGTGGGAGTGAGACATGATACACTTTCTAAGACAAGCACCATCAATCATTTCAATCAAGCAGATATCTTTAGATGATTAGACTTCAAAAGTTGCTCCAATTTTCAGTATTGCATCATATCTGTGCATTTTTCTGCTATACCAAGCATTTTCAATATTTTCAATTCAAAGATATCAAGCCCAGCATTTATCAGCTGTAAAGATTTGATAAAACTCACAAAAGGTCAAAGTGGACGAAATATGTTTCAAAATAACATTGGTGATTAATCAAAGCAAGTTGCCCAAAATCCAAGATCTGGAGAAAGAAAACAGGAAACTTTCACCAACTTAGAAGCTGGCATTCAATTCAAATGCAGGTCTAAAGTATATCTATAAGTAATGATTCTAAGGAATCAGTTCTAAGCATTATAGAAAAATGGGTTTCATATTGGTTTAGCCTTAAAATATTTGATGTCCCTGTCATTGAAGTTAGAAATATGTGTACTTAAAATGGCCAGTAATTAACTTTGCTGTATTTCTGTTTGTTTAATGAATGCAAAGTCTGTGGAATTATAAGTGGACATTTCTGTTCCAAGAAGTTTACAGTAAGAAAGCAGCACAGAAAATACTGTACACAAACCAAAGTGCTGGAGCTGGGTCACTTCATTGTCATTCCAGGTCATTCTTATTTTTTCAGCCTGGTTTCCTAAGGAATCCTTTTCTGTTTGCTTATGTGTCCGTTTAGAATAGGTGACCTTTTCACCTCATCTCATCCCAGTAGATTTGCCCCTGTTAGCCAATACACAAATGGAGCTGTTGGTAGCCAGTGAGCGGTGGAAGCCACCCAGAGGACAGAGTCCCTCTCTGACCTCTCACAGACAGAAAAATGTTGTGAGGACAACCCTCAGCATAGCCCAGAGCATCCTAAACTGGTTACAACCAGTCTAACTTCAGGAACAACTTCAGTCAGGGTTTACGTTTTATAAATTACTAGATAATTAGTGTTACAAATTACCAGGGAAACCAGTTCTCACCCTTATGGATTTTCTGGTGTCCAAAGAGACAGACTGAAGATCTTCTAATGTGTTGCAGTATTCACCAAGTCTGGATCCACAGAAGTGCACTGATACACATTCCTGCTATAGTCTTTACATAATCTAACTGAAATAGTGACTGAGCAGGAATTTACAGCAAAAATAGCATAGAAAGCAGCAGATGTTTGTGGAAAGAAATTAAACAGGTGCCAAAACTAGCATCCCAGGAATGAAGAAAATAAGCAATAAAATGTGAACATCATATACCTGTGCTCTGGTAATGTATCACTTCCCCTTCCCAATTTGGAAAGCCCTGAGTATTATCTTCTGTTATTAGCTCCATTGATTTGTACTGCATCAGCTTTCCTGATACATTAATATCAAATTGGCCACCCAACGTACCTGTTCTTTTGCAACGTATTGAAAAAAAAACAGGCAAACGAGCTCCCTTACTTCTACTTTTAAAATGTAAAGTATACCTTGCCATTTTCATCAGTTTTGTCGTTCAAATGTGCATGTCAAATGAGCTTCTAAGTCAACACAGCCCAAGTGTAAAAAGTGTGACTAGAATCATTCCCAGAGAAAGGAGCTGCAGACCAGATGTGCACTACACCCTCTTGCCAAAACCCACCCCACGGCAGAGGCATTGGCTGTTGTTTCATGCTGGTGCCCTTCCCAGCTTGTTGCTCCAAATAAGGGAGCCTCTGCAATGCCCCTCTAACTCTTGTAAAATAAAGTATCAGTTACGTTAACATTTTAAAGGAAAAAGGCAAACTGATTTCTTGTAGCCTTTGGAAAGGAGTCCACTGCAATGAGTGATGGTTTGTTTCACTGCCAACAAAGGCTAGCACAGACAGTTTTGGATGTATTTAAGGAATAATAGAAATTCGAGACTCTCTGACTCTCTTCCTCAGTGCAAGTTCTCTTCTTAATAAGGTGTCATGTCCCTTCCCTGACTTCTCACATGGATTTTCTCATGAAAAATCTGCTTTTTCCTGATCAGAAAAAAAACCCTTCAGAGCTGCTCCTGTACAGATGGTAACCCTGCTGGATTTCAGTAGCAGAAGAGTAGGGAAAGGCAAAAAATGAGTAGTGACTGTCGTGCATGACACATGTTGATAAGGCTGTGGCACGCACCATGCAAATAAAGCAGGGACTGAAGGAAGTTTTACAGCCAGTGGTTTGGCAATTGTAACAGAGAAACAATGAATAAATCCACGTGGGGGAAGTCTGTGGTGGTCCTCAATCTGTTTGTAATACAGAATACTTGTTGGGTCTTAGTTCCAGTGTGCACCAGAGAAGTCTTTTTGCCTTGCATAACTGTGCTGGCAGAAGTTTTCAGTGTAGATGCTGTTTTATCACAGTATTAGTGTTTAGATGAGCATGGCATCCCACCAAAAGCTGTGAGAAGACATAAGAACTTTCATAGCTGCATTTGTCCAAGCTGCTTTAACCACACACTGCTAAAACAATACAGTTTAAAGTGACCTGAAAACCTTGTTTCACTCACAGTCAAGGAAAACCAAGAGTGCAAATACAGAAAAGCAAAGTGGAGGAGTTTCATTTGCATGGGGGACATGTATTGCAGTGTGCACTTAGGTGCACACTTTTGCACTCTTTTCATCTTGAAATTATACAGGTGATAATGAGTAGGTAACCTAGATAAAGGAAAGAAAAACATATAAAGTTTAAACCCACTGGTTTTACCAGTTCAGTAGTTTCTGACAGTGATCCAAAGGCTGAAGCAGAAAGTTAAAAACAGATCTTGAAAAGGCAAAAGCCCTCGCCTACTGAACTCACTTCATTTTCCTTGCAAATGTTTTGCATCAAGTCAAAGTCTCTTTTTTCTCTGTAATCCCTTTGGACCTCATAACTGAGGAGTTAGTGTCCACTGACCTGGGAGCTCTTCCATAGACCAGTGAACAGTGAATTGGCCACTATGTGAACTTTATGCTGCACACAGGAAACAGCCTATTAGCACTTTTTTAATCATCAACCACCCCATATGTAGATCCAAAAAAGGATCTGATTCTATGTTGCTTTTCTCCTGAACCATAACCTTGCACCATCTAATAAATCTGAGAAACAGAGCAGTCTATGCCAGAGATCTGCCAGAGAACATCTGGTGAGACCAGCATTATTTTTATACTAAAGACACCTCCATGGATTTTTCACAGTCAGGCTGAACTTGTTTCTTTCAGTGAGCGATGCCATGAAGATAAAGTGTCAAGGACAGTTTGAAGATTGCAATCACACTTTTAACAGTGCTTCTGTAGCAACTGATCAGCCTGGATAGGAACAGACTGCATTACTGTTTCCCTTCTCCAGTCTTCCTCTGGATGTTACTTGGTGTCCGTATCTAATATATTGCATTCAGATACATACTAAACCAAATTCAGTGGTCCTTCACGCCTCCAAGCCCAGCTCTCAGCAGCTCAGACCTGGATGCTCCCTGAGCTGACCCCATTTCCACTCTCACACCACTCCTGCTCTGTCCCAAAAAAGGAGGTCACAAGACATTCCAATGCTCTCAGCTGCAGCTGATGCCAGGAAGGGAGACTGGCTCCAACAGGAGCAAGGCAGAAGGGAAGAGCTCACACAGACAAGGAAACCAAAGCCTGTTTGCTTCCATTGCTTCATAAGCTCTGCAAGTCCTCATCTCACTAGCATCCCTGAGAGCTAATCATAGCCACATAAATTTTGGGGAGGTGCGATAAATCCACATTCCAGGTGAATCATACATTAGGAAAAAAGAGCTAAAATCCCCAAAACAATAGAAACCTCTCAACAGAGTAAAGCAGGTGATTTGAACCAGAACAAAAGTTCCATTCTCTTTCCCAAAGAAATTCCCTCTCTTTATCTTACACATGCTAGCTTTAGATACCTGAACTGACGCATGTCAAAGGCAGAACATGGCCAAATGCCGTATCCTGGCTGCGGTTCTTCTTGGACAATAGCGAGACATTTTATTGACTTCTAATATTGTCATACATAGCAGCACCTCTTGCATGTGCATATTTTAAGGTTTATGGCTTTATTGTTTTATTGTGAATTTCCTGCTCTTCCTTTATTGAAAGCAGATAGCTGTGAATTTTCACACCCATTTTAAAAATACGTGCAATCATTGTCACATTTTAGCACCTCAGATGCAGTTTCAGCTTCCTGTCTAAAAACCATCCTGCAGGTTTTATCAACTAGTAATCCCATTTGTAAGTTTAAAACACAACTATTCAGTCCAGTGTGGCTAGTTCATTTTCCTTACAGAGGTTTGAAAACTGGAGATTCTCACTTTGAGAAATCATGTCCATTTTTCCTGTAATTTTTCCTTATATAACTCAATTGTTTTGACAAGAAGAGACTTGAAGCACCCAAGTTTGATAACACTGAACAGAAATATTGCTCCAGAAATAATCAGGACCTGCCATTTTGTAAAAAAGATCATTGTGACTTGTTCCTATTTTAAGATAAACTGACTTTGGATTAGCATAATCTAATTTTTTAGAATGCTAAACTGCTAGCTTTTTCCTCCATAATTTTCAACAATGAAGTTTAGGCATTTCAGGAAAATGAAGGCTTCTATTTAATAGGAGCTGAGCAGATTCATATTATTGTTAAAAATAAATGCAGAAAATCTGCTTCCCTGAAACATATCATTGGGCTGCTGACATATTCCTTGTGCCCATGGCAAAAATCACTATCCACCATGTGGACATCATAAACACATGAACCTTTGGTAGTAAAAGAGAACGGTCTCACAGTTTAATACCAAATTACTAATATCAAAATACCAAGTAAGCCTTTACTAATACTTCTAAATTTTCTTCAGCTAAAACCAAACAACGTTCAGTTTTTCTCAAAGGAGTGCTTTGAAGGAAATGAGGTTCAGTAGCAGAAGGCTAAGAAAAATATTAACCTGCTTTCTCATAGCATCTTTTTAAATTCAAATCATCCTTAGAATAAAAAAAAATTGTAACGATACCTTTCTAGAGACTCCTAACCACATGTTCCTATCAATGGGCACCATCTCTTGAGCAAAGCCTCTAGCATCAAGCATGAGGTACTGTCTCAGTGGTACCAGCCAGCACTTACAAGCTCTCACTGTTGGGTGCACTGGCTTCCAGGTTGCAATTTAGTCACAGACTGAAAGCATGTTCCCACAGCAATTCTGATCTGAGCTAGGGATACTACTCTGAGCCTTCTCACCAATAGCAATCTAAAGAATAAAAGTATATGGAAAAACTCATGATGAAAAAAAAAGTAGACACCATGGCTTTGCTGTTGCTTGCATAGCAACTTGTCAACCCGAGAAGAGCCCCAAGAGAGCAGGACAGAAATTCAAACACATGAACTTATGAATTACTTCTGCTCTCCATCCAGGGTAGCCCAGAAAAGAGGAAAAGAAGTGAGGAAACCATGAGTTGCTGTCCTCAATTTTCCTGATAGCCCAGTGCAGCTGCAGCAGTACCAACTGGGACCTGCTGCCAAAGCACAGCCACGTACCTCCTGCACTCTCCTGCACCTAAGAGCACAGGAGAAAGGAAAGGAGCAAATCATGCTGTCATAAAGCCTTCTCACAGGTACTCTGGCCATCATCCATTGGCCTGAGCTGCTTCACCAGTGTGGAAATTTAGATTACTACAAGGTACATCCAACTTGCAGGCAGGAAGAATGGTTATTCCTAGAGTGACCTCCTGCCTTTTAAGGTGCTCTCTCAGATAGAATTGCCATCCATGGAGCACTTCTTTCTTTTTTATGCCTCTAGTTGGGGACTCAGCCATATACTGTGAGTGCAAACTTTAAAGACCACAAGAAACTGTATAGGAAAACCAAGAGTCTCACACTTGAGAAGGAACAGCACTGGCTGGCTCAAGCAGCCACTGGAAAATACAATTGGGACAGGAAAGACACAGCATGAGAGCAGACTGTCATGAATAGTGCTATGTAATGTGGGGAAATAACCAAAAATAGAGATTTCTAAAACAGCCAGGTCAGACATTGCCTTAAAGAAAAGATCCCACAGGATGCTCCTGAGATGCCCCACGCCAAATACCAGCATGGCACTAGCACTACCCCTCCAGCCTTTACTGCTCAAGCTCAGCTCAGTGTCAGGCAAGGAGCTGGTGGGGCTGATGGACCCTGCAGAAGGGTATGGTGCAAACAGCAGCAGCAGAGTTCCTCTAGGAAAGAGCAAGTTTCTGTCTACAAACACAGAAATTGCATCAACTTACCCAAACCCAATGCCTATTCTCAGGAAGAAACACATTCTTTTTTTCTGACTTCACAACCTGCCCATTCTTCCACACGCACTCAAAAAAGAGAAAACTTGTGGGTGAATGGATGTGGTTTTGTTCCTTAAACTGGTCTTTGTCTTTTTAATTCCCTGGTTTCCTTTTCAGAAAGAACATTTTCCTCACCTTATTTAAGACTGGAAAGCATGGGAGAAGCCTCTTTTCAAACGATACTTTTGGCTACAATACATGTATTCTGTAACTACATTTGTTTTAAATGCTGTCCAGCTAATCTGGTTATGTTCTGGGGCGATTTTGCCTGATTTTAGCTCTGAAACAAATTATGATTTATTTTCTCGTTGTTACTTAAGTGTATATACAATTGATCTTCGAAGGAGCCTCATTTGTCACTATGCAGGACATTGGGCAATCAGGCACAAGAAACTAAAGTGACTAAATTATGTCAGCTGACTACAATATTATTTCCAAAACTTTAAAGCAGTGTTCTGCAGCTGTATGTAAGTAACCTTTCTACTGGGAATTGATGTATTCTAGGGTTTTGTGTTTTGGAGGAACATGTGTTCAGGGACCTCACCAGCTGTCTATGGAAAACCATTTTGCTCTTAAACCAAAACCATATGTCAGGCCAAGGTGAGGGAAGCATTTGACAAAAAGAAAAATGTCTTAAAAAGTGATGTTGAAATCTGTCAGACAGCTAACCATGCACTACAGGAGGTGGTAGCGGATTAGAGTCCCCCTGGACCTTCAGGGAGGCAAGGCACTCTGCAGAGGGCTGAATTCCCCTTCTTAACCTGTGAAGGCAGGAGGGAAAAAAAATAGGGCTATAATTAGCAGCTTGGCAGGGGCTCTGTTATGACTGAACAAGGCCCCACGGAGTTTTCAGCAATGTGCCTGCTCTATTTGCCCAGACAGCTTCCCCTGGTCCTGCCGACGTCAGCACTTCACACCCAAGTCTGGTCCTGCTCCCCAGCAGCCAGTTAGTGCTGCTCCCTTGGGGCTCTACTCAGCCCCAGGAGAAACCCTCATAGACCAGCAGACCATCACCAAGACCTGGGACTGTGGGCTGCTGATAGCCAAGAGGATGCTGAGAAACAGACATTAAGAGCTATAAAATGCCTATAATGGCAAAGGAGAAGAGGCCAGAGTGGAGATGTTCTCCCAAAGACCAAGGTCTAGCAAGGTTGCTAGCACAGCCCTGCAAAACACAACACTGAGTAGAGAATCTCAGCTTGCAGCACCTGTGCAAAATAAACACAACGGTGTGCAGGTGCCCTGAGTAAATGCTGGAGGCAGAAGGAGAATCCAGGTTGCTGTAAATTCACAAAAGAATTTGCAAAAGCGTCTGCAATGTCTTGTCCATTCTTCCAAGCTTGCAGCATGTGCCTGTGAAAACCATATACATACAGATCCTGTACACTCCACTTATAAACATTGCTCTTCGGTGATGCTCTTGCAATAGTAAATATTATAATTATAATTGGTTAATTATAAGCCCAGTAAGACATACATGAATGTAACTTGCCACAGCACAAAAGGGGCCAAACAAAGGGGCTGTTATGCCTGTCATGTAAGGCATAAGTATTTCAATGACAGAAGCAGCAATAAAAATAACTTGTCTACTATACTTCTGTGACTACTTAGGGAACACCAGTAGTATTAGAACAAAATAATAATTATTATTATTGTTGTTGTTATTATCTAGATGTTGCTTTTCAACCTGACAGCAACATGAAACATCAAACAACATGAAAGTGCTTCTGGAAATGAGTACAATTTGCCCTGCTGCAGAAATACATCTACATGTTAGTAAAAACAGACATCTCCCACAGATACACACGTTAGCACTTGACTTCAAGACCTTCTCAGTATCCTCACTTCCCTAGCATTTCATCCTATTCGCCATGCCCACTTAGTCCCTTTCTCACCCTACAGCCTGGCAGGTCAGCCTCCCCACCTGATTTCACAGTCTCTCTGTCTACACTGTTGTTCCTCTTCCAGCCTGTTTGGGTGCAAAGGACAGAGGAGTCATAAGAAAGATAGGTGTGCATCATCTCTGACCATGTTACAGACCAAGCAGTGGGAAACAACCATTGCAGAGTCCTCCTGGCACCATCCCCATAGCCTGAGCCTGGAGCATGTGATGCCAAGTCTGTCCAGCACAGGACACTGTCAAGGCTCCAAAACACCATGGAGATTTTCATTGTTGAATTCTAGCAAGTTTCTTCTGAGTAGGAAGAAATAAAAAAATTTTAATTGTTTATAACTTGGCAAAGCATGAGTAGATTTTCCCTGAAGAACCAAAAAGCACATCCCTGACATAAAGGCAGCTCTTGTGCCAAACTGAGAGCCCCTACTACAAAGCCCCGAGGCACTTGAACTTCCCAAAGAGAGGGTCACCTAACATTTTTTAGCCTTGGAAACCAACGCATTGTGTACCCTTCGCCTTGTTCTCCTAAACAACAGAACTACTTTGATATTTTCAGAAACAAAAACCTGCCCAAGGCACAGAAAATTTACCTAAATGAAGTTGTGGAAAACAAAAACTAGAGTTTTACTGTGGGAAATAACAAGTAGCCTGGGTAACAAGGCTGCCAGCCTACCTAAAATCACAACAAAATAACCAGTGTTACAGTGGTGGGGTAACTGCACCTCTCCCTGCCATGGGCTCCTGGTATACCTGCACCCAAACCAGCAGGGTCCCCTGCAGGCACTCTCCCCTGCAGGTTCCCTCTCCCAGGCCACCACCAGCCATAGGGACCGGGATGCATGCATTCAGTGGGAGGCAGTGGTCACCCACAGCAGAACAGCAGACACTGGTGACACCGGGACTTGGCTGACTGGTGTCTTTACCATGATCCTAATATTTCAAGTCAGCAGCATGAGGCCAGGAAGGAGCTCATATGTCACTGAGGTCCTTGCACTTCCCTGTAGAAGATACTCTATGCCACAAGCAGCGCGTCCCGACACAACTCATAGACTAAATAGCTAAATCTCTTTTTTCCTCCAGATCTCTACAGACTCTCAGGGCCATAATATACCTCTTAATGTATTCCCGTAAAGCCTGCAATAATTCACTTGTCATAATACACCAAGGATACAGGCCAACAAAAGCAGATTTGTGTTTCATCTTACATTCTGATCTCTGAAGTTATGCTAAAAGAAAACAAATTGAAATGCAGAGGCACTTTTTTTTGGAACCCGTTTGTGGTTTATTATTACAATGAGCTAAACAGGCCTGGCAGAAACATGTGCTCTACATAGAACAAGCCTTCACAGGAGCCAGAAGACCACTTCCACCATTAAAAGCATGAACAGAGATCAGGATGGTCCCAAGGAGTGGCAGAGGGAAGGTATGGACCTCAAAGAGTCAGCAAAACCCTTTACAGGAGTAATAGAAGAAGCCAACAACACTGTCCTTTCTGTTTCCACAAGGGGCACAACTGGCTAGATGAGTTTTCCTTTTCCCAGAAATAGTCAGATCTTAGATTAAAGTCACATACAGTAATATAAAAATCAGATCACATCACAGAAAAGCATCTCTTCCATATATATAAAAAAAAGCACTTGTAAAAACATATGGAGCAAAGAAGTTGGCATATCTGTTCATGTTTACTTACCATGGCAAAGAGGGGAAGCAGCATAGTATTTATAGTCATTTTGTTCTTTAATATGGTGTTTTGCTTTGCATCCCAGATGATTACCATGCATCTAGCTTCCTTAGTTACCTTCTTTTTCATCTGTTTCTTTCTTGGGTCCACATACATATTTTATAAATCTCTTTTTTTTTTTTTTTCCCCCTATTTTTTCTTAGGTAATATCCCTCACTGTTTTTTTGTTTTGGGTTTTTTTTAGTATGAAGTCAGTTTCAACTTCAGCATGGAGTTCATTTCATGCTGGCAGTAGTGAATTAATGTTGTTGGACACTCATCTCAAACAAGCACTGAAGAGGTATTCTAGCCTCTTAGCAGGAGGTGTCTTCTGCTGGAGGAGTTGCATTCACCTTTCTTTATAGAGAAGCAGTTTAATTGCTAGTCTCAGTGCATTGCAATAGTCACATAAGCTATACTGGAACATACCCGACGATCAACAGAAGCAGCTGCCAAGGAGAGACATACTTCAAGGTTGACAAATAGACATGCATGACATCTATAAAAGTATGGCAGGAAGGAAGCAAACCTTGTCGACCTATTGTGGCAGGAAACTTTTCATTCATTCTCCTTAGAGACTAAGCCCAAGAGAGCTATTTTCAGCCATGGTGCCTGAGAGCACCCATAAAGTCCCATTCACAGAGAGTTATCCAAGAAAATATGTAGCACAGCCTATTCAGGAAATGTGATAGACACAATCAGTTCTTTGATGCACTCCTCTTCCTACACCTCTGTCTTCAGCTTCAGCCAAAATTATATATTTATTTATTCTCTCTCTCCTTAAAAGTAGTGGCTGATTTACTGTCCAGATAGGGATTCAGGTCACAACTGAGATATTTACAAAGTCATCTTAACTTGTGTAAAATACAGGGGTGTATTTAATGCTTTCACTTCTCTTTGGTTTCCCTCGTCCTCCCTCCAGCCATAGCATTCTAACATGGTGGCATAAGGCCCAAGGAAAGAATATTTTTAACATAACCAGGAATTATTAACTCCATTAGATCCAAACATAATGCAAAGACAACGGAGGGGCAAAATTTGCAGCTTTGTCATGAGTGGTCTCCTTCACGGCATGCAGGAGATCTTTATGCATGCTTTTCCCATTTCACAATTCAATAGTAGTGGACATAATTAAATTCTGTATGTACATTTTTCATTGCATATTCTGCAAAATGGAATTTAGAACAAGCACAAATAATACAAGACAGTTAAATTTTATATGTTGCACAATATCATGTGGATAAATGTTACATATCTGCCAAGACAGCTTAATGAGAGCTGCTCTTCTATACACACAGACATAAAAGTGAAATTTAGAGTTTTGACTTGCTTACAAACTAAGCTGAAGAAAGAGACATTCACATTCAAGGCAGACTTTTGGTTTTAGTCAGTTACTGTTCTTTTTGCAATCACAGCATAATTTTTTTTTCTCCACAATCTCCAGGGACTGTCTAGAATTTCAACACAGGAACAGCTACTGGCAGCGTTATTTTCCTGGACTGATTTTGCGTGCTTTTTTTAAATCTGACATCCCTTTAGCAACTTCCAAGAAAGTTGGGGCATGGATCTATTAGGCTATTTTTCCATTTTTCATATTTACACTTAGCAAGACTAACAGCAATGAGGGATCTGTATTCAGTTGCTGCATATTGTACATCTAGAACATGTGAGGATACAGAGGGGAGTAAGTTTAGTGCTAAATGAGATATGTACATGCTCTCTGGGCAGCACATCATGTAGTATAACAAATATTATTGGTATAGTTAAGAACTTAATTGCCACCACAGAAGCACCTCACCTAATATGAGCACAAATTAGGGTGCAGAAAGTTTTAGAGGTACAGTCTTCAAGAAGCTGGCTCTCATAAAAGTAGCTTCATGGGATTCAAGGGGTAGTCTTGCAACTACTAAGTCTTACTCTCTTACTAAACAGGATGGAGAAGACTGATAATCATTTCTGGTTTTAGACTTAGGTATGCCTGTTATTCCAGCATCCTTTCCCTGAAAATTACAAATTGTTACGGCTATCTTCCATCTATGGGACTTTAAGCTCTTCAACTTAGTTTGAAAAAGATCCACAATACGTAAACTGTGTCTCTCATCTTGGAAGAGATCATCCTCTTACTGATATCTTTTAACTAGTTGTGCTGACTCAATACATACAAATTCCATTCTGGTAACTTAAGGTAATACATGAAGCTGTTAATTTCTGGCTTAGTCAGGTCAGTTTCGCACAGTCGGGAGCCATCTCAAAGAAACAAAAGATTTCATAGACAAATAAAAAAATATGCACATATATGTGTGTGTGTATATGCACATATGCATACACCCACATGCTAGAAACGTGCCATTTAACTTCTGCAAGATGGTTTTCACAATGAGACCTCACATAATCATTTGCCAACTCGATCTAGATCCTAATAAAAGGTTCAGAGCACTGTCCTCACAAATCAAAAACTCCCAAGAAGAAACATCTGTTTTCCTGCAAAGGAAGTCCAAATGCAACAGTTCATCCCCTACCCAGAACACTGATGCTGGTTAGGATTTAATGGGTATTGTGGCACAAAAGAAGAAAATCATCTTCTTTCCCTGAGCATTATGAAATAGTAAAAGTCTTCAGAAGCAAATTAGAGCCTGTAGGAATAGAAGCAATTCCACCTTCTCACAGAAGATACAAATTAAGCTTGAATTGAATTTTTTTTTTCATATATAAAGCAAAAGATCTCCAGGTTTTGAAGCTGTCTCACTTAAACTATATAGGACATCTCCTGGTATATTTGTCATTTATTTGTGGTTCTGAAAAGGAGGCATTCACATTGCAGGTTTTAGACATCTAAACTGGTCAAAATTCAAAACCCATAAGGTGTAAATGTGCAAACGGAAAGTGAGAGGCATCTCCAAGGGGCATTCCTGAGCACTGCTATGAGATGGTTAAAATGTGTCCGCAAATTCCCTCCCTAAACACCCCTATGTAAAACTGCATTTCTAAATATCTTGTTGCAAAGTTAGTGCAGGTTTCCCATAAAAAAATTCCATACGACAGTGGAAAGGAATCTTCCAGCAAAACGTTATAAGAGAGACCGCAATAACATTTTTATTAAAATTGTTTTAAGTAAGCAATAATGCAGGCAAGACATAAAAAAGAAGCAATGAACGAATCAAACAGTCACTGTAAAACATCACTGAGGTTTCTTTTCATAAAGCAATTTCAGGCAGAAAAGACTGAGCCCATCTGACGATCATAGGAGTCAGAAGACTGCAGTTTCTGTATTGTTATCACCACATACAATTGCTAATCAGACAGCAAACCTATTCTGTACTGAAAGTCTCTCTCCGCTAAAAATTTGCTCACAACTTGAGAGCTCTCAGTCCCTAGGCTTTGCAATGTATCCATCTACACGGGAATAAATTCCTTTTCTCAACCAACGAGAACCAGGTTTTAATTTTAAAATGTAACTTGGAGTGACACTGACACCAAGTTACTCCAGTTTCAGGTGGGTGTGATGCACAGGTTAATAATGTCTTTCACCTCTATGCAATAGAAAAGGTGACTATTTGGCTGCTGCTTCTAGCTACTCAAAAGCTTCATACTGGAAATATGTGGGAGAGGAAAAGGTGGTGTTTCCCCACTCTTCGAGTGTGAGACACAGGGTAGCAGAGTATATGAGAAAAAAAAAACAAAATAAGGGACAGAAGCTTAAACACAGCACTTCTGCCCTAAAACACAACCACAGATGTCACTGTATCAGTCAGTATTTCAGTGTAAATACCACATAGTGCCTCACATAGTTTTCAGAGAGGGATTAAACATGAGACTACCCTGAGGTTGGCTGTGCCCTGACCTCAGCTCTTCCCTGATGAAAAAAAAGGCCAGGGAGGAGCCTCTGGGGAATTAACTCTGAGAAGGCCTCAATGCAGTTCAGGTTTAGTCTGTGATTACCTAAAATTCAGACTTAGTGAGAGACGCTAGGCCTGGGCCATGCTTTTGAGGTGCTGCTTTTCTCCTGTGCTGAATTACAGCCAGTCAATAGGTGTCTCCAAGCTCCTGGGGGGAAAGAAGGGTCCCTGTAGAGGTGTCAGAGATGCACATCCCTCCCACTGGTCAGCAGCCACAGAGGGAAAGGAGTGAGACAGCCACCTCTGCCTTCACACTTCTGCCCAGCACCAGCAGTTCTGTTTGTGAATGAGAAGGCACTTATGATGCTATATCAGCTGCTTTATAGGACTATCTCAAAACTGCACTCTCCAGCTGAAGGATATGTGTTGTTGCTGACTCATAATTATCTCAAAAGTCTACCAGATCTAAAGATTTTTCTAAGCGTGGAGTCATGCAGCATGTGAGAATTCCAGATTTTGCTACAAAATTTAAATGTCTAAACCTTATGGTAATGAGTACAATTTTCAGAAGTTCAGAAATAGAAAGCAAATCATGAAAACCTTTCAAAAATAAATTTCCATCAATTGATCTTCAAATATCTCACACCCATGATATAACACCTGAAACTGCTTAAGATCTTAATTTTTTAAAAAAATATTTTACATTTGACTTCCATGTGCTAATGTTATTTTTATTAGCAATTATCAATACGGAGTGGAAATATATACTTGATTTTTTTAAAAACAGCCTGTATTCAACTCACGTTCCACACCTTTTAATATTGCTACTGGGATGTATATACAACAATTCATAGATAACAGTGAAGTACAATCATTTATATAGAAATTTAAGACAATGAGTAAATTGGATGGATCTATACTCTTATTCCTCAGACTCCTTCTTTCTGGCCTAATATCCCTCTAGCTTTCCTGGCAAGGTTCCTGTCAAAGGTCACAGTCTGATCCTTAAACACTGAATACTGCACATGTCCCTAGTAAGAATCAAGAGTTAGAAATATGGAACTGCTTCAGAAATATTCATGTCTGACAAGCCATATACTTTTTTCCTTTGGAATGTGTTTTTGTCCCAGAGGGAGGTACACACATTAGCATATAAAATCAATACACTGAATGTGAACTTTCGTGCTGTTTCCAAAGGGGATTTTAGCCTGGAAAATATTCAGATACATATGCATATATGTGCAAAACAGTGACCTGCCTATTCACATTATATACAAGATGTAAACATAATTTTGACAACTCATTTATGTATTGAATGGCAGCCAGCTATACAAACCAAACTCTGCAGCTGCATCAGTGAAGCAGCAGAACAGTAGCCACAAAGGACAAACTCTCCTCTTAAGGTTGAACTGTGTTGAGGAGATTGGGACACAATTTTAGGTGAATCTGCAAATACATCATCGTAATTCCGTAGGAGGCTTTAGGCATTATTCTTTGTAATAAGACTTCAAATCTGCACTTATTTTAACCCAGTCAACTAAGAATTCAGGATATTCCTATGCAGAGAAGGATCGTGTCTGATGCTTACTGCACATGCACAAGCATCCACACCACAACAGCCTTCTGGTTCTGCTGAAGCAGAACCAATCCACTCACCTTCCACAAAACTTCTGCTAGAGTTGCCTAATACTCTAAGACCAGCTTTATCCAAAAAATACAAAACCACAGCACTCTAGATGAGAAGGATTTGTTGACGAGACTAAAAGTAACTTTTGTTTTCCAGGGTGGCATAACTCTTGAGAAAATGTTTATTTCCATTTTCGCCTGGGCAAAATGAGAGTCTGATCCAACAGCATATTTACTATTTCATGCAAACAAAAATAAACTCAAATGTCTAATTGTTTTCTTTGGGCCCTGTCCAAAGTGTTATGCAAGTGCATAAACAGCAAACAAAACCCCTCAGCCAGATCTTCCTCACCAGCTGAACGATGTAGTTTTTCTGACATCTAGTGGCATATAACTGTGGGGTGTTTTCTTCATAACTAACAGCATAGTTAGAAACAAGTTACCTTTCCTAGGAATTTTTGGCAGGATAAGGCCTTCAAAAAAGCCAGTTGTATAGGACCACCCTTGCCAGCCCCCAGGGACCCCGTTAAAGAACGGCTCTGCCACAACATGTACTGAAGACCCACATGGCAGAGCACCAAATCCAGAAGATGCATGGGATCATCCTACAGGCTTTATGAATGCTTTCCTTCCAAATGCAAGCTCTAAGATGGATTGCAGGCTTCCCCTCTCACCTTGAAGTGCAGCTGCAGCAAGTCATTGCACACACCTCACTTTAAAAGCTGTGCTATTACTTCTTTAGAGAACTTTTTCTCAGTTGCTTCTGGATGGTTAAGAGGAAGACACAAATCCTTCCCAGAACTGGCTCCATGTGAGTTCTAGGCCTTCCAAATAAAGTGCAAATGTTGAGTGGATTTTCCTTTCTCCTGGAAGCACATCTTAAGGCAGCATCTGGTCACTTAAAAATAGTACAGTTAATTATTCCTTGGGTCTTACAGCTCAGTAAATGCCCAGACGTTTTAAAAAATAAGCTATTGTAAGGCAGCCCACATGAAGTTCTTGGATTAATTCACTGCATCAACAAAAGTTGCATGGGGAACGTGGAAACGATCACAAAGTAAGTCTTCATCCTTAAGATTTAGCATCCTGTATTCCACGTGTTTCTCATTGCTTGGACCCAGTCACTTCACTGGAATTATGAGTAAATAATACTGCACTACAGGAGCAGGTCTGTAAAGCAAAATAGCTGGTGCTGAGGATACGTCACCCATACACCCACTGGTTCAAGGCAGGGACCACCTCAGAGAAGCTCTAGCAGTCCAGCTGCATGGACAGGACAGCTGCCAGTGGCTGCAGCACAAGAAGAGCTCCCTTGGTGCATACCTTCCCATTCCTCCTCTCCAAAGGGAGGCAGTTTGGATAACCTGAGACTAAAATGGTAATGTAGATGTATTTTAGTCTAGCTTCTTCATGCATGAGCACTTTTCTTCCCTGAACATCACTCCTACGCTTGTAACATGGCAGGAGGCTGAACCAGCTGTATTCGGGTGCATTGCCTGCCTGCCTCTGGTTGTACAAGGTACTAGCAGCTGCACAACCATCTCATCCACATGCTTGTGCTTCTGCCTCAGTATCAGCCTGCTCTGTGAAATGCTCTAAATTACTCTATAGACTAAAAACATGTCAAACTGAAGCTGTAGTTATACAACAGAAACAGATGCAGCCAAAAGTTATCCCCTTCGTCAGAAAAATAAAGTACTATGGATACATTCAAAATTAAGACAAAAGTGAGACTGTACACTCCCAGAAAGATGGCCTTTGTTAGGTACATGACTGCCAAGCAATAAGATAAATTATGACTTTGAACTCCCTGAGCTCACCATAGGGAAACCATAGCCCAGCTTTACTTACACTCATGTCTCTATGTGCCTCTGTCCCATACTCCTCTGCCTTTCTATCCCTCATTCCTCTCTCCCTGCCCTTTTCTACCAGCTTCACACAGCTGAGCTTCCCTTACAAAACAAGTCAGAGGACCAGCTTGGTCCTCTATTATTTATCAGTTACTACTCACAACTAAATATTTTTAGGAAGAATTAAAGATGGGTTCTGGCTTTCTTACTCATAAGCAGTCCCCCAGTACTCAACACTTGTTAATGCAAAATATTTCCAAGATACAGAGGTAGAAATAAAGCCTTACCTTTTAACAGCCTGTTTAGTTTCTCCCATTTCTGATGCTGGCTTAAAGTTTTGCACATAACTAACATCCCTTTTCTTCATCTTAACACACAAACACATGACAAATGCACACTAGGCTTTTTTTCCTAGAAAAATATTCTGTTTGCATTATAATTCTTTCATCGTCTGAGAAAACTTTTCACCCCTAATGCAACTGTGGAGTGTCTGACAGACTCCCAACAGTATTTAGAAAGATTTTTCAGAGGAGCAATGCTGATGTGAGACTTGCAACAGGACAGAGCACCAAGAATTGCCTTCTTTGTTAAAGAGGCGATGATTTAAAGGCTCCTTTTTAGCATATGCAAAGCACAAGAAAGTTCTCATCAGTGCCCCATCCTCAACAAAGACGTACAGATGATGCAGAGGGAATTAGAAAGCTTAAGTACTCAGTGTTGTGCACATGAATACAGAACACACAGTACTTTGCAGTGGGCAGGAGAAATCTCCCTTCCGAAAGAAAAGTGTCACCTTGACAAAGATACATTGTCTGTGTCACATGAATGTCTTCAACACTACTTAAATAGAGAACATATAATGAGTCCTGCAGTTATACCGGAGGGAACATCCTGTTTTATGTTTAATAAAAGGCCTGATTCTGCCCTGCCTTATACCAGTGCACAAGTCATTCCCCTGAAGTCCTTGGTATTAAAGAGGTATTCTCAAAATCAGAGATTCAACATTAACTACCAACCTGCAGCCCCTCCAGCTCAACATCCTTTCAGTGAGAATCAGCTATCACTTAGGCTTGAACATCTTCATAAGCGATTATAAAACTCATCTCCAATCACTGTGGCTATCCCAAGTCTTGACAGCAAACAATTAAGTTATGCACCAAGCTGTGACTTAGTACTTTATATACAGACAGTGAAATTAGAAGAATCTTTTCCCCCTTTTCCAAGCAGTATTGACTATTTCTGTGATCTTCTATGAATGTACTAGTTTTACACCCAACCAAGTCACTTTTAAATGGATTAACAGATGAGCACCACAGCTTGGAAGTGGTAGTAGGAGGGAAATGGTAAGCATTTTCACCCATACAAAGAGAGTATGAAGTAAAAAAGACACTGTTTTGTTCTAAACTATGTATCCAAAAGCAGGGGAAGCAAGGGGCAAGGTTCTTCCAAGTGCTGCGTACCCTTAACTCTTGTTTGGCTGAATGGGATCTGAATGTCTTCAGACTTTTATGCATGTCTGTTCCCTAAAGCATCAGCTCGCTCTCTGCAAGAAAATGAAAGTTAAAAGCCCACCTGACTGCTAAAACCACAGTGCCAAGAAATATGCCTTCCATTAACTTTGAGACTGCAAAATGACACCTATTTGAAATGAACAGGAAATTTAAACACTTTTTCCAAGCACTTTTTTTTCTTTAGTATCCTACTGAGAACAATTTAACCTCAGATGCTGGAAAATCTATACTTTATGATAAACTGGGAATTTTCTTACATGATGAGTTGCTTTTGCACACATTAACTGAGTTTTCATGATTCCCAGTGTAGCAATTGGGTTCAGCAAGCACCTGCACTGCAAGATATCCAAACCTGACCAGAGCAAGTTATGTTTATTTGTTGGATATTGACAGTTGGTTGCAGCTCGAACTGCAGAATAATCAGCTCCACATAGTCCTGATTCCACTTTTTAAGGACTCAGGTATTATTTAAATGTTTGCATTTATACAGTTTAGCTGTGAGGGAACAGCCATCTGGGAGTCCGGAGTCAAAAAACGCACATGGTCAGATATTAAGTCAACCAGTTACACCTTCTAGTAAATTTGTGTAAACATTGACCAAACAACAAAATAACCCCAGTGCCAATGCAATGTAATTTAAATTACATTACACACGTATCAATCTGGACCTCCTCTGGCAACATGACATCGCTTGCAGTGGGTCTGCCCTGGTGTGGTATAATTCAGGTGTGGTGTAAATAAGATAAACACCCTTAACTCCACCTGGGTTGTATTTGCTTACACTGGGGCTAAATTTCCCCTGTGGGTTGATATTCATGTATAGAATCATAGAATGGTTTGGGTTGGAAGGGATCTTAAAGATCATCTAGTTCCAACCTGCCTGCATGGGCAAGGACACCTCCCTCCCACTAGACCAGGTTGCTCAAAGCCCCATCCAACCTGGCCTTAACACCTCCAGGAAGGGGGCATCTACAGCTTCCCTGAGCAACCTGTTCCAGTGTCTCACCATTCTCACAGTGAAGAATTTCTTCCTTATGTCTAACCTAAATCTTCCCTCTTCCAGATTTAAACCATTACCCCTTGTCCTATCACTACAAGCCCTCGTAAAAAGTCCCCCCCAGGCTTTCCTGTAGGCTTCCTTCAGGTACTGGAAGACCTCTATAAGGTCTCCCTGGAGCCCTCTTTTCTCTGGGCTGAACAACCCCAACTCTCTGTCAGCCTGTCTTCACTGGAGAGGTGCTCTAGCCCTTTGATCATCTTTGTGGCCCTCCTCTGGATTAGTTCCAAGAACTCCATGTCTTTCATGTTTTAGGGGCTCCAGAACTGGACACAGTACTCCAGGTGGGGGTCTCAGAAGAGCAGAGCAGAGGGGGAAAAATCACCTCCCTTGACCTGCTGGCCATGCTTCTTTTGATGCAGCCCAAGACACAGTTGGCTTTCTGGGCTGTAAATGCACATTGCCAGCTCATGTTGAGCTTTCCATCAACCAACATCTGTAAGTCCTTTTCTGAAGAGCTGCTTTCTAGCCATTCTACCCACAACCTGTATTTGTGCTTGGGATTGCCCTGACCCAGGTGCAGGACCTTGCACTTGGCCTGGTTGAACTTCATGCAGTTTGTACAAGCCCACTTCTCAAGCCTGTCAAGGTCCCTCTAGCTGGCATCCCTTCCCTCCAGCGTGTGAACCACACCCCACAGTTTGGTGTCATCAGCAAACTTGCTGAGGGTGCATTCAATCCCACTGTCCATGTTGCTGACAAAGATGTCAAACAGCACTGGTCCCAGTACTGACCCCTGAGGAAAGCCACTCATCACTGTTCTCCATCTGGACATTGAGCCATTGATCACCACTCTTTGGGAGCGACCATCCAGCCAATTCCTTATCCACAGAGTGTTCCATCCATCAAATCCATATCCTTCCAATTCTGAGACCAGGACATCATGTGGGACAGTGTCAAAGGCTTTGCACAAGTCTAGGTAAATGACATCAGTTGCTCTGCTCTTGTCCACCGACAGTGTGACCCCATCATAAAAGGCCAACAAATTTGTCAGGCAGGATTTGCTCTTGGTGAAACCATGTTGGTTGCCAACAACCACCTCCACATCTTCCATGTGCCTTAGCAGAGCCTTCAGGAGGATCTGCTCCATGATCTTCCTGGTCACAGAGGCAAGACTGACTGTCCTGTAGTTTCCTAAGTCTTGTTTCCTTACTTTTTTGAAAATAGGGGTTATATTTCCCCTTTTCCAGTCAGTGGAAACTTCACCAGACTGCCATGACTTTTCCAATATGATGGAAAGCAGTGTTGCAACTTCACCTGCTGGCTCCCTTAGGAGCTGCGGATGGATCTTGTCAGGTCCCATGGACTTGTGCACTTTCAGGTTCTTTAGATGGTCTCGAACCTGCTCTTCTCCTACAATGGGTGGATTTTCCTTTTCCCAGTCTCTGCCTTTACATTCTGTGACTTGAACAGTGTGGCCAGAGCCCATAACAGTGAAGACTGAGGCAAAAAAGTCATTCAGTACTTCAGCCTTTGCCATATCCTGTGTGAACATGGCAACATGGTAAGCCAGAATGGCAGATATCTCTCTCAATATTGTTGTTACATTATAAACAACATATTTATCAGGATACAGAAAATCACATATTACTAAATAGCATGATGTGTGGAATAGAGGCATTGAAGGATATCACAGGAAGCATCATGATGGGTATCAGTGAGTTCCTGCCAGTGAAACCAGGTCAATTATTCTCACAAGTGGAAACAAGTCACTTGAAGTTTCAAACATTTGTCTCTGCCTCCCTTCTGTGCAACTCTGTCAGCACAAATAAAAAGCAGAGAGCCACCCAAAACATGCTCTGTCCATTCACAGTAAGTGGGTTGTTGGAGGATTTCACATCTGAAAAGCTTGTTCCCATTCCTCCATTAGAGTAGAGCAGCAGATTAACACTCAAGGACATAAAATTTGCCCTTCCTCATCTGTAGCAAGAACAAAATCTGCTACAACCAACTTTATAAAATGACTTTACTAAAAAGCTGTCTGTGGCCCATTCCCAGCAGACTGGTGCCAGTGTTACAGTGACCATATACCCAAGTGTGACTGGCTAACAATAAGGGGCAAGACCCATTTTGCAGCAGGGCAACCCTACTCAGGTCCACTCTGTTCCTGGAGACTTTTAAAGGCATCTCAGACAATAGCACAAAGATTGTTTTCTATCCTCAGTCTTGTTTCCCATCAGTCATATCCCCTGGTAAATAATCTTTGGTTTACCTTCCAAAAAAACACAGATGAATGTTAGAATGGGCTCTGGATAACATATTACCTAATGCTGTTCAAGGCTAGGAGAATTACCTGCTGGAAATTATCTGGAAGGGTCTTAATGAATACCACAAGCTTTCTGCTAAACAGACGTTCTTAGCCAGTCTAGAGAGATTCTACCTTGGATCACAATTAATTGCCTGGATTTCATAAGGTGCACCAGATGTCAGGGTCAGCAAGTCCTCTTGCTGCTCCAGGAAAACTGCCAAAAATATTGGCTGGCTGTATTCCAGGGGACTGACTTCATGCAGCAGCAGGATTGCAGTCACCAGTCATCCTATAAAGGTTTTCATTTCAATCCTGGTTTCTAAATGGTGAGAACTATAGATAAACAGGAAACTGAAGAGGTTTTTTGTGCCTAGAGGGATGCCCACCTACCAAAACTAATTCAAGCATGGCAAAGGATATTTAAGATCCTTCAGTTGAAGAATGGCATAAAAACTGTCCATGAAGAAAAACAACTGGAAAGAAAGGAAAATGTTTTAATTATTCCCAATCAGACATGAATTAGTACCTTTGACTGCCTTTTCTCTGCCTGAAGAGCTCATTTTGGAAATCCCTATAAAAATTACTGCAGCCCCTTAATTGTAAGCTCTCCTGCTGCCTGAGGTCAGCTCTCATCAAGCTCCTAAGTCTCTCTGGGAGAGCTGGAGAAAGCTGCCCACCCTTTCTATCTCAGCAAATGGTGGTGGCAGCTCAAGGCAGGCAGAAACTACTTATCTGTTATGGCACCAGAAAACTATGTTTTATTTGACTTCTTTGCCCAATAATAAGGATTTTTTTTTTTCACTTTTATAGTTCAGTATTAGATGGTTTTGGTCTGAAACTGCTCCCCAAATTTTATTACTGAAGTTTCTAGAGACGGATACAAATGCTGTCTCATCAGTCTTTTCTTGAACCAAATTAAAGCTGTTCATAACAGCGAGGACCAAATCCATGCCATGATTTGGAGGGCAAAAAGGCCTTAAAGAGGGTAAAAAGGACAGCAGGATTAGGTTAGATAAAAATACAGGACACGCAAGCAGCAGCCAGGACAGGTACGGGGATCTAAAACAACCAAATTTTTACCATTGCATAGTGACATATTCTTACAATAGAATATGAAAGCCTATGAGGGAGAAAAGCTGGAAGTGAAGGGTGCAAAGGGCTGTTGATATGGCTGCAAAATCTTTTTAGAATCATATAATTGTTTTGGCTGGAAAAGACTTTTCAGTTCCTCAAGTCCAACTGTTAACCCAGCACTGCCACATCCACCACTAAACCATGTCCCTAAGCATCACATCTTTTAAATACCTCCAGGGATGGTGACACCATCACTTCCTGGGGCAGCCTGTTCCAGTGCCTGACAACCCTTTCAGTGAAGAAATTTTTCCTAATATCCAACCTAAACCTCCCCTGGCACAACTTGAGGCAGTGGTTTAAAACATTTTACCTTGGATTAAAGACAATGCAATGGGTAACAAGAGACCATGTCTACTGCTACCAGGTGCACAGCTCTGAGAGCTGAACTCTAGCTAGGCAGCTCCAGCCAGCTGAAAGAAAGTGTTCCTCTCAGACCTCCTGGTATTCTTTAGCCATTTATTCTGAGAGAGTTCATCTTTAGTGCTTAAGGCTGGTTTACCCCTGGAGAGCTTCAACAATCTGTAAGAAAGTTTGTCATTAGAGAATTTGCTGTAGGTAAAAGAAAGGGGAAAAGATACTTAGAGAGAAGTAGAAATGCCCTCACTGGAGACCTTACTTTCACCATGGAAAAGCCATCCATTTCCTCTATTGCTCATGACTCATTTACAGGACTGAATTATTTTTCTTTTAGGTGGTTGCTAAAGATGGGGTTATAAGAAGTAGATGTATGCCTGAGTGCTATTCCAACCACTTTTCCATGACACTGTGGATTGATATTGCAGGCACCATTAGATGGTTAGTACTCTAAGAGGTAGAGAGCACTGTTAACAAAAATACGCTTTATACACAGCCTTCACGTTAGCCATTTTTGGCTCATTTATGATTAATTTTAAGCCATTTGATTCTCTGAAAAACATTTAAAACTATCCCTTGCCTTTTCAGCTGAAACAGGACCTTCTATAAATTAGGTCTCAAAGAAGGATGGAGGATGCCAAGGGAACAGAGTATTTCATTCTATAGTTACCACAACATATCAAAAGCCTGTTTCTGCAAATTGCAGTAGACATCAGCTGATAGGTCACCACAGAGGGGACATAAAAAATTAAAGTCGGTAATTTACTCCTTTAGAAAAGAAAGGTAAGCAGCACTTACAGAACTAAAGGATTGCACTATAATTTATGACTCAGAATTTTTAGCTGTTTCATAATGGGCTTACTGTACATTTTCAGTACATTATTTTAGATTGGTGATCAGAAAAGTAAGAGCATGTGTGATCTATAGAAAGTAAAAATCGTCGCAATGACATTTTATCATCAGGTTAGTAGAAATACTCACATGAGTACAGTTAACTTGAATTCCTAGTATCTTGGCTTTCCTCTAATTCTTACTGTTGACATTTTACTTTATAATTGTTTGCTGCTCAATCAATTGTCATAATGGTAAATAAAAATACAGATTGAAGAAAATTCTAGAGGTCATCTAGGACATTGCTCAATTTTTTAAGGGCATTGACTGAACTTCTGGATATGAGGAAAGAACATAAATCCAATTGATTAACTGCTTAGAATGTTATTGCTTAGCATCCATCAGGAGAGAGAAGTGTGTAATTAACACTAATGAGCTATTTTACAGTCATGTTTACATTCCTATAAGATTACAAATGCAGTTAAATCAAATATTTTAATACAGCTCTTAAATCTGCACCTCTGTAATGGCTGACTATGACTAAAGCATTCAATTAATAAAAAATGCTCTCATGGAGCACTTCTAATACTTCATTGACCACAAGCAGACAATAATTCCAGTCTAATCCATACTCCTGCCCAAAGACAAAACCAATAGCATCTGCACTGCTTCCCAACTTGGTACAAATACCCTGTTTGTTGACAGATGATTTAAAATAACATTAGTGTATGTATAAATATTGGTGCTAATATCATTTGGAAGGCTGAGATCTCTCCTCCTATAGGGCAGGACCAGCACTTGCATCTGCAAGTCATTTGGGTATCTCCTGCTGAATTTTTCAGTAGCTTCAAGAAGCGTCTAGAGGCACCATTCATTCTTCCTATGACAGTCATCTTCCAGACAGCCTGCTGTCAAGATTGATACCAATAGTATCTGTAGTGCTGTAATTATTTGGACAGTTATGTTGAATTGCTGGATGAAACAGCAACACGAAATCATGCATACTTAATTAACTAATCTAGATTATAGATCTCAGGCTTAGAAATGCAGCATTAAGACTATAGACTTGGGAAACATTTTACACAGGACACATTCAGACTACCATGGAGTCCTAACCTTTAAAACCTGTGTTGTTTTTTAGCTGGGCAGAAAGAGTATTCCTTTTTCACATCTGCAGAGCTTCAAGGCAGTCAGTTCTCTTCAAGCTTGCTTTTTAAAAATTTCTTAGGTTGGTAATTCTTTAAAATAAACTGAGGTGTGATAAAAGGGGGTTGCAGTGGAAATCTGAATAGAATCTTAACTAAGATGCCTACTACCAAATGACTGACAGCATAGTGAGAAATAAAACACGACAGTCTCTCAGTGGCAAGAAAATCCTGAAGTCATTGCTTTAAAATCTGATGGAACACTGTCATCTGGTGGCAATTTGAGGAGAGTACAAACAGACTCTAAACTGGTTTTTGTTCCACAGGCTTCTCCCATTTGAAGAGGTTTATTTTAATAATCAATTAATTTGCTTCAAATTATCCAGAGCTCAGCCCAAGGTCTGGATTGTTCACATCATTAAAAAGGAAGCTTGGCACCACAGATCCTGCTAGTGAAGCCAGAAGTAAGTTACCAGAATTACAACTTATATTGAAAGCAGTGCCTTATTTCCTGTTCTGTGGACTGTCATAGAATCATCAGGGTTGGAAAGGACCTCTGACATCACCGAGTCCAACCATCAACACAAAAAGAAACCCTAACACACATGCCACCAGAAAACACCCACAGAAAAACCCACACACCTACAACCTCAGCCACTACAGCATGCCCTATTGCTGGGATAACTGATATAAATGTTTTAAACTATGAATAACAGCTCAGCCATTTAGGTTTTCTAATGGAAGGGAGATGCTAATGTTGGACAAATTTCTGGTTTCTAATTTCAGAAAATTTGACAGGGGGAAATCAGTAAGTTTCACTTAAGATCTCAGCAGTGAAGTTTATGATCATATATAGACATGAATACCTGTCATTGAGAGAAACCCTACAGCTGTACAATGACCCACACCACAGCCTGAAAGAACAATGTGTGAGCCGGCCAAAGTCAGTTTTAAGTCCCTAATTTGGGCAGAAATTCATGGAGTATTACACATATGGTCTTATCAGCAACAGCTTGCTACCAGAAGCCCCTGATCCTGGTGAGTTCAGACCCAGAAAGGGGCTCAGTCTCTCTTAAGTCTCTCTCAGGCTGTCACTGTCCCTGGTGAACACTACTGGGGGACTTGCCAGCAGGAAACTAGTAGTTTACTGCCCTCTGGGCCACTGCTGAAGCTCCAGCAAGCTACAGGACTGACCAATGCCTTTTATTGCATTTCCTGAAGGAACTCAGGAATAGATAACAAGCAGTAAGACAGAGCAAGAGGCAGTGGCTGACACTGAAGGATCCAGGGTCATGTGAGTGCTTTGAATGTATCACAGGAGCATGCATGCAGCTCTGACATAGAACCAACGTAGGTAAGTTCATCTGTAAATGGGAAAAAACCCATACATATTGAAGAGCTCTTCTGCATACTCAGAACAGCCTGGAAACAAGCAGAAGCAGAATAAACAGGGCCAGACACTCAGCTGTGCTAAGCAGAGAGATGGAAGAGGACCAGGTAGCTCCAAGCCAGCCAATTCTGTAATGTAAAGCCACTTGAGGGCTTAAAGGAATGATACACTGTTACCTGCAGATTTATTAAAACAGGCTTCAGGTTTAAGCATTTGTAGTTTTCTCTTGCCACAGCATAATGGAGAGGAAAAAATTGTGGTGGACTAGAGACTAACACATTGAACCTTCTTCTAGATTTTTACTGCAGTAGAACAAATGCTGAGGTTCGTTCTTAGTTTCTGTTCATGAAAACTTTTGCTGCCTGGAATTGGAAGTTCATGGGACAGAGAGAAAAAGAACTAGATAAATTAACCCTACATTTGTATTTTGAATTTCTGGCCTTGACCATATACGCAGGATTGTTTGCTGACAACTAAATCCCCATTGGTAGGCTTTGATAGTTAACATTAATGGTCTGGTCACAGCTGGGACATGGAAGGAGGAAGAATTATGCAGTTTATCATCTGATACTGCTCTCTGGCACGATGACCACATTTTTCACTGGCAAGAATATCTTTGCAGTGATGCTTTTGAGGCTGCCTATAAATTAAATTCACTAGTTCAGAGGAAGTAGCGGCAACTTAAGAACTACTTCAAATTCAAAATGTAGTGACAAAATTAAATGCTAGATGAATTGCTGCCAAAAATAACAGTAGTACCCACCATTTTAAGCTTATGGGGAAGGATTCAGGACACTTAAGTAACAGTTATGACAGGATGGATTTTAGTTACCTCTGTTGACATCCTAAATTATGGTCTCATCTGTCTAAAAATCTCTGCACAATTGTGGAGGTGACTAAATCTGTTAGCTGTATGACTTGGAGAAAGACATTTGTCTTCTGCCTAAAACTTCTTGCAAACCAGTTCAATGCAGAGAGACACTTGTGCAGCATATCACTGTGTCCTGGTAATCAGAACACCCAGCTAGGATGAGACACAGATTTGATTCACTTCGGAGTCAGCCAAAGCTGAAACCAGTGCTCTGACCCAGTGGACCAGTACACTAGAGACAAGCAATAATCTCACCATCACACAGACTGTCACAGTCTGGCTCCCATCAGGACAGACATGTGCAATATTTTATAGTTCCCCACGTTGTAAACTGAGAGCTAGATCTCTTCCTCAGAAGAGTCAGGGCATTCTCAGGAGGCATCTCAAGTCCACACACTGCCAGGAGAGCTGGAGACATCTGCCTCTGTAGATCAGCACTGGGAGACATGACGTGTCTGAGCGAGGGCTTCCCCAGCACCTAAATAAGGGGGCTGTCCTCCCCAACACCTAAAGCTGACAAAGCAGTACAAATGTTAAGGACTCCAGCCAGGCAGATCAGATTCCCTCAATTTCCTCATTTATTACTCTAAGTAAGGTTCAAAATAAGCAGTATCCTTTTTATTGTTCTTTCAGCCTCACTGGCACTGAGTAGCCTAAAGGCAGAAGGAGGGAAGAGCAGAGATAAGGGAGAAACAAATTCTGTAGTTGTAACACACAGGTCCTTTCCTTTTAATGTTACCATATTACTCAGTCCTGTTTATTGGCTTCTAGCTTGCCCCAGGCTACCAACACCATTTTGAATAACTGCTTTACAGTAGGAACTGCAAATTCATTGAGGCCAAGGGTCATTGGTTATTCCTTGGAGAATGAATATACTCCAACTACAAAGCTATTGTCTCCAGCCCTTGACCTGAAGGATCCCTAAGGATCTGCTCTCTACCCACACAAGAGACAGGAGGGGGAACAGCACTCCCCAAACTCCACACTAGCTGCTCTTCAGGGAAGCAGCTCCCTGGGCTTCTGCAGGCTTGTGAGGGAGGAACAGCAATCCAGCAATACTTGTGCATTTCCCTCTGCCAAGCACTGCATCACCTTCACTCAGCCTCTTAGGCAACTTCAAGTTCCCACCAGCAGCATTGTTAAGCAGAGGCAGGTAATGCCTGAAATTTGAATGAGCAATCCCAGGACAGACTTCTCTATGCCTGACAAAACCTTGGACTCTCCTACCACTTTTCTAAGTGTCTAACTAGCTAAGGATCTGTGACTACATAAAAGCAATTGAAGGAAGGCCTTGAGAAAGTATATGGAGAGGAAGGAATACAAATCTGCATGTCTCATCTTGTCTCTTTACTTTTAACCCTTAAATCACCAGCAGGATGGCAGAGGAGCACACTTCCTGCAGGTAAGTAAAGTTAAAGTCAGAGAAATGGAGAATATATCAAACATGAAGAGTAGAAAAATCCAATTTCTGTCCCCAAACAGATGAAAAGGAAAGAAAAAAAGATATATTCAACAGCTAACTGTATTTCCTATGGTGTTGTGAAAATTAAACCACAACAGCATCATGTGAATACAACACTGTCAGCTGCCATGGACACTGATGACCACAGCAGCCAGTTCGTAAGCACAGGGCTTGAAACACTCAAGGAATGCCTCAAAAGCAGTATCTGCCCACTGTCAGCATCAAGAACTACAAACAATTACATGTTGACACAGATTCTGCTGCTTGTCCAAAATGTGCAAGGCCACTACACATGCCATTGTTACTCCTAAAGACAAACCAGTTAATGGTAGAGCAGTATTTGATAAAATATACAGGACATTGAATGAAATTTAGGGGAACTTATCCTGCCTGGAACAAGCACAATAAACTGGTAAATTGAGAGGGATTTAATATATATGCCTGTAAGAAGATTCTCACAGCTCTTTAACTGCAAAAGTATTGATTTCTTCTTAGGGGCTGGCTAGCTGGGCTTCGCAATTGTCACCTGAGACAGCACTACCATCAACCCAGGCATGAACCATGGTCCATCATTCAATGATCTGGCAAAGTAACAGGATGTAATCAACTCAGAGGTGTTACTGATGTTGGCATAAGCATAGGTTGACCACAGGATCATGGGATTGACAGGGACCACATGAGGTCTCTAGCCCAGCCTCCTCCTCAAGCAGAGCCAGCTGTAAGATCGGACCAGACTGCTCAGGGCTTGATCCAGTGGGGTCTATCAAAACTTCCAAGGATGGAGCCTGCCTGCTCCAATCCCTAACTGTCCTCATGGAGTTCCATATATCCATAAAGACAACCTCCCCACAGGTATTGCAGAGTTAGTTGCATGTGGCTCCCTCTGAAACACTCTCTCCTCCAGGCTGAACAAGCCCTAGTCTGTCAGCCTCTTCTCACAGGGCAAGTGCTCCTGTGTGACCAGCTTGGTGGCTCTCCCCTGGACTTGTTGCAGTTTATCAACATCCCTTCTCTATTGTCTGGGGAGGTGAACAGAGAAACAAACCTAGACACAGTATCTGGATTTGATCAAACAAGTGCTAAACAGGATAATCACTTTCCTGGATCAGGCAACACTCCTGCTAATGCAGCCCAGGATCCTGTTGCCCTTCTCTGCTGCCAGGGCACGCTACTGCTAATGCCCACCTTGCTCCCCACCCAGTCAGTATTCAGCTTGTGTCATTGCAAGGGTTTATTCCTTCTGTAAAATGAAGTTATAAATTTATATTATAGTGTTGCTTGCATAATACGTTTTAAATGTAGCCTCTCTTCTGAAAGATAACCATTTATGCAAGATTTCCACTGAATGTCAATTCAAAAGAGAGGATCTACTTCAGTGAAAATTATCCTGCTTCAGGCAGACACCAGCTGCACCTAGAGCTACTTTAGTAGCAAGCATTTCCACCCCTTCAGCTGAAATGGAAACCAAAGCTGATCAAATATTCATTGCCTTCAGAAGTTAAAAGCAATCTTCAGTATCTCTTTAGTTTTATACCCCAAGATACCACACATTCAGAGCAGCATGGGATTTCTTAGGGTTTTTTTTTGCCTTCATTCCATATTAACCGTAGCATATTGAATCTGTTCATCAGTACCTCTCAACATCTTGTCGTAGAGAGCTACCAGCTGGCCTGCAGCACTGTAGCTGTGTGGGCAGTTTGTCCATAACCACCTAAGCCATGAGGGTGCCTAGATGATCCCACCCTTTACACACTGAGCTACCATGCAAAACCACTTGCTTTTTGTTTAGTCAAAGAGGTTAATCCAGAGAAAATCTTAAATAAAATTCCTTCTCTAAAGTTTGTATTAAATTGGGGTACTGAGGTCCCTTATTTGTAACCTTTCTAGTGGAAAGAAGCCTATAACCTGATTCAAGAATGACCCCTCAGTGCTGCCATTGCAAGCCCATCAAACTCACAGCTGAATGACTTCTCCCCACCCTGCTCTTACTTAGGGGCAACAGTTACGTCTTAGAAGACCCTAGACAGATAAAACTGAGTTTTGTCGTCTGACTTAACCTGCTGCTCCTGGAGTGCCCCATGTTAGGCATGCTGGGGTCTGTCATGAAGCTACACCTGAACTAGTGGGGTTCCCAGCAGGAACTGCATCTCTGCATCTGAATGGCAGCAGGGAGTCTGTTGGAAAACAATCAGCTCACTTCAGGGAACTTTTCCTCCTGCAGAAAAAGAGTGCACAGTCCATGACCAAAGGTGCAATTTCACAGGCTAGAGTGTTAGGGACTCCTCACACAGGGCAACCACATGTTAAAACTTAACAATCTGCATCTGAAACCCAGGTAAGTTTATGGGTTGGCTAGCTATGCAGGCAGCTGTAATCATCAGTATAAACAGGCTTTCAAACAATCAAGTAATTAATTACTGAAGTCATTAAATAAGTAATCCACAAGGCACTGGGTGGAAGGAGCAGGCAGAAAGGAGTATCCTAATGCACAGCAGGTCCTCTGTCATTTTTGATCTCTGGATATTGATCCAGAAGCCAAGATTCTGGCTTACTATATTTAGATCTCAGACACAGGATGCTTAAGCTACCATACGTCATGACTAGGGTTGTGAACTTCCAGAAATACTTTTAAGCATAAAGGATATATGCATTTAATCAGGTCCTCAACATCTGTTTCACAACATTGCATAACTTACCTGTGTGGTTCATCAGTTTCATTTCTCCTTTTTGCAGCAATTGATCAATCAAGATATTGACAAGCTAATAACTATTTTCTTCTTATCATACCCTGTTTGGAGTGCTTTGTTTTGGCTCTCGTGACTAAGCAAATACTATGATTCTGCTCTGCCCCATGAAAGTGGTTTGAGATCTATAATTCTAGCTTTTTACAAGATTTGTACAAGATGTTTACAAGAATGTCCAAGAGAACTCTACATCAGAATTAACTTTTGTATTTAGTCACATTACAATTTACCTTTCTAAATACTTAAAATGAAGATGACCCTCATTTGCTTACAATGGCCACATACTATGATAAGATCCAGCAGCTCTTCCTTCACAGGTAACAGAGCCATGCCCCAGCCAGCAGCCACAGGGAAGGCAGGAATGGAAAGGGACTAAGCAGACATCTCCCTTTTCCAAGGGAGGGATACCCATGCAGACAGCTTGAAGAGAATCAGTCCCCAGGGAACCAGAGCTCATTTATAGATGCCTGCCGCTTAAGAATATTACCTTGTCTTTTGCAAAGCCAAGAATAATCCCAGAATCTAATGCAGGAAGACATAACAAAAGCCATACTGTCAGAAGATCAACTGTTTCATAGAATCATAGAATGTAATCACTTCAGCACTATTAAGCACTAATGAGTAGCTGAGAAGGCTGTTTCACATGAAATTTGCATGGCATGCCTATTAACATCATTAGTCATAAAATCTCCATGAGACCTGCATGCAGTTTGGCAAACCATCTGGATGCCATTAGGAATACAGACAGGGAGATAGCCTTGTCAGGACTCTGACAGATTATGACCACCCTTTCTCTGAGCCAGTGTCTGCTAAGATTAAAGAGACAACACACAAGATTAAGCTGTGCTTGCTATGAAAGCCCCATAAGATATTTCCTGCCATCTCAAAGTATGACTGACCCTTCAGAAGCAAAAGCAGCACAGCACTTACAGGTCAGTATTGAAGCAGGTCCAGCATAGTTCAGCTGTATACCTCCAAGGGGTATGTCTCAAAACCTTCTCTTCTCTTTCCTACATATCCACTACATCCTTTTTCTCCTGTACACCCAGAAAAGAACAATCCCAAGCATAACATCTTTGCAGGTTTGCAATGTGTAGTCTAGGATATTGCTTCAGCTATAGCATTAAAAGTGTTCTTGTACACTTTTAGATCATTTAACTGAGGGTTGCAAACGAACGTCTGAATAAAAGCACAAGATGGAATTTCAATGAAGTTATAGGATGGAAGTTTAAAAAAAAAATCCTTGTTCATACATTACATAATTCAGCTGCAGAACTTGCAGCCAAGCAATTATTAAGATTCAAGAAGCTGAATATTTATATGAATAGCCAGAACTTTAGTTACATATTTATTTATAGCCATTAAATATTTTACACTGTTATCTTCTCCATTTAAATATTTAAGCTAAATCTAAAAAGCAAAATGGTATTTAATAATGCATATCAGCATTTCATTCACCTTCCTGTAGATCATTTGTACTGGCTAGATCCAGGGATGAGATGTTTTGGTATCATTAGCTCAGGCCTCAGGATTACCATAATTTTCTATACACCGGAAAATATATACAATATAAAAGGTAGGGGTGTTAATGATGACAATTATACAGATAGGAAAATAAACACACATAGGAGGAAACTTCTCAGCTTCATGCAAATAAGAAGCAGGACAGGAGAGCTAATTTTCAAACCTCTAAGCATTTCTTGAAAGCAATTCAGTAGCACAGTGCTGTGATGCACTTTCCTACAGAAAATTATTGAGATGACTGAATGTCTATTTCCAGCCTGGTTTATGTGTAGCTTGTGCTAAAGTCAAACTTCTGCAGATGTCTCTAAACAGGACCACATTTCAGTGTGTTTTGCTACACACAGAGCAAAACTATTCTTCTTATTCATTCAGCCCTGTTTACTTTTTCTTCCTGTTACCTTTTAATATCAAATTAAAATACAGCTCCATTCTTAATTCTTCCACGCTATGACAACTTAATATTTCTGCATATCTTGTCCTTTCAAAAGGGATGATATGCAGAAAATACAACATGCATGTATTTCAAACATCACTCCCCTTAAGACTTTCCCAAGTTACCTGTAAGCCTGGACATCACCACATGAATCTTTCCTCTACTTAAGAGCAGCAGCAAGACTTTATAGTTTCTCTCGACAGAGAAGTGTTTAGGCTTTTTCAACTTGAAACCCCACCACAGTTTGCTTGGACAACCCTGCCCTGAGCATCTCATCCAAATTACATCATTCTTGTTACCCTGATGAGATGAACCTGGAGCTCAGTTCAGCTGGTCACTCTGTACCAATTCTGGATTACAGCTGTGGCACAATGCAACAAGCCCGTCTGCTATTCAGGACCAAAATTGTGTCCAGGTGTTGTTAGAGGCAACTGTGGAACAGTCCAAAGAGTTATGCAGACTTTATCTCCTAGAGTTACAGTTCAAAACTCAATGCCTCAAGCTCGTGAGAAATTAGGAACCCACTTAGAGAAGGATGCTAAAGGCTATTAGATAAACCATAATGTCTTGCCTAGCCGTATCTAGAAATATTTCTGCTGCCAGTTGAATGCAACTTTAAGAAGCAAGAGAACTTAATGGAGCAATACATCCTAAATAGCACAATGATCAGACCACAATATTGCTACTGACAATAGTGAGGATAAACTTGTAACACACAGCCCTTAAAAGAGTGAGGAGAGGGGTGAATGTACCATACACTGCTTTGAAGCCAGCTTCAAAAATGGATGGCAGCTGGTAAACTACAATTCCATTTATGGCTTGTTCAGCAGGTGTAAATAATTTTTTTTCCCCCTCACCTTTCATAGCTTCCAAGGAGCCACAGCTTGTTTCTGAAGTCTTCAAATTGATCCAGTCCCTGAGAATTGAAGTCATTCAAAGTTAAGGTGTATGGACTCAAAGCTTTGATTTTATCTGGCTCAGATCAGCTGTAGTAGTACAGGTTTAATTAGCATGTGAGTTCCTAAGGGAAATAAGACCCTTTATAGTTCTTATTTCACTGAAAACTGCATGCCAGATGCTACGGAAAGCCATATGATCTGTGCTGAAAATAGGAAAGGAAAATAGAAGAATAATTATTATAACAACAGAAACTTCAATGGGATCCTGGAGTTTTCTGCTTTTTTGTGATTTCAAAAAAAATTAGATATACACACTCAGTTTCATAAAAATTACTATTTACTTTTCACCAATTTAAGGTTTTGCCAAGGGCCTGTATGTCCCTTTACATACAGCCAAATGTAGAGCCAGACAGCTGAGCACAGCACGCGTGAGCTTCCAGGACACCCTCCTGAGGCTCAAAGGTCCCGTGTCAGATTTTGTCAGCTGGCTCCTTTTTTCCATTTTGACCTGTAACAGACACTGTATAAAGCACATAAGTACCCCCAGGTCCTATGAGAAAAGTCAGATCATCCTGTTTGTGATCTCAGCGCTTGCAAGCCCTAACTGAACAGGGCTGCTTTGCCTTGTTTGAGAGCATGAAGAGTCAGAAATCTCATCCAACACAGGAAGAAATCTACAGCATATTCCACTTCTGATCCTGCCATAGCAAGAGGATTAATCTGTCCCAGCATGCCTACATACATTATTTCCTACATTACTTAGATGTCTATAAGGCACTGATGAGGCTGGCCCTAAAACATATTCCTTTCCTGCCCTTGATACAGTTTATTGTCAAAAAACCCCCAATGAAACAGTAAGGACAAGATAGTAACTTGCAATTCTATTTTACAGTATGTAGCTGTATGGAATGGAAAAGTAATTTGGTAATAAATAATTACTGAGTTAAGAGTCCTTATCTTCCAGTTTTGTTATATAAAAAACCCCTTAGAGTAATCTAATGTGAGCATGTTAATTTGGTTCAGAACATGGAAGCACGTTGCCCAAAGCATGTACTTAAAGAAAGCAGAACCTTATAGCATATATTGAAGTTGCTCTTGTATGATTTCTGTCTCTGTGTAGCTTTTAGCCTAGAAAAGTTCTTACGCAGGTTGAAAAAGGAAATATAGCCAGTACAGGCAAAACACCTGGTTGAGCTACCTGCTCTCAAGGCCAAGAGAAAGTGCTGAGCATTAAATTATTATGTATTCTCCCTGCCAGGGAAAATTCACAGTACAAACAGCCATAGCAATATAACACGATGCCATCCTTAAGGAAGCTTCTCTTTGATACAGCATAGAAACTTAATAGCATTTAGACTGAAATCTGCTAAGAAAGACATCTCACCAAGACAGGTATATTTTCAACTGTCCTTAAGCAATTCCAAATGGCTTACAGCATACAAGCACACTTAATTCATATTAAGTATAACATGGGTGCCACCTAAATCTGATCCAAACTTGTATGCTCCAATTCACTTCTGGTTAATAAGGAAGGAGATGCTTGGGCTGCTTCAGAAGAGCTCACTTTAGTGGAATCCTGTACCCCAGCACTGTGCATTCGTCATCTCCTGCATTGCCTCATCCTCCAACCACCAAAGTTACTGCCAGGAAAGGGGAGATGTTGATCTCCACCAACAGAAGATCTCTGTCTGGTGCCAGAGGGTTTCTCCAAGCAAGGACCTGTGTAGGCAGTGACAAGCATCTTCCAACACCTCTTGACTTGCACACGTATCCTTTCAGCCTGTTTTTAAACAAAGTTTTAGGGAGTTTGGTAGAGCAGGGAGCATATCTTCTTCCCTTCATTTCTTCTATTAGGTGTAAAATGGGTACCAGTGGCACACAAACCCCCAGAACAGCAAAGTATCAAACAAGAAAAAACCAACAAGAACATTCAGAGCAGTGATTATCCAGGAACAGGTAACCTTTACCAGGCAGCTGAAGACTATTGCAAAAGCCTGTTGCAACTCTGCATCTGCAACCACTAGCACTGGATAACAAGAACTTAAACACAATTCAAAAGCTGTTTTCCAGTACCTAGTGCTATCATCCAACACTGAAAATAAGATAAATCATTGTATTAATTTAAAGGTAACTTTAAGGTCACTTATGCAAATATTAGCAGGATTTCAGTAGGAGCACAGGATGAAAAAATAATGAGAGGATGCAGGAAATAGAGATGGTAGTAGTCCAAGGAGGCAACAGGAAGTAAGACAGAAGTCCCAGAACCCAACTAGACAGCAAAAAAGCTCAGGAAGTTAAAACAAAAACAACACAACAACCATCAAGTCCTCATCTAGACTGTTGCCCTGGTGCCACAGTGTAGAAAGAGATCTTACTGCCATTGTTAGACGTGGTAAAAATATAGGTAGTCCTCCAGTTGTAATCAGCAACTTCTGACTAGTTGCTGCACAGGTGTTATTAAAAGTTCATACGCCTGCTGTATTCATACCCTTCAGCAGATGTTCTTATTTTGTACTGCTGTTCTTGGCTTTGTGATCAACAGTTCCTAGATGTAGGCAATTGTCTGTATTTTATAATGCTTCCAAGTTTCTCTTAGTATTCATCCCGAAGTGTAGCTGTCTCCCTTTTGGTCTCACTTTCCAACAACAAACTTAGCTGTCAGTGCAAAGACCTACTTGATGCCAAGGTGAGGACAACACTTGGACTGTCTTATTGATTTGTTTTAGCCCTAAGCCAAGTCTATGAGGCAAAACCAGCCTGCATCTGCTTTTCCCAACCTTAATTAACAATTGCAGCGATTCCTAAACTCTCGTAGATTGTTCACTTTTCGTTTTTTTTATCCAAAATGCTATTTCAGTTGCAGCACAATAAAGAAAGGCAGTATCAGTACTTTTTAATCACTGATCTGAACAGGACGGGGTGACAGTACCTCTTTGCCTCCTGATTGCTGCCACCACTGTAAGCACTGGAGAGATGAACAGGCCAGAGCTTCACAAAATGATGTCCCTAGTAGAATCACAGAATCACAGAATCTTAAGGGTTGGAAGGGACCCCGAAGGATCATCTAGTCCAACCCCCCCTGCCAGAGCAGGATCCCCTGGAGTACATCACACAGGAATGCATCCAGGCGGGTTTTGAATGTCTCCAGCAAAGGAGACTCCACAACCTCTCTGGGCAGCCTGTTCCAGTGCTCTGTCACTCTCACACTAAAGAAGTTTTTTCTGATATTTACGTGGAACCTCCTATGTTCCAGTTTGCACCCACTGCCCCTTGTCCTATCACTGGACATCACTGAAAAGAGCCTGGCTCCATCCTCCTGACACTCACCCCTTAACGTATTTATAAACATTGATGAGGTCGCCCTTCAGTCTCCTCTTCTCCAAGCTAAAGAGACCCAGCTCCCTCAGCCTTTCCTCATAAGGGAGATCTTCTACTCCCTTAATCATCTTTGTGGCTCTGCACTGGACTCTTTCCAGTAGTTCCCTGTCCTTCTTGAACTGAGGGGCCCAGAACTGGACACAATATTCCAGATGCAGCCTCACCAAGGCAGAATAGAGTGGGAGGTAAACCAAACCTCTCTTGACCTACTAACCACACCCTTTCTAATACACCCCAGGATGCCATTGGCCTTCTTGGCCACAAGGGCACATTGCTGGCTCATGGTCATCCTTCTGTCCACCAGGACCCCCAGGTCCCTTTCTCCTACACTGCTCTCCAGCAGGTCAGCCCCCAACCTGTACTGGCACATGGGGTTGTTCTTCCCCAGATGCAGAACTCTACACTTGCCCTTGTTGAATTTAATCAAGTTTCTCCCTGCCCAACTCTCCAGCCTGTCCAGGTCTTGCTGAATGGCAGCACAGCCTTCTGGTGCATCAGCCACTCCTCCCAGTTTAGTGTCATCAGTGAACTTGCTGAGGGTACACTCTGTTCCCTCATCCAGGTCGTTGATGAAAATATTGAACAGTACCGGTCCCAGCACCAACCCCTGAGGGACTCCACTGAGTCACAGACCTCCAACTAGATTCTGTCCCATTGACCACAACTCTCTGACTTCTTCCTTTCAACTAGTTCATGATCCACCTCACTACCTGATCATCAAGACCACACTTCCTCAGTTTATCTACAAGGATGCTGTGGGAGACAGTGTCAAATGCACTATCCTTGAGAAATAAATGCTCTTGGTTTTAATCCCTTTGGATTTAAGGGTCACTTAACCACAGGTACCTAAAATCCCAAATTATATCAGAGGGCATACTCTACTCCCTAGCAACACCCTTAGTAATTCCTCTCTTTAGCTTTTCTCCAAACACTTCCCACAGTACAGTAATATCTAGAGCTCTCAGAACTCCTCAGTTACTTACACTCATGACCAGATGTCCCACAGCAGGATGCCATCAAGTCTTCACCTCCCAGGGCACTCAGCTACTCTCCAACTCAGAGTCATCACTCATTTTCTCTCTTAGAAACAGGTTTGAGCACTGCACTTATTCCAAACAAGGCAATCCTCTTCTCATAGTTATTCATACTACCTTACATACCTCATCTTGCAGCTTCTCAATCCAGAACACCCCTTTTTTCCTCCAGACAACACAAGCACCAGATGAACACACTTAACCTCCTCCTCCACACTGTTCTCTTCCTTTATACTCTAGCTGGCAGTTGCCTTTTACAGCCCCACGATTATGTTCATTAGATCTTGCTGGTGTACAGCTGCTGGTGGGCTGACTGAGTTCCCAAGGTGCTCAGCTGCTTGCTGGATAAAAATCTCCATCCTTGCAATGCTGCTTACTGCTAGAAAAAATTAGAAAAAAGGGGATAGTTGATAACAGGCAGCATTTGGAGGTGGGATGTCTCCTTCAGTCATCAGTTCTCTCAGGTGCTTAAACCGGGTGTAGGGACAAGAGCTACTGCAGCTGTCACTCATTATTGTATTACTTTTCCATCATTTCACAAAAAATGTTTTTAAAAATCATCAATGATAAAACAATTTTGTAAGATGCAATTGTGAATACACCTGTGGAGTTCACAAGATTACTTCAGCAGTGACAGGTGAATAATGGCTAACTGTGATGGCTAAAATGTGATGCTCATTGCTGTAGGTAAAGGACTGCCATAGTAACTATGGCACAACAAGTAAAATTGTCCATGTCTGGAGCACCAAATAGGAAAAACCCCAGTTCTGTTGCAGCCATCAGTTTTAAAGGACAAAGCAAGAGTTTGTTTCATACTTTATGAGCAGTCTTGTAGCAAGAGGAATGAGATTTCAAATTTGTCAGAAATTCAAAAAATCTTTTAAGTTTTCCTTCCAAACTGGAATGAAGACTCGGAATTTGGTAATTTCCTGCATAAAGGAGGTGTTGGTTCAGAAACCACAAGAAAGTTCATGCTGACTTCTCTAAAAATCAAACTGAACAAGGAGTCACCTTGAGTCCCCAAGACTTTTCTCTGCCTTTCAATCCTGGGAGATCCCTCCAGGCAGTCTCTCCTGGAGCAGTGATCTCAAGACTGTTCCTGTTCTGGAAATTTCTACCTCTCTTTGGAAAGCTGAGGTCACCTCTGCAGGTCCATGATCTTTCTACAAGTCAGTCATTGCTCAAAAAAATCTCCATCCTCTTACACATTAATTTGAGCTCTAGCACAAAGTTAAATAAACCTGTTAGGGACTTATGAGCTGTAACCAACTGAATTATTCTTTCTGCAGCATGAAAGGTTATAAATAGAGCAGAAAACTTATAAAAGTTTTGTATCTTACCCAAGTCCTTTAACTGGCTGAATTCCATGTTCACACATAGGTTTTCTACTTTGGTCTTCGACTCTTTAGGTGTGGAGCTGACATTTTAGCCCTTGCAGTCTTTGCTCACATCAGCTGTCAAGCTCCAAGTGGGCCAGAGCCAATTAGATCATATTTTGCAAAAAAGCTTCCTGTCCATGGCAGTCAGGCTGCTCATCACCTCATTAGCTCATCTTGCTATTCTAGGCTAGAGGTGTCTCAACTGCATTTCCCATCTATCCAACTGTTCCTTAAAAAAAAAAAAAAAAAAAAAAAAAGTTTTTATTGTGTCTGGAAGAATTTAATCTGTTCTTTCTGGGGAACCTTCAAAAAACAACGCTGCTCCAATCCCGTGAAGGCTTCAACTTCAATACCAACCTTAACTAGTTCTGTAAAGCTTCAAATGTTTCATGTGCCATTTCCTTCCTTTGGATCTTCATTGATTCCTGCAACAACTCCCATTTTTTGTCTCACCTCATCTCAACAGGAATACCCCAGGAATATCCTAGTTTGTTTAGAATTACTGTATGCTTCACTGTGCAAGGAAAGCAGAGAGCTCTGCCTACTCAAACAGCTACAAAAAGTTCAGTTTAGTTGGCCTCCACCACACTTCATTCTATCCAAGGCCACAGTCCCAAGAGATGTTGTTCCTCTGAGCAAAAGACCATCTGCATATAGATTAGCTGAGTTATCTGGCCTCCAGGACTTTTTGCACCAGTCCATCTGCCTCTAGGCTTAAGACTCTTGAATTCTCTTTTCTTCTCTAGTCTTGCCAAATATCTCCTCTTTGTCCATCAATTGTTCTTAGCTGCCTCTGTCTCCCTGTTTCCTTGGTCATTGTCCCATTGTGCAGGTGTTCTGGGCTGCTGCTTAGCAAAACCATCTTCACACAAAGCAATCACTCCCTCCTGTGCTTCCCACCTCTTGGTGACAAAGATGGGAGAAGTCTCATCCTGCTAGGGCCTGTCCACCCTTTCACCACCCTGCTTGGAAAGCGTGTGCTCATCCACCCTTTCCAGGGAGACAAAGACAGCTCTTGGAGTCAGGCTTCCCAGAAAGAGGGCTGTGCCAGGAAGGACATGCACATGTCTGCACATCCTTGCAGGTGCAAACAAATGATGGAAGAGGGAAGAGGCCCTGTGGCTGAAGGGTTAAGGGCCAGCTCTCAGTTCTTCAGAATCCCAAACCAGATCCCACTGTCTCCTCTCAGGCTGTTTCCCAGGCCCTCGGAGGCTGCCTGCTCCCTACACAAGCTACCCAATGAACCTCGGAGGTGCAGACCTGCTACCCACGCCACAGCTAAACACAGATGAGTTGAACACCTGTGGTTTGTAAGTGGTTAGAACACATGTAAGCAGAGGGCACTCACTCTAGAGAACAGATACGTTGTTCAAAATGCAGGAATTCCTGACTGCTGATGGCTGCAAACTCCTTTTTATGTTGCCAAATGAAAGCAGCCATGGGGGCCTTGTGTAGAGCCTGCTGGTAAGACGTGAGCCCAGACAGTCACCCTCCCTCTTCCCGGCACTTTAGGGACCACCTGCCTCAGAGACCGGGAAGCAAACAAGCGCAGGACACGGGCCAGCCCTCGTTGGGGCCAGGGCTTGTAGCAAATGGTTGGCCCCACACTCTGGAGCTGGGACACAAGGCTTGGAGTCCTTAGCTAAAGCAAGCCGATTTGCCACAGCCAACTCAGATTAAACACAAATTTAAACTCTGAGGTGATGTCTGTACAGCTGGGCAGATAAGCTCACAGCAAGCTGCACTTTCTCTGCTGGCCACGAGAAACAGGGTACAGCCCCATCCCAGCGGTACACTCTTTTAGACAGACCTCTCCTGCACTGGTGGGGCCACCTGGAATCCCTCTGAGTCTGTCAAGATTCGAGGATGTCCATATGAGGTAAGTCTGAGGCAGGTAGCCCAGAGGAGGACAGGCTATGTGGCAATCTGGCTTTAAAGCCAATGAGGACCAAAAAGTGGCTTCACAGTTTCTCATTCGGAGGTGCTCTGCAGGCTTCATAGTTCACAAAAATGAGCACCAGTCCTCTGGGGCTCACCACACACCTCCTCAAAAGTCTCTGTCACCACAACATGTACAATTGTGGCTGCAATAGCCACAAGGCAAAAGCAAAGGAAAAACACATCACTGTCAGGATCCCCTCTCAGCCTTCACATCCAGCAGCTTTCTCATATCCAGATCCACCACTGCCAAACACTTTCCTTGGGGTGGAAATAGGCCTCTACAAAGGCTGAGGTTACCATAGATGTTCCCTTATCCATCTGTTAAAGGTAAATCCATCTGTTGGGACCCCCAGTAGGCAGTGAAATCAGGCAGCAAGATGCCCAGCATGCCCAGATGGTTGCTTGTCAGAGCTGTGGGAATAAAGAGGGACTGTCAGGAGACTGCTTAGTGCTCAGTAGCTGGCAACACCACTGCACCCACAAGCTGCTGGGTACACTGATCCCATGCCAGGCATGCTGCTTTGCAAACACCCCTGAGGGTCCCCATTCCCGTTTTCCTTCCATGAGGCAGCCATCTTGACTCTGTTCTGCAGCAGGAGGGAGGTCCTGGGTATTGCAGATACACCATCTTCTCTCCTCTGCCCCATTCCCCAGGCACATCCCAGAAGGAACAACAGGTAGCTTACTTCCCTCCTTCATGGGGAAAGCTGAGAAGAGAGCTAGCTTTGTTCTACAACAGAAACCATCCACTCTAACTTGACAGCATCGAGGGGGGGCTCACAGGTCTTCACAGGTAGTTTCTGTATGCAGCCTAAGCCCCATGCACAGATTACAAGTGCTGTGTCTTTAAGCAAAAGAGCTCATGCTGGGTAAAAGAGGTTAGAACGAGCTTGGGAACAAGACCTGGTCCTAGCAGCATGCCCTGGGTTTGCCTCCATCCTGCCTGGTTGGCCAAAGGGCAGGACTGTGCCTTAGTAGAACCCTCTAAAAATGTTGCATCTCTTTTCTTCAGGTTTAGGAAATCCCAGCAAGGACTCACACAAACCACTCATTGTGCCAGGTCTCACTCTAGCAGCAGCAGTCTCTAGGAGCACATCACCCACTAAATCCTTGTCTTGTGTCATGCCAGCCATGGTGGCAGGGGGACATGACAGGGCTGATGAGGTGGCCATGGCACCACATCCCCACACAGCATTTTCAGCCTGGGACACACTCATGAAGGTGGCTTAAAGATCTAAAACCAGACACGGCCTCAGATATCTGCTCTGGTGTTGCCAGGATGAAGCACTAGGGCACTGGTGAAGCTGCACCTTCTGGGCAAACAGGAGCAACTGGGGGCTGAGTTAAAATAGCATTTGATTTCAGGCTTGTAGAAATGAAGTCTCCACATGCATTTAAATGATACAATCTACATTTTTCTACAGCCTCCATGAAATATTTCAGTCTAAAAGAAAAAGAGTGAAAGAGTTGAAATAAGCTTTGTTATCTTCATTTTGGCCAGAAGATGAGCTGGCATAAGTTACTCAGAAATAACATGTTTTAGAAAAGGGAACATATGTGCCTAGAAAAGAAAAAAAAAACCCATAGATTAAAAACGTCATTATCTCATTTTAATAATCTTATGTGAGTTACTGCCCTGGAAAGGAGAAAGTCTTTGCTACCAAATATATGAGGAAAACATAATTTGCCAAAAAATCCTATTGAAAGATGAAATAAAATTCCTTAAGCTAAAAGTACTCAGGTGCCTATTTTGATAATAATTACATAGCTGAATACAACCTAACCAAACATTACAGAAACCAAAATATTCTTTCGAATACTCCTTTTCACAAAAAGAAAGGGGATTTGTTCCTATTTGGATCCCCAAAGAAGCATTTGCCATTGTTTAGCAAATATCTTTTCAATCACTTTTGAACAGCTAGGCATATCCAAGACATTTATGTCAAATTATACTTGTTCAAGTTTGTTTCTGAAATACCATCCCTCTCCATATGTCTAGTTATGAGAATGGCAATTTGCTTACATGTGCTCCACATTTTTTCTAAGACCACATTCCCTGCACAGGTTAGTTAGGCTGCATGTTCCCAAAATCTGTTCCCAGGACTGAGACACTGGAGATTACTCCAGTGCTATCAGGAAAAAGCATTGTGAACTCCAGTCCTGGACATCAGGAGATTGAGAAGTCCATTGCCAGCGCAGCCAAATCAGAAGAACAGCACAGGTCACAGCAGACAGGCCCTTGATGGCCATCAGAGTAAGTGGGGCCCATCTAGATGGTTAAGGCCACTCATGAGATGGGATCATATCCTATTTTTTTCCAAAGTTATTTAACCAGAATCAAATATAAACAGGAGCATCTTCTTCTCTCAGTCTCAGTAATCCTACAGAATAAAAAGGCTTGTCATATTTTAGCAGTTGTGTTTTAGTTATATACCTCAGATATGACTCTTGATTTACCTCACAGCCTGAATCTTTTCTGATACTAGACCTTCTAACATAGAAATAAAACTAAAAGGATGGAATTACAGTATAGCAGTTAGGAAAATACTGTGGTCTCATTTAATTCCAGGTTGTAAGATTAGTGAGGGAAGGGTTTTCTTACTTGTTTGCACAGTGCGACCCTTGCACTGGGAGCTGCTATTATATCCCAGTGATTTAATTTACTTACCCCATTCTTTATATCACATTCAGCATGAGCATGTCAAATATCAGCCTCATCAATATCTTAAAAAGCAAACAACCCCATCTGGGCAGCAATGCCTGTATCATACTATGCCATCCAAAATGACACCTGAGGTACAGCTTACTGAAATTGTCACTTTTCTCGGTAAAGATTTTCCCATTTCACCTCTTATCTCATCAAAGAGGTCTTTTTGCCTTCCTAGTTGTCCTGGTTTGAGAGTACCAGGATAAAAGTTCGCCATGTTTGCACTCGCCCGCTTCTGCCGGCCTCTTGCTGTGCCAGTTACAAGGGGGGCAGCTGTGCCTGTGGGGAGGAGAGGCTGGGTCAGGTGACCAACATGGACCAATCACATTGTTGCTGCCCGTGGGGCTCAGTAAAAACCGCTCCTCAGGCCTCTTCGGTGCTTTCTGCCCAGTGTGCTGGCTGAGGGGGGGTGGTTGTTATCTCTCCCTCTGCTCTTGGTGTTCCTACATCCTGTTTTCTTGCTGGAGAAGAACATTGTTCATTAAGATAGGCTGCCTTCTCCTGCTTCCCTGAGTAGAACCAGCTCAGCTGCTCCAAAGTTTTTTTTTTGTGGACTGTCACCAGGAGCCTGGATTTAGGCACCCACATCTGCTGCTGAGTTCAGGTTGGGAATTTTCTGGTTGGGAAGTAATTACTAGCTGAGGAGTGTAGATTCTGTGTTTGCATATTCATTTATATCTTTGAATATATTTACAAATTTAAATATCATTCACAAACAATATTATTACTATTTATTATTTCATTAAACCTATTTGAGTGGTTTTTTCCACCTTAAAGTGCCTCTTTTACTCCCATTTTCTCTTCCCCTGGAAGGGTAATGGGGAGATAACAAAGGGCATGTCACCCAGTTACTGGCTAAAACTGACACTGGTGTCTCTTCTGCAAGACTGGAAAATAATTAACACCTATTCCAGTCAATACATTTTCTTCATACTCTGAGAATGGGGATTCTCAAGGGGTGCCCACAAGCCAGTGTGTCTTTGCTCACAGTGGAGCCTCTCCTGAAGTGAGCAAAGCATTTCTGCCCATGGTCCTCTCCTCCAGTTCTTTCTGCACAGTGTACTTCTGTAGCAATACCCTGTATCCTTGCAGCCACAGTCTCACACCTTATTTTCAGATGTTCACCTCACTAACCCAAGACCAAAACCTCTGCAGAGAGTCACTACAGACAAAAACAGTTCCTCCACTTGCCCTGCCAAGCAGGGCTGGTAGAGCCAACCTCGACTACTAACCCCCACTAGCTGGGCAATGTGATTAAAGCCAGACACCCTGCCATGCACATTGTCTGCCTTGAACTGTGCTACCTCCCTGCCTGTTGGCTTTCCTCTGCGCTCCTTCTAGCCAGCAGCAGAAGCCTCCCACAGGCTTTCTCAGGAGGGATCTACTGCCAGGGCAAAAGCTCACATGGATCTCTTGGCTCCTTTGGTTCCAGCGTGTCCAAGCCCACTGACTGCCAGAACAGGCTGGAAACCCTCTGTGTTTCCTCCAGCTCTCTGTGATGAGGAACAGGATACAGCTTGGTAGCCTGTGGGCTGATGAGGTATTCCTGAGCTTCAGCTTTCCACAAATTCATTGTCATTCAGAGGCTGTGGTAGTGATGAGCACTGCATTTTGCTTTCTTGTCTTGATGTCTTTATCAGGTTTTGTGCTAGCCAAAGAATCAATGACCTGTTTTTTCAGAGGCAGTGACCTCTCAAGGCACCTGTGTTGCTCAGCACCATAGAAAATGCAGCCAGTCACTGAAGTTTGTGGTGAGTTTTACTTACAAAGGTTTTTTCAATCTAAAAGTATAAATAATAACTAATTCTGAAGCCCTCTGGCATCCACATGGCCCTGAGTTGCTTCTTGCACCTAGGATATGTGAATACCTGATTTCAAAAGAAGTTACTACTTAACATACGCACTAGGTTGCTGGTGACAGACTGGCCAAAGGATTGCTTCCAGTTCACAATTCAGCTAAAAATAAAAAATGTCTGGAATTTTTTTTTCCTCCATTCTGAGGAATTATACCTTTTTCTACAGCACCCACCTGAGCCCAGGTAGAGAATCTCTTAAGCCCAGAGAATGACACCAGAGTTTTAAATTTGATTGTTGTAGGACCTCTGAAGGCCTAGTGCCACTTAACTCCATTAGTCTGTCCTATGCTGGGACACCTCTTCCCAGGTGGGACAGACTCAGAGCCTTTGGTGTTAAGTGGAGAGATAATCCATATAGAATTAGAGAAAAAGACAGTAAACTTCTGAGTGTGAAGTTTGCTTATCCTTATCAAAAATGCCTTACACAAACCAGATCTATGACCAGAGCTGTGTCTCAATTCATAGTAAGCCCTTAAGAAAGGATATGTGCAGCTAATGGAAAACAAATGTCTGTTTTGGCAGGGCCTGCAGCTAATGTCAGTTATTTTCCCCCCTTTGCTATAGAAATAAAGAAATCATCAAAATTAAACAGTCTGACTGAAATGTTCTGGTTCTCTTTTAACTGTTTGAGTGCTTCTCTGAAACACAACATATGTAACAGACCTTATCTTTGTGGTTCATGAAGAGAAAAAAAAAAAACTGCTGAAGAAATCATGTTCTTTTTCATTAAAACATATAATGTCCTCAGGAAGGAAGTTCAGAGTTGAAAACACAGATATGCTTCATAACTTAATAGCTCTGGGTAAGGACTGTTTTAATTAGTGTGACTTCTAGACTTTGTTTTGCTGGAGTCTGGCCAAAAACAGAACAAGAGTACCAAGCAATCTTTAAACTGTTTTCTAAAGAAAACAAAAACCTAGGGAGGGCAGAATTATTAGCTGTGGCCTAATACACCTCAAAGTAAATTAATATATAGTTATTGTTCATTTATTGGGAAAGAGCAGTACTGTCAACACAGGCCTAGAAACCACCAGAAAACAATTCATCATCAGGATTATGGACACTAACTCACATAAACCATACCAAACCACAAAGACCGTTGTTAACCCAGAACACAATTAAGTCTGACTTTAACTCAGTAATGACGTGAATTCAGGGTCGCTGAATAGCCTGTAGGATGTCAGCTCATACCAGGGTTGAGAAATAGGTAATATGGAAATACCAGACCTGGCAGGAGATTCCCTGAATGTTGCCTTCCTTGGGCCTCAAGGGTCTGATTGCCCAAAGCCTTGTCTCACCAGGGACAGCAGATTCCAGAAGCTCTGAGGTTGTACAGGAGAATCACTCCTCTTTCATACTCTCTTTCCTTAGGCAACCACTTGGAATACAGTTAGAAGGAGGCCAAATTGCCCTTAGTTTCATCAGGTCTGGCTGTTATGTTCTTCATCTCTTCTACAAATACGTAACTGAGGGTGCTCACATAATCATAAAACCCCTCAGTGATGCAGACAGATAGAGTCTGCTGAGTAACTCCATGTTCATGTATCTTCAGGTCTTGACAGTGTCTTATCATGAAGTTGAAGAGAGTTATAGCCTCTTATCATTAAGACAGAAAGCACTGTTTCATTTCCTGGAAACAAGTAATTAACAGAGGTAACCTGAAGCCTCAGCAAGTGTCCTCCTCCCCATGTAAGGACAGAGGAGAGGCTACTCCAAAATTTGAAATGTGGATATGGGGACTTGGCATTAATGGGGTGATTCATTGGCAAAGGAAGCACAAAGAGAGACAAAGGGAGCAGTCATAATGCAGGTACAATCACCGACTCAATAATGGGTGACCTTACAAGAAAGCCACAACAGGGTTTTCTGGGATAGGTGCTAGAAAATGTGGTTTGGGACTGTAAGAAAAGAAATAGTAATCTGTTGTTGGACTGCTCTTGTGTTCAAGCCAATGAGCTTTGTAGGTTATTTAAAAATAAGGGGATTTCACCAAAGAATGCAGTAAGTCAGGTAGGTGTTACAGCTTTCCATACTCAAGGAGAAAGGCAAACCACTGGCAGAACCAGAAACATTATTATTGAGGAACAGACTTTCCAAGAAGTGGAAGAGGCCAGGAGCTTTTATGTCAACACAGCAGTTGCTTACCATGAGTCTTGCTGGAGTGACTGATTCCGCAGGCAGCCATTCCTCTACCTTCAATACAAGGAGAGATCGTCTGCAAAACAGCTCACAGCCAGCAATGGCCAAAAGAATCTTCATGAGATCTGTCTGCCCAGACCCTGTGTCTTTGATCTGATCTTCCCTCTTTGTGCTTCAGCCCAAATGCCTTTTTGCATCAGACTTTCCTGACCCCATTGACTGAGGCTTTGTTTAGCCTTTACTGTAAAGTCCAACACCCTGGCATTCAGGCTTAATGCTCACCATATCCTTGCTCTGCCCCTAAGCTCATGTCTCTCCTGTTCTCCCTGCTTCTGTCTTCATTACAAATTCAATCCCAGCCTGCCTATCTGCTGGACTTCTCTACACATATGCCATGTTTGTTATCCAACCCACATCAATTGCTGGGAAGATGAACAGAAAGGTGTTTCCATCTTGAAGATATCAAATCTAGAAAATACTGAAGAAAAAAGAAGAAAGAATATTCCAGGGTAGAATATCCCTGAGTTTAAATTCAGTTTGGCTCAGTATAACATGGGCTGGATCTATAATGAATGCCTTCAACATAACTTGAATATACTTTTTGTTTAGGTATTGTCTTTCTCTCAGGTATCAACCTTAGAACATCAGTTCAGCAAAGACTGATGCAGAGGGAAGAGGCTCCGTAAAGAACCACCTCATTATTTGGTAATTGCAAAGGACAAAGTCATCTTACAAACCGTTAAGAACTGTTCTAAGAGCCTTTGGCCATCACTTGGCAAAGAAGAAAGACATAGGAGACCATCTAGGGTTGGCCACAGAATAGTAAGCAAAGTCACTGCGAAGGAATCATGTCCTGTGCCCCACATGGACACTACCCTGGGTGCTGTAGTGGACCCACCTGTTTTTCCATGATGGATTTTAAAAGCAGGTAATGACAAATGGACCCAGAAGATAGGGGAAAGCCTATAGCACACGGTCTGAGTCAGTAGAAAATACTGTGGTTGCAACAGCTTGTAGGACACAAGAGATCAATTTGGAATAGCTGACTGACCTCTCTAACCATCTTTGCTGCATCTAAATCCTAACTTGTTGCTTGCTTGACAACATCCAGGGAAGCATAATCAGCAAGGAGGGAATTTTCAACAACAAAAGCAAAATATGATTATGCACAACCAGCCAAATTTCCAGCTTTACGGAAGTGCAGAGCTTTGTAATGCTGTTTTTTTGGTGCCAGGACAGAAAGTTCATTTGGGGCTTTTACAGGATCCTGGAAAAACTGCACACACTTAGTGAAAATGGGAGAGCATTTCTCTGGCCAACTGAATGCAATTAAACCTTTCTGGAATTTTAAAAAACCCTCATGACCCCTCCTGTCTTCATTTTCTTGAATGTCAAAACTTCTAATATTGGACACATGCTATCACATATGGTTTGGAGGCAGCATTATGACACAAGAACACACAAAAGAAACCAAAAACATTAAAGGTCGTTGGACTGGTACAATAAAGCTTAAGAACCAGCAGATAAATAATTATGCCACCCATGAAAAGCATCGGAGTATTAATTACTCTTGACCCAGATTTCTGGGGCAATCTTAATTCCTGCTAGGGTTCTTTGCCTTCAGAGTACTAAAGGACAATTTGCAACCTGTCCAGAAAAGCTGGAGAACTCTGGCTTTAGAGTCACATAGGGGCTTTGACATGAGCAAAAGCAGCCAGACAGCATTAGTAAGAGCTGAAGGTGTTTATGGAGGAGGAAAGGAACCAATAGGTTTCACAAAGAAGAAATAAGAAAAAATGGTCCTTCCTTCCCTCGGCATTATTTGTAGAACTAAAATTGCTCATGGCAATTGTTCCCTGGTGTTTTCTAAAAGGCATGGGTGACTTCAGAAAAAAGCCTCAAACACAGAAACTGGGAAGGACTAAGATCTGATCACTTGAATGGTTTGATTTCCTGGGACCTGCTGGAACTTCTTAGGAAAAAACAGCAGCTTGCACTCTCCAGTTGCCATCTTCCTAAGATTCTGTGAGCCTACCTGGCAAGTCAGTACTTCCAGATGTTCTGCAGACTTCAAGGTTGTGAGCAGTGTAACTGCACCATGAAGTAGGTACCAGTGGGAACAGAAGGCAAAACTGCACCCAGCCATGCCTGGGACTGCTGAGACACCCCCTCAGTAGCACTTCTGGCTATGTCAGACAGCCTAGTTGTTCTGTTAACAATAGCTGTGTTTTTCAGTGTCCACACAGCTTTCCTGGTAACACTGCCCTTGCGCTGGTACCTCTCCTTCATTGTTCAGGTGCAAGCAAGTAGAGGGGGAACAGAGCCTTTGCTCAGAGAAAAAACATGCTGGGAAGGAATAAGTTTTTTCATGTCCTGACTAAGCAAGTTTTAGCAACTCTGCCCTTGTAAAAGATAAAAAGTGGGAACTTTTTTTTATGGGGAAAAGCAGACAACTAAAAAAATTTGCATATCTCTTCATTCTTGTAATCTGGAAAGTTTTATGGAAAAGGCTTTTTTCATGTTCCTGAAATAAGAGAGTCCTTGTTCTTTCACTCCCCTAACCAAAGATAGAACAAACAATGTCAAAACATCTTTCTGTGTTGTTTTCTGTCTCCTGCATCTTCCCCGGCCTCTCTGTGGCCATGTGGAATCCTGCTAATCCAGCTTTTTGCATGGAAGTGAAGAGATCATTCATAACTGTGCACATAGAGCAGCTCTCTAAGAATTTTTCCACCAAACCATTCACTATAGTCCTCTGAAAAAAAGGTATTAAATAATCTCTCCATGTTAGTATTATGTTATTTATGCTTAATTCCATCTATCTCCTTGTTTCCTCTAGACAACATGTTGATGTATTCATGCTGTCAGGCAACCTCTTCTGACTGTGTTTCCAGTGAAAAACTGAAAGGGAGATTTATCCGCCTACTCCCCAGATGTGCAGTGGCTCCAGCTCTATGGCATCTGTGTAAACATCAGCAATAAACTTCTGACTTAGAGATTAAATATGGGGAGGTGTTCATTTTACCCCATGCTCAGGCGCCTTGCATCGAAATATTTTAAAGGCATCTTTGGCATTTTTTTGTTATGAAAGAATTTTTCATGCTATTCATCAAGAAAGTACACCCCCAGGAAAACAACCACTAGTGGAGGACATCAAGCCATAGGACACTCCCATTAGAGGTCAAGGCTGCGGTGCCCCCAGCAGGGGATATGCCAAGGGAGAGCACAGCTCTGAGTTGCTCTGGTATTAAACAGGCCTGCAGATGCTTGGTCATGCTGTGGAGGTGCCACTGATATCTCATAAATGAGGATGCTGTAAGAGAGGTTATCCTAGGGTATTTAAATATTGGCAAGTTAGGCATGCTGTTTAACTAATCGTAATTATTTACATGAAAGAAGAAGAAAAACAAAACCCAAAATTAAAATATCATCAACTTGGTGTTTATCAACCTATTGATTAATTTCTTTAAACCACTGATCTGTTTTAGTATTTTAAAGGAGTCAAAGCAATGCTTCTGTTTAACAATGTACTCCAGAACTGGCCTAGAGGAAGGGTGCCAGTGGAGCGTGAGCTGCCTTCAGTGGGAAGCACGTCGTCTGGAAAGCTTTCTTTCATATGAGACAGGTTCAGTTCACTACCCTAATGACATGCTTTACTCTACTCACTCAGCTTGTACAAAACACGCCATCATGCTTGGGCTCACAACTTGCTGAGGGGTAGAAGAAGGGCTGTAAGAACAAAAGCAATCACAGCTTATATGGGGCAGCCAGCAGGGCTGGATGGGAGCAGAACAGCCTGTTTCGCACTGACCTCATCATTTTCTCAATTGTAGCTTCCTGCAGCAGCAGATTTTGACCTGCCAGACTCTGCTGGGGAAGGGCCCTCTGTTACCTCCTACATCACTCATTTTTGGCTATGCTTACAATTGCTGGAAAAGGAGGCTTTGGCTGGGGGCTACACTGGTTTTTGGGATGCTTGAGTGCTTGACTTCTCAAACATGGCAATATTTTAAACATATTTTAATGAAAGAGTTGTAACAGTTTCTCACTAAATCCCACTGAAATTGCCCCTCTTCAATGATGAGTTTAATTACTGAATTATTAATACCCACCAATGAAGGGCAGGAGATTGGTGTTAGTGCCCTGAATTGGTAACGTTGCTGGAAGAAGAAAGCGCAAAATTAGCAGGCGACAGACAGACCAAGCACTGTAGACTTAGTCTGTGTGGTTGTTTTCTCAGTTCAGTAACAGCTGATTTCAATCACTTCTAAACAAACTGCTGGAGTGTTTTCTACAATCGGCTAATGTCTCTATAAATATCTTCTGTTTAACTATGAACAAATTATCTCCCAACTTGAAAAGCTAACCAGGGTTTGTGGAGGGGCTGTTTCCTTCATCTGTCTATGACAAATAATTACCAATAAGAGACAAAATGTTGCTTTGGACCTCACCCATCTGAATCCCACCATGTGTACTAAACGGTACAGAACTGCAGTGTCCTATATAGCTTTGTAACTGGAGAGAACTCTTAACAGCTTTACAATTAAACTGCCTGTCTTGCCAGGGATTACTTTCTGAGTCAAACCTCGAAACCCAAGAGTGCCCCAAACCTCAAGTTAAAATGAGGGGAGTCTTTTGACTCCACTTTAGAGTGGAGTCCAAGATCTCATGTAATGCATCATCTCCTTGGGCCAGAGCACATACTTGGCCAGCAGACTGTGCCGCAGAAGGAGCTGCTCCCCATCTGCATCCCGTCAAAGCCTGCTTGGAATTGCATAGGATAATGAACTTCTGAGTTAATCTCAGCTCTATGGAGCAGCCCAGAGAGCCCTGGGCTGAAGCACTGGCTCCTGGGAGCACTGGACACACTTGTCCCTTAGCTATCTTCTTCCTGTCCGTGTGCCCATCCCACATGTCACCCCAGCACTAGGTGAACTGTGGGCAGGAGTTTTCCCTCAAAACACCCAGCAGGAAAGCCAAGAAAGACAGGGAGCCAGGATTTAGCTGGATGATGCCAGGCAAGGCTCAGAGCCTAGCTCAGTGGCAAACAGCCGTGGTCACAAGCCCATTCCCTTTCACAGACTGAACCCTGCTGCTTGTGCTGTGTTCGCAGGAAGATTCCCACTGGGCAGGGGAAGATGATGTAACACAGGCAACATCCTCCTGTGACTCCTTTACATTTAGGCTTGTCCTCCTCTCTCCCCTCCTGTGGCATCAGACAAAACAACTTAGGTTGGACTTTCCAACTCAAACACGTTTCCTGCCATGTTTTGCTGTAAGCAGGACCTTTAACACTATTTTCATAAAAGCTGATTTGGCTCTGTCGTTACATGTTTTATTTGAGTGAAAGCCATGTCTTCCTCCTAATAATTTTTGGTAAAAAAAACCCTCCTTACAAATCCTGATGAGAACTACTGGAAGGATGCTGGTGTATTGCAAAACCCCCCAAGGCAGAGTGAGCCTGCACAGCCGCAGCTCTGAACAAATTACCCAAATCACAGTTTTCATGGCTCCTAACAAAGGAATTAATAATTAAAAAACCAACTATTTGGATTAAAGTATGAGATAAAATGAAAGCATTATATTTCTATCTTTTCTAAATTCAAAATACACAATGGTTTGAAAGTGCAATATCAAAATATAAAGGAATTGTTGAAATCTCAGTTAAAACCAGCTTTGGAACATCTGCCTGTAGTGGGGAGATATTTCTCTCTCTCCTGTGAGTATGTGTATGTAGACACGTTTACAGCAATCAAGAGCAATTGCATTTGAAGAAAAATATGGAGCTATGTCACAGCACCCTGGCATAATGAACATATGTGTCTACAGACATTCGTTACACATGGGTGCTATGGTATAGATTCATAACTTTATTACCATGCAATTCCCCTTGATTATACTGACAGTCCTAATAAGTTCCAAAGAGCTTGGCCTTCATCATATCCTGCAGCTGAGAAAGCTTGGCAAGAAATAACTCAGCAGAAAACTTAAATTTTCCTCTTCATATACATTACTTAAAAAAAAAAAAAAAAAAGAAAAGAAAAAAAAGAAAAATAAAACTTTGGCATAGTATCCAGGTCTTAAAAAGAATAGTTTAGCAGTAGTGAAACATACATCTGGCTGTTATCTGCTGGCACTCAGAGAGAGGTAGCAAAAATACAGTCTGTGTGTATCACCTTCTTTTTTCCTCCTTTTAAAGATGTGTAAGTAAGACAATCCTCCTGGTAGGACAATAAAGAAAAACCATACGTGAATCTCCTTTGTTTCAAGCAGGAAATTGTTATATACTTGAAAGCTGCTGTGCACAACCAGTAACTAGAATTTTTGCTAATATCATCATTATCACAGAGTTCTCTGAGGAATGCAGTGACTGCCAAGCAGCAAGTAGTACATCTAGGGTACATCTAAATGAAGAGTCCAAGAAACACATACCTTGATGCTTTCTGTCCAGAATAAAACCTTTTTACTGTTACTGTTCACTAACCAACCCTTTATGAAAGGCACAGTTAGACAGTTCACCTATTAGGTCATTGCCAGGCTGTGATTTGTAGGTGACAAATAGCACCCAAGCAATATTTACATCACCACAAATAATCAGAGGCACTGATAAAGACTGCCAGCACCATCTACAAGAAAAATGAGTTTGGATTTTGATATTCTAACTCAGGTTTGATACCATAGGGTAGGAAAGGAGAAGACTATTTACACAAGAAGGAAAAAAAACCTACCCAGACAGGATCTCAAAATCGCTTTCACATGAGACAAATAAATTGTTGCTATTGCTGGCAAGGGGCAAACTCACTCACACTTCATTCGTGGGGCTGCATTCTATTCTGCAGGATCAGGGTTTCCTGTGAAAAATAGCTGGGTAATGGAATGGCTAAATCCAGTCCAGGAGGTTGCTGGTTTTACCAGTTTGATCTTGTGAAATATTATGCCTCCCTCCTTCGCTAATGAAGTTGCTCTCTCCAAATGACACAGACCTGCTTTTTTCAATGTAATCTGATTTCATATTATTACTGTATGTTCAGCTATGCCACTGTCAGCCAAGGCATTCAATTTCCAAAAAAGCCACTTCCTCAAGTGTACACGGAACTTGAATACTCATCATTAATACAAGTGCACAGGAAAAATTATTTATTTTTAATTGAAAGGCTGTTTAAAGATTGACTCAATTATTTTCTGTATTGAAAGATCTAGTATGAATCTTTTTCTGTCCTCTTATAGAAAGAAAGGGCAAAAATCAGTGCTGTCCTCTTTGTAGCCAGGTGCACATGCAAGTGGACTAGTCTCCTGTGCACCCATTTTTATGGATATCCTACCCAGCCAACTTTTTGCAAATGAAACCCTTGATATATTGAGTGCCACTCTTTCAACAGTCCTGGAAAATGGCTTTTCTTTTTATAAACAAGGATTTTTGCAATCCATGAGCCTGCATAATACAAAATTCAGTGCACAGCTGTAAAAATGTCTTCTGCTGTTTATGCTGTCCTGGTCTTTCGAGCAATGGGAGGGTACCAGGAGCCAGGCTGCAAATCAGTCCTGGTGAGACCCTTCAAATGTTGACTGAATTAATGAATAACTGAGCACTACAGTTGTAATAGTAATTTCTTGGGAAAGAGTTTGCATTTTACTCCAATCCAATGCAACAGCTGCCATTAACCCCCTACGAGTTCATGCAATAAAAGACTAATATTAGTGCTTCTGTCTGAGTCTTTTTCCTGTCCAGAGTGAAAAGTAGTCTTGCTAAAAGCCATCCAGAAGGTTCCAATTATTTCATCTTCTACACAGAGAGGTTAAAAAAAACCTACCAAATTCTGATGTTTTTCAGTCAGCTATTACCATCACTTTGTTTATAACAGCAACAAAAAGAAACAGAAATTCCTGTTTCTGAGAATCACCATGACACCTATAAAACTGGACAGGCTGAAAGATTAAACTGAAAGCCTAAAAAATGATGCTTTTTAAACGTTCCATCCAAAAAGACTTTAAAGGTGGTTTCTGAAAATGTCAACACATCCGCATTTTAGAAAAATGATGAAAAGTCTAAGTATCTAAAAGCATTTGATTTATACTCCATGGGTGTTCTTGTGCCAAAACTGGATATTACTCATAAAAGCAAGAATAAAAGACACTTCCATACTTTTAAAGCAAGATAATGTTTTATCTGTAGTCATCCACCCTTCTGAAAGCAATTTAATGCATTGAGCTGAGAGACACCAAATCTGGAAAACATATCAAATAGCTACAACATATTAAAAAAAAATAAATAATCAGTGATAATGCTTTACAGAGAGGAGTGAAAAATAATTACTTCAGATAAAATATCTGGCCCATGCAGTTAATGACATTTGGCTGTTTGCTGACTTTGTACAAACAAATAACACCCCCCAAAATTTCTCAGTTAAACAGACCCTGAATCAAAACTACAGATCTGAACACTCTAAAGGAGTGCCCAGGAAAAAATATCCCGGTCTAATCGATGCAGATGAAGTTGTTCATCACCTGCCACTCAGTGCAAGTCACTAGAAAAACAAACAAACCAAAATGAATATTACCTGTTGTATAACCACCCAAACACCTTATGGCAAACAAACGTGACCATGAAGGCAATGCAGCAACTCCATGTCTTGGCCCTGTTACTGCTTGCCATGGGAGACATTCTCCTGCATCCTGTGTCAAGTGAACCTCAAATACCACCAAATCCCAACAGCCTGATTGGATGTGTTCTGCACAGCAGTAATGAATAGGCGCTGGTTGTGAAAGTCAGACAAGACAATTTTTCTCTAGAAACAGACATTTCCTTCCAAGTCACTACAGAGAGGGGACCTCAAAGCCCTGAATCAGTAGTCACCCTTTGGACAAGCACAATGTTTGAAGGAATCTCAGCCCATAAGATGAAATATCTAGAGAAGAAGTTGCAAGTAATGTGGGACTTTTAGGCAAAAGCAATCGTCATCAACCCTAAAATCACTAAGGTAATACAGTAAGTGCGAAACTGTGGCTTCAGCACAGAGTAGCTGATGTTTATTGAAAGACAAAAAGGTTTAAGGAAGCCAAGTGCACTATACTATACAAGCCATGGCCAGTGCTGGCTGTCATCTAACAGGTAAGGGTTTCAGTCATGCAACAGTTTAACAAAGAAACTGGAAACACTGAAAGCTAACTTAGACAGAAAAACTCACAATCCAAAGCTGCTTGAAGTCTTTCCAGCTTCAGACAAACTTAATATCCTTGTTATCGGGTAAAAGAAGGCTAAACAGGCTGACACCTCCCAGATAGGCACGGGATTTTACCATTCCTCCAGCTTGGCCCAGATTTTCTTTCCCTTTCTCCTTGTTTTGGGCAGAGTGCCTTCTCCTTTGCAGCACTTCATCATCTGGTCCAGCCCAAAGGTACATCCCTGTTTTATCAGTTCAGCACCTCTTTTCACATTTCACTTGAAAATGCACATGCTAGATAAGGAGAAATTTCTTCCAGGTGTCAGGAACTGAACATGAACACATCCTTGTAGAGAGAGAGGTGATAGTATGTGAGGGGAACACTGAGGGATAATTAGAAATAGAAAAAAGACCTCTTCTTTTACAGGTCAGTGTTTAAATCTCCAAAAAGAAGTTGTAAGTATTTTGCATCTCTGCAGTATTCTCTACCCTAACTATCTCACCCAGTATTTGTTTAAATAAAGAGAGCTTTGGGAATATTTCAGAAATATAGTTTATTTATGGAAGAATGAAAAACTGCAAAGATTAAAAAGACAAATCATCCTTAAATCCAGCTTGATCCTAGAGTTTGTCCTGTGTAGCTGGAAGGGAGCATGCTCCCTCCATCATTCTTGCCTGTGGGCAGAGGAGCAGTGAGGCATCCTCCATGTTGTAGCTACAAACTCCATGTTACACATGTGGGGCATTTTCTAGACACAAGGCATGTTTACTCTGCTCCTCGCCACAACAACTTTCTTCATACAATGGGAACAAAACAAATGCACCCCTTGTTCCACGATCCAGGTGCAGTAAATGCACATGACTGACTGCTGCCATGGTAGTGGTTTATAACTTACTACGTTTAGCCCGGTTCTTTGTAGCTGCTTCGTATGAGAGTAAGTCTGGTTTTGATTAGGCTTGTAGAGAGCTGTCAGAGAGTCAGGCTCGAGCAAATAAGCCCCTGTAGGTTCACTTGGAAAAGCCCATAAAATATCTGCTGTTCATTTAAATTAGGCTCAGAAAGAAACACAAACCTGAGAGCTGCCAGTGTTTATACATTTGATTAAGAATTTTTTTTTTTTCTTGGGAGGCAGTGGAGGCGGGGAGAGAGGATATTGTGGGAATGAGCCTAGTCAGAAAGCAGCTTTGGGCTCAGACCCTCATTCCTGCACACAAAGCAAAGGAAAAACAAGCTTATGCAGACACCCTGAGCTATAGGATGAGCCAGAATAAATCCCTCCCCTGAACCAAAGCCCAGCAGTGGAGGAGCAGCACTACTCTGCAGTCATTTCTGAAGGTTGTGGCAATGACTAAAGCAAGTTTGGGGAATACTTTCTTATACATGGCTTGCTTATTTGCAGTTTTATACACATCTCTGAGCCTTGGTTAAGGGAATCTACTTGGCTGCAACCGAGATGGTAAGGCAGGATGGCATGTGGCACCTGAGCTCTTCCAGGGACAGCCCCAGGCCTACACATGGGGCTGCCATCCCCAGAGCGTGGTCCCCATCCTACATGTAGGTGCCCCTACATGCAGTAGCATTTCTCCCTGCTTGGAATGGATTTGCCAACTGGCCCCTTTAGCTTGTGCTATGCTTTTAACTTCTTAAGTACTCGCTGGTTTATACACTCATGCTTTAAGTTCTCAGGGGGTGAGGTCTGCACCCCCAGCCTGGATAATTACATTGATCTGTTATCTTCGACTCTCACTCTTCACTGTCTGAAACTCTCCTTATAGATGATTTTACTTAGGAGGCATCGCCTGGCCCCCGCCTCTGCTGTTTCTGAGACAAACAGGCTGGCTGCTCCCTGCCCCTCTCCCTTTTATGCACACACATGTGCGTCCTCAGCTCTCCCACACCCCGGCTCACACATTCTCCATATGAAGATAACAGGCTCAAAGCTTCCCTTCTTTGCCTGTCTCTGCCTCATCTGGGTCCCACAGGCTCCAGCATGTCCCCTCCCCATGTGAGGCTCCATGGCTCTCCTCCAGAGCCTTCCTCAAGGTTCCTGCCTCTGTGCCTCCCCTCATGGCCCCATCTCTCAGGTTTTAGGGCTCCCAGGGCACATCTCCAACTGCCAGGCTGCCATAAATCCAGCAGCACCTCCCGAAGTCCCCAGCTGTGTGGTGTCTCCAGGGGGATACACTTACCCCCTGTATGCATGTTCACATGTGGATTCTGTCTGCTGCTCCTGCTTGGCACTTTGTTAATGTGCCTTTGACCTCTGGAGCTGGGACAGAGGACGTACATAGCTTCTGAGGTCCCTGGGCCAAGCCCCCAGGTGCAGAGCTTCCCCCAAGACCTCTGACAGCTGCCTGCCCCGCTCTCCGGAGGTTAAGCGTGCCTCATCCCTGCACTGAGGGCACACAAGCATTCTGGGCTTGAGGCGGCCAGGGGGCAGAAAGGACAGATTTCCTCAGGAATTTGGCATCACAACTGGTCATTATTTAATAGGCTGATAAGTAAGTAGCTCTAAACAAAACTTGGAGCTTCTGCATGCCTGTGTCTTTGACCACTCTGGATCAGCATTTAGGGCTCCAGTGGGACAATTGATACCTTGGATCCCACAAGGGGAGAATCTCTCTTTCAATATGATCTGTGATTCTCTTTCTCTTTACTTCCATCTGGCCATCCACACAAATGCTTTCAAGAGATGTTATAGTTGCTGTATCTAAGCAACCAGAGCAAAGTCCCCTGATGCCCACTGCAGGGTCCTGAGGACAGTTTGGGAGTCTCTCAGTAGTGAAACTTTTTATTAGTTATTCGTATTGTTGCTAATAGGAAGGTGGGGAAGCACTGGCCTGCTCAGCAGGGCACGCAACAGGTCCTGCCCTCATTTTAGTCAGAACCTCTTCAGTCCTACCATGCCAGGGTCAGGCTGCATTTGGCTGAATACATGTGCTAATTGTAGGAAGCAGTTAATAGGCACAAAGAATTATCTCTATCTTATCTAGTGCTGGCATTTTGCTAATTGTTCCCAAAGACTGAGGCTTTTCAGACTTTCATTTTAATTAGAAGGAACAGTTGCCAAAAGCAATTTGTCTCAGGCAGCTTTCACCATTCTTTGAAGTCTTCATTTTTCTGATATTGTTACAAGGCCAGGTTCTTAGACAGCAGTTGGGGGGAAAAGCCCTAGTGAATATCTGCTGACCTTGACTTAGACGAGTCTCCTGAGCAGCTTTCTCTGCTCACACTCCATGTTCCAGGGAGATAAGGGGAGGCTACCTTTAAGCATGTTAAAAAATAAGGGAAAATTGTAATATTACCTGCAGGAACACATAAAGGCCCACTTGTGGTTCATGGGTGATTTAGGGAGGCTTTCTGTGAAATGGTGATCTGGCTTTTGATCATATTCCCTCTAATCCTCCCTGCCTGCTTGTATTACTCACAGGAATTTGTGCATGTAAACACTCATCCAGCTACCCAGGTTGTTTTTATTTATACTAGATGACAGAGCTGCTTGAACTGCACAATGCCCAGGCACAGGTAGCAGTTGATACTGTGCAACAGAAAGGCCTTTCCACAGCCATCTCATGGGACCAGGGGAGCATGCTGCACTGAGCAGGAATAACAGTTGGGCTGTGTCTGCTGTGCAGACACATCCCCTGTGAAATCCACTCCTGCTGCACTGGCAGAGGTAAGAAACTGTCCCTGCCCTGAAGATTTTAGTCTGCAAGAAGCTAGGAGCTGTATAGTAGCCAAAATATGGAGGAAGAACCGTGGGGACAATAAATGCATTCCCTGGGGGCACAGAGACTTAGATACATTAACAGGATATTTCAGCCCATACATGTTGACTGCTTGGCTAGCACTGGTTGCATAATACAGACATGAAGTGATGGCACCAAATCATCCCTAACCTGGGAGAAGGCCCATCCAACCAAGGGAACAGACTTCGAAGCTCTGGAAGGCCCAGGACTTACAAACAGCACAAATCCAGAACCATTGCAGACAATACTTTCACAGGGGTATTTTGTCTGTGACAAGTGACATAAGTGTATTGTGGAGATGGCTATGATGGCCCCTGGCAAATTTAAGAGATGGACAAACATGATTCAGGAAAAAAAGCATTTCTCAAGAAATGAGATACGTCATTGATCAGTTGCAAAGGTAAGGAGTTAGATGACTTATACAATATTTCAATTTTATTTTAAGCTCTTGCTGCAAACCATCAGGTACACAAGATACATCCCTTTCATGAGGAATTTCTAATATTTTGATCTGTTAATGCTGAGAGAGACTTTCTGTCTGTTTAATCGTACCCTATATTTCAACAAGTTTATAGTGACACTCATCCTTTCTTTCTTCTCTTGGCCAAGTGGATATAAATAGAGCTAAATGAGGTATTTTCCTTTGTAACATCAGGCTTCAGGCAGCTTCTTTTATTGCTACAACTCTGTAAGGTTCATTGTTAAACTCCACACAGGCAACTTAATGCACAACATTGCCCTGCTGTAGTTTTTAGCAATAGAGGAGCACCATGATGCATTATGGCATCCACAGACACCACTGCCACAGTATGCCTGCAAATGGATGTCCAAAGTTCAGAATTTCTAAAATAACTGTGCCACCTATATGAAAGGCATTCAGAGATGGAAATCAAGAGTCCACAAAAACGTGTGTGGACATTCTAGGCAAAAAAGACTCATTAGTTTGAAACAACTGAGGATAATAAAGCTTATTAATAGATCACAGATATTGAGCCACTTCCCACAGAGATGCCACAATGGCACAATGAAATTGATAAATGGATGATAGAAAGCGCTTTTCAGGCCTTGTCCTGAATCCTGCACACCATTTCTGTGCCATCTGTGCTCAAGAAGAATTGAAACAGAAATATACCCAAGGCCACCCAAACAGGATAATCAAGGGAATGAAGAGCCTCTCTCTGTTCAGAGGAGATGGAAAGATTTGGCTTTTTTAGTCTAGAGAAACAAAAACTAAGAAAAGAGATTATTATTCTCATCAGTAGGGCAAATACCAAAGGCGGGAACAACGACTTCTGAAAATAATAAATTATACTGGCAGAAGAACAAAGAGATACAGCCTGGAAGTGTATAAGTTTGGGCTGAGAATCAGAAGAATATTTCCAAGCATCAGAGATGTCAAAATCTGGAACAATGCTGCAGTAAGAGATAGAGTGTGATGCAAAACAAACTTGTTTTGAAAACAGCAATAAATAAGATTAAGAACACGATTATCCATAGGAGCTGTTGTGACAGCAGGGCTCCTTCCAGCTCCACACTGGTGGTGCAGTAGATGTAACTGACCCTTAGAAAATTATAAAATCAACAGAAAGTGCAGCTAAAGGCAGGGGGAATGTTTCTGATTCAGAGACTTTGCAGAATTTTTTAGGAAAACACCAAAGGAATTGTGGAGCAACTTGCCAGCCAGCCATTGCAACTGAACAATCACTCAAAAGGTAACAGCTTTTCAAGCTGACATTTTCTTGACCTAGAGAAGAACTAGAAATACTAAAAAACGGGTAAATGTTAAAAGTATTTAATTTTCAATAGGATTTTCAGTTTGGGGTTTTTTTTAAGTAAAACTTCTTTGAGAAGATCAGTCAGAATATGACCAGGTAAATATCATCACTTTAGAAAGCCACATTGATTTTGAAAAATTAACCCCAAAAAAACCTAAATCCAAACCAGTTTCTCCAATAATGGATTGATAGTGATGTTCATCTGCTCACCCATATGCCAGAATTTTTCACATCCTCACCAGGCAGCAACCTTCAACAGATCACTCAGCAAGCTTGTTCACTATTTGACATCTGTTGATACTGCTCAGATCTGTAACATTTATACGTTTATTTGCAAACCTTACTTCGACAATCAGCTTTTAAAACTGGTGTTGAAGCTAAAACCTGCTTTTTCTGTGCATAAGGCAATAGTGCCATCTCGTGGGAAATACCCTGCTTTGTGCCTTCTAGTGGGAAAAGGAGCTTGGAGCCTTTCTTAACACAAACATCTCCTCAAGAAAAATAGCTGTAAATTTTTTAATTATTTTTTTTGTTAAGTTGGCTCCCTCTGTCGAGCGTGTAAACTTTGATCTAAAATGCCCACTAGCCTTTTCTGGGCGCTGTGGCAAGGTTTCATAAGGTTTTTGCTCTGCTCCAAGGTTCTCTCCTACAAACCATGGTCCCAGGGTTCTGCTCAAGTACAGCCCAGGTTCTGCCAGGAGGGTCCGATGAGCAGGCAGGAGACCACCCAGCCCAGCTCCAACTCTGCCCGAGGGCAGAGCTGTGCTGCTCTCAGCTGTGCAGCAGGACCAGCGTTGCTGGGCAAGCACATGCCACGAGTCCTCAGGTCCACTGCACATGTGCTACACACACACACACAAATGCCAGTCCCCTCTCAACCCTACTTCTGTTGACATCTTCAGTCCATCTTATCGGATTTTGTGCCTTTTTAATGGCTTTTTCCTTCAGTCTCTGCAAAGCCAAAACACAAACAGCACTTCACACACCAGAGAGCACTGGAAAGCTTTTACATTTAAAATGTCATCCCTCCTACAGACGGAAAACAATGAGGATTCATCTGTTTCTTCCACAAGCTGTGGAAGAAGTCTGCCAGGAACAAGGCCCTTTCTTCCAGCAAGCTCCATGTGCATGGCTCCTTGGTGAAAAAGGGAACTGAGTAACCCCAATCCACTTCCTTTTGCACAAAGGGGATGTTAAACAGAAACCAGCTGCCTGCTTCAGGGTCCAGCCTTTTCTGAAAGGCTTCTCCTGCTACTGCCACACTGGTCTGCTGTGACTCCTCACAGGCTTTAAGGGCTCTCCCACCAAATTTATGGCATGCTGTGACCCCATCTGGGCTCCAGTCAACCTACTTCTTTGCAATCAAATAAAGGTAAATCCCTGCAGTTATTTTCTCAAGCCCTGATAAAGGTGGTGAGTTTCAGAGTCATACAATAGATATTAACCAGAAATAGGAATGAAGCAGGATTCTGTATTCATAGCAAGTTTCCTCTTGCAGCCCACACTCAGTGGGTGAAGACATGCTCAAGAATGAATCTCAGGCTGGTACTTCCACTATGCTGCTGGTTGAGCATTACCAACGAAGCCAAGTGTCAGGAATAAACAGTAACATATTACTTTCATTTATCATTTGTACACTTTTGCCAGTATTATAAAATTAGTTAGTTATATTTTAGAATACCAGACTGTCACGCCTATGTATTTTGTCTTCCAGTATGAGGCTCTAGACTGCTTCCCTGGACTGTTACACATGTAGTGTATGAAAAACACATGCTCCCAAGCTTAACATTCCCATGATGGACAGTCTATTAGAACTCTCAATAAATGGTGCCAACATAGTTGCAGTATCAACAGCAGTATCAACAAAAAAAGACCACAAGCTTACAGAGTACAGATGTCACCTTCAGGTTTAGCATCAGGTGTCCATTTGCAATAATAGCAATTGAGATCTGGTTTAATTTGGTTTAAGCTAAATTCAGAGCAGTTTAGGTCCTGCTAGTGTAAGAGCTTAGGCTTGGTATTTTGTTAATTCTCTAGTGATATAACTAATTTAAAACACACTTTTGAGGTGGAAATGGACATGAAATTTAGATTGCAGTTAGTCATTCCTGAAATTCCAGTCTGGGTGAGAAAAACATATGGCACTAACTGGTATTAATCAGCCAAAAATTGTTAAATTCAGAATTTCATATTCATTTCATGAACTTAATTTCATTCTTAGGTTAAGAATTTGAAGACAGTACTTAATTTAAACCACAAGCTCTTCAGGTTGAGCAATACACCATATACTGACTGGAAATTAAAATACTAATTGTATTTCTACATTAAAGGACTGGCACAGCTCTGTCTGTGTCTGGTTTTAGTTGGGTAGATTCTTGCCACAAATACAGCAGCATGTAGGAATAATCATGTTTCCTTTTCTAAGCAAAGGTGTAATGTTCATGATAAAGCTGAAGGCAGCTACAGTGTGCCTTGGGGAGGACTTGGCACTGAACCAGATAATACTTCACATGCCCTCATCTAAGCAACTCACCCCAGCTTGAATAGTAGTCATTCACTTACTTGCAGCATGTGAAGTGCTTTTAAAGAGTAAAACATTCAATTTCTGGTTGACACATAAAACATACATAAAGGTTCAGGGAAAATGAAGTTTATACAACACACACTAAATGCAATATTACAATATGATGTTGGCCCTATTTTTTTTCATTAACTAAGTACCTGAGAACCATACTTTACCAGGAAATAGAAAAAAACTTGGGAAAATACTTGTCACTTTTAAAAAACTCCATTTATTTTTTATTAATTAAAACAATTCAGCCATTAAAAGTGCAAACTGTATAAAAAGCCACTGGCCAAAATGGTTTCTGTGACTAGAAGATGATGCTTCCAAATAACAAGTGTTTGTTTTGTCCATGCTGTTTTAGGGGTGCATGTATCATCAAGACAGAGACAGGTTTTCACTGAAGGTTGTGAATGCAGTTTATAAACATAAGTGTTATATCTGCTTTATGTGACTGATGTAAAAGGCTGAATGCCAGCTACTGTGAAGAGAAGGAATTAGCCTAAAGTAATCTCTCTTTATAAATTTTTTCTTTTAAAACAGAGATCTTTGCATGCAGGCCAAAGTCCTTCAGGAAAAAACTATGTCACAGGAAGCCATACTAACAGTGATAAACAGGACCTTTACACTGACACTTTCCTTTCAAACAGATAACATCGCTTTGAGAACTGTGTTTTTGCAAGGCAGAAGTGTTGCCTTCTCAAAGCCGTAAGGAAGTATAAACACAAGACCTACTTCATTGTGTTCATGCTTTTGTCTCTTAACAGGAAAATGGCTCCAATTGCTCTGTCTGTACTCCCTCTACCAAGTGAAAGGTACAGCTTCCACATCAACAACACACCTGTAGATCAGCAAAAGCCTGACAGATCCGTGTTGTTTTAAACTATCAAAAACCTGTTTCCAACTTTTCAACCATAAAACGAAATGTACATTTCTGTAGTATACTTGTTTTAGTATACTTTTTTAGTACACTGAAATTTCAATTTTAGTATAATCAAGTACCCTTGATGAGTGTGCTGCGTGACTAAAAGGAATACAGTACTGAAACTTAAAACATTCAATCTGAACACATGCTAATATAGCTGCAAGCCATAACAAATGCATTATCATTTCTCTAATACAAAGTTTCACCTTTTAATGCCACAGTAAGAAAATCATTGTGTAGTTAACAGCAATCAAAAGCAGCTGACAGAGGTTACATAAAGCTGAAAGACAGCAGTTAATTCTGATGGCACTTTTACAGGATGACAAACTTTTGCAGTACATACGTGCAATATAAAAGTAAAGTTAAAAGTCTCAAATCCTGGAGGATGTACAGGCATGTTTTCCAGGGAGCATTTTGATAATTTTTGGCTTTCACATTTACTTTCTTCAGGCTGTATTTTTGCTTTAACTTACCACTCATCTCCACAGCCTCCTACAAGACTGAATCAGCACCACACTCACTGCCAACCAGATTAGATGGGAGGACTCCACCAATCTCCTGCTCCCAACTTGCCTTCTCTCTTTCTCAGTTATCTCAAAACCAAAAATGCTGATATTAAAATAAACATTTCCAGGGGGAACAAACTATTTAAAGTGCCAGAATAAAACCTCCTCAGGTCTCTAATTTTTACACTTAAAACATAATAAACGTCCACAGTAAGAGATAACTGGACAGGTTTTTTTCACTGTGTTCACAAGAATTACTAATCTATCAGTTTAGTATGAAAGCCCATTAAAATTGATACGAAATAGGCCACATCAAGCAAATATTTCAAAGCTTACAAATACTCAGTGGCACACTTTCAATATACTCTAAGTTCCAAACTACGATTTTTTACTCCATTCACTTCTAAGTAACAATTAATTTAACAAGGACTATTACTGCCTTGCTAAAGCATACACCTGTCCTGCAGATTGCTGGAGTATTGCCAGATTATTACTGTTCCATGCAACTTTTGCATTGTAGCTAGAAAATTCAGTTTACTGCCAGGACGTATTTAAAAGGATGCTGTGTGAGACTGGCACATCCTAAAATTACTGCTGTTTTATAAAATTGTAAACAAGCACCAACTAATGAAATGTTTTTCAACTAACAGCTAACCCCAACATTCTCCAACATTCACCATTTAGGTTATATTAAACATCCTGTCAAGGTAAATTGCATTGTTTGGTATCTGTGGAAAACATTCTAGGTGCAGTAACTCTATGTCCATCTGCAGGTTTACAACAAGGGTTCCTTAATGCTCTGCAAATTTTGCCAAATGAATATGCTCCTCTATAGCATGCACTTTTTTCTTTTTTTTTTTTTAAATCAGAAGGGTTGTATTAGTGTCTAAAATTGTAAATAAGCCTTCTCCAATTCTAAAAACCACACTGAACACAAACTCCATTTGCATGACAATTGCCATTCACATTATTGTGAGACCTGAGGTATTCCTGAGGAGGAAAGGCACCAGTGAAGTTGTTGGATCCAGACCCACTGAATTACAGGAACATGCTCAGTTAACGCCCTATTGAAGAAAAAGACACATTTCAATACAACAGTTTTTTTTCTAAATCTCTAAATTAGCTTGGCTTCAAGATGGGCACACATTCATACTGAAGTCCCTCACTTCACCATTACCACTTAGCTACCTCTTTGGACTTTGAAAAGCATGGAGCCAGCAGGCATGCAGCTGTCTCTTATGTGGGGAAGGGAATAAGTTTTACTTACTATAGAACTGGCCACAATAAAGGCAACCAGCAGAGAGAACTCACTTTCAAGTGGTCTGAATAGTGAAAAACAAGATCTCCTCCCAGTCGGAAATTTCAGCCTTTTTCCACATACAGAAAAGAAAGGGGCTACCCACTTTAAAAATAAAACTTGAACAAGTATTTTAGAGTCAAAGACTTTCAGCATGTTATTTTGACTCTCTCCTCAGTTGTTCATGTGGAAACCATGAGCCATTAGGAACTAATACGCCCACTTACTTGGGCTTCCACTCCTCAGTGGTGAAGGACTGCGGCTTCGAGACAACTGCAAGATGAACAGAAAAGGAAATTCAGGTGTGCTAAAGAACTGCACCCAACAAAGTCACCTGGGGAGCCATCAACATTCGGAAAATTTGCACCTGTTACTCTATCGGTGCAGCTCCACTGCTACAAAGCCAATTTCAACAACTTTCTCTTTCACACCTGCACACACACAAAAAAGTGAATCTTACTCCAAGCCCCTCACGTTTTCAGTGATCACATTTTCAGTTGAGGGCACCTATGTCGCTTTAATAAGATGGGCTAACAACTAGAAAAATACACATGATTTTTACAGAAATAGTTAAAAATATTTTGTAGTTATACCATATGCAGAACTCTGCTAAGGTTTCACTTGTCTCATTAGTATCACCTCAGTTCTTCCCTCCTACACTGATGTTCTGCTCCTTTGAGGCAGCAGAGGGTAAATTTAGATCACTAATTCCAGAAGGCAGGGGCCATGTGCTGTACATGTACTGCAAGATGACTAAAACAGTTCCAGATGATGCAATTAGTTATTCAGAAGGGTACGGAAGCAAAACAAAGTAAGTGGAAAGCATTCTGAAATCCAGTTGATACTTCTGAGAATTTAAGTGTGATCTACTTCTCATACAGTATCTCCAGTGATAATAACTACCTGTCAGTTCAGCTTCACCTCATTCCAGATGCAGCAAAGGCATTTATTCCCAATGTTAGAATGAACATGTGGCACAACTGCATTTTTAAAACGTTGCCTACATTCTGAGCTTAAAGTACTTGATGCTGTTTATTCTACAAGCATTCAGCTGAGGCTTACATGATGAGATCGAAGAGGACTGGTGTTACGGCTGCAGCTTCTACTTCTACTTCTACTTCTGCGAGACCACTACAAGAGAAAAGTTTGACAAACCCCTTTTGAAAGAGAGCATTTAATAAAGACAGACTCAGCAAGCAGGCTTGCAGTGCTGGAGAAAATGCCTGGAATAGGCTATGCCAACGATCATACATCTGTGTAATTAATACATTAAGGGAAATGGAACTATCAATCCTAAATACAGGATGAGGCACTAAAACCTAACTGATATTTGGTATAGACAACTTCAGCCACACAGACAGCAATCAGGAATTTATCTTTTTAAATTTAAAACAGTGTTTAAATCCAATTACTTCCCTTAAGATGTTACTTAACAAAAGCACCTACCAGAGCTCCCCTTTTTGTGACTGCCTCTCCCTTCAAAATCACAACATCATTTTCCATGAGAGCAGGCCAGACATGATATGCCACCAAAACAGCTGTGAAATCAGAGTCCAAACTACGATGGTACCTGTTGAGATACAGAGTACAAGAAATGTCTGCATATAAGTGCCAAAGCCATCAATGCTAATTAAAAGCAGAATACTAGGAAGGTGTAGGGTACGATGAGGCTTGGCCAGCCCTTTTATAGAATGGTATCCCATATAACTAAAAGAGCTGGTTTAATTGCTACAAATTTTGGTCCATCTCTGTGTACAACATATATACGCTATACATGTAAACATATGTATGTCACATATGCATCCATATAGATGAATGAATCTGGGCATTGATGTCTCCCACAGCAGCACATAGAAACACATCTGTTTTTTGAAGGCCACACACATCATGTAAGTGGAGGAAGCATCCCAAGACTATAGCATAGGATTGCTCTCTTCTTATTTCAGCCAATACCTTTGGGTATCAAATAGCTAATTGGCTGGTGTTTGGACAAGGTCATTAAGCAGTCATGTGTGACTTTGCACTCTCCTGTTGAAGGGCTACTTTTCTGTTTCTCTCCTTGGCTTCTCTAGCTCTTCCCCACCTGAGTTCCATTCTATTTCAAATTATTTTTAGAAACCTCCTTATTGGTGTGGCTTTTCGTGCTTTTGAGAGCAATTTTTTGGAGCTATCAGTCCCATTAGTTTTCTTGAAGGCATGTAAGTACCCTACAGTTCTCTGGCAGCTAACAAAGCAGCCAGTCCTGATGCTATGGAAAAAAAGAAAAACTGTATTACGGTGTGCATTTTCTAAACAAAATTCCCATTTTTAAGAGGCATTTTTCTTTTTGCTTAGCTCTAAACCAGAGGAGATGGGAGTGTACTAAGACCCGTATGCTGTACTGTAGCCACAGCCTGGAGGTCACAGCACACACCTTGATGATCCTGGTAACAAGGTAATACCCACTGTCAGATCTCAGTAAACTTGACTTTTACAAAATGGGCCAGAAAGGAGGAACAAAGACACAAATATTTTATAAACACCGGAGGCAGATAGAGACTAAACAGGGAAAGGAAAGCTGATTATAATTTTCCTCTTAAAGGAGAAATTAAATATGCTCTAGAGACTGAAGTTTAACCAGCAAATTGCTCTGCTGTTCATTAAAAAAAAAGCTGTTAGCACTGGTCTACATGCTGACATTTATATACCACCACTAAGCTTAAAGGCATACCAGTTCACTACAGACCCAGAATATTTGCCTCAAATTACTGCCCAGCATCAATCTTAAACCTTGGTATTAATTAGGAAAGAAGTAGACTGAACAACCTAAGGGATTAGTAGTAAAAATCTAAATTAATATAAAGAGTTCTTACTTGGTCTCACTAAAAAGTTCTCCATCAGTACTAAAGGCAATGTCAAGAGGAGGAATGAGTGTCTGCATTGAAAAAGCCACACGGCACAGCTCTCGAATCAAAGTGCTGATCACAATGAAATCAATTTCTGGTGGAAATGAAATCTTTGGGTTGATGTTCATGGAGCGAATTACTTCCTGAAAATAAACACAATTGAGTAATCTGAGCTCAGTAACACTTTTATTCATGAGCAAGTATGGAAATCCCTTCTAAATATGCCTCTCAGCTTTCTAGATTTAAAAATCAGTATAAAAAGTTCCGAGCAATGTTGTCTTCGGCTATTCCAGAAAATATTAGCTTCAGAAAGAATGTGCTGTTCTTTTAGAAATAAAATATGAGCTACATCATTGACAACAATGAGATTTCACTTTTTTTTTTTGGAAGATGCAGTTTTTCAGTAAAGCACAGAATTAAAAAAAAAAAATGTGAAATTTAGTTTATACTTATTCAACTGAGACACTTACACTGTATCTTGTCAAAAATATCATTCTGGCAAACACGCTCTAGCTACAGGCAAAGAAAACAAGTGATTACTGGGCCACACCACAATATTATTTTGGAAAATAAACTGCTACAAGACTTAAAATCTATGCAATAAACTTTCTTCCTCCTTAAGGTTACAGTGCATTTCTAGTCTGCATTCTCTGAATTTATTAGCTACTCAAATAGACCAACATGTCACTTCCCTGCTGCCCTTGACTTACATTGACACTGGCTTGAACGTCATACAGATCCTCATGGCGAACTATATAATCCAGGACAGCGTCTTCAAGGGACTCAGGCCCCGAGTGACCTAAAGACAGAGTTTCTCTTACACGTATTTTGAACTGCCTGTAGGCCATCTTTGCTGCATGAAAAGACTCCTGTGAATATACAGAACATCTAGTTAAATCCAGGAGACTGAGATTAATTTTTTATCGATTATCTGAGAGCATGAACTTAGCCCAGTATCATCATTTTATGGAGGAATAAAAAATGCTGCTGTAAAAGTGAAAGTTAAAAATAGTACCCATCTGAGAGGAGTCCTCTGATTAAATCAAGTGTGATTTATCTGCAGAAGACAGGATTGAAAAGCTTCCCACCTAACCTTCTATTTTTATGTAGGATTCCATCACACACCTACAATCAATGGAATCACATCCAAGATACCAAGAGCAGAATCCAGTAACAGCATTTTACGTGCCACAGCCTAACATGTCATCCAGGAGCACCTCTTGTCTGTTGGGAAGAAAGGCTGAACTGGAGAGTGTAAACTGAACAAGAAAAACTTCAGCAAGTTAAAAGTGTTTGGGATCACACACATTAAGAGACATGCTGCCTCTTTGACACAGGTAGGTACTACACCAACTTTATGGAAAAGAAGATTAAGGACAGAAAAATTAAAACAAATTTCTTCAGACTGAGCTCATAGCAAATGTGAGGTATCTAGGTAATTTCAAGGGACTCAATAAAACTAGAAAAGCACACAGCTACATGCAGGAGGGAAGCATAACATGGAAAGGTTTTTAGCTCTCTAAAATGTAGTACTCCCAAAAGAACTCATCTAAATGAGGCGGTGCTGTTCAGTGCAGAACCATCTACCTTTCAGAGCCCTTCAGTCTAATGCGCCCCTTTTAGCACCTGTACTGGAGGTTGCTGATGCTGTTCTACTGTTGGGACTGGACAGTCAGAAAAGGACACTAAATTGAGAGCACAGTGTAAAAGGGTGATGGAAAGAGAGGAAAACCAAAAGGGAAAAAAGAAGTTTTCTTCTCAGTACTAGTTCACTGGAATTTAATCCGATCCAGCCATAATATTTTATAGAACGCTCCTGGTCTGTAAAACAAGAACAGTTTTTTTCTTACCACAGCTGCAATGTATATTATCCTCCGCACCATCTCCATGTCACTGACGTATGTCCTCAAAAGGGTCTCCGCATCCAGACGTTCTTCAGCATAAATGTCACCAAAGCGAGCTACCAGGCCGTTCCGGCGGGAGGCGTTGGTACGCCTGGCTCGGCCGGGGGAGCAGCTCCTCAGGCGAAGCGGACTCAGTGACTTGTTCTTACTGTGCTTCGGGGAAGGAGAGCGGCTCCGTGCAAGCCTATGACGGACATGTAAGAAGCATGAAAGCACTTCACCATCCTCAGATGCTTTTGCCTTGTGCACAGACTTTTGTGTTGATTTAATTATCACCAGGGTAAGCTGAGATTTTGAGCCAACATAATGAGAGCAGCAAAGCTGCAGCTGGTCAGTCTAATGTGAAGATATTTGTGGCAATGCATTTTATGGGCTAGAGCTTGAACAATAAAATTAAAGTAATTCCTAAAGTGTGTACAGCCAAGCACTTTGTTCTGGGGAAACACACTTTTAACTAGTAATACTTTGGAGATTTGTTCCTCTTTCAGTACCATTGAAGAATTGTAAAGTCAAACAAGTGACAACACAACAAACAAGTTGTGCCCTGCAATGGTACAGTATTCAAAGAGGCCTTATAAACAAACAAAAAACAAAAACAAAAAAACCTATATTTTTATCTCATACAGTTGCTCTCGATATATTTTGCAAAGCTGCTCTCTTTGCAGTTTGACAGAAATGTAACACAGCTGCCTGAAATTAAAACATCTGGGCACTGAGAGAAGATGTTCCTTCATAACAAAGTACAGAAACGTAGCTTTTGTTTATACTTCAATTTAAAATGAGGAGGGAATTAATATTGCTCGACATGAACAATTTCTCTGATTCAGTGATTTCCCTGAGTAACGCCTCTACCTGCTCTGGAGAACAGACTTTTGGGCATCCAGGATAGAAATCTCATCCCGCAGTATCTGAATCTGCTGCTCATAGTCATTCAGACGATCTAACTTCCTCAGGGCGTCCTTCTCTTGGGCACAGGAAGTCTTCAGTCTTAACCACACATAATAACATCAGTCACAAGATGTCCTTCTATCAATGCAAACCATCTATCAATTAATCCTCATCATCAAACAAAAATAACAGAAAAACAGAAATACTGAGCAAGTTCCTTATGCTGAAATACAGGGAAATAAAGAGTTAAAAAAAAAAAAGCATAAACCAAAGCATACTCTTAATTATGCTTTAAAATGTAAAAGTGTACTATGGCAGGAGAATGGTTACACTGCACTTTATGTTACAGGAGAGATGACTGGCTAACATTTTGTGTCCTTGCACTAGTTCAGATGATGAAGTCTAAGAAAAAAATTGTTTCTTTCTCATATTTAAGATATCACTAAACCAGCTCACTTTTCTGTCCTACAGTTTAAGACTAGGTATTTTCTTATGCCAGGTTCTTGGGTTCTTTTCTCTGCTGGAATATATTAATCAGTCGAAGAGTATCACCAGTGATGTTTTCAAGTAACATCAAACGTTAATGATTTCTCTCTCCTGCTCTCCCTAAGAGAAACAGTGTTTCATGAACACCCACGGACAACCATTAAAGCAAGTTTATCTTCTGCCCTTTACTCTTCCTTCATGTTAGAAAGCATCCCAACATCTCTGCTTTCCCTCCTAACACAGATATTAGTCATTTTCCTCTTTCCAAAAGAAGAAAAAAAAAAGTTTTCTATTAATATTGGATGCATTCATTCTGTCCATCCTTTTCTTTACTGAAGGTCTTTGGTGAGATTTTTGAGGCTCTGAACCAATGAAAGCTGTAACACTTCTCAACTGACAGGCTTCCTGTTCTGACTTCTTAAGAAGCAGACTGAGTGAGAGGATGACAGGTAATCTGCTCTAACAGCCCAGAAGACCAAAATGTGTTGCAGAAAATGCTTTAAGTATGCAAGACAGACAAACTATAGACAAGAGAAATGAGATCATCCAATATTTCAAAAAGTCTCAAGAAACAAGTTTACAGACCAAGTTGCAAAGGACACTCCTGGAAAACTGTTCCTTGCATTAAAAAAAATCCTGCCCTAAGTGTCTCAGATTAGACCTGACCTCAATTTCTCTACTTTTAGAAGGATTATGGTTTTAATAGGCAGGTGAAGAATAGGCAAATTTTATTTCACCCATCTAAAAGGGTTCAAATTTCGAAAAAATTATTCACAGAACATGAAAAATGGCACCTTCACTTTAATCAAAAATGGAACACCCAGGCAGAAGATGCAAATGCAGATTGCCAACTAAACTGAGAGTGAACATGAACAATACGTATGTGGAGATTACAGAATTCCTGAATTCACAAGAAGACAGGAATGTTTTATTCTTCTGTCACTAGTACAGATGGCAACATGAATTTCTGTCCAGTCTGCATTAAGACCTACACATGTGATTGGTGAAATGCTTTATTCCTTACTAATAGTTTTAATTGAGAAGACAGCAGTCAAGTTACATGTGAGAATCGAAGAGTAATATGAGCTACTTTTCACCCAACAAATTGAAAGAGCCCATTTTATGGGAATATAAGTTTATAACCCAGGTAGCCATCCAAAAAATTAAAATCCAAAAAATTAAAATCCAAAGTGATGAACTAGGAAAGTCCATGGATGACATCTGTCAGGTAATATTCTAGAAGCAATGGTAAACATCCAGAGATGAACAAGTGATATTCAACTTGATATTGGAAGTAGAAACTATAATGGCCTGAGGGTTTTTTTTGTTTGCTCATCTTCGTAGTTGCCCTAAGAGGAAAGATAAACTTGTGAATATTTATATCCTTTCCCACAGTGTAAGCAGCAAAGTCAAGCTTCCTCCATTTTTAAGAGCAGCAATGTTATTTAACTGAAAGGCTGCACACATTTATTTTAAAAGTATTACTGTATTTCTGTTGTTGAAATGTCAGAATTCACTTGCTGTTGGAAGTAATTTCAACTAACTTTGTATTCTTTTCTGATAATATAACACACCAAAAAAAACCCCAACCCACCCCAACAACAACAACAACAACAACAAAAACCCAACAAAAACAAAAGACATGAGGTACATTTCATAACAGTATAGAATTATTAGTGCTTTTAGAACTGCCTGTAAGTCAAGTCACAAAAGGAAATTAATTTTAAGGACCTCTGTGTTGAAATGGAAAGGTAGCTGCACCCTTACCAATCCAGATTAACTTCCCACATGTGAGCAAACACACGTAGAAACTCAAAAAACATTTTTAAACCAGAGACATTGATATTACCAGTGGCCATTATGTCTGTGCAGATAGGCAAAAGGATTTGGCAAAAATGGTCTAAAAGAAAAAGCCATATAAAAAATTTAATCTTAAGACAGACAGACTGAAGTCTTTTTTATTTAGCACACATGCTACTTCCAAAAGCATCATAGCAAATTGCAGAAAATGGTTTCCAGCTATATTTAGAACATGGTTCTCTCCTATTTAACTTCATCTCCCAGATTCAAATGCTATCAAGCTTCTAGTTTCAGGGAAGTTGTGGAAGCCCCATCCCTGGAAGTGTTCAAGGCCAGGTTGGATGGGGCTCTGAGCAACCTGAACTAGTGGAAGGTGTCCCTGGCCATGCAGGGGGGCTGAAACTAGATGATCTTTAAGGTCTCTTCCAACCCAAACCATTCTGTGATTCTATGATTTCTCTGTCCTATTGAAAAAAGTATAGAAGTTCAGCCATAAGGAATCTTCTCACATGGATCTACTTATGCTAATTATCTCTATATATAGCACCAAGAAACAGGATGCTAAGAAGCTAGACCTACTTTTTACTATAGCATAAGACAGTGTAGCATAAACAGAACCTGCTTGGGTAAATGACAGACTGTGTCTCTGCATGCTGACTTTCTGCCACAAATACCCAAGATTCAATTTTTCTTACGCTGCTTTTAGCTGAATAATTTCATCTTCTGCTGCCAAAAGAGTAGAGGCTGATTTGGTCTTTGCATCTTCAAGAGCCAACTGGGTTTTTGCCAGACTGTAAGAAAAATTAATAACCTTCATGGTAAAGGCAGAGATTCTACCAGAGAATTTAATATGACAAACTGACGGTTTGAGCAGACCAAGTCCATACAAATTTGATATATGAAAACAATCACAGTGAGCTTTGTGCAGACTATCAGCACACAAATAGCTTATAAGAAGTCGTATTCTGACAACAGAATTATTTTGCTACAACCCATTATTTTTAATTAAGACTCAAGCACCTTTCCTCTATCAATTTCAACAATTTACAGCATTTGGAATTACTTCACTGTCCATAGTTGGGGTATCCTGGGACATGAATTCTCTTTCTCCTGAACATGTCTCCTGCCTACCAATAACTACACAATCATAGCTCCATACTGCATCACCTTGAAAGGATCAGTTCTGAAACTTTCACACAACTTCACCTATGAATTACCGCTTCCCAACCTTCCACCTTCCAGTCTTCTGCCTTTGCAAACCACACCAAACACCTGTCTGACCTGACTGCAGAGAGAAATGCCACCCACAAAACTGTACAAAAGTTTTACCACCAATTTCCCACTTCTCACAGGAATATAAAAAGTGACTTTTTCTTGTACTGCAAACTGCCCCACACTAACTCCAATCTGTATTAGTGAATAACTTTCCTTGTACTTCTCACCTTGACCATCCAACACTTTTCTCCAGTTCATCAAATAATCTCTTTCAATTCACACAGGAGCATAGGATGACAAGCCTCACCCCTAAAACAACCTTTATATATACCTGAACCACAGAATGGTTGAGGTTGGAAGGGACCTCTGAAGGTCCTCTAGTCCAACCTCCCTGCTCAAGCAGGACCACACAGAGTCGGTTGCCCAGGACGGTGTCCAGACAGCTTTCCAACATCTCCAAGGATGGAGACTCCACAGCCCCCATGGGCAACCTGTGCCAGTGCTCAATCAACCTCCTAGTAGAAAGTGTTTCTTGATATTCAGAGGTGTTCCAGTTTGTGCCCACTGCCTCTGATCCTCTCACTGGGCACCACTGGAAGTAGCCTGGGTCTGTCTTCTTTACACTGTTCCTTCAGGTGTATATGCTAACAAGATCCACCAATCTCCTATAACTCTTCTCTACAGTTAGAAATATCAACAGAAAACAAACTCCTTTGCTTATTAAACCTTCCAGGCTGAAATTATTTTGCAGGATTATCTAATTCTGGAAAACCAGCTGAAATGTGAAGAATAAACAAAAGCTTTATCTTCTTCCAGACCTTACGGGGTGCTTCTCTGTCCTACCTTGTCACTTTCAGTATTTAACGTATACCACGAGATCACAAGATTTTTTTATCTTCTTATCTTCTTTCCAGAGGGATAAACTGATCTTTAACTTATCAGGGTTGGCTGACTTTTTTTGATAGTGAAAAACTAAAATACCTGCATTCATCCAGATGAGACATAAAGATGCTAATACATGTTGATGAATAAGGGAAGAACAGCCAATATAATCTCCCTTGCCTTCTATAAGATCTTTGACACAGTTCCACATAAGACACTTGTCGTCTCTTAATTGGAGAGATATAGATGAATGGCCTAATTGATGGTTAAGGAATTGGCTGGATGGCCATGCCCAAAGAGTTGCAGTCAACAGCTCAATGTTCAAATGGAGATCAGTGACAAGCAGTGTTCCTCGGGGGTCTGTATTGGGACTGGTACTGTTCTGTATCTTTATTAATGATATCGACAGCAGGATTGAGTGCACCCTCAGCAAGTTTGTGGTTGACACCAAGCTGAGCACTGCAGTTGACACTCTTGAGAGAACAGATGCCATCCAGAGGGACCTTGACATGCTTGAGGAGTGGGCCCATGTGAATCTCATGAAGTTCAACAGGCCAAGTACAAGATTATGCACATGGCTCAGGGCAATCACTAGTATCAGTACAGACTGGGATCAAAAATGGATTAAGAGCAGCCCTGTGGAGAAGGACTTGAAGACAGTGATAGATGAAAAACTAAAAATGGGCTGGCAATGTGCCAGCCAAAAAATCCAACCATATCCTGAGCTGCATAAAAAGAAGCATGGCCAGCAGGTCAAGGGAGGTGATTTTCTCCCTCTACTCCCCTTTTGTGAGACCCCACCTGGAGTACTATGTCCAGCTCTGGGGTTCCCACTACAAGAAAGAAATGAAAATTGTAGAGCAGGTCCAGAGGAGAACCACAAAAATAATTAGAGGGTTGGAACACCTATCCTATGAAGAAAGGCTGAGAGAGTTGGGATTGTTTAGCTTGGAGAAGAGAAAGCTTCAAGGACACCTTTTTTCAGCCTTTCAGTACTTAAAGGGGGCTCATAAGAAAGATGGAGAAATACCTTACTTTTTTACTTCTGTCCTAGAAATAGGACAAGGGGTAATTTCTCTAGACTAAAAGAGAAAAGATTTAGATTGGATATAAGGAAGAAATTATTTACAATGAGGGTGGTGAGACACTGGAACAGGTTGCCCTGAGAACATCGGGTGTCCTAACCCTGGAAGTGCTCAAGGTCAGGCTGGATGGGTCTTTGAGCAATCTGCTCTACTGGAAGATGTCCCTGCCAACAGCAGAAGGGTTGGACTAGATGATCTTTGGCTGTCCCTTCTAACCCAAACCATTCTGTGATTTTACAGTCCTATGATTGCAGGAGATATCTGCAAGATTAGGATACAGGATGAAACATTCTATCGAACCCCTTTCCTCAAATCTAGCTTAAGCAGTCTGCAGTTCTGAGAACTTTATATTCTTGCAATCACTTCATAAGAGCACTAAATTATAGCACTTACTGTACTGACCCAAGGACAGTGAATATTGATTGTTCTCATGCTAGTAAGATGCATGAGAAAGTATCTGCCACTTGGAGCTACTTCTGAAATTGCCCTGGAACTGGCACTAACTGCACAAATTTGTTTCTGAAGCAATTAACTCTTTTTGAGACTACAGTGGTCCACTAAATGTGTTCCATGCAACTGGACAAAAGCAGTTCAGTCCTAGTCACTTATTTGAAAATTTGTCTCTTTTTCTTCCTCCATCTTACTACACCAGGTTTTGATCTTCTTAGATGTTCACATATGAATAACATACTTTGACTAATTATGACATGTTGTAGGTCCTTCAAAAAGTGTTGCAATACAGCTACTCAATTGATTTTTATCAAGGTTTGCTCAGCATGCAGCAGTTCATTGACTGTAATCCCACTGGGATGATCACACACTACACAAAACCCCTTCATCTAGAATATTGGCATGCTTTCCAACTTCTCTGCCAGAAGCAAAATACACCAACTTAATTTATGAATGCATGTATGACTATCATTTGTACCCCACTTTGGATACACATGGGCAATCCAGAGCCTAGATATATTTTGAAGCTCTTATTTAAGCCAGAAATCAAATGTTTACAAATCGCCATCAGTATTAAGGTGTCAAGAGAAAAACATGGCTTGTTGAAAAACAAAAAAACAAACAAAAAGAATAATAGTTAATTCCCCTACTCTTGTTGGACATGGTTGAGCTGTAGGCGAGTTGAAGTCAGTTCTTCCTGCAGCTCTTGCAGTTGCAAGGTCTGATTGATATCCAGCTCTCTCAGATGCTTCTCTTTCTCAATTGAATCCTTCAATGAAACAAAAAACCATGCTGCTAGAATGTTCAACCTTACATAATCCTTCAGCAATGTAATATAGCATGATTAGCAGATGTGTTTCTAAACATTTGAGTAAAGACCATTTTCAAAGTAACTGAAAACAAAAGCAATTGCATACTTTCCACAGGAGAAATATTCACTTCCTTCACACCTCATGATAGAGAATATGAAAGATCTGCATATGTAGATTTACTACCTGTATACACATCACCTGATGAAAGAGTTCTTGCAGATATGTTGCTTTTTTTTTTCCTGTCAGTCATCTTATGACTGACTATATCACCAACTCAAGTAAAGTTTTTTGGGAATTCATGTACAAAAAATAACAGAAGAAGCTATTAGAACAGTGGAGGCAACTATTGTCATTCCAGGAGGCACACTAGTACACACGCAGCTCTGTCCTTAACAACCTATAGATTTGCCTGATACTACTATAATTTAAAAAGTAACTGTGCAGCAGCTTTCTTTAAATTCAGAATGTCATGTGCAGTGACAAATACGTAACTGGTGTATCAATGTACTGTCATTTAGTAACATCATTATTTTAAATTCTGAGGGGTTTTGGCAGAACTCTACTCCTGCAATACACTAGAATCTGACTCTCAAGGGGTATCACTTTTTATTTGTCCTTATTTTAATCATGAAAGATTTTTACAGAAGAGGTGTAAAAATTAGAAGTCAGACAACATGGAGACATCACAGTCAAATCTCAAGATCTTCAACATTTTCCACTAGTCTGCATCAACCAATGCTCTTATTTTCTTTCAAAGCACAAAGCCACAGCAGACCTGTCTTTTCTGTTGAACTGTTTGTTAGTACTACGACTCCTTCAGCAAATATCAAATACACACTAACTCCAAGCATCAAGTCAGGCACGTGGTGGTCTCATGATGGACATGAGCACTTCTTTTTTCCCCCCCTTCTGGAGACATGATGCTCAGATTCTAAACAAAGATTTTTTTTTTTCTTCAAAAAAACAGAAGGAGCTCACAGATAAATGCATGGGATTTATACACACCTTCAGCTTACACATGTATCTTCACACAGTGTTGGGTTTTTACTAATAGAGATGTGGCATAAATCCTTCTGTGATGTCTTTGCAAATGTAAATGTGGCATAAAAGGAAAAGGAAAGGAAAAGCAGTACAAGAACATAGCTTATTTTACAAGGCAAATTCTTCCATATTGTCACTCACTGTTGTGAAACAGCATAAGCTGTAGAATGCCAAAAGAAACTTTAATGACTAATTAAATTAAAAACCTCTTTGATTTCCCTTGAAGTTAAGATGAGGCAGAGAAATAGCATAGTTGTCTCCATAAGCAACTAGTGTCATATTACATTAAGCAAAATCAGGGAGGAAGGCTATTATTAACATAAACTCAGTAAAGCTCCCCTGCAGTTATATATTCATACCATTCTATACCCTTAAAAAAAATTTCCTACATACCTGAGTGAGAGAGGGGTTGGTTTCAAAGAGCCTTCCTGAAGTAGCACAGGAAGTCCCTAGCCATGGCAGGAGGCGAGTTTTTATTGTTTCCACACCTGCATAATGCCCACCTAAGAAAATACATGCATCAAGAAATTGTGAGAACAGGAAGAGTCAGAGCTTGAAAAGATACCGTGTGAAATGTGTTAGTAGTAAGACAAGGCACTGATTTACCTTCTTGAGATGTTTCATTGAGGATTGTGAAGAGCTGCCCTTGAATCTGAGAGTTCAGTTCTATTATTTCACAGCATCGGTTCAGATTCTGATCACAGGAATTAATCTGTAAATTCATGTGTATTAACACATCTGCCTGGGATTTCTTACTTAAAATTATTTCTGTTATTATAATTACTTTTTCCCCCCTGTAATTATATCTTCACAACCTTTTCTTACTGCATCTGCTAGAATACTCATTTTTCAAAGGTTCACAAACAAACAAACAAGACATCAGGACTTGTATCACCCAATTAATTCACTGCTTGAGAAAACCTTACTCCTTTCCCCATTCATCAAGAAGATGCAATCACAAATATCTCTAAAGGGAGAATCCCATTAATTGTGTGTCTGTGTTAAAATCTTTCAACACAGAGTTTTAAAAATAATGACAGGAGATTGTTGAATGAAAAAAATTATTAGTTAAAAAACTGACTTCCCTTATTACCTGAAATAATACATATAAGGCTATTATCTCATTGTTGCCAACAGCCACATGAGACCTCCATGCAATTTCATCTGATTTTTAATAGCTGCCAACTGAAACAAATACTACTGAAGAATGGGCAAAATCCAGCATTATGCCTAGGAAACAACAGAACAGTAAAACTACACCACTTTCAGCACATACAATTCTGAAAAGGAGTTGAGGGGGTTAATCTGTCCAAGATGCTACTGTATGTGCCACATACTTTGTACCTGCTTCCTTAATCTTTACCCATAACCCGTGCACCACCTTTATAGATCACCCTCTAGGTTTTCAGGCTTTAATGGCTCCATATGGTTTTCACAAGCTTCCAAATCAGGTAAAACTCCCACCCATGCACCTGTCAGCTTGCATTTTGATTGCTGCAACATGCTTTCCTCTGGCCTCGAGGAGCAGTCTCACCACACTAACCTCCACCAGAATACCACCTTTGCAGTGGTGCATTTTTCCAGCTCATTTCTCCGACATGACACCCATGGTGCTTCCATCTGCCAGCTCCTCCTTTTCCACAACGGTAGCCTGAAGCAGCTCATCTTCATTTCCCAAGACCTCACATGCTACCCTCACCTCACTTATAGAGAGTTCAGCTCCCACTGTTGCTCAGCCCTCCCAAGGTCTACCTATACCATCCATTTGGAAGATTGTAACTTTCGTACCTCTGCTCTTCCTCCTCTGGTGTCCTATACTCTGTGATAGCTTTACAAGCTACCCTCAAACTCCTCCTTAAAACTGGCCATTGCCATGAATTCTGCAGAGAGTTACAGTGGATATTAACATGCTGTAACTCCTACATAACACAAAGTATAAAAAAGTACTGATTCCCCTTGAAAAGGCTGCATCCCTACTCAGTACCTTTTCTCAGCAACCACAGCACACAGTAGGTGGTTACAGGCTCATGACTAAATCAACTATCAGTGTCCTAAAGCTAAAGAAATCTGGAGACACAAGAGTAAGAATACTGTTAAGATTTTCCACTGAAAAAAATCCTAATTGTCAAATCCCAGTTCCTTTCATCTCATCTTTCCCTAATTTTACGTCTTCTCTACTGCTTCTACTTTTTTGCTTCCTCAGTTTCCTGTTACCTTATCCTCCTCTACGCATCCCATTACATCCATCTGTAGCCTTCTCTTCACACATACTCAAAACCCTTTGGTCATGCCTGCTTCTCCCCTCCCGAAGTATCTCTGCCGCTGTGCTGTCTTGCAGCAGCCTCTCAGCTCTAACAGGTTTCCCACCCAGAGGAGGAAGCTGGATGACCCTGTTCTCATTTTCAACACCCTTTTCCCTCACATTTTCTGGATTGTTCTCAGGCCACAGGCAATTCCTTCTGAGCACACCCTCACCCGTGCTCCTTCCATCTGCTGGTCTTTCACCATCAAATCCTTTTCTGGTCCAGACTCAATCATTACAGCTCAAATATCACCTCAAATACTGCGTTTAGTTTTGAGCCCCTCATTACAAGTACACTGAGGTGCTGGAGTGAGTCCATAGAAGAGCAGCCAAGCTGGTAAAGGGTCTAGAGCACAAACCTTACAAGGGAACTGGGGCTGTTTAGTGTGGAGAAAAGGAGGCTGAGGGGAAACCTTATCACTCTCTGCAAGTTCCTGAAAGGAGGCTGTAGCGAGGTGAGTGTTGGTACCTTCTCCCAAGTAACAAGAAATAGGACAAGATGAAATGGCTTCAAGTTGTGCCAGGGGAGGTTTAAATTGGATATTAGGAAAAATTTCTTCACTGAAAGAGTTGTTAGGCACTGGAACAGGCTGCCCAGGGAGGTGGTTGAGTCAGCATCCCTTAAGGTATTTAAAAGACATGTAGATGTGGTGCTTAGGGACATGGTTTAGTGGTGGACTTGGCAGTGCTGGGTTAACAGTTGGACTTGATCTTAAAGGCCTTTTCCAACCCAAAACGATACTGTGGTCCTATGATCAATTTTAACTTCCAGTCTTTGTTTTCATTTAACGTTGTCACAGGCAGAAAAGAACACAGCTGAAGCTGTGAGGGCTACAGGCACTGCGTGTTCTTTGTGATAAGGGGTGCATGCGTGGGTCAGCGTTCCAAACAGGCCTTTTGAACCCACGGCCATGGCCACTACCCGCTCCCCACGGCCAGGACGGCCGGCTGCAGGTCTCGGTTGCACCAGGCTAAGAGCTGCCGCGCTCCCGGGAAGCGGCGGGGGCCGCCGCCGCTCCGCGTCCCGCTGTCACCGCGGAAACCGCCGCACTGCCCCGGCACCGCGGCGACGGCGCGGCTGCCTCCCGGCCCCCGAGGGGGTGAGGCGGGACGCTGTCCGAGCAGCCCCCCAGCAGAGGTGGATTGACCCCGCTGGCGGCCGCGGCCCACCTCGTAGTCCCGGTACCAGCTCTCCAGCTTCTCCTGCATCACCCGGCCGCTCTCGGCGCCGACCAATCTCCTCAAGCCGTCGGCCATGGCCAGCTGTCAGTTCGCTCAAGGGGTTCGGATGGGCTGCGCTAGTTGTCCCGGACCGGGCCACGGCCTCTCTGCGAGCCCCAAGCAGGCAAGGGGAGAGGAGTGGGGAGAGGAGTGGGGAGAGGAGTGGGGAGAGGAGTGGGGAGAGGAGTGGGGAGAGGAGGAATTAGGGGGGAGAGGAGGAACTACGGGGGAGAGGAAGAGGCCGGTACCGCCGGTCCGGGCCCGCTGCTGTAGGCAGCGCCGCGTTCGCGCCGCCTTTATAGTCGCGAGTGTGACGTGGGCCGGGCCCGGCGCGGCGGTGGGTGCCACGGCAACGCAGGCCGCGCGCGCCTCGGTTGTGGTAACGCGGCGGCTGCCCGCAGCCCGGCCCGAAGGGGTGCACCGGAGGCTGCAGAGTACCCCCTCAGCCGCCAGGTGGCGCCGCCAGGTCACGCGTTTCCGAACCGGAGGTGGCTACCCTCCTCACACGGCTGCGCTGAGCGGAACGGAGCGGCACCGAGCTCATTCCCTCTCCATACCGCAAGAGGGCGCCCGCGCGCACCGCCGCAGCGGCAGCAGCAGCGGCGGAGGAAGATGGCGGCGGCCGCCTCCGAACAGGTGTGTCCCCGCTGAGGCGCAGGCACGAGGAGGCGGTGGGGCCGTTCCCGCTGGGGAGAGGGAGGAAGCGAGCGAAGCCCGCCTCTGCCACTCGAGCAGCCGCTCCGGCCGAAAGGCGCTGCTTGTGTACGGGACGTTCGGGCGGGGGCGCCATTTTCGCGGCGGTTGCTGAGGCTAGTTTGGTGCCAAAGCCCTCCGGGGCGCGGGGCGGGGGGCTGCGGCGGGCCGCCCTGGTCCCTCGAGCTCCCTCCCGCCTGCACTAACCCGGGAGGGGAGAAACGGCGCTGGGGCGGCGTGTCTGACCCGTGCCCAGCGCTGAGCGGGAAGGACGGCCTTTGCCTTGTGGGGGCAGCCGCCTCAGCGGGGGAGAGGCAGCCTGAGCCCGCTGTCGGGGCGGGAGGCGTTACAGACCGGAGTTGCGCCGTCCAGCCCGCAGACACAGAATCTCTGGCGAAGAAAAATACTTTCTGTTTTCGAAATAAAGTGTTCTGGCCTATCTGCACAGGATTGTAACTGTTTTTGCGTAAATAGGCGCTTGCCACTACTGAGTGACGGGGAAAGCTTCTAGTGTGCGGTTGATATTTATGGGACTGCGCCGTCAGTCGTCTTGTTGCGCTGTCGCAAGTATGGTAGCTCAGCGACAGTGTATAAATAAGACTGAAGCTCAGATTCGGGCGCAGCCTCAGCATTCCAGGTCCCACACGAGAGTGAAAACTAAATTTGTCTTAAGGGGTGTCACTGTCACCCAGTCGGAGGGGTGGTACGGGGAGTCTGTTAGCCCTGCGTTCGTGGAAAGAACGGCGCGTTCCAAGGTGCTCGTATTTCGGGAGCTTCTGCACCTTCACGGGACTTTTATCCGAACGGGTTTGTGTACTATGTGCCTGTGCGCCGGGGGCAGCAGTGGGTAGGAAGCTCCGGAATGTGGGGGATCCTACCAGCCTCGTCTCGGGTGCCTCAGGAAGCACTGCCTAGTTCTGTATGGATGCCCCAGCACTTGTTTCAGCAATCACCGTTTCAGCCAGGTTTTCAGTTTCAGACCTCTCAGTTTTCCCTTCAGTTCTGAGTCTGTGCAGGGTTACTGTGGCTTTCAGAACGTCATCAAGGAAGCTCTCCATAAACCTGTTCAGGTCAAGTGCCTTTCTTGATACAATTTTTTTGTTCACCAACAGAAGAAAAAGAAGACATTTTTTACTGTTCTATCAGTATAGACCCATACAAATGCAGTAAAGTGAAGGAGCAGCTTCAGCATTCATTTCAGATGAGCAAACCTAATCCCATAAGAAAGATCAAGCCTCTTCTTTGAAGAATTCAACCCTAAGTAGCAACCTGCTCCATTCAATGGAGGTGGAAGAAAATTTTGGACAAAGTTATGGAAATACATCAAAGGGGGGTTTTTCCTATTAATATCTGCAAGTTTCCTCTACTTGTTGTGACATTGAAGGGATATCTTTGCAATCTAGTCACTTAAAATTATTAAAGCTAGGCTGGCCAAGTTCCCCATGCCAGGTTTGAAGCCTTACAGTATTTTTCTTCATGCTGCATGCATGTAATAGAAGTTCAATGTGAAACCTGTGCTATCAAAGTAACTTTAAAACTGTATCCACCACACTCCTTTTGGATGAATTGATTGGAGTCTGTCCCGCATCAGCATGGGGGGGAACCAAAATCTTGTGTATCGGCAAATGACCTATGGGATTATGTCCTGTATCATCCTCAAGAGGTAAAAACTTGAAGTTCTTTACAGCTTTTTTTTTTTTTTTTTACTGGAACTGTTATTAATAATTCCTACCTGCTATAATAAAAATTACATATAACATACATATTGTCTGAAAATACCTGGATTTTAATTTTAGTCATAACATTAGGAGAGCTTGCAGTGGTTGTAGACGTGTATTCTAAGTACAGAGTGGCAGGCTGAAGTATTGTATTGAATATAAGATGTAATATATTCCACTAGTTAGTTCAAATTTTTTGGTTTTTTTTTAGGCATACATGTGTGTGATTCTGGCAGACTTACATGCCTTGCAACAGCTAATCCGTGCCTTGTATTACAGCAAAGTTCCAACGGCCCGGTGAAGAAGTCTATGCGAGAGAAGGCTGTGGAACGCAGGAATGTTAATAAGGAGCACAACAGCAACTTCAAAGCGGGATACATCCCAATTGATGAAGACCGTCTCCATAAGACAGGCTTACGTGGCAGGAAAGGCAACTTGGCCATTTGTGTGATTGTACTTCTTTTTATTTTGGCTGTCATCAATCTCGTCGTGAGTATAATACTTAGCCTGTAAGCAACATTAGGATGTATTTCATTTTTGACAATTTATTAGAGAAATAAAATTCCAGTATGGCTGAGAAGGACTTAAAATAAACTGAAGGAAATTTCTCATTTTTCTTGTATCTTTTTGTCCTTTTGTAGTCTGAGCAAGACTAGATGGAAGAATCTTGTAAATTCAGTCATTATTATTTCAGTGACCATGGTCCCAGCCACAAACCTACCATTTACGTAACACAGAATTAGGAACCTTGAAAGTGTCTCTCCAGTCCCAAAACTCAGTAACAGCAAGTGCGTGAAGTGTTACTAGCACAGTACAGATACATTCAGGATAAACTGTAATGCCAGGAACATTTTACATATAATAACAGAGCTGCATATGAGCATTCAAAATTATTCAGCCTCTGCACTTGAAACCTTCATTGTTGTAACTACCACCTTTTTATTGCTTGATCAATGAGAAGTAATGAATTATTTTTCGTAACTGGACATCCACCTGTGAAAGTGCTTTCTTGTAGTTCAAGGGTAAATATATCCAGAACTGAGCTACTGTGTTCAGGAAATTTTATTAGCTAACGATACCATGGTGACCTTTAAACAGGAAAAAGATTTAATTATGGACATGTTTTAATTTCAAATATATATTTGAAATATATATATACACAAATTATTTTAGTTACCATTTCAGATGAGTCTAAAAATCATGCAAAATGCTTTTCATAATGAAATATGCTCTGGAGTTTCCAATAGGAATTAAACAGGCTAAAGTAAATTCACACCTAGAGCTCACTTAACTACTAGCATTAGTAATTATTTCAAAGAAAACATTTAGTTAATACAATACTTGTTTGTGTGTTTCTCTTTCAGATTACACTAGTTATCTGGGCAGTGATTCGAATCGGTCCCAATGGTTGTGACAGTATGGAGTTCCATGAGAGTGGCCTGTTGAGGTTTAAGCAGGTTTCTGACATGGGTGTCATACATCCATTATATAAAAGCACTGTAGGAGGCAGACGTAATGAAGATTTGGTGATCACTGGAAACAATCAGCCTGTAAGTTGTATCATGAATTGAAAGTTTGTGAGCAATGCTGTGGAATTACACTAACATTAATAAACAGTATATTAGAAACATCATTAACTTAATTACTTTGTTTCTGAAGATTGTATTTCAGCAAGGCACAACTAAGCTTAGCGTGGAAAAAGACAAAACATCTATTACCAGTGATATTGGGATGGAATTTGTTGACCCAAGGACACAAAATACTTTGTTCAGCACAGACTATGAAACTCATGAGTTCCATCTGCCAAATGGAGTTAAGATCTTGAATGTACAAAAGGCCTCTACAGAGAGGGTATGTCTTTTTTAAATACCTCTTGCTTTTTGTAGAAGCTCATTACAGAATTGTCATAGTTGTAGAATAAGAAAAAAGTTTACTAATACAATCTTTGAAGCATATTTAGAAATCCGACCAAACGTAGCTAAAAATGCAGCTCTGAAAACATACATCACCATAAAAATTAGAACAGAAATGAAAACTGACATCATTAAATGAGTGTAATATCTGGAATACCATGCCATCTAGGTATGTGTGTCTTTTCATTAAGCATGTATCAATATTTTTGTGCCTAGATAATTGTTTCAGAAATAAAATTTCTATGAAAAGCTTCTCTGTTTCTAGTAAGAACTTAAAAAACAATTAGCAGAACGTCATGTGTAATTTTCCTTCTGCTGGAGATAAATGGTAATACAATCAGAATTTCAGAAGCCGAAGTAAAAGTGTAGAAGCAATCACAGCATTATATGAGTTATGTCAGTTCATGGCTTCTAGGTTAAACAAGTTCTTAGTTGGTTTCTACATTAAATACACTTTATCAGAAAACTAAAAAACCTAAATAATCAGTGTGCACATATAAAATGTTGGTCTTAAGGACAGACTGAAATTTCTTTCTTTCATATTATCACTTATAATAAAGGCTTTACAGATGGAGTACAGCCTCTAGTTCTTTTGTGTAATGTTAGTAGAGTAGTATTGATGGGTTTATAGAGGCCTGAGTGTGCCTTAGAAAGCATCAATAATTCTGTTAAGGATGAACAAAACAGGTAATTCAGTTTGTTCTTTGTGTTTCCTCCGCTGGCTAACAAATAAATAGTTTGCAAGAAACAGATTAAATTAAGTCAGAGGAGTAAGTTTACATAGTCACTCCTGTCAGGAAGCCTGTATTTGCTACCAGTGTCAACTGTGTATCCCATAAAATTCTCATATGCATTGTTATTTTTATCACAAACAAACAATATGCAAATATAAACTATTTTCTGTACCTTCCAAAATTAAGTAATTCTTGTTTCCAAATGTGAATGGGGAAGCGGGGAGAAGCTTCATAGGCATAAATGAGAGAAAGGCAAAAAGTGCATTGAAGATTTTTATTAAATTGTGTAGCAGTATTTTTAAGGTAATTAAAATTACTCAGACAAACCCAAGCAGCACATTTTTATTGATCTGCAATGCACTTATTTTCATTTATGTTCTTAGATTACCAGCAATGCAACCAGTGATCTAAACATAAAGGTTGATGGCCATGCTATTGTTCGTGGAAATGAAGGGGTTTTCATCACAGGCAAGACCATTGAGTTTCGAATGGGGGGTAACATGGAACTTAAAGCAGTAAGTATTTCAAATCAGCATTTTTTAACAGCTTAGTTTCAAATTCAGGCAGATAATACATTGATGTAGCTTTATATGAATTCAAATTTTATCTAAAGAAGTCATGCATAAAAGTTCAGTTGCAGTCAGTGTATTTAGTAAGGTTTTTAAAAGGTAAATTATTATTTTCCTGTTAATTAGTAGTTCAGTAGCTTTCAGGTAACAGTGATTTACTATTATTAAGACACTAAAAAACCACAGTGAAATTAAAGCTAAGCTATTTGCCTCTGCACTGAAACGAATACCAAAGGGAATTCATCTTGTCTTCTGGAGGTTTTACTGGGGACAGCAACCTTTGACAAAGGAGCGTACAGCTAGAAGCACTTCTTTCTATGCTGTCACAGCAAGGCTCACCAGCATTCTTTTAAGATTTTTGGGCATTGTTAAGATTGCAGAGTATGCAGAATGATGGAAAAGGTTAAAGGAAGATAAAAAATAGAGATACCTGCACTTTCATTTCATGTGTGAATGAATTTCATGTATGAATTCAAACAGTTTCCCATTTTGTGTACATATTTTTACATTTACTGCATTTGCTATTAATTCTGTCAAGTGAAAAGCCACATTGCTGCTGTCTCTCTCAACACCTATCTACCACTGGAACAGCAAAGCACATTGCTGGCGATAATTGAGAAATCCATGGGTGTTATTCACATATTTGATTAAAAACCAAAACCTTTTGTTAATGTACTTTTTTATTCTGTTGATTTCTTCAGCCATCCTAAAGATGCCGTTGATTCATTAAAATAGCTTGTCCTTTTCAAAAACCACCTGCCTTGTTTAAATTAGAAGCTGTACTTCTTTTTCTCCCTCTTAACAGGAAAACAGTATCATCCTGAATGGAACTGTGATGGTCAGCCCAACGAGACTGCCAAGTTCTTCTTACGGGGAACAGTTTAACAACGGCAACTGGCTGCGTTTCAAGCTCTGTATGTGTGCGGATGGGACACTGTTCAAGGTTCAGGTGACAGGTTATAACATGGGTTGCCAGACTTCTGTCAATCCGTGTGGAGCCACGCACTAGAGCACAAACCACTACCAGGAGAGCTCTCTTTTGTGTTTACATATATTTGTATGAAGTAATTGCATGCCTTCAAGGATTTCTGTTTTTACAGCAGTTTATACTAACATTTATTACATAATATTTTTAAGCAAAGGCTGTTGCGTTCAGCAGTATTATGCCACCATCCTGTTAGCCACAGTAGTGGCACTGATGTACTAAGCTTTCAGTCTACATGCCTTCTGAAGTACCTTCCTGAATTTGGATCAGTAGAATATACTCAACCAATGTGATCTCAGCAACAATCTTGACTGCCTTCAGTTGCATTTAAAGGAAGTTTTTGTCCTGCCTTGCAAGACCTCGAGGGCTGCTGAGAACACAGCTGCCGTCTGAAGTACTTCAATAGGAATGTCAGTCTGTTGTTGGAAGTGCATTTGCCTGGGATGGCTGAAGTGGCAATTTTTTGTCTTCTTGTGTCTTGCCAAAGGCTGATATAATGATTTCCCAAAAAAGTACATGGTTTACCATGTGTGTACTAAGAGCAATATTGGCAGACTCACTTTAAAATACTACATTATTTCTGCCATATATTCTCATGTAATTAAAGAGAAAATTACGCTAACACAAATAATATTTGCAAATATCAATAATATCAAGTGTGAAAATGTAACTTCAATTTTGAAATAATCTTGCAGTTACTGCAGTGTTGCTTGAGCTCCAATCTATCTGCAGTTTAGGGATTCTACAGTTGCTTAATTTATGTGAAGTGTTTGTAAAACGTATTTATATTTGAAGTACATTTTTAAAGATGCACTTACAACTTGCTCACTACCCAAAAAAAGTATTTTCTTGTGTGGTTGAATGTGAACAGTTATTCAACAGGTAAATCTGAAGCATGACTTTAAGCAGCAGTGTGTGAGATCAGATCTCTTTCTCTCTATAAATGTCAGTACTGATGCATTATTGAGAACCTCAGAATTAAATTCTGGAGTAAAACTGCAGGTCTGTAATTGTAAATGTGAGGGCACCAACTCCTATGACAGCAGAGTAAATACATGTGCATCTGAAGTTGTCAACAGTGAAACTGCCTATGGTGAACTGGGACCTTATAGAAACTATTAATAGCCTTGTAACTGCTTTTGCAGAGGTAAGGTGTTGTGTACTAAAAATAGGCCAGCTCATTGTAAGTTTCCCACTCCACCACCCCCCCATATTTTCTTCAATTTAAAATTGTTTTGCTTCGCAGTAGCATCAAGTAATGTTAATAATGGAGGCCACAAAGGTGACACTGCAAGTTTTTTGACAAGTTTTTCTAGATGAGCACACAGCTCTCTTCCTAAAAGTTGTGCAAATGTTACACATTAACTTCAGAATTGGTTATTTGTTTAGGGAAGATAAAGTATCTGCCCTTGTTTTATAGCTCTCGCAGTACTTAGAATTCCACAAGATACAAAGCAGCTGCTGCTGCAACAAGAAGTTAGTATCTAAGGTCTCAGTTGCTGTATTTATTAGAAGTCAGTACGTCCTCATGCTGGATGTGTGTGGGTGGAGGTGATTTCTGGAGGGGGAATCCTCAGGTCAGGCATTCTGCCACACAGGAGGTCAGAGAGGTCATTGCTCTAAGGAAAAGCCTGATTTTGATGTTCAGCAGTTGTTGGGGTTGGAGGGGATGGGTAGCCTTGGAGCTGTTCTGACAAAAATGGAGTAAGCAGAAAAAAATGTAGCAAAAGCCACTGAATTGCTCACAGTAAAGATCATGGGAAAGTACTAACATTTGGTATACTTTCTGAACTTCCTAGTTTTACTACAGTTAGTATTTATTAACCACTTAAACACACATTTTGCTGAAAACATACATACATCATTGTGGCTAAGTAGTGCCCAAATTGGTATCTGCTACAGTTACGAGAAGGAAATAAATGGTAACATTTTTAGAATTTTCACTCATGCTAATGGAAGTTTGTCACTTGATTTTTTTTATATACATAAATACACACATACCTATAGAAATACAAGTAGCAGCATCCTTAAAGCTAAAATCTTGAAAATAGCAGATACTGCCTCAGTCAAGTAGATTACACATGAAGAGCATGTTAAAGCTCTTTGGTAAATACTGACGTGCCTATATACCAGTATTAGATTCTTGTCATTATCAACAGTTCTGTTTAAAATGCCATATGCAACATAGCTGAAGGATTTGTCACAAAGGTACTCTTAAATCATGGTCTGGAGAGTTGGTCTTGAAGTGTGGATTTTTCGTCAAAATGTAGCAAAACTGATAATACAGGTACCTAATGAAATAAATTATCAAATTGTTACCACTATTATGTACTGTTAATATATTTTGTTGCCTTCGCTACACAGATCGAAAGTGTCAGCCCCACACATGCCCTGTGCTGTGCATTTATTTGTTGTTTATCTTCTAACTGCCTATGGTACATTTTTCTATGTGTATTTAAATCATGGTGTGACACATTATTTATTGCAATCCCACAGATGCACTTAATATTCTATGTGTTTAAAGTACATTCTACATGCCTATTTGTAAAATACCTTATTGGGTACATTGAAACAAATGTGAAGAGTTTTCAGCACATGTAAAGGTGGTGGTTGCTTCAATAGGTGGAAGACAATTGAATTTCTCATCTTTGTTTTGAAATGAAACAATAAATTCTAACATATACAGCTGTGGTTCAGAAGTGTTATTTGTACAAATGTTTTTCATTGAAAATACATTGGCTGCCTTATTGACAGGGAAACTGGTATTTTATTAAGTATGAAAATCATTCCACATCTCTTTGTCATGGATGACATCTGGTGGACTTTGCTCAGTGGTAATTGTGTACAATACCTGAAGTAGAGTTCAAAAGTCTCCATTGATGTTGTTTGTTCCCAAGTTCCTGAGAAGCCGTGTTTCTCGACTGAAGGGCTGGCAAGGAACGTTCGGATTATTTTTGGGGGAAGGTGGAGTGAGGGGGTAGGTTATCGGTTTATGAATGTTTTCTGAAACATACCTAAGAGTCTAAAAATGTAATGCTTTTGTATGTTTAACATGCTTCAGGGTACTTGTTTGGTGTTGGTCTTTTTTAATGTGAAAGTATTTCCGCTTCCTATTTAACTCTTGCTATGCTGAACTCACCATAATTCTGCGTTTTCCATATAGGTACTATGGATAACTTCCACTTGAGTGTCATAGCTGTGGTCCTTTACTTTAATCTTCCTGGATCAGTGGGAATCAAGTCACAGCAGATCCTTCTTGATTCCCATCACCATTCAGACTGCCGGTGGGATTGGGAGTTCTCAGTGAATTGTTCTTTTACTGGACTATCTACGATTCCAGAAGATGTATTCCAAACGGCAGGAACAGCTGATTTTAGTTACAATAATATTAAAACTTTTCTGTGCACTGATGGAGGAAATGAAGAATGGATGCTTAAACACCTGAATCTCAGTAACAACCTGATTTCTGAACTCTCCTTAACTACTTTTAGAAATTTGCCCGTTTTAGAAACTCTAAACCTCAATGACAATGCCATCCTCACACTGGACATACCTATGCCTGCTCATGGGTCTCCAAAGCATGGAAAAGGCTCTCATCTCCTGCCTGCTTTGAAAGTATTGTCCGTTGAAAGAAATAACCTTAATACAGTTCCAAGAGGTAAGCTTTCAAAATCTTTAAGGACCTTGCTCCCAAGGAATAAGCTGGTTTTGGATGTGAATTCAGAATGCAACCATCTCATTTAGTTATGCTTAAGGTGAGGGAGAGTTCCACCTGCATGCAGAGACCGACACCAAGTGCATTGTTTCCTATTAGGTTGGGTTTGGTTTTTTTTTTATACAGTCTTTGCAATCATAATACCTTAATGTCAGTCATATACAACCAAATTAATCTTCTGCAAGCCCTAGCAGTGTTTTTCCTTGTTGTATAGAAAGGAAAGTAAGAATCTTTAGAAAACCACTAGCCTCCACAACTCAGTCACAAACTTTACCATCAAGAGAATTCTGGATAATTAATTTCATATTACTCTTCAGAAGAAAGTAAATAAATTTTAAAATAAAACCTGCTCCAGTTTCAGTATTTCACAAAGACAGGAAAATCAATTTTGTTCAGTCAAAGCAATTTTGCTCTATGCCATCTGACACCCAACCCTAGTGACACTTCTCAGTAATGAGAGCTGTAAGCTTTTGATAGGCTTTTAGAAAAGGTTTGGTAGTCACTGAACTCTGCTAGGCATTGCAGCCTTATGACAGCCTCTGTCCTCATAAACTGATGGTTCACATTGTTCAGTGTTAAAATGAAGCAGAAGCTGCCGTACAAGCAACACTATCCTATATATAGTTTGCTGAATTTAACTGATCTCTGAGAACTTAATCAGACTCATTAGCTCTAGATTTTGAAAATGCTGGAGTTGGGGTGAACAAAATCCCCACTCAGGAAGTCAGACAAAGGGAATACACCTACATAGGGTCATTTAAGTTCTATTTTTCTTCTTTTTTGATACTAAGTAATTCTCTGCCATGGAGGAAACCCATTTCATGTAATGATTTGGTAGTACCTGTAAGTTTCCCATAGAGGCAGGATACAAGCTTACATTATAAAATACCCTGATGCAGATTTTACTTGTTTTGATGGATATAAAATGAAAACTACACATTATAGGATGCCTCAGTGGGTTAGACAGATCAAGTTTTTTCTGTAAGAGAATAAATTTTTAGATCTTAAAACTCAAATTGCTATGCATCATACCACCAAATTATACTTAAATCCCTTATTTATTTAAATACATGTTCAGAATTTTACCTTTCCTCCTCCGAAATACTTCATTAACATTCTAGTTTTTAAGCTCTGGCAAGAAAACACAAACTGAAGTTCTAAAGCAGAGGGGTTTGGCCGCAGAGAAACACTTCTGACAAACACCACCCCAGGGTCAGGCTGCTGCCAGACCAGTGTGTATTTCTGGCACAAAACCAGCTTCAGGGAAGCATCCAAACTACAGTGCTTCATGCAGGTGCAAGGAAGAATTAATGGCAGAACTTCTGAATGCCTTTCCTGTCAGCTACCTCTAGTTGTACAGCAGGAATGAATAATTCTCCCTGCTTTTCACAATAAACCCAAAGCTCAATTACTCAGCAGACTGAAATAAGGGATTTCCCATAAACCAGATGACAGCAAGGGTTTAGGTGGTTTTTTTGTTAACTAGTAGCTGCTCAACAATGCTGTATGATCAAAAATTACTTTAGAGCGACATTCAGGTGTGACAAACTTGAGCTGAGTGCTCAAGTGCCTGCCTTCCCACTGAAACTTGCAGCCTGGAGCTTTGTGGGCTGCCTCCAGAGCATCTGAGAAAAACAAGGTATCTCCACCATTGAAAAGGGCTACTTATGCCAGCCAATGCTGAAGAATATACTTTTGTGCTTTGGCAATTCACCAGCAGAAGCAACAATGTCTTTGTTTTCAGTCAGGTTTACATCCTATGAATATGGTTCAAGTAATTCCACATACAAAAAACTCCAGTGAATTTACACATGGCAACAAGTAGGAGATAATGTTATCACCTTTCGCATCTCACATCTTTTATTTACAATTGAACTATGTGGATTTTTATCAACTGAGTATATTGCACCCTTTTCACACTCCTCCTCTCCTACTTCCGGTTCTCCAGAGAAGTGTGCTGAAAGAATAGAGACCACAGTTTGAATAATTTTGATAGCACAAAGAAATGTTACTGCTTTTATGGAGATGTGAATTTTTAAAACATGCACTGATTGTGAATGTACTAACGTGCCTGCTGTTGATGCTATGCAAATTTTAGAATAGGACAACCACTGAATAGGAAAGGCATGCTAACACAAAGCCTGCAGCCACTTGTTGCAATAGACTGGGATGGAAGGAATTTTGTTGCAAAAAATTTTTAAAAGCCACTTGGCGCAATTGGGAAAACAAGAACATGAAACGTAAAGTAGTTTTGTTCTTCCTAGGACTAGGCCTGCTGCAGTCCTTACACACTGTCCATTTGGCATCCAATGGTATATGGCAGATTGATCTGAAGGATTTTGAAAACTGTTCACAGCTGAAGGATATCGACTTGCAAAACAACAAGATAACTAAAATTCATCCAGAAGCCTTCAGGAATCTCAACAAATTACAGGTTGTAAAGTAACATGACAACTGTTTCCATGTTTTCTGTTAATCACCATTAAAGATGTTATCAACTATACATCACCATGATTATTATATGAGTATACAATTATAAAAACTAAAGCAAATGGTGAAAATAATGATTATTTTTATATGTTTTTCATATATATGGAAAACAGACACTCAAAAACATACAAACCCAACCACAAATTCAGCATTTATCTATGGCAAAAATCAGTCCAAAACTGGCTTAAACATACACACATCCTTTTCTACCCCCATCCCTTCCCTGGTGAGAGCGCCCTGCGGCTTCCCATTTACACAGAGGTAGTTAGTCTACAATGGGAGAATTTAAATATACCACAAATTGAACTTCGCATTTAAATTAAAAAGCTTAGTACAGTATTATTGAAATCCTAACCAGATGTATCCTTCCTGTAACTGCAGAAGTGCTTGTATACCAAAATAAATGTTATTGTTGATATTGGAATTAGGATTCCATAGTAAGGCTTATCAAATTAAGTCTGAATTATTTCCAAATAGGTGGTGAATCTCCGTGGAAATGCTCTAACAACCCCTTTACCACAGATATTAATCAGTCTGAACTTCTTTCAACTTGAAGTGGGCTTGTCAAATAATGCCTGGATATTTAACTGCAGACTAAATGCTTTCAAACATTTATTTCATTTTCTTTTCGACTCCACGAGGCAAAAATGGAGTATTTCATACAATAAATCTGCCAGCAATTCACAGAAACCTCTCCTGTATCTTTCAAGTTTTCATTTAAACTGCAGCGACAGAGTTTTGGTCAAGACAGCTATAATCCCAGCAGGGAAGACTTCAGTGCTAAAGTGTGACTTGGACAACACGAGAGGTATGTGAAAACAGGGACTCTATCAATCTGCTGCTAAAATTCAAGTGCATGCAGAATAATCAAATAAATCTCGTTTTAAAATAGCTGAACAACAATTTAACATGCAAATGATTCCATTAGAAAGTAGTGTACTACTAGTATAAGTAGTATAACAATATCTGAAAGTCACATTTCCCCAAAAACGTCTTCCTCTCCTTCCTTACATTAAACTAATTAGTGATGCCAAATTTTATAGACATCAATTTCAGTAAGTAGTATGTTGCAAATTTATCAGTTAATTTTGGTAGGTAAACAAAGGACCAAATAGTGGGGTGGCACTCTTGGGGTATGTAGAAAACTGAGGATACAATAGTGTCTCTAGTATTCAGTTATAGCAAAGTAGATGAAAGTTCATTTGCAAGGGAAAGGATTTATATTACTTATAAAAAAGTACAGCTAATGTAGCACACAACTCATTTAGGAAATTAATTCAGCATTTACAATTAATAAAGAGCACCTGAAGTACAAGTGACAAACTTCACAGGGCTAAGACTTCCCATGCAGAAGAAAAACTAAGACCAAGCTTAGAGCAGAAGGTGTATTCGTCATGTGCCATATGGCAGAACAGTTTAATGGACTAACAGCACTTTCAGGTGGTAAGGCTTTCCCCTTGGAATACTTTATCCCCAAATGAAAATATGTAGGCTCTATCAGAAATGCCATCTACTTTGTCTATTAACATGGAAAGTCACAGCAACTCTGATTGTGGGGTTAAAATCAACGCACTGGATTGCACCAAAACTCAACTGGGAATGCAAGCAGATCCAAAGGCAAAGCTGTACATAACAACCCTGAAACATTCCAAAAGCCAACAACCAGCCATAGCCTACACTAGCTAATGTTTGGAACAATTTCTCGGTAGATAAAAATATCCTTGGTCATGGAACCATGGCCATGTGTGAGAACAGCTGGCTATAAATACAAATATTCCATGAGGGAGATCAGCAGGTTTCTGGTATGACCCAGAACATACTTAGATAATTTCAGTGACCTCCTCCCTCACCCATGCCATTTTTCTTGTAAAATCTGCTATTAAGACCCCATATATCCTGTGTTTTAAATGGGGGGGAGGGGAATAGATGATAGTTTAACAGATACTTGGTACCATGCAAAATGAGTATGGATGGATAAAAATACAATTTATTTTACAATACATAGTTAAAATTACTCATGTCCTTATAGTAATAACTTGACCCTGCAAACCAAGTATCCTACACTTTTAAAAAAGATTTAGCTTGAATTTTCTTTTATTTCAGGTAATCGAGTCTCTTGGTGGACACCTGAGGGCAACATTTCAAAAGATAATAGTCTTCCTCATATGACACTGGATGAAATGAATAATTTAGTGATACACAATGCTGAGAAAACTGCTGAAGGGTTATACATGTGTATTTTTAGTACAACAATGAAGAAATATCTCATCTACAATATCGAGGTGAAAGAAAGGGTTTCAACATTTTTGGTTCGAAAAGCTCGGGACACCAACGCTGTTCTTAGACAGGGAAGAACAGAGCAAGACTTTGCACTGGCTGTCTGCCTCTCTGTGCTCATTACATTTGCTTGTGCTTTTTGTCTGGGTGCTTTTGCTAGACCCTACCTTGTGAGCCTGTGGAGACTCATGTGCAGGAAGAAAAATGCAGGTTCAGAACATACTTACTCTAATGAAGCTTTTTCAGACGAAACCTTGAGCAGAGTGCACTCTGCAAGCAAACCAACACACATGCAGCATGATTTGTTCATTTCTGATGGGAATTCTACAAGAAACACAAGCGTTTTTCCTACAGAAACTTCTACTTTGTATGAAAATGTCATTGATAGCTGTGTACCTGCACCAAATACTGAAGAATACCAGAAACAAAGCAATAATGAGATCTATGTGAAGAAAAACCCAGCATTTTCAGACATCAAAACTAGTATCTGCAATGATGAAAATATAAATGCTAATGATAATGGACTACTTTCTGTAAGGGTAGATAAGAACAGCAATGAAGTAACGCCAAGAAAATTAACAAGTAATGACACTTCGTTATGGAAAGGTTCAAAATATGCAAATAATGAAGCCTCTGAGAAGAGCAGATTCCCTCCCATACCCAAGAGACTGAATGCTGACTATTGCACAAATCACACTGTCTCTTCAGATTCAGATTTATCCGTCGTGGGAGAAACTGGCTTTCCATTTTCCACAATACTAACACATACAGTTGCAGAAGATTCTAGGAATAGCAAGGTCAGCAGCAACTCTGGTCTGCTGCAGTCTGAAATCACAAAGGCTGCACCAGATTCTCCTGAAAGAAAAGGTATCATTTCACATAATGAACCCGTGAGCACTACAGAATTTATGCCTGGAAGGCAAAGCTGTGATGAACAACCTGGTTTAAACGACAACATAAATATAACCAGTGATGTGGGAGATTTTATTTTACCCAGTAGCTGCAAGAGAGACACAAATACTGAGAATTTAAGTGTCTGCCAAACAATAGAAAACTCTCTTCTTACAGAGTATGACTGTAAAACAGAACGTATAAATGAAAAAGACACTTCAGCAGATATATTTGACGATAGTTCTTCAGATGAAGGGACTCCATTCACATTGAGTGACTGTAGCTCTTCAGCAGACTTTGAACTGGAAGAACCTGATGTTGGTGACCACCTGCCAGTCTCTCAGTCGCCACTAGAGGAAGCTGATACAAACAGTGGAACTGAGAAGTTCTCAACACTGCCAGTCTCTCCAAACATTGCTACTGAACTTAAGCATATTGGAAAAAATGAAGGCAAGAACAATGTGTCTTCTGAAACCACTATTAATTATGGGTCAGATAACATCCTGCCTGAAATAGTATCACCTTACATTGAAAAATATATTGATCACATAAGTATGTCAGATTCAGACATAGTTGGTTCTTCAAGTCAAGAAGTTCCTGATACACTTGGTTATTTTACTAATGAAGAGTCAACAGGACAAAACTCTGATTCCCTCCACAATCAAAGTACAGACTTTGGTAACACGTTAGTTTCATTAAAAGATTCTCCCACATATGATAGAGAGAACACTCCTGAAGAGGCTGAATTGCAGCTCCATCAGTTGGATCACATGGAACCACAGCATTCCCTCAGCTTGAGTCCCACTGAACAAGAAGGAAACACACCAGAGGGAAGTACAGATAAGCACATAGAAAGGAACTCCTCTGAAAAGAATCATAGTGAAGGAGACATTACATTAAGAAGAAATACAAGTACATCTGAGGACAATGACTTTATTCTTCCTCCCCTTGATACCGGTTTGAATGAAATTGTGAAGAAAACATTGCTATTACATTCCAGTGATGAATCATCTCTTCAGTCTCTACCTGAACAGACAGCTGAAAAACATTTTAGAGTTACGACAGAGAAAGACAACTTGCTGCCAGAGGCGAAGCAGGTGAACACAACTAAGGCTTGTGCAGATAAAACACACAGAGTTTTTAATGAGAAAAACTGTGATGGATACATGGAATTAGAGGATACCAGCAACTGTAGTCTGCCTGAAGAAACACAGTCTCCTCATCTCATGGCAGATTTCCTGCTCCTTCACTCTTCTGAGAAAACACAATCAGTTTTCAACACAGATTGTTTCCAGCTGGATCAGAGTGATGAGGATGCACATTCCTTCTCAGTGTCACAAGACTCCAATGAGAGCACACCATACAGTTCATTCTCAGATAAGACTAAAAATATAATCTCCAAAAGTACCGATTCCAGCAAGATGGAGGATGACACTACTTGGACTGGACTGGAGAACCATTCTACAACAGCAGTCAGCCTCCAAAATTCAAGTGAAAAACTCAGTCAAAAGGGTCAGACCAATGTAGGACAGGGACAGTTTTTTGTTAAGAAGAAAAGAGCATTTGATGGATTTGCTAATGTTTTACAAAGCAGGAGAACAAACTTCAATAGTTGAGACACAAAAGTGTAATATTAGGCTCCCACAGTGTTTATATCATATAGTAGCTGCAGAAAATTATTGTGTAGCTTTTAATAACTGTTAAATACGACGGGTTGCTTTTGCTCCCCCTCACCCCGGACACTGCCTTTAACTTCAGAAACCCAAGTTATGGAACTAGACTTAACAATGACATGTATAAAGCCTGGATGTATCAAATACAAAAACACTGTCATCCCAAAGGGTATTTCAGGCCAGAAGCCATGGGCTTCTGTTTAGAAGGGTACTTGTAAAACAAAACAAAACAAAACCACCAAGAATAGATTTTATGAAAAACAACTCTGGGATACTCCAATGAGTAAACTCCTCAGTAGTTGTAATGGATAATAAAGCTTTTACTGAGTTATAATTTATATTTACTTTCTCATTATTGTTGGTACCAAGATACTAATTTCTCTTAGAATTTGCCTCTGATGTGCACCCTTTTGTTTCTTCATCTAAAATAAATGTAACACTGAAATTATCATTACATTAGTACTATTATTGTGTTTTCCTGTGGGACTCACCCTATACAGTGAATTAGTGCATATTACTGTCTTCTGCTTTCTGAACCAAATTTGTAAATTAAGTGGCTCCGAATTCCCCCAGTTTTGCAAAGATAGGTAAAGTCCAAGCAGCATTCAATTACATTTAGAAATTTACTTTTTAACTTGGAAAGAGAGAGAGAAATGAAACCATGCTCTCTCTCTACTAAGCTATAATTCCCTATAAAAAATGATCCTATACCCACTTCAGAATTTTACTGAGAGGGGCAAATCAAGAGCAGCTCAAAACTGCTGTGTTAGGATATCAATAGCTTGATATACAGTAACTTCTTCTAAGCCAAAAGGTAACGAATTGTCATGGTTTAATGCTGGGCTGGGAATTAAACAACTGACAGAAGATAACATTTTCTCTGAATGTGGCCCAAGGCACTGTTCACATACACAGTATCACTGATGTAGTCCTTGAAGGAGAACCCCAGAGCAGGCCCAGGTTTCCAGAAAATGCAGAAGGCTGGCCAGCAATTCTGGACAAACTCTGTTGCGAAGACAATTAATTCATTAAAAACTCCAAAGAGAAGGAAGACATTTCAATTCCATCAGATGAGAACTCCAATGGCACAATACATCTTTGAAGCCATCTTTAAAGAGAAAGCCAGAAAAGAACAAAGAGATGCTGACAGAAGCTAATCATTTTTGCTAGCTTCATGTACCTGGAACTTAAACAGAAAGTACTGCAAAAAACTTAAGAGGCAAGGAAAAGCAACTGAAGGAAACCAGTACTGATACTCAATTTTTTGAAAAATATTTTCTTAAACACCATGAGTTCTTTTTAAATAATTGTTTTACACATCTAGCCTCACAATTCAAACTCCTATTAGTTTCTTGGGTGGGGGTGGACGGAAGGTTTCTGGCTGATTTTATAAAAATTTCTAACATAACTCAGAATAGGTTATGTGGTAGTTTAAGGTAGGTGATGCATGGATTTGATTTAGGTCACCACAGTATTTGCAAATAACTGCACTCAGTAACATCTGTAATTCAATGACAAGCAATGAATCTGTTGTCATTCACACAGATCTTTTTGCTTTCCAATTACTTCTAGGACAATTTCTGTTCTTTTTGCTCCATTACTCAGTGATCTCTAAACTGGTAACTAAGAAGATTCTTAAGAGCAGGTACTGGCTTCATTCCTTCAGTAGGAGTCTGATGAGGAACTAAGAATGAAATAATCTTCTGAAGAAACTGATAGTCTATCATCATATTATTCATAAGTTTAAAAGTCTGATTTTTGTTGTTTTTCAAACACAGGAAAAAGTGTGACACATTGACCTCTCCAGAATTGTTCATACGTTCCTAGTCGATAAGAACTAAATAACAAAACACTCAAATCTACAAAAAACACAGCATTCCCAGAAATGTTAAAAATATAGTAACTCTTAAACACAGTACATTCCCCGGTGTAACTCATTCCTTGATTATATATATGTCTGTAAATGTTATACCCTGTTCTACTGCAATTCTCCCCTAATCCCCACAGTGTCAATTCTCATGTAATGCCTTGGCTTCCATTGAATTTAAGGCTGCTGTTCTCAGAGAGCGGTCTGTGACACAAAACACAACTGTGTTTTTAGCAGCTGTCTAGAAGTAAAGAACTTGGTAATCTGAGTGTGATTCCTCCTAAAAACAGCTACACAGCCACTAGGAGCAGAAAACAGAACAGTACTTCCTCACTACTGCTTTTCTTAGCACCCATAACCAGCTTCCCTCAAGGGATTTTTAACATATGACTTTAACATATGACAAAGTATTTCATTGTACTGTTAGAGTAATTTTGATGTTGTCTCCAACTTACCTGCAGATTTCTGCCTAATCTTGCACCTTTCCTTTGCTACTGATCACTCCAGACATTCAATTATCACTTGTTCATACAAACCCAAACATTCAGCTGCTTCTCTTTTGTATTAGTTCCTCACTTAATTAGCAATTGCTCATAAAGTTAATACAAACCTTTTCTATTTCCTGTGGCTTCTAAACAGTACCCTGCATATTCTGCTCCTCTCCATCCACCCTATTTCTCCATGCCCTTCTGTTTACAATAGCTACACAGTCCCCAACTCACTGACTCCGAGATTTTTATCCACTCACTTTTCTTTACATTTTAGCCAATACCAATCCACTACATCTTGTTCACACCAACACTTCAAAAGTTTAGCTGGTTTGGTCACTGAAAATTTTCTATAATACCTATACTAGTACAAAACCAGTTGCAGGTATAGGGATACATAACTATGCATTATGCAGACAACATGTTTTTTTTTCCACCACACAGAAGCTAGGAGACCCATAACTGCAGCTGCTCTAGGGATGCTGAAACTTCTTCAGATTCATCAGTAGATTCAGGCAGCAAAACTCATGTTCAGTTAAGACTTGTGTTACTGTCACAGCTGAAAGTGGGTAAAGAGACCAAGTCACAGAATAGGCTCAATAAAAAAGGTGGCTGAGCGTACACTGTATGAATTCATAATGGAGCACGAGGAGGCAGCCAAGAGGATGCTGGCAATAGTCTGGGCACACCCTTCTTGCAGGGTGACAGCCAAGCTCTGGGGTTGACAGGACATAGTAACCACCACACACTGTATCAGTATAAGGAAAAACACTCAAGTCTTAAGAATAAATTGCGAAGTTCAGACACAGTAACCAGGGAAACGAAGTTCTCATTTTCAAACACAAACATGTTCCAACATTTCATCTGAGTAACCAAGAGAATTTTCTTAGTATATGCTTTTAGAAATCACAGAATCAAAGAAGGGTTGAGGGTGGATGTGACCTCTGGAGGTCATGTAGTCCAACCCTCCTGCTCAAGCAGGGCCAACTAGAGCCAGTTGTCCAGGCCATGTCCAGATGGCTTTTCAGTATCTCTTAAGAATGGAGACTCCACAACCTCTGTAAGCAACTTTTGCCAGTGGTCAGTCACCCTTACAGGGAAAAAGTGTTTCCCAGTGTTCAGATGGAGCCTCCTGTGTTTCAGTTTGTGCCCATTGTCTCTGGTCCTGTCACTGGGCACTGCTGAAGAGTTTGCCTGTATCTTCTTTACATCATCCCTTCAGATATTTATAGTATATTAGTAAGTTCCACCCCAGCACCTTCTCTTCTCCAGCTGAAGAGTCCCAGCTCTTTCAGCCTTTTCTCTCAGGAGGGAAACTCTAGTCCCTTCATCATCTTTGTGGCCCTTTGCGGGACTCTCTCCAATATGTCAGCGTGTTTCTGCTACTGGGGAGCCCAGAAGAGGACAGAGACTGCAGGTGTGGGGAAGGATCACCTTCCTTGACCTGCTGGCAATACTTCATCTAACAGCCCAGAACACCATCAGCCTTCTTTGTGACAAGGGCACATTGCTGGCTCATCTTCCACACAGTGTCCACCAGAAACCCCAGCCTATTTTCTGCCAAGATGTTTTCCAGCTGGGTGTACCCCATCATGTATTGGTGCATGGGGTTGTTCCTCCCCAGGTGCAGGATTCTGCACTTCTCTTGGTTGAAGCTCATGAGGTTCCTGTCAGCCCATTTCTCCAGCCTGTTGAGGTCCCTCTAGATAGCAGCAAGACCATCTGGCATGGGAGCCACTCTTCCAAGTTTGGCATTATCAGCAAACTTGCTGAGGCTATTCTCTGCCCCATCATCCAGATCATTAATGAAGACATTGAACAGGACCAGACCCAGCATTAACCCTGGGGTACATCACTAGCCACTGGCCTCCAACTAGACTTTGCGCTGCTGACCAGCACCCTTCTGGGCCCTGCCATTCAGCCAGTTTTCAGTCTACCTCACTGTCTGCTCATCCAGCCCATCCATAGCAGCTTTTCTATGAGTACCTCATGGGCCAAAAGCCTGTGTTGAGATGAGCAAGACATGATCATGCTTCATGGAAAATTTTGTCTTAAGAGATATTCCTGCTCAAATTGACTCTTCTTGTCGAAACCTTTAGTATTACAATACTGTTTTACACCCACACACTCAATTTGAAATGTAACTTTTTCCAACAAAGTTTTAAATACTGATTTGCCTCTTAGAAATAAAGATGACAAGATTCTACATACAAGTTCACTGCTACTAAATGATAAAGGTTACCAGCTGATCTGCTGCATGTTCAGATGACACCCATAGAATTTCTGAAGTATGAACCACAGAAAAATCTGAAGTCAGTTGCTGAAACCAACACAAATACTGTTTATTTGTGGGATGCCATTTTACATCAACACCAGGAAAAGGTCTAAAAATCAACCAGATGAATTCATGTTAAGTGGCATAGCAGTATTTTCACCAGGTCTTGAGTCACAGGAGTTCAGCACACCTTATTTATGTAATATCCAAATAACTAAGACAGGAATTATTCACAGTTACAGGTTAACTGCTGTTCCTGCAACAGCAGTCTCAGCAGGTACTATTTTGTGACAACACGTGTACACACACACACACACACAGGAGAAAGAATTTAAAAAATAAAACCAAAAAATATCAAGCTGAGTTTTGGTCTCAGTTACAGACAACAAACTATTTAGTTGGTGGATGAATGTTATACACTTCTACAGCATTATGAAAGGACAAACTATAAGGCCTAGAAAGAGGTATTTTAGCAGTTCGGATTAAACTGGGGCACAAGCTAACCGTTAAAGCTGTCTATTTGAATTGCAAGAGTATTAAACAACTTGTTAGACTTGCAACCAAGGGTCAACAGAAATCTAGGAAAACCTTAACACAACTGAAGTCCATTTCTTGCCCTCCAAAAAAGTAACTTGGGAACATTAACCAAGTAGCAATGAGCTGTAACTAATTTTGATTGTGTGAGCAGATTTGTGATGAAATAAATTGCACGTTGTTGTGGTAAAATGGGAGAAGCTTCCAAGTCCTCTACAAATGTCTGAAAAGCCTACACAAAAGTATCCCAAATATTTATTGTAGCTTAAAGACAACTTTAAAGAGGTTTTAACTAACAACTCAAGTACATAAAGGATTCCAGTGATTTCTATCCTCTTCAACTTGCTTTCCTTGAAAAAGATTAAGTGACAAAATAACAGTAACAAGAAATTATATTAATACATTTTAAATAATATTATTTTGCCATAGAATAAAATTTAATTTGAGGAATGTTTCAGTTACTAATATTCATAGAATCACAGAATCATTTAGGTTAGAAAAGACCTTGAAGATCATCAAGTGCAAAGAGCTCTAAGTGTCTGTCATCTATTGAGTGTCCACTGCTGTCGTCTCTGGACGCTGTTTTCTTTCCACTAACTGGCTTTCCACTTTACATCTCCTAAATACCAAGCATGAACTGAAGACAGATCACCAAGTTTCTACTGTAAGGATATATACAGTATACCAGAAAGATTACCATAAGACCTTTGACACTTCTGCCAGAATGATCTCTCAGTGTCTTGTCCAAGAATGCAGCATATCCTATATACTACTTTTCAAAAGGAAAAAAAAAACTACATCAACTATATGATGGCACAACAAACAAAAAAGCAAACATCAAACTTGTACTAAATATAAGGTAAAGTGAGTAGCTTAGCTAAGTTTCCACAATTATTTAGAAATGAGAAAGAATTTCTCTAAAATACAAGAGCCGGCAACGTTAGAGTCCTCTGCTTATCAGCATGTAGTAGCAGAACCAGAAGGATGGGTAGCACAGGGAAGCTTATCAAGCCATACGAGTCCATTTTAGTCCATTTGCTCTCTATAAATACCAGTAAAGTTGTCTACTAGCTGTAATTCAATTTGTGCTTTATTTTATGAAGATAGATGTTTATACACTAGTTGAAGACTACAGATTCATGCTCCTATCAAGCGGAAGAAAAAAATGTGCAGCATCTGTTTCATTTCCAAACACATTCTTCCTTTCCATCACTCCCAATTTCTTCTACTCAAATTAAAAATGAAGAGCTTGTTTACTTATACAGAGTGGGTACTTTCTGAGGTTTCTTTTCCTCTGTTTTCTTTGCTTTAATTAAACTTTGTATTCTGCTAAACATTAGCAAAACGTGGAAAAAGAGCACCTGGTTGAGCTGAACAGATTTCTGTTGACCCTGTTCTGTGAAAGTTATACCTGTAACAGTAACAGATTAAGTGTCTTTGGCTCTTGCTTCCGTTATTGGAAGCCAAAGTATTTGTGACATACAAAAAACCTTTTATGCAAACCTTGTATTTCTTGCAGAATTCATGCCAATTTGTGCTAAACTAGAGTAACTAGCTTAACATTTAAGAACAATTACAGTATTTCACTTAAAATCTTAGCAATCACAACTTAGCCTAATGTTAAAAGTTATATTGCTTCTAAGGTCATTCTTTTAAGAACTAAACCAGCAGCTCCACTTGGTATTTCCTTACCATTATACTATGGTAATATACACATTTACATCAGAAGTCTTAATAAAAATGTGGTTTAGTAAGAGGCTTATTGTAAACATTAAATACCACACTCCACTGAATTAATTTCATGTGCAAACCGGCATCAAAGATGGAACTAAGGTTATGTGTATTAGTACATGAGAAGCGATGACTATGTATGTTTTACCCCGATTAACTTTGAAGAGCACTGTTCAGTGTCATGGCAATCCAAACATGACTGTTTCAGGGGAAAGGTAGTATTTTCTTCTTAGCATCATGAAATTCTAGGTTTTGTATATGCATACATATTGTATATTTATGTATATACAAATATACACAGACACACAATTCTTGTCTTTGGCAGCTGAGTTTGAAAAACTAAAAACAACAACAAACAAATTTCAACACAACTGACCACCTTTAGCACCACAATTACAACCTCCAGGTCCAGGGCAGCAAACAAATGTTTGGCTTAAACAAATGTTAGGTTTAACCCTGAAAGCAGTCAAGATAATGACAGTTGTTCCTGACTTCAGTGATGGCAGAATAGGATCTTCAATACAGCTGAAAATTTAACATTCGACCTGAAACGTTTCCCCCCCTCCCCCTGGATTGCAGTCCAGAGAAATACAAAAACCACCAATAACTTGTAACATATTTCTACAGAAAAGTAACATTACTCCTTGTTCCAATCATCCACTGGTCCTTTTTTGTTAAATGCTCCATGAATCAATATGGAACATTTTAATAAATCCTTAGGGATCAAAGTTTATTAGCACCTGATATTTCAAGGACCTATTTGTAAAAATCAACACTAACGTTACTTAATAAAGAAAGGTAAGGCAAAGACAACATGATAAAATTACAGAACTTAACCATAATTTCATTCACTCATTTTTCCCAAAATAATTCCTAGAACTGTCCTACACAAATAAAGAAATGAGTGAAAAAATGTAATGTCATTTAATGCTGGTGTTTAACATGCCCATTGCCTGCAATGGACATTCTGCTAGGAAATCCCTATCCCCAGCATGAAAGAAAAAGTAAGGTTTTGACCATTCAATGTAATATTTTTAATCACTTAGAAACACAAAGTTAGAAAACCTGGGCAAGACTAACATTATAAATAAATAAAAAACCCAATGTGTATTATCTATGTGCTAGGGGTAAGCAGACTTTATTCCCCAAATGACTAATTTTAGCTAGAAGATTCAATTTCACTAGATCACAACATATACCAAACACTCTTGGTACACCAAAAATTAAAACAAATATGCCAAAGGGAACTTACAGAAGTCTAAAACCCATTTTTAAAAGGTACTTTAATTTGTTCATTTGTACCTGTAATGACTATTGCAGTTTTAACATTAAAAAGTCAGTACTTTTTTCTTCAAATGGAAATAATTTGTGGCATGTACAACTATTACAGTATTTTAATATTTATATGTATATATTATTTTTTTAAGACACTAATGTTTCATTCCTATTAAGCAATAGGTCAGGTTTGGCAAATTCTGGTGAAGAAAGTCACAGCATGTCTTCTCCCCTCAGAAATTGGCATCTAAAATAGTAACATCAAAATTAACAATAGTTCTTCACATAACTATGTCCAAGCAGTCTGTTCATTTCATTTTCTGAAATGCTACATTTGAGACCAAAAGAAAAACAAAATAACTGAAGTTTAAAATATGTAAGTGATTACTAGAATTTTGCCACAAAATTATTTTTACAATACATTTCTGCAGAAATAATCCCTAGGTGAAGCTTTCTTTTTATACACATATACAAAATTTAGACAGCAATATACACATAATCACAGTGAAGATGCTGGCAAGTTCACCAATTCGTAGTGTAAGTATACAGAATGCAAAGCAGCCTTCAAAGAGAACAATGCTACACAGCAAGCATAGCTAGCTTGTTAAATAGCAAACATCAAAAGTTCCCAGCAAAAGGGATGCAGTGCAAGAAAAGCAGCATGCACTTTGATACAAATAGCAGTTTATGGCTAATGGTTGACATAACTGTGGTAACAGTGACTCTTGAGTGGCTGTGCATAGTTAAACTCCTATGTCATCTGTTTTCCTTTATACCATTCCACAAACTCATCCAACAATACTGGCCCTGTAGAGAGATCAAATAACTGTATTTTACAAAATTTTGTAAATGGACACAGAATGATTAAGCTCAGAAAAATAAATTATTTTAGAACACCACATTTGGAGGTACTTACAGGCTCCGTCTTCATCATAGTTACTGAGGTCAAGGTTAATTGTTCTGCTGAATTCAAGAACGTTACACCACTGGTCCTTATTGATAACTTTGTACTTTGATTGCTGCTAAGGCAAGAAAAAGAAGTTAATAAAATAGATTTTCAACTCCCTCAAAGTCAGATTTATTTTTTTTTACAGAAGATTTAAACCTTGTGGTGAATTAGTATTTTAATCTGTATGCCATCTAAATCTAAACAGGATTAAAGAAACCACTAAATGGTCAAATTAGCACTGGATAATTCACGTTTCTGATTAAGACATCTTTTAGTGGACAAACATACAGCAATAAAATGAAAGTCCAAAAGCAAATCAAAGACATTTCATACTTTATCTTGCATTAAATATATCTTAACAGCACAGGGATTTGGGAAAGATAACCAGTTACAAATGCTGCTTTGAGAGTTAGTATATTCTAAGTCAGAACAAAAAATTCTTAGCTATTAATTCTACCCCTAGTTAAATTATCAGAGAAGACAGATGAAATAAATGTAATTCTGTTTCAAATGTCATACCTCTAGAAACTGGTGAAATACTGGAAAAAGGGACCATGTTTTTCCTAAAAGAAGGCCCAACATACACTTGGCAGTATTGATATCTAGGCTGCGCTGGTCCTTTTCCTGAATAAAAAGGAAAAGGTCAAGAAGGAGAAAAGAGCATGATTTCAGGATTTTTAATTTCCCCCACTGCCTGTACCACAGCTCACCCATACACAAAATAAACAGACAAATACTAAATAGCAGTACCTAACAGTGGTTTTTAATAAAACACAACTTCTAGTAAACGTTCCTTTCTCCTAGCTAATGGCTTGCTGTTCAGAGATGCTGATATCCACAGACTTTCCCAAAGATCTGTCACTGCTATTGCAGGTATTTCCTGTGGTATGACTACAACTATGTGAACTCTCAGTAGACAGCACCTGTCAAGTAACATTGACTATGCAAAGAGTGAGCCAAGGAAGTCCTTCGTTCCCTTTTCTACCGATTACATGAAATTCAGACTAAATTATCGAATGAGCAGAGGGAACTCAATACACCAGCACATGGAGACCCCTCTCACAACTGTCCCAGTTTTACTTCAATGTACCAGTAGCATATTAAGGCTTAGGGGGTGATTTTTTTTGGTTCTGCTAAGATAAAGAAGCATCATCTGAACCCTGCAGGTTCATTACATCTTATCAATGGGAAAGGTAGTACATTTGAGAAGACAACTGCACATCTCAAAACTAACATGTATATGTGTAAAATTCCATTTTATTATTTTAAGTAGTTTATCCATTTACATTTGTTGTCTTGAAATCAAACAAATTTTGGTGAGATGGAATGTAAAACTCCACCCTTTTATGCCTTGCTACTCAAGAAAAATGAAATTGAGCCCTATGCCTCATCTGTACAAATGCAGTCGTATGTATTACAGAATAAACATTATTGTTTAAAAAAAAAAGCTCAAAAACTAAATTAATTGTCTTCTATCATGTAGGGAGGATGTGGTAGAGATGCCAGTTCTCAGACAACTGAATGTCTGAACTACAAAGTTATCCTCTCTTACTGAAACCCATTTCATAAAAAAATACACCTCAATTCTAAAATTGTGTACACATAATTTAATGTAGATGTGTTTTGGAAGGAAAGTGGGGAGTCCGGTAACCCTGAGAACATCAGAAGCTGTTTTACATTCTGGTCACTAAATCCAAGAGGGCCTTCACTCAATCTGATCTAGAGAGGAAAAGTAAATCCCAGGATGAGCAAAGCTTTTTAATTAGTAATAAAGCTGAAAAAATAGGCTTGTAAAGGCATTTTGTATTAATATGATGCAATTCCTTCACTTATTTGCAACACCAAATAGTTCTAAAAACTCCTTCCAAAGCCCATTTACACCTCTGTCAAATACCTTTAAGCAGAAATTATACTGCTGTGAGAATACATTTTATTTCCTATACTGTATATACTCTGAATTCTTCTCACACATTCAAGTGTTAAGGCTCTGTTGCCTTTACTTTGGCCATGCTGTTTTTACATGCCTTACATGGTTAAGTTTCTATATTCTGCCTCTCCAACTACTGTTCAGAACAAGTTGTTCTGATAGGCCCTTTATAACCACCTGCAACGACCTAATGGCACATCTGCCATCACAGATGCTTCAATTTCATTCTTAAAATACATTCCGGACACTTACATTCTCTTTCTTGGAAACAGTGGAAAGAAAATATTGACAAACTCTGATACATTTCAGTATTTTATTTACGCTGATGATAAACAGTCTTGCTGAGAATTTTTTTCCACCAGTATTTCAGATAAAAGACCTATTTAAGCCATGAAATACATGCATCTGGACGTTCTCAGACTTGACAAAGAGAATGACAGAGAGAGGGGAACATATCTGTGCTTAACACCAACATAGTGTTTTAAATTCTTTCCTCACATCCATGCTGATTTGAAAGACTACATAGGGTATCAGGATATTCATATCATAGAATGGTTTGGGTTGGAAGGGACCTTAAAGATCATCTAGTTCCAACCTCCCTGCATAGGCAGGGACACTTCCCACTAGACCAGGTTGCTCAGAGTCCTGTCCAACCTGGCCTTGAACACTTCCAGGTAGGGGGCATCCACAACTTCCCTGGGCAACCTGTTCCAGGATCTCACCATCGTCCCAGTGAAGAATTTCTTAATGTCTAACCTAAATCTCCCCTCTTTCAGCTTGAAACCACTTCCCCTTGTCCTACCACTACAAGCCCTTGTCAAAAGTCCCTCCCAAGCTTTCCTGTAGGCCTCCTTCAGGTACTGGAAGACCACTATAAGGTCTCCCTGGAGTCTTCTCTTCTCCAGGCTGAAGAACTCCTACTCAGTGTCAGCCTGTCTTCACAGGAGAGGTGTTCCAGCCCTCTGATCATCTTTGTGGTCCTCCTCTGGATTAGTTCCAAGAACTCCACGTCTTTCATGTGTTGGGGGCTCCAGAACTGGACACAGTACTCTGGGTGGGGTCTCACAAGAGCAGAACAGAGGGGGAAAATCACCTCCTCCCTGGCCCTGCTGGCCATGCTCCTTTTGATGCAGCCCAGGACATGGTTGGCTTTCTGGGCTGCAAGCACACACTGCCAGCTCATGTTGAGCTTCTCATCAACCAACACCCCTAAGTCTTTTTCCACAGAGCTGCTCTCCAGCTGTTCTCCTCCCAGCCTGTATTTGTGCTTGGGATTGCCCCACACCATGTGCAGGACCTTGCACTTGGCCTTGCTGAACTTCTCGAGCTTGGCACTGGCCCACCTCTCAAGGTCCCCCTGGATGGCATCACTTCCCTCCAGCATGTCAACCACACCACACAGCTTGGTGTCATCAGCAAACCTGCTGAGGGTGCACTCAATGCCCACAGTCCCATGTTGCAAACAAAGATGTTAAACAGTGCTGGTCCCAGTGCCAGGGAAGTTTATATCGTATCCAGCTTTTATTGTGTCAGTTATTTTTACCACCTGCAGAAATGCCTGGTGTGCCTTCCTGTTTCAAATACGTTTATGCTCACAAAACTCAAATAGTAAGTAGAAAAACCAGGGTAATTGTAAACCCAGTGGAAGTAAGCGGCAAAGCTTCAATATGCAACAGAACAGGGTCTAAATAATTTCCTTGAAGTTACAAAATGCTGGAAGCAGAGAGTTAATAAAACGTCAAAAAACTGAACCATTGAACATCAAGCATCCTACATACTTCTCTTTTCTAGTTCTGGCACTTTGCATATACTTTTTTAGAACACAAGTCCATTTGTTAGAAGCAATCTTGGGTGGTATCTTAAGAGAAACACACAGAAGTACACCATCTTTCAATTATACTCATGACAGTACAGTTTTAATTTCAGATGCTGGTCTTCAACAGTACTTACCCGTGCAAAATCAAATGCATATCTATAAATAAGTTTAAAATTGGTAGGCTCATTTAATAAAGATCTCAAGTAATCCAGAGAATTTCTCAATTTTTCTGTTGTATCACATCTACAAGAAAAGCACAAAGTGAATTTAGAGTCTGCATCCTAAAACATCAGATACCTATGTAAGAAAATAATCACTAACATGTATCTCCATCAATCTGTTCAAAATACATCACTCTGTACAAAAGCATGTTTATGAGTTTCCATAAAAATGCCTTGATTAAACCCATAGTGTAGAATTGATTTAGAAAAAAATAGTGAAATCTTACATTGGTACTCTGATTTGTTTGGCTTTGTAGAAAATGCACTTTCTACCAAATTAAACTGAGAGTTTGTCTAAATGTGGAAAAAAACCAGCAAATCAGAGTAGCTCTTTGCTGAAACTATAGACCATCCTACACAGTTTTAGCAATTCTGTTCAGGAAGACAAGTCAAAACACAGTTTTTTCTCCAATTCTCTTTGAAACACATGATTATTCAACTATATTTATGTTAATTATGCTATGAAGATAAGCTCTCAACCGGACAAAGCAACTCTTAGAAAGAACATGACAGTGGAAAGTCACAGAAACAGTTTGTATTATATAGCATTTTAAACTACACGTGCTCTGACAACACACCAGTATCTCATACACACATCCAATCCAGTGACAAAGACAGACGTCCTTGGGAGAAGAAACAGTATCGAACCTCATGACCTCAAAACCTTCTGTTTTCTTACAACTGCTGACACTGTAATCCAACTGTATTTAAGCATGCAGCTGTCAGGTTTCAAGTTGTCTGTAAGTGGCCGTATCACCATAAATACATAAAAATGTATGACTTCTGCTCCAAAGCAGACCCCTCTGCTTTAGATGTCACAAGTCAAAACATCAAAGCCTGTTTTTTCTAAAAACCTGGGTTTACTGTAAGAAACTGAAGAGGTTTTTCAAAGCACTTACTGTAGTGATGTCATTCCTTTTAACCATTCTTGTAACGTAAAGTAGCCCATGTTTTGTGCATCCAACTTCCATGCTAGTACAAGCATAACTACCTGTTTTAAAGAGGGGAAAAAAAATAAAGATTCAAAAGAATTAACAAAAAGATCGATACATTTTTCAAATAACTACAGTTGTTTTACTCATTCATATAAACAGGATGTTCAGATGTTTGATGCACTATTTTTCAAGTTAAGAAAAGTGAAAGTGACAAACGTGTACATAATCCAAAGAGAAGATAACAGTGCAAAGATACAGAGTGAACATCCACCCAAGTTACCAGTAGCCACTTTACTTCAAGGGAGCATGCACAGTTACCTAGTGGGCATTGTAATGAGGAATGTGAGTTGGTGCAAAAGCTAAATAAAAGGTTTCCCAAAACAGCAAAATTGAAGTACCAATTTGATGACAAGTTCCATTTGGTATTTGTTAAACTCTACTCTATACGAACATTAGTTGCAATCCATAAACTCTCTGAAATCCAGATATTCTAAAGTTAGTAATGATCCCACCTGAATACTGCTATCCCATGGTACCATCAGCCTACCTAATTTTGCAGGTCTGAACATGGAAAAGAATTTAAGCCAATGTTAAGTAAAGCTAGGTGAACTAACATTAACATCTATAAAAACAGAGGCTGAAACATAAATACTTCAGTTTTGCCCAAAAGTAAATAGTCCTTTTCACATCTCACATGGACGACTGACACAATAAAGAACTTCAATATATAGATACCATAGGATTATCTCATTTAGGAACTTAATAAACCACTTTTGATATATACGTGGAAAAACTTGCAGGATAATTGACCCTGCAGACTAGAACAAATAATCAAGTAATTTAAATTTGCAACTTAGCCATTAACTAGCTAACAATAGTGCAGCTCTATAGTTTTTAATATGAAAATAGAATACCTACACTTACATATGCATATGTCTGTATAAATCTCAATGGTTTATTATACTAATAAACTCAAAAATTAGCGAGTTACATCTTGCATTTCCAGTAAATCTTTCAAAACAACAATTCTCATTTTACTTAGTGAGAGATGATGCTTTATGAAACCTGGAAAACAGGAGACTTGCATATACTTTTAAAGAGCAAAAATTACGCACTAGGAAAAAGCCTGTAAAAGTCACAACTATTGCTTTTTAAATTGTATTTACTTCTATATATACATACATATAAAATATATATGTAATTATATAAACTCTTTATTTGTGTTTTGAGATGCCATAATGGGAGTGCTAATACTGCTCACAGTATTTCAAATACCATTCTCTCCTATAAAAGCCCAAGAAAACATTACTTTGTAGTTCTGTAGTTTCTACGTTGATCTCCAATGTTGCCTCATGCTTTCAGGAAAGACAACCATCAGTTTTTTTTTTTTTTCCCTGCTTCTTTTAAATCTTTCTTATTTTGGGGAAAGGGAGCAAAGAAAGTGAAAGAGAAGGGGTGGCAGCAAAGACAAATTGAGGTTTTACAGGTTGTCAGATAAGGGTTTAAAATAAAGGCAAGCTGTTTCCAAATGTGTATATAGAACTCCCTGGTTTATATTTCTTTAATTATTTTATTTTAATCCAAAGAATTTTTTAAAACTTGATGGAAAAATAAGAGATATAAGACTGGAACATGTGCATTGTAACAGATTAGTAATCTTTTGAATGGACTTTGAACTTACATTTTCTGGTTCAACTCCAATGTCTTCACAAAATTTTTCCATACCTTCTGGCCCCACAATGTCATCAGTGCCTGCAAACAAAATGCATTCTACTTATCTCAGAAAATTAAAGCAGTCTGACCTTCATAGCCCAAGAGAAATGCAATCCTGCAGTACATGAACTTCCATACCTTTTGTTTGTTTTGACATGCAATAAATATTTCCACACTTACTACCAGACTTGTATACACTTAAATCTTTATCTCACCTTTGGAAACAGAGACAGAAAAAGTGTAAAACAATTTTCCATTCCTGACAATATCCTTTATCCTATCCATTTACTGAGATCATCTTGGAAGAGTAAACTAATAATACCTAAGAACACACTTAAGACTAGCAGAATATTGCCACAGTTAAATGAGTGGGTGATGGTTAATGAAGCTCGTATCTTGGCTTGAATCTCTACTGTTGTCATAAGGTCATATCATATGAAAATGTGATGTATAGCTACACAGGATACAAGGCATTACATTCCCAGAATCTCATTCCTTATTGTCTCATATACTATCTTTATATAATGTTATCTACCAAAAAGAGCCCAAAATGAAAATCTCATTCTCCTATTTGTTCACATTGCTATACCATGGCCACACATTATCTGAATTTTAGTAACTGCAGGAGGAAGACATGAATTACCACTATTTCTTTGCTGACTTAAAATGGAAAAGAGATTCAAAATATAGATGCTATTAAATGGAATATTATTACAACATGCTGTCAAATTAAGGTATTTATAACTTCTACAATGCTTTACTGAAAAAACTACAGAGGCCTTAAGAATTGTGTTGTGCGATTCTGTTTTTAAGTATATTTTAGATATGTGGACTATTTGTTAGAATTATTCTACTTACGCTTAGAAAGGCTCATTTGGAAAAAAACAGAAGCTGAAATACCTACTTTCATTCTGTATAAAGATCACGTGTGCAAGCAAAAGGTTTTATAAAGGGAAGATCAATCTGTATTTTATTATTATGTGACCTACTATTCTAGAAAAAACAAGGTTTAATTTTATCTTTTCCTGTCTTCTCATTACACCCTCTCACAGTTCTCCGAGTGTACACAACAGTCTTTTAAAAATACTCGTTCTGTAATGTAATGACACACTAGGGGAAAAAAAACAGTGTCAAATGTCTGCATATATAAAGGAGAAGACTCATGAAGCAAGAACACAAAAGAGATTATTCTTTTAAAATTCTTTTTTTAGAATGTTGCTCAATTCTGTAAACAGAACCACAGTCTCCGCTTTTCTGTTTTATCTTGGTGCATCCAATGGTAACTCAAAAGTTCTTTCATATACTGCCTTCCTTTCATCCCTTCTTCCGATGAAAGTCTTGACAAAAAAGTTATCCCTGTTGCTAGAGTGAAAAAACAAACCAAGCTGGTCATAAAGGCAGAGAACCTAAAAGGATAGAATTGGCTTGAATTTGTCTTAATCTCCTCTCAGACTGCCACAGACAAGTGAGCTCACGAAGTATTTAACTTAGTTTACACAATTTTATTGGAAGAAAAAAAAAATACATCAAATTAAGTCACTCTTCATTATGCATAAGAAGTAGACAAAACAACAAGCTGTGAGCAACATTACCCAAGACAGCATCAGAACTGCAAGATGACCTGATTTTCTTTGTCAATCACCTATTTAATTTCCTTTTGGTCTTTACAGTCATGAGATCATTTTTCTCCACACTTCAAGCTCTCCTCTTCAGAAAAATGTGTAAAAAAAAAAAAACTATTACGACAACCAACTTCATTATTACAAGATGATTTTTTGTGACTGCAGAACATAATTAATAATCCTAGAAGTAATGCCTGAAGAAAGTTCTCATACACAGGTGCAAGAATAAATCATTCAGTCTACCTTTCCTGTAACTTGGTGATGGAAAACTATATATAAAGACAAGACTAGTATGTGATATTCGAATTCATTCACTTCTTTGCTTGAAACCATAAGCACCTGATTCAGCAGGAACAAAATTAGCTTTACAACTTCCGCCACTTTTTTTTTCCTTTTTAAAAAAGATATACTTCTGAAGCATAATTCTGTACTATTCAGCACTAACATGGCAGATGACAGAACTTCTAAAACCACAGCCATTAGAACATTTTGGACAAAAGCACAGCTTTAACTGTAGATTTGAAAAAGTAAAGTATACATGTTCCACAATATTTTAAGTTACACACCTTCTGTATTCTTTTTACAGAACAGAGACAAAGACAAAATTGCTCCTTCAACTCTTCAGCTTCACACTACACAGAACACAAGAAAAGCTTCTTGAAGACTTTTACAAAAAAAAGTCTCTATCTTCGGTCTTGGAAAAGCTCAGTCAAGGCACTTTCTATATTCCAATGTAGATTAAATTGTTCTTAGGAGGCAATTTGCATTTCACCCTTACCTGCATATTCGTAGAACCATTCTAAGCACCTCTTACTTGAAAAGACTTCTTCTTCTGCTTTTATTCTAGTCGAATCATATTTTCTATACATACTTTTAAAAAAGAAAGAAAAACAAGTAATTAAGTAGCATTTTTTAAAAAGCAATCTTATAGTAAACAGCCACTGTAAGCAGCAACATTTTTCCTTTCTGTCTTCATATCCAGTCTTTTGGGACACTGCTTAACACTGAACCTAAATACATTGTTTGCTCAGTCTGTCACATTTCAACTGATTCATAAGCATTATACATATACATGAACTTTCCTTACAACAAATACAGACTAGTTAAAATTCAACCCCAAACTGCTTTGTGGTAGTTCAAGTAAGGCTTGTGCACCATGTTAGTTACCACGATCAACTGATGGCCTGCAACTTGGCTATGGGTCTAAACCCAGAGTAATTCCACGTCACAGTCAACACAGATCCTGATTGTAAGCACACAGATACTTGGTGCACTTTGAACTATCAACTAAGAACTGCACATTCTCTTTTTGCCTCCTCAAAAAATCCTAAAAAAGGCATAAATGCCAAAATAGACATGACCTGCACTTACATCATTCTAAAGTAACACAACAAAACCACAAAGAACAGGTCACAGGTCCTCACTAACAGTAACTCAAGGAACCTCATCCATCACAGGGTAAACACTTATCTGAAAAGCCAGATCCATAGCCCCCCTTTTCCCTCCAGAGATGACCAGCAAGGTAATGCTCTCCTTCAACAGGACGCATAAGGAATTTTAACTACATTCAGGAAACAGCACTGAAGTACCAGTCCCCTAAATTTAGTATCTGAAATATATGCTATTCCTTCCATGCTTCAGAAGTTGATGAGTTACTCCACCCTGTTCAGACTTCCCTGAAACGGAGACCGTATGATTTGTGCCTGTTAGAGGAAAGAGACTCAGCAGTCCAAGCAGTTGTTCACTGCTGCATATGCATTCTCTGATCCATTTCCAGCACTCTGCAGTAGCTTGGGCTCATAAAGGCTGAAAAGAGACGAGCAACAAATGGCTTAGACTAGAGAAGGTAGCCAAGAATGGCTCTGTAAGTGTTCCGAGCATGCAGACTCTTACAGTGTCAAACCCTGCTGGGGGAGGACAACAAAGTAACTAATTGATTCAAGGAGAATTCTGAAACAACTTGATGAAACGAATTTGGAGTTGATTTCATCACTATTTTGTCCTTTCTAGAAAGACACGTAAAAGATGTCTATAGTTGTGAGTTTAGGTATACTGATCGCGCTATCCTCCACCTAGCTCAGCTATCAGCTATGAGGAACTGCAGCTACAAGCTAAGGGCAAACAGATCATTCTCACAGAAATTCAAGAACTACTTCATGTTTATTGTCAGTTTCTTTAAAGCAACTAAACATTACAAAAGTAATACTAGTCAAAACAAAATGAAAATTGTTAAATGGAAGACAAAATAAGTCTCTTAAGAAATTTCAGGATGGACAAAAAAGTTAATGCTGTACTGAAACACACTGCTCTGCAACAAACTGAAACAGTGCAGAAAAATGCCAGCCACACAGGTCTCAGAAGCACATATATTCATATACCCACAATTTGTAAAGTGTTTTCTTTTCATTTTCATTTTTTAAACAGTTATTTCTACTTTAATTACCTATTTTGTATAAGCTTTAATGCAGTTGAAAAGGAACAGGCTGACAACAATGCCCACTAAGCAAACAACTGAGTCAGAAGGTGTAATTCAGAGTTGAAACACTATTTTTTTTAAAACAGGTCTGGTAACTTAGCATTCCCATACTTGCAGAATGAACTGTGATCATGAAAGACCTATCCATATTTTTAGGCTATTCTGAATTCAGAAGAATAAAAAAAAATCTTGAAACAAAGAAAGGAGGCATTCAGCCACTTTGGCAAAAGTCTGCTTATTTAGTATCCCCTCCTTTATAGCAAACAAACGTGACAAACACAAACTGGAATACCAAGTTGAAAAATCAATTGTAGCAGGCAGGACAGAGTCAACATCTTTATTTTATTCTACTTATTAAAGAAGTTTGTCAGAGCCCTGCTGGGACCTAGGACACACAAAGCTCATGTGGTTCCCAAAGACAGACATTCATCACAAGACTCAAATTTTTTTCTTGCAAAGGGATGATAACCAAGTGCCTCACCCTGCTTGGTCACATAACTCATCAACACATTAGCTGTCAGTATGTGAACAGTGGATTTGGGAAGGAACCCTCAAGAAACAAATTTATTGACAGAGCTCTAGGTCATCCAAGTATTTCAGAAAAAGGATTCTTGCACCTACAAGTGGCAAAGCTAACTGCTGTAGTCTGAACCAAGACACCAAAGACAGCAGTTGGTGTAAGAGGAATGATGAAGGAGAACAGAAACCACAGCCCTTTTTATACACTCATTGCATCTACATATAGCAACTTTTCATATGACTGATATGGGACTGAAAGTAATTTGCTGTGCTTAAGGCTAAGGTCATTGTTTAGGAACTGCAGGAATCAGCAACATTCATTAGTAAGTCCATGTACCCAAAATAAGGCCAAGTACCTCCAAGCAAAACTCTCTGGCATCAAACTTGTCATTGTTCAAAAAGCTCACTATCTGACCACTGGAGTTTGATTTTTGAGAAACCAGAACTGATTACAGATCTTCCAACTTCTGCAGAAATTCAGGAAAAAAAATAAATCAGAAAGGATATAATCTTGAACTATCCCAGTTTCTGCTATGAGCTAATTAGCTAGGCATTAACTGAAAGTTCAGGTGACATCATATCACACTTGCAATGAAAACAGACTATGTACAGCCAGAAGTATAAAACCATACAACAAAATTGGCTGGATGAATTTCAGATGCTTTTCTCTCAACCTAAAGGAACTAACAGCAGATCACATTCTGCAAGACAAGGATCACTTGAAAATGAATTACAGAACCAAGTAACACCAATGCAGACTCAGTATTAGTGATCTCTCAAGTATAAAGATGAAGCCTGTTCCCTCTCCCTGCTTACCCCAAAAACCAAATGAGTTTCTTCCCCCAGTCTAGCTAAACCAGCTAGTTTTGTTAGCAAGAGACTCCTAATCACTGAACTGCTTCGTGAAGCAAGACGAGCAGGGAGATACAAGCAGGTAGACAAGTATCTGAGACTACAGCCTAGGACAACACAGTTCAATTAACACAACGAACACTGGCAGCACAGGGTAAAGGTGATTTCAAAGGCTGTGCCCTCTAAACTATCATTAATACCGATCTGATTGTCTCAAGAACCGTAAGTACAGAGGAGAAAAACACAAACTGCCAGAGATGTCTGGAATCCATTTTGTATCTTAGAATATTTCTCATATCTTTGGAATTTCTCTACACATACTGAAAGCTAATATGCCTTGTCTTTCTGCTAAGGACAGCATCTCTTTCTACTCAAATACGAACTGCCAGACAGCACAGAGCAGATATCCGAATACTTTGTGAGCACCAAACAGCTACTGAACAGATCTGAGTTGTAAACACCAAGTCTCAACAGCTCACAGCTTCCTCAAGATGACCACCACCAGTGCCTTCAAAGAGATGCAAGACAATTACGCTGACCATGTTACAGTTTGGTAATTTGCTTATGCGCTGATGGTCTGTAAGAGGAACCTGCAGTTTCAGTCACAGACCAGAAGTGAAAGAACATACTGCCCGGAGTCTGAAGAAGAGGAAAAAACAAAACAAAACACAGAAACAGAAAGGTTAAAAAAAAAAAAAAAAGTACCAAAAAAAACCTTACAGACACCTTCCATAAAGGAAGGGCCAATGAGTACACTTGGTACTTTTGGTACCATAATTTGTACCACTGTCAGAGAATGCTGACACTGGAACAGGATTGCTAAAGGGTGTTTTCTCCATCACCAGAGAGAGAAGATGCATGCAGAACTTTATCCTCCAAGTTATTTGCTATACCTATCACTACTGGGCAATAGCAAACCCTGTCCGTTTGCATTTATCCATTTCTGAACGCTGACATGCTGCCCCATCAGGAACAGCAAGGGAAAAAAAATATGAATAGGCAGAGTATATACTTGTCTCTCAGATGAGACATACATGCAGGCAGAACGCCTCAAAAATCCCCACTTGAAAAATAATAGTTCCTATTAGTTTTAGCATGACACTGCCAAGGGTCAGGGCAGTGACACCAGACTTGAAAAAATCCTTCTTTATATTACAACCGATATCCCCTTAGGGAGCATTTAGCTTTTTCTTTTGTATTATCTCTAACAGACATTTTACCAACTAGAGAGAGCAAAGAATGTGGGACAGGGCAGGGAAAAAACAAGATTAACCTGCTCAAATTTTATAAAAGTGATACAGCTAGTTAACCACATTTAAATGAAGTTACTTTGTCAGAAATGCTTGTTTCTCCATCATGACCTAATAGCTGACTCACAACATCCATTTTTCATCTTATTTTTGAAATATTCTTATGAGCTAGGGAATTGTAATATCCTGCAGTGAAGATGAGACAATGTAGTTTATAATTGAAAGTGCTATAGGTAGACATAAACAAACCAATGAAAAAAACTATGTGTCTAAGCCTTTCATGTTTCTTTAAATACACACTCATCTGTATTTTTCCAGATTATTTTCCTTCATTCATAACTGATTTGGTGGAAAAGCCAAAGCATGAAAACTCCATCCAGCTATTACTGGTGACCAGGCAAGTCACCATACGAGTACTCGGTCACTGCCAGCAACAGAAACATGGTCATGGCAATTCTCTTCACTCTACTGCAGTCTTCAAAGTTGGGTATCTACTCCTGATCTGAGCATGCTTCAGCTGTACTGGAATTTGTCAGAGTTCCACCTATCACTGCAGCAACTCTGGGCTGTGTGGCTCCAGAATGTTCAGAGATCAGTGAAAGCAGGGAGTTTAGGTTACACAAAACATTATTTTGATTGTGGAAGCTGGCAATAGCTTATTGGGGGAGAGAAAAAAAAAAGGTACAGTTTATTATGTTAAGTCAAAAGTTACCTCATGAAGATTAACAGCCTGCTCATTTTAGAAGGCCAATGTTTACTGAGTGAAAACATTAAGAAATTTACTAACAGTAGCTTTGTTTCTATGCAACCCGAATTTATTCAAAACTTTTATCTCATTTTGTTTGTGGTTCATCTGAGTAAGCAATTGCCTTCAGAGGGTTGAAAAGATGCAAACTTTTGATTGAAGATGTTCCCTGCTGCTTCCATTAATTCTAATTCATTAATTTAACATTTTGACTGAGAATTTTAATCAGTGTAGCACAATGAAAGTACTTTTATACAGCCTTACCTATTCATTCACAGTTATGATTTAAGCAATAATTTCAAAGATACCACAGTAGAAACAATTAGGAGGAAGAAGAGATGTTTTATGGTTTGCAAGCCATGACAAAAACCTCCTAAAGCAACCCTCAGGAAAAAAATTACTGTATTTCTAACTGAAATTTGAGAATACCCTATATTGTAAGAGAAGTCAAGGTTGTGATACTGAGAGGAAAATACAAACTAAGTCTTCAAGTCATTATGTGGTGGTGAGCTTGTGCTGAACTATTTACTTCTAAAAGCTATTCTTGAAGACGGGATAAATCTTACTGTGATCCTGAAATTAATACATCAAATTATTTTCATTATACATTATGTAGTATACAGATTCCCTCCCACCAAAACATTGCATTCATGGTTCAAGGTGATGCTAGGAACCTTAATTAGCAGAATTCAAACTCCTACTATAAAAGGGTGGGATGCTGAAGAACATGCTTGGAATCTTCGTTTTCCATAATCAGTCTATGCATGAGATCAGCATTTCCAAATAACTTCACTAAAAACTCAGTTTGTTCCTATAGATGTTTTTCCACAAAAGCCAGCGTCATTATTTCACTAGTCCTTCCAAGATGAGGCTATATCCCTAACACCCTGGAATCAAACAGGAAGGCTATTACAAGCTCCCTGGTCTCAGATGTGTTTAAGCTTATGATAGAAATCACCTTCTCTTTCCACACAAAGCACTGCTGAAATAAACTTTCTTGAAAGAATACCTATCTCAAAAATGTCTCCTTATCATAGTTGAAGAGGTTATAGGAATATACCACAAATAGTGGAGACTGAAAATACCACCCAACAAAACTATCCACCTAAGGATTAAAAAACTAAACGTCATTTCTATGGACAAACCAGGAGGAATCATCAACATTTGCTCTCAGTCATGGTAACACCATTAGTGATGACAACTCCTTTTATAATCTTCAGACTATTACCTGACATTTTCACTCTGAAAGAAAAAAACTACTCAAATTACTGATTTGTTAATATTCTGTCCTGGTTTGAGCCAGGATTAAGCCAATTTTCTTCTACTAATTTTTTTTCCTTCAGTGAACTCTCTTTTAAGCAGCACACTTGCTGAAATTTACAGCAAGTTTTCCAGTTAGTGGACTGATAATGCCAGAACTTTTATAGATACTGCTGAGAGACCAAGGACACTTTACTCCACTTGTTGAATCTGCTGTTTCAGACACTAAAGGGGCAGAAGAGTATCTACAACTCCACCCCCCATACAGAGGAGCGGACTAGACAGATGGTAAAATTGGCAAAACATATTATTCCATCTCATACACGTAACTCTCGGTGCAAAAATTCAGGGATCATGGAAGTGAACTTCCCTCTTCCTCACTCTTCTGTCCGTAGCCAGCATGCAGGGAGAACTCCATCCGCCCATTTCCTTTGATCCCTCAGCCCATGCGTTCCTGACCCCTGTATCTCTGCCCTCAGCTCCTGACTTTTTCAGGACTGCCCCAGCTCAGCGGAGTATATTGGGAGTTGCTGGGGGTTGGGGGAGGTGACAGGGGTTTTGCACATTCCTGCACATATTTGTATGTATTTGTACATATTTTATTTTATCATTAGTATTTAATTAAAGCTGTCTACTTTAGTTTGCAATCCAGAGCGGCTCTCTCCTTATTCTCTCTCTCCTTTCCCTACCTGGGTTGGAGGGGGAGGAGATACAGAGCATCACTGTCTTTGTTTAACTGACGGTCCTGAATTAAACCCTGACATATTGCCCCTGTAAGTTTGCCACTTTTGTGGCATGTGTTATGAGAACATACAAAAGTTACATTTAAGTAAAAATTACAATGTAAGATGAAATGGCTTTGTAACTAGCCCCGCTATAGCACACTGCTGTAGAGGTTCCTGATTTCAGATGGATTTCTGCTTGACAAACTGAGATGTCTGACCTCCAAAGACCAAACACAACAACCATGAGCTCCATCTGAAAAACAAGCATGGAAGTGGGAGACAGCTTGCTCTTTGTCTGCCTTGTTCACAGAAGGTTACAAGGAACATAAGCCAAATTTGAAAAAAATAATTATCTGAAAGAAAACAGAGCTCCAACACTGAGCTGAGCATTCAGCAAATTATTTCATATTGCCAGTCATGATGAAATAAAAACTGTTTTCTTGAAGACGAAAATAAAATAAACTTATACAATGGGAAGCAGATAGAGCCCAAAAACTCTTAGAAGTTAACAAGGAAGACAGATAAAAATTGGAACGACATCAGAGAAAGATATTCCCCTGTGGCCCATGAGTGGTAGATCTGGTTTCACCTCCACTTCTAAAAGCAGGCTGAGGTCTCCCTTTCAATAAAGCCTTCCATGGCAGTAGAAGGAAGACTAGATCCATCCTTCAAATTATGCTTTCAAAAAGCTCTTGAAGTTATGATATATATACATTATTTATAGAGTACAAAATTATTTTATCATAATTTTCTCATTTGAATTACATAAAACAGTACATCTTTCTTACAGGCATTCTTGTTTTCTAGGGGTTTGGGTTGTTTTGTTTTACCATCAAGGTCTTGGCAAAGTGAGGTGTAGTTAAATTTCATGAATCTCTCTGCTTTGATTCTAGAAGCATTCTGCTCTTGTTTCGATTCCATATTTTATGCATATCTTTGAGTAAGTTGTAATGTACTCTATCAACTATTTAGCTTTTATATTTTATTATCTCTAAAAAGCAACAAAAATATTAAGAACATGTACTGCTTTTTTATTCTTGCTAATGTTACATATGCAAAGCAATGAAAGGGAGAGTTGAAATCTTTCTTCTGCATCAATAGATCATTTAATAAATTCCAGTGTAGCTACAGTTGTGCAACCCTATTAAGCACAATGGAGTTATAGAGGCATAACCAGAGGCTTAATTTGGCTACCAGCACTTTTCTTACTCATGCTAGGAAATGAAAAGGAGAGCACCCAGCCTGATTTCAGGCTGACAGGAGAAAAATGCATCTTTTTACCATCCTGAAGATACTTGTTATAGAAGCATGTGTTTTCTGAGTCACCAGTACAAAAATTGAATAGAGCTCAAATTCCACTGACTGATGCACTGGCGAACTTTTTGTCTGCATACCACTTTTCGATGTCAAGACGGTCCTGCACCTATCATTCAGAAGTGTACAGTCCTGTACTCCCACAAAATCTGAATTTAGTGCACATAAACAGCGATTACCTTGCACACAAGGAGCACAGTCAATGGTTTCTGAATGATTAGGGCTGACTGAACACCCGTATCCTGAAAATCCAACACTTGCAGAAGTCTCAGCTATGCAACACCCATGCCAAAAGAATACACTGCTTGTGCGCACAGTTATAACCCACTTGCACTTCTGTTGCTCAGAGGGAAGCTGAGAAGCTCAGCCTCAACCACCGCTCCACCACTGGCTATCACCTTGCCTGGGCAATCTTCACCTTTTCCTTACATGATCAGCATCAAGTCACACCACAACAGGGAGAGATGGAGCAGGACTTCAAGTAAGAGCTGAGGGGGCTACAACTACATTCACTTTTTGACAGGCTGTAGGTTAAGAATGCCCAATTCAGATCTTATGCATGTGTACAGGAATATATTACTGTATCTCTTACAAGCTATTTATAAACAAACAAGTATGTTTATTTCAACTGCTGGCAAATTACAGCAAAGAGAAGCTCCCTACAAGCTTCTTTTAGAAAAAGGTGAGATGCAAACTGAACTTAGATGTGCTTATCAATATCCAACAGTTCAATCACAGGCTATGGTTCCACATTGAGAAACCAAGCAAATTTTAATACCATCTCCATTAGTATTAATAACACCATCATATCAGCTATTCAACTTTAGATATTCCATCAGTCTTAGCTCATGGTAAGATGACATACCCATCATGTCTACTTTTCTTAGCAGACAAATCATCTCCTGCTGCAGGTCTCCTCTTTTTCCTTGGAGGCATCACTTTACTAAAGCAGTCTGATGAACTGCAAGACCGAAGACTTCCTACAGAGGGAATTAAAAACACCAGTACAAGAAATGAAACTCTTGTAGACCAGTTAAACTGTGTCCACTAATAGGCATATTACAAAGAGAAGGGAAGGGAGGAAGTTAGCGGATTTAAAAATTACAAAATAAATTGTCTCCTTTGAATAGCAAAATCGATCTCACGTTTATGTGGTGTTCTATGACCAGACTTCAGTTAAGGCCAAAAGCACTATAAGTGACAGCGTTACTTCACCCAAACAAAAGGTGAGAACTGAGACTATACTGAAAAAGTCCTCAAAAAGGCATCCTTAATTTTAGTCATTTATTCAAATAAGAACTTCTAAGAGTTGTTCTTTACTTTTTGAAACACAGATGTGACTGAAAAACTAGGGCACCTACCTCTAGAGAACAGAATCTTTTTATTTTTAAGCCCCAAGTTTTTAATGATAAAGAGAGCAAGGGGTAGGAAAGGTTTTGTTTCTTCTTTGGTTTTGTTTTCTTTCTTTTTGGGGGTGGGGGAAGAGATATTCAACAACCACTAGGGGAAAAAACAAGTGGCTGGCTGTATCATTCGGACTGGATAGTTCTCAAAGACCGAAGGTCCCCAAGTAGGAAACAGCCAATTCAAGACATTGATACCAATCAAGTGGTTGTCTTTCCCTCCCCTTCTCTCAGCTACATACTCCTGTCTTCAGTAACTCTTCAGTGTGCAAATGCAGCTCACCAAACCCACAGATAATTAACCCAAGCAAAAAAAGAGTAACTTTCTGTACATTAGCACAAGAAAGAGCACAGGACCAGCTCGTCTGACCACAGCAAGCTGTTAAATTCCCTTTGCTGTCTCATGAAAACAGGAGACTTTCACTCCAGGCAAAATTTTGTCCTACTTTCATATACTGAAGACCACATGGACACCTGAGAAAAGCATGTGTAAGAGCAGCTCAAAGAGCTATCAAAGCTCTAAGTGTTACGCAGAGAATTTTAAAAGGAAAGGAAGATAGTTGAGGTATAAAAATCCAGACACAAAGCGATGCCAAAGAAACTTGAGAGAAAACATGAAGAACTCCAGCATGCCTAAGCTACCTTCTCTTAGCTTCAACAGCATCCAAGTTTAGCTATGCTTTCTTAAGATACCCACAACATTTTTTATTTTAAATCACAGGACAGAAGCAAGCAATAAAACTTTGACTACTTTTTGACACCAAGGGAGCAGACTAAAATCAGAAGCCCAATTCCCAACAAATACTAACAGCAACCTTTTGCTTACCTATTCTTCGTATCTTTGCAAGTCTCTCTCCTGTTATAGGAGAAACACATGTAAGGAACCTTACAGCCTCACAGGCTTTGCTGCATCTTCTATATTACAAACATACACTGAAACTATTATGCATATCAAAGTATTAATTTCTCTAGTATTAGGTAAGATGTTCAAACCTATTTTTACATCAAGATGAACTGATTTCTTTCAGCTAATAAAGCTTTTGCACTTAGTATGCCTTCTTTGGTCTTACCTTTTTATTAATTTCTATTATAAAGAAAAAAAAAATCTCTAGTTCAAGAAATGCTCTTTCCAGTTAAAAAATTCTTCCTCTCTCTCTCACTATATATATTTATTTATTTATTTTACCTTGAAGCTCCCTCACCTCAGCATCCTCCCAGGAAAGTATGGCCATACCTACACTATCTTTTAAAAAGAAAGTTTTAAGAGTATTGTAAATTCAAATTATAAATTAACTAGTTATCAAAAAAGGTTCCAAGCATTATGCTCCATAAGCTACTATCACATGGAAAAAATCATAATTGCTGTGTCCGAAGAACATAATTCTAGAAGGACTGTCCAGAATACTTTACAAAAGGAAATTAATGATAATAATCTTTACCTTCTCACCAGTATCAGATATATTTGAAACAGGTAAGCAAGAGACCATCAAAAACTCACAGTATGCCCAATGCATTTACTATCCAGATTAAAGAAACTAAAGAACCTGACCTGATGAATATCCTTTGTTCCATCTGATTATGCCTGCAAATTAATGACACCACGAAACTGTATTCCCATCAGTTTTTGAAAGTGTGATGCTTTATGGCTTTTTAGAACAAATTTCTAAAGACTCTGCCGCTAAGTATTTTTTTTAAGCCAACACAAACTAAAAACACTTATGACATCAGAACTTAACAGATGGCTAGAGACAGCCAACAGACTCAGACACACACTAAATTTAATAAATGAAAACGTGCTAATTAACACCTTGTTTTGGAAAATATGTATGCACTTAAGTACAACCTGTAGCTACCTCATTCCTTTGAGAGTAATTTGTTTCTAAATGCCTTTCTTTTAAAAAAAAAATCTATTTATGATGGCCACAGGCATTGGATGCTGCTAAAATGCAAGAAAAACTGACAACCCTACACACAGGGTTTGTGCAGTTTACTGGCTGATTGGGAAAAGAAATATGCAAGGTAACTGTGAAAAGAGAAGCACAGCAAAAGATGAAAGTAAAATAAATAAAATTAAGCAAAAATAAAACAATTACAGAACAGGAAAACAATTTGTCAGATCTGCAACCCCATACAAACCAAAGAATTTAACCCAAGAATTCCTGCTTGAAGTCTTCTCTTCATTACACAATAGGACATTTTTGGAAAGCTCAGAGAACTTGTTTTAAAGGCTTAAACTGGTAACAAAATTCAACATAACCAAATTTCTCCAATGCCTCATAGGAAAAACTTGTACCCTTTACTGGTTTTAATGTATCTAGTTGCAGCTCTCAAACTGACAGAAAAGGGAAAAGAGCTCAGAAACTGGAAAGTGGCTATTAAATACCCAAGTACACCCTCCTCACATACAAACACAGACACCAGGCAGACAAACTATTGTACATGCATTCAGAGATTTAACATCTTAGTAACTGAGGTTTGACCAAGTTTTCACTGTGTCTTTCTTAACTGTTCAATAACCTCTAAACTATGAAAAAAACAAAGAATGTTACTTTTAAAATATTTCCTTTTCTTATGAGAATCATTATATTGAATTTGAAGGGTGGCTATCATTTTCCTGTAACAAACTCTTAAACCAGCAGAGTATTTATATATTTTATTTTCATCTAAAACTAAAAACTATCAGATTGGGTTATTCTGTTTAAATTCTTGCAATTTCTTATTTTACTCTATAGCTCACTCAGTAGCATAAATATTCACCTTTCCTACACAGAGCCTTCTAATTTTAAATGTAATTTCAAGGTCTAGCCTTTCACAACTGATTTCACTTCTCAAAGGTCTGATCATCTGCAATAGAACATGCAGCTCCATCTGACTTCATGCAAAGTTTGACAGGAACTTTACTTACCAAGTGCAGCTTCTCTGATGTGATTATCTTCAAAGTTTCTTACTCCTGGGTCTCAACTCAAGACTGGCAGAACCCTCCTAGATCTCACTGTTTTTTTGACACTTGAAGCTAGCATTTGCAAGGTAGAGCCTCCAAATGTCTGCTGAATAGGCCACCACCAGCCAAAAGCCTGCCGAGTATAAATGTTGTTTGCCAGACTTGCTATTCAGTACTTCCAAATTTGCAGGAGACAAAGCCACCAAAGGGAAATATCAACTCAAGAGCTAAAATTCACCCTAAGAAATTTAAAACAATACACAAGATAATAACCACAAGGGAGGGACACTCCTAGTATAGGAACAAAACCAGAACAAACAACAAAAAAACACAGAGGTCAATAAATAAGAATTCTACAAGCTGTGTCCCCACAGAAGTGATTTACAGACATGTAATTTTCACCTTCTCTCTAGATAATGCCTGTGAGTAATTCCACTCTTCTGATGCTTAAGTAGAGGGATGTTTCAAAGGAAAAGTAATTAGAAACTGTGAATGCTGAAGCAGTCGGAAAGACATAGCTGCTCATTTAATGATGCAACAAGACCACCAAAAGCACAGTTAACTATCATCATTTTTCACATACAAGATGAGAAAACTAAGATACTCATCAAAACATCAAATAACTTGCCATCTTCTTGTAAAAGGAAAAATAATCTTCTCTATCTTGAATTCCACACTACAGAATTGCTTTTGACTCAAGAGGGTTTTCTTCTCTAAAACAACAACAAAACAGTAGCAGCAGAAGTAATTTTTTCCCCCTACAAGCTTCAAGAACAGCAATGAAGCCTTGTTTTTGCTGAAAACATTACTTTGCTCTTTTAAACAAACCAGGTGACAACAGCTAGTGTACTTTTACTTTTAAAGACATTTTAGTCTGCATAGGTAAGTCACAATTTAATAACCAAATAATGACTTTAAGCTATTAACAACTTGGTAGATTTGTAGCTATGACATAAAAACAACTATTATTTCAGATTTGAGTTTTCCAAGTTAATGCATATACATACTAGGAGAAAAAGAAACTGCTTACAGAATCTGAATTGCCTGCTTTTCTTGCCCCTACAAACAGCTGAAATGGCCAGGGCCCATAACACATTCACAGGCTGCCTTCTTTTTCAGATACATATGCACACTGAATGCTAACACATTTTATGAAACTGTAATCATTGTAGGTGACTGGAATTTTGAAGTAAGGCCCATCTTACATCCCAAATCACTGAATGAATTTTGAAACTGCCACCCTCTAGTTCTTAGATATTTAAGATCTAGTTTCAGAAAAGAAATCTAGCTAATACTTAGGAAAGGTGTGATTTGCTTAAAGTGATTTAGATGTCCAGTACATTTATTGTTAGCTCAGAAACAACTACTTTGAAATAAATGTAATATGCCTTAAAAGGCCATTATAACTATTAACCTAAAACTGAAATACTCAGATTTTTTAAACAGCTTTTAAAAATCTCAACCAAATTTAGATATGTATTTATTAAATAATCCCAAACTCAGGGTCCAAAATGTAGTAACATTAACCAGGGGATTTACATCTGAAAATCAACAGTAATCTCTAAGGACAAGACTTGCTCCAGGAGATTCAGGGTGTTAAAAAAAACGAACAAGCAAACAAACTATAAACAACTACAAAATAATCCTTAGCTGGGTTTGGCAACACTCAAAGAATCTTTTGCAACAGAGATATTAAAATGACTTTCAAATGAGTTCTGGACATAGAATCTCAAATTCACAGCATCTTTGAAGTTCTATAAACTGTGTCACAAAATTCAGGTCTCAACATCTCTTACTATGCAGCCAGTAACATTGAAACACTGGAAAACAGAAGTTCCAAAAATATAGGCAGAATTTGCAAAGTAATTATTTTCAGATTTAGCTAAGGCTCTCCTGTAAGATGTTTCAGAGGAGTCAAGTCCCATACAAGACTCACATGGAAGACCCCACTGTACTATATTCACAAGGACCAAAAATAGCTCTTTGCATGTATATTTGTCCTCATATAAGAAAAACCAAACACACATGTGGACAGAATTTGCCTGGAAGCTATGCAAACATCAGGGCGCCATCTTCTTCTATAAGGGGACATAAAAACGGGCAGAAGTGTAAGAAATACTGAAATTTGAGTAAGAGGAGCCTGCTAGTATCAACCTCTACTTTTGGTTCTCATTTCATTCTTGTTCCTGGTTTGAAAGGTTCTTTGTAACTACTCTAAAAAAGTACACTCTCTACTGGGATTTTGGACCCAAACTCATTCAATGGGCAAGTTTAACCTTATGAAACAGCTTAATTTAAACAACACAATGCAGGCAATAAGATAACCATTCTTATACTGACCTTTATTACAAAAGTGCTGGGTAAGAGATGAGACAAATTCTAAAACACTTCAAGCACGCCTACTCTCATTGACTGATCAGTGACAAAAGGGGACTACCTCAATGCTTCACAACAGCTTTTTATAATCATAAGTAAAGATTATGGAATGTATTTTAATCCATGAAATCCGTATGTTTCTATGTTTAGCCTGAGCACCTGGATCACAAAGGGAAAAATTTCAAGCCTCCAACAGAAGATCAGAGAAGACATCAGTTATAACATGTGGACAATGAAACTTCTGATTATCTTGAACTACCTGCCCCAATCCCTTTTGCAGAGATTTTCCATTTATGTGACCAGCTAATTTCAAGTATCAAATCACTAACCAGACTAAAGGAAAATATTTGACAGAAGTCTTTTGTGGCTAGGGTAGGATAGTTCAACTATGAAACAAAGTCACCTGTCACAATATGGAAAAGGGTACATATGCACTAAGTGAGCTCTGTTCAGTTCCAAACAATGCAGTCCTATGCTTGCTGCTCTAGGCTAAAAGTGTGTTAGATTTATAAGCATGTCCCAGAAATATCCAGGAGGAGCTGAAAGCTCTCACCACTTTCTTAAACACTCAAGGTACCATCAGAAAACATATCCAGCACCTCAGGATAGAAAAAAACTTGGAGACAGGTGGGAGGACAGATATGGTCAGTTTTAAAGAACAGTTCTGCTGAGTGATCAGGACTTAAAGCCAGTAAGTTATTTTCCTTCCTCCTCAGGTATCGTGCCCGAAACACAGGAAGGAAGAAAAAGAAATCAAGGAAGACACTAGCTCACAAGTAACAAGTGCAAGAAGAGGTAACAAATGTTGCAAGATACCAAGTTACAAAGCACCAATGCTGATGAATCAGGAATGGCAGCAAGCTACTACCAAGCACCTGAGATGAAGGCCTCAAAAAACGATGACATTTTATTGAACAAGAAACAGGTTTGGACTAATAAATAACCCTAAAACACTGACTGAAAGTCCGCACAAGAAACAGCAACAACCTGCATCAAAAACCACTCAAGAAAACAGCAGGGTTGTTTGGAGCACAGCATTTAAACTCGGCTACAGGCATCACAATAACAACAAGAGGTCTTGCTTCTGCTCTGTTCTCACACTTTCAAGAGTCAAAACACTGCAAGAACATGGATATTCTGCTAGTCTAATGGGCTGAGTCCAAGGAGTAAGAGAAATTTTTCTTTAACTCTTTTAAAGTACTTACACTAAGAAATAGTAAAATGGCAGATACTGCTGAAACCTTTGAGAGTCCTCCACAACTTAATAAATTAAAAGCACAAATATCTACTTTGAAGAAAGCTTTAAAAATTCCTGGCACTTGTTTTTTAAAACTCCTTTAGTTTTCTAAAATATAATTTTCAATTATGTTAGAGTGTCTTCTTAGATGAAGCATGTTAAATTGTTTCCATCTATTTCTCCTACATTCCTATTAAATACCTGTCTGGTGATCGTCTTGACCAACGTCCTCTGTCAGATTCTGAAAGAGAGTAGGAATGATACAGTTAAACAAGATGGCAGCCTTCATTGTTCAGTAATGTTTTTAACCTTTATATTAATATTAATCTTAATTACTTAAGGAGCATCTAGCTAAGTCTGCAGAGCCTTTGTGTTTTCAGTAAAAAGTTACTCTTGCTAATGTATCTACAAAGTTCAAGGATAACCTTTAAATAACTTGAAAAATATTTTTGAATTCTTATTTATCAAAACCATTACATGCTATAAGAGCGGAAATAACTACACATTGGATGGGAAATTTTGCATTGTTGTATTGAACAATTCCATTAATAAATGGAGCATTAGAAAGACAATTTACCACTTTGCTTAAGGATAAATACATGTGTTTTAAAGAAAATGGATTCAAAACCAACTGAAATATTGGAAATGAGTCACCTCCTTTTTTAGGCAGTGTCTTTTCCGCTAGATTTTCAAAGTACAAACAGAAGTCAGATTGGCATTTCAAGCTATGGTCACAATAAAACAAATGTAAATGCACAGAAAATGAGCAGAGACAGTCTTCCAAAAGGTATTGTTTCACTCTTTTTACGGTTGTTAGGGGATAGTTTGCTCAATCAATACGTTTTCCACAAGAAACAAATTGGGACAATTATGATGATTACCATTACTTCATATATCAACGAAAGCTGCTTTTATGAAGACAACGCTTAAATCCAATGCTCCAGTGAACAGTGCTCAAACTTTGTCACCCAGGCGTAAGGGCTTTCACCTATTACTAATACTGCTTATCTCTTAAATTATTCAAAACCAACAGCCTCTCAGTCAAAAACGTAGTCATAGTTTTTTAAAGCATAATCACTTTATTATTTCAATCACAAAACATTCTGGACTAAAGCCCTAGCTATTCTACTGAGAGAAAATGGCAAGTCATTACCAGCCTATTGAGGGTGTGGTAAATCTTGTGAATGTTTGCCAGTGTTGATAGGTGAGAATTCAGTTGAAAATCTAGAGGGGAGGGAAAAACAAAGTTTTAAATCCACTGGTTTCCCAATGTAGCAACAGAGATCTTCCTATGTTCTGGTTGTTTAATAAAATCATTACATGACTACAAAATAAAAGCCATCTCAACACTTTTTCAGCATCAACATTTTCAGTGGCAAGTAGAATCGGCAAGTGAAATCTGCAAAAGGTATCCCACATTCGCATTTTTCATAAGGCATGGATGACTCTCAGAAAAACACAATTATAGCTAAATACAAAATTATATTTTAAAAGTATAATATTTTTTCCTGTAAATTGGGAAACACTGCGATTTCCATACTACCCAGTCCTTCAGATCCATCTGTTCCAAAATTAAGTACCATGTAACATTCTAAATTCATTACTATGCATGCTAGTTTTTAAAAAAATAAAATAATATTAATACACACATACATCCTTTTATACTAATTCCCTTGCAAAGCTAAGTGACTGGAATACACTTACACAGTTGAAACATGACTTTTGTATAATGAATCAAAGGTCAGCAGTTAGACCAGAACCAACAAAACCAAAAATAAAATATTCTGACACTTCATGAAAGAAGCCATAACAGAGATGTTAACTTCGCTTTCATGCTCCAAAAACAAAATACTGGAGTTTGCTTCAGTTGCAAAAAAAGTCACAAACTAATTTTCCTCTATTCTTTTAAATCCCCCATTTTTACTAGAAACGTGTCAAAGACAAAACGGGAAAGGAATTAATTTACAAAAAAGATCAACGTGATCCAGCCAGAGAAAGCACAAACCAACAAGAATCACAGAAGCTGTACGCAGACCAGCTGACTGAGATCAAAGACACAACTACTATACAGTATTTCCATTTAAACTAGAACTTGTGTACAAAACCACTCTAATTAGAGACATACACTATATGACAAGTGAAGTATTTCAAGCAAAATTCTTCCATACATGAAAACCTGTATATGCCTAGTGTCACCACCCAGTTAATGCATTAAAGCATTTCTACTGTGAGACATTTGGCTTTGCCCAGTAGCTGATACAACATGCAAGATGCATTTCAAACAAATGCTCTCAAAATACACTTAAGATGACCCAGGATGTTTAACGATAAAGAAAAGTAATCATTAAATACCAGATCCTCAAGTCAGTGAACCACACTGCTATGAAGTTTAAAAGTGGATCTGAAGGAACTGCCTGCTATAAGTGTAAAGTGCACTTGTTACACACGTTTTTATAGAATTCTCATCACAATGAATAAAAAAAATTTCAAAAGATACCTTTCATTTAAGATATATTTCATTTATTATGTTAGCTAGACGGTATCATGCACTAATTGCTACCTATTTCTTAACGTGTTGTCCCCAATCCACCACCACAGAAATACAATTTATGTAAGTGAGAAGTGCCAATGATGGAATTTCTAACTTTAGATATACTTATCGATACAAAGTCAAAGGCAACAATCTAGATCTCTGGCACCCTCAACAAGGTGCTAGATTTTCTCCTGCATTAAGTGCTCAATAAAGTTCTATTTTTGCTAGTGAAACAATACTAAGCAGAACCATTCTGCAAAAAAAAAGCACAGGTTTCTTAGGCAACCTTCAGTTAAAGGCAAGACTAAAGATAAGATTTATTTTGTTAACTGCCTGACCAGACCAAGCTTTCTGAAATATGAATTTTAAAAATTCCCTTGTTGCTCAGCCAAAAATCTATAAAGAACATGAGTCTTTAGAGAAACCAGTGATACCTGGAGGTAGCAAGCTGAGAAAGCTGAACCAATATTTTATTCTAAAATAGTATTAAACAATAATTTTAGATAGTACTCTTAAAAACAATGGAAAATAATTTTAAAATTAGGATTCTATATATTAGGTATCACCTTTGAAATGAAACATTCCTAGGCAGTTCAAAAGACATAATTAATACCAATATGTTTCACACATCCACTGGAAATATCCTTACAATTTTAAGCTGATATTTCAAAAATAGGCTAGATAATCTTGATGGACATACAGGGGTTACACCAATATATTTTACAGCTCTTATACAAGAAGCATGACACCTTAGTTTCACAGACTGGTTTATACATATGACTACAGAGGATAGGGTCCCAAGTTTTCTCACTTCCACAGGGGAAGTCTGCAAAGTAGGAATTATTCAAAATAGAAAACAGGCTTCCCTCCACCTCCTGAGCTTCCACACTTGGCTATGCGACCTCTAAGCTGTGCCTGCCTGACCCCTTCGTCAGCCCACCCTTCCAGAAATTTTATTTGCAAAAAAATATAAACAAACCAACACTGCCAGCTCAGTGGTCTGAATCAGATCACCAAGGAGATGTGACACCAAACAAGCAGAGTTAGAGCAAGAAACAGGAAAGGTCCCAAGCGGGAGCAAAACAGCCTCTTGCGGCAGCAGCAGTGTGTTAAATCCATCAACTATCCATCCAAGCCCCACTATGAGAAGAGTGACACATCACACGAAGCTATGCGCTCAAGGGCTGGCTGCATGAGCTTTACAAGAAAAAGGCCATCATGTGTGAAGCAATTCTTCACCTGAATACATGAGTTCCAAAGCACATAACTGGTCTGAAAATACTTTTTTTTTTCCCCTGCAGGAAGAAATATTTTAAAGCAAAGTATCATTAGTGACCTAGGATCAGAAAAAGGAAACCTGCTTGCTTCATGAATATTGAAAAGACGCGTACTGGAATGCTTGCCAAGGCTTTAAGAGGTGTATGTCAAACAAGGGTATATAGTTTGTTGATGAAATTATTTTTCATGCAGATGTTATCTTACCTTTAGCAAGGATTGAAGCAATGTTAATTCCAAATGACAATAAATGCTTTCCAGTTATTCAGAATGTAACAGTTACAGAAAAAAAAAATCTGAATAAAATAATTGTCAATCTGGAGTCCGGAAAGGAAAGAAATGCCAGATTTTATCATTAACAATTGTAAGTGTTAAAATCTGGGTTAGTCAATTAGTCATTATCATATACACTTTAAAAGTAGAAAGCAAATATTTTTAAAATAAGTTTGAAAGTGTTATAGATTAAGGTTTACGCCATGGACCTGACAGCTATGGAGAGGGAGAAGAAACAACAGCTAGCTGGCATTGCTTCCATAACAAACTAGACAAAAGTTGTTCTACACCCCCATGAAGACAAACATAAGAATAAAATAAACAAACAAAAACCACAATATATCTTAAATGTAAGCAAATAATACAGATGAACTGAACTTGAATACTCTACTTTCCCATATGAAATGAAAAAATTTAAAGGTCCAGATCAATTTTTTACTGGAGGGAAAAATGTGTTGCCAAACTATTCAAATGAAACCACAAATGAATACCTAAACCAATCAACAAGTATTTCTGCCTTTGCACCTACTCACACTCAGACACGTACCTGCCTGAACAAAAACTTTAACTCAATTCCTGCTGTCAAAATTATTACTTTCAAGCTTGAACAAAACACAGCTACAGGGTGGACTACAATCTACTAAAACCTAGTAAAAAATTAACAATAGTACTAAACCACATCAGCAGCTGACTCCAAGTTTCCTTTAAAAGCTTCTAGATTATTTTCCTGAATAAATGGAAAATCTATAGAAAATCTCACAGTACCAGCAAGTCTAAAAATATTTATCCTGGACAAACATGCCTTGTAATTGTTATACATACAACTCTAAATTAAAAATTAAGCAAGGAAGTAGTCACAGTAGTAATTTTTATTACTGCGAAGATACATCTAACTCAGTACAAATACCACAGGTAATTTTCTGTAACATTCTCAAAAAAGCAGGATAGAAAACACATACTAGGCAGAGTCATTCTTGAAAATTAAAATGGAATGTCTATGCTTTTACTTTTATTTAATCTTAACTAGTCTTAAACAAACTTTATTTATCAAAAAAAGAATCATGTAATCTTCTATGAACTACACCATTACATGCCCTATAGTCTACTTACAGAACTATCCTAACAGTAAGACAATTTATATTGATTAATGAACTCAAAAGGTTAAGATCTCAAACCTACATTTGGTGAAAGCTTTTACTTACGTTCAGAAAGCAAAATTTCTATATTCATTACTAAGTGCAGAAACCAAAAGAAACACATGCATGTTTTATTTTTATTTACACAAAAACATCACAACACACCTAAAACCTGAGATTGCCGAAGTGCAGCACAGAGTGGCTAGGAGCTGACTCTGCATTTCTGTCAAAGACAGGATTAAGAATTAATGTCCGATGTGTCTGTAGCTGCATCAAAACATGCAGAGACACCCATGAGCAGAGGCAGTCTGCAGAAGAGACCTCTCTCCCAGTCCATGATGCCAGGGCGAGCACGTGGGCAAGGGGAGGCAGAGAACAGGCTTGAAAAGGAAGGTCTCCCGTGCTTTAGTGGGCTTGAACACAGGGCATCATTCAGAAAGCAAGGAAAACAGAAATTTGTACCAGTCTGAACAGTAAGGACATGTAACTGAATGGAAAGTGAAGTGGGATAATCCATCTTAGCTTGAGGAGCAACTGGATATAGCCACTAGAGCTGAAGACATGGTGCTGCAGGACGTTTATCCTGCACACATGCACACAGAGCCTCACCAAGCTCAGAGCTACCTACTGCTGACATCAGCAATATTCAAACCCACAGTTGCCAGTTTGAGTAGATGTTCCAAACACAACAGGCTAAAATGTTCTGAAGCAAAGCAGAGTGACTTCTGCTATCTTAAAAAAAAAAAAGCACAACAAAACACCACACAAACAAAAAAAAACATACATAAAAAGAAAACTACAAAAACCCAAACATCAAAATGTGGTTGAAATGACAACACATTAAAAACATCATTTAAGGTAGACATTCCCATTCAACTCTTAACGTTTGGTATTATCATATGTAATCAATCACTCACTTTATCTCCAAAAAGATATTTTAAAATTACTACGTGCTACATGGATATGGAAAAGCATTCACCTTATTTTGCCCCATAGCAACAAATCCTTATTCCACCTAGGTATTGAAAAAGTACCCTGATCTGAAAGCTTGTTTACAAAAAGAGCTACTGCAGTTTAAAGTTCATTGAGAATTTTAGACCAGTTCAAGCAGTGCAAAAGTTGTGTAACTATTCCTATACTTTGAACGCATCTCCTTTTACCTTAAATTGAGTCCAAGTAAATAAAAGCTATGCTAACCTATGCTATACTAACATATAGGATAAAAAAAAAAACCCTGCACATTGGCTCACATGGGTTTTTAGGGTTTGTTTTGGTTTTTTGGGAGGTGGTGGTTTGGGTTGAGCTTTTTGTTTTTTAAAGTAAAGATGTAAGACTAAGCATACTTCTGGTGCAAAGTGTCTGTTTGTGTTGCTGCAAATGCCACTTGTGTACCTACTAAATGTATTTTGAAGCATTCCTAGTGGAGATTCTTGCCAGGATATAATAAAGCTGGAGTGACCAGCCACAGCTGGAAAAGAACAAGTAAAAGCAGGGGATAATTAGAGCTAATTTAAATCTATTTCTAAAGCATGTATTAGCAAACCAAACAGCATTTCAGTGATTCCATGTTACTCAAACTGTGAAGAGACATTCTTTCAGTCTACAATTCAAGAACATGGGAAACTGAGCTACAAAACATTTAATACAGAACAGACTTTACACCCACTTGATGCAAAGTCTTCATCCAGCCTAACTCTTACTCTGCCATCAAATTCAAAAAAGTGTCAGCAAGTGAGTTTTGCATCATCAGCTGCTATGTCCTGAGAGTTGTTTTCCAGCACTACTCTTGAACTTCATGCCAGATTAGGTGTCATCTGTCATCCTACAAAGGGCATAAAGCTAATAAAAACTTTGTATCTCATGCTCCAGCTAATTCAGCAGAAATGCAACCCTGTCAAGTGCACACTCCTAGGGTACCCAGCACCATGCAGATCTGGTATAAATCACAATGGATCTGCAACAGCCCAGGAACAGGTACACCAGCCCAAAGCATTACTGCCCCAGCTGCTTGCTTCCTTCCTCTCTGCCAAAAGTTACAGACCCCACAAACTGCCAGCAGCACAGGCCATGGGCACATTCGCTAATCCACTTCAGGCAAAAAATCAACCCTGTCAGTTTAGATAATTTAAGTAACTGGCAAGAGCTAACCCAGATACATTTGACCAAGTGGATTAGAGAGTACTCCTACAAACCATTTTACCAGTACAGCAAGGGGAGCAGCAATCTACAGCTAATGGGCAGTAATGAGCAGCTGTGGCAGACAGAGTTGCACAGTCTGTGCAGCCACACATCTGCATCAAGTGACACAGAGCATGTGTCACACCAGCTGGTTCCACAGAGCAAGATAAAACCTTGCAGCTCTAGCAATACATATACATACACACAACTCTCTCTCTATATATACACATATTTTTTCAAAAACACTCTCAGCAAACTGGTAGTTTTTTCTGCCTCTTTATGAGTCAAAACCAGACATTGTATTTAATGCCAGACCTATGATTTTGACTAAAACAACTCAATTGGATAGTGTAAGAAAAATGCTGTTACATTTAAAATCAGGGTTCTGCTTGAAGCCCTTGTGGTAGTCACACTTACTGTAGAAGAAATAACCACACCGTTAAATGCTCTATATTTAAATTGGATACATGAGTTTTACATGGGATACACTGTGCTTCCTAGTGCAATGCTTTTTGGCAAGCACAGAACAGATAAATTTAGTAAGTTTTCCTCTTCTGCTTGAGGCAAACAAAACTAGGAACTAATGCTGTGGAAAAACAGTGTCTTTGCTTTCAATATCTCCAAAGTGAGGTGGAAAAAAAAAGAAAATACAGGATTAATAACTCACTTAAAATTAGCACAAAAAACTACTCAGACAAAACCAAATTTAAATCAAGTGCTGAAATTACACAAATGAAATCTCATCCTGATACAAACAGAAGAAGAGAAGCAGTGAGAGGAAGAGTGTTTACTTGCCTAACTCAACTCATTGCATGGCCTTGCACAGAGAAGACATTTCCAATTACAGTTATCGGAGTTGCGAGAATTTATAAGTAAATGTTTGCAACAGAAAAAAGGAAAGTTGATATTTCTCATATAATGTGGAAAGTAAATATTGTCTCAGAAGTAAAATTGAGACTGAGCAAAAACTTATTAATGTTTATATCATAAGATACAGACAAGCATCTAAAAAGGACCTAAAAGAAGGCTCAAAAGAAATGCTCAGTCAAGAAACAACCACAAGCCAAATTCTGTATGTGTAAAGATATGCTGTGAACATTTCTTATTTCAAGAATTTAAATCAGTAAGGGAAAATAAACTACTACAAAGCTACTGTCGCAAACCGAGATAGGAAAACCGCGACTCGCTACAGGTAATGAAGTCTGTTAATTTAGGAAAACTTTCCTGTTTAAAATTAACACATATACAAGGCCATGAACTGCCAAAAAACCTACAAACCCAAATACTACTGAGGTGGAAGATTCAGTCATTCTAAGGGACATTTTTGAAATGGAACCAGTAAAAGCTGAAGGCTGAGAAGCAGTACACTTGTTGTTTTCTGCAGATAAATTAAAAAAAAAAAAATGACTACACAGTCTTCAACATTCTCAGGTAGCATTGGAATATATTTAACTGCAGCTTACAGGTGTATAATAAAGACCTGCACCTTTTTTTGGACAGAGCACATGACAAAGAGAATGAACAGAAGGCATTTTCTAGAATAATTATCCTTCCATTTCCAACACAAGGCAGTTATTTGTGCTTTAACAGTAACCTTAACCACCACCATATAATAATCGATGAATATAAAGATAAAATAAACCAGAACCACAGAAGACATTGTGAAACCTTGCCTTTACCAGGCTGCCCCTGTTCAATTTCTAATTTTGAGAAATACAGGAAGATAAAAAAAAATCCAGGCCTTATGCAGCATTTCTTTCCGTAATTGCTTTCAGGACGTTGTCCAAAAGTCAGACAATCTTTCATTAACGTATGACCAAACCTTCCATTTTCATTATCTTTCCCATAAGCAAGTTCTGCAATAATTAAGTGTTTCAGGGCTGCAACTCCTTACACAGTGAGAAGACATCCCTGGGAGATTTCACAGGAATCATGAACATTGCTCTGCTGCGACAGCTTTGTGCCCAGGACGACAGCCTCACCTCTCCAGCGGACGGGAATGGACCCTGAACCTCAGAGTTACCCCACACCCACGCAGGTGTTTAATCTCCCAACTCCAGGCAACCTGCCTACAGCATACGGTCCTGCCTGCCTTGAAACCAGAGCCAGAAACTAGACTGCAGAGACAAAACCCTCCCTACGCTCCCACAAAACAAGCAGCGTGATCCCCCCCTTACTCCTGCCTCGCGGCCAAACGGTCTTGCCCCTGGCCGCGTCCTGCCCCGCAGCGAGGGCAGGTCTCCGGCCCGCCGGGGGCTCCGCGCCGACCGCGGGTACCGGGCTGCAAGTCCCATCCCCGCGCGGGGGCGGGGCAGCGTGCTGCGCCGCCATAGTGCCTGCTGGGAGCTGTAGTCCCCCACCCCCGCTGCCAACAGCCCCCTCACACAGGGCGGCCACAGGAGAGACTCCACCTCCCACAATGCGCCGCGGTCCCTATTCCCCTTCACAGCCCGTTTCTCCTGCACCGGCCCGGCGGAATCCGCTAAATTAACCGCCACCCACCTCCACCCGCCACACATCGCTCCCACGCAACGAGGCCGCTGGGCAGCGCCACAGCTCGAGCCCGTCCTCCCCTCGGCAGCCCTGGCTCCCTCACAGCCAGCCACAAGGGCCGGCCGCGGCCTCACCCGCTCGCAAGCGGGGTTGGGGAAACTGCGTCACACCCTCCGAGCGCCCCCGGCCCCCTTCGCTGCTGCTCCCCTCACCCGTCCCCACCCCCACAAGGGCCTCCCCGACCCAACCCCGGCCTCCCTCGCCCCCCGGGGGCGCCCGCCGAGAGGCGCGGGCATCCGTGGTCCACACGGGGCCCCTGCTCCCAGGTACGCACACCGCCTCTCTACCCGCCGGCTTCGCGCCCGCAGGCCCGACGGCCCTCCCTCACCACCGGGAGCCCCGGCGGCGCGTTCGGCCGAGCCTCCTCGGTGAGAGGTAGGAGAAACCACCTCCACCCGGTCGGCAGCGCCTGCCGGAGGAAAAACCAGGCCAGTGGCGCTGGCTGTCGCCGGTGGGCGGGCGGGAGCGCCTAGCCCGGCCCCGCTGCTACTCACTGACAGCGGCGGCATCCGAGTGCATTTTCGTGCAGCGCACACACTGCCCTGCCCGGCCCGGCTCCCTCTGCCCCTCTCCCAATCACAGAGCCCAAGCACGGACACCTCCCGCCCCCGCCCACCGACGGCACCCATTGGCTCAGGCTGCCCTGAGGGGCTGCACGTTCTGGTCTTCTACTGCATGAGACTCCTGCCATTTTCCCTGTGCCCGCCCCGCACCGCCTTCCCCGCCCGCTCCCGACCCTCTATTGGGCTCAAGGCTGAGCCGACCCCGCCCCCTTCGCTCGGACTGGGCTTTGGCGCTGCCAGTTTTCCCTGGCCTTGAAAGCGCGTGCAAAGAGCACCACTTTGTGTCACCCGTGGCTCTGATTGGCTACGGAGGAGAAGGGCCGCCCCCCACGCCCTGATACGATTGGGTAAGCGGGGCAGAGGGTGGGGCCTTCGATGTCGCCCCGCCCCGCCGAGAGCCGCTGGCAGGCACGGGAGGCGTGCCCGGCTGCCCCGCGGTGAGAGGCGGCGGGCAGCGCTCTCGGCCGTAGCCGCCTTGGCTCACCGCCCCACCCCTCCCGCAGCCGGGAGCTGACCGTCACAGGGCGCGAGCACCGCCGGCAGCGCGATACCCCCCTGTCAGCCCCCAGGGTGATCCAGCGGCAGCCCAGGGCCCAGAGGGGACGGTAGGCAGCCTCCGACCCAGCGCCGCCTCTTCGGTCCCGTGCAGTCGGGACAAGCACCGGCCTCGTACGCCCGAAGACTGGCAAGCCTCATACCTTCCCCAGTCGGGTAAATGAGTCCCTGGCACAAGTACGAAATGCGTGCCCCGGGGCGGCTAGTGCCGCCTCGTCACGGCCGCGGCAGGTCGCTAGCCCTGGGGAAGAAGGCTCTCCGGGCTGCTCCGCCCTCTCTTTGCTCTGCGGGTACCAACTTCAGCGTATCCAAATGACCAACTCTTTCAGAAATATTTGTTTCTCCCATCTCCCTCTTCCTAGGGAGAAAAATGGCAGCCTGCCCACGCCAGCCGAACGCATCGAAGTGTGTGATCAGTGTTACAGAGGCAGCGGCGGGGAAGCGGGGAGACACGGGGGCCAGCAGCTGCTCCTACAGGTGGAGACTACCTCATTCACCGTAGTTATTGCTCCTGGAGATCCAGCTTGTGGACCCACCCTCTTTTCCCCCACCCCCTTGCAGTACAGAAGGAAAGAACTCCCCGTTTCTAAGCCAGAGGACGAAGACACCTTGCAGGTCACTGCTGCTTAGCGTATAAGCTCAGCATCTTGCCTCCTTTCAGGGATAAGAGCCTTCCCTTGTCCTGCTCAGTGCTGAAACACAGATTAGGAGAGACTGCTACAGCACCGCCTGTGCACAACAGGGGATTACTAAGACAAATTACCCATTAAAAAAAACCAAAAACTATAAATAAACACCAAAACCAAACAGCTTCCTTTAAGAGGTTGAGTAAAAAGAAAGCCAAGGACTCAGAATTGAAGAAGTGCCAGGTTTAAGGTAACTGTCTCTTTGGACCAATGCATTAGCACACAGTTATGAGTTAACTGATCACACACCTGTTTTGAGTTCTTTTATGACCCTTGCCTTATTCAGTGAAGCAGTCAGAATGTAGCAGTGCAGCCAATTGATTTTAAAGAGGAACATTTTGTTTTCAACTTCCTGTTTTACAGAGAAGATGGAGTCCATAAGAAAATTAATTCTCTCTTCAAAAGTCATGTACTAAGATGCATCATTTCAAATTCTTACTTTTCACTAACTCCTCAATATTATTTCTGTAGAACTTCCTGCCTCTATCTCTGATACTTTCCTATTTGCACCATCTTTTCTTTACCTTTCTTTACCTTAGCAATTGTGTTTATACCCAATACGGGCACCACTGCGTTGCAATTCATCTGATCTGTTCTAATTCTGGATTGAGAGGAACAATTCCTTTAGGAGTGCCTGTTTGTTTGCATTGACCATAAAAAGCCCATAGACTTAGTTCAGAATAAAAACTTATTAAAAAAGAAGTCTTCTCCCACGCTTTACATAGCTGTAAATTGATACAGATCTAAAAAAGGGTGGCACAAAAAAACCCTATCGTTTTCTCTGAAGCCATTTAGATCTAAGGAAAGGATTGCATTTTTTCCCCCATTAGTCTTAAATGAAAGATACTACTTGGCTTTAGAAATCTTTCCTTAGACTACAGCTTCTGTAACTATCTGTAAGCATAAAGCAAATAATAGTCTAAGTTTCACAAATAAAAGTTCAAAATATTTTTGTATAGTTGAAAGCACAAGTATAGACTCCGACCCTCAAAAACTAAATCTGCAAAGAAATCCATAGAGAAACACAAGAGACACTGTTTTCTGCTTCTGCCTGATAAACAAGGGAATACATGTTTCAACCAACAAAGGGCTACCCCACAAGAACAAAGCCAACTCATGCGTACCTTCCTTCCAACTCCAGGAAGGTATAAATATCCCCCTTTTTTCAACTAGTTGCAAACTACTACACGTCTCCAGGCTGGCAGATGTTACCTAATCAAGCCTGCATTTTCTTTCTGAAGTCTGAGTTTACAAAATGCAGAAATACCTCATTTTACATATAGCAGATCAATCAGGTCATCATTGATCAAGCGTTGTCCCAAAGACTGTGACAGTTTAAACAGTTCCAGCATCAGCCTCTTAATCCTAGGTCTCCTGGCATCCTCTCTTTTGCGCCAATGCAACCATTTGGACAGTTAGATAGCAAGGTAGATCAAAGAGCAAGACTGCCCCAAACACCCCCAAAATGCAAAAAAACCCTAAAACAAACAAAAACCCCCCACCTCAACCCTTTTTTTGTTGTTTTGTTTATTTGTTTGTTTGCAAATGCTCCCATCAACACACAGGAAAGGAATGATAAACCAAGAATTGGAGAAAGGCAGGAAATGCACCAGCCAATTCAGACACTGCTAGATCAGACTTAAAACTGTCGGGCATGTTTGCATTGCTTTTTTAAACTCATAGCTAAAATGGCAACCACATTAAAAATCACCTTAGACTGTGAAAAATACTGGCTAACATAGGAAAAGAGGAGACATTGACTTTGTTTTATCTTCTTCACTTCTTCATAGTATAGAAGGGGTCTTCGAGAAAGCAGATCCCCTCTGTTTCCAAAGGGTATCAGACTCCAAATTCCTAAAGCCACTGCATCTCTCAAATACTTTGTTAATCTTGCTTTCCTTAGAAACAAGCTTCAAAGTTAATTTTATGCATCAGAATCACAAACCATTCCGTGTTTTACGAGTCAGAGGGGGAAGAGAATTGCATTGAAAATAAAAACATTAGCAAAGCAGAGAAAGTAGCAACAAAGCACAGTACAGGGCATTGTAAGAAAAGAAACAAATGGTCTACTAGAAGCCCAGCAATCACAGTCCTGAATCCTTTGCAGATATTAAAAAGTAACCGATACCCAAGTAAATACAAACAGCTTTATGTAATGCTTCTGAAAAGATTTTTCACCCGCGGAGTTACAATGAAACCCTCAACTGTGCTTTATTCTCGCCTGGTAGCAGGCAGGACTGATCAGGGACAAAAGAGGACCTCAGGTGGCAGAAAGTAGCAGCTGCAGATGATGTAACTGCTTTGAAACCATCCCTCGTTAAGTAATGCAGCTCATTCTAATTGCCCTGTTCCATGGAATCATACTGTGCTCCTGTCTGTTTTGTTACATTTGCTCCACAGATGCTCCAGAAGGTGCATCAAAACAACCAGCACCTTTGCCCGGGGCCACAAAGCTCCTGTTAGTAGAGGACCCTGAACATTTTCAGTGTTCTGTTTCAGTGAGACACGTGTGAGCTGGTCACCTGCACACTTAAGCTGCACTCAACTTGTTTCAGTAATATCAGCTCCAGTTCAAAACAAAAGCGTGTGCTCAACTTTTTGTTTAATAAGCCTGTAGCTGCAACACTATTTTAAAATGGGAAACAAAAATTTCAGGTCCTTCTTAGTCCAAGAGGTTTGAACTGCAGTTCCCAGGTCTGAAAGTGCTCTGTCCCAACAACAGAGTCACTGCTCCTGAAACTAAGCTTACAACACACAGAGCCATGCCTGAGTCAAGGCTCCAAAGCAGTAACATATGTAAGAGGAAACTCGAGTCCCCACCCTGCTGAAGAATCCAGTACAATGACTCTCAGAAGCTGCTCTCCTACATGTTACCTAGAGTCCTTCCTTCTTACTCTGAGACGCACTGGTCGGCTCCTTACGTACTGCTGCCTCTTCCTGTATATTCCTAGAAACTGTAACTGGCCTGCACAGGATGTCAAGAGAGGATGGAACTAGGACAGAATACATATTCTTTAGAAGTCAGGTATTTATAATCTAGACCTTTTACCAACAGCAAAAGTTCAAGCCTTTAGAAAATAAGGTCTATTTAATAGATTTTATCTTTTCATGCTATTTCTGAATGCATAGTTAAAGATATCCACGAACTTCTCTCATAACACACTCTCTTATCAAAGCTGAGATGCAGAGTATGATTAGAAAACAGCATGATTAGTCACACGCTCCTGCAGCAGGACCTGTTCTAGCACATTTCTTTCATAGTCTGAAAAACAGTGACTGAGCGATGTGTTGCATGTTTTTCTAAACCACATACAGGGTATTAGATCAGCATGCATTTTCAAGGAGAAATAAAATGCAGTTTTAGCTCCCCACTTCTAACCACAGTAGTAGAACAAACAGTTCATGGTTATAGTTTTTCTTAGTCATTTTGATAAAATAATGCAAATGCCAACAAGTACTTGCTATCAATTATATTTGCATAGAGTGTTTTCTGATATTAGGCATTGTAAGGTATGGATCCACCAACATTAAATTATACAAGCTACTCAGAAGAAGAGAATATTCAAACTAGATTTTGTTAATGTCTACTTGAACATTTCTAATGAGGTGAACATTTCTAAATTCTGTGAAAATCCATCCAAATATGCTCATAGACTTTGAAGATTACACCCAGACATGATACATAGACTGATCTGTTACGCAAGTCACACTTTGGTGTCTCACTTGAAAAATACCCTATTTCTTAATTGTTAAAAAAAATAAAGGGTTTTCCAGATGTTTCTGTTTATGAGTATCATTTCCTGCATCTCACATTAATAAACTGCTCACATTACAAGGTATTTGCAGAGTCAGCCTGTGGAGAATGTTAAGTAATGTGGTAAGACGATGTTACGTTCTGTATGGCTATGGAAAGGCAAACCTGTGGCTGGATGTGCAAGTTCAGAGGATTTAAAATCCTACCTAAAGGATAGCTAAACTGGAATGTTTAATTAGACTTCCTTGAGCTTGTAAAAATAAACACAGCACCCCTAGGTGAGAAGTAAATTAGTTCAACAATGGCCCGTTAGTTGTAACCAACAAAGCTTTCTAATCAATCTGAGAGGAAGTTGTGGTGGCTACCTGTTCCTCAAGTGCCTTCCAAATATCCTCTCTCCAGAAAGATCCGTCAAGTGTTTCACTCTCAGAAACATAGTCCTTAAAACAAGGGAACAAAACAATGGGTCATCAGGATTAAGTTACAAGCTTGGTGATGGCAGTAGTTACCTGATCCCCTAGAACAAGAAACCCTGGGTAAAGACACAGCCTGTATTTGCTTACATAGAGAAACAATAAAATTGAGCATGCTCAAGCTGTTCTCAAAAGCACATAACAGAGAATGAGAGGAAAAAAAAAACCCACTCTCTTTCCTGAAACATGTCCTATTCCTTTCAGTTACAGTATGTTTAGGTATTTTCCTCCCAGGAAAAAATCCACCGAAGGTCTCCACTCAATCCAAAGCCATGGTCAAAAGAAACGTGTTGACACAGACTGACCTACCTCAGAAACACACAGCCGTCCAGGTGTCAGGCTGCATGGAATGTCTGAGCCTGTCACTCTTGCCAGAGGACAGCAAAGACAACACCTTTGTGTGCTGCGACTAGGTAAGTGATCTGCTCAGCCTGGTGGCAGAGTTTAAGGAGGAAGTGGAGAGATTAAGGACTATCTTAGGATGCAAGAGGGAAATAGACCAGTGTAGCCACACCCTGCCATCCTTACGGAAAAGGCAGCAGGTAGAGGCTCCATGAGAAGTAGAGGATCCCCTGCCCTCTTGTCACCTGGCAGAAGGAGGGGACCTAAGAGATGACAGGGGGGATTGGAAGCAGGTCCCTGCTTGGGGCAGCAGGCGAGTCCCCTCCAGACCTCCCCTACCTTCCCAGGTGCCCTACAGAACAGACACGGGGCTCTGGAGATAGATGACCAGGGAAATGAGGATGTTGATAAAGCCCCATCCAGGAAGTTCCCGAAGCAGCCAGCTCAATGCATTAAGACTGCTTCTGTTAAGAGCAAGAGAAGGGTGATTGTTGATTCCCTTCTGAGGGGAACTGAGAGTCCCATATGTTGGCAGGACCCTTCCCACAGGGAGGTCTGCTGCCTCCCTGGGGACCAGGTTAGGGATATAACCAGGAAACTTCCTGGTCTGGTACGGCCCTCAGATTACTATTTTGATCTTTCAGGTAGGCAGTGATGAGGTAGAGAGAAGAAATCTGAGGGTAATGAAGATTTCAGGGCCTTGGGATTAGGAGCACAAGTTGTGTTCTCCTCTATCCCTCCAGTTCCACGGAATGATGAATGGGTAAACAAGAAGACCCAACAGATCAGTGCCTGGCTCCAAACCTGGTGCTACCAGCTGGACTTTGGGTTTTTTGACCATGGTTTGATATACAGGACACCGGGCCTTATCGCAATGGATGGGAAAATTCTGTCTCACAGTGGGAAAAAGGTACCAGGGCAAGAGTTAGCAGAGCTCATGGACAAGGCTTTAAACTAGACTCAAAGGGGGACGGGGATAAAAGCAGGCCCACCAGAAATGAGCCCAGGGGTGAAGGGCCAAGGATGGGGATGAAATCGATAGTCCAGCTCAAGTGCATCTACACTAATGCACATAGCATGGGCAACAAACAGGATGAGCTGGAAGCTGTTGTGCAGCAGGACAGCTATGATGTAGTTGCCATCATCAAACCATGGTGGGATAACTGTCACGACTGGAATGCTGCAATGAATGGATATAAGCTCTTCAGAAGGGACAGGCAAGGAAGGAGAGGTGGTGGCACGGCTCTGTACGTTAGGGAGTGTTTTGATTGTATAGAGCTTGATTATAATGATGATAAAGTTGAGTGTTTATGGGTAAAGATGAAGGGGAAGGCAAATAAGGCAGATATTGTGCTGGGAGTATGTTATAGACCACCCAACCAGGACGAGGAGGCAGATGAAGTATTCTGTAAGCAACTGGCTCAAGTCTCGCAATCACCAGCCCTTGTTCTGGTGGGGGACTTCAACCTACTGGACACCTGCTGGAAATATAACACAGCAGAGAGCAGGCAGGCTAGGAGGTTCCTTGAGTGTGTGGAAGATAACTTCCTGACACAGCTGGTGTATGAGCCAACCAGGGGAGGTGCCTCGCTGGACTTCATATTCACAAACAGAGAAGGACTAGTGGGAGATGTGGTGGTTGGAGGCCATCTTGGGCTTAGCGATCACAAAATGGTGAAGTTTTCAATTCTTAGTGATGTAAGGAGGGGGGTTAAAAAAACCTCCACCTTGGACATTCAGAGGGCTGACTTTGGCCCGTTCAGGACACTGGTTGAGAGAGTCCCTTGGGAGACAGTCTGAAGGGCAAAGGGGTCCAAGAAAACTGGACAGTCTTCAAGAAGGAAATCTTAAAGGCCCAGGAGCAGGCTGTCCCCATGTGTCACAAGATCAAAGGGCGAGGAAGACAGCCAGCCTGGTTGAACAGGGAGCTTTTGACAGGGCTTAGGAAAAAAAGAAGGGTTTCCTGCCTTTGGAAGAAGGGACAGGCAACTCAAGAGAAGTACAGAGATCTCATTAGGTCATACAGAGAGAAAATTAGGAAGGCAAAAGCCCAGCTGGAACTCAACTTGGCCACTGACAAAAGGGACAACAAAAAAAGCTTTTATAAATATATCAACAACAAAAAAAGAGCCAGGGAGAATCTCCATCCCTTACTGGATGCAGGGGGGAACATTGCAACCAAGGATGAGGAAAAGGCTGAGATACTTAATGCCTTCTTTGCCTCCATCTTTAATAGTCAGACCAGCTCCCTCCAGGGTGTTCAGCCTCCTGAGCTGGAAGATAAGGACTGAGAGCAGAACAAGCCCCCTTAATCCAGGAGGAAGTAGTTAATGATCTGCTGCTGCACCTAGACATGCACAAGTCTATGGGGCAGAATGGGATCCACCCTAGAGCACTGAGGAAGCTGGCAGGGGAGTTTGTCAAGCCTCTCTCCATCATTTATCAACAATCCTGGTCAACAGAGGAGGTCCCAGATGACTGGAGGCTGGCTAATGTGACACCCATCTACAAGAAGGGCTGGAAGGAGGAGGATCTGGGGAACTACAGGCCTGTCAGCCTGACCTCAGTACTGGGAAAGATCATGGAGAGGCTCATCTTGAGTGAGTTCACACAGCAAGTGCAGGGCAGCCAGGGGATCAGGGCCAGCCAGCATGGGTTTATGAAAGGGAGATCTTGCTTGACCAACCTGATCTCTTTCTATGACCGTGCGACGCGCCTTTTGGGTGAGGAGAAGGCTGTGGACATTGTCTAGCTGGCAGGAAAGGTTCAGATCAGATATTAGGAAGAATTTCTACATTAGAAGAGTGATTAGGCACTAGAATAGCCTGCCCAGGGAGGTGGTGGAGTCACCATCCTTAGAGTTATTCAAGAAAGGTGCAGATGTGGCACTTCAGGGCATGCTCTAGCAGCTGACGTTGTAAGGATTTTTTGTGGGTGGTTTTTGGTGGAGTGTGTGTGGTTGTTTGTGTTTGTTTTGTTTGGGTTTTTTGTGCTGATGGTTGGATTCGGTCATCTCAGAAGTCCTTTACAACCATGATGATTCTGTGATTCTGCAAAAGTAATACTGATATTAAATACCAACATCACAAATGTGGTTTCAAAGTTGAGAGGGTAATTTAAATAAAGTATCTAACATGTTTCTTCCAAGCACAAAACTTCCTGTGGAGAACACTGAAGATGTCCTCATTGTTTATGGGAAGCTCTGCACAAATATACTGAAGAATACAAAAGAGACCCCTAGAAAACATAACTTTTTACACTGTGTTACGCATATGTTACGTAGTAGGTAATTCACTGCCTAGGTCAAAAAAAAAAGCCACACTTCTATTTAGTCCCACTTTTTAGTGTAGTGCAAGCAAAGGAACAATGCATTTTTTGTTTGTCTTATTACAGTTCATTTTAAATAAAAATCACAATCAACTTTTCTCCCTCCTCAGAAATCTTGTCACGTAGAATGATTGTTTTTCATTCTTCTGCAGTGTGTTCACACAAGTGTCTCATAGCAATCACTATTCAGAAGTACTTTACCATTCCCTTTGGAAAAACACTGAAGTGCCTAATGCTCTGTTAACAAAGTCTATAAAAGTCATCACCTTTTCTTCAATATTATGAACATCAGTCATCTGTAAATTGTTCTAATAAAACTCATTTAAGAATAAAATGTGGAATAGCAGCAGATGCAAATACCATTTCAGTAAAGTAAAAAATGCACACCCTTCAAAGAGTTATTGCATAGCTCCCAAAGAAAAAAGCACACTAGTCCCATTCCTATTTTGAAAAACCTAAGGTCAAGCTTTTTATTGTTATAGCAACAGGACTACAAAGTGCACCACATATCAACAGGTTACCTACACTACCACATTATTTCACTTTGCCCCAGACTTCAAAAAAGTGTGGAAGTCCCCTGAAATTCCTTGCTCATGATCCTAAAAGCCCCCAGGAGAGGAAAGGGGTCACATATGAACCCTAAAGAAGAGGTGGACATCGAACTCTGAGCCAGCACATTAGAGGGTAACTTCAAAAACTTGAAGGAGTTACTGCCAAAAGTTCCCACCCTTGCTTTGCTGTTTACAAAGGAGGCATCTAGCCCAGGCAGATAACAGTTTATCAAAATGCATGTGTCTTCTCCCTCTCACACTGATGACAACTATTACACTGACATGCACAGTGTTACGCAGCATGGGAGTCACCCATCCTTACACAAACTAGTCTTTTTGGCTGCCAATTCAGCTGCAAGCAACAAACCTTTCTTGTTGGTCCCAATGATAAGTTATTTTCCCATTCTAATTTGTCTGTTTAAAATATTTAGGCGTGCTCATATGGAAGTGATGAATATGCTCATAATTATGTCCATCTTTATAAGATCCAAACCTACGAAAAATATTCAACAAAGTAAAACCATTACAACATGATTCAACACATGCTATTAAATCATACACTTCCTATAGTATAATTAACACTTCTGGATGTTCTAGATAATTTTATTGCAGAAAGAGGCCACAACCCCACTTACATATCACATACAAATCATAATCTATGTATGCTAACTAGAAGTCTTTGAGTACAATGGAGAAATTTAATTACACTGATTGGATTAATGCCATAGGTACTCTACAAATTGAACTCTGCGTTGCAAGAGTGGTGCATTTGTCTAGTTAAATCCTATGCCATATAAGTTTTTTCTACTAACTTCAGCAGTGACATAATTTAAACCCCCATAGTATCCAAATAGTCAAATCTACTGTTAATATTGCACATCTTACTTTTGAAAATTATGGTGAAAATTGTAATTTTTCATGCCATATTTAAAACTGTAAGGTTTTACTACAGCTATGACAGTAGATAGATTTGCAAAAGTAAAATGCAGCACTTATTCAAAATATCATAGCTAAATAACATTTAAGAGCAGTGCCATTGTATTTTTTTTTAAAAGCACAGTTAATTGGAAAAGGCTGAGCTTAGTTCTCAAGAGTATAATTTTTCTGCTAACAGGCAACATAAAAGAAATTAGAACAAGAAAAATCAACTGAGAAAAATCTGAATGTGAATGCCAACTTTAGAGGTTTCATCCTGTGGAAAAGACTGGGAAAACTCCTGCTTAGACAGGAAGCCAGTTACTGAGTGGTAAATAAAAAGTAAGCTCAACAGTTAGGTGTATAAAAAAAATTAATATATTCAATATTATGCATGTTAGAAGTGGGAAATGCAGCATTGCTGGACATCACCTCTCTGTGGCATAATCTATCCCAAATGTCATGATTCTTCCATGATACTCAGTGTAGAACAAAGACTTCTCTCCCTATCTCTCTCCCTTCAGCAATGCTAGTGGAAAAATGACAGCATTCTAGAAATAAATAACTTTTTATGTAAAAACCTAGCCCTTTTTTCTTCTTGCCATTTGAAACATACTGCCTCAGGCATTCTCCTTAATTTTTGCTCCAGCTATATAGTATGTTTTAAAATGCTTAAGCAAAGAGTATTTTATGTATGTATTGTATTTTGTGTTCTAAGTAACAGTATCTTAAGACCTTGGTCCTCAAAAGTGCTGAGAAACATGGGAAATCTCTCACAATCTATAATATGAGTCACTACACCACTTGGCAAATATCCCTATCAAACAATCTCAGAAATGAATCACCTGGGTGAAACAATCATTATCCTCAATTTATGCTATGACACAGGAGACTGATTTTCCCAAGGCACATGCCAAGTCAGTAAAATAGAAATTACAAATAAGTAAAAGTAGAAATAACAAATAAATAAAACAAGTAAAACAAAATAGTAATAAAACAAAAAAGTAAAACAGAATTACAAATCAGAAGTTCTTGCCTCCTAATCTTCTGCTCAGTTTGGTACTGACCAGTGCCTCCCACTTTAAAAACAATTGTATTCCTAGACTTCTCTTTTACAAGATGTCACGTACATCATCTTCTTAATTTCTTAGGAGATACACTGACCTAGGATTGAAATGGATGTCCTCAGGAACTTGGCTGGGATCAATTACAATTCTGTCATTGTCAACATATCTATCCAAGTGATCCGGGATCCTAAATTTAGCGATTTGGACTTCCGAATCACTTAAACCAGCATGAGATATGCGGGCATAGCCCAACCTATCAGATACAAGAAGCGTTAGTTTGAAGAAATAACTCAAGGCAATTTCACCACGGTCTTAACTTGTCTCTTTTTTTCCAAGAGTTATTACTTAACCTATCAAAGTAACTTTCAATTTCTATGAAACTCACCTTCAAAAACTTAAAGCGCACTACAAACAACAGCACCATAACAAAACGTCCCAAGTAGAAAAACAAAAAGATTAAGTGTTTGACAACTAAAATAAGTTCTAGATCTAGGAATTTGTTTTTAAAATTAAAGTTTTACTGGTATAAGCTCACCAACTTTTTTCACTGAAGAGATTTTGAAATTCAAGAGAGGAACTCAAGCATCAATTGGAAATGGCAGTTTTGTTGGGGCTTTTTTGCCCTTTTTTTTTTTTTTTTTTGCTGGGGGTGAGGGAAGGCAAGAGGCTTTTGCACATTCCTGAACATACTTGTATATAATTGTACATATAATTAAAGCTGCCTAGTTTAGTTTTCAACCCAGCAAAGTCTCTCTCCTTAATTCTCTCTCTCCTTCCCTACGTGGGTGGGAAGGGGAGGGGATCAAGAGCATTGTTTGTCTCTGGTTTAATTGCCAATCCTGAGTCAAACCGTGACAACTCTCTACTGTTCCTTAAGACAGCTATCTAGTTCACTGGTTTTACTCCTTTGAACAATGCAGAATTTGCACAGCTTATTCAGAATAAGCTGAATTCCATTCTGGTACATACATCAGCAAGAGAATGACTTACAGGCAAATAGGTACTAAAAGATACTGAGTGCATAGGGTCCAGCAGAGGAAAGTGCTTCAATATGGGCTTACACAGAGTTTCCACTAAATCCAGCATGAAGCTTGGGTGGATTAGATCAGCATTTTGCTCCAACAAACCCTACAATGATAGGTCAAAATTTGTATCTTCTGTGTCACATACAAATTAGGGCTTAGCCTTCACATTTTAGAATAAAGCTGCAAAGCCAGAGCTTTGGAAAAAAACAGTTTTATGTTACCAAAGCAGATTAGATCTGAAGGTTTTTGAAACAGAACAACGAAACCTGTAATACTGTCTTTCTAAATTATATTCATCAATACACCAATTCATCCTGAGATCTGTGTTTCACATTACTTCATGATACATCTAAGTGTCCACACACAATTGTTTAGGGATGTAAGACTCTTCCACAACTACCTACAGATTGTCATAAAAATATTTAAAACCAGTAAGTAAGTGATTCACTTTAACATACCTTATTACTCCACGATACATAATATAGCTACACCATCTGTATTGATCTGTACTGTCAATATCCTATGAGTGAAAGGGGGAAAAAAACATAAAACAAATAAAGGCAAGCTTTCCTTACAAGTAGGCTTGAAATCCCTAACACAAACAATATAAACCTGCTGCAGAAAAATGTTTTGCATTAAACATCTTAATGAGGTAGAAATAAAAAAAACAGTTAGACAAAGAGAAATCAGACGATTTTTTGACATCTCCTGACAGAAAACTGAACTGTAGAATTCAGTTTTAAAATAAAAGACTCACAGAGCTAGAGGTTGGAAGGGATGTCTTCAGGTCATGCACTCCCAAACCCATGCTCAAAGTAACTTCAAGCAGGTTGCTCAGGGCCTTATGTAGTCAACTTTTTACTATCTCCAAGGATTGAAATTTCATAACTTCTCTGGGCCACTGTTCTAATGCTTGACAACCCTACCTGTGATTTTTTACGCTTTTTTTTCTTCTACAATCTAACTGACATGTTCCTTGTGGCAACTGCTGTTCATTGCCTCTTTTTCTTCCACTGTGTAACTCCTCCTTCTCTGTAACATGTCATGAGGTATCTGAAGACTGTATTCAAAAATACGTACGTATTTTCTTATATATATTTCTAAGTTACTAATTTGAATTATTAAGCTGAATGTTTCAAATATGTATTAACTGCTAACAGAAGCAGTATTTTTACATTACCTGGACATTTCCATTTTCTATCAGTTCAATATAATCTCTGGATCCAGGAGCTGAAGTGATGTATCCTAGAAATATAACTTGCTCAGAGCTAGTCTTCAATAGGTTTGAAACAGCTTTAGCCTGGAGTTTTCTGTCCAAGTCCTCTCTGAAAGAAATGGAAAAGTCTTTAACTTCTATATATTTTAGCTCAGAATCTTTGTGCTATAACATAGTAAACCATGAATTAATTTGGTACCTCTTTTATTGCTCAGTATTAGAGTAGGAAAGTTTACAGCAAGCTCACTGATTCAGTTATCACTATGTTCCATAAAATCCACGTGGCCATGGTAGATGTAATTAGGGTTCTCTTTCCAACCATTACAAGAACAACTTTTTCTATTACTGTTGGGTTTTAATACTGATCTCATCATTAGGAAATGTGAATGTAAGTGCTTTGGTTATCTGAGGCTTTGCCTCTGCCTGCAGTTGAAATTTAATTGTACTAGCGTGGTGCATAACAAAGAGTTCACACGCTAACAAAACTTTTATGATGGACAGATCATGGTAAATATAGTCTTAAAGCCTGGTTCATATAATTTATGAAATGTAACTTAAGAGCTACGTCATCCCATGAACACTACTTAATGCTACTTAATGACATTTGGCAGGAATTTGGCATCTCTTTAACAAGATTTACACAACAGTTCCAACATGTCCATAAGTGGAGCCTAGTAAAATACTGCATTGGATCCCATTCCCTGTTCTTGGATTTGTCATAACACAATGTAAAGACAGTTCTCTTTCTGATTTTTTCATGTTAATAACTTTAAACAGCTGTGTAAAGCATGTTCTCTTCTATATTTTTGTAGACTCTGCTAGATACCATTAGCACAGGAAGTTGATTTTGGAATCTGTAATCACAAAAGGCAACGAGAATTTCAATGCTGCTCTCCTTTCCAACAGCAGTACTTCTGACTGAAGCAAACACAGCAGCGAGAGGTAGCACACACACAGGAGACAAAAAAACCCCAACCATTTAAGATAGAAGCCTGACCTAGGTATACATGCAGTTGGCTGTTCAGCTAGCAGCTCTTCCCAGAATTACACCTCTCAAGAAGATACATTATTTTAAATTACACAGGCATTACTATATCCCCACATTCTAAAGACAGTCTTTAAAAAAATCCCTGGTTATCTGGTTTTCTATAGTTTAAGTCATCCTAAGCAGCAGATAAAAAAGATGAAAAACAAGCAGTTGTGTGTGGCACTTAATTACAAATTCATTCATCTCCAAACACAGTCTGATTTGCACTTGTTTCCCATGTGTCTCCTACTATTTTCTCTTTCACCTGTATCTCATTTCTCTGTGAGGGAGGAATACAGTCCTGTTTTCTTAGTAAGGCACTGGAATAGGTTGCCCAGGGAGGTTGTGGAAGCCCCCTCCCTGGAAGTGTTCAAGGCCAGGTTGGATGAGGCTTTGTACAACCTCGTCTAGTATGAGGTGCCCCTGCTCATAGCAGGGAGGTTGGAACCTGCTGATCTTTAAGGTCCCTTCCAACCTTAACCATTCTGATTCTAGTGTTTTGACAGTTTCTCAGACAGGCAAGTCTAAACATCTGCGTGAGGTACAGAACGAAATTCCTTTCTAGACTTTAAACTGAAGTGGTTTCTGACAACTGTATGTGTTTAGTAAAAGGGAAATCTATAAACAACTTGTATGCTTAGAGCACAACTTCTACACAGGGGAAGGAAATGGGGAAGCTCAATAGGGGATCATGGGAATTCCTAGTGCTTTCTGAGCAGCTTCTTTGTGTGTTATGTTCTGTACCCAATCCAGACATTTGCCGCTCCATGAGTTACATAAAAAGTCCAAGTCTTACTACATAACCACAAACACACTAGATATCGCAGCACATAAAACAGAAAATAAAGCTACATGGAGCATCACAAACTATCTCTTATTAATATTAATTACACACATATAATCAAGACGCTGTTTTAAAGTAAAGGACTAAAAAATATACCTTAATGTTTTCCATCACATATTTGAATTACTGGTATAACTCTTCCTTTCAGAATCCAGAGATCCTGATTTTCTATCTCCAGTTTTACAGAAATCACAGAATTACCAAGGCTGGAAAAGACCTTTAAGATCATCAAGTCCAGCCTATGACCAACACCACCTAGACTATGGCACTAAGTGCCACATCCAGCCTTTCCTTGAACACATCCAGGGACGGTGCCTCCACCATTTCCCTAGGAATCCATTCCAATGTCTAATCACCCTCTCCGTGAGGAAGTGCTTCCTAATATCCAACCTAAACCTCCCCTGGAGCAGCTTCAGGCTGTGCCCTCTTGTCCTGTCACTGGTTGCCTGGAAAAAGAGCCCAGCCCCCACCTGACTATAACCTCCCTTCAGGAAGTTGAAGAGAGTGATAAGGTCCCCCCTGAGTTTCCTCTTCTCCAGGCTAAACAACCCCAGCACCCTCAACCTCTCCCTATAAGACTTTCCCTCTAGTCCTTTCACCAGCCTTGTTGCTCTCCTCTGGACCTGCTCCAGCACCTCAATATCCTTCTTGAAGTGAGGGGCCCAGAACTGCACACAATACTCGAGGTGAGGCCTCACCAGTGCTGTGTACAGGGGCAGAATTACATCCCTAGTCCTGCTGGCCACACTATTCCTGATACAAGCCAGGATGCCATTGGCCTTCCGGGCCACCTGGGCACACTGCTGGCTCATGTTCAACCGGCTGTCCACCAGCACTCCCAGGTCCCTCTCTGCCAGGCTGCTCTCCAGCCACTCTTCCCCCAGCCTGTAGCGCTGCCTGGGGTTATTGTGGCCAAAGTGCAGGACCCTGCACTTGGTCTTGTTGAATTTCATGCTGTTGGCCTCGGCCCATCAACCCAGCCTGTCCAGGTCCCCCTGCAGCTTATTCTTACCCTCAGCAGATCAACACTCCCCCCCAGCTTGGTGTCATCTGCGAATTTACTGAGGGTGGACTCAATCCCCACATCCAGGTCGTCAATAAAGATATTGAATAGGACTGGGCCCAGTACTGATCCCTGGGGGACACCGCTGGTCACCGGACACCAGCTGGATGCAGCTCCATTCACCATCGCTCTCTGGGCCCGGTCATCCAACCAGTTTTTGACCCAGCGAAGGGTGCACCTGTTGAAGCCATGGATTGTTTCATATAGTCAGAAGGACACTGGATATTTTTGTTGCTGTTTCATACCATTATCCTTTCTCATAGGTTTCAGAATTGTTACTTTTTATTTTACTAAACATCAATTGTCCATTAATGCTATCTATCTGTAACTATCTGCACTCATTGTGGAATATAACAGACTTATTCCACATGCAGAAATCAGACAGATGTTATCCTGCGCTGAGATGTATCTGTAGCCCTATTACTTTATGTGGTTTTGCAGAACTAAATCTTTATTATCTGTAGCAACTCAGACCTCAGGGCTTAGCCAAGTTTTGTGTGATACATTTGTCCCTTTTAAAAAATGCTTCAATATTTTAAACCAGTGGCTATGTGTGGAGAATGGTCCGTCTTCTCCCCCCACATAAGACTAAATAAAATGCCTTTCAAACCAGCAGAGGCGAATTTTGCTGATTACTCAAGGACAGACAAGAACAGGCCTGCATCTTCTACTGATAGGGCCAAAGACATCCTGACTTCCGGCGGCCCGCTACTGAAGCCGTCGGACTGTGACACTATGTCATAGTATTTCTTCCATTATGCCTTGTTAGAACCAGCATTATAGCAGCAGATTTTAAAGGGTACAAAAGATATCCCACAAGTTTACATACTACAATTATGTTACCCGACTTCGCTTGACATATGTAACAATAAATACAATACACACTCTTCATTGCCAAAGTGGGCGACAACAAAATCAACCAGTTTCCCTGTGAAGTTGACAGTCATGGAGATGGCAGGTGCAATCTCTCCCTCTGGAGATGGAAGGAGGTGATGTGTAGATTTTACAATTGGATACCTTGATAGCACCATAATCCTACATGAGAAGAGGGAAACAGTCACGTATTGTAGTTCTCAAGCATCACAAGTGTGAATGAAGCAGATAAATGTAAGCAGAAAATTGGACACTGAACCCAAACCATCAGACCAGAACACAAACTATCTTTAGTGTATTCTTCTGAATTTAGGTTTTTCTACTGAATTCCATGTCTAAAAATGTATTATCAAATTCATTCCTATACTAAGACATACCATTCCATACATATGAATTCTTACACTGAGCCTTTCAAGATCTGCATCCTCAGACAAAAAAGAATTTTATACTACCAGTAATTAAAATGTTTTTTATTAGAAGCAGAAGCAGATAGAAATACATCTTTAAAGCTTCTGTTTAGAATCAACCTTAAAACCATTTTGCATTAGGTTTTTTAAAAAAGTTATAAAGAAAATTTCAGAAAATTACTTTTCTGCCCCATTCTGGATCACTTAAAGACATAGGCTCTGGAAGATGAAAGTTACTAAATTCCCCTCATGTATGGCAAAACTTAAACAGATATTGCAACATCACTAGGAAGGTCTATCTGCATATCTCCCTGAAAAAAGAAGAAAGCCACATCATATCCACTGTTTTTCGGAAGGCAACTATATTCAAAGGTATGCAACTGATAGCTGATCAAACATTAAAGTACAATCAGACACCAAAAAATCTGGTCAAAATAGATGTGCCTTTCTATGCCCGTTTCCTACTACACAGCCCAAGCTGGATTTAGTGAATTCAAAATTTCTAATAACTTTAGGTGTAGTTACGTTTTCCAACTGCTGTCACATTTTTAAGTCTGAAATCTAAATTTCTCATAGCCCAAAACAAAATAATGAGAAAAGGGAATCAGATATAGTACTCAGAATGCCAGACTTCCAAATCTGTATATCAAGGGGCAGGATGCCATTCTCTGCATCACCAAAGCTTACAGGGGAAGGAACCAAATACTGGTAATTTTTAATAATGAGAAAACTTCATCTGCATTGTCCTGTAATGCCAAGGAAGTGTGTTCTTAAAGACAAGCTTCAACAGTGATTACAGCAATTATTACTCCAACTATTCTTTGACCATGTTCTAGTGTAGTATTGAATAGTGTATTTACATTTACTGTCACTGTGCCTGTAAAGATGACTCACCCCCAAGTGTGATCTCTTGTGCTTGGACCAAAATCTGTATAAAATCCTAGTCTTTCTCCTAGCCACGCTGTCGGATCGTTGTTCCCAATGAATGGCTTAGAGGCATCACTCTCTATAATAGTGATAAAATCTGCATCTGAAATGGGGAAGAAAAAAGAAAATCTTTCCAAATTTATAACTGTGACCTATAAATGTGATTTATAAATGGCTACATAATGTCATGATTTCTTTTTTGATTACACAGGGATGGATACAAGGCCCTCAGGAGTCGATCAGGGCAAACAAAGCCATGCCCAAACTGTACATGTACAAGAATGACCCAAATTTCAAATAATCAAATGTCCCAGTTGTTTTCTTGTATCACTAGACAGCCTACATAGCTCTGCCCTCTGAACCTCTGGTTGTGGGGCAAGAGAGTGAATGATGCACAAATCAGCCTGTTCCCTCTTCACTAACTCCTGGGCATCTCTGCCACAAAATCAAAGCTTGCACAGCAGCATCTGTGTCAGTGCCTTCCCACTGCTTGGGTCTGTCGAGCCTGAGCTGCTCAGGAAAGTCCTGTGGTGCATTCACACCATCGGAGGAGAGGAGAACAACAAATGCTGGAATGGCAGCATGGGTGATTCCTAACCTCCTCTGCTGCTTTAAAACTCACAAGTGGCAGCCCCCAGTCCTCCCTATCTCATGGGTACTGCGGAAAACAAGTAGCACCTACAAGCACCATCAGTCAATTCCTTGAAATGCACCCTGCAGCAGCACTAATCTTTGGTCCATATTCTTCATTTCCTACAGCTAATTTTCCAAACAAAATCCTGTCCATGAGCAACAATCATGACAACTCAGCCAAGCTACAATCACTATATTTATTTTATCCATTGCTCTGGCTCAGTGATGGAAACAGCCTTGCCTGTTTCTCCTCTCAACACCTTGATTAGAGCATTTTTATTTCAGACCCTTTATGAATTCTAAAGTGCTTCACATAAAAAAAAAGCAAACAAAAAAACCAAAACCAAACCACAGAGAAGTTATAAAACATTACATTTGATCTAAAAGGAAATTTATGATTATTTCATTTATGCAAAGAATTTCTCTTTAGACAAGTAACTCATCAGCAATACGAGAAAAAAAAAATAAATAAAAAAAGTGTTTCATCCAAGCAGAAACCTGCAAATGGATTTTTAACAGAAGTAACTGTATTGGAACAGCTCAGAAATTCAGGAGAATGCCACTAGACACAGGTTCTTGTGTCAAGGCAAGAATGCACTGAGTTACCCAGCAGGTGTTCTTGCTTCTGTCTCTTCAGATGAACCCTCTCAAATATAAATAAAGTGGGAAAAAAAGGTTACCTGTCTGATTAAGCAAATTAGCTGACCCTTCCAAATTAGACCATCCTTCATTGTCATATGCAAATCTAAAAGGCCAGATCATAGCAGAGAAGTCTCTTTTTGGAACCTCAAAAAAAAACCAGGAAAAAAGTCAAATACAATTTTACTTTTACGTGTTATACATTTGCAGTCAACAACATCAGATAGATGGTGCTATAAAAGACCCCCAAGAAGAGATTTTTTAACCAATATATTTTCCTAATAAAGCTCTCAGGATTACAAAAGACTATGTATTTTTGACAAAAACCTGCTATCAGTAAGAGGAGAAGAATCATCATAGTTGTAAGGAATTTGTACAAATAACTGTAAATAAATGAACATCAAATAAACTTTATTTTTCATCTTTTTAAGAGGAACTACACACTTTTTCCTCATTATAAGGTACTACAAACCTGTATGAGTTCTAAAAAGAAAGCCAAGTCTGTATGTCTCTGTGCATGTGTCAGCAGGCAGGTGTTTGTGGGCACATACACACACACACACACACACAGACTTCCTACTTAGCTCTCACCACCTTTTCCACATTTGTCATCAGCGTTTTCTTTAACAAAAAAATTACAAACAGGAATACAGGTCAAGGGCAAGTTTCAAAGGACTATTTCTGAACTACCACCAAAAGAAAAAGTCTAATTCATAATCGGAACCAACTGCATCAAAAATTCAATTTTGTATTAGTAAGAAATTAAATCATAGAATGGAAACGTTAATTTATATCTGATCAAAACAGGTCTGATTTTGAATTAAAATTACTACATAGGCAAGCAACACAGACAACTTGCAAGTAATGAAAATGCTAAACTTTGCAAGCATTAAGCATCTTAATTGTTCCTATCATTACAATACCTAATTTTTTGCCAGATATAAAACCAGCATCTTCTGATTTTTATTCAATTTCCATAACTAGTCTAGGTCTAATCTAAGTCAACCAGCTTTTCAGAGAGGTTCCACTCAGAGTTATGTATGTAAATAGAGAAGCATAGAATTCCTTCAGCTGGAAGGAACCTCAGGAGGTTATCTGTTCAAACTTCACTGATGTAAGAGCAGGCTGCTAACAGCAATGTCCAGTCAAATTTTGAATACAATTCAAAAACTCATTTATAACAGTAACATTCAAATAGAATATATGAAGCAAGAACCACTCAGTTTTTCAGAATATTTTTTCCTTCACAGCAGCACTATAAATCTCCAAGGACCCAGACATTCCCTGTGTTCAATATGCATTTACAAATTAAACTTAGTTTTGCTGAATACTTGGATACTGGTACTTGGATTCTTCAGCACAAACCAACACACCTAAAGTACCACATGCCCATTTTACTGTATATTTGAAAGTCTCCATTTTCACAAAAACACTACTCACCCCTTGGCCCAACTTCTTCTGGTAAGTTTTATAACGTAGACCCAATCCTAGCAAGCCAACACCAACAAACAGCCACAATACTTCAGACAGAAAAATACAGAAGAGTTGTTTTTTAAAGCAAGAGAAAATAATGTTGTCATTGCAGTAAAACAGAACTGGGTACGTTGTCATTCTAAGGTGTGCTATTCATAGAATGGGAAATGTATACATTTATATGTCCAGACATGCCAGTGAAAACAACAATCCAAAGTAGTGTATTTAAGAGTATCTATATGCATGCAAAATACATGTATGTGTGCAGATACACTCACATTCTCCAAAAAACAACAGGCCGAGCAGATACAGTATACCAAAACTCCCTGGAATGATTATGTAAAAATGATACCTACTGAAGAATTTATTAGAGGAGATGATTAAGAGCATCATGCAAAACTTCCAGGGTTTTCCTCCATTTGTAGTATAAAATTATTATTTTGTATTAATACTATGTATGGAAGAAAACTGAGTTTGCTTCGCAAGCCTTTAGCTATCAGAAAGATATGATCCCTGACAGACCTCCAGAACAGTCCTTTGTTTGACACATTCTTGGAAAGAGACTGTGGCTTCATACAATGCAAGTTCAGAGCTTTCCAGTTGCTCCTGCAGCCTTTCAAATAACTGCAGAGGATACTCAATGACTCTCAGGGTTTGCCATATTGTAATTTGATGATCAAGCCCCTCTGCAGTTACTTCATTTGCATAGTGGCATATGCTATCTACAATTATTTCAGTCATTCCATTCTTTCATCAAATTTTTAAACAGATATGTTATTATTTTAATGCAAGTTTTCTGGAACAATTCTGTGTAAAATGTAAATACATTTAATCATAGATGATGTCAGAAGAAAGATCATACTGTTTACATTAGGAAATGTCAAGCATTTTCATACTCTGCAAGGTACAAAGGTATTTAAAGGGGAAGCTGAGAAACAATACAAGTCTGGGCATGATGAGGAAGTACAAGAGTTACTGTTGTAATGTCACAAAGTTAGCTGAGCCAGAGGTGAGCTTTGTGACAGTATTTTGAAGCATTCACTCACTTTCGTTAAATGTTTTTGAGTAGTAATATTCAAGCCACTTGCATTGGTGCTCACATTGCCTCTAACACACAAACTCTCAGGGATCACATTCTTCTGGCCCCTGAGGTTATAGGGTAAAGACTTTCATAAAGATTTCAGAAACAGCCCTGAAAAGTGATGGAGCATTTCTGTCTCTGCATTCCAAAAGAGGCAAAATTAGGTAAGCAAACTATAAGTGATTTGATCCAAAGTCACAGAGAAAAAAAAAAGATGCAGGAATTTGATCCTTCACCATCCCGACCTCTGCAGGGTTAGTATGCCTCAACGAACGCCTAGCAATTTTTTCCTTTACCAGGCACCACAATATCAACAGACCTCTTCCTTGGAAAAAGCACCCTAACAATGAAAACAAATCTAAAGCTCAAATGACTGCAGAAAAATACCTGAAAGCATAATTTAGATAGATTCCAGAGGTTTACAAGCCAAAAATTGCTAAAACCTCAAACATTTTAATTTCTCTTCAAAACCTACGGAAGAAAGCAGACCTCATACGTACCATCTGGAAAGCTGGGATGACAAAGGTATCCTGAGGATAGGCCTGGTCTGAATGAGCAGCAGGGCATTAGGACTGTGTAGTGATGTCAGCCACAACAGGCTTTGCAGGACTGCCTTCTAAGGCAGGAGGGGTGTCACATGGTACAGCAGCGCCTGGGCCAGCTCACTGAGTCCCATCCCACTGCCACCCAGCTGACACAGCCCTATACAGGGTGTCACACCGAACTGCTTCAAAATCAACATGCTGAGTGGGCTAATAAATCATTCATATCTTTTGTATGCACAGGTAATAAAATCCCAAGATCCAGAGAGGCCTCCTCCTCAACTGCCAAAATGAAATCACAAATTACGCCAAATCCATTTTCTTTTTTCCCCAATTAATTTTCCTTTGGTCTGCGCTTAACACACTCCATGAGGAATAGCCTCTCTCTTAACCATAATAATAGTGAATCAGCTCCTCCAGTAGTGTACATCATCATTAAGACTGAAACTAGGGCAATACCAACTACAAGTCTGGCTCTAAAACTAGCGCCAAAAACACATTTCTAGAACATTGGATAAAACACTCTACTGCATTACTCTTTTTCCTCAGGCAGTATTCCTAAGGTAATGGAGGAAAGGAAGTAAAATTATACTTACATAGTTTAATATAGTTTTTACTCTTTTTGAATAGTGGCTTTTGGTTGCTTTTCACTTCAAAGATAGTGCTAAGGTCTTTCTTCGGTCCTGTTAGAAAGTCTACTCCAATACATAACATTATAAACCCTGTAAAAATATAAGTAATTAGTTTTTTCATAGATCTCTAATATCTTACAGATTGCTCATAAACGCACCATTTATCAACTCCCAGCTGTTGTTACATTCAACCTTATGGCTCCAACAACAAAGCCAATTCAAAGCACAATCACAGATAAATGCCATATCCAATGTAGGAATGCAGGCAATATGAGATTTATTGATAGAGAAGATCCTACTTATCACTGTCACAGCGTTCACCTCACCTATGCCTGCAGAATTTTAAAAAATGTTAATTTACATTGTTGTACTTGTTGACATAAGCATTACTTTCAACAAAATGAGCTAGTGACAGTAAATATGCCACTAATGTTAAGTATTTTTTAAAACTATTTAAAAACAGTAGTATTGCAATAAGAATTCAAAATTAAAAGATTATTTAAAATGCCACTCAACTATTGAAATATAGACTACTGCTAGTATTACTGGGTCCCACCACTGCACACTTTATCAGGTTTCTTCTGCTAATAAAATATTTGCTTAAGGCCATGCTTTTCCTTCCTCCATTCATGTACTGACTGGGAGAACAATAAAACCAAAAATAGTTTAATCCTTCCATCTGGGGCATAGTGAATCTCCCAGCAGACCTCCCCTCTGTGGTGTACCCTAACACCAACTTCCACAGAGCCTCCCTTAGCCAGCATTCACAAGCAAAGATTGATTTGCAGTACAGTTTCAGGGCATTTACATCAAACAGGCTAGCACACAGGAGATTAATTATGCTAAAATGCTTCCAGGCCCACATTGGCAGCTACCACTCTCAGCTCAGCCCAGCGCTTTCAAAGTTTACTGGAATTAACCTGGCAAGAGCAATTAAGTTACACTTACATTTAACAGAACCTTCAAATAACAGCTTGATGAAAAAAATGCATCGTTGATTGTAAATGTGTATTCCCTTCACAAATGAACTGCTCTGTCACCAAGAGACAAGTACCACATTTTTGCTTAGGAACTACAAAAGCAATTGCTCAACAGTTTGCTCTAAAACACCATAAGCAGACTGCAGCAGGCTGGGAGGCCAGTTTAACATGGCAGCATCTTGTATTCCTGTGCTCCAGAGCCAACAGAACAATCTGTGCTTTTTAAGAACAGACAAATAAGCACATCTATAGATGCATTTTAAAAGCTAGTAAGAAATTTCAGTGCAGTAACTGTTGCAATGCACTGTGATGATATCTTTTCAACAGGTAGTTCTGACTAATAGCACAAGGCCTTTTCCCATCCATTATGAGCTAAAGGATCCAATCACCTATAAAGAAAATGTGGGAGCATAATGACTTAGGTAAGAGCTCTGCTGGAGAAGGTGTATGTCCTTAGCATCTTTGTGGCATACTTAATGAACTATAGAAGTCATGTTTCATTTCAGAGTTATCACTGAAGATTAAATTACCATTACTCAGTATTTTGAATTGCCCTTACTCATTACATTAGTTGTACTGAAGGTTTGCAAACCAGGAAGCTGGGTCTACTGCAATCAAGAAGGGGGCACACACAAAACCTCTTTCAAAGGGAGACTGATTCAAATCCATGAAAGTTGACAGAAGACGAGGGATCCGACCCCTCAGCGTAACGTTACATCACAGAAAAGCAGCACGGAAGTTTTGAACATAACGGTCTTACTTTCAATGTCACTTTTCCTGGTGCAGTTTCCTACCCAAACTGTGGCAAGAGAAAGGCAGGATATTGGACAGGAGGAGAAAGCAAGAAATAGTGCTTGCACCTGAAAGAGAGCAGAAGAGAACAAGCAGTTTGCCAGAAAGCCAAGCTGTCAAGGAAGAAGTGCAGCAACAAATACAGAGTCTCATGGTAAAATCTGCAAATCTTTGATAAACAATGGGATGGCATAAAAAAGACAGGAACTGGATTCTCAGATGGAATATAAACTCAGGTAGCACCATCAGCACCAGTGCTACATGATTCAGTTCACAGTTTTCTTTTTACCAAAGAGAAAGTTGGAGCCACCTCTGTTCCTATCCAGCGATCACGACAGGTGAGTAAGTGTGTATTTCAAAGGAAGTGACAGAGAGGGATGTTATGTAACAGTTTTTTTGTAAAAGCAGTACTCAAGAAAGCATTTGACACTCCTCTACCACATGCTTTCTTCATATAACTTTAAAAAAAAAAGAAGTATTCTATGGATCCCCGGAGTGCACTCAGAACAAAGAAAACTGCAATAAATGTAAAGGAACTCTTCTCAAAACATAACGAACTGAAACCTTGCATATGATTGCTGCAATACATTAAACATATGGAGACTAAGAAACTGGGGTGACAGAAAGTGGTTGCAGACATTTATGAAATCTGAAATCACTGGAGCAACAAGTCAAGCATAGCATTCATTAATCCTTTTCAAACAAAATAGAGGATAATATGTCACATTTTAGAATGTGCCACACACTTAACCAATGTTTGGCATTGGTTAAATATAATTAGTAAAATATGCTTTTGAAACACATTAGTACCTATCAATAAATAATTCTGGACACAATACCAGAAAGGGTTGGTTTCATTTCCACTTCCTCATCTTCACCAAGGGATCATTTTTCTAAAATCTCCTTCTTCATTGGCAAATACCTGACAATTTATTTTCTTCTCTCCTGTTCGCATGTTTCTGATACTGCAGGTTTACTGACATTCCTCCAAACATGCTGGTGTTTCCACAAAACATAAGGTAAAGCCACATGGAAACAAAGCTCAGATCTCAACTGCTGACTAGCTAGATCAGCAGGATGCTGCACTTTGCTCCTCATTGCAGGGCTAAATAATGCCCTGAATTATGTTACAGTCTCAGTAACAAAGCCTTCACAAAGCCCTGAGTTTCCAGAAGCTACACTGTTACCTGAGGTACCATACTGCTACCTTACGTAGTGAGCATTCAGGTACATTCACACACATACAGGGTGACTGATTATCACATCTGTTCCTCGGCTGTGTACCGAGTTGTCAAACTTTTCTTCACTTTGTCATTCTCCCTCAACTGAATTAATTTTCTGTCCACATTTTCAACTATTCCAAACAGCAAAGAAACTGTAGATTATTTTTTGCATGTCTCACTAATTTTCTCATAGAAATTCTTACCACAGTATAACAAATAGAAGCTGAGCATTTGGAAAGACTATACACTAGGTACACTTTAAACACCTGGTTGAAGCTACAGCAAGCGTATTTGTTCATAATAATAAATGTACCTAAAAGAAGATGGGAGCTTTCTCTAGCGTAAATTCCTCCAGGTACAAATTTATAAGCTGTACACCATACGCAGAAGAATAATTCAAGAACATAGGCAAACATGGCTGTACTCATGGCTTTCCCAGGATGCAGACAGCTAACAAAGCGTCCCGCCAGTTGAGGCCACACAGACATAGTGAAGACAGCAAGAACGTTGCCTGCAACAGCAGCACTCCAGGTGTGTAAATAAAGGAGACCAGCCGAAGATGCTAAACCTGTGAAGGGACAGAAAAGAACAGAGCAAGTCACAGTCAGGTATATTATCTGCTACCTTCTTTTTCACATTCTTTCAAGGAAAAAAAAAAAGATTCTGGGAAATGTAACTGCGCTTTGCAGCCATGAGAACTGCATCACTAGGACAGTTATTCCAAATAGCCAATGACAGTCTCTTCCCAGTATCTCATTCTCTTTAGGATTGCCTATTCAGCTGAAAACAGTGCAGCAAAAGGACAGCAGAGAAAAACCATCAAGAGCCAAAAGTGAACAGTTTTTCCTTGCACAGAGCTCTCCCAGCACAACAGAGGGATGATGCAGTTTTTAAGAGATTAACAGGTCTGCCTGCCACAAAATTCCTTTAGCATAATACAGAAAGAATCAAATAGGTTAATGTGAAGAGAAAATGTATATTTTCCTGATCTTCTCTCCCTTTAGATAAACGTATGATGGGCAAGAAAGCAACTATTCATCTTCTAATAACAAGATCCTTGATTTACGACATTGTCTTTGACTGTGATGGGATTTGATTCCAAACAGAACATGAAAAACCACAGAAACCCTCTAAAAGAGAGGATGACTGAATTTTAAAACTTTTTAAAGTTTTGTAGGTAAAAAAATGTTTCCTAACCTTCACATGATGATAGCAAATGTATAAAAACATTTTTAATAATTTACTCTTACACATCAAGGTTCTGGGCATTTTAGAATACAATGCTTGAATCAGCTGAAGAACCATTCTGTACTTGTTTTAAACTAGCAATGTGTGTACATCAAAAATCAAATGCTCATACTCACATTACAATCTGCACACACATTTCTTAAAACCAACATCTGCACCAAAAGGCAAATTATTTGGGCAACTGATTGTTTAAAGATTGTCAACTCTTGTGCCTTTATTGTGGCTTTCCTGATACTTGGTATTATATTTTGGCTCCTGACGAGGAGAAACTCAGTTTGCATTACATTTCTTGTCTTTGAGGTTGTGAAAAACAGCTCGAAAGTGTTGACTCTTAAGTGCTTCAAAAGAGAAGGCGAGTAAGAAAATAGCAAAACATTACTCATCATTTCCTAAGGTCTCTGTATTTTGACATGCCCCAATTGATATTATTAAACATTTGTAGGAAGTACTGCTTTGTCTGCTTGATATAGACATCTACAAACAATTAGCTAAGGTCAAAAAAGCAGCAGATTCATGTTTTTGTTAAACAGCATTTATACCACTAAATTTCACTTGGATGGGCCTACAAATTTAACCCAGCTGCATCCATCCATCCATAGTGAGTAGGTATGGAACACGCACCTCTCCTGAGTTCAAGAGCAGAATTACTTCTACCTCCTTCTACTTTCTCCATGCATAGCTTGCTCCATAGCATAGATCCTGAAAGTGATGGCCAGATCCAGCACTTGAATCCCTCTTGCCAGCACCCAAGGCCCACCATATGCAGACTGATTCAGATATATTACTCCAGCAGAACTGCTTCGATGTTCATATCATTTTACTGCCTGGAGATCGTGGCAACTAAGGAAGCAGGAGGCAAGCTTGTCTCCACATGAACTGCTCATTAAATTACAAGTTACTGTGCCTCCTGCAGAATTGAGAGGCTTGTGTCATCTCAACCCCGTAACTCCAGATGTAGCCTTACAAAATGCAGACAGTGAGAACTGAGACACTACGTCTGGGATCAGATCCTCAACAGGGGTTTCTAAAGACAACAATGCTGTTCTGCAATGGCCTGGAGATTTGGCTTGTAACCCTTTGTCAATTGGTCAGACTTGTATACTATAGTCAGGGACAGAGAAAAAGATGCTTTGATTAGCAACTGACTTTCCTGAGATGTCATGTAGGGTCAGAGGGATGGAGTAAAAGGAGTAAAGTAACAGAAACAAAACTGCTTGGGATTTGCACCTACCTACAAGAAACCAGGCAAAACTGGTGACAGAAGACCAGCTCCAAAATGAAAGCATCAGTCCATGAGCCAAGCACAACAGAACTGTACCTCTAATACAACAATAAGAAAAAGAAATCACACATTAATATGACTTTATAAATACTTGGCTTTGAAAAAGAAACTTCTAGACATACAAACAAAAATGCTTGACAGTATTTTATAATCCTTTTATTTTAAACAGAGCTCAAATTGAGCTTAAAATACCTTTTACTCACACCCTGATACATTTTCTCCCTTTTACTGGATGAAAAAACAATCCAGTTTAAAATAATGGCAGTTTATCATAATGTATAAGCAACCTATGTCAGCAGCAGAAGCACTTCACTGAAATATTGAGTACAAAAGGCAAAAAGAACTCAAAGAAAATGAGAGGGAGGAATCTGCCCCAAAAAAAGAGATATTCTTGCCATGTCAAATAGGAGATCCTACAGCACCTAACATTGTTATCAGTTTTGGTTGGCTCTTGTGCATAATTCCAAATAATTAACTACCTTCCCTGCCAATACATGTAGTTCACTTAGAATAACTAATCTGGTCTCTTTCTAAATTATGGAACCTGGGTGAGCAACACAGAACACTAAGACTAACTTCTTATTAACCAAAACTTCTATAGAAGTATATCTTCTAGCACTGCACAGTTTACTTTTTTTACCTGTATGCATCTCTGATACGTGCTATTTCCTACCCTCTCCTCACTGAAGTCAACTGTTAAATCCATTTACTGCAACTTATAGATGCACTTCATTCATAAGTTCTTGAATCTCAGTGCAAATTTAAAAATTGTTTTTGCAATGTGGCAAATGAATTTTTTTATTGCTGAAATAAAAATCATTTGGTACTAGAAAAGGTTAAGATTTTTTAGTATAGACACAATGCTCAGAGGTATCTGAAAGTAAAAATCAATCCACAAGACCTCTGTGTGAAGTACCTTGTACCCACTTCATTCTATGTAAATTCTCATACCATTGTCCGCTTGAGTTTTCATTTGTCACCCACTACAGCACTGGCTTTTGATTATTGTTTTGTTTAAAAAAAACACACTTACCCATACGGATTAGGATCTGGACCAGTATGTGGATGTCCACTCACTGCCCATCTAGAAATTAACGAGACCTCCCCAAATATCCACAGGGTGAGGAACATGAGGCTGCCAAAAGCAATCCCTGACAAAAGCCAGTGAGGGTGGGAAACAGTCTCTCTAACTGCATTACCAGTTTTGTTTGCTTCTTGTTTCCTCTTGTGTCCACCTAGAAGAATAATAGAAATACAGCTGAGCAAACTGTCAAGTCCTATTAGGAAGGGTTACTGAGAAAAAGAGATAGCCAAGATCACAAAATTACCAGAATAAATTACTGGCTTAGATACAAAAGCTAACTTACCTAATGATCTGTGGAAACTGATAAGACAAAAAATCTGTAATAGCATTCCTAGGTCTGTCAGGAAAAGCTACTCACTTTTAGTGCACAAAAATGGCAACCTGCCCATGTGATTATTTTTCATACTACTGGAATTAAAATCATTAAATTGGCTTTGAAAATCAGCAAAAAAAGTTATTAGAATTTATTATTTAGAACAGAGGATTCTGTTCTCTGAAACTCTAAACTCTGATAAGAACAAAACCTGACACTTTCAAAGAAGCCAGAAATAAACTCCCTTCTCTTCTTTTTCCATGCACTTTAGATCCTCCTTCAACTATGGAGAAAGCAGCACCTTAAATTGCATAGACATTTTGCTTTGCCACCTAGGAAGAAGACCACTTCCCTTCCTAATCCCCTGCAATAGATTCCCTTTCTAAGTTATGGTAACAGCTCAGGCTTAATTTCTGTCATCTAATGCAAGGCTACAAATTATACCCACAATGCAAATATATACCCACTTACACACAGATAAGGTCTTATCTTTCAATTAATTCACTCCAGTTATACTGAGAAGGAAGGAACTTCTGAGGATTTAACATGAGCTGTCCTAACTAACCAATCCAACCTCATGTCTTCCTTGGCAATACTACCCATAGTTTTCGAGTGTGCTTAGCCTACACCAGCCATCAACTGCTGTGTACTCTGTCCAGACACTCCAAGAACTCAGGCAAATTTTGACCAGGACAACTTGTCCCCTCTTCCAATTCTTTCTGTTTATTTTGCCACATCAGCTGTTCCCCAGCTTTGTCCTGTCTCCCTTTCTCTGTGAAAGGATACGCACTGGCAGAGAAACTCAAAGAGCAGACTGAATTAAGAAAATAACAGAAATACCACAGTTGTTTCATGTTAGAATGAAGATAAGCCATTCTGGTTGTATTGCTCTAGGTTATGCCTTTGTGTTACTGTCACATTATTGATACTGCAATTAGCTGGCAGTTCCAATGCCAACCTACTACAGCTTGTATGAATTGTAGTATCGATTCTGCAACGTTATGGACAGATGGAAGTACCCCATGGTTTCTAAAGTCTGTATTAGGTCTAAAAACAGATTGTACTGGAGGAAAAAAAAAAAAGAAATGAAGAATCAAAATCCAGTGACAGATAAGATAGGTATACCATAGGAGGTTTCCCAACTGCCATCTTTGCTTAATATGCTTACCTGAATAAATTTGCTCCACTGCTGCTACAAAACCAATTGTCAGTATGGCAGTATTGGCAGCTTGTGAGCTCCAGACTGGGTTTAGGGATGTATACCAGATGCGAAGAACAAGGAGCATTATCTTGCCTAGCATGAAGCCCCATATCCTTATGAACCTGTAAGAATCCGTTTTTTGAAATAGTGATGCATTTGAGAAAAAAAAGAATCTTAACTTCTTGGAAAAAAAACCCAAACAAACAAACAAAAAAACCCAAACAAACAAACACCCCAAAAAACCCACAAAACAACCACCTTTTAATATAAAGAATTGTCAGTTACAATCCCATCAATATAAGAAAATACCTTTGTAAACTGTTCCCTGACCACCATGTTACTGTTTGGACCAGCAATGCGGAGGAAACACCAGCAGCCAAGATGAATAGTCTAATTGAAGCATTTGGTGCCTGGTATGATGCCAAGCTTCCTACAAACAAACACACACATACAGAAGTTGCTTTAACGGGCAATAGACATCAGGTAATAAGGCTTTTTCTGTGCATTAGTTCAATCTTGGCTGTAAGTTGGATGCCTACACCATCTGAAAACACACACTATACCTTTTTAAACAAACCAAAGAAACGTAGGTATGGATAGGAACTGGGTATGTGGCATTACAGCAGTTACCACTTTCAGGAAAAAAAAACAAACCCTTCAGCAACTATTCAATACTGCAGTGATTGCCTTAATTTAAGTACTTATGGTCACTGATTCCATAAATAGTGTATATAGATAAAGTATCTAAGCACACAAGTATTCCCGAACAGTGCACTTACATAACTCAAAAGCCATAAAATTTTATGTATGGTGACTGCTTCCTTTTACAGCTTTTGAGTTATGTGGCAAAAGCCATATCCTTTTTAGAAAGGAGCTCTCACCATACATTGCACAAGGATTAGTAGACAATTGCTTTAGCAGGTGTGAGCAAAACTTTCTCTGGCTCAGTACCTGGGTCTTAAGAGAGGTCTTTAGCTGCCTATGTCATCTTATTACTGGAAAATGTCACTCCACCAGTCACTAAGAGACCATGCACACGTATCTCCACCATTTCCCAGGGCACAGTGACCTCACCTTTGTCAGCAGTTTTAAACTCTGCTAGCAGGTTTACAATTCAAGTGAATACAGTCACTCACATTCTCATAAAACTTCAGTGTTGCAAATTCTGGCACAGGACCAGTGACAAACAGGAGGAGAAGCAAGATCATTTTGCTACCAGCCATTTGCTAAGTGAGTATGAGTCAAACTTGAAGAGACACTAAACAAGGAAGGCCAGAAATGGAGCTGCTGATTCTGGCAATGCCTGCTAGGAATCCTCCAACCGTGTATTTGCTTATTCTGCTCATAGTAAAAGATGCAAAGCTTAGAGCAAAGATGGTAAAATGAAAACAATGCGTAGTGAAAATGGACTTAATGGACTTTAGCAGAGGTTGCATGCACAATACACACAGATTTCTGTCACTACATTGTACGGAAATCTGTAATCTGCCTCTTCAAATATTTCATCACTTGAACTAGTCAGATAAAAGCTAGTGTGGGATTGCCTACTTACAGCAGACACACCTTTTGTTGCTGAACAAGTACACCCAAAATGTAAATATATCTATTCAAACACTGAAGACATGGACACTACCACAGGGGTAGTTTGTTGTTGGTTGGGGTCTTTTTAATAGAACACATATGCAAATAGTATGAAAGGATATAGAAATTAGAACAAAAATTTCCGATAAAATAAAGCTTCCTGAAAAGACAGAACGATAATGATGAATAAGTGAAGAGCGTTTTCCATCAAAAACAAAAAACTCCAACCCCATATGTACTCTGGTTTCAGCTAAATATGTAGAATTTCCAGATTTTCTGATTGTGAAATTTAAGACTATTTCCAGTGGAATGGGGTGGAGCATGCATGGGGTAGATTGTTCTATTGTTGTTCAACAAGCTCCAGAGAAAGCACATGGCCTTTCTGAGAAAGTAAAAAGATCAAAAAGAAAGAAGAAAAGAAGGAATGAAAGCAGGAAGAACTGAGGAACGGGATAAACAGCAGCACTGTATGACAGGACAGAAATAATTTAAAAGACAGACAAAGTTATGAGAACCGAGAAAACAGAAGTCCTAAAGCCCACTGCTGCCTGTGCAAGGGCATGTGGATAACATGTGAACCTACATTAGGGAGGCAAGTAAAGAGTGAGAGTTACCACTGGCTGCTAAACTCCTTGTTGGAGATAAAGAGGGTGAGGAACATGCTCTTATATCTTCCCTAAATGCTGATGCTCACTGTAGGGCAACAGGTAAGGAGAATACAGCTTAAGTACAGTAGAGCTGGGAGAGAATATGGTGTAGACTTGCCACGGGGTGGACAATATTAGGAGTGTTTGGGTGATGGAAACAGCAGGGGCACATGGTCACTGTGGGAACACTTCCTGCTCAGGCAGGAACAAAGGGGAGGATCACGTCTGCATACAGCAACGCTCAGGTTAGCCCAAAAGTCAAGAACTGCACAGCTTCAGTCTCCCCATGCTCTGCAGCCCTTCTATGACCACCACCGTTAACACATCTTTTCCCCAGATTACTACTGAAGGTGCTAGCTATATATTTGTAGTTAGTATCTTCAGCAGCTTGTGATTCAGGTGAAGCAAACAGGCATAAACAGACTTGACACACTGTTATAGGCCTGTCACGGCACTTTACTTAGCAGAACAAAAATTACACACATTTAAGCAATTACCATCTCTTTGGCAAAGTGAACTAGTAAACATAGCAAGATGCTCTAAAGGACTAATCTTAAATTCTGTCTTACTGTGATATGTGAAGCAATGCAATTTGAAATGCTTACACTCATCGCTGGTTTCTAAATTAGCAGATCTTGTAGAAAGCAATGCACTGAGCACTGCTGCAGAAAGCTGAAGTGGAAGACTGCTCGCTGAAAAGCTTATTACAAAAAAACCCAAAAAATTATTAGGATGGATATCACAGAAAGAGCAGAAAAATAAAAGAACATGATAAAGCTGTATTTAATCTAAACTGATGAAACCAATGAGCTGTGTTAATTTCTAGTATCTTTTTAGGATAAAGAAAAAGAATAATTTTTAAAAATAAAACCATTCAGTGAAAGTAAGTAAGATTATCCTGTTCTGTCTTCTACCAAGTAAAAGAAGAAAATTATATGGGAAGTGATTCTCTGATGACCATCTTGTATTGATAAATGAGGAGCAGGAACTGCTGCTTCTGAAAGAAACTAGCCAGCGGCAGCACTTTCCCTGTACATAGGATGGAGACCTTTGTCTCCTCTGAGTTCATCCAGGTGTTGCAAACTCATTAGCAGTAACTTGCTTCTGAATGTGGCTGTAGCTGCCAAACCTTTTCCCAACAAACTTTCAGAAAATCAATAAGAGCTAAGACTTTCAACAGTTAGCTGAGGACTGAGGAGGGAATCCTAGCAATTCTTGGTTTAGGGAGGAGTATGTGGGATGGGTAGTGAGACAGTATTATCTTGAATACAAGATCAAATTTTCTTTCCATGCAACTGACAATATGAGAGTTATCTCACACTACAGGATGAGCCTACAACTCTTTTCAACATGCTACAGGCATATAGACATGTTTAACAAAAAAATCCAACCATATTAACAAAAATAAGGATATTATTTTAAAACTGCTTCAGAAAGTAAGTCTACCAAAAGGAACATTTCACTTACAGCAAATCACTTTTATAATAGTCCCAAGCTCTTCTCTAATGTCTTGTCTCTACTGACTGTCACAAACACAGAACTGCTACAGAGAAGACACCTGCTCTGCTGATCACTGCAATACAAAAACTCTTTTCCTACTGGGCATGACTTGTACTAATCTAAAAGCTTCTAGAAACAAAACTGAAGTGAGATTTGTCTTCAATTATGCAGTACTGGTCTAAAAACCAAAACAATAGATGTAAACAATATTCCTCTGAACATATTTAAAAGCTCAAGAGAAAAAGAAAAACATGAGTTTTGGGTAGCAAGAACTACTAATTCTCTCTTTTCAGAGTCACATGAATTTTGAGGCAATTTGGAATGTTTATTATTATGCCTTGATGATATTATTATGTCAAGATGGAATTGGTAACTCACAATGGTGCATACTTACCAACCGTAGTCAGTCTCAAAAGGGCTAAGATGTACTCATTGTTAGCCAACCTCCAAAAAGGACCAATTATCAGGAATACTGGTGAAAAGAAGGCAATGGCAAAAACTTCTAGACCTGTGAGTGCCAGTGTCTGAAGGGGGAAGTAATAGATCATCGGTGGCAGCGCATGGTAAAGAGACCAAGAAATGTAGCCTACAACGAAAAAAAAAAAAAATTAAAAAAACCCCAAAGAACCATAATATATTTTCAACATGGTTTCCTGGAGACTATTTAAACATGTACCATTGTACTCTTCCAAATGTAGAATATCAAACGTATTTGCAAGTAGTTCAAGTAACAATAGCCACTTTCTGTGAAGAAATACTTGCTATTTCAAGTTAAATCAACCCATTTTTCCAGGAAATAGAGATAACAAAACAGCTCTTCCCCCACTCAGACAGTAGTTCCTACTTTGATCTTCAGTGACGGAGTGCTCAATCTAGGAAAGGATTACTCTTCGGAGGGAACAATGCTGGCTAAATAAGCAGGTCCACTCACAGTCTCAGGGCTCCTCAAAGACAGATTGATGGCTAAATTAATTATTCTACAAAATCGGTGTGCTGCTCTCCCCTGAAGGCACCTTATCTAGGCATAGCAGCGCTGTGCTACGATTCTATACGTTTGTCACGAGATGCAGGGAGCACCGGAGCCCGCAGCCCCGCCGTGGGTTCCGGGGTCTGGTGACCACCCCCGCGCTGGGACCTGCTCAGCTCAGCCCCAGCTCTACAAACACCTGCACAAACACCCCACTGAGGGCACGCAGCAAACCCTAGGCTGGTCCATGAGAAAAGAGGCATTCCAGCACTAGAAGAAAAAAGAACCCAGAGATAAACACACAGCAGAGATCATTATTTAATTTCCAGCTTTTGAAGCACCTTTCACGGGCAACACCTCCTCACAGCCTGTAAGCCCCACGGCGCTACGTGCGCTAGCCGTTCCCGGGAAAGACCCCACGCTGCCCCGCCTGCCGCAGGGCTCCCAAGCGAGGCTGAAGCAGCCCGACCGGTGCCGCGAACTGTTTCCTCAGCGGGGAAGCCACCGCCGCCTCTAGCCCTGGCCCTTCTCGGGCACTGCGGTCCCTCAAAGCCCCCCACCCTCAGCCCCGTCGGGCGGCACCACCGCCACCTACCCAGGAGGCTCTCCGAGAGAACGGCCTTCCACAGCGAGAACATCGCCCCGCGACGCTGCCCACGTCAGCGAGGGCTTCGCCCTTCTCTCCCGACGCGGTGTCCCGAGTGCCGGGGGGAGCGCGGCGCCGCCGTCCGTCCCGCCTGACGGAGCCCGCGCGGCACGCGGCCGCCGGCGAGCGGGCGCCACAGCGCCACCTGGCGGAGCGCGGCCGCCCAAACCGTGAAGGGGCGACCGGGGGAGCCGCTGCCGCGGAGTCTGGGGTTGCATAACCGCGGGGAGGGTCAGAGAGGAAACGTACCAGATAGGGGTGACGACGCGGTGCCGGCCGGAGGGGCTGTGGGCGAGGAAGGTTGCCAGGCCGCCACTGTTCAGCTCACGGGCCCGCCCGCCTGTTACTGCTGACAGAAATGGCGGCTCCCTTAGGCCTCCGGCTCCTGAGAGCCGAGTTTCCCTTTCACTCCACAGCCCTGGCTGGCGGAGGAGTGACCCCCTGTGCGAGCCTGCAGGGTGGCTGCGGAGCAGGCTGAGCTCCAGCGAAGGTCCACAGACCCAGTGGGTTTGCAGTTACAGAGGTGCTCATGATGGCAAAGCCCATGTGCTGCTCTTTCTAAAGAGGATGATGCAGTATGAGGTGACAATGAAGAGATTAAACTAAGGATATTTTCATGGAGGTCAGCCTGGTCAGCTGGAGTTTATTCTTCACAGCCCTGTGACAAAGGAACAGTGAGTAGATCTCAGCCCTTCACTGCTGTGTTACCAAAGGAGCGTTTGTCCACTAGATATTACACCAGCAAGTAACAAAACAAAAACAAAGAATTGTCATCCCATGGTCTGATGTAGAAAAGAGGAGCTGACTCACTTGCTAGTCGTATATATATGGCTGACTAACTGTTTTTACCTGTCTTTGGGAGGCAGAGGGGAGAGTGTTCAGATTGGTGCCATACTAATTTGAATTAAATGTGCTTTGCTTTATAGCAGACTAAGGACTTTTGATAAGCAATTCCATCTGCATAAACCACCAAAATAAATATTTCGTTTGCTGAGATTCCTGGGTTGAGGCTTAAACAGCTCAGTTTGTTAATTTTTGAAGAAACCCTAAGCTATATGAACCCAGCCATGATCACAGCTGCCAAGTTCTGGCAAAAGGATTACATAAACAAAACCTGAATTTTAGAATTTCATTTTTTGCATGAAAAGCAAATTTGTAACTCTGAACTGCTAACTAAAAAGTCCTTTTGCTGTTGGAATGCATAATCTTCCAAAGTTTTATTAGTCTTCATACAGTACCCTATGAAACTGCCAGCTATGTTTTCTCATTTGTTTTAAAACTTCTGCCCCATTGTAAACAAACCCTATGATATTCATTTTCTTTCCCTTGCACCAGTAAAACTCCAGACTCATAAGAGTAAAAACTATAAACCCCTGTTACCTGTTAAATTTGACCTATTATGAGCAATAAATCCCTGTCAAAACATTTTGGGGGGGCAGAGTACTAGGGAGAAGTTTGTTCCAGTAGTGTCATAATCCAGTAATTAATTATGCTACAGTATAATGGGGTCTGGCTAGCTACAGAAACTCTGTTGAATTTTGGTTGGTATTTGAAAACCTATATATGTTTAAAATGGCTACAAAGGAATTGGAAGTATTTTGATGAAAGTCAGCCTCTCTAGGGGAGGAAGAATGAGATTCATAGGTTTAATGACCTTTCTCTTTTCTCTTCTCCAAGTTCCACGTAACTAAAGGTATCTTTTATTTTCGTCATTGAAAAAAAAAAAGCAACCCCAGAATAGTTTACCACTGGTTTAGGATTATGCAAGTGAGGACACCATTTCATCTTGCTGTGGCATGATGCAAATGAAACTTGTAAGATGAGATCCTTGGCCAGAGTAAATCCAGAACGTGGCTGCTTTTGTAGCTGCGTAGGAAGAGTGTGAGGCTCACAGGATGTATTAGTCCAATTAAGAGTTCAAACAATTTTGCAACACTTTTTGTAATTACAGTTTCTTGCTTCATGGTTCAGAGGTGGAGTTCCAGTAGAACTAGGCATGACTGGAATCACGAACCTTCCCTTAAACTCCTAATGCAATTAAAATAATGCAATTCCTGACAAATTTAGCTATTCTGGGTATTGCCGGTGAGATTCTTAATAACTACTATGTTTGGCTTCAAACATAGCAATGTGACATTCCAGTACTCTCAGTAAGGTTGACACAGATAAGCATCTAAGCACAAGAGGAGAGTGTTTTCAGGTCTAATGCGTTTTAAAATGAAAACAGACATATGTTAAATACAAAAGTCAATGCTTACAGGGTGCTTAATTACATATACATGTGTAGGAATGTCTTTCAGTATATATTCTTATTATTGGGATGCCATGTGTAGCTGATAAAAAATAAAGCAATAACATTTGATCTGTACAGGAATACAATAACTGTAAACCAGCAAAACCAAGATAGCATACTACAGTAGGAATTTACACTCACAGAAAAAGGGGCATCTTCATTTAAAAATAATATTTAATACACCCTTAACCTAAGACAGACATAAAAAATTATCAGAATTTAACAGAAAGTAAATTCCTGCCCCACAATTGTATTAGTATTGACAGAGGTAAACCTCTCTAAAGCCAGTGATTGTGAAGAACAATGCTTTATTTGGGTTCACACTATAATACAAGCATGTTTTGAAATCCAAAATAAACACAGGAAATTTAAAAGGTCAGACACCTAGGAGAAGTTTAGCACATAAACACACATGAGCATGACTAAGAAGCAGAAAAAAGTGCCAGAGAAACAGAGGAAAAAAGCATAAAAGTACAAACACAAATTAGGATTAAGAAAGTGACTGGAAAAAAGCTGAAGTGGTTGAGTTTACAGTTACGTACCTGCCACGGTCAGAGTGGAAACACAGACTTGTAGACTATTAGATGCCTGTTCTGTTTGCATAACAGTGTAGTTTCTTAATCATTACCTTAACACTTATTACGCAAAACTCTATATATGCATATTCATACTCAAATTTGGTTGTTGTTATCTCAAGGTTACAAATATTGTTCATTTGTTACACCTGGGCTGAAATGTAACTTCATCTCTTGTAAATTAGCCCTAAAACACAGGACTAATAAATATTGAGACTCACTAAAGACCTTTTTCCAGTAAAATGTTCTGTGGGACATGATACAAGAACATTGCCCCAGACTAATTCTGGTAATACACCATATAATAGGTCTTGATTCATTTCAATATTTATTAGAAATGGCAGGTACAATCAAGTCTGATTACAGGATCTAAGCATCTGAAACCTTCTGATGTTGCAGGTCTTTGCTGTAGGAAAGAAATTACACATAGAGCTTTGCAGCCTAAGAGAAGAGACAACTCTTCATTTTACAGGGCATTTTACAGCCTTCTTCAAGCTGAAAAGTGAAAATCCTAAAGCTTGAACATCTGAGAATTGTCAGCCATTCGTTTCTACTAAAAGATAGGCCAGACCAAGTGTAAAATAGAAAAAAGGACATCCAAGAATCAGCCAGCAAAAAAAAAAATTACGTAATTTCTTGAATGCAGTGAGGACAGTTTAATGTTTTACTCAGAAGGATGCTGACTGTTTCCTGCGATGTCTTTTGATGACTTTTCATTCAACCTTAACTCCTACTCCCATTAGCATGAGAACAATGAGAACAAAAATTACAGCGTAATTCTTATGTGGTTTTCCGTGCTCTAAATTATTACTGATACATTTTGGTAACAGTGCTTTTGTTACTCCAGGTCTGTTTCTTAGGAAATTTTTAAACAATTAACAGGCTTTGTGAATTTCTAATGAACAAACAAACCATATTTACCACATTTGGTAACAGTTCTTTGTCCTCCTGTCATGTGCTCTATGCATACATGGAGAATTTCTATTACATACACACACTGGAAAGGCTTTGCCTTTGGCAAATGTGGTGAACCTCAGAATCCTGGCAACCTTGCAGCGTTTTCTGAGAAGTTCTTCAGACAAGCAGCCAGAGCCTGTAAACCTTCCCCAAGTTTGTGAAGCCTCAGCTCTTCGACCTCTTTCTACTCTGACAGTAGAAATTTCATCAGCCAATTATTCAGTTCCTTATTGGTTGCTTATTTTTTGGTACCTCTTGGTTTTTTTATTTTATATGTAAGGTTGGTTTTGTTCTGGGAGGGGTAGGGATCTTTCTTTTGGTTTGTGTTTATTATTCTGAAGAACTAACATTTATTGTTTTCTTTCTATCAACTTCTCTCCATTTTCGTAGCTCTGAAGTACTTTCAGGTAAATCTTAGGAACAAAGAGAGTTTGAGGAACATAAACATAATTGTTGTAACCAGCTTTATTTTAACCTTTAAAGTTAAAATGAAAAGGAAGTCTAACCTATTTTTAATAGGCACTTCTGCACAGGAAGGTGCAAAAATCCAAGCGACCACTACACCTGAGCATGCACGTGCCCCATTAGGAAATCATCATTCCAGTGCTCTTTCATTTTATGACCAGTTTAAGCTCAACCAGCTAAGAAATAATTGGTTATTACGAACATGGGATTTTCTTGTATATTGCAGTTTTCAAAATAGCATATAGCCAATATCTGTTAAATCTTTTTTTTCCTATGATTTCAGGGATACCACTTAAATAACAGGAGACACAGGTACACTTGTAAAGAGCTGGTTTAGGACATTGCTCTTGCCAAACCTCCATGTGAAGAGCACATTTTGCAGCATCAAAGCTGAATGATCTGACCAGGCAAGCAAGTGTGAAAGAATATTCTGAGGAAAGGGGGTTCAAGCAGCCAAGACTTGTGAAATCTAAAAGCCTTCTTGGATTTAAGAAAATGACCTATGACTTACGTCATGTTTATTATGAAATTGAAATGTCAAGGTCATGCAAAAGAAGGAAGTATAATGCTGATCTCACAAGCTGTTCATTTCAAGATAACCACTAAAGTTTTCTATCACTGTTTAGGATACTCTACTAATAATGTGTCTCACTGCAAAAAACCAAACAAGACGGTTTTTATTAAAGATGAAATACAAAAATAAATCTCAGGTTTACATGCTTTGTTTTATGAAGTTTATCATTAAAGAAAAGCATTGTTTCTCATTTCAAAGAAAGTGGCACAAATTTTTTTTCCTCAGTATTCCTAGAGGAACAACCCCCACCCCCCCCTAACTGATATTTTCAGGCTTTTTCTTGCAAGATAATTTTTGATTCATCAAAGTATTTTTCTTGTTTAGATTGTGTTTACTTCTCATTAACTTTAAATTGTTTACTTACATAAGCGTCATAGTATTAAAATCAAAGTAGATAAGCAATGCTTTTAATTCCAAAATAGTAAAAATTTGATTTCTCACTTCTTTAAAAAGAACAAGATTTCATTAAGTATTTTCAATTAATAGGACACCCCCGAGCACCGAATGTCGAACACTGTTAGTTGGCTGTTAACTTGAAAAATAATGTTCTTAATTTCTTTTGGGAAATACGAGCAATCAGAAGGAATCTTACTAACACTTCTACTGTTTTTCTCTCGGTGCAGCCCATGAGCCCAACTGCTGATTTAATAACAGACCTTGCCAGGATGTGGGAGCCGCGGGGTGATGGGAGCCCGGCCGTGCCGGCGGCGTTTCGGCTCCCCTCCCTCAGCACCGCCTCCCTGCCGGGCCTTGCAGGCTGTGCTGCCTGCCCCTGCCACCGGTGGCCAGGAGGTGGTGGTGGAGCCCTGCGACGGCAGGAGCAGGGGTCCGGCTCCCTGCCCTGGCGGTAGCTGGCGGAAGGTAAGATGACGGGGGGGCAACCCCCGAGGGCTGAGGCAGGGTCGGACGGAGTCGGTGCCCGCCCGGCTACGGCTGCTGTGCCACCGCGCCTCCCGCTAACCCCTCGCGGGCTACCGGGACTGGCTCCGCCGCGGATTACCGGGGCTAGCCGCCCCCTTCCTCAGTGGCCCGACGTCCCGCGGGAGTGAGAGCTGCCCGTGGACGCGGCCCGTCGCCAGCCACTTTCCGCGCCGCGGCCCAAGGGAACGCGTGTCAGCCTTTCCGTCCCGGAGGGGCCGAGCTCCTCCGTGCCGGATTTCTCTGGCGTCATGGCGGGAGGAAGGCAGGAGCTGGCGCGGCTCTGGGCGGCCGGCCCGGGGACAGGCGGCAGCTCGTGGGGGAATCGCCCCTCAGCACCCAACACCTTGCTCTCCCCCCTTCCCCACCGGCCTTCGCCCAGCGTAGGGCCGTGGCGCGGAGGCGGCCCGGGCTGGGTATAACATGCCTTGTGGCCGGGACAGCGGGGCAGGCCGCTGGCGGCTGGAGCAGACGCTGGCCCTGGGCTGGACTACAGCCACTCTTCACTCCTACGAAACCCAAACCTCCCTGCGTTTCTCACATCCCCAGTGACATCCGCAGCCTTAAGAGCAAGCAGCAAGCACAAAGCAATAGTCTATTCTCGCTGGGAGTGCTGTGCTCTGGGTGAGTGACTGTCGACAGACGTCTGAGCAGGTGTGGAGGCATAGCTGTGCAAGCCTGAGGCATTCATCTGCTTCGTGGTGTCCACCCAGTTGTTGGTTGGGAGCTTTTCATTCAAAGACCTAGTGCAGCTGCTCTGTTGACTCTCCTTCGAAATAAAAGCCTGGATTTAAAATAAAGTGCCAGTTCAGAGGGTACACCTGAAACATCATTAGTGAGCCTTCCCCTCTTCCTCACAGTGGACACTCAGCCCTTGAAGGGCCTCTCTGAAGTCCTAATGAGTTGTATTAGTGATCGTTGTATTTCAGTAGCACCTGCCCTGGGAAAATGTGCAGTATCTCCACTGTGGATCATAGTCAGCTGCATATATTAGTTAACACATGTGGTTTTGGCTCCCACCTTCACCCCCAAAAAATTTTAGAAATTGCATGGTCATCATTCCTATTTGGAAGGAGGCTTTGCATCGGAAAGAGAGTATATGAAGTTGGCAGTTGTCACATCTGAAAATTGTGACTGTCTTCATGCATATTGCTTCTTTACCAACCAGTTAGAAGAGTCAAAACCATAAGTTTTGATCTTGCAGGAGTCTTATATTAGCCTTTTCTTCTGTAAATGAGTAAATGATCCAGAGCAGTTCTTGTAGAATAGGATGAAGATTTTGAATATGTGATCCTGGCAAACCACATTGATTTTATCAAGTGTTATATAGGTATTTTTACTTAAACAGAAGAATTACACCACTGCGACACCTCCCACTAGACCAGGTTGCTCAAGGTCCCATCCAACCTGGCCTTAAACACTTTCAGGGAGGAGTTATCCACAACTTCTCTGGACAACCTGTTCCTGTGTCTCACCACCCTCACAGCAAAGAATTTCTTCCTAATATCTAATCTAAATCTCTCCTCTTCCAGTTTAAAGCCATTATCCCTGATCCTCTCATTACAAGCCCTTATAAAAGTCCCTCCCCAGCTTTCCTGTAGGCCCTTCGGGTACTGGAAGGCCACTGTAAAGTCTCCTCAGAGTCTTCTCTTCTGCGGGTGGAACAACCATGACTCTCTCAGCCTGTCCTCGTAAGTGAGGTACTCCAGCTCGCTCATAGTCTTCCTGGCCCTTTTATGGGCCACAGATACTGTTACATTCTTCAGATAGGAGACAGCATGTGTACTAAGTACTATTATGAATAATTAAATAATTTTTGATGGCCTCGACTCTGTCCCTTTTCTTTGTTCTTGTCAGTATAGCTTTCAGCTTTCATCCCAAGTGGGAGAGGTATCAGGAAGTTGCAAAGGGCTACATATTTTGGGAATTCTTTGTTATGCTGAACTAGAAGTATAGCTGAATAACTTAACAATTCTGGCAAAATGTATGCTGAAGACAATACAGGAGATTAATGGCAATCTGCAAATTTTTATAACCTAATGTATATGCCTTTTTTTTTTTTCATTTTATTTATTTTCTTCAGTGACTCAGCTTTTCTATCCTCAAGCAGAAGATGAGCACTTAAAATCTATTACAGCAGTTAGAAACTGTATCAGTCAGTAGCACTTTCCAGAAAAGCTTTTAATGCAGCTGTCTTTACAGGTAGGCTTTGTGAACAGGTAAGAAAGCAGAAAAAAATAAGAAAAATTTGTGTCTTTGATTCACATAAACCTCTCTAAAGTTTTATGCATTTTGGTCATCTTTATTCTCCTTATTTTGCATTAAGTGACAAGAGACTAATGGCAAATTAAATTGCTCTTAGGGTGAGGCAGACAGTGAAGAGCTGTGGGCTATCCCAGCATTATGTGGATTTTCAAACCTAATTTTTTCAAAGACACAGTGATCATTGTCATTTCTGAGAGTGTCTGAGAATAAAGGCAGATTGGTGTGAATGCAGTGCTTAATTGAGTCTTTTTACCGAGGGGAGAGGAGGTTGTATTGCTTCTGGTCCAGTACTTAAAGCATTGCTGTCTGAATAGCCAGTGTGTGTGAAGCAGGCATGGCTTGAACTTCATAGCTGTGTAACTGACCCCAACCAAAGTAAGTGCAGGAAGTGATGTAAACAGTAATATTCTGATTCCCCAAAACCATTCAGGTTATTAAACTGTTGCATGTTTCCTGTTTAACTCTGTACTTTGCAGTCACCTTAACCTTGCTCAGTGCCTCAATTCTTAGAGGTACTTTTTGAAAAGCAACAGTGCCCTGTATATATCTAATACATATTATATCTATAAATAAAGTACCAGACCATGCAGCAAAGTGCTAGGTAAAAAACACAGTTTAGATGCTTGTATTACTCTAGAAATTAATGGGATTCCTGCTTGCTCTTCTCTAGCATCACAATTCTCAGGCATGTAAGACTGTAACTCTAGAACTCTTCGGAATCTTTATTCTTACAGTTTTGGGTTGTTTTTTTTAATCATGTTGGTAACTGAATTGTGTTTGTTGGAAATGCAGATGTGGTTTGTGATAGGCTTGCATTGTGGGTCCCAGGGAATCAAAACTTGAGGGGACAGCATCCCCCCAGTGGGGTGGGAAGGAGAAAATACAACTAAACAAGAATAGGGAGGGATCGCTCACCAGTTATGGTCATGGGCAAAACAGACTCAACTTGGGGAAAAAAATCAGTTTAGTTTCTTACCAATCAACTCAGAGTAGGCTAGTCAGACTAAAACCAGATCTTAAAAAACACCTTTCCCCTACCCTTTCCTTTTTTCTGGATTTCCGGATTTCCGTACCTCCTCCCCCCAGCAGCACAGGGGGATGGGGAGTTGCATCACATGTTGTCTGTGTCACTCCTTCCCTCTCAGGTGGAGGACTCCTCACACTCTTCCCCTGCTTCCAGCATAGCGTCACTCCCATACGAGACAGTCCTCTACGGACTTCTCCAACATGAGTCCTTCCCGCAGGCTGCAGTTCTTCACAGATTGCTCCAGCATAGGCCCTTTCCATGGGGTTCAGTCCTTCAGGAACAAACTGCTCCAGCGTGGGCTTTCCATGGAGTCAAGGCCTTCTTCAGGTGCGACCACCTTGCTCTGGCTAGGGGTCCTCCATGGGCTGCTGGTAGATATCTGCTCCACCATTAACCCCCATGGGCTGCAGGGGTATAGCCTGCTTCACTGTGGTCTTCACCACAGGGAATCTCTTCTACTACACCTGGACCACCTCCTTCTTCTCTGACCTTGCTGTCTGCAGAGTTGTTTATCTCGCATATTCTCACTCCTCTCCGTTTCCGATCTGCCAGTAGTTTCTCTTTCCCGTCTTAACTCTGCTATCTTAGAGGTGCAACCACCATCACTGGTGGGCTCAGCCTCGGCCAGAGTCCAGCTTGGAGCAGAGAAACTTCTGTCAGCCTCTCTGGAGCCACTCCAGTAGCCCAACAGCTATCAAAGGCCTGCCACACAAATCAAATACAGTGAACAGTAAACTTACAGTATCAGTATGATACTTCGGCTTTTTAACTTTGTACCTAGCAGGAAGAGAGGAAGCCAAGCATAAAACACATAATTTTGGCCTACCAAGATCAGCAATAGAGTACAAGGAGAGAGACAATGTCTTCTGAAGCAACCGAACAGGAAAGTCAGACATCTCCACCAAAGCAAACTGGATGGGTAAGCTGGGTCTTCTCCCTTTTGTTTTGATGCTATTGCTAGTGAATAACTGGGGGTTTGCATTGGTTGCTCCTGTTGAAGAGAGAAACAGTTGTCTGTTAGCTTAAGCATATAAATGAAGAGAAGGAAGGGCTATGTGGGGTTCTCCCTGATTCACTGCACTCAAGAGGGCTAGGAGCTTTTGAGTCTTACGATAGTGGGCTCTGATTTATGCAGTAGTAGCTAAACTAGTTAGGAACTGGCAGAGACCTAGTGTCTGGGTACTAGTCTGGTATAACTTGGCTCTGTCAAGTTGTGTGTATGTGCATGTATATGTATTCAGAAGGGGAGAAGGGAACGGTGCTATGCAAGAACCTGCCCTCCAGCTGTACAGCAGCTGAGCCTTCTCCTCTGTTGGAGAAACCAGTTAGCCACGAAGGTTCAGATTTTACCAATTTTGTGCCATAAGCATGTAATTAACCACAAGGAATTTAAATGTGGTATGACTGTTGCTAACCAGTCTGTTGCTGACCAGTCACTGGCAGTAAGCAGCAAAAATGAGATGACCTGCAAGGGATGGTGACCCTGGAGTCATAAGTGGCAGCAAGGTGGGCAGAGGTTGTGACCTCAGGGGTAAGGAGCACAGTCCCACAGTACCCCAAAAAGAGGAGCAGAGCTGATCCAGTAACATTAACTGGGGTAAGCCAACAGTCAGTCCAGTGGTTGCCAGGCAAGTCCGTGGGACTAAGGTAAGTCTGATGGTAAGCCAGGACATCAAATTAGTAAGGCAAGATAGGGATCGTCATGGTAAAAGACTAGGTGCAGGTATATCTGCAGCACAGTTAGGGTGAGGGCCTGAGCTTAAAATGCAGCTCCCGAGCCGAGAGGCAGAGGCCCTGGGCAAAGGTTCTTGCAGCTCTTTCTCCCAGCTTCACTCTTCTCACAGCAGTCTAATTCACTGTTGCACAACTGTGCCATATTAAAGCTGACTTTGAGCCCAAGCAAGTAGACCCCTGGCAGAATGTGTATGGGGCAGAAAGGTTGCAAAGCTTGCTGATGCACTTAGGGCCGTGACACTCATTTCCTTATCTTTCACTCAGCCTGTTTGGATTTTACTGTATTGGCTGTGACTGTGCTGTGAAACCAGTTTGGAGTGGTTCTCTAGGGTTTGGAGTGGAGTCAGTTCTCTACTGTTTACCCAAGCAGCATTAACTGTAGTGAGAGCAGTGCTTGAAGAAGGACTGAGATACTAATTAGCTAAAATGTGAAAGGTGTGGCTGCTGCCAATAAATGCATTACATTATTATGGTTACAAAACCATGGATCAATCAGGCATAAAATGAGGTATATCCTGTAATAGACAAATATACTCTTTTTTTTCCCAAGGCACTGCTTGTCCTCCAGGGTCTGGTTTTACTTTCAAGAATAGGTATGCTTGTAGAGGTTGTGTTTTTACAGAAAAATGTTAAGATTTCCACTAATTTTAACTTCATGGTAACTCCTCCTTTCCCCCAGCTTTTATTGCTGAGCACACCATATAGTATGGGATATCCCTTGGGTCAGATGAGGTCAGCTGTGTCCCCTCCCAGTTTGTCATCCACCCTCAGCCTACCTGCTGGTGGGGCAGCCTGAGAACTAGAAAAGGCCTTGGTGCTGTGTAAGCACTGCTCAGCAATGACTAAAACATTCCTGTGTTATCAGCACTGGTTTGGTCACAGATCTGAAATGCAGCACCGTACCAGCTACTATGAAGAAAATAAACTCTTTCCCAGCCAAAACCAGTACACCCGTATATTTCAGATGTCCAATAATGATACTACAAATGCTCACACTGATAGTTGAGCCATCTCTTAAAGAAAGAAAACAAATGTACTTATATCTACATGTCAATACCCTGGATAGTAGAATGCAAGAGAGAGTACTGTCACTTTTTTTTTCACAAGCAAAATAGAAAACAAAATAAAAGAACTGCCATTAGCCTCAAAGAAGCCTGTTGGCAAGCTAATTATTAAGAAGATGAAGCCAGTAGAGTTGAGCTCAGTTAATGCCATAAATATATTTAAACTGCTCAGAGAGAAAGTTAGGCTTGTTACAGGAACCTGTTAGAGTTTATGTTGACCCTCTTCTGAATACTTGCGAAATCTGCTCTTACTGAACTTAAATTGACTTCTGTATGGGGCAGAACATTTTTAGAAACTACCACTCTATCTCGATTTCCTGTAACTTCTTTCCCAGAAAGCTGATGCAGGTCATGAGAATGAAATGGCTAACAGAAATAAAGCAATATACTTCGGGGGTAAGCAGCAGCTGAGCTGTTTTAGGAAAGTACAGACCAACAGGATGAGTGGGTTTAACCTAACACCTATGTAGTACTTTCTGTTTCTGTATTGGAGTATCAAGTATTTTATCACACTGCCAACAACAATATGTTTTGCATGTTGGTTGTTTTTTGCATTGTATTTTATTTGGTCTTTAAAACATTTTGTCTTTAATTGATTTTTTTTTCTTCCTGTGAGATTAAATTCCATAAGCTAAACCAGGTTTATCCTTTCAGCCAATGTTCTATTGTCCCATCTCACAACATCACAATGCTGAAGAAATTGCAAGGATCCGCAAAGAGTGCAAAAGGGAGAGTTTCTGGTACAGAGGTGGGTGATCCAAACTTGTTCTTATCACACCAAGAATGACTTCTTGATGTACTTCTGCAAAACTGACTGCAAAATGCCATGCCATGTATTGTAATACATTGGGTTTTGTTGAATATTAATTGTGAGTTAACTCTGTCGCCTTATTTTAAGTTAAGCAATATGTTAATACAGGGTTAATTGAATTATTTGTGTAATCATTGTAGGTAAAGGTGGTTGAATTAAGCTCTTGTTTAATATGAACTTACTTTAATAGTCATAGAGTTGGTTCTATTCTTGAAGTCCATTATTAAAATAACCTTAGGAATGTTTTACTTTCTTACATACTTGTCTTGCCTTTGAATGAAAGGCAGGCAAGGCTATGTGTCTTGGGTTTGCAAAACTCTTAAATGCTAGGACATCTAGAAGATTAACTACTCAGTGTTTTATTGCCTTTTGCATCCACCATGTCAGTTTGTATCTAAATTAAACATTTTCTGAAAGAAGATTGAAAAGGGTTTCAGCATTTAATCAGAGCTGATGTCATTACTAGTGTTGCAGTACTGAGAGGAGATACTCAGATTATGGAAGCTGTTACTTTATAAATATATGTTATGCATTAGCTCCAGATGCTACAGCATGCCTGATGTCTGGCACTGTGTGAACACATCCTTGCTTTGAAGAGATAGTAATCTGAGTGAGCAGATGTAATAGGTGATTAAGACAGTACACAAAGTTCATGTTTAGAAGAGGAGTAATGTGTTTATAAACACATAAAACATTTAACATGTAAAAAAGTAGTGTATTTAATAAACAGGTAACAAACTTTGGCTGATACCAGACACATTCCTCCTTTTTGTTTCTACAGCTCTTCCTCTGTCTCTTGGAAGCATGCTTGTCACCCAGGGGCTGGTCTCAAAGGGTAAATATAAAAAATACATGATCCTAAGTTATGAAGTTGAGACTCCAGAATTACTGCTGAAATGCAAGTTTCCCTAAAGCCTGCTGGTTTTCATCATCAGTATTCCTCTCACTCATCACTGTAATTGTTACAGTGATTTGATCATTATGTATGCATTGCCACAGTTACTCTTTTGAAAGAGCATGAACTGAAAACAGAACTCAGAAATTCAAAGACTGGTGGCTAGATTCTGTCACCGTGATCATATATATATATATTTGAGTAGAGACTTCACTGGAGCTGCTTCTAGGGCAGAGCATCATACAGCCTCTGCAGGGGCATCAGATTTGGGTATTGTAGTTCTAACTGTTGGTTTATTTGAAAACTGCTGGCAATGTTTTTACAGTGACCACTTATCAATATAAATACAGCTTTGGTGCAAAGGAACAAGGAATACTGCCAAAGTGAGGAGACAGAGAGCTTCCTATACAGATGGCTTGTGATCTGCAGCCACAAAAGATAATTGTATTCCATTTATGTGGTGGATGAGCCTGGTTCTACACATTGCACATTGAGTTTATCTTCTGGGGGTCTTGTCTAATAATGAGGTTAGCATTTTGGGTAAAGAGTGAAGGGGCTGTAAGATATGGGTGGTAAGAGACAATAAACAGAGGAGATGGAAATGGCTCAGCCTTTTCTCACTGTGTGTGGTTGCAAGCCCTTAATTTCGTTCCAGCCACCATTATCATGTTTCTTTCTCACGCCATTCTTTTTTTTTATTTCCTTTCTTTTTTTTTCTGAGATGTTATATCCCGTGCTACACCACAGGAGGCTGATGTGGGTTTGTGATTGCATCCTTGACCTATGAACAGGCAAACCTTGTCCTACGTAGGCAAACAGGGAGGGAAGGAGCAAAGGAGAGTGTGTGAGGGAAGGCAAAGGTTTACAGATTTGAAAAGGGGTGAGGAGTGATAGGAAGGGCACTGAGGTTGTCTCAGTAGCTGACATTCCACCATCTGGCACTGGCTACTCTTCTCAGTTTCCCTCCATTGTACTTGAACACGTCTTACCAGCTGTGAAATAACAAATGTCCGTATTAAATAATCATTACTGTGTGTCAACAATAGGGAAAGGGTGCTGTTTAGAACAAAACAACAATTTTGTCCCTCCCTTGCCTGAAAGACCCAATTTAAAATTGCATAGATGCCAGTGGGCAAAGGCCCTTGCACTTAGGATAGACTGAATGCCCCTCTGTCTAAACACTCCTCTCTGATGAGTGCACACAGTACACTGGCTCTAGGAGAAGCTGAAGCTTCTGAGCCTCATTAATACTGTCTGAATGTATATAACTGTGCAAACAGTGCTCAATTCTCTTCCCTTTGACATGGCAGTCTTGCTGTGAGGGGCCACCCTTCACAGCATGGCACTCCTCTGCCAGGCACACAGGCTTGCAGAGGCATAATGGTTCCCCCTCCTGGTGTTAACTGGAGGGAGGTGGATTTTGATAGGAGAAGCTAGTATTTCAGTTTCCGTGATCAGAACGCTGTTTTCCTCATAAAGGCCAAAATGTGTGCTTTCCATTCTGGAGGAGAAAGCTAGATGTCTGTGGTACAGTTTAACCTGAGTTTAATCAACAGCCACAGAAAACTACTGAAGAACAGTTTAGGCCTGTTTATTGCAGCACAAGAGCTGGACCTAAGAAAGAGGTTACAGTTTGCTATTGTATTTGCAAGGTTAGCTTGTGCTGAGACACAGGCCACCATCTCCTGCTGCTGCAGTGCTGCAGGTGTCCCCAGTGGCAGCCATGGCGTTGATTTACACTTTGAGCCTCTGCCTGAAGTGAATACTGCAAAGTCCAGTTTTTTCCTCCTGTGACTCAAGGACTGCACCAAAACACATGCACTAAGAACAAGTGGAATGGAAAGTGCCATGATGTTCCTAAATCTGAGTTAGTGGACTTCCAGTTATAATTTTTGTACAGACTTCACCTTCAGAAATGCAAAAGCTTGTAGGAAAAATACTGTCTTTAGTTTTGAGTGCTGGTGAGTTTCTCAAATAAATAAGTTTTCTGACTATTTCCTTTTATTGTAGGCATTTTCTCAGCAAGCCCAAGATTTGGTGCATTACCTAAGATGGCAAGTAAGTTGTACACAACTCTGAAAGGAAAATAAAGATTATTTACGGGCAACCTGCAGACCTTAGATGCATCTCTCTGAATCTCTTCAAACTTTTTTTGTAATTAATGAGATGTTACCGCGGTACTTTAGGAAATCAGAATTCTGCTGTGATTAAAAATAAATGTCTGAAATAAGGTTCTTTTAATGTAAATATTTTCAGCAGCAGCTTATATTTACTTAATACATCCTCTCAAACTAGTAAAAACTCCAGTCTCACCTTTGTTTTATAAAGAATGTCAGTTTACTGATCAGCTGTGTTTAACAGATCACACAGCTTATGGTATCAATGGGCCACCATAATGTGTGTGTGTATATGTATATATATAAATAGTATGTTCTTTTTCACACATTCATTTGATTTATCTTAACTGTGTAGTTCATGACCACGTTTATAAAAATACAAATACATGCAAAGAAACTGTACAGTACGGTGGCTCTTAAAAGTCAAGAAATTAAGTTCATTCCCTCTTCGGCAGAAGTTCAACAGAAAACTGAGGATGTTGAAGTAATATTTTGATTCTGATGCTGTGATGACTGAAAGCCCCAGTGCAGCAGTATGACAGGCTGACATTCTAGCTTCTTAGAAACCCTGAGAAGATAAGTGTTAAAATTGTAATAATCAGAAGTACCATGATGTGCCTACAAGGGAAAAATAAATTAGTGCTGACATTGCGATGTAATTTTGTTGTGGTCTTTCCCTATAACCTGTTCCTCTGCACCTGAAATCTGTAATTCCAGGTGAATACGATACCCTTTTCCTATCTGTATTGTTCTGGACCAGTTGCTATCTCATGATAGGTAGCTGGTTCTCTGTAATTACTGAAATCTTCTTTGTAATCCCTGTATAACTTTGCATGTGTTTGTGATACGTTTTGAGAAGACATGTTATATCTAATTAATTGTATGATTAAAATTGAGCCAATGGTGAACTCATGATTTAAGCTGTTGTATTAACAATGTTTTGCTACCTATCTTTATAGTTGCTGGTGTCTTAGGATTTGCCACTGGAAAGATGTCATATATTGGAGAATGCCAAAAAAAGTTTGAGAAAATGGGTATTTCACCATTTGTTCCACAAAAAAAAAAGGTTTGTGCTTATTTAGATTATTAATCCTGGGTCTAAATTGTCTTTACAATAATAAAAATAATATTCAGCAAAACTGAATTTAGATTTTATCATCAGGTCATGAGGTACTATTACATTCTTAGGCTATGTATGTCAATGTTAGAAGCTACTAAATATTATTCAGAAAATGCAAATTAAACTCAGTGTAATACCAGTTATTAGGAAATCCATTATTAAGTGACATTATCATACTTTTAAGTGCGATGGAACAACAATTACTGCTTCTCTTTTCATGTAGTATTGTGCCTCTGAGTGTCTCACGATCCTCTATGGTATCACTTGGTCCTTGGAGTCCTCCTTTGGACCATACATCTGGCCAAATACACTGCAGATTTTTTTTACATTATCCTCATATTTCAACAATTTCAATCTCAACCCACATTCGAACATCCTCCTCTGGTTTTGCCCAACCTCATACTGTCATGCCAAATTGTGAAGAGCACAAACTGCAAGACTTTTTTTTCCACCTTGCCACTCTAACCGTATGATGGATCTCAATGGTTGCTTCCTGTCACCTGTCACTTCCATGTTTTAGTCATTGTTTTCTGAATTTCATGCAAAGTACTCTTTCCTATCAAATCACACTCTGACTTCCTTCCAAGCTCCTCACTCAACTGCCAGTACTATTCATTCCCAGTATGGCTTTCACACATAAAATGCATTTCCAAAAATCCTACCTGAAAAATTATTCTCTGTCTTTCCACATCTTTTCCCCAGACCATTGTGAGCTTTTATGCCTGTGAAAATGCCTGACTGATAATGGGAAGCTTCTTCATTGTTCCTGTGTCTCTCCACTTCCATTCTTCCCCACATAAGAAAGCTATTACTCTCTGTGCTGGTACACAAAGTGGCTGTTTGTCACTCTTGTGTATTATGTGCTTTGCTTCTAGCTCTGCTCACTATTGATAGGTACAATGTCAAGGAAATTTCCCTTCTTAGAAAATCTATTATACTTCGGTGATTGCTGGAAATGGTAGTTCAGAATAAGAATAAATGGGGTTTTACTGGTTGAGACATTTAGATGTCATCTTTTGCAGCTGATGTCCCATAAAGTAGTTACAACAATTGGAGAACATAGGCAAGAGATTGCTTCTTCAAGAACATTTGCCAGCATGCAGTGTGGTTGTATTAGAAGAAATCCAGCAAAATTCTTGAATACTTTATCTGCTTTCAATATTGTAGGCATTGTCATCATACTTGCAAAGAGTGTGAAACAAAATTGGAATCAAATAAGAAAGAAGGTTCAATTCCTTCAGCATCTTAGTCCCAGGTAGGCAACCTTGAAATTTAAAATAAATTCTCATTTTATTTTCCATGTTGAGTGGTATTCTTGTTTGAAACCTTTGAACAATATAGTGAAAATAATGGATTAAAATATGAGCATTATTCAAGGTAATATTCTTTATCTGTGGTTTGTAATGAAATTTGTTTCTACATTTTTACCTTACATACCATTACTGAGGAATTTCTGCTTTAGCTGTAGCAGAGTAGTTTATTCACCTAACTGGAATTCATTCGCATTGACTCTTTGTATGAAACCAAATATAACTCTTTCCATTTCCAACTTTTTTCTTATGAAAAAACAAATAATTATGGATAATCTTGATATTTAAGAATACATTCAATATTGAGAATCAAAAAGCAGACACAGTTGGGGGTGGGTTTGGTTTTGGGTTGTTGTTTTTTGGGGTTTTTTTGGTGGGGGATGGGTTTCGTCTAGTACTATGGTTTGGCCAGAGCTTTAGTGAGGTTAGTGGTGCTAGAGCAACTACACACTGGGGCAGGGGAGATGGCCCATGTGATGTTTGCACCCAAAAAGGAGAAAGTTCTCTTTGTGAAAAAGGAGAGTTTACAGGGTGGAAGGCAGGGGAGTATGCTGACAGGACTTTGGCTTTTTCAATCATGGATGGACTTACAGGACACCAGGCATGGCAACAGATGGGGAAAGCCTAACCCGAAGGGGGAGAAGGATCCTGGGGCATGAGTTAGCAGGGCTCATTGAAAAGGCTTTAAACTAGGTTTGAAGGGGGATGGGGACAAAACCAGGCTCACCAGAGATGAGCCTAAGGACAGCTGCCAGTCTGCTGTCCCACTCGAGCTGGGAAATGGGAATAAATGTGGCAATGAAAACACAGGGCTCACTGATAGGTCAGTAACCACACAAGTGTTCGGGATATCTGTACCACGGCTCAAGTGTATATATGCCAATGCCCAAAGCATGGGAAATAAACAAGAGGAGTTAGAAGCTATTGTGCACCAGGGAGACCATGATATAATTGCCATCACGGAAACATGGTGGGATGATTCGCATGGTTGGAGTGCTGCAATGGTCGGCTGTAGGCTCTTTAGTGGGAACAGGCAAGGCGAGGGAGGTGGTGGGTTGGCGTTATATGTTAAGGAGTGCTTTGACTGCCTAGAATTCAATACTAGACACACCAAGGCAGAGTGTTTATGGGTGAGGATAAAGGGGAAGGCCAAATGAGGCTGATACCCTAGTGGGAGTCTGCCCAGGATAAAGACACTGATGAGACATTCTTTCAACAACTTGGGGATGTCTCGCGTTCACTAGCCATGGGGGACTTCAACTTACCAGATGTCTGCTGGAAGTACAACACAGCAGAAAGGGGGCAATCCAGGAGGTTTCTGGAATGGATGGAAGATAATTTCCTGCTACAACTGGTAAGTGAGCCGAACAGGGGTAGTGCCATGCTAGACCTACTGTTCAGAAACAGGGAAGGGCTGGTGGAAGGTGTAGTGGTTGGAGGTCATCTTGGGCACAGCAACCATGATATGATAGAATTTTCAATATGTGAAGAAGTTAGGAGGGTCGTCAGCAAAACCTCTACCTTGGACTTCCAGAGGGCTGACTTTGGTCTCTTCAGGATGCTGATTCAGAGAGTCCCTTGGGAAGCAGCCCTCAAAAACAAGCCCAGGAAGGCTGGGCTTCCTTTAAGAATGAAATTATGAAGGCACAGGGGCAGGCTTTCCCTATGTGCAGAAAAAGGAGCCAGTGGGGAAGAAGACCAACCTGGTTGAGCAGGAAACTATTGCAGAAACTCGGAAATGAAAAAATAGTGTATCATCTTTGGAAAAAGGGGCAGGTGAATCAGGAAGTATTTAAGGATATTGTAAGGGCATGTAGAAAGACAATTAGAAATGCAAAAGCTCAGCTAGAACTTAATCTGACCATCTCTGTAAAGGATAATAAAAAATACTTTTATAAATACATTAATAACAAAAGGAGGGTCAGGAAAAATCTTCATTCCTTATTGGATGAGGGGGGGAACTTAGTAATGGAGGACAAGGAAAAGGCTGAGGTACTAAACACCTTCTTTGCCTCAGTCTTTAACAAAAAGACTAGCTACCCTCAGGACAAATGGATTCCTGAATTGGTAGACAGGGATGGGGAGCAGAATCCCCCTTCCTGTAATCCAGGAGGAAGTAGTTAGGGACCTGCTGTGCCACTTAGATCCCAACAAGTCCATGGGTCCCCATGGGATTCATCCTAGGGTGCTGAGGGAGCTGGCGGAAGAACTGGCTAAGCTGCTCTCAATCATTTATCACCAGTCCTGGCTCACTGGGGAGGTCCCAGATGACTGGAGGTTGGCCAATGTGATGCCCATCCACAAGAAGGGCCAGAAGGAGGATCCGGGGAACTATAGGCCTGTCAGCCTGACCTCGGTGCCTGGCAAGGTTATGGAACAGATCATCCTAAGTGCCATCAAGCGGCATGTGGAAGACAACCAGGGGATCAGGTCCAGCCAACATGGGTTTAGGAAAGGAAGGTCCTGCCTGATCAATCTCATCTCCTTCTATGACTGGGTGACCCGCCTAGTGGATGAGGGGAAGGCTGTGGATGTGGTCTGCCTTGACTTCAGCAAGGTCTTTGACACAGTTCCCCCAGCATCCTCTTGGAGAAGCTAGCAATCCACAGCTTTGCAACGTGCACCCTTCACTGGGTCAAAAACTGGTTAGATGACCAGGCCCAGAGAGTGATGGTGAATGGAGCTGCATCCAGCTGGTGTCTGGTGACCAGCGGTGTCCCCCAGGGATCAGTACTGGGCCCAGTCCTATTCAATATCTTTATTGACGACCTGGATGTGGGGATTGAGTAAGTTCGCAGGTGACACCAAGCTGGGGGGGGTGTGTTGATCTGCCAGAGGGTAGGAAGAAGCTGCAGGGGGACCTGGACAGGCTGGATCGATGGGCCAAGGCCAACGGTGTGAAATTCAACAAGACCAAGTGCAGGGTCCTGCACTTTGGCCACAATAACCCCAGGCAGCGCTACAGGCTGGGGGAAGAGTGGCTGGAGAGCAGCCCGGCAGAGAGGGACCTGGGAGTGCTGGTGGACAGCCAATTGAACATGAGCCAGCAGTGTGCCCAGGTGGCCCGGAAGGCCAATGGCATCCTGGCTTGTATCAGGAATAGTGTGGCCAGCAGGAGTAGGGATGTAATTCTCCCCCTGTATACAGCACTGGTGAGGCCTCACCTCGAGTACTGTGTGCAGTTCTGGGCCCCTCACTTCCAGAAGGACATTGAGGTGCTGGAGCGGGTCCAGAGGAGAGCAACAAGGCTGGTGAAAGGACTAGAGGGAAAGTCTTATAGGGAGAGGTTGAGGATGTTGGGGTTGTTTAGCCTGGAGAAGAGGAGACTCAGGGGGGACCTTACCACTCTCTTCAACTACCTGAAGGGAGGTTGTAGTCAGGTGGGGGCTGGGCTCTTCTCCCAGGCAACCAGCAACAAGACAAGAGGGCACAGCCTCAAGCTGCTCCAGGGGAGGTTTAGGTTGGATATTAGGAAGCACTTCCTCACAGAGAGGGTGATTAGACATTGGAATGGATTCCCAGGGAAATGGTGGAGGCACCGTCCCTGGATGTGCTCAGGAAAAGGCTGGATGTGGCACTTAGTGGCATGGTCTATCTGATGTGGTGGTGTTAGGTCATAGGCTGGACTTAAAGGTCTTTTCCAGCCTTGGTGATTCTATGATTCTGTGTATTTAAAATCAGTTCTACTCTTTGTCTTTGGAAAACAGGCCAGCAGCTGGGCTTGTTACAAGCATTTTCACAGATTCTGCTTGTGGTAAGCTCTGGCCTACATTTTTCAAAGGCAGGAGAATGTGTGGAAGTGTTTGCAAATAGCTTGGCTGCCTGCAAGAGAGGAGAGCAGAGGGCCTGTTTGAAATCCTGCCCTCTGAGTTTGTTGTGGCTCTAGCTGTAGCTCGGAACAAAAGCCTGATGCAGAAAATACTTGATTTAGTCTCTTTGGCTTATATCTTGCCAAAGATAGTGGTCCCTTTCTTGCTCTGAAGTGCATGGGTGCAATCTGTAAGGAGTATCCTAGCAGAAATCTGTTTACTTACCCAGAAGAGAGATTTTGATGGATTTTACTATTCATTGTGGCACTAAGGATTGTCCTGAAAGAAGCTATTAAAATAAATGTTGGTTTTAATCAACTTTGCCAGTGTTTGGGTATTTTATATGAAGAGCTGCGAGTGCTCAGCCACTAGCAGAAAAGCACTTTGGCTTAGGTTCACCTAATAGACTTGCTGCCAAAATAGGCATTGCTTCTCATGTGCCAGCTGGAGAGATTATGAAGCACTGTGGCCCTCCAGATCAGCTTGCTGCTCCAGCTGGGTATCAGACCCATAAAGAAATGGAAAAAAAAGAAATCAAACCTTTCTGAAGGGTGAATTGCTAGTGCTGGCATGAAGGAGGAAGCAAACCAGACTTAGGTAACTGTGAGTGAATGACAACCTAAATCCATTAGCAGTTGTGAGCTCAATTAAACCCTTGTATTACTGTGCTGATGAAGTGTTTTTTAAGATTTTTATTAATGTTTGCTTCTGTAGGCCAGTATCCTCACCTATTTCAAATAAGGACCCCAAAGCATATTTAATTGAGGACAGCCACTTCCTAGCAATTACCTGTGTAGGGGAATCAAATATCGATGGTAGGATTTATCTCCACTGCTTGTCAGAGCTGGAGCTTGCTGAACCTTAAATCCAAACACAGTTTCCTTTTCAGCTTCTTCCCTTTTCAGCCTTCTTCTGTGAGCTGTGGTGTATAACTACCAATTAGCTTTTAAATAAATTCTGAATTCTCTCAAATACAAAGGAGTCTTGCAGCTATATGAAGGGAAGAATGCAGGATGCCACAGGCCTCTCTGTTTTCCTCCTGCAATAGGTCTTGGAATTTCTGCTGTGGAACCTCCTCCAGCTCACATGACCATCAAAGACCTGGATTGCTGGGCTTTTTACCAGCCACTTAGGTCTTTTTGTTTGTTTTTTAAAAGAGCTAGAAAGCCTAGTCAGAAACATAGTCTGAAAACAAATGTAAGACAAGTGTATTTCTTTCAAATTCTAATTGCTGGGGAAAAAAAGCCATTATATTTGGGCCAGTGTGATATTTTGACTTTGCCAGAAATCAGTTTTGATGGGCAGGTTTCAGAAACTTAGGAAAATAAATATTGTAAGCATTGTGTTATTTTCTGTATTGTTAAACAGTGAAAATAGCAACCTCATAATTACTTCTATGTTTAAACAAAAATTCTTAATGCTCTGAAAATGTACAGAGACCCTACTGAGCACATCTTGGCACTATCCATGCTAAGCGTACATCGCAAGCTCTGGCATGGCCTAGGAGGGCCACCCAGATACAATTACACCTGTGGTGATGATTTCAGTGGTAGTTTCTACTATCCTCAGTGACTTTGCAGACTTCTCAGAGAAATCACCAAGAAGGCTGCCCATTTCACATTGAAAGCAAGGTGCCACTCAGCTAAATAATGGGTTCTTTCATTCTATTTACAGGTGTGGTGAAGATTATAAAAATCTTACGGATCAGCTTCTTCTTTCAAGACTTTATGCTGCAGAGATGAAAGAATGTCTTTGGTTTGGTGTAAATTGGCTTATTTGAAGTTCTTGCTTAATGTTACATAGTTCTGTTTGTAGTAAATAACAGTTTCTTGTAGTGCATTTTTTGTTTTTTTTCCCTTTCTCTTCTCAGCATTTTTGCCCCCTCAGTGCAATTTAGCTCTTAGTGCTGAAAAATTCAGATTTGTCTATTGTCCTTAGTTGCTGGCAATACTTCACATAGCAAGCAAAGTGGCAACACTGGAATGCTTCTCTTCTGTGTCAAAAGGAAAGAGTGCAAGAATGTTTCCATGATTTTGCAGAGTTAAGCACCTGTTCAGTCTCAGAGCTGACTCGTGTTTATGTTTTAAGAGTACTAAGCTAGAAGTTTATTAGGGTGTGGTCACACCACAGTTCCTGTGCTGAACCAGCTTTTTTAATTGGCTGGTAAAAACATAAAAGCCCCCTTTGCCAGGGATATCAGAAGCATGTGCCACATTCACAATGAACAAGAAGATACAATATTTTGGAACAGTTTGTGGCCAGGCTAGTAGATGTTGAGAAAAACCTAGATGGCACATGCTCTATATGAACAGCACGACAGAAACTTCCATGAAATCCCTCAGGAAATCAAAAACAGACACTTCCCCTAAACACGATGGTGGTGTTCACATGGACAGACACTAATGTACAGCTGCTGAGAAGGTGGGGCTTCACCATCAGCTGATGAAGCCTGTCTTCTGTGGGGTCTGATTTGTTTGCTTTTATGCTGTGCCCATAGTTAGTACCCTCTTTTGAATCAGCTCCTTTGGCCATCTTTACCTGGGCACAAAGAGATTCTCTGCAAGCAGGATATATGGCATGTAAAAGTATAAAATAACTATTAATTGGTTACACAAAAGACTTTCTGGATTTAACAAGCTATTATTAGCATAAATACCACCCTGGTAAGGCACTTGGACGGTCTATACTAGCCAGACAGCCACCAGCAGGAGGAGTAGGGTTAGACTAACTAGCCTCCCTGTTTGTTTTTTTTCCTTTAAGATTTTGTACCTTTCCAAATTGGTGTTTCCCCTGTTGAATTCTTGAGCTACTAAGAACCCTTGTCTCAACAGGGGCTTTAATGGTCCCTTTTTACAGACCTTTTCCACAGCTCTTTCTCTGCCCTCTGAGTCAAGGGTACACAGCTGTGCTGTATCAGAGCTGATGCTTGCTGTACAGGCAGTTGAGCCTTGGGGAGCCTTCAACAGGGGCTGTGGGGAAGGTGGGTTACACAACCAGAGAGAAGTCAACCTCCTCTGTGAAAATAATGTAATTATTACAGGTGTACTGTGATAGCCAACAAAACTGGTATGGTGACATGTCTTAGCTATTTACCCTTCATCTGACATCTGCTGTCAAGATAACAGCAACAAACTGCACCAAAATTAGTCATGCCTGGGTTATCTGAGGCAAGCTATTGCATCCATGTGATGCAAAGGGGGTTGATGTGTGTGAGAGAGGACCTTTCATGTCAGACTCTCAGAGATTGTTCCTGTGGTCAGTGTTACCTCCTGGGTTTACAATTTAGCTCCTTAATTTTGCTTTCAATGTAGTTTTATTCAGGCCACCTATTACTTTGCTGTAATAAATGTTATATAAAAATTATCTCCTTTTTTCTGAATTAATTTCAATAGTTTGCAAGAGGCAATACTCTGATCAGCTAATTGTGTGGATCTAAGTTCATGAATTACTATAATCCTGTTACGAAAAAAGGTCTGTTTGTGAATCTGAGCTGTATATAGCATTAAATCTGTGCAAATCAAAGTAAAAAATTAGCACAGCTTACGGGCAAACTGTTCTTTAGAAGGTCTTTAAAAGCATTTTTCTATACTTCACAGGATTTATGGCCAAAAGATTATTTAAGCCTGTCAGGTGTCAGGCTCCACATAATATTCCTTGATTTGAGAAATAACAGGGGGTATGTTTTGGCAAGGTTATTAAATTTTTTAAAAATACCATTTCTCCTGCTTTGCTCAACCAACAATCTAGTCAAGTGTGCAGTTGGGCTGCAAGCCTGTATAATGAGGTAGTAGTGATGTTGCAATATTTCTTAAATATAACTTAAAAATTTCAAGATAATGTCAAATTCAAGTTAACTGACACTCCTAAAACCAGGAGCTACAAAAGGATAGGGAAGATTCACAACACATTCTGTACAATGTTACTAATTTGGTAAAATTGGAGCCAACTGGCTTTCAGTGTATTGTGACTTAGAGGTGCGCTGGAATTTTCCTGGTGGATGGATGTGCATTCTAGAGATGGAATCAAACAGATGCTGGATTTTTTAGCATTGTATGGTTTACAGGATCTAGTTAAACTTGTAAGCTGCTTAAGATGTGATGAAAAAAAGTGAAAAAGTGCCTTGTAGTTCACAGGAGAAGCTCTGTAAGAAAACAGGTGTTGGGGTGTTCGTAGTGATGCTGCATGACGCAGAAAGGAACATTTAAATGAATATTGATTATTTTACATTATTACTTTAGGCAAAAGGGAGACAGGAAGAGCTGGACGAAACCTCATGTGCTGTCATTGCCAGACCCTTGTGATGTTTCAATTTGGGAAGATAAGCTCCTGATGATTAACAGAGAGTGCTCTAAGAACTGTAAGTCAGTACAGCTGTTTGTAATAATGTACAATTTAATGAGCTAACCTTGGTTGGCCATTACTGTCATGCATTCCATACATGTCAGTTAAAGGATTTGTTTTTAGTTGAAGCAGAAGTTCATGACATTGAATTTAGGGGTGACCTATTAAAAAAAAGAGCAAGATTTGAGGTAATCAGTTGCTTCCATAATCTTTATTTCAGTCTGGAGTAAGAGGGGAGGAGTTCTCCAGGAGGAAAAATACTTAACCTTACAAAGAATCAAGCATTGTTTATATGGTGATAGAACTTTTTTTTAGGATTTTCTAATAATAGGATAAACACTCAATTTTGGCAGGAAGATGTTACAAAAATGCTTAAAAAATCCAATGAACACATGGCTTCCTATTAATTATTTTTATCTGGAAAGTAGAAGGTATTTTCTTCACACAGAGATGAGGAAGTTTAACTGTGTGCTTAGGCATATTACAGCTTTGTTGAAGCCCACATACTTGCTACAATCAAGAAACAAAATACACCCTTCAACTGTAATGCATGCAAAGTGAGAGGCTTTATGTAAGCCTCAATCCACTCTATGAAATTGAGAGTAGAGAAAGGGTCAGAGTAGAAGAGAAAAGTTATAATGACATTAAGATGAAACAACTGCAACCCATTGCCTGTCTTTGGGGACTTTCCTGTAAGGTATCTGAAATAATTTTACAAATACTGTATTAAATCCAAATTAAAAAGGAAAAAAAAATAAAATTGTGTTTTAGAAGAGGAAGCAATTGCAGGTTGAAAACAAAGCTCATTCCTGTTTGAATCCTGACTTAGTAGTTGGACTTTAGGCAAGCCAGCTGGTCTATAATTCTCTTTTAAAACTGGGAATAAAGGGGAGATGGAAGTTCACTATCCAAGTTTCTATAAATACCTATCCAAAAGAAGATTTGGGAGGGATTTTGTTTCATTTTGAGAGGAGAATGAGACAATAGAACATGTTGTGCACCCACAGTTAATGGGAGGGGAGGGCTCTGGGGTAGGCTGGTAAGAAAAGAGCAAGCTCTAGGGCAAGAGTTGTATGACAGGAGCATGCAGGACCAGGCCGAGTGGGAAGTATGAAGGGACAGCTAGCTCAAGCACCACTGATACCTCTGACAGCAACCCTAGTTTGGGAACAGCACCTTCTTCCTCATAACTGTCTCTACCAGTGAAAGAGCTGCTGGTAATGTGTTCCACTCACCCAACTGGCATCACACACAGGAGCTCTGTTTGAGAAAGCCAAAAAAAGGGATCCATTTCTGACATCAGTGGTTCCACATCTTGGAAGTACTAAGCCACTTTTACATACAGACTTAGCTTTTATAAACTACTGATTTCTCAACTATGTGCTTCATTTGAGGAATCACCTCTAAAACAGGTCGACTTGTAAAGTCCTGAAGTGCCATAGGTGTAACTATGACATATTATGAAGAAGCATTAGTTTTCACAGCAGGGTGCTAGGCCTTACCAATAAATTCATGGTTTTTTGAAAGAGTGGACATGGGAAAAAAGAGATTTACTCCACGCTGTGCACATTATTTGGTATAGGATGGGGTTTTGCTTTTTTTTTTTTTCTTCTCAAGAAATAAATGAGACAGTTCTCGAGGTTAGCTTAAAACCTAGAAGCCTTGAGAGGGCTTCTGGGGACATGCCAGGGGGGCATCTGGTCAACATTTTAGGACATAACCTGATAAAGGAAAACATGACTAAGTTTCTTGATGACAAAATGATGGAAGAGCAAGGATAAAATCTCAATAGTGAGAGACTGAGTTAAAAGCTTCATTGTCATGAGGAAAAATACTAACTGCATCACACAGTTGGTTTTAAATTACCCTGACATTCCCAGTGCAGAGATCTGCGAGTCATTTTGCATAGTTTTGCATAGTTGCAAGACACAAGATCAGTGGTCTAGGACAGCCAAAAGGCAAGTAGAACAATAACAATTCCTAGGAAAAAAATGGGGAAAAAATATTGTACTACAGAACAATTCTATGGCATGTCCTTACCTTTAACATTGCAGCGCCTCCCATCCATCTCAAAAAGCATACAGCAGAGCTGAGAGACATAAAAGGCTGGGGGAAGATCAGAGGTACAAAATGGTTTCTTCACAAGAGATGAAGTAACTCACTTTCCAGGTTGGTAACAACTCAAGATGAAGAATATGGTATCTGTAACAGTGTGAAAGATGAATAGGGAACGAGTAATTGCTGTTTTTTGTAAAATGACAACCGGTCAGCACTCAGTGAAATCAGATTTAAAACAAACAGAAAAGCATTTTTTTATATAGCATTTTATAAAATACTCTTCATACAGCCTGATTCCATCGTGGATCTTCTTGCCACAGGATATGCTGAAAACAAATAAAATAGCTCTAAAAGGCACCATTCACACAGGGACTTGGTGGCTGTGAAGTATCTAGATCTGCATGATCCAAATGCAGCCTCAGCTCTGATGAGAGGAGAACAGGAGGGTGTACTGGTGAAGGATCTCTTCCTAGAGGGATCATTAGCCAACACGGGAGGCAGGTTGACCACTATGGTGATTCTAATATTCTTACAGCTGTTGAAAAACAAAGTTAAGAGCTTTGCCACATGAAATACAACCCAGGTAGCTAACCTAGGAGTGGAGACTGAAACATCTTCATGTGCAGAAAGCACAAGATTTAAGATTCCTGAGAAGACACATCTTTAAATCATTTCAATTACAATATAGTTCTTTTATCTACTGATGAAGGGTAAAAAAAACCAACAGGGTGAGTTTGTGTTTGTGGGTTGTCTTTGTGTGACAGTTTAAACCATGCCCCAAACTTCCCAGTGTGTGGAGGGTGAAGTTTATGGCATGGAATGCTTGGGCTGCCAGCGCAGGTCGGCTGCCCTGGGCTTCGCCCCTCCCGGCCACTGCCCCTGCACGGGTCACACCTGTCCTCGGCCTCGGTCACTGCGGGAACCCGCACACCTGAGCTGGGTGTCAGCAAAACCAACCCAACTTATCTCTTCTGTTCGCACAGAATTGGCCTCTGCAGCCTCTCAAAAGTCCCAGCAAAACCAGGACACATACAGATTGTCTGAGAGCAATGGCACTTCCAAAGCAGATGCTAGAACCTTGCATTAAAAAAAAACACTTACCTAAACTCGGAAGCATTACTTCTCACATATGCATGTTTTTGTGCATTCTGCAGCAACGCTGAGTTGATTAGACACGTTGGCAAGCTCAGGAATTTCAGAGCAAGGAACAGCTTTAAAGCTTCCTCCCAGAGACGTACTCCTTTAAACCTTTTCACTCACTCCAGCTGCAGGCTGAGGTCTGCGATGACTGAACTGGACGTGCCCAAGGTTCCTGCTCTATCATTGCATGTATAATCATTCTAAATACAAATCTGAAATCTTACCCAGCAACAAATACTTGCCATTTAATCCCTCCCATTCTCCTGCCTAGCTCCACAGATCCAGTAGATGGTAATTATCTTGGGAGCTGCCTCTGGCCGTTGCCAGACAGACAGCCTGCCCTTGTCCTTGCAGGGGTTTCACACCGTGCTGCTGAGCAGCTGGCAGCTCTGGCAGGCAGCCACAGCTCAGACAGCTGCTCTGCCGGCCCAGCCTTCTCCCCTTCTGCACCGTCCTCTGCCTCTCCCTGCGCAGCGAGAACTTCACAGCTGAAGAGGCTCCTTCTTGTTCGCTTGCTGGCCAGTGCATCACTGGAATCTACATCGCAGCCTTCAAAGTCAGCTGACAGCTGCACCTTACCTAGCATGTACAGGGTAAGAGAGGAAAAATGAAGGCAGCCCTTCATCAAATCTAAGGGGACCCAAGAAAACACTCTGAGCTCTTCAACGCAAGCACACGGCTGTATGCACTGGCTGCAGAAAGGTTTTCTACTTAGCACGGCTTATTTAGAAGATGTTTTAGACATTGTTAATAATCCACCATTGATATTCAGTCATCAGCTACTGCAACCAAATACACCCTTTCCTGTGTCAGCTACACTTTTAAAATTTTAGTTATCCTAAAATAGTTAAGAATAGTGATTATATTTGAGCTACAGAAGTAAGCCAAAGAAAATTATTTATTTTGGCATTAGATTTATATAGATCCTAATTTTAGCTTAAATTAAAAAAAATCTAATGCACTAGAAATATGCTTCTGCTGTGGATTAGAGAGAGTAGAAAATGTATAGCATTCCACATAAGGAATGAACTGAAAGGTTTTGGTTTTGGAAGCTGTTCATGCCAAGACTGCATATCCTGAAAATAGGGTCCTACATCATCACTGAGCAACTGGAAAAACAGCAACACAAAGGTTATACACTACTGATTTTTAATCTTGAATAATTTGCTTTGAGTTTTGGCAAAGAAAATCTATTAAACTCTTCGTCTTTCTTTAAGATTTTCCTTAATTTAAAGGAAAAGTGAAAGTTGCATTTGATTGAATATCCTTTGTATCAGATGACTGTGCAATGTCTTTATCATACATCCTTTTTTACTGCAGTATCATATTATGAAAGCAGTTCAGAGAAGGCTCCTGCTTTTTAGTTTTGCAAAGCTATGCTTCTGCTCAACAGAAGGCATTATGACTGTGTTGAAAGTGTTTTACCATGTATTGTCGTGTATACTAAAATCGCAGGACATTTTTAATTGCCTAATTAAAAAAAGTAGCAGCAACCAAGTGCTAAGTATTAAACCAGCAATATATAAGTAACATAGTAACTGATATTCATTAGAGTTAAAGAGAACAAACAGAAACAAAGGCTTTAAATCATGGCTGTTAATGTTTTGATTCTTTAAGAATTATAATATTTTAATTTATCTTCAGTAAATACATACAAATTATGTCCCTAAGAGATTGTCAGCTACTCTCCACCAACACTCTTAGTAACTCTTAGATCCAAGAATCCATTAACTTTTCATCACACTGTGTAAATGTTATGCATTTCTGGTTTTGCTATATTGCTTGACTTTGGTTAAATAAAAATGCTAGTTGCTCTATTTTCCTCATTATTGACTTTATGTTCTTAAGAACTGGTAATCTGTGCTGTGGCCAAGGTTGTTCTTGTGTAAGACTCCTTGGTATTCCTTGGCTCAGGGTTCCAATGCAGGTACTCAAAAATGCCCAAGAACTTCTGTCTGGTGCTGGTGGTTTCTGTCCAGTTGTTACGTTAGCAAAGAAAGTTCTTAGTATAAACTCAAGGCATATCTGTGTCCAAACCTGCACTAGCTTAGCTGAACTAGTGCAAACCCATAGCAACAGACCCGAGAGAAGAGCCTGATATAGTGACAGCTTTTAGCAGGAACGAACCCCTGGAAAGGTCAGATTGTGTACTTACTTGGGACGTCCAACATGCCTGCTAATTTGGGGAAAGACAGAAACATTCAGGCAGGATTTGTGGTAGAGCTTTACCAGCTGTTAAAGAGCTGAGGCACATTTTCCCAACCCTCTCTCTGTGTTCATGCACGTTAGTAACAACTGACTTGAGAATAATGCTACTAGCTCCTTTAAACTGGCCATGCAACTGCTTATTTTAAAGAGTTTTAAGAACTGTGAAAGCAGTTACTTTAAATCTTTTTTACACATGTTCATAGTGAAGCATTTGGACTAGTTTCCTGGTGTTTGATTTAAGGTGTGAGTTAATTTTTTTAATCTAGTTAAAATTTCTTTTGCAGCATAAAAGCAAATTTACTTTCCTTTACAATACATTTTGAGTTAATCCTCATTTATTAATCAACACATAGGTAGGATGGCCCATAGGACAACTTTCAGGCTTTTTTAATGCTGCTTTGTGATTAGGTCAGACTGTAAACATACCCGACTGGAAATATAAATGGTAATGCAAAATGAAATTCCTGCTATGATTTTTAAAGCATAGTGAGGGACCTATATTCCAGAAAAAGCGTTGGCCTGATTAATGAGTTAAGAAAAATACAGTGTGTATTAACTGGAAATACACGTAAACTTAAAACAAGAGGATCTGTCATGCATTTCTTTCTTTCTTACACATTCACCATTCTTACTACTTCTTTATACTCAGACACATTGTTTTCAGTGACAGTAACTCTGCTGTCAGCTCTAAGACACTCACGCAGCTGAGAACCCCCAACAGCACAGTATGAGCAAGCTCCTCATAGGTAACTGGGTAGCTGCCAAGAAATCATGAGACTGGGAAAAAAAACACTCTGGAAGGAGGTGATACTAATGGAAGATGTGGAGGAAAAGGGAAGGATGAGTTCAAGACACACACTGCTACAGCAACTGAATGTGACCCCACTTAGACAAAATACCAGTTTGCACTACCCTATCAAATTAACAGCTCTGATAGTGAACTCTCCTGTAGTTAATACTTATTATGGATGTGATGGAAAGCCAAAGAATTTTGAATTGTTTGATGGTAAACCCAACCTCTTCCCAAGTACAAAAAAAGTTTGTCGTATGAGAGGCATTAACTAGATGCAACACAATGAAAACATTACATTCAATTTAGAAATCTTATGTATACACAACGTTAACTTAAGCAGAGACGTTAAAGCTTTAAAAAAAATTAATTATATATGATATATGCCTTTTATTTTCTCCTCTAAAATAGGAAAAAAATTCTAATACTGTTTCCATAAAATGCTGTGTTTATGCACCTAAAATATTAATTTGAGGCAAGATGCTTTGAAGGAAGTCTCATTTTTCAGATCATGGGCTTCCAATAATCATATGAACTGTGATAAACATATGAACTGCCCATTACCAGTTAGCAGCATACCAAATGAGCATTCTGCAAACACTGTAGTTTGAGAGAGCTGGGTCTGAAATAGGCATCACCTTTTCAGCACTGAAATGGCACAGGGTTAAGTACTCTCTGTCTGTTCTGCTCTACCTGGTCCCCAGTCAGTATTCTGTCAGGAAGATGAACACACATAGAAGGCCACTGTAAGGCAAAGCAGGTACAGGACGCACACAGCGATTGCTTCTGGCAGTGCTGGCCCAAGTGTGCAGTGCAGCAAACGCCCTGGGATTGAGAATGGCCACAAACGGGAGTCTAAGGCCTTCAACCCTACCCAGGATTCCAGGGTATTCTTAAACACTGGATGACACAGGTATAAGTTTAGTGGTAATACAGCAATTTTCACAGTGCATGTCGAGAAATAGAGGGAGTCTCACTTTTCTGTGGAATGTCCATACTGCAGAGGTATTTACATTAACTCCTGTAGCCAAGTCCTGAGATGATTGTTCCCTTACACAAATAAACAACTTGCAGTATAAGCATGCATTAAGATTCCTGAAGGGGAAAAAAGAAAGTTACTATATCCTTATTTTCTTTTACTTGAGAAAATCCAGTATTATCCCAAACTCCCCAAAATAATTTTTAAAAAGGAATATTTTTATTGGCAAGCTTATTGTTCAACAGTTTGTGTCTCCTAGCTGTTGCTATTTCCTCAATGCTGTAAGTCTGCTCCTGCACTGTCTCACCTGGGGGACTTCCCATGCATCCAAAATTTTCATTCATTCGAAAGAAAAAGTATTTCCCTTTTTACAGATGGAAAACCACCACCATAGGAATCTGCTCCAGTTTTATAATCTCAATCTTCAGCCTCTTGTTACTCACGTAACTCACAACTAAGAAACTGTGAGTATTTTCATGGTAAAGCTTTGGAGCAGCACACTGGAAAACACAGCAATGTAGTTCTGGCAAACGTGTATTTTCAGAGTTCTCTCATCACAGCCACAAGAAGCATTCTAAGTTACATTTTTGATACAACTTCAAGATTCTCTGATAAGTGCATTCCTCTTTTTAGATCTTTTCTGAAAAGTATTGGCTTTAACCATTCTTACCTTCCCCCCCTTTTTTTCTCCTCATTTCAGCTGATTGCTCTGTACCCTCCCAAAATAATCTTCTCATTCATGCTGCTCTGCTGCTAGTCCACTAAATCTTTGACAATTTTCATCTTGGTAGGTAAGTTATTTTTATCTCCAACAACGATGTCAGGAATGCTTTTATGCCATCAACTTCATCATGGTTTTTGCTCACCTACAGGCAAAACCCAAAATAAACACAATGCTGTGAGATGAAACAGCACAGATGAGAATTTGAGAATCCCTAATGGAAGATTACATTTTGATGAAGGCAGAGCAGGCAATGCAAACATGAGGAAATATTCTTCAGTAGTTTTGTCAATGTAGCTCTTCTCTTACAAGTAATAATAATGCAACATTCCATTGATCCAGATCTTTTCTCCATAAACATGGGATTTTTGTCATGACATGCACAAACTGAAAAATAAGGCTAAATACACAAAACCTAATATTAATAGCCAAGGTACCATTCAAACTTTTATCAAAATTTGTCAGGCTTAACCTTCTGCACTTAAATATAGCTATTTTAAATATCTGCAGTTTCATTCAATCATTTTCTTCTGAAACGACCATCTTAAGAGACCTGGTGTGAGCAAGTCAGAATATGGCTTTAAAGATATAGTTCGCACCATGTAAACAGTTTTGAAAAACACTTTAATATGCTTACTTATGTGTTTGGCTAGGTTCTTCAGCCCTTTTTTCCCTGAATAGTTCACAGTATTATTCCAAACATTACTGACCAAGCATGACAACAATCTGAGGTTTCCAGGTTTTCCCTTTCAGACAAAACAAAGTGCGAGGTTAGTTCTACAGGTAACTTTTAATGCACGTCTTGAAAATTTGAGAAGATTCTGATGTTTTTCCCTTCCCAATACATGTGATTGCATTTATTTACATATATTTTTACCTTCTGCAATGCATTTATATCAGTTATTGCCAGTTACCCTTTTCATTCTTGAACAGCACAAATGGTTCAGAGTCATGACAGCTCACCATAGCCTCGCTTACCATTTATGGAAAATTTAAAAAATTAAGCCTAAATACTTTTTTTTTTTTTTAATCTTCTGGCAAGTCAGGATTTTCTCCTCATTTATTAATAGCTGTGTCTTGCAGAACATACCAAAGGTGCCAATACTCATGACTAATCTAGATGAAGTTCAAGTTAGCTGACAAGAGAGAATTTCTTCAGTTCTTCATTTGGCTCTTACTCATCCCAGGTATCTCCATATTTGTTTACTTTAACTAAAGAAAAGAAGAAGAAGTAGTCACGACTTAATTTAACTGCAAAAGTTTATCTTATACAGTGCTGAAAAGTATGACGACATGCGTTATCATCTGAAGTGGTGAGTGGGAAGAGTATCGGTCACAGCACAGGAGACATCTAATTAAAGCTACATTTGAATAAATGGGGAGAAGATTTTGTTAATCATTATTCTTTAATGAATTACTATTCAGTCGAGAGGCCTACTGTGCTAATTCCTGCTCTACAGAATTTGTAATTACTTTGAAACAAATGTAACGTGAATTAAACAATGACAATTGGAGGAAATAGGCAAGGAATGTTACGATAAATGATGTGGCTACATAATCTAGCTACGTGCACAACTGGATGGATGGAGGATACTTAAAAACACGTTCAAAGACAAACAAGTCAGTAATCCCTACTAGGAAACTACTCGGCCATTATTATTTGGAAGCTTCCTTTAGTACAGGAGTGAGTCAGAGGAAAAAAAAAACAGGGTACTGGTCTTAACAGATTTATTCAGAAGTACATCGTGCATAACTGAGCAACAACCAGAAAGTGGAGAGATGCTCTCTTGAAAGTGAGCTGCGAAGTAGTCTGTAACTGACTGCCAGCACTGACAGGGTAAAGGATGGATCTATACGATCCCGTAGGAATGCTGATACTAGTCATGTACCCCCTGCTGCAAAATCTACTTGCCAATTAATTACTAAGCCCACTGTTTATTAATACCTATCTGCAATAGAACCAGTGGAATAGAGCAGAATGTTCGGTCCTTGCTTCAGTGAGATGTCAGCAAACTAAGAATCATGCACTGACAAATCTCTTTCAAGGTGACTGATACTGCAGTGAGGCACAATGAAAAGCTCTCTCAAAGTACAACTTGATTTCCATTTCTATTAACCATGGCAGCCAAGCAGGCTGTGCTCATTCCTTGCAAAATGGTCCAGTCTTGATCATGATGCAGCTTCACGTATTTGTATGGCTACAATGAATGGAGAAGGCAGCAGCAGATGGAAGTTAGGGACTGCTTAAGAACAGATATTAACATGGTTTATTTTCCCTTATGTCCTTGCCACAGAGGGCAGAAACCACCATCTCCTATTTGCTAGTCTGGTTCCCATGACACAGAGATAATATGAACAAAGGGGTAATGACTTGGGACGTATGAATAGGCATACAACAATTAACATGTCCAGTGTGACACAAGAAGCTAAATCAGATCTTAGCCCACATCATCAGTAGAATCCCTGAACTATAGATTTAAGTGTGCCTCCACTAGTAAAACATTCCTGAACTTTTGTATTCCCTCCTTACTCTTTTTTCCTTAAAAATACAAAGAGATACTCTTAGAAGTTTATTTGCAAAACTCATGCACTGCCCTGCGTAGCTTTATTCTCAGAGCCCAAGTATAACCATTAAATGGAACACAGAAACAGGACAGGACACAGTATTTGATCAACATTTTTATAGAGGCCTTTTACAGACCTCAAATAACTAAAAATAAAATAATGAATGCATATTATCATTTCACAGCCACTAGTCTTGCCATGGAACATGGCAAGGTTTGCAGAATGCTGCTTGAGATCTCTGTGTATGAATTTCAAGTCATACATCTAGACTTTCTATTTGTGGAGAAATCTCTTGAAAAAGAAATGTGGCCATCAGTGAAGCATCAGCTGACAGAACTTAGAAGCAATGGGAAACTACAGCTTCAATAGTTTAAAATTTTTAATGTCTCATTTGGCATAGTCATGTGGTAAGAGAAAAAGGCTTTCACTCCTGAAATAATAGGTTTAAATCATTACCCAATAATTGTTTGCAATTTTTATTTCAAGGCCACATAGATCTGTCCAAAGACAGATAATTTGGAGAAAGTAATTCACAAGCATGAAATAGACTGATGTTCTTTAGCAAAGCTGTTCCAAAGCTTACAGTTACTTCTTCAGAACTTTCTGCTTTAATATACTTTTCTGTACTTATTACCACCTGTTATGTCTGATAGGAGACCTTAGCTATTCCTGCAAATCTTGGTACAGCGTGATTGTCAAAACTGGACTCTGCACACAGAACCAAACAGTTCAAGCTGACTAGCCCAGCAGTGTGTTAAGAACTTCCCCTTGCTAGTTATTTTCACAGATGTCACAATAAATACAAAAGTTCTAGAGCAAGCAATTGTTAATTGCTTCTGTCTCTTCTTCTCAAAAAAATTGATTGAGTCAAAAAGTTGACTGAATGGCATCTTACTCTTCAGGAGGTTGCATTCTTATTTTGCTGTGCAAAGTTTTGTTTTTCACTGTGAAAACAAATCTCAATATTGCTGCCAAATAGTGCTTCCTTCCTTTGAGTTTTAATGTAGAAAAAGGACCTCTACAAACAATGCCTCTATAGAAATCCTCCAATTCCACCTGAAACAATTCATAAAAATAAATACCTCCCCTTCATAACCATCAACCATGTGCTCTATTTTGAGAGAACAATGCTATCTAAACCATACACCCCCTTCCACAGCTAAAACTCTTCAGTATAGCTTTAAGCTCAGAGAAGTCTTTGTTGAAAGAGGCAGCTCAATGTATTCAATAAACCAAAAGTTATGGGATTCGCAGTCTGGCACTACAGACCACATCACATATGAGATACCTGAAGATATTGCAAAAATAAATCGCTTAAAGGGTAAACTGAATTTGGCCATTTTAACCATTACTGCAAATATTTGAATTTGCTATGTATTTCTGTAAATCAGTGTATTACCTTCCTTAACTGGTTTTTCCTGCGAAAACTTGCTTGGAGTTTCTGCCTTTGGTGGTAGCATTACTTCATATGTCTCCCTGTGTTTATTCCTTAATTCCTCATATGTGATGCCTTTTTTTTTACGGCTTTCTTCTGGAATTGGAGCAGGATCTGAAAACAAAACAAACAGCAAAATAGTAGGAAAGGCATCACAAACAAAAACTTGGCTACAACCTATTCTAGAATGCCAGTTAATTACAACTCAATCCCAAATGAAAAGGAGCATGACAGCTGCAATCCTGAACTGAGAATGTGTGTGGTCTTTAATTAATCTATTCCTTTTATCCTTTTCATTTTGTCAAACTGCTTTGCAAGATTGGCAGTTGACTCCTTTTCTTCATTTTACCCAATGGAAATCCTAACAACCATGTGTTGTTGATGGATAAAAATAGTTCTGGTCACTTTATGTAAAATGTATGATAAACATAGATTTCATGTATTTATGATTTCTGAAGAGAAACCTAAGTCAAGCTCCAGAGTTTGCATTCAGGCTTGAAATCCTGCTTTCAAAGAATTAGGACTACATCCATTGTATGTCACATGATGAACATTTTATCCTTGTATCTACATTTATAACGCAGAATCTTGGTTCTACTATTAAGGTTCTACCAACTATTGTGTTTGTGATGAGGTCTGATTACAATTTTCTCAACACATTTACATCTGATACGTTTATATAACTAAAACCGAGCTGCATGAAAGGGCTTTCTCATGAAATAAAACCTTCTCCATAAAGAAGTTAAAAAATCCAAACTAATTCAAAGTACGAAACTTCGCATTTGACAGTAACTTCCTCCTTTGTGTGCCAGAGAGACCTGAACACAGACTCACGTGTTTCCCCTGAAATAGCTGAGGATAGAGCTCATACTGGAAGGAGAGGAACAGCTGCACAGAACAGGACTTGGAAAACATTTTAGCTCTCTGTGAGAAAATCAGCTGTTGCCGGACATAACGCAATATGCATTCAGTTCTCAGAAGATATAAACATTTGTCACATGAAAAGCAGTTTAGTGTCACTGAATTATAACAGCATACAGTACCACTGCTGGTGAAAATTAAATAACCTCAGGAAGGCTAGCAGTCAAATGGTAGAGACTACAGTTCATTTAGTGCAGTGAAAGGATGGCATATTCACCTTAATTTCAATCAAAAAGAACTTCAAGTCAGGTTGAGTTTTTTGCAGGTTTAGTTTCACAACAATTTAAACCTTTTAAGTCAATTTATGATCTTTACTAGCAATTAGAGCTACAAAACATGAAGAAACCTGAATTTACTTTACAGCTGAATACAGTTAGAATACAAAATAATACACTATTTACCATCTGTGTAAAAACAATTCTGATAACTTCTAGATGTTTAATTCAAAACCACTATGTTGTACCATATGTATTTGCATGGGATGATAATACATAGTTCAGCAAGAGAAATATCTAAGAGAAAGGCAAGAGTCATTGTACTACAAACTGCTAATATGAAGGCAAAACACACCTTGAACAGTGTAATCAGTAATTCCCGTAGGTGAAGATTCATTCAGGGAAGCACTGAATGGAACAGGTTCATAACTGGAGAGGCCTCTATCTGTTGAACTATAATCATCTGAGTAGCTAGAAGTAAGTGGGAATCCAGCTCTTGGAGGAGATTCAGTAAATGACTGAGAAGGCATGTCTGAAAATTCAGATTTCCGACTGGGACGGCTGGAATGTAATACAATTAAATATTAAATACAGAGATACTAATGTGTTAAAAATAGAGCTGTAAGAGTAACAACATGTGCTGCTCAAGAAAATACTCTTTGATTTTAAATGGTTTAGTTTTCCAAAATGAATTACTGTCTTTAAAAAAAAGTCTGAGGTATCTTTTTTTTTTTTTCTTTACATTGCAAAGATCTATTTAGTCCCTTCTCCAACACTCTTCCCTTCCTCACAGGAATTTATCTCATACCTGAAAATCTCCAGAACAGAAGACAAAAGAGACAAAGTATTTTGCATCCTACAAGAAAAAAAATGACAATCCCTTCTCCCAGGGAGTCTTCAGACAGAAAAAACACATCAGGCACAAATAGTAAAAGGTGTGCCCATGTACCTAGTGGTAGCATGAAATATAGTTGTTTTTAAGGAATTCTTCTTTTAGGAAGAATTTGCAATATGACACCCTTTGTCATTAGAAGCTGCTGTAATTGATCAGTACTGAACAGCAGAAGAAAAGGAGAATTAAGAGTCATCTTGGAGAATTAAATTAGGAAGGTTTATTGAGTTGCTGAATTCAGGAGAAACATCAATTAATTTTCTCGTAAGAGAGAAAAGGCAAGATCATACTAAAAATACTCTGGAAACTGATGCCTGATAATCTAAAAGCATTTGCTACATACTCAGAATGATCCCACAAATGACTACAGAACATGTCTCTTTATCAAGAATGCCACCACTTGGTGCCACTAGAATGTCTCTACACTATTTATTAACTTTTTACTTTAAATTTCTGCTTAGCTGTACTTTTAGTCTCATATGAAAAATATTTTCAGTTAGTCTTTGTTTTATTTGCACAATATACATACAGAGCTAGGCCATTTTATTGCCTCAATTATATTTTTGAAGTACATGCAAACACAGCTTTAAGAACAATCTAATCTTTTAGCTCCCTATCTATTTTTAAGTGCGAATCAGAATTACAAAATACATTAATTAGTACATATACAGTGACCATGAAAATGTAATTATTTGTGTTGCTGGCTTAAAAGAGTAGCATGGATGGACAACAATGCAATGAATGAATTTAAATTAATCACTCAATGAAGAAGAAAAAAAAAAAGAATGTATCACTTAGGAAATAAAATTTTAAAGATATTAAATTTTACAGATATTATTTATTTACAGAATGGGTCATTGAAGGCTGAAGTGACTTATTGGTGCAGCAGATCATGGCATTTAAACAGGCTCTCAACTAGAGTAAACACAATTAACAATCATGACAATTCTTACTAGAAACTGGAGGGGAGTGAAGGGACAAGTGCAGCTAAAATCCAGCTGAATTTATACAGTAAATGTATAAAGTGGTAATTCCTAAAATTATGTTTGATGTCATAAAAATGTCAACATTTCAGAATAAAGGTAAATCCTGCAGACAAAACTGTCATAAATTTGAATTTATAAAGTAATTAAGAATTTAATCAAGTCCTTTATAAACAATTAACAAATCTTAGCATATACACAGAAGGACAACTACTCACTATACAAACACTATTCTCCCAGTTTTGAATCAAGGGCTTAAGTGAGATATTCTGAAATTAGTTTGTGATTAAAAGCCACTTGAGGTAGAAAATATTTTGGAACAAAACAGGAAATAGTTTTAAGAACCTGATGAGTTTATCAGATGTACAGCATAATGCTGTTACAGATGTAAAGAATTTAAACAAACAGCAGAAAGTTTCACCACCATGCTTCTTCCTGCACTGATATTGTTTACTGAACGCTTTCCTTTGATAAACACTGAAATCATTTCCACCCTCTTCCTACTTCAATCAAACTATGAGAAAAAAATCCAGAATGTAACACTATTTTATTTCAGAGAACTTAGTTTACTTATAAACTAAGGAGGCAACTTCTGCTATCGCACTACTGTAAGTGAATTCCACGGGAAAACTACATCTTGATTTACAAGGAAAGTATTAGTTTCTTTTTCTACTTCTCAAAGTAATCAGTTGTATGTGAAGAGCTCAAAACGTGTGTTTTATAGCTGGCCAACTGATACAGACACAGCTTCCTGAAAGCGGTTATCTGAGGTAATAGAGGAAGGAGGGAAGGTGAAGCTCTGAAGGTCTTTGAAAGCTGCAAACGTAGTCTTGACCTGTTAGTGTTTAAAACGTCCTATTCGAGATAAATTTTAAATTTAAAAGAGAATTAAATTCTTACTTTTGTGAACTATGTCTCTGAGCTTGTCGTAGAACATCTCCTATTGGGGAATCCTGCAGTTTCTTAAATTTCTCGCTACAGATTGGCAAGTAGGATATCTTTCCAGCCAGGTATCCACACATTCCAGCAACTTTTTAAAAGAAAAAAAAGATGGGTTTATATGCTGTATCATAACATTCAACATAGTTTAAAAATAATAATTTTTTAAAAAAAATCACACAGTATCCTGGATAAAATAAAAAATCCAGTTTAGATCTAAACCAAAAAATTGAAGTAATCATCTCTGCTTCTTTTGCAGACAAATGGTACTGAATGCATCAGATTATTTCAGCTAATAGTTGATGAATGAAAGGTGACAAAAAAAAAAAAAGGAAAGTAATTGCCATCAGTTTTTCCCAAGATGCAGAAATAACAACTAACTATCAAAGATAATTAAACAGTCAGGAATAAACAAAGGTTTATTAATTTAATTCTGCTAATTTAATCCATCAGAACAGTCAGATCTTGAAAAGGTTTTCACTAGTAGTATGAAGAGAAGTCTAAATAAATTTAGAATTAGGCTCAGAATCTTCTGAAGAGGATTCTATGATATGGTTGCTGGAGGGCAAACAACTGGATTAGCTGAACCTTCAAGATCTCTAGGCAAATGCTTTCAATTTAGTGCATTTGATATTTTCATGTTCTAGACAGGACATAAGAATAAACTATCACAACAGCACTTTCTGGGCTGAAAACTTACAATTTCCATCAATTGGCTCCTTCAGGTTTTATGTGGGGGTGAAACAGAGTTTGAAGGAGCATGAAGGATTCAATGGCAAATAACAGAAGTTTTGTTGTTGACTTTGTAGGAGAAAAAGACTAGATCCTTCTTTCATGCGCAACAAGTATTTTCTAAATACAAAGACTAAAGACTCTTGATCATCTTTAACTCAGGAAGGAGTTAATTACCAGTAATATTAATCCTCTGAGGTCCTCACACTGTAGAATACATTGCCTAAGAATCAATATAAAAAGGGACTTTACCCCACCCTGCTGTACTGGTACTGAAATTGTGATTCCTGCTCTAGTGTCTGTATTTTCATAAGGAGGTTAAAAATCCTTTTCCAAGGGAAAACAGAACAGCCACACTGTGAGTGAAGTTTACAAATGAGAAATGTAAGAGTTTAAGTTCTTAGCAGGTCAAAAAACTGGAAGACCGCTCAGATGCTTTAAATACACACAAAGGGAAAAATTACAAGCCTCTAAAAGGAAAAACAGCTCAACAAGAATTCCAACTAAACATTTAGCAAAACAAAGCTAAGCAGCAAAGGTGATTAATCTTTGGCATAAATTACAAGGAGAAAGTCTCCTTTTCTTAAGACCTTCCAATCAAGAAAAGCTGAAGCATTTCTCTGGAAGATGGTTCACCCAAATAAATTATTGGCTAAAATATTGGTTTCTCTTATTACATTCTCATGGAGGGACAAAACCAAACCAAAACACAATTACACTGCTTCCTTTGATCAGATTTCACTGCAGGAGGAATGTGCCATTAAATTATGAGACATAATTTGGACCTGTAAACTATGTCCTGGCAACAGTTTTCAGGAAGATCCTGTCGATATTAGGGGCATCTGACCTAAACAATAGGAATGAGGATGAAATGAAAACTGCTTAACTCAGGCCTTTTACACTCCAATTATATCACAGAAAAATTCCCATATTTAAAATGCACATAAGTCACACAAAGTTACCTACTGGAAAACAACCAAACTGTACACTTTATAGAAATTACTCTAGTATTAAATCAAAGTCTACATGCCTACCAGTGTACATCGAAAAGGAGAAGCCAGAAGTGTCTTGGCTTATAACCTTAACATCAAGAATAGTTGGTCCAGTTCAGCTGCTGCTTATTTCCCTTGATTTCAAAACTTAAGTTTTATTAAGCAGGAGGAATGTAGACTTGAACTAGAAATGTGTAGGAAGTGTCAGGGAAATGGCAATTCAATTATTTACTACAAATGTCTGTGTTACAACATTGTTTGGCATTCAAAGAAAGCAAGTACAATTTAGCATAAACAAATGGCAGCCCTAGTCTCTCACATTCATTTATCTGCTTAAACAACACTTCCTTCACCACAAACCATGGGTTTTACCCTCTTCCCACTGAAGTAAACTGTAAGAGTAACTGGCTGTATCTGGGCAGATTGGCAAGATGGCAACTTCCTGTTTTACTGTCATGTATGACATTTAAAAGGTTAAATTATTTATTTATTTTTTTATTATACTTAATCCAAAATCATTCACATGAAATTGCTGTTTTCCTACAATTGTACATACATAATGTCCAGGAAAAAAAAGGCACTAAAATAGCATGAATGGGACAAGTGAGACGCATGAATAAAGACCTTCAAGTTAGGAAGGGAGGGGTGGGCGTACTCTGACAAAGTAATTGAAAGTAAAGTTGTACAGTATCTACTTACAATGCTTTAATCTTCAATTATTATGTTACACTTGTCAAGCATATTTAAAATCTTACAATTTTATGGAAAGCCTATAGACAAAACTTGTCCAAAGCATGCTGCACAAATTCAAAGATGGTGAATAAATGAAATGAACCTCCTGACACTGAAGAGGTTCTTGCAGTATGAGATGTTGTAGTTAAGAAACATAGCTAAAAAGCTGCTGACTGATAGGATTCTTTGCAACAAGGTGAAACTCATGCATCAGATATATCAGATAATTTACTCCTATCTTTAGGCACAGTTGTACCAACATTGACTCTATGATTCTAGAAGTGCCAGATTCTTCACTTGGGACAGGATAATCATAGAATCATAGAATGGTTAAGTTTGGAAGGGACCTTAAAGATCATCAGGTTCCAACCCCCCTGCCATGATCAAGGACACCTCACACTAGACCAGGCTGCACAAGGAAGGCCTCATCCAACCTGGCCTTAAACACCTCCAGGGAGGAGGCTTCCACAACTTCTCTGGGCACCCTGTTCCACTGCCTTACTACCCCCTCACAATGAAGAATTTCTTCCTGATGTCTAACCTAAATCTCCCCTCTTTCAGTTTGAAACCATTACCCCTCGTCCTATCACTGCCCTCCCTGATGAAAAGCCCCTCCCCAGCTTTCCTGTAGCCCCTTCAGGTACTGGAAGGATGCTATAAGGTCTCCCTGGAGCCTTCTCTTCTCCAGGCTGAACAGCCCCAGCTCTCTCAGCATGGGCACAAGGAAATGGAATGAAGCTGCATCAGGGGAAGTTTAGATTGGACACTAGGAAAAGGTTCTTCACTGGGAGTGTGGTCAGTCACTGGATTGGGCTCCCCAGGGAAGTGGTTACAGCACCAAGCCAGTCAAGAGTTCAAGGGGTGTCTGGACAATGCTTAATCATATAGTTTAGCTTTAGCTAGCCCTGTGAGGAGCAGGGAGTTGGACATGACAATCCTTATGGGTCCCTTCCAATTGAGATATTCTATGATTTTATAATTCCAGAGTGGAGTCACAGTGCATCACCCAGCCAGTCTCATGGGAACTACATCTGCATAACAGACTGCAGAACCTCAGGCTTGAATACAAGTGGAACGTATATGTAGCTTTTACTTACATGCCACTTTTGTAAAAGAGCCAAACCTTGAGCTATCTCTTAGAACACCTAAAAAGGAGAATCAAAGTAATGAGAAGTAAGTTGTTAAGAATTAAGCTGAAAAACACTACTATTCAGTGTAGAATATTTTGTTTCATAGTGACTGATACTGCATTTGTCAAACAAAACAAAAAAATAAATATGAATTTTATTTTAAAGTTTTGCTCCTTTAGTTCTACTAAGTCATGTAGATGAAGTCTGAACTTCCTTTAACTACAAGTAGATTAGACATTATGTTATTATAATAACTTTATTAACAGCAGAAATATATTTCATCTAAGCAAATCCAAAGTAACCCAAAAGAATGTTTACACTTTACCTTTCCTAATTAAGAAGCTGGTAGCAAGCATGCTCACTGCAGCCAAAGGAAAAGCTGTGAAGAAGAAGAAAAGTTGCTTAAAATATGATTTTCAGTATTTTCAACCACATTTAACAAAATATGCAATAAAATCAGAGTTGCTAGGCCTTACTAAGCTCATTTGTATAAGCAGATATAAAATTAACAAACTGTTTATAAATTACAGAACATTCCCAATTCCAGTTTTTAAGACTTACTACAAATTATGCAGTACTGGTTAATAAGTCATCCTGTCTTCATTAGACTTCATGCTTCCTAAAATACAAAAGCCAATGCCAGATGGGATAAAGCTCTAAGGACAAGATTCCAGGTCTAGCTACAGCTGTTGCAGCATCAAGATACAGAACTTTAAATCAGAGAAGCATACACAGTTCTTCAGGACAGGAAGGCAAGTTACATAAAGACCAGTGCCTCTAAAAATTTTTGATACCAGAAATCTTGATTTTAACATAAGAGCTTTGGAAAAAACCTAACAGTTATAGAGACATAAACCACATTGATTAAAATGAGGTAACCTGTTTCATTCACCAGCAAATTAAAGAACAGGGCAGCTTTTTCTGTAGCTTATGGATCAAACTATACAACTCGGCAGAGGCAGGAATGTAGAGATGATAAATGTGGAACAGCATTACTGCCTATCACAATCAGCTTAACAATTCATGTTGATTTTTATCACATTGAAAGAGTTCAGGGGGCAGGAAGAATTTTAAGATGGCAAGAAACGAAAGGAATGTTTATTTCAAGCAATGATAAATATGATGTTGGAAAGATTAACTTTGAAACTATTTGTAAAGACCACCACAATACACAGTGACACTGAAATAATGAACACGACAGGCCACTACAGTTAATTACATTAAAGATTTAGATGTGTCATAATGAAATTACATATTAAGCCAGTCTAAAAATGTACATTAAAAAAAGGCTCAATGACTTTAACTTTACCCATGGGAGAAATTTTTGCAACAGCACTAGATGTTTACAGTGTTCTGATGCACACAATCTGCTAATTAAGTCCATATTTGAAGATAAATTATATTTTTTAGAATTTAGACAGCACAGTATTAAAATATACTTTCCAAACTAACAGTTTATTCTTTCACAAACTCTGATGGGTCTAAACTAGAGGAGGATTCCAACAAACATTTCACAGTAATTACGACTGGACGTAACTCTTAGGAAAAGGTACTGGTTCCATGGTTCACAAGCAAGATTACAGTAACACTTCAAAATAGAGGTTTGATTTTGTAGGTGAGATTAAAAGTGCAAAGGATAAAAGAACAGATCGCAATGTGAATGTTTACAGTATTAGAACTCATTTGATATGATGTGATTAAAAATTAGTAATTCTTGTAAAGCATATATTAAACTCAATTATGAAATTACTAACAAGCATTTCTGAAACAGAAGCTGTCAATAGATACTACTGCAAAACAGAGAGGGTTTGTAAGAACTGGTGAAAATTTGATACAGCTTGAAATTTGAATAAACAAACTGAAAACACATGGATTTATAGTAATATCTGTGAATAACAAGAACTGATGTAAATGAGGAAGTGAGGATGTCAGGGAACTCACACAGGCAGCCCATACCTCTTGCAAAGGAGTATTCAAAAAATATGTGTTTAATAGAGTGAACACAACAATAATAGAATCATACAATGGGTAAGTTTGGAAGGGACCTTAAAGATCATCAGGTTCCAACCCCCCTGCCATGAGCAGGGACACCTCACACTAGACCAGGCTGCACAAGGAAGGCCTCATCCAACCTGGCCTTAAACACCTCCAGGGAGGAGGCTTCCACAACTTCTCTGGGCACCCTGTTCCACTGCCTTACTACCCCCTCACAATGAAGAATTTCTTCCTGATGTCTAACCTAAATCTCCCCTCTTTCAGTTTGAAACCATTACCCCTCGTCCTATCACTACAATCTAGGTACATGTAGCGCAGAACAGTGAAACAAAGACAGGAGACCTAGAAAATAGTAACAGGTTTTAGGCTGTCCCAGTGAGGTAACAGCACAGTACACAACTCCTGAAAAAAAATCCTCTCAGTCGCTGTTGTAGCTCCTCCCTGAAGTGAAAATGCTGCAGAAACTAATTTGGGGTTTCTCAACAATATCTTAATGTTGTTTCTTCAGTCTCTGTATAAAATGAGCAGGACAGTAAGTTACATTACTTACAGCAGAATACCTCATGAAGAATAAACAGCTCCCCTCCTGTCTTCCAGGAGAGCGATTATCAATAAGCGATAACCAATCATCATCTTACTATTAATGAACCTGACTATTTTCACTCATAGAAATATAAGGAAAATAGCTAGATTTTACCAAATAAGATTAATGTTTCCAGCTATTTTAATAAAAGTGCAAGAGGAGAATGCAAAAGCAATGGAGAAAGATACAGCGAACTTTGAATTCTGAATTCAAAATCACAATGCCTTGGAAGCTGCCCTGAAATTAGTGGCTACCAGGAGAAATCAGAGCCCCATGTCCTAAATTTAGCAAATCATCTGCTAAGTTCTTCATCTGTTCTGGTTTCTGCTGAACCACCTATCAGCATCAGGAGTAATCTACTAGTGTGTGATAAGATAGTGGGTAACAATCACATCAGAAGGCTTGGTCAAACCTCTTGACCAGGTACCTAAAAAACAGGTATGTCTTGAACCTTCAGATTACAAAAACAATGTTAAGAATTAATGCCACCAATTTCCAGTGTTTTGTCAAAAACAAACAACAACACAAAACCAATATAACCCTGGTATTTCAAATAAATTAAGACAGTAAGCATTCTGTGAAAACAATGCAAGTTTATTATTCCTGTATGCTACCTGTGGTACAGAAATCACTGCCAGAAGAATCATGCTTGACAACCTTAGCTTTTATTTACAGGGAAAAAAGCCCAAACATATGGCCATGAACAGACACAAAGATTTTCTCAAAAAATTGAGCTAACCAACTAATCTTACATTGTTCTCTTCACAAGTCTCCAGAAAGATGGAAAGCAATACTTCCATGCTAAAATATTTTATTATTGCATCCTAAAGATGACAACAAAAATTGAAAATAAAAATATAGGAATAATAACAACAACAAAAAGAATACTCAGATACATTAATAGAAACTCCACTAATTTTATCTATTTTCAGACTTTTAATAAGCATAACTCTTAAAAAATGCTGCACCTTTTACAGAATTCCTGTCCTGCAAATTCTTAATAAATGTAAATTCTACATGAAACAACACTTACTGGGATCCAATTTTAGACAATGTGAGGCTTGTTAATGAACTGTTGTGGTATATTGACCCGGGCTTTCTTTCCTTAATGCTTCAGATAACAGCAAAAACTAAGGGTGGAATAATAGCGAACCAAGTTTACTAGCAAACTAAACTTACCTCTATACCGGGCACTCTCTTCAGCACATTCCTTGAGGAGTCGTCTTTCCTCCTCTGTCGGCACATAAGGCTTAGGTACTTCCCTCTTTAATTAGGGCATGAATTAGAAAAGAAAGAGCAAAATATAGGTTTGATGGGCTTTTTCAATTAAAAACTTTGTGTAACTTTCACACCTTGTAGTGCCTGTACTTTCACACAGCTATACTTAAGGAACTGGTACCTTTGGTCTATTAATGTGACATGAAATATCTAATTAAAAAAAAACAATGCTTCTACAAAAGACAAGAGAGCACAAAATATTTAGTGCACGGTCAAATCCCAACTCAGTCCACTCTCTTTTTTTTTTCAGAAAATCTGCTTTGGTCCTTGCAACCACCCTTCCAAACTGATGAATTCTGACAGCTCATTAGATCCCTTTAAAAAATATTTGTCGAGGTTTAGTTACACAATCCGTGTTGCCCGTTTACATGCATGTATTTAGTGGCCAAACACTGGCCACCTGTTTTGCCAGCAGGTGAGGAGTTTCTGCCAGAGGTGCGTGACCCTCTCCTGTGGTGAAAGGCGTGCGACCAGGCACCTCGACAGATCGCCAACCAGGGGAAGAGCAGATAAGAGATGGTACCGCCGGTACCGGGAAGAACACCTCCTGCCGGGACCCCCCTCCATGAAAGGCCGCCAGAAAGGCCTCAAGGGCACAGCCCCCGCGTCTCCGAAGGCCGCCAGGGAGCTCAAGACAGGGGCGGGCGAAAGCTGACAGAAATCCCCCCCTCCCGCCCCGTGGAGGGCGCGTGCAGGCCCCGATCCTGCCGCCTCATCCTCCGCACAAACCACCCTAAGCCCCACCGGGCTCCCGCTCAGCTGTGGCGGTTTCCCACAGGCAACGCCGTCGAACGAACAACAAATACCTCGGCCGGGTCGCCGACCTCCCCGCCGCCGGGACCCTGCCCGGCCTCCATGGCGGGTCGGGGCGGGCAGTACGAACGACGGCTGACCCGGAAGTTGACGCCAGGTTGTTCGCCGGGCTGGCTCCGTGCGCATGCGTGGAGGGGCCGCACCGGGGGGCGCTCGGCCCCGTCGGGCGGGACTGAGCGCCCCCGTTAAGCGTTGTTAAGGCTAAAAGGCACCCGCTCAGGGCTTGCCTGAGTGGTGGATGCTCCTTGAAGCCCTAACCTGCTGTCCGCGGAACCCCGGCGGAGAGGCCCTGAGGGCGGGCCTCGGGGTAGGCCGTGAGGGACACTGGTGCATTCGGGGCTGTGGCCAAGGGCCGTGTTTTTACTCGGGTTAAGCAGCGGTGTTTCCTCGCTAGGAAAGTCGGGTGAGGGCAGTGGGAAGACCTAGAGTTAGCAGCTGAGGCTCGGAGCATTCATTTCAGTCGGGGATGTTTCCTTCCTGTGCTTTATCTTGTTTCCTGTCTGCTTAAGGAGTGCCACCCGCTAATGCATTTCGGAGCAGGCACCGCTTCTCAAGTGGTGAATCCCTTTAAAGGTAATCCTTACATGGTTGGTTTTGTTTTGCACAGCGTTAATTCGTGCGTTGGTACTTGGCGTTGTAACTTATAAACAGCAACATAAAGCTTTTATCTGTTGTCACCTAGCTTTAATGCTAGGTGTGTTACCAATAGGCATGTTAACTGGCTGCTAAAGATACATGACCAGAATTGCCTAAAAAGAAGGGATGCCTGTTACCTAAAAAAAATTTATTTGAATTAGAACCAAGCAAGGACGTGGTGGACAACTGTCTGAACTTGAAAGTGGTAGAGGTTTGGTGGTTAGTGTTGTATTGACGTGGGAGATTAGGAGTCTCTGTGCCTGCCTCCATGCAGTGCTGTTGAAATCACAGCATTAGTGGATGCTTGTAGTTTATCAGGAGAAGCTGAGGAAAAAATAAAAAGACGTTTTTGATAATGAAATATATGCTGTGGCATTTTCTTGTAAACACTCCATACTATGGCTTGAATTCACCGTATCCTGATCTGCCTCTACTTGCCTGGAATGCACCACTCCCTTTCAGCCTTTCCTGGAGCAAGCCATTGTCTCTTCACCCTGGAATTCAAGTGAAGAGACTTAAATTGCTGCTGTCTGATGGCTTACAAAAAAATCCATCCCAGAGAGGGAATGTTTTAGAGATTTAAGGTGTCTGAAAGGAATAAGGAATGTGGATGCGAAATGTCTCAAATTAGTAGAGAATGCAACTATAAAACAAACACGCTGAGCATGTGAAGGACCTAAGGATAAATGGACTAGTGTGTGTGTAAAGTAATAGGTTTGGCTTCTGGAGTGGCAAGCTGCACCAAGAAAGCTGTAGAGGAGATAGCTTTCTGAGTATTGGATTCTTGAAATAAGCTGGGAGTATGGAACCAGAAATTATGTACTGTGGGGTTCTTAATTCATAGCTTTCATCATACAATAAACAAGTTTGTAATTTCCATGTCTCCACCCAATAATGTAGATTACTTCCAACTTTTATGTCTGCCAATCACCTGTGCCCACCCTAATGAAGCACTCTCCAATACATGAACATCAATTAGGCACATTATTTACAGGAAAATAGAAGGTTTTGGCCTCATCAGCTTGCATTAGTTTTATTTATGGGACTATAGCACAATTATTAAGGCAAATTATTTCATGCTGTTTCCCACTTGTCTTTAAGCATGTTCTGTGAAAAGAGTACAATGGTTTGTTAATGCATGCCCTTCTATAGGGGAGGACATGTTTATGGACTGCACCTACTCTTAAATATGGAGCTTCAGTGGGGAGGAAATGTGTATCAGTCTCCTTCACTGGAGAAAATAATGACTTTGTTTTGTAAAATTAATAGTTATATGTTCAGTTTCCTCAGTTCACTATCATCAAGTCCCTTAGACTTCCAACAGGGAAAAAAGAGTTAAAATACTGCAGCAAACTGGTGAGTTTACTGTCCTTTCAAAAATCTGCTTAATACAGCCTGCTTGTGATATACTTAAAGTAGTTAGAAGTTTCACCTGGTTACATACATCCATTTTTTGGCTTAGAACTACAGTTGCAGGGCCATATTCAGCATAGATGGTACAGCATATCCATATCCTTGGCAGTCTGTTCTCTCAAGCCTTTTTCTGAAGTTCGCCCATAGAAAGAAATCTTAGCAAGGACACCCATTTTGATGCTTGGTCTACTTCTACCTCTTACACTCATGCTATCTATCTTGCTACTTTTGAGAACATTAGTTTAAAGTCAGTGATGGTATGGCCAAGTCCTTCTGATGAATGATAGTAAGGCTTGCCTGAGGATAAGATTTTAAGATAGCTTTTTAACACTTTTCTATAAATCTAGTATCTTGAATACTATTTCCCGTATCTTTTCCTTTGACAGGTGCCATTATCTAATGGTATTTTTGCTAAAAAAAGAAATCTGTGCACTGGAGTAGTCCTTTGGAGATGACAAGGTAACTTTGTTTCTTGGGAAGTTTTGAGCTGTTTGTTTTCATGACACGCACAATGACAGTTTGTTTCAGAAACTCTTTTCCAATTGCTGTTTTGTGTGTGTGTTTTAAAATATGTACAAAATACAAAACAACTAGATTATTTGTAAAGAGGAGTAGCATCAGTTATGTATTTTTGCACTGCTTCAGGAGTAAACATAATTTTTAGATGTGTTACAACTCATTTATGACTCTCAACTTTTTATCTTTTTATGACTTATCATCCAAGAGTCAGGAACATATTTGGGACTCAAAATAATGTAATACAAAAACTTGATACTTAACCTTCAGAAATTTGAAACAGTTTCTTTTGAAGGAGATGCCTCAAAGAAGGAAAATAAAAAACTTTAGAAAAATAAAATTGTCTTAGAATGAGCTGATTACTTATGTAACAAGTTTGTAGGTGTGAAAATCAGATGGTTTCTAATTGCAGTACTTTGCAAAACAAAGTCCCTGGTGAGTACTCAGAATTCCTGAAGCTGGAGCTCAAGAATTAATAGTGCCAGCTGTGTGTAGACTGTCAAGTGGTTTAAAAGCTTATCTTTGGGATAAATTCTTCGTGCCCTTGTTCAACAGTTAGTGACAGGCTTTACACAGTTCCACTGCAAAACAGAGTTGGCTTAAATAAGTTTAGTTTTACAATATTACATAAGACACAACTGAAACAAGTAAACATGTGAAAGAGTTGGAGTATACACTGATCTGGTAAGGAAAGTCGCCAAAACAAGTACTGGAAGGTTATGTGCTCGAGTACATAGCTGGAATGGTGATGTTGGTTTTTTTTTGGTTGCTGTTATTTTTTTGCTTGGCACTGTGGACAATAGAGTAAAACAGCTGAGAGCTGCTGATTCTTCAGTGGTTGCCAAGACTTAACAGGACTGTATTTGGAAAAATCATTCTCTCCCTAATGAAGAAATAACAGGGCTTCATACCAAAAAAAGAGCATTGTTGTAACTACTACAACTGGTGGCAAACAAAGAATCAGTTACTTGCCTGGAGGGTTATGGCACATCAGCAAGAACCAAGAGTGGGTGTCTTTGTGGAGCCGATACTCAAAGCCTCAATTAGTAAGGACTTTACCCACATTGATAATAATTACTACTAATAACTGGTACTGTAATGCACTTTGAAAAGTAGTTTACATGTTATTTAATCCTTAGGGCTATTTTGTAAAGCAGATAGGTAACAGGAGAATCTGAGTTCTGGAAGTGGGATAATTGCGCATCCTGTCAAGTTCACGTGCTCAGGGTTAAATACCAATGGTCTGATTTCCATTGACAATGAGGTTCAGCTGTTCCTGTTTCAATTACATGGATCTATATGCATTTATCAGGAAAAATGGGCTGAGCTCCTAACTCAGGATAACTTCAAAATCAGAAGCAAAGTGTGACAACCAATTGTCTGAAATAATGCACAACATGAATCCAGTTTTTCTTGTTAGGTGTTCTGTTACCCAGCATTTAAACTGTGGAACAACTGTTGAAATAGAATAAAAAATACTCTGTTCACAGAATTCCTAAATCTACAGGAAGGAGTTAACATGAAATATTCTTCTCAGCTACCAGTATATAATTAATTCTTTCCTGTCCTGCTTTCTTGTTTCTACTGGTTTCTGCAAATGGATGTACATTATCTGTCTCAAGGGTGTGCAGCACATGGAGATGAGTAGTTGGGCATGAAGGGACTTTTTACTCCATATAAACCAGAATTGTATAAAGAATGTAATAGAACTTGGAGCTTTTAACAGCGATTGGCAACTGTTGTGCTGGCGCATTTGTTGTTTGTAAAAAGCATACTTTTTACTTGGTTCTTGTTTTGTTGGATATGCTTATTATAGTACAGTACTTGCAAGACAGGCATATATTTGACAGTGGAAAAATTGTGACTTCAGTATTCTTTCTAGTACTGTTTTGCAGATTTGGTGTTGTTTTACTATGCTTGATATGTGTATTTTAACTTTTTCTTTTCAAGGCCGGAAGTTTCAGAAAATATAGTTACTTTCTAAGCACTTAAAATGTTAATGTTGGTACTGTTTTTGTTTTTATAACCATTGGCTCCCCAGATCTTTGCATTCTTTAGAAGTATGTTGTTCCATTCGGCCACCAGACCTGTTTTGTCAGTGAAATCCTGACAAGTCCCAGTATCAGATGAACTTTCTGAGGATGTTGTTAATTATCTCGTTACTTTGCCTTTTCATCTGTGTCACTTGCATTACCATAGACCTTCCAGATCGGTGTCTGTGGGAAGTACCTGAAATCGGAGCCATGTTCCAGTGGTGAAAGCAGTCGAAGTGTGTTTTCTTTGTGGGACCTTCCCTGCGGCCCTGCTTGGCCCCGCAGTTCTCCTCGGAGGCCGGCTGTTTCTGCGGGGGAAGCCCAGCGGCTCGCGTTGGTAGAAAATGCCAATTTCTGGCCAAAAGACGGGCATCTAAGCATTTTATAAGGCTGGCCCAGACACAAGTATGTGCCCTTGTTCGTCTGGGGGAAGGGCGTCGTTTTCCTGCCGTTCCAACGGAGGCGAGGCGGGCCCTGAGGGGTGAGAGCCTTCGGGGCACCGGCACCCTGCGGGGCCTCATGGCTTCCTTAGCGAGGAACCAACGTTCCTTAACGTTCCCCAGCCGCACCGCTGCATGCCCGGAGGCCATTTTATTCCCGGCTATCTTGGCGATACCGGCGTTGTTAACTGTTTTTAACGACAACGACCGGTCCCGCTCTCACCGGTTGTGCGGAGGCTTTCTCGGGCCGCAGGCGGCTTTACCTGGCCCCGCCGGCTTCTGAGGACGCCGCCGCCCTGCGCGGAGCCCCCGGGGCAGTCCCCGCCGCAGACAGGCTGCCCGGGCGGGGGTTGGTCCGCGGTCCCTCACCCGCCGGGGCAAGCGCGAGGGGCGGGGCTTCGGAGCGCTCCCACCGAGGCGCTGGCCGGGACTGGTGGAACTGGCTCCCACCTGGGCCTATGGCAGCGGCAGGAAGCTAGAGGGCGCCGCCAATCGGAGCCTCAGCTCCCCATTTACGGTCTTGTGATTGGCCGAAGCGTCAGGCGGCCGCGAGGGCGGGGCCGGGAGGGCGGGCTGGACGCTCGGCAGCCAACGAGGAGGGGGAGAGGGGGCGGCCCCGCGTGAGTGCCGCGCGACTGCCCCAGTGAGCGTCGGTTCCTGGTGGAGCAGCGCGTGCCAATGGGGCGGCGGAGGGGGCGGGAGGGACGAGCTGGGCCGTCGAGTTACCGGAGGGGAGAGGCGGCGTCGGGTTAAAGCCGGCGGCGCGAGTCGCTCACCTGTTCCCACCAGCGTTGGTCCGAACCGCAGCCGCCTCTTAGGCGGCGGCGCCCAGGGCTGCGGCGGGAGGCAGTGCTTCCACCGGCGGGATAGGTGAGGTGGTGAAGCTGGGACCCGGTCGTGGCGGGGAGGGGTGTGGGGGCGCGTCTGCTGAGACAGAAACGAAGCGAGTGGGCGGGAGAGAGGGTGTTGCGGCCCCCGCCGCTCGTTCTGCCACAGCCCGCGCCGCTTTGTTTACGGCGGGGAGAGGAGGGCAGTGCGCCGCCGGGTGGGTCGCGGGGAGGGGTCGGCGGCATTAGTGGGCGCTTGGTGCCTCCCAGCTGCCTCTCCACCGGGCCGGGGCCCCGGTTCCACTACTCTGGGGAAACAGAGCCTCTCCCGGCCCGCTCCGCGGCCCGCGCTCTTGTCTCCTTCCGTCCCTTCTCCTCCTGTCCCGGCCCCGCCCGTGCGGTGGGGTGCGTGCTGTCCCCTCCTGGCGCGGTCGGCGGCCCTCCGAAGCACCCGGGGTGGGCGCGGCGCTCGCACAGCCCCGGCGGGCCGAGCGGAAAGCAGCACTCGCCGCCACCGGGCACCTCCCGCCCTACGCCCGCACCCGTCTAACTGGCTCCGGTCGTCCCCCGCGGCAGCGGAGCCGGGCAGCTGCTGGCCTGTGGGGCTCGGTGGCCGCCGAGGCAGCTACCCCCGCGGGGGATGGCGTGGCCTGGGGTGCGCCAGGCCGCCCGGGAATGGCGGGACGGAGCTGGGAGGGAGGGTGGCACGGAGCCGGGCTTTGTTCCCGGCCCCGCCCAGCCGCTGCCGCCGCCGGGGGGTGCCGGGGACTGCGCGGGCGCCGCGGAGCTCCGGCGGAGAAACGCGCGTCCCGGCTCCGGGTGGAAGGGGCGGCAGCGGCGCTCCCGCGTGCCCCTCCGCCCCCCGCGCAGCTGGGCACCCTCGCTCGCCTCCGGAGGAAACTTACTTTAAATCCTGAGCGTCGGAGTACGATCCGTGTGTGTACTCCCTTCGCTTGGCGTGTGGCACTTTGCTAAAGGAGTCACTCCAAGGTGTTGTTGGGACCAGGCTCGGTCCCACCAGCACCTTAAAGATTAGTTTGAATGCCTCACGTAGACGTTACCACTGTGGATGTAAGTATTGTACGGCCTTAATTAGTTCCCCCATCTCCACTTTCATATATATACTTCCAGTATTTTGGTTATGTGATAGTTTTTGTTGACTGTAATGATACTTAGCTGCTCAGTGGACAATTCAATTTGTGTTCTAATCAGAAATCAGTGGTCTGGCAATTAGGATAGCTCTAGGTAAAACTTCCTAAGGAATCAGAAGGAAAACGTTAAAAAAACAACACCACAACCGAACAAACACCAAACCCAAAATATTTTGGTGGTTGCTCATACTGAATGAGTTGCAAAAGCAGTTTGCTAATACGGTTTTGAGGAATAGTAAGACAGTCTGGAGATGAGGTAGTGAGAATGTAACCTGGGCTTCTTTCATAAATTTTCGCTGAGAAGTGCCTTAGGGAAGAGATCTGCTAAAGCAGAAAGCAAGTTGTTCTTAACTGATTTGGGCACTGCTCATCTCCCAAGCTCAGACTTCATGTAGTGAGGAATACTTAAATGGTGAGCCATCTCTGTGTAAATGCAGATCAGAAACAGAAAGGTGTTCATAAGTTATAAAGGAAGTAGGTGAAGACACTCTCACGTGGGTAGGAACAAGCAATATAGAGCAAGTAGAGTATATAAAAGAAGTGATTTGCTGATTGTGGGTTGAGCGAAGAGTGAAATTAACTCTAGTTACTTAAGAAGTATTTCCTCCATGTGTTGTTTCCTTAGTAGGCTGTTCCAGTTGCTTTGCTTCTGTGTTGTTACTGTCATGCTGAGGACCTGCCCCAGATACTTCAGAATCTGTGGAAGATTGTTGAGTGAGCACTGGGAAACCACACACTGATCCTTATCTTGTGACAGTATCACAGAAAGGAAACAAACCCCTCGGTAAAAATTGTGTTGCGGGTTTAGTAAGTCAACTATTTAAATATGAGTGACGTTCTCTCTGTCAAAAGCTTCCTTTATCTATGGTTTGTAGAGGCCCCTAGTTAGTGGTACTTGATGGAGGTTGTTGTCAGTAGACAACTGACTTCCCTGTGTGAATTGCTGCAGTGAATGGCTCCTTATTTATATTCCAAAATGGATTTGGTTAAAGCCTGTGCTGACTTCTCTCTGGAAATGGTTTCCTTGGAGCAGAGCAGCGGTATGTTGCTTTGCATTGTTGTAGAAAACTGTTACTGAGCTTCACTTCAAAAGAAAAGTTGTTTAATTCTCCTGTGGGGTTAGTTAAGGTAAAATTGAAATATTTAACTGGTTCTGTTTCTGTTTGGCTGACCTGGGCGAACCAAAACATAGTGATGGCTTCTCATGTGATAGCATAACCTTTGAGGAGGGAAGTTGGAGAGTTGTAGGGCTGTAAGGCCTACAGTAGAACTTTTCCATTTTTCATGTTCTTTATTAACACTTCCCAGTGTCATCCTGCTAGGCCTCAACAGCTCAAGAGTGGTCCTCATTTTTTTTTTCCACTGTGTTTTCTTAATTTTGGGGGATCAAATTAATTGGTATGCTAAAAGTTTTTGCTAATACAATTGAGAACATGCTGTCTGTATTTACTTTTTCTAAGAACTTAAGAAGATTATAATTGCCCAGTGGCAATGCATCAAGGGAAACAACTTGGTAAACAGTGTGCTCTGTAACAAGAGTTATTTTATATCTAGTTTTGTATTTCGGGCAGTTTTACCTAGGTCATCTTGTCTAGTGATGGCTACTTCATTATTGCACAAAGGACTAAATGACAATCTTACTATTTTTCTGTCTGAGTTCCTTAAGAGGCATATAAGCAAACTTTACACTTCAGTGGACTCGCATAATACAGAACATGGATATATAATATGCTCACTGTGCTTCAGAGAGTCATAAGTTTTAGCAATTTTTGTCTGTATTCAAGCCTTAGTTTAACAAGCCGTTGGTGTTATGTGCAAATAATGTGAGAGGATGGTATTTTATGCATATGTGAGTTATGTGAGTAACTTTGAGAAAAGTGAGGGTAATAGTTCAGAGTTTGTGACCTCATAACTGTAGTTACTGGCCTGTGTTGCCTTACTGGTAGGAAATGCAATATAACTTACGGATCAGCAGGAGGGCAGCTGGCCTGGTGCATAGCCTAGCTGTGCTTCATCACTCTGTGCCACTTCTGCGCTCTCACACCCAGACAGCTCTGAACCTTTATGACTTTTACCAGTAATAGTCCTTCCAGGAATGACTATGGGCTGGAGGAGAAGTGTTGCAATTTTAGAAGGTTTTAGGATTCAGCCTTATTCTTGTCCGGTCTCACTTCAAATCCCAGTGAACTCCAGTAATAGATGTTAACCAGACTGACTCAGCTAGGGGTGTTTCTGCCTGCCTTTATTGATTAAAATAGCAGTTTTTCTTTCTAGTGTTTAGCTCACTGATCCTCAATGTTTGACAGTTAATTCTTGAAGTATCTGAGTACTCCCATATAGCTCTCTCTTGTAAGACTTGTGTTGTCCTTCCTTTCCTCCCCTCCCCCAAATCTATTGTAATCCCTAATTCCCTCTGACATGAACACCTCCCAGGAAGAATGACAGAATACAGTCGCAGATAGCAAGTGTCCAATACCATCACTGGAAGATACCAGAAAGCAATAAATCCCCTCAAGTTACTTGCACAACAGCGTCTGCTCTTGATGTGGCTTCAGTTTTGAGGGACTTCTGTGTTCATCTCTAACTTTTCCTAGTGATTTATGTTTACATGCAAAAATGGAAGAGGAGCAAATAGGTTTTGTTTTAAATACTCTTCTAAATTTGAGTTTGATGTTCTCTGAAATGTCTCAATATTTGATCTGATACAATGGCCTGGTGTCCAGAAGCTGTTGATGTAAGCTTTGGGGTTTTAATGGTTTGTTCTTTACATGGGTATTCTTGACCTTGTCAACGTGAGCAACGTGAATTTTTTTTTCAGTTAGTGAGGATAGACAAAGCTGTTCTACGTGGAGCGTTTGCACAGAAATCCTCACGGGACTACCTTTCTTCTGCCATTCCAGCCGCTGCTTTGTCAGGTGGTCTGTACAAGTGTAAGTGAACTGTACTTTTCCAGAGCTGGGGCTGCGATAGTTTAAAATAGCTGGCTTTTCAGCAGAGTTTGTACCAGGAGACTTGGGACTGTTGACATGCACGCTTTAGTGGTGCTGCTGGTTGCTCTGGGCTTAGTGTGGTGACCTATTTTCTTCTTTCTCCCTGTTTTCCAGAAAATGGGTGAAAACTCCTGGCATGGACCAGGATTGATTTTTTTTAAAAAAAATTATTTTTTTTTAAACTGAAGTTATATGAGATAATGATAACAAAACCAACATAAGCTTTGTGTGTTTTGTCATCTAGCTATTGGAAGACTGCTTCAAAATTAAATAACTGATACTTGGGAGTATTTGTAGTTTTCAGGTTGTATGTTAATAGCAGTTTGTCAGTGGCAGTTGACAACAATATTTTTCAGCTTAAATAGCAATTCTTCGTTTGTCACTTCGGTGTATTTCTAGGGAGTAATTGAGAGTAATTTGCTAAACCAGATAAACTAGACTTACTCTTGTTTGGGTGAGATGTTTCCTGTTCACCTAATCATCCAAAAAGCCTGTTGTTGCCTTCTTTCATATGTGAATTAGTCTGTTTAGCATGCATTGGCCAGACTTGTATGAAATATTCCAGAGAAGGTTCAAGTGGAATTTTAGAGGTGTTTTGGTGCTTTAGTGGAAATATCTTGCCAGTAAGCTTTAGGATCCTGTTTTCTTTCTTCAGTCCTCTAAACATTTGTCTGCTTTGCCTTTGTTGCAGTTGTAAGCTGCAACTTATAACAAAGAATATTACTGCTGAAGTAGGTTATGTTAAATTGGAAGAGAAGCTGTAGGTTAAACACAGCATTGATAAGTATCACTATTGCCAACAGTTCTTGGGCCTACCATAGTTCAGGTCATGGTGGGAGTGATGTTAGCCATACTCATGCAGAAAGGATTCAAGGAGCTCAAAGGGTACTGCGTAGCAATATGTGAATAAGCAGGGGAGAAGGGTGGAAAGGAAAACCAGGTACCATTTTTAGAGGCAAGAATGTGCTGAAAATCTACTTGTAAGAAGAATCTACAATATTCAACCCCACTTGTTTAGCCTTTCACAGACGACTTAACTGCTGTTGATCTTTCACTATTTGTTTTTTGGACAACAGTTGTGTGGGTTTTGCCAGCCCTATGCAACTCTGCTTATTTGTTTGGAATAACTGAATATAATGTTGGATGTGTTTATAAAATAAGAACTGGGGAGAGTGGTGAAAACTACAAATACAGATAGTTTGTTATATTTGGTCCAAAAGATAAGGTTCTAGTAATTCAGTGTGTGAGACTGTTGAAAGAGAACAAAAGAAAAAAGTGAGGGAAAGGCTATCCCATAAGGCTTGGGAATGTTGTGATGAAACAAGGTCTGGGAATTCACACTGGAAGCATTTGAAGTTGGAATTGCAAAGATTGACTTTATTTCTCTGGGCATGTTGCCAAGTTTGGCAAAATGAAGAAGCATCTTCTTGTGTAAATGTGATGCCCTAAAAGGCACTTGGAGTTAGCAGTAGACCTATACAAACAAGCACAAAAGGTAGGTCGAAGAGTTCCTTGGCATTTTTATCTGTCTTGCATGAGAATAGTCCTTATCAACACCACTTCTGTTCTTGTTCTAAATGAGAAAGAACTGTTAGGGTTGTGTCTGTGGCAGCTGAACATTTTGACATTGACTGAGTTTTCATCACCTTAAATTGAACTAATCTAATTCTGTCAGTAGTGCCGATCATGTTAAAAAAGATCGCTGTGAGCAAAAATAATAAGATTTCTACCTCTGTAGACATAATCTGAAAAAGATGTTAATCCAAAAAGCTTAGGAGTTACTGTGCACTGTGACTACTGACTGACCTGTTTATTCCTTGGGGTGGGTGATGAGTAATAGCTGGTCCTATGATGGTGCTGTTGCAGTGACTCAGGGAGCTCCTGGATACCCCACCTCAGCTTGTAAAAAGAAAGGTGTTGGGAATGGATGCTCTTAATCTTAGGAGGAGTAGCAGTAAGGGTTGGTTTCCCTGACAGTTTCATGTAGGTATGGCAAACCTGTTTGTTTCTGTTTCTTATAGACAGAGATCATGGAGATGCTGCTCCATTCCTTCTGCTCCTTCACTTCTGACCTCACTTCTGCCTCCCCATTTGAACCTGCCTGCTGGTAGATGTTGCATATAAAACTGTGGGTCAGAGATATTTCTTCTGGTGGAGTCGATACATATGTTTGTATGTGTATAAATATATTTACGTGTACCTACCTGCAGAATTAGTAGGTGAATAACTATAGAATAGCTGGTAAAGAGAAGTGGTGGATAAGCGAGTGTGGGAACAGAAACCTAGGCAGATACAAGCACAAAATGAATAGAACACACTTTGGGGGGAGGAATCCATTTACATGTTCCTTTAGCTAATACTTTTCTATACTTTTGGACCTTTGGTGTGCTAGGGAAAAATTAACATGATTTAGAAACATTAAAGAACACTCCCCTTACTGTACATTGTGATCAACCTTTGATATTACAGTCTGTTACTTAGAATTTGTGAACAAGCCATCAGGTGGACACAGATTACGCTTGTGTTTTTGTGGTGGTGGGTAAATTGTGTGCAACTGATTTTGTCCAATTTGAAGCCCAACCTGTTATCTCCTGGGAGAACATGTGAAGAGGGTACTGCACAGTGCATTCTGTGTTACAGTGTAGTGCAAGTTGTTCTATTGACTTGCATTTTAAATTTACTAATAAATATTTATATTTTCAAGTATTTTCTAGCCCTTAAAATTTTATAGAAGCTTTTCTTGCATGCTTCCTTAAAACCATATCTAGTATGTAAAGCTCTTCCATATGACTATATAGTTGAAAGGCATAAAATCTTTGTGACCCTAGTTAGCAGGTGTTCTAAGTTTAAGAATTGGCATATGTTCATGACATAAATCCTCAAAAGATATTTTGAATTTAGCAGGTGGCTATTTGAAAACTAGAATGCATTTGTAAGGAGAGTAGGATGCACAGGAGAGAAACAGTAGGACTTCTATAATGTTTTGTGCCTAGAAACAAGAAAAATATTTCCACTACTTTTCTGCTTATCTCGTTGTTAGGCTGGATAATGCGGACTGGCCTCATTTGGACTTCTGTTCAAGTGAAACGGCAGGTTTCACATCTCAGCCCATGTGAATACAGACCCAATGAATTTCTCAGGTTGAATGCTATTTAAGAAAAAAATGGTTAGAGATGGTCTGCAAGTACAACAAAATCCTCATTCAGATAATTGTATTTCAAAAGTAGTTAGCACTACTGCATTTTGTATAGTATTTGTATCAGATTTCCAGAGAACATTGTACAAGATTGGGATATATCAATTTAAGTGTGTTTAAGTATGTATTTTTAACTGCTTGAGTAGATAAGAAATCTGCTGTTACATTTCAAGGTTGTCTGGTCAGCATATTTGAAGAACTACTAGCATTTTATATATATGGCTTGAGTTTAATCTCTATTGAAGTTCTTTTAGGGGGGAATTTGGGGAAAGCAGCTTCCTTCTTTGTCCAAGGGACTTAAGTGTTGTTTGTTTTGATTTTTTTAAATTTAAATTCATATATACTTAGGTACTGATTGTGCCTGAAGTTCATGTTCATTTCTCCTAATGGTGTATAATAGCTAAAGAAAAATTTTATTGCCATGTATTTTTCTTTCTCTTTTTACAGGCACAGTAGTAAAACTGGTCAGTGATTTATTAGTTTTTGGCACTTTTAAGAGAGAATATATTTTTAGCTTTACCAGTCTGTTGAGGTAAGAAAAGTAGTACATAAGCTGTTGATTTTTCATTCAGTAGTTCCAAGTGCTTGAACTCTGCCAGATGTTGATCTCCAAAAGCATATTGATTTGAGAAGAGTTGTTGGTTTTGATTTGAGATACTTTCAAAAGTAGGAAATTGCCAAAAACAGTTTAAAGGTGCGAGATAAGCTCCTGTTCTTCAGAGTTAATTATTCGTTTCATGCTTATAGGCTGATCTTTCGTGTAGTCAGTGCTTGCAGTTTATTTTGTAAAAAGGGAAAAAAGGAGTTTAGTTCCTAGAGTCATTTGGCTTTTTTTGCATTTTCCCTGTTCTTGCTATAATGGTAGTGGTGCAGAGGTCAGAATTTGAGGCTTCTTGTCTACACTTGGCTCACGGAAGTTCTTGCTGGAACTTTGTTAATGTAGACGTGGTGAAGGATGATGTTTAGATCAAGGGCTGCAAGACCTTGAGTAGGAGCCACTGCAAATGCTGTAGATGCACTGTTGTGTTTTATTGATGCAGGTAGCAGTGTCTCTGAGGAAGAAGGTGGTTTTTGCTGTTGGTTATAGTCTGCCATAGTATGCCTTCTCAGAATATATGAAATTAAGAAGGAACAAGTGACCATAAATGTCTAGGCTACATTTGAAGTAGTCTTAATATATGGATTGCTTACAGTCTCTGATGCTGACAGAAGGGAGATACAATTTCTTGGTTCTCTGCAGTTCACTTGCACGTTGGCTGCTCTTATTCTGCAGTTTCTTGAAAAGTAGCACAGAAATACTTTCAGCTAGTCCCCACATGCAGTTTGTAGAACAGAAGATAACTAAGGTCACTTCTTTGGGGCCCAAAATAAAATAATTGACAGCAGATGAAACACTCCTCTAAATCAACAATGAGAAAATAGCAAGGGTAAAAGTGGGAGACAGAGTGTTAGCATCAAGTGAAGGTGTAACTGAGCAAGTCTAGTAGCCTCACTGGTTTCTTCTGGAGGTGGTGGGTTCCTTGATCTGTGGCACTAGTAAATGCGATTTTTATTGAGGCTAATATGAGAGACTTGAAAGGTCTTAACACCTAGATGGAAGTATCCACTGTGCTCTGGTAAAAACGCAGTTTGAGTTTTGGCATATTTCTAATATTCTGAAAATGAATTCCAAAAGATAAAATGTTACAATCAAAATCTAAAGAACGATTTTATGGTATTGCCCCAATGGACATGATTTGTGATTCACGTACTTTTCTTGGTCCCTTTTCCTGCTAACCATGGAAAGGTTATCATCCCCTTAGATTACCTTGATCTGCCTCATGAGCGTTATCTTATTTCTGCATCAGTTATGTTGAAGCTGCACCTACCTCGATTTCTTGCCTATGATCTATGCATCTTCCAGTTGCAGTATCTGTGTTTTAATGAAGTTCTCACTCCCAACCCCCAACATACTTGCTATTTGTATTGGGGGCCTCTGCTTCTCCCCCGTTTGCAACTTTTGTGCTTCCCAGTAGTTAATTGATCAGCAGCCACACTGCCTCGCTGGTTCTGTGTATTGGGGAGTGGTAAAAAAGCCTATGTTTCAGCAAGGAGATGGATTGTGAAATCGTGGAAGTACTGTATGACCACCATGTTCTTGATGGCATTTAATAACACTCAAATCATCGGATAACTGGTTTTAGTTTGTGGTGTTGAATATTGTTGCTATGTATTTGTTAAATTATGAATATAGTTAAAACTTTTACAAGGAGCAAAAGGACAAAATCGTTACTAAAAATCCTGTGTTAAGGTCTGCTAAGCTTCAGTAAAGAAGTAGGCAGATTTGGATATCAGCAACCTGGGAAGCTTCATTCCCCCTTTTTATTCTTATGAAATCCAGTCTCATGGGGTAGTTAGCTTATAAACGGCTTCTGTAATATTCAGGTACTCTCAAATTCTTTTCGTGTCATTTCTGGTACAGCCACTAGTATCACTTCTTTGGGAGGAAAGAAAGCAGTGAGCCTAGGTACTGTCTAGCTGTACAGACCATTACTGAGAATAAGGTTGGGAGGATGGAAGAAGTGGGCAGCCCCTGAAAAATAGTGGAAAAATTGCTTAATTGGTCTGTAATAGGAAAGTCTCATATATGTTCAATATGTTGTATAATGAACCTGGGTTATAGCTGTTTGTTTTTTTCCCATTTCATCCCTTGCATGGGGGGTGGTACAAGTGAAACTTGGGCTGAAACCTGGCTATATGTTGCCCTATGGCCTGCTATATTTCTTCATTGTAGAGGCTCTTACTGCATCTGCCTGTGATTCTGGGGGAGAGGGGATGAGGTGGACAGCGACAGAGGAGCAGAGCTCCCAGAGGGGGTATTGTGTTATGTTAGGAGTGCTTGTGACAGCAAGTGACTTAGCCAACCTCTGTGAAACGCTCAAGGTACAGCTCAGCCACATACTTGAGTGACCGTGGTGCCATTATGCATATGTTTGTCCCTAAAGTGGTTTAATAGCAGTTCTTTGTTGTAATTTTTAAAATGATGTCTTAAAACATAATAATTAATCTTTGTCTTTATTCTACCTTTGTAAAAGCAAACACATAACATCTAGAAGCCTGCATAGGATTTATAGCATGGAAAACGCTACTACTAGCTGTTGGTTAAAACTACTAGTATCTTTTCCTTTCTTCTGCAGTATCACCCCATAAAGTCTTTTGGGCCAGTAGCTATAGAAAGGCCCTAATTTAGTGTTTTGTATGTATCCTAAATGCAGGTACTGATGCTTTGATTTCCTGCAACATTAGTTTTAATACCCTTCCTTGAAGTTTTTGGAAGTGGTCTTCTCTTATCACTCCTCTTACACTTAGCAATGGCAAAAAGTGTGCTCTCTGTGAGTATAATATATTGACTTTAAAATACATGAGATGAAAAAAAAATATCTTTTAAACACCCTTCCAAGAAAACATTCACCTAATAAAAGTCACATAGGCTGTTACTTGGGCAGGTTTGAGGGTCAGCTGAATTTTTAGCTGTTTTCCAATTTAGGATGTTATGGAAGTACTGAAATTTTTTTTAGGTATGAAAACTTAAGGGTAGCAGCTGTGCCCTTTGAATTATTTGTTTAAACCTTATGATAGCTGACCTCTTGTACTTTGAACTTTATTGTGTAGTTTTGTCAGGTTCTGATTCTTAGATCTCACTAAGTCTTTCATAGGGGTGAACCCCATATGCTGAACCTTCTTATGTGTGATACCTTTGACTTCAAATGTGGTAAAGTATAGTTACATTTTAACTTCAAGTTATAAGCTGCAGTTAGGAAATGAAGCCAAATGAACTTCCCTCCAGCAATGTGCTGTAGTTACTGTAAGCTTCGTTCACATCCGTTGGAGACTTTGGACCTTACTGCTACCTTTACTGATAGTTTCTTTTCCTGTAGTCGGACTTAGTCTGATCAGATGGATTCTGTAGGGTACCTTAGGTTGTATTTAAATACAACTGTGGTTGTACTTGAAGTTCTGGGCAGCAGCTCCAGTTTGAAGTTTATTATTGCTCAGTGTGTACCACTAAAATATTGAATCCCTCAAGTAAGTTTTCCTGGGCATCAAACACTGCCAGCTGAACCAAAATGTCAGTATCTTGTTGTGGAGCTTGGACAGTCAAGTTAGTTTTCAGCTTAACTTTATTTCCTCCGTTAAGCAGCTGGGCTATTTGGTAGTGTGTTGGGGTGGAGGGGGGAGATTGAACCTGGTGTGGTGAAGAACGAAGATGAGTGAGAAGCAGAGACTGGGTTTATATGTGTTTGCTTCGGACACAGTGTGTGGTTTATTCATGTAGGCAGGATGAAAGGCCGTACATTTCTGCTGTGTAGAAAACAGTGTCTGCTTGCCCTAATTGTCTAAAGAGGAAGAAGTGATGCTGAATTGATACCCTGTACTGTCAAATGCACAAACTGCAGAAAGCAGTTGATGTTTTTATTAAAGACTTGCAATTTAGCAGGTAAAATTTGGAGTTGGAATTTTATCTGCCTTCAAACACTTGCCTTTACGACTGGTCAAGTCTTTAAAAAACTTGACTTGCTTTTTCAAGGTACTACACAGCATGTTCCCAATTTATATGTAAATGTCAGCTTGCTTTCGATTTGCAAAAGCTTATCTAATTTTCCTGGTTGTATCTAAGTCCCACTTTTAAACTTTCCTTTACATCTTGAAATCTTCAGGATGTGACTTTTTACCTTTAGATTGCACTTACTATGTGGGTCTCTCTTTTGTATTTTTGGAAACACTAATTAAGAAGTAGAACAAACTGTACATAAAAGAATTGATGATAATTGAAAGGTTCACACATCCCTAAAGGAAACTAGTACATTCATGTGGTATCAGAGCACTGAAAAAATAATGTTGAGTGTACAGGTTTTTTTATGTATCTGCAATTTTTTCAGGGTATGACTTTAAAAGTAAAAAGTTAATTTTTTTTCTATACGAACTAGATGATTAGGAGCGGTAGATTGTAGCTGCATGTTGAGACTTGAGTCATTAAAAGCAGTTAAAAGTGCTTGTTCTGCCTCGAGGGTAAAATTAAGAATACTGAAGTGCTTTTGCTGTAGTTTGGCAGTATAGAAGAACAAAAACACACTCTGCTGCAGAGGCAAGTTGTGACAAGCATGCAAGTTGCATACAAACTTCTGTTGTGAAGGAACCTCCAAAAGTTCTCAAGGCTTTGTTAGGGAGAGACAGCTGAAGTATTGTTTGTTTCTTTTTCTGACCACATCCTCCTGCTTACCAAGCAGGAAAAAAATACACAATAAAAATCAGAAAAGAAATAAAAGGACTACTAGGAAAATTACTTGCATTTGAGAGTGATCGTATATATGATTAATGAAGTATATTAATTGTTAAACTACAACTAAAGAAAGTATGGATGTACATGAAATAAACTGAGCGTGGCAAGCTAGATTTTATTTTGGTGTCAGTTTTTTCCTCTTCATAGGGAAAAAAAACAAGAATCACTAGTTTCTGAGCAGAACAGCATTTCTGAAGACACATGCAACAGTTTTATAGTTTATGATTTTACAATGACAAAAAATCAGAATTCTAAAGCTTTTGAAAAATTTTGATGTCTCCACTAAGTGTCTAAGCCTTGACTATGATTTTTCTCAATTTATTTTCAGTGTTCTGTTCTTCATTTGTCTGTACTGTGTTTGGAGACCTTTCTCTGAATTTTGGCTACATACCAGCAGACTTGTAGCTGTTTACATCTTTGTCTACTTTCACATATCTAAGCACACGTTGGACTCGGAGGGAAAATGTCTTGATGGATCCATCCTAAGTCTGATACGCTAACAGCTCTCATCAGTGGTTAACGATGGCTTCCAAGTGGTAAGACCTTTTTCACAGTTCTGTCATAAATACATTTTAATGCATCTAATTTTTTTCCTTTTTGCTTAGGTCTTTGTTATCTGTATTGTACTGTTAACACACTTTGAACTACTACTTCAGGTACCGATTATCTGAATAGAAGTACTATTGTGTCTGTACTGTGTTAAATCAAGTGAGAACATTTCATTTAACAAGGTATAGGAACTGATTATGGCCAAAAGTGAATGTCTAAGGAAGAGGTTAAGAACAGGACAAGCAGCCTCCTACAGAGTATCTGAAGTTGGAAGGGACCTATAAGGATCATCAAATCCAACTCTCCCTGCCCCTTGTAGGATGACTTAAAATGAAACCCTATGTCCAAGAGTGTTCTTCCAGTAATCTGCAGCTTGGGAACTTGCTAATACAGATGCAGTTGCTGTACATTTAGTAATCATCAAATTATACATTGACTGATTCTCTTGTATCATTTCTGTATCTTCAATAACTCAAGTTTTCTTTCACCAACTTCTGCACTGAATGCAAATCAGACTTCTTGGTGCTAATGAAGTTGTCCTTTATGAAGTGCAGGCAGGTGTCTGAGCTCTGTCCTCTTGTGGATTAAGCCATGTAATGCAGATAATTAGTGAAGGTAGTCACAGTTCCTTATGTAGATGCTCTTTACTGTTCTTTGTGTAAGAATTTTATCAATAGTAAATAGATCCAGATTGCTGTCAAGGACAGGGCAATTACTGTGGATAAAGCACTTCTGAGCTGGGATGGGTATGGATAGATATAAGTAATCCAACATGTAGACTGTTCTTCAAAAATTATGTGATGTACTGCTTTCCTGTAGTCATGTAGTAAAACCGATAGACTGTAGTTCTTTTGGCCTTTGGGAATAGAGTTATATTGGCATGACAGGAGGAAAATATTGATGTGCACGTGTTTCTACAATATTTACCGTGTGGACTTTCATATTCAGGGCATTCTATATTAATTATATATTCTATAATATTACTTTACAGAATTTAATAAATATAGAGCATTATATTTTCTATTAGTTAATAATAATTATAATTAGTATTTTTAGAGTAGCTCTCGCTTTCCCTTATTGAATTATCCTATGTATTCTTTACAGAAGTATACAATAAAGTAGAATTTGAACGTATTATAAATTTTGCCATTGGATCATCTCCAGTTTGTCATATCCCTGTTTTTGCCACTGTCACTGGCTTTCATTTCTAGTTATAGAACATGCTGACTTGCTTCACTGTATTTTTACATTTTTATATTGTAATTATTTTTGTTCTGATGCATGTATTCTTTCTCTCAAAAGAATAAATTTGTTGCAGTAGCAGTTTACTTCCAACATCCCTATCTTTCTGTTGCTCAAGGAAGGCAAATACACTTTTTAGCATTAGAATAGCAACTCCAGATAAATCTTTTAATTTAAAATAGAAAAATGGAGGCAGAGGGTTTGAGAATTAATTTTTTACTGTAAGTTGTTCTCTTGTGAGTGCTTATCATGCTTTGGACAGCTCTAGTTTTACCTCACTTTAAAAGCTTTTTTCGCCCCCTACATTTCTATATGTTTATATAGAAAACATGCTCCAGTGACAATCATCAAGTGTTCAAGGTTGAATTGTGTGTTTTTTTCCTCATTGGAAACAAGGCTGTTCCTTGCTGAGCTGGTTTTTGGAATACTTCTCAGTAATTATTGTAATTTCTATACTTTATGCTAGATCTCTAAAAAGTGATAAGGTAGTAAGTATAAAAAAAAAAAATCCTTGGTGTTGGGTCATTTGGCTTTTCTATCTATGGTTTGTCTTCAGTATTAAAAACCTATTGTGTTGTCTGTAGGCAATAACCATGGTTGGTTGTGGGGTTCTGTTTTGGTTTGGTTGTTGTTTTTTTTCAGCAACAGATACCCTGACAGATGACCTGTCTTTATATATTTTCTCATCAGAGAATGCAGAGAGAGTCTTATCTGAAGTGCTTTTCTTTAAAAATACATGTGAGAAGGAAAAATTATGTATAGTTGGAAAAGCGTCCTGGCTACCATTCTTCTTCTGTCTTACTAATTTACTCCCAGGAATCAGTTGCCTAATCAGCAGACCTGGTTGCTCAGGGCTTATTGAGTCAGGTCTCAAAAAGCTCTTATGGTGTAAACTACATGACCTCTCAGAAAAATTATCTGGAGCATCAGTTATGCTGAAAAAGCCTATTTCTGTCTGTAAATGCAATTACTAAACAGTATTCAGAACAATTACTGTACTACTTCATACGTTACAAGTATTTTTGCAGGTGTAGCCCTTAAGTTTGGTTAAGGGTTGCTTTTTTTTCCAAGCATAACTAAGAAAAGAAAGGACCATCAAGAGGAGAAAAGATTGTTTGTTTTTTTCCTTTTTTTTCCCTCTGCTTAAATAATAATTTAGGATTAAAGCAGTACTTTGCATTCACTACTCTGCTTAGCAGTTTCATTAGCAGTTTCTATATAAATTACAAGATGGATATTGGGGAAATAGACACAACTAAGTTCTTTATTACAGTTTCTATAAAGATGCATTTTGTGTTTTACAAAGCTCAGTGGGCTTCTCCAACTTCTAACAGGTTTCTGTGGGCTTTTTTACCCCCTTATGCTTCGTTTGAGCATTAGTTCTCACTCTGCTGCGCAACTAGAGGTGTGTTTCTGCCGAAGAGCTTTGTAGACCATGCTTACTTGCAGTAACAAATGAGTTACAGAATACCCCTCACTTGATGCCTCGTGTTGGTCAAATAATGTGGGATATCTGAGACACGTCTGCAATAAAACAGAACATGAAAATGCTAACAGGGACATGGAAGTGCTGCTTACTCTGTGAAGTGGGAAAGCTAGGAAGAAAAAACATTTGAACCTGTCTTGTAGGTTTTCCCTTCCCTAGGATTCTGAGAATTTTTTGTTGCTTGTGTCTAGAAGGTCAGGGTGTTGTGTGCTGTGTTTGGGTTGGGTGTTTTGTTTTGTTTTAGAAACATCCAACGTTCCTAAAATTCTTGTTTTCAACCTTTTGTAAAGCTTTTTCTTTTTGAACTTATGTTCTGTTGTGGACCTATGTATCTTTATAATGAATAATAACTTGAGTTTGAAGATTTCTTTATGACCACCTATTTTTTGTAGTGTAATCTACTTGTATATGGAACAAAATATACAATATGGTACCCGTAGCGTTGTGGATTTTAGAAGTCTGCTTGTGCATCAGCAAGAAGATGGTGGAGAAAGATAAACTCTTGTCTACAAACTAACTTTGATTTTGGTTAACTGTTACACTGTTACAGCTCTGAAATGTATTTTTGTACATCTACCTATGCGCATATGTATCTTAAAATCTTATTTTCAGCATTCTCTTTGGCCAGGAAACTATTTTGCTGTTGGTTGTGGAGATGCTGCTGTTTTCCATGTGCAGCCAGCAACTGTTTGCTTGAAAATAATTCACCTTGAGAGGTGCTTAGTTTAAAAGAGCGAACAACTTTTTTATCAGGGTGTAGAGTAACTGCAAAAGTTACAGCAAACACTCTGTATTACAGTTTAAATCTATGATACATAATGGAATGGAAACCAGAATTCTTTAAGGAACTGGAAAATGCAGCTTATGAAAATGGTATAACAGAATCATAGAATGGTTTGGGTTGGAAGGGACCTTAAAGATCATCTAGTTCCAACCCCCCCCTGCATGGGCCAGGGACACCTCCCACTAGACCAGGTTGCTCAGAGCCCCATCCAATCTGGCCTTGAAAACTTCCAGGGATGGGGCATCCACAACTTCCCTGGGCAACCTGTTCCAGTGTCTCACTACCCTCACACTAAAGAATTTCTTCCTAATGTCTAACCTAAATCTCCCCTCTTCAAGTTCAAAGCCATTCCCCCTTGTCCTCTCACTACAAGCCCTTGTAAAAAGTCCCTCCCCAGCTTTCCTGTAGCCTCTTCAGGTACTGGAAGGTGCTCTAAGTTCTCCGCAGAGCCTCCTCCAGGCTGAACAACCCCAACTCTCTCCGCCTTTCTTCATAGGAGAGGTGCTTCAGTCCTCAAATCATCTTACTCTTTATTAAAAATAAGTACTTCAAAGACAGGGTTACAACGGTAGGTGGTTTTTCAGAGGTTTGGGTAAAACACAAGTGATGCAGCTACTTCTGATTCCTCCTACATAGTTGCAGAGCTTTCCTGTGGAAATGCTCTGTGTGTTCCCTTGTGCTTCTGCCCAGCATGGCTTTAATACGTTCTACCTCGATTGGTGCAGAGCACTTTGCACCTACAGTGCACCTTGCTGATTGTGAAGTTCTCACTTCCATCCTCCTTAGCTGCTCCTCGGTATCTCTGGCTCAGAAATGACTTATGAAGTGCACCAAGACTCACTTCTGATGCAAAGAACACAATAACAAAAACTATGATGAAAAGTCCCTGATTCAAAGAATTTAAGGGTTCAGGCTAAAGTGTTTAGCGGAGTCAAGGAAGGAATATCAGTGTCATGTGAGAAAAGGGGCCCTCTCTCTTTATGGTCCACTTTGCTAATATTCTTAATTTTAACCATATTTCATTGACTTCTGTATGAATACTATTAATGTATGAGTCTTGATCCCTGGTTATACAGACTTCATTGGCACTGTGGTTTTGTTAAGAGAAAGATCACACAGTTTTATATGAGAGGGCTATATATTATATGGGATTTAAAAATACATTGCTTCTCAGCTAATGTAAATCTTGTGTTACATTTAACACTATTACATACACTGTTGCAGAGTTTTAGTAGTATGGTCTGTATGACAGAGCACGGAGGATGCATGCCTAAACTAGTAGAGACTTGAGCATCTCAGTCCATGTGAATGGACTTGTGAATTTACCCACTTATTTGTTGAGTATTAATTTCTACTTTCTGTTTTGCAGTGTAGATAAACTTGTGTGACTGTGTTTCAAAAACTCTGTCCATTTTGCAGGGGAATAACTAAATTAGGTTAGAGTGGATGAATGCTGTGTAAACCAAGACAGACCCTGTATTTAATCTAGATGTCCAGATGATTTTCATTGGTATTGGAAACTGAGCTTGTCCTGTGTATTGTGAATTCAGTAAGCCTGTTGGGTTTTTTTGTTGTTGGTTTTTTTGTTGGCTTTTGTTGTTGTTTGTTTTAGTTTTCTTTTTTAAAGAAGCTATGGACAAGAATCGCAATGACTTGTGTAAAATTTTAAGTAAACAAAGATAAGGTTTGGTAAGGGAAGCAAGATAATCTGGTGCCGTGTGAACTTTTGGGTTGGATTGAAGGTTGTAGCCCTGTGAAAATAGCCATCAATCAAATAGCCAAAATACTTGTTTAGGAGATACATGTTGAACCACTGTTGTTCTTAACTACTGGAGATGTTTGTGTGTGTGGCTTGGTCTCTGGTTATCACTTATTGTCTATGTTCTGGCTTTCCTACAGCCAAACCTACTTTTAACGGTTGACAGCTCTGTTCTTTGTATGTCTGTTAAGCACTTTAAAAGCTTTAGGTAAAGGTTTTCAGCTCTCAATTCCGTAAAGATCCAGTTTCATAGCAGTGTTGTTATTGTTGATTTGACTTACTGGTAGCTGTTCCACAGAATCTTTGTCTTTTAACTGTTGGCTTTTTAATGTCCTTTGCATAGAAATACCAACATCGTGCTTGTCATCATTCACCTTGATCCTTTTATAAGAGAGAAGGTCTGGCCATTTCTGTTGTTACAGGATTGTGTAACGACCTCTTTTCTGGTGTTCCTACTTGCATGGGAAAAGGTATGATTCAGAGTGATATGCTTTGAGATGCAGGTCCTTATTTTGAAGAAAAACTGCTGGTGGAAGAAATTAGTAAGTTTTGGAAGATCTTGTGTGATAGGTCAGTACTTGGAACAAGCAAGAGGTAGCAACAGGAAGTCCAGATCCTTATCCTGATTGAGGATTGTAGAAGCTGTGGCATAAGACAATACCTTGATCTTCTCAGGAACTCCTAATGAGTTCAGGAAAGCATTGTGTTCTTGCATGTGACTTAAAGATAAGAACAGTTATTACCTAATACATAAATGGTAAAAAATTCAGGGCTTTTTTATTTAAACGGGATAATATTGCATTCAGTCAGTGAACTTAACAGTTGTTTTTCGTTCCCCAACCTTCCAAAGAAAAAGCCCCACAAGTTACTCAAAAAAACCCTACCCCCTCATACAGAATAAATACAGCTTAAGTGACTGAAAGAAAATAGAAACTTTACCAAAAAAACCTGGCAGTTGTTTGCTACTCATTTGTCAGGAAAGAGAAAGCTAGATGATTTTTTTTTTTTTAACAGAAAAACATGGGAACAACTGAAACTATTTGCTGTTTATATTAAGGAAACAATAATAAAGTCAAACTGTAGAAAGACTAAATGGCTTAGGTTTGAAGTATTTTTTATGCAAAATAATAGCTGCAACAAGTTTAGTGATACAGTGTTATTGCAAAAATTTACATTGGTTTGTCCTTGCTTATACTGGTCCTTAGGTTTGTTGCTGTGAAATTACGTTAATTGAAATGGACCAAGGAAACCATTAATGCTAAGCAGCGTGGGAATTAACTGCTAAAGTATAATTTGAAATTATGTGAAGGATAGCCTATTATTTTAATATTTTATCTTTTTACTATTTTGAAACTTTCTGACAGGCAAAGTTAATTCCATTAAATAAGTGAGGTTCTCACAAGTGGTTAGTCCAAATTGCCAAAAGGCAAGATGTCTCCACAATATGACAAATAAACTCTTTTCCCCCTATGGGTACATTTTTGAGGTTATATATTCTGATCAGTTTATGTATATAAAGAAAAAAGATACATATGTGAATGTTATGTTATAGTTCTAACATAAAAAGGCTTGTCATTTTAAAAAGTGCAGCATATACAGAGAAAGAAATAGGGTTTACCTTCACTACTTCTCTAGTCTTGTGTGAAATTATGACAATGTCTTGCTAATTGGCTAACAAGTATAACCAGTACCTGGTACCTCTCAGTAGTATAATGCAGGTATGTTTATTCTACTTTCAGTTATGTATCTCTGGTCTTCACTTTTTTGGGGGGAAGAGCAGATTGTTTTCATTGGGATAAAACAATTTCTTACAAATTAGTCTTCAATTCTGAGACTCAAGAAGGAAAAACTTACTGTACTTTTGTGCGATGGTTTCTTTTTTTTCTTAAATACTTGGGTGTTATTGTAGTTGCTCTGTTTCCTTAGATTCAGTCCCTCTTGAAACAGTGATGTCAGGTTTAAATCCGCAAGTCGGAGAGAATACTAATGATGGTTATTTGGTACACACTAATGGTGTGTCCGGTATGGGCTCAAAGATACATTGTTAAAACCCTTGAGCTCAATGAATGTTAACATTTCTTGAAGAGCTGCAAACTTGAGGTAGAGACTACTCAACATAACCTGGGCCACTCACTTCTTCAAAAGGCAAAACTCACACCCTTTCTATATTGCTGCATCTTTGCTGTTGAAACTGGGTTGGCAGAAAGAAGCTCCGGTACCAGTGTCCTAGGAGGGGGGATAGTTTTGCTTCTCGTGTTGTTTCATTCCACTGACATGGCTGGGAAGAAAGCAAGGGACCTGTGTGCCAACAGATGTGCCACACCATGGCAGCACCACTGAAGGGGAGATCGTACTGCAACGCCAGCAGGTTTGCTGTGCTTCCTCCACCTTGCTGTCACAGGAACGCCTCCAGCTGCCTTGTCTGCCAGTGTAGTTGTGCATCTGGCCTTTTGGCCAGCATAGTTATGGCTAAGAGTTTTGGAAAGCATGTTACCACCATGCCAACAAAGCTGCCCTGAGTTGCAGACTTCTGCCAGTGTTGGAGGAGCCCGTGAAGCCTCGCGCAGGTCCCCTTCTCTGTGTGGCAGGGCGGTCCGTGCGGCACCGACAAACCAATCCCAGTTAAAACCAGTCTGCTTTGGAGGTCAGCGTTGCCACTTCTCCGGGCCGGTGTGGCTGTGGGTGCGGTGGCGCGGAAACCTGAGGAGGAGGGTGAGGAGGGCCGCGGGGGCGGCGCGGCGCCGGCAGGGGGCGCTGCGGGCAAAGCCCTCCCCCTGGCCTGTGAAGGCGGGCGGGGGCGCGGGGCCCCTTCCAGACCCGCCTTATCCCTCTATCGGCACAGGCATCCCCTTGAGGTCCGGGGCACCGCTCCTCCTCCCGGCACCCAGAAACCCCAGGACCTGCCTTGCCGGCTTACATGTAGAGAACAAAGGAAGTCTTGTGTCCTCTCTGTGACATCAGGTTGACCGGAGTAGGTTTGCTCTAGCAGGGTGGGATAGTTTTAAAAACATACTGTGTGACAGACCAGAAGGTTTGTGATGCATGCTTGTTTGTGAAGAGATCCATTAAATAATGCACGTTTATGGTAGACTGTAGGGCATCTAGGCCATCTTTTAAAATCACACTTCCCAGTATTTTGTTGGTTTCAAGTTGTCCTTTACTATTGTTGCTGCCAATTCTAAAAATTCTCCTAGACATGTGAACTCAAGGGACTTGCAAGTAGTTATGTCGCACATGGATCTTTATTTCATTGATTTTGTTCTGTTTTTTCAACATTTCTTATTGTTAGGATGTTCCTGCATCAGCAGGTTCACCTGCTTCCACAGAATTCCTGTGTAGCTGTTCTTTCTATGTGCCCCTGCCAAACAGATTTGCTGGTTGTGTCCTGAGAGGTCTGATCCAAAGAGGCAGTGCTCTGGGAAGTGCTGTTACCCTCTGATCACTCACTGGGTCTCTGTGTGGTATTTCTGCATGTTTCACGATCTGTTCATGTTCCCTTCTGATATGGATTCCTGTTAGTGCAGGATGTGGAGCTTGAACATTATCTTCTTGCTGTTTATATCACTAGCTGTGGAATTGTGACAGGGACCAAAGCCTGAGTGACCTCAGCAAGCACTTCATTGCAAAACCAGAGTTGTCCTTTGAGTCTAACAGAAATGGAATACACTTAAAAAGACAACAAAGAACTTACTGTAAAACAAACAGTAATACTATGTAAGCTCAAGTACCTCATTCTTGTTTTAATTTAGAGGTTCCAGAAAGTGTTAAAATTTATCAAATAAGGATTTTTGTACCCTAGGTTGATTTCTTTTTTGTTTAAAGATGAATTGGATTATAACAATTGTAAGTTTTCTTGTATGTTTTTCCCAGACATATTATCTGTAAAGCTTTCTCAGGTTGTATAAAATCCACAGTTGTACATGGTACTGTTGAAGGAGCTGGTAAGAGCAAGTGTGAGAGAGGAGTGTATGTGAAATGACATAGGCAGAAACATAAGCTTTGTATCTTAGCTTTGTTATTTATGAAATGCTGCTTTCATAGTGTCCTGGAGTTAACCACCGTCTATCCATAGACATAAAATAAATATATAAATAAAATATTAAAAATATAATCATATTTCTATACACATACACACTATATTCTGTAGAAAACTTCTGGGTGTCCTTCTCTTAAGAGTCAAGCAAAAGCCATCCAGAAGGAAAAAAATCAATCAAAAGCTTTCATTACATCTGTGTTATATAAGCTTCAGTAGTTTATAAAGTTTAATCTTGAAATATGATAATGTATATGGTGGGTGGTTTTTATTCCTTGTTTGTGTTTTGTTTGTAAATCCTATTACTTTAAACATTGTTGTGTTGTCTTTTTAAAAAAAGTATAGTTTCAACCCTTAATTTTCTTATTCTTGGCTAATTCACGTATGGTGCTTGTGTAGGAAGTCACACACCTCATGCATTTAACTGAAGTAATGCACTAGGTACTTGCACTTCGTCTGTCGTCTCCACCCTGTGTCCACATGCATAATACAATCATTGTAATGTGGTTAAGGAGCACACTGATATCTAGTTTGAACCTTTCAAAGGGTGTTTAGATTAGGTACACCTCAAAATATATTATTACTACCTCCTTTGCAAACTGCAGTTTGGCAGGAGGATGATTGGAAGCATTCTCTGTTTCAGAGAAGTGTCTGAATTTCTCTTTTGTTCCCAAGTGCTAGAAATTGGAAAGTAGTTTTGTGGCAGGACTTCAAGGGCAAAAAAAAAATCTATAGTAATGCTGTTATGAATAAATGATTGCGTGAGTTTGTAATGACTCATGATCTCATATAATTGCAAATTATCTTTGTGGTGTCTTCTTATTGTTCTGAAAACACATACAATATTTTTCTGAAAATACATTCTGTATAACTTTTTTGTATGAGTGGAATAAATAATGTGAATGAAATAATTACAGGGACAATTTTTTGCATGATCTCCCAAATCTTTCACTACAGGAAATAATATTCTAACACTGTCTTTTATGATAAGATCGGAATTTTGTGTTAATTTTTAAGGGAAATACAGAGTAGTACCTTGAATATATGGGGATTTTAATGCAGATTTGAATACAAACGATACAATGTTTTCAGTCCATATAGATTTGAAAAATACCTTAGTTGGCAACTTGAAAAACTTAGTACAAGTTCATTAAAATTGTGGCATTCTTAGCTAGATTCAATACTTAGAAGTGAAACAGCAGAGTGGGTTAGTAAAGGACTGATGACTAATCAGTAAAGGACTAATCAGGTGAGCAGCCCCCTGTCAGCACTGAACTGCTGGAACTCTGAGACCCGGAACAGAGTATTCTACCTTTCATAGTGTTTTTTTGTTTGTTTGTTTTCTTTTAAGAAGGGCTAGACACATCAGGGAATTCTAGATCAAGTACCTTCTTTTCAGGAATATATGGTAGTGTGGTATACTTCGCACTTCGGTTGGACAACTGGGTTGAGTGCATTTAGAAATAAATGTCTTGGACACTGAACTGCTTCTGTTAAAATACTGGAAGTGTACATGCTGCTGCTCAGACATTCAGAGTGAGTATTGCAGGATTTTCTCTGAGTGACGTCTACAATTTTTGGTGGCAAATGAGGTGGGAATATTACCTACTGTGGTGGATCTGTGGATCTCTACTCCACGTGTAGTAAATAAAGTAATAGTTTCAACCTCAGTGATACATATTCCCAAATGTAGAATGCATTAAGGAACACTCTTCTATGTTATGTCTCTTCCCTGAGCTTTCTGCTCCAAATGCAAAGGCACCTTTCATAATGGCTACTTTTAAGCTAAGCATAGAACAACATTTACGCATTTACACTTTCCCCAAATAAAACCAAAAACCTCTGCTAAACCAGGCACATGTGGAGAAGTAGCCTTAACGATAAAGTGGAGATTTGGACAGAATGAGACAGGTTATTTCTGTACTTGATGTTTTCTGGAAGGTGGTTTAAGTGGTAAATACAGCATCAGAGTCTCTGCAAAACAAAACTTAATATTTTTATACATGTTAGTATTTCCTTAGCTAATAGTTAAAACCATGTGAGAATGCAAATGGTTTAAATTGTGGTGCTGCTAGACCTTTTGTTTATAAAGCTGGTGCATAGACTTTGTGAATGATAAGTGTTATCTTTCAAATGCAGATGAACACTCTCTGTGCATGTTGAGAAAATTAAGAGCTATTGAACTCTGCCAGATAGAAATTTGAAAATACACAGTGCATTTTATTAGTGCTTAAATTTGTTGCAGTGCTAAATAAGATGTCTTCTACAAGCACAGAGTTTAGCGTGTGTTAGTTAATATATAGGCTTGTTGTTGTTTGGTTTTCTTATCAGTCTGTACAGTTAGACGTCTTTAAAATCTGCCTTGGAGCAGCTGGCAGCTGACGTGCTGGTGTTGGCACCACCCAGGTTCAACGTGACATCATTGGGAGAAGTCTACCTCTCTGCTCAAGGAAGTTAGTGTGGGAGCCACGCTCCATAATGTGGAGCTAAACTTCTGAATTTAGTAAATGCGGATGATACAGAGGGCATGTAAAAATGGAATTCCTGAAAAAAATTGTTCCCACTATCACTTCTGGAGATGTAATTCCGGATGCTGGGAGTACTGCCCGTGAAAGCTCTCCAAGGCTACTGAAGATGAGATGTGTCAGACTGTTTTCATTAGGCCAGACAATAGATGAAGATGAGGAGAGACATGTTTTACATCCTGGTTACAGTATGTATCCATGTCATCAATGTGGTAAAAACTGCTTACTAAGCTTTTTCTTCTGATCATGATGCTTTTGCTAAATTGATTTATTTGATTATGAAAGGCCTGTGTCACTATGATAATGGTGTTTTTAGTTTGAGAACTAATGTATCACTGACACACTATCATGTGTTAGTGACCTATTTGAAAGCACTTTTACAGGCCTTCTAATGTGGTCCTTGTCTTTCCATGCCTGTGTGACTTTTATTTTTCACTTTTGGGGATAAGTATTCCTCTTAATTTTTTTAAACTGTAATGTAGCTATGATTAGGCACTAAGAGTTGTCTGGACAGATGTGTGCTGCACAGGAGCTCTGACTGCAGTGCAGGGTTTAAATTTTGTGTCATCTTTTCTCTCCCTCTTTTTCAAATCCTCTAAGTTTTTGAAGGTTTTCCTTTTAAGAGGTGTCACAGTTTGACTCAGGATCGGCAACTGAACCAGTGAGGTTTTTTTTTAATTTAAAAAATACTGATGCTTACATTTTGAAGTGTTTTGAAGTTTACAGATTTTTTTAAACATAATATGTAAAAGTCAAGTAAAAATATGGACATTGTATAGAGATTCTTCAACTTTAGAACATGAGTAAGCTTACTTCTCTGAAGACTTTTTTTTTTGCTACCTATTAGTGTCTAAATATTACAGTGTGTTGTGCTAATAAAAAGAAGTAGAATGAGTTAATGTTCCTTTTTCAGACAGTTCAGCTGGGTCGCAACGGAAAATCCAGTTTTACTTTTTTCATTTTGCCTTCAGCTAAAATAGTAAGGTCTTGAGCTTTTATGGTCTTTGATCTTGATGGCACAGTTTTTACCCTTTGCTATGTGGTGACTATTTTCAGAAGTTAGCGTGGCCTTGACATTTTTTTCCCTTATGTATCTAACTGCAAAGATGGGAGGTGGTGACATCAGTCTGACTGGGTGGTGAACTTACAGCCTTAACTATGGAATTAAGTTTGTGGTGGTGGTGGAAGGAAGAGGTTTCCTTGGAAAGACTTTCCATAGCCTTACTGATTGTAATATAAACCACTTTTTTTGATGTGTCATGTTTGCAGCTGGGGAAAGCGAGGACAGTTCTGTTCTGTTAATTGTTCCTGTGTGTAACAAATTAGAACAAGTTGATGTTGTGCTGATACGGACTATTTAAGACCTCTTACAGAACAAGGTCTGTTAAGACACTGCCTATATGCTTGAAAACTCAGATCAGAAGCTGATGGTGTCTGAAAGGGTGATACTCTTTTAGCCAAGTTTGTGTCCTCATTTAACTTTGAATGCTTTAGAGTAATGAAGTTTGTGGTTGGATATCACTGTGATGTGCACAGCTTAAATGTCTCTATAGGCATATCTCATAAATTCTGCTTTTTTGCTATATTATGGTTTCTTTATTGCTCTCACTTTTAAATAATACTTAATTTCCAATGTTATAATTTCAGAACAAATATAATTGATTTTGTGCCAGGTGAAAAGAAAATGTTATAGGCTGAAGTTTGTAGTCAAAACAGATGCCTTGATCAGACTTGTTCAACATTTTGTTGATAACTCAAGCAAAGGAGCATAATAAACACAGAATACACCAGTCCTACTGTTGAAGATTAATTCTCCTTTCTTGCTCATTAAATATTTGCCAAATGGTGATTATTATGAGTGATTTTGTGGAAATCAGTAGTGCCTGACTGATATCACTCAATAAGTGATGTCATCATTTGCAAAATGTAGACTTATAGTCTGTTCTGGGATCATGCTTTTACAATAGCAGATAGTAGCTGAATCCTCTTTAAATTATCTGCTTATTTCTATTTTTGTATCTTGGTAATGGAATGAACTGCTCTGCTGAAATAGAGCAAAAGAACTACCGCGTTTACCAGTTGGGTATGGTGCAGAAGGCAGGTGTTGACAAAACAGGTAATAAAACAATGGAATGATTTGAAAAAAATTGTAAACATTTATTTGCTTAATGTTAGTAGATGTGGTGTTAATGCACCACGGAATTTAATATAATAAAGCTGTTTAGGAGCTCTGCAAGTTCTTAAAGCTAAGGTGGCTTGTCCTGTAAATGTGTTTGAATTTGAAAGTGGGTGGTGTGTTTTGTTTTTTTTCCTTATTGTTGCTGTTTAGGCAACCTTTTCATGTTAATGAGAATTTAAGTGAAATATGGAGTTTTACAACTGTTTTAAAGTATGAAGTATTTTAGAAGGTCTTACACAAACCATCCAAACATAAAACCTATTCCTGGTATTCAAAGCATAAAGTATTATTTTGGTAATACCACTTAGTTGAATTTGCATATGTCTCTGTGTGGATTTCAAGTTATGCAGTTCTTTTTTTTAGGATTAAAGCATTTCAGTATTGCCTTTCAAAATGTTAGCTCAATTAGTATATGCTTTGTTTATAGCTGCAAACAAGGCCTTAGAAATATATGCTATGTGATGCATATTTTAAAATATGTAGCTTCTGTCAGAAATGCTTGTGAGTGTTTTTAGAGGTCTTTCATAACTGTCTTTTTAGATTAAGGTTGTTAAAACTCTAGGAAAAAACCCTGCATCTCACTCGCTGAAGTATTTGCATATGATTGTATACGATCACAGCACTTAATCAATGTTAGTAAAAGAACAGGCAGTCCTTTTAAATTTGCTGCAGCATTTAAGAGTTGGCATGTTCTCATTTTTAAAAAACTCTGTCTCAAGCTACTATCCAAATAGAGAGATGAGCTTGGAATATCCAGAGAAAGTATTTTTTTATGTACCAAAAAACACACATGTATGTATGCAGTCACATCTGTAAGCTATTTCATATTCTCCCTGTTGCTGTTAGTAAAGAATGTTACAGCGTTCAAGCTGTAACGTTATCAGCATTAAAGAAGGGGAAGGCCATGACTTCTCTGTGCAGACTGGCAAAAGGCAGCTGCACCTGTGCGGGGTGCCATGTGCCCTTCTGTTGAAAGTCTGTGCTTTGTTGTAAGGCAGGGTAGGTAATACTGTGGAACAGTCTCAGGGGCCAACTGTATAAGCTAAATCAGTAAGAACTGTACAAGAGATGTTAGGTTTATCAGTGATGTGAGTATTCTCATTGCTCACAGTGTCCACATTATTTCTGTGTGTGGAAAATGTCTCCTTTTGCAAGCATTAAACCTGTCAGGGGAGTTGAAATAAGCCAACAGTAATGTGTTCTTAGGTGGTAAAAAAATGAGTAACAGAGCTGTAATGGCCTCAGGGGGCTAACGGCAGGGGCGGGATAGACATAAACTGCCTCTGAACACTACATCCCTGTAGTAGCAGCAACTCTGCAGGGCATATGCAGGTCCTTGTTGCATCTCTGATCAGCCTTGTAAAGCAGAGGATGACCAGGAGACTCAGCATCTATCTGAAATAAAAGTCAGTTTCTTTACCTGTGTTCTGAGCTTCAGTTAGAGAAGACAGGAGGGGTTAGTGGATAACAAAGTAGCACGGCTTCCCCCACCCCTAAGCTCAGTTTCAGTCTTGCTTACATTCAGAGACTGCTTCATAATACTGTTTAGGATCCAGAATGCTGTTTATGTAAAAATCTCTAACCCTCTCTCCTGTTTTCTTATCACAGCAGATAGCATTGTTTTGCTTGACTAATGCCCCAGGAAATTGTTCTGTGTATATTTTCCATAGGAAGTATTAAGGAACCTTTCCAAAGGGCTCCTGAAATCTGCTCTTGAAGCTCTTTGCAACAGAAGGTAGAGGAAGGGGATTTTGTTTAGATTTTTGAGTATGGTTTTACAAGCAGATCAGGCTGATCTAACAGCTTGCTGCCAGTGAAAAGGGCAGTTTCATTCCCAGCTGTGCAGCCCTTCACTGTCTCCTGTTGAGTGCTGGTGTGGCTTTTCCCTGAGCTGATTCATTTCATAAAGCTGGCAGAAAATGTTGTTACATTTTTGGGGACAGTATTTCTGAGATGAATTGGCAAGGATAAGGATAACCAGCTCACTGAGAGGGTCTTTTTGGTTAGTGGTGGGGGCAGCATTAGATGTCTTATAATCACAAAACGTAGCAGTCAACTTCTGGATATCCTCTGTTTTAAATATATTGATTTGTGGAAAATGAACTCTTTAATATTTTAGGTAAATGGAAACATAAGCATCTATCCGGAGTTTTATTTTAAGTGCAGTGATATGTTTTATTATTACTGCTTATAAGCAGATACAATGACCATTGGGTAAATATTTTTTTAAGTAAGGCGTTTGCTTACAATGGAGTCAATAATGGAACTGAAATAATGTCCATCAAGTCTTAAAAGTAAGCTTGCATGCAATGGGAGTATGCCTCTAACTTGTTCATTTTACCATTAATATGGAAAATTGACTATATTTATATTTCATTGTTAGAAAAAGAAAAGATGCTATGAGTTAGTTCTAGCAGATACCTCAAATACGATTTTTGGCCCTGTTTTTCAGAGATCTGATTTGCATTGTGTACTTGGCTGTATGCCTAATATACTTTCACTGTAGTTGTCTCAGGGTTTCACTCTAAAAATAAGCATACAGGAATTTGCAACTAATATACTTTTTTCCCTACAGTGTTTGTGGGTTGGGCTTTTTTGTTTGTTTTTTTTTCCCCTCCCAAACCTTACCTTTACCTCAAACCAGGAAGTGACAAAGTAATTGTAACTTAGTGCTTCTTTGAAGGAGGGTGTAGTAGAACTCAAAGGTAGATCTAGAAGGGCCTTTTCTTCATGCTTAACAGCTGCTCATATGGATCTAATGAGGAGGTAATTTATTTGTTTTCCTCTGAGATATGGTGAACAGCTTACAATTTTTAAAATGCTATTGTTCATTTAATAGATTAACTCTGCATTGCATTTGCAGGGGTTTTTATGCAGCTTCTGGACTTTAAGTACATAGGTTTTTCTGAGGCTTAAGTATGTTAGTATAATTTTCATATGACAGCTGAACCAATGTAATGGCTCAATGCTGGAAAAAGGAGATTGTACTCTCCCACCTGTAGAGTTGTCTTGTATATTTGTTTACGGTGGTCCTGGTGCATGTCCGTCCTTGATGAGGCTGTCCAATTCTCTAAACCAAGAGGAAACCCCCCTTCCCAATGCCAATGAATAAGCAACAAACTGGAACACTCTGAGAGACAACCAACAGCAATCTCCTTTTTAAAGAGCCATTTTCCTCTAAGTAAAAACCTGTTATCTTTTTCAAATACATTAGAATGGATCCCTGGGCTAAAAAATTGAAAATAAGGCCCCCTAATGCTCAAGGAAGTATTTCTAAGGTCAATATAGCATTTATCAGCAGTTGCATATGAAGATGCTGTGCTAGTGACATCAGCAATTCAGATTTGAGCTACAGTATTACAATATTAATGTTTTTTAAACAGTTCTTCATTTTTCTGCTGAAAAGGAAAAAAGTGCATGTTTCAAATGCAGAAGTTTTATACATAATCTAAAAAATCTTAATATCCTCTAGGGATGGCTTTTTGAAAGAAAATGTGAATTGTAAATGAAAGAGGCAGCTATGACATGATCAATTATATTTTTGATGGCTGTTGGCAGTACACTTGTTAGCTGTGTTCTGTCTTGATTTACAGACTGCCATGTTTCTAGTTACTTTTGTTTTAAACTCTTCAATAACAGAATTATTCTTACTCCGTGAGTGCTAACTTTACATGTGTTCCTTCTAAAAAGATTTATATGGATCCAAACTGATGGAAAATAATGGAAATTATCTCATCCTAATCAAGGGCTAGTTTGGAAAGCCTTTCCATTTTCAGTAAATAGCATTCTTTGTGTATCTAACTTAGCACTGAATAGCCTTTTAGTTGCCCTTCAAAGAAGGAAATGGCATGAATGCCCTCTTCAATTGGCAGTGTTTTACTTGGTGGGCATCCTCTTGCTCTCCAGACAAGTTCTAAAAGGTCCCTGCAAGCAGAGACCCTCCCAGACAAGAGGGCTGTTGGCTTGTGCCTGAATGCTTTTGGTGTTTGTATTTATTTATAAAGGAAGGGTTTTGTTGTGAGAAATCCAAATGCACTACTCATTTGAAGAGAGAGGTGAAACTTTCAGAGTCTCATTGCTTTAGCAATGGTATCTTCTAAAGACATTAAGGTCCTGTCAGCAGCAGTTTTTCACAGGATGCTCTGGACTTAAAGTGTACTTCTGGTGTACCCTACCCTCACTTTATAAGCTGTGTGGTACCCCTTATATACGGATACTATATTAGTAATAGTAATTCTTTAGCTCATTAGTACCAGTGAGGTCTGTAGTGACAAGCATCTGTGTTGGACCCTTACTGCTTGGTAGACTTTCATTGCTTGTTAATGAGACCCATATGGCAATACGAGCTTTAGATACATTAGCATTGGGATGCTGTTGCATGGTTGTACTAGACTAGACACTGACCCAAAACAGTCTGTGATCTTTTGGCATCTTTTAACATGCACTGGGGTGAGCCTTGTCTCAGTTACTACTTTGAGAAGATGACTGGCTGAAGGAAGAACGTTTTTAATTTCAAAATATTTTTACTGGAAAGCAGGAAAAACAGAAGGTAAAACATACACAAGTTGTGAGCTGCTTTTGTAAAAATACTGTATTTCCATAGTATATTTTTTTTCTGTGGCTAGAATTACTTTTAAAGTATTTTTTATATATTCTTTGACTGTGGCTTCCATAAACTCTTATTTCATGGAAGGAGCAGTGTAGAACTGAGTAGTTTAATTTGCCCAGAAGTGGATGAAATTCTACCATATACATTTGTTTGGAAAGTTAATGTGTTCATGCTAATTACTGGAAGAAATTAACAGTATGCTAGTGCTCTATCAAGAAACAGCGTGACTGAAAATATTGGGAGCAGCCAGTTCCATGAATAGAAAAAGACTAAGTGTATTCTCCATGTGACCTGAACATGTCTCTACCACCTGATTTCAGTTCTTGGTTTTTCTTTAACTGGTGGGGGTTGCAGTGGAGTGAAACTGTCCCTTTCCATTTGATCTGCTCTGCCAGATGCAGGTGTGTGGATGGAGATCTGCGTGTGGCTTGCAGGGGAAGTGATGAGCTTTGTAGCTGCTGGGCGGTCCCTCCCAGTTCAGGCCGAGGCTATTTTGTAGTCTGCTACACTTGAGGCACTTCAGGGAGCTTTGTGCTATGGACTATTTGCAGTATTTCCAGACAAATGTGGTTTTGTTATAATGTTTTAGTGTAGGTGTTTGGTATCTAAGTGTTGCATTTAGCTGCCTTTGGGTTTTCTACTCCTTCTCGTTTTCTTCCTTCTTGATTTTTGTATTTATTTTCTCGCCTTCAGTGTAACAGCATGCTTGTTGAGGATAAAGGTTCAGAAAGGACACTCATGAATTCTGTTAATTCTGACTTGCAAATCAGTGTATATGTATTAATTACCTTCTTTAATCTTATAACATTTCTATTTTGTACTCCTGCTTCAGCTTCCTGTGAGAACATCTCTTGTGCAGAGATGGGAGAGCTGAAAAATTCAGCATTAAATTAAGCAGGTAATTGTTGAAATCCTGGTAACTAAGGCATTTAAAATGCACCATAATTAAACATTTGCTAGCTTTGGAGTGAAGAAATATGCCAACTTTAGCTATGAAGAATGCCACTTAAATGGAATTATTTTATTATTTATTATATTGGGCACTGAAGCTCCATGTGCTCCTGTCCTATGTAACTGAAGCCTTGGGAATGAAGATTTCAGCAGTTGAAACCTCAAGAGAATATGGCCTGTTCATGCCTTACCCCTGCTTGCATTTCTTCTGCCTGTAACTACAGCTTTCAAAGTCCTTATACTGTCTGCAGAGCTTGTAAAACAGTGTCATGGCTACATGCCTACATAGGGATTTAAGCTACAGTGGAGTAAGTTGGTAGACTTGTGCTTGTGCAGAGGTTTAGCAGAGACACCTGAAATCGTTCCCAGTTGTAACTTTGCAGTCTGCCTTCCCCCCCCACCTGCCTACCATTAGCACTCTGTAGCAGGGGTGGCTGAACCAGACCTACATCTGCATGATGTAAAGTACTGTACTTTAACATATAAACAGAAGTGGGCTGCCAATGGCAGTAGCTCAGGACCAAATGTTCAACTTGGCTTGTGGCAGAGGGAGGAAGGCAGAAATTGATCTCCTGGTGCAGGGCAAGGCAAATACACATGTACCTTCAGCTGCTGTGGGAGTCTGCAGCAGAGAACATTTCTACCCAAATAGTTTTGCAAGTACAAGTACCTTGTACTTGAGGCTGAACAGACTGGACTTCTGTGCTGAGTTTACCCCTATAGCTGATTCACTTGAACTTTTTTTTTAAGTTTTCCTGGATGAGTCCTAAACTCTTTTTCCCCAGTGCTGTCTATAGGCATAGAGTAGCTGATCCTCACATAATGCAAGTATGATGTTTCCAGTAAAAGTGGCACAGACATCCAGCAGCTTGGGAGGAGCAACGAAAATAGAAACGTAACTGATTTGTAGCTGTTGTCTTAAGACCTTGTAGGGTAACAGAATTAAGCCTTTCCCTACTCTATCCATTTAAACGCCCAGCAACTAAGCTGGGATTTTCCATGTAGCTCTGTAACTGTTTCCCAGTTCCCTTTAAAAGGTTGGTGAGAACTGGCATGCTGGTTGGTACATTAATGCTGAGCCACAGTAAGGAGGCTGATGTGGTAGAGAATCAGGCAGATGAGATCTTAAGGCAGTTTTTTCATGTTGTCCAACAGACGGAACTGTACTAATTAGACTTTATACCTTTAAGGTTTATTTGCAGTCATGGAAGGTCAAAATCGAGCATCTGAGAGGAAGTAAATCACCAAGTTCTAGAATTTTAGCTACAGGAATGCCTGTGGAAATTGAGCAAGTCAGATTTGTCAGGCTCGGGAGACACAGTAACAGCTTTAGGTTCATATATTGCTTTACTTGTCTCGTTTCCTTTTGGAGAGAGGTTGGTTAAATATAATCTCAGAATTGCCTGCTGGTTTGTTTGAAATGTTTCACCTTTTTATAACTGATCTGTTTCCTTGTAATCTTATGGTGTTTGCTGATCTGGAAAGCTGGATTTTCAGGAAAGGCCAGATTGAAATCTGTTTAGTCTAAATCCTTATAAAGCTGGCAAGGTCTTTGTTAACCTACCTTGAAAGCTACTTCATTTTTCAGGATCTAATTTTTCTTTCTTTCAAGTTGGTAGAGGGGTGATGGGTTGTAGCTAGGATTTTTTGTTTTTTAAGATAGGATTACTGCTCAATCAAGATACTGTTAATTTACTGAAAAGTTAAATATTAACAATGTCGTCTTTGATCTTATTCAAAGACTGTTCTGCAAGAAAGCTGTGCATCTTCAGTGTCCTTCCAGAACCAGATGGAAAACTTGTAGTTATATTTTACTTTAAATGGGAAGTATTATTTGTAGTTCTTTGCCTGAATGCATTTTCTGTCAGTCCATATCATTCTGAAGATGAATCTAGTAGGATTGAAAACCTCAAAGAAACTGTGGGAAGCAACAATGTCTGTATGTTTTTTACATAACTTAAAAGGATGAGTTTAGCTGTGTTTTCTAAATGGCACATTTATGTTGTAATGATTAATGCAAACTGTTTTGTAGAAGGATAAGTAGACAAAAATAATATTCTGTTATCTTGGCCACCCCAGTAGAAAAGAGCAAGAACTTCATTGGAAGAGTTGGGAGAAGGATGTAGTATGATAGGAATATCCTCCTAGAGAAATAAAATTATTGTAGAACCAGGGAATAACACTTCAAATAAAAAAAGAAAATAAGGCTAAAAATCTGGAATGTTCCCCATGAAACAAATGAATGACATACAAAATGTTATTTCTTTGTCATTTAAAAAAAATTTTAAAAAATTAAATATTGTTTTTTAAAGAAAATTATTCAGCAAAATCTTCAGTCATGAAAATCTCACTGCCTTTCAGTCTGTAGAGGTGAAGCTGAAACAACATTTTGTGAACTATATTTATTTTTTTTTTTTAGTCTCATATGTTGGTCTTTGCCACAGCCGAGGGCTCTGGCAGTTACAGAAGCAGCAGTTGCTATGCACTGCACTTGAGTTCATTGTTGAGAATAGTTGTCAGTGATGTTTCTGGGCAGCTCCAATAAAATGTTACGATGCTACTTTAATTAAAGGAAAGCTGTACAAACAGCCTTTGCATACACATTTGTAGTGAATGTGTTGATCCTAGGAAGTAGAGTGATCTTTTTAGAAATGTTTTTATTAAATTCAAATTCTGCAAATAAAAGGAAACTTCTTTTATCTGTACTATCTATAGCGTGATAGTGTTTGGCCTCTTATGTTGCCTGGGTCCTAAAGCTACTTATAACATCCAGGGCAAATCATCCCTGTTGTGTGACTGGGCTTACTGTACATATACTAAATATTGTATCTATGAGGTATGTGTTCTTGAAGTGCTGAATTGACTTTGCTTGTATAGGTCAAATGTGCTATGGATGAACAGTACCACAAATGCATGGACTAGTACTTCCCAAAGTAGCTGGCCTTACTGTGTGTGAATCTCAGAATGTATAGGTCTGTTTGTAGCCTGATGTCTGCAGACTAGTGTCACTGGAGGGGCTTAAGCAATTTGCTTCTAGACATCTTTTACTAAAAGGTTTTCATATCTGAGCAAAAAGCTGGGTGTGGTCTGGACACTTTCAATAATCATTTTAGAGTGCAAACTGCTTGCTTCAGATTGAGCACTTCTGCTTTACTACACCAACAGTCCTATTTTTGTCATGCTCATTTAAGAGATTACTGATACCAGTGTACTCATTCACACATACCTCACATTAACTCTTGAGAAAGGATCAAAGACATAGACTTTATAGTAGTCTGCTCCCTTTAATAGTGAAATTGTAAACTGGCCCAGATATGCAAATATTTGGATCAGGTTGAGGGAGGGGATTCTCCCTCTCTGCTCTGGTGAGACCGTCCTCTGCAGTGCTGTGTGCAGTTTTGGGGTCCCCAACTAAAGAAGGTCATGGAGCTGTTGGAGCAAGTCCAGAGGAGGGCCAGGAAGATTATCAGAGGGCTGGAGCACCTCTCCTATGAAGACAGGCTGAGAGAGTTGGGGTTGTTCAGCCTAGAGAAGAGAAGGCTCTGGGGAGACCTCATTAGCAGCCTTCCAGTACCTGAAAGGGGGCCTACAAGAAAGCTTGAGAGTGGCTTTTTATAAGGGCATGTAGTGATAGAACAAGGAGTAAGGGCTTTAAACTGGAAGAGGGGAGATTTAGGTGGTGAGACGCTGGAACAAGTTGCCCAGGGAAGTTGTGGATGCCATCTCCCTGGAAGTGTTCAAGGCCAGGTTGGATGGGGCTTGGAGCAACCTAGTGGGAGGTGTCCCTGCCCATGCAGGGGGGTTGGAACTAGATGATCTTTAAGGTCCCTTCCAACCTTAACAATTCTATGATTCTATTGGCTTACAGTTAAATGCAAGTACATTCTTTTCCATCTTCTCTCTGGGTAGTAAAATAATAATCTTCTGGAAGCCTTCCCATATAAGTACTCCAAAGTGATAGGTATTTTTAGACTCTTTCAAAGGGGATGTATTTGTTGCTCTCAATTTTAAACACAGTGTACTTTCCAGAAGTCTGTTTTATTTTCCTCTCCAAAAATGAGCAACTGGAAAAGAATTCATGCTGTAAGTGGCATTGTCTTATACAGTTTTAGAAATACTTTATGATACCTTCTAACTCTTTATTGAGCTCTTCTCAGTGAATTTGCCTGCTTGTGCTCGGCAAGGTTCAGATGCTTGTAATTCATGTTTTTTCTTTCCTGCTTCTTATTTTGATAAAAAATAGGTTACATTTTAAACTTCATGGTTTATCCTGAAATATTCTGTTTATTCTAGTACCTGGTAGATTATTTAATTATTTTATTTATTTTATTTAATTAATTCAAAGGCAAAACAAAATACCAAAAGTCCAAAATTGCAGTAGTCATCTGTGCATCTTTGATTATAAAAGCATATAAATTGGTGAGAAAGAAGAAATGTTAGAAGGCTTGTGCACAGTTGTATGATAATGCTTATGTCACTGATGCTAATATGATAATGCTAAATTATTGACAGAACCATTACCTCTCATTAATTGGACTTGTATTTGGTGTTTGTGTGGGGTTTTTTTTGTGGGGGGAGGGACAGTAAATGTATTTGTATGCCATTCTGAAATCTTGTAAATTAATGATGTCCATTGAATCAAACTTCTGATCTCTGTGCACATCTGTATGAAAACATATGTATTATGTATATTCATGTAGTATTAAAAGAGGATTTTTCCTGTCAATATATTTTTGTTCTTAATATTAAATATTCCTTAGTACTTCTAGTGAAATCTTTGGAAGGAAAGCTTATCCTCTTGATACATGCAATTCTCAAAATATTCCTAGCATCCTGGAAGTTCTTAATGAGCTAATATTTTCTATTGAGCTAACTGCATTTAAAATTAATTACTAGTATCCTTGAGGAAGCCCTGTTGGCAGTGATCAGGAGCTGATACTATGAATAAATAATAGTGCAACAAAATCTCAGATGTGTGAAAGCTGTGTGACTTGCTTGGCCAAACACACCAATATCATAAGTAAATGCACATTAAAAAAATATTTCCTAACGCTCATTAACTTTTGAGACACTGATACACAGAAGTACTGACATCTCTTCTGTTTGTTGGAAGTCTTTTTAACAGGACTCCAGGAGGTGGAACATTGAGATTAGTATTTCTGTGGGGTTTTTTTAGTGTATCTCCTGGGATTTCTGGGATGATTGTTTAAGTTTCTGGTGCTACTAACTTAAAGAATAAAAGCTGGGAGAAAGGAAACTACAAAGAACCCAAAGTGTATTTTAAAAAGTCATTATTTTTGAGGTGCTGGGAGAGTTGGCTCATGATTTTGGAATGCATGCTGCTAACAAGGATTCCTTTGAAGAACTCTCTGTAGCCCAGTGTTAAAGGCAGTCAGAGACCAACCATAATTAATACAGTCTTTCAAATTAGTGGTGATATTCATCAGCTGGTTCCAAAATCTGACCTTTATATCCTACTCATAACAGAATACAACCTCTGTTAGATCTTGAGGAAAAAGGAATGCTTGAAGTATAACTTTGAATGCATCCATAAAAGAAGTGATGAAAAAGGAGTATGAGGTAATTGGATGCACTACATAGGCAGTATTACCTGAAACAGGGTTATGAAAGAGAGCTTGATGCAATGTCCCAAGGAGTCACTCAGTGCGGATGCATGTTCTGCACTCCTATCTGGGAAGAAAAATAAAGGACTGTCTGGATCTGTGTGGCAATTTAGTATCATATTATAGAAAAATAGTGTTGCCTGAGGAAGTTTTGAGTACTTTTAATCTATGAAAACTGAGTGATCACACTTGTCACTCTCAATAAAACTATTAATCTCCTGAATGGATGTCAGACAGCAGCCGTCTTCATGGTTGAACAGCATAGTGCCATGACATGATTCTCCCACTTTGTCTCCAGTGTCCTCCCATGGGTGTGTTAGACCTGTCGTTTAGAACTGCTTAGTAGGACATTGACTGATTTGTTACCTCCCTGTTAGTAATAATTATTTTGTCTTTTAGGGAAGGGGGGTTGGGTGTGTGAAGATGAAAAATAAAACAAAAACCAAATAAACATAAAAAAACCCCCTAAAAACTACAAAAATACCGAACCCTGAAAGTATTTGATGTACACCATTCTTAAATGATTTTAAACATTATCTAAAGTTAATCTGAAAGCACAGGTATGATTTCCTCCTCATTGGCTGGTTTACTTCTAATACAGGGTGGGGGGAAGTTCTGAAACTATGTTCTGAGAAAATTCTTACCACAGATTTTGTTAATTGGTGTACCTTGGATCCATAGGATGAATATTTTAGTTCTTCTATATGCTGTGGATCAGGTTATAGTTTAGATAAACTTAAACTACTGTTAGCAGCACCTGTAACAGTAATCTCTGTATCCAGTTATCTAAATTTTCTGTAATTGACCCAGGGGTAATGTTAAATGTATAGTTTGGTGGCAGTTGTATAAACAAGCATTATTTTCTCCGTATCATTTCTTCCTCTCAGTACACAAATATTTCTGAAATTTTTTACTATTTTTAGCCTTGTCCATTAAAATCTCAAGGCTGCTTCAGATGTAGTTTTGACCTGTGTAAAGGTAGCAAACAGCTCAAGCTGACAGAGGGTCACCACCTTTTGATTGTACCTGACAGGGTGCATAGAGCAGAGGAGGTTTATCTTCAACTGCTTTACCCTGTGCCGAGATGGGCAGAGACTAGTGATGGGGTGTCTTGTTTTGTCCCGGAAGAATGGTGATAAATCCTGAGTCCCCTCTCAATGCGGTGCTGGATTGCAACAACCATCAGAAATGTCAAAATTGCGTTGTTAGGTCCCATAAAAGAAAAAAAAAATCCCAAACTGCTAATAGCTGTAGATGTCAAATCCCCGGTAGTTTCCTTACAGACATCCATCCACCCTGGGAATATGACTTAATACCTGCCTGCCCTCCACGGGGAGTGTTTTTCACGTTTGGGTTTTTTTTCCTTTTATTTTGCTGATCTGTCCGTGTAGAAGGCTTGTCGCGCTCTTGGCGCGGTGCAGAGTAATGCTGCGCAGCTTGCGTAATGCGCTACGATTCTGACAAGTCGGTTGGAGGTTTATGTAAAAGTCATTAAAGCGCGAACAGCCTTTCGTCCTTTAGGTTTTAAATTGTGAAGTAGTCGTGCCGTTCGGCTGCAGGGGGACGGGTCGGTCCGTCTGTCATCTGGTAGCACCCCTCGGAAACCGGTTGGGTGCGCGCAGAGGAGCCCGCGTCCCCTTCCTCAGCCCATCACGGCGCAGTGTCGATGGGGAGGAGGAGGGAGGCGCCGCGAGACCCTCCGCACGACCCGCCGGGTCCTGCGGCCATCGGCGGGGGCGGGGCGGGGAGGAGGGGCCCCGCCTCGCCCTTCGGCGCGCGCCCCCCGGGCCCTGCGTCACCGGGAGGCCGCGCGGCAGCGGCGCGGGCGCCGCCAGCGGCACGATCCTGGAGCCAGTGCTGCCGGCGCCCCGCTCCCGCCCGGCACCATGCTCAGCCTACAGGACTCCCTCTTCTTCGAAATTAACATAAAGTCTCTGCTGAAATCCTGGAGCGGCAGCAGCAGTAAGTACGTGGCTGGCACCGGCAGCCACGGCGTCAGAGCGCTTTTGTGGTGGTTGTGGGTTTCTTCTTTTTTTGTTGGGTTGGTTTGGTTGTTTTTGCATGCTGCTGTGTAAAATTCTCCTCTGAAAGCAGGGTTTTGGCGGTCCTGTGAGAGGCGAGCAAAGTGTGCTATCTTCCTAGTTGTCATGTGAGATTATATATGTATACACACATGCACATGTAAATACATACATATATATATATATAACACATGCCTAGGCCGCAGTTGTTTCTGTCCAGTAAAGTTCTTTGCACCCATTGCTGTCCAAGAGACGTGGCAAGTAGATGCTCATCTCTGCGGAGTTGTCAGATGCTGACACTGTGATTTACTTCTGCCAAGCTCCAAATGCTCCTTTGAAACAAAACAGTTGTCCTCGGACTGAGTGTTTTACAGTGGATATTATTTTTGTGCCTCACACTCATTACTATACCTGGAAAAAGTGCCTACTTCGATCTTCAAAATGTCTCGGATCTTGAGTTTCTACGAGGATTTTTTCTCTTCATTGAACGAAGGGAAGCCAGGCTGCTAGTCTTGGTAAAGAGAACCAGTCTGTCCTCAGATCACCCCTCACACATGCTTCAATGCAGGGTCTTGGGAGCTGCCTTGCACTGTGTAGCAGGCTCTGCTACCATAAGCACAGCAGCTGAGTGACGGTACACCAGGAGGTGATGAAGATGACGTAATTATACGTCAGCCAAGTGTTTCATATGTCTTAAGTTTTTTGTATTTGTAAAAATTAAAAAAAGTCAAAGACAGGAGGTATCTGGTGTCTCAGCTTTTAAGTCATGTCTCATTAATCATTGTTTGAGGTGTGCTGGGATGCAGTTTTTACTTGCCAAATGCTTCATCAGAATACCTCAGTTGGGAGTTTTACCCCAATACAGCATTGTTTGTTTCACCTGTCTGTCTTGTTTGAAAGAATTTGTAAGTAGCAAGTTATTTATTGTACAGTGTATTAATCAGTGTTAGGAGACTGCAGGTATTTAGTTTGTCCTAATAGCTCTTCAGACATGAGCTTTGCTTTTTGCACTAACTGTTGTAATTAACGTTCTAGAGTAATAACTTCAAGACGTGACTTTTAAAGCAATGGATATTTATAAACAGGTGTACTTAGATGTTTTGCTTTTTTGTTTAGTTTGTGTCTTGCAGATTAACTGTATCTGTTCCAAATCATACCTTGTAATAGTACTTGGTAGTTATTAACATTCATACTCACATAAAGATAATCTGAGAAGTTTTTCTAATAACTCATAGTAGAATTTGATGGTGTCTTATGAAAAAATCTTAAAAATTCCTAAAGTTTTATTAATGTATATAGTTTCCATACTAAGTAGACTGTAGGATACCTTGTTACAATAAAATAAATATACAACTAGCTAAATAATTGCTGTCTAGAGATGAATTGCGGAATCTAAACTGACCACTGTCAGCTGTAGTGAGAGAATAATTATAAAAAGGTATCTGAGAAGAGGTTATATATGGTGCTGTGTTTTCTCCTTTATGCCCTCTGTTATGTAAGCACAACAGAGGAAAATTTTCCTGACTCTTTTGTCAGGAAGTGCTACTCAGATCACCTCCCAACAAACTAATTTTCTGTGCTCACTGATTAGATAGCTGGGGTTTATTTCACTCTTTTCCACCATTGCCACTCCATTTGTGAAAATATCAGTGATTATGGCATGTCTGCATGTCTGCTCTGTAAGTGTGCAAGAGTCGAGAGTCGCATTTTGATGGTTTTCCACTGGGCACACCAGCCAGGAGCAACCTCTCCATGCAGCCTGTACTGGGTTTAAAGATTGTGATTCATGTGGGGAGCTTGCAGAATTGAGCTGAGCAAGCAGGCCAGTTGCTTTTTTCCTAAAATCTTTTCCAATCAAGTGATGCAGGATGTGCATAAGAAGGAATTACGCAATGTTTATGTTGAGTATGTGGAAATTCAGTAAACGTGCCCATGCTGAGAAATTGCTTTTTGAGATTTTTTTCTCCTATATTTTCATAAAATGTTTATATGCAAATGTTACCTTTTATGGTTTATAGGATAACATCAGAATTTTGTATACTAAGGAACATCAGAAGAGGAGTGGGTATGCTTGCATGCAATTCTATATACATAAAAATAAGCATCTATAGAGAGTGTTTAAGTGTGTAACAGAAAGTCAGCAAAGTTCCATGGGTCTGGTTAAGGGCTTGCTTAGCTGGCATAATGTTGTTGCAGTGCTGGCTAAGGTTTTATTGTAGTTGATCTTTTTTCTTTCAGTAACAACAATGAAGTGACATTCATATGGCCTAGTTTCAGAGTTCTGTCTCAGTGCCAACAATTTTAGGCATTACTTCTTTTTAAACAGAGTCAGGAATGTTCTTTTAATCCAACAGTGAAGTGAGGATGTTCCCATTTAAGAATTACTTGCTTACTGAACTTGTGGATGTGGTGGAAGGCTTTCTGTTGGCTTGTCCTCAGCTTGCTTGGCTCCCTAGTATTTAAGGACTTTGTTTAAGGTTAAGGAGGTCCGGATGCCATGTGAATTACTTTTGTGAATTACTTAATGCAATGCAAACATTCAAAAAACAAATGTGGTGCTGCTTACATTGAAAAGCATTATGTATGAAAACCTTTCTGTAAGATATGACGTGTTTTAATCAAATATATGCATGTTTTTATGGGGCTTTCAGTCTGGACAGGAACAACTGCTTTCAGGAAACATGGGTACAATCCATTACTGCTTTCTAAAAGCTCTTCTGTGTTTCTAATTAACTGTATTATAAACTTGTCCAATTCAGAAATAAATTATTTCTCAATAATAAAGAGGGAACAAAAATCTACCGTCTTTCTCTAATGAGTACACAGTTTTCTTTGCTGTGCTGCCGTTCTGGTGTGTGTCTGGTAAATAGAATGGTACACCTATCCTGAGGGTGCTTCTCTGTTCGTGAGCTCATCTCTACTGTCTTCTGTTTGGAGGTGGTTCATGAGAGCTTCATATCGGCTTGTTCAGTTTGGTTCAGAAGTCATGTATATTTTAAGAACTCACACTGATTCAGAGAATGGGCCTGTTCTTAATGTTATGCTTGCCAAAGCTACGTCGAGGTTGTTGCCTCTTTTTGGTAAGGGTTTGTGACAGTGATTTTCAAAGTTATTTAGACTTGTGAGCCTGGGAAACAGAAGTCATGGCAGGAAGGCGAGCTGTGTCTGCCTGTACAGCAGTATTTTTTGAAAATGTGTTATAAAATCAGAAAGAAATGGAACAACTTTAGCATGAAGTGAATTACTGGAGCTATGGCTGCCAGGTGCTGACAAGGATGTGAAAACTGGGGAGCTGCCTGGCAGATACTTCTGAATCATTCTTTCTGTGAATGAAAAAAGCTCTTGGAGTTGAAGAATCATTTACCTTCCCATAGGATTAGCTTGATTGGATATTGTTTCCTCCTTTACTAACCAAAAATGAACTCTTGGCTCTCAAGGGAGGTTCCACTCTGATAATTCAAGTGTTTAACAAAGTAGATGCAATGGATTCATTTTTTTTCTTGTGGCTTTTCATTTCATGACAGCGATGAAACTGTAATTTAAATAAGAAGGGTGAGATCACCTGAAAATGCCATAATAGGAATGTGCATGAAAAAGGGCCATATGAAGAAATGGGGTACAAACGTTTTGTTGCTGGCCTTGTTCTTTGGGAGGAGATGGGGTGAGGTGGAGTGTATGTGGAGATGTGCATGGCTTTAACAAGAGGACAGATCTGCTGCTTCTGTTGCAGTTTGCTAGTGGACTATACTTTTAAAAGGTGATAAAAGCACAATTTGTTAATATGTTAGGAATCTTTATTGCACGATAAGTATCAACCTTTTTGCCCGGCAACTGTTAAACTGCAAATAAAAACAGAACCTAGGAAAAAAAATCTATCTGAAATGTTACATGATTGCTTGTCCTCCAAGCTGCCCTGTGGGGTAGCTGTTACCAGTGGCAGTGCAGCACTTTAGAGAACTTTCAGACATCTTATAATGGCAGTTTTATATTCCAGTGGCAAAACCAGTGTTACTTCACAATAAAGAGAAATCTTATTTCCGTGAGATACTATTTTTGGTGCCTTTTAAAATAATAACAGTAGTAGTAGTAGTACAATATTATGTAGGGTGTTAACTTTGTTTCTGCAACATTAAACATTCAAAATAATGTATTCAGTCTTTTTGTAGGAAATTTTTTGTTAACTGTAACGTTGACTTCAAAAAAACATGATGGTTACTAATTGTCTTGTGTGCTGGAACTCCACAGACCACCTCCAGAGAATGGACCAGGTTTTCCTTAGGATTGTGTTTTCCAAAATTGTTCTGACATACAGAAAACTGAGATTTTTAAGTGGAAGAGGAATCCAAATTTATCTTAAGTTTTGAAAAAGCTGCTAAATTCCAATTAAAACAAAAAAAGTATTTCAGTGTACTTCGTGCTAGTAAATGTGCTTACAGATCTGTTCCCTGTATTGCTGGAGCAGCAAGTTTGTTTGCTGTAGAAGGGATGTAGTGCTTATGATGGCTTCTCCACAGCCTTCTGCTTGTCATGGGAAAAGCAAATTTTTGTCAGTAGTTAATCACCCAATAAAATGTGAATGTGTCAGGGGTTTTTTTGGTAAAAAGGGATTATGGAATGTAACCTCCGTATTTGGCCATTTTTATGAACTTGGGTGGTCTGTAATAATGGCCACTGGTGCAGTACATCTTGGGCCACAAGATCACGAGTCACTGCATTTTATGGTATCTGGCATGTTGGCATAAATTCAATCAAATGAAATGCCAGTAACATTCTCTGTAGTAAAATCTGCTATGTAAGGAAAATACAGCTTTTTTTTTCTTTCAGGAGTTAAAATAGCAAGATTTATAACGGATGTAGGTTGGAGACAGCTAGGTTTATAAGTAGGTCCTCCAAACCAGTCAAACCAGTGTACCACGCTGAAGAATGACCCAGTGTACATAACTGAAAGTTTTGAAGTTGTCAAACTTTTTCAGTCCCACTCCATTAGATGTGAGTCAAGTGAGCAGGTTGAAGACAAGGGAAGTTTCATAAGATGGCTGAGCTCATCATTTTTGCCAAAAGTGGTGGCTTTGTCCCCAGCAGTGCAGCCTTGTCACCTTTCCACCTGCCAACTGCAGTACTTCTCTCATCCTTTGGGTCATTACATCAGCAGAAATTTTCTTGGAAAGGTGTAGAACTTTTTGTTCTGTTAAATTATCCAACTGAATGAATCATCTCAAGATGAGGAGGGTGGACATGAGGGCTGGTGTAAAGGAAAGGTCAGGAGCACCTGCCTACAATGAGAGGCTGAATGCCTCTTCTGGTGGCCTTGTAAGGGTGTCTCAGCTCAGCTGGATCATTGGGCCTTGCTCTCACATGTATTGCACAGAAGCCTTCTTTATATTTGCTAATTTTTCTTCTGTGTGACTGAAGCTAGGGGTATTTTAGGCTTGGTCTAGCTTTCACTGTTGCTAAACATTCATACTGACGTACTTTTTCCCTGCATTATCTGTTTGATGCCTACAGTCTATATTATTACACTTTTCATACAGGTTGGGCATAAGGGCATGGATGCTCATTAGAGAAGGGTGTGTAAGCAGATTTTTACCAATAATAAGTAGATAAGCATATATTATGTTTTGGTCCTTGATTTGGACTTCTCTGCATATCAACTTGGAAAGCCTTGAACTGTGATTATTATTTTTTTTAAGATTGTCATGTGTGGGGTTCTTAATTTTTAAATAAGATGCCTGTGTTGTATTAAATATATTATGTGTTGGGTTGTACATTATTTATCTTCATCAGGCATATATATGCTAGAATGAGCTTTACTTTGGGACGTTCATTCTATTAAAGCAATATATTTTTTACTAAACCCATTAATAGATTCTGTAACGATTCAAATTGCAGAAGAGAATGCTTTTGAAAGGAGAAAGTGTCCCAAATGCAAACCACTCCGTCAGCTACTGTTGCTAGAATAAACTGCATGCTCTGCATTGACTTCAGGAAAGCTCCAGATAAACTGATTGCAACAACCCATATCAAATACCCCATTTCTGCTGACTTTTTTTTTTTTTTAACTCTAGCTCTGGTGCATTTGTATTTGAAGGGGAAAGGTTCAGACACTAGAGATTTAATAGCATTTAAGAGATCACTGACAAAACAGTATTTAATTATTCAGAAAGGTGGCTGCCAACTTTAGAACACTGTGAAGCAAAATTTCCTCACTCTTTACCTTTTCTTATTTTTCTCTTATGAACCAAGAATTTGAAAATCCTGAGGGAAGAGAGAGTACTTTTCTTCAGATTTACATAGCCTCAGAAATAGACCGCTGAGAGTTTTAAAAAGCAACCGTTTCAAGCTTCTATAATAAAATAAATTAAAACATTAATTTCTATAGGTGTTTTGCTCAAGAATTAGTTCAAGTTCATTCAGCTCTTGCAAATCAATGCTAACTAATCAATGGATATTGGAAAGATTTGTTATAGTCACAGTGCTGTCAAAGCAGCATAAGTAGCCTTAGGAACAGTTGATTTTCTTCCTTTTGCTCCTTCTGTTCATTATCCCATTTTGCTTCCTTTGTTCACGCTGCTGAATTAGGACTTGAGATCTTCAGGTCAGGAACTGTGATGTTGGTGAGGGTGTCGGTGCACCAGAGCCACTGGTCAGTGACAGCTCAGCTGCTGCTTATGCAGCCGATGTTAGGCTTAGAAAAGTGAGTGTCTGGCATCCCAGTGGAAACCTGCCTCCTTTTTCTCTCTAACATCTTGTTTGTGCTGGCTGTCAGCAGGACTGTAGCAGTTGGGCCAAATATCACCAGATTTTTACTGTTCTTTCAGCTACAAATGAGGTCTTGTCCTGGAAAAAAGACAGGCTGGCAACTGGCACTTGGTTTTTATGCCAGCAAAGCAAAGAAAGAGGGAAGCTAACCCAGAAGTACGGAGGTTTGGCTGGGAAGTTCAAAGTTTTTTTGATAGCTGTTTGAGACATTGTTGCCAGAAAACCATGATAGACTGGTCTGGGGATATTAAGGTGGAGCTGTGCATCGTTCTGCTTATGTCTTCAGAAATTAACAGGCTAGGAAAAGAGGAAGAATCTAAAACCTAGCAGAAGTGCATGGATGAGGAAGATTTTAGAATTGGTTGTGTTTGGTTTCTTTTTTTCCATAAATAATAATTTTAAAAACCCTGAAGGGATACTTCAAGCTGTAATTATTCCTCCACGTGTATTACTAATTCTGAAATAATTGTGTTAAGCAAAGCAATATGAGCAAACCCAGGTTTCACAAATACAACGAAAGGTGACCAAAAGGAAAGTGATTCCACTGGTAAAAAATTTAAAAGAATCATAGAATGGTTTGGGTTAGAAGGGACATCTTGTTGGAAGATCATCTAGTTCCAACTCCACTGCATGGGCAGGGATACTTCCCACTAGACCAGGTTGCTCCAAGCCCCATCCAACCTGGCCTTGAACACATCCAGGGAGGGGGCACCCACAGCTTTCCTGGGCAACCTGTGCCAGTGTCTCACCACCCTCACAGTGAAGAATCTCTTCCTAATGTCTAACCTAAATCTCCCCTCTTCCAGTTTAAAGCCCTTACCCCTTGTTCTATCACTACATGCCCTTATAAAAAGCCACTCCCAAGCTTTCCTGTAGGCCCCCTTTCAGGTACTGGAAGGCTGCTAATGAGGTCTCCCCAGTGTCTTCTCTTCTCCAGGTTGAACAATCGCAGCTCTCTCAGTCTGTCTTCATAGGAGAGGTGCTCCAGCCCTCGTATTGTCTTCATGGCCCTCCTCTGGACTTGCTCCAACAGCTCCATGTCCTTCTTATGCTGGGGGCTTCAGAACTGGGCACAGTACTCCTGGTGGGGTTTCAATGAGAGCAGAGTAGAAGGGGAAAAAATCACCTCCCTGGCCCTGCTGGCCACACTTCTTTTGATGCAGCTCAGGACACAGTTGGCTTTCTGGGCTGCAAGTGCACATGGCTGGCTCATGTTGAGCTTCTCATCAACCAACACCCTCCAGTTCTTCTCTTCCGGCTTGTTCTCTTTTTCCTAGCGTCTGTCACTGTAGTACTGCTCAAATGATTGTTTAAATAATTTTTTTTATTAATTTATAGTTTGTGCCTATCTTTTATAGCCGCATTGTTCCCAAAGGAGATACTGTAACTGGAAAACTAGAGTGCTCATCTTGGAGAGGATAAGGGAAACAAGAAGATAACTTTAGTCAAGCAGGGGAGGGAATGGTAGGACAGACGCTGGAAGGGCACAGACATTGGTTCTGTATTTTTAGAAGCAAGCCTGTAGGCTTTCACTATCTGAAATGTGGTGAAGGATGTGAATTATGCTGCCACTGTCATGCTGTATCTTTTCTGTATTTCCTTCTGCTAAGACTATTTACATTAATGGTCCTAAGAAGCATGGTGTCAAGTCCTTGAGAACTATTTGGTTTCATTTTATATTTTTTTATATTTGCAATTTTAATACTCAGGTTATCAAGACTAAGTGCCAAAAGGTGATCATGAATACTAGATAGCTTTAACTATTTCAGGGCTGGGAAAAGTGACAGAGCCATAAAGGTGTGGAAGAATAGCTGTGCAGGCTTGACAGGATTTTCTCTGTATAACTCCCAGGAGCCTTAGTCCTCAATTCCTGTTGACTGGGAGTACTCTCCAGAAGCTTGGCTGGGTCTGAGTTAACGCTCTGAGTTAATGGCACTGCAATGTGTGTGTGTGCTTTGTGTGTGTCTTAGCTGTAAAGGTCTTGTGAGAGGCCGATGGGATATTTCTAACCTCTAAATGTACTTGTCTGTCGTGTTAACTTGAAGATGTTTGCTCATGGTGGTCTGCGTTTTGACTCCATTGAGGTGGCAGAGCCTCATAAAGCTTCACAGGTTTTCATCAACATATACAATTAAGAAAAAACCTGACCAATTTAGCTTGACTTACCTATGTTTTCCTGTCCTGTGCTTCTTACCAAGTATAGTTGCTTTAGCAGGGTATTGATACCATATTTCTGGAGATAAAGCACTGCTTCTTCCCTTGAATTATGGTTGTGGTGTAGTTGTGCATTGTTGATCCGACTGCCTTCCTTTTCTCCACCTGCAGAGGAAGAAACCCATAATCTCGTTCTTCTGTGGGTCTAGCAAACTTATAGTCAGGTCAGAGGGGAAGTGGGCTTCTTAAAGTGAGATGAAAACAGCTTATTGTTTTATGGTGTTGTCAATACGTGACCACACAAACTTAGATACCATATCATCAGGGACAAAGATGAGCAATGAGCTCTGGATGTGAAACTCAAATTTCTAGGTCACTGGCTGAGAGTGTAACTCAACAGAGGCCAGAGCTTGTTATTGTTTCATGGTTTGCATTTGGTTTTCTTCCAGGAGTCAGGACCTGAGAGCTGCCTGCTTTGAGGCCCTAAACTCCAACTGAGCTCTGTGGTCAGTCACTGCACAGTCTCCACTGTGGCTGGACTGCTTCCTTGCTCTCTGTTTCTGTCCCCCTCAAAAGATGTTTAGTTATTAATGTAATCTGTGTTTTATTACTGTAGAATCATTAGTGAGGTAATGTGTTATTAGGATAGATACACGATTTTGCCTGTGTAACTTCGATACACTGAGGAAGCTTGAGGTCCAAAACCTTCACCAGAGAAGCTGAGTTTTCCAGGGTTGAGTGGGGATAGTTGGTCAGCACATAAAAACAATTTTGATAATAGTATACCTGAACAGGAATAAAGCAAGTATTGCTCCATTTTCAAAATAATGCTACCAGAAAATTGATACATTGCAACTTGGGAGATGGTGGCATTAACTAGCTAGTGGTGCTAATTCTGGTTGGTAACTTAAGTGGATTTTTTTTTATATTTTTTTTTTTCCCCTCTGCTCCTGAAGAGTGCCAGACATTGGAGAATTTTTTTGGGCAGAATCTTAATAGTTTCATATCTTTCTTTGAGTATATTTCTTGTTTCCTTCTTTTTATATTTGTAGTGAACTGTGTAGTCTTCTAAATGCTGCTCAAGTACTGCTCTTGTCATTAATGGCTAAGCCATAGGTGGTGTGCGTGTATACAGTTAGATGCTTAGTTACTTTTTAATCCTCAAAACCTGATGAGTATTCAAATGATTACATTTCGGAATGTAGTTATGATACAGTTGTCTACCTCCTTGCAGGCTGCTCTCTTTAAAATACGGTTTTATATATAAGCATATTTTTATTCCTGCCCATCATCATGGAAGACTTCAGACCAAATTTTACCATACTTCATTTTGTAGGCGAGCATCTCTGTTACTTTGCTAGTAGACTGTGGATTTCTTCTGTGTCTTCCTACAAAATACAAACCCTACTATGTAATTTTTATCAGAAAACAGTGTAGGAAATACTGTTGCAACATTGTGTAAAGCATGTAGCAGATGTATATGTGAGACTTACAAGAAGGAAAGGAGATGTTACCTAAAATAAGAACCAAGGGGAAGAAAAAAAGAGTTTTTCACTTGCTGTCACAGTCTCCCAAGCCCCAGAGTGTGTGCCCAAGAGGTGCATCCAGCAGCTGGGTGTTCAAGGTGTCTGTCTAGCAAAAAGGCACCACGATGCTTATAGCTAGCTGTTAGGTCTGGAATCCATAACCATGCATGGTATGGGAGGTAGGGATCCCAGGTGCCACATTCTCCTCATATTCTGGGATCCTCTTCGGGTGCCAACAGATTTTGGATATGGGTTTCTGGGGCTGACAGTGGTCAGTGTCTCCATCCTGTCCCACCTCTGTGAGTTGTTAGGAGCAGCCATGGTTCTTTGTCTCCAGATCTGGGTGTTGCAAAAATGCAGGTAGACATAGGGGGGTCTCCATGACCTGCTCACCCGTGTGCCATTCACACGGGCCATGCTGGAAGCCCCACTTCCCCTGGTGCCTCCACAGCCAGACCCTCCGTCTCGTACCAGTCTGAGCCTGTCAGATGCAGTTCTCTGCAATGCTTTTTAGAGCTTATAAGAATGTGTTGAAACCAGGTAAAGGTTCTTATTGTGGAGAGAGCAAACTACATTCTCGAGTAAATTAGAATCAGATAAAAAGTTAAAATAAAAGCTGAGGAAGGTAGTAGAAAAAAGCTTTTTCTTTTTCCTTTGAATTCCAATTCATACATCTCAAATATTTTAAATGACCAGTTTAGCCTTGTATTTTGGAGTTCTGTGGACAAGCATATGATAGCCTATTTTTATTTCAGATGTGCCTTGTGTCGTCCCTGGAACTGACAAAGAAGCTGTTAACTTGGAAGGCTCGTTGTGTTTAAGGTGGCTAAGAATAGCACTGCATGGCACTTAGCATTGTCTTCTTACAGATGTCTAGTTCAAGCACTGGCTGTGTCTGCACACTACGGGAGATTTGTTTGTCATGTTTGTGCTGTGCCCTTGCACTTTCCCTGAAGACTCTGAAGACTCAACAGCCCTGAAAGCTGTTGTCTGTTTTTTGAAGGAGTTGCACAACTTCAGGTTGTTGCTAGTTTAGCTTACTTTTATTTGCAGTTAGCATAGATAAATTTCTTCAGAAGGTCTGGTTAAAAATGTGTCTCATACTTTAAAAAAAATATTATTAACTGGGGCTTTATGTGAACCCAGCAGTACCTGATGCTGTTAAAGGCTTAAAAAGTTGTGAGGAGCCTCAAAATACAGTTCCCACATGAACCACAGAAGCAAACCAGATCTGTTTATGTGATCTAGTGAACAATCCTGAATCTTCTAGACAATTTCTTATTTTTATATCTATCAAACTTTTTCACCCAAGAAAAAATGAGTACATCCCAGACCATCACCAACTCAGCCGCTGACATTGCTGTTTTTCTCTAGAGTTTAGTAAAGGAAAGGACTTGACTCAGAAGAGTACATATGTTAAACAGAGAAACATGTTGTTATGACTCCTCAGCAAATTTACTGTAAGAATATAGTTTTGATAGTGTTGATTTTTTTTTTCTTCTCCTCAAAATGTCAGTGTTAAAATTTGAGAGATTGAGTTAGTTTTCAGAGGTTTATTTCTCTTTTCTGCTCCTATGTTCACATGGAGGATTACTAGGTAAAACTGACAGAATGGGATCATATAACATTTGAAATTAATACTTAATACTTGAGTATATTCCAATGCTCAAATGCATTTATTCTCTTTTTTAATCCTAGTGTGTATATGTAACAAATTTTCAAGCCATACCTCAGTATCATAAATACTATTATAATATTTCTGAGTACTTCACCAGGCAGTTACTTACAAGGATGTGAAAATGCTCTGTAAATGGATCCAGTCTGGGCTAATCTAATGTTTTTGAGCTTTAACTTGTAGAAATATTTTTCATATGAAATATTTATGTGCGTATATAGAACATATTCAAAGAAATCCATCTGGTTTCTTATAGATTTTTTTAAATGGGTTTGGTTTTTTTAGATGGTACATGATTTTAAGTTATTGGTTACTTTATAACTGATGTTCCAGAGTCCTTTTTCCAAAATAGCTTTTTACAGTAAAGCTGCCAGTATTCATTACTTCTTGCATTTACTCAGGAAAGGTATCAGCTTGACAATAGTGAGGATAATTGAGGATAATGAGCATAATGGGGATAATGAGGAAAATACTTTTCCTTTTTACTGGGAGCTGGAATTGCCCTCTTCTCACAAGGAAGGAATAAACAGACAGTGGGAGATGGGGTTTTTAACAAACTACCTTGTGTTGTGCTCTGCAAGAGAACTCTTTGAAAGGCTGCTGGCTTCTGACACTGTCTTTTTTGAAATTATATCAAGCATGAATTTGTTGAGCATTTTGTTACTGTTTTTTATTTTAGTACTGTGCATCAGTAGGGGTTTTTTATATCCTTAAATCTTCAAATTTAGGATGTGGAGTTTTGTTTTTCCAGAGAAATGTGGATTAGGGAAGATGAGAGAAGGCATTCAAGTTTCTTTTTTTATTTGCTGGTTAGGAAAGGCATGGCTGTGATCACTTTGACCTTGTTACTTTAAGCATTTTTTGTGTGTGTTGTATATATATCTGTTAATATATTGAAAGTAAACAAAATATCATCATAGATGAAATGTTTGCAGTGACAAGCGTTAGAATTGTTGGTGCAGCCCATATATCAGTGTGTTTGTATTCCTTTGATGCTATATCCTTGCCTTAGTTTTTATTTTTTTAGGTAGTACTTCTTAAAGCTTTAGATTTAGGATTTAGTTTGTGCTTTTCTTTCTCTTCATGTAATTAGCAGAGAAATGAAATCTCTATTCAGAGTAAGTTTGCTCTCATCATTGCTGTGGAAATACATTGTTTCCTTAACTTGTAGAACAGTGCATATGGAAATCTGGAATAAATGCTATAAAATGTAATTTTCTGTACTTCTCTTACTACTCTTCTAGTCCTCAGGCCTGACTGAGGCCACTGCCTTGTCCTCCCTTAGGGTTTTTAATTTAACATCGCTTAGCCAAGCATTGATATAATTTTATTGCCTCTGTTGGTGCATGCTTAACATTGAATTCAGAACATCAATACATTTCCCACCTGGTGCAACCTTCAGTTTGTTAGCCCAGGAAGGAAAAAAATTATTTCTTTGTTAGCAGTAAATGTTCTGTTCTCTGCCCTGCTTCCCCCACCCCTGTGGGCTGAGCAGAGCACTTTTTCCATACCAAACAGAACAGGCATGGGGGAGAAAATGTGCTGGAAGTTTACCTGTAGGCTTACCTGTCATCTGAGAAGTTGGCTGCCGTCCTGTCGCTCTCAAACTGCAGACGGTTGGCTGGGGTAGGGAATGGAGAGAAACCAACTGCAGCTAGCATGCTTAAATTTGCTCAATAGGAATCTGCATTCCTCTTGGAAACTTCCTTGCCAAAAAAAAAAAAAAAAAAAAAGTTTGCTAATGGCAAAATATCGGAAAACGTTGATACAGGTGATATGTACCTGCTAGGCTCAAATTGATCCTTATTTCTGAGTCCTTATTGGTGGAGTTTGGATAAAAGCTGCAGCCAGGCTCAGTATCCAGCAGCAAGCCATGGGATGGTGTCAACATTTTTAGCTTTTACATCATCAGAGAAAGTTGTCACTGCGCATGTTTAGAGAAAAAATTGATGGCATGAATCATTGAAATTGGTGCCAGATAGCTAGACATCTGAGCTGAGGTCCTTCCAGTTGTCCTTCTGACTCCAGGGGTTAAGACTGAAGGAAAGTTGTGCGGTGCTTTCATGAGTGATGGCCTCTTGGCTATTACATGTATGCACAGTAGTATCTAAAAGCATGATAACTATTATTAGTATGGTGATGAGCCTGAGCTTATGGGTTCCCTTGAAAGCCAGGGAATACTACTAGCCCAGACTTAGTGGTGGATTGGTTTACATTTTCCAAGGGCAGGTGGATGAGAAGAACTAACAGAGCAAGCCAAACTTACGCTGTTCTGTCCTTTCCCTCCATATTCAAAAGGAAGTAGTTATCTTTACCGCTGTTGCACTAATAACTTTAAATAAAAGAAGAGGCATCAGATACTGCTCTTTAAAATTAGTAGGTTAGCTTTTTGGTTGGTCGGGTTTGGGTTTTTTTGCAATTTAACTTGCAGCCCTGAACTTTTACATTCCTGTATTTATCGTACTTCCTTATGTGATGTATTGTGTTCTAGGTTATGAATAGATGAGACTTATCCTTTGTATTCTTTTAAGCTGCTCTTGCATGAGAATGGCTTTCTGACAGTGAAGGAAAGCATATGGAATGTGTTAGCAATTTTGAAGTACACTATGAAATGTATTTTGTCCTTCTAAGTGAAGGTTTCTGTGAAATTAAAAATATTATTTTTAATTAAAATGGCTTATCCGAAGAGGTTTTCTATTCTGGCAGTTGTTCTAGAAAACTAATTACATAAACTACATTTTTAATGTTCTGACACTTTAATGTTCAGGATTTCCTGATGGCATGCCCTAATCAAGAATGACTGGGCAGGACCTGAGACAACTGAGTTCAAAACGATTTCCTTCTTCCTTCTCCAGTTTTGGTGCTTTATCACATTGTTTTCCATTGTGTATGGTTTCGTCTGTTGGCATCTTGTGATATCAAAATTATTTTTTAATGTATTTTTTTTCCTGTCTGATAATAATCTACATACGTGGTCTACCATAGAAGGTTCTGTAATGTGACACACATGGTGAGTTGTACTTCTTTCATATGCTTATAGCAATTTTAGCCAGTATTCCCATCTATGTCCTAGCTGTTGTTAGGTGTGGTTTTTTTATTTTAAATATGTAAAATTGATCTTACATACATCGTAGTGATTTTTTTTTAAATTTAGTTTTAAATTTCTTGCTTGCAAAAGTAGTTGGTAGCACCATAGATGGGATGTTCTGCCCTGCTGTCCCATACTAAGTAAGTTAGAATTGCATAGCATGAGAGATCAGGTGAGCCTTCAGCCATTATCTTTGTGACTGTAGCTTGTAGCAGCCTTTGCTGCTCTTGAGTTTGATATTATCAGTGGACAGAGTGAGCCCAGCAATGACTAATAGATTGTTTCTTACTGGCTGCCCTGGATGTCCTGACACTGTCCTGAATGTTGAGTCTGACCTCTTTTTCAACCATTACATTTCTTAATAAAAGTATAATGAGTGTTTTTTACCTTCTGTAGATATAAAATACCCACCCATCTGATTTGGGTGATTGTACTTGATGCATGTGGCTGTTGTTCATCCTGTTCAGTCACAGTTCTGTAGAGAAGCAGTCAAGCAAAAGACTACTGAATCTCTGGAAGGGCAAGACTTCAAACTTGAGGATCATCAGTAGTAGCAAGACAGTATCTAATGGATTGTAATCTGGCCTAGGTACCTAGAAAACTAATTTCCAAATTCAGGTTTTATGCCTTCATATTTCTGGTGTGTCTCTGTGTCTTTCTGAAGCAACGTTTGTATGACAGTTCATTGGCAAAAGAGTCTGCATTTTGGGGAAAGTGAAAATAAAATTTCTTGCCTGTGTTTTCAAGAGGCTTTGAAAACGGAAAACAAGCTTCATGTGAATACCTGTAACTAGACAAATTGGCAGCTGCTCTCCTAGTTGAGTCAACTTCTGAAAAAGAAAGTTCCTATTTGTTGGGGGTAGAAAAATTATTTGTATGATAAAGCTTCAGAAGATTTCTGTGAAGCTTTTGTTCTGTGGGTTTTTAAAGTCCAAATGAAGCTCAGCTGTCATAATACCAGACCCCACTGTGCACTCAAAAAACTTTCCGTATTCTCTCCCGGGGCAACCTTCACTTTTTAGCCATATGCTTAGTTAGCTACTAATTGAAATAAACTTGTCTTCTCTTTATTGATCCAGCATTCATTTATGTTTGTTTATTCTAGAGCTTGGCTAAAATGTAACATATCTGAAGCTCATTAGATAAATGGTCGGTAAAGGAGTGTTTCTGCTGCAGTAGTAAAATCTAAGTTCTTATTTAGACCTGGAGGAAAAGTTATCAGTACGTATGTAACTTCCTCTCAGTCAAAGGTTTGACTTGGTTTTACAAATATCACACTGAACCATACTGCTGAACTAAGCCAGTTCTAAGCCTGTTTCTGCTTCACAGACAGGTAATCCATTCACCTCATTAACATGTGACATTTCATGAATGCATGACAGAAGTACCAGCTACTATGGCTGGTTATTTAATTCATCAAATTGGCATAAAATCAGTGAGAGAGTCCTGAATAAGAATTTGCAATCTGAGCTTTTAGTCCATGGGGCTTATTAATGAGATAATGGTTATTCTTTGCCTGTTCATGTAGTGTAATTGGATATGTGGAGCCATGATCTTCGTTAAACATTTTCCAGAGATATTTACAGTATACTGCAAATGCAGAGAAAGGAGAAGGCCATACCTCATGGCACTGGATGAATTAGTCATGTAGTCTTCTGTATTGAAAATAATAGGATGTTTTTTCACCAGGAACTGTGTGTCCAGACCAAGATATGAGAAATATGGGAGAAGGAGCAGGTTATTTGTTGGTTGTTTTTTTTTTCTTGGTCATGTGTATTATAGTGTATTTGGATTTATTTCAGTCTCAACCACTGTGTTTATATTTGTGGTGTTACTGATCAGTAGATGTATATTATGTAAAGCAAAGGAAAATATAGGTAACACATCTATGACAGTTTGTTTGGTCAGTGGCCCTTACTGGATGTACAATTTCACTGGCAACAACTGGATTTTATTCAAATGACTTAGGCTGTCTTGTAAAGTGGCATGACTGGTGTCAGGAGCCTGCTGTCTCTCTCCCTTCACTTACAGGTTTTCATGACAGTATCAATAATTTTTTATTAGGTACTTTTAAAATACATATCTTAAGAATGCCTCAAAAAATGGCATCTAGCAGATGCTTATTGTCTTTGTTTATCTAACCACATTACTGAGAACAATGTACTTCACTGGAAAAAATTGGAATAGCATTTATGTAATACTGAAAGTGGTTAAAATAAGTATGTATGTATGTATTACAAGTTTGCTTGTGATCTTTTGTTGTAATCTATTAGCACAAAGTGAGCAACATTTTGTTGACAAATGAGCTTTAATGAAAGAAAAGGAAGAAATCTGGATAAATGCAGTGTAATGCTGAAGTATATCCACCATCTCTGCAAAGAGGCAGCCTGAAGCCAGGGGTTCACTGTAGCTGGCTCAATGCCATTTTTGCTGTACCTGGGCAGCAGTCGGCATCTCTGCACCGTGCCGGGTGCCGTTTTCCACTCCTGGCACGTGCACAGACTCTGTTGCAGTCACTGGTGTGAGCTCACTCCAGCACTTGTGTGATGCTGGTGAGTCAGGGAACCAGTGTGTGTGCAGCCACAATGGGTTCAGTACAGCTAGAGCTAGTAAGGCAATAGTAAATCCAACTTAGTGACAGACTCCATGCAGAATCACCAGTGGTACGTAGTTGGGACAAAAAAAGTGAAGTAGGCCTGGCCGGTCTACTGTGCTGTCACATGCTTTGGTAACCCAGGTAAACCAGCTGGATAAATGAATAGCAACTGCATTATCCTATCGCTACTCTGAAAGCAAATCTGAGAGATTTAAGTTAATTGGGCCTTTCTTTGTATTTATCTATAGACAAGAGGCTAAGATTTGGAGTTTGCACCTGGTATTAGGGCAGGATAAATTGAACTTCGTTGTCTTCATACAGATTTCTCTCATGTATTCTTCTCAGTATTTCTCCATGCAAATCATCAGTCATGTATGTGGAATGACATTTTTTCATTGATATGAGAAGGGAGACTTTGGAAACAATAGAAACTTGATGGTCTGCAGGAACTGTAGAATTGTGAAATAATGATAAAGTTATTGAAAGAATTGTCTGCTCTAGAAAACAGACTGTTGGTCTGCAACATAGGAAACCTACGTTTAACTTTTTAGCTCTGCTCGTAAGTTTTTGGGATGATGTTGAGTATTTTGTCATCTCTTTTGAGCATTCAGATCCTTTTTAGAAAAAATAATTATTCCTGTGGTAAAATAATTGAAGATTTGTTGCTATGGAGCACTCTAACAATTGTTACAAATAGGTTTCCATGTATGTTAATATCACTTCTGTGAAGTAGGATGAAATGTTCTCTATGTTCATCAGAAACAAGGAGCTTAATTAAAATTGGGAATTTTCACGTTGTCAGTTAGACATGCAAACCCTATTCTGCAGCAAATATCACACAAAACATAAAGTATCTGTGATAATGCGTGTGCTGCAAAAATAATAATAAAAAGCTTAATAATTAAATGTAAGCTATGTAAATTTATTTGCTAGTTCAGTAATGAACTTAAAATAGCAACCAAGAGTATGACTTGCTTGATGAAAACTACAGAGGCCCTCTCAAAAGTGTGCCAAGTATCCTTATTTTATAGTTGGATACCTTATTTAAAATACATAAAATATTTCTAGATGTATCTTCAGGTATCTTGAAAGAGGGGAAGACACCTGACAGAAGTTGTGCTTCAGTCTGACCATCCCAGCTTCCTGAGAAACAGCAGCAACTAAAAAGAGCAAGTTTCAGTCAAAGGAAAAGACATTAAAATTTACAAAGTACTATTGAAAGCACATACAAAGAGGCTAAATCTAAAGTAGTACCAAAAAGTACACAAAAGCTAAAAATTATCATTTCATATTAGCTGCAAAGTGAAATACAGTCATAGATTGTCACAGACTGGGATGCCTTTGTTACCTTTTGGTACCTGCTTTATATCCTGAATAATCTCATTGGTAAATAGGACACTACTTATATCCTCAAATACTTGATGTGCTTGGCTATACGGACAAAAGCAGCCTCATTACAACAGTGTTCTTTAATAGCAACGTGGGTATTAAGTAATCTTTCCTAGCTATGGACACTTGTGTTTAACCTGAAACAATTTTGTTTCTAGTTTAGCATGCATCAGGGCATGTTGCCTTTTGACCTTGGAGTACGTTGTCTGTCTAATTATCCTTTGTATTGTTTTACTGTTCCTTGAAACAATCCAAACAATTTGGTGTGGCCCTAGCAACCAAACAATACTGTTTAACAGAGATTTCCTACGGCACTTGCTCCCAGATTTCCCACGTAATGCTAGCTCACATCAGAGCAAACAAACAGGATATTGTTTCAAGTGAATAACATTCAGTGTTTTCAAGCCATTTATGAAAGTAGTTTTCTGTTTTTGAACTGTTGTGAGTGGTATGATTTTTGGTTCCAGATTTAATCTGAAGTTCTGTAGAATGGTCCATGTTTTGGAGCTCCAAAACAAAGTTTGGAACTTAGATTTTCTCTGGCAGCTAAGAGCAGAAAATGGCTTGTGTTTTGATGGCAAAGAATAGCAGAAATTATTTCCATTAAACGTGTCATTTTAAATCCATTTAGACCCTTCTTTCACAGTATTATCAATTGCAAGTTCATGAGCAAATGAATCCCACTGAGCATAATTGTCAGATAATAATGTTGTTTGACCTAGTTAAGGAATCTGATAATAGATGTTGGCTTTTCTTTAAGGAACTACTACGTATTTTATTAAACACAGTCAAGCTCCCTCCCCCTTTTCCCTCCTATGTGTTTTGTGTTTTGGTTGTTTGTTTTTTTTGTCTGTGTGTATTTAACTATCTTACTGGCTTTACATAGCAGATAAAACCATGAACATTGTGATATACAAGGCAAGAGTGGTTTATGTGAACCATTAATGCTGTCATGAATTAAAGTCCTCAGCAAGTTCACGGAGGAAAGTAAATCCTAGTAATTTATTCTGCCTTTTGAATACGCTGGCGTTTCAGCAAAACCTAAGATATGTGTAATCCTCTCTTGGCAGCATTTATAATTGCTTCATTTTGACAATTTTCCCTTCTTTTTGGGGGAGTTTTATTACCAACTGAAGAGTCTGTGCATGTGAACACAGAGCAGTAATGTATGACTGAAGAATAGCCTTAACTGTGCTTTGCTGCTGGAAGAGTGCAAGTGCTGTCCCTGCGTTGACTCTTCTTTTTGTGCTGGTGCAAGCATATGTGCGTTCATATGGTGAGCGAATTGAACAACTGGTTGTGTCAAAATTAACCTGGGGAATAAAATGAATGCATATGCTGCTTTTCCAGTTCAGTCCATTACACAGCTGCACACTAGCATTTGCTTGCTCAGGAGGAGGAGCAGGGAATGAGATACCTGACTGAGAGGGATGGCATCCTTTGACAACACTGCAGCTTACACCATCTGAAGGGGCTGTGTGGAACTGTAGCCAAGGAATGGAGTCAGTGGCTTTGCAGGCTGATGTAAGGCTGTCTGGTACTACCTTCCCCAGCTATGTGGTCATGCCCTCTGCCTTGCACTGAAATTTCTGCAACTTTTCTAGGAGCTGGCCTGGTTGTAGTCAAGTTGTTGATTTTTTTCTTGCCAGGGTTAGGTTTTTGTCCAGTTGACCCGTTTTGATTTGATTTCCTATGTTGTTTCATGAGCCTGGGGGCAGGATTTGCCTGTGGTATGCCTGGGTTTAGATCGGTCTGCGCAGCCTTGAGGTTTCATCCTCAGTGAGAGAGGCTGTTTTGTAGCTTTGAAAGTTAATATATTGCGATGGTTTCTTTACTGAGGATTAGTTTACTAATGCAAAGTAAAGCAAATCAGCTCTCAATGTTTTCCCAGTTCTTAAATGACAGGGGCTTTTTAAGGTCATATTTTGAAAACTGGAGACAGAATTGTATTGTGTAAACATTTTTAAAGCTTGTCAACATAAAGCAAATCTAGATGTAGGGTTAAAGAGCAAGTTAGTCCTTTTCAGTTTCACTAGAGAGAGACAAGAACTGGTTAAATATCAGCTTCTCATTGTTCAGGAGCGTGGGCTGGACCAGAGCTGTTGCATGTTCCCTGAATTTCTGTCTCTAGTATGGGGACTGTGACACACTCCAGTATGTAAGTCTAAAAGGAGCCAAAGCAGCTACTTTTCTAAACTTCTGACCAGACACAGCTGAAGGTGTTCAAAGGGAGATTTAAACTTCTCATTTCTTTCCAGTCTGTTAGCTTAAATTAAAATAAGAGTCCAGTTTCTCTGTTGAGAAGAACAAAGCTTTAGCTTTCTTAGAAACTCTCATATTTAGGATAGCAGCAACTTTTTACTTGGACATTTGTGGTATCTGTTAGGAGTCCTTAGGTACTTGGATTTTTTAAATTTTGTTTGTCTGCAGGTGGATACACATGGAAAGTTGTTAGAAATCAGTGTGTTGCAGCAGTTTTCTGTTTTGTCAGTCTCATACTTGTTATTTCTGTTAACTGCTATGGCTAGGAAGGATACACTGCAGACATTGTGAAGAACTGAAATATTTTTTAAAGTGCTTGGCACATGTTTGCTTCTGTACTGGGGGACAACCCAGTCGTCAGATATGGGATAAGAAGGAATTTTTCTTTCAAGTCAGATGTTTTGAGTCGTAGCCTTTCTCTGCAGCATGCACTTTGGTCTGTTTCCTAACACCTCTGTGTACTTGCATCTAGCAAACTTCCACCATAGGGATCCAGAACATGGCGGTGTCTTTGATATCCCATTGCCTGCGCTGTGTGGCACAAGCTCTTCTGTATCTCTTTGGACCTCTGTTACCCAGATCAAAGTGTTAAGAGGATGTTCAGAAATGCTTTATGGCATGTGGTGTGTGTGCCTGCTGTCCTGGTGTTGCTCCTGGTTGCTGGGAACTCAGCTCTGTGACCTTGCCAAGTCCTTCCAGGCTTGAAGATGGCAAACTGCAGCTTATGTACAGGGAAAAAAAAGCAGTACTCCAACTAAACAGCAAGTTTATACCAAAAATACTTCGGTGAAAAAAACAAAGATCATATGTAGTACTGCCAATCTTAGGCTAAGTTAGTTGTGAGCATTCTGTTTTCACTCATGCGGAATTTTTGTTCACTTCAGTAATGCTTTTCATAAATGAATACTTTCTGTGGAAGTTGAGGAAGTCCAAGAAACTTTCTGAACTGGTAGAAGAAATTATGATTGGCTGAGACTCAAACTTGAGAAGATGTGATGGGAAGTACCAAAGGTTTGGTCTACATGGCAACCAGTACTTTCATGAATGAGTTGAACACTGTAAAAATGTTGGAGTAACAATTTTGGATAATGTTGAGTTAATAAGAATTGCATGTGTACAAGTTGAAAACACAAATTTTGAGAGTTCATCAAAATTGGCCAAATGCATCTCCTTACACTTTTAACTGTAAAAAGCCCTGAAGAAGCTTAACTGAACAAATCATGATATGTAATACAATAAAATAGACCGAGACTAGGCTCCTTATACAACTATCTTAGGAAAATATAATCTTAATATCAATAGGAAAGTTTCTTAATAGGAATTCCTAATATAATAATAATAAAAAAAAAGGTCTGCAATCATGGAATATGCTAGACAAATATCAGACCTTTCTGGGTAGGCCTTTGGTGTCATTAGAGATGTCAATAGTTATTTTGATTCACAGTGTGCAAGATAAGAATTGTATTTATCTACTCTAATTGTTATGAGTGTGTTAAACTAATATTTGAGTGAGTTCTAATACCTGCTTTTCAGTATTGCATTTCGCATTGGGTGGCAGCTCTGATAATAAAGAAATGGTTTTGAGTGCTTAGGGAGAAAAGTAAAATTAAAGGTGGATAAAGATAGGTAACCTTAGTATATGATCAATTCACTGTAAGACTGAAAGTGCTAATCCTTGAGAGACGGAGACTAATATATTGTTACTTATATTGATCAATTAATATATCTGATAAGGGAACAAGTCTTTCAGATTTGTGATTAGAGGTTGGAGAAAAATAGTCTGCATGGCATATCTTGGTAGGGTTTGTGTTCTTGTTAGGAATACCAATTTACTCACCAAAAGGGCCAAGGTGCGCCAAATAAATATTTATCTTGAAGATATTTGCACACCAAGTAGAAACTTGAAATTCATGGACTATTTATAAAAATTGGTTAAAGCAGATGCCTCTCACAATATAGGGAGATAACATTCTAATTTGAACTTTTTGATTTTTAGCCATACTTGTACTGGAGATACCAGATATTAAAAGCCCTAAACTTTATCATGATCATCGTACAGCTGTGTTCAGAGTGGGGCTGTTCATGCAGCATAAGATAATTTTGTGTTTTGTCAATAACAAAAATGAATTACGTTGTAAACCCTTATGTGACTTACCTTTAGAGTAGAATTTTCCACCTAATAAAATCTTGTTGGATGTTACAGCTAGTTATTTCCGTCTCTGGTTTAGATAATTTACTGTGTGAATACATCTGTGTGGTGGATGGGAAAGTAAAGAAATGACAGGTACTGTGTTTAGAAGCTCTGTTTTATTGCCTTTTTTTTTTTTTTTTTTCTGTAGCCTCCACGCCACCCAGCAGAGTAAATAAACGCAGAGTTTCTCCAAGTGTTGTTTCCACCTGGGAAAAGAGAGGTATCATCATGTCTAATATTACTATTGATCCAGATGTTAAACCTGGCGAGTATGTCATCAAAAGCCTCTTTGCTGAATTTGCTGTTCAAGCTGAAAAGAAAATTGAAGTCGTAATGGCTGAACCTTTGGTGAGTCTTTTTTTTTTTTTTTTCATAATTTTGCTTGAAATGGTCTTGCTTTTTTTCTAAAACAGACTGATTTATCATATGTATGGTTACTGAAAAAAGCATCTCCAGATATTGTTGACTTTTTAAAGGGATTGTTTCAAGAGTAAATAGGCTTCTGCAATCAGGGTTGCTACCTGGATTATGTTTTATTAACTTCCGTTAAAACTGTTACGGAGTGGTTACTGGAAACAAGACCTCTTGGTATTCGTAAGTTCTGTAGAGTTACAAAAGGAAATAGCAACAACCAAAAATGTTCCTTCGTTAAAAGTGCAAAATGTTTCCTGTTGATGTTTCTTTGAAATAATGCCTTTTTTTTTTTTTTAAGTTTACTTGAGCTGAGTTAATATTAGTATCCCTTTAAGGTTTGATTTGCCATCCTGATGTTCAGTGGGAAATGCACCCTCTAATGCACCCTCTAGTCTCAACATATGACCTGTGAAGGTCATACCCCGTGTATTGCAACTGTGATTGGATCAGAACTTTGTCTAAAATAATATTTTTATAGGTACAACGTAATACAGCGGTAGTGTCTTCCATGTGGTAATGATGATACTGTTCTTGACTTCGCTCAGTTCCTCAGTTTTCTTGTCCCTGTGCTTTTCTTCCTCCTTTAATTCTCATAATAAATATGTTTTGAAGATATTTTGTAGCACAGTTCTTCTCAGTCTTTTTCATTCATGGATGCATATGCTGTTCCTACAAGAATTTGTTTGTTGGTCACCCCCCTGAAAAAGTAGACCTGAGCTTGGGGTTGTCGGAAGGGCTTGAGTCCCCATTTCTCCTTATGTCAGCACCCACTGCCACATGTGGTGTGCCCAAACCTCTCAGTATCTCTTCCTCTTATTGCTGCACTCTTTAATTTTTACCTACTTGCCCTTGCATGAGAGTGCTTCTTTCTGCACCTTTCTTCTAATCATCTGAAGGTAGATTATAATGTACAGGACAGACTTAACTGATTTCAGAATTGACAGAAAATCCTTTCATTATAGCTACAGCACCATAGGATGTTTTCCACATTGTTCAACTAACAGTACTTCGTGCAACATATATGTAATTTTTATTTCTATATAGATGCAATTATTTTGTTTGAATGCAATTTAGAATTTTATTATTCACTTACATTTATGCAGGGGGCTGTAATCTCTGCATTATCGTCTCTTGGACAAAATAGTTCAATGACATAAAAAAGATTTGGCATTCAATGAATTCTAGTGTTGAAATCTTAAGTTCTTTTAATTACAGGCAAAAGGTAAAACAATTTTAAATGAAAGCTAGAAAGTCAACTAAATAAAAAGGGTTCTGTTTGCAGCTGCTGCTTGCAGAAGTGTTCTGTATTGCTCTGAATGACCCTATTAGAGAAAAAGGCTCATGTGAGCACTTGGACCCCAGTTTTGAAACTTCAGAAAAAAATGTTATTAGCAGGAGTCCAAAAGAACCCAAAAAGGGGGCTAAACATGCTCTGTGCTGTCACTGGTTCCGATCATCTTCAACCAAAACAACTGGTGAATCAAAGGCTGAGGAAAAGGTATACATTATGTATATTTATATGTACGTGTGTGTGTTTGTGTACCAGGCAAGCCCTCACCTCTAAGCATATATTGTCTGTTTCCTTATAGACATCCAGAAGAGTTAGGTATTCAGGAAAGTCTGATAAGAAAGCGCAGAAACATCTGTAGGAAAAGGGGCAGGCAAATGGTGAAGGTACATGGCTGAGAGGTGAGAGGAGAGCTGTGGGGTGGTGATGGTCTGTGAGCCTGCTGCTGCCATCCCCCTACCTTGCCCCCTTCCATGTTCCTCGGCCAGGTGCACAGAGCTTGGCCAGAGTGACATAGACTGCCTGTTACTTGGATGGGCTGCAAAGGGCTTTTCCTGTAGACAGAGCTAGTTTGGAGTTAAATCTCCTAACCAGAATACTGGTAGCAAGGTAGATAGCCCTGCACTTCACTTGTGCTGCAAAACTCGTCTGGAGACCAGATTAAATAATAATCTGACAACAGCCCCAGGCTGCATCTCCCTGCCACGCTGCTAGCTGTAAAACGAATGTTTAAAAATAGTTAATAGTACAAAATCAAAAATATCTTACTAGGTTAAAAATTAGAAAACACATAAAACTGATGAAATAATGCACTTTTCAAAGAAGGGTAATTTTCAGCTATTTTATCTGGTGAGGTTCTATGGTGATTGCATGAAGTCTACATTAGTCAGGATCCTTTACTAATAAGATTCTTAAATTGTTATTTTGTGTGTATACAGTATGATTTGAGGTAAAATATGAAATAATACAATCATATTAGTATTATTATTATAAAATGGGAAATATTAGTGGAGTAGTAATTTGTGAAAGTTTTTAACAGTTCTGCCTGGCTTAATTTCCTAAGTTGAATTACTTTTAAAAATATTTTAATGCAGTCAGATGTAATTTTACACATATAGCCAACATTCATTGTTTTATACGGATGGGAAGGAAGAACTAGATACAAATCCAGCAATTAAAAGAGGTGCTAGAAGCTGTGGAAAAGTGAAACAGCCTGAGCCTGTGTGATAGGTAAGAATTCTTAGGTGTCTCTGAACGAAAGGAAATACTAACATGGTTTTATTTTTGTACATAGCATTTGATAGAAATATTGAATTTTCAGTTCTGGTGTATGACATTTAAAAAGAAGGAGAAAAGACTGAAAGGGCACAGGGGCGATTCTGACTGAGATTGCAGAAAAAGCTTTACAGGAAGAGAGGAAAACCCTTTATCATTTTAGTATTACTTGATTTTGTGGGATGACTTGGCTACAAATAAGAAAGTTTATGGAGAATGTATCCAGTGTTACATAAATCTTTAATGTGTTGGATGAAGCTGTTGGAGAGAATTTGGAGCCAGACTAATTAAAGGTAGGAGCTAGATGTTTTTAAAACTTGAACATGTCAGCAGGGGAGCAAAAATTACTTTTAAAAGATAAACAAATTTTAAAAATGTAACTTTAGATGAAGACAGCACCTGGGGGTGGGGGGATGTAACCATTTTGGCCAATAGGACTAACTTACTTGTGGCTTTAAAAAGTAACTAAATGGTTTCTCTCTGTGTGAATTTACTTAGGGTACTCAGTGAGTAACAAAGTAGTTTCCTTTCAGTAATTTATTTAAGAGGTCTCTGCTTGCAAAATTTAAATACTTCAGTTTCCAATGTTACGGAAAGAGCTTATCAGCAAATGCTTAAATGTTTTGAGTACCATGTGTAAACACAGGAAGGAATATCTCCTTTTAGTGAGTAAATAAAATTAAAACACTTTTTTTTTTTCCTTCTTAAATAATTTCTTTTAAGTCTTCTGTAGTATTTTATATTTTTAGAGGAAAAATGGCTCATACACTATTGTAGTTTAAAATACTCTTCCTCAGGATGACTGTGAGGCATGATACCAGCCTTCCCCACATGTGGAGCAAATTATCCCAGTGAAAAAGATTAGTGATAAATTCAATTACCTTGTATTTTGTCAGGTTGTGTGTAGATACAGATGGTTAGAATTCAAGCAGAGACAGTTTAACGTGGTACCACCAAGCCATTAACTAGGTTAGGTGCTAACTGGCTCAACTGCAGTTCAGTCTCACATCGAAGTCAAAACCACCAAGAGTATTTCACAGGTGTTTGCAACAGAACAATTTTGTTCCATCATGAAGAAACTAGATATTGCTCAGACTAGTACTGTACTGCTTTTGCAGGTCTTGCCTAGGTGCTTTCAAAAGCTTGTCTGAAATCTGTAAAATGTAGCACACTGCATTTCTTCAGTGCAGTGCTTCTCGTGCAGGGCTCTGGCATTGGGGCAAGGATGCAGGTGCCACCCAGCGCTTGGGCTCGGGGAGGCAAGGTGGCACCGCTTGTCTGGTTTCTTAGTGCAGCTTGGAGGAAAGAAGCAAGAGGGCTAGTTTTGCTGTGCTCACCTGAGCCATCCTGCTGAGGTGTGGTAGCCACTGCAGAACAGTGCCAGTGGATACTGGAGATGGGCCAACAGGTGGTACCTTTTTCCGCGGGTGCAGTTGTTTGCACAGCACACACACGTCTGTCTACATCCTGATCTCTGCTGCCTGCCATATGTTGACATTTCTGCCTTACACAATGGATGCAAACTGCTCTTTGGTTAATTCAACAGTGGGTTTTTTTCATTTCACTTGTAAAAGATAGATGTAGATCTGTTTTTACTGTCTCTCTCTGAACTTCAGGAAGCCAGGAAAATAGGCCTTCAATTATTAATTCAGTGGAAGTTTCCAGACCTTTATGCTGGATCCAACTTCATGTTGGTTAGATTTTTGTCAGTGAGACAACTGGGACCATGACAAAGCAGAGTTAGAAAAAGACTTTAAAACAGAATAAGTTTTAAAGCCATGCAAATAATTCAGGTGCCTTGACAAACCTTTGGGTTAAAGAATATAATTTGGTCATGTCACATTTGTTCAGTCGATGTTACATTAACTGTGGTGGTATTTGCGTTTTAGCGGATAAGGCTGAGGAAAAACAGTAGAGAGGGGATATGAACTTTTAACATCTTAAGTTGTTATAATCCTAAAAATCTTAAAAGTTATATCAACATTTGATGTACAGAAGTGTCTCAGTCAGTATAGAATGTGTGGGGGAAAACCTAGACTCTGAGATCTATCTTTAAAAGAGCTTTCTCTATATTGATACGTATTTCTATTTCAGTTTTATTTGTTACCATTATTTTCTTCAGCTATTTCTGATTTTAGACACATGCAACGGGTATAATAAACACAGTGTCTGTTCACCTGAATAATAGTTTCGTAGTACCATAGTGGAAATGTGGCATGTTGGGCATTGTATTATCAGAAGACCTAAAGAACCTGACTCATTACCATCTTACAGGAAAGTTACTTCTCCATCTTCTTGGGAAATATTTTTCTAGTTATTTCCTTCAGCAATATACAATGTTTATATAGGGTGGAACATTTCTCATGTTTCTGCCTTATAGATAAGATTACGATTATTTGTGCAGTTTATCTAAAAGCATAGTGCAGATAATAACATGAATTCTCATACAGTAGATGTTTCCTTATAAAAAAAAGGGATGGAGGAATTCTGGTTAAAAGGGGATTCTGATTTTCAAGTGCTCTCAGGAGCTTTTAATACCTGCTGCAAAAATTTCAATTCTCATAACAGTATTTTGAATATAATTAATCAAATTCTATGCATTTGTAAAATTAAAAAAGTATAAAAAAGTATAAAAAGTGAAAATGGTCTAACTTGCTAATTTGTACCTGTGTTACTGCAGGTTTTCCTTTCAGAGCAGACAAATAAATGCTTTTTGCCTGAGTAATGTTGAATTAAAGTTTTCAGAGGCTTTAATAGTTGCCAGAGATTGTGTTCTTCTGTACACCAAGTACAGCTCATGCTCTCATAGCAGAAAATGCCAGAAATTGTCTCATGTTTTGAAGATGAAGATTAGGACAAGCGAAAATAAGCTGCCAGTTTGAATCTTGCATTTGGTGCAAGCAATGCCGATTTGTATCTCTTCACCACACAGCCTGTCTGTTGCAGCCTTGCAAGTGTTAGATGCCCAGCAGTACTGAGTTCTTAAATTTTTGTCTACAGCCTGACCGTGTGGGTGTTGTCTCTACTGAGCAGTTACTTTGTGCTCACTGCAGCACAACCTGTTGAACAGTCCTGGCTATCAGTACCGCTGACACCTCCTCTTACATCCCATATCAGACAAATTACCAGCTCTTCTAGTTTACTGTTTGTCTTAATTTGCTGCATAAAAGCTCTTTGTTTGCTTACTGCAATCTAATGTGAGCTGTTAACTCCTTAACTTGAGTACTTTGTCTACATTCCTTGTCAAAATGAAGTGAAAAGTAGTTTAAAATTTCTGTCATGTAGCAAAAAATGCTCATTACATACGTCTTACTGCTTTGTAGTATGCCCTTACTGTGTCACTTGGTTTACTGTAAATAATTGACCCTCAGAGCCAGTAGATAGTATTTTTGTTTGGGTTGTTGTGTTCGTGTTTTTTTTTTCCTCCCCCCTTCCCCCCCTTTTTTTTTTTAATTACTTTCCAGTGTACTCTAGCAAGAGACTATAAAAGCTGTATTTCTTGTACCTGTATAATTTGGTACTCTCAACAGTGACTAGCAAGAATTACTATTACATTACTATTACAGTTCATAGAGTTGTAGAAACATTTAGCTTAGAAAATACCTTTAAGATCATACAGTACAACCATAAACCTGACACTGCCAAATCCACCACTAAACCATGTTCCTAAGTGCCAGGAGTATTTTGTTTTCTTTAGTTGTCACTATGTTTTTTGTCAGGAATATAATTTAATTTTGCTTTTAACAGAGCAGTATGTCTAATGGTACTGGTAGCAGTGAAATATTACAATAATTAAATTATAGTAATATTGCATCTTTTCTATACCATACAAAGTTATTTCCAATGTAAAGCAAGTCATTGCTGACATTCTCCTTTTCCTGGACTGGGTTTTCTAGATATTTTTTCATTGCAGTTCAGGGAAGGGACAGATTGGAAATGCAGTGAAACAATTGTCTTGAGTGCCTTTGTGAGGCTTTTTAAAATTCATTCTTGTATCTTGCAATAACTGCCTTATATGAACATGAATATACTTGTTAATTCAGATGGGAATGGCTTTCCTTCTAAGTTAGTCTTGGCAGCCTCTGCCAGCTATCTCTGTTGAGCACTCAGCTGTTAGGGAGAGGTGGTCAACATTTAGTTTGTCAGTCTTAAATGTTATTACTATTAAGCAAACAAATTATAGCTAGGAACTCTTCTATTTTGTGACTACACTTCACATCTTCAGAAATAGTTCCAGCTGAAAAATAATGCAAATATTCATATTAAAAGTTACTTCTTTGTTCTGTAATATAACTGAGAAAGAAATCTGTCTTTGGTAACAGTCAACTGAATTGTGAAATTCATGTTTCGTTTTTTTTTTTTTGTTTTTTTTTTTCCAGGAAAAGCTCTTGTCCAGATCTCTTCAAAGAGGTGAAGATCTTCAGTTTGATCAGGTAGGAGACATGTAATTGAAGGCAGTTTTTATTGAATTAAGGTGGCCTCTGTTTTTGCAGATTAGTGATTTCACTGCAGTAATGACTTGGAACATCCACATCTGAATCAGCATCAGGAAATGTAGACCTTCAATGTTATTTAGGCTTTATTTTCTTCTGTAGATTATGATAGTAAGAAACTACTAGAATAGATAGAGATTGAGGAATTGAATGTTTGAAGCTTGCAGTGAAAGCTGCTGGAGGAAAGATGCTGAAATATGGTAGGAGACAAAAAGACTTTGTTTCTGTTCCTGTTATAGGCTTTGTGTAATTTCAGCCCATACCACTTATTGTTGCAGTGTTTGGCATTCTGCTTTTATAAGCAAATAGTGTTAATTTAGTAATACAGCTCTTACTGAGGGGTTTTTGTTTCTGTGGCAGAAGGCATAAGGTAGATTAAAAATGTTACTTTGTCTTTCACTGAGTGTATAGTCGCACTGTGAGGCTATTCTGTTCACTTACTGTAAGTGAACTGTACCTGGAATAACTCTCTGCTCAATTTATTATTGCTTATTGTCTGTATTTCTAATCCTTCCATAGTATAGGCACATTTTTGTACTGTAACTGCTTCCTTGCAATGGAGAGGCAGCATTCAGATGAAGCCCCATTAATTCCCTATTTTCTGTTCTTAGCTGTTACTAAATAGCCTCTTACTGTATGAAGTTTAGTGTTGTGTCAGTATCTTCTGTAACTGGATTTTTGCTTCATGCTTTCCATTACACCACAGATAAAGGTATTAGACATTGCAGTGAAATCTGTGGACCTGTCCCTACTTTCAATTAATACCTATTCTTACACCTCTTTCCCCTCCTCCCAAAAGAGAAATAAATAATAGCATGTAACACTTCATGTATGATTTTCTTTTCAAAGAAACACAAAACCAAAACCACCACCAAAACCTTTTAATGTTTTCTAATCTAAAGTGCTGTAAGACTGTTACCTGCTAAATGAAATTTTACTCATATGCAAGGAAAATGAGTGAGGGGGCTTATGGCTTAAATTCTTTGGTAGCTACAATGCTTTGTTTTTTTAATCGCTAGTAGTCATTTAGTAAGCTACATATAGGTTCTAAAAATACGCTGAGTGAAGTAGAAAATACAGTTTATAACTTTTGAAATTTTATAATACAAAAATAAACTATTTTTCTGAAAATGTGGGACTTTAATAATTAATTTTGATTGTAAGTGTATTTATGTTTGTGTATGTATGTGTGTGAGTTCTAATTTTGTTCTTCTGTTACTTGTAATCTAATAGGCAATTTTGAATATTGTTTGGAAAAGGAATTAAGGTTGCTTTGCTCTGCTCTGCTCATTCCATATTAAGTTCCGTTTTCCAGCAGCGCAGAAGATCGCAGAGTAAAAAGTTTGGCAAAGTATGGGAAAGAGGATGATCCAGAGTGCACAGCCACAGCATCCAGCAGAGAAGCTAGAGCTATTGCTGGGTGAACGTTGTACACACAGAAATCTTTATCAAGTTAGGAATTTGAGTCTAAAAAGTGGCTTTAGTTATACTGCTATAGTGTCTGAGCTAGTGAGTATTGTACTTTGTGAATAAAAGAAAAATTGCAACACAAGAGGGACTCGGAGTAAGAAAGTATCTAGTTAACACACATTTTCTCAGTTCCATAAGCCATGAGAAGAATGAAGGAGGAAGGCGTGTAGTGTTGCCTGTTCCTACAATTAAAATGTAAAATAGTTGTATAATGGGATTATAAATTGTTTTTATTGGAAGCATAACCAGATCAAGAGGGCTGCTGTTAATACCAAGTGTGCAAAATCAATAGGTTTTAATTCTCAAATAGTACAGTTCCTTTGTTGGCCATTGAGATTTGAATTGGGGGAAAAAACTGTAAATTTAACCCAAAGAGATGAAACTTTGGAAAATGAAAAGGAAAGTTTTATGTTGATACAATTCTAAACTGTTAAAAATGTTAGCATTTTAGTACCAATTCTTTGCCTTTATCATTCCCAGCTCATCAAGAATGTACCAGAGAGGAATTTTTTTATAGAGCATATATTGCATTTCTTAAAATATTTTTGCTTGTACAGCTTGAAACTGAAATAGCTTGTATTTTTCTTTTTTTGTTTGCTGTAGGAACCATACTTGGCAATTTCCTACTCTTGTCCTAAGATACCAAAACTTTATAATCAGGCAGAAGCATATCTTGGCCATCTCACTGACTTTGCTGAAAGCAAATGTGTCTCTGGGGTTCAGGATTGTTCATCATTAGGCACAACTTGAGCAAAGTTTTCAGGATCAGGATTTTGGCCATAGCTGCAATTTGGGCTCTAGCATCTTACTATAATTTTGCATCTCTTCTTACCCAATCCAGTGTGTTGTTGGGTTAAGCGCAGCAATTAGGAACATGTTACAGCTTTTGAGACTGGAGCACACTTTGCTGTTCCATTCAGAGGAATGTATGTATGCATCATGATGACTGGTCTAGCTCTGTCCCCTTGGGTGTGATAGGATCTTCCTTCGTCTGGATTGCTGCTTCCAGCCTAGGCATAATTTAATGCTAAAATAAAAGGGTATTCTTCTAATTTTTTACATGAGATAATATTGAATTTAGTATCCAAGCAGTATGGTAATTATTTTAAATAAAAAGAGTAATCATATAGCTCATGCTTTGCTTAGCACCTATGTAATATGAGCAAAGATTTAATCTCCCTGATACTTTCAGTGCCTTTTCATTAAAAAGTTAAGGATGCAAATCTTGGCAGGAAATAATTATAATGTAAACAGAATTTTTCATTTCAAGAGGAAAATACTTTACAATGCCAGTAGTCTCTGGGTTTAGCACTTCAACAATGACAATTTTTTTAATGCATGTGATACAGCTTGATTCTTTTGGAAGACTGTGTAAGTTGCCTAACTGCTGGAACATTTATGGGTGGTGGTAGTGCTAATACTGTGTAAACTTGAAGGAAAACCTAAAGAAAAGGTTTAGTAAAGCTTAAAATGTAGCTTTCTTTTTCTTTTACTAATGAACCCATCAATTCAGAAGGAGAGCAGAGGAGTAGAAGTGTTTATGGGGTCATTTTACATTGACAGCACAGAGTAACTTAAGTGTTTACTTAATTTGTTCCTGTCCTGTTGCGTGGACAAGTTTTGGATATATCGGTATTTTTAATATCTTTCCCTAGTTTTAAGGTTATTTGTAGTATGGGATTTGACAGTAAATTCTGAAGGCATTTTGGATTGCTCTGGTTGGTGATAGACACCATCTTCATCAAGTTTAGCTTTAGCTTTCATTCTGAAGATTACCAGTTACATCGATAATTTTATGCTGAGTCTCATACCTTCAATTTAGTAACTCATTAGGAGGGTTCATTTTTTTTGCTTTCTCAATCTTTTTTTTTTTTTTTTTTAAATACATTAATGCTTTTAACTTGTGAGTTCAGCAGAGATGTTTGAATACCCCAACCTGATGCAAGCAACAAGCATTTCTTGCACATGAAATCTCAATTAAGATTTTTTGAAGTTTATCAATACAAATGAATCTCTGGAGTTCTTTTTTCCTCTTACTGAAGGATAATATTTTTAATAGTAGCCTACAGATGTCTCAGATTTCCTTATAGTTTTTCTTTCCTCTTCTCCTCTCCCTCTTTGCAAGTTTTTGCTATTTTTTTTTTCAAGAAAGTTTGCCAGACCTCTGCCACATCAGAACATTCTCTAGAGCAACATCTTAATTTGTAGGTGTTCCTTTTCATCATACACTGCTTCATTTCAGATCACAATGGACCTTTACAGTGGTAAAATTCAGCCAGTTTTCATTGTCCACTTCTAGAACTCTGATGTATATTGGTTAGTTGACTGGGTATTTATTTTGCATGGATATTGGTGCACGAGGAACAGGCTTGCAACATGCTTGTTTTCCAAAGCAAGTCATAAAGTTTTCAACATATATTAGTATAAAAATGAATGTATTCTCAAAAGGGGTTTGTTCTGAGATGCCAGGCATTATATCAAGCCCACAGAGTGTTTCTAGATTCTGTCTCTTATCTTTTGTCACAGTCTGGGGTTCCTGGGTGAATGACGTGGTGTGTGGATGCGTGTAGGTTAATGTTTTGGGTTGGGTGTGATGTCTTACAGGCACTCACGAACATACGAGCCACCTTCCGCCCGAGGTCACAGGCACGCACCCTCACACGCTGTCCTTGCGCGCCTTTCGCTGCCTCCGTCACTGGCCGTTCCCCTCGTGGGAGGACGGAACAGCTCGGGACTCCGCACCCGCTTCGTGGTATTGACCACGTCTCAAACACACACGCACTCACTCCGATGCAAAGATTTTTGGAATCCCCTGGACCGTGCGCGGGTGCTGAGCGGCCTTATCCATGTTTTACCCCTTGGCAGCCCCCCCATGGGTATTTAACTGCACCACCACTGAAATGAGCACGGGAGGAAAAGGGCGATTAGGCTATGTGCTTTTTACTTTAAGATCTTGAGCACACATCACATACACAGAACAAGAAGAAACCAACAACCAGTACACAATAGAATTAAATCAGAGAACAAAGCCAAGAGGAAGTAGACCCGAATGAAAGGAACATTTAGGGAAGTAAGGGAAGGGATCCCTATACAACCCCAAGGATATTAGAGAGGATGCGGCAGGATTCCATTTTGTAGTTTTGGTGTCCTTGAAAGGTCCTTGCAGTGTGGCTGTATAGTGGTGGCCATTTTTAATAGACTATGAGAACCATTCCTTATAGTCTGTGGGGGACCTCATCTCTCACATCTGTTTTAAAAGACTTCTTACGACTTTGTGTTGCCTGCAGGAACTGTCTTTTTTTTGTGCAGTTGTCTCAACATGTGTGCCTCTCCTGCAGCAGGCATGCCTCGTTTTTGCATGGAATCCCATTTTAGTATATGTCCTCTGGACAGACAATAATTACAAGCATAAAAGTAATCTCATTATTCTAGTAAAAATTTCTGAATTAAGCCTAGTTCTTGTTTGGATTTGAAATATATCTAGTTTGTATTATATGGTGGGATTTAAAAGTTTATTTAAGAATGTGGTTTTACTTAGTTTGAGGAAGTTTCTCCACTTTTTTATATAATTAAGAGATTTTTCAGAGAATCAAGAGTACTACTTAACTCTTGTGACTTGAATAGCTGACTGGTTAACAAGCTGAGGAAAGTATTCAGATGGTTGAAAGAAATCCTTCTTAGGGTTCCATATGGCTAACCTGTCCCCATCCCTTCCCCAAACCTGAAAAACTGAGATGCTTCAAATGAGGATTCAGAAATAACGAAGTTGATGTGATCTTGGTTTTCCAGAATAGTGAATAATAGATAAGTTACAGCACGAGGGTGACTTTTATTGAAACCTCTTATTTGAAAGATGCAGAATGTAATTTATATGTGGCATCAATGAGTGATGTGGTAACTCTCCTCTTTCAGCCAGTGTTCTAGGGACCGGCGTGCTTCCTGCTGCCTCTGGACAGGGAGATCATAGCTACTTTGTATCTTTCACCATTCATTCTTGCCCTCTCGAAGTCTTCCCCCTGATGGCTCTGCTTAAGTTAAAGGAAGCCTAGAAAATTTACTTTTCATGCCATATATGTGTCTAACTTCTATAATGGTTTCTATTGTGACTGTTTCACGGGTAAGTTTATGACTCGTGGGTTTTCTGAAAGAGGGCAGTAGATACGGGAGTTACACTGACTATGAATACAGCTTGAGATCTAGACTGTCAAATATGTTAAAAGTAGAGTAGAATCTCTGTCAAGGTGTTACTTGTGTTTGTATAGTAACCATAGAAGCATGTTTTGGAAGGTTTAGGAGAGTTATCTCTTCTCTGTCATTTGTACAAAATAAAATCAGAGAATCATATGGTAACATTCAGAGACATCCTAAAATCTCTGCTCTTTTCTCAGTAGTTTTATAGGCGTTGTCTGTATACATTTTAGGATTCTGTGATCCCAGTCACCTTTGGAATACTTTGTCTCCTTAAATTTCTCATACTTGACTGAGAGTGTCGTATTTACAGTAGTTGTCCCAGATGAAGATGAAACATCTAGTTTCCGCATTATAAAATTATATGCAGTTTTTAATGTTAAATACCAAATTGAAAGAATGATTATAATTCTAGGATTTTTAGATTGCTTTATCATGCTAAACTGTTTTGTTTTTTCTTCTATTTTTCCCCTAGTTGATAAGCTCTATGAGCTCAGTAGCAGAGCACTGTCTCCCCTCCTTATTACGCACCTTGTTTGACTGGTACAGGCGTCAAAATGGAACAGAAGATGAATCTTATGAATATAGACCTCGGTCTAGCACAAAATCAAAGGGGTAAGAGTTTTCCTTGCAAAACTCTGATTTGTGTGTGCTTTCTTGCAAGAATATGTGTGCTTTGTACTTTTTTGACAAGTATTTTGATACAAATAATGAAACTGTGTAGAAAGAGCATGGGCTTCTTTGAGGTAGTGTATTTAACTTGTGTAGAATATATGCATGAAGTGACTTAATGGTTTGGGTATTGTTATGCAGAAGGAAGTTGAATGCTGATAATTCCAATCAACTTTTCCCTTTTTTGGATTGTTTTGGTTGTTGGCAGGTCCTTTCAGGAGAGGGCAAGATGTCAGTGCTGCACCAAACCCTGAAGTCTTTCTAACCATCCATTTTATATATGTGTGCAGCAATGATTACATGAAAGAGATGCATACCCCTTCTCTGCAATAATTGTATTCAGTCTTGTGTGTGATACATCTGTTCTTGATTTCTTTTTTAGGGATGACCAACAACGTGAAAGAGATTATCTACTTGAAAGGAGGGACTTAGCTGTAGATTTCATATTTTGTTTAGTTTTAATAGAGGTTCTAAAACAGGTAAGCTCTTTTGCAAACTTATTTTAATCTTTTGCTTTAATTTCAGTTATGGTAATATCCTTTAGTTTTTTATATTAGAAACTGGAGCATGTATATATATGATGAGCATATGCAAGGCTGTAATTACATTCTAATTAAATAAAGCCTTTGAACTTCCCTGTCTTTCTCTACATGCCTGCATGATCTCAGTTCATGTTTTGGATTCACTAAGTCAAAGCTGCTGATGTACTGCAAAAAGCAAGAGTGTAAAAATAACATTTTATTATGTTCGGTACCTTTTTTCTGCTTAAAGATTTTTGAAATACAATGTGATATCATTGAATTACAAGATTAAAGTGACACTTTATAAAAAAATAAGAAAGAGTATGTAATTTTGCTTGGCCTTATACTGTAGTGCTAGATGATGTCACACACATTTTCTGTCAATATAAAATTTGCATTGGTGTATAGACAAGAGGATAGAGTTTGGCTTCAAGTAGCAGTGTTGTTTTTCTTGCATTTTTTTGAGAGGAGAAAAAGATGACTGTAAGAAAGAGTTTGAAACATGAAGCCAACATGAGTAAATTTAAGTTTTCAAATACTGAAGTAGTTTATATCTTTATGTATAGGTACATGAAAATTAAATGGCTCTCTGTACTAAGTAAAGCAAAGACTATGGTTTAGTTTGCAAATAATTTGTAGGAGATTTATGTTTGTGCGGTTGTGTAGGGCATGTTTGGGATACAGGGTAAAATGAAATCAGTAAAAGAGCTGCCTGTCCTTCTCCAAGACACCCACTAACCATCCAAAGTGATTTTCCTGTGCTACAAGCTCAGAGATGCAGAGATCAGTGTTAAAGCCATCAAACTTTTATGTGTTAGTGTTTTACAGGAAATCTTTAGTTCATGCTCACTCCCTGTCTAAATTTTTTATCAGTGCAAAAGAAAAAGGGAAATGGAATAAGTTATTTAGAATTGCAAGGTTGTATGGGTAGCTTCTGTATTTTGAACTGGTTCTAGTTTTTCTTTCTAGTAGAGTTCATGTTGCAGTAATTCAGATGTCAAGAGAGGTGCCAAAGTTTTGGTCTTGTACAGAGTATGTGGTGACTCCTGTAATATTTGGTGAGCCTCTCACACCTGTGCTCCAGGCAAGATAGGTATTTTCTGATAAGGATGTTTTCCTCTGCTAAAAACCCACAATGGGCCACTAAATATAGATACACCACTTACGAGAATCCTTTGGTCACTTTAGAGTTAAATGATGTCTAAAGGAGGGTTTGTATGTTCTGCCTGTAATGTGAACCTGCAATTAGACAGTCAAGCAAAGCACAGAAAGGATGGCTTTTTATTGATTAACATATTTGCATTCACACAATGTCCATCTCCCTGGGAGCCCTATCATTGTTTAATTCTTAGAAACCGATTTCAGATGGTACAAAGGGTATGATCCAGCCCTTTCTGTAATATGCACCACAACTGGAGAAAGGGTGGCAAACATGACCTATGTAGGAGAAAAATCTATTGCTTAAATGACTACATATCACTCTTTCTATAAATATGCATGTAAATAGCCAGTTCCAGTAACTGGAAGTTCTTGGACATTAATACCTTTCTTGATGCAGAAGAGGATGAAATATTCAAGCAATGAGTGCTTGATTTTCTGTAGACAAGACAGGAATCTTTTATTCTAATATGTTGAAGTGAAAATCTTTATTACTCTTAAGCAGTAGAGTTTAGTAGGGTTATCCTAGTACCTACCTAATTTGCTTTGAAATTTTAAAGATATTATGACTCATAATTACATATAGTGCTTTTTATAAGGAATGCATTTGATATTTAACCACATTTTCTTTTAAACCTGAGAAAGTGGTGATTTCAAAGAGAAGCTCAATAAAAAAGGGCCTTCTAAACAATGCTAGTTTTTAATTTCTGCTCAAATTGTTACTTATTGCCAGGAAGCAGTTTCAGCTGCTTTCATTGGCAGAAACTCTAAAATGGATATGATAATATCTTCTGCATTCTTATTTTTTGGTTTTGTCTTCCTTTATATAGAGCTGAATTACATTTTGAGGTTAAATCTGTATTAGTAACACCACACAAGGTAGAAAGTGTGGAAAGATGCATAGTTAACCTAGTCTGGTAAGTTTCAATGGCAAATTTATAGTGTTTGCGTTGCTGTTGTTTATTTTGTTATGAATTTAATCCCTAAAAGCCAGTATGCAAAATAATTTAAAAAAATGTCAATACAGGTCGTGTAAATGTTCATATATTGCAGAATTAACTTGATATCATATACCAACAAAGGATTTGTCCTTTGACAGTGGTGGGAGAGATATCTGCAGGGTGTCTCACAGTACTGTTGATGTACTTCATACATACCTAATTGTGTATATACATGCATAGTTACATACGTATAAATGATATCTGCATTTCAGATACCTGTTCATCCAGTGCCAGATCCTTTAGTACATGAAGTTCTAAACTTGGCTTTTAAGCACTTTAAACATAAGGAAGGGTAAGTTTCACTTGTGTGCTTTGAACTAATTTGTATTACCAGCCTGTGCTTGATTGTTTGGTTGTTTGCCTCACGTGTAACATGTCGGTGATAACACTATAAATGAACACTGATTGATATCTTTAAACTTAAAACATATCTTGAAAGAGCACAACTGTGTTCAACGTAATGCTGAGTTTATTTTGCTTAGAATATACAGAATGATTTGCACAGCCAGCCAGAGTAAAAAGGGATGAGTTTGGACAACCATAGTAAAGTTCTTGCACAGAGTACATCTTCTCTTTTGTCTGCTCAGTGAAACTACATCACTTTAAATGTTACCCATGCATTTTATGCTTGACTTGAATTGTTTTTATGGTAACAATCTACCTTGCTATGGAATAAACTTCCTGATTGTAATTGAGAGCACGCATTTAGAAGAACAAAGTTGTATTTAACACCTATTTTTTGCTTTTTTTTTTTTCCTTTTTAGGTATTCAGGAACCAACACTGGGAATGTCCATATTATTGCAGACTTATATGCAGAAGTGACAGGAGTTCTTGCTCAATCAAAGTAAGTTCAGGCTCTTCTTGTGTTTTGGGAAAAATGATCATAGAATTAAATATTATTTAATATAGCAGTTTTTATTAATGATCCCAGTAACTAATCCTTTAAGTGCAGTCTGTCATGGCCATCTGATGTTCTAGCACAACAAATTTGAAGGAATCAATAAATAATCTTTAGTACAACACTGAATTGCTTTGCTGTCAACTTGTACGTGCAGGAAGGGAGGCCTGGGATCAGTCAGTAGTTGTTACTGAGTATATTCTACAGTGCTGATCATCATAGGCACTCTTAAATGCCTAGGTTTTAAGTATCGGGGTACATGTTGCTTGTGTTTCTTTTGCTGTAGGTGCAGTTATCTTTAACAGACAAAGAAATCTGTTCAAAATTATAGACATCATATGAAAGTAACTAAGAATGCAAATAATTTTCATCTGTGTCCCTTGTTCAGGTTTCAAGCTGTTAGGAAGAAGTTTGTCACTGAATTAAAGGAACTGCGACAAAAAGAACAGAGTCCACATGTAGTACAAAGTATCATCAGCTTGATAATGGGAATGAAGTTTTTTCGAGTAAAGATGTATCCTGTGGAGGATTTTGAAGCATCATTTCAGTTCATGCAGGTAAATGAATATAACAAGAAACCGAAATGAGCATAATTTTGATTGTTTAAATCACGAAGCTACAATGATGCTTGCTGTGATCAGTCACTTACTCTACTTGAGTGTCATCCCTCCTGCTTTTCTGTTTCATTCATAAGTTCTCAGAGGTATGAATTGTTTGTTTCTCTGCAGGTCATGGGGACCTAGCATAATGAGAATTCATTCTCAATTGCCAGAGTTATGTGGCAAACCTGTAATACATGAATTTATTCAAGACTAAATAAAATGAGTAGCAATAAAATAATTTTCTTTCTTTATGAAAGCAGTGGATTAAATAAAAAAGTTACTTGATGTATCTTTTTTTAACAGCTGAGATGTCAACAAACACTTTTTAAAAAAACACTGCAGTTAATTTTCAGAGAGTTAAAATATATGTTTCATTCTCTTGGTTGTTGATTAAAAATTGTCTTAATGAATAACTCACCCATTCACAGTAGCCAAAGTTATCGCAACTTGGTCATAGATTTTATTAGAGCTATTTAACAGCCATTGACATTGATCTCAATACTGAAAAAAACTAACATACACTTAGGTGCTTTAGATTGTGTCCAGAATGGTCAGTTTGGTATAGTGGTGTGTGCATATATGTGCGTGGGTTATTATCTCTGTAAGATTTCTGTGCATCAAAGTCATCTTGAAAATGAGTAAAAAATAAAATACTATTTTCTAATAATTTCAATAGAGGTAAGTGGGTTTTTTGGAACTTCAGAATAACCTGCATCTTTACAATCTTTTATATTCTGAGTACACTTTATATGCTGAGTAAAAAGTGAATATCTGTTTGGTATTACAAATTTTCTTTCAATTTCTTTTTAATTGCTGGAGAAACAGGTTTTAAAGTTTCTGATGTTTTGCAACATTGTTATTGTCAAGGAATATAAGACTAATTTAAACACATTAAGTTTAAAAATTCAGATTCACAATTAATGTGGTACTGCTAGAGGTTTTTATAGCATAGTGACATTTGTCTTCTTTTTTCTATAATGTTCTCCTAATGCTTCCTTACTAAGGAATGTGCTCAATACTTCCTGGAAGTAAAAGATAAAGATATAAAGCATGCACTTGCTGGTTTGTTTGTGGAAATTCTCATTCCTGTGGCTGCTGTAAGTATTTTTATTTTCCTCCTCACCTTGAATTACACTCGCATTGCTAAATTCACTATATTACACTTTGTATTGTTGCTGTATTACATTTTTACAGATTCAAAAAGACTGTTAAGTAAGTTACAAGCACCTATATAAGCTTTTGAAAGGAAATGTGTCAGTGATTGTTTATTACCTAGTTCCCAGTTTATTTTCAGAACCTTTTAAAATTGTCTGTTTTCTAGACCCTTTTACTGCCAGAACACTGTCTAATCTTACACTTGCTCTAAAATTTTGGATTTTCCTTGGTTTAATACTTGCTCACTCAAGGGTCCCAGTGACTTTATAGCTGAAACCTGTTCTTTCCAGGAGGAACTGAGATATGTAACATTTTTACAATCCCGTAGGGAGGGTGTGAATTCCTGTGCAAGAAGGAAGGATGCAGGTTTTGTCTAATGAAATAAAAAATCGTCATGAAGTGAACATCCACTAGATGTAATCCTTCAAGTGGAAGAGCAGTCAGTCATCTCCCATCTGTGTTTACATCTAAAGCCAGAAATTTTACTCAGCAGCCATGAACAAGAAAAAAACCCCTTGGTATCAATCACAGTATTGTATGTACAGTGCCTGTAGTGGTGCCAGTGAGGATGTTTTCAGTCAGGACAGGTTCTCCCCCTTTCTCCGAGGCTGTTTCACTTGGTTGTGTACAGCTCAGTGAGGAGTTGTGGCAGCTCAGTATACCTGAAGTTTGACCATTAACCACAAGCTCAGAAATATTAATAACTTTAAGACAGATACTTGCTGTGATTGTTATCTAAAATGGTAGTTGTAACAGCAAATGCTAAGCCACAGTGTATTCAGCACCCTGTCCTAAAAAACGGCAGGTGTTGGCTCCGTTTTATGACTGTGGGGGCACATCTTGCTATACATGGAAAACTGGCACATGTAGACCCAGTTTTGTAGAATGTGATCTACAAAGACTAGCACACTGGGTGGGTTCCCATCTAAACAAGCTCGTAGGTAAAAAAAGAACTCTGAACTGTGTCCTCTTTTTAGCAGGCTGTCTTGCCCTGAGCCACAGGGAAATGGTTCTTTCCCTTCACCATTCTCAACCATGAGACTTTTTTTTTTTTTAATTAGAAAGGAAACAATCTTTCCCCTTAAGGCATGACCACAAAGAGGTGGTGTTAGTAGGAACTGTTTATTGACTGAAATCTGGATCTCACTTGGGCATACTTATACTCTTCAAGAGAAGAATTACCTTTCCTGTTAAAGAGTGAATGCATTTGTTGTTTTCAGTTCCACATTTGCTCGGCAGTGAGGGTGCACAGTGAAAGTACTTAGTGTTTAGGTAAACATTAATATTAGCTTGCAAATTCATAATTTAAATACAGTGGATATTGCACATACAGCCATGAGGCAGAAGTGGCATTGGAACTCTGGGGAGGTAACTGTGGTGGCACACGTGCCAGCTGTGCAGAGCACATGTAGTGTTCTGTGGATTGCTCCCTAGAAGCATCACCTGAACCAGCGCTTCAAACAGTTGGTGAGGGAGGCTTGATCTTTCCCTCTGACTCATTGAGTCTCTAATAATTTCATACAAATTGAGCTTCTTAAATAGAAGCAGAGAGCCCCATCCCTGATTGAGATGCAGCTGAGAGGGTTAGTCATTCTCTCAGAAGATGTGAGATGCAGGTTTGAATCTTTTTTTGAAGCAGACAAAAGAACTGCATCTAGATCTTTCTGTATCTTGGATACAGAAAATCACTTAAGCAAAAAAGCTATTTGGTTTCAGCACTCTGACTTCTTTACTGTCATTCTCTCGCTTAGTCATTCAAGCATTTATTAAAATAAGATCTGATTTGGACCCTGCAGGTGAGACAAGATGACAGCATATTTTACAGTGGGGAAGTTAAGGCTGGTCTGTAAGCCTGAGGTTATATCCCAAAGCAGCAGTGGGGTGCTAGCAACAACTAACTAATGTCTCATGTGGAACCAGCAGGTTACTGATCTATTTATAGCTTAAAAATACCAAAAGATATATAATTTGAGAATACGTAGGAAGTTATTAAAAACATAATTACTTTCTCAGTTCTTTTGTTTAGGATTTGTACATGTTACAGAGATACTGTAACACTATTTTTTATGCTTCCCCATCATCAGTGTTTTCAGAGTGTTCTTAGCAAGGTGGACATGACATATCTTTTAATAACTTTGAATAATAAAAACTATCAAAAAATTACCTTATATTATAGGAAAATCATGAGTATAGGGGATCTCTTCCAGAAAAGCCAGCTCCCTCTCCAACACCCTACCCCAACTCCCCAGTTTGATAAAGAAAGCAGAAGCACAACATAAAACAGCAGGTTGAGATTAATGTTTAAATCAATACTGATACCCGGAGAGAAGCCTAAGAGGCTTGCAGGGGTTTTGATGTAGTTGTCTGGTTTCTGGAGGGAAGGCTATTCTGTATGCAAGGAGAGTGGGTAAAAAAGGTGTAAGGCTCCCTGCATCTGTTTTGTTAACTCTAAAAGCTGAACAAAGACCACTTACATGGTTGGTTGACAGGTAATCCTTTGTATAATTTCTTAAATTTCCAATTTTCAGAACTGGAGGACATAAAAATAAAGGGGCACATTAAAAAAGGGGAACAGTGAAAATGTTACAAGTGTTATTTTTACAATATATTAAATTATACATTTAAAGAGTTTCGGTGTAGTTTTTATTTGTTAGTTGGTGGCAAATACTTTTTCTTGTTTAAGTATAGAATACTGGCCACATTCTTAAAATAGTGGGGTTTTTTATGGGTTTTGAGTTTGTTCTGTTTTGGTTTGGTTTTTTTAACCATGTGGTTGTAGTGTATGACCTGATTTCTTATGCTTCTGTTTATATTTCTAATAAGTACACCCAAATACTTACCTAATTTCACTTTTAAATGTTCTTGAATTCATAAATATCTTAATGTATATTTAAACTGCCTTCTGTATAAACTTCTAAACCCATTTATGTGTGTATTTTTTAATAGGCTGTTAAAAATGAAGTGAATGTGCCATGTTTGAAAAATTTTGTGGAGATGCTTTATCAGACTACCTTTGAATTGAGTTCAAGAAAGAAGCATTCGCTGGTATTTTAAAGAAATATTTCAACTTCTCCATTTTGCTCATCTTAGACTTTTAAGCAGTACATTGTATGGGAAAAAGCTAACAGCTGTATGAATTTAGATCTTAACTCTTCAGCTCAAGTCTAATTAAATTCACACTGTTCATGTGCATTTGCTCTAACTTTTGTTTCTTTGCAACATATATGCTCTGTTATCTCACTTGTGAGATTTTCTTGAAATCAGTGCTTGTTTTTATTATTGTAGTTCATTTTAGCACTGAGTTACCTAACCTAATGTCTCTTCTAAAAAGAACTTGCACTTAGGGAGTCTGTATAATTTCAATTATGTTTCATTAAAACAGAGAAGTGTCAGACAAAACTTTTCTAGCAAAATAACAGCCTGTAAATAGTCCTGCTCTGCCTGCTTTCTCTTCTCCTCATTCACCTTGTTTTTCTTTTTCCAATATTATTTGTTACCTCTTTTGGATAAAAATATCTGGGGGATTTTTTCCCCTAAGACTACATCTTAGCAAGGATTTAAATCTCTTATTAATGCAGTATTTGGTAATTCTTGATGACCATGACAGCCATGTTTCAAGTTGATTAACTGCACTTTGCTGAAATGTAAAGCTAAATTTTGTGTTACAGTTGACATATTCAGTAAATGCAAGTGAATTTGAAATGTTTTATCATTACTTTCATGTTAGGGATGAGCTTTACTTTCTGGTATTCTGGGCATTATAAAGCATGTATCATTGTATACGTGGTTAAACTCCTTATGCAAGAATAACATAAAGTAGTTGATGTTAGTATTCATAATGTAATTTTATTTATGAAGTCAGAAACATTTTTACATCAAGATCACAATTTACCTATTCATCCTCATTCTTTAATTTTGCTCCATAACAAGATAATATGCATCAGATTTTATATGAATTATCATTATGTATTCTGTTGAAGTTTGTGGTGTTTAAACAAATTTCACATTACTAAAGCAAAACCAAGTCATGCTGTCACACTAGTCTGCATATTCACAGACACTACTAAATTGTGCTTCATTCCTTACTAGAAGAGACCTTGAGGAGAGGTAACATTTCTGACAACCTAAAGTCTGCCTCGGTTTTTACTGAGTCGATTATGTTCTTTCCTGAATATTCTTCTTAGAGTCAGTTCCCTCTCCCAGCCTGTAGGACCTCATTAATTGAATCATGTGGCTGCAGGGAAAGAGCAGATATTGTACAAAGGGTGAGATCTGCTCACAGTCTTTGTTTGAGATCAGGCCTTGCTAGGGGATGAGCTTGACCATGGTCCCACTGCCCCAGTCTTACACCATGAGCTCTTACCCAGGACACCAAACCTGGCATGTGTGTCCTAGTGCGAGGGGGAAGGCTGCCGTGCTAAAACTGTGAGAGCGAGAGACAAGAACCAACTGTATGTCTCATTCTCGATGTAAGAGACTTGGGAGGTCTGCAAAGAGCAATTTGATCAATTCTTTTTCCCCCCTACTCATAGGCTTTGTATCCATTGATCACCTGCCTGTTGTGTGTCAGTCAGAAACAGTTTTTTTTAAATAACTGGCACGTTTTCCTGCAGAACTGTTTGTCACATCTAAAGGTAAGACTTCTTTTCAATTCAGGAACTGTCTCAAATCAATAGCATTTATTCCAATATGTTGTCAGCATTCTTGTGCCAAATAAACAATGAATGTTTGGCTATTTAAAAGGACACTGTGATTTTTTTAATTATTTTTTTTTAAATTAAATGTCTTAAGTTTCCCTTAGTATTAAACGTAGTTGTAAATTTTTGTGATGTTATGTAGTGCAGGAAGTAGATGTGGCCCCCTTGGGGACCATGAGTTTTATTGAGTAAAATCTTCAGGAGAAGTATCTGCTAATAATTGCTAATTATGACAGAGAAAGTACCAACTGATTCTTCAAATGTAAAATGTGAGAAAATAAGTCACTTATCGACTCATCTAAGTAGAATGTATAGTAAATATAAAAGTTCTTTCTCTTGTTCACTTGTTGAAGGAATAGAAAATTAATTGGGAGTCTAGAAAAGAGCTCATATGTACATACTGTGATGTGTATTTTACAAATGAAAGTTATGGTGTCCCTTTAATTCATGGCCTCAGCTGACAGCATTGTAAACATGAGTTGATTGATAACGAGATCAAGATACTTAGAAATCAGGGATTTGATTTAGTGATTCCCTTGTAGTGTTACTTGTTGTACATGTTCTTTCCTTAATTTTGATTAACATAGTTAATGATTTTGCCTGATGTGTTGATTTTTGATAATTTTAATAAATTCTTTGATCTGTCTTCACATTATTAATTCTGGTTAGGTATGAGTGATAATTCCGAAGCTTATTAATAAAATACGTAAACCATCATGAAGTCAGGAGGAAACAGGTTTAGCTGCTTGGATTGTTTTTTAAGAGTCATTTTGTTTTCATGACATCTTTCACACTTTTCTGTTGCTCGTTGGGTTTTTGTATTTTTCATCTAACATTTGCAATTCTTTTGCAATATTTGCCTTGATTTTTGTTTTCTTGGTTTATTTTGCTTAGGGAAGCTGCTTTTGCTTTTGTTTTGAAAGCTTTTAAAAAAAAAAAAATCTTACAATCTAGGAGTTGCATTTTTCTGGCATAATGTCCATTACTGATAATGGATGTATTAAAACTATAAATGCCAGTGAGTTTTAACTGCTAGTTGCTGAGCATGCATTTTATATTTTACTTAGTTTTGTTAACCACTAACAGCTTAACACATTTACTGTAAGGCTCTATTCAGCAGAAATTCTATGTATGAGTTTCTGCAATTCAGAATTTGTAGTGTCATGATGCTGTGCCATCAGTAAGTTATTTAGGATATTTTATGGCTTGGTATAACTTGGCCCACCAAATACTATTGGCTTTTTGGGTGCTTAGCTTGTTCAGAAACTTTGTTGAGTTTGATCGTGAAAAATACACCTCCACTGTCCTAATGTGTCTTATGAATTAATGTGTTCCCTTGTTTCCGAAGCTAATTAAATGCATGCAGTCTATAATAAGTAATCTCATTAATTTGTAAATCTGAATTTCACAGCAGTTTAGTCTTTTAGATTAGCCCTTCCCCATTTTATTTCCTAATTACTAAAGTTCTTTTATGTGCAGTTACTTAAATATGTAAAATGCAATAAGGATTCCAAATCCATTGTCTCTAGTGTCTTTGTTATTTGATCAAGTAATTTTGAGATTTACTGGGAGATACTTTAGAGTATTGAAAGTGTTCATCTGCTCCTTCCGTATTAGTTAAAATTAACAAATTAAGGATTGACATAACAGCAACACTTAGGCTCTGCCACAGGGATATTCTATGAAGAGCACAGGCCTGTTAGCAAGTTGCGAAGAGGTAATACAGGTCATGGATTCGTGCTGATGAGTTTATTCCCTGGTGACTGTCCAGTGCAAACTTACCTAGCAATAAACAATTTGTGGTCCCACTTTGGCGGCAGAAATAAGCACTTTGCCGTGGTCTAAAAGCTCACATCTTCGCAGTTGATCCAGAGTACCTGATGCATAGTATATTCATACCCTGCCTTACCTTGCAGTATTTCAGTGCTATGTTGTACTTGATAATGCTCCTGAGAGTGCTCTGAATCCTGATCCAATACTAGCAATATTTATTGCCCTTGTGAACTCTTTGTACTGGGTTTCAGTGTACCCTACGTGTAGTTACCCTCAAAGCAGGCTTCTTGTATGGGGAAACAACCTTGCTGGGAAGCCTAGGTTTGGGGTTTTTTTTCTTCCTTCTTTCCTGCAGTCACTGATATGAGGAAGGATTAAATAGCTCTGGGTCTGGATCAATGCAAATAGCAGACAAGTGAATTGTAAGAGTCAGTTTAGACCTGGGGTGGACCAAAGGGTGTTTCTTGGCATATGTATAGCTGGCCTTGTCCCACAAAGCAATTGCGATGCCCTTTCAGCACTGAGCCCAGCCGAGCATTCCTTTACACACTGAAGTAATGTAGGCAAAATTCTGAATTTTTTCAGCAGACAATAACACTGGGTCAGTACTGTAAAACATTTTACTTACTTTTTTGACTGGTATTTAGGTAGACTAGTTTTAGCAGGTTTGTCAGAAAGCTGATAGATTCTTGGATGAAGCTGAGTTGTGGTGTCCTTACCACCTCTTCCAGGGAGAGCAAGGAGCATTTAAGAAAGCTGCTGAAGTGGGAGAGAAAAGTGTCTGTCATTCTGCATCATTGTTGGGTGGAAAAGAATATTTTTTTTTTCCCCACAGTTTAACCTTAGTGTCTGTTACCACAAAACCTTGAAATGTGGAGGAACGTTTCTGCCACTGTAGCAAAACCTGTATTTCTACTGAATAGAGTCCTTACTAGACAGCTATCTGTTGTTTTTGTGCTTCTTTTCATCTAACATGCATGTGCCTCCCATTCTCATGTTTGTTATGTTTTGCTGTCTCACATTGCTTTATTTAGATGCCATCTAACAACAGTATCAGAAAACAAATAGAAACACTGCAGGTGAGTTAATATGTTGTTACAACAGTGAAACATTGCTTTGTTTCATGTAAATGCTTTGTTTTTTATGTTAATTGTTGTATTTTGTGCTTTCCTTTCTTTGTAAAATTATTGTTAATAATTACTGTTAATAAGCAACAGGACTAAGAATAGCTAATATTTCAAAGACTTTTTTTTTCTATCCAGGAAGTAAAGGGGAAAGATCAGGAAATTATCTAATATCAGTTTTTCCTTGAGGGTGAAAATGTGGCTTTGTGAGATTGAGTATCAATATCACAGCTAGTTTCCCTGAACAGCCGTGCATGTTTCCACTGAAAGTCAACTACCTATTCATATGTATGTTTTTTTTCTGTTAACTCATTTCAAAAAGTGTCTTGCATGTGAGCAACCTTGAAAACATTTTCACAGTAAAAAAAATGTGAAACTGATTTACTGTAACAACTTGCAGTGCACTAACTTGAAAGACTTTTACACTGTTGGTTTTGCAGGTTTTAAAAAGTAGAAATTGTTTTAGTTCAGAACAGAAGAAAAGTTTAACATCAGTATTAAAAAGTACTTTCTTCAGTAAGTGACTACATTTGACTAACATGGAAAAAATGCTATTTTGTTTCTTGCCTTCATTGAGATATGTTTCATTGATTCGTCTTAATGTGTCATGTAAAACCACTGTGGATTTGCTCTTACTTTTTTGGTTTTGTAACAGAGATAGTTCTTGACTTATTCCATCATCTGCTGATATAATTTATGTTAAAAGTTTTAGGGTTTTAAACAAAACTATGTTTGAAGCAAAAACCCAGAAAGAGTGCTTTAAAATCCAACGGACATCTGCTAAAATGGCTGAAATTCAGCCAGTTATCTGTCTGAATACTAACTAGGGACACATAACTTTTTACTGGTTAGATTTTGTCCAGATCACTATCCTCAATTTCCCCACTGCCAAGTTGCAGGTGTGGTAATTCAGAGGTAGTGGCAGGAACACATTGATGGGTGTGAAATCAGGGTAGAACAGCACTATCACTGATGTAGGCGAGGTCAAGGTATTCCTTCTAATATTGTGATAAACAGTCATGTATGTTATTTGTCTGTGAAGTACCACTTTTGCCTCTCTGTGTGGTAGGCTTTTAGTCTTTCTTAAAGTAAGCTGCTGCCAAAAGCAGTAGTCCCGAATCACCTGTGTTAAAGCCATCCACATTGCTCTCATTTGTATAGTCTAATGCATCGATATGGCCAAGAAATTATTTGGATCAACTTACGGGTCTGAGTTGGATGTTCTTACTCCTGGAGTCAATGCAAAGGAAGCATTGAGACTGCAGAAGAGGGAACCAAGGATGAGAACCATGTCTTTATGATGAGTGTGGTGTTAGATCCATGTACACCCTTTGAAATTGTACTCCACTTGTCCTGGGAGGACAAAGTGCTTTGCTACTTGACTTATTGCCTTGTGGTAGAGGCCACAAAATGTGAGATGAGTTTGTTTCAGCCGTCATATAGATATGACTTGAAACAGTGGGGCTTCACTAGAGATGGAGATGGTGTGTTTTTGGAGTTGTTTTTTTTTAAATATATTATTTTTTTATTTTTCCCACTGAGCACACACGTAAAAAGATGACAACTGGGAATTGTTTATTCATAAGCTCATACTTATGGCCAATTCCAAGAATCTTGCGGGACACTTCAAGATTATAAATACGCCAAGAATCCCTAGTTGGAGTTGGTATGAAGAATGTTAGTTAGTTACTGTTGTACATAGTCTAAGAGCTAGGAGGAGCAAAACTAAACTCCTAGTAGCAGCTTTAAGACAAAAAGTAACTGGTTTTTCATACAATGCATAATCTAAAATTAATCATGCCACAAGATTTTATGTTTTTATATATTACATGTAATTGTATATATTGTGTAATTCTAGATAACTATATATTATATTTTATAGAAATTGATGGGTTTAATAAAAATCAATTGGAAGTGAGCAAAGACTAATATAGCCCACAGGAAATGGCTGTGAAGTTGGGTGAAGCCTGGAGCGCGCACCCAGACGATCATCCTTGTGTGCCTGCCCTGTTTTGCACTCTTTTATTCTGCACCTGCTACTGTCTGCTATCATAAACTGAATGATGAACTTAGACTTTGTTCCTGATCCAAAGCAGCTACTCCCATACTTTAGACAAGCTGTAGGTTAGTTTGCTATGAAGTAGGTATTTGTTACCAATGGCTCTCTGAGAAAAGTTCTTGGAAGCAATAGACCCTTGGTGTTCATCTCAAGAGGAAAATCTTTTTAATTGCTCCTCTGCTCTCAGAGTGAGAGACATGTACAATTATGGAATTATTAGTAAATATTTGGGTAGTATTGGAAATATGTAATACAGGGTTGTTTTTATGAAACACATTAAAATTTCTAGTCAGTATGAAACACATCAGTTTTCATTGTTTAGTTAGAAAATATTATCGAATGTCAAATTAGTAATAGTAGAATAATCTGAGTGACTCATAGGCAACAGTAACTGTATTTTTCATTTATTTTACAGAATAAAGATCCCAAAATGTCTCGAGTTGCACTGGAATCTTTGTATAGGTTATTGTGGGTTTATGTTATTAGAATAAAATGTGAAAGCAACACTGTAACTCAAAGGTAAGTTCATTATTCAAACGATTTTAAACCATTGATGGGGGGGTTTCCCCCCTGGTGATACCAAGAGATCTTGAAGCCAGGTCAGGAATGGTGAAATGGGGTAAACAGGGGAACAATAACTTCATTTAAATAGAGAAAACTAGAAGAACATGATCACTTTGACAAGGAGAAATAATAGTCTATGATTTTCATTGCAGGGATAGAAGAGGGTGGAGAGATAAGAAGCAAGAAATGTATTAAAGTTTAAAGGCCCTAATGGTACCAGAATAAATAGGGTATGAAGTGGCCATCACAAAGTATGGGCTGGAAATGAAAATATTTTCTATATTAATTAGCATCATGAGAGTTTGGAGCAGTCGTTCCGATTTTGCCTCTCCTCCTGACTATTACTAACTAGTTTAAAGAAGGATCCAAGGTCACTTGATAAATGAACCCATGATATTGTTTGATGCCTGTGACAGTAGAGGACTGTACTTTCTGTGGGACCTGTCATATGCTTCTGTATTATTTAATAGCGACCCCCTCCCCCCATCTACCAGATTTGAACTGCAACATCTATGCTATTATAAAAAGTTTTTTTTTTAAAGTTGGGGGGGGGTTTCTTAATATTTCTTTTTGTTTTAAAATTTTTGTAGCCGTCTCATGAGCATTGTTTCAGCACTTTTTCCAAAAGGATCGCGTAGTGTGGTCCCACGAGACACACCTCTGAATATATTTGTGAAGATTATTCAGTTCATTGCTCAGGTAAGAATACTTACAGGTAGAGCTCATAAGGATAGGATGAGCATTATTATTTGGAAGAAATGTGAATTTAAGGCTAGTTTTTGAAATATTTTCACTGAATTAATGGTCTTAAATTGTGAATAGAATTTGCCCAAATACGTATAACAAATACTCATTGTATTTCTACTAGTGGCAAAATTATTTTACTTCAGCTTCAGTAACTGTCGTGTATCAACATTATGATGATTAATATTTACATTTGGAAGGCACTGTTGGGGGATGTGTATATAAAAAAATACTAATATAATTAGTTTATTCAATTATAATATTTGTAGAAGGGACAAAACATTCAAATAGTAATATTCACTTATATTTAGCCTGGAGGCGAGCCTCTGTAGACAGAAAAGGTATGGAATGCATAAAGTAGTGTGTAGTTAGTATTGCATTATGATTTATATTATTTTAGGTACTTCTGTTGTCCTAATACCAAAATGCAGGATACAATCTCACAAGATAAACTTTCGTTCATCTATAATGTCATAGATTAGAGGCATGTTTTCCTGTCTCACCGATAGCTTGTCTGTGCTTCAGCTTCCAAAATTATTTGCTTTTGGTCATACAGGGATGAGGCAGGATACACAACAGTTTTGCTTCCCAGGTCTTCTCTTCTTATCACTAATTTTTTGTTATCTAAAACATTTCAGCTTGTTGTAGAAACATGTTTGACCTGAGCAGAATTGTCTGCAATTTTTCTTAAGAGAAGTGGTTCAGCTGTATCAGGGGATGAGCTGTGTAGGAAAAAGGAATAATTAAAAAACTTTACATTTATTTTAAAAAAACTTTCATGACATGACACCCAGCACTTGTGCAAAGCCAATAAATTAAACTATGCATATTAACAGAGAAGAGATGATCATATCAATTTTCCTTTATAGGAACGTTTGGATTTCGCAATGAAAGAAATAATATTTGATCTTCTTAGTGTTGGAAAGTCACCTAAAACCTTCACTATTAATCCAGAGGTAAAAAAAGCTTGTTACTTGCATGCAGTGAGAACAGGGCATTGGAGGATTTTTTTTGGCAAGTGTTTAACTCTTTTTTTGGCTGGGAATAAAGCAGATTACTGAATATCTGAAGGGGGGGTTGTTCTGCTAAAACTAAAGAAGTAATTGTAGTTGTGCACAATTGCTGTTTCATTTTCAGTAAGTAAGCTAGCAGTAGTACTATAGTTCAGACTTATTTCAACAATATTTTCAGTAAGTATGTGTAACTTCTTGCTACAGTATAGCTCTAAAGCCTTTTTTCAGGGAAGTAATTCCTAATTCTTATGGTTCAAGACCCAGTCTAACAGATGAGACATTTAAGCAATGTCTGTCTTCAGTATGTCATTATTGAGATTCATATTAAGCCTTTAGAGCTCTGCACTATAAAATACTCTGTATATTATCCCATGCCATGTCAGTTGACTGGAATCAGAGTTGTGGGGAGGCACTGAAGGCTTCAGCTTTAGTCTTGTTACTTTCATTACCCTAATATGTAACATTTAAATAATGCCTGTTCTACTGGAACCCTACTCTTGTCTGTTTAAAAGACAGGAAAAATGCAATTTGTGTTTTGTCTTGTCTGTGTTACGTAAATGTTATAATTCTTTCTGTTTTTTCTTTCCATTTTCCTCCCTTTTTTGCTATTGAAGAGGATGAATATCGGTCTCAGAGTCTTCCTTGTCATAGCCGATAGCTTGCAGCAGAAAGATGGTGAACCACCAATGCCAACAACAGGAGTTGTTCTTCCCTCAGGAAATACTCTGCGTGTGAAGAAAATTTTTCTTAATAAAACACTGACAGATGAAGAAGCAAAAGTTATAGGTATGATGTGTTCTTTTATCACTTGGCATTCCAATATGTGCATTATTTATTCTCAGTTCTTCTCAAACAGTACATTTGTGTAACTGTATTTCGGTATTTATTTTGTTAGTGAGAATCTAATGATAGTCTGTTATAACAGAACTGCTTTAATTCTTTAGAGAGGACTGCTAGACAATATTGACCTTCTGGTGTCCAAGACCAAATCCATGGCTTTTTTTGAAGGGTTTTGCACTGCCAAATTGGCACAAAGAACCCTGAGTACAATTAGTGCGGTAAACAGCATGGCAATTTTTATTTCCTTGATGTCACTTTAGAATATCCTTACTGTCCCACAGCTGAAGTGGAGGAAGACAATTTTGATCCCTGTGCTTTATTGATCTGCTGTGTATGAGTCATCTCTGGACTGTTTCAACATGTGAAATTTAAAATAGAACTAAAATGCTTGAAATGGACAACACAGAAAAGCAACTGATGGTTCCTCCCTTGTTTACTTTAATACTTTCTACTACTCATTTAACATGCACTTCTTTTGACACTTACATTGTGTTTCATGTCATATTTTGTACAAGAAGATTGTTCTAAGCTGAATAGGTGGCAAATATTTTCATTAAAATGTGAAAACTAAATGAGAACAAATGAGAGAGGTGATCAGAATTCTTTGGCTTTTCAGGCATGTCCATATACTACCCTCAAGTCAGAAAAGCACTAGACAACATCCTTAGGCATTTGGACAAAGAAGTTGGAAGGCCCATGTGCATGACTAGTGTGCAGATGTCCAATAAAGAACCTGAAGACATGATCACGTATGTAGTGAATTACAATAATTCACTGTCACAGTTACATCATTTTTATGCTGTAATGTTGCAGATGCTATCATTAATACATTACAGTTGTTGGCTTTTTACTTGACTATTAAATGACTGCTGATTTCATTAATTAATGAGTAAAAAGTTTGCTAGCTCCTTTGTTTTGACACGACATTGGAAATATTTGTGGTGTACTGAGGTAGATTTCCTTGTTGTTTTGTGGATTATAAACTTTTTCTAGGGGTGAGAGAAAACCCAAGATAGATTTGTTCAGAACTTGTATTGCTGCTATCCCAAGACTGATTCCAGATGGCATGAGCAGGACTGACCTCATTGAGTTGCTTGCAAGGTATGGGAAATTAAATTCTGCCCTTAGTGGATGTTCCTTTTTAGAAGCTGTGTGTTTATAAGAGTCTGTCAGTGCCCTGTGTTGTCTGAGTCCACTGCATACAGAATCTGTTCCTCCTATTCCTGCCTACCTTCGGCAGTTGCTCTAATGTTACTGGCCAGCATAGCACGAGGTAAATTTATCTTGAAGATCTGCACTTATTTCTAGAGAGATTTTTTGAAAAGTAGGAACTTCTGTTGCTTTGTTTTTTGTACTTGTCTTTTTGTTACTACTATCATACTTCCCCGCCCCCTTTTTTCTTTTCTTTTTTTTTCTTCTTCCTATTGCTAGTGCTGTAAATTATTATAAAGGCATTCTTTTTGACCTTACCAAAATGTGAGACAGATACTTGTGAGAAACTTTTTTCTTGTTCTCCACTGATCCTACTTCCTTTTTCCCTTTTTTTTTTTTGATCCACCACTACCCTTTTCTTCCATCTTACCTCTATTTAAATTGAATGTGCCTTATCAATACTGATAAGTAGTTGAGACAACTGGACAGCCAGGTGTTTGCACTGAGCATTCAGTGAGAATATGTAGTTCTGGTACATGCAGATGATGTTTACATATTTCTAGGTTGATAAACCTTCCTCTGTTTTCATACAAAAAAGGTCTTGCTGTAGAAGTACAGGATCTTTGAAATTATAAATTTGTTTACATATAATGTGTTGAGTCACATATATTAAAAAGTTAGTAATAAGGTGAGAGAAGAAGATTTTTCTAACACTTTTTCTTCAGTGTCAAAAATCACATAGAAGACATGATGTATTAAGTAATAATACAGTACTGGATAAGTTTTGTCTACCATAGCAGGTTGAAACATATTATTAAGTATTTTTGTACATTTTTTTCCTCATATCTGAAGTAAAGTTGCTTTATCTGCAAAAAAAAAATATGTTATTTTTTATTTTAATTCAAAGAAAATAACCTGTTCATCACAGGGTGCCTTCCTGCTGAGCTCTGAGGTGGTTGCTCAGATGCATGCGAAGGTGTGCAGCCCTGACTTTAAAATTACTTGTTTATACTAACTTTTGTGAAGTCTTGCATTATTTTGCTGTGGTAGTAGTGCCTTCTGGTAGTAGTCAGTTTCAGATGTATTCAATGCAGCAAGTGCCTCTGTGTGGAAGTTCTCTACATTGTACAGTAAATAAGAATGAGTTAACAGCAAACTATAATTTATAAAGGCAGGGTAAGAGTATGCCAGTCTAGGGTGATGACACTGGTGTTTTTTCTAAACAGGCTGACAATTCATATGGATGAAGAACTTCGTGCCTTGGCTTTCAATACTCTCCAAGCATTAATGCTTGATTTTCCAGATTGGCGGGAAGATGTTCTTTCAGGATTTGTATATTTTATTGTGCGTGAAGTGACTGATGTCCACCCAACACTTCTTGACAATGCAGTAAAAATGTTAGTGCAGCTCATAAATCAGTGGAAACAAGCAGCCCAAATGCAGAATAAAAACCAAGATTCTCAGGTATTTTTAAATAAAGTCATTAGATGTTAAAATGTGGTTTGAATCTACATGCATTTTTATTAGTAGGCTTTATTGTTTTTGTTAAGTAATAAAAATTGAGCTTACTTTCTCACAGTGCTTGAAGAGTTTTAGACCTGTTATTTTAAATAATCGCTTTTGTAAAGATTGCTTCAATATTATTAAGTATTCCTTAAACACTAATTCATGGTCACATTTTTTGCCTTAGATCAGAAGTCGTCCTGTGTAACTAGAAATATGTTAAATAGAAGTGGTTAAGCAATAGAACTAGATAAAAAGCACGATTTTTTACTAACAAACAGGGTAAAAAATAATTTATATTTATACAATCCCATATGTAAGAGTATTACTTATTTATTTTTTATTTTGCCCTCACTGCATCATTTCTGGTTTGAAAGTGAAATAGGAAAGACTTTCTTGTGATATTTGGACTGAATTCCGAGAGATACTAAAAAAACAAAGTAGGTGATATTATGCCATTCTCATAGTGCAAAATTTGACTAGTAGCCAAACAAGATCTTAATACCTTATGATTAATTCTGCCATCACCATTAATGGAACTATATCTTGGTTGTGTTTACTTTTTTCTTAATGTGCTCAACTTCTTTGATCTATTCCTAGCGTGGTGTATCCAATGGGGCTGCACATACCCTTCCTCTGGAGAGAACCCTTTATTCCAGTGTATTTCATGTGGTGGAAGGCTTTGCTTTGGTCATCCTTTGCAGCACAAGGCCTGCCACCAGAAGATTGGCTGTCAGCGTTCTCAGAGAAATAAGGGCCTTGTTCACACTTCTAGAAGTTTCTAAGGTAGGAGTTGATAACCCATTCTTCTGACTGTGCAATGAAACTACTTTTCTTTTTGCTTTCTTTGAGCCTTTTATGCTTTGTCTTTTGTAGAGTGATGATGAGTTGGCTATAGATGTAATGGACAGACAAAGTGCCACTATCCTGGAGAGTTTCATACATCTCACTGGGGCTGACCAGGTATGAGATTTTTTTAAGCTGGATGTAATATGAGGGAATTCTGCAAAACTGCCTCAAATAAATTGCATGTATTTGAAATTATACTGTTACTATATTCATGCTGACTTTATCAGCAGTTTATCACCTTAAAACAAATAAACCAAACCAACCGAAAAACTCAAAAAACTTAAGAAATGTTGTGAGGCTGACACCACCATTGCAGGCTCCGATCAGTAGTGTGTCACGTGACCACTATACACACAGGCAGCTGTATCTGTTTTTCTCATTTTGCTCATAGATCACAATTTCTTTGAAACAAAGACCACTGCCTTTTTCTGCAGTGATACAGTGTCTAACAATGTGTCTTCTATACGTGATGAAAGCTATAATAACGGTCAATGAATAACAACTGAATTCCATGTTTATTTATTTTATCATTAACTTTTAAGTATCAAGGAGAAGCTCAACTTGTTTTAGGAAGCCAGTTGAAATTCAGTAGTAAGGCTTCTAGAGTGCAGAATCTATTGGAAAAATTAAGTCATCAAAAAAGGGCCTTTTTCTAGAATTTATTCTTTCCTGATAAGTAGTTCCTTCCCAAGCAGCATGTTAATAAAACTGTCCACATGAGAAACTTCTGTAAAAAAACCCCATAAATTAAGCAATGTGTTTTATCTATTCCAGATGTGTTTTGACACTGACACTTTATTAGGTATTTAACAGTGAAGAGATTGTTATTTCATATGCATGGATATTAAATATTGCCTTGTTCTTTTTTTTATGCACACAGACTACTTTACTGTACTGTCCCAGTTCAATAGATTTACAAACTCTGGCTGACTGGAATTCTTCCCCAATCAGCCACCAGTTTGATGTTGTCAGTCCATCACATATATGGATATTTGCACATGTGACTCAAGGCCTAGATCCATGGATTATAAGCCTCTCAAGTTTTATGAAACAGGAAAATCTTCCAAAACACTGCCCAACAGCTGTAAGCTATGCTTGGACGTTTGCTTATACCAGACTCCAGCTACTGTCTCCACAAGTGGATATAAAGTAAGTTAATTTCCAAAGCAAACACAATATATTGAGTATTCTTTCAATATTTATCATCATTGTAATGTCATTATGTTTCAGTGAGGGGACATATGCACTGTAAATATTTGCTGTGGGTTTAAATCAGTTTTATATAACATTAAAGCAGTTCCATCTGGAAAAAGTTATATCCTTAAAGATGAATTAATTAATGCCTTCAGCTATATCATAGCTCGACGGATTTGACTGTAAAAGCATATATATTGATGTACAGGTCTTTTCTGAATAATTTATTCAGAGTTTACTGTGCTAACCATTTCAGAAGCAACAGCATTGAAGCCTAGTAAGCTTTGTTTACTAAACTGAGCTTTTTTTTTTAATAGTAGCCCGATCAATGCAAAGAAAGTGAATACGACTACAAGCAGTGATTCCTATATTGGGCTCTGGAGAAACTACCTGATTCTTTGCTGCAGTGCAGCATCTTCTTCAAACTCCTCCACCTCCACAGGCTCTGTGAGATGTTCCCCTCCTGAGACGCTGGCGTCTACTCCTGACAGTGGTTATAGCATTGATTCAAGAGTAGGTTCTTTTAATGCTAATTCTACATAAGTCTACATGTTATTTGAAGTAGAAACATCTGAGCCTTACAGTAACTATCATGATTCTTAGAAACTTTTGTAGAAAACTATGATGCAGGTTAGAAACTTGTCTGAAAACATGTCTAACTGTACATTTATATTTCATTTGTTTAGGATGATGTTTGTGTCCACTTCTGTTCCCAATTCACACTGGTGAAGTTTTTCTACTTATGTTTTTTAAGGCAAAATCTAATCACATCGTGAAAACATTAACCCAATCTCAAAGTCTTATGAGGAAAAATTTTGGTTACCACTAAGGATATTTTTCTTTTTTTTGTTAGTAGACTTCTGCAATTCTGAGCAAATAGCCTCTCACTTCAGTAACTGAAGCATTGACCTATTCAGACATGATGTATCTTGTTATGTTTTTCCCAACCACAGACAGTTTTCTGTCTGCCTTGCTCCATATCACCTGCAAGTTTTGGTTTTTTGGGGGGGATTTTTTTGGCTTCTTTTTGTTCTTCTCCTTTTTGCGTTTCTTGCAGAAAGGTATAGTAGAGGTGAAGATAACTCTTGGACTATGCAGCAGATTTTTGGCAGAAGCAGCCTATTCCATTTATTGTCCTTTCCCTAAATCTGAGAAACTAGACAGGAAGCTTTGTCCTCTTTGAAAGCTGCAATGGAGTCTGCTTCCTCTCCATAAGGAGGGCAGATACACTAAACACGTAAAGCATTCATTGTTTTCTGACAATGAAAATTCAATTGTACAAGAAATGGAGAAGCAGTTAACACTGGTTTACTATTTCAGAAAATACTTTTCCATGTAAAAAAAGAAAAAGTTTCATTTTTATCATTTTAAGTCAATGATCAGCGTGAGAAGAGTGTAAAATTGCAGCAGATGTTTTAATGTCACACAACCTGATTGCTTGGTAACTATTCCATTCTGTTCTGTTCTGGTTTTCTTCTTAGATCATTGGCATTCCATCCCCTTCCTCCCTGTTTAAGCACATAGTTCCAATGATGCGCTCTGAGAGCATGGAAATTACAGAATCCCTTGTGCTGGGACTTGGCCGGACCAACCCAGGAGCTTTTAGGTAACTGTTGTATTTCATCTGGCTTTGTTCTACTTGATTACAAAGCTGGGGAATCAGAACTCAGGAAAAAAATGTTTGCTTTGGTTTTTTTTAAGAATTTCAAAAAAGCTGTGAAAAATTATTACCATTGTCTTTTCTAGCATTAGTGGTGTGATAAAGATTATTAGAGGTTGAAATAATTGTCTGCATAAAGCAAATGTCTGCAGAAAGAAAAAGAAGTCCATTGAAACAATGAACAGCTGCCTCTCATTGGTGTTAACGGCAGCCCTTACACGAAAGAAAAGACTGTGTGGACTATTAACATTTGAAATCACGTTACTAAGCTGTCCTTACTGGTATTGCCAACAAATATATGTTTTTGAGCTCTTTTTGTGTAGGAGATTCTTGATAACTGTATTTTAAAAAGAGATTTTTTGGTCGAGCTGAAAAAAGTAACAGTTATAGCTGTTTCCTGACTGATGCTGAAGCTTCTGAAATTTGTGGTGCATCCGTCTCCCCCCGCCTCTTTTTTTTTTTATCTGAGTAAAACTTCCTGTAACTTCATAACTAATACACCTTTCTCATTTGTTGTACTGATGATAAGTCCACGTGGATTAGTTTGGGTGCTGGTAACTGTGATCTACAGCAGTAGAATTAAATATGTGCCAAGTCACTTGTTTTGTCAATTTAATTTTATGTATCACATTCAACATACTTGGATTCAGTGCATAGTCCAAAACTTTTGGTTACCCTATTGTGACAAGTCTTTATATAAATGTCAAATTCAATCAAAATGGCCTACCTAGATGTCTCGGCATTCCTACCTCAACTGAAATTGACTTTTCTTCAGATCCTAATGTACTGTACTGTCAACATATAGTGCAAATCCACTGAGGTGAAAAGGCAGCTCTATGCCAGGAAGCTGTGAGTTTTAAAATGCATCTGTATGCCCCTGTCCTCAACAGCCCCCTGTTTATGGAGGATGCGTGAAGAGCCAGAACATCTGAGGGGAAAAAACTCCCTGGGAAGGCCAGGGCTCAGCATCAGATGTTCCCTGGCAGCAGCCAACCTCTTAAAATGGAGAGTTAGGAAGTTGTACCATGCTGTAGCAACTAACTCTGCTTCTGCAGAAGAAACCAGGGATTGCTAACACTCTTGGTTTTTAATGAAATGCTGCTTCTCTCCAATCACTTGGAAACTGGAGAGATGAGATGATACGACAGATAAGCCAAAGATATACTTGAAACCGTAATGCCAAGACCTTAGTTATAGTATTCTGGTTTGCTCCTTTGATAATTGTATATCAAACCTGACTTTACTCTTCTACCAGGAGTAAAGCAAGACTTTCTCCCATGACCCTGGAGATCTGCTGAACACTTGAAATCATAATTGTGCTCTACAAGTCTAGAAAATGCTTTCAGAAAGGATTTCAACAGAAATCCCTGTTTTCCAAATTAGAAACTATTCATTCAGCAAACTTAAAAAAATGTATCTAATTCTCATCAGTCCTCTGATTTTTTTTGTTCCGAATTCCATGTTTTCTTTCTGATTATTAGCTTTTTTCCTGTGTCCATTGTGCGTACTCACACCAGGTGCTAAGTGTAGCCCATCCTTCACCAACGCAGCTCTCTATTGGTTTGCTGTTTTGGTTTTTTTTAAGTACTGTTCCTCCTCACTTGGTATGTTTTACTTGGAATTTTTTTCTTTATAGATTATATGTATACGCAGTCCACTTAAAATTGGTAGAATATTCTTTTTCTCTTTTGTTGTCTGTTACTGACCACATGGACATGTCTACGTGTCTCTTGCACTCCATTGAAACCTGACCCTTTACTATGTTTTAGCACAAAAACGCCACAATTTCTTCCAAATTCCTGTCTGTGTTTGAAAGAAAGTATAAACCAATCCCTATCCATGCTTAAGTCTCTCATAATTGAGTGCACTGCAAAAGTTTGTGCAGCTTTCGGATCACCTAGAACCCACTCTCTGAAGCAGGACTTTTGAATGATGTAGCAGAGGAGTCAGGCATTTACTATGAAAACTTGGAAGTCATTTATGCTTTTCATATGTCTGAATTACAATAAAACAGGAAGTAGAAAAATCCGTCAAACTCCCAAGAAATCTAAACTTGAGGAGATGGTTACTGTGTTAACAAATATTAAAGTAAAACCAGTATGCTTTTACCTTTGCATTGTGTCTGCATAGATCCTTACTACTGATCTCGTTCCCCTTTCCCTGCCTGCTTTCTAGGATCATAAAAGAGTCTCAGTTTGGCAGAAGGAGCTGAGTGGTAATAAAGTGCTAATAAAGACTGTGGAGTTTCAGAACAAGTTCGGAATGTAACCACAGCATCAAAGAATATTGCTTTTCAGTTTTCACAGAGACTAGTCTGATATCTGTCAGGATAGCATTATTTGCCAGAAAGAAACAACTCATGACAACTAAAAGAGCATTGTATGATTTTATTTTTCTAGTAGTATCTTTTTGCACCATAAGGCTTTGTTAAACACCGAATATGAAAATAAATGAATGTCATCTGTGACAGAAATACACCATAAAATGTGATGAATGCAAATTAATTGGTAATTATTGAGACATCTATTTGATTGTCTTTAAATTAGGAAAATATCTTTCTAGGAAACATCTCTCTCAAATGCAGATATATTTCAGAAACCTACGGGTGAAGAAGGAAAACCTGAGGGTGTTTTGAAGTTATATTATAACACTAGTTGCAGTTAAACTTCTTTCAGATGAGATCTTAATTTAATGATTGTTTTTATCTTTTTATTTCTTTTATTTTAATTCAGGGAACTAATAGAAGAATTACATCCTATAATTAAGGAAGCACTTGAAAGAAGGCCAGAGGTAATTAGATATTTTCCACTGTAATCAGTATGCAGTTTAACTGTCTTCTCACAAATGGTAGTCAAGAAAAGTTATTGTGTTTAATTGCTTCACCTAAAAATTGTCAGTATACCGGATAAAAAGGTGAGATGTTACTTCTTAAAATGATTGTGAGGTGTTTACATTAGAAGAGCTTTGTGTTTGTTTTGAGCTCTGTGTTATTTCTGTATCAAAGAGGTTTTGTTTCAATGATGAAAAAAGTACTGTACCCTTTTTCACATTCTTTTAATTCCTTTTACCTAAGTGTAGTTTATGCAATTGTTGCTTCATTGTATCTTCAGTAACGTTCCCACAATTAGTAGTACCTAAGACACAGGATGGAGTTCTACTGTCTACCAACTTTGTGTTTGGTTTTTTTTAAATTACAAAAGGCTGTAATCTTACCTGTCTGACTGCTATGACTTTTCTCATGGAGAGCATGTTTTAAAGCAGGGTTTAGAAGCCCTAGTAGGTATTAATAGAAATAATAATCTCTGCAAACACAAACTCAGATGTGATTACTCATTATTTTTTGTAGTAACTCATATTCTTATTAGTAATAACTTTCTAATTAAGTAAAGATGATGGGAAGGAGCATCACTTCTCTTTCAAAATGTTGCTGGACTACAGTGTGTCTAGTCAGCCTTGCATGCAAATACGTAGAAAGATTGGCATTTGTACTTCAATTGATCATTTTACATGTTGCACTTCTTGGAGTTGCAACAGGAAAAAATCTTATTAGTTGTCTGGTTTATTAAAATTGCTAGCAATTTTTGTAACTCATTGTAAAAGGTTGGCACCCCTGATAATTGGTGCCAGTTGTTGTACAGCTGTAATAATGCTCTTATATGCCATGCTGATGTTCTTTGTTTTTCCTCTGCTTCATTTAATTTTGTTTTCCTCTGTTGAATAGAACATGAAACGACGCAGGCGTCGGGATATTTTAAGAGTACAACTAGTACGAATATTTGAACTGTTGGCAGATGCTGGTGTCATTAGTCACAGGTAGGGGCAGCACTGATGAGAGATTGTTGGTTATCCTTCTGAATTAAGTCACTCATATTCTTATGACCCAGCATAACAAGCATGCAAAATTTTTCAGTGAGTTTTAGTAAACCGCTAAACAAATAACCGTGGTTTTATAAAACTTATATTTTGCTGGCTTTCTAATCCTTCCCTCCCCCAGGCTTTTTGTCATGGTGGTCTGTTTTTTATTCAAAATGCTGCTGTTCCCCAGGACTGCTTTGAACAGGCAGTGTGTCATGTTCCTTTTTGTTTGTTTGTGTGTTCAAACATTGCACCAGTTATGTGAATGAGAAAATGCAAGTCTGGAATTATTCCTCACCTGGAGTCTTGATGCTAGTCAGTGTGTCCTATGCAGAGAAGGCTACTGCTCATTAATATTGGGCCTTCTTCTTTATGAGGGAGGCAGACTGTTAACTGTTTTTTTTTCTCAATTCACCCTACTTGCATAGGGACACTTTGAAACAAGACTTAAAATTCTGGGATACATTTTACACGTCTCTTTTCAAGTTTTTTTCTATGCAGATGGAGTTGTATAAGAGCAAGCAGGCTAGGAGATCGTTAGGCTAGCTCTTCCCATTCTGTAAGATAGTGATATTTAAATATTTATTGTCAACTGTAGCAATGTAGTCAGTGTGAAATTCTCAATCTTCATGCTACTACAGTATATTTCGGAGTGTTGCCTCAGAAGCATTGCTAAAAAATGCCTTTCTTCTTTTCAGCATGCTGATTTTTCAGAGTGCAGCCATTAAAGTCATACTCTCCCTTCTTGTCTTTTAAGATACTCACTGGTGATTAGTTAGTGTATGTAAATATCTCCTAACTGCAGGCTACACCCTGGAACTTTCTCAGCCTTTCTCTCTGAGGCCAGTCTGATTCTGTAGTGGAAGCTAGCAAGCAATTAAGGGCTACCATAAACCTCCTCATCTTGCCTTTGGTGTGCAGGGCATGCTTTGTAGTTGTCTTCAGTAGAAATGTGGCAAGATGGTGGAGAGACCTGAGAGGAAAAGAATCACCCTTCTAATAACTGTTGCAAAGGAGGGAAGATTTGAATCACATGCAGTGTTTAATTTCCTTATTTAGTTTAGTACTGACGTCTGGTCAGATACTAAAGCAATGAAGATGGGAAACAAATATATAAAATTAATAAATTGCTTTAATGTGCTAATAGTCAATAGCATGTCATGAAGTACCAAACATCTTGGCTGAATCCCAAAAATCAGTATGTAATATAGATGTTTATAGTCAAGTAGTAGTAATTATTTTCTTCTGGTTTGCAAATTGCGTAGGCTTTTGGGGAAGGAGGGGTTGGTTGTTCGGGTTTTTTTATTACTCTTTTCAACACTTGTCTCCAGTATAGGGACCTAATTCTGTGGAAGGATGAGTGACTTGTAATAGTGAGGCTTGATTATTAATTTGCTCCCCCTCCCCACTCTGGAGCTTTCTATTTAACACTGAAATAGAAGCAGGTGAATAAATTTCTTTAAATATTTGCAGTAATGAGGTTGCAGGTTTTCTTAAAGAGAAAAAATTTTTTTTTTCAAAAATCATTGTATGTATTGTTCATACTATTTAATTATTTTTTTAATTTCATTTTTAAGTGCAAGTGGTGGCCTTGATAGTGAAACACATTCCCTCAACAACACTTTACTTGAGTATGTTGATCTAACGAGGCAACTCCTAGAAGCAGAAAACGAAAAGGATTCTGATACATTGAAAGATATCCGATGCCATTTTAGTGCCTTAGTGGCAAATATCATTCAAAATGTTCCAGGTATGTAAAAATGGTTTAACAACTTGTGATTACTATCTTTGATATGCAGTACATAAAAAAAAAAACAAAACATTTTTTGTCTGAAGTTGCAGAATATTTTAATAAAAATAACTTATGCCATCAGTTCAGTTTTGTGTATAACTTCAGCAGTGTGAGTTTTTAAGAGGGATTTTTGATACTGTTTAGAGCATGTAAGTAACTTTCTTACTTACCATAAGTCTTGTTGGTTGGCAGTGCATTTAAATAAATCTCCTACACTAATCTTATGCTTGTAAACTAGTGGCATTAAACAGGACAATAGTAAAAGTACATCCAGCTATAATGGTGTTGAAATAGCATCTTTACATAATTTTTTTCCTTTTACATTCATTGTTTGGATCTTTTTTTATTTTATGTATTTTATTTTAAAGAATGACAAGAGGAGTGTGTCTAACTGTGTGCTTATCTTACAGTACACCAGAGAAGAAGTGTCTTTCCCCAGCAGAGTCTTCGCCACAGTCTGTTTATGTTGTTCAGTCATTGGGCAGGTCCTTTTAGTATCATGTTTACTCCACTGGACAGATACAGTGATAGAAACATGCGAATAAACAGACACCAATACTGTGCACTAAAGGTATTTTAGCACCTTTTGAATATTGGAAATAGATAACTGTGTTGACTTTTCTAATGCAAATTTAGCATTTGAGCTTTTTTTAATGTGGTTTTCACACTTGTTGCCATTCATGACTTAGTTCTTTTTCTCTTCTGCCTACATGTAAATTTATGGCAGTTGGGCCATTTCTGAACTGTTGCACTTGCTATAGGAATTTCTTAAGATTACTACTAAATGTTCACTTCCTGTGATTTTAGTCCTCAATTGCTTAGGGAGAAAGGCTTTCATGTGAAAGTATATTAACGATCAAACTGACAGCTTTTCAGTACTGAGGGTTCCTTGTATTTGGGAGTTGAGAAAAGTAATATCTGATAATTTCTTAAGAAGTTAAACAGTATTTTATTAGACTTGGTCTTCCTCCTTTGACTGAGTAGGAGTTCGTTTTCTGATATTTTAATGAACTTGGTAAAGTTACTTCCTGTATCTGAGTTATTAAAATGTCGTGTTTTTCAATTACTTTCTAAAGGCTATGTCTGCTGTACTGTGTTGTGGCCCTGTTGCAGATAATGTCGGGCTCTCATCTGATGGCTATTTATACAAATGGCTGGATAACATTTTGGATTCACAAGATAAAAAGGTAATACAGGCAATGTCAGCATTGGTTTGCAATTACCAGTGCCTTCAAGATGTGCTTTAATGAGTTTTGCTGTCAGATTGGCCTAAATGCTTTGGAGTGTCTTCAGCTCAAAGCTGGTTTAGTAGTGCATGTTTTGGCACTGTCCTTAATATGTGTATTCACCCCGCTGAGGAATGCAGCACCTAATCACAGCCTAAGAACAGACAAAACAGAATGGAAGAGCCGAGGGCAAGGAGTGAAACACTTGTGTATCCTTTATGAGCTAATCAGCTAGGTTAAGTTATAGCAATAAGCAGATATTTTAAAATTCAAAGGAGATGATATTTTGAGCATGAGCTCTTGTGGGTCTGTAGAGGCTATTGAGACTGTGGAGTTACAAAGACTAAGTTGTACATCTAAACAGTAAGGCAAAGATTTAAAACTTTAGATTTAAAAGGTAGGGCCTCCATTGCACTAACACTGTGACTACATAAAAATTCAGCTCCAGCAGGCTACATTGATTCAAGGCAACATGCATGTCTCCATGTAGATCTGTCCCACGTATCCCATTGGAATTTCTGCATGTATTTAAGTGCTTTTCTGTATCTGATGCTTTCACATCAGTGTTCAGCTTGTAGTAAATGGGGAAAGTAAATAGCTCAAGGTAGCCTTGGAACTGAGGGAAAAAAAGTCAGTAGATCTATCTAGTTATTTGCTTCAGTAGTTTGGGACTGTGTGCAAGTTGAACATTAAACAACTGGATAGAATTACCTGTTATTTTAAGCTGTGGTCTCTTTTTTTTAAATGGAACAAATTTTGCGGATTGCCATTTAAAAAAAAATTATTTCATTAAATATCTATTTCCATTTTTTACACCATTTTGGTAAGTTAGTCTGTTTTTCTGTATTTATAAATACATACTGTTTTTTTTCTGGAATACAGGTTCACCAGCTAGGCTGTGAGGCAGTCATGCTGCTCTTGGAACTCAACCCTGACCAGAGTAACCTCATGTACTGGGCCGTAGACCGGTGTTACACAGGTTCCAAGCGGGTAGCAGCTGGCTGTTTTAAAGCCATAGCCAGTGTGTTCCAGAACAGGTACTACAGCATTTCCCAAAACTTTGAACTTTCATTTTCAAGGTGTGCTTTCATATAGAACTGAGTTTTTCCCTCCCCCAAAGAGAAAAGATCATCCCTGTTTGTGTGTATATGTTAACAGAGAAAAATTTCAAAATGTTATCCCATACCATATCTCCTGTAAGTTAAGCTTTAATAAATTAAAATTTTAAAAAGCCAAATATATTTTTACTTATTTCATGCTTGCAATTTTTCCCTAGGGATTACCAGTGCGAGACAGTGACCCTCCTGAATCTGATACTATTTAAAGCAGCTGATTCTACGAGGGCTATCTATGAAGTTGCTATGCAACTATTACAGGTTCGTAGGCTAATTCTCTTTTTTTCTTTTAAAATAAGAATTGTCCCAGTGCATTTAAAAAAATAAGCCTGTTGTTATTTGGTTGTCCGTTCAGTAATCAAATACAGTGCATATATTTCTTTTTCTTCTCTATTTGAATGCATATTTAGGCCAGATCCATACCTGGCATGAATAGACTTCCATGGAGGTGTGTCTGTTTTCATTAACTAAGCATTCAAGACTTGTATTTTCATAATACCTGCTTTTTCAAGAGACAAAACCTAAGTGAAGATTCTTCTGGTTTGGCCATGAAAAAGAGTGATATATAGCTCAATTTGTCCAAAAGATGTATATTGCTTCCTGTCCCTTTACTCTCTCTGCTGGGGTAGCAGTCAGTTTTCTGATTGTTGAATTAACACCAAACACTTTTTCATCCATCTGTGTGGAGAGATGATAGCGAAAATCTTCGTAGCAGTTTAATTTACTTTTGTATATTCCTTTCTGAGGACATTTAGGGACAATCTTAATCTTACAGGCAGCATTAGTGTTTAAAAATAAATAAATAGATAAATATGTCTCCACTGAAGTCACACCTCTTCTGATACGTCAGCACTTGCACTATCCTCCCTTTCAGCCCCATGTTTCTTCTCAAGTGTGCACCACTGCTTAAGATCAGCCAGAACTGACTTCTAAAATGTCAGCAAGCTTTAGTCTCCTACTGCATCTCTGCCACATCAGAGATTACAGTACTCCTACCCATGTCTCACAGATGAGCAGAAATTGATCCTGTTTGGAAATACAAGTGTTCAATAGTATTCCACGTTTTCTTATAGAGAAGTTTATATTTAATGTGGCATTTTCTGAAAGCACTTTTCTGAAATGTATTGCTGGAAACTCATCAAGTGAAATGAGTCTTAGCTGTGTCTTCTATGAAATGACCACAGTGTTGGTGAATGCTGTAGATGTATGGAGATCTGCCTAGACAGGAAACATTAAATTAGAGTAGATAAGTGAATTTAAAGGCGATTTTATATATAGATTCCCATTGTAGCTCTATACTTAGCTTCAAATTCTGAACATTACTTTTGTAGATCTTGGAACCAAAGATGTTCCGTTATGCTCACAAACTGGAAGTTCAGCGGACGGATGGGGTCTTGGGTCAGCCTTCTCCTTTACCACATCTCTATTCTATGTCGTATTACCAACTGTCAGAAGAATTAGCAAAGACTTATCCTGAGCTAACACTTGCTATCTTCTCAGGTATGGCTTTAAAACAAAACAAAACTCTTAACTGGATCAAAAGCATTGTACAAAATGTGTAATTCTTATTTTCAAGAATATATGTAATGCACTAAAATCAGGACAAGAAGATAACTCAGGAAGAAACTGAGTGACGCTTTTTGGTTTACTTGTATTTGAAATATATTCAAGAGGGAACAACAAGAATCAAAGATATTTTACTGACATTGATAGCCATGAGAAATCACATTAGACAAATAATTAACAACCCTTTTTAAGAATAATTATTCTGTTGTTCTTTCTAGTGTTAAAAATAGTATTATGTTGAATTTTTAAACAATTTCACATCAATTAAAAAAGCTACTAGGACTAACATGAGGAAGAAAAGATTTTATGTGCTTTTTCCCCAGAGTTGGTAGATTTTGGCATGCTATAGGTTTTAAGTTCCCTCCTCCTCTTAGAGGAATATATATATGTGTATACTGATTCAGTTTCATCAACATACTGTTTGTCAGCAGTGTGTTCAGTTAGCTCAACTGAAATCTGTGGACTTTCTCATTATGAAACGGTGCTAGTCAGCTAAACAAAAAGACTGTGTCTGTATCAGCATTACTGTGTATCAGTATGACCTGCTGGGCTCATAGTTGTGGTTGTTATTACCGGAACATTCTCATTAGTGATTTGCAATTCATGTATGTACCTGATTTTTGAATGACAGAAGTAAGTCAGAGAATCCAAACGGCTCACCCGGCTGGGAGGCAGGTGATGCTGCACTATCTGCTGCCATGGATGAACAATATTGAGTTGGTAGACTTGAAACCTTTGCCAACCATTCGTCGGCAAGATGAAGATGAAGAAGATTCTTTGAAAGACAGAGAAATGATGGTAAACAGTAGACGATGGCTACGAGGAGAAGGCTGGGGATCACCACAGGCTACAGCTATGGTTCTGAACAATCTGATGTATATGACTGCAAAGGTAAAACTAAATACTTAAGTGCTTCATCTTATTCCAGCAGATTGTTGTGTTGTTGTGTTTCGGGAGTGAGAAAATACTGTTCAGAGACACTGTGGTACCAAACTTCCAAGAGTTACTGTACATATTTGATTAATTGCTTATGTATTCCCAAACTATACCATATAGTTTTGAAGTATTACAATAAAATACATAATATGTAATACAAATCTTACACTAATTATTACATATAGTAACAGTGTATAGCCATTGTTCTGCAATACAGATGTCTGGCTGGATATAATACCAAGTCACCTGTATACCTGTGATCTCAAAGTGGAGTTTTGGAACCGATCTTGTTGCAGGGGGCTGTTAGACCCTCCTCCTCCTTTCTGTGACAGCTGCTTCCAACAGGGAAAAAGCACTGGTCACATCCAGCATTCCTGACAATTCTTGATATATTTGAGTCCTACTGATGAGAGATTACATTTTAACCCTTGGCAGCCTGTGGTCCATGGAATTTTATTCAGGATTGTCAGCAACTGGGAGTGTGGGTCTCTGCTAAATTTTTATATATTTTTATATATATATAAAACATAAATAGAAAGAAAGGCACATTAGCATTTTACATAATGTATAAAACTATGTATTTTATATAACTAAATATATGTATGAGTATGTTTAGGTATAGTTTCAGATATTTATAGCTATTAAAAGTAGTTATTTTAAGAATGTGTTTATGCAAATTAATATGTGTGAAAGCTTCATTGTAGAATGTTAAAAAGACACAGCTTCTTCTAGGATTTATGTCTCCTTTTTCTAGATTCTGTCCCACTTGGTAAATACAGGTAATTTTCAAATATAGTGTTTTCTACTGGAGTTTACAGGAGAGATTTATTTTGTTTTCTAGTATGGTGATGAAGTGGCTTGGTCAGAGATAGAAAATGTGTGGACTACTTTGGCAGACAGCTGGCCAAAAAATCTGAAAATAATTTTGCACTTCTTGATCAGTATCTGTGGAGTGAACAGTGAACCCAGCCTTTTGCCTTATGTGAGTATATTAGTACTATTGATATTTTTAAAATTAGTTGTGCATCTAGCAGAAAGATGAGCAAACAAAAAATGTGAGGTAGGATTTCTAGTATGAAAATCTCCACGTGCATAATTGTGTCACCCCATATTTTATGACCACTAAATGCTATGAACAAATAAAATTCAGTTATTTCATTTGAGTTACTTTGGACATCTATGTCCATATTTCCATATAACCTCCAGTTAAACCCAGCATTCATGGGATGGCCTTGAGAAAGGAAATAAACCAGAAAGGATATCACACTTTAATACTGCAGTTTACTCAGGGTGGTAAGTCTGTAGCAGTTCACTTGCCATCAAGAAATAGCATAGAACACAACTGTGAAGTATCAAAAAGGAATTTTATCAAAATGCATTCACTCCAGTGTTGATCTCAGATGTTGCTAAAACCTTCACAAGAAAATATTTGCTTCTTACATACCTGTCATTGAACTCACAAGACTTAGTTTCTTCCTCTTGTGATATGTTTCCAATGCTTGCTGCTTTTCATAACTGTGAAAGCAATTTTGTTTGCTTTTTAGAACTACAGTAAGTTTCAGGTATCTTTCCTTGCAGTGCAGGTATTGATTCTAACACGTTGTGGTATTCAGATCCCATATTTTCCTTTTTTTCTTTTTTTCTTTTTTTTTTTATCAAGTGAGTGCAATAAGACTGTTATTTATGTACATACTATTTTATATACATATACTTTTTTCTTATGGCAGGTAAAGAAAGTTATTGTTTATTTGGGTAGAGATAAAACAATGCAACTACTAGAAGAGCTGGTGAGTGAACTTCAGCTCACAGATCCTGTCAGTTCAGGAGTCACCCATATGGATAATCCACCATATTACCGAATTACTTCCAGTTACAAAATCCCCTCTGTCACTTCAGGTGAGAATTTAATAACTTAAAATTTTATTATTGTTAATGATAAGCATGCTGTTATCTATCAGTTATAATACTGGAGCTCTTCTGTAAATATTCAATAGAAGTACAATGTTCTGTTTCTAAATACAAATTAAGGTACGAAGGTTGTTTCACAAGATCTGCAGTTTTTGGTGTACCCAGAGTTCTTATTAAAGAACATCTGATAGGTTCACAAGGAACAGATTTGTATTTATATATGTGTTAGACTTTGTCTGTGTTCACATCTTGCACTGTTTACCCTAACTATATCACTTTTATCAGTCTATATTTATTAGTCTAATGTATCAGTTTATATCAGACTGTATCACGTCAATTCAGTCAAAACAAATGGGGATATTTATATAATTTTGAATCCATGTAAGTTGTTATATTTTAAGTTCTGTTGTAGACAGAAGTTACATCCATAGGAGTTTATTAAAGAGTATTTAAGTGAACTTAATAGGAGAATTTATTTAGAAATAATTAACAATTAAAAGTAGATCAATCATTTAAAAAATGTCCATTGACAATATAAAAGGTGTCTACCTCATGTGTCAATCCAAGAACATGCTGAGAAATGTGGGGAAAAACTGTCTGCTTTTGGTGAAGCAACTTCCAAAATGATCTACAAAAGACATGGATAGGAGGGCATCTAAGCAAGAACTTCATTTGTGTGCTGCAGAATTGTCAGTGTTATGAAGCAGCCAGGATGTATCACATAGAGATTATCTGGATCACAAAGTGGATGCCTTGGCACCTCTTCATGAAAGTGTTTTAAAAATATGAAAAAAAAATTATGGGGCCCTTGCACTTACTTTTAATTGAGAGTAGCAAAGTCTATGGGAAGGTGCAAAATTATTTCCAATTGTGGTCATCTATTCAGTGTGATGTTTGCAAGTTTCTCGTAAAAATAAATTAATACAAGCTTCACTGCAAGGTGTTAGTTTTAATGCCTGATTTGTTTATTGTTTGAGTTACCTGCATACCAAAGTCCAACTACGTTTTACAGATTACTGTGAGATACAGCATACAGGAAAGAAGTCTTTATACTGAATTTACATTGAAGACTCAGAGATTCCTTGAATAGATTATTTTGATTTTTTACAGTTAGTGAAATTATGGTAGCAGCTCAGAATCTTTTCATCTAAACAACAGTTTTTTCTTGTGTGTGAAAGTAATTTCTGTGGATCAGTTCGTATTTGTGCCAGTTGCTGTAGTGTAAACCTGGTTAGGGCCTTTGGCATGGACAGGTAAAAAAAGGTCATTATGAAGTGGTTTAGGCTACTTTTCTTTTTTATTTACCAATCTTTTTACTTTGTCTGTAATTCACAGGTACCACTTCTAGTAGCAATACAATGGTAGCTCCCCCAGATGGCAACCCTGACAGTAAACATATAAAAGACAATATTGAAGAGAAGTAAGTATCTCCTCAAAGAGCAGCTGTTAGTTGAATTACAGGAATTCCTGGTAGGTACTATAAAAACTTGCATCTCAGTGGCTCCAGGCATGTCTACATTGCTGGAAATATATACTTGTATTTTTTATAAGTTTTAAGCAACAGAAAAGCTGTAGAGGAAACCAAATTAACTAAGGGACCAATCCAGGTCAGGCTTTGTATTGCTTATGGCTATATCATTATTGATGTCTACATTAGCTACTATTAAACTGGATTGTATATGTTTATGTAAGAGAAATTGTACTGCAGATGGATACATCAAGGGCAAACGTTAGTAGTTTAGTAATGTAGCCTATTTGCAAATTGGTTTCCTAGCTCAACTGAAATCAACAGCACACATGTGTTGAAAGCTAGTTTGTTCTCCCAGTTAGGGTATTTGGATGCCTGGTATCTGTGGGGAGATCCCTTCCAGCTAGCATTAGAACAGATGCTTCCCTCTATAATTTTTGAGCTTATTAAGAGCAATCTTTTGGAGAATTTGCCACAGTGGTACTAGTGTGAGGGTGGTGGAAAGCAAACAGCTGACATGTTCTTGGGGTGTGGACTTGGAGCTCAGCAGTAAACTGACTGTGGGAATACACTCAGTTTGTGTTAAATATGAGGTAGCTAACCTTAAAATGAAAAGGGAGTAGGGATTCTGTAATTGGCATGAGAAAAATTGCACAGAAAAAAGTGCAGACATGCTGCTACTGTAGAGTAGCTACTATGCTACAAAGCAGCTTATTTTATGATTACTTGTTTGAGAGCCTTACTAATTATATTTCCAATATAATTTCCCAGTTGGCCACATTTTCACTTCCCTAGGACAATTAGGGGTCTGTATAGTTAGATTAGTAACTATGTTGTCAGAGACAACCTCAATACTTCAAATAAATTGGGGGGAGCTGTGTGAAAATAAATCACAGAAGACTGTGGAATCTGAAGTGTCATGCAGACTTCAGCCTAGCAAGGCACAGACAAGTATTTGGCTGTTATGGGGGCTGGAACTGAAGAAACTTGTGAAGTAATGAAGGCAGGTTTGAAAGTCTCTGCAAGTTTTTGCAGTGCACTGGATGGTTGTCTGACACCTCCCCAGGGTATGTGCCTTTTGATCAGATATACCAGCTGCATCTTGGACTTGGCAGGAGGAGAGAGTTTTAGAAATTGATGTAGAAATGGCTTGGAAATTGTGCTTTTAGCACTCTCGTTTCTGTGATTTCTATCGATTAGCAAGGCAGTGTCTTGGGATGTGTGTGTGTATGTATATGTCTGCACTAGATCAAATACTTTTCACTATTCTGCTCACTAGTGAGATGAACTTACTTGTGTATAATGGTAATGAATATTTTAATGTATTTAAATATTGATTAAAATAATCTAACAGAAATACAATTTATAGTGAAATATAGTTCCCCTATCTAGCATTGCTACAGGAGGTGTGTCTTTTACAGCTAAGTTGCTTTGGCCATAACAATTGTCCTTGTAAGATAAAATACTTTTACATAACAGTTTTCTTGAAATACAGTTTTACTGAGAGACCCTGATTAATTTTTGTCACAGAATGTCAGTTATTAATGCTGCTTTATTTGCTCCTGCAGTTATGTTCATCTAGACATCTACAGTGGATTGAACAGTAACTTAAACCGCCAGCACCACAGACTAGAATCTCGTTACAGCAGCAGCTCTGGAGGATCGTATGAAGAGGAAAAAAGTAATATTTTTATTTTAAAATATTTCTATGGATAGAGAACAAATTTTTCCCAAGTTAATACTTTTGCTGAAGGTTGTGGAATGTAAGAAAATAGGCATTATTTGTTTTTTTTGCACAAAACTATTAAAAAATACAGGTTTTTTACATTCCTCTGTCTTAGTACTGCTATTGAAGTCTAGCATATATTTAATTACAATAAAATGCGCAAGGAAGTCAATACACATTTTTTCCTTCTTTTGCTCTCTGGAATGAGTTCTTCCCAAATGAAGTAGTTTTGATCTATTTTCTTTGCCAGTACCAACACCAAAGATAAATAGATGATTAGGCAGAAGAAACAGGAGAGAGATTAGCAGGAGGAAGATGAGATGAATAAAGAAGAAGGTGAAGGAAAAATAGTTTAAAAAAAATTTAAAATTAGAAGTAATTGTGCTTTTAAGTGATAGCAGTCCTCGGCCTGGTACAGAACTTTCTGTGAAACCATAGCAAAGGAAAATATAGCTGGAAAAAAGGGCTGTGTACCTCTTGTGTACCTCTAATTTTCAAGCTTGTTTTGAAAATGTTTTTTGGGTTATTTTTTGTTATCTGTGGTCTGTTTTTTCTGAGGTGCAGAGATAAGGAAAGAGGTGGAAATCTCTCCTGAAACTTCATGTACTTTTTGAGACTTTTCCTTAATGGTGGCTTTTTAACTATGGCTACTTTAGTGTCAGTGCCTAAGATATAAACTCATTATTGCAATGGTAGGGAAAGCAAACCAGGTCATGTAATCAGGCAAAACTGAGGTCAGTGGTCAGACAGTAAATGATGCATTACATTAGTGGCTTCTGTGTGCTTTGTCAGAGTACACGTTTGTCTGGAGCTCTTGCTTCAGCTAACAAGCTGTTAGTAATTAAAATGACTATGTACTTTAACCTCGCATAGGATAATCAGTTAGATTTCTGTGTCACCCAAATCATTATAGTGCTCCCACAGGCTGTCTTCTTAGGTTTCACTCAATTTTTTTATTGACATGTGATTTTGTTACCAGTTAAGTTGTTTGGGAACGGTACATTACATATACATGGTACAGTATTCCTTTTTCCTTGCTTTTCTTGTGCTGCTGAACGACAGGATGTAAATTTCTTCATTTTGGGCATTGCATGTCAGTATGGAACCTAGTGTGTCTCATGCTGTATTGAAGCAACATTCATTAGGATGCCCTTACGCACTCCTTAATGACTGACTCTGTGCAGACCATAAAGGTTAGAGTGAATTTGTGGTTTGTATTGTCTCTTTCAAGAAAGTGGAATGTAATGTCCTCTACAGAACTTGTTATAAAGGCTGGGCATGCTGATGCAGATCTGCTAAAATCTGAGTCAGTAACAGGTTGTTGGACCTTCTGGGCAGCCAGTATGTTTATTACTGCCAGGATGGGTGATGTCCAGTATCATAGTTGAAGTAATTTTCATTGTTTGCTATTTGTGATAGCAATGCCGAGTTTCCTGAAGCAGATGATAACTCACATCCTACATCAGTCAGAAGTGTGTTGCTTCCAGTCAAGAAGGTAGTAAGGAGCTGATCCATGTATGAACTTCTGAAACTTCTGCAGCTGTACTTCCAAAAGGGTGACTGGTAGAATCACTGAAACACTGAACTGTTTAGACAGTCTCCTGATTTGTTTCTAGCCTTAAGTGATCGCTCTGAAGTTCAAGACATCTCATTTGAAAACAGAAAAATCTGTTGAATGTGTAGCACAGTACACTCTCACAGCAAATAGCTGATGTTGCTTCCATTTTTGAAGCTTGCTTAATCAAAAACTAAATGAAAACTAAATGTCTGTGTTTCCTTGACAAATATACTGATATTCTGAGCAGTGACTCTTGTGAAGCAGCTGTGCTGCTGTGAAAGTGGCAAGTTCTGAGTTACCCCATGTATCAGGCCAGCATTACCTGACATGTAGAACGGGTGCATTTTTTTGCTAGCTTCTTGAAAAATACTTCCTTAGCCTATAATGAAATGCAGCTCTTCCAAATAAGGTCAGTACAATCTTGGGACCCAGCTGTAACTCCCTGTCTGACATTAGGTTTGAAATTCAAGGAAATTGTATTAGATCACGTCGCCTTTTTCCTTATGTGCATCATCGCTGAACCTGCTCAGCAAAATCTTACTGTTAATGTGTGTGGCTTCTGTAGAATCATCCTTCTGCTAAAAAAAATAACTTTTTTTTTTTTAAGACTTATGTCCAACTGCTACTGTTTACAGCTGGTTCCCCTCTGCACCTCCTCCCAGATCTCAGCTTTTCCAAACTTTAACGATATTTCTGTAGAGGACTATATAATATAGAAAGGTATTACATGTGGGTTTTTTTCTGGTTTAATTATCTGTTGTGTCAGGTGATTCAATGCCTCTGTATTCAAACTGGCGGTTGAAGGTGATGGAGCACAATCAAGGAGAGCCTCTACCTTTCCCCCCTACTGGAGGTTGCTGGTCGCCGTTGGTGGATTACTTGCCTGAAACTTCTCCTCCGGGCACGTCTCTTCACAGGTAACTGTTTAACAGTGCTCATTGCACTTCATTACGTTTTAATTTGTGTTGCACAAATATAGTAATTGAAAAACAGGAGATTAAGGACAGTTGATTTAAAGACAGTAGATAAAGATAGTACATTTATTTTCTACGGTCCAGCAGTTTAAGATTTCTAGCAGTTTCAATTTGGAGGGCGAAAGTTTTTCTGTCGTCTTTGTGAGCATTCATCTTCTCCCTTAATACAACTTCGTGGATGTTTATAGTCTTCAAGAGTACTGGTTAGTAGCTTATTAAGCTATTTGCAGCTCTTAATAAAGCTCATACATTTAGTTATTCTAACAATTTATTTTTTTGTTTCTAGATGCAACATAGCAGTGATCCTTTTAACTGACTTGATAGTTGACCACAGTGTAAAGGTGGAATGGGGAGGATACTTGCATCTTTTGCTTCATGCAATTTTTATAGGTAACAAAATTCTTAAAGAAATATTTCTAGCTTAGAAATTGTAGCTGTTTATGTAACTGCTCATTTCCACATTCAAGTTAATGTTTGCCGTTGTGTTGAAATCTCATTAGTTTAATATTTACAATATTTCTAAAAGTTCAACTAAATATACTTCAGATTGATAAATATGAATGTAATTAAGAGGTTTTTTGAGTAATTTGAAGGCACTTGCAGTTGAAGCCACTTTTACCTCTTTCTCCTTGTAGAAGACACAGTAAAATTCAAATTTTATTGTTTAATATTGAAGTGCTGAAAAACCATCATGTATTTAGGGAATTATAGGTCTGTTATTTGGTAAAAGATAACAGATTTGCTTGAATACTGCTATTTTTTTAATAACTGAATTCTGTGTGCCCTTTGAATTTAATAAAGCTTTTCCATTTTCATTTTGTTAGGTTTTGACCATTGTCACCCTGAAGTCTATGAGCATTGTAAACGACTGCTTTTGCATCTGCTGATAGTGATGGGATCTGGCAGTAATGTCCAGTCTGTTGCTTCTGTCCTACTCAGAAACAGAGAGTTCAATGAGTCCAGGGTGCTTACTGTTAAGCAAACTACCCATTTAGATTATACTTTCACAGGTATGCTTTAGATTTATTAGGCGTTGCTTGTTAAAATGACATGGAAAGTTTTCTTCCAGACATTATTAACATTTCCATTGTTTGTAATATTTTCCTTAGCCCTTGGCATTAAAACATATTTGTTTCAGCTCTGTCTAGCTGGTTAAAATGTATTTTAATTAAGTCAAAATGAAGACTTTTCAAGTTACTGCTTTGTTCCCACTCATCTAAGTCTGGAGCGCAGTTGAATAATTAAATAATAGTGGAAACCGGAGAGGGAGCTCTGTGGTTTGGGTCTGTAGTACAGGAGTTTTTATGATGCACTAGAAAATAAAAACCACAATGATACATCTCTCACTTGCTTTTTTGCAACTTGAAATTTTTGACTTTGGACAGTTGTAATTGTGTTGTTCAATAAGCTATCAGAATACTCTTTTGTGACATTACCTTTTCACATTCACCTTAACGTTACAATATTGTAGTTATACAGGAAATCGTGTTTTATATGCATATCTTTATGAAAGTAATACTTTGATGCTGTGAGCCTATTGTAGTTTTTAAAGAAACGTGAAATCATTTGTTTTGTTGAAACCCAGTATTTCATATTATTTCAGTAGGTGGCAGCATGTTGCTATACAATCTTTTCTGGTTTGTTCACTTCTGAAGTGGTTTTGTCAGTAACTAAAAATACTAATCTGTTTTCTGAATTTGATTTTCATGGCAATGAGGAATTGAAAACTGAACATAGTGGAGGAAATATTTTACATAAAACTATTCACAGAACTTTACCAGTGCACCTATATGGTGACCTATACAAATTATTCCATTCCTAATCTTTGCAGTTTTTTTGAGTAAAACCATCTAAATGTGACATAGTATTTTACTATTATTGAAGCAAAAATGTCTGATAGAAACTAGACTGAGACTGAAACCAAACATTTCCAGCTAGGGATTAAGATAAGGTGATTGCAGGTATGCATGCCTACCCCAAGGTCAGACAAGCTGGTATTAAATTTCATTTGAACCAGCTAATAGTATCAGCTCTGTAAAGAGAAAATTTGTGGTGGATGTCAGTCAGTCTCAAACTTAGGTACAGTTGTTATAGTAAAAGATTAGTGACTGTCTTTTCCTTGCCAGTTTACTGCCTCCTATCACCTCACAGGTAAATGTAGGCACAATGTGAGGAGTTACCGCAGTTGTATTTTATTGCCACATAATTATTTACAAGGAGAGAAAATCTTAGAGCAGCAAGATTGTCATCTTCAGAGAAACTTCATGCAGCCAGAGAGGCTCTGCTTAGAACTGATTCACTAGTTAATACTTAGAGTTCACTGATTTGAAGTAGTGTCAGTTATGCTGGGCATTATCAGGAAGTAGTTTATATTAAGATGAGATGCCTCAGAGAGTGATGATGTGACTTCACCATATTGCCAACACCAAATAAAAAATAATACTGTGTTTTTCAAGAGGGATCTCGCAGATCCTTGTTAAGGGTCCAGTCGTGCAAAGACTTGGCATATATCAGACTTGTTGGTTTCTTTAAAATTATTGCATCCATCTCATTATGTTCGCTAAATTATTGATTTCTAGAGGGCAGGTTTTTTTCTTTTTATGTATTTAATTTTAACGGTCAACAGCTCTTGATAATCTTGGTTTTATTTCAGCAGGTGTTCATGATTTTATACCTGATTACCAGCCCTCCCCAATGACAGACTCAGGGCTTAGTTCAAGTTCTACCTCTTCTAGCATCAGTTTAGGAAATACAAGCGCTGCCATTTCTCATCTGCACACCACAATCCTCAATGAGGTTGACATTTCAGTAGAGCAGGATGAAAAAGTGAAAACTCTCATAGAATTTATTACCTCAAGGTAAGTTTTCTATATTCATTTTTGTCAAGACATGAATTTTGTAGGAATATGTCAAAACTATTACTGTTTAGCATCGCATTGATTTTGTCTCTGTTTTATCACCAGTAAGAGACAGTTTAATCCTGAAGTGTTTTTGTGTGATACAGCCTATGAACAACTCACCTTCCAACAATTTCAGATAATTTTGGTCCACCCTTTCATGTCCTGAATGTTTAAAAGTCTTTTGTCATGTTTGGTATCTTTACTTGCCTTACAAGTTTATAGTTCCCCATTTCATCTAAAGGATTCACATACTCAAGGATTAGGGCTGGAATGCATAAAGCTATGGGGAGCTGCAAGATTTGTGTGGAGTTTACAGATTGCCTGATAGTAGACAGCTGGCTATTCAGAAAATATGAATTAGTGGTAAAGAACATGTCTAAAACAAGCTACACTTGTTGCTATGTTAGTTTGTATAAAGTTTTCAAGATGCTATAAATCTGAAAACCCACTTGTTTCTCAAAGCTTTCAGTTAATTATGCCAACAAAAAACAAACCCTTTACATCAACCTGAATTTAGAATAGTGGGTTGTATTGATGTGAGGAAAATGGGAAGAAAGGAGATTCTTTTAAGAAGCATATAATGGTGTTAGTTGTACTCGTTCTTAGATAACTAAATATTACCTAACAGAGAACAGTTTTTCTTTAACTTACACTGTTATTTCAGTTGGATCTGGTATATTGCTTTTCACTTTGTTTTGACTTCTTGTATATTGGTCAAACTTCTTTCCAATTTGTGTCTGCAGTTCCAAATGGTTTCTTTCATTCGGTAGGTAGTAGATTCTTTTGCAGTTAACCTTAAGGTTACAATAACATTTAAATAATAATGATGACAAAGACTATGTTTTCTATTCTGATATGTCTACTCTGTTTTTCTGTTTTCAGGAAAAGAGGGCCACTTTGGAATCATGAAGATGTTTCGGCCAAGAACCCTAACATAAAGAGTGCTGAACAGTTAACTGTGTTTTTAAAGCATGTGGTATCTATATTTAAACAGTCTAGCTCAGGTACGTTAGAAGACAGTCAATGCGTGATAGAATGTTCAAGTCTGCAAACTAAATGAAAATTTTTAAATGCCTGTAAGTTTACAGATTATCTATAAAATCACTCTAGATGCTTCTAAAGAATAGATTTTTAGTGTGTGTTGCACACTTCAGTTCATGTTTCTGTTACAACAGATTTAATATAATTTTTTAGGAACGAGGTAAAATATCTTACTAACTTTACTGTGGGCACTTACTATTCACATACTCAATGTTTTATTCTCTACAAGTCTCTGTAATGTTAAATATAATGGAATAGAAGTTCATATGCTTGGAAAGATTTTGAGAGTAATATTCCTTGAGAAAAATTTAGAAGATTATAATATTTTAAAGTTAGGAATTATTTTGGTAACCTGCTCTTCATTAAATTTAAGGTTGTTTTTTTTTATAAAGCATTGTGTTGCTTGAGTATCTGTTTGCTTTTCTAGGAGGATTTCAATTGGAACACCGTCTCAGTGAAGTTGCTTTGCAGACTGCCCTTTCGTGCTCCTCTCGACATTATGCCGGGAGGTCCTTTCAGATTTTCAGGGCTCTGAAGCAGCCTCTTACTGCATCTACACTTTCTGATGTTCTTTCCAGACTAGTAGAAACTGTTGGAGATGCAGGAGAAGAAGCTCAGGTATTTGATGTTTTACCTCTGCTTTATTATAAAGCTAAGTTTGCCTGAATGACATACTTAATTTTAATGACAGTAAAATTTAAAAGTATTTTTTATTAAATTGCTTTTTATTTTAAAATAAAGATATTTCAAATAACTTAGTGTCATTGTACGTCTAAAGAAGTGGATGTAATGTTTACTGTTGCAAAATGAAGAGTCTGAATGACTCCACCCTTAAGTCTGTCCTTCAAAATAATGCAAACCAGAATGAATTTTCAGAATATTTAGAAATAAATTTAAAGTTTTTTCTTGTCTTGATTCTATACTGCTAATTTGAGCAATCTCATCAGGGTTTTGTTCTAATTGAAGCATGAAATCATAATGTAGTTACCAATACTGATTTTTATATTTTTATATCACTACTCAGTAGATTTTCTGTGATCTTTCTTTTACACATTGCATAATTCATAATGACCTGTGGCTTTCCCCAGGGTTTTGTCATAGAGCTGCTTCTGACCTTAGAGTCTGCTATTGATACGTTGGCTGAAACCATGAAGCATTATGATCTGCTTTCTGCCCTTTCTCAGTAAGTTCTTTTACTAGTCAAGATATATTACATATTTTTACCCATTTGAATTATGGAAGATCTGTATTGCAAATGTAATGTTTCTTGTCTTTGCAGATTAGTTGTATCCTAATAGCAAAATTGGTTACTCTTTTATGTTTTCATATTCTGCCTCTAGCAAAACTCATAAAAAATGAGATTTTCTGAAAAGAAATCTCTGTTACCATTCCAGCTTAACCTCTTGGGTCTAATATAAACAAAAAAGAAAAAAGGCATTCAATGTGTTTCTTATTGCTCAATTCTGAAATGTTGTCAGTTACTCTGAAACTTCTCAAAAATAAAGGCAATGAGTGCAGTTAGAACTTCTATCTAAAAAATCAGGCCTTACTGACCTCTAATTAATAGTGTAAATGTGAACGGGTCTTGTTTTTCCCCTGTCTGTGTAATGAAGGTAATGGCACTGATCTTTAAAAGATAATTTAAGATAATTAAGGTTCACAGATGAGAACTCATGTACTGCAATAAATGCTTTTATTCCAGTGTTAATACAGAAGAAATTTCTTCAGTTACAGCGAATGCTAGTCTGTCTTAGGCCTCACATTTATTGTGTAGTGGAACAGTCTTGAGTCATTTGTGTGTCTCATTACAGTCTGAGTCATTAGCTCAATGATTTTTTTATCCAGCTAAAAAAAATATCCCTAATTGTACAGATATCTTTATTGGTTTGACTTGATGGCAAAGATTTTGAAAATGTTGAGATTTCTAGGAATGTCTTCAGTTTCTCAGTATCAGAACTGGAAAGTGTTGGATTTTCTAGGTCAGATACTTCAGACAATATAAGGTCGTAAGTAAATAATTTCATTAAGTCATTAATTCCTCTACCTTTGTCACATCTATTACTTGGAATGCTAGATCTTCATTTACAGATAATCTTTACATGCTATAGGCTAATTTTCCTAGTTTTACTGAATTGTTATGTAATTATTTTGCTATTCTGGGATTGTAACAAATAGATTTGTTAGCAGAGATAATGGAATGCTATGGTCTTGTCCTTAAGCTGTAAGAATATTTTAGTAACATATATATATTTAGAAAGTCTGTATTTTCATATATTATAATACTTTTCCAATGAGTATACTCTGGGCGGAATATTCACTGTGTGTGTATATGTGTGATTAATGTAAAATCTTTTTCCTTTCTTCCCTTTTTCTAAACTGTATGTTATTGAAGTGTTTTGCATGGAATAATGTGTGTTACTGATCTTTATTTTAGAACCTCATACCATGATTCTGTAATGGGAAACAAGTATGCAGCTAATAGGAAAAGCACTGGACAGATAAATCTAAGCACAAGTCCCATTAATAGTGGCAGTTGTTTGGGATACTACAGCAATACAAGGAGTAATTCTTTGAGACTGAATTTAATCAGTGAGCGGAGAGGCGACCGTCGACGGAGCAACACACTGGATATAATGGATGGAAGGATAAATCATGGTGGAAGCTTGGCAAGGACTAGAAGCCTTTCCTCCCTGAGAGAGGGAGGGATGTATGATGTGCAGCCCACTACTGACCCTGTCAACTTGATGGCCACCATATTTTGGATTGCAGCTTCGTTGCTAGAGTCAGATTATGAGTATGAATACCTTTTGGCTCTCAAGCTACTCAACAAGCTTCTTATTCACTTGCCACTGGATAAATCAGAGAGTCGGGAAAAGATAGAAAAGGTGCAAAATAAACTGAAATGGAATAACTTTCCAGGCCTTCAACAGCTTTTCCTGAAAGGCTTTACTTCAGCATCTACACAAGAAATGACAGTTCATCTCCTCAGTAAACTCATCACAATTTCCAGGCATGCTTTGGTGGATCCTTCTCAGTTAGCAGGTATCTTTAGTAATTGTATATGTAATGAAAATATATCTTTTCATCGAATTAAGTGTAATCAAAATCAGTAGCTATTATGTATTTGCCTTTAAGAAACACCCTTCAGTTAAATGTTTTTTGCTGTTGTCGTATTACAGTGCTAGATAGTGGGAATACATTACAGGCTCTGATTATCTGCCAAGAAATACTGCACAAAAACTTTATGTAATGACTATTAACTTACCTTAAACTTGCTTGCAAGTTTTAAGAGGCACATGTATTATTGTTCATAATCTTGTGCTAAATAGTTCAATGATTTGTGCATTTTAAAGCAATGTGACTGCCTAAAGCTATCCAGTTTCATGATAGTTTTGCTTAATTAGTCCAGTGATTATTTTATTTTAATCTTATGCATATTCATGCCTATACAAAGACATTTATATATCTTCTATATACATACATACTTGAATACGTGTGTCTCTGTATATATAGTTTCTATATCTGTATGAACATGTGTATCATGCTCTAAGGTTTATTAAGTACCAGAAAGATGTTACGTGCTTACATAATTCCACATTAAATTAAGTCATATTAAAGTCATTAGGGCTCACATAACTGTTTTATGTATGTGTTTAGGATTTCCCCTAAACATCTTGTGCCTACTTCCTCATCTGATCCAACATTTTGATAACCCAACTCAGTTCTGTAAGGAAACAGCTGATAGGATAGCAAAGGTATGTAGAATGATGCTTGGGGAGTATCCAGGAATTTATAACCTGCACTACTGTATTTTTCTGCTCACTTATGCAATACTTTCACATGATTCAGTGAACACGTGGAAGTGTTCAAGGCCAGGTTGGATGTGGCTTTGAGCAACTTGGTCTAGTGGGAGGTGTCCCTTCTCATGGCAGGGGGTGGGGGGTTGGAACTAGGTGATCTTTAGGATCCTTTCCAACCCACACCATTCTATGATGGTAATAGTCTCAGAGGAATAACTATAAAAAGTTGTATTTTCAAGATGTGATCCAGTCCTGACTTACACAGTTGATCCTCATATCAACCCCTGAGTTTCCCTTTGTCACTGAAAAAACATATTTTGCTTATTCTATAAACCTTATATGTGAAGAAGAATTTACTTATTAATGGTATCAGTTACCTTTTCTTACTTGTCTGATTTTGCAGCTTGTAATTTTAAATTCCTAATAAGGAAGTGATACTTACCTTTTGGACTAGTAGATAGAGAAGAAAAGGTACTATGTCCTTTCTGTTCTTTGTACACAGTGATTAACCTTGGAATATTTCTGAACTGTAGTGTCTGTTAAAGCAGTACATGGTACACATTAGCACCCTCCAGCCAGGGTGGTGGTGTGCTGCCCTGGCAGTCTGCATTTTAAGGAAGAATGTGGAAAGGGGAATAAGGAAGTGCTGTCATAGGAGATGCAGTCATAGCCCTCTGGCTTCCCAAACTGTGATATGTAAATCTCTGAACTCTGTGCAGGCCACCTGGTGCAAATCCAAAAATTATTGTCCCTGAAATACATGCACTGCTAGCTAGGGGCAGTAGTTAAAGTGGGTTTGGTATGAGCAGTAGAAAAACTTGGGGCATGGATGCCACAGTACTACTATTGCAGATAGTACTGCCTTCCCAAATACAAGCCCTCGTAGTTCTGCTAAGTGCAAGGCCAGCAGACAAGGGCTGTTCTAGGCTTCAAAGAAAAATTAGAGACAGATCAAGGCTTATGAATGCCTACTGAGTGCAGTTGCCCAGTCAGGAACTTGGAACTGTATTTTTGTTATTTATACTTGACGCATTTGAAAAAGGAGTTTTAGGTCTCTTGGCTAATTCTCTCTGCTAGTTTTTTCGTAAATCGCCAGGCTCCAACATTCTGTAGAAGCTGTAGATGTGGCTTGTATGATTAGTTTGGTTTCAGTTACTGGAAAATAGAGTGAAATCTGGGAAAACTGCATAATGACTCGTGAATGCTTAGGTTAACATTTTATCATTTCTAGTATCATTAAATAGGCTTTTTGCTTTTCAGGTTTGTGCAGAGGAGAAATCACCAACTCTTGCCAATCTGGCTCATATGATGAGTTTATACAGTACACACAGTTATTCCAGAGACTGTTCTAACTGGATTAACGTAGTGTGTAGATACTTGCATGACTCTTTCTCAGATGCCACATTTAACCTCGTAACTTATCTTGCAGAGGTAAATTTTTAATAAAAGTGTGTCTCACGTTGATGATCTGTGCTCAACATTACATTTACTCATTGCAAATTTTCCATGATTCTGAATTCTGGCCAGGGAAGAGCACATCTTCTGTAATGGGAGAATAGTAATAATAAAATGTTTGAGAATATAGAAAAGGGATGACTGCTGCCATTTTGGAGTGCAGCAATTTAAAATTATGCCTTGAAATAGTAATTCTTCTAATAAAGTATCCATTTTTATGAGAACAGTGTTTTGTAATAGATATTTACATTCCATTCTACATGAATTGAATGCACAGTGTCTTGCTTTAGCAAAATATACATAGTGCAAATTTTAAGAGACCTTTTTTAGCCAAATATGCATTTAAAGATGTCCTTCAACAACCTAAAAATTAATTTCAAGGTTCAATTTGTAAGTATTGCAGAGTGTATATAATCAAATATAATTTAACATAAATCAGTGCATGATTCTGCCAGGCATTCTTACTGGAAAATTGCTATTACTTTTGAGAAAGGACCTTGTGTGAAAAGCTTGTAGAGCTCGTCCTTGAAGTGTATCACTTCAAATTGATGAAGATATTTTTTTTAAATATTATTACACTTTCATTAATTAATTTTATGTGCTTATTTAGTTTGTAAGTTTGTGTATTCCAGCCTTCTTTAAGGCATAGACATAACTGTTTTTCATGCAGCTTTGAGATTTTGGTAATCTGTAGGAACACACTTTGTTTAGTGAGATGATGTATTTTATTATTAGGTGCTTCAGATCTGTGCTAACATGTCAACATTCAGGGAAAATAATTAAGACAAAGGACATTTTTCTATTGTATTACTTCTTTAATGTTAAAATTTTGAAAAACATGAAGTGGTACACTTAAGTTTCTTGAAGGGAAAAATAAATATGCATGGAAGTTAACTATATTTTCATGTTTGTTTTCACTTTTCGCTACCATTAAATGCCCTAATTAAATTATGTATTTTTAAAACTTTTTTTCAGCTGTTAGAGAAAGGGTTATCCAGTATGCAGCAGTCCTTACTGCAGATCATTTACAGCCTACTGAGTCATATTGACCTATCCACAGCACCAGTGAAGCAGTTTAACTTGGAAATAATAAAAGTTATTGGTAAATATGTCCAGGTAAGTACTCTGAAATACTATAAAAGCCTGTCTGCTTAATATCAAAACAGTATTGAAATTACACTTGAATTTTTTTTTTAGAATTTATTTCAGATACAAGAAGAGTTGTTCAAAGTCAGATTCCACAGTATTTTATTTTTTGTCCTATGTATTAATTCATTGTGTGCTTATGCATTTGTCCACTTTGATTTACATTTGGTGCGACAAAGTACCTGGGTAAATATGCATCTCTTTATAGATGTGGGCAACTCTCTGTATGTAGTTACAGCAGATGATCCTTGAACTGTTAAAATATAAGGAAATGTTTACTGCTAAATACTGTGCAGATACTTTATTTCAGTGTCTATGTTTTCAAAAGGAAGTTTTACAGTTAAGTGCATGTTTAAATCACTTCCACTGTTGTATCTATGAGGAACATTAAGGTGCACCATAATGAACCAGAGTGCGTTTTTTATTAAAGTCAGTCCCCAGAAGATGAACAATAGTGTTTCGCCCTGGGTAATTTTACCCTTTGTACTTGGAACATGATTTACTGAAAACCTATTTTGCAAAAGAAGGTCTGGCATCTTGCTGAAAGATTTTCTGAAAATGCCTGGAGCATAAAACCATTTCAGTGCACAAGACTTTTTTGTTTCGGTTTGTTTTTTTTTCCTGAATTCCATTATCGCCAAATGTATTTCAGCAAACGGTTTAATCATAATTAACCAGGAGAAGTAGTGTTCCTGGATGTTTTGTTGTTGATGGATATGTACTTTAGATATTGTGCTCCTGCCAGAGTGCATTAGGCAAAACGGCATGATGAGCATGACTGCAGTTTTCATGGCCTGACAGCTGCTTGCTTCGCCTCTAACCTTTATCTGAGCTTTCTATGCAAGCCTGCACTACCATGGAATGTAATCTTAATTAGATGTTAGCTGTCAAAATAATGGTACTAGCAAACAAATACCCTAGAGAAGCCTGTCTGGTTTTAATACAATAAAGCATTACGGTGGATGACGAAAGAAGAGGCCATAAATGAACAAGTCTTGTTTAAATGTGGCTCCTGAGCTGATTTTTTTGTAGTCCTCTGCAACCATGATGAATGCCTCTTAATAAATTTAAGTTGCTACAAGATAGTTCAAGTTTGAGACTACTTTTTTATGTTTATGATGCACAGAAATTCAGGAGGCTGTTGAAGACTCTCATTACCTACAGAGAAGCATATAGTGCTTCTAGAGCCTTAAAAATGGTGTTTATTTTTTAATGCAATTAAAAAAAAGTATTTTGAACAAACATGGCATCCTAATTAAAAAACCAAACCAAATAAACAACAACAAACCAACAAAAAAACCCAAACCAAACCCAGACATCCTGCTAATTTCAAAAACTGGAAGAATTAAGTTTCAGTGTAAGTCTCTTCCATGATCCAGTACACAATCTTTGTAGTTGAAACTACTAAATTATTTACATAAACTTAATAATCTTTTTAAGGAGCGTGCACTTAACTCAGGCTCTGCCTATCATGTTCTCAAACTTTTGCCCTGGATTTTTTAAACACTCCATTGGTTTGTTACTATATGAAAACCTTGTAAATATTTTTGCTTTTTTCTTAAGATCTTTGAAATGCATGAGGAAGTGCAAAGCATGAAATGTTTTTGTCTGTTTCAGGTTCAGTTTACTCTGCCTATAAGTGTAAGCTAATGCCAGGAGGTGAAAGTTGTTTTGCTTTTAAATCTATCAGTTTTTATCTTCTGGGACTTAAAGGGCAGATATTTCAGACAGTGGTAAAAAACTGCAGTGTAAATACAGGAATGCAGGGAGTGAGGAACATGGTACAGGATCTGGTGTGGCTGGCACTGTGACCTGGACCTACTGGACCTGCCTGGCTGGACACAACTGCCCACCGTGGGATGACCTGGTGCTTTGCCACTGCCTTCCCAGCACATCGAGGTCCAAAGCTGCCCAGCTGTGCTAGCACCTCGCAGCCATGTGTAGAAGATTAGAGCTTTTGGTTTTGGGAATCTTGCAATAAACCAGTGCAAAATCCTACTGTACATGAAAAATGCCTGTCTTGTTTGAAGTGGTTGTTTTGTGATTTGTGTCTGTTCACTTCAGAGTCCATATTGGAAGGAAGCCCTTAATATTTTGAAACTGGTGGTGTCTCGATCAGCAAGCCTTGTTGTACCTAATGATGTTCCAAAGTCTTATGGAGGTGATGTAGGTTCTCCTGAAATCTCCTTCACGAAAATTTTTAATAATGTCTCCAAAGAGCTACCTGGGAAGACATTAGATTTTCATTTTGATATATCAGAGGTAACTATTATATTTCAATTACAATGCAATAATGACATTCTCTTGCAAACTCAGAGTTGTTTCCTGTTAGCCTTCTGCATTTATATGTTTTTAAAATAAATACAGTTTTTAAGAATGGCAGATGTTGAAGTTTTACATACATGTAGTTAGAGTCATACCAAAAGATAAACTTTTATGTTGGTTTTTTACCTTTTCTCCCCCTCTGAATATCTGGAGAGTTAATTACAAAAAGTCAATAGGATTATTCTCAAGGATATTTTGGCTGTGTGAGAGAGAAGATTAATGCAGCTGGCTGCTGCTTGCAGCTGAACATTGCAGGCTTTCATCAAATTAAAGGCATTCAAAGGCTGAGAGAATTAAAACCCTGTCCTTCAGTTTACAGGAGAGAGTAGGATACAGAATGTAGCAACCTCAGTGTGAGATGGACACAACTGGAAAAAAACCCTCCTCTAATTAAAAACAATGCCCCTACCCTCCTAATTAGGGCTCAATAGAACTGAAAATAATATATTAATACTGCTGATAGTCATTCTATGTCTGAAAAGGGGAGTATAGCCAAATGACTGCAGTGTAATATAAGGACATGAAAATCATAGGAACTTTAAAAGTAGCAAAAAACAAGGGCTCCTGGTTGAAGCTGACCCTAGATAATTATTTGAGATATAGATAGGAGCATTGCTTAAATTGGTAAGTGAATTCCCTGCTGGAAATCTCAGTCCATGCAGATAACTGAGAGACAAGATGAATTTCCAGAGAGTTCATTGGAGTAGCATTTGCTGTCAAAAGTACTGAATTTGATCTTTGGTTTTCAGAAGTGTGTGTGTGTTGGTACAGTTGCTGGTCTGTGACAACAATTTGTTTGTGTCTGTGAGGGATTCTGTAGAGAAGCTTTGCATCTTTTAAACTTAGACCCCAGTTGTTTTTAAAGGATGTTTAAAAAATATAACTGATTGTAAGCATAAAACTTGCATAATTCAAAAAAAACACAAGTCAGCAGAATGGCAGTCTGCTGCATAGAGAAGTACTCAGGTTTGTATTGCCAGTAGGCATGGGCTTCATAGAATGCTTAAAAACAGACAAACCCTCCTACAGCTTACGTAATACTAAATTTTGAAATTAAATGTGTAATCTTTACTAACGGATTTGAATTTTAAGGAAGTATTTTTTTGTCTTTAATAGACACCAATTATTGGGAATAAATATGGTGATCAACACAGCGCAGCCGGTAGAAATGGGAAGCCAAAAGTCATTGCTGTCACCCGGAGCACTTCTTCAACTTCATCAGGCTCCAATTCAAATGCATTAGTTCCTGTCAGCTGGAAGAGACCACAACTATCTCAGGTACATTGTATCTCAAGCACATTATACATATATTAGAGACAGTGTTTATGAATTTATTAAAAAAAAATTATTGAAATGCAATTTAAAATCTGTTGTGTCTTAGCAAAACTGTAAATGAATATAGCATAAACTAAAAGCTAATACTGGCGAAAAGAAAAAAAATTGTAAGATTCCTTTTAGAGGACAACAGCATGTGAGATGACTAATTAAAAATGTAGATGTTTTACATTTTTACATGGACCTCCAGCAGATGCCTTGCTATGTGACTTTCTTTGGTATATTTTTCAGAGAAGAACTAGGGAGAAGCTAATGAACGTGCTTTCTCTTTGTGGTCCAGAATCTGGTCTTCCCAAGAATCCCTCAGTAAGTGGTGATAGTGGTTTGGTTTGGTTTTTAAATTCCAGTAGCGAGAATGCTATTGCATTTTCAGGTATTGGTGAAGTTATGACAAAATGGGTTTGTTCAGTAATTCACAAATCCAATGAAAGAATTAAAAAGAGATGGATTCATAAGTAATTAATTACTGTTATTCCTCAAGAAGTCCAGATGGCACTATTCTTTTACTATACAAGTCTTAAAACTGTCTTTAAATTCAGCCGAAACTAATGTTGCCATTTCAGTGAATTTAGGTCAGTCTTAAGGGGAGGACTATTTGTTTTACAGCAAAGATAAATTACTAGGATTATTTATTAATTTCTTAAGTGATTATCAGAACAACATTTTTTAAAGTCTTTGAATTGAAACTCCAATCTTTCCTGTCCAAATTCAATTAGTTAACTACTGATGAGCTCCATTGATCAGACTAATCCAACTTTTTCCAACTTTTTACATTCTTCACAGAAGAGCAGGTTTACACTGCCACTCCAGAATAGTGTGTTGTATGATTGAGGCTGCGTGTATGAATTTTAAGTGTCTTGCCTAGAAGAGGGGCTTGAACTAGGTCTCCCCTGTTCTGAGTAAATCTCTGTTTAGTCCATTATAAGTGAGATGCGCTTTAGATAAAAAGGGCAGCAGTGGCTGAGGACTGCAGTGATGTGGATGCTGTCTTCAGAATACCACAGAATATTTTGAAAATGACCAGTGGATCACATGCCTTGAAACTAACATGGATATCAGTAAGAATAGTAGTCTTAAATATTGAGTAATAATAGGTTGATGGTGTTACTTCTGTGTATGGCACAGAAAAGGTACCTTGTTGGCATACTAAGGTTAATGGTGGTGATAACATTAAGAGATAAAATAAAGGGAATTAGCCTACCATGGTTATCGTCTAGAATATTGTTTTTTATTGTGATGCAGAAATTCTTAGCTGGGGAAAAATATTGATGGGAGATGGATCTTTAATCTAGCAAAGGAGGTTAAAATAGAGTAAATTAGATGCCTGAAAGCTGAAAATGAAGATGTTTTTAAAAATTCAAATTGAAATAAACAGCAAATTTGTCGAGATTATCATCACTGGAAGCTGGCATTGAATGCCTTTTTAGAGGTGTGCAGTCCTTCCAAAGAAATTAGTAGGTGAAATGATACGGATTGTGTCTTGTGGATGTTTATTATGAATGACTTTTTTTGTAACTTTGATTAACACTGTGGTTATGAAAATGAAAGTTCAGGGATCTATTTTTTCCCTTTATTTCTACCTTTGCAGCTCTCAGTTACATTAAGGAAAGAATTATATCACTAGTTTAAAGATGTAGTTTAAAATCTGACTAGTTTTGAAACAAGTTGCAGTCTGCACTTGCCCTAGTATTATCATTATAGCGGTAAGCTAACTGCCACTAATGCCATTAAATTGTGGGAAGCTGGATAGGTGACTTAGGGAATTACAGATGTTGGACTTTTTATTGCTATTTTTACCCATATCTGCAGGTTGTGTTTTCTTCTAATGAAGACTTGGAAGTTGGAGATCAACAAACTAGCCTTATTTCAGCAACAGAAGAAGTGATTCAAGAGGAGGAAGTGGCTGTAGAAGACAATACCAGTGAACAACAATTTGGAGTTTTCAAAGACTTTGACTTTTTAGATGTTGAATTGGAAGATGCAGAGGTGAGACCTTGGGATATCTTCTGTGTATTTCCATTTGAGAACATTTTAAAAATTAGTTTATGTTGGTGCAATTCTAAGGAATTGACAGCTCTTCTCACTAATCCAATTGAGAAGAATTTGTGATATGATGGAGCTTGCACGATAAAGAAACCCAAGTCAAAGACTTTGCAGTGTTAAGTTGTTGCAAATCATTGGGTGTTTTTTGCAGGAGAGTTGGGATTTTTAGAGAGATCTTAAGTCACTTAATCTGAAAGTGATACAACAGTTGAAGCCAATGGCAAGATAAACACCTGGGTATGATGCAGTAGAAAACTTAATTATGGAACAATATGTTAAGAAAACAGCATAATCTTTGTTCCTGATATGTTTCTGGATTTTGAAAACATGAAGAATATCTTTCAAAGTTATAGGATATACTGTCTCACGATATACCATTGACTTGACCACAGTAATTGCTTCATTGACATTTACACCATAATCTGGTTTGTTGCAGTTCTTATATTTCCTCCACTTCTCCTGTCAAAAAAAGAGAGAGGAGAGGTAAAACAAAATTAAATATCAAGCAATAGTAAAGATGCTCTTAAAAATTGTTACTTGTTTGGGATAAATAACATGCTGCAGTCCAGAATTTGCTAAAGCTTAAAAGTAAAACTGAGGAGAAGAAATCAAATGCTTTGTAGTTTCTTTCAGTGCTTTATTGAATTAGCAATGGAGCACATAGCATATTCTTTGTTGCTAAAAATTAAATGTCAACAGTATGAACTGGGGCTTCTACATTGAAATCTGAGTAATAAATATTCAGATTAAATTTAAGTGCTTTGGCCCACAGAAGTAGTACTTTATTGTCGTTGGGATTATTTTGCTCTGCCATAACTTTGCACCTTTTTTGGAGCAAAGTGAATCATTAAGAGAGAAAGAGACTACCAAATGTTTAGTTTGCTTTGCATATTTAATGTGTCATGAGGATCTTTTAAGTCACTACTAGAGACATTCTGTTAGAACACTTTTGGAACCCATACTAAGACATTTGGGGTTAGATGGGGGGTTTTCAGAACTGTCTGTAAACTGATCAGGTTTTCCATCTTACTTCAGTGACCTGTTGATGGTTGACAAAATGCTTGGGAAAATCAGAGATCTTTATTGTACTTGTGAAGTCAAACACCAATGTTTTTAAGATACGGATTTCACTTAGTATGTTGGATGTTGAAACCCAAGTATCCCAGCATTAAAATGTGCAAACAGAAAGGATCCAGCTATTGGTGTTTAGGGTATATTTCAGAAAACTAACACAAAGTAGCTGATAAACAGTTAATGAAGACACAGTTTTTTCTACAAGCTGTATATCATTCATGTTGATGGTGCTTTGTCAGTTGGATGTGGTTGCTTTAGATTCATGTGTGTTAGTTAAAAAAATTCATCTAATGTTTGTTGAAACAGTTGTTTAATGTTATGCTAGAGAAAATGTATCATAAGCATGCTGGTTTTAGTGTTTTGTCATCAGTTTGTTTATTTTTTTAAACAATCTCCCATTAGAAAGAAATTATTTTAAATACTAGCTTTTTGACTAAAGCTTTTTTTCAGAGCTTGAATCAGTCTTTTACTGCTGGCAAATCTTATGTAATAAAACATTTTTCCCTGGTTCTAGAGTATCTTTAAGTGTTTGTCCTCGTTCTTTCTAATTATATGTGTTTTCCTTTTTGCTAACCAGGAGCTGCAGGTAAGTTGCAGCCTGGTGCCCTGGCTTGTTCATCTGTTGTTGTCTGTGGTGTGTTTGTACTTTCTAGTCAGATGTATAAAACTGATACTGATATAGTTCTAAGTAATATATTGAGTTACTTTCCAACAAGATATTCAAAAGATTTCTACTTCATTTGCCATATATATTTTAATTTATCTACAAAAATCATTTAACAAGGTATTTAAGATTGTAATAAAATTAAAGGGCTGATTGAAACTCTGTTCATAATGCATTCAGTACTTGTGTTTTCTGTGTTGCATTTCAGTATTAATTTTACTATGTTGAAATTTCTAGATACATATGTGTGCAAACTGTTTTATTACAGGGTGAAAGCATGGACAACTTCAACTGGGGTGTTCGTAGGCGCTCTCTTGACAGCATTGACAAAGGAGACACACCATCTCTTCAAGAATGTCAGTACTCTGGTAGCACACCAAGCTTGAACTTGACCAACCAGGAAGATACTGATGAGTCTTCAGAAGAAGAAGCAGCCCTGACTGCAAGTCAGATACTTTCTCGTTCACAGATGGTAAGTTATTTTTCTGTGAAAGGAATCTGAGAACTTAAACTTCCACTTGCACTTCTAATGGATAAGTATGGCTCACACTTTCAGCCTAAGTAAACTACAGGGGAACTAAATTAATGTGGCTAAGCTTCTTTTTCATAACATCATCAACCAAGGGAAAGAGTTACTTTACCTACTGGGGGTACATAACATAATTATATTTCTAGTACAACATTGGGGTTTTTTGTGTATTTATACTTAAGATATTTGTTTAAATATAAGTGCAGATTTCCATATATTTACATATAAACTGTGTGTCTTTGTGGATTCTAAGCTTCAAAAAAACCCCCCCAAAATACTTACATAAGAACAAGAGCAGTAAGTGACCCTGTGGGAGCCTCAGCTTTGTTCAGCCATTGAAATGGCTAATTTAATTATGGGTTTTTAAGCATGTGCGCATATAACTGCGGAAGACCAAGAATGCTGGCCACTCAGAAGTCTCTCTGTGTTACATAAATGGAAGTAGGGAAAAATCGAGTGGACAAGGAGTATGTGATAAGATGCTGCTTTTCAGACTTCAGGCAAAGTTTGTATTAATGTTGCCCCTAACAAGAAGCTCTTTACTGTTTTCAGTGTGGCATTTCACCAGTGCCAAAGACCTTTAAGAAAAATAAAGGAGATAATTTTCTGGGTCCCAAAGATAACTTCAGACTTAAATGTTATAGAAATACATGTGATGCTTGTAGTGATTTTAGTGTACAGCTGTTAAACTTGTAATGTGTAATTAAATTCAAATAGCTAACCATAGTGAAACGGCCTAATTCCAAACTAATGTGGTTTTTTCTCTGTAATTTATGTGTTTGATAAACTATGAAGAATTTCAGATTTCTTTATTTTCTTAGTTGAACAGCGATTCTGCCATAGACGAAACAGTATCAGATCATGCTGGTTTATCACTTCAGTCTCAAGATTCCACTAGCAGTGTGGGAACAGAAGAGGTGCTTCAAATAAGAACTGAGACCCCAAGTTTGGAGGCTTCTCCTCTAGATAACTCTAGCAACCAGCTGCCTGAGGTGGGGAGAAATGTGGGCTGGTGCATGGCTGATTTGGGCTCCTTCTAGTGTTTAGTAGCAACTTTGGCTTTCTTTTCAACTGAATTATTGTCTGTTACACTGATTATTTGATTTGCTTTTAGTATTTCTAACCTGTTGGAATGTTCTTACTCAGTGTTCCCTCAGTATGAAAGCTTCTTGGGATGGACTGAGGGAACTTACCACAGGTTAAAAATATTCTTGAAGGGCTGATGATGATCATTTCATGGTGCAGAATGAAAATAGGCTAATATGGTTAAAATCCTTCTCAAGCAACATTTTCTTTCAAATACCCTTTTATATACCCTTTTATATACCCTTTTATTTCCCTTCCCCCCGCCCCCCTTTTTTTTTGCTTTCGTTGGGTTAATGTGATTGGTGCTATATGGGAATTAAAACCTCAGGCCAGCTGTGTTAGCAGTTGGTTCCATTAAATAATCCTTTAAAAAAGACCACCGATGCTAGTGGTATACTTTTTTGGAAAGGCCTGTGTGGACTGAGACAGAGCTCAAGCTAACGTCCGCCTGCAAATCTGTGAGTACTTCAGTTTCTTGGTCTTTAAAATCTTTTGAATAATTAAAAATTTTAAAAACTCATTTAAAATACAAATCTCATTTCCTGCATTTCCTACAATACTTAGCAAGTTGTAGCTAAAACCTCAAGATGTTTTTTTTCTTGAAGTGGCTTGGTTTAGACATTTTATGTCTTCAGTTAAAATTATTCATGCTACTGGCAATGTTATTTTTATTTGAACAAACCTTGCTAATCCCATCTTTAAGAGAATTTATAGTTTTATTGTGTTTTCCAAAAAATTAAGCTACTCCTATATGTATTTGCGTAACTGCTGCATGGTTCGCACTTCAGATGGAGTCTTCAGCCAATGTGGTTTAAACAGTCAATTGAATGGTTCAAGTTACTGGGGTTTCTGAACAAAGGCTCTTTGACAGTTGACCTGTTTTCTACCTAGAAAGTAATTCTTACTAACAGGCAAAACACCCACCTAGCTAACATTTAATGAAGATAACTGTAAGAACAAAAGACTTTTTAGAGCACAACACAGGGAGAGTGTGGGTGACTGGTTTCTTAAGATAAACTACCTTCTAAAAGTGTAATACTGTGACTTTTATAAAGCAACTTTTCCCCACATTTTTTGCATTTTTCCATTAGGGTTATCTATATCTGCTTTTTTAAGTGTTTGGTTACATTGCACTTGATAAAATTGTCTCAACTTTTGTAGAGCACCTGTGCTTAGGTTGTCAAACAAATTGTTAACTTAGTGCTTCATCTGCTTGTCTACAACAAGCATTCTTGTTCCAATAGAATTTTGGAAGAACACTTCATCTGGATGTTTTTTTCCCACTTAGGGGACAGGTTTTTTATGTTAAGATTTCAAAAGGGAGAAACTATACATAAACTGGGATTTTACAGAAGGAAAGTCACCACAATGGAACTTCGGTCTTTTCCACTGTTTGTGTGTGGTACTTCCTCAGCTGTAACTAATTTTTACATTTTCATAGTGTTTCTGAGACTTCCTTTATACTTCGATTCATTGTTCTTCTGCAGCTCCCTTCATAAAATCACTATAATTCTGATAATCCCGGTGAAAACATTCACCCAAAAAAGCACCGATGTCATTAAAATAGTGAAAACATTTAAAGTGAACTGTAAAATAATTTCATGACTAAGCAGCATCCAGAAAAATTGCTGTATAAAAAACCCAAAATGCTGCAAATGCGTATGAATAGAGTTACTAAATATTCTGTGTTCCAGGTTTATTTTGTGCTTGTTAGAATACGGGTTTCAGTCAAATACCTGTTTTCTTCAAGCACAGTTTAAACACTCAAAGTTATTCCTCTACAAGGGTTAGCTATCTAGTTTGTTGCTAAAAGAGAGAGCTGGCTTTATGCCTTTTTAACAGAATGAGCTTGAAAATATGTATACTGTCAACTTACTTTGAAAAATTTGTGAAGCCAATAAAACTTAATTTTGTTCTGAATTCTTATACCACACAACTCACAACATAGTGCAGTTGTTTTTTTCCTATGCTCATATACTTTATATGTAATCTTCCAACATAGGCATTTCATTGCATGCCAAGTGTCAGTTAGCAAAATATTTTTAATATAAATAAATATGTATCAACACTTATCCAAGGTAAAATGTAAAAAAAGAAGCAGTTATTTTTAAAAGTGTGTGTGCAGGTTAGATGCAATTGATTTCCTTGTTTCTCATGTACAGATGTTTAAAAGTTAAGTAAATAGTTTACTTAAATGTATTTGGCTGATTCCCAGTAATAGCATGTATCTTTGCAAAAAGAACATTTCACATTCCTGTTGGGAATTTGTAGTCTAGCTTAGAAGAATATTTTCAATTTTGTACAGTAAGTTTTACAAGCTTAAATATATAACTGTTTCTGACTAAAGTGGTTGTCTGTTTTTACTCACTTGCACTGTGCATTTATGAGGCAATGGTTTGTTAGAAGTAATTTTCCTTAGCTTCTGTGGGGTTGTCAACTATATAAATCACGTTTTTAAGATACTTAACATTCATGTTAGTAAAAAAGACATGTCCAATATTACACAGAAAACATCAGTGTCACTTAGAGCAGTACCATATAGTCCAAGTGAGATAAGGTTAGGACCACTGTGAAAGAAAATTATATAGTTCTGTTAAAGCTGAATTGTCTTTTCTAATATGTGTACAGCTATTTATCTGTCAGACAGTCTGTGTAGACTGATGGAAGCTGTGAAGTGATGTGTATGCTTAGAGGCTGTCCAAAGGTTTGTTGACCAGTCTTGCATATGCCAATAGAGGAAGAGCAGGACACTACAAATGAAGTGATAATTTGTGCCTTTAGGGAACAGCAAGTACAATAAAGTGTTACTTTTATTCCACAGAAAAATCCAGTAAAAGGTTTCAAATTGATTCATGATAAATTAACTAAATACAAATTCTTCTGATCAGTAATGAGTATAATAATGCTAATGGAGGAAGAGGAAAGGGAGAAAGGGTCATTCTGCTATTAGCTACCTGAGTGTAATAATTGTTTCTTTATACTTGCCAATGACTGAAGAAAGCCTACATTTAGAGATTCAGGGTTAAACCCTTAAAGCTATCTATAGTAACAGTAATGGCAAAATAATAAAAATAGTGGAACATTGCTTTTCCATTCTTCACCTGTTGCACTGTTGATCACTTATGTTTTAGAAACTTGTTAAATTGGTGAGTGGAAAGGAGGATAAATGTTCTGTACTGATTCCAGACCCCAAAGGCAAGCGCAAGGCAGTCATTCTGGTCCTTACCTAGAAAAGTAAAATATGAAAGTCCTGATAGTGTTTGTTGTGATCTAAATATGCTTGAGGCTATTTGCAAATATCTTTCTGGAGTGTTCTCTGAACAGATATAGTTGAGTGTATTTGAGAAATAGTATTTGCTATAGACAATAACTCAGAAGTTATTTACATTACAAGTAGACTACCCAAGTTTGCTGAAGTCAAATTATGTGAACAAGCCGAAAAGATTAAGTATTGACACATAAATGGATATGTGTAAACAATTTTTATAACTTTGTTACTTTATCATAATAAAAGCTGATAAGAATACATTAGCCCTGACAACAGGAGTAATAACAGTATGTTTGATTCACAGGAAGGCAGTTCAGCAGTAAGGGATGAACAGGTTAGCACTGCTAGTGAAGACACTGGGTCATATCTACTACAAGAACAACAAGACTGCCTGGTCCGTCATGAATCTCTTGAGTTGGAAGAGACCCCAGAACTGGCAGAGGCAGCAGCTCCTGAGAGCTATTCTGAATCTATCTGTGAAGAGGATGTCACTCTTGCTTTGAAAGAGCTAGATGAGAGGTGTGAAGAAGAAGAAGCTGACTTCTCTGGTTTGTCTAGGTAAAATTAATACTGGTTCTATGTAACAGGAATTACATGTTATCAGTGCATGAATCAAACAAAGTAGTCTTTCTTACAGCATGTGGTTTTTCCATAGATTCCATAAATCTAAATGATGGTGAAATAATTTAGAAACATCTAAAATAATGTTTTGCATATCTGAAATAATGGGTGATTGGTTTTACTGTTACAGCAAATAAACTCAGTGGTTTGCTCAGCAGTTGTTTCTGGTACAAGGAAAACAGCTGTGTAGGAAAAGATGAGAATCCTTGAATAAGAGATATCTATCACGTTTCATCACCATCGATAGGACAGAAATGTGAAAAGAGGTCAGGAGATATTTTGGAGTGTTTTCTTGGCAGCCACCAGCTTCATGCAAGTATAACATGAAAGAGCCCTTTAACTGCTCTGAATTATGGCAGAACCTCTTGGCACCCAAAGACAGAGAAGGATGCAACAAAAGCTTTAAAAGACCAAGTCATTTGATAAGGTTCTATTGGGACAGGGACAGAGAACTTGAATCTTGTAATCCCATTTGCAAAATACTGCAATATGCCTTGCAAGAATTAAAGACTGATACCAGTTAATATCAGTTTATTTCCTAATGTGCAACTGAAGAATCTCTCTTTAGGCTTTAGTTTATTTACACTAAGCAAACAATCAAAAAACCTTATTGCTCTAGTTTTAAGACCAAGAGAGGTGATTATTTATAGGGTTCATACACTAATTAGAATAGATCTGAAAATCTTTCCTGAAGCTTTGCTTACAGATATTGTTCAAAAGGATTGTATCTTAACTTTTGAGCTTTGTGCTATTAAAATGAATATACCTAAAACCAGCATCCACACTTTAGGACGTGCTTAAGTCTTGTTTAAGAGATACTTGGTGCTGCTGTGAATGAGGTGGTTGTTACAAAGAAAAATGGTATGTGTTTAAAAAAATCAATGTAATAAACTATCTCTACTTGGAGTCCTCCCACACATATTTTTGCTGCCTAAGTACATTTATACATGAAGAACTATCAAAATGTATAATTCCTTTTAATAGAGAAAATTCTAACAATTAAGTTAATAATTGTAAGTAGTGGCACTGATTAATTTAGAGTTTGATATTTTTATTGGAGGCTTGGTGCCTAATGGAAAGTATGACTGCAAAGTGCTCTTTGAACAAAGGCCCGTTAAATTGATTGCCCATAAAAATGAAAGTGTTCCAATCTATCTCCACTCACTTATGATCTTACTTAAGACAGTTATAAAATTTTATTACACTGCTAAATGGGCTCTTTTGTTTCTGTTAAGGAAAGCTATTAGGGGCAAGAAAAAAAAACATCTGTTTCTGACTGGTGTGTGTGTATATATATATATTAAAAAAATAAGTGCTGTATATAGCTATATATAACCTGCAGATAGCCCTTTGTAGATATGTGTAGAAATAACATGTTTTAATATACTCTCAGATGCCTTCAAAGTTTAAGTAATTTTTTGTATTGCAGTAGCAAAAGTTTGGGGTTTTTTTACTTTTCATGATTCGTAGTTGAATATTTATTTACAAAACACTATTCTAAATTCCAAATTATCATTTTTTTCTCCTACCAAAATGAAGGGCTTTTTTCCTAAAAGGGGTTCATTTCTGTTTTTTGTTATTCATAGCCAAGATGAAGAAGAACAGGATGGTTTTGCAGAAGTACAGACTTCCCCACCTCCTTCACCATTTCTTTCTGCCATATTGGCAGCTTTTCAGCCAGTGGCATACGATGATGAAGAGCAAGCCTGGCGCTGCCATGTGAATCAAATGCTGTCAGATACAGATGGATCTTGTGCTGTCTATACATTTCATGTCTTCTCAAGATTGTTTCAGGTCAGTGAATTGCTAGTGTGTGGTTATTTGTCCTTTCCTCCTGCTTTCAAAACTATTCTTCCCCTCTGTAACTGCCAAAGCCGTAAGATTATGGTACTAAGAAGCCTTAGAAAGCAAACAAAAAGCAGACAAAAATAACACATTGCTACAAGAATGTGTATGGTCGTACGCTATTTTTCCATGGTGTATCTGCTGTTGTCTAGGAGTGATTCTACTCGGTGGGAGAAACAGCTTAGAAAAAAACAGTTCGGTGTTCCTTGTAAGCTCTTAGTCCAGGTTGTGTCCCTTCTTTGATTATCTGAATGTCACCCACGTTGTGTGCTGATTACAGAATTAATGACTTTTTCCTGGGTTTTCTGTGGATTCACTATTATGGGATCACAGCATGACAGACAGTTACTAATTTATCTTGCATCTGTCTTGTGAGAAAAGTTGTTTATTGGGTTTTTTCTTCAGAGAAGTTAATTATAAAACATCAGGAGATCCACTAAGCTGGAAGTTTCAAGTGTCTCTCTTTATGTTTACCTCATAGATCTCTGGTATCGAACACTAAATCCCTGTGGCTGAATTTTTCTGCCTTCCTCCTACCTATATGTAGGGATGTTTTTTTTACATTTTCAAGGTGGTACCACTTGGACATACATTGTCCTTTGCAATGTCTTACAGGATGGGAGAAGCACCGTTATTCCACTTTATTTACAGGCAATGTGCCAAGTGAGCAAAGAGCAGATTCGGTGCTACAAACCAAGACCTTATGACTCCAACACTTTCTTAAATCTTCTACATTAATTTTGCCTGCTTTTTTGTATATATAACACATTTCTCAGTGAAAGCCTCACTTTGTTTTACCACACTAGCATGCTTTTTATCCCATATGTATGGGTGGGTTTAGGGTTTGTAGCATAAAGTGACTTAGATGTAGCGAATTCATACTCTACCTTATTTATGGAATAACTTATTTGTGTATCTATACCCATTTCCCATTTTTGTTGAACTAAGCATTTTGCCACAGTACTGTGAAATTCCTGTTCCTGGTTTTAAATGTTTGTCTTTTTGCTTTATCTAGGATCAGGGTTTTCATTTCTCTGTATTATACCAAAGCTTAACTGCAGTTGCTTTTCACACATTCATTCATTTCCTGAAAGCGGTAAAATAGGAGTTCATATTCTCTTGTGATCATTAAAGAGGGAGCTAGAAAGAAAGGTGAAAATTTCTGTGGCTTAACAGGGTATCCCTCGGTCATCTGGAAAGATGGATACTCTGGGAAGAGGGGTGATGGTGATCCAGTGCTTCGAACCTGGGCAAACAAGCATTCCTGAGTTGTTGTTACTGGGTACAGAGGAGGATTAAATTATTAAATGTGACCTCGGAGGCTGTGTTTGACTGGACCTTTCCATTTTGCCTTCTGACTCCTACACTCTGTTTAACTTTGCAGCTGTAAATACCATCTTTGTGCAGTTTTGTTCTACATGTAGCTTTCTGGGATTTAAGAAATAATATATAGCAAAGCAGGGTGTTGTATTAGGCCAAGCCCAACAGTCTACAAAATTGAAAATGTTATACATAGGAATCATTTTTGAAGAAGGTAGAAACCCTACAGGTGGCAGTTTCGGACACAGATTGTGCTAAACAGGTTGTATTCTGACTCGTAAAACTCAGTGTATAATTTTCTGCAACACAAGCACTTGAAAATGAATTTAACTACTATCTGTACTGTATAAACACAAATAGTCATCCAGCTATACTGATGCTAAAGGTCTAGATGTGAAAGAAGTAATTGTCTTTATAGATACAGGCCAGTTTTATTTATTGATTGATTGCATTTTCTGGAACTAGTTTTACATAAATATTCAGAGCAAATTATGTACTCGTTTGTAATTTAATGACAAAAATACATACTGTCATGATGGAAATTTGCCCTGAAATTCTTGATCTAAAAAGCCAGAGGAGGAGGGACTACTAAAATACAATGCAAAATAAATGTTTTTCTGATTTAATTTCCAGACCATTCAAAGGAAGTTTGTATCTATAACAAATGATTCAGTCAGCTTTCTTGGTGAAAGTCTGCAGCGCATTGGAACAAAATTTAAGAGTTCTCTGGAAGTGATGATGTTATGTTCAGAATGTCCGACGGTCTTTGTGGATGCAGAAACGGTAAAAATCTCAAACTTACACATTGAAATACCTCTCTGCTTAAACATTTTTATTTGACATACAAAATTATGTTCTATCATCTAGAAAACAGATCTTGGGGAGATTTTTTAAAAGGTTTGAATAAAATGTGTTAGACTTCTGCCTTTTAAAAGGTTGCTCTCTAACATCTCTAATTGAAACATCTGAAAAATTTTGGGATAAAAAAAAAAAAGATGCTTTTTATAACTGAAATCAGAAAGGAAATAGTGTGTTGGGTGGCCACTACGTACCATAAACATTTGAAAACAAAATGAGAAGTGCATTTGGTCCAAAAATCACCTTGAGCTTTAACAATGAACAGTGAGGGAACTTAACTGATAGTGATCATCACTTCAATTCCCTTGCTATACTTTACCTTCCCTGCTTGTTCGTATTTGTTTTATATTTGCACAGAGAAGAAAAAGGAAGACTGCTTACCTAGGTGCCACTTCACCTTTTTAAATGTTCTTGTCTGTGATTCTATGTATATATTTAATGATGCAGGAGAAAAACATTCTAACTAGAAACGTACACTAAAGACTTCGAATTGTGTGCTGTTACGCAAGTTGAAATCTTGGGTTACAGTAAATATTTATGTGAGAAGTCAGCTCAGTGTTCAGCAGCAGTCAAAAAAAAACTGTGCTAGAATAATTAAAAGAAACAGAAAAATAGAAAACATTATTGAGCTAATAAACATATCCCCAGTATACCTAGATCCTGAATTTTGGGGGCAGTTCTGGTCCCCTGCTCTCAGAGATAAGACAGTTAAACTGGAAAAGGTTCCGAGCAAGATCCAAGGATTATGAAATCTGTGGAATGGCTTTCAAATAAGATAGGAGTATGTAGGCTAGGATTTTTCAGCCCTTTAGGAGAGAAATCTGTCCATAGATGTCTTGATTATTATGGAAAAGTGATAGGAATTATTGTATTGTTGTCTTATTTGATGCTAAGGTGAACGAATTAAGCTAGCAGTCCCTTACAAAATGTACAGAACCAAAGACTGGTAATCCTTGATGTGATACACAATCTCAAACTGGAAACCCTGTTGTTTTTATCCGTGTCTGCTCATAAAATCATAGAATGGTTTGGTTTGAAAGGGACCTTAAAGAAAGATCTCATGTTTTCAAAAAGCAGCTGAAGAGATTCCATGAAAGAAATAGCTCTGGGTAGATTTTTGAATATGCAGAAAAACATGCGACAGAGGCTAAGAAAGCATTTTAGAGCAAGTGGATCACCGTATGTTTCCCTGTTTTGCCTTTCCTTAAGCAATTGCTATTAGACATTTTCAGATGGGGGACTGAGATAGATGGATCTTTGGCCTTGAGCCATTGTGAGACTCTTCTCCTGACCTGTTTTTTTCCCTTGGTGCTAAGGGGCAACTCTACTTTTATGCTCTGACTTTAGAATATGGGGACTAAAAAAAGCATGATACAGATCGTGCAGTTCAAGGGAACCATGTGTAATTTATTTTGTTTAACTTATGCCACTTTAAAAGCAATAGAAATTAATCAAAAGAGAAATTTGTTTGGGATAAGATGCCACATGAAGAGTTACCTTAGTGTCTAGGTAGAACAGCACGTGTATTTTTTTAAAAATAGATTATGTATAGAAAAATACAAATATAAAAAAGGAATAGTAAATATAAAGTATATGCACACAACTATCCAGACTTGGGTTTATGTGTACCTGGATATGTATGCAAATACACGCATCAGGGCTGTTACATTGACAAACACTGGAGATACTCACAAAATAATTTCATTGAAATGAACCTACTTGTTTATCAGATTACTTCTCACTAAGAAAGAATGGCTAATCCAAAATAACACTTATACACAAATCTTTGGTTTTGTGATGTCTACTCATGCATACAAGACTGGCATTTGATTCAAATTTATCCTTGGATCAATTCAGAAAGTAGTTTTTAGCAGAAAGATGCCCCCTTAACATCAAAGCACAGGTTCACTATCTGTTTGGGAGGGGCTCGTGGTGACCTCCTGATACAAGATACCCACTTCTTTGCACTTTGATGTCATTGCACACCTTGAGTGCAGAGCTGCATTGTGCAACAGAGGCATAACTTCTTGGCTGATGTGGACATATAGGTTAGGAGTAACAGTGTCTTAATATGGTGCACTTTGAAAAACATTCAAACATCATTTCCACCCCTGCCTGAGTAATGTGGGATACGGTGGGGCTCCATGCCACAATTTCAAGTTGACCAAGAGATTCCAACTAATGGGGATTGAAGTACAGAGCTCCTAGTGTGTGCAAGGGGTGACCAGTGTGAAAGACGAAGCATCATGTTAGACACACGATTATTACAGGAAATGACAGAAGGATTAATAAGAAAAACTTAAATGGAAATAAAACTACAGGGAGAAACAGTATGGAGCAAAGCTGAGGTAGCAGCCCCTGAGGGAAAAAGAGATTTTAAAGCTATGTTGAAAAAGGCAAAATCATTAATGGTACAAAATTCTTCAAATAACCAACACCTCCTGCTTTGACAGTTCCTGGTTCCTACAGACTGAAGCCTCTGCTGGTGGTATGGTTTGTATCTTGAGAAGGGCAAATAACCCTCACTTGTATGCTCATTAGGTTGCTACAGGAGCAATACAGCAGTACCTTTTTTGCTGCTGCAGGCTATTCTAATTAGACTTGCAGTGTGTATATAAAATATTATGCATCTTTTCCAAAGATCTAAAAATCCCTTTGAAATCATCTTTCAGATATTACCTAGGTATTGCCTTTCTTATTTTGGAATAAAAACTTGTTCACAGAGTTAACTGATAAAACTACATTTGTTAGTTTACTAACTCCAAGGTGTCACAAATTATCTGTACCCAACTAATTTGAATTTGATTGTTTTTCAAAATGCAAACTTGCTATTTCCTATTGCATAATTTAGATATTAGACTACATGGATTATAGTTAGATATTATGTGACTACAGAGGTGGTTGCTTTTATTTTTCAGCTAATGTCTTGTGGTCTACTAGAAACATTGAAGTTCAGTGTTCTAGAGCTCCAAGAACACTTGGATACCTATAATGTCAAAAGAGAGGCAGCAGAACAGGTAAGCCTCTTATATTTCAAAAGAAAATATATTAGAACTTACTTGTCAAGAAAATGTCATCTTTATCTCTCAACACAGGTATCTAAAAGTAAACTGTGGGAAAACATTCTGAAATAAAATCTGGTCTCCTTTTCTTACTACTATAATGTGTATTTTCTGAACCAGAGGTTTTTCTTCTGTGCTGTTCATTTTTGTTGCATATACTTCTTAAATTGACTTTGAATATCTAACATTGCACAAATGCACTAGCATTGAGAAAAGCATATTCCTAATTTAAAAATCCTCTTTAAAAATATTGAGATATTTTTAACATAGTATCAATAAATCTTGGTACTTTTTTTTGTTAGCAGTGTGGCTTATTTTGTTTAGACTAGAAAGGTGAGATTCACCTCCACATTAAGATACTTACAAATAACTATATATTAATTAAGTGGCTTAACACCCATAGTATTCAAGGATCAAGTCTATGCAATAAAAGAAATCAAGCAAACAATGCATTTTATCCTGATACAGATATTGACTTTTTGTTCGGCTGTATAGGTCTTTATACTTCTTTTTGTTGACTGGATTTTCACAGACTGTAATGGGAGCTTAAACAGCTGTCTTACACATAGACACATTAATTTAGGTCTCTCATCCTGCAACTGGATCCCATTGAGGTTGATATTTATGTCAGTTATTTAGAATAATGGGTTTAGTTTTCAAGGTCCATGTTAGTGGTTATATCCTTTTTTCAAAGAAGCACAAAGTTTAAAAGTTGTAAATTCCTGTAGTAAGGGTCTGTGTGTTTGTTTTTATGAACTTTTGTGTGAAGGAAGATACTAACTTCAGAAGAATGAAACAGGTAAGAATTCTATTTCAAGAGTAAAAAGAAAAGAAAACATGAATCTTCAGTCAGTTTTGCAGGTACAGGAAGAGAGAGAATATATAGGGCTTCTGTTGTAAAAGAGAAAATTATTCCTAGGAAAATTAAACTTGTATTTGAAGGAACTTTTTCTCAGCAGCCTGTGAGGCCATGACAATGGCTGTACAGGCAAGTTTGAGTGGTGTGAAACAGAACCAGAGTTCAAGCTATGACATGTGGGCAGAGCTTATTTTGCAACACAAGTGGCTCCGTGTTCCTTGATCATGCTGAGTTTATTAGGTAATTATGGCCTCTGCCTTGCAAAGATTGCAGACAGCTCATCTGTTGAATAGAATAGATGTCCACTTTTTTGTGGAAAGGATTGCAAAATAAATGCAGTTTCCTCAAAATCAATGCTAAAGTATGCCACACAGCACAGTTGATGTAGATAAACTGTTTCTAGGATCCAAGCCAGCATTTGTGCAAAAGAGTTGCTGCATTTGTTGCCCTGCTCTGTGGTAATAACAATTTATTTGTAAACTAACTCATGATGTCTGAGATAATGAGCTACGTTTTGCCATTTAGGCTTAATCAAAAGCAAAGCACTCATCTAATGACTAAGATTACCTTACTCGATGTAGTATTTTATGTCTGCCAGTCTCCAATGCATAGTGTTGTCATCACTCCTATGAGAAAATAATGTATTTTATTCCTCATTGTAGAGAGCAGCAGGGAGGCACAGAGAGGCTAATTGATTTGCCCCAGGGTCTGACAGGAAGATGTGAGGCAGGGTAGAGAGGAACTTGTGTGTGTGTGTACTTGTGTACATTGAATTCTCTGTATATAAACTTCTTATTAAGCCTTCAGTTTATCGTAGCAGTAACAAATTGTATTCTTTGGTTGATTTGTCCAAGTATGATGATGAGTTAAAATTGTGTCCCTTTCCTGAATTCACTTAATGTATTTTTAGCTAGTATTATTAGCACATCTCATATTAACGTAGATCCATGCTTGGATATTCAGAGCTTTTTTGGATTTGATTTTACTTGGTAAAACAGTATGAATGTCAATTTGATGGCCTCTGTCAAAGAGTGGTTTTTTTCTGTAGTGCAGCTGTCAAAAGGGTGTCCAGTAACATGTTTCTTTAGTCAGCCTGTCTTCTGCCACAGCATTTGTGAGTGACTGAAGCAGGAAAAAGGTTGAGAGGATTAAAGGAATCGTTCTGAAATAATGGAGAGCATTTTGCTAGGGTTTTTTTTTTATTTGATCATTTATGAATAGAAGCAGTACAGAAGAAGAAGAAATTTATAGTTTTGATCAGTCATTTCTTACTCTTGATAGCATGTCATTTAACTCATTTAGTGTATTACTTATTTAGCGTGTTTATTTAGACAAAGTGACTAATCTCAGATAATTTATTTTTAGAAAGGATTTCTCCAGCTGTTGGTCCTCAGTTTTTTGGGGGTTGTGTATCATATAGTGTATGTAGACCAAGTATCTTCCAAAGCTACTTCTCAGCCATGTTTTACTGGTTTTCTTACTCTGACCTACGACACAGAGTATAGGGAGTGATTGAAAGAGACTTCCTCAAGTCAAATCTGAATTTCTGTTATTGCAGGCAATTGTGCTATGTATCCTATTCAATCTTAAAGTATTAAGGAAAAACACATAATAAGCTTGTCACAGATCCATGCTTTTTCACTGAAATGGGCAGAAAAATTATGAAACTTAGCTGTTTTGGCTATTATATAATAAAGTAAATATAAATTAACAGATATGTAAATAAATATAATTTGCATGTTAATCTGATGTCCTCTAGAATCAGCCATGGAAAATTCTGTATGTTGACTTATTTAATGAAAAACTGTTGTTTAATGTTTACCCTGATAGATGATGTTGTCACTATCAGTGCTGTGTGTTGTACTGGCATTCACATGAATCAAATTTACAAAGAGGCTTGGGCTGTAGTTGAGATAAGACAGAGAAAGGTACCTATAGTATAGGGGGTGGTTTGGGTTGTCTGTTTTGGGGTTAATCTGGCAGACCAGCTGTTGCTATGACCAACACCAACCACAGGCTTCCCTATATTACGCTTTCAGTAACGCTTTTCCCCCTGTATCTTTATAGGAGGTACATGGGGAAAACATAAATTGATGTAAAGCAAACATATGAAGAAGATTATTTTGTCACACAATCTGCTGCTGTTCCCAAAGAGATCTTTCTAGCATTATAAACATATATTCTGTAAAAAATTTTAGCAAATTAATTTTGTCACCTTATTGCAGCTACTGTTCCATTTCCTTGCAAGGAAATGGCTTTGACTTCATATATGTATTAGGGACAAAGACAATCAGATACATGGAATAGAAAATAAAAAGGTTATATATATTATTGTATTATATTATATATTTATATTATATATAAAATATAAGGCTATATATATAAAATACAAGGTTCCTAAGTAAGTTTGCAGATGACACTAAGCTGGGTGGAAGTGTCAATTTGCTTGAGGGTAGGAAGGCTCTGCAGAGAGACCTGGACAGGCTGGATCGATGGGCTGAGGCCAATTGTTTGAGGTTTAAGAAGGCCAAGTGCTGGGTCCTCCACTTCAGTCACAACAACCCCATGCAGAGCTACAGGCTTGGTGATGAGTGGTTGGAAAGCTGCATGGTGGAGAAGGACCGGGGGGTGCTGGTTGACAGCCGACTTAACATGAGCCCGTAGTGTGCCCAGGTGGCCAAGAAGGCCAACAGCATCCTGGCCTGCATCAGGAATAGTGTGGCCAGCAGGAGTAGAGAGGTGATAGTGCCCCTGTACTCGGCATTGGTGAGGCCACACCTTGAATACTGTGTTCAGTTCTGGGCCCCTCACTACAAGAAGGGTGCCGAGTTGCTGGAGCATGTCCAGGGAAGAGCTACCAGGCTGGTGAAAGGCCTGGAGGACAAGTCCTATGAGGAGAGGCTGAGGGAACTGGGATTGTTTAGTTTGAAGATGAGGAGTCTGAGGAGAGACCTCTTTGCTTTCTACAGCTACCTGAAGGGAGGTTATGGGGTGGTGGGAGTTGGTCACTTCTCTCCAGTGAGTCATGACAGGACAAGAGGAAATGGCCTGAAGTTGTGCCAGGGGAGGTTTAGACTAGATATTAGAAAGAATTTCTTTACTGAAGGAGTGGTTGGACACTGGAACAGGCTGCCAAGGAGGTGGTGGAGTCACCATCCCTGGAAGTGTTTAAAAGAAATATAGATATGGTGCTTAGGGACATGATTTAAGCATTGAATGGGTAGATAAAGGTTATGGTTGGTGGATTCAGGTTATGGTTGGACTTGATCTTCGAGGTCTTTTCCAACCAGGATGATTCTGTGGTTCTGTATGTATATTGTAGGATTCTAGGCACACCCTTTATTCAGACTGATTTTAAGATTTAAAAAAGATCTTAAAAGGGCAGTGTGTGAAAATAAATACTAGCTTCCCAATTGCTGATGCTGTTTGTTCCAGTGCAAACCTGTTCCACTGTTACCGATGGATGCTGTCAGATAAAAAGAAAAATGAGATTTGCTGTGTACATTGGTATCCATGTCACTAATTGAAACTGACACCACAATGTTTAGAGAATTCCATTTCTCCTCTTGATAAGCACACAGGCCTAGTTAATTCACTAAGTAACCTTTATTAAATTGAGCAGATGGGAAATAACATTTTTCTTTTCCTTGCATCAGACAAAGGTTAGAAAAAGGTCACTAAGATTTCCTGTGAGACTCAAGATACCAAGCACACAGTATGCTAAATTATTCTTCCTTGGATGTATAGAGCCTGTTCTTAATTTCAGAAGATAATCTGCACTTTATCTCAAGATGACGCATTCCCATTTCAGCAATACCTGAATTACCTCATGCTTGCAGTCGTCGTTGCACTGTGCAGAAAAATATGCTGGACACTGTGTTGATTAGATGATCAGATTGTATTGTCCAATAGGAGCATATTTGATTTGCCAGTTCTTTATATTAACACTTTTAAATTTGTATGGTTGGTTAAAGCTGGAAGAAGAGATTACCCACTAAAATTAATAAACTTGTTGTCTGCTGTAGGAACTGGGGTTAAATACAGCCCTGTATTTATGAAAGAGCAGAATCTGCGTGTTTGCGTTGTGCAGTGTGAGAATACTTCATCTCCCTGACTTGTATGAACTGGAGGTGATGCTGAACTCCCATTAAAGAATCTTGGTTTTTCTTTCCATCCAGTAAACCTGCATTTGCATCTAGTTACACAGGAGAGCTCTGTTTCCTTCTGTTTCTAAAGTAGTCCCAAGAAGTATAAGAGGCTTACTCTTACTCTCCAATTTTAATTAGTGCTATATTTTAAATGCTGAGAAATCACATTGGTGTACACCCTGTGCAGCAAGAAAAGAGAAAACATGATCTCATTTAATGAATGGGATTTTTTTGCCTCCACTCTCCCATACATCTCACTTAACAATACCCAAATTCAATCACAGATTAGTATTTATTCTAAAGTGTACTGTCACGATCCAATATTCAGATACGTGGCAATTATTTATGATCTCACCAGGACAAAGCAAAGGTGCACAAACAGACACTGGGGCTGGTGTGCGGTCGGTCTCACAAGAGATGGGGCAGAACCCCCTTGCTTTCTAACACTCCTCACCACAGTGGGAGGCTGGGCCGGCTGGACTCTGCCTTCCCTCTCCTGGTATAAGCCACACAGCAGCTGCACCCGTTTGTCCAGCAGGACCTGTGAAAAGGTTTAAAGGTGATCCCAAATGGTGAAATTAAGACACAAACGAGGTCAGATGTCACGTGCACACTGAACTTTATTGGAGTTACACAACAAAGTCCCTAGAGCGGATAGGACAGGGAGGAAAACAGAAACAGAAAAGGAAGGAGAAAGCAGAATTACAGAGATTAGCAAGATAATAGTTACCACCACGGTCCAGCGACGTCATCAGTGGGGAAGTGCTGCAGTAGGGAGGAGCTTCTCTGCACCCATAGTGTCCCAAATTTTTATACAGTTCTTGCCCACTGCCCCCTCCCCCCCCCTTTTTCTCCCAGTACAGGGGAGGAAATTCCTCTGTCTTCTCCATGCTCCTCTGAGATGGGAGGGAGAGAGAGGAGGGTATGGTGCTGGGCTATACATTACAGATGGTCATTGTCAGGCTAATTAACAAGATAAGCCATTGATTGGGGCAGCAACAGGGTCCTTGAATGGGATGAGACAACTTGGCACTTCAGGATGGTTTATCAGGTGGAGGTCAGCTTGCCCTTTACTTTTCTGGCCAAGTCAGTGATTTACATGAAGTCTCAAGGCCTGGTTATCACTGGATATCCTGCTCCCAGCGCCAGCTGTAGAGCTCCTTTGTCCCACATCAAAAACCCCCAGTTTGCAGGTGTGCAGGGGGGGAGTAAAACAGCTTGGTGGGATCCTGAGACATAGTCCAGCAACAAATCCTCTTAGATGTCTTAAGACAAACACCAGGCATCCTGAATGTCCAAATACACAGTTTATTTCTTGGATTGTTTCAGACAGACACTATATATCCAGAATGTCACATGTACTGTCCCCATCTGGGGTAGTGAAGACTATAGGAAATTTACAACAGAAGCTCACGGGAACAACTATTGGTTGGTAAACAATTGATTTCATATCACAGTTTCTTACATAATCTTGAGTGTGCAAGACTTGATGAAATGCAGTTTTTGCAGTCTTCAGTTTGCTCTGAGAAGATGTTTAATCCTGTTTATATTTATTTTGCAGTGGCTAGAAGACTGCAAAAGAACATTTGGTACTGATGATGGTATTCATGGCACTAACACAGATGCCCAGGTAGGTTTATGATAGTTGTGAGTCTGTCTCTACATGAGATTAAAAAACATCTTTATATCAATTGCACAAAACTTCCAATATTTGCAGAGAGATTAAAAATATATTAAAATCTTTTCATTTCACTTATCATACTGTCTTTTGGAAACTCAGATTTTTACGAAGAAGTGGCCTAATAAAAAGGGCTCTTTTTAATAAAAGTTGGAAACCTGTCTTGGGTTCTAGACTTAATAACATTGAGTAGATAAGCAGACTAGATACCATCTGTGTACCAGCAAGTCTGCTTTTCTGCAGCTATTTCAAGAAGAAAAAACATTAGCATTCTGCTTATATGCTCAGATAAACTGTCTAGCCAAAAACCTCTACTGAATGTAATACAATTGATACTACAGAAATATATGTATGACCTTTCTGGAGCCATTATTTGGGTGGGAAGGAACAGGGAGTAAAGCAGCAGTATGGCAAACATTTCATAAAGCACTTCTGTCAAAACCCCATCTAACAGAAATAGGTGAAGTAACCTATTAACATTAGTCCAATATTTTGTATGTATCTGCATGGCAGTCCTCCATGTTTAATATTACTAATTGCTCTAGTAAGTGATAGCTTTTCCCCAAGCAGACTAGGGCTTTTTTTTTTTTAAAAAAACAATTGCTGCATCATATTGACACTGCAGATAAAAGAAGCGAATAAAAACCCTATTATTTTAACAAGGAATTCAAGGAATCTGCCATCTAGAGCACTGTAATAAGAACAGTGAATGATGTAAGAAAGTAGAATTGCAGGTAACAGATGAACTTGGCTTTTCACAATGATATTTTGACAAAAATTCCAAATCCAAGCTGAAAAAGGAGGGATTTTATTCCTTTTATTAAATCGAACTCTATTCATTGATGCACTTAGTCATGTTTCTGCTGCTGGAAATGTAGTGTTCAGCAGCAGAAATATCTACTGTGTGTATGGACTGTTACTTCTTTTATACAGTACAGTTTTCATTTGCTCTCATATATATGTGGGGTTTTTTGTTCAATCACCAAATGCACCTGAATTTTTAGTATAGTGAAACACATGATAAGATACTGTTAATTTTTAATATTGCATCACAGTTGCACATTTAAAAAGAAATATTTCATGTCATTAAGCATAGGTAATACAGCAAAATAATTCACTACCATTTGCAAGGATTTTTGCTTTGCCTATGAACACAACATTTAGTGTATTTTACACTTGGTTTACGTCTTCATATACTGACTGGTACATGTTTAAAAATATGTAACAACATTAACTATTACCATACAGTAAACGTTCTATATATTAATATATTAATATTATTGATTGACATTCATAAATACTGCTTTTTTTATAATGTTGTTTATATGCACACCAAGAAACTGTTCTAACATTTAACGGTTAGAACATAAGTTACTGTTCCCACTGTATAGCTAGGGAAACTAAGAAATGGAGGGAAAGCCACATGCAGTTAAAATAATTTTCATGTATAGCATCCACTGAGAAAACAAAGTCCTGTTATCCTGCTTCATAAATAAACACAATTTGTTATATAGTGACTTTGCTTATAGTGACTTGAAAGAGGTTGAGAAGTTATCAAGTGTAAGATCTTTGTTTCAAAAGTCCTTGTAAATGCAGTGTGGGGCTGATAAGTCTATCCAGTCAACCAGTTAATGCTAAAAAGATGCAAGTGTTGTCTTGCTTAGGAAAACAGAGCTGCTTCAATCAACAGATATTTTTCATTCACTAACGCAAATGAGATTTTCTTACTAATTTTTAGCACTGTGGTCAATACAGCTAAGGAATAGTGAGATGAATTCTGTTCTGGCTTGTGCATTGCCAGCAGACTTGCAAGTAAATTTAATTATTGGATTTTTGCTATTAGTACTAAGACACAAGCCTGAAAGAATGCATCTGGACTCTGGCTAGACTGTGTGTAGAGGACTGGCAGGTAGAAAAATCAGATTATTTCTCAAGTGAGCAAGTATGTGAAAGACACTAAAGCATTACAAAGCCGTTTTAAAAGGAAAACCTCTACTGAATTTTTAGAATAAAGGTGTGATTTTGGGGAAGAGGGATTATTTATGGCTTACATTAATAATGAGGCTTGCCTTAAAGAACACTGGAACTCAATCACTAAAAATATTAAATAATCAACCCTGCAATGCCTCAAAGTCTGATTCTTCGTGCTTCCTTAAAGCGAGCCATAGTGTGGTCTTTGGCAGTTGAAGATCTCTCTTTGCAGTGTTCCGTGCATCAGTGTTTGCTTATATAGTAATTGTGGTATGTATCTGATAGCACAGAGTGCAGAACACAAGTGTGCAATGTTCATAGCCTGCTAAGCACAGTGTGTAACTTACATCGTGTATGACTGTGCACTTAGTAAAGCTCAGCTGCTTCTGCCTGCTGGCATCAAGACATCTGTTGCATCTTCAGGTGTTTGCTATGACCATTGTACTTGCTTAAATGCTGTCAGTACACTTAGTGATGTACAGAGCACAGAAGGGAAGTTCCTGTCCCTAGTCTGACAAATATATTTGCTGATTGTTTTGCTCCCTGTCCCTCTTTCCCAAATGTTTTTCTGAAGTAGCTTGTAAAATTCCAGTGCAATTAAATTACAGAAATCTCACAATAGGGTGTTGAGAATTGAGTTTAGCAAAACCAAGAATTTTCTAAACTGATTCAGAATCCAAGTTAAGATTACATCTCGTATTTTAAAAGGCATTATTTTTGCTTAAACTATGGTGGTACAGAACAAGAAAGAAACATTGTACAGATGTGTCTAAGATGTACTAAGTTTCCTTGGTTTTTGCATACCTTAAAGACTACACATAGTACAAAAACTAGACAGAGTTGTAAGTGAAGTACATAACTCGTGGGACAACAAAGCCAATGCTATCTTATCATAGTTACAGCAGCAGGTAATTTCACTTCAAATTCAGTCTGTTAATTTTTTCCATTCAGGGTATATTTGGAGCATGTTACTTGTTACTCTTCCTCCATTTTACCTGGGACATCTTTTACCCTAATTAAAATTATTTCTTACACTAATTCTTGATCTTTTTTTTCTTTCTTTGTATTTTTGTGACCTGCTCATCTTCTTGCTTAGCAAATGGAAATTCTAGCAGTAAGTGACAGTTCTTGATTTATCAAATACTTAACCATGCCAGTCACCAAACTGGTCTCCATCTGTCTCGTCCATTTGTGACATAGTGATGTTGTGTCATAGACTATTACAAAAATGCTGCGTGCTTCAATTTTGCATCATCTAACCCATTGAATTATTAGTCCTTTGTAGATAATTGGATCCTGTAGTTAGTAGAATGTTACAGAAGATTATTCCTTTAGCACTAGCTTTTATGTCTGTTATGTAAAACAGTATTAACACCGTCTGCACTTTCACTAGTGTTTTAGATGCATAAAAATGGAAGCAAGACAGTGCACAAGTTAATGCTGCTGTTTCATTTCCTTAAGAATATGTCATGTGGTATTTTCTAAAATAGAATCAGAACTACCTTTTGTAAAGGAAATACTATTCTTGCCTCCAAGAGTGGAATTATTCTCCTCTATCAGGCAGTTGTAAGCTAAGGGCTGGGTTATATACTGTGCTTACATATTTATAATAATGGTTATGAAAGATTCCATACTTACAGATGACAACTGCTTCTTTTGGATATTAGATCTTGAATTAAAAACAGTAAAATATCAACAATAAAAGTAAGTGAGCTATGAAACTCTGTCTTGGAACATGACATTTCAAAAGAATCACTTTACATTCCACCACCCCTTCTTGGAAATGTAACTTATAAAAAAGTAAACTTTAAACCTGTGTAAGAAAGGCTACTTTTAAATCTAGAAATGAATGAAGCATTCATCTCCTTTTCATTAGCTTCCTGCTGTGTTAGCTTCTAAATCTTTTTTTTTTTTTGCATTTTCTTCAGTAACCAAATAACTGCTTTTAATTTTGCACATTCTATACTGAAGAAGTTGTCATTTATTGTTTCCTGTATTGGATAGTAAATGTTGTGAATATAATAATGTTGTTTCCGTTTGTAGGAGCTGGAGTTGTGTCGGAGGCTATACAAGTTGCATTTCCAGTTGCTGCTTCTGTTCCAAGCCTACTGCAAACTTATCAGCCAAGTAAAAACAATCAAAAAAGAAGCAGAGGTAATGAAAGCCATGCCATTTAGCTACTAACTGTTGACATTTTAAAGCCAAACCACTTAAAATACATAATAATAAAATCTATGATAACATTTTCATCAGTGGGACATCTTTTTAGAAACTGAAGGAGGGTACCAGCTGTTTTATAGCCAATTAAGAAAAGATTTAAGTAGAGCTCGCAAGAATTTTCTGAGATGTTCAATTATCTGTGTTGATTTTTGTACTGCTTCAAAGCTCTTAAATAGACAAGAATGCAGGGAGTCCAGTGATAAGGACTTTTAATTTCAGTAGTGCTCCTGGTGTATTCTAATCAAGCTACAATCAAGGCACATCAACTCCAATCAACAGAATTCTGTGACAGAGTCCCTTTCCTCATCACCCCATATGGCGAATGCCATCACTGGCACCAGCTGATCTATATGACTGTGTCACTTCAGCCACGGTTCAATCACTCCACAACCTTAGTCCCCATCCTAAATGCAGTTAGTAATGTGTTCTAGACATCTTGTGCCTGAGTTTTAGTTGTACTAACTGCAGAAGTAAAATGTGTTCTTCAGCTGTGCACTTGTGGTACCTATGTGATGTCAATTGAGTTAATCTGAATGCATTATGCTATTGATAATGTCTTCTGAAAGTTCTCCCCTGGCTCTGTAATGCAATAAATAGAGGTAGCAGGAAAAAAACTAAGCCTGGTCTTGTTTGATACAGATGCAAAATGAAAAACCAGGGTGAAAGTCTTTGGTTTTCAAGTAGCTTAGAAAAAAATTATGCATGTTCCTCACTTAATTTCCAGATTTTTGTAGAGGCTGCAAATAGAGTGAGTTCATTTCTGTCTGGAGAATGTTGTAGAAGATCAGCATCACGCCAGTCCCACTGCTGACCTACGTTAGTCAGATGTAGAATCATATTCTTAGCGACGGCCTTGTCTTTTACTCATACATTGGACCTAAAGCCAAAGATAGCATTATAAACACTGGCTGCACTACAGTTACTGTGCTGGGTTACCAGTCTTCCAGATTTTTTCTCCATGTTAAAGTTGTCCTTGTAATAAGGCAGTTGCTGCTGTACTTTTACAAAGTGTTTTTGTCAATTTAAAAGAAATGTTTGAAGAACTAAAAGACAGTAACTTTGTCAGGGGAAAGCCCATATACCTGACATGAACACTCGGGCTGTATAGTTAAGCAACTGGAACAAGCATTTGTATGTACTTTCTCTGCCTCTCATTTATGATTGCAAAGAGAAGGAAAAATGGAAGGCTCATCTGCGGAAAGTTACCTCGGCTGAAAATACTTTTAAACTAGAAAAGCTCACTCTTAAATTTGTTTTAGGTCATAAACATGTCTGAAGAACTCGCTGTTTTGGAGAGCTGTCTGAAAGAGGCTGAGGCTGCATCCGACAGTGGTATTGAAGAAATTGAAATTGCAGAGACTTCCCAAGCCAGCACAGAAACGGCTATTCACACTCTCATTGAAACCCTGAGAAACAAGGAGTTTGCATCAGCTGTAGCACAGGTCAAGGCTTTCAGGTAAGTGCTTAAGGATTGCTTTCAGACCTGAGTTTGCTAATGGGCCTTTTTAATTTAAAGGTAGGGATAGGCACTACTCCAGTTTTTTTCAGCTCTTGCTAGATGTCCTTATTGAAAAGGACAAGCACTGTTGCTTCATTGCAGCTTGTTCATAAGCATTTTGCAATTTTAAGAAAAAAGCAATTCTAGCAGTACTCGTTCTTTAGAATTTACCTCTGAGAAAATGATACTGTTAGCTATCACTATGGAACAGATATTTCTCTTGTGTTTTCCTATGTCTTCTGTTCAAATGCCTGTTTAAAGAACTAGAATATTTAAACATTTTAGTATGTGTATTTTTTTAAATGTTTAAATCCAAATTGTGTGTTTACAGATCTATTTGGCCCCATGACATCTTTGGCAGCTCTGAAGATGACCCAGTTCAAACATTGCTGCACATATATTTCCGTCACCAGACGCTTGGTCAAACTGGTAGCTTTGCAGTAGTAGGCTCCAACCAAGATATGTCTGAGGCCAGCTCAAAGCTGATGGAACTTAATCTAGAAATTCGAGAGTCTCTACGCATGGTGCAATCCTATCAGCTCGTAGGGAAAATCAAACCAGGAATAAATCTTGTGAGCACTGGATTCTGAACAGCTGTCATTTAGAAAAGAACTGATGATGAAGATGCTTCAGACTATTACTGAGTACCTTTCCTAGGAAAAAAAAAAAAAAAGAAAACCGCCAGCAATCCTGACAACCAACACTGTTTCCTCACAGCAAGAAATTGTTTCAACAAAAGTAAATATCTGAAAATCGAAGTGAACATCTTCCTTGACTGCTCTTTCTACACAGTAACTGTGTGGCAGTAGTATTTTTTTATTACATTTCTGTATAAGAACTACATGAAAGGAAAAGGGCTTCAATGTAATGCATACGTATGCATTATTTTCTGTTGTAACAGAACTATAAATGGTGTTTGCAGGAACAGCCTCTCAAGGTTGAATCGATTTTGCAGGTGGGATGAGGCTAAAATCAAGGCTGGTTTATTTTGGCTGAAGACCTGCAAGGCTTCCTGGCTTTCCAACAGTAGTAGATATAATTGTCAACTAATACCCAATGAGACACTTTGCAATGTCATGAAGAATGTGTGGTCGAACATGAGTAGAATGACTTCTGACTGCATAAACTGTTGACTTCTCCATGTTTTACTTGCTTTTGTTGTCTGTAACAAGGAAATTGTGTGTGAGTTAGAATGTATGGCTTTGTGACAGTTGTTTTTTGAAGGTATGGATGATTGTTAAATAAGGCCTCAGAGCATGCTTAAAAGAGCTGCAAGAGTATTTTTGAAGAAATTTTATTTTATTAGATCTAATCCTCATAGTGTGTAAATGTTAGGACATTTAATAATATTTTAAACTGGGGTTTCCCAGTGTTTCTAAAAGAAATAATATATCTGTTAACTTTATTGGAATGCTGCTCAGTTCTCTGATCAGTGCTTATGTTACAAATATTGATAACAACTAACCAAAAAGTAGCTGCCTGCAGAGACTTTAAAATGTATATTAAAGATATATGCTGCCCATCAGCAATTCTCATTAGAAGTTAACTTATTTTATTCTGTATATATTCTAGAAACTGTATAGTGCAAAACCAGTATTTTTCTTGTAAATTTGTGCAATGCACTGTTAAGACAGTAGGTGTATAAAGCTATGAGGGGAAGGGGAGGGTTCTCCCTATTGGTAGTCACATACATTGCTTGCAGTCTGAGTAGTCTGCAGGGTTTCATGACTCAATTTAAGCCTAAGGACTTGGGACTACATAGAAAAAAAAAAAAAAAAAAGACTGACTACCAAAACACACAAACAGGCAATATACTCATAGTTCAGCATCAAAGTCTGTAGCATAAAACAAACTGGATTCTGTTGAAACCAACAGCATTTTGTAAAAAAGGAAAAAAAAAAATATAAAAAAAATAAAAAACCCACAACCAGAAAGAAGAATGTAGTCCCATGGTTCCTGTGATTTGAAAGGAACACCCAGTATTTTTATATACATCTCTTACCCACTGTGATTTTTTTAATGGGCTCTAATTCCAGAGTTTAGAATGTAGAATTGAAATTCTTAGCTCTGCCTTTTTGGGGGAATTGGACCCCACTAGAAATGCAATTATTCTGAAATGCATTAATTGAAGGCACTGTGCACACTGTTGGACTGCTGACAGTAGTTATGTTATCCTAACAAGCTCTGTAACTGGTCAAGGCACATCCATAATCACTGTATTTTTTTCCCCTGTCCTTGATAAAACAATTATTTTGATGGTTTTGTGGTACTGTAGATGGTGTTCTTAATTATTTAACAAGTATTTACTGGGGATAAGTAGTTTTATTTAGGGGTGCATTACACTTTTATTTACATCATCTTTTATCAGCTTTTTTTGTAAAAATAAAATACAATGTATCTGTCATTTTGTGTATTTTTACAAAGCTAGAATTTAAATACTTTGTCAGTGTTCATAGTCTGTTCAGCTAATAGAGGCCTGGGTGCCCTGTAATCATGTTTTTGCTTGTCAATGCAACGGCATTTTCTTAGGCATCTTCTGAAGCTGTTAAAGGTTTTCTCATACTACTCAAACATGAATTTATATAAATAATTCCTTACATTATACATCTTGCTCCATTTACAGTGACTGACTAGCACAATGTGCCTTACGGAGCAGAATTATACAAGCTGACTCTTCGAGATTGCTTTAACTTTGTGAAGCTTTTCCAAAATTACTCATTCTTCACTACTGCATAAGCTGTGCCAGGTCTGTGCCAAATCTGAAGCTGCAGTAAAGCTGTCTAGAGACAAGTCAAACATCAGAAATCTTCCATGAGCAATATAAATAAATACAGCAATCAGTGCCTGAACTTACGTGCAAAACAATCTCTTCATGAAGAAGCTGTACAGGGCAAGAGGGCAAGTTCAAGATATCTTTGAAGAACTGGCAGCATGAAGACTGTCCCTTTCCACTTTGCATAATCACATAGGTCATGAGTAGCTTTCCTTCTTTCTGCTGAGTCTAGGAACCAGTGCCCATGACGTGCAGTGTATGCTGTCAAGGACATGACAGCAATAAAGTGGAAAAGGATACAGAACTGTATTTCAGCATCAAGCAGTAAAAGCACTGAATGTATTTATGTGCTACTGCAGAAGTGAGGAACGCGATGGGATGAAGGAAAGCTTAATCTTGCTGCCCACTGTGCTCCACTCTTCCAAGCCCCAAAGCCTTGCAGTAGCTGATGAGAGCAGGGCCAGCTTGCTGCCATAACCTGGCACTTGGAGCCTTCATCAATGGCTGCTTGGTTGGACTAGTTGCTGTTGAAGCACACCATGCAGTTCTGATCAGCTAGGCTTGGTTCTACATCTTATCAAAAAGAAGCAACTGCTGCTTTTTACTGTAGTGCTGATGACCACCCTTAACTTCAGGCTATTACTGATGCTAATTGTGTAAGAGTCACCATATTCAAAACAAGTAATCCTCAAAGCAATGCTTGCGAGGATGGCTGTGTAAGTAGGAAACACTTGACTGCTTTTATTGCTGCGAGTTGCCATATGACTTCATACTGACATGGCACAGAGCTCAAGTTCTCAAACTCATCACCAACGTGCAGACTCATCACAGTCTCCCACACTGCATCCATTGGGAACACACTACAGCCCTTAGAGTGGGGAAAGAAAACATAACTGAAGGGCATCATTAGAGGTAAATACACTCATAAATTAAAAGACAGGCATCCCAGATCATAGTTGCAACTGCAAGCTGAGGCAGACTACAGGCCTCAGCTGTTCTCCCTCAAGTCAGAGACTTGCCTCTGCTCATTACTGTAACTACAGGTATCAGGCACACTCATCTACAACAGAAAACTGCCCTGCTGCAGTTGTGCTTTTCAAGTTGAACAGGGCAAGGATGGAACTTGAAGTCTTTAAGCTGGTAAAGCAAGGGATATTTCTTTTTACTGCAATACAGGGGAAACATGAAATAAACCAGTACCCCATTCTGGGGTGGTAGGTCTACTTGTTCCCAGAATGCCTCATGCTGCTATGATAATGAATGGAGCAAGAATAAAGAAAATTACTTGGCAATAAACCAGTGCTGAGGCTTGAAGCCTTAGTTACTGCAGCAAGCTCAAGGGGCACATTAAAGTAGGAATCTACAGGAAGATGAGTTATGGCTACAGAATTAACACTCACTGCCCCTCTGAATGGACATTTGCCAATACAGATGATGATGATTTGCTGATTGTTTGCCTACCCCACCATACACTAGCTTCCATTTAGAGATGCAAAACCACCTGGCACCAAAGCTGTTACACAGCATGGACTCAGACTGGTTCCCCCTTTAGTCTTCAGCAGAGTGGTCTCAGGTAAGCTGGGTACAGGTATAGGTAAGCTTTTATAGTCAAGATAGTCTTTCCAAACAGAAGTTACCTCAGGAGTTCTGCAAAAGGCTTTGTGCATCACTTATGCTCAATTTCAAATTTTCTGTGTGTTCTCAGAAGAGTATGTTATCTTCTACACTTACACAACTCCTTGGCTGCAGGGTAGACTACTGAGGTGTTACTAGCCTGTAAATCTGCTCAGATGGTGATGCCTGTAGTCCCAGAGCCAACTTGTAACACCTTGCTGGCACATGGTGTCCCCACAGAGGCCATTACCACTGGCAGCACTAACAGCCCTTGAAGAACATCATCTGGGAGTAATTATGCTGGTATGCTGGTTTTGCCATAACTACCCAACTCTAGAAGTACAATTCCTAGTTGCAAGCCCAGTCCCAGAAGGTTACAGGAGTCTGATCCTTCCCAGTGGCAGACAGCTAAACCATAGTGCATCACCTGCAGGTACAAGAGGAAGCCAGGCAGATGCAATATCATACTGTGAACCTTAGAAGTGTCACTTCTCGTGAAAACCTTGTGGAAGTAAAGATGGGTAACTCATTTACTGAGACCATAACATCAGTGACTCCCTTCACCCAGCAGTTTCTGAGAACTGTCCCTGAAGATGTATTAACCACAAGCTCTCTCTTTGGCTTCAGTCTAGAGGAGAGCAACACTAGCTGAGCTAAATGAAAAAACAGCTGCACCAGAAGTAGTGACCTGGTCACACAGCATTTCTCATTTTCTAGTGATTAAGAACAGGTGCAGGAAACTTTCTACATGGGATAGAAGTGCACACAGTAAGTGAATGCTGTCAAGGGTTTTGTTCATTGATTATATTATGCTACCTGCTGTCAATGTCAATTTGATGTTAACTTCAGGCATTTTATTAGTTCAAGGGAAGGAGCAGTAACAGACACCCTTTGCCACCCAAGATTCCACAAGGTCCTGAGTCAGTTGCTGCCAAGACCATCACTGACTTAGAAAAGGTTATTTTGTGGGCTCTTCCCCTAAGCGAGTTACCAAAGTTGCAACATGCACCCTCTCAGCTAGGCACAAACCCACCTGATTATTTGAGCGTGCTTTTCAATGCTTTTATTTGCATGCTTCCCTAGCTACACCTCACCAAGTACCTTCAAACAACAACAAAAAAGTCTGCTCTCTACTTGCAGGTTTCTAGAAGAGCCCTAAACAAAAACAAACAAAAAACCCCATCCCACTCAGATGATGTATTTGAAACTGAATGTGCTATCGCAGGAGAGGCGTTTCCCTTTGCATCTCCCACAGAGGTCCTGGCGGTGGGGCCTCTTGGGGTCCACGTGGCGCATCTTCACGGGGCAAGTGCACCTTGTCTGCTTGCAGCTCTGGGGGAGAAGGCGGCGGTCAGCGGGGGCAGCCCAGGGCAGAGCGGGGCCAGGCGGGGCAGGGGGATCCCTTACCTGGCAGGTGATGTCCTCCACGCGGTACGGGTTGTAGGACTTCTGGCAGGTCCGGCAGAATTGCCGGAAATAGACCTTGGGGGCAGGGGGGGAAGGCCAAGGTCAGTGAGGGCGGGAGGGAAGGGGGGCGGCGGCACGATCCGAGCCGACCCTACCTTGTTAGTGCCCTGGACGCACCAGACGTAGGCACTCTCCCAGCGGATGTTACAGTCCTTGCAGTGGTAGTAGCCGTACTTCTGTTCCAGGAACTGCCGGGGACAAACGTTACTCGACGCGGCGGGCGCCTCCCGGGTCCCGCTTCGCTTCCCCCCGGCCCCCCCACCCCGGCCTCCCCTCACCTGGAAGCGCAGACGGGTCTTGTCCGCCGCCGGCTCCCGCTTTTGGGGGGTGGCCGGTGGCTCTGCCCGAGCAACCGGCACCGCTGCCTCCTCCCGGCTCTCCTCCGGCCCCGCCGCTGGCGGCTCCGGGGTGGCGGCCGGGAGCTGCCCCAGGAGTTCAGTACCATCCTCGGAGGGCTTCTCCCAGCTCGCCCGCACGGCGGCCGCCTCCGCCTCCCGCTGCTCCCGCAGCGCGGCCGGCTCCTCCTCGACGGCCACCGCCTCCTCCTTCTGCTGCTGCTGCGGCGGCCGCTGCTCCGGCTCCGGTCCCGGCTCCTCCAGGAGAGCGGTGAGTCTGCGGGACGCCATGGGCGAGTAGACGGCGATGGTGCGGGGGAAGCGCACGGCGCGGGTGCTGGTGGTGGCGGGGCTGCCCTGCTCCTGCTCCGGCCCCTCTCGGGACCGCGGCGCGGCGGAGGGGCCGGGAGGGCGGCGGCGCAGCAGTGTGCGGGGCCCGAGGGAGCACTGCACCGAGGCGTCCTGCCGTGGGTTGACCTGGACACCCACTTCCTTGGTGTTGGCCTTGCGGAGCCGCGGTGTCAGGTTGGGGTTGACTTGGGAGAGGATGGCCTTCAGCTGCGCCCGCTGGTAGTTGTCGAAGTACTCGGCGGCCGCTGCCGCCTCCCCGTAGCCTGAGAAGTAGCCGCTGCCCCGCGGCCGCCAGCCGCCCGACGCCCCCCCCTTGCCCTTGGGTGGTGGGTAGCGGTAGGAGTAAGGGTGATAGGCGGCATACAGGTAGCTCTCCATGGCCTCCTCCGCCATGACGCTGGACCCGGGGTAACCGCCGGGGGGCGGTGTTAAATACCCCCCTGGCGGGGCGGGACCGGGGCTGGGCTTCCCCCGCCCCCGAAGGGCGCCGGCCTTCGCGGCCCCTTCCCATCCCCGCCTGGGTCTGGGCCTCGGGCAGGGCATCCCCCACTCCCCAGCTGGTTCATCCCCACTGATGAACCAGACAGCACGGCTCTTAATTGCCCCCGTGGATTAATCAGCGGGAAACACGGGTTTGGTTCAGCTTTGCCATGTATTTGTGGTGAAAACAACAAGCACAATGCTTTCACAGTGGGTGGGAGGCACGGAGATAACACGCGCGTGAGGTGGTTGTCCGCACTGGCACTGCGCCGCATTGGCTTTGCCTCTGCAAAATGCTGTTCTCCCTCCTGGTACCTGTTCCTGCTGCACTCAGGTGGGCAGGAGCCTCCTTGCATGAAGACATACGGTTACTGGTTTGCGTCGCAGTGATACTTGTTCCTTTATTTTTTAATTTTTTCGTATGTATTTTTGAGGAAATACAACTGTCATGGTAACAAATGCACATCACCTTGTACAATGGAAGCAGCTGGAGAAATGATGGAGGCTGGGCAGCTCTGCTGGCACAGCAGCAAGCATGGCCCCAGCCTGGTGGCAAGTACAACACACATTACACATCCCAGGTGTCACCTCCTTATCTCGCCTAAAGCACCGTCTGTGTTGGCTCCATCTGAATGGCGTTGTGCTCCTCTGCGGTCACTGTGCCATACGAAGTATCAGCCACCTCCTCTTCCTTCAGTTTCTTGTAGGAAATATCAGTGTCTTCCTCTTCACCGAGTGTATCTTGTTTGTAGCTGTCTCTCCCATACATCTTGTATGCCAGCACAAAGAGTCCCGCTTCTGCCGACTGAAAAAGCGCATAAAGCAAGGGAAACATGTACATGCTCCCTATGAGCTCCGGGGGGAAGGTGAGTTTTAGGATGGCGGTGCAGAGCTGGACGTTTTGGCACCCTGTTTCCAAAGACACTGTTCTCCTGCAGTGTAGGGGCATCTTAAAGATGGTGGCTAAGCCATATCCCAAGGCATACCCTGCTAGAGGCATCAGGACTGCAATGGCGTAGACAGATGCAGGAATATGTGCCAGTAGATCTGGGCCCAGCATGGTCCCAGTCAGGATGAACAGGATCACCAGAGTCACCAAGAGGGACCACAGGGAAATCTGGCAATAGATACAGACATTGATAACATGGGGGCTAATAGTTTAAAAGGATAATCATAGCAGGTACAGGCTTGACAGAGTCTAAATCGCAGACTGTGGTTGCACTACCCTTCCCAGGCTTGTCCCTGGCTGAGGACTTTGGTGGTGTTTGATCATATTCTGGGAAAAGACAGGGCTGAGATGGCCCTCCATCATTTTGCTTTGAGGTGACTTGCTGGGAAACTAGAAAGCCAGGGCTTGCACCTCGTTTTTCCTTTTGTAATTAAGCTAATTTTTTTGCAAATTTTAAGGAAGTGGCTCCATGCCTGCAGGTTGGTTTTGCTAGCTGTTGGTGTAGCAGGAGAGGGGAGAGAGCAGGATGCCGGGGACTGCCTCTGCTCCAGGGCCCGGGCTGCCTCCTGTCATACAGCACCATGCTGCCTTCCTTCCCGTGCTCTGGGGGGTAACCTGCCCTTCCTCTCACTTTTGATCTATGTCCCGCCATTTTATGTTAGGACTGTATGTATTTATATTCCACCTAAGTAGTGGATTATGCCTATGTGAAGCTACCAACGGTTTGGAAGGACCAGAAAGGTTACGGCATCCCCACATCTCATCGCCTTTCCCAGATGGCCCCGTAGCTGCCCCCACGGACCCGCCGTCGCCGCCCCCCGTCCCTGGGGCCGTGCCTACCTTAACCAGGAGGTCGGCGGCGCGGGGGTACCGGTAGCGGATGAGCACCCCCAGGCCGATGGGCAGCAGGGTGCTGCCCAGCGTCAAGCTCACTGCCCCCAGGGGAAGCAGCTGCACCAGGGCTGTGTTGATCCAGTGGCGGCTGTAGATCCAGAGGCAGAGAGGCATCAGGAAAAGGGCCAGCAGCGTGGAGGAGGCCGTCATGATAATGCTGCGTCGGGGAACCAAAGAGACACTGGGTCACCGCCCGCCCGGCCAGGGGCAGCCCTGGGAAGCTGCAGTCGCCGCACTCCCCGCAGAAAGGGGGCTCTGCAGCCAGCCGGTCGCTTCTCAAGGCAAGCAGCCCCCCCTTTCCCGCCCCGGCAGAGGCAGGAGAGCAGCGCTGGGGGTTTCCAGCCACTTCGTGTCCGTCCGCCAGTCCCGACCCCACCGCCGGTAGGTGCCCAGCAACTCCTTCCCGCGCCCCGGGGCCGCAGCAGCACCGCCCTCCCCCCCGTCCCGGCTCCCGACTGCCTGGGAGCGAGGGAGAGCGGGACTCCTACCTGAGGTTCATATCCCCGTCGACGAGCACCGACATGAGGTTGGAGAGGTTGCCCCCGGGGCAGCAGCCGCAGATCAGCACAGCCACGGCCGCCACCTCGTCCAGGGCGAAGATGAGGGCGAGGAGGAAGGCCAGCAGCGGCATGGCCACGAACTGCCCCAGCAGCGCCATCAACAGCCCCACGGGCCGCCGCAGCTGCTGGCCCAGCTGCCCCAGCTCCACGGCGCAGCCCAGCCCCAGCATGGTCACGCAGAGCGCCAGCCCCACCAGCACGCTCAAGCCCTGGCTGAGGGAGCGGTCCCCGAAAGCCTCGCTGCTCCCCGCCAGCGACCCGCCGTCGGGGCCGCCGCTCTCCGCCGCCGCCGGGGGCTGCGTGGAGCCGGCCATGGGTTGCGCGGTCCCCGGGAGCCACCGGCTCCCTGCCGAGCCCCGGAGGAGGGAGCGGGCGGCTGAGGGGATGTCAGTGTGGGGTGCGGCGGCGGCTCGCCCAGGTGGCCGGCGTAGCCCGCATCCCGGCCCGGCACATCCCGGTTGGTCGCTGCCGATATGCCGCGCTCCCTCGCTGCTCCCCGGCTGTCTGCTGCGGTCCCCGGCCCCACGCGGGGCCACCCCCGGCGTGGGCGGTGTCTCGCTGCTGGCTCGACGGCAGCAGCGCCGCCCGACCCCGGCGGGGGGAAGCGCAGGCGGGGACTCATGGCCGGACACTCCGCTCCCCGGTGCCGCCCTCGGCACAACGGCCTGCATCCTCCCGTTTCAGAACGGATTTACTTTGGTATCAGCGTCAAAAAGGCAATAAGCGTCGCCATGTCACCTGGTGGGGGTGGACAGCATTGTTCCCCTTCAGGGCAAATTGCTGGCTACTGCAAAGGCTGCAGTAGAGGGTGAGGAAGGAGGAAAAGATCTTTTAGGAGTTCGAGGAGGCACCACTTTCTGCTGGTAGGTTCCCAGAAGCTTGTGAGGAGAGGTGATACCTTTATAGAGCAGTTGATGCAGGTGGAGGAAGCAGATAAGCGTGCAGGCATACAAGTATTCATACCAGGGTAAGATATGTTGTCCATCACCCAAAAATCACATCCAAGAGTGATTATGATGTCAGTCATAAAACTGTGGGGTTTTTATGTTCTATGTTTCCCCTGTTTCATACTTTTCATTTAATAATTGTGTGTCGCCCTGTTCGTCCATAAGCCAAATGCTGTTTGGGATGCCAGGCTGAGCTCACAAGGGCAGGATCTCCCACGAGAGGAGGGCAGCCCCCAAGAGCAGGATAAACCTTGGAGAGTCTGTACTCTTGGCACAGCTACTGGCTGTGTCTCTGAGCATGACCATCTTTTCTTCTTTAACCCATAGCATTTAGAGGGTTCGCAGCCACTGCTTCACATCACCAGTCCTGGGTGGGAGTAGTTGGCTCAGCACCCCCAGTAGCATCCCCAGGGACTGCCCCTTAGCTCCCAGCCTGAGCCTGCTGCTTTCCTCTTGTGGAGTATCTTGGGTCAGAGCTCAAGGAGGATGCACCAAATATAAGGAAAGAGCCAACGGAAGCTGCCCTGACCAGCTGCTTGCCTTAAGCAAATTTCACAAAAAACTTGGGAGAGCAAGTTTCACAAAAAAAATATTTGGGTAAAATTTTAGGCTGTCCCAGGATTTGAGTAGAAATTATTGGTGACTTGAGAAAAGCAGGCTATTTGCTTATTAAACCTTTAATTTTTACTTGGGGCACAGGTGACACTGAAAGTGCAAGTAGTACCAAGTGATGAAATCTTGGGTATGGCAACTTTGCCAAAATGAGGCCAAGTTTAATACTGTTCTGCCTCTGTTTGTTTCCTTGACATTAGCTTGATGAGAACACAGGGAAGGTGAGATATCAGAGCTCAACAACCAAACAGGATCGAGATTGTTTTAGTTCATTCATGTTTTTGGGCTCTATGTGCTGCTAGGCTAGGGGGGTGTGTGGTCTGGTTGGCTTTCTGAGCCAACAGCATCCTCTGGACTTAATTTTCAAGTCTGCGTATGCAGAGGAGTGCTTGCAGTGCATTTATTTGGCTTCCCAAAGTCTTGCCACTGCTGTATTGTATCTCAGCCTTCATGTAGCCGGTATTTGGCTTCTCAACATCCAGGTAATTTGCTTATCCTACTCTCCCTGGTTTGTAAGGAAGTGTCCCTGTGGCAGAACCAAGAAGGGATCTCCCAGTCGACAAGCCCAGGCTGGGCTGGTTGTGCAGAGCACAAGGCAGCTGCTTAGCGAGCAGGTGCGAAGGGGGCAGGCCTCCTGTTTTATCTCCCAGTGCCACTCCCCAGACTCCTTGCTGGAACAGAGGGAGGGGAAGTTCGTGGGAAGATAGTTTTGTGTCATAAGGTATAACATACCATATAGGCAGTTTTAGGAGTTCAGTAAACCTAGATATCATGAAGCAGATGCATCCTGTTTCAGAGCCCACCCAGTCATTGTAAACTGCTGTTTCAAGGGGCACTGAACTATGGCATTTCTAATGGGAAAATGTTGTGAATGCATCGTAACAAATCAAGGTTTCTTGAGACTTTTCTTAAAATGTATTTGCTGAAATTCAAACTTAACTCTTGGTTTAAACAACAGCAGAACCACTGACTTCAGGAAAAGCCAAGGCTGAACCCAGCCCATGTGTTTTGTCCATCCAGTGAGTACTGTCACCCCAGGTAGCACATATAACATTTCCACATCCCTTGTGTAGAGTAAAAAACGTATCTGCTGCTGAGCATAGTTCTTGTCTCTTTAACTTGCTACAGGCTTCCAGACATGTCATCATTAAAGTACAGGCTGGAGTCTGGAGTGATCCTAAGTAGTTTTGCAGCATCTGGCTGCAAGGCAGCCAGCTCACACGTAGTGCACACCACTGTATATCTAAATCAATGGCTAATTTCTTCTCTGTTTTCTGTTGTGGTGGGCAGGAGAAAGCATGCTGCTTACTCTTCTATTATTGGAAGCAACAGATTGACTATTCAAGTATAAAAATACATGGAAATAAAACCAATCATGTATCATCATTCTCAAGGTATTAGTCCTGTTGAAAAATGGGTGAGAGGATAAGAGATAGCAAGAGCAAGAAGAGGGAGGGAAAGGACTCATTGAAATATGAGCTTGTTATAATTTGTAACTTTTGTAAATAATACTGCCTTACATTATTCTTAGGAGGGATGTGATTTCCACAGGAGAGCACCTGTGCTATTAACTGGTCTGCAGTAGCAGTAGTCCTTACACTAGGAATTTTGTTCACTCTTTTAGAACAGGAATTTCTACGCCTTCACTTTATTTAACTGGAAACAAAGGTGAAAAATAGAGGATAGGCTTGTATGGAATTTAGACAGTGCTGTAAGAAATGAGCAAAGCGACCTTGCTGTTCATGCAGCGAGTGACTTCTCCAGCCCGTTGTGTGAAGATACTGTTTCAATCACTTGCTTCTCCTGCCAGAGACTAAAAGCATCTGGCATAGCCCAGGATTATGACAAAATTGCCATCATTGCATACTGCAATGAGGTCCCTTCAGGGTCCCCCAAGGGAAGCTGCTGTAGGTGTTGTGTGCTGTGCTGCATTTGGGGTGACAAGAGGAGGTTCGGTGCATGCAGCTGTTAGGCCTGTTGTTCTGTGGGACTAGAAGCCTCAGGCAAGAAGGGTTGGTTTGCAAATACCAAGCAGGTTATGGACGAGGCAGGCACAGGTAAATCATAGTCTTGGACTTGGAAACCTAATCCCGACCGTGTTGCAGTTCAGGTGCATGCATGCTGTGCTCATGAGCACTGCGTGAGAGCAGGACAACGGGGTTGCGTGAGAAAGCAATAGGCAGGCACCCCTTCCTTTCCCGCTCTTTCCATTTCAGCTCAGTGTCCATTTCAGCTCCCCGCTTCTCCTGCCCTGGCTCCTTGCGTGCCGTGCCCGGCTCTGCGGGAAGCGGCGCAGCTCAGCTGCTGCGGGATGGCGTCATCTGCCCGTAAGTCATGCTTCGCCCCTCTGCATGTCCGTGCCGGCTGATTTGTGGAGCTGTGCCGGGTGCTTGCAGGGGAAGAGAGGCCTCTGGAGGATAGTCCTGGTTTCGGTCAGCACCTTTAAGCAGTGGTGCTACTAAAGAGGCTGGGATGAAGCACTGTCTGTGAAAGTGATGTGCAGGTGAGACCTAGCAGAAGTAGCTTCTGATTTTCATGGGACATGTAATCAATCCTTTTGCTTCTGCATTACTTCCTATGCACCTAGGTTCTGGGGAGCAATAAAAATGAAATTTAGGACTTAATAGGACAGTAATAATTTTCCATGGGGAAAATAAAAGTCTTTGTTGTCGTTGTCTTGGATTAAAATAATCCTTAAGGTGTATCGTGTGATCCCCTACAAGCAGTTTTGGGTAAACTTGTAGTAAAATCCGTTAAATATATATGCCCATTTTTATTTAGAAGTTAGATCCAGAGCAGTTATTTTTGTGGCTTAGGAGAGTTAGGAATTGGAGCATAACTGTGCTATGTGTGAGATACTGGTGATTGCTTGTTCTTCCCGTTATCTTTGTACTAGGAAGAATGCATCAGCTGGTCCTTTGCTGAAGTAGGTTCCTCTCTGATCTCTGGCTCCTGCTTCCTCTCTCGAGCAGCTGCACAGAGGGGACTTTGCAGTCTTGCCACCTCCTACCCATAGCCAGACTTCACTGAGCCAGTGACTAAGATCTTAGCATTGCTCCTGCTGCAAACTGCTTGTGTTTCACACCAAGGCAGAGTGCAGTTGGACCACGTAGGTGGAGAACACGCAGGAGCTGTGTGTTTCCTATTAGTTTGTTGCTCCTGCAGCTGTCTGTGGTGCAGAAGGGCTAGGACAGACGTGTCCCCCCTCTCTCCCAGCCTTTTCTGCTGCTCTTCAACCTGGCCCCATCACAGCCCTGTCATGCCTCGTCCCAAGCTTGCTTTTCTTAAACTCACCTCTGTCTTGCCCTTAGCACGGAACTGCAGCTCGATCCTGCTTGGTAAATCTCCAAAATAATCAGCGTCTTTTCTCCCAAAGCCAGCAGCCTCAACCAGACCCTGGGTCTGAATTTTGGGGTGGGGAGAATTAGATTCGTGTCTCTTCCTTCCTTCCTTGGCAGGAGTCATCACTGCATGCATCCCTGTTGTCTCCTTCACCGGCAGGATCCCACCGAATCATCCTTCCCTTCTTCCCCTTGGCCCCGGTGGCAAAGGCACCCAGGCACCCTGCTCCCCCTCCCTCCTCCGCTGCGTCTGCCTCTCCTCTTCCCAGCTGCCTTTGTGATTTCTCTGTTCATGGGAGTCCTCTCCCCTTCTCCCTCTGATTCCTCTTCCAAATTTTGCCTGTTTCAGTCCAGCTCTACTCCGTATTTACGCCTCCCTTGGGAGCAGTGATCTGCAAGTCACAGGCTCTGAGATTTCATTACACTGGAGGGGTGCGAAAGGGAAACATCACAAGGCTCATTACTTGGCTGCACTGACGCCTTTGTGTCCCTGCTATCTGTTCAGTCTCCCTGAGCGGCTGGGGACGGAGCCTTTCACTGAAGCTCTGGCTTAGCAGTCAAGGACAGAAACCGTTATTTTAAAACCCTCCTGTTACACATGGTGTTCCCCCCATATTTATTTTTAAGATGCCTGAAGACCATTAATCAACAGGTAAGCGCACCGCATCTCCGGTCGCAATGTTCCAGTAATTCGTAAGAAGTGTTTAAGGCTGCGTGATTCGCCTTTTAAAAACGAGACAAAGAGATCTTCTGGCAACCATCCCATTAGAAAAAGGCTTCTGGTCCATGAAAGGAGATGAAATTGGGATCATTGAAGAATAACTTGGTAAATTGATTGCTTACGGTTGATCCTTGAGGCAGTTTTACCCCTACACCTGTAAAACAATTCTAAGCAGTGATTTTTTTCTTTAAGCAGTTAAATGCTTTGTATGAGACACCTTTACCCAAATTCAAATAAGAAATAATTTTACCTCAGTCACTGTTCCCTTTTGTTGCCATTTGATCTTTTTCTGGCATTGCAGTATTACCAGGATTAAGCTGAAAAGTGATAATAAAATAAATGACCTGATGACTAATGCATGCTTTGGTCCAGAAGAGCCAAATTAGCATCCTGCCCAGGCAGCCAGGGACAGGATGTGAGATGAGGCTGCCTCTGAAGGCACTGGATTCAGTTTCTAAAGTCAAATGGTGTTTTGCACTACCAGTGCAGGTCTCGCTTTGCACAGGCTTTTGCAGGCAGACCCTCTTAGTTGCGGTTTCAAGACAGGCACAACTTGGGTGCTGCAGCCCTGATTTACCTCCCTGTGAGTGCTGCAAACAGCCTGCTCAGCATCTGCAGGAGCAAGGGGGAGGTGTGGGGGGACCCTGAGGGCTGTGAGGGGACAGCAGTGTCATTGAGGCCACACTAAAAATGGGATGTGCGCAAGCTGGTAAATGGTGGGGCTTTAGGATGCGTGTGCAGCTGCAGGCCCAGATCCAGCTGGGTTTATTGGCTTCCATTGCCCGTTGAGGCTCCCAGCCCCCTCCTAATTTCCTATGCAGAAACCAGGTCAGGGTTAGGGACATAAATCAAGGGAGGTAATAGGGAGATAGATCACACAAAAGCGGTTGTGTGCCTACAAAATCTATATTTTGGGATTTGAAAAAAAAAAAAAAAAAAAAAGCCAGATTAGGGTAAATGACATTGAGACTGTATTGTCCCACTGAGTAGTTTGAATGTCAAAAAATGCAGGAATAGATTTAATAATGCCTACAACAGCATTTGCTTTATGGAGTATTCATTTAAGTGGAACAAAGACACCTCAAAGACAAATTACATCCCTTTCCCTCCCAAGCTTTCTCCATATTAAAATGTGTGTTAATGGTGAGCCCCATGGGAAAGATGAGGGTATTGATACTGCAGGTTACACCAAAAAAAATCTTGGCACTCAGTTATTGTCATTTGTATTGCTGCATTGAAGGTGCCTAGATGTGGATTGTTTTGCCTTAGAAACTGTACAAACATAGGATAAAAATGCTTCTTGTTGGGCTGCCACATTGTTATTGAATACTAAAAATGAGTATCAGAAACACTGATCAACATGTAAGCAAGTCCTTCAAAGTAGGTGCAGTATTACCTAAATTAATTCTCAAGCTATCTACAAAGAAATCTCAGAAAAATGGGAAGAAATAAATCTCAAACATAATAGTAATCTCTTAATAGTTGTCTTAGATAATGTTGTATATTAATCCCATGAAAATAGCCTTGACACACTGTGTTATGGGCACTTTTAAGACCGTGTTAAATTAGGACATTTGTAATAACATAGAGAATCTTCTGAATTTTGAACCTATGGTATCAGTAGAGCTTACATGTTGCTGCAGCAGAGGGAGATGTACCCTGGGTGTTGTGTACCTGTTGATTTGCCAGGAAGACAAAAGCATGAATGTCTTCATCAATAAGATCTTTTATTTCCTTTTTGGGGTGTGCAAGCAGAAATACTGAGTATGAAGCCAGGAGGATACTTTTTACGGCCTGAGGTGTCAACTCTTCCACTAGTTGAAAGTCTCTTTTATTTTTTATTTTTTTTTTTTTTCCTGGGGCCTCATCTTTTAAAATAATTCTGATAAATTACAATTAGGAAATGGTATGCTTGAGTTTGGAAAAATGATGAAGGGTTGGTGGTCTGGTTTATGTATCCAAGGTGAAGCTACTGGAAGACTTGGCCACAGTCTCTAATTCCTTGTTCATGGAAAAGATTGCTACTAGTAGGAAGGAGCCTTTTCTGTGCTAGTGGAGAAGAGCACGAGTGAATCCAAAGTTTAGAGATGGAAACAAGGCACATTTAGAGGAAGAATAGGGGGGATTATATGAATGGGAAGGGCATTGGCCAAGGTGCAGACCAACTCACCATCAGTTATTGTTTGGATGCAAGTGGGAGATATTCTTGCTGGGCTGCAGCATGTGCTGAGTGTAGCCATCGGCTTGGATGTACCACAACCCTGCTGAAATCCTGGTATCTGCACTGAACAGGAGGCTGGGTGAGAATGTCACCTGGAGCTCAATTAACAGAGAAAAATCAGTTTTACAGTAACACCAAAGCTATCAAAAAATTTAATCTATTATAAACTTTCATTAATCTTGGTGCTTCCAAGTAATTTCTAAAGTATGCCAACACTTAAATTGAATGTAATTCCAATTTTTTTACATTTTGAGTTTACTTTTTTTTCCAGCTCGAGTGTTAATCAAATCTGTCACAAATTTGTGAGTAGTTTGATTTGTCTGAAGCCCTGTCTTTTAGGAAATATACCATTCTTAAGCATTTTTGTCATCTCTGCCTATACCAGCAGCTGAAGATGCCCAACATGGAAGGTATGTTCAGCTGCTTTAGGGTAAAAGCAACTAGTGAGAAGGAAGTAAATGCAAGTAGCTTTGGAAGATAACCTCACAAGTCCACAGAGATAGAATGGTTTTAAGCTGCTGTAAGATACTGCTGGGGCAAATGAAAGCAATGATGCTGAAGGCTGGATAGCCTGGGGAGACAGAAGAAGTCAGGCAGACATCTCTGTGGCAGGATAGTCAGAGGATGGAATAAAAAGCTCTTGGCCCTTTATCTCAGGGTGAAAGAGAACAGAAAGATTGAAATAAATGTGTACAAAATGGCCACTTTAAGAGCTCCTTACTTCTGTGCAGACCATGATAGTATCAGAAAGCAAAATATTAGAAATAGTATTAAATTGATTTTAATATATTAAATATAGAACATTTATTACATATACACTTTTAAAAACATACAATTTGAAACACATATCTTACCCATCTATACATGGGTAGCCTAAATGCTGAGTAATTTTCAGTAGGACAGTCTTGCTGCTGAAGTCAATGCAAACTGGGACCGTAAGAGTAGCTACCCAAAGAGGTATGTAAGGTGCCAGTGCTTGGTGTTTCCATGCAGGTGTGAGCCATACTGTGCAGTGGTTCCAGGCTCTGAAGGGAAGTCCCTCCCAGACAAACCCTGCCCAAACCCCTCCAGCCAAGGGAGTCCTAAGCAGGACAGGATCCTGGGATTGAAAGGTAAATAACGGAGTCAATACTTCCCATGGAAATACAGAAACTCCTTCTGGCAAAGCTTATTGCTTCAAGCTGACACTAAGAAGCCTAAGGATAAACAAGTGCCAGAATGCTAGGTGCTGGGCATGACCAGCTAGGAAGGGGTTTCTGTCATCCCCTATTCCCCAAAGACCTTGTTACCAAGTGCAAAGGCACAGGGTCTTTGCAGTATCTTGCTGTTGTGCAGCTGGAGAGGTAATGCATTGAGATTAATTCATTTGCTCAAGGTCACACTGGAAATAGTGGCAAAGCCACACACTCGTGACAAGTGCTCCAGCAGGTACCTTACTCCTGAGGAATAAGTGTGTACAATGTGATCCCTTCATCACATAAAAAAAGTAAAATCTGTGTTTCTACAACTGCTAAACATCCACAGAATCAATTTTCACTTGTAGTTCTGTGAAGTGTCTGAGTTGTATTGCTGCAGCCCTCTGTAGGATGTGCTGTGAGCCATGAGCAGCCACCTGCAGGCTCTACAGATGTGTATGAGTTCTGCTCCTAGAGAGGCTCCACAGTGAGGATGACTTGCTGCTCTCCTCCAGCAAGCTGCAATAACCAGGCATGGGGATTTAATTGTAAGGACTTATTTAAACCCTTTAATTCAGTGGCACAGCAAAAAACGTCCAAGAACTTGTGTCCCTTCAGGTGGAGAGATGGCCTCACAGCTCATGGCTGCTCCCTATCCCTGCAGCATGCCGGCATTCACTGCTAGCATCCCCATCTTTTTCTTTTCAAATTCAAGAGATTTTTGGTAGTGATCTCAACCTTTACTAGATAATGAAAGTTACTATTCAAGAACTAAGGGGCTGATTTTAGAAAGACCTTAAGTAACCAAAAATTCAATTTTAAGGAGATAATGAACAGTAAGAGCAGTTGGGCAACCACTGTACCGAGCACTAATATACCAAATGCAAATCCCACTGCCCCTTGTGTGAAAACACAGGTCACAGCTGAGCTTTGCACAGCAGATGTCTTGGGTCAGAAGCTCAGATCTGGAAGCCCTGAGGAGCCAGGCTGCACAGGAAAGGTGACTGGCACATCCTCCCCATTGCAGAGCTGTGACGGCATCAGTTTACAGGTGCTGCTGTTGCCCCGGAGCTGAAGCAGCCTCTGTGTGACACAGGCTCCTACCCCATGTAATTTCACAACCATGCTGGTGGTGGTGGGAGTTGGTGGCTCATTGCTACACTTAGGTTGCTCAGCGGAGCTGCTCTGGAGGTGGGCTGTACTCACAAACTGTGTTAAGTGCAGGTGAACCTGCTGTGGAGAGAAGAGTGGGGTGTACTTCTCACGTAATCCATGCCAGCTGTCAGTAGCCCAGTACAAACCTTTTTACATCCTGCATTATTTTTATCAAGTTAACAACAACCAGTGTAACTTGTGCCAGCAGCACAACCATGTATGGGGTTTTCTTTCAAAGGGAGAAATGTACTCTACTATATATTCCCACCTAAACCTCCATAAATGTAGGGCAGAGATTAGGTATAAATTGCTGTTTGTCCTGGAATTTACATGTATATTACACTGTCCTCCCAAGGGGATGCTGTGTGGTGCTACTCATTTAATTGGAAAAACCCAGACCAGTAGGGAAATATTTCTCTTAACATTTCAGGAGGCTTAAATCCACCTGAGTAAAAATTCTAGCAGGGATATTTCAGACTTGGTGATACGTATGAGAAATAAAAAGGCCTAATTCATAAAATCAAGACAACAAGATTAAAATATCAAAACTGGTAGTGGAGCAGTCATTGATAACCTGGGTTGCAGCCTGGCATCTGTCAGAATGAAAGGTGATGTGAAGGAAAGATGACCTGAATTTTAGTTCTTCTCTTGTAGATTAAGTCACATACTTGTATGAGAGGTGGTTTATTTTTTCTTTACGGCCAGCTGTGCACAGCTTGGTCTCCCCTCAGACTGGGGCTTCCCTGGCATAAATGTAGCTGTTAAATTCACTCAGGACCTTATGGACAGTTTTGCATAAATCCTTGACAATGTGGTGAATAGAAGCTGAACTAAACCGAACTTGGTGTGAAATGCACAGAGAAAGCAAGTCCTCCCTCTAGTGTTTGGAGAGTCCTCGGAACGAAGTGATCAGAGCAAAAAAAAGAAAACCCTGTGATATCTAGAAGATAAAAAAAAAAAATAAAAGCACGAAACAGTAGAGTAGAAGGGCTAAAAAGAGTGTAAAATGGGCTATAAATGTAAGTTACCTGTTTTGAGTTTTGAAACAAGATTCCTGGTAGGCAGATTTCAGTTGATTTGCTGTGGTAATTAATGTCATTTAATCATCTTCGTAATGAGGCTGATGGAGAAAGTGGGAACACACTGATAGAATTTGCAAATGAAAAAAAACTTGAGAGACTTTGGGGTGAGGGGGAGGGGCCAGCACAGAAAAGTGTCCTGGGCAAGGAGTGGAAGAGATGCCTGAGCCAAGGTCCCACAGAGGTTATGTAGTTTGAGCCCCATCAGGAGAACCACTTATTTTTTGTATTTCAGTTGCACCATTGAGGCACTCAGCACAGGGAAAGGAGCCCTAAGCTGGTGTGCCACCTCTGTCAAGGTGGGAAAATAAGCGTTAGGAATCAGTAGAACCTACTACGTGGTAGCAAGCCTTGAGCAGTAGGTTGGAAGGTGATTTTGGAAAAAGAGTCTTCAATTTCTTCTATTGACAGTGGGCCATTGGGCAGGAAGGCTGGCTCTGGTGGCTGGAGGGGTGCAAGTACCTCACAAGGGCTGTATATCACTGCCCTGGGAAAATTTGCATGTGGAGATAAATCATAAAGGTGAGAAGCCCATCAGATACTGATTAATCCCTGTATTCTGCTCAGGAGAAAGTGGCCGGAATTTGCCAGCCCTTAGCAGAGCCTTGTGTTACTAAAAGCTGCTTTGCTGCTGAGAGAGAGAGCTGAGCAGGGTATGGGTGCTTGAAGCAAGTCCCTTTTAATATTCCCACAGCATGGTTGTGTACCTGGGCAACACCATTCATGCTTCCTGGACCTCAGCCTGTGTGAATGGCAGCAGAAACACAGTAACTGAATCTTTGTTGATTTTTTTTTTTTTTTGGTGGGTGTTTGTTTTGTTAAGGGGAAAAAATCCGTCAACTGACATTTACAATAGACATTATCTGCTCCCTGACATTTGGGTTTATAAACCGAGGTCAACCAAATTTCCATTCTTACCTTACCCCACTGTATATCAGACAAGATATGAACTGACTGAGTGACCCTTTCTCTACACAGCAGCACACCTGCCCCTTGCTCTCCCAGCACACAGGTTATAAAGATTAGGGCTTATTTCAGTGATGAGGAACTGAGCCACAAAATAAACGAGGCATCATCGAAAGTGTGTGGCAGAGCAGGGGACTGAAGAAGGGTCTCCTATGACCCGATCTTGCCCATAATATTTTGGGTTTTTTCATGGCGCGGGTATTCAGGAGGGCTGTGTGCACTGAGCCCTGCAGCAGCCCCTGGGGGGAGCAGTGCATGATGTCAGCAATGGCTGCTGTCGCTGTCCTGAAAGCTGGGTCTGTTACCCGGTGTGCAAGAAGCCAACCCACACAGTTTAATATCCGATTCTGCACAGAAAGGGGAGCAGCATGGCATTCCACAAAGCAAGCCCACTTTCCCAAAACACAAGGGCTACTTTTATACCCCAAAACAGGAGAAAGAACTTTAACATTATTCTATCACTCACACATGATTGGTCACTAATCCCTCGCTTCCATTTGAGGTGGCAATGCTCAAAAATTTCACTACGCCTGCCCAAAGAGTAAGGGGCTTATTGATAGTGGGGGTCCCTCTAGCCTGTGGGTGTGAATTTCAGTATGCTGATGGATCATTAATATGTTAATATGGTGATTGCAATTACTCAGCGTTTTCCCCCCAGTGCTCAAGGCTGTAACCAAGATAAACTGTGGGCACTGCTCCTTCCCATCCCTTTCACCTGGCTAGCAGGTGTCCTGCAGGCCTGTCTCAAGGCTGGGCTGTTGACTACTTGGGGAGTGTTTTTCTCTAATTGGAATCTGGTTTTGACTAATTCTTACTGTTTCACTCTTATCTAGGCCCTGTTTTTACTCTGCATGTCCCTTATGTTCTCTTTTATGTGATTTCCCCCCCAAAATTTACTTATTTCAATTAATAACTGACATCAGTACAGCTGCACCCTCAGCAAGGAGTCTCATGGTAGTGGCCATGACCATGCTGCCTGCATGGGAAGGGGCATCCTGTGGCTCAGGTGCTGCAGGTTCCTGCCAGCAAGGTAGGGCATAGACAGAGGGGGCTGTTCCAGACTCCTTTCCTGAGGCCGAGTGACAGTAGTGACACCACATTGCTGTCACCAACATCCAGGCACAATCTTAAAAAGACAAAAATCAGGCCAGGGTTTTACTAGCTCCTTTGAAGACAGGTCAGTTGAAGCAGATTTAACAGCTGTTTTATGTGTCTGCATTAGCCCAGAGGGGAATGGATGAACAGAAACAATATAACCTTGCTCTGAGCTCAGTGGTTGAGTAAGTAGATGTGGGGTTAAATGGATGACCGTAGAGCTGAGGTTAACACAGGAGGTGAGGTATGGAGAGCAGAGGTTTGCCTGGTCTCCCCACCCCCTTTCCTTTTCAAAATGGCAGCATGTGCTTGTGAGGGTTTTACCCCTCAACAAAGGAAAATTGTCTTCCATAAAGAACTATTCACCTGGTAAAGGAGACGGGACTGCACCAGGAACTACTACACAGTCCAGGACAAGCCTGGGCAAGCCTTAGACCAAGACTGCTGCTAAGCCCTAGATGGAACTCTTGCAGCTAACTAGATAGCTATCTGATTGGCTGGAACTATATGCAAATAAACGGATTCAAAAGATGCACCAAATCAGAAGGCTCCTAGGGGCTATAAAGGGACCGCTGGCGGGAGTGCTCGCTCGCTTTCTTTTCGCCGCCGTACCCGTCTATCTGCACCGGTCTGTGCCGAGGAGAAGGAGAGGCAAAAGAGCCAGGGATGTCGGGTACGGAGGCTAGGTCTCCCCCCGAGAATCCAAAAAGGGGAAGCCTAAAAGAACTATAAAATTACTACTCGAGAGCCGGGCTTAAATCAGGAGCTGTAAGCTCAGTATCTGCTAGCCCCACTGCCTCGAGAGCACCTGAAAGAACAGTGAATCTCCCCCAAAGGCGCGCTCTCTCTCTCCCTCCTCCCATCGGGGAAGACGCCCGCCGTCTGCCGCGAGCCGCTTTGCTCTAGCGCAGCCCGCAGTCTGAAAGCTGCCGTGAAGCCTGCAAACTGCCGCCGCGCCCAGAGCTGCTGCTGTCTTTGCTGTGAAACCGCCGCTGCTGCCACGTGGAAGCCTCCATCTTAAAGCTACAGACAGCCTCGTGCAGCTTGCCGAGACGGTAAGATTTAATAATATTTTTCTTTACTGTCATTCCCCGGGATAAACCCACAAAGGGCCCTCACTTCCATGCACAACGTCGACCCTATTGAGAGGGGAACCGCGTCGCGCTATACCAGCCCCCTCTATCATAAGTTTTCTTCTCTTTTCAATCTAAACTACTACTACACACACACACACACACACACGCACCCCTTGCATCCTACCTTCTAAATTTACCTCCTACATATTTTGTGACTCCACTCAGTTAAAGCATATAAAATATAATTCCGTGTCTGGTCTTCATTGCGTGTGGACATGCATGCTCTCCTATTTAGGGCTTCTGGTATATCATACATTGGTGTCATCACCATCCCCAAAATCAGGGGCGAATCCTAAATATAGAAGGGCTAACCGCTCGAGCCCATCCGAGTCACTGCTTGGACCGGGACAGTGCTTCAATAAAATTTTGTTTGTAAAGGAGGAGAGTGATGACGCTGTATTTAAGATAGTCCTGTCCTGCTGGTCTTCTCCAAGACAAACAACTCTGCTTGAACAAGACAGATTCTGTAGTGCTCCTTTAACTTGGCATGTAGCAGGTTCAAGCAGCCAGCAGGCCTTGCCCTCAGCCCTGAGCTGGGTACACCAAATGCTTTGTAATCCAGAGCCCCATCCAACACCACCTTCTTCCCTCAGCGTTTTGGCACCCATCTGAAGCACAGAGAGCAGCAGCAGCAGCTGCGAAATGAAATGGCAGAATTAACCCGCTAAGTGACAGGGAGGTGAATAACGCTCAGTCTGGTAATGGGTTGTACAGATTTGTTTGCTGAGAATGCCTGAAGGGCAGGAAAACTTGGGCAGAGTGCCTTGAGACATATGTGGGACTGCTAAGAGAGTGCAGTCATATTGGGGTTACAACAGTGGGCACCTAGTTCAGCCCAGCAGCCTGTCTCTGTTCATGGCCAAGGTGGGATACCTGGGAGAAGCATGAAACCAGGAAAAGCCCAACATACCTGTCCCCCTGACCACACTCCCACTACTAGCATGTCACAACCCAGACATTTCTTGTTCACCTACAGGGCTTTAAGCAGGTAAGGCCATGCAGAGGCCCACAGCAAGTCACTGATGACCTACTCCCATATTAGTAAAGCCCCATTTTCTCTTCGGCAAGACAGAGAAGGGGAACAACGTGGCACGAGTGTCCTTATTCACCTTCCTGTTACTATATAGAGAGTTTTAATGTGGAAAAAAACTCCAAACCCTAACATGGACCACTTTAATGTCTTTGAAGACATTAACTGTCCTTCTTACTGAAAGAAACTCATAAAATTGCTCTATGAATGCTCTTTCCTTGAATGCAAGAAAGAAAGCTTATGTAGAAACCAACAGAGAAGTATACTACTTTACTAATCATAGAATCATAGTATCCTAGGGGTTGGAAGGGACCTTGAAAGATCATCTAGTCCAACCACCCCCTGCCAGAGCAGGGTCACCTAGAGCACATCACACAGGAACTTGTCCAGGCCGGTTTTGAATGTCTCCAGTGAAGGAGACTCCACAACCTCTCTGGGCAGCCTGTTCCAGTGCTCTGTCACTCTTACAGTAAAAAAATTTTTTCGGATATTCACCTTGAACCTCCTATGCTCCAATTTGCACCCATTACCCCTTGTCCTATCACTGGTCATCACTGAGAAAAGCTTAACTCCATCTTCCTGACACTCACCCCTTACATATTTGTAAACTTTGATGAGGTCACCCCTCAGTCTCCTTTTCTCCAAGCTAAAGAGACCCAGCTCCCTCAGCCTTTCCTCATAAGGGAGATGTTCCACTCCCTTAATCATCTTTGTAGCTCTGCGCTGGACTCTTTCAAGCAGTTCCCTGTCCTTCTTGAACTGAGGGGCCCAGAACTGGACACAATACTCCAGATGCGGCCTCACCAATGCAGAATAGAGGGGGAGGAGAACCTCTCTTGACCTACTAACCACACCCTTTCTAATGCACCCCAGGATGCCATTGGCCTTCCTAGCCACAAGGGCACACTGCTGGCTCATGGTCATCCTCCTGTCTACCAAGACCCCCAGGTCCTTTTCACCTGCACTGCTCTCCAGCAGGTCAGCCCCCAACCTGTACTGGTACGTGGTGTTTCTCTTCCCCAAGTGCAAAACTCTGCACTTGCCCTTGTTGAACTTCATCAGGTTTCTCCCTGCCCAACTCTCCAGCCTGTCTAAGTCTCTCTGAATGGCAGCACAGCCTTCTGGTGTGTCAGCCACTCCTCCCAGCTTAGTGTCATCAGCAAACTTGCTGAGGGTACATTCTATACCCTCATCCAGGTCGTTGATGAAGACGTTGAACAACACTGGTCCCAGTACCGACCCCTGAGGGACTCCACTAGTCACAGACCTCCAACTAGATTCTGCCCCATTGACTACAACTCTCTGACTCCTTCCCATCAACCAGTTCCTGATCCACCTCACTACCTGATCACCAAACCCATACCTGATCAACTTATCTACAAGGATGCTGTGGGAGACGGTGTCAAATGCCTTACTGAAATCTAGATAAACCACATCTACTGCTCTACCATCATCTATCCACCTAGTAATTTCCTCATAGAAGGCTATGAGGTTAGTCAAACATGATTTACCCTTGATAAAACCATGCTGACTGCTCTTGATGACCCCCATGTCCTTGATATGCCTAGAGATAGTGACAAGAACAAGTTGTTCCATCACCTTTCCAGGGATGGAGGTGAGGCTGACCGGTCTATAGTTACCCAGGTCCTCCTTCTTGCCCTTTCTGTAGACTGGTGTGACATTTGCTATCCTCCAGTCCTCAGGCACCTCTCCTGTTACCCATGACTTACCTAAGATGATGGAGAGTGGCCTAGCAATGACCTCTGCTAGCTCCCTTAGCACCCTTGGATGCATTTATGGATGTCCAGATTACTCAACTGATCCCTAACCCAAGCCTCATCTACCATGGCAAACTCCTCCTTTATCTTGACGACTTCTGGGGCTATATGAGTCTGGAGCTCATGGGGAAGTCCTGCAGGAGTAAAGACAGAGGCAAAGAAGGCGTTCAGCACCTCAGCCTTCTTTATATCCTCTGTCACCAGGGCTCCCACCTCATTCAACAGTGGGCCAATATTGCCTCTAGTGTTAGCTTTGTTAGCTATGTATTTGAAAAAGCCCTTTCTATTATCCTTAACCTGACTTGCAAGGTTAAGTTCCAAGGAGGCCTTAGCTTTCCTAATTGCCTCCCTACATCCTCTGACAACAGCCCTATATTCCTCCCAAGTGACCAGCCCCTCCTTCCATGATCTGTAGATTTTCCTTTTCACTTAAGTTTGCCCAGCAGTTCCTTTTTTAACCATGCTGGTCTCCTGGCTCCCTTACTAGATTTCCTAACCATTGGGATGCTCTGATCCTGTGCTTGCAAGAAGTGGTCCTTGAATGTTGACCAGCTATCTTGAGCCCCTTTACCTTCTAGCACCCTGTCCCATGGGACTTCCCTTAACAGTTGATTGAGGAGGCCAAAGTTTGCCCTGTGGAAGTTCAGGGTTCTGGTCCTGCTGGGTATTCTGTTCCTTCCACACAGGATCCTGAACTCCACCATCTCGTGATCACTGCAGCCAAGGCTGCCACTGACCACCACTGCTTCAACAAGGCCCTCCTTGTTGGTTAGTACAAGATCCAGCAGCACTCCTCTTCTAGTCGGCTTGTCCACCATTTGCATTAAGAAGTTATCATCAATGCACTGGAGGAACCTCCTAGACTGTGAAAGGCTGGCTGTGTGAGTCTTCCAGCAGATATCGGGGTAGTTAAAATCTCCCATGAGGACTAAGGACTGTAGTTGTGAGGCTGCTTTCAGCTGCCTGTAGAAAGCCTCATCAACTTCCTTGCCTTGATCAGGAGGTCTGTAGTAGACCCCCACCACTGTATCACCCACACCAGCCTGCCCCTTAATTGTTACCCACAGACATTCAACTTGTCCCTCATCAGCCCCTGCACAAAACTCAATACATTCTAGTTGCTCTCTCACATAAAGAGCAACTCCACCACCTCGCTTCCCCACCCTATCTTTCCTAAAAAGCACATAACCATCCATGGCCACATTCCAGTCATGTGACCTGTCCCACCACGTCTCTGTTATTGCTACCAGATCATAACCCTTAGCCCGCACACTGACCTCTAACTCTTCCTGCTTATTCCCCATGCTGCGTGCATTAGCATACAGGCATTTCAGGAAACAAACAGAGCCCACTGGTGGGACTAAATCCTCCTTAGACCACCTGCTTTCAGGCCCTGGTACGTTCCTCTTGGGCTTGTCCCTAACAGACCCAGTTTTATCCCCTTCCCCCTTCACATCTAGTTTAAAGCTCTCTCAATGAGCCCTGCTAAAAATAGTTATGACAGACCAAGAAATGCTGGTGTTTTCAGAAATGCATTATCACTCACATGAGACCTGATTAAAATAATTTCAGTTTTATCAATGGATATAGCTGTAAGAAAGCTTGAAAAATGTATTACATTAAGTGGCTCCCAAATGGACTTTGAAGTTGAGCTGGCCAGGGCAGCAGGTGTTCACCCGGTTCTTCTCACAACCTTGTTGCTGGAGTAATGTGGAAGTAGCTGGTGTCAGGCTCTTTGAGACCACATGCTGGGTGGGGGGGAGTAGCTTGTCTCAGACCAAGTCGTTTGTACTAGCAAGGCAGAGCTCTCTCACAGCAGGGTTTGTGAAAAGTTGCAATTTTCTCTACTGTCTGTTCAAGATGGTGGCAAAGAAAGTGGAAAAGAACAGAGTTTATAGTTCTGTACATTGTGCATGATAACCCGAAGTTGAATGACACACAGAGTCACCTTCTCAGTAAGGCATGTACCATTAATCCCTAATATACTAATTTTTTTAATCTCTCTGGACAACAGAACTAAGCTTTCAGGGATAATTTAACAGAAGCAAGGAGGCCTAAACACTCTGGGGGAGAAGACATCACATGCCATTATCTCTTAAGCTTTATCTTTGTAAGGTGTTACAATGATCTTCAAAAGAAAATGGACAAGCATGATTACCTATGCTTATGTTGATAGGAGCTCAGCTTACAATAGAAGTATCTTCTTTTGTTTAGTCTAAGTCTTGGGACAGATATAATCCACTTTTGTCTTGTGAGAGTGCCACACTGCACAGAGAATCTCAGGCTTTCCAGCTTTCAAAGCTCATAGTTTTTATTTTTAATTCACTATTTGTAACACATCTGGATGATGCACCAAGTGGCCAGTAAGGAATTATTTTAGCTAACTGTTCCTTTCATCCCACTGAAGATGCATAACTCAGTTTAATCACTACAGTTATGTTTTGTGTCCTGTAAAGTGCTTAATGTAGTCACTAGAGAGTTTATAAAAGAGGACAGGGCCACACAGTACAACTGTATGAGATACCAGGGCTGAAAAATACCATTGTAAAACAATCCTGTGGAATTGAGTGTAATGGAACCTGCTCCTTTCAGTTCTTTAAGCCTTTGAGTAGAGAGCATCTTCATACTGTGCAGCTGTGTGTAAAACATGGATACCCTAGAGAACACCCAAATCCCAGCCTCATTTTCCTCAAACAAGATGGCTACAGATAGACTGCCTGTAGGTGTCAGCTTGGTACTGCAGAACTGACAGTGAGCAAGACAAGAGGTTGGATTTTTTTTTAAAATCAAAGCAACCTCACATTGTACTTGTTTTACTTAACAAGTTCACTCTTGTTCTTACAGATCAAGAGAGGGAGAACTGAAAGATATATTGCTGTCATATTTAAGTTTCCCACATCCATTTCTCCAAAATACTTTTAAAAGATGAGCTTTAAATAATCAAAACTGTGTGCTCTGCGGCCACCCCACTCCAGCAGCATAAGCAGCTTCAACCTTCTGCCTCCTTATATGTTCATCACTTATTTTTCTTTACTATTGCCATTGGACTTGTAGGAGTAACAGATACAGATTTGATGGATGGACTACTGAGTGGATAAGGAATTGGATGGATAGTCACACTCAGAGTAGTGGTGAACAGCTCGATGTCCAAGTGGAGACCAGTGATAAATGGTGTTCCTCAGGGGCCAAGACCAGTGCTGTTTAACTTTGTCAGTGACATCGAGTGCACCCTTAGCAAGTTTGCCTACAACACCAATGTGTGGTGGGGCTGACACGCTGGAGGGAAGGGATGCCATCCAGAGGGATGTTGACAGGCCTGAGAGGTGGGTCAATGCCACCCTCACTAAGTTCAGTAAGGCCAAGTGCAAGGTCCTGCCCCTGGGTCAGGGCAATCCCAAGCACAAATACAGGTTGGTGGATTGAGAACAGCCCTGAGGAGAAGGACCTCAGGGTGTTGGTTGATAAGAAGCTCAACATGAGCCACCAATGTGTTCTTGCAGCCCAGAAAGCCAGCTGTGTCCTGGGCTTCATCAAAAGAAGCATGGCCAGCAGGTAAAGGGAGGTGACTCTGCCCCTCTGCTCTCATGAGACCCCACCTGGAGTACTGTGTCCAGTTCTGGAGTGCCCAACACAAGAAGGGCATAGTGTGAGGGTGGTGAGACACTGGCACAGATTGCCCAGGGAAGCTGTGGATGCCTCCTCCCTGAAAGTGTTCAATGCCAGGTTGGATGGGGCTTTGAGCAACCTGGTCCAGTGGGAGGTGTCCCTGCCCATGCAGGGGGGTTGGAACTAGATGATCTTTAAGGTATCTTCCAACTCAACCTTTCTGTGATTCTGTGATCACATTTTAGAAGCAGCACGTGTGAAGCCAGCTCTACATAAGTAGGTCAGCTAACTAGGGGGAAACATTTTAATGTACTGGCTTAAATTACAACATAGGGGGACTATGCTGGGAAAAAATCAAAAGCAAGGCTCACGGGTTAAATATTAAATCTGTGTAACAAAATTAAGTGGCCACCAAACAGAAGTAAACCTGGCTTCACTTTATTAATACCAGGGTAAGAAAAAGATGGCATTCACATTACTATTGCATACGTTGCTTTGTAGCAAAAGGCAAATTACAGAAAATCACCAAGTTCAAAACAAACTTCTTGCTTGTGAGCCAAAAGGTAGAGGCATTCATATATGAGCTAGGAAAAAAGTGTACCTCAAAATTCAAAGACAGCTTACCAGGTATACTTTTACACTGTTCAATTTTCTGCATAAATTCCAGAATTTTCAAAATGCAAAATTTGTTTCATGTGGTGGTTTGAAGTGAGCATGAATCCTGTACTTTGAATTGCACAAACAAATCACTCGGGATGAAAATTCAGAACACAGTTTTTCATGTAACTCTGAATTATGCACTGCCCTTCCAGAGCAGAGGCACAACACAAGCCCACCTCGGTCTGTCAACGAAATCCCAGATTTCATCCAAACACAGCGTTGTACACAGTTCATGAATTACAGGAGGCAGAAGCTGATGTTGGTAACTTCTGGGAAAGTGAATATGGTTCTTGAAAATAACAACCAACCAAAATGCCTGAAAACAATATCCTCTAAATTTCTAAAGGCTTTTAAAAACCATTTGTTATAAAAATAATGATCCAGGAAGTATTCTGTGGTAAGAATATTTTATATATATTTTTTTTACACTTTTAACACTTACAAAAACATTCAAACAAAAAAATTAAATAACTTTGGAAGCAGAACAAGTCTTTCTGCCTACACACATACAACAATTCCGAGCTGTTGGCACAAAAAGTAATCCACATTCATAAAACCCTTACTACTATATCAAACATAAGTTAAGTAAATCATAGGCACTAGTTTATCAAATCCATATTTCCACACTTCCGCAGTAAATTTCTAAACACAGAGCCTCATGATTTCCTGATACCAATAAACTGGTAATGCACAAAGGCTTTCTAGTGAACTGAGTCTGTCTTTTCAGGAAGTCATTTGCTGCATTTCAGGGGAGAAGAGCAGAGAAAAGAATCCTTATAAAACTTAAGCTGAATTTACCCAAAATGATGAATTACTTAAGGAAACGTACACAGCAGTTTGATGCAGCCATAATAAAACCCCCAATATTGTAATCTAAAATGACTTTCAAAATCTAAGTCAATCAAGTGTTTGATAAAATCCACCAATTACAATTTACGTTTTCCCAGAGAAGACTGCAGCCTTGCCTTGTAAAAGGTTGAAATGTTAAAGTTTGGGCGTTGGTGAGAATATGCACATTTGATCTGGTCCTCTCTTCTGCTTCATCGTGACAGGAGATACACCCATCATCTGTGCCAGCAAACCACACAAGATTAATAGATCACTCATATGTGCTGGTCTGCTGGCACAAGGTAGTTTCTTCACCCCTGCTGAAATCTTACTGAGTTACAGTATATTTGATACCCTGACTTCATTCAAAGTCTCAGCACAGATCTTGGTCTGGAGCATGAAGTCATCCATCAATCCAAAATTTGCTTGAGTAATTAGAGCTGCAAATTAGTCTCCTCTCCCTCCTATTTGGCTTCTTCCAAGTCAAGTAGTATTGCATGGCTTTTCATCCAGGGATATGTTCGTGCTGGCCTAAAATTCAAGTGCTAGAATTTCAGGATTAGTTATCTTCCTACTGGTGGGAATCAAAATACACCAGCAGTTCCAAACTCGGCTACTAAGGGGTTGAAGGCTACCTACCGCCCATTCCAACCTGTAGTGTTGGTCAGTCATTGCACAAAGGATATACCATTCATATTCTCTTACTTCATCAACTGTACATCCACAATACTGAAAAAGCTTCAAACAAAATCCCTTCCATTTAGCTAGTCCCACCCAATACGACTTCAGTTACAAATGTTTGCATGTCTTTCAGAACAGAAACAATAGTTCAAATGCTAAACGTGAGTTGTTCTGAGCAAAATGTGTTAGAGTCAGAGCCACCAGAGGAATTTAATAGCTTGTAAACAGACATAGCAGGTTTCATACTCTGTCACCAGTAATGTAAGATACACATACGTAAGGCAAAGTACATATTTAAACACACTCACATGGGCAATATCTTCTGTAAAAATATTTACAATTTAAAATAAACCAATTTAAGAAATGGATGAAAGTAAAAAAATAGGATACAGAAAACTCCCTCATACCATGGAACATCACCTAAATGAATATCATTTGGCATCAAGAGTCAACTCATTACCTTAAAATTTGTATGTTACAAGTGCATAGTTGTGTTTCCTTCTCCTTAACTATCAGCATTTACAGTTGCTCCAGGCTGCAAGCATAGTGGTATAGTATCAGGACAAATTAACATTATGACTTGCTCTTTCCTTTGTAAGGAAACCTGTTATAAAAAGAGTTTTCCCCAAATAGCAAGCCATGTGTTAAAAATGTGGCTACAGTAGCTAAGGCCATCTTTCCTGAGCCAGGAACTTTAAGGTTAGAAAGATCGTACAGCTGATACTAAGCCCTTTTGGCAATCAAACATGTAAGAGCATGATAAATCAACACAGGAAAGATGCAAGCTACACTATTGCATTTGTGTGTTTCTGCTACATTCAAACCTTTAATGTTAATAAAAGCCATAGCTACTACTTACTGTTCAGCCTAATCCTCCAGAGTAACTTCTGATTCTTCCTGAAGGATGCACGTACCACTTTCCCCAATGAGAATCTCATACAATGGTTAAATGCTCTCTTTCCCTGGCACTGTAGCAGTCTGCAATCAGAATATTAGCTTTGACTGACATAGTCCTGTTTCAATAGTACATATTCACCAATCTTTCTGCCGAATTAAAACAGGCTGAAAATCAAGTTTTGGACAACACAAGTTGACTATTATACTTGCTGTTTTTCAAGATGGGCATTTCTTTGGCATTTGTTAGGTTTTTGCCCAGACATTGGCCACTGTCATAAATGCTCATATTGATACATTTTTAGTGAGCAAGAAAAGAACCCCAGAACTGATAGCAATTTAATGTAGAAGTGATTGTATGATCACCAAACATCTGATGTTAGATGTCATTAAAGTGCTGCTTTATAATCTCTGCCAGTTTGTGCTAATTAGAGACAGAGAGGTCTGGAATTTTTACAAATCCCAAAAGTCACATCTGAACAGTTTGTATAATCAAGCTGTCTTTTAGCCTGGTGAGGAAGCATCCATGAGCACTGGAACTTTGCATTAAGCTTTGCAGTTCAGTAGCAGCCATCTTTCCAACTCTCGTCCTTCACGTTGCCATAGGTTTTGGGAGCAGGTAATGATCTAAAATAAAACGAGATATTTTTCAGTTTCATACTTAGCTGAAGTCTCCATCTACAATACATAAGAATGTAAACATCTTATGAATAGTTGAAATACTATTTTACTTCTCTGCAATACTACTCTGCAATACAGTCTACTTAACATAAACCCCAAAGTATTTTCAGTTTTAGGTTCTGTGTGTTGATATCCTGGCAATTAGCATGTCAGAAAAACATCTGCATAGACAGAAAACACTTGGCTGTAAAATTGTGAGAATGCAAGCTTAATCTGCTGCCATGTAAAAATAGGCCATTTTGTCTCCACTGATATATCAACACGGAAGTTCTTGTTTAGAATGTTACATGTTGCTTACCTCAAAATCTTGATGTTCATAGATAATGCATTATTGCACTGTGTACAGATACTGCAGTACATATGTAAGCTTTCACAAAAAAGAGCTGAGTAAGTTTAATAAGTGAAACACTTTTCTGCAAGACAAGTTGTGATTTGGACAACTGCACTTTGCTGCTATTAAATTTGTTTACTTAGTCCAGTGTCCCGGTTTCTCCTGGTTTTTACTTCAAAACTATTTTGGAAACATAGGAAAATACTTCACGTGGAGGTCTCCATTTCTGTTCTAAAGACCCTGAGATAACACAAGAATTGCAGGAAGGAGCAGCACAAACACACAACGTTCAAAAGTCATTGTGAGAACTTCAAACAAAGGCTGCCAGTCACACACTCACCTGCGAACAGGCTGTGCAAGTTTGCTACGAGGCACTGGGATGCCCCCTGTAGAAGAGGCACTGGGTCTGGGCAAACCACTCCTCATCCCTGCTGTCCCTGCCGGTCTGGTAAGAGTAGTGCTGTTAATACTGCTGGCAGGGCTTGGCAAGCCTGAACTCTGGGCTGCAAGAGGCCCTGGTGAAGAGCTACTGTGTGGCAGCTGTGTGGCTTCTGGAGAAGCAACTGAACCAGGTCCATGGTTACTAAATGCTTTCACTGGTTGTCGGAGAGCTAGGGGAGATGGTGCTGCAGGTGAGCGGAATTTACTTGAAGAAGGTACTGGAAAATGAAACACAGAAGTTACTTTCAAGCTTAAGTTACAGTATAACTGAAGTTAAAGCCAGGAAATAACTTTATGTGAATATTCAAACAATATGGAATGGATAATGGAAGTCAGCCAATCAAGCAGCAATGAGAAACAGGAATTCAGATGTCCTCTGTCATGTGTTTTTGGTATCATAACTCTCATGTCCCATTTGGTTACTACAAATATTTATTTATCTGGATTTACAAAGTAAGGCTCTACTAGTAATGCTCTTAACCATTACGTCAAGTCATAGAGAACGTATTTGTTAAGAAGAAATTTAACTGCTTTGGGAACATATGAACCTGATTTCTATCCCTGAAAGCACATGTTGAATACAGTACTCTGGTGTGGTAAGTCTTTAAAAAGATTCAAAGTGTACATTAGCCTTGGATGATGAAATTCTAAGTGCAGAGCATCTTTGTGTTTCTTTTATGCTGCTCTTTTTAACCAAATCAATTGAATTAGAATTCACCTAAAGATATGATCACATCCCAGATTTATTGGCTGATGGGGGAAAAAAAAAAAGATAGGGTCAGCCAACATCCAACACCAAAGATAGTAAGGTGCTACTATGAAACCTATACCAGACAACAACTTATAGCCTTCCTCTTCTCACAAACATTACCTAAGTTATCAGTGTAACTAATATATGTATTTAGAGTGTTTGTATTTGGGTTAGTATGCAAGGTCTTTATCAAGTCCTTATAAGCCAGAATATTGAACAGTTCTTTGACATTGGCAAACCTTAAGCAAAATTCTTCACAAGTATGAGAAATATTTTCAAATTATCTATAATCTATCACTAAATATAATACTTAAACTAAACCATCCTATTAATACTTAGATGGAATTTCACCAGCTTTTTGAACTGATTAGAGTGGGTCAGTAACAGTCAGGAAAGTAACAAAATCATGTTTGCACAAACTATTATTTTCTCCACTAAACAAACTTTTTACACAGAGACCAAAGTTGGGTCAGCTTTGGCAGATGTTGTACATAAGGATGGTCCTTCACAAAGCTTTTATTATTATTTTACAAGTTATATCCACTAAGAGCATGAGGAATGAGAGAAGGGATGAGTAAAGCCAAGAATATGGCATCCTAAAAGGGGTACAGAGGAAGTGGTGATTTTCAGGTTGTATTTTGAAGTAATTTCTTATAAGGGATGTCTAGGAAGATTAACATGTGCCTCATTACAGATGTGAATTCCTTTCTGGATTATCCAAGAGGGCCTTTCCACTGATAGTGACATCAAACACAGCATGAAGCCACTCATGGGGGAGGCTGACAAAAAGGGTGGCAGAGATATCAACAATACATTACAACTGGTAAATAGCAAGGATAATAAATAAAAACCCTTAAAATAAAAGCCTTAGTGTAAAGCCAGAGGATGGATTAAGGAAAGCATTAACAGCAGAATGATTGAACAAGAAGAGCAGCAAGGTGCTCCTAGGACTAAGATATATTACATATCAGATGTTTTGAAAATGTGACATTGCCTGTAACATGGGAGCAACTGAATCTGCAGAATTTCCAAGTGATTCTACAGTGTAAACATAGGGAGCTTTTACAACTAAACTTATTACACCATTTGCTCAGAACACAAACACAGCATCATGTTAGCAACTGCCCAACAGAGCAATGCCAGTGTGCAAAAACTTAATACAGCTTTGGGCCTCTTATAATGGGGAAAAGGTTTTTTGGTACTGAATATAAGCAATGAAAAGTTGTAACTGAAGAAAGCTTGTCACATTCCTAGTGAAAGTAAGCATCCAGTAAATTAGTCCTCTCCATTCTCTCCAGTTTTCTGTTGACCATATTTTACTACGCTTCCAACTTGAGCTGTCAATTCACAGAACATTTCCTGCCAGCACAGCATTGCAGGCATTGCTGAGAGCTATATTCATTCGTGTACATAAAGGAATTAATTGTCTTCCAATGTGCTGTGATCTCCAAAGCAGTCCACATGATGCAATCTCTGGCGAACTGCCTATTAATTCTGCTCTACATATAAAGAATTTTGTCTTAGAGCAGTTTGGGATATTTAATAAAACTCGGTGTGGGCCATTTATAAGAAAGGATCACAGAGTGAGATACTGTATTCCCATGTGCAGTGCCGAGCCGACCCATGTTTAATAAAAACACAAAAGTGTAATGGTGGCGCTTAACAACTTTACGCAACTCCATCTCCTTAGAAACCAAACAACTATAACCAACCACAATTAAAACATCTGGCAACAATAAAAATAAATGGCTCTGTGCAGTCATGACATTTAGATTTCACACCCTCTCTGGATTCTGTTCTGGATTGTGGGCAGGGAGCAAGAGATCCCCACCTGGCAAAGCAGGATGCTATAAAGTTACAACCTTATCTGACACCCTAGGGCCAGGTGCTGCACACAGACTTGAAACGAGAATCAATTCTAATGCAGTTGTCAAATCATAACCATCGAGATAAGATGATTCAGACCAATACAAAAGAACAGATGAGGTAAAACGATAGGACTTAATACATTGCTCCATCATCTCAATACAGGAAAGACAAGGACCTGTTTGAGCAGGTCCAGACAGCGGCCACAAAAATTAAAGGGATCGAAAACCTCTCCTACAAGGAAAGGCACAAAGAGTTGGGGTTGTTCAGCCTGAAGAAGAGAAGGCTCTGGGGAGACCTTATTGTGGACTTTCAGTATTTAAAGGGGGCTTTTTAAGAAAGATGTGGCCAGACTTTTTTTTTTTACCAGGGTCTGCAGTGATAGGGCAATGGGTAATGGTTATAAACCAAAAAAGGTAGATTCAGACTAGATATAAAGGAAGAATTTTTTTATGACAAGGGTAGCAAGCCACTGGAAGATATTGCCTAGAGATGGTAGATGCTCCATCCCTGTAAACATTCAAGGTCATGTTGGATGGTGCTTTGAGTAACCTTACCTAGTTGAAGATGTCCCTGCTCACTGCAGGGGGGGGTGGATTAGATGACCCAAACCATTCTGTGATCTGACTGATACTGGATTGCTGTATAAACCTTAACAACTTGGTTACAGCGAGTTACTTGAATGTACTTTGAACTGTTTTACACAAAATGGTAAAAAAGTGCCACCATCCGTGTGTGAAAGGTGTCAAGCTACGTAATGAACAGTATTTTTAAACTAAAAATGTTGTTCATAGCTGTTTGTTCTTTTGAAACAAAAGTCGTGGTTCATTACTGCATAATGCTTCCACACTGGTGAGAATCTCAGATCAGAAGCAAGAAAATCAACACATCAAGGACTATAAAAGAGCAAATAACAAATAAGGACATGCTAGGTTCTCACTTGCAGTGAGAAAGGACAGCAACTAGAAACTGGAATACATAACCAGCAGTGCAACATGCTTGGTTCCTCATTCTATATTATTTTAAAATAATAGAGACACAAAGAGAAATTAATATTCTGTATGTTGCCGCAGCTCCAGACTAGGCCATCGACCTGATTAGCATTTCAGACATCCAGATGAAGGTGCAGGCACAGCCAACTGGAAAGACAGCACAGAAAGGTTTGCAGAGGAATCGAGATGTGGAATGGAGCATCTGCCCTATGAGGAAAGGCTGAGAGAGCTGGGTCTGTTTAACCTGGAGAAAAGGAAACTGAGGGGGGATCTCATAAACACTTGTAAAGTGTTTATGTTGTAAAGGGTGAGTGTCAGGAGGATGGGACCAGTCCCTTTTCAGCAGTGTCCAGTGACAGGACAAGGGGCAACAGGCACAAGCTGAAGCATAGGAGGTTCAAGTTAAACATAAGGAAAAACTTCTTTACTGTGAGAGTAACAGAGCACTGGAACAGGCTGCCCAGAGAGGTTGTGGAATCTCTTTCTCTGGAGACATTCAAAACCCATCAGGACATGTGTGATCTACTGTAGGTGGTCCTCCTTTAGCAAGGGGGATGGACGAGATTATCTTCAGAGATCCCTTTCAACCCTGACAACTCTATGACTCTGACTCTTGTGCCAAAGCAGAACATTGAGAGAACTTTTCTCCATTTGGTACGAAATATTATGAAGACTGTTAGACACCTCCTGTTAAGCCAAAGTGATGATACATTGCTAAAATTTTCTGCAGGGAATGAAGTTGACTCAAAGAAGTCCGCGTTGTTAAACCATAGAGAGAAATGCATAAATTCCGTAAGCTCCTCTCAGTATCAGCATGAAGAACTCTAACAATCCTTAAAGCATTCCAGCATATATAGAGCTTATGAACTGGTCTCAAGTGAAACAGGATCTTTAAAACAAGATCTTCTAGATTGTCAGACAACAGGACCAGCTATGCTTAAAACCAAATTAACTAACTAACTTGGTTTTATCTTACTAGTGACACTGAGGCAGTGTCATATACAAGGCCGCCAGAATTAAACACCAGCTAAAACTTGTCCAGTTGGATCAGAGACTCAATATACTTCATGTTCTTCTTAAAAAGAAGCCAACTTCAGCCACCAGCAAACTGAAGTATCATATACAGTAACCTCTAATTTCTTGAGTAAAAAAACCCACATTATCTAAGTTAGCATATGTTGGGGTTAATAATCTAGTTATGAGAGGAAAAGAGAAAAGTGCAAGCACTTGTGCATATGTGCGCAAAACACAGACATTTGATGCTCATCCTTGCAAGGACAGCTTTTGTTTCCAGCACAAAGGATATTGTTTTCACTTGCCTTCCTATTTTTGCACAATCAAAAAAGAACAGTTTTTACAACCTTTGTTTTAAAAGCTATATATTGTGATTAAAAAAATTTCTATCCAAATGTAGCCCTAATGAATATGTATTCAGGAGCCTACTTTTCTAATCCAAATTTCCTGATTAACGCTAGAAGTCACCAATCCTTGGATTTTATCTAAAAATTCAATTTAACACTTTTTCTCCAATATAATGCAGGGTTGTATTTTTAATGTTTAGACCAAAGTTAACTTTCATACAGCAAGGACCACTTGATTAATCTCAACATGCAACAGCAATTTTATTAATTTTAAATATGTGAGCTTTAATGTAGGTGAACAATTATCTGAGATTTGCTGGAGCTTGATAAGAGGTTGCAAGTTAATTACCTCCTTTTGTAGATGGAGTTTGAAGAAACTGTTTGGTTTTGAAGGCAGCACGAGGCAAATTTTTCTGCCTTTGCAGAGCTGTTGAAAGACAAGAAGTGTTATATTTGTCTAAGAAGGTAAGAAAACTAAATTTACTGGGAATTTCAGAATTGCATCCACTTGTGAAGCATCAAGGAACCGAGTGAGTAAAACACTCAAAAAGCTGGAAGTGGTGGGGTTTTTCTAAATGGTGCTTGCTCTTAACGACAAAGAGTTACAAAGGAGCGTGTCAGAAATTTTGCAGTGCAAAATGCGCGGATTCTGTAAGAGTAAAGCTTCTTGCAGGGCAAAAAGCCCAGAAAGGCAAAAAAAAATAATACACCAAAGGCAGAACAAGCCACCTAGCAAACATGCTACAGCAATGAGTGCAAGATTAGATACAAAGATGAAAATGAAACCATCATATTTGACCTAGCAAGACTAAACTTTTCACTTTAAAGAAGTTTCAAAAAACATTCTAACAATAAACAAAAGCATAAATCTGTGGCTAAATATGATAATCATCTTAAAAAATTTGTATTTTTCAGTTATGCAAGCATAAGCCATTTTGAGAGATGCCTGGATTTTTTTTCCGCTCAAAAAGTATGCAAGAGGACTCAAGCTTAAAATGAAGACATACACTAAGAATTACCAGCTGCCAGCATGTAGACTGCATGACCAAAAATGCTTTTTATTGCTCCTATGCCCTGCCTTTTTTCTAGTAATGTTCAAGGGCTGATACTGCCTTGAAATGATCTCACTACCAACCAGTTACCAAGAGAGAAGCCAGTGTTCCAAGAGCTGCAGAAACTTGGCAAGGAGAGAATTACCTATTGCCAGAAGGAACGCATCGACTCAGCTTATTTGCACCACAGAATATTTAAGGGGGAGAAGGAGGAAAGTAATCAATGAAATAAAGCTTTGCCTAAAAAGGCTTCTCAAAATGATAAGATATGAATAAACATCTCTGCTCACCCCAGTGCGTGGAGTTTTATACTAGCATAAAACTTATCACACTAGCAAGGCTTATTTCCACAGTGAGAAGGAAGGAGGATGGGGGAACAGCTCTGCATAAAGATCCTCACCCTGAGTAAGGAAGCTCAGTAATCCTATCACCAATTGCTGAATATCACTAGAAAGAAGGTAGGGAAAGAACAACTGGAATCCTAATAATATTATTTAATCCCTTTCTAAACTTGATAGCATATAATAATTGCCATCACCTTTCCCATCCTTCAGTCAGTGCAATATTCACAATATTCTGTGAACTATAAAGTTCATTTGTGTGTTTTACCTTTATTCTGAAAATACAACTAGGCGGTCTATTCATTTTGGTCTTAATAACTAAAACCTGTAATTTTCAACCAACAGCAAAAAGGAACTGAAGAGTTTATAAACATGATAAAATGCTGCCTGTGGCTATTGAGAATCCTGTTCCTTCTACCAACTAGAATCTAATGCAAAAAAGTATGTGGCAATATTCAATTCTTATTCAACTTCTGGCACATGGTCTTGCTATAAACTTAAAGTATACCCATTAACAGCCAATTAAGCACAGTGAGATGTTTAACAATGAGCACGATTCCTAGGAATTTCGTGAAGCAGGCCACTGGCCAGAGTGTTTCTGTCCACAAATATTCCATTATACTATTTTTTACTGAAGTGTTTTTTTTATACCACAGAAAATGAAGAATGGCTTCTTCTTTCATATTCATTACCTTAAACTTAGTTTGCCCTAATTCATTCAGTTGGATTTAAATATGCCACTGCACATGGCACTAAGTTTCTTCCTAATTATTTACCCTACTTGCACATCAGATGTGGGATAATACAGAGAAGCATTTAAAATAGATTTATCAAATTCCTTCTCGATGGAGAATCCAGGGAATTGAGACTCAATAGCTAACAATTCTGTGCACCAAATCACTGAAAAGAACTTGAGGCAGCGCAACTTGAGCAATGCTGAGGAAACATGCAGTTTGAGATAAGCGTGGAGCGCATGCTTATCCATACTACTTGCTGCTCTGCAAGTGCTCCGTATACTATTACATTGCTTGTCACAAATGGTGCATGCTGAATATGTGTAGTTATGTTTACTTCTGATTAATTCAGTTGGAACACTCAGTTTCCTCAAAACACACTTTTCTACTCTCAACATGCCAAGCGGCTGGATCTTGGCAAGTAGACTAGTTACTTTACTGATAGCTTGAACCATCTACAGCTTAGTGCTTTGAAAAAGTTGTCATTTAACTCTGCTTAAAGATGTAACATCCTTGTGCTAATGGTCCCAGCTAAGGCAGCAATCACACAATCCACTAGAAGGCACATAGCTCCTATGTGGAAGTCATCCTAGATGGTCTACAGCTTTGCACAACCTAGGTGGTGTAGGGTCCAAATACAGAGAATTCCTGTCATTCTAACACTTTAAAGTGTAAAATTCCTGTTCCTTGAAGAACATAAGTATTACTGTATTTGCCAGTGTTTTAAGATGAAATATTTAATAGCTTTCATATACAGAAAGTACTTTCTGCATAACAGCATGGAGAATCAGATATAAATTAAGATTGTGATAGTTACAACTGCTAATTAATTTACTCAATTCTCTTTTCAATAAGTAGTTGGATTTTTCACATCACAATAAATCTTAAAACACCAAACGTTTTCATGTTGTACAGCTGTACCTCTAAGCATATTTTATGCATCTTCCCCCTACTCCTTAAGCAAGTATGTACAATTTGCCTATGTAACCGTAACAGGAATTGTCTTTTCAGAAACTCACTGGATTCCTAACTCATTTTTGAATGCCAGCGACCATAGCAAGTTCAGTACTGCAGCCACAGCAAATGTGCAAGTAAATTATGAACAGCAGATCTTTGACAAGGAGAAAAATAGTGACCTTGGGTGGCAAGCCAGCATCTTTGCAAAGGTAAGCTCATGCAAAACTAGCAGGTATATGAGGAAGCTTCAAATCCCAAGACACAGAAGTCATTGCCAAGGGAAAACAAAAATTTGCTGCAGTATAACAGTGCTTTGTGCAAGGTGGCAAAATATAAAACCAATAAAACAAAAAGTACACTATAAAAAGGACACAATTCTGGAAATTTTTATACAATGTAGTTTTGCAGAGAATTTTTTTACTCCAGACTAAGCAAAGATACTTACTCATCGACTTCATACACAAACCGTTTTACGATTGTCAATAGCAAGACTCTGACAAACATCTGTAAGAGCAGGGAAACTGTAAAAGCTAGAAATCTGGGCTTTGTTAATGATACTTACATTTAAATGTAAGTTGGTCTAGAACGGTTCACATTTGGGGAAAGATTCCCATGAAAAGCATTATATTATATTTATATTTATATTATATATATAAAAAATATATCACACTACTTTGGCTCCTGCAATGAAATAACTCACTAAATATTGAATATTGAGACTTCTGCTGTCTGATCTTTCCATAAAGTTTCAATGTAAATATACTTTTAATATCAGAAATAGACTTCTAGCCAACTAAGCTGCCCCTCTGTGCTCTTACCTTCCCAGTTCACTCAATTTTAAAATATCAAATAAAATCTGCACAGTTTTTTTTACTAAAAACATTTTTTTCCTTAATTTTCTTTTAGGTAATTTTCATTATTCTTCCTATCTCAAAAATAACACAGTTGGAGAGCTGCTGTCCAACTGCTCTAAGTGCTTTACAGTTTGATAAACCTGCCTAACAGATAACAGTCCTGCATTTGAACCAAATAAAAGGTCCTTTCTGTTGGAAATCCCACCTTCGGAGTGCTTGTGAATAGTGGAAGAAGGCGGCAAGGTGAAAAGAAGCTGGGGTAACCTACGTGAACAATCACAAGGTCACACTAACTTCTTTGGCTAGAGTATCACACACTGGGGACTGACTGTCCACACAACTGTCTGGTCTGAGTCACTACAAAGATAGAAATCTTGTAGTCATTGGCATGGTCTGTATTCTTTATTCTTTATTGAACTGTATTTGGTTGCACTAACACACTGTTTTGAAAGGACCAGTTAACAAGGCCAGCCAGGCATGCCAGTATGCCTTTGCCGTTCAACGGGCAAGAACATTAAAAAAATTAGTTTAATTCACAAATACTGTCTTACATTTCCTGTCAAATATTGAGATTACTGATGAACTTTTATCATAGAACTTTCATAGTTCAGAGCTCTACACATTATATTCATAATGCGCTCTTCTCTTGAAAATGTCACACAAGGTTATTAAATTCTGAAACTTGTTTTAAAATAAAATGATCAGGAAACATTTAAACAATGGGAACTGTCAATATTGACGCATAAAGAAGCACTGAATATTTAAGTTTCATTTGCTTTGGCTTCTTTAAGGTCACCATTTTCAAGAGACTTGAGATGAGCAGCATTCTTCTATCAGCAGTTCACTTTTGAGCAAACTAGCAGCCAGTGGGGCAGCAATGGGCTACTTCGTTTCATGGGACACAGGTTAAGCCCAAACCTTTTCTAAGAAGTAACTGACATTTAAAAAAAGTAAATAAAATCTGCAACTGAATACATAATTTGCAGATGACAAAACAAAAGAAGAAAAGAAACTGCAAACAAGGCTTAAACTTGCATGAATGCTTTTCAGATCAGCTTTCACTAGCTAAAAAAAGCAAGAAACATCTACGTGTATTTTCATATCCAATTACATTTTTGCAGTCTGAAAAAAATTTAACAGCACAGTGTTATACTTTCTATGAATCACAGAAAATAAATGGTTTCTGAAATGTTTAACTACTGTAGTTATAACTCTTTATAGTACTTCTACATATACTTATAGAAAATTATTATAGCTTAAACAAGAGATCCAGATATTCTTTGAATATGATCAGTACCGGATTTTGTGTACCAAAAAAGCATATTCACACAGGTATGATTAAAAAGCAGTATTAGCATCTCCAGTGTGGCATTTAATGTTTATCTTTGCCATGAAACTGGAAGACAGCCGAGTTCCATCACTTAATTCTGAAATACACTTTGAAGTGTCAGGTACTTACTGGCTGAGGCTTGAGGTTGAATGCGAGGTATCCCTCCATTTGGCACTTGGAAGTTTGAGTCACTTCTGCTGTTTTTCACAGACTCAGCTTGGATGGTAGATGTCCTGGACAGGTTTGGAAGACTACGCCTTAGTTTTTCTGTACAAAAATAATACAAAAGTACCTCAACATGCTGGACAGAGTTCAGGTTATGAGCTCACAGCTGAACTCCAAATCTAAGTGACACAAGATGCTAGCCATATAAAACTACACTCCAATTTAAGAGTGTATTTTCTTCTATATTATTCTCAGATCTATCACATACAAAATATGTATATAAAAAAACCAAGAATGTACATTTTTCACCTGTGGTGAAAAAAGTCAAGCATAGTGTGCTTTGAAATCGAAACATATCTGGATTATGATTCTCTGCGTTTTTTTGTTTTTCCTGTTTTGGAAATTGGATAGGCAAACCTAATTTGCAGTTTTGCAATTTTTTAGTCTTTACCTAGAACACTACTTATAATGCAGAATGCTTGCCTGAAGATTAAAAACACAATTATTTGAGTAAATTTTTGGGACTACCCAGTCCCATATCAGCTCATTATACAAGTAACAGCCACCCACTTTGAAAGAAACTCTTCATACACAGCATTCAAAATTATTTAAATGTCCAGTTATGCTTCATCTTTCACACATGACTTGACTATCTATTCAGCTAATACTGGTTCAAGGGTCTTCTAACATTTGTACCATTGCTCACAGAATACAAAAAGATGCCATTAAATTCTTCTCAAGTCTAATGACATTCTGTGTGTCTCCAACCCCTGCAGAGTTGGGTTGATGACATACTTTGGACGGAAGACTGCAGATGCCTTGTCAGGATGAGTGGCCAACCTGATTCTGTAGAGGGATGCAGGAAAGAAGTAAGCTAATCATGCACAAGCACTGAAGATGAAAACAGAATTAAGAGTCTCCACAGGCTGAATATTCCTACAAGTGTACTTCCTGCCCTTAGTGGTTTGCATTGCTTTGCACTGCAGATGGTACATTGTTGAACCCTGTCAACCTAACTTCCCTCTACCCATTCAAGAGAAAACAAAAAGAAATCCCAAACAACTTTTCTTGGCTGCTGCTGCATCAACTGAATATCCAAGCAACATTCAACTGCACAAAAACCACTGCAAGAGAATTCCTTGGAAGTGTTTCAGAAACGTATGATCGCATGCGCTATTTTGAACCCTCTGGTATGTGGTATTACCAGCTTTTGGTACTTTGTCTCTCATAGGATATTTTTGTTGTAGCTTATCTAGCATACATTAAGACTTTCATGAAACCCCAGAAAAAGAACAAGAAAGGAATTATCAACTAAGTCACAATGTAATTGTGTAGCTTTTGCATTGTACTTTCCTATATACCTAAAATTTCCCCAATCCGCTGTCGGTGGATGACACTTAAGCTAACCCTTCCGAAGATATTCTTGAATGGTTACATTTGCAGGATCATCTTCCCCAAAAGCTCTACCCTAGCACAATAATTTTCCTGATTAAAATTATAAAATTTCTTAGCCAATTATCTAAGTAGCATAGTCCTCTGTGCTACGTTAATGGGAAGAAAAAACAACCAACAGAAACACACCCAGAAAAGAAAATGTTTAAAAATGCATTTCGACATAATCTCTATTGCAGACATTTTGCTGCCAGCTTACCTGAAAGATGAAAAAAATAAGATGAATTCTTAATATCTAAACATATATTCTTTCTAAATTTAAGATTTTATTTCCAAGGTGTCAACCACATTTGTTAAAATGGGAATACGCTTGTGAAATTTCAGCCCAGTTAGAGGAGTTTCTCCAGGTTGCTACCATGAAAAAGTACATCCAGGAATAAAAAATCATATCAGGATTACACATAATTTTGTTCTCTGACAATATAGTAGAATCGTGTCAAGTTTACTGCAAGCTTCATTTTTTTGTTAAACAGCAATCTGCACAGCTTCAAAATATCTAAAAATATACAAAAGTATGCCTTAAGTACCAATATTTTAAGGCTATGTTGATACTCAAAGAGATCGGGGTCCTACACTGCCAGAAGAAAGCATTCAACTATCTCAGAGGCTACAAATATGCATAAATTGGCATGTTACTCTTCTCTGACCAAAGTTACTTTCCCTGCATTTTATCCTGTCATCTGCAAGGCCTAAACCTACTGGTGAACAATAGTTTTCCCTTGCGATCTGCTTTATTTTAGTGCATTTGCCTGCCAAAGATAGAACTCTGTCACCACGAAACTCAATTACACCCAGAGTGACTGGATAACATCTAAAATAAGTATCAGCCTATCAACTCATCTGACTATAAGGGTTCCCCAGCAGAACTTCAGCTTTGTTTGCTCTGCTTTTTCTTTAAGTCTGAGATTTAAACCATGACGTTAGACAGGCATATAGTTTTAGTGCTGCACACTGACAAAAATGCTTCAGAGGAACTACACAACTACCTGTGCAATGAATTTGTGTCAGAGCTTTTTACCTTCACTTTTGACATTACTCGTTTGCAAATCCGTAGGATGGCCTTGAAGGGAAAGACGAGGTTGCTGTAAACGGCTAATCATGGGTTGGGGCGACACTCTACTGTACTCTATGCTTCGAGCAGGAGATCGGGAGCGAGGTGAATTTCTTGGAGATTGTTTTGGTGAAGGCCAGGGAGAACTGCGAGGCGATGGCGAGAACCTGTTAACAGCAGGGTGCACTGTGTGATGTGTGCCATCTTCTTCATCCTCTAAACTCTGTGCATCGAGCTCTTGATCACTGAACGTGCCTCGCCTTGTAGAATTGCAAGAAGAACCAGAACTTCGCCGGGAAGCAGTTGCTGCATACTCTTGTCGGAGGCCTGGCAACAATGAGAACATTGTTTACTGGCTTCCGGCCCACAAATGGTTCAAACTAGCGACAGTGCATACAAATACCTACCCAGTGCTCAAACTCTAATAGCTCACATCAACCCCTTTTATTTGAGGTATTAATTCCAGATTAGGACCAGAAGTAGGTATCTATCAGCTGTTGTCTTGAAATAAGTAGGTGAGCTCATTCCTTTTCCTAGCATAGCAACCATCAGTATAGGTGTGTTGTGTACTTGTTCAACTCCTCTCCCAGGCTGGGTATTAGCAACACAGGTTACACCTTAATTTTAATATCTTGTAACATCCTGTAATAACTGTAGTAGCCACAATGCAATGTCTCTTGCAACACATTAGTAAATATAACAAAGAAAGCTATAGGACATAAGCTACCCCTAGAGAAACTAGAGTTGTTAGACCAGTGGTCTCCAAAGTGGGGTGCACACACATCATGAGGTATGCAAAACAATCCACTGGGGTGCAGGAATAAAATTTTGTACTACTAATAAAATAATATTTTAAAACCAGCATTTATTTAATCTTTATATCATCCTTTAAAAATCCTATTTTTGTGTACGTTTATATATTTCTGTGTATTTAATGTATTAGTAGAGTAAAAACCCCATACATATATATAGGGTGTGTGGTGGGTTTTTTGGCTGAAGGAGAAAAAAATGGAAAAGTCTGGTGACCACCTAGTTAGATAGGGGAAATTACTACCACTTTCTGCATCTCAGGAGGGACAAAAAGACCGACAGTCTCAACTAAATCTATAGACATCTGCATAGGTGCTTTTCTTAACTACTCTTTGCCATACTGACTTTACATTTGGTGATTTAAATCATGGTTCAAGCACTGACGCCCACAAGACTGGATTACTTTTGGAAGGCACGTATCTCCTGAGAAGTCTGGTGGCAGGCAGTAGTCCAGTCTAATGACCATCCTTTTAGCATTTACCATATGCTACAATCCATACTCTCTATTGTTCACTGTTCCTAAAGAACACTTTTGCACAGCAACTTCCTTTCCTTATCCTGGAGGCACAAGTCCTTCGTCAGCCTTCTCAGGAGAACTACATTTGTACATCCACAGTAGAATCTACACCCCTTTTCCATTCCTGCTAAGCAAGCACTAGTGCTGTTATTCAATAAAAAAAAAATTAACTGCACTTTTTTTTGAGGATGGAAAATACTTACTTTCTTCCTGCATTCGTGCTAAAATCTGCACATCTGTAACATCATTTAGCTTGTAATTAGACCCAATAGAGTCTTCATCCATCTCTGATGCACTTAATTCACTGTCCAGAGAGGACTGTGGACTTAGTGGAGGATTTCTATCTGCTGAACTTTTAAGATGACCTACAGAAAGAAAATGAATAGGAAATGTTTAAAAAAAAAAGACAAGCTGTATTTCCTTTCATAGTAAAAGAACCACCAATCTGAAAACAGATTATGACTAAAACAGTCTCACAGACCATTTGAAACATTTGATTGCAAATCTAGGCTGAAAATATCATTTACATAAGTAGAGCTTAGCCATTACCTTCTAAAAATAAGCAACTTTATAAAGTCACTATAATGATGACAAAACAAATTAATGACATATAATCTGGTCTACTCATACCAAGTTTCAACTGCTATGAAGTCTGCACAGCTCTTGTAGAAGGAGCAACTGCATACCTGTTCCATTTGCACTTTCATTCTCATCTCTGCATCACTAACTTGTAAGATGAAAGTTTGACTATATCTTTCTTGACAATAAAGACTTGCTGATCCAATGAATATTGATTCAGTTTAGAATGCTTAATCATAGAATCATAGGGGTTGGAAGGGACCTCGAAAGATCATCTAGTCCAACCCCCCTGCCAGAGCAGGGTCACCTAGAGTACATCACATAGGAACTTGTCCAGGCTGGTTTTGAATGTCTCCAGCGAAGGAGACTCCACAACCTCTCTGGGCAGCCTGTTCCAGTGCTCTGTCACTCTCACAGTAAAAAAGTTTTCTGATACTCACCTTGAACCTCCTATGCTCCAATTTGCACCCATTACCCCTTGTCCTATCAATGGTCACCACTGAGAAAAGCTTAACTCCATCTTCCTGACACTCACCCCTTACATATTTGTAAACATTGATGAGGTCACTCCTCAGTCTAAACTACAGTTTATCTGAAAATACTATCTGTTCTACATACATACATTTACTAAATGTATTAGAAAAACTCTTCCCATCTGCTGCCTTTTGGCTGATGCCCCATTGCCTGTTACATTTCCTCTCTCTGTCCTGCAGGCAAATACAGCATTGTAGCACACAGTGCAGAGCAGAGCTACACAGATTAAAACAAAACCTGGGTAATGGCTCAGGGGAATATACAGGAGAGCAGGGTTCTCTTTACAAGTCCTTAGCAAGCTACAGATAGCTGGATTGTCAGTGCAGTGTTTTTTGCTCTTCCCCGCAAGCTAACTTGAGTTAAAGTATATATAATAAGCCAACATTCTGATTTCAGAGTAGAGAGATGTTCCCGACTTCTGATGCAAAGAAAGCATCCATGGCGCAGAACAAAGGCAGAGAACAGTGCCAAAAGTTAGTGTTTACACTGATGACTGCAGAGCCCCATGGAATGCCTTTCATTAAAATACATGCTTCTTCCTTAGGTTATATCATTCACATCTCAGATGAACACAATGCATACCAAATATTTATTAACTAAGTATAAAGGTAGTTGCAAAGACTTTAACACCAATACCTATTCTTTAAAAACCTACTAGGCAACTTACATGCCAGTCAATTATGGGGCCAATTTTAGAAGCCACTTATATATGTTGGGACTCCACAGAACTAATATTACATGTTTTGGTCTAACTGCTAATATGCATCAGTGATATTAGGGACATTGACATCCAGAAAACACATTTTTAGTGTATCTCATGCCAGAAAGTTTGCAAAAAAACCCTTCCTAAAAATACGCACAATGCAAATATCTGACAAAAGACTGAGAAATTTTTTATGTCTTTTCTTACTCTAGGTCAATGCAAATGTAATCCAAGATACTTTTGAAAGGAAGAAGAGGAAGTAGAAAAGGAGAGAACAGACACATACTTACCTGAGGTACCAGGAGGTATGAGCTGTTTCACTAAAGCAGATTTCACTGGTGTTGAGGAGGGAGAATTGAAACCACTGCTGTAGGGACTACTAGTGTTTGGGCTATAGGAGCTCGCGTAACCGACCGCGTTGAAAGGGCTGCTGTACAAACTCTGTCTCTTGAGAGCTGTGTGAAGGAGGGGAAAAGTGACAAATTATACTAACGGAACTAATGAAAAATAAATACAACACTATATGGTATCTTCAGTGTGATTTAATTACTACAGAAGTCAAGTACAACATTTCATTCATCAGGAAGTTTTTCAACTCATTACTTGATCTCCTGGATACAACCACACTGTGGAAGGAGTGGGAGAATAGGCCAATACAAGACAGCGACAAATATTCTCCTCGAAAAAATACCAGTTCTGAGATCACTACAACTGATCTCTTCAAGATGTTCAATGTAAGCATTGGGAGGCAGGAGGGAAGCAACTCAAAAGACTGTAGTAGCTAAGCTACTCTAACTCTTGACATGAAGTCAAGTTTTCCAGAATCCACAGACGTGTCTAAATCACACAATATTTCAAAAAGTAACCCCAAGACTGTCACCACAGAACTAAGCAATACCACCTACAAAATTCCCTAACATAAGCTAAAATTAAAAAAACATTAAGCATGGCAAATGCTTCAGTTTGTATTTCTGGGCACCACAGATCTACTAGGCACAATAAAGCAAACTGACTGCAGGATTATTTCCTTCTGTAAACCTCCTGTTCTAGTGCTTTGGGATTTTTATGTCTGTGAGCTTCAACCCCATACACAATGTAAGATCTAAAATTGGGTACTTTCATCTGCTCTTTATTGTAAATATTTTAATGTTAAAATATTTTCAGATTAATTTTAACCACTGGCAAACATTCTCAATATGATACTGCAATTTCCCTAGTTCCAGGTGTATGATTTGTATAGGTACTTAAATGACTATTTTGTGCAGAAATTTACATTTCATTTTAATATAACAGAAAATGGAAATTCAATGAGGGAAGTGGGAACCAAGGAAAATTTGGTCACTTTCGGTAAAGTCAGTTCCTTCATTGCTGAAGGTATTTTATGCCAGAGCTGTACGTCGACAAAGAACAAATTAAATTGCAAAACATTAAACTGAAAGCTGGAGATAGAAACGTTATGATATTTACAACTACATTAGATTAAGTTGTAGCTCAACTACATGCTAGAAACTAAACTCTATTTCACACACGACAGTATCAAAACTATGCATATCTATTATAAAATGACAAGAACAGGCCTGGCAAATGTATGGGAATACACTCAATTGGTTCTAAAAAAAAAAAGCAGAAATTAAGCTATTCAAAGAATATTGTGTGATGTTTCTGTTACTGATAAAGGGCTTCAATGACTACTGGTAATAGCTGACAAAAAAAACCAATCTGTATTCCAATTTGTTTACTAAGTATCCTTTTATTCACTCTAAGATTTTTTTGCTGGTTTGACATTACAAGAAGCCAAATGGAACTACAGTTGCATGAAATGCTGCTTTCAGCAGCAAAGCCTGTGTCAGCTCCTTCTCTCAACCCACTCTGCTCTTGGTAACTACCTTCTCAGTTGTTCAGTACAAGCAACGGTAGGGCTGCACTATTATCCAGCCTACTAAAGTGGATTTAGGTTAAAAACATCTAGAGTATTTAACTGACTGCAACAGTGAATTCGTTTTTATTACTGCACAAAAAACCATATCCAAACAAATGGATGGCAGAATGCAGCACAAATTAAAGTTTACTTGACAGCAGATTCCTTAAATTGCACCTCACGTAAAGATAATTTCTGGAGTTTAAACCGGTCGATATTACTAGTGCTTTAGTTAGAGTGAAAAGACAGTCACAGATAGAGGATTGATAGCTTTCCAGCCTTCACTGCTTGTCTTAAATTATATGCAGTAATTTCCACAATTAGTGAATTACATTAATTTTAGCAAGTATTATTGAGGTACCTCCACTTTATTTTGAGAGTGTCAGAAGGGAAGTCTCCATTTCAAAGCTCAGTTAACAAAACCAGTAATTACAAGCCAGTTACTTTCTACTTGACTCTGATGAGACAACTCTTTTGATAGCAAGTTCTTCTGGCATTCACATAGGAACCCCAAAGCATCTATTCCAACTGAACCTTTGTTCTCAAGCCAAAAAAATTTACTTTTCATCTCTTGCTGAAAATGACAAAAAACCCCTAAAATCTAAGTCTGCACAAAAGTTCTTTATTTTGTACTTATTTTACAGACAAGTATTTTGAAATATTAACCAAAAATTAGAAAACAATTGTACTACTGTATAACCTTCAAAACAGGCTCTTTCTACATATCCATAGTGATACAAAATATCTGATCACATACAGATTCCTTTGGATGAAAGAAAGGATATTTTTGTTAATATAAAAAGTACACTCTGGTACATGATGACACTTTATATGCTACAGCAGTTTTCATCCTTGCTAATGTGAACTTCTACCTTCCTCAGCACTGTATTTTTCCCCAGAAAAAAAGCTGGATCCAAAATATTTTTCTGTCCTAGAATTCCTCAAGTTTTTCCAATGGGGATTTCAGCAACTTTTGGAAGACAAAGAGAAAATAGTCAAGGCAAAAGAAACATCAAAGATTCAGGAGAGAAAGTAACAGCAGTATGAAAAGACTTTTCCACAGAGACTGGAACTGAAATTGATAACCTATTACTAGTTACTGGTTCAGTTTAAGTGATGTGTCCGTGAGGTACAAGTACCATGTAACATACAAGTCACAAGATATTCCAGAAGTTGTCGAGTAGGAAACATACCCAAGGCTACAAGCAGCACTACTTGCCTTCTCTAGTTGAGCTTCCTGCTACCCCATATCTGTAAGTAGGCTAGTTGTTGTAAAGCACTATTTTCTTTTTTGTTACAAATTCATTTTTCCATGCAAACTGCTCCAACCAGCAGTATTTGTGCCCATCTCTTCTACAGCTAATATTTTGCCCTATTGGTACTATAGATTAATTACTGCAAATATCACTGCCAGAAGCAGATTCTCAGCCTATGGAAAAAAACAAGTAAAGTTACCTAGACACATCATTTTAATGATCAAACTTTCAAGTTTGTTCATTTCACAGGGAAGCTTCCTGTCACTCTGCTTCACCTATGACTGATTTTTTTAAAGATACCCTAAAGGTAACAGAATTTGTGGTGTGTCTGGAAGATTTCTACACAGTTCTGAAAAGTTGTTAAAACATGAATAGGATTGTTCACGCTTAACCTAACTGCTATCCAGTCCTAAATACTCAGTAGTATTCAAATTCCCAAATTTATACCATCATTCACAAACCCCTGTCATCTGGGTACTTTTCATTGTTTATAATTTTAGTCTTTGCCTGTAGCAAGCTATATATCATGTTAACTGTTCAGGAAAATTGTTAATATACATTTCTCAAGGCAGCATACACAAACCACAAGAAATGGGAAGATGAAAGGTGACTCATACTGAAGCCACTTTCACCATTATGCCCACAATTTTTATAAGAATAAGAAACCAACTTTTCATGTGATCTACCAGCAATGCTTTCACATTTTATTAAGAACGATTTTAGTACAAAGCAAAACAAAGACTGAGTTGCTCCAGAAAAGAATCCAAGGAGGGGAAAAATGTTAAATAAAGCCAGCACAAAGTTTATGTAGAATCATGTAAAAGAAATGGTGGTTAGGAACACTCCTAGAACTGTCTGTTCACATATTCTTAGCTCCAGTCCAGCCATTCTGCTAATTCCTGAAGATAACAGTTTAAAAAATAAGATCACATGTCACTCAAGACTGCAAAAAGATGGAAATACAGGGAGAGTGCAGATATCGATAGCAGGAGACGAAGTTCTCTCAGCGTAACTTTTTTTAAATTAAAATAGGTTTTAACAAAGAAACTAAACAATTAAGCAAGAAAGCAGATGGACATAATTCTAATCAGATCTTCACCATTTTGCTGGTTTGACATAAAAAAGCTGGGAATAAAAGGGTGGAGAATGTAGTATTTCATCCTCACAGGGCCAAACACTCAGTCCTTCAACAGTTTTGATTATAACCAACTAACTTGTATCAAGCAAGAATCATGAACTCTGGATTTTTTCATCTGACTGTGACAAGACTGGAAATAACCAGGGACAGGAGGAACAGAAATCAGTATTACCTCCCTCAAGTTTTCAAGAACTTCAGCTTCTGTTTCCTTAGATGAAATAAAATACCTCATCTAGTAGAAAACGAAGTTCCACGTTAACATAGTGACAAGAACGTAACAATGATGCTAGTTTAATACAGGATTCTATTTTAAAATAAGACAAGAAAACCTCCAAATTAAGGACATTTGTTTCTTCCTGAAAACTTCTGACCAAACTGTAACTCTGTAGGTAGTATAAAACTCAGGGTCCAATGCTTCCTTTCCTTCTATTCATACAGTCCAGAAAACCAGTAGAATTAATTACTGTTTGCAAACCAACTTTTGACAGAAGTAACTGCTGGATCTCACTCTTCTCTCACAGATATCTACCAGCTAATTCTAACTGTTTTAGAATAAATATGTATGACCCAGTGGTGTTAGTATGCAGGAACTTACCTGACATTGTCTGTTCCAGCCTGTGGATCAGCGACTTTTTAGCACATTCAATGTCAGGACTTGGGTAATCCAATACCTGCCTGCACCAAACTAATGGACTGACACATTTTTGCACTGGAGTCAGTTTCTTCTTTGGGGACATATATAACCTGAAGAGGAAAAGACAAAATACCACATACTAAGTTATTTCTATTTTTATGCTACATCTACGGTACAATCCCAAAATATAAAGAAAGCACAAGTTTTACCTTTAAATTAAGTATTTTGGATACAGTATAATACTGATAACATATGGCTACCTGAAGACTTCTGGCAAGAAATGATGCCTTTTTGCTACACTGGGATATAACAACTGATATACTTTCAGACACATTAGGCATATGGACAATTTCACTATGCCACATAAATGTAAAAATCAGGATTACTCTTCTCAGATTTCAGTAACACTCATCTGAAAACAATAATAAAGCACTATGCAATACGCAACTGTTTCCTAAACTCAAAGATGTAGCAAACAATAAGCATCTTAACAGCCAAAGAACAGTGCCAACATGCACATAACACATCCACTATTTCAGCAGCCTCGAAGAATAAACATTTTGTTTAACTTACAATTTGTATCCTAGAACCTTATCCTTTAGTTTTCCTTTGAACACAGAATAAAGGGACTATCTCTGACCTAAGGAGTATACAGTCAAGCATTAAAAACGAGGAACAAGAGATAACGCACACAGAGCTGAGAACAACAATGAGATCACATTGTTCTGCAGGACATGCTGAGGCCTTTGCCCATCAGCATTCCATGACTGAAGAAAGACACACTCCAGTTTAAAGGCTCCAGAAATTCAGCTTAAAATTTCTCCCCTCTCAACAGATTAAAGGAAAAGTCCTAACCAATCACACACTCCAAATAGCGATATTTAAGTCTTATCTTTGAACTAGAACCAAACTTGGAATTGTGCTTTGGCAAAAGACAACAGTGAACTGCAAGATCTACAGCTCTGACTAGAGATTATGCATACACAGAAATGGTTAAATAAGTGTTTCTTCTAGGAGTAATGACAGTCTTCATACTCCAAGTCAATATGGTTGTACATCACACATGCAACTTAGAAGCATTTGACAGCCTAATCAGCCATGTTTCCTTACAAAACTGACAGCAAAAATTCTTTTTTCCTTTATGCCAACGACATCAGCGACACAGAAGATATTTCTCACAGCTCTATTATGAGATTATTACCTGATCCTTCCTTTGGAATTCTAGAACTTGAATTCAGTATGTTTTATAAACAGCTTCTAAAGTTTTGTTTTTTTTTAATTACTACCCTTTAGGTCACTTCTTACAAAGGCTTCCCAAGAAGCATGTTTATAAAAACTCCACAAATATCTTGCCCAAAACACTGACCACTTTATTCAGAACATGCTCTGAAACACTTCCCTCAAACACAGAAATTAGAAAGTTGTATTTGCAAATGCAGGAGAGAGGATTTTTATTACCTGCCAGGTTCTCAAATGAAAATGAAGCTGTTTGTAACAATGCCAATAGCCACTGCCACATACTTCAGTCCATGTGGCTTATGCTCTGGCCTGTATCATGCTGGTCATTAAGACAGATTTTGTAGAAATCCTTACAGTCTTCACAGGCCCCCTGCCCACAAGGAAAGCTAAGAACCCATAATGTATTTCTAGCACTGAAGATCTTTGGAAAGCACAAGAGCCACTCAATTTTTACAGTTCTATGTAAACAATTACACAAATTGTTGTACTTTCTGTGATTATCTGTATATAGTTTAAAGTGAAGTTTAACATTTACTAGCTCTCAAACACTTCAAACTTACTGTCTTTTTAGCATTTATTTGCCTGTATCGTTTTCTGTCCTAAGGTACGTTTATACAATACAAAGAAGTGTCAAAGGTAACAAAGCCAATTTTTATGCTGTACAGGCTAGACTCCTAGCTCTCTGGATAGCTGACATGCCTTGCTGTGTTTGAGAAGTTCCATGCACATTTGAAATGTGTACAGTTATACCCAGTATAAGAGGCAAGAAACTAAAGTGCATGTCCTTTTTTGAAAGACACACAAAAGCAATATCTTCAACAAACCTAGAAGACTACCCTAATAAAATGGCACCTGATATTTTAAGCTTCAACACATTTTTTTCTGCAATCTCCAATTGTTGCATTTGTTTCACAAGCAGTTTATTTACTGGAACAATCAAGGCTTACACAGCTCCCACTTTTCCACCTCCTTTTCTAACCAAACATACACTGCAGATTCTTTCACCTCTTTCCAGTCAGCTGTTTTTACTTTGCTTTCACACCTTACATTTCAAGAAAAGACAGAACTTGAGACCATACACATTTCATGTAACTCTGCAACCTCATGACAAGCACGTGTGCACCAATGCAGTAATACAATGGCTCTTTCAGTAGTTTTTGCACACCATGCAATTACAAAGTCACATTATTAAAAAGCAGTGATCTTAATTTCTCATCTGTCAAAAAACAGCCAATCTCAACGTTTGAAACTGACTTAATTCTACTTGCTTTGCCTAATTTGGATTTTAAAAAAGTAAGACCAAAGGCAAGGCTAAGAATCAGAGTAGTATTTCCACTACTTCTTCCTCTCTCCCCAACAGCAAGAAGGGACAAAGAACAGAAAAGATGTATGTAGCATGCACAGAAAACTTCATGAAGCTAAGTGATCATCTTTGTCAAACTACTGTTTGACCCAAAAGGTATAGGTCCTCCTTAGCTGAAGAGCTTTCCAGAAGAGATGTAATCCCATTTGTAGCTGTTAATGCACTCTACAGCAATGTAACAGCCCTGATTGGTGGCACAGCAATTTCAAGACTGAAGATTACCATGTGATTTCATGTATCTTTAAACACTACTAAATCACCTTCTCAAAACAGGAAGTTGAAAACATTGAGGAAGCTGACAGTTTACAGTTAACACCCATACTACAAATACTAACACACCAGAAATCTACACTCCAGTTTCTCCACAAGAGAGCAAAGACTCTACAATTCAGTAATACAAGGTCACGTAAAAGAAAACAGCATATAAAAAGAAGCCCAGGAGCTTCAATCTATTTTGAAACAGCTTTAAGAAGACCAGACACTGATTCTGCTGCACACAGTCATATTCCCTTCCTTCAGCTGTCACTAGTCAACTATGCCACAGCAGCAGTGCCAATCTGAAGTTTAAAGCAGCCAGGGCTGTACTGATTAGTTCCAGGAAGACGCAGCACAAAAAGGGCAGAGCTTTTGCAGAAAGACTACTGTCACTACAAGCTCACACGATAATGTCAGCCAAGTGGGACAAGCTGTAGCATGTTGCACTGCAACACAGCTGAGTCGGAAAAGGCTTTGAAGAAAGAGGATCAACACTGAGGTAGCAATGGAATATCTGTGTAGTGATTACCTCACATGAGGAACACATCCCAGTGCATTAAAATACAAGAGGCTAGTCGCCACAGGCATGAAACCAGAAGCCAAGACTGTCATCAGGAAGAAAGGAAGTATTGTACCACAATCCTTCTACTGCTCAGTAGAAGAGTGAGGGAAAAACATACAGATGAATATGAAGTCACAGATCTGAATTAGAAAGAAGACAGCAAGTGGAAGGAACTGGAGTTAGAGCTAGTTTATTTTAGATACACTAACTAAGCAAAAACTGGCAGGTACAATAGAGGCAATGAAACAAGAAAGCAAATAAAACACGTAGCAGACAAAAGTAGGATCAAAAAAGCAACCTGAAGTGCTGTGAAGAAAAAAGTAGAAATCTAAGGACAGATCAGTAAGAAATTCCACTAAAATACAGGAGGGAAATTCACAATGAAAAGCTACTAAAAAGCAGGAGACAATAATATTGGACAGTCTCAGAAACAGACAATACAGAACACTGTGTCTATATAAACTCATTCAGATCAGTATAAAACTTTCAGAAGAGCCTATCAATTTAAATACGTTAAATTTTAAGATGAATTTCAACTAAATAGTTACAGGTAAAGAAAGATCTGAAGAGAATCTCTGGTTGTAAAGAAAAAAATGCAAAACCTAAGTGACATCCCTGCACATATCTGGCCCACAGATTTCCTTTTTTCCTCCTCCACCCCTAGCAAAGTTCCTATCCTGCAGTTGTAATTGACTGAGACACATTGCTCAGCCTGTAATTACTAATTTGTTGGTGTACTTTACTGAATGTTAACTAAGAGATGAAGGAGTTACAGCAAAACTCCAGGTCTCACATAAGATGAATACTACAAAAATGCTTTGACAATCTCATTAAACCTTCATTTTTAAGCAGTACTTCTGAACTACATGATGCAATTTTTCAAGTAGAATTGGAAGTATTCAGAGAGGTTGCCAAGTATAATTGGGAAGACAACTACCTTCCTGTCACCAACAATTAAAGATAGTTGTGCTCTGGTTAAGTGCTGGAAATTAAGCCATTATTCATTTCCTCATCTCAAAAGAACATGCGGCTGTCTGAAAAGAATGTTGTAGAAGGGGAAAAGGGGCCTTCAAAACTTGGAAGACTCCTGTAACACCATCATGTCGCTTCTTCAGAACGGTCACACAAACTCTGCACAAGTACCCACTGTCTGAGAAGCTTCTCAGAAGGCATCTATCAGACCATATATGGTCTAACATGGTATTGGTAATACTTCCATGGAATAGAGAAAAGTTGAAAAGTTCTATGTCCTGTTAAATGTGTTCCAAAATATGTCTGCTTTATTACTAGGCTTGAGAGCTCTACCAACACATTCAAAAAGTAGAAATATGAATGATGCCTAAAAAAAGACACAATTACCAGTTAAGTTTTACAAATACCTTTAAAAGACTAAGGGAAATTTGTATTGAAGCTTTCATAACATCAAAATACAAAACCATTTTAAAAGCCATAAATAACACACAAGAAGCTAGAAGTGGAAGTTCTTCCTACAGACCTCAAACATGTTTCACAACAAGTATCTCAAAGACATTAATCAAATGGAATATTATTTGATGTTACACCAGTTGTTTCATTTGACAAGCTGGTAACTTCTCTAACCCTTAGTTCTGCCACATGCTTCTTTTCAAATTACCTTCCTAGTGTGAGAAGCCATATCTGAATTTGGTTTAAAAACCCGACTTTAAATCAAATTGACATTTAATCTGCCACAAAATGGAAAACATCAATTTCTCTTTTACTTAGGTCATAGGGCAGGAATTCATCAGAACCTGTCCAGTTTCCAAGAGACCTAAACCACATTAATAAAATGCCATTTTAGCAGCTGGAGAGGAAATGCTGCAATGTAATCTCAGCAGTAAGAGTACATTCAGGCGCGCCTCTACCCTAAAACAATTGCCCTACTAGCTCACTATGGCAAACTTTAGGGTTTCAAAACAAAGTTAGTGCTGAAAGGACATCAAGCAGTATGAGCTGAAAGACAACCATTACAGATGACAACGTTTTCATCCTCTGTGTCTCAAAACAGCCACTTAGCCAACTAACTGGAATGGACGAATAGAACAGAAATGTAGACTATTAAATTGGTACCAGTTTAACAGAAACAGCAGCTTAACGACAGTGTGTGCAACAGTAAAAGTACTTGCTTTCCATTTTAACTAAACAGGACACCAAACCAATATGGTGGTCTTCAAAAACACTAAAAACATTACTTCGAGCTATTAACAACCCCTCAGTAACTTCCCTTTAAACACACAGTAACTCCCTTTCATTTGTAAATTAAGTCAGCTGTTAGCTATTTCAGCTCAAGGAGACTAGATTGCAGTGACAAGTGCTAGGCTAGCTTTTATAGCAGTATCATTTAAAGAGGACGCAACTGTTCTGAAGTTTGCTGAGCAATTATACGTACAAAACTGATACACAGCAAGCTCTATATCCTTATATGCACATACTGCATATGAAGTTTGAAGAAAAAGCACCGTAGGCTTTCCTCACATTTAAAAGCATGCTCCTTAAAAAGCTTAGATAACTGGCTGTGCAACAAGTTACCGCAGAGCAAGTTACAGTGGATTCACAGCACAATAACTAAACTACAGTAATTGCCCATGTGTGCACACTTATCCTGCAATAAACTCGGGACAGCTCATATTTTAAAAGAAGCACAGCAAGCCACCTTGCGTAGTTACCAAGTTGTCTTGAATGTGCTACATATCCACACCCAACCTTACCCAGCAAGTCAGGCAAGGAGCTGTATACCTCATTCTCCTTCTGAAGAATATTCCACTCTAGTCCCCTGTCCTGCCCTTTTGTCTTTTAAATTAATTTTTAAAGTCCTGTTCAGATTTAATAATTTTCAAATTTCAATTTGATCCAATCTGGTTCAAGAACAGCTAAACACGAACACCCATCAAACAGATCACCCAAGTCTATCACCGGTAACTTCTTGAGGAAGTAACTAGCAGGCCTACAGCAAAGTCTCCGTGGGACTATGTGCAGCTCAGTACTCTGTGCATGTGCACATATGCCCATTTGCAACTTCTAGTATCCTATTAGGAAGAAAGTTTCAGCATATTAAACAGGATTCAGAAGCACATGTCCATGAATATCTAAATTTACTGAACTTTTTAGTAATTTATCATACAATTTGAAGGTTGTTTCATGCTAAACTGTTTAAGACCTAAAACATATCTGGATTTAACTAACCATGGCAAAAAAAACAAAGACACAAGCAAAAACAGTCCAAAGCTCACTAATACTGCAATGCTGTTTTAATAGCTAATGCTGCTACTAAAGCAGTATCATCAGGTCTTTTCATTTGTTAGTAATTTAGGCTACTTTTACCTTCTCCTTTCATGTTTTCACTTCACACTTCTGTTCTGTGTAGACTTATCTAAAAACATTTAAAGAATTAAAACCTTAAAATGAGCTGATCCACCCAAAAAAATGTTGATTTAAAAAACAACATATCACATTCCAGTATCAATTTCAGTCACAGTATCAACTGTTCCATCCTACATTCATAGCCAAACTTCACAGGCACTAATCTCTTATGAGCATTAAATATAAAAAAATGTGATTTTAGCAGTGAAGACTTTCTTCTGCCATTACAAGGCAGCAGACAATTTCATAATGGGGTATATAAATGCATGGACTGAAAAAATGTCTGCACTGCACAAAGCAGAGAGAACAGATAACCAGCACCCTTCATCATCTATTATCTCCCACAGAAAAGTCCTTCTGATATCAAAAGTAAAGACGAATCTAAGCTTGTCTAAAGCAGACAATCAAAACAGGCAAGCTGAATCATTTTTTTATGCCCAAACTGTGATTTAAATTTAGTTTGTTTCCATGTAAGGGTTCCTCAGCTGGTAAGTGGTCTTTGATTTCCACAGTGGTATAATTCCATTGTTTAAACAGGATTTTGGGTTAAGCAGTAGTGATCCAAATCCGTTTGAATCTGAAAGAGTCCACATGAGGTTTAAATTTCACCAAGTACATTCATACTTTCAGTTGATTCAGTTAGAGTGACCTTGCACAACCAAGGCCTTAAAAGTAAGATCTTCGTAAAAGTTTAAGATAAGTCCACTTACTCACATCATCCCTCCTATTTTCACAGGCTTGCTTCTTTTTGATTGCTCCACTAGCCCTTTGAAAATTTTCAACTTCATTTAGAGCAATAATGTCCATTAATCAAATGCACAAATACTAAATCGTCCTACCTTCACAAGAAAAAAAATGGTTTTAAAGTACTTAGTGCCTCAAAAATTGAATTAAATCGTGTTCAGAAATTCCAGGAGTTTGATTTCCATTTTTATAGAGCTATTTGGAAAAATAATCATCAATCTAGCTAATCCACATTTATCATTAATTACATATTAAAATATAGCATGAAAATAAAGTTTTTTTAGATTACATAGCCATATTTCTTCATACGTACAACAATATGTAAATTTTAACAACTGCTCTTCTCTAGGCATATGCTTTGTGTCTCAGTCATTGTCCCACGTCTAAGATTGAAAATTAGAATTTTAGTTGCTAGAATATTAGGAAAGGAATGAAGATAAAATAGACTCTAAGTTTTGCAGTCTTTTGAGGACTAAAACTTGCATGAAAACATGACTGAAGCCACAATGACAGACAGTCTAAGTAATATGCCAAACACCTGACACCAGTAACAAGCAGTGAACTATGCCACCTGCCCAGAGAGCCCAGAACTACATAAAAACTCACAGTATTTATACTGTGACCGTATACTCTGCTGTGACATTAACTTTCACTGAAGAGATGCATTACGTTGCCTATGATTTAGGATTAATATCTAAAATGATAATACCTACTGTCAGTAGAATTAATAACATTCAGAAATGTGGCCATTCCACTCCAAACTTACTGTGCAAATTTAGTACATTCTATTTCCCTCGCGTGCTATAAACCAATAGACTACAAGACATAAGAACAGCTGCCTTGCACAGACTCATAATCTGGAAGATGACGCCTTGTGTTACTTTAGTAAATTCACGTTGGAGGAGAATAAACTTACGCTCTCATACTTCTCCAGTGGATTGGTCTGGTGTCAGACAAATGACTTCTCCAAGGAAGTGCACACACACTGTCTCCTCCCTCATCAACTAAAACATTGCTCATGCATGGAATCATTCCAGCATTTTCAAAGGTGTTTCTAACTCTGAAAGACAATTTTGTTTGTTTGTTTTTTAAATTTGTCTGCATGTTTGCTCCCAGAAAAGACCTTTGTAAATGAACCTACAACCAGTTCTAACCCAAGTCAGACTGCTTTTGTTACGCTTTTCCTCCCTGTACACAATTCCCTTGTGTTTCTCTGTTGACATTATGCTCCTCCCCACTATTTCTTCTGCAGCTCTAATGCTTCTCCTCAACCAGTATCATAGGAAATTTCAAAAAGACAGCTAGAGAACAGCACGATGTTAAGTGAGCAAACCTTCTTGATTTTCGGAAGGGGCTCATCCAAGTGTAATAAAGACAAGGGGAACAGCCACTTGCGAGTGTGGAGCACCAGGGTAGGCAGTCCATTTGAAAAGAGAGGAACTGCCTGAGGTAAACCGTGGTCCTACATCATTAGCAATAAATGAAAACACCCAAGGACAACACACTCATGCGACGGAGTACCTTACATCTGCTGCCTTCACAGCTGAAAGAAATCAAGGCTTAAAACGTAAGTGATACATGTTTGAAGAACTGTAACAGTACCCGTAGGCTAATTATGCACTACCTCCGAAATTTTCCACAAGTTTCTCAATGCCTCCACGCCTTCTGAACTTACGAAAACACTGGCAATTTATTTCGTAGCAGAACTGGAGCCTGATCCAGTCTCCCAAGTGACCCCACGTAATACTCTCACAGCTGCCGAACACAAAGCACAGAGCTGCAGGCCTCCAGGGAGGTGCGATGTGATGTGCAGAAACGAGAACAGCCTTCTCCTGGAGGATTCAGTACCTCCTGGACAGCTAATCCCTTCACCCAGTCCCAGCGGGCGAGGCTCCCCCTCTACAAAAAACCCCCAGACCACGTCCGACACCAGGCACACGTCTGGAAACGACCCCTTCCTTCCGGGGACTGCAGGATAAGGAGAGGACAGTGCCTTCCCCGCCTCCCGGCGCCGACTGACGGCGGAGCGGGACGCCCCCACCCCATTCCGACCCCGACCGCCTCCTCACCAGCCGGTCTCGTCCTCATCGCAGCCAGCCAGTCGCTCCAGCTCCTCCGGCCTGAGCAGCGCCGCGTCGTCCAAGAGGCCGTTGCCGTCCTCGCCGGCCGCGCTGCCGCCGAGCTCCTCGGGGGGCGGCAGCCGGGCGGCGGCCCTGGGGCTGAGGCAGCGGCCGTCGGGGGGGGAAGCGGCGGGGGGCGACGGGGAGGGCCCGCCGCCCACGAAGCGCTTGGGGCTGGCGGGGGCGGCGGGCAAGGCGCCGTGGCGGCTGCGGAGCTGCTCATTCTGCTTCTCCAGCTTCTTCACCAGCTCCTGTAGCTTCCGCACCTCCGCGTCCGCGTTCACGCCCGAGCCGACGTCTTCCATGGCGCCCGCCGGAGAGGGGCGGCTGCGCGGGGAAGGGCGGCCGCGCTGCCCCGTCTACATGGCCGGCCGGCCCGCTGCGAGGTAGGGCTGCGGCGGGGCGGGGCAGGCCACGGACCCTGCTGCCGCCTTCTCAGCGGCGCCAGCGGGTGGTGAAAGGGGCGGAGAAACTGTATCCGGCCGCCGCCGCCATCTTACGTCCTCCCTCGTCCTGTCCCACCGCCCTGACGTCATAAGCGTAACCCGGAAGCGTCACCGCTCACTTCTATCGGGTGCGGCGACGGTGCCGGAGGTGGGGTGCCCCCCGGTGGTTGTGGCGGCCGCCGGGGCTGGGGCGCCTCCGGTCCCGTCATGGAGGCGCTGCGGGGCAGGCCCTGCCTCAGCGCCGCCTGGCGCCCTGTGAGGCACTCCTTTGGCAGCCTCGCTTCTAAGGGAACCGCCTGGCCTCCCCCTCCCGTCCCCCCAGCCAGGAGTTGTACGTCCCGGCCAGGAGTTGTACGTCCCAGCCAGGAGTTGTACGCGAAGCCCGGCATACCTTCCCAACATGCTCGAATCCTCTAAAGAATACGAGGTGTGCCCCTGGTCCAAGGGTCTGACGATAGTCTTGGACCCTCTGTGTGTGACGGGCATGTGAACTGTTCCCCGTATCTCACTTGAGCTTGTCATGTTGTATAAATATATATATATTCATATAAAAAGTGACATCAAATTACCATCTACAACAATACTCTTACATCTTTAGGTTTAAGGAGTTGGTGGGGCTCAGGGGTTTGTGTCTCCAAACGTCATCTCCTGGCCTCTTGAGGATGCTCTCCCCCCTCCCCCATGCCACTGTGAGTGCACTTAGTGCCATTCCTTCACAGCTTTTTTCCTCTTCCCGAGCTCCATCTACTCAACAGCTTCATTTTGGAGCTGGTGGTTGCTGGGGAGAGGAAAAACATCAGCAATTGGGCTGGAAGAGGACTGGAGTCTGTAGGGGATGGCGCTGCAGATGAGGAGCATGTACCTGGCTCTGGGAGGGAAGAAGGGAACCAAAACTGAGGTGCTCAGACCTGTGGGTTGTGCTGAGGATGTTTGAAGCTTGGGGGCAGTAAATGCCATGCAATCAGTTAGGGTTGCTTTAGGTACCCTGCATGGACTGCTGCGGTTCTGAGATGGCCAAACACGCATCTACAGCAGACTTATGTACGAGGACAAGGGTGGGGTCCCTTCCTTGCCTTGTGCAAATACTCTCCCCTTATACATTCAAATATTACATTATTTCTTTATGTACAGCATTGTTCAAGAGCTTATGCTGAGGTGGTTATCCATGGTTACTGTTAGGTCCTCGCCAGAATCCAGGCCTTTGATCTAGAAATACAATTTATGTCATTGTTTCCTCCAAACCAATATCACCTGAAATATTTGACTGTATTAAAATACTTCTGGGCTGGTATCTTTTAATACAGCAATTTAAAATACTCTTGTATTAGTCTGTCTTCATTGTCTGCTAGCAAAACAAGCTTTTTATCATCAGCAAATTTTACCACAGATTTTGTATAATTGTCACAGCTATTGAACTATTAAACAGTTTTGGCCCATGAACCTTTGAGGCTCTGCTCATTGATACCATGTTAGCAACCATCAATGGAATACCCTTGGAGGCTGGTCTGTAAACCAGTTTAAATCCAGCTCGTTCTCTGTTAAGTCTGTATCATTTGGTAACAAGTCAAATGCCTTAAGGGAGTCCAGATATATTCTGTGAGCAGTTACTTTATTAACAGAACTTACAGCCCTCCAACAGGCAAGAAAAACAATAACAAGGTTTCAGACAGTAAGGATCTTCTGTGACATTAACACTTTCAGTGACACCGCTGACAATTCAGTGGTTGGTGGGTGTAGTGGTGATGTCAGTTATTAATTGAAATAAGTAAAATTTGGGGAAAAAAATCACATTTGGGGAAGAATCACGTAAAAGAGAACATAAGGGACATGCAGAGTAAAAACGGCCTAGATAAGAGTGAAACAGTAAGAATTAGTCAAAACCAGATTCCAATTAGAGAAAAACACTCCCCAAGTAGTCAACAGCCCAGCCTTGAGACAGGCCTGCAGGACACCTGCTAGCCAGGTGAAAGGGATGGAAAGGAGCAGTGCCCACAGTTTATCCTGGTTACAGCCTTCAGCACTGGGGAAGAACACATTGAGTAATTGAACTCACCATATTAACACATTAATGAGGCATTAGCATACTAAAATTCACACCCACAGGCTAGAGGGACCCCCACTATCAATAAGTCCCTTACTCTTTGGGCAGGCGTAGTGAAATTTTTGAGCATTGCCACCTCAAATGGAAGCGAGGGATTAGTGACCAATCATGTGTGAGTGATAGAATAATGTTAGAGATAAAGTTCTTTCTCCTGTTTTTGGGTATAAAAGTAGCCCTTGTGTTTTGGGAAAGTGGGCTTGCTTTGTGGAATGCCATGCTGCTCCCCTTTCTGTGCAGAATCGGATATTAAAGCAAATATTTGGACTCTGTGTGGGTTGGCTTCTTGCACACTGGGTAACAGACCCAGCTTTCAGGACAGCAGTGGTGATCTTAACCTATGCAGGAAAGTTTATTCCAACTTAGAATATTCATAGCAGGACCACACAATATAGCTTCCTCATTCTTCTTTAACTATCCTCAGTCTAAAAGTTGATGGCACGATAAACCTTCAATCACTGGCATTGATCATGTTTTTATAATAGCAATAGAAGAAGTTCAGTCTTTTTCTACCCAGCAGCTACTGGCATCAGGATGGTGTTGGTGGCTGGGGCTGGGAGAGGGACAGAGTGTGAAGTGGGGCTGTGATGAAGGGCTCTGCCAGGAATCACAGGCTGTGGAGAAGGACCAGGACCAGAAAGAGCCCCAAGCTCCTAGGAGCTGCTGCTGTTTGTGGGGATTATGTCATGTTTAGGGGTCTCCTCTGTGGTGTAAAGTGGCAGCTCTGAGACCCTCCCGGGAGGCTGGGCATGGCCTGCATCCTGCCTCTCCTCGCCTTCCTCTCCTTCCTTGCTTCTCTTAGCCCCTTTTATGGTCTGTCTGTCCCCCAGATTCCCTACTCCAACATTCTGTCCCCTGCTGGCATCATTACTTAGCTGCCAACAGCTCTAGCAATTATTTCTCCCTACAAGATACACTCCCTGGAAGTGTGGAGATCGTGAGGGAGAAAAGTGAGGAAAAAGGTTTGAGAGCTGCTGAATCATTTGCTATTTTTTACAAAGAGTAAAGACAATTGGGATGAATAAAGGGAGTAATTGGTTAACTGTAAACATAGTCTGGGCCTGAATAGCAAGGACCATAAGCATGCTTTCTCCTTCACTCTTGTGCTGAGTGCCCTTCTCAGTTTTTGGGAACTGAGGAGAAGCAAGGCTTAGACCAAAAGCCTTCCATTAAATGTCAGATCAATAATGGGCTTCCATGAGCTTTTCGGTTATCAGATTCCAAGCTTGCACTGGCTAAATGTAAGAGACCACTCCTGGGCAGAGGCCCCTGGGTGATTATACACAAACACCATTAATTGATAGAAATGCCACGAAAATGAAATATTTCCGCTGTGTCACAAGAGCAAGAGAAATTCCTCTTCATGTGAAATTGGTCCCGTTGTAGATTTTTTCTGAGCAGCTGCAGCTTGAGCCCATGATGTCTTTTCCACAAACATGGAGAGGGAAGGAAAAAAGCAGCATTTCTGCAGCACTAGTTTCCAGATCTCAGTACCTGCATAGGTGCTTCATCTCTGACTTGAGGCATGTTCTTAACTCACATGATGAGACAAAATGAGGAGCACTCCTCCAAAGGAAAAGAAGCCTAGGCAAGGCTCCACGTAACTCAAATAACTTGGCACATATCCCTCTGACAAGCAGTTCTTGTGGAAAAGGCCACCAGGATCTCTTTTTTTATGGCCTTTGAGCCCTGTGGTTAGTTTCTCATGGCTGTAATTCATTGCACTGTTGGTTTTACATCTGGCAAAACTGTTAGAATCTGACTTGGAAACCTTTATTTCAGTTGTCACCTGGGAGAATAGAAGATGCCTGAGGGGAAAGAATACATGAAGATGTGCAGATGCGTGGTGGGAAGTAAATAGCGAATATTTAACTTCACGCCTGGAAAACTGGACTTGTTTTTAAGCAGCTTTGTTTAGTCTCCTGCAGAAGGTTGTTGCCTGCCAGACTTTTTAAAGGAGGTGTTCAGCAGGCCCACACATGTTCTTGTTAGGCAGTGGTTATCTAAACCTTTGACAGAATATAAAGTATCATTTGTCATTACACTGTATACTATGCACAAACATTGCATACACAGTGGAATAAGTGTGCCTCTTTCATAATGTCCCTCTCAGAATTAATTTCAAAACTTTTCAGCTGGTTCTACTGAAAGAACCAACTTAATCTATAAAAGGTATCTCTGAGTATATCTGGCCTCATCAGTGGTGAGACAACACATGGGGCTCTTTAGATTAAACTGATGTTATTTGGAATCTCAAAAATACAGCCAGTGTCTGCACACAGCAGTTGTCCTCTAGAAACTGTGAACAGGAGTGAGCTTTGTAAAGGCATTTGTGAGCAAAAACACTTAAAAGTCTCTAAATATTTTTAAAAGGTAGATGTACTGCTGTATTTACTACTGATACTGTAACGGGTGAGAGAGACCCACATTCAGTACACTGGTCTTACAAGCCTCCCTGAAGGGCGGGCAAGATTCCAGCTGAGGTCTGCCATTGGAAATGCATCTATCTTTGGTATCATCTAGTATAAGATACAGCCCTTTGGCATTAATTTACATGCCTCTTCTTTTTCTGCACAAAAAAAGAAGATGTTAAGATGTTGATGAAAACCAGATTTAAATGTGTTTTAAGGTCCAAGTCTGGAGCAAGAACAATTCTAGGGTACAGCACAAATAGATTTCTTATGAGGCTGGTATTCACAGCATGCTGTGTGGCTAGAAAATGTATGAACAAATATGTACTTAAATATTTATAATTAACATAATTCATGTAGGCTGATCACTCTTTTCAAAGATTATAATCACAATTGAGCATTGTAATAAATCTTTCATATCACAGAATCGCAGGATGGCTGAGGTTGGAAGGCACCTCTGGAGGTCATCTGATCCAACCTCCCTGCTCAAGCAGGGCCACCCAGAGCCAATTTCCCAGGACTGTCTCTAGACAGCTTTTGAATATCTCCAAAGGTGGAGACTCCACCACCTCTCTGGGCAACCTGTGCCAGTGCTTTTGCTCACCCTCACTGTTAAAAAAAAAAAAAAAAAAGTTTCCTGATGTTTCTGTCATCCCATTTCTCCAGCTTGTCATGGAGTTAGCTGCCAGTATTTCATGTTTATCAATCACCAGAGAATAACTTAATTGCTCTTTAGAAACCTGCTAAGCTCAACATGCTTAAAATGCTGTGGTGAGACCGAAGTGACTCAGAACACTGGGAAAGCCTTTCTCTTGACAAGAAGATTCATGATTTATGTTCCTTTCCAGACTGCAGTGATTTCATTTACTTTAGGAACGTTGAGTGAAACCTTATATGCCTCCACCCATATGCAGCAATTTTCCGTTCTAACTTTCAAAAAATCTTTCTAAATTTCCTGAGAACTCTCCTGACATGCCTTTATTAACAAGCCAACACTGGAAGAAAGAATTGTGCTCAAGAAGTTCTCAAAACAGTTTCCCTGTGCACATTTTTTAGCAGGAAAAGGGGCCATATCTTTGGAATGCAAAATAATTTAAGAGAGAGCAAGTTTAGTTTATGATAGAAGTTTGAAATGCTGCATTTACATGCATAATAAAAAAGTTAGTATGCTTTAAGTATCTTCTTGGATTTTCGTGCAAATTTGTAACAGAAAGGGCAAGAGAGAGAAGACAGATAGTGCCTAGCATAGACAAAGAATTGCAACTAAATTAGGTTTATGCTCAATTTATTAATTAATTACTTGTATTTAACAAGGCTGTGCTTCTGTCTGAAGATAGCATGCTAATTCTGGCAAAAATAATTAAGAATTACAATCAAGAAAAGGCAATGTTTTGACGCCAGTTTTAAATGTGGTTGCAGCAATAGAAATACTGTACACAAAATAATTACTAAAGAAGCCTGAGATTTATCCCCGTACTTTATCTCTGGAGAGAAAACGAGAATACCTTGAGAAATTATGTATGGCTCTAGTATTAAAAACTACAGAATAATGAAACTTCAAATTCTGCCTTTTTCTTTGTTCTGTTCTGATAAAGTAGTTGGGTATTTTCCACAGTGCAGAAGGTGTCCGTCGCCATCTAGTGACACCACAGTGTGCTTGAGTCGGAATCAGGCACCTCAACTTGAGCCTTCTCAGGGATCGTGCCCCAGGATTCTTGCCAGCCTTCTGCCAGGGAACTTCAGGTCACCAGACCTCACCGCTCTGGTCGCCCAGGACTCACTCTGGAGGAGGTGTCCCAGAGATGGTTCGACTGTGTGCAGAGAATTCCTGGTGGGACGGCTCTTGCTGTTCTTATGCTGTGGAGAGGCAGCGCAGGTAAGTCTGTCCTCTGGCCTCAGTGCTGACAATTCCCTGCACAGATTTTGGAAGCACTTTGAGCAGAACCCCTGCTCATTCCACAGTGGAAGGAATTCCTTGTATTTGGAGGATGCTGTAAAGCAAATCATATGGTGTAACAGGTCCCAACACTTATGGATCTTTTCTTCAACACCAATATTATGATTTGTCACAGTGTCATGATTTTTCTTTTTTTCTTGATCCTTGTATGGTGATTTTTCTTACACATCAGTTGAAGAATTATTTTACCCCACGGTGGTAAAACAACAAAAAACACATAGGATTGAGCAAAACATTCCTGCTTACATTGCTGCTTTTTCTACTGCCATTCATTCTGGTGTCTCCTGTTGCACAACTAAACTAGCTAGCTGCCAGGAGGAGTGGAGCTAGTCAACACAGCCTCTGTCAGCAAGGATGAGCAAAAGGAAAGGCCCTGGAGGGAAAACAAAAGAAAATTCACATTTCCCAGAGCACATTTCTCAGAGCCTAATTAAGTGCATACCTTCTTGCTGAAGTCCACAAGAAGAGCCATCATTAGACTTTCCACTGCAAGAATATTGCCGTGTTTGTGAATGATAGGCAAATTGGGAAAGTATTGTTTAGAAATCTCAATGGATTACGAGAACAGGCTGTGCAGGTGGGTGGGCAGGAGACCACTTGGGAGGGGTTACAGGGTTGCAGGCAAATGTTTCTCTCAACAAAGCCACAGGAAAATACTCTGACCTTGAAATGACAGGTGTCACTCTCTTTATAAATCAGTAGGGTTGATATAAGGATTTGCCCCTCCACCTCCCTTCATGTATAGCTGGATCTTGATGAACAATTTGATGTACAGAAATTCAGTACAATTTTATTCTATTGTTTTCCTATGGAGTTGTTTGCTTTCTTCCTAATACTATCACGACATTCACCAAGCCAACTGAATAACTGGGATTTTTTCTTTTCAGTAATGACTTACTGACAGCAACAGCAAGATGATCCTCCACATTATAAAGTACAAATAATCTTACTTATTTTCCTGTGTTTCTATATTAGTTTGCAGACATTTTAAAGACTATTAAATGTTTTTAAAATGTAATGATAAAATGGTCTGTTTCATTATCCGTCCTCTTGCTTTATATTTCCTCTGTTTCTTTAATTGCCCCCTTTAGATTTTCAGATTTCTACTCAGGACAAACTTTGGAGTTTTGTTTACTAAGTGCTTCTTTTCTTCTATTACACCTAGTAGTACTACTCAGTGGGAAGCCAAGCTTTGCTGAATGTAAGTAACTGAAATATTTATTTTAAAATATTGGTGCTACTCCACTGATTTGAAATATGAGCACGTATTGAGCCAGAATAGTTCAGCCAGGTAACTGTAGAAGGCAACTGGAGTTCCTTTAAGTCAGTGTTCCAGAAATTATCTTAAGTATGTATCCCAAAGGGAAAAATTACAGGAAATAACTCTACTCACAATTAATTGAGAAACCATTGATACCTGTAAAGAGAGAGCCTACAAGGAACAGAAAAAGTGTCTTGCAAGACAGAAGACATAGAAAACGTGACATCAAAAGCCAGGTTTACTTAGATGCTGCAAAGGAAATTCAAGCAAGTACTAAAAGGTACCTTGGCCATATAAAGAATAAAAAAAAAGTGGATACCTTATGAAATATAGATGTGATTGTAATTAAAGATAATCTAGGTACCACCCCAAACTACCAGAGTATTTGGCTCAGCATCAATAATGATAATACTGCAGTGCACGGAGGCAAAACCAAGGATGTTAATGAGAATGGGTGTGGAAGAGAAATTGCCATGTGCAAGGTGAAAACAAAGAGCAAAGGGATGAGCTCTCAAGGAGGCCCAGTAATTGAGGTAATAAAGTGAGCGGTCAGAGTTTAAATGCACTTACTAAAACAGATTGCAATACTCTATGATTACAAAAATAAAAATATGAAGTAGTGATCTTTGAGAAGAAAAGTGATCCACAAAAGCAAATTAGAATGATCTCAATTGCCTACAAGGTACTCAACATTGTGTGAAAGAAATAAAGAAATAAAAGTATATGAAAATAGGAGAAATAGTTACTGAAGATAGAATGTGCCAAATTAACTTGGTATTTTTCTTTGCTAAAATACATTATATTTTTAGAGAATGGAATTGCAATAAAGCAAATCCATATAGATTTCAGTAAGTGACTGACACATAACTGGTGTTATGTGGAAGTAAGTGTAATGATGCAGGAGAATCAGAGGGAAGAAACAACCTGAAGAGCAGCAGCAATGGATGTACTTACAGTAAAATGCTCAGACTGTAGGGAGATGTTTTGTGTAACTGTGGATTAGGGATTGACTGCATTTATAATTTCTGTTAATGGCAATATCCAAATAACAGAAACGATGAATTCTGTTGACAGAAAGAAGGAATCTGGCACACACAGTAGGACTGAACTACCATAAAGCAAGGGCTCAGTTAACAGAAGTCTAATGCAACAAAGGCAAGGGACTTAAAGACTAGGAAGAATTTCTTCAGTTAGTACAGGTCCATCAGCTGCTGACAAAGGATGAAGAGAAAGGGCTTGTTTCATTTAGTCAATTGTCCATTTAATATGGATATCTAAAGACCACTACTGTGACACCATGACGAATGAAAACACATCTAAAGACCTCTAAGTGCTGTACTTCAAGTAGGTTAAAGGGAAATGTTTCTGCAACTATATAAATTGAGACCTTATGCAGAGTACTCAGAACAACTCTGATGCAGTGAAGAAAATAATCCATAGGGATTAATACATACTGGAAGAAGTTCAGGAAAGAGGATGCAGAGAAGGCAGAGTTGCTGAATACCTTCTTTGCTTCAGTCTTTACTAAGACCAGACCTCATGAACTTCACACCCTGGATATAGGAGAGGAAGCCTGGAGGAGGGAAGACTCTCCACTAGTCAATGAAGAGTGGGTCAGAGATCAGTTATGTAAATTGAATATACACAAGTCCATGGGCCCTGATGGGATGCACCCAAGAGCGTTGAGAGAGCTGGCTGATGTTATTGCCCTACCACTTTCCATCATTTTTGAAAGATCCTGGCAAACAGGAGAGGTGCCTGAGAACTGGAGGAAAGCCAATGTCACTCCAGTCTTCAAAAAGGGCAAAAGGAAGATCCAGGAAATTACAGACCAGTCAGCCTCACCTCCATCCCTGGAAAAATGATGAGGCGGCTCATTCTGGAGGTCATCTCGAAGCACATGGAAGAGAAGAAGGTTATCAGATGTAGTCAGCATGGATTTACCAAGGGGAAATCATGCTTGACTAATCTGATAGCCTTCTATGATGTTGTCACTAAATGGTTAGATGCAAGGAGACCAGTGGATGTAGTCTACCTCTACCTTAGCAAGGCTTTTGACACAGTCTCCCATAACATCCTCGTGAGCAAGCTCAGGATATGTGGGATAAAAGAATGGACAGTGAGATGGATTAAGAACTGGCTACATAATAGAGCCCAAAGAATGGTGATCAATGGTGTAGAGTCCAGCTGGAGACCTCTAACTAGTGAAGTCCCTCAGGGATCAGTGCTGGGTCCAGTCTTGTTCAACATCTTTATCAATGACCTTGATGATGGGACAGAGTGTCTTCTCAGCAAATTTGCTGATGACACAAAGCTGGGAGGATTGGCTGATTCACCTGAAGGCTGTGCAGCCATTCAACAAGATTTGGACAGGCCGGAGAGCTGGGCAAAGAGGAATAAAATTAGGTTCAACAAGAGCAAATGCAGAGTCTTGCACCTTGGAAGGAACAAAAAAATGTACCAATACAGGTTAGGAGGTGATCTGCTAGAGAGCAGCTCCGTGGAGAAAGACCTTGGAGTCCTAGTAGACAGCAAGTTCTCCATGGGACAACAATGTGCCCTCGTGGCCAAGAAGGCCAATGGTATCTTGGGGTGCATTAGGAGGAGTGTGTCCAGCAGATGGAGGGAGGTTCTCCTCCCCCTCTACTCAGCCCTAGTGAGACCTCACTTGGAGTATTGTGTCCAGTTCTGGGCCCAGTTCAAGAGGGACAGGGATCTACTTGAGACAGTCCAATGGAGGGCTACAAGGATGATTAAGGGACTGGAACACCTGCCTTATGAGGAAAGGCTAAGAGGCCTGGGGCTTTTCAGCCTGGAGAGGAGAAGACTGAGGGGGGACCTAATTAATGTCTATAAATACATGAAGGCTGGGCGTCAAGAAGGCGGGGACAACCTCTTTTCACTTGTGGCCAGTGATAGGACAAGGGGCAATGGATTCAAACTCAAGCACAGGAAATTCCACCTTAACATCAGGAAGAACTTCTTTGCTGTGAGGGTTACAGAGCACTGGAACAGGCTCCCGAGAGACATTGTGGAGTCTCCTTCTCTGGAAACTTTCAAGAACTGTCTTGATGCCTTTCTGAGTGATCTGCCCTAGTTTTTGGTCCTGGTCTGGCAGGGGGGTTGGACCTAATGATCTTCAGAGGTCCCTTCCAGCCCCTAACGTCCTGTGATTCTGTGACCTTAAAATGGGCAAGGAGAGACTGGTACCTTCAGTATAGGCCATAAAGTGTCTTGTTTAGCTCAACCAGATGTGGTTTCAGAGGGTGACAAGGGTAAACACTGGAGAGAAAGAACTATGCAAGTCAAAGCATACTACCCCAAGAACAAATGAGTATAAACTAGCTACTGCTGATCTAAACTGATAACAGACTCATCATAACCAGGTAATCTAGAATTGTTCATTATGAAGGGCAGTGGAGGCACACAGCTGTCTTCCATCTAGAGTTTGCTACCCTTGTTCATGTCCTGTGGTTGTGGGATTGCTGTGATAATAGGGATGGGAAGGATTTGAGTTTTGAGTCCCATGTTTTGCAGCTTCTTCCACATTCAAATTGCAGTTCTACACAGTCTTAACATTCCCAATACAAGAAACACATAAACAAGTAATAAATTGGTGCAGATGCTTAACTTTAAACACAGTATTAGTCCTATCAGTTCTTCAGACTTCAGGGTAAAACCTGAAACAAGAGAAAAAGGGGATGTATAATGGAACCTCTAAATTTCAGCAAGGAAACCCACACAAGCTGAAGAGAAGAAAAGATTTTGCTGCCTTTTATAAACAAAATTTAACTCACTGTAGCGTAAATATGTCTGTGCATAAAGATGAAAAAAAACATTCTAAACAAAACCTAACCTCATTTAACTCCCTATTAAATCAGTGGAAATTAAAAGCTTGCAGCATCAGGACACCTCATGTTCTTTTATAATTCGGGTGAGTTGCAAACTTACAGCTTCAGTGTTGGATTTTATTAATGCATGAAATAATTTTGAGTGTGCCAGTATATGTAACATGTTGCAAGCGACCACTGGCATATGTAATTTTCTCTATATTTTTAATACACATATTGATTTATATATGTATTTCACTTAAATTAAAAAACTAAACTGAGGTATTACGGAAAGTAATGGGGTGATAGAACTATTCTACCTTGTCACCCAGTATGTTATAAAATTTATAATCCCTTTAAACAATGATATTTGAATATGTAGTTACCATAATGGAAAATCTCTTTATTTAGGGCTTGACAATAGCAAGCTCAACACAACATGCCCATTTAATTAGAAGTTACCTTCTTTATGAATCCTTCTCTGTAGATACGGTACATATGATATGATAGGTAGATACAGTAGCAAAATTGGAACGATATGGTATAGAAACTGGAACGATATGGATTCAATGGACAAACCACTCATTGGGTAAGGAACTGGCTGGATGGTTGCACTGAAAGAGTGGTGACTAATGGCTCGATGTCCAGGTGGAGAACAGTGACAAGCGGTGTTCCCCAAGGGTCAGTACTCAGACCGGTGTGATTTAACATCTTTCTCAGTGACATGGACAGTGGCATTGAGTGCACCTTCAGCTGATGACACCAAAGTGTGTGGTGAGGTTGACACGCTGGAGGGAAGGGATGCCATCCAGAGGGACCTTGACAGGTTTGAGAGGTGGGCTTGTGCAAACTGCATGAACTTCAACCAGGCCAAGTGCAAGGTCCTGCACCTGGGTCGGGGCAATCCCAAGCACAAATACAGGCTGGGTGGAGAATGGATCAAAAACAGTCTGGAGGAGAACAACGTGGGAGTGACAGTGGGTGAGAAACTCAACATGAGCGGCAACGTGCACTTGCAGCCCAGAAAGCCAACTGTGTCCTGGGCTGCATCAAAAGAAGCGTAGCCAGCAGGTCAAGGGAGGTGATTCTTCCCCTTTACTCAGTTCTTGTGAGACCCCACCTGGAGTACTGTGTCCAATTCTGGAGACCCAGCATAAGAAGGACATGGAGCTCCTGGAGTGAGTCCAGAGAAGGGCCACAAAGATGATCAGAGGGCTTGAGCACCTCTGCTGTGAAGACAGGCTGAGGCAGCTGGGGCTGTTCAGCCTGGAGAAGAGAAGGCTCCTGGTAGACCTCATAGCGGCCCTCCAGTACCTGGAGGGGGCCTACAGGAAAGCTGGGGAGGGACTTTTTACAAAGGCTTGTAGTGAGAGGACAAGGGGTATGAATCAAAATTGGAAGAGGGGAGATTTAGGCTAGACATTAGGAGGAAATTTTTTGCCATGAGGGTGGTGAAACATTGGGATAATGATGCCCAAGGAAGTTGTGGAAGCCCCATCCCTGGAAGTGTTCAAGGCCAGGTTGGATGGGGCCCTGAGCAACCTGATCTAGTGGGAGGTGTCCCTGCCCATTCAGGGGAGTTGGAACTAGATGATCTTTAAGGCCCCTTCCAATCCAATCCATTCTATGATTCTGTGATATCCCTGGCCCCTTACAGTATCGTACTTTGTACACATGTGTCCTGGTTTGAGCCAGGGTGAAGTGAACTTTCTCTTTGCTGATTTTTTTTCTTTCAGTGAACTTTTTAGCAGCGCCAGTGGACTGATAACAGCCAAGGTCACTTCTGACTGTCTGCAGCCTCCCCCCCTATGGGGGAGCAGATTAGACCAAAGGCAGGATCAGCAAATCAGAATATTCCCTTCTCATAATATTTTCTCTATTTGGCTTTCAGTATAGGTTAAGACATCATGGAAGTCAAGCCTTTTGTTTCCTTTTTCTCTCACTTTTCTGCTTACTGTTGCTTCTGTTGCCCTCTCTTTGGCCCTTTCTCTCTTTTTTTCCATTTTTCTTCCCAGCCGACACCCGAGGGCCCCGTCCGTGCGCCCGGACACTCCCCCCTTCAGCTGGAGTCACCAGGGAGAAGAGTTGCTGTGAGAGTCACTGGGGGAGGAGGGAGGGGATCAGGTGTTGCACATCCCCTTACAAATATATATATATTCCCTTATCACTAATAATTAAAATCAATCTGTTTCACTTTTCAACCCAGAGAGCCTCTCTTTCTCATTTTTCTGCCTCTTTCCCTACCTTGGGGGAGGGGGGGGTGAATAGAAAGCATTATTGTTATTGGTTCAACCGCCAACCCGGAGCCAAACCATGACAACATGCAATTTAACTGATTTTATCCTTTGCAGCTTGAAACAACCTTTGGAGTGTGCCAGTGAGCTGTAACCTTCTACATGCCTTTGTTGCTCAGTAGAAAGGCTGAATCACTCATTGTGAGGGATATATGGAGGATGCAAAATCAAAATAGATGGGACAGACTCAGCCACTGCAGACTGTGGCTGCAGTCAGTGGTGCTCTAGAGATAAATACGAACTAAGCTTAGGCTTCCTCCAGGAGAAGGAAGCTGTCTTTGGCTGAGGCACATGTGGTAACACTGTCTTCCTCCATCACAACCAAGCCCCCACGTTAAGGCACGGTTAAGATGCTGGTGTCTGATGAAACAAAGTACATTTTGCACTTCCTTTATTAATAGGTCTGAGCCTGTTCTAGTGCTGCACAATTGTTTAAGTACAGCAGGCCCTACATAAGAGCTAAGCTATAAGCGGACCTCAAAAGATGTGCCAAAACGGCAGAAGTCAACCCTTTGTAGAAAGTTCAGAGTAGAGAGAAAATTCAAAGGCCTCTTATTTTTAACCAAGAATGTAGCAGTTTGTCTTGATTTCCCAGGTCAAACAATGTGGCAGACTTGCAAGAACAAGATATTTTCTATGGGCTCAGTTCCTACTATTGTTTACAAGCCAAATGTGAGGCCAGATACTACAGGGTCAGCCCACTCATAGTCATGGCACAGACATCTCTTACAAGTGACATGCCTGTGTATTAGAACAAAGAAACACATGAAGGCAAGGGACTTACAGTCCTCTTCCTTTCTCAGAAGCATTTTGGCAAGAATAGTTTGAGGAAAATGGGTTTCTCCAGAGATTTTTATTATTTAAAAAAAATGCTCCTAGGGCTCATCACAATTGATTTTTCCTAAGAGTTAAGCATCTAAGCAGTGATAGCTAACTAGTTTTCTGAAAATGCTGGCTTTATGACAGAATCCAATGAAACATGGTGGGGTACTAATTTGGCAGTAATAGGATTATTGCCTGTTGTTCAAATTGCCATATTTGCAGGTCAGAATGATGAACCAAACTGCATTCTTTAACTTGTCTTTCAATAGGTGTATTACAAATTATGTGTGTGTGAATGCATGTGTGTTTATCTCTTTGTCTACACATACACACACATGAACACCTACATCTATTAAGCACCATGTTTGCAGACCACATTGGATTTGAAATCTGTTAGAAAGCTGGACTTCAAACAGAACAAGATCAGGCTTAATCTTGAATGAAAGGAGGTTGCAAGAAAGCAGGAATGAAGCGTGGAGTGGGAATGCCCTCTTTATATCACTTGAGGCTCCCTAGCTACCCCTAAGCCTCAATTTTAAGAGCTCTTAGGAGCAATGGAGCCATAGAATTGTTTTCAGCAAGACCATAGCTGTGAACATGACTTTGCAATGGATGCAACTTTTATCTCCACTCAGCTTTGACCAGAGCAGTGGAATTCAAAGGGGATGAATTAGACCAAAAAATGTTTTATTTTCTGTAGCTTTTAACATTACCATTGAGTATTATTTGAAAAGTGAACATCAGTTAAATAAAAAATTTTAATATGAAATTACAAATTCTTTAATAACAAAACAAATACTATTTGCTGCAACTCTTTTGAAAATACATAACATTAATGGCTGTCAGTGAAGACTGGAAAAATGTCTTTTAGGGTGAGTGCGGGACGCTAAGTTCACTGTAAAATAAATTCAGGTAGGATTTACTCTGAATTGCCATTACTGAGGTGCCAGCTTGGTAACTCCATAAATAAATGTTATGTGGCAAAATGCTTGGACTGAAGGCTGCTGTTATGCTACTGATTGCATTTGTTGAAGGGGGCTTACAAAGTCAACCAGCTGCTTGATGCATTTTGCTCTCCAGTTTGCAATTGTGTTAGGGAATCCCAAATACACTAAAGCTCCATAAGCCAATGCACCATAGTCTGACCCACATGTAAATTCAGAACAATTGCACTAGGAATGTGTCTACCATATAATGTCACCACAATCAGACTCCGAACTTCTCTTGGGGATCAGGGTTTTTGCGTGATAGCCTTCTCATCAAAGTGGTTCAGCTACTTCTTCTGATGAAATCAGTGTAACATGGGGATGTAACACAACACGAACCTCTCATAAGCCGAGAAATATTCTTGTCTCCTAAGGGAGAAAAGTTACATTTACATTTTTGCTTTGTGTTCTAAGCCTAGGCTGAGTCTCACATGAGGCTTTATGTACAAGCTAAAATTACACATTGACCACCTATAGCATATTCTAGCTAAACAGACCACATCCTGACACAAAAACTCCTTTCAGTGTTTTTGCTATAAATGTGGTGTAACTCCACTAAAATCAGCCATGAAATTCCAGTTCTGTTGAGCTCAGAATCTGTTCACTGTAACACTCATCCCCATTGATTAAATTTTGCCCTACCACTTATATCTGAAAGCTAAACTAGCTTTTGGATCCTTAGAGTTGTCTCTTGAGACACACTTACTCTGTTTCCTTAGCAGCCACACCTGTGGCTTCTAGAACAGAAGTGGTGCTATCACAGTGTCTGAGGCTGCCCTGCAGTGTCACTTAGCTGCAATTTTTGCTCAGGGCTCCTGGTAGTTGCATGCTGCAGGTAGTTTACACCACCTCCACTCCACTCTTAAGCTGGCAGGGCAGTGTTTTTCAGATCTAAGGATCCTTGGAGAGGGGAACCTACCGAATGAAATGTGGCCCTTTCTGGTTACCTCCTGTTGGTCCCCTGAATAACCTAAGAGAGATCTTGCAAGCATCTTTGCAGTCAATACCTTATGGGCATCCTTTCAAGCAGGCTGGATGACCTGCATTTAGGAGTATCTTTCCTTGGCGTGGCATTTATCTGTAAGATCCCTTAAAATTGGTTTAAGATGATCTGGCCATAGCAAAGAAAGGATGCATGTCTGATGATATCCCAGTTACCATGTTCTTAGCTCAGTAGTAAGGGCTGGTCAGACTGATTAGTTTTTATCTTCTTCAGTGCCTCTTTTTTAGATCATCTAGTTGGGCATGCTGTCCCCAGAGGACAGTTAAGGGAGGACTGCCTTTCAGGACTTCTTCCAGTCAACAGTCTTTCTATGGATCTGCTTCTTTGCACTTTACAGTGTAGAAAAACTCTGACGACAATAGTTGCTTCTCTATATAAGTATGTGGTCTGTTCTCCAAAAAAAAAAAGAGGTCACATGCAGAGAATTCAAATCCTGTATGTAACCCATCAGCACAGTTGTGTATCCCACAATGTGCTGGAGAACCTGCTTTTTTGAGTAAAAGGCTAGCCACAGCTGAAGTTAAAAGTAACTTTACTTCTTACTATAACCTGCTCATAATGAATTCAGAAGAGAAAAGTTTTGTTTTAGTTTTTTTTTTTTTTCTTCAGATAAGGATGTCTTTTTTTTTAAATAAAAGAGGGCAGAGAATGTCTTTGTGGTCTAGCCAGTGTGGCCAGAAAGCTGCCTGTTGCTGTGGCAGTAGAGAAAATACACTGTCTGCAAAGAGGAACCAGAGGGATAGGGATTATGCAATTGTTTGAACTGCTTAAGGAGTAAAGTAGATAAAAGTAGGTAAAAGTAACATTCAGTAGCAGAAAGCAGTTTGCTTGTCCTCAGAGGCAGACAGGAGATTTCCTAAACACATAGCCGTAATGCAAATGCCTGGCACATTTGGTGCTGGTATCAGATCACTTCATGACCACTGGGTCCTCAGAGCCCGAGGGGATTAAACAATTGTAGTTGCAACCTTGCTCTGTATTGGAATCATCTGTCTCCTCGAGGAGTAAGCCAGATGATGTGTCCTTGCAGATCTTGCTGGTGATGGGACTTGCCAATAAAAAGTTACAGTGCCTCTTGCGTTTCCAATTTTCAGTTCTGGACCAGACTGGGAATCATACCCTGAAGCACAGCTACATTGAACATGTACACATGGACTCATTGAAATACAGCAGGCATGAGTTTTGTGATCGGCACTGGCAACTACATCCATCTCTGTATAGGAAAAACCTACTCCCTCAAATTTATGTTGAGCCTCTTAAATGTCACAGCTGACTAGAGACCTCAGTGGAAGACCCAGCTGCTTCTGTCTCACTCCCTACCTTTCATGAATCTCAACCTATTGCAGCAGTGAAGTCTTTGGGGGAACAAAATAGGCTGATTGCCATTTATGGAAGACTGAGAAACAGGTTATACGCTGTGCAAGGTGCAGATTAGTCGATGGTGGGAAAGTGCTAGGATGACCTTGTTGAGTTACTGTGATGACTTATGGACAGGCAATAAATGTTGCTGCAGTAACAGGCCTGTTGTAAAAATACATTTATTTGTGTCTATGAAAGGTAGGCTCCATCCAGCCCAGCATTCTGCATTCTATGGTGACCACAGATGGATGACAAAGGAAAAGCAAGAACAAGGCAAGCCTTTATGACACCTTCACAGAAGTATTCCCCAGACCTCTGTCTCAGGAGGCTTCCTGGACCTGTCATGTTGCCTCTATCTAGTGATTCTCAATAGATCCCACTTCCAAGCGTCTCTCTTGAAACCCATCTGATCTGCTTCATCTAGAACACCATTTGAAAAGCAAAAAGTTCCACACATCATCTGGCTGCTGCATGGGAACCATCTCCTTTTGTTTGATTTCAATCCTGCTCTTACCGGCTTCACTGGAGAACCTCTAGATCTTGAATCAGAAGGGACAGTGAACAACAGATTCCTATTTGCTCTTTCCATCCCATTCAAGATTTTGCAGACCTTTATTGTACACCCTTTACAGCACCACTCTTAAAGACTGGAGATGATCCATTCCACTCATTTGTAGTGACAGATGCCACAGAAAATCCCATGGATGTATCAAATGTTTCCTCAGAGTAAGCTTCAAAAAATGCACAGAAAAAGAAAGTATAGGAGTGTCTCTGAGATATCTGAAGAAAAAGGCTGATGAATTTATTATCTCATAAACGTCATCCTTCCTGAATGAGGAAGCACATGAGTGGAGAAGAAAGTTGAGGAAACAATGTGATTGTGTAATGAAATATTGCATCAGGATGCACATGCACAAGGGTTCTGAAGTAAAATTACAGAGATGGTCTTAATTTTGGTATTTCTGACTTTGAAAGTCTAGCTAGCACATATGGATTTCCTGGGAGAAAGGGGAGAAGGCATTTAGGAGACCATAGCCTAATTTCCTCCTCTCTGTCAGGCACTCCCAGGCTGTAATGGCTCTGACTTCTCCCATGAGGCCTCTCACCAACCTGCCCATGGCCCAGGACCCCATTTCAGTCCCCAGGGCTGTCAGTCCCCAGTGCCCCATCAGAGCTGATCTCCAGCTTCCCACAGTCCCGCACTGCCTGGCCATGGGCCCCGACTCCTGGGCTTATGTTGGCTTGACCTTGGGCATGTCCCATCACCATAGAGCTGCCTAGCAATGTCTGGACCTGTCCTTGATCTGTGGAGTGACTTCCCAGCTTTTGCTTTGAACCTGGCTCCTCCTCACTACCTTTCCTGATGATCTGGGCTCTGGTTGAACCTGGCAGCCCCTCAGCCTGCCCTGCTGCCTGGCTGGATGCTGGGACAGAGCCTGGATGAGAAGCCCTCTTCTGCTGCGTTACTAGGGATCCCCCATGGCTCCTGGACCCTAAGAAGTCCCCTCCATTCATGTCCAGAAGCACTTCCCATTACCATGGGCTGGTGCTTTGTTGCCTGACGTAGCAGAAACTCTGTGGGTTTATCATTGCCTCAATACTCATTGTGGCTGGATTCACCCACCCTGGATATTTTTTCCCCTAATTTAGCTAGGTAGAATAAGAAGAACAAAATCTTTATCTCTGTTTCATAGATAGGATCAAATAGAAACAAAATTACGTAAAAGGGAGGGAAACAGCGTTGGTAAAATGCACAATGAGCACAATGCCAAGGGCATCAGCAGGTTAAGCAAGATTAAAAACGAAGGTTATTACATGGATAACAAGAATATCCTGGGTTTTGACAACCAAAACTAAGCTAAAATATATCACAAGGAAATTAAACCTTATACTTCAGAGCTTAAGGAATTGTCTCATCCTAGAGACTTGTGTGAGACTTTACCTAGAGTTACAAATCCTCATCTTAGGACCTACCTTCATCTTGATTTAGGTGCCAAGGGCTAGACTTTTGGCCTGAGTCAGTGTGGAAATTTTGGGGGAACTTTGCTGTTGGTTTCCCACTAGAAAACTATAGAAGATACTACCACACTGGGCTGTAGTAAGGAACTCTAGGGGTATGCTGAAACTGGAAGGCATGCTAGAAATATATTAATCTTCTCTAGCTTCAAAAGTTAACAATGAAGCTCCTTTAAATATATCTGAGTTAACTGTAAACTAGTTAATTTCAGTATTACCATCTGTGAAAGTTGGCTTCTCTGTCAAGGTCTATTCATGTATTTATTCTGCCCCTTCCTAGTAATCTTCAAGTATTTACTTTGCCCAGCTATTCCATGTGACTACAAATCAGAAGGTAGCTATAACTTCAGATGCACAATGGATGTGTTCAGTCTCTCTTCTTTCTTTTTAATCCTCGAAGTCTTAAAAGCCCTTTTTTCTCATCTAATGATAGGCATAAATGGTAGGTTTAAATGGTAGTCTTTGCACCACACTGGGCAAAATTTTGACAGCATCTCTTGTAGATTTGCATCTGCAAGATGCATTTCTCACTGTTAAGCAACTGGTGAATTATTCTGGCACGTTCATAACTCTTTGGTACCTTAAAAACTTTTAAAATTAGTTCCCCTGTGTAATATTTGCGTTGATCATTATGTCTCCGCACAAACTTATTTTGGCGCTCTTTCACATACCTGCTCTCGTCCAAGCCTGAACGTGTGTTTACCTGTCTATCCTCTATTGCTCTTTACTCTCTGATAATGGGTTGGCCCAGGTCTTCTTTAAATGTTTGCATATGATCTGTTTTTTTTTCTGTTGTGACATTAATGCTTCTGGTCTTGTCATGCTGATATCTTGGACTCGTCACCTTTCTGAGACAAGAAACATTAGAACCCAGATGTAAAAACACAGATATTTTTTGTTTAAAGTTTGAGTTAAAACTTCAGCTTAAAAGACATACTATAGCACTGCTTTAAAACTAAGGATTTAACAGCTGCCTCACAAGGAAGCAGGAGACAAAACAGGGACCTATGTGAAGTTGGGCAGGACGTTGGTAGAGAATTACCACACTGATCTACACATCCTTGTGAATGTGGCTGGTGTGCCCAATGTCACCAAGTGTGGCAGGATAAAAAAAAACCACAGCACGGAGAGGCACCTGATGGAGTTCTACTCCCCAGCCCCCAGTAAAAATCTCCCCGAAACCTGCTCAATGTGTCTGCCAGCAATTCGTAGTCCACCTTGCAAGCTGGTCTGCCAGACATAGAACGCACAGCTGCCCTGTCTGCTGGTTTCTGTTCTCCTAACCAAGCCTTATTAAAATACTGTCCCTGTGGTTTTAAATATTTTGCTGGTCTCTCCATCCACCTTCAAGACAACCATATTGACCGCAAGAAAGAATACACACCACTGTTTACCATGACTGTCAGTGGTGCAATGGAATTATCACCCCCCCAAATCTCTCAAAACTGGGAAAAAGCTCTGGAGAAAGGAAAAGCAGCATATTTGCTGATAGAGAAACCAGACGATGAAGAATGACACTAATTTTTCTCTCATTCACAGGGTTCCTCTTGAGAGTGAGAATAACTCATTTGCCATCTCTGCCCACAGCAAGTGAGGGGAGAGAAGTAAACAGAGGAAATGCTCAGTGACGGAATTCACAGAAGCCTCTGAGAAATGAAGAAGGGCTGAACAGGGTGAAGATGGTTTGACAGGCACGAAAAGAAAAAGAGGAAGGACCTCTCTTTGACCAAGGGACTGGCAGAGATGCTTCTCACTGACCAGAAAGATTGCCCCAGAGGAGGGGCTTTTTGGATGCAAGAGCTCACCAAAAAGAACAACATTTGCTCCAAAGAGAAAACAGACATGGACTACGAGATAATGAAGCATAAATAGGTGAATAACTTGGAAATGTGGTCTATCAAAGTTGTCATCCAACTTGTATATTTTTCTTTCTCTCTTTGGCACTTTACACTGTATGTGGGCCTGAAATTTCATAAGCCTCAGTCTTTCCTGAAGTAGAGACTTCCTCCTAGCGAGGGGTGGTTTGCCACCTCCCCTATGAAGATAGGCTGAAGAAGCTGGGGTTGTTCAGCCTAGAGAAGAGGAGGCTCCGTGGTGACCTTATAGCCACTTTCCAATATCTGAAGGGGGCCTACAAGAAAGTTGGGGTAGGGCTTTTTACACGGGTGTGTAGTGAGAGGACAAGGGGCAATGGTTTGAACTTAAAGAGGTGAGATTCAGGTTGGACATTAGGAAAAAGTTCTTTCCTGTGAGGGTGGTGAGACACTGGAACAGGTTGCCCAGGGAGGTTGTGGATGCCCTCTCCCTGGAGGTGTTCAAGGCCAGGTTGGATGGGGCCTTGAGCAATCTGATCTACTGGGAGGTGTCCCTGCCCATGCAAGGAGGTCGGAACTAGATGATCTTTAAGGTCCCTTCCAACCCTAGCCATTCTATGATTCTACGATAAGAGCTCTTCACCATTGTTCCTTCCTTTGCAGTGGAGCAAAATCAAATTTCTGCATGTGAAATTTTAGGGAAATGTAATAATTTCTGGTTCCAACTTGCTGCTTTTTCTGCAAGGTGGATTATTTTTTTTGATTCTGAAGCAAAAACATTCCCCTGGATGGAAAACTCAGCTGTAAAATTTATACACATGTATAAAAGTACTTTCGCTCTTTAAATACATTAGATCAGGATGCAGTAGTAGCCCTGGAGATGGGCACTTTTAGATATTTATGAACTACAGGAGGAAAGCAAAACCCTCCTTGAAAAATTAAAACTTCCTCCAGTAACTCTGCAAACCCTGGCACTGTGCAGGAATTGGCATGTCTCTCAAACTGGAATCATGCCACTTGCTCTCTTTAACAAGAATGAAGACATACAGGCCATGAGAAGCCAAAACTGTGCAGCAGAAGTATAAGTGCACAGTGCTGCCCTCCTCACCAAGCCATGAAAGTGGTGGGCAATGCTTTTTCCCAAGGCTTTTGGAAAGCTTTCCCAAAGTTTTTCCCAAAGTTTTCCCAAAGCTTTTGAGAGCAGTTGAACCTCAATGCATGTGCTCAGTGTGCATTTAAGAGAGTGTTTCCAGGTGCTCAGCACAACCTCTGCTTTGCCACCCAGCCTTTGCAGAGCTCTTTTACTTGTGCCACAGCTGCTGTCCACCCCAGAGCAGTTATAATTCAAAGCAACCACAGCTAGTCTAAGCTTATCTTTCAGTCAGTGACTGATCCTCTTCAGTCCCTCAGAGGAATACCCTTCTCCTCAGAAGCAGTGTCATCTTGCAGTTGCTTTGATCCCACTGTCCTGCTGATGTCTTTATCTGCCATTGTGGTAGAAGAAGGTGGAAAGGGAAAAGAGAGCATTTTTAGGACTGGGAACTGGCAAGCTTCATAAAGCAAAAAAAATGGTGATCCACACCTTCACCACCAAAGTGGTTAACTACTGGTCAGTAGTTTTAAGAAGGACAACTTCATCACAGCAATAGCCACATGCTTTTGACCATGGAGATGTGCTGTCCTGTCCCTTTGCTGCTGCTGCAGCTCTAGATTGAAGTTTCAGGAGAAATGTAGCTGCTGCTGATCAAGTCACACAGTAGCATATCCACTCTCTGCTAGATGTCACTTCTTCTGGAGCTCAGAAATGGCACCTTATAGGGTAAATCTATTCCAAGCCTCTCCTTAAGCAAGTGTTCATGTTTTTTTTGTCCTTTCCTCCTGCCACAGCAGCAGTGTTGCCTGAAAAATGAAGCAAAAGTTGCGTGCTTTGCAAAAGGGACAGCATTGGTGGCAATGGCTAAGGAGGTCTGCATGGAGTGTGTGCTACTGCAAATATGCGGGGACAGAGCAGAGGGAGGGTGGTCAGAGAAGGCGGGTGGGACTGGTCCCCGTGAGGTGGCTGCATGGAGACTGCCCACATGTTTATAGCAGAGATGCCCCATGCACCAGGGATGCAGCCCTGTCACTCCCTGGGCTCAGCAGTAGTGTGACAAGCATGGGAGATGTGGCCACAGTGCCAAAAGCATGATCTGTAGGAAATCCCCCAAGTGAAAACAAAGACTCTGTAAGTCATTTCCTTCGAGCTGAAAGACATCTGTGTTGATCCAGCTATTACGCACTAGTCACAACAAAACAATGCACTTGCAAGCAGCATAGACCCCTCTTGCTTTCCTCTAGATTGACGCTTAGAAACATCAAAGATATATTTCAACTGAACTTTATGAGGTCTTTTTCTTTCAATGAAGTTTTGCAGGCTGACAGTTTCTGTACGTAAGGTTGGGCTAAGAGAAGGAGGCAAAGAAGAGAGCCTGGGTGACATCTCACTGTAGACCCTGAAGCCTGAAGTTCAACAGAGACTCCTCATGGGTCCAAGAAGCCACATTCACTTACTCTGGCTGTAGATGAGTGTCTGAGTTCAGGGATGGCTGGATATGGCTGTTATGCTAATGTGAAGGAAGGCATCATAAACCTGGGCATGAGCAGGTGTGTGTTGGGCATTACACAGATGCACAGCCCAGTTGGGACAGAAGAGAGCTGTGCCCATCGCTGCCCTGTAGCCCAGCCCTGTGACTGCTCACTTTTCACTGCAGTTTGGAAAGAGAAACAAACCTGAGCCAAAGCACCAGTTACACACGTTGTGAAGCCAGTTGGTGGCAAGCACATGGGTGCATGCAGATTTTTGGGGAGAGTTTGCATCCTGCTCCGAGTTGTATAATTTGCCTTTTACTTCAGCGACACGTTTCTGGGGCTGTTTGATGTGGGACACCTTATTTAGCTTCTCACCGCCCTGCACCTGCCCGGAGCCCAGAGGGCGCCCAGGACAGCGCTGCGGCCCCGCTGACAGGGCGGGGAGCGGGCTCGGGCGCCGGGGCCGCCCCCTCCTCTTCCTCCGCCGTCCCGTGGGGAGCCGCGCTCGGCGGGAGGAGGAGGAGGTGCTGAGGACACCGCCTTCCCGGGCCGGAGCGGGGCAGGGCACTGCAGTGCCTCTCTCCCTCCCTCCCTCCCTCCTTCCGCCCTCCTCCGCGCCGCCGGCGCCAGGGCTCTTTCCGCGGGGCGGCGGCGGCCGGGAGACCCAGGTAAGGTAGAGCTGTGGCTGGCGAGCAGCGGAGCCATCCCCTCAAAAAGACCGGGGGAGAGTTTATTTCATCGCGCTGCCATCTGGGGCTGCTCCGAGCACTGGTGGCCGAGTCCGCGCCCCGGAGCAGCGCAGGTCTGTGGCTCCCGGTGTCCCGTGGCAGACTGTCCCAGGTAGGGTGGTGGCTCATGGAGCACAGTCTGCAGCAGCCTCTGTTTGCAGCTGAAAACGTGGAAGTGTTCCTTCCTCGACGTCCAAGTTTCACACGGATCTTTAAGCGGAAGCTATGACAAAAGCTGCATTTTAAATCTTTGGTTAAAATCGCTGTAATTTGTGTAATACAAGGAGTTGTGGCCCAGGCTGCCAAATCCATTCTAAAGCTAACAGTTGCTGAGTATTTTCTTGGGTATGTCACTTGTTTCTCTGAGGCTTTCCTTATATCCATGTAACCCCTGTGCTTTACCAAGACGGTTCCACCTTGTCTCAAGGCACTATTAGCCTTGTGTATGAGGTCAGTCATCGTAATAATTCCTGCCGCTCCTGCGGTCTTCTGTTCCACGCCGTGGTTATCCTTTCTGGCGGTGAATGCTCTTATGTAGCCTCATGCCAGGATACTTCGTATCTGCCCCTCATGCAGTAGGTGACTAGATTTGCATGGTGCTTTTCCACAGGCTTTCTTTCTGCATCCCTGTAAGTCGGAACTTAGAATTATTTGAACTGTAAACTGAGCTTTTCGTGTAGACTTGGCCATGAGCTCTCTGCTTGCAAAGACTGATGTGCACCTTGCTGTGACAAATGCTTCTCTGAAATAGTGTTATGTGTCCAGTAAGTGAGACTGTAGCTTTAATAGATGGAAAAACTGACCGTGGCAGAAATGTAGATAAAAAGGTGTCTTGCGAGTTATTCTGAAGCATTTGTTTTCATTTAGAGTAAATGTTGTCGATACTTTATCTGACTGTCTCACCTTTGGTGTAGTGTGGCTGCAGCAGGGCAAAGCATTGCTGTTTAATTTGTCAGAACCCTCCAGTGACTGGAAGATGGGTTGTTACTTATGGCTGCTATATAACTGTTTAAGGTATCCTGGCCCATTGGGAAGCCGTCTGCATACGAACAGGCTCACAGTTACACTTGAGGGAGTCCCCAAAGTGCTTTTGCACATGCTTCTCTTTCCATTCAGCTGTGCTGCTCAGATCATGCCACCAGCTGAGAAGAGGCCCTTTAGGTATCCTGGTTTTGTTCACGGGCACTGTTCTTGTAGGTGAGGAGGTAGCTCCTCGGCAGGGTGCTACTCATAGCATTCTGGTGGTTATGGTTTGTAAAGGCACTACAGCAGGAAAGAGCCCATTTGTTATCAGACTCTTCTCTGACAGTCTTCGTATTTAACTAGGTTTTATTCTACATGTTTTATTCTTTGAGAAATTATGTCTTATGTTGGAATAATCATATTTGTCTCTGTATTTGGTTCTCAGTGAAAGGGTGCTTTACATGCTCTGCTAAATTTCTAAATTAATATTATAGGCATTTTAAACCAAAGGGTTTATTGTAAGCTTGCCTGCTGAAACCACTGAAAACAGAGAAATGTGGTTGTATTTGGCACCTGGTTACTCCCTCTTTTTCTTTTTTTTTTTTTTTAGATAATCTTACAGGTGTGAAAATCAAAAACAAAGATCTGGAGTTGACATACTTAAAACATACTGCCAGTTAGACCTTTGTCATGAAATAGCTCTAGCTCTCAGCTGATAGACCTGATTTTTTTAGCCCTTGAAAATTTATAGGCATAGCACCTTTTTTTAATGTTAATGTATATTTTTAAAATCTTGTAAAACCATTAATTGTGAGGCAGATAGAATTATGTCATAATTAACTTACACTTTAATTCTTAGCTGTGGGCCCAGTATTGTGGATTTGGCCCAGTATTGTGGATTTGGCATTGCAATGTATCCAGTAACCTGTCTGACTGCCTACAATGGCTAAAAAGGGAGAAAAATAAAGCAGAGCTGATAAAACAATATCAGCTCCATATTGTTGCATCTTGCCCTGAAACAACATTGCATTCAGAAATGCCGTGATGGTGTGGTATCCTGTAATTAAAGTTAAAATAACTGGGAAGTTGTTACTTTCACAGAATTACTTGGAAGCATCAAGAAAAGTCTTCCCCTCCACCAAATGTAGGTACAACCTGTTGCAGATTTAATTCCCTCTGTGCTGAGTTAGTGTATAGACTGGATACACAAGATAAGGTGCACAATGGTGTAAGTTTCATAGAAATATTTATATCTCAAATATGCAAAACATTTTCTGTGTAATAGACAATGGGAGCCTGTGCTTCCTGCTGTCAATGCAAAGATCATGGAAAAAATGTCTTCAGCCTGTGTTAACCATTGACCTCTAAGATGTTTTTCTACTTTTGCTTGTTTTGACTTTTTTCAGTAACCTATTACCTTTTCACTGCTGAACTTGGAACTGTGCTTTAAAAAAGGCAAGTTTGTGTATGCCAGAGAATCAGATCTAGCAGTCTACAATAACCGTCCTAGAGAAATAGTGTAAGAAAATACCAGTGTAAGAATCAAAAGATATGGAAAGGAGTAGTCAGACAGAGTGGAGTAAAGGTTGTCATGGAGAGGACCTGAGGTTATTTTTTTTTTTATATTGCAAAGAACAGATGTGCTTCTGAAGGACCTCAGTCATATATTTTTGTATTTGTGCTACAGATATTATTATGTAGATGCATCTATTTGTAAAGAATTACAAGTACCTTGGCTAAAAAGTGGCAGCAGTGATCAGTCAGTTGTTGCACCATGGAAGGCAGAGTGATGAATTTAAGTACATAACCTGCTGATACCCATAGCTTCCTCCATTATGCAAAATGCAAGGGAAGGACTCTCATTACACTGATTACAGCCTGACAGACCTCCTTCTCACTGCAGAGGGACTGGCCCAATTTACCCTGATTCTCCTGGCCAGGGACCTCATGCTAGCACTAAGCATTAGAGGTATTACTGATATAACAGGGCACAACTCTTCAGAAACGAGTGAAATTGCACCTGCATTTTAACAAATGGTCAGTCAAGTCTCAATAAATGTGTTTTTGTTAACAGAGAGTGTTACTTTTAAAAGCAAATCCCCAGTTTGCTCTGCTGGCCCTCAAGCAGAGGAGCATGTTTCTCTTTTGCTTCTGGTCTGTTTTTTGGAATGTATTTTCTAAAGGAAAAGGCATTAGGAAAGAAAGCAGTGTGTAGGTGAGGGAAGCCAGCATTTGGACGGATGCTTATGCCCTTTGTCTGGCATTACAGATGAGGAACTGGGGAGCAGAGGCTTGTGATTGACCACTGCCCCGTGGCCATTACAACTCTGGCAGTTCTCAGTCATACCCTGCCCCAGCTCACCCACATGGGCTGTGATTCAGAGTCAGAGAAAACATCACGTCAGATAAAACTTTGAAAACTGGATAGACTTTTTTTTACACACGGGGAGTCGAGTCTCATTGTAGGAGATGCTTTATGGGGATGGGAGTGGGATTTTACCATTTCCTAGATGTGGAGGTGGAATGGAATAATAAGAGGTCCATTCCTTGCAAGCACTGTGAAGTGGCTGTTGTGTTCAAATGGAGTAATGAAATCCGTGGAAGAGTAACAGAAGCCTTTTGGGAGTAGCTCTGTCCATCATGGGCAGAGTTTACCTTTCTTAGGAAGCATGATATCACCTAAGAGAAGTCTTTGGTTTTGACAGTACCCAAATGTTATGAGGAAAATGACATTGCTGAAAAGACACATCTTGGTTGGATGGCTCTGTGTTGTATTTTGGGTGGTTCAGTAAAGCCTATGCCTGGCTTGGTGTGGTCCAGCCTTGGTACTGTGGGCAGGAGGGTTGTTTTTTGGGAGCCTGCTGCAGAGATGCAAGATGTTCTGGGAGGGCCTGAGCCTGGCCAACAGATGACATGTGACAATTGCTCTCCATCTACTGAGAGAAGCTGTGGGACTCATCTTGGTGATGGGAAGAGGTGTTTGGCCACATTTTCAGTTGCAGCCCCTCTTCCAAGGCAAAGCAGCAGGCTGCCAACTGGGCTGCCCTGTTCCAGCTCTTAAGGTGAAAATCCTATGAGACATTAGACAAATGCAGGGGGGGAAAAACATATTACAATGTGCCGGGGGGTGTAGGACCTGGGTGAATACTTTCTTGGCACTCCTGCTTTTCTGCATTCATGTTTCTCTTATCAGCGGATGTATGAATGGGTACCACTTTGCCACATGTAGGTGATAACTTAATGTATGCTCAAGTAGGTCGCAGCTGAGTTTCCTGTAAGGAGAGGTTTTGCTCAGCCCTATGCCTACTACAAACTGCAATATGATTAAATCATAAAAATGCTTTAGAACTAGGCCTTGTTTCCACTTGAATGTAGGGCAGAAAAAAGTGGCTCCGGGTGGTACAGGAAACAGGGTTTTTCCTTCTGATCCAGGGTCTGGACAGAACACCAGGACCTTGCCTTGCCAGAGAGTTCACTGTCCCCTGTCATGGTAGACTGGGAACGATTCCTGACCATTTATGCTTATGAAATAAGAGAAGACCTTTCCCCACCCCTCATCTCCTTCCAGGATAGACATGTAACTCCCCATCAGACTCAGATGAGAACTGCCCTACAGTTTTGGCTGAATGTAGTATCCCTTATAACTCTGTCCTAGGCAGCCCTGTGCCCAGATCTTCATGTCAGGTTCCCTGTGCTGCTCTACAGGGCAGGCGAAATAGCTGCAATGCATCAAATTCTTAATGTATTCAGGGTTGCTACTTGTCCTGTGAATTACAGAAGTCCTATATCACAGGCTCAAGCTCCATATCCTGGCAGTAAGAATAATTGTGTATTCCTTCCTGCCTCCCCAGTCATGAGCATCTCTTCCCAGCTGAAGTTGCAAACTACAGCCATTCCCAGTCCTTCAGTGGGAGGAGGAGAGACAGGGCCTGTCCCATGTTGGGTTGTGTGACCCAGTTAGGGGGATGTGCTCTTAACATGTAAACTGAGTTGAGCCAAATGGACTGCCTTTTCTGTCCCATGAGACATCCTTCCAACTGATAATCTTAAATATACTTTGGGATCTTTTAGAAGTAAAATGCTACCTAAACTTTATCAAGCAAAGATGCTTAAAATAACATTTTTTAGCATGAAGAATCTAGCACTCAGATGTTAAGAATGGCTGGTTCAAAACTGCCAGTGCAACTTCAATTCATCTCACCTTCTGTGAGGGTGGTGAAACACTGGAACAGGTTGCCCACAGAAGTTGTGGATGCCCCCACTCCTGGAAGTGTTCAAGGCCAGGTTGGATGGGGCTTTTGAGCAACCTGGTCTAGTGGAAAGTGTCTCTGCCTATGGCAAGGGGGTTGGAACTAGATTATCTTTAAGGTCTCTTCCAACCCAAACCTTTCTATGAGAGATGTTTAGTTATGTAGGCACGTGGTTTTCTTTTTCCGGTAGCCCACTGTTTCACTCAGACCGTGGCTGGTCAGGCCATTTTGCTTTGCTTTGTCATGGTGGGCTGTGAGGACCAACTTGTCCTTAGCACCAAAGGCTGACACCAGCCTTGCAGGTTTGGTGACCTCTTGTTCGTTGTCGGTGACACTTAAATGGTTCAGTTCTTGGGAACAGGCATATTTACTGCTGGAACAGGCATATTACAGCTGTGGTGTGTCAGATGAACTGTGAGGATCTGTTCCATGGGAGGGGAGTTTGCAAATGGCACAGTGAAAGGCTGTGGGGTGTGACAGTGGTGAGAGATCAGCTGGTGGGCTGTGGTTCTGTGACAAGGGCTGCAGGTGGCTCCTCCACCATCATGGTGGTTCTCTCTTCCCACCAAGACACTCTCTTAAAGCATGAGGGGGGATTACAGCTGCCTGATTAAAAAATTAAGTAATGGGCAAGCAGCAAAATTCCCTCAATTTTGCATAGTTACTTCTCTGGATCTCTTGAACTCTGAAAGTCAGTGCAAAGCAGGCACTCCCCATGAAAACCTGAGACCTAGCCATAAAGGACTATCTTATTGTACTTTTACAGAGTCTTCACTTTACCCCTTGTAATTTTTGCCTTTGTGGGCCTGAATGATAGCAGCCCAAGTTCTGCTGATGCCCTTTCTGTAGTATCCTAATGCCTCGCCATAAATAATCAGAGTGGATTACAGGGAGTATGATACTGTCAGGCATTAATGACAGTATCCACACAGTGTCTCAAGGAGAGTTTAAACAGAATATGGTTCCTTAAGATGCTAAATGTCTTGCAACACCTGACAAGTGCCTCTCATTGCCTGTTCAGCTCGCAACAGTTCAGACACCCCAGCATCTAAGAACTGACATAAAGGGGAGCAGAGATAATGAACTGCTTAGCTAGAGATGCTCACTACCTTGCAGGAGTGAGAGGGAAAACACAACAGTGCTGCCTCAGTTATTTTTATTTTCAGATTCAGTGAGAAACTTCTCCCCTAAATTAATACATTTTGACATGTGTGAAACTAAAATCCTTTGGTATTCCTTGTTGCTCAGGCTGCACTGCATGTGAAGAAGAAATTCTTCAAGGTCACAGCCTGGAATTTTAGTCCTGTATATGGAGACTTTATTAGCAAGTGGCTGAAATGCAAGTAAAAGTTTAACAATTTAACAGAACTCTACAAAAAATTTTAGGGTGGAACTCTGTGGGATCTGCCTCAGTAACCTCAGGAAAATAGGTCTCACTCTTCCACTTTCTCTCCAGAAAGTACCCACCAGCATGGATTCTACTTGGAGAGGTCTTTGCCCGTTTCTAAATTTTTAATCCTTATCATAACATACATGTGATTCAAGCACAGAGCAACACAGAAACTGAAAGGCTTTGTTAGCTGATTAAAGAAAATGAAAGCTTCTGTAAGTACGGTCCTTCAAGTACTGTGTCCGCTAGACATGCACAAAGCATGAGAACATGAAATTTGGTAGCATTACTTCTGCAGTATTGAGCAACCGAGTGGTAATTCTCGCACCAAGAGCTGTTGTGTCCCATGTCAGTGAAGTGAGGGTGTGGTATGAGGGTGAGGAAATTCTGAGTTTCATGTATGTGAAATTTTCCTTGTAACCCACCCAACATAACAGGGTAAGAGAGTCTGGAATCAGAAGATAAGAATGCTGACCTTGCCAACACCACTGCTTTGGTATGCATAGCTCTGGATTGCCAGATTTCTTGGCTGAAATGTAAATGGTCATTCATTTTGGGTCCAATCTCTTGTGCTTGTTTCATAGCGGAGGGGACATATCCTGGTGAAAATGATGCAGGGTAAACTTGACAAACAGGAACTTGCAGTATTTCCTGTCCCCCACTTGTTGCCTTGGGTTTTCCCTCAGGCACAGAATACATCTAGAGTTACAGGTCAAAACTGTATCATCCCTGTCGGTAGGACAGAGGTTTGGGGCTGGTCAGCCACTCAGCAGATGCAAAAAATCACCAGTTGTCAAATGGTCTTATAATGCTACCTCAAAATAAAGACTTTGAGGGGAAATACACCCATTAGTCAATGTGGATGCCAACACACGAGTTGTAGCCAGTAGTTCTGCATCTGAGTGAACTTCACAGGTTTGTCTTCAGCCGAAATGCCCCTGTTTATTATTGAAGTATTTCTTACTGGGTAGCGTCCCCATAGTCTGACGGGTACTTTTTTCTGTCTCTATTTAAAGCCAGTTATTAATGTAAGCGTATTTTTTTCATATTAATGGCCCTATTAATGAATGTGTTTAAACATAGTATCGTTTCTGGTATATTCATTTTAACTGACCTGTCATGATAACGAAAAATGTATGTTATGTAAATATCTAGCATATATTGCTAGCATCTTACCACATAGCATATGGTTACCTTGGGCTACGTCTTTTGCACGCTGAATTTTGTTAGAAGCATAATGCTAGTTTATAGATGTTGGAATTGCTCCTGGAGGAGGGCACGGGGCATGCAGGAGCTGGGCTAAATCTCTTGCTCACAAACCTGTTTAACTCTTGCCTCAGATAACCTAACTACTCAGTGAAATGCATCAGCTTGAGTGTTACAGCTTGCTGCTAAGATGTTCTTAACACCATCTGACAAGCAACTAAAAGACTAACTAAAAAGAGAATGTGATTTTTATTAAGCTTACTATCTTTTTAGAGAAAGAATGGTTGGTTTTGTGCCCACAACAGGGCTGTTAACAGCTATTGTTATGGGGCAGACATAAATTTGGCTCACTTCTACTCTACAGGAATGACTTAGAAGGGTGGGTGCTTGATAAAAGTTATAAAGAAGATCATTATTTTAATAATAGGAAGAGTAGACTTCAGTCTTCAACAACCCAGGAAAAATTAACAGCATATCCCTGAAGCTGGTTCAGGGCTATCTCAGCTGGTTCTGTTGAATTGTTGTTCCTATGAAAGGAAAACAAAACAGCAGCCATCACTTGTCTCTAACCTAGTGCTTATCCAGAGGTAAGTTTCTCTTCTGCAAGCTGCATGCCTAAGTGTCTCCTCAAATTCCCTGAAAGGCAACTACTTTTTTGAAATTTTCCCTCACCTAACGACTTCCTTGCAGCTCTTTCCAGCCATACTCTTACTTTTACAATCATGTGGTCCTTAGCTGGGAGGCAGCCAATTTCTTACAGATGGGTCTGGACTAATTTTCCTGCAAGCCATCCCTTTGTACTCAGGCTCAAGGCTACATGTGTAGCTGTTGTTCTGTAGGTACTAAGCACTCAGCTGGCTTTTATGCTGCAAGTGCCACAAGTTTTTATCCATTTTGGGAAGTAATATAGTTGCTATATATTTGCAAAAGGGGAAAAAACATCTTGAGGAGCACTGCAGAAAGGAGCATTGCAGAAATTATAAAAGGATTTATTCCTGAAATCTGATGAGGCAGTTCCATCCGACTAAAGAAAATCTGATGATTGAAATAGTAGAAATAATCTTAGAAGACAAACAGAGAAGGAGCTATAGCCTACTATTATTTTGAGAAATTATAGTTCCCCTGAAGAAGTAAAAAGTCCTTTTACATTTCTCATGAATAAAACTTAATGCCAAAAGCAGGTGACAGGTGGCTAGGTAAGCAGCTTGCTTCCCTTGCAATGAACAACATACATAGTTGATACTTGCAGAGTGTCTTAAAAGCAAATGCTGTTTTGATTCAATTCAGTTTTGAGGAACTTCTCCAGATAAACTCATCTCACTATATATACATTAGTGAGAGTGCATTGCTGCCTTTTTGAGTACCTTATAATTATACCTGGTATAGCAGGGCTCTGATAGACTGCATAGTCTGAGCTGTTGTAACTAAAGGCTGGCTTTTGCAGATGAATTTCAAAACCTGTGTATCCATACCACTGGATTTCCTGCAGGCATTTGAGGAAATGATAGGTGCTCCATGACCCACTGTTCTACATATGCAAGGCATATCAGGTCATTTAAAGGTAGCCTGAGACAGAGAGTGGTCAAGATGAAGTCATGATTAAGAACTCTGGAGCAGTTAAGCTCTGGAGCCCTCGGGACAGCAAAGATGTTGGAGAGGTTCCAGAGAAGGGCCATGAAGATCATCAAAGGGCTGAAGCACCTCTGCTGTGAAGACAGACTGAGAGAGTTGGGGCTGTTTAGCCTGGAGAAGAGAAGGCCCCGGGGAGACCTTATAGCAGCCTTCCAGTACCTGGAGGGGGTCTACAGGAAAGCTGGGGAGGGGCTTTTCACCAGAGAGGGTAGTGATAGGACAAGGGGTAATGGTTTTAAACTGAAAGAGGGGAGATTTAGGTTAGATATCAGGAAGAAATTATTTGCCATGAGGGTAGTAAGGTACCGGAGTAGGTTGCCTAGGGAGGTTGTGGGACCCCCCTCCCTGGAGGTGTTTAAGGCCAGGTTGGATGAGGCCTTGTGCAGCCTGGTCTAGTGGGAGGTTTCCCTGCCCATGGCAGGGAGGTTGGAACTTGATGATCTTTTAAGGTCCCTTCCAACCTTAACCATTCTATAATTCATTCTATGATTCTATGATGCCTGCTTCTACTTCCTGTGGGATGTATCTGCAAACCACTTGTACATACCTCTGTGACACACAGAAAAAATATTTTTAACTCATAAAACCTTTATCAAACTTAGAGCCAAATGGAGTTCAGGTGAGAGAAGCCAGCAAGGAGCTAGCTAGGAACACAATTTTGGAAAAGCAACATTCAGTAGTGCAAGTGTGGAGTCCTGCTTTTCTGCCATCAGGATCCAAGCCAGGATTTCTATGGCTTCAGCCATGCCATGTAGATGCACCAGTGGCACTTCACCATGGCAGTTCTTTGGTGCAGAGAGCACACAGCCTCTTAGAAGTATTTCAGGTTTGCATATTGCTGGCAAAGTATGTTCAAGCCATGAAAGCTTTTCTTCAGCCACTGATTGAGTTTTCTTGGTGGCTTTTAAGATGATCACAGGTAAAGATCTAGAAGGCTGGGTGTTGCTTTTATGTGTTTAAATATTATTGTAGGAGATTGGTTCTAGCTCCAGAATGAATGGGGTTGGTATCAGAGAAGAGGTGGTGCTAGATGGTTAATAGGTGCCTTATTTCTACCATCTGGCACTTCAAGAAGTATGTCAGCCCAATGGTACAAAACCAGACTGATCACATGCAAGTTAGTGCAAAATTAGGTTCACTGTATTGATATCTGTTACTTGCCATATATGCTGGCAAAGCAGAAAGAGTTAACTTCAGTAGTCAGAGAACAAGTAATTGTTTAGTGGAAAAAGTTCATCTTAGAGTGTTTGGAAAGAGAAGTAACTGAGGAAGTATTAGTCATTCCCTGTGCATAAAGCAAGGCATAATTTGTATGTTACAGGATTTTAGTTAGACCATGTCAAAAGAGTTTCTTGAATACTTAAATAAATTGAGCTTATTTTTGGTGTAATGCATCACATGCTCACTTGAGATTGGTTAACCTTTGGAAAAACATTTTCTCAGATTGTGAAGAAAGTGAAGTAAACTGACTCCTTTGCTGAAATTAAAAAGGAAAGCCTCAGGTACTTGACCTCTTTCCCTTTTTTTTTTTTCCTTCTTTCCCATAGATTTGATATGCTTTCTTAGATTTGCAGTTTTGTGTACAATAGCAATTGACCTCCTACTTAATGGTAAGCTTTAGGATTCCTAAACAGCATTAGGTTCAACCTCTGATTTAGCAGAACATTTTTTTTTCCAGCCCTTTAAATCTGCAGCTTACTGGAGAAGTAGGAAAAGCTTTTGCACAGGAATCGCCCATTTCCTTTGCCGATCTCATCTTTGCGTGTTTCTTTAGTAAGTGGGTGTTGCTGTTTCTCTTCCCTTCTTATCAGCAGGGTTTTAGGAAAAAGGCTGAGACAGCAGTTCTGCTTTCCTGAATGTCCACCCAGCACTGCAGAGCAAGTGGGGAAATGGTGGAGTAGCTTCAGTTTATGTAGAAGTGAAGTTAATAGACTCTGCTTTGAGCTTTTGCTCCTCCAGATCAGTGCTATGCCAGTTTGGAGGTAGTTCTTGCATTTTCCTCTCTAACCTTACATTGAAAATATTTGCCAGAACAAAGAGGACTGTCTCCTTATGAAGGTACATACACATATGTAAAAATATGTGGTATACACCAATATACCACATACCACCTCCCAGTTCAGATCCTGACCTTTGCTTTATGTTCATGCTTTACCTTTTACCTCTTCACTGTCAGCTGAGGACCAGTTATATTTGTGCAAGTAAACCACACTGATATTCTTCACCAGACCTTTACGCTGCACGAGTGAAAAGCAAATATATGTACACTCTGCCTCATCTGGCCAGCTGCAGCCAACTCTTCAAAGCATCTTGAAGTCCTGGTGATGGCACCACAGCTAGTTAAGAGCTGCTGTATGTCAGCAGAAGATTAAGCTTACCATTTTCACTGTGCTTTATACATGGCATTTAGAAATAAAAATAAACCTGAGCAACAAAGCTGAGACCTAGGAAAACCTGCTGTGCCCCTTCTGAGGGTTAATATCAAATATCAGTGCATACAAATATTAGTGAGGCTTTGGTTCTTATCTGAACAGTGTGGATTAGACATAATGAAAATGACAACAATTGCCACGCCAGGCAGTGTGTGTAGTTAGTGACAGCATTCTTAGTCAGTTGTTTAAATTCATGACTGTGGTAGCATTGCTTCCCCCATTCAAAAATCAGAAATCTACCCTCAAAAAGAAGTCTCTAAACAGAAAGTGAAATTGTGGATTGTTTGGGATTAATTGCCTTCTCTAATTTCTATCTTCTTTGCTTGAATCAAACATGTGATAATGAAAATATAGCTACTGTTCTTACATGTGATTTTGCTGGCTGTTGCAGAAGGTTTTGTCAGAAGGCCCAGCTGGGGATAAGTTTTTCTTGTTGTAAAGGTTTGGTCTGCCTGTGCGCTAAGGCCACCAAATATGCAAAGCTCTCGCCTGGAAGCTGTGTGAATGCAGTAAAGCCTGTTGACAGATAGGATATTTTAGTTTATGTCAGACTGTGTATGGCTTCTGGTGAGCCCAAAACCACAGGTTCTCAGTAGAAGAGGTCATTTCTGCCTGCAGAAGACCTGAGATTGTGTTTCTTCTGTGGGAAGCACTGTTCAACTGTGGTAGGCCGCCTTGAAACGTTTAGTAGTCTAGAGCAAAAATCAGGTGGTAACTTTGGATGCTGAAGTGGAATTTAACAATGTAGCTAATGCTAATAGCATTATAATGGAATTAATAGCAATGATTAACTGCTGCATTGGGACTGAGCAGAGGGTGATGCAAAACCATGTTATATATGTGGTTACAGAACTATCTAGTTTTCTCAGGTCTAAAAAAACCCAGACTGGCTGAGTATTTAAGATTCTCTTGCTGTTGAAGGTTTTCTGGGCATGGCTTGGCATACATTTTTAATTACTTTTCCCATGAATTACAACTTCTCTCCATGTATGTTTATACAAATAAAGACCTCACCAACAAAATAAACCATCAGATTTTTGTGTCATACTATTACTTCGTGAGGAAAAGGGGGTGGATGAAGGTAGGGGTTAAACATTAATCTATAGATGATGGTGAAGAGCAACAAGGACTTTTCACAAGCATTGAAAGAGCAGGAAAAACAAAGGCTTGAAGGTGTTACAGCTGTACCAATGACACTTCACAGGAAACATATAGTAGGGGTACAATTCATGTTCAGAAAGATTTGCAACTCTTGGGCAGTGGGCTTTGCTGATCTTTAGCATAGAAAGGAAGATTACTTCAGTCATGATTTCAGTCACAATTGTGAGTACTCAGCATCTCTGCAAATCAGATCATATTTGTTACCACATAACTACAGTTGGCAGGGAACAGGGCAGGTCCTTGGCAGGAGATACTGTGAAAAGTTTAGACGGGTGGCGGCACAAAACTCCCACGGCTGTTTTGAAGAAGATAACAATGTGTCATGCAAACAGTTTCATGTCCTGAGGGATGGTCTGGGGGAAAAAGTGGAAAAATGTTCTAAAGCTGTACAGAAGAAAAAGAAGTGATGTATAGGTTTGCTGAGAGGTAAGGGTGGCTGTTAGAGGTGCTTCTCAGTGAAGTATTGCAGTTTTGGAAAGGAACTTGCAGAGTAACAGGTGAGGGTTCAGTTGTCCTGAGCCTTATTTATGGAAACAGAAATGTGGCTAGAGCCATTGGCTTGGAAAAAACCCAAGCAAAACAGGTTTCTGTGACCAAATGCAGATTCAGAAGCTGATTATCTGACTTGGGAAACTGGTTCTTATCTGCAGAGATCTCCAAGGCAATGATAATTCAGTGTAGCAACTAGGTGCAGGTATTGACCAATTACATTACTATTTTTTAATTATTTTTTTTAGTGCTGATTTTTTCAAAAGGATTGTTGTTTTGTTTCTTGTATAATGTTAATGTGACCAAACAGGACTGGAAGGGAAATTAAATATTTTAGCATTATCAGTATTAAGGTTTGAAATCATAGTTCATTTTGAGTCCTCCTTGGGCTCTCTAGTGTAGCTCTACGGGGATCTCTGGGATACTGTTTTCTAAGAGAAAAAATAATTATGTTTTTCTGAAGTACCAAGAAACAATTTGTATTATAGAGAACAGAAGGGTTGTTTTGAGTGGAAGAGCCAGTGGTGGGAACCCTTATAGTTTCATGTGCTTTAACCTGAAGTTTAATACTGACTTTGAATTCTTCGAACAATGTTTGTATTTTCAGTTTATGGTCGTATCCTTCCTTCTACAATTATATTTAAGACTGTCAGTTTATTATCTGGGGTGGGAGAGGGAGGGGCAATAAAACAGAATTTGGCAGCTTGACTAATAAAGAATGCACTCAAGACAATTATTAATTCAAAAAGATCTACCGTCTTCTCAAGAATGCAATGTGACAGATAACCAACAAAATGTATGCATGTATGTGCATCAGAAGAATAGGAAAAACAAAAAGATATTATCTGTAATAATCACCATTTCCAATCCCATTGTAGTCTTTTACTTATGTGTCCTAACCTGGTCTTATTTTGTAGTTCCACCTACAGCACAGACTAACTTTTTAGCATATGCGGAGATATGCCTTGAAAATAAAAGGGTATTTTAAAGCAGTGAACAACTACATCCAGCTGCATGAAATGGCAGGTGTGTGGGATACAAGAGTTTAGTTGGCCAAAACGGGGTGAAATGCAGTATCTGGGCTAGATGGAAGGTAGTGGGTGCAATTTCATGTACTGTCACAACAAATACTGACATGTTTGGGCACAAAGCGCAAGGAGAGGCACTAAATTGAATTTATTTAAATTTAATTTTATTTAAATTTTACTTTTATGAGGTAATGTTGTGAGGATGGCTGTGGCTTTTTGAGCTTCTCTGCACAATGCTGTGAGATGCACTCTTTTGTCTATGGTGATGTTGCCCACAGAGAAAAATGTACGTACATTTCCCCAGTGAATTTTGAAATACTTTAAGTAGTATATAGGTGCAGAAATTAAGCCCTGTGAGAAATGAAAAAAAGGATTGTTGTTTGTTTTTTGTTGGAGGGAAATTACCTACTGGTACAGAGATCTACAGTAATTATCTAGGGCTTTGGCTTGGATTATCCCCGTGTCCCTTCCACACACACATGCACTTGAGAAGTTATTCATAATCACTGGTGCCTCAGCAGATGCTGCTGTTCTTCCTCAAGCCATGGCCTCATCCCACAGCTGTGCTGCTCCAGCCCGAGTTGCTGTCGAGGTCTGCACCTGCAGCGTGCCCTGGCCTTGGAGCACGGCTGGAGACGTGGGCTAGGAGGTGCAGCAGGCAGGTCTGGCAGAAAGCTAGCAAAGGGAAGGGTCCTAGGTGAGAAAGTTTTCTGGAACAGCTTCTGCACAACCTCTCCCACACCTTTCATTCCTGCCTCCGTGCCAGCTCATGTGTTAAGTCTGTGCAGGCAGCCATCTGTGCTGCATGGGGAAGAGTCTGGCTGGATCCGTTCCCTAGCCTGCTTCCCAGCCCCACGAGAGGAACACTCGCACAAGGTAGGGTGGCACATCGGGGTGGCAACGAGCAGGTGAGGGAGGAGGTCAGCTGTGTTTAACTGGCAGAGAACAGAGAGGCTGCCTGGCAATGTCCAGAGACAGATTTGCAAACGAAGTAACTCTGTGTGGGTTCATTTTTATGCACTCCTCAGTCTGTCCTACAGCTGTCAATCATGGTGTAAAACTTCAAAGTAGTTTGGCATTACTGAGCAACCAGAACTCTCAGAAGTAGATTACTTTGATCATTGATGGTCAGTATGAAGCCTTTCTAAATAGAAGATGGAGGGCATCTATTTTCTGAAAAATAAGCTTTAACTGTGTTAATCTTCTAAACAACTGTTTTTCTGAATGTTTTCATTAATATAATTGGAGCAAATTTTCAAAATTACTTTTACTGGTCCATGTTCAGTTTTGTACAACAAGTGTTTTTGCAAATGTAATTTATATATGCACAGACCTTAGCAATTAGAACTTTGATCATAGAATCATAGAATGGTTTGGGTTGGAAGGGACCTTAAAGATCATCTAGTTCCAAATGCATTGATATGCATTAGGACTTTGTAATGAAGAGCAGTTGTACATTGCTGTTTGCCTGGAGCACATTTCAGACTTCTCACCCATATTTTCTGTGATGTAGGCTGCTGTGTCCCTTATTTCATCCCAGTAAAGTATGGCTTTTGGCTTCCTGGGAACATGCCAGCACAGCCCTCAGCTGAGCGAAACCTGAACTTCCTTGTCTAATAATTAACTTTTGTAAACTTCCAGATGCTTAGGGTGAGCTCCAGCTTTCTGTGTATTCAGGTAGTTTCATTTATGTGTAGAAGCTCTTTTTACTACAGAAATCTCCAGCTCTGTGATCCTCCAGAGATATCATAATGATTTATTCCTCTCGTCTTCACAGGAACTGATATTCAATGGCTAGAAACAGCTGACAAGTGGCTGAAATGAGTACGACTACTATTCTACAGGAGATTTTGATTAAAAGATCACAGCAGAAGAAGAGGACATCTCCCTTAAACTACAAAGAGAGGCTTTTTGTACTTACAAAGTCTATGCTAACTTATTATGAAGGTCGAGCGGAGGTAGGAGACACAGATTTATACTGTAGAGTGCCTTTGTTCCTATTTGCTTTTGTATACTACTTGTTTTTTCCCTAGCATATATCATACTCTCAGGAGCAAATGGGGGTAACGGCCATGGGGGCAATGAACATGAGCTGCCATTTCTCTTTTATTTATAATGCAGATCGACAGAGGTGTAGATAACTTATCTGGTATTCAACGTGAACTTTTTCTTAATCAGAGCAGTAGTACATAGCCAGGATGCCAGAAATCAGATAAAACAGCTTTTACAGCTGGTGATCAAAGCTGACTTTCTCTCTCCAGAGAGAGGAAAGATCACTGCGATAACAAAGTGGGGAAAAGGAAGAAAAACTTAAAATTGTAGTTGCTTGTGTCCATGTTTAACATCAAGGCTATTACTTTCACATACAGGAATTGAATTCAAACAGGAGAAAGGGCATTTGTTAGGAGCAGTGTATTGCAGACCAAGTTTACTAGAGATGAGATCCATTCAAGTGGATCATGTAACCTAGTGATTGAAATGAAGTTGGAAGCAGTTTATCTTTGGCAGCATGAGGAACTCATCTCTGTTACCATTTTCTGTGTAAATTCAGTTTTATCAGAAGTCAATAATGTAATTGAGGCAAATCCTCAAATCAGCATAAATGAGCTCCAGACTCAGTTTCATCAAGATCACCTGGCCCAGAGTGCCCTGTCATATCTTTAGTGCTGGGGGTGAGATTTTCCACTTAACTGGTGCTACTTTCCAGATTTGTCTCAAAGCTGAAGGGGGTTAAAATGGCTGCAGTAGGTAGTGGAGCATGCTCTACACCCTGGGAAGCCATTCAACAAATAAAACATAATGGAGAGAACTCTGCAACCTCTTGTGTTGGCTGTTTTACCTCTGCTGAAAGAAGGAGGTACAGGAGAGCTAAAGCTTGCTAAGCGTGTTCCTTTGCCAGAGCGTGCACTTGCAGCAGAATTGAGCTCTCTTACCATGCTCCAAGACCACAGCAGTCTGTTGTAGCTGCTGTTCTCTGAATACAGCTTGGAAACAGTCAAGGATTAAGAAGAAGATCAAACTAGCTGAGGTTGGAAGGGACCTCTGGAGGCAATCCTCATTTGCACTTCTTGTTGAAGTTTGTGAGGTTCCTATCAGCCAGTTTTTCCACCCTGTGGAGGTCCCTCTGGATGGCAGCATGAGCCTCTGTCATATCAGCCATTCCTCCCAGTTTTGTGTTATCAGCAAACTTGCTGAGAGTGCCCTCTGCTCCATCATCCAGGTTATTAATGAAGATGTTGAACAGGACTGGACCAAGTACTGGCTCTTGGGGTCACTGGCTTCAAACTAGATCTTGTGCCACTGACCACCACCTTCTGGGTCCGGCTATTCAACCAGTTTTCAATTCACCTCAGAATATGCATTTTTGTATCTTTACTGACTGTGCAGTTTAAAGTGCTTATTTTAGAATGCTTTTTTTTTTTTAATTGGTATTTTTAGAATGCTTTCCCCCCCCACCCCCCAAGAATAAATAGGTGGGGGCTAAGAAGCCCTCCGAAACTTGTTTTTAATGTTTATCCTGTGTCAGCTTACTTTTGGGCCAAATAGAAATGTAACTAACAGGTTTTGCAGGTCTAGTTGTCACCCTTTAAGAAGTTCCCACTTTAGCTTTCCCCTTCTAGCTTTCCCTTTCCCCTGCAGGTTGATGTCCTCTGGCTAAAATACCCTTCCAGGAGACTGACTGGTGGATCTGCCCAAGAGGGGGTTTAAACTACCACTACTATTTTTCAGAGAGCCGGAGCTGCCCATAGCACCCTCAGCTGTGGAGGCAGTAACTTCTTAAAATATTCCAGCGTAGGATAAGGACAGTTGAGGTGAAAATATACATTACACCTACACTAGCCTAGCATTTTGCTGCTGAACCAGGCAAGTCCATCTCATCCCTGACCCAGCCTTGCAGGACTTCCTTATCCACTTGAATTGGTCCTGGCACTTCTTGGAACCCAAACTGCTGTGAAAAAACTTGCTAATCACCAAAAAGATACTTAATCCTTTTTTATTTTTGCTGAATTAGTGTTTGCTGGGTTAGCAAGCTGTGTTAGCTCCATGCAGGATCTAACAAGTGCCAGAGGTGGTGCCAGGTGGTGGAGGACAGGATGCTACAGCTGTTGACATCAGCTGGCTTATCAGACTGGCTCAGCTGTAACACAACCTTCCAACCTCAAACCCTTTCATTTTCACTGTTTCTCCTAGTTTAGATTCTTTTAAACATTAATAAGCACTTTATTAACTATATTGTCTGAAAACAATGAGTTCTTATCTTAGAGGGATACACTTAATATTTTTGTCAGTAATACTTGGCCTCCATTTGACAAAAAATAATTACTTTAGGACTAAGATCTGTGTGACACAGTGGCAGTTACTTTGTGTCACTGGCAAACTGAAATTGAAAAAGTTTGGGGGTTTTATCAGTTGTTTGGTTTTTGCTTGATTTTTTTTTTTAAGCCAATGCTAGCGGCTGTAGATTTGTATTTACAGTAAGACAGTTGTATATTCTGGTGGAAGTAACTTACATAAAAATAAGTTAATAGATATTAAAATAATTCTGGCCCTTCTGAACAGTTGGAGGTTTATTGCTGGAATAAGTATGGCTACTGTGTACGCTGGTTGAATTTAAATATATGGCAGATTAAGGGATAGGTATGGACTGATCTCATTTCAGGCTTGGCAATATTCAAAGTCCACATTGCTCAGATAAGCATGGAAATCCCAGGGCAAGAAGATCCCACACCCTCATTTTAATCACATAACTGCAATCGTAGCACTCTGCCAAGGGTGGCTGAGTTCTCCTCCTCTAGGCAAGTACATGATTCCCAGTGTGGTGACTGGCTAAACTGAAGTGTTTTGTTGCTTTTTTTCCCCATTTTAACTTCTATGGGAATTCAGTAGAGAGAGTTCAAGAAGAACCCAGGGTTTGTGGTCACGTGAATAGTCATGCCACTTCTTTTAAAAAACAAGATTGAATTAAACCTTGTTAACCAGATTAGTCAATACTCAAAGTGTGGGCAAGTTGGCATTATAAATAAGGTGACAGAATTAGATATTTGGTATGTCTGGTGACAGAAGTGGAACATTTATGACAACTGAAAGCAGTCAACCATAGCAAATGTTGTTCTTGTAAATGCTGCTGAGAGATGTAGTTGATCCTGTTGTGTGCAGCCGGTGGTGGGGGATGACTTGCTCTTTGACCAGAAACTGCACATTAGAGAAGTGCTCTTCTCTATTTTTTCTATCCTATCTGTTGACAAAGTGCCATATACCTACTTGGAGCAATAAACGATTATATCATAAGCATGACTACTAGCAACAGGGTAAAATCTTGTTTAAACTTGCTCATAACCTATTTAAATCTTTTTACACGTACTTCCAAGCAGCTCAGGCACCCTGTCATGGCACAGAGTGAAGCTGGAGTTGCACTGCTGCCATGACAAGAAGAAATGTGGCTTCTGCACTTAGAAATATTGCTGGATTGTAGGTCATGGAGGAGGCGTGTGAACTATCAGTGAAGCTTAACTACAGAATCAGTAAAGAGGCTGAATTTCAGGACTGGTTTCAAAGCATAGAAACCTGAGGAAGGAGAGTCCCGGTTTAGGTCATCTGTGCAAAGCTCTACAATTATGAGTAATGTCATGGGAAACTTTTGTATAGGAAGCCAATAGGACCTTGGCTTTTGTGGCTTAACTTCTGGGCATTATGTTGTTTGGTAAAAAAATGGGAGATTAATTACCTTAAGGTTGGTTAAAAATATGGACAATAAAAAGCTTGAAAATAAAGATACATGAGGACCTGACTTGCCTTAAGCATCACGGAGATTATTTTAAGTTGTCAGAAAAGAGGAATATTCTGTTTAAGCTGGAGGCAGCTTCTGGTCTTGCCTTTTTATTTTTTTTCCCCATAAATTCTGTTAATTACTAAGTGTAAATGTTGAGAAAATGCCATTATTGCAATATTAGGCTAACAATAATTAAAAGCATATAAAAGACTGAATTAATGTTTTACATTTCATGAAGCCTTTAATGGTTCATCAGCTGTCATTGTTGGAAAGAGTATTTTCTGTCTTTTTTTTTCCTTAATGTTGCAGAAGTGGCTAAGGAGATCTGAATGTGATAGATTCCATTTGTAATGAAGACAAAAATTCATTGTAGTAAGAAATAACAGAATCAGCCTCCAAGTACAGTGTACTGATCATGAATGTATAACAATAGGGAAGAAGTAAAATATCTTCCTATTCTAAGTATGGAGATGTACTATAACACTGAATGTGCTTCAGTCAGAAAGATACATGCAGTGTTCTCAAATATGCATTGCAGACTCACCGAGCAGGCTTTAAATAGATTTATGTAGACAGTAGTAACTGTGGTGGTTTGGAAGTGGGAGGTAGTAGGGATTTGTGTACAAACTGGCCCTTGCTCTTGAGGACTCCTGCTCTATGCTCACTGGTGTCAGCTGGAGTCATTGATTGCAGTGTAACTTCTTCAGGTAAGCTGGTTGTATAGCAAAGGCATGTCATGTTCTAGTGAGGAAACACTAATGTGAAATTTTTTATTAGGAGATCTCTTTCAAATTCTGTGTGTTGTTTGAAAGCTCAGCACACTACTTTAGGTATGCTTTTGTTCATTTTCCTGAACTATTTTCTTCTAAGAAATCTAAAAATACTAATCTGTAGGAAATTAGCAGTTACAGTGGAAAGGAATACTCATATTACAACTCTACCAGTATGGCTGGTGGCTGGTGTCCTGTGGTGCAAGTGCTGCTCACACTCCTTTGCAGAGTCGTTTAGCTGCTGCAAACAACAGCATCATTTATTCCTCTTGAGTTAACCAACAGACCACACAGTGTTCAAGCTACAGTGTCCACTAGAGTGGTCCATCAAATAGTCTTGGTTTATACTCTTTCTCCTTGAGTGGCAATAATTTTTACTGTTGTGAATTCTTTCTCAACGAATGGTCAGATGTCTTTGAACTGGGAGAAGACATTACAGCAGTCTGGTGTCCCTGACTGGAGCAGGCTTACTGCTGCATTACAGAATAGCCGTGGTAGCAGGTAACACGTACCTCACACAAGTGAAGGCGATGACAGAGCATCTCACTTGAACTACAACTGCCACCAGACTAGAGGTTTTTGCTCTAGGTGGTATTTTAGGCAAAGGAAATTCTTTGAGATGAAGGCAAGATAATAAATGTAGGTGTTAAAAGTTTTTCTCGTCACTGGAGTAGTTGAAAGGAGCTGGTTTGCGCAAGTGAAATGTCCTGCTAGTTTGTTGGTTTGAAAAATTACACATTGATGTTTGTCACAAGTGCTGTGCTTCCACAAAGCTGGCACAGATCCGGTCATAATTTTATAAATCGTTATCATGTATGTACTGTGAGTATCCTCATGTCTATTGGAGTAGTGGAATGTTCCCTTTTACCATGATATTTCTCTCTTTCCCTCTCATCTTGCTTAGCAGTGACACTCCATAGTTTGAAAGTGCTGATGTGTGTGATTTGGTTACTGTCCTCCCACACAGAGCACGGTGTGCTCACATTAACCTTTCCAGCCCACGGCAGCTTGCGCTGACCTTGAGTATGAAGCTGCGTATGAACTTATGAACATGAAATTGCTTTAAGCTTTAGCATCTTTGTTTGCTCATGTTTGCTGTATGGATTACAGTTTACAGTGATAAATGGTTTATACTGGATTTTGTGTTTTCAAAAAGTATAGGGTAAATCCTGATCCCCTTGGCCACCCTGTGTGGTTTTGGGGGAATGTGGTGTTAGAGGACAAAATGGGGGAGAGTCTGTGGTGCAATTCCCCTGTAAGTTCTGGAGGGGCTGCACTTCCTGGGTAGGCAGAGCACTTACCTATTTATTAGTATGCATAAACCATTTGCTTCTACAGAGAAGGCAAATAATAGCTCCACAGGGAAAATGTTTAAGAGTCTTATTTACAAGGGTGCTTCTGTGGAGTCAAGTAGAAGGTGGCTTTCCAATGAGCTGAGCTTGCAAGGTGCAGAGTGCTCTTGTCTTCACTGGCAGGAGTGGTATTTGCCATCAGGACCAGACTGGTGTGAAAACTGTATTGCATAAACAAAAGAGCTGTTACAACCAGGAAAAACCAACCCCTATATAAACGAAAAAAGCAGAATAAAAACTTGAACATTCTTGAGGGTTGCTAATTTTGAAAGTCTCTTCCCAAGGAAAAAAGGTTCTTCTGCAAGAGTTGTATTTGGTTCTTGTAATTTGAATAGAGAGGAGACAGAAGCTACTGAAATTACCGTGGTGATATTTTAAGGAAGGAAAAATAACTTTAAAAGCTCTGGGGCCCACTCTAAAGCTGCAGGTTTCAGGGTAAAATTGTGTGGCTTCATTGCAACACTAACCATGTGCAAATACTTCCTTTGGAGCATAACAACATTATGGAGTTCCAAAACCACATACAAGTTGCTTTTTTTTTTTTTTTAATATTATTAATGTGTATCAGGTCCATTGTTGTTTATTCCTATAGTACTTATCCTTTATTATTTTTAAATTACCCTAATTTTTATGGTTTCCTTAGTCATGACATAGGTGATTTAATTATTTAGATAAAGGAAAACACAACTCAGTATTAAAATGTTTCTGACTGATAACTTTCATTTTTTGATGTAGATAAATAGCTTCTGAAATGAGTAGGTTGGCAGAGCCTTTTTTTTGTTCCAAGTGATAGGTAGTAATGATAAAGATTTCTTAAAATACTTTCAAGTTTGTAAAATAATTGTTCCAGCTAGATCTGAAAGAGGACTGTGAGTTGGCTGCTGTTTCCCCTCTGGGAAACAGAAGTGGATATACACTTCCACAGGAATTATGTAGAAGTTGTTAGCTGTACCTACTGGGGACATACCTTCACAACTGTCTCTAAGAGCTTATGGTTTTAGATTGATTCAACTCTTACTGTTTAGCAATTGTGAATGGAACTACACATGTTTTTTTCTCAGCATTGTCAGAAAAAGAATGAATCAAAATTTTTAAAGTGCAGTCAGGATAGATGACAGAATCACAGAGTTACCAAGGCTGGAAAAGACCTTTAAGATCATCAAGTCCAGCCTATGACCAACACCACCACACCGTCTAGACTATGGCACTAAGTGCCACATCCAGCCTTTCCTTGAACACATCCAGGGATGGTGCCTCCACCACTTCCCTGGAAAGTCCATTCCAATGTTTAATCACCCTCTCCATGATGAAATACTTCCTAATATCCAACCTAAACCTCCCCTGGAGCAGCTTGAGGCTGTGCCCTCTTGTCCTGTCACTAGTTGCCTGGGAGAAGAGCCCAGCCCCCACCTGACCACAACCACCCTTCAGGTAGTTGAAGAGAGTGATAAGGTCCCCCCCTGAGTCTCCTCTTCTCCAGGCTAAACAACCCCAGCACCCTCAACCTCTCCCTATAAGACTTTCCCTCTAGTCCTTTCACCAGCCTTGTTGCTCTCCTCTGGACCCGCTCCAGCACCTCAATATCCTTCTTGAAGTGAGGGGCCCAGAACTGCACACAGTACTCGAGGTGAGGCCTCACCAGTGCTGTATACAGGGGGAGAATTACATCCCTACTCCTGCTGGCCACACTACTCCTGATACAAGCCAGGATGCCATTGGCCTTCTGGGCCACCTGGGCACACTGCTGGCTCATGTTCAACCAGCTGTCCACCAGCACTCCCAGGTCCCTCTCTGCCAGGCTGCTCTCCAGCCACTCTTCCCCCAGCCTGTAGCGCTGCCTGGGGTTATTGTGGCCAAAGTGCAGGACCCTGCACTTGGTCTTGTTGAATTTCATGCCGTTGGCCTCAGCCCATCGATCCAGCCTGTCCAGGTCCTCTTGCAGCTTCTTCCTACCCTCCGGCAGATCAACAGTCCCCCCCAGCTTGGTGTCATTTGTGAATTTACTGAGTGTGGACTCAATCCCCACATCCAAGTCGTCAATAAAGATATTTTATAGTACTGGGCCCAGTACTGATCCCTGGGGGACACCGTTGGTCACGGGACACCAACTGGATGCAGGTCTATTCACCATCACTCTCTGGGCCCGGTCATCCAACCAGTTTTTGACCCAGTGAAGGGTGCACGTGTCGAAGCTGTGGATTGCTAGGTTCTCCAGGAGGATGCTGTGGGAGACTGTGTCAAAGGCCTTGCTGAAGTCAAAGTAGACCACATCCACAGCCTTCCCCTCATCCACTAGGCGGGTCACCCAGTCACAGAGGGAGATGAGATTGATCAGGCATGACCTTCCCTTCCTAAACCCATGTTGGCTGGACCTGATCCCGTGGCTGTCTTCTACATAGTGCTGCATGGCACTCAGGATGATCTGTTCCATAATCTTGCCAGGCACCGAGGTCAGGCTGACAGGCCTATAGTTCCCCGGATCCTCCTTCCGGCCCTTCTTGTGGATGGGTGTCACATTGGCCAACCTCCAGTCATCTGGGACCTCCCCAGTGAGCCAGGACTGGTGATAAATGATGGAGAGCGGCTTAGCCAGTTCTTCCGCCAGCTCCCTCAGCACCCTAGGATGAATCCCATGGGGACCCATGGACTTGTTGGGATCTAAGCGGCTCAGCAGGTCCCTAACTACTTCCTCCTGGATTACAGGAGGGGGATTCTGCTCCCCATCCCTGTCTACCAACTCAGGAGTCCCTTTGTCCTGAGGGTAGCTAGTGTTTTTGTTAAAGACTGAGGCAAAGAAGGCGTTAAGCACCTCAGCCTTTTCCTTGTCCTCCATTAGTAAGTTCCCCCCCCTCATCTAATAAGGAATGAAGATTTTCCCTGACCCGCCTTTTGTTATTAATGTATTTATAAAAGCATTTTTTATTATCCTTTACAGAGATGGCTAGTTTAAGTTCTAGTTGAGCTTTTGCATCTCTGATTCTCTTCCTACATGACCTTACAATATCCCTAAATACTTCCTGATTCACCTGTCCCTTTTTCCAAAGATGATACATTCTTTTTTTATTACTGAATTCTTGTAATAGTTCCCTGCTCAACCAGGCGGGTCTTCTTCCCTGCCGGCTCCTTTTTCGGCACACAGGGACAGCCTGCCCCTGCACCTTCACAATTTCATTCTTAAAGGAAGCCCAGCCTTCCTGGGCTCCTTTGTTTTTGAGGGCTGCTTCCCAAGGGACTCTCTGAATCAGCATCCTGAAGAGATCAAAGTCAGCCCTCTGGAAGTCCAAGGTAGAGGTTTTGCTGACAACCCTCCTAACTTCACCACATATTGAAAATTCTATCATATCATGGTTGCTGTGCCCAAGATGACTTCCAACCACTACATCTTCCACCAGCCCTTCCCTGTTTGTGAACAGTAGGTCCAGCATGACACTGCCCCTGGTAGGTTCACTTACCAGCTGTAGCAGGAAGTTATCTTCTATACATTCCAGAAACCTCCTGGATTGCCCCCTTTCTGCTGTGTTGTACTTCCAGCAGACATCTGGTGAGTTGAAGTCCCCCACAAGAATGAGGGCTAGCGAACGCGAGACATCGCCAAGTTGTTGAAAGAACATTTTATCAGTCTTTTTATCCTGGTCAGGTGGTCTGTAGCAGACTCCCACTAGGATATCAGCCTCATTGGCTTTCCCTTTTATCCTCACCCATAAACACTCTGCCTTGGTGTGTCTAGTATTGAATTCTAGGCAGTCAAAGCACTCCTTAACATATAATGCCACCCCACCACATCTCTTGCCTTGCCTGTCCCTTCTAAAGAGCCTACAGCCGACCATTGCAGCACTCCAACCATGCGAATCATCCCACCACGTTTCCGTGATGGCAATTATATCATGGTCTCCCTGGTGCACAATAGCTTCTAACTCCTCTTGTTTATTTCCCATGCTTTGGGCATTGGCATATATACACTTGAGCCGTGGTACAGATATCCCGATCATTTGCGTGGTTACCAACCTATTAGTGAACCCTGTGTTCTTGTTGCCACGTTTATCCCCGTTTCCCGCCTTGAGTGGGACAGCAGACTGGCAGCCGTCCTGAGGCTCATCTCTAGTTTCATCCTTATCCCCCTTCAAACCTAGTTTAAAGCCCTGTTGATGAGCCCTGCTAACTTGTGCACCAGGACCCTTCTCCCCCTCCAGGTTAGGCTTCCCCCACCTGTTGCAATGCTCAGTGTGCTGTAGGTCCATCCATGATCAAAAAAGCCAAAGTCCTGTCTGCTGCACCAGTCCCGAAGCCAGAAGTTAATCTGGCTCTTCCCATTTATCCCCTCATCAATCCCTGCTACTGGTGGGATAGAGGAGAAGACCATCTGTGCTCCCAATCCCCTAACCAGCTGTCCCAGAGCCCTGAAATCTCTCTTCATTGCCCCTACACTTCTGGTAGCTACCTCATCACCGCCTACTTGGAACAGCAGTAATGGGTAGTAGTCTGAGGGCCCAACTAGGGCAGGGAGCTTCCTCCTTATATCCATAACCCTGGCCCCAGGGAAGCAGTTGACCTCCCTAAGAAGTGGGTCAGGCCTGCATATAGGGCCTTCCACTCCCTTTAGAAGTGAGTCGCCTGTGACAAGTACCCGCCTTTTTTTCTTAACTGAGGTGGTTTTGATGCAAGGTACAGACTGACCTGGCCTCAGTGACACCTCCAAGTTTGGTGAACCATCATCCACAACACCATTTGGTTCTACTTTGCAAAGGCACCTGGAGAGGGGGAACACTAGGGACCCCCTTGCTATGCCGCTTTCGCTGTGCAGAAACTCATTGCCATTGCTCCTCATCCTGTAGGCTGTCACACTCAGCCAGGCAGACAGGAGATAGGCAGTGAGTGGTCTGCATCATGAGCCCCACCTGTCTTTTGGGTGTGGTTCAGGGATGCTAAATCATGGCACCAATGGTCTATCTCCCTCTCGCACTCCCTGGTACTCCTAAGCCTCTCTACTTCCTCCTTCAGCTGTGCAACCATACTGAGCAGATCATTTATCTGCTCACACCTCACACAGCTGGCGTCTCTGCCATTCTCCAGGGGGAACGACAGGCTTTGGCACTCCCTACAGCCAGACACCTGAAGGCCCACATGTCTGTGAGGAACCTCTAATCCATTATTTAAACACACTCACACAAGTGCTTTTATATATATTTACATATATACAAATAAAGATGTAATATTAATTTCAGCATGTATTATATTGCTGAGCAAGTACAACTATGAATTTACATGTTATCCCACCTAGAAAGATGCATGTCACATCCATCTGGATAAAAAATACTGGGTTTGTACATCTTACAAAAAACTAAAGAGTCAAAATGCTTTATGGAATAGGAGGCTTTTCAAAACTTCTTCACAAGATCTGTATTTAAATGCTAACTCAGAATAAGTGTGGACACCTTTTCTAATTGTGTAATAACCTCTATAATTACTACAACCATTGTTTCTACAGATTAGCAGCATTAGGAAAACAGTTAATTTTAACTTCTTTGCACTTGATTATGTAGAAATCAAGACAGAGAATTAGAGAGTGACTTGGTAATCTGTAGATGGCTGACCAACAGCTGGTCTTCAAGTTATAGTTTGTCAAGCAAACTTACAGATGTCGTTGATGATACAATACCTACATTGTTATTCCTATAGCAATAACTGAATTGTTATTCCTATATGGAGATCTCTTTGCTCAGCTGGAGTAATGGAATTGTGAGAGATCCATCTCTGATGAAAAAGAGCACTATAGGAAGCTGACTATTGCTTCAAGTAAATGCACAGATGCAAAAATTATAGTAAGGCATCAGTTTTCTTCTAGGTAAAAAGTAGGAATTAGTTGTCCAGAATGCAGCTCCGCATAAAGCTTGTCAGCATTTTGAAGTATGAAGAACATGTTTTGCAGCAAAGACTCCAGAAACCTTCTGGGAGGGACAAAAATGAGTCAGGAGGTAAGAAGCTGAGAGAGTCTGAGAAGCAAAATCTCACAAGGAGGGTCTGGATAGAAGGTTTACTGGAAAGCAGTAGATGGTGCCATTAGGAACCATGAAGCTCCCCATCCTTCGTGTTTTGTTTGCTTGCTCCTGTTCCCTCCCTCCCTCCAGATTCAGGGGAATATTTTTTTAAAAAATTTTTTGCTCATAGGCAGAACTACCATATTGATGATGATCCAGAAGACTTCAAATAGTGGCTGAAAACCCAAGAGAAGATGGATAATAGTGTAGGTGTAGCTGGGGGAATTTTAATCAGGTGCAAATGAAAGCTCTTCAAGTTGGAGAAATAACTTAAAGCTATTCATGTATATTAAAGGTTGGGCCAGATGATCCTTGAGGTCCTTTCCAACCTGGCATTCTATGACTCTGTGTGAATGGAGTCAGCTTAACAGACGCATGGGAGTGCTCACTTGAAAACACCAAGTCATAAAGAAACTTAAGTTGTAAAAGAAGTTGGTTTTGTTGCAGTAATGATTCCCTGTTCTCTATAACATCTACCAAAACAAAAATCTGATCTCAAATGAGGATCTGCAGTAATTCACTTTCTAGAAGAATTTTGATCTTTATGAGATGGAACAAATTAGACATAGCTGGACTTGAAAAGTGTAAGTTGTAGTTGTTGAGGTACTGAGGAGACATGGATGAGAATGTTTACCTTATGACTAGACTGGAGTGGAGGAGTCTTAAAGGTGCTAAGAAGGAAGATCTGGAAGATAAATGAGATTCTGGAGGGCTAGAGAAGGCCTAGTTTTAACATTTCAGAGGAGAATCTGAGAAGCTGTAAGCTATGAAGGTAATTTCCAGAAGAGTGCGAGAAAAACACAGACTTGTTGAAAGTATCTGCAAGATACCCAAACTGCACATTAGCCAACAAAGATTTGTCAAGAAAAAAATTTATCTCAGCTTATCTATGTTCTTTCTGCCATGGGTTAACAAGTCTTGTGCATAGCAGAGAAGGAGCAGATATCCTGTGTTTTCATTCCAGTAATGTTTTTTGGCACTGCTGTATGAGACATTTTCACATGTCACCATTAGAAATTACCTGTATAAATATCTTGTAAATCTGATTGCAGAACACATGGGAAACAGGTACAGTGTTCATGAGGCATTAGTGGCTTGTTTTCAGATTGAAAGGTGGTCTTGGATGGGGTGTCCTGTCTTTCAGTATTTTCACTAGTGATACTGTTGCTGGAATTGTTGCTGACGTAGAACCTTGTTGAGTCCTTAGGTGATGTAAAAACTTGACAGAGCTGCAAGCATTTTTGGAAAGCAAGTCTAGAAATAAAAGTGGTAGATTTGGATTAGGTGTGTGGTGGGTTTGGTTCTTGGGGTTTTTTTATTTTGTAGAATGTCATTCAGCGTGGATAAGTGCGGAAGTTAAAAGTTTAGGCAGGAATGCTGAAAAGTTCAAATACAGAATGGGAATAAATAACTGTCAGGCTGTACTCAGCAGGACCTGGGTGACAGGATAATGAATCATAAGCTGACTATGCGTCAATGAAACCTTGTTGGCTGTGAAAAAGGCAGATGTTACATTAGGATGAAAAAATGAGACTGGGAATCCTTACAATCTGATAATAAGGCATCAGCTGCAGCGCTGCACCTGGTTTGGGGCAATAACTTTCAAGGAAGATGTGGACTTGCCTGCAAGATGCAGGGCAGGAACAGCAAGAAGAATGAGGTTCCCAGAAGCCTGCACTGTGATGAAGGGCTGGTGGGGCAGCAAGTTTTTAAAGCAGAGAGAGGGACTGGTGCTGGACAAGAATCTTTAAGGACAAAAAACCTAACCCATGAGCTCTCTAGTTGAGGGGTTCATCATCTGAAGCTTGAAAGAGTAGATAATGCAGCTGGTGCCTTGGCTAAGTGAACTCTCAAGTCCTCTCCTGCGGCTCTTGCCTGTGATGCCTGTGGACTTGGACTCTCCTCCCTTCTTGGCTCACATTGCCTTGGTCTAGAGTTCAGACAGCACAAAGGGTACAGAGGTGTCTGAATGAAAGGTGTCACCTACCCTATGGACAGAGCGATGGCCCCGAGAGGGGAGAAAACAGGGCAGAAATGCTACGCCTGGGCTTGGCTCTGTGAGGACTTCATAGAAAACGGGTAAGAGATTTGTCTGAAAGAACCTGGAGCTATGTGCTAGTTATTTTGAAAGCTGAAGGGGTGTAGGTGATTTAGGGCCTGATATGGATGGAGGCCTGGCTTATTTATTTTGTGTACTTTATTCTCATTTATATGGCTTCCTTATGTGATTGCAGCAATGTATCATAAACATAAATGTGTACATTTGACTGACTGCCTCTCAATTGCAGGATAAGAGTAAATTACAGATAATTCATTGTAGTCATGGTTAGGAAGTTGCATCAGTGCTACTATGGAGAAATTATTTTTGTGCTTTGGTAAAGGATTTTTTGTTTCCTGTTTTGCAGGATGGGGTTTAATACTTTCTCCTTCTCACTTATGTTTGTATTTTTTTCCCCTTGTAATTTCTCCCAAGAGTCAGATCTTGGATCAGGTCAGACCAGACCTCTCACTTTTTATCTTGCTTCTAGCCATTTTGGAAAGGTAAATAAAAATACTTGATAACTGCTTTTCTTAGAATAACAATTTTTTAAAATTTAATTGAAAGGAGGCAGGGCGTTCTTCAACATCTCTGACACACTGGAAAATAAGGGGATGGAAAATGTAGCCATGTAACATTTATCTGCAGTAATTATATTTGCATAATCAGTAATTGCTTGGGTGAAAATGCCTCTCAAGGGGGAACTGCAGCAGTATCCAGTGCTTATCACTAAATGGCAAGACTATTAATTACAAAAAATAAAAATGCAAAACCACCTTTATATTTGTCTTTGGAGCACAAGCTACAGGAGAAGTTCTCTACACGAGGTGTTGGGTTAGCCAGGCCTTTCTGAGGCTTTATGAAGTTGCAGAGCAGCTCTATAAAAGAGATGTCATGAATGCTGAGAGCTTCTATACTTAGGAAAACACACGTTCCATGGGTCACACGCTGATGACCTCAGGTTTTCCTACATGGGGATAAGCATGGGAGAGAGAAAGAGTATGAACAACAGGGAAAGAGAAAGGGAGGGAGGCAGCATAGGTGAGATAGAATGCAGCTATTCCTTGACAGCCAGGCTGATTTCTGCTTGTTTTCATAGAGTTTTTTTGCAAACAGAATGTCCTCTGTCCTCTCTAGCTACCCAACCCCACTTCTCTGAGGGTAAGCAGCACAATAGTTTCATAAGTGAAGGAGAACCTGAATAAACGTTTCCTCTGACATTGGGAATATGGGCTTCTTAATTTGTAAAGCAACTGTATTTAGCAGAGGAGTAATTCCAAATCTGTAGAGGATAAGCTGTTTGATTGTGTACTTATCTAACACTTAGATTTTACTTGGTTTTTTGTACTCTAAGATTTCAAGTTTTTTGACAGGACCTGAGGAACTGTGTGATCATATACTTCTACCATATCTGACAATGTAGTTCTAGTTTTATAACTTCTTGGTATTAGTGTCTTACGTGTTAAACAATAGGAATAGCTTATTTGCTTGCATTGCATGCGGACAAGACTTACTGCCTGGATTGGCCATCCTCATTGTGAGCAAGGAGCAGGGCTTCTGAAATTATAAATCAAGTTTTCAAAGCATCAGCAAGTATGAAGTATATATAGCATTTTGAGAAGATTTGTATAGTGGTTTTGTACAGTCACGTCCCTTTAAAATTTTTATCTATTTGTTATTCTTATTGGGATATAGCATTTTTATACCTTTAACACGGTTCTAAGCATGTTTCCTTGTGTAGACCTCCCTCTATAGGCTTATCTATCTTCAGAAAAGGGGTGCACCAGTTTTGATAGGTCCCTTGGGTTCACCTGCCAGTGATGTTTCCAAATCCTCTGTGAATACTTGTGTCCAGTTCAGACCGTGTCCACGACTGTACTGGTGAAATACTACCACTTCTTCATTGAATCCAACCTTTTTTTACTATGCTAGCCATTTTCCACCTCCAAAAACAACAGTGAAAAATGCTCCTCTGCCTCCTATGGTCTGACATTGCATAATTAGCCATTATACTAATTTTGTCTCTTTCCGGTAGAGATCCCTTGTTGGAAAGAGTGGTTGTTGGTGGATTTCTTGTGGCTGGCTCATGCCTGTATCTCTACTTCCCAACTACTTCAGGGCTTGATCTCTCTCTTGATTCTGCATTTCATAACTGCTGTATGCCTGGGTCTGGAGCAAGCCATTTGGCATGCAGAACAAATGCAACACAGTAATGATGTGCAAGCTGTCCTGTTATAAAGGGAGGGGAGAGGAACTGCAGGGGTCTTTTAAGCATTTTTCTCAAGTCATTCCTTCCTACTCCTTTGCCAATTGGTTTAACATTGAGAAATGCTGAGCTAAAATACAGCTGCACACCTGACAATTTGAAGGCTGCTGGCCATTAATAACTGTTGCTTCTCATGCAATCTGAAATATGTCTGGATTAAATAATTTTTTATTTAGTTTCACTAAATTTTATTAAATTTTATTTAGCTTCATTTATATATATATTTAGTCTGTAAAGTATGCAAGGACAGAAAAATCTTCTCTGATGTCAGGCTTAGTTTGATGGTTTGGGTTGCAAGGCAGGTCAGCTTTGAGTTGGCTTAATTTAGCATCTCTTGATGAAGCAAACAGCTACCTTGAATTATCAAAGTTTATAAAAACATTATTTAGGAAATAGGATTACTAGAGTGATGTGCTGTTTATCAAGGGTTTTGCTTTATAATTTTCCAAAATGTTAGTTGATCATCTTGTTGGTTTCCTGTCCTTTGTCATATGTATACATACATATGTATGTCCCTCCTGACATATGTATGCTCCATTTGAGTGAGTATTGAATGCCAGAATTGGCATGAAAATCTCAGAATCTTGGTGGAGTGGGGTGGTTTAGAGAAATAATAAAGCCTGTTCCTCTCAGGAATTTCTGTCATTCCAGATAAATACCACATCTTGTTTGGATCCTCCTATTCTGCCTTGGCTAGTCTGGCAGCCCTGAAGCTGCCAGGCCTGCCACACAGTGCCAAGGAGAGGGAGAAGCAATTCTTGCTGCTGTACGAAGTGTTGTATAATTCAGTAACTCAATTTTTGGCAGTTCCATAAATGTATGTTTGACTTTAGGCAATCAAAGTTCAAGTAAGGGGATACCATAAAATAAACAGAAGACTTGGAACAGGTTTTGGATCAAAAAATCCAAGGTTGCATACTTGGTGCAAATTATTTTTCTTCATAACATGATATGGCTTTGTAGAGCAGATCACGATCATGTTTATGATTTGACTTTTTAAAATGATTCATTAAAATGACTAATTCTTCTTTTTTGTTTTCCTTCTTTTGTTCCCCCAGTTTTAAAAAGCCCTGTACTGGGGCTTCTTCTGGGGTTTCTTTTGTTTTTCTGGTGTTAAATAACAGTTACAGCTTTATCTGAACTTAGTTCCTGTCATTCTTCCTGATGCTGACCATGACATGCATCAATTGTTCATGCACATTTTCTCTGCCAGTTTTGGTCATAACAATATACATAAAAGAGTATTAAATATGTTTTATATGCTGAAAAAACTTCCATGTTTTCTGGGGGTATTAATTATGTGTTTCTAGGGTGGCGGAACTGTGATGGTTATATTTGAAATTGCTCTTTGCTTCTGTTTGTAAGACTGTATTTTTGATTGCTTATGATTGTGCCAAAGTTCTGCTATCTGAGCTGACATTTCCATCTTCAGGAGAGAAGGGGGCAGCCAAGTAAGGATTGGAGTATCTCAAATAAGTCAGTATGTAGTAATTATTTACACATTGTGTGAACAATAGCCATCTTTCATAAGCTGCACTCTTAACTGGATGTGTTGGATGTGCTTGGCAAATCAAAATTTTTGACATGGATTAATTTGGGACCATCCATGATTTTTTGCCTTTTTTTTTTTTTTTTTCTGGATTCCAGAAGAAACTTCTCCTCTTAGAGACTCAGTTTCCCCAAAAGTAAGAGGTGGCCCTGCACAGTCTCCATAGATTCATCATCATTTTGGTCTCAAAAGTGTATTGAGGTGTTTCCTTTTGCCCTGCAGGAGAGTGCATTGTAAAATTCTGTGTTTCTGCAGTTGAAGCAACATCAGTATCATAAGTGGAAAAGGAAGCAAGAAGTCTCTGCTGAAAATATAGAAAATTAGATAAATTGGTTATATTTTACATAATGTTATTTTCTTTTTTCTTATAGAAAAAGTACAGAAAAGGATCTGTGGATATTTCAAGGATTAAATGTGTAGAAGTTGTAAAAAGTGATGGTATTATTCCCTGTCAAAATAAATATCCCTTTCAGGTATGTTACTTTTATATAAAATATATAAATTACAGTGCTCTTTTCAATAGCACCAAGCTATTTGGATGCAATTGGCTTGAAATTGCTGTAACTTCTAAATACTGAGTCTGCTCTCTGAGGTTGTGTGGGAGTTGGTTCAGAACTGGTGGTTAAAAACCAACGCGAGCAAGCTCTGCTGCTCCTGCAGTCCCCTCCCTTGGGAGTTTTTCCTTATAGACTTGGTCTTTCTCTTTTCCCCACCCTTTCTGCTTCAGTTTTGCCTGGAAAGTGCCTTGTCATAGTCTACCTGCAAAATGGGTTAGCTCGCAGCCTGTTTTCCTTGTCTTCATTTTTTCACGTTACATTAAACTGGATTACCATTACATTGAATGAGAATAAGGACATTATTCCAAAACATGTTGCATTTTCTTCAATTATGAATTTAACAGAAATAAACACACAAAACAAAGTGCTTAGAGGGGAAAAGGAATTGTTTAGATATGGGGAATCGGATGCTGTGCCTGCTTACGATAAAGGGAATGGTTGGAGTTAAGGGAGCAATACTTGCTTTCCACCAGTACCAGCAGTGAAGAAAAAGAAGACAGGACTCACTCCAGAGCAGTACATAATTACAAGGAGTTATGAAATGGCTGGGAACAAAGGATGTCTGATTATGAAATAGCTTTAGCAATTAAATTGAACTGTTTTCAGAAAACACGTGGTGAAGAATGAACAAAGCAAAACACAAAGCAAACTTTTTCCAGGAATATTCACAAGATAATGTACCATTACAAGGTCCTTCCTTATTCTACTGAAAGCATCATATATGAATAGTAAACTCTAATAAACATTTTCGAGTTTTTGCATTTTGTGCCTGAGTACATATTTGCCAAATCTTAATAATTTGTCTTGCTCTGTTTCCCGAGGAACAAATAAATTAATATTACCAGGTGAATGTATTTGGATTATTTCTTTTCCCCTCCTCCAGGTTGTATATGATGCTAATACGCTTTATATTTTTGCACCAAGTGCACAAAGCCGGGATCAGTGGGTGAGGAATCTGAAAGAAGGTAATGAAAATTGTTCACACTTAACATCTGGCATATGTAGATACCTTTTACTTGAGCTGACTGGCTGGGATGGAGTTAACTTGGTTCTGTGTTTTGGATTTTTGTGTGATGTGTAAATCATCAAAAAGCTGATCCAAGCTCATTAATGGCATCACTGGAAAGTTCTGTTTGAATACAGCTAGACTGCATTGCAGGTCTTACACTGATGTAACATGACAGGAGGCATCTCCACTGAGATGCAATCTGATTAGTGCTATCATAGTGAGTAAAGATCTTTTATTCAAGAGGCTCTTAATGCTTTCTGCCACCATCAAATGCTCACATTAATTGCAGGTCCTTTGCAAATTAATAAGAAATAATTCCTGGCTGGGGACCACAGGGCAAGGAATAACCTCTGAAACTCAGCAAGCCCATAGGATAGGGGTAAGGAGCCTTACAGATCAAACACAGGCATTGTGCCATAAAATAGTGACAAATGTCAGCTATCTTTCCCTCCAGAACACGATTTGTAGAGGAAACTGAGTCACTTGCAGAGTAATAAAAAGAAAATGGGCAGGCAGAGCCCACAGGGCCTTCACAGCTGCCTGACTGTTTTGCCTGGTGCAGGTGTGTGCTTGGTTCTCTTTTTGTGGGTGCATCAAGTGCCTGCCCCTGCTGCAGTGGCTTGTTTAGGCAAGGAGCATAGCACTCTCTTCTGGAATTAAGCCATGTATTATCCTAAGAATGTCCTCTACTCTCTACTCTACACCTCCATGTAAACTTGCAAGAAGGTCATTAAGAAAAAACAATTACAAAGTAAGGACAAGTGAAGATTAATGCCTCATGTCAAAGATATCGTAATATTTGTTGAAAATGGCCCTCTTGCAGGTTTTTTTGTATCTTGCAGTATATGCTCTTTTTCTTCTTGTAGAAATAAAGAACAACAGCAATATAATGGTAAAATATCATCCTAAATTCTGGACAGAGGGAATTTATCAGTGCTGCAGACAGACAGAAAAATTAGCACCTGGCTGTGAAAAATATAATCTTTTTGAAAACAGTAAGTACCTAAGTTTTCATATGAGTTTGGTTTGGCATATTTTTCTACTTTTTTTTTTTTATATGATCCTGTCATCACACCTGAATGCCCTTAGATATTAGGCAAATTTAGAGAGCAGTGTGAATCACTGATACTGTGCCTAAAGTCAAGTATTTGTTTCTTTAAATGCATTTTGTAAAAACAGAAAAGCCAGTGAATTGTCCTCACAAAAGCGTTTTGAAAAAGCTGAAAGGAAAATTGAGGTTGCTGAGTTTATGTTTCACTTGGTTTGTTTTTTCACTGAAACTTACTTGACCAAATGCTTACTCAGGCTGAGGATAAAACCTGATGGCAAAATAGATTCAGCTAGAAATCCTTGCCAGCACTTCAGTTTTAATAAATAACTTCAACACACCCACATAAAGTAATAATAATTGTGTTGCATTTGGTGTTACTATGTCAGTGTAAAAAAATACACAAGAAGGCTTAATGTATTTACAGACACTACTGAATTTTCTTAGAGGCTTGTAAATGTCCACGTGCCAAACCTGGAGGAACTGTGATTTCCGTAGGTGCGTGCATCTTGAGCGTTTGAATCACAGATTCTGCTTGTTCAGCAGCAGATGTTGTAGCATGCAAAGATGTGCAAGCATGACCCTCACTATAATCTTGTCCTACATAAGGATATAGTAATTTAGTCCTCAATTTAAGGAAAATTCTATAGTAGGAAAAGAAATTGAGCCATTGCTTACCTCCCAATGAAATCAGCTGTACCTGGATGTTTCCTGTATCAGGGCCCTCAATGGGAATGGTGGAGACCTGTGGATTTGGTTGCATTAAAAGACTTGAAGAATGGATCATGGTCAGCCTTATTTGTCAGGATGGTGTAAAACCTAACCTATAACTTAACCTTTTAAGTGGAAAAAGAAAAGCAGATGTTGATAGGAGCAGACATATTATCATGGTGACAAGAACACTGCTTCCTTTTTAAATACCGTTTTTATCTCTCTTTTTTGATCCTCATGTATTTCTGCATCTGAGAGCTGGTTCAGGGATTTCTGCATGGCACACTCAGATGTGGCACAGGTATTGCTAAATACTATGGTGAATGTAGCCTGCCATTTGATTTAGGATGTTTTTGCAAGAATATTTTATCAACATTTCCTAATGCTTAACTGGAGCTGTCTTTTTTTCCTGACCTTCTAAACTCTCCTGAAAGCTAGTTAAGATATTAAAACCTTTTCTGAAATCTAAAACTTTTATTCATTTTTTACCTCTGTTCTGTTTCTAGGTGTACTGAGATTTCCCTCTCCAATGCCAGAAAAAAGTGTGGTAGGTAGTGTTTTTAAAATTTTGCATAGATAATTGCTGTGTTTTGAGATGGCATTTAGATTTCCTGAGATTCATTCCATACCCTATGGCTGAGGTTTATTTCTGTATGAGTCAGTGGACATCGTGCTGTATCTCAGGGTGGAAATACCACATTGAAATTCAGCTGCACCTCTGTACTGCTGGTGGGAGAGGCAGTCAAAAAGCAAATGCCAGCCAGCATTGCCCTTTACTGGCAGCTGTGGGGCTGCAGAGTGAGCCACCCCTGTGGGTAGCATCTGGGGGATCGTCTCCAATGCTCTCCAGCTGCCTCCAGGGGCAACCACAGCTTGCTCCTGGGGCAACCCAGAATTAGCCCAGCTTTTGCCTCTGGGATGCTCAGCTGGTTTACACTGGTGTGATGGTATGAGTGGGTGGGGTGGGATAATGGAGCAGTGTGGGATGATAATAATGTTGAGTCGTTTTCAGCGAAGGCCTCCACCACCTGTTCCTCCAGTTGAAGAAAACGGCTATGAAGAGGAGGAGATAGTAGTAGCAATGTATGATTTTGAGCCTACAGAGCATCATGATTTAAGATTAGAGAAAGGTGAAGAATATACGGTGATTGAGAAGAATGACATTCACTGGTGGAAGGCGAGAGACAAATATGGGTGAACACAAGTTCCTTATTTTTCATTATTAAGTTAATTAGGCTGTTTCCATGTTGTAGTAGTTTATATTGACTGTCTGTCAACAAATAACTGTTAGACCCCGCTTTGGACCCCAGCCCTGAAATTTCATCCATATCCTTCTTCCCACATAGAAACCAATTTTTTAAAGTGCAGCTCTTGATAGAAGGTGGGGCCTGAGTGCGAAGATGGTTGCAGACTTGGAAACTTTTACAATTCTACTTCCTGGCAGGCTTTATGATTTCCCAATTAAAGCATCAGCCAACCTGCAAAACCTCGCTAGACTGGAACAGTACTCCCAATTCCCTGGGGAACAACTCATTAGGGAGCAATATGGTTAACAGTCAGCTCAGCAGGCTCCAACTTCCAGACTTGAATAAGCATCATCTTATTTAATAGCTGGATCGTTAAGGTCAATTTTTGAATGAGTTGAGAATGAGTTGCAGTGAGATGCCTTAATGACTACAACTTTACATTCCCTGGATTAAAGTTTTTCCCTGTGGTTTTAAACGTGAACATTGCCATACTTTAATATTTATCAGGTCCCTGTTGCAATATGTTAGGGGTAATTGTGACTTACCAATCTGTGGCAGGTTCCAAACATATTTCCAGTGACTGGCTGGGACCTCCGAGCACTGAAGTGACAGAGCAGCAGAGGGTTACTCATCTTCATCCCTTCTGCTGGTTTTCTTGAAGACTTCTGCTGCCTGTGTCACTTCTCTAGGTGCAGCGAAAGCTAACGTGGAAATGCTGGTGCAGAAAATCAGCTTCTGTATAATCAGCAGCAGAGTGGGTGGCTCAGTAATAAATGATTACTGGTAATCAGCAGAGTAAAACACTGTCTTCTAGGCATGCAATTTTACATGTTTTCACTCAGATTGTGTTTTGTGTGGTTTTTTTTTTTTTTAGAAAACAAGGCTATATTCCAAGCAACTACGTAACAGGAAAGAAGTCCAACAACCTTGATCAATATGAGTGAGTGTATATTTGAATTAAAATCTAGAAGATCATAAAGCTATGCTTTGAGAATTACCAAGTATTTTTAAAGTTTTGAAAGAAATAATTTACATACAATAGTACTGATCTCAGAGACGAAATGTAAATATTTCAAAAATACATATATTTGCTCTGATTCTCTTCTTTTTTTTGCTGTGATACATAATGTAGAGTCAAGGCAGTGAGATGGCCATGAGGCATGCAGTTTTTAGGCTATTACTATTAAAGCAAAAGAAACCTTCCCTATTCTCTGATAGACAAAGGGTAACATTAAAGGAAATTTATCCATTATGAGTATGCTGAGTGCTTTTTTAGTGTTAAAGTGGCGTGTCTATCTAAAGTGTGTGGCAGTAAGATAGTAGAGTAGAAAACAGTGGAAATCATTCAAAGTAAACATAACAGATCAGAGATTTTGGAAAGCAGCTCCAGTTTTCAAGAAAATTTATTACTCGATCTCAGTGTATGCGTGTAACTTATCAGCTATAAAAGTATAGCTTTTTTATTTAAAAAAAAAAAAAAGCTTTTTCCAGTTGTTTAATTATGCAGTACTTATTTAAGAACATCAGGATAAAATTTAACACTGTAGTCTCCGAGCCTGTTGTTCTTGATATTCAGATTTCAGTATAGCATAAACTGTTGTGCTTGAGAGCTTAACACATATAATGACTTTAAGATAAAATGGAGCTGCAAGGAAATCATAATTAAAACCAGTTTACAAAACCACATTAGTAGGTCCAAAACTCTAACTCTCAGCCATGTAGGGCTCCTACTGCTGTGTTTTGACAGAAGGTAAAATTTCCTCTGGGATTTTGCCCTCAGCCTTACTTCAGGGAATTACTTGTTCTCTGCTGCTTTCTCATCTTTGAGCCTCTTGCTAAGAGCCCTGCCCTGCTCTGGGCTGGGCTGTGGGGCTGGCAGAAAGGGAAGGAAGGAACTGGTCTGCCTTATCTGGTCCAGCCACTTTGTGCCTTACCACCTTGGGGCCGTAATTCTGAGTCAGTTCAGGGAGGATTACTCCAGGTCACCTACCAACTGCAAGAAACGACTATCTCCAGAAGAGCAGAACTAGATTAGAGGCTGCCGTGCCACTTCCCTGCTCAGTTACTGCTGTGGCAGCATAGCTCAAGACGATTGCCCCATGACATTTGAGAGCTGCCTGTTTATCCTTTGGAAATTATTTGCTGCAGCTGGCTGAAATGTCAGTGCGTCTGTGACTGCTTTAACCTGTCCATGCAGCACTGAGCTCAGGGATGTGCAACCGTGACATTTAATTCACTTTCGGCCTCCTCTTTGGTAGGTGGGTCCTTCCTGGAAAACGAGAACCATGACGTTACTAAATGAGAGAGCAGTCTAGCCGCCAGCTCTGCAGGTGGCTGGACCAGTGTATGTAGGCAGCTGCTGCCCGGGGCTGCCAGCCTGCCCTCCACCTGCTGCTCAGAGCAACTACAGCCACCAGCCTGAGTGTGTTTGGGGAGTATTTTTTCCAAAAAATGAGCTCAGTTACCTGAATTTTATTTGTTTCTGCAGGATCTCACTGGATTTATTTCAGGGCATTTTTATGGGATAACTGCAAAATGTAATAGAACTGATTTTTTCACACTAAAAAAGGTTCAGTTCTTGACCTTTGCTTCTAAAATTATTAAATCTGTAGCTTTGTGATACTTTGCTTCAAGCGTTTTATGTAAATCATGTACTTTGGAGAAGTTTTGGTTACTTGTGTTGTGTTGCAGGTGGTACAGCAGAAACCTAAACAGAAGCAAGGCAGAGCAGCTCCTCAGAAACGAGGTGAGCACAGCAGCCTTGCAGTATTAACAGTGAAATTCATATGAAGTAGCTTCTTTAATAAAAGAAGAGGCTTCCTTTGGCACGTGCCAATCACAGAACAAGTAGAAGAGGTATGCAGCTTAAAACCAGCTGTGGGTAACTGTCAATGTGCTTGTGTTTTAGGACAAAGAAGGAGGTTTTGTGGTGAGAGACTCCAGTCAGCCTGGCCTGTATACCGTTTCCCTTTATACAAAATTTGGAGGGTGAGTTTCTGTGGCTGCTCTGCACACCTTGTCTTGTCCAAATCCATTTGCATCTGTATCCAAATCCATGGGCTGGAGGAAAGCCGAGGACAGAGCTCAATAAAGAAATGAGGGCTGCTGTGATAGAAAAGACAGGTGACTATAATGAGCATCTTGTCTCCACAGTTAGGTCACATTTGATTTAATCCAGTGTAGACTTGAGCCTCCACCCAAAGAAGGAGGTCTTGCTCTCCCACCCTGTGTTTGGTCTCTTTCCTCCTGCCAGCCTACTATTTGCTTCGGTGTGTGGTGAGCTGGATTGGGGAACATAGTGGGCTGAAAATTAACATTTTAGGGGTTGATCTTCAGCTTGGTCTGAGCACTGAGATGAAGGCTTGTCACCAGCACTTGAGATCTTTTTTATTGAAGCTGTTCCTGAAGCTTGTGACATTGGACATCTGCACTGGCCCTTTCAGTTTCCTTTTCCTAGTCAATGTGCTCCTCTTAAAAAAACCCACAACAAATGACATTGCATTATTATTAATTGTTACTATTGTTGTTATTATTATTATTATTACTGTTTTTACAGAGAAGGTTCATCAGGAATAAGACACTACCATATAAAAGAAACAGTGACGTCACCAAAGCAGTACTACCTCGCAGAAAAACATCTCTTTAACTCCATTCCAGAAATAATTGAGTATCATAAACATAATGCAGCAGGTAGATGAATTGGAATTTTTCTGTCACTTAGTGTTGATTTGAAAAGGAGCGTAAGGCATTTTAGAGTTGAATGAAAGTTTTTAGGTTTTAGATCCTCCTTTTTCAGGAAAGTAATGAGACATTGAATTTTCACATTTTTTCAATATAGGCAATCATTTGAAAAGTTTTATGTAAACATATATATATAAAATAATATATATATGAAAATGTATAAATATGTTACTGTCCCCAGAGTAACAGAAGAACAGCTGTATCGAGTCAGGAAAAGTAATTAATTTAGCTCCATATAGTGTCTTTATCAGCTGCCTGTATCCCACAGCAGATGGATAGGGATGGTACTTCCCCAGAGTACTCACCAGGCACTAGCTTTTACCTGCTGGTCGCCACTGCTTAAAGTGATTTAATCTTCCTCTTATAGCAAACAGATTAGGACAACAATAATGTGTTTACAAATGTCTTTGTAAAGGTTAGACACTTTGGAGCTATGGCTGATGCTGCTGTCTGCCAACTGCATGATGGGATATGGAGAGATTAGGAATCAGGTTCAAGGCACAGATACTAATATGGTATATTTTTTGCAGTCCAGCCTGTGCATAAATTTTCCGCATAAGCTACAGTTTCCATACATTTATGTCAAACTCAGATGACCCAGCATATCCTGATGATATTCTGGAAAATGCCTTTCTGGAAAATATGCTCCGAAAACATAACCTTTCTTTTCATTTGTTGTAACTGATTTTACTACTTATTTTTAATTGCGTGATTTCTTTTAGTCATATCAAGTTCTGACAAGCTTTTAGAAGAATATTCAGCTAGCATACAGCTTTTATTTTGTGTATGTAAAATCCACATGTGAAACTGGTGGGATTAATATGTATGAAACGGAGATGATCAAAAGTAACGTTGTGAGTTTTACATACTTTTTCTGACTAATGAAAGGGGCCCTCAGCCTTTAGTAGTCCAAGCATAACTGTAAAACACAAATACGTATGCATGTATCTATACCCACCTCTCTCCAGTAAAGAAGATGCAGCAAGTTAGATGCAGTGAGTGCTCCTGTGTACCTCTTGTAGCCACTTTGAATGGACAACACAACTCCATAGCAGAAAATATGGCCAAAGCTGTAAATAGTGATAAGCTTATTGTTAGTCAGTGTTGAAGCTTGCAGTGAACGAGTGGCTGATTTGCTGCCTGGCACTATTTCAGAAGTAAACTGTGTCTATTGAATTATCATTGAACCTCAGGTCTCGTTACCAGGCTGCGTTACCCAGTCACCCCAAAGAAGACGACAGCACCGACAACGGCAGGGTTCAGCTATGGTAATTGTGTGTTAAAATCATCTGCACGTATCTTTTCTAAAGGTTTTATATGTGTTAAGATGTTGCAATGTTTTCTAAAAATGTTTTGTACCATGATTGGCTATACTAACTTACACGGGTCCAAATAGTAGTTCCTAGACCTTGCACAGAGAATCGGCATGCAAAGGTGTCATGGCTGGTGGTAGGTGTGTGGTGACAAGGGCAGCAGTGAGGAGAGGCAGAACACATCACTGGTGATTCAGGGGAATTCAGCATCTTTCCCCACATTTTTGTGGACACCTTGAACTCTACCTGGTTAAAAAGCTATGTCTTTGTCTCCTTCATAAGCCTCCAGACTTCTGACTCAATCTTGGCCCTTTGATCTTTCTGGAGGGGTCACTTTTTTTTGAATATAAATTTGGAATAACCTGTTTTGAGCATGGCATATTGGGTGATGTGAGCAGTTTCTACACACTGGCACAACTTTCTATGATGGCAGCTTGTGGAAACCGAGTCTGATAATATCAGTATGTAATTACTGGCCTCAGGAAAGTTTGAGTTTTGCCTTCTGTGTTGATCAGGAGCTGCTTAAAGGTCATGTCTAGCTAAAACTTTGTTTTGTGAGGTATCAAAGTGTTTTGTTTTCAGGTTAATTCTGAGATGTTTTTTCCCTAAATTCCCTAATTTGCTGGTAATCCAGTTTCCCTTTCCTCTTCCTTATCACCAACCAGTTCAGCAGGTTACTCAATACAGAAGTCATGGGGTTTCTTCTGTTCTGTTTTATAGAGAAATGGGAAATTAATCCCTCAGAACTGACATTCATGAGAGAACTGGGGAGCGGTCTGTTCGGCGTAGTGCGCCTTGGGAAGTGGAGGGCACAGTACAAAGTGGCCATCAAAGCCATTCGGGAAGGGGCGATGTATGAAGAGGATTTCATTGAAGAAGCTAAAGTAATGATGTGAGTTGCGTGCTTGGCACTTTTACTGCCAGTTCAAGGCCTCTGATGCCATATACTGATTCTAAATAAAATACTTGAGGCAGGTGGTATTTTTGCAGTTTTGTGGGGTGGAGAGCTAGCACTGGGAGGAAGAAGTAATAACGACATGATCTCAATCTTTTCAGGAAGCTAACACATCCTAAACTAGTTCAACTGTACGGTGTGTGCACACAACAGAGACCTATTTACATCGTGACAGAGTTCATGGAGCATGGCTGCCTTCTGAATTACCTGAGACAAAAAAGGGGAGTTTTGAGTAAAGATGTCCTGCTCACTATGTGCCAAGACGTATGCGAGGGAATGGAGTACCTGGAGAGAAACAGCTTTATCCACAGAGACCTGGTAACATCCCCTTAGGCAATACCTTCCTCTTTGGAATTTTTATTTCTGAACTTAACTATTACTTTTAAAACAGCCTCATTGTAAATAACTGCTTTTGCTTTTTTTAAGTAGTTGGAGTTGGTTCTTTAAGGTCTAATCAAGTCTCTAGAACAGCTCTGTACAGAAAAATATTTTCTGTCTCCCAGGAAAATGGGATAAAATCTAAATTTTTTATAAAGAATTAATAGCTATTTGCGCTGATAAAATAGTCTGTCTCTGTTCTGCATTGGTGCCATTTTCACCAGTCATCAGTCCCTTAAGATAGTAATTTTTTTTCTGGTGATTTTTTACAAAATGTTATAGTTGTCAAGAGCAAATGCACATGTACTTTTTATAATGAGAATACACCACTGAACTTGGCAAATTGGTGAACTTGCTAAGCAATGAAGACAAAGTCCTCATTAGCCCGTTGTAATTTCTCTGCAAGAGATGGCAAGTTTTTCATCCAACTCTAACCATACCCTTTGCAGGCTGCCAGAAACTGCTTGGTGAGTGACTCAGGAGTGGTCAAAGTGTCGGATTTTGGAATGACAAGGTATGGCTGAGTGTGCAAACACATCTGTGGGGATTTGGGAAAATTCACCTAACCTTTGTACTTAGCCATAAGGCAACACATGCCTAGCAAAATTACAGGCAAAAAAGATCTTTTTTGACCTCTAGGGAGGTAATTTGGTTCATTTTTTTCCAGAGCCTTTAAAGCTTGTTCATTCTGCGGTCATGTGTCAATTTCCTTACTCATTTTAATCAAAACTATGCAGCTTATTCTCTAAAGAAATAAGTGTGTTATGAGAGGCCTAGCTTTGAATTCACTTTGGGGTCTGACTGATCTTAGCAACTTTCCGTAGCATCTGTGAAAAATCTTACAAATTTTAATCTTGTAGTGATGCAGGAGGCATATTAGAGCTTGTGTCTTGGACAGCAGATCTCATGCTGCAGAGATAAGATCTGTTAATCTGTATTTTGGTAAATATATGATAGAAAGGCTGTTTTTGAGATCTTGGTGTAGATGGTTCAGAGTTGCATTTCACTAGCAGAAGTGCTGGGAGATGCTCAGATCTGGAGTAGGGTTAATTTCCTGCCCTTGTTAGCACCTGTGGGTGATACATAGGTGGGTAATGTGTGGGGAGTGGGGCTTGCAAAGAAAGGAGTTACAGCACCATGGTTTAACCATACTTCCTGGCTTTTGCCACCTTTCTGTGCTACTGAGCTTGTGTGTCCCCTGACATCTGAATTCAGACTGGCCAGTGAGAAACAGAGCAAATTTCTCTCATAATACAGACATGTAACTTGTGAGTGGACTAGATCTGTGTGGTATAGCTGACAATCACGAGAGGGACCCTGAGGTCATAAGGAAAATGAACTGTGTTTTGACTGAAACGTTAGTACTGCCCCAGTGAAGCAATTCTTACTGTGTGATGCTTAATAGTCATGGCCATTAGGTGGCAATATGAGCTTCTAATACTCAAATCCACATCTAAATTATCATTTGCAGGCTTGGAGGCTGACTGAAGGATATGTTCTTCTTTTTTTTTTTTTTTTTTTTTTAGGTATGTCCTTGATGATCAATACACAAGCTCCTCAGGGGCTAAATTTCCTGTGAAATGGTGCCCCCCAGAAGTTTTTAATTATAGCCGATTCAGCAGCAAGTCAGATGTCTGGTCGTTTGGTAAGACATTCATCATTGAAAGAAAGCACTATTTTTACATTTTATCAATAGCAGTTAAGCTCCAGTCATTGGGAAGGATTCAGACACCTGAGAAGAAGCTCAGAGAAACTATTTGCCATAGTTTTATGCTTGCATAAAGTTCCACAGAGACCATTAGAACTGTTATTTATTAAAGCCCATGCTACTAGACTAAGATGTTTTCAGTGATGACACATGCAAACACTTTCTAGAATATCGATCTCAAGCTATTTATCTATTGGAAATCCTAAGCTCAGAACTCAAAATAGACATATATTTACATAAGTTATTTACTCATTTTCTGAATGTTTTTATTTTTTTTTAAGGTGTTCTAATGTGGGAAGTATTTACAGAAGGAAAAATGCCCTTTGAAAAAAGCTCCAACTATGAAGTGGTAACGATGGTTAGCCAAGGACATCGTCTATATCGGCCCAAACTAGCCTGTAAGCAGGTGTATGAATTGATGCTGATGTGCTGGCAGGAGGTATATACTTTTTTATTTTTTTGTCTTTGAATTGAAAAAGAGGTCAGTCTAGCAATAGCGATTCATCTCTTTTGCAGCATACTGACTGTATCCAGCTCTCTCAGCTACTCATGTGTTTATTGCTAAGACAAAGATCCCCCCGGTTTGCAACTGAACTAGCTAGCACTGTGATAAGAAAAAACACCCAGGAAATTTCTGTGAAATTAATGAACTGTCAGATTAAGTATGCAAAGTTATTTAGTAACAAAATGAAATGATTGCTAAATCTGTACTCGTCAGGATTATATCGATGTACAAATACCTCTAGCAAATAAATTCAGTCAGAATGGTCCAGAGATGGAGAATCTGATTTAATATTGCCTCAGTTCATTAATCATTACAGAAACATGCCAGAATGACCAAAAATATTTTTAAAGGAATACTTCATTCCCTGACTATAAATTATATAGGAAACAGATTAACTTGCACTTAAATCTAAATACAAATCCCAAGGTTTAGAAAGAAAGAAAAAAAAAAAAAAAAAAGACAGTGTACTATTAATCTTCCTAGCTAAGAAAGATACTGTACAATTTTCCCAGGGTCAGAGGGACAGCAAACCCAAGAGTAATACTTTATCAATTAAATTGGTATAAAACAATTTTTGTAGTGTTAAAGAAAGTCTGTAAGAGGATCAATGCATTTAGTGAGATGCCTCTAATTCTGAAAGAGCAATCAAAAAAACCAAGAATGGAAAGAGCTACATTATTTATTTTTAGTTAGTCTTTGCCACAGGGGGTGCTAAGGAAAGACTGCTCTATTCCAGTAATAAAGATGACATACTGTCTGATGCTTGTCTTGGAGATGGTGCTGGAATAGAGAGAAATCAGTCATCAAACCAGCTGGTGGAGATCTAAAACTTACAAACCAGCTGGTTAATGCAGAAAAAAATACATTAAAACAACAGTGCCCTGGAGGGCTGCAGAATGTCAAATTCCTCTGTAGGTCAAAAATGCTATTGGTACAAGACAGGAAACTACAGATCATTACATTTTGTTTCTATGTGGTAACCTGCTTGAAATGGTCATTAAAATCGGGTAATAACTACCTGGAAGATAACAATAAGTTATTAGTTATTGCTCTTTAAATATTAATATATATTTATAGGAGGTATATGAACATCAACGAGTTGAATAAATTATTGATTTCATCAGGGGTTATTAACAACGAATCTAAGCAGTCATCACGTGGGAGAGAAAGAATCTTTGTGAATCACAAACAGGACACAAGTAATGACAAGATACTGTCAATCTTTGTTATAAAATATGATTAACTGTAGGTACCTCAGTCCTCATTTAAATAATATATTAATGATTTGTAGAGAGAGGTGAATTCTGAGGCTTCAAAATCCAGCAGGTGATACAAATCTAATGAGCCTGATAAATGGAGGAAATTAGTTCTCCACATATACCAAGGATGCTAAATTAACTGTGTCAGCACGGAGACTACCTCAGTGTATTGCCATAATTAAACAAAACAAACAGAATGTTATGGCACATAAGGAGCTGTATGGAAGATAAATGTAGGTGAAGGATGCTGTTGTGTAAGTCTATCATGCAGTCTCATTTCAGAGTCCAAAAAAATAACATTGAAGTAAAAGTTACTTCGAGGAATGACACTCAAAATTCTTAGGAGCATGAACAACTTGCATAAAGAAAGATTGGAGCAATTATTGGGGGAGGTGGTGATAGGGAAGAAAAATAGTGTGTAGCACTATGCAAAACAATGAATTACATGAAGAGTGTAGTCCAGCAACACCTGTTTATGCATTTTTGAATCATTAAAAAAAAGATTATGCTTACTGAGATTAAGCAACACATCCAAAATCCTCCCAAGGAAATATTTTTTGCATGTCTGTCTCTAGTGAAACGGTAAATTAATTGCCACAGAATGTCATCAAGACCAATAATGTATAAAAATCAACACAACTTTGTTGCTTTCTGATCACAGCTGTGTATGCTTTTTATTTTTAGAAACCAGAGGGGCGCCCAACTTTTGAAGACTTGCTTCACACAATCATTGACATTGCAGAGGGTGAAGATGCTTTCTGAAGAGACAACAGCAGCACAAGGACAGGGAAGAAGCCACTTTCGAGAGATGTGGTGTCACCATTTCTTTTTAAAAGTATAATCCTGTAAGCTGCTGGATGCTGTGAAACAGTGTGGGCAACCTGCAATACCTGATCCACTCCAGCACCAGGAGAGTTTTTCATGATGGTGGGAAATGAGCACAATCTCTTCAGCAATACTAGCAGTCTCCATATTTTCTCTGAAAAGTCACCATTGCATAGCTGGCAATTGAGCTCTTTATGGAGGAAGAGAGAGAATGTGGCCTAAGCCCAGGAGCCTGATTTGCTTTTAGTGAGTTGGGTTCGTGTACATACAGTCCTTGATTCTGAGTTTCTCTTTACACAGGCAGCAGTATTAGTAGTGATTTGTGTGCTTTAAAATTGAAAGTATCTCTAAATGGTGATTTACTGACATTGAAATGTTCCCAAAGATTCTCCAGAAACAGTCTTTTTTCAATCGATGGGTGTTATATGACACATCAAGAACACAAAACATGCCTTTTTCATTTGCACATGGTTGGTTGTTAACAGCACAGTCTTCAGTTTCGTGTAACACCCAAAAAGCTTTGCTTCAGAGCTGAGCTGTGATATACCCCAAGCCATTCGAGGCTGTTTGGTCAACCAGAGAACTCCCACGATTAGTCTTGATGTTGCTAATGAAAAATAAGTCCAAGATTCAGCACAGCTGGCTTTCAGTGTACCATAGTACCTTGTTTTGGATTAATTATAAAATTATTTATATTCTGTATGTATTGTAAATATATAAATTCCATGCATTTATTTATATAAAGCATGTTTTCCTCTTGAAATTTTCAAGCACAAGTTTGTCTTACCTTCACTTACATATATAACTTGATACATGAGGTTGTAAATGAAAGTAAGTGAACTCTCAAGTGGGTTTAAGGAGGGCTTCTCTTTCTGTCTGTCATCTGTACATACAGTGATCTAACCATTCTGTTCTTAACAGAAAATGTCACAGTATATCTGCATGTAAATAAACTGGATGTTAAGTATTGTTTGGAACCAACTGATGTGTTGCCAATAATTTACTGTCAGTGCATCAGAAGCCAAACTCGTTGTTCATGTGAATATGGTGTGATGATAGCCCATTTATATATATATATATATATATATATCAGTGTGGATACACACTCTATACTTTATATATATATATAGTATGAATATATATTTAAATTAACTTGGCCATGGTGAAATGTTCAGTGCAGAAATGCCTGAACTCTCTTTAGAAGTTACATGCCCTCTCTCCTCTGCTAGAGGCCAGTGTCTCCACAGTCTTGCTGAAGCCTGTTTCAATTAATCTTACTTCGTAACAATGAGCAGTACTTGCACTTCATTTTTGCTTTAGCCACCTCCTGATACTATGTTTTTCTTTTGTTAACTGTGCTCTTGTGCTATTTGTAATAGAAAATAGATTGCAGAAAACCTTTTTTTTAATTATTTTTTTGCAAGTAGGCAGAGAGGAGTATGGTGAGGTTTGCTTCCAATCAAATTATTAAATGTGACTATAGTTAGCTAAATTAATTCCATCATTCTTGCATGTGACTGTTTCTGTAATAAATTTTGGAGATGCTTAGGTCCCTGCATTGCTATACCTAAGCCTTCATGTTCAAGAAATAAGTGCTTTCCTTTTCTCGTGCTATTCCTTTGAAAAGTTACAGGCTTTCAGAAAAGATTTAGATGGCTATTTCCTTTTTCTTAATGACAAAGTCTCAGAAGATTATTGCAACTGCGCAAAGCAACTTGTCAGTGTTGTCCAAACCGCTACCCAATCAACACCAGCAGTGTGTATTGTTAAAGAGGAAAAATGTAGGAGGTTCTACCCATAGTAATAAAAGGAATGTGGAAGATCTAAGGTAAGGCAAGCTCATCTTTCCTTCCCTAACTGCTCCTTTGCAGCCTAGTTTCTCAGTAGAAACACTGAAAATTCTGGCATTGCCAGCACTTTCAACAATACATCATGAGCAGTTCTACAGTAATAAGTAATTTTTCCCTTAAAACAAATATAAAGCATAGGAAAATCAGGAGATTAACAGTTTCTAGTTAACCTTAAGCCTGTTTCTTTACAATAATAATATATTTATAATTAATTTATACCATAAAACACACTGTAACTGTGCGGACTTTTGGTAGCAGTTTCCTCAGTGGGGTGGGTGCTTTGAATCCAACCCCTTCACCTGCCTCTTCCCAGCACCTGAGGATAATTTCTGCATACCTGCCATTGGATTAAATACTTAGGATGTTGGAAACTGTGAGGAACCTAGTTTTTAGAATAATGCCTTTTTTTAGTTGAATATAGCCTTAGATGGTTAATTTTGGAAAGGATCAGAACAGCTCTGGAGGCAGCTGTCTTGCTGACTCTCCTGATGTCATCAAAGGCAGGATGGAATTCTGCACTGTCCTTTTTTCTGAATGAACTCACTCCTCCTTAAGCAACTTCAGTCCTTCTCCCCCTTTTTTATTTTTACTGAATTTTCTCAAATATTTGGGTCAAAAATTCATCTGAACAGAACCAAATGCTGTGACTTACATCACACTTTTTTTTTTTTTTAAGAAATACTGAGCCCTGCTGAGTACAGCTTAATGATTTTTTTTCCTGTAAAATGTGTGTTTGATACTAGAAAGCAGGCACTGTTTTCACCTTTTTTTTTCTTTCCTTTTTTTTTTTTTTAACAGACATGAGATGAGTATCTAGTCTGGGGTTTTTTTGTTAGTTTTTTGGAAAAAAAAAAGGTAAGTAGGCGGGGTCAAGCAGTAATTGTGGTTTACTACATTTCATATCAGAGTGAAGAGCTCAGCTAGGACTGTTTTACTGGTGCAGCTGATGAAGAGAGGTTTGCATTTCCATTTGAATCTAAGCTGACAACCAGACATGATTCTTTCTACCTGTAAGTAACCTGGGCAGTGTATTTTGATCTTGCAGTTTTGTTTTGTGCAGCAGCAGTGTACTTAGCAAATGACCTATGTAAGTATTGCTGTAAAAATTCCAACGAGTTTTCTCTTGGGCTGCTCAGGTGATCTCTGTTCAGACTGCTTGTCTGGACTTTCAAAATTACTTCTCAAGTATGAATCTATTGCATGGTGGATTCAGCAAAGCAACTACTTTTAGGGAGATATTCCCACATACTGCCCTTAAGAGCATGTACAGTGTAGACATGAATAGTTTGGTAGAACTAGAACTGTCCTGCAGAGCAGAATTAACTCACTGGAAAGACAGAAAACCTCTGCTTGCATATGTGAAAAGCTGAAAGCTTGTCTTTTAATGCTTTTTAAAAAGTAAAATATACTGTGGCTTTCTACTAGATTATTGATTTTTCTAGTACTGTTGAAAACTGACAGACATACGAGATCAGGAGGCATGCCAGGTGTTACAGTAAGGATCTGGGTTTCATGGGTGAAGCTGAGTTTGTGGTGTTGAACACAGTTAACCTGCTGCTCCACTGCAAGAACAGGAACTTAATGCAAAAAATGTTACAAGAGTGCAAGTGTTAGTCATGGACTACAGTGCTTTCAAAATCAGTAGTGCTTTGTGAAACAGTGAATCAGAAAAAGAAACTCAAGCCAAGAAAACTACGAAATAACATGATGAAATGCAAATTTTAGAAATCAATCTCTGAATTGTTGCTTTTATTTTTTATACTACTTCCCAAAGGCTGCAAATTAGAGTGAGTTATAACTGAGGAAAGGAGGAAGATTGCACATACAAAGGTGTGTAAATTGGCCACCTGTAGAGAGTGTTACTAGCCCAAAGCATACTGCTGGGCAGTGTGGGACTTTATCAGGCAAGTTACTGGCAGCAATAGACCATCTCAAAGGGCTTGTGCGTTTTCACTAAGCCTTCTCTTTTTTCTTGGGACTATCTGCTTCTCAAGTGAGTGGCTGTTCCTGACAGATGCCCAATCTTTTTACTCTTCCTCTAGCATACCATTCTGCTCTGTTGTCCACAGATAAATTTGTTTCCAGGCCTCTTAAGTTGGTTACCTAAATGTCAGCTGCAAATTTTTAGTCTAAGTGTTTCTCAGGCTAGTTTCAACACCAGTGTCCTAGTATATCCACTTCATCCACATCCTTCCCTTGCCATGATATCTTTTCTCATTTCAAAACTGTGCATGCTGAAAGGTCTGATTTTTGGGCCTCACAATTTTATAGACTATCATGGATCTGTGCTAGTGTTGGAATTCATGTTTGTTTACCTGTCACCAGGGAGACAATATGACACTGTTTTAAAAACAAGTGCCTTCCTCATTTCCGGAAAGAAGACAAGCAGTGAAATGGGCTACGGTCTTTGTTCCTGTGTTAAATTACTTGTAGAACTGAATAAACTTTGTCAAAGATTGCAAGGATTTGGAGAAATTAAAAATTCTCTACCCAACTGAAAAAGGAAGATTTGACAAATTCTAGATTCAACAGCTCAATTACTCATCTTGTTTGATATAAACCTAGGTTTTAAGCTACTGACTTTAATTGCGCCATGATGACTTACCCTGAGGATCAAAGCCAAATGTATGTTGGTAGCTTGTTTTGATACAATGCAGGGAAATGTGGGCTGAAAGGTCTAGTGGGACTGTGGGTGCTGGAGAAACCTTCCTTCCTGTGGACTTAAAAGAGCCAAAATTTGACCACATTTTCTGGCATTTTTGGGAAAATTTTTTGTTAGGTAGGAAAGAGAGAAGTGGGACCTGAAAATAATGATAGGTCCGTTAAGTACTTTATTGTAACAGATTTAAAAAATAATTTACTGTTAAAAATTTTGGAATAGTTTTTCCTATTAACCTTTTTTCTTTCTGTCTTTCCTGTGTCCTGTCCAAGCAGCCTGTCATTCATAACTTGCTAAATTTTATTGGTGTCTCTATTCTCTTCAAAATACGGAATCCAAAATGTGATTTCCTTGCTGAAGCACAACTCTCACTGATCCCATCACTGACTAATTTTTAATCTAGAAACTCTACAATGTGGTTACTTAAGTTAGTGACCAGGAGGTCAAGGCCTGCTAATAAGTATGTGACTCTAACACCCTTTGATAAATCCAGAGTGTTTTGCTTCAGAAAAGGTCCTTGGTCCAAAACTGAAGGAAATCAGGTAGAATAGTTCCATTTATTTCAGTGATTCGAGTTAGGGCATAGCAGAAGGGAAAATCAAGAAGAAATATTTAAAATTATAAGTAAATTCTAAGAATCTGTTTTCAATTTCCTATTTGCATTTTAAAAGATGGCACATTTTTTGCATTAAATGCAGGGGTTTAAAAATTACTATTTCTTAGTCTGTCTGGTGGCTGTTGAATAGAAGCAAAGAGAAAGGAAGGAAGAGCCCAGCTCACAGGAGGGTGTGTGTAGCTGTGAGAAGCTTCAGGCAGGAAACACAGGCTTCCTGTAGTGCTGCTGTGAGCTGTGCTGGGGCACCTGGAGGCAGCCCGGCCTGCAAACAACTGTCTCTGCTGCTGGCAGAAGAAGGTCAAGATATGAGCCAGTTTAATCGAATTATTCATTCAGTGTATCAAAGCTTTCACCATCTGCAGTGTTGGCCAAGTCTTTCTGAAAGAGCATCACAGAGCAGCTTTGGGGCCTTTCTGTAGTGGGTTATGAACTCAAAAGATACTATTTTAATCAAGGGGAGAAAAAGTGCTGTGCAAGGAGCTTGCCAGTGACTAGGGAGAATGTAAAATGCATAGATCAATACATAGTTCTTTGCTTGAGATGCTGAAATTCTAATACATCAAGTCAAAATTCCTGACTTAATTCAATTTAAATAAAGCAGGACTTTAGGTCTGAACTTTAGGACACAGAACTGAAGGCCCTTCTCTCTCTGTGTTCCTTGATAACAGAAATTAACAGTTTTAACTGCTATAATTTATGATTTTATTAATTTCTACTGAGTTAATTCTACAAGTGCTCTAGGAGTAGTGCATAGACAACAAAAATTTCAGAAGTGACAAGGTTGCCAAGAACAGATATGTAAAGATAGGTTTGTTTTTGAAGAGTTGGAAATACTCTTCTTTAGGATGATAAAAATCTGCTGGATTGACAGGCCATTATTTCATACTTAAAATACTCCAGTAAGGAGAAGGAGGAGAAGCAAACTTTGCAGAACTGTGCAAAGTTTGTGCTGCTCCTCAGGACCCAATAATTCAGTTCAACATGAGATTATCTGGCCCCTGGCCTTAGTCTAATCTGAGCCTTCACTTTTTGCCTGCAGAATTTGGTCATATTTTGTGATCTTTAATTGTTTAAACACTCTAGGCTTGGAAAAATGGCTCACCAAATGAAGCACGTGTCCCAGGAAGCACTGTAATTAAAGCTCTAACCTGTACCTTTTCTGTGGTTCTATGGACAGGACAAGAGACTAAATACTTAGTGTCATATATGCTTGGCATGTTTTAAAAAACATCACATACATTCGTTTGTTGCTAATTGCTTTTAACACAGAAAAGGGGAGGTCAAACAAAAAAAAGCATCCAACAACAGAGCAAGTCTGGCATTCACTGAAGGTTAAAAGGATTCCTGAGCTTATGCTATAAGTTTATTCAAATTTCTGGGATCATAAAGAAAAGCAAGACAGGATTTCATGTCCATAACATCAGTCTGAACCCCTTGCTCTGGGCTAACAGCTAAGTCTTTAAATTCTTACTAGAGGATAATTCTTACATCACATTGAAACTCTATAGTGCTTCTCATAAATATTTCTAGCAAGTGTTCTATAAAAGCAAGTTGTCTAATGAGGAGTAATATATTTAATTAGACTAGATGGTTTAATCAGAAGAAGTAGACAAGCTTTCAAATATCATATTCCTTGTTGCACATCACTTAATACTTTAGAAACATCGATTAAAATTCATGGCACTGGCTGAAGTAAAAGAAACCCAAGTATTTTTCATCCATGGTGTTCACTGTTCATGACATGAAGTGATTATAAAAAGAAATGGAAACCTAACACAGTCTATGTCAGGACAAACACAGTTCCTTTCCAAGATATTTGGAAAGATTTTGTAAGCAGCATGCAATTTAAAACAACCTTTTTTTGTAATGAAATAACTTCCTCAAATGGCATTGCCTGCAAGTCTACACCGTCATCACAGAATCACAGAATCACGAAGGCTGGAAAAGACCTTTAAGATCATCAAGTCCAGCCTATGACCAACACCACCACACCATCTAGACTATGGCACTAAGTGCCACATCCAGCCTTTCCTTGAACACATCCAGGGATGGTGCCTCCACCACCTCCCTGGGAAGTCCATTCCAATGTCTAATCATCCTCTCAGTGAGGAAGTGCTTCCTAATATCCAACCTAAACCTCCCTTGGAGCAGCTTCAGGCTGTGCCCTCTTGTCCTGTCACTAGTTGCCTGGGAGAAGAGCCCAGCCCCCACCTGACTACAACCTCCCTTCAGGAAGTTGAAGAGAGTGATAAGGTCCCCCCTGAGTCTCATCTTCTCCAGGCTAAACAACCCCAGCACCCTCAACCTCTCCCTATAAGACTTTCCCTCTAGTCCTTTCACCAGCCTTGTTGCTCTCCTCTGGACCCGCTCCAGCACCTCAACGTCCTTCTTGAAGTGAGGGGCCCAGAACTGCACACAGTACTCGAGGTGAGGCCTCACCAGTGCTGTGTACAGGGGGAGAATTACATCCCTACTCCTGCTGGCCACACTATTCCTGATACAAGCCAGGATGCCATTGGCCTTCCGGGCCACCTGGGCACACTGCTGGCTCATGTTCAACCAGCTGTCCACCAGCACTCCCAGGTCCCTCTCTGCCAGGCTGCTCTCCAGCCACTCTTCCCCCAGCCTGTAGCGCTGCCTGGGGTTATTGTGGCCAAAGTGCAGGACCCTGCACTTGGTCTTTTTGAATTTCATGCCGTTGGCCTCAGCCCATTGACCCAGCCTGTCCAGGTCCTCCTGCAGCTTCTTCCTACCCTCCGGCAGATCAACACTCTCCTCCAGATTGGTGTCATTTGTGAATTTACTGAGGGTGGACTCAATCCCCACATCCAGGTCATCAATAAAGGTATTGAATAGGACTATGCTATGCGCTATGTTTCCAAGGCACTAATTAATACTGCTTTAGAGACACTTATTTCTTACACCATAACACTAATTCACTCTTGAATTTACGGGATTTTTTTGGGGAACCAAAAAACAATGGTAGTAAACCATGTAGTAAAAGAGAGAGAGACCATATTCAGGCAACCTTCAGCCACTATAATTTTAAACAGTTTAATGTACACTGGGAAATTATGCAGCACAGGAACTGCATTGCCCAGATCTTTTCAGCCTGTTTTTTTTTTTTGGTTTTTTTTTTTAAGAAATTGTCAGTGTCAGCTGGCTTGGGTATTTGTAACCATGGCATTTTGCATAGCTGTCAGTGGAAACTTTTATTAAACAGTCGATAGTGTCTTCTTATTAATGTAGGCTCACCAGCTTCCTACACAATAGGTTCTTCACAGGATGCAATGGTCTAAGGGAAATTGCCCCAAGACATTCAAGATAAGTACTCTAACCAAAACACTTATGAGACAGGTATCTTCCTCTTCCAGCTAAGAACTAGTTTTGGTCTTATCTTTCTGACATCTGACATTCTCCCTTTTTTCTTGGTGCAAGATTTGCTAAATTAGGTACCTTTGTAGAGAAAATATTTGCATTTTCATTGTGCAGTACGATTGCTTAATGTTTTGAGTGTTAGGATGCACCCTGTTAGCACACTTGCCTGAAACATTCGTAACAGACTTTGGCAAAAAAGTCTTTCAGAACAACAGAGGGACATCCTATTTATTCCAGGCTGGACTGTCATTAGGATCAATGGGCCAAAAGAAAAACAAAGTGCAAGATGCTGGTGGGACTGGTGGAAGACATACCTTGTGAAAAATAAAACAACAAAGTACTGAGACCTTGCATAATCTATTTCAAATAACTTCTGAGGCCTCTTTTTGTACTACAACCTCTGTCACAAAGCAAAGTCAGGACTTGTTGGATCAGGACATAAAGTAATTTTGTGTCAGTGCAGCTGAATATGACTGGAGCCTTGTCTCTGTATGCCTGGCTCTCATGCTTCCTAATACAGCACACATCTCACCCGAGAGCCTGCGCCCAGCCCACTGGTGCTGCTGCCCTCCCACCTGCCCTTTGGTGAGATGGTTCAGGGGCCTGCCCCAGCAGAGAGTGATTCTTCACTGGTTTAGCAGCCTGTCTCACTCCATTGGAGATGAGCAGCAGTGCAGAGGGAAAGAGAACAGGACCATAGCTATCACAGCTTGGCTTAAAGTGCCACAGGAACACAAGTTGTGGGAAGTAGGTCTCAGCCTGAGTAGAAGTGAACCAGAGTGGATGTCAATCATTTATTTACCTCATTCACATCTTCTTAATGCCTTCCGACCTGTTTAATGCCATATCCACTCTGCTACTCATACAAGACTTACTAGAGGGATTTCTCTGTAAATATATGATGTGTGTGATGACGTATCCCATGTATTTTTCTCAGGATTATCAATCACTTGGAACACAAGTGTAAAACACATACTTGTTAGCATTTAAACCTGGACTAACACATGTATTACAGTAATGGCTGCAACAAGAAAATCGGTATTAATTCAAAGAATTGCATGTAGCATGTGTCCTTTAATAAACCTCACAATAAGAAAAAGCTTGTTGTGCAAGTGTGGTTTTGTATTTGGCTTGAATGATCTAAAAATTATGTCATTGCTGAAGGGGACAGTTCACCTCCTGTCCCTGATGATGTTCTTATCCCCTTTATTGCACTGCTTAAAGCTTGCATGGGGTGGTGTGATCAGTCACACTGGTACCAATCTGGCTGACAAGGTCTGTTGTTTTTTGTTTTTTTTTTCCTGTCTGATTTAGTGAGCTGATTTAATTCCTCACATGGCCTCATCATTGCTAAGACATTGTAAGGGAGACAGTGGGAGCAAATAGTTGGAGTGGCAAGAAAGGTCTGTTGTGTTTGGTGGATGCAAATTCAGTCTTAATGATTTGCTGGATATCTCACAGGAAGCTAATAATGGGGCTAAGCACATATGGTAGTCCTTAATGCTGTAAGTTTTATAAACAAACAAACGGGAACACTGCAAATATGGGAAATGTTCTTCTTCACAGATCATACCATCCAGTCTGTTTTCTGCTGCTGCTGCTGCTGCACAGTGCAAAAAAGGTATGTGAAATGTTTAAGCTTTTCAGCAATTGGGATGATGAAAGTATCTATGCAAAAAGGACTTTTTAAAATTCCTCGATTTTCAGTAGAATTGTTAATTGTAAAGAAGTTCAAAGAAGCTCTACCTTGCATATCCCTAATATGAAGGAAGGCATATATAGCCACAAATGAGTATTTTTATGTGACTATTTATAGCTACACATTCACACAAATACTTAATGTTTTTCAAAATCAGAGCAATGAGAACAAAAATGAACCTGGATGCTGATTCTGACCTGTACTCAGCCTCACAATCGGACATTTCCTATGCATCTACTTGGAAGTGCAGGGTAAGTAACGTTTTGGCAGGTGAAAAGAGAGAATCGAGGTAATATGCCATACAGTGGCTCAGTACCCAAGCAGAGGGGTAATTAACCCTTGAGCATGTAAGGTGCTTCATTGTATAAAAATTACAGAGGAAAGGCATCTGAAGATTCATACAAATGTAAATACAGGGTCACAGGGAGGTTTCCCAAGTTTTCTGCAATGGATTAGGTACTTTCTTCTCCCACCTCTGGGTTTGGGTGATGGAGATGGGAAGGGTGGGTCTGCCCTGTTGGGTAGATGCAAGCTTGCCTTGCTCAGCCAGCATGTGAGACATCCACTGCAGTGTTACTAGATCTAAGTTGAATAATCTCAGCTTTCAAAGCATAACCAAGTGCAAAGCTAGAACCTCGCTTGATGTAAAAGAAAATTATTATGCTCCTACTGATTTGCTAAGAAAGTCTGCAGTGCTATCCTGGCTAATTCTCCAGAAAAATGACCAAATTTCCAGACATTGTAACTCCACTGATTGCAACGCTGCTCTGCTTTTAAACCAGCTGAGGAATTGTCCTAGCATTTATACCATGTAGAAGTCACCTCAGTTAGGTAGATGGCTTGTTTATTAGTCACTGCACTTTTCATTGTCATTTTGGCTTCTACACCAAACTACTCAAATGTAAGTCTTGGTATTTTACAGGTGATGAAGTGATAAGTGCTTTCTTTACACGAGGAAGTAATGACCGTGATGAGTTCCTTTTAGTTACTGAGATGGTATAACAGCAGGGGAATTAAGCAAGTAATAGTAATGAGAAGAGACTAATTATGAAAGATACTTTTTTTTTTTCACTAGCGTAAGAGGGAATTGCAGTTAAAGAACAAGCCATTACCTCCTCTACCTGCCAAGGCTTTGGAAGACTACACAGAAAAACCCAGAGTTATTGCACTCTATGATTTCTATGCTAGAGGACCCTTAGATTTACCACTCAAGAAGTCAGAAGAATATATTATCCTTGAACAGGATGATCCTCACTGGTGGAAGGCAAGAGACCAACACGGGTAAGAGTGGACATCTGTTTCAATTTTCCTATACAGAAAGAAAAATCCTAAAACAGCCCCTGGGAAAGTGGGCAGGTGGAAAGAGATGTGCAACAAGTTAGGGGCAGGTTTGAAAGTGTTCAGATATGTACGAGGCACATGGGTTGACAGGACAGAATTTCAGCAGTGTTTGGTACTCCAGAAATGGGTGGGGAATCTAGAACCTATTGGCAATTCAAAGTTATGTTCTAGACTCAGTGATTTCCTGAGCAACATAAGGGCGTTTGAGGACCATGTGAATCACTGGGCTCTGAGCCATGTGCAGATCCAGTTTTCCATACTTCAAGTGCTTTACAACACAGTGTATATGTGTAAATACTTCATAAAGACCATAGAGACTATTAAGACATGCCTGAAATAAAATCCCTGATCCAAAATACCTTGAATTTTTAGAGAGCTAATTCCACATTCCACGTTTAAGTTTGTTTCATGTCATTTACCTTTCTCCTTTGCATTTTATTCAGTGCATCCTGTACTTTGATGTTGGGAATGGTTATAAGTTATTAAATATCAGTCTCATTTTCTTTGCGATTTTTCCTTTAAATGCTTTAAAATGCTTTTTCTTAACTCATGTTTGCAGCAAGAGTAGACTGTTTATTATTTCATATATACATGCAAGCACACTTTATACTTCTTCATGTGAAAGCTTTGTGTAGGTCAGAAATTAAGAGGGTGGCTCCTGATTCAGAAAAAATATAATTTTATTCTAAATTTTCTTTTGATTTGCTTGAAAATTTTAATTAACATGCTGCTTTCAGCATCCCAGATGTAGTTTTCATTTCAGTAGCCATCTACAGTTGTGGGGCAGAAAGATGGTGCCTGGGATGAAAGGATTCAGACTTTCTATTCAATTCCCACGTTGGGATTCAGTATCTAACAACATAGCCAATAGTACAAGGAGCCTTTGTAATACAACAAAAGGAAGAGGTTTATCTTAATCCTATCAATATTTTACACCATATTATAACATTATTCCCAATATGTTGTTTCAGGAATGAAGGTCTAATTCCCAGCAACTATGTTACTGAGAACAAGAAAAGTAATTTAGAAATATACGAGTAAGTACCCTTGAAAATAATAACTGTGCTTTCTTTTCTAAAAATGGATTGCAGTGATACATTTTAAGTGCTAGGTAATCAGCCTTCATTAGACATGAACAGATGTTTATCAAAATCTCTCCTTTTTGTTACAAAACATTACCCTTAGAATGAATTAACCATTTTGATTTGGAACTATTAGCTCAGAGTATAACGTGAGGTTACAAACACTGAGAACTTCAAGAATATTCATTTGCATAAATCATAATGTCAGAACCCAGATGTTTCCTATTTCTGTAGACTCACTACATAATGTTTCTATATTATGATCACTTCCTGTTGTGAATATGTAATTAATAGAAGCTAATGAATTACTTCAATGTAATTTACTGGAGGAAAGAGTAAAATTCTGCAAAATTCTAGAGAGGCTTGATGCAGCATACAGGGTTGTAAATTTCATCACAGTTTGGTGTAACTGTTTCCTGGGCTTTCTTTTGTTTGAGCTCATATTTAATCACAGTGAATGGGGAAAACAAGTTGTCACATTTACAATGGTCTAATAAAGTAATTCCAAATTAAGAGATGCTTATATACAACAGTACTTCTGTTCAGGTGTTTGGACTGTGAATAGTGCAACTATTAAGCTGGATTACTTTTGTGAAAGAGAGCAAACATTAATATTTACTGGCTGAAATTAAAGGATGGGTTATCTCCATGTTGCAGGTGGTACTGCAAAAACATAAACAGAAGCCAGGCAGAACTTCTGTTGCGCCAGAAGGTAACTCAGCTTATACAAAAAGCTAACAATATCTAGAGAGATCTATCAGTAGAGGCATCAAGAGCGTTACCACAGTCAAATTCAAATCTGCTTGGTATGCAGTAAGAGAGAGCACTTTAAAATAAAAGGCTTTCTGGGGTAAGCATAGTGCAGGCGATTCAGGCTGCACAGAGTTTTAAGTTGTAGCCCCAGCAAATTCTGTGAAGATCTTCCACACTAGATAAAACCAAATTACATGTGGTTTTATGTGCTTGTCTTTTGTATGAAATGTTGAATACTGAAATCCATGTAGTAAGTTAGGAAAGTTTAACAAAACCCCTGCATTTTCCTCACGTATTGAGGAAAAAATCCATACTGTGTTCTACCCCCTCTACCAAAGTGCCTAACTCAGTTAAACTCATCAGGTCTCTGCTCAAGGACTAACACAAGGTTTGGACAAGATAGACTAGAGAAGAACATCTCAGATAAAACTGTTTTACAGTATTTTATTCTAATAAGTGGTAAAATTTGATTTTCTAATAAATCAAAATATTTTCACTACTTCACACTGAAGACTAAAATTCACCTAAATTATTTAACTCCAAGAAATTGCCAGGTGCTTAGTATTTTCCCATACTTAATTTTGCTCTGCTACCTACCTCGCTATTAATTCCCATTCTTCACTGCTTTATTCCCCTCCCAAGTAGTCATAGTTATTCCATGGAATTTAGCAATCAGCTGCAAGTCCTATCTGACAGGAGGATTATTCAAGATCAAAGGCAGAAAATAACTCTACCTGGATTTCTTTTCAGTCCAAAGAAGGCGCATTTGTTGTCAGAGATTCAAGCCATCAGGGACTTCTTACGCTGTCCGTGTATTCACAGGCTAAAGGGTGAGTTGCTCTGAATGGTTAGGGTTTGAATCAAAAGGTGATGGAAGAGCTTCCCCCAAACACCTCGGGAAAAGTGGTAGGTTGGACTTGCAGTGCACATGAGCAGGGACCACTGGGGTGCTGTTCATGCAGGGTTAATTAGCCCATGTGCAGGAAAGATGACAGTGAGCAGTGGATCTGGGAATCAGGGTGCAAATGTCCTGCCAAGGCAAGATTAGCTGCAGTCACTGAAATCCCCAAATAATCTGCTGTTAGAACTGTGCACCTCACTCACATAATGCAGGCAATAAGACCCTACATTTGCATCTTCTTGCCTCTCTTTGTACATGAAATGCCATGGCTGCCACAGCCTTCAGCTGCTGCACCCAGCTTTCCTTCTCTGGAGGCTCTGCTGTCCCCAGACTTCTCCTGTTTATCTCCTAAAATAACCTTACCTCCTCACTGTGCAGTTCTACTTCTTTTGCCAGAGGACTGCCACAGGACTTGCTTTTCCCCACATCAGTAGCAATCCTCTACAGTGCTGACTTATCCCTTCTTCAGCTGCCTTATACCTTCCTCCCTCAGTCCTCCTATATCCTCCCACATCAGTGGTGTCTGCTTCCCTTCTCTTCCTTTTAGAGCAAGCCAGAGGTGAGAGAAGGAAGGCGAAGGCATCTCTGCTTCCACCACCCTCCCTCCCCTCCTCAGAAAGGTGGGATGAGCCCTCCCTGCCACTCCTGTGCTGGGCACAGGCTCACGTTTGCAGTAGGGTACCAACCTTCAGCAGCCACTTTCATCCTGAAATGCAGATTTCCTTTCCTCATTTTGAGTCTCACACAAAGCAGGGGTAGACAGGCAGCAAAATGTACAGAAAGCAAGCAGGAAAGACAACGTAGAGAAATGCAGAAAAGCAAATGTATCAAATAAAAGCTCCAATAAGGAGCTCTTGGAGAAGCAGAACAGCAAATTTAATCTCACACCATGTGTGAATATGTTCTTAACTTTTTTGGGGTAACTCAGGTAATGAAGAGCATTTTAATTTTAAAAGCTGAGATTCGAACAAGTGCTGAATTAGGAGAAACGTCTGTTAAATGGTATTTCTTATGGATGCAACAATACAGGGGAAAATACTTGTGCAATAAAAAACTTTGTGCAGTATCTCCCAAAGTTGGGAGAGAGATCCATTCAAGTCTTTTTTTCTTTCATGAAGCAGTATCATAGCTACACACGACCATTTTAACTTTAGAATTGTGCCTCCGGTTTCCAGATTTTTTTGTGCTTTCTTTTGAAGTGAAATTAAATCAGATTTATAGCATGAATTATTTTTGCTGAAAATTATAATTCTTTGTTGATTTCAGAAGTCACAGTGGAGATATTCGACATTATCAAATCAAGAAAAACCACTTGGGACAATATTACGTAGCAGAAAAATATCTCTTTTCATCTGTTCCTGAACTCATTGAGTATCATCAACACAATGCTGCAGGTAATGCATGCAAGCTGGTAAGGTTTTACAACTGATGATTTGAAGCTCCTCAGGACTTTGAGACATTGGCAATGACCCTTCCTCTAATACTTTGCTTGCAAAAAGAGACACAACTTTTTCAGTTGCTAATTAGTTAAAATATACCATAATCCTTTCTGGCAAATTCATAGCTGTAGACAGGACAGGACAAGTGTGTATACCGTGGGTGAAGTGAAATTACCAAACTCATCTACAGTATAAAATGGATTTTACATAGCCAGAAGTCTAATGTAGTTACCTGCTCTGTATTCTCTTGGTTCATATTTGACTGAATGGGACTTGTATGAAATTTGACCATAATTCTTTCCTTGTCTCCAACAAGGATTTGCACGCATGGAATTCAGACAAGCAGGAGCTATGCTGTGTATCAGCAGGCAGCATTCTACTGCTTTTGGCAAAAAAACCCCACCCCACAAACAATCAGAGGCATATTTAGGAGCACAAGGACTCTCTAACACTGGTTTGCAGCCTGCCAGAGTTAGCCACCTCTAATTGTTGTCTGACAGCAGTCTTTTATAATTTTTAGCATTGAAAAATGCCCTTCCCCTTGGTTCTGCCCATCATTTTAATGCAATATAGATGTTTTTACCCTGAATGAGAGAAGATGGGAAAACACACAGAGATTCCTTACACTAGTGAGGGAGCAAAAGATGAGGCTTTTGCTGGGGGGGAAGAGGACTGTGGGGAACACATGAAGCAGAAAAGGACCTGAAACTAACAGTTGGGAGAACGAATGAACACAGGTCCTTGGTGAGGTATGTACTCACTGATACTGTTGGCTCATGAATTAAAAGAAAATTAATTATAGACAAAAAAATATTTCTGGCAATGGGAAACAATCCTGAGGAATCATGCTGGAAGAGATCGCTTAGGTGGGCGGTACAGTATTGTAGTACTAATTTATTTAAGATCACTAACATCATACAATCAAGCGAGAGTATCACTTTTGGTTGTATGAAAGTATAGGTACTTTTGTAGTCAGAGCCTTGTTGAACAGTCTTCTTCCATTTCTTCTCACTGTAGTGTTTTATCCAAACAAGCTGTAAGCAAAAGTAACTTCAAGAAATAAGAAATGTACACCAGATTCCAAAGATTTCTGTTTGAGAAGAGGTACAATCTAGCTTACTTTTAAGTGGAGTAATTGGTCAACAGAATATTATTGCTTTGTCCCCTACAGGTCTTATTACTCGTCTCCGACATCCAGTTGGATCAGCTGAATGTTCTTCACTGGCAACAGCAGGATTTAGTTATGGTAAATTTTTTATCTTCTTTTGGTGGAGATTTAGGTTTCTGCCTAGGCAAGAATTTAAATTGCATCCACTCAGCTAATAATTAAGTTACTTCTGTGAAATTTCCCAGTAATAAGAAATGCATAAACAGCCACATAGTCACCAGAAACATACACTAATTTCCTTGTAAGGCATCAGTACCAAATAAGACACCTGACTCAAGTCCTTCTCTTCAGCAACTGTTTTGTTTCTGTCAGAACCACCAGAGCATTTCAGAGCTATCTGGACTTTTCTACACAGGCCTAAGACTCAAATATACACTTAATAGCTTTTCAAAGGTTATTTGATTTATTTAAATGCTGAGGAAATTGAAATTAATATTATTTATGGGGAAGCTTTTCCTTGTCAGTTCTGCAAGTTTTAGAAATAAGAATGAAATCTTACACAGTATTAGAAAACAAGCTATAAATGCCATTTCTGTGTATATAGATTAGGAAGTTCATATCATCTGGCTGATGATAGGAACCTCCAAAATTGTGTATCTCTCCTGTGAACGTTCTCATTAATCTCAAGAGCTAATATTTCTTAAGGGCAGAACTATTGCGGTTATTACAATAGAGGCAGCCAGTAACTATTTCTGTAGCAATACTATCCATCCAGAACTGGTTCTGAGTTCAACATCACATATGATAATGCCAAAAATGCTCTCATATGTACTCAAAGCTCAACACTTGTGTTCTCTTCAAGCCTCAGACATTCCTACATTAAGCAATTTAAACACTAATCTACAAGCTGTAAAATAACATTCATATATAAGCATATATGAGCATGTGGAAATTTTCAGATATTTAAAACACATGCTATAGCTATATGATGAGCAGTTGTGATGTTTTGCTGCATGCATTAACTGCAAATACCAAGGCATGTCTCCTGGAGCACAGCTCAGGAAAGCTGACCTGACTGTTGTAACATACCGGATTGCTTCTACAGAGGAGTGGGAATTGAACCCATCTGAACTGATGTTTGTGAAAGAACTTGGACGAGGGCAGTTTGGAGTCGTTTATTTGGGTAAATGGCAAGGAACCATCAAGGTTGCCATCAAAACAATCAATGAAGGTGCAATGTCTGAAGATGATTTCATTGAGGAGGCCAAAGTGATGATGTAAGTACAGAAATTATTTTATCTGACAGTTGACATAGAGATGACAAAGAGATAAATATAACGTAATTCCATTTGAAACATACAGACAAACCAGTGTAAAGGGGGTGGTGGATGTGCAGGAGAGAAAGGCTGATATAAGGGTGTGAATTGGACTGACACAGATGCTCATAGTGCCCATCACCAAACTCTTTCTTTAGAGCATGCAGTGCTTTGTGCTGTGGTGCTCAATGGGGAGTACATGTGCTGACAAATTAATGTACTCGTACAACTATTCTTTCATCCATACTTTTGTGCCTCTAGGACCACTGGCAAAGCTCATACCTAAATAAAATATTTGAGAAACTATATTACCATTTCTGCCAATTTTGTAAATTAAGGAATTATGCAGCCTGGGTTTTGGCACAGCCCAGAAGAGAAGAACCCTTGGAGGGTCATGTTCTCTGCCTGAAAGCCAGACATAATCAGACCTTTCCTTTTCACATCATCCAAATCAAGTTTTGCATTTATATAACTGATGAACAATTATGAATTCAAAGAGTGCACTTTTTGGAGGAAACTGTCGGCACAAAAGTGTTAGATTGTGGGACAGCTGAGCCCAGTTGATATCAAGTACTGAAAGTATTTTTAAAAACCATCATGAGAATCAAAAGTCTAGTTACCTGCCAAGGGCAAACAGTAGCCTGTCTAAAATGTGATTTTAAACAGGAAACTCTCCCACCCAAAGCTGGTCCAGCTTTACGGTGTGTGCACACACCACAAGCCTCTCTACGTTGTGACTGAATTCATGGAAAACGGCTGCCTCCTCAATTACCTTCGGCAAAGGCAAGGGAAATTCAGCAGAGACATGCTGCTGAGCATGTGCCAGGATGTGTGTGAAGGGATGGAATACCTGGAAAGAAACAGGTTTATTCACCGTGATTTAGTAAGTACAATAGGTTTTTGAAGTTATTGGAAAATATTGGCAGTATAGAACTGCCAGAAAAGCCACTGCTTTTTACGGGACACTAATGTGTCCAGTAAGACTTCAGCCCTGCAGGATCTCAGAAGCCAATAATGTTTTCTCCTTTTCCCCAGGCTGCAAGAAACTGTTTAGTCAATGCTCAGCACATCATTAAAGTATCTGACTTTGGCATGGCAAGGTATGACACCATTGACACAGGTTTAGTGAGTGCCTATTCTCAGCCAGCTGCACCATGACCTTGAGTTAACATCATTGCTTCCTTCGCTGATTGGGGGGAATCCCACTGTTGTCAATTTTTGAATTCTGATGGAAATCATAACATTGTTTAACTAGTGTACCATGAACTGTATGTCACGTCCTCCTCTTGCTATTGGTGAGTGTAAGACAGGTTAACAAAGTGTCCGGTGAATTTCAGAAGTAGTTCATGGACAGAGCAACACCAAGTACACACAGGGCTGCCAGAAGCTTGAAGAAATAAGTTCCTTGACTTTTCAGAGCAGCAGGGAGGACAGAAAGTCCCTAGGGACAGATCTGGGTGCTGGTGCTGACCTGACCTTTAGAGGTGGTGGCGGAGGAGGCAGGAAGGACCGGTGGGGTGGGCAGGAAGTGTGGGGTGCACTGCTCTGGCAGGGATGTGGTTTTTCTGCTTAATGAGAGGAGCAGCCAAACATGGAGAAAGAGAGCAAAATGCACTCTGACAAGCACAGGCCAGAGAAATAAGCTCTGCCCTCACAGACTTCTCCCAGAGGATGTGCTATATTTTATAGCTGAGCTGACCAAACAACTGCCACCCAAAGGGCTTCTCTCACTCCTTCCTTCTTTCCCTTTGCAAGCCCACCACAAAGCTCCCCTGTGTTTTACTGGCTGTTTTTGCTGCTGGATTAGTAGACTGAATCGGCTCACTTTGGAGGTAGATGAGGTTGAAAGGTGGTTCATAGCTCTGAGCAGGAAGTGGTGGTGACATTCACTGTGTGGCTGCAAGTCATTAATTAGCTCAGCACAGCCATGCTGCTTACCTTTCCCTTAGTCTTTGCCTCCTGTTTCTAACCTGAGAATTACAACACCCCAGCAGTTAATAACTAAGTATTTGTTTTTCAAAAGGCTGTCCTACAGCACGGCAGTGTGCACTGGTTGCACCACTCCCCAAATGGGTGAGGTCAGCATCAGGGGCTGGACTCATCCAAACACACCAGAAGACACAGTAAGAGACCAAAGGGCTGTCAGGGTCCAGTTTGAGAACTGAACAGCACACTGCTACCAAAAAGTGGTGACCAGTGGTGTGGCTCTAGAACAGGCACTCATTCTCCTGAGAAGACAATGGAGAGGTGATGGGATCACAATCTTATTATTCAGAGCTCACACAGCTGCCGCTACCGATTATTTTGTACTGTTATTTCATATGTTCCTTATCCAACAACCTTCCACCTTTCTGTGCTTGCACAAAAAGAAGAAAGGGAGACAAAGAGATGATTACTTCTAATGTGACCTCCTCTAAAAGGTGCTTTAAATGGTGCATTTGCATTATGCCTTCTGTGAGAACAAATGTTGTGTAGTGCACATCTGTCATCTGCTCAGGAACATTAATATTGGGAAAATGTGCACAGAGCTTGTATGTAGGGAGGGATCAGTCTAATAGCCTTTTAAAATGTTGCCCTATAAATGCCTGCATCCAGCATGTTATTTCATCTTAACCAGGAGGTCAGTTCCTATAAGCTTGGGCAAAAAAAATCCCTTTTTCAGTACACCTGAAAGAGCTGTTGCCTTGTATGTGATGAACATTTCTTTATGTGTTGCTTCTGTAACAATGTTACAGAAATTACATTTGTGAGGTTGAGCAGTGAGTGGATTCTACCCATTATTTAGGAAGTTTAGCCTTCTGCCAGCCATGTTTGGGTGCAAGTGGTGTATTAAAATGTTATGTTCTGACATACTTCTCATGAACAATTCAAGTAATTAATTTAAACAGAAATCTCTTTAAGAGCCTAGCTTCCCATGTGGGTATCTGTGTGCATTTTTATTAAACTAGTGGTACCATTTCTTTGTTTCTATATTGACACTGTATTTTTATGAAATTGTAAGCCATCTGTGGAAATGTTGGCAGAACTGCTTGCCATTTAACTATCATTAAAATATATGCTGTTTCCTGTTATTCCTTAGGTATGTCATTGACAACGAATATATCAGCTCTTCAGGTGCCAAGTTTCCAGTCAAATGGTCATCTCCTGAAGTCTTTCATTTCAAAAAATATAGTAGCAAATCAGATGTCTGGTCATTTGGTGAGTTGATTAGGTTGATATGCAACATACCGTGCTTCCCTAGAACTACTGATGTCATTTAAGAAAGTGTAACTTTTTACTGATACTACCTATCTTAAGCTTGAGTCCTTCCCATTTTCGCATCTTGCCTATACTGAATAAGTATGTTTTTAAATAGAAAGGCTCTGTGCCTAAATATTAGATTCTGAGTGAAATGTGCATTCTTGGCATGTTTCCATTAGCCAATTCATTTCAGTTTCATGGACCACCATCCTACTTGACTTAAAAGATGGCAGAATTGTATCAGTTGAAAATGGTTTTGGTAGTCTGTCTTCATCTAGCTCACATTGCCCATGTTTTCATGAAATACACAAAAAATAGAGTGGGTTTTGTGCTTCCAAAGTTGTTTAGCTTGTGCATTTGGGGTTTTTGTTTTGTCTTAAATATTTTGTTCACCTCTAGGTGTACTGATGTGGGAAGTTTTCACAGAAGGCAAAATGCCTTTTGAAAGTAAATCAAGTTTTGAAGTTGTCCGTGACATTTCTCAGGGTAACCGACTTTATCGACCACATTTGGCATCACATGCTGTGTACAAAGTCATGTACAGCTGCTGGCATGAGGTTTGTTGCCCTTTTTTTCCCCGTGATATTACTTCATTATTAATTTGTGATGTGGATCTAAAAGCAATCTTAAAAAATTGAGGCATTATATCCTCATTTCACATCTGTGGCATCCTCAGTGTCTTTCACATGTCACACCTAGGTTTACAAGCCTCTGTTTCTTTTGACTGTTGCATCTAATAAATATAAAGCAGATCAATCAGTACAATAGGTCTAGACCATCCCTGGTTTTGAAAATGCCACTAATGTCTTGCTTCTCTGCTACGTCAAATGTAATACCTTTTTCACACCTCTGTATCGTGTGTAGCTTTCCCTAGTTCTGCTCTGAATGATAACTGTAACACATTCATATACAAAGTGGGTATACCCACTCTATGTGGATGTTAACTCCATTTTTCAGGTGTACATCAGTACCTCTGTATATCACTACAGCTCCTAGGGTGCACCTCCTTCACCCTCTTCATTCTCATTTACTACTTGATGTTCCCTCTCCATTTCTCCATCATCTATTTCTTTCTATATTGGTATCAAAACATTGATTTTGTCTATTTCTCCGTCTGAGCAATTCCTTAAGGTCCCTCCTCCTCCACTGTTGACAATAAATGAATCTTAATTTTTAGATAAAAAGAACTTTCAGAAGAGCTTTGTGTGTAATACTTTCATGTAAATAGGCAGGCATACTCAGTGTAGCTGGGGAACCTTATTGCTACCATTGTCTCCTTTATCCTACCTCTCCTTTCTTCCCCATCTTTTTTTTTTTTTAACTCTGTATGAAATTTTTAGACCCTGAGTAAAAACACTAAAGAGACTGAAATCTAAACTGCATCTAGCTTGCTTGCTTACTGCAAACATCTATCGGTATGGCAGCCAACAGAGATAGGATGAGGAAGAAGTTCTCTCTTCTCTTGTCTGCCATCACCCAGGAGTTTGTTCCCTGCTGAGCTGCAATACCTCAAATGAAACAACGGTGAAGATCATTTTCAGCAGCCCAGGAAACATTCCTGAGTATCATGGTTTACTGAGAGGTAGCACTTTCCAGTGACTCATTGCAGGGGAGAAATCCTATAGGAATTGATATAAATGTAATGGAATTTTAGGAACACTTGGAAAAGTGGCTGTGCTCATGCTACTGGTGTAATGAAGAACAGTTTATGGTTTTCCCCTTAAACAGTAAACTAGATATTTTGTTGTGTATTAATAAAATAAAATGTTAATTTTTGAGTGGTAGCTCATATGTACCTATAACCATCTTCTGAAGTCTGGTACTATAATTGATCAATCTGCTAATATAAATTTATCCTCTGCTTTTCTTTTCAGAAACCTGAAGGACGTCCTACTTTTGCAGAGTTAGTAGAGACCCTCACAGATATTGCAGAGATGGGATAATCGCAGATTTTACATTAATGTATTTACTGAAAGGTTAGCATTAAGCATGTCAATAATGTAGCTGATACAGAAAACCTCAGCCTTTTTACAGCAGTCTTCACTTAAACTGCAGTACCAGCATCCTACATACTGAAGCAGCTGTTCAGGCTTGGCCTAATTTGGACTTATTTGAGAAAGATACCTCAGGAGACTGGTTTGGGACTCTCAAGGCTTTGTTTTCATGATTAGGAATAAAAATCTGTCTAGAAAGAAGTAACCAAGCTTACTCACCTTATAGGCCTTTCTGTTAATTCTTTTTGTCAGAGCTACACTAATTCCTGTAACCATATTATTAAATTATTTAGTACTTAATATGACTCATGCACTAGGGAATACTTACTAGCAGCAGCAAAAATGATAGCAGAACTTCTGATAAAGCTCTAGCGAGGTCATGTGTAAATGAAAGCCCTTGGGCTGCAAAGCATCCAGCGCTGAAGAAATGGAGCAGCGTTTCAGAAGGGGCAACAAGCTAAACTACCAACCTCTGGAGCAGCGCCCACTGCTGCAGACAGAGGTGGGCAAGGTGAGAAAAGGGAACAGTCATCACTTAGCAGCTCCCAAGTCTGAGCAATATCTGAACAGCTAGAAAGACTGAGCATCTCTGAAGCATTTTAAACCTGCATCACAGGTCAAGGCGCCCTCTCTACCAATTCTGTGCATAAGGAGAGTAAGGATTATAATATCCAAATCTCTCCCTGAATTTTACAGTACTGTCTCCCACTCCTCACCTGCTGCTGCCTACTCAAATGCTCACACCTGCCTTAGTCTTCCCCTTGCAAGTGCCTGGAATGGTTAATGGACAAGTTAAAGCTGGAGCTCAAGTTAAACAAAGTGCTTTGAATTAGTCTAGCTCAGATGGATCCTGCAATACCTGACATAGACCATGTCTGTAGCTCTACTTCTTATTATCAATTTTTCATCGTAAATCTTAATTTTGGTCAACGGAAATATATCCTAGAAAAGGCAGATGAATTTAATATTAATAATTATTTAATATAGAATAGACATAGACCATTACAAATAAACGGTTTTTAAAAAAATATGTGATTGCACTGTGAATCATTTTTAGGTAAATACACAATAATATTTCATTTTATAGCACTTTGTAAACAAAACACTAGCTGAAGAATTATTTTAAAAATAACTCCAACAATAAAATTAAATACATAAATCACCACACATTTTTAATTTCCAGAAGGTGATGGCATCTTTGGGTTGCACCCATTCGTGGCATTAATCACCCACCTTTACTGCAATCATATTTTGATAGTTATCATACCTTGAGAAAGGAAGTTCTTAATCCTATTGTTTGAACATTTGGGAGTGCCTCCAAACACACTTTTAAGGCATTTCTGCTTCAAGGGAAGCATAATATCCCTGTCATTTAATGTAATCGCCTAGAAGAATTGCCCCAACTGATATCAGTGTTTAGTTCTATAATCAGCTCATTTATGAGCATTCAGTTCCCTATCAGACCTATGCCTAAATACAGATCTATACAAGACAGTATCACTCATTGAGCTCACCACAACATTAAGCCCAGGCCTCAGAAGTATAAGGCTTTTCACCAGATGCTACACTACAAATGTGAAATTTAAATTGTCTCTGCAATATATAAGTACGTGAGGACTTTGAATCCTGTGTGAGGCATCTTTGTTAATAGCTCTTGTAAAACTGGTTTTGCCACATTTATTACTGCAAGTTAATATGTAATACACTACAGTACCATGCAGTAAAAAGGTCCGGTAGGTTTATGTACTCAAAGCACCCTGCTTATGGTTCACTGACTTGTCCCATGGTGAATACGCATCCAGCCTTGAAACATGTTGATCTCAGACACCAGAGCCAATAATGCTTGACTACCAAGCCTCCAACTTCTCATTATAATATTTCTGTAGGTTGCTTTGGGAAAATTATGAGTAGGCTGTTATTAACACTCTTAACACAGATAAATTTCACAGTTGCTATCATCAGGCTGACAGTACATAAATGAAAAAACACTAGAATACCCTTCAGAATCTGTGAAACCAGTGCTTAATTGGCAACAGGAAAGGTCTACAGGACAAAGGTCAGGTATGTACCGAGTATTTGTTTATTGGAACAACTGCACCCATAAATAAAAACTAAGTAGGCCACTTTAGTCCTCATGGTGTCTGAGCTTAACTCCAACTCTAACCATATTCAAACAGGCAAAAATGGAAGTACTTACACAAGTGAACAATGAAAGCCACCCATGTCACAGTGACACAGGTGGGCTGTCCTGGGTTGAGCCAGGATTAAGCTCATTTTCCTTTTACTGATTTTTTTTTCCTTCAGTAAGCTCTCTTTTAACTAGCAACAAGTGTTCCAGCCAGTGGACTGATAACACTGGAATGTTTATGTTTCTGCTGAGACTCCAAGGTCGCTTCTTAGCTCTGCTGCTACAGAGGCTACTGAGGCAGGAGAATTGTATCTGTGACCCCCCCTGTAGGGGAGCTGGACTAGACAGACAGCAGAACTGACCAAAGGTATTCCATTCCATATATCTATGTAAGCTCAGAGGAAGGTCAGAGATCACAGAAGACAACTTCCTTCCTGCTTCTTCTTCCCTTCTCTTCCGTCCATGGCCAGCGTCCGGGGAGGACTCCATCCATCCATCACCATCGACTCCTAGGCTGAGGCATCCCTGACCCTCATAACTCTCCCCACAGCCCTGTCTGCTCTGCCTTATCTCCTGCCTGCGGGCTGAGACATTTCAGGACTGCTTACAGCTCAGGAGAGTGCCAGGGGAGTTGCTGGGGGTGGGGGGAGGAAAGAGGCTTTTGCACATTCCTGAACATACTTGTATATAATTGCACATATAATTAAAGCTGCCTAGTTTAGTTTTCAATCCAGCAAAGTCTCTCTCCTTAATTCTCTGTTTCCTTCCCTACCTGGGTGGGAGGGGATTGAGAGCATTGTTTGTCTCTGGTTTATTTTTCAATTCTGAGTCAAACCTCGACATGGGCAAACAGATGTCTGTTACCTGTTTTTTTTAAAACCTTTGTGTGATAAAAGAGACCTGGAAGAGCAGTGATGTCAGAAGGAGACCCTATACTGCCCCTAGTCAGATAATGTACTTCAAAGGCTGCATAAGTCCTCAGCATTTGTAAGAAGTTGGCTGATGTTTCCTGATCAAACGTTGGAAAACTTGCAGCAAGTCAGTATTATGGAAAAAAAGGCATAAATACCAGTCTCTGTCTACCAGCTGCTTAGGAAATATCTCTTTTCTATAAAAAAAAAGCTGCACTGTTGACAAACCGGGATATATTTTCAGAAAATTAAACTACTTCCCTCGTCAAAAGTATTCCTGATGAGCAGTAGAGATTAATCACTTCTGGGTATGGGTCTGGTGACATTTATCTCCAGTGCCATTTGATTTTTAGACCAAATTTCTTTACCCCCTCTAGAAAGTTACACAAAGAGGGAGGCCTTGCAGACACACCAATGCACATCAGCAAGAACTGCTCCACCCTCACGAAGCACTAGACTGGCTCCTGCTCAGCCTCCCTGTCCTGTCCTGAACCTCTGCACCCCTTTAAAACCTGCCAGAAAGGAGTCAGCTACAGGAAACCCACTCTCCTAAAAGTCTATTTTCTAATGCACCTGTCAGTTTTGTTTGCTGGAATTTAAACAGTAAGGGGATGGTGTTTGCTAGGAGTATATAGTTCCCGATATAGTTCCAGGATGCAACTGTGATGAGAAAGAGGTTGAATTTTTGTAATTGTCACACTTTGGGATGAAAATTTTTTATAGCATGGTTGTTTGAAGCATGGCTGGGAAGGCAAGTAAAAGCAGATGGTAGAACAGGTTTCTATAGAAATCAGTAACCTATGTACTTCCTTCCAAATTCCCTGCATATTATTTAACCTATCCAAGTCTTCTTGACCTACCTACATTTAATCAGCACAGCTATGTAATGAATTTAATTGCCTATTAATTTGTCCTGAGGTATGGCAGTAATGAGTAGCTGCCAAGATTTCTTTTGTGTCAACATTTCAAAGCCATAATTCGGTTAGCAATGTATTGCCTCTGAAGTTTTCTTGGTTCTAGCTCTTAACCATTCCTCCTCCTTTCCAAAACACTTCAAATTACTTTAGAAAGTATCCTTCATTTCACTGCCTGGGAAGCCTGACAACTCACTAAATTACTGTCCATTGAGGCTGACAATGAGCAAGAGATCCTTAATACATCAGCTTTGTGTTTTCTTCCCTGGTTTAGAAGAGAAGGCATTTGCACTTGCCTGTTATTTTTGTCCCTCAAAATCCATGTCTTTTGACTACTAATAATCAGCATTAAGTATTTCTTGCTGATGCTTTCTAAGAACACGAGGGTAAAAATAGCACATCTGGACAGATCAGGTAATTCTGTATGAGAAGCTAAAACCTCTTCATTTCCCCATACTCTTCCCTCCAGTTCCATCATAAATAACATTTACAGCCTTTTTAGCTGAAGGTGAATATATAGTATATATCATGTGGCTTTTCTAAGGGAGTAGAACATCTTGTTTCCTGTTACAAAAACTAGGAAAAGTCAAAGGTCCTGAAATAAGGTCATGATCAGGTCAGATGCACATGAACTGCAAGGACATCAGCTAGACCTTCTTAATCTAGAATCCACTTATGTGTGCATAAAACCAGCTGCTAAAACCAAGATTATTTGCTTTGAAACTATGAGATAGGGCTTAAATACTTACTAGAAATATGAATTACACTCCTTTTTATCCCTTGTTTAAAAACATAGATCATTTAGTACATAATCCACAAAAAATTTATTACAAGAGAAGTATTAATATCACAAAAAAGTAAAATTATTCCAAATTAATAACTAAATATAAACATTTTCAAAAGTAACATCTTGTATAGCAAATGTTTTTGTTTTTTTTTTAAAAAGAGAATAATTTACTTCTTAACATGACAGACTTCCCGTACACCATGAAAATAAGCATTGACTTTGGTTTTCTGACATTGTAAGAAAATAACATTATTTTCCTAGTAGAGTGTTTTATTTATTTATAAAAGCAGATACGCTGGCCCAGCAGAAAATACAGAATTTTTGCCTGGTACAAATTAACTGATTACTAGGAGTTGGTCTAAAAAAGATCCCAGACCCTTCTGAGGTAAAGTATTAGTAAATACCTTAAAATAATGCCAACGCACAACCATTCAAGAATGGGACAGGTTGCTTTTTCATACAAATAACCCATTTGGTCACACCTCTATAAGCAAACAGAAGGGCCACCGGCTATGAAAAAGGATCTCTTTTTCTCTTTTTAGGGTAAATCAGTATTTTCTTCAGTTATTATTTAAATTGTATGAATAATTCACAGTGAAAAGCAATGCAAGTTTTTGTTAAAAGGCAAACTGTAAAGAAAACTCCATCTTAAGTATTTTTATCACTCATATTATCTGTTTTAAACTATAAAGATTTTGTAGCTTGAATCTGACTGATATAGCCAAAATATTCTCTACATTACCTAAGAAGTAATGAAACTGTTTATACATTTTCTTCTCTGAAGCATTTTTAACTCATGTATTTTAACAGCAAAGAATTGCTGCAAGTCTCATCACTTGGAAAGCTGAAAAATACTCCAAAGCTGTATACATTTTTGTGAAAACGTCTCTTTTGCTGGGGTAACATTGCTGCCACCTCCTGCACTATGTAATGTACTTCTCAAATTAGGTAATCACAGGTGATAACCTGAATACCAATTGCCTAGTAACATCTTCTGGGCTTCTCTTTACAACGGTAACACTACCTGCAATCTTATATAACGTACTGTGAGCAGAAGAACTGGACATGCTTTTCAGTATCACATTTTTCAGATAAGGTCTTCATTGTAAAAACAACGGTTTAGAAATAAGGTGGAGGTGACTGATACAATTTCTACCTCCTCCTGCAAGTATGTTAACTCCAAACCTAGCCAAGTGAAAAAAAAAAGGCACTTGTAATTTGATGTAACTTAGCCTAGTATCTATAGTGTTACTTTCTAGTTTTTGATAGCTACTAAAGCATCATTAAAAATAATTAACAACTGAGATGTTTCATGAACGTCTTTCAAGAAGGAAGTACTTAAACTTTGCACAACACAAACAGGCATGAAGTATCAGCAGCAACACTTCAGTTCCTACAGCTAAATTATGAGCTTTTTTTCATGAAACAATTCACTATCCATCTAAGTGTCCACTTTTACTACAGTCTATGCATGTTAGAGAATATACAGCCTGCTTCATGAGGAGGTTATGTGTGGCATATAAATCTCAGATGATTAAAATCAGTTTTTAATTGCTGAAATGCTAGCATCCTCTGGCGAAGGTTCTGCACTCACACTTAAAAACCCCAGAATTGGAAAGGCTGCTTTTCCAATGAGCTTGTCATGACCCACATCTGATTGATGAAGCTAAGTTCTTGGTCTCAAAGTGGCAACAAAGGCAATTGTAATGAGTAAACCATGGCCTGTGCAAGCTATTTGTGTGAGATAAAGATCAGTGACCACAACTGAGGAGCATAGTGTGGTTCAGACACTAATCTTCAAGACCTACAGCAGATTAACAGCTAAAACATCTAATAGAGGTGAATACTCATTTTTAGAAAAGATTAAAAGGCCAAACGAAAACAAAAGATGTTTTGATGTTTCTCACCCCTTGTTTGCAGCCCTTCCTTTACCTAGTATTTTTAGAAACAGCACATGGATTGGAGAACAGATTTGCTTTTATAGTAGAATATAAAAAGGCAGGACTGTTTTGCTATTAAGAAACGCTATCTTTCTGGAAAACGAGAAATTATTTTGAAAAGCTTAAATGGGTTTTGATTAATAAATGGCAATATTAGGAAGAAGTATGGAAGTAAGTAAAGCCCCTCCTTAAGCCCTCAAAGTAGTACCAAACGTAGTGGAAATTCTTAAATGCATATTCTGGTTTTCTTCTGCCTTTGAACAATTTATTCTTTTATCTCATTCTTACCTGCTAAAATTCTCCAATAGGAGATGCTGCATACAAAAAGGATAAGGTTGTTCATTGCCTCACACACAATCACCATTCAGGTTTCTGTCATGTTAATTATTGAACGTTTTCATTCATTACTACCAACAGCTGGTACAGAGGAGTGGCCCACACTTAACTGGCCCTACAGATGGTTTTCCAGAGGATTGCGGGAAAGAAGAACATTCTGGTAAACACAGGTGGGCCAAGTCCGCAATTCATGATACTTCGAGGATGAACACTGCTTAGGAGTTTCATTGACTGAATAAAACATTGTCCTCCTCATATACTAAAGCTGGGTCCTCCATGCTCTCCAGTAAAGTGTGATGGGTTTCATATTCACGGTGTGGTAATGACGGTTCTTTTGCAACAGTAGACATCAACTGACGCCAGGTGATATTAGTATTTTTGAAAGCATGCAAGAGAAAAATGCCTATGATGATACTGCAGAATCCACTCAGAGTTCCAATTATATCACCCAGGTCCATACTACTCCACTCCTTGAACAGGATGATGGAGCATGTCACAACTGTCGTGGTGAAACACACATAATAAACAGGTGTCACTAGAGATGTATTGAACACGTCCAATGCTTTATTGAGATAGTTGATCTGAGTGCTGACTGAGAGGACTAAGATGCCCACCAAAATGTAAACCAATGGATGTCGATAAACTGGCTTCTTCTCCAGCATTTGTTTAATAGCAATGCCTAGGCCTTTCACAGATGAGACAGAGAAGGCACCAATGAGTGAGCAAATTAAAATGTAGATCAGTATATTTGTCTGACCTCTCCTCGGAGCCACGATAAAAATCAGAATGAGTGCAACAACTGTTAGGAGAGCAGCAAACGTAACAAATGCTGTAAGAAAGAGGAAAAGGAAGAAGAATAATGCACGAGAGAAAATACCAGACTATGTCCAAGTACATGCTAAAAGTTAATCAGTGTCCTAAACACCTCTCTATGAACACAAGTTCATCCCAACTGCATACAGACCTGGATCTTGCAGCTTTCTTTCCATTTCATCTAGTGAGGTGACCTCCTCCTCCTGAGGGGCATGAACAACCATCACCGTTGACCCCAAAATGCTAAGTACACAGCCCAGCTTTCCATGAATATTCAGCTTCTCATTTAAAAAATAGGATGACAATATAGCACTGTTTAGCAAAATAGAAATAAAAGGTTTAGCTCCACCAGCCACGCAAGACATTCAAAATCTTTCTGTGTAACATGATAGTAATTCAAAACCTCTTCTGAACTTGGGTATATGGGAAACCAGCCTCAAACAATCAAATGTTAAGGAGTTCTGTAGGAAGCTTGGTTGGGACAAAGGAGGTCACATCAGGTTTTAAGGGGGTTAGAAACCCTGATCCCTCCCCCTCAGGTTGTAAAGGGTCTGAATTGCTCAAGGAACTTTTCACTACTGATTGCTTAGGTCAGGGGTATGCACTCTCACACATCTGTTGATTGACCACACAAGGTGTTATTTTCTTCCAAAAAATGGTGTAAAGTACTACATTTGCCATTAGAACCAATGCACGTAAGTTTCAGAAACTGTTCCTCCTCATCCCTCTCGGGCTCTCCCACCCAGGCAGTTTCTGCCTGGCTTGCCAGGTCTCCCTCCAAAACATGGAGAAGTCACGTCTCACCCTTCAAAGAGGACTGATCCCAGGTTCTCCAAAGGGTTCAAGATTTAACTTAAGCATAATAACATGGCCCAAGTAAGGCCATCTCACAGGGCACATGTTAGCCAGCTAGAGCACAACCTTAGGCACAGACACAGGTTTAACAATGTGTGGACATGCTCACAAAGAGATTTTCAATCCATTGGTCAAATTATGGCTATTTTTACACACAACGGTGACCAGCTCACTAACATGAAGTTCTTGGGACTTCTCTGTTTCATGAAAATTGGGAAGATTGCTATCCTCATGTGAGAGACGGACTCTATAATGGCCTTTAATCCAGCGACATTCACTGACCATTCCTGGCGATGCCAAACCCTCAGTGCCTTTAATAAATCTATTGATTCCTAAGCGTTGTTTGTGGGTGTGACGGGGAGCGGTCCTCAGCCCTCGATCCCCCGAGGTGGGGGTGTGGGTCGCGGCTTTGCCTATCTCGGTCCGTGACACCTCATCAAAGGAGAGGGTGTTAAAACCGAGGCTGTTTTGAGCAGCAGCAGCCAGGCAGCCAGCTAGTCTGCACCTATCCACATGCTGATGCCAGCACATCCATAGATGACAGAATAGCTGCAATTTCAGCAGTTGATTACTGCAAGCATTTGTTAGCAAAAAAAAAAACCCAAAACTGTGGCCCAGGTTGGTTTTAAACACAATGTTTCATAGAGTATATTCAGGTCTTCAAAATAAGGGGTTTATGTTTAAAATATAGTAATTCCATTTTGCTGATAAATTATTTCCCAGAATGTCTGTTCTAAGCATAATCCATATATTTTCTGCTTCTGTTATAGTCATATTCATGCATATGCTTAAGTACCTGGAAATTATTTGGTTCTTCATACATAGAAAATAATGAGAGTTTGAGGGGCATTAATTTGTCAAAAGAACCAGATTTTAACTGTGGATATCGAAAAACCTAAAATTTTCTTTGTCTTCATTTCAGAAGGACTTGGAAAGGACCAAACAAACCCAAAATGCTTTCTAAGTGTGCATTAATATGAAATTATGCTCCTATAAAAAATAAATGTTTTTCAAAACATTTTAATGGGGCAATACTGTATTATCTTTTAAAGTTTTGTCACAGCTGAAGAACAGGATAAGGCCTTTTAAGAAAGCTTCAGTTCTCTGGGAAGAGCTGAATTACAGCCTTCTACCACTGTGCATCAGCTGTATACCTGATATATACTAGTAAGAAATACTTTATAATATGGGTGGAAGGCTGTTGGGAAAGCAGATACTGGATTTTGTAACAAGACTTCTCATTGCCCCTACCCAGAAGATTCAGTTCTAAACCAGCAAGGGATCTTTCCACTAAGAAACAAAAAGCATTGTCAATATATCACTTCTCAGTTTTCTTACTAAAATTCACTTTCAACCAAAGACATTGTTTTTTCCTCACACAGTGAATGGTTCACTTGGCAAAGTTTGCTTCCAGCTTGTACTAACCTTATGAGAACACTCAGTGCACCCAAGGGGGTAACTAAGGTTGCAGGTGCAAAGGCATAGGCAGCAAAGTTTGCAGCTTCTCCTAATCCCACTGCAGAAGAAAGAACACTTGGATTAGGTTGAAGTGGGAGAATAAACGGCATGCTATTATAAGTATTTTGTATGACAGATACGATAGCAAATAAAAACCAAAACTTTTTTTCTACACTAGATATGCAACTTTCCTTCCAAAATTATCTAACTGCCTCTGGACATAATAAAGACTGAAGAAAGTAAAACAGTTTTCCCCTATGTACGCCTAGAAGCTGGACATATTCAATCACATTGCCTTTGACTGGATATTAAAGAAAAGTTTGTTACTCTGAAAAGAGCTCCAAAGAGCAAACACAATATTTGAGAGACTGTATATCAGAACGGCTTCTGTCATAAAGGTGATTGCAAAAACATTTCTTTTGGGACTGCAAAAATCAGGGAATAAATGTATTTAAATGCATGTAGCATGTAGCATTTACATTCAGGTTGAGGGGAAAGAGGTGACTTACTTGATAGCAATCCAGCCCACCAAAGCCATTCCTTCAAATAAAAATATCCACCTTGTCCTGAAAGCAGAAAAAATAATGTCATTTTAGGAGAAAGAGATCACCTTATTAAACAAAACTACAGCTTCACATTTGCCTCTACTCAGAAAAAAAAAGAAAGAGCATGTTATGTGGATGTGACATGAAGAATATTTTGTTGGATTTTGACTGATATTTTTATTAATCACTCTACTGCTTTGTGACTTGGACTTTTGAAAAATGATATCTCACTAAAAGAAAAGTTCCAAGCAAAAGTAAAATGTCCATGACGATTGTTGGTGAGCTTCAGAAATGGTTTAAAGTGCTTTCCCAGGTCAAATCCAATATATCCAATACACAGTCAGCTGCATTTTGATTCTCCTTATACTTTAAATTGAGACAAATTATAAAGAAATATGCCACTACATGCTTTAAGTTTTTTCACATAAATTGTCAGTCTATTGAACATTCAGTGACACCTTTTTCTTTCAAGTGTCCAAATTATCTGAAAGAGTATTACAAGAAACACAAACAAAAGAAAAACTGCCAATTTAAAGGGAATTATGAGATTAATCCAATGGGTTTTTTTAAAAAGCTCTCCACATTTTTCTAGCTCTTCAAGCTCTTCATTTTTTGACTTTAGGAAAAATTTCTTTACTGAAAGAGTGGCCAAACACTGGAACAGGCTGCTCAGGGAAGTGGTGGAGTCACCATCCCTGGAAGTGTTAAAAAAAATGTGGCACTTTGGGATGTGGTTTAGTTAGCATAGTGGTGTTGGGCTGACAGTTGGACTTGATTATCTTAAGAGATCTTTTCCAACCTTAATGATTCTATGACTTTGATGGAAGAATAGTTATACTACTGTAGAAACTTTTGTAACTAGTACTGCACTTCTTTAAAAAAGAAAGACAGTCTTAAGATGGTAACGATTTATGTTTCAAAGGAGGGTGGAGAAGCTGGGAAAAAAGAAAGGCATTTTCAAAGGTAACACAAAGGGATAACTTTATTTGATATCTAACTGCTGTCAAGAAGGAAATATCACCAGCTTATTATATTTAATACCTGCTGCTACCCCCATAGCTCTAAGAATTCTGAAATCTCAGTACCTGTAATCACATTTCCATCCCTAGCCAAGACAGGACTTCTGAACACAGTTAAAGTACGATGGTTTTCAACTATGACTCTTTTAAATGTGCAATCTGTGACTCGAACCTTGATATGGCCAAGCTATAACTGAGGTGTTTGTGTTTTCAGCAGGAGCAGGGTGGGCACCACCGCTTACCAGCTCGGGGGACTCCTTTGTCTGCCAGTTTCAAAAGTCCTTTCTTCTTCAGTATGAAACTAGAACCAATAAAGATACTGGAACCTATCGCCAAAGCCAAGCCAACGTAGAGGTGATACTTGCTTCCAGCAGGCGTGGAAATGCTCCAGTTCATTTCGTTGAGAGTCCCATCCATAGAGGCAAGGAGAGAAGAGTGGGATTCAGACACGTTGATGATCTGGCACCATGCTTGGCAGGAGTCATGGCAAGCAAAAGAGATCACAGCACCTTAGAGGAGAAGGAGGACAAGTGATTCATGAACCAGGCACAGCTCTGGAGGAGCCCCACCCTCATTCTGTTCACCTCTTTCCACATCTTCTCAGGGCACCTGTCATTTCTGGCCATGCAAATAACTCACAAAATCCAGAGAACATACACAATGTATTGAGCAACCAGGTTGGTGGGAGGTGTTCCTGCCCATGCAGGGGTCTTGGAACTAGATGATCTTTAAGGTCCCTTCCAACCCTGACCATTCTAAGACTCTATGAATGCTGCCCCACGTCATTACCCACCCCTGTAATCCACTGGTGCATACATTATTTTATGTATTTTTTTTTGTACTACATTGGCTCAGTCAAGCAATTAGGGCAATAACAAGGAATGCAGCAATAATGTATTATCGTCAGTGTAAAATTCAACTTGAAATCATAAAAGCTTACCTGTAACCTTAAAAAGAAATTGTTTGTTTGTATTGTGCAGAGACCACATGCCCAAAACACAAACATACAGCCAAATCCATTATTTCAGACTTTGTCTCTTAGAGTAAGCCTGCTGTTATTACAGACTTCTGATTTTTCATTTGTAGTTGAGATGTGGAAACAACAAACAAAAAAAGGAAAATCTCTACAGGGAGCAAACCCATACTGCATATGGGTACTAATATGTTTTATTAAAATTGTTCAGTGACTACAGTGTGAGTCAGACCTTCTTTAACCAATCAGAAAATTTTGAGGTGGAGGCCTCATTACACCTCACAGCAATTTTCATCTAAGCTCAACAATCCCTAGCTGGAGGAAGCCCACAGCCTGCAAGGGACAGTCCCCTGGCTATCCCTGCAACAGAGCTTCAGAGTCAGGTGAACCTGAGCTAACCTGAAGCTTCACACTGTCCACCAGCCAAGGCTTATCAGCATCACTACGATGACAGCCTGTGGGAATGACATCATTGCCATCAGCCTTGGTGTGCTTTTTAAAGGAAGAAGAGGTATTGCATTTCCAAGAACAAATGAAGTCATTATTTTGCACAGGGAAACAAGGTTGTCCTGATTTGAGTAAGGACAGAATGAAGTTTCTTTCTAATAATTTTACTTTTCAATTAAATCTCTTCTAAGTAACAGCACTTGCTGAAATTAATAGCATGTTTTTCACTCAGTGTCTGCTTCTAGGACTGATAAAGTTCAATGTTTATAGTTACTGCTGGTGTGCAGAAAGGCTCTTGCTTATACTTATTCCCACAGAAACCAAGGTCACTGCTTGGTTCTGCTAAACTTCTTGTGCGCTGGAAAGGAAAGGAAGGAAAAGGGGTAATTCCTGCGACCCTCCTCTGGGGACAAGCAGACCAGACTGGTGACCAAAATTTACCAAATTAAATATTCCATCAAAAAACTGTGGTTTTATATCCATAGTGACACAAGCATATCCCGAAGTGTACCAATGACAACAGATTTATTTCACCTTCACTGAGAAGGTACATAATGCAATTTTAATTGGTAAAGAAAAATTAAACTCAGCCTTCTCAAAGCTTCTGTACTGTGTCCAACCCTCCTCTCAAAGGAAAAATTGTTATTGTTTTCATTAAAGCTGTGTCATCTAGTTTCCAACCTGTAACTCCCTCTCCCTTACTGTCTTTCCTTTCCCTTTCTGGGAAGGGAAGGGGTTTAACAGAGAGCATTTGTCAGTTGTTTAATTGCTGGCCCAGTGTTAAACCTTGACAAGGGGACAGGCAGCAATGCTGCAACAGGGCTCACAGTAGTCTAGGCTGATGTTTCTCACAGTTTCTCACAGTAGGCTTCAGCATGCAAACAGCATGGATCAGAGAATCTAGGCTGGAATAGCTTTTAAGGACTGCTTTTTTGGAAAGAAAGGTTTTATCGCAAAGACATGTTAAAATATGAAAGAGCAGATGCAGACACGCAGTCAATTGTGATTCATATAAAGCAGGGCATGCAAGAAATAATTTTGCTTTCCATTTTTCCCCTGTAATTAAAATGACACTTGAAGGATTAATCCTGCTGAGTGGCAGCATCAGTAATGCACTAACTTTTTCTTTTCCCCCAACAGAAAAAATCACTTGGAGATGCTGCAGAAAAGGATGTGCCTCTGTGTCTGTCCATACCTGAGCTCTGTTCTGTCAAAAATACTTCACAATACTGCACAATTAACAATAAGCAGTCTTGGATAATTGACCTATTACTGTTTAGGAAGGAATATTTAAAACATCAAAAGTATTAAAAATGGTAGGAAATTTGAGAGCATAACTTCATTTGCAACTGACAATGCTGATACACACTGGGAGACAGAGCCCCTTACAAGTAAGGAGCTGAGAATGAATACCTGCTCCCAGGTGTTCTGTGCCACATTGTACAACAAACACTGCAGTAAGTTATAATTTGATTTTCAGGCTTTGCAATCACATTTCCTTGCTTACCAAGAGAGCTTCTACATAACAGGAGTTGGTTTGTATTGATAAGCCAGACTTCATAAAAATGGTCCCCCAAGATGGGTATGTCCATATTCTGCAGCTGAAGATTAAAACGTTTAAGACTTTGCAACTACAAGAAACTACTTATGCATAGTGTGTAGGACAGATAGTATTCTGCCATCTTATCATTACTAGAAGTTTGCAGTTGGACAGTATAAAATAAATGGGATATGCATCTGTATCTGAAAGTATTTTAAAATCCTAAAGTATTAGCATAGTCTTAGAAAATTTTCCATATACTTAAGTTTTGACATAATTGTTAATTTACAAAAGATTATAGAGAAGTCCTTTAAGCATAAATGTTTCTCTTAGTTAACACACTTTGGGGCAAGGCAAAGAAGCAGAGAGGTTGCCAGTGAATTAAATCTCTTAGCTCTCAATACCTTATAATGATGCTAAACTGGATTGGCAACAATTGTACCACCACCACTCAGCTAGTACAAACTTTATGTGAGAAGCAGAAACAGTTCTTGCGTTTAAATAAAAAAAAGCATCAAGACTACAGCTCTTGGTAAGTATGGTCTTTTAGCTACCTGCAATGGTAAAGGCAGCTTTCTATCAGTGTGTTTGGTTTCTAAAGTAGAGAAAATAATACTTTTCTCCCCCCTTTTGTGAATGGTGTACTTCCATTTAGCTCGAGATAAATAGCAAGCTTATTCCCTTCCATATGACACTACTACTACTTTTTCTAATGATTCTTAAGTTTTCCATTTCCCAGCAGACTTTACAACATCAAATAATAAAAATTTAATCATGCCACCTGTAGTAAGTCACTCAGTGACTGCTACAGGATGCATCCCTCCTTTCTGAAATACAGTCTTTGCTGACATTTACAAGAGACATTGGTTTTTTTCACCTGTTTCATCTCTGTTTATTGTGCTGAAAAGTTTTTTCTAGTTTAAAAAATGTGTAATTTGTTCCATTTGCATGTAAAGTGGTATGTCGCTCCACGGATCAAAGAACCACCTCAGAGCTGGGAAGAAGACACTGATCCAGGAATTAGTATTACTTTACTCCCCCCACTGTGACCAGTTTAAAGATTACCTGGAAGCACTGAGGAAGGTGACAAATCTCTGAGGCTGCCTGGCTTTCTCAGCACCCAGTTTCTGTAGCTAAGCTAGTTTCACCTCCCACTTCCAAATGTCAACAAACATGACCCTGTCAGCAGAACCCCTCCTTGCAGAAATAAACTCTCTCAGCTCTGACTCAAGGCTGATAGCAACAGGAAACCAGGCCATCACTGCTATAACTTCTGAAGTGTTTTTGTGATTCAGCTAAATCAAAAAATGTTTTCTCAAACACCTAAATATGATCTGAGCCCAGCACATCAGCCAGCCCAGTACTTCACACTCCTTGTAGCAATTTCATAATGTGCAGTCCTGCCTAGGAATAATGTACCCTGCGGTGCCCTGGTGACAGCCAGCTTAGCTTTTAACCTGCCACTGAAGATACTGGTCCTAAGTCATCTGGAAAACTATTTGATTAGATATGTACTTTGACCATTTTTACTGCATTCATGGCTGAGCTCACATCTGGCAGGGACATGAAATGCCCTTCTCGGTCACCCGGGACATACCAAGCCCACTTTCTCCAAGGCCTGGCTGCCGACGCCTGAAGTCCATGTACTGAGAAGGAGCAGGGATCGTTCCCTGGCAGACCTCCGTTCACTAAAACGCACAAATAGATGCTGAAAACAGGGTTTAGACAATAGCCAGACACGGGAGAAGACGCGCAGGAGCCTCCGCAGCGTCCACAGCGCCACACTCCTCAGAAAACAACCGCGGGACGTCACGGCGGAGCAAAGTCTTAAGTTCGCAGGAGTTAGGATAGCCGCTCCCGCGGGGCGCGGCAGGGGCAGGGCTGGGGGCTACAAACCGCGCCCTCACCTCCGCCCATTGTCGCGCACGCCCAGTGCACCCCCTGCACCGCGCAATCCCCGCTTACCTTCCGCGCAGCGCCCCGTCCCGAGCAAGCCCTCCCCCCAGCGCTGTGCAGCCCGCATACCACGCGCAGTGCCGCGCACCGCCTCACCGCGCGGCCCCCCGTTCCCCTCCGCGCCCGCGCAGGTACTGACCCGTGTGGCAGGGCGGGCGCGCAGGCAGAGCCGCCCGGTGCCCCATAGCTGCGAGGCGGCCCTTCCGCGGGCTGCTCAGCGGCGCGGGCGGTGGCGGCAGCTCCGCCCGCCCGGGCGCGGCCCGGCGCACCTGGGAGCGCCCAGCCAGCTCACCCCGCGGCCGCTGGCCTGGGAGCTGGCGATGGCATTTCCATTGTGCCTGTGGTGCACGCAGGACTCCAGGAGTGACCTCGAGTGGGTTTTATTTGTATAAATCGTTATACAGTCATAGAATCGTAGAATGGTTTGGGTTGGAAGGCATCTTAAAGATCATCTAGTTCCACCCTGCCTGCCATGGGCAGGAATACCCTCCACTAGATGAGGTGGCTCAGAGCTCCATCCAGCCTGGCCTTGGAATACTTCCAGGGAGGGGGCATCCACAACTTTCCTGGGCAACCTGGTCCACTACTTCACCACCCACACACTAAAGAAATTCTTTCTAGTGTCTAACCTAAATCTACCCTTTCAGTTTGAAACCATTACTGCTCGTCCTATCACTCCATGCCCTTGTAAAAGTCCCTCCCCAGGTTTCCTGTAGGCCTTCAGGTACTGGAAGGCTGCTATAAGGTCTCCCTGAGGACTTCTCCAAGCTGAACAGCCCCAGCTCTCTCAGCCTGTCTTCATAGGAGAGGTGCTCCAGCCCTCTCATCACCCTCATGGCCCTCCTCTGGACTCACTCCCAAGAGTTCCATGTCCTACCCGTGTTGGTACCCAGAACTGAACGCAGTACTCCAGGTGGGGTCTCACGACAGTGGAGTAGAGGGGAAGAATCACCTCCCTTGACCTGTTGGCTATGCTTCTTTTGATGCAACCCTTCTTTTGCTGCAGTCCAAGTTCTCACCTGGGGACTTCTGCAACCCCTTACAAACACTGAATAAAAATGAAAGAGCTCTCTCCTGAGGTACCTAGGCAGTACTTGTGTCTACTGGAGTTTCTATAGGTTTTCCTTCCCTTCACACCTGGGAGAAGTAGTGACCCATTCTAATGTGCAATCACATAAAGTGTGTGATGGGCTGCCTGCACTAGCCTTGACCACTGGCTCTGTGGGCAGGAGGGGCAGCTTCCCCAGCCAGACTATCCCAGCTTCACAGAAGTAGGGCAGCGCCTGGTGATACTTACCCTGAGATGACTCCCTGTGGTTGAACTGGCTCCAGGGTGTCATAAGAAACAATTATCTTTATTACCCAATCAATAATTTCAAGGTAGAAGTCTAACATGGGTAAGTGAAACACACACACAAAATGCATGGCCTAATAAACCATTATATGCTAACCTAGGGCTGACCAGCAAACTTCCTGGGGTGGTCTGAGGACCTTTAGCAAGCACAAGAACTTCCCAAATCAGAGCCAAACTGAGCTGCCAAATACACCTCCATAGAGCAGCACATGCATATGCTGGCTTGAGGCCAGCAGCATTGTAATGACGCTTTGGAGCACAGCACCTAAATTAATAATCTTTATTTTTGAAAAGTTTTAGCTCTGGTGCAGACTGGTGACATTTCTAGAACACAGGTTACTGCTACAAAAGAGCAGTAATTTAAAACAGTATTTAAAACAGTTATATTAAAGTATTAAAGCAGAATCTGAAAAATCGGGAGGCAACTTTCATCTTCTTGTACAACAGAAACATGCCTGTAGGATAAAACCACATATACGAACAGATACATGTCTGCAGTCTGCTCATAACTCCTATTTTTGTTCTGTGCCCCCTCAGATCTGTCAACTCGGGGTGTTTACACCTAGTTTCTGCCAAAATGTGTCAATTTTACCAGCTTTCTGCAATTTGACTAAAGCAAATGAAGTGTCAGTCTTGCAAGTGACTCACGCTGGCAGAGCTGCTGCAAAGAACAAGGCAGGTGGTAACATCCACAAGGGCCTGCTGAAGCAGCGGAGAGGGTGGGAGAGCTGCCAAAGACCACCTCTTGCCTTGGCACAGCTCTCGCTGACCTGCTAGTCAGGATTTCACTGAGGTGTAGTATACAGGATAAGAATACTGAGAAACAAAGCAGTTAACACTTCTCCAGATTGTCCTCTCTACAGGCCAACTCCTTTAACTTACCATGGACATCAGTGTCTTTTTAATTAATGAATAAAATATTTAATCTGAAACACAGATTGGTCAACAGCCAGCTGAATATGAGCCAGCAGTGTGCCCAGGTGGCCAAGAAGGCCAGCAGCATCCTGGCTTGTATCAGAAATAGTGTGGGCAGCAGGACTCGTGAGGCCACACCTGAAATACCGTGTTCAGTTTTGGGCCCGTCACTACAACAAAGACACTGAGGTGCTAGAGTTGTGTCCAAAGAAGTGCAACAAAGCTGGTGAAGGGTTTAGGGTTAGTCCAGAAGAGGAGGGGCTGAGGGAACAGAGAAAGGCCACGAAGATGATCAAAGGGCTGGAGCAGCTCTGCTATGAAGAAAGCCTGAGAGAGTTGGGGCTGTTTAGCCTGGAGAAGGAAAGGCTCCAGGTAGACCTTGAAGTGGCCTTCCAGTACCTGAAGGGGCCTACAGGAAAGCTGGGGAGGGGCTTTTCACCAGAGAGGGTAGTGATAGGACAAGTGGTAATGGTTTTAAACTGAAAGAGGGGAGATTTAGGTTAGACATCAGGAAGAAATTCTTCACAATGAGGGTAGTAAGGTGCTGGAATAGGTTGCCCAGGGAGGTTGTGGAAGTCCCCTCCCTGGAGTTGTTTAAGGCCAGGTTGGATGAGGCCTTGTGCAGCCTGGTCTAGTATGAGGTGTCCCTTCCCATGGCAGGGAGGTTGGAACCTGATGATCTTTAAGGTCCCATTCAAACTTAACCATTCTGTGATTCTATGAACTGGGGTTATTTAGTCTGGAGAAAAGCAGGTTGAGGGAAGAACTCGTTGCTCTCTACAGCTACCTGAAAGGAAGTTGTAGCAAGGTGGGTGTTGGTCCTTCTCCCAGGTAACAAGTGATGGGACAACAGAAGTTGGCCTGAAGTTGTGCCAGGGGAGGTTTCGATTGGATATTAGGAAAAATTTCTTAGGTTGTCAGACACGGGAACAAGCTGCCCAGGGAAGTGGTGGAGCCACCATCCCTGGAGTTTTTTAAAAGACGTGTAGATGTGGTGCTGAGGGACATGGTTTAGTGGTGGACTTGGCAGTGCTAGGGTAACGGTTGGACTCAATGATCTTAAGGGTCTTTTCCAACCTGAATGATTCTATTTCTTGGTTGGAAATCTTTATATGGATCATGCTTCATGTTTTTAAAACTGCAGTAAACTGTGAAAACACTATTAAAGTCACAAAAACTTGCAGCTAACAATCCAAGTCAAACATAAAGAATGTGCAATGTATAATATAATTATAGAAGGGAGTGGATGTGCTTCATGTGTGTATGCTTCACTGATGATTTATAGTATTTTGCATACTCAACTAATTTTGAAGAACTTTGAGAGAATGCCAGGAAGACAGAAACTACATAAAAGTAATTTATCAACATTGGTATGTTTTTCTTTTTTTTTGGATGACATGTAAAGGTTATATGGGAAAGAAAATAAACCTGCCACACCTTTCTGGGTCATTGTACTATTTTTTTCCATTAAATGTATGGAAATGGCAAGAGAGAAGTTATGTTAAAATTCTGTTAGTTATGCTTATACCAAAACTGACTGTTAAGCAAGCACTGACTTTAATTGTTGGTTTTCAATAAAAATTGAAGCACTGAATATCCAGCCAACTTTATACTTTTACATTTATAAATGAAACAGTAATTGGGAACAGCATTTTTGTGCCTTAATAAAACACTTCTTGCCTCGGTGTTAGCCATGAATGACTTAATTAAACAAAGTTTGTGTGACTTCTTGGCTTTGTCATAAATTATGGTGTTGAGGATTTTTTTTTTCTTACATATATTGAGTTCTTTTTATCTGTTATTATGCAGTACTTAATTATATTATCATAAATACTGAAGGTGATGACAACAGGTTTCCCTACTGTGGGAAAAACTGTTCACTATGCAGCTAGTCCAGGTGCAGATGTGAAGCAAGATCTATCTTCCTATTATTTAGGAAAGCTGCCAATGGCATTTTAAAGTCCTGTCATCATCGCTTAGCTTCCCTGTTCTGCATTTGTCTTCCCTGCCTGCAGCTGCTGCTATCTGACAGGGTCCAAACATGAGCTCTGTTCAATACATGAGCTACAGGCAGGTTTATTACCTGTCCTGGCATGCAGCCACACAAAAATTACTGAGCTAGATTTGAGAGTGGAGCTCTGACCATGGGAACTCCACCTGCCCCAAATGCCAGTGATGTAGTGTAGACCTGCAGGAGCAATATGTAAAGGAATTAACTTCAACTGAGACCAAAAAATGGTGCCTCTAGACTGTAGTTCAGTATGATCAAATTGCTGTACTTGCTGTGAAGAGGTTAATCATACACATGTTGCCTTTAAAGTGCCCAGAATGTGCTGCCTTAACTCCTACTTTACTATAATGAATGAAAGAAAAGCAAGACTAGATATATTAAACCTATTTTAACTACAGTGCATTTTCTACCATATTATCTGACAATATCATATATTTATGATTTTTTTTAAGTACAATTAATTCAGTTGAATTACCTCTGTATGTGTAAACATTTTAGAATCATTATTCTGTGCCACCAACCTAGTTTTCCTAAGCAGAAAACCTAAGTGACTGTTCAGAGCTCCTGGCACTCCTGCAGGCTAACCACGCTTATTCTTTATCCCAACGATATTATGGAATGAAGTTCTATTTTTTTCCAGAGAGTTTTCTGGTGGGCCAGTCCCTCTGTTCCTTGCAGGTTCCAAGTTGGGGTGATAAGAGACATCTCAAAGCCACTCCAATCTGGGTGGCACAAAGATAGGCTCATTGCAGGTTCAGGGCATACAAAGAACTGCTGGGCACAGCCAGACATGGTGCTTGTTGTGCCTGTGGACATTTCAGAAGTGTTAATCCCTGCATGCAACAGTCATGCATAAACTAGGGTCTGGACCTGGAAGATGCTGGTAAAAGGCTTTGACATAGTTTGTTAGCACACTGTGTGGAGCTGTATGGTGTGCCTGATGGTGCTCATATCCACAGATGGATTGAGGTCTGTCCAGTGCTTTCTGATTCCAGTCTCATCTGCTTATGGGAATCTTACACACCAACACGCATCTCAAATTGTTTCTACTTTTTCCTTCTCCATCAAGGACCCATTTAACGCTGAAGTAAAAATACAGTACCACCTACTGGTGGAGGTACTGCTTGCACTGGTGGTTTTCCAGTGACCAAGCTGCGTGGGGCCTGTTGTGTTTCTCGATACTGAATTCCCTGTAACACCAGTCTACAGAAAAGACTAATAAGCCAGAAGCCCCGGAGCCTCATCAGCTGCAGCACTTCCAACATGACATTCGTTGCTGCAATCACATCAGCACTAGAAAAGACAGCCCAGTGTATGCAGAAAATAAGCCTCCCAAAACTCTGGTCCCAATCCAAACACCCATCTGTGTACATAGCCCCAACACAGTAAGCTGAAAGGCAATGCTGTGCCATTAAAACCTGCTTATTAATTAAAAAATACATATGCACAATGTATCTAATGTTTTGGTTTTGGGTATCTGAAACTAGAGGTAGCTTTAATAGGATTGAGAAGAATTACAGATGATGACACAGGAAGATACAAAAATAGATTAAAGTTGGCCTACTATAATAATAATCCATTAGTGCTGTCATTCTCCCATCAGTCAAGGTTACTTCACTGGAATACAGAACGACAGGAACAATATCCATGAAAAAATATTGACACTAAACTAATGCAATTGTTGGTGAAGTCAATGATAACCATTAATTGGCTTTTAAAACGGGTAAGAATTGAGACCACTGTGCTAAGCCCACCCAGAACTTGTCCTGCAAACCTCTTTGCAGGTAAGTGTGGTCCTGGCCACTGTCATACATGGAACAGGTCTGGCCCAGTAGGACTCATCTTCCTCTGTTCAAGAACTTCTTTGAAAAACTCCATGGCAAAACAGGTAAGAAAATATAAGTTAGAGTTGCTTTACAGGACTGCTTATTTTAAAAGAAAACTGACTGTCTTCCATCAAAATAAAAAGGTGTGTCCCCTCTGTAGTTCATACTGGCTTGAAAGACACAACATAGACTTGCCTGGCTTGGTTGGTCATCTAAACCTTTTGGACAAAGGTACGTACCAAATGCAGGAGTTCACAATTAGTTTGACATTCGTGTGACACACAACAAGGCATGTGTCCTAGGCACTCAGTGCCATGGCACATTCACAGAATCACTGCTCAGTATTGAGCATTGTGATCTTTCAGACTACAAACCAGGCAAAACCTCATGAGAATGACAGAGGTAAAACTGATCCTGATTCAGCACTAGCTGGATGCAGTATTGACTCTCTTCTGAGATTCCTTTAGTATCTATGATTTTAGGATAGGAGTTGTACTTGAGCCCTCTGAAAATAAGTGTGAAACATATGCCAGAACTTAGAAAACTATTCACTTATTTGTTCATTTGTTGTGTTGGATATCTTACTGTAGATTTGTATATCTGGCTTCCACTGGGCATAACGTTACGCGCATCCTTGTTGCCCATTGCTGGTTTATTTAAAACATTTTTTATTCTTTAAATTTCAATTATTTTTTTTTTCCTAGAAAATGGACTGACTGTCTTCAGGGTTGAAAAGTCATAGCAGCAGATGAGTCTAATTTGTTTTGCTGGTTGGGAGGCTGACCTATGATTTGGAGCATCATTTTGGGTTTGTGATTAAATCTCCAACGTGTCAATCCACTTATGAATGACCACTCAGTCACCTGGGCTGCCAGATTTAAGTTGTTCCGTATGAGTGCCAGTGGCATTGCTTCCTCCTGCTCTTGGTTAAGGAAACAAATGTGTCTTAATCCTGGGGTCCCAGAGGCTGGACTGCTTTCCTGAACACTGCTTGTTGTGAAGCAAAGTTTAAAAGTAATTCAGTAACTTTAGCTATGTCTCAAATCTGAAAATTCACTCTTGTTGCTGATATTCTGCACTGGATTTTATGCTCAGTAATGCCTTCCCTCCCCCCCCAAATTGGCCACATAAAACATGCCAGATTAAAAAACCAAGCAGGTTCCTGAGAACTTAATACCTCACCATTTTCTCTTCAAAGTACACCAGGATGCTCTTGGGGCTTTCTTGATTGTGTGGCCACTACAGATGAATCCTTGCACGTTTCTAATGGAGGAGGACTGCAGCTACTTCACAAACCTTTTGCAAAGGCATAATCCATACCAAACGTGGAGACTACTTCAGAGTCTTAAAACTTTATAATCATGGCATTTTCCACTAAACATATATTCCAATTCATAGGCTTTTAAAAGCATCAAAATAGGAAAGTAAAAGTTAGGTTATATTAGTTAAGAACTTTCAGTAGTTTAAAATGGTATTTCCAATTATTCAGCAATATGATAAACACATTAAAATAAATAGGAAATGTCAATGTATGGTGTTTTATCTATCTACTAAGACCTGTTACTACTATAAAAAAATACATCTGCAATATTAAGAAAATGGACCAGCAGACAATACTCAATATACAATAATTTACAATTTATTTTTTTTTTCAGTTTTAAACAGAGTATGCTTCAGTATTTGTCACTTCTTGTGCATGTTGACAGGGCTAGTAAGCTTCTCCTCAGGTGAGGGATAATAGTTACTGCCACTGTCACTTTCATCTCTCTCTAAATCTCAAAATCCATCACTAGGTCAAGGAAATCCTCCTCTAATATCCAAGTCCTTCCCTGGGAATAATTCAGAGAACTGCACATGGAACTGGCTGGTTGAGAAATTAATCAATAAGGGATTTATGTATGAAATGTTGATTATATTTAGCTTTCCAAGGTGGCTCTGCTTATTTAGTAAGGAAACGTGGCTGATTTAAAGGACTGAAATCTCTATTAGAAGCAGCAGATTACATTGCCAAGGTAAGCAATGCACACTGATGAAACTGCTTGTTGCAGAACTGCTAGGGACCCTTTGCATGTTAGAAAAGAGATCTTGCTGTAACACATGGCAGATTTTAACGTTCAGCAAGGTTTTTTTGCTGCTTTTTGTAAAGAAAAAAAAGTAGATCTTTATATGATGCCAGATTCTGTTCTGGGATATTCTTACTCAAAGTATTTTCTCTCTGAAAATAATGAGAAGTGAATATGGTGGGCCAGTAAGAAAGTGAGAAATAGGTGAAAGAATAGAGCAGAAGAGATGGAAGCTGATCTTCCATTCACTACAGTCCTGTAAAAGGATAATACTGCCTTTGTTTTCTTACAACTCTAAAGATTGTGAAGTATAGTGATTAATATAATTAGATTTTAGGTCATAATGTTTGAAAACTCAGTTGTTTATCATAGTTGTCAATTTTAAAATTCAAAGCTGGTAGAAGCAAATTATTTGTGGTGATACAGTAAAAACAATATGGTAAAAACCTAATATATCTCTAAAACAAGACTTTATCTGTATTACCTTTTAAATGTGCTACCTAAATACGATAATGAGAAAATGAACACTGGATTTTAAAAATAAAAGCAGTGGAATGATTTGTGATGATGTATCAGTTTAAGAAAAATAGGTGTGACTATAGAATAAGAAACTTGGCAGTGATACAATTTAGTAAAAACTATGTGAAATACTGTTTGAGAAATCTCTACAATACAGTTTAAAAGTGTATTAAGGTGAGTTCTGGACCCACAGAGTTTAAAGGGACATTTTCTGCTGTTCCCAGTGTGGGTTTTATCACAGAAATTCCATAACCACAGTCCCTGAACCAGGAGGAATTCCTGTGTCGAACTTGCACTGGGCACATGCTTTATTAGCATTTGTGTGTCCCAGACTTAAGAATTGCAAAACTCCCCACTATTTGCTTTGAGACTAATGGGATTTGAATATATTCTTGTGCTACATATCCTGACCGATTGACAAGGGAGAAAACCTGGCACTGCAGTCACCCAAGCTTGACATTCAGATTTAGTACTTTGAGACTAAAGAGTAGTAAATACTTCTAATTTCCATATGCAGGTGATTTTGAGACATACTTAACACTCACTCAATGTGCCTCAGTAAGATGAAATCTTCAGTCCTGTCCCAAATGGCAGCTCCTCTTTTCCAGCAAGTCCTATGCATGGCTGCCATGGCTCCTTCAACTGAACACAAAGCACCATACAGTAGATACTAGTAGACCCAGAGGAATCTGGCTATTGGCAAAAATGCACATAAAATCCTCTTTACCTGAAGACCAGGTGAATGAGCAGGATACAGATTTTTGCCAAAACTCCAGGCTAAGTACTCTGGATAGGTGTGGATTTTTCTACATGTCCTATTTACCACACCTCTCTCGGTCTTTCATCTCTAGCACTTTTGCAAATCAGTGTGGCTGGATAGCCCAAAGTCGAAGGTGGATTTTTTTTCTCTTGAAACTAACGAGGACTCAAAGAGCATAGATAAACATGAAAAATTTGTTCCTATGCTGGCAGTGGGACTCCTAATGTGAATGGACTGGTTTAGAGACCTTCTGTTGAAGGAATTATTTTGGAATGTGATTGGAAGCAGTTGGACACAGCTTTATTTTGCACAATTATTTGTGAGCTGTGTAGACTGCAGTGTGGCTCTATGAAGGATATAGGTTAAATCAGGATAAAATTTTGTGTGCCAGCATTAGCAGAGCTTTCAGAGTGCCTGTAAGCAGATATAAAGCTGCTTAATTCAACCTGGCGTACTTTCAATTTCCACACTTTCAAACACAATATATCCTTGGAGTAAGTCAGAGGAAACCCTGTTAAATCTTTTAGGCTCCTGATGGATGTAACCTAACGTTCACTAGTCTTAGAAACTTAGAATCTTTTTATGTGACATCTTAGGCCTGGTCCTTGCTCTGAAGCATTTAAAGACTGCCTAGCAATGTTGGACTACATTTAGGACTACTTGTAGAAGAAAACTCCTTAACCTTCAATCTTTATCTTTCTGCTCTGTAGAATGTTGCATATTGCTGTATTTTTTTTGCACCATGTATCATTCATGTCTGATGACTGCTGGAAACATGGGTTTCCTCTCCTATTTGCTGGATAAGATTGTTTTTTGTTTCATTGACTAATAAGGAAAGTCAGGTAAGCCTGGCAGTAACATGGCAGCTGTATCATTCTGCTTCTCTTTTGCAGTATGCTTGATTACAGAATGGAAGTACTGATTGATTCATTCTATGGCATTTGACTTCACTTAACAGTGGTGCAGCCACTCATCTGTCAGTTTGTGGCTTACAGACATCTCTATACTCTCATTTCACATGCGCAGGAGTATTGTTACTGCAGTGTATAGCATCTGTTTTATAATCCTACCTAAAAATGGTCCTTTCAAGAGCAGATCACACCTGTAGACACAATTCATGCCAAAAGAGTTCACAGTCTCATTGATGAGACATAACTCACAAAATTCTAAGAATAGTGGTGGAAAGGGAGAGCAGCAGTTATGAACACTACAACATTTTATATTATTTTAGTATTGAGATAAGCAAAACAGACATGAATGGCCACTAACATTTCCGTTTAGGTATTTATGTTCAAATTGCTATATGAGTAAGAAGACTCTATTCCATCAACCTTCAAGTTCCTTGTTACAGAACGTACTCTTTGCTCTCAACAGAGTATAACTCTCAGGTGTGAGACATACTGGAACTTCTTTGGACATCCAACCAATAAATGCTTTCTAGTCTGGTTTTCAGGATGTCACCTGTGCATGAATTTATTTATCCATCCTGTTACAATAAATTATGAGCCTTTGGTTCAAAACCAAATGAAACAGCAGTAGACATTTCAAACCCAACTGTCCAAGTTTCTTCAAAGTATGTGACCAGGTTCAGGAGAAAGGCCTAAATTAATGCTTCCTCTAAGAGAAAGATGTGTTGAACATTCTCTTTAGCAGCAGTTGCTTCAGCACACTGAAGCACTCACAGTGCCCTTTCTTGTCTGGTGGGAATGTCATGGGAGAGAGGAAACTGGAAATACTGTTGTTGGTTTTGGGGGAAGCCAGGATATAAAGGATTCATGTTTAGGAAAAAAATAAATAACGTTGCTTGTTACTTCTGCTAGTTGTGAAATGTCTTGATTCTTCTTAAAATCAGTCTTCCTCAATTACCTAAGGTAAGACAAACTTGACCATGAAGGTAGGAGTCATCGAGACCCATCATTCCCATACAATTGTTCCCAGTGTGGTAGTGCAAGACACCAGTAAGGACCCTGGACCAATGGACAAAGGGGAAAACAGGTATGCCAAATTTACCGTATTGTGTCTGTTTGGGTTTTTTTTCTTTGATAATTTGCATGTGATTAACTAAGCACAGATACTTGCCATCATCTAATTTTCTTTACCCTCTATTAATAAACTAAGTTTTAAAGGTTGTTATATGTTGCTTATTGTATATATTTAGGAGATTAAAAACTGTGCTCATTCAGTTTCCCTAGAAAACTTAGCCCGTGATTAAAATGGTGAGGAACAGTCCATGACAGTTTAGATTAAACGTTGAGTTTTTTTGTATATTTCAGCAGATATTATATAACTGTGTTGTTTTGCTGTTTCCTAGGCAACAGTATCTACCCGGTGCATTTGCACAGTACAATATTAACAACAATAGTAATAAAGATGAGTAAGTATCTTTGCCATTTCATAAAATGAGAGTGCTGCCAAATGGGTTGTTTAAGCAGCACTCAAAAAAATTTAAATATATGTAACCATTTATTTATAAACAGATACGTCATTCAAGGAACCCCAAAAGAGACTGCATGTACATTTCAACTTCATGCATATAAATTATGATGATAATTTTCAATACCAAAGTTCATAGCATTATATCTACGAATTTAAAATAATAATAGTTCTATGTGAATACAATAAGCAAAAATGTTTTTAAAGCCAGCCACCTAAGTATGATGTTATACAGACGATTCTAATAAATAAATGTGAAAGCAATGGCTGTTGCTTCCATGGCTATTGCTCATTCCATGAGCCTATCATATTTTTCCTTTCCTCAGAGAGAAGAAAAAGAAAAAAGAAAAGAAGAGGTAAGATAAAGAGTAATAATGCTACTGATCCTTAAAAATAGTATTAAATGTCTTAGACATTTAATTTATTTGCAAATATGTTTTAACTTAGTCTGTAACAACATTGTGAATCTATTTCTTAGCAAGTCAGAAAAAAAAAAGGATGGAGAAACACAAAAGAAAGAAAAAAAGGAGAAAACCAAAAATAAAGATAAGTCCAAGAAGAAAGAAAATAAGGAAGAGTAAGTATTTTTTCATTTAGGTCCTGCTGTATTAGTCTAATAAAATTGCTTTTGATGTAAAACAGTCCATTCATGGACATGCTGTAAATGAGATGCTTATACTCCAGTGAATGAGTGTACAGACTGCTGTTGTTCTCCATAGAGTTGATTGTTCTGATTTAACTTCATATGTGGACAACAGAAATATGCACGCATGGAATTGAGCTGAAAAAAATAATCAAGAAAAAGCTCATTTGGATTCTGATAATCCAATGTTTTTTGGATAACACCTTGCAGCAAAAGATGTGCCAGTGTAAAGCAATCTCTTCCGCACATAAGGGCACCTACAAGCAAGTAAAATCTTCTATGATCTTAAAGTTCTTGCTTTACCTTTAGCTTGGTAAATTCATAATTTTGTGTCCAGGGAAGAGAAACTTACAGTAGTGCAGTAGGAAAGTGTGTTGTATGTTTTCATGTTCTTTGGTTTCTTTATGTAAACTATGCCAATGCTTCACCTTTCTCAGAGCAAGACTTTTCTCAGTGAGAGAGACACGATTTGTCTCACTTATTTAAACATTAGTAGTCACATAATTTTATTTTTTGAAAGATTATCAAATCACTTATCAGACAGAACAGTTAATTGGGTAGGAAAAAAATTCATTTAAAAAGGCTGAAATTACATGTGCGAAAATAAACTGAAGTGGGACTGCCAAGCTGATTTTTCTAGCAAAATTTAGATTCTAAAGTTTGCATCCTATGTCACATTTGACAAGCAGCGTCATGTTCTCTATGCATTCAAGCAAGAAAGCTTAACGTTATGTCCTGGGTTGAGCCAGGATTAAGCTAATTTTCCTTTTACTAATTTTTTTTTTCCCCTCAATAAGCTTTCTTTTAACTAGCAGCAAGATCATCTATTTTACAATGACAATTTCTGGAATGCTTAATTCCTCAAAAATTGTTATGTGTATTTTAAGTCTCTCATTAAACCTTTCTTCCTTAGGAAGAAGAAAGATATTTTCACTATTGACCCAGCAGGAAATATGTATTACAACTGGTTGTTTTGCATCACAATGCCTGTCATGTACAACTGGACCATGATTATTGCTAGGTGATGTACTCCTTTAATGACTACAGAAAACTTCTGGCAAATCATAGTATCCCTAAATAGAAAAAAAAGAAAATAAACTAATCACTGATTTTATGCAAATGTTTAATTTTAATTTAATGGTAACTTTTTTTGTCCTTTCCTACACAGAGCCTGTTTTGATGAGCTTCAGCATGACTACTTGTTGGCATGGTTTATTATCGATTACATTTCTGACGCCATCTATGTTGTTGACATGTTTGTACGGACAAGAACAGGTAAATATACTCAAGGATTAATTGCTGCTCTTCATATATTTGTGTCAGGTGGTTTAACATATTCAGAATTATACTCTTATTATCTGGGTACCCTTGATGAGGTGCAGTATTGAAAAAGACATCAAGATAGATCTCTCAAAGACAATAGTCTGTGACCTGTAAAAGCAGGAGGAACTGATGTATTACTCAAAGAATACATAAAGCTTGGGGTGAGCCAAGCATGAGGTATGCTAGATACAAGCTGTTCTGCCTACAGATGACTCAATAGGAGAAAATAAACATGCAGTGTGGCCAAGTGAGGATCAGGCATTCTGAAAAATTAGCACATAAATCTGGACTTTGTCTTTAAGGAGATTCAAGATTTTCAAGACCATTGAGCAAGCAAGGTATCCAACTAACTTCAGCTGCAACTCCTCCTTTTAAAATCTACACCCACCTACATCCAGAGCTATTGAGTAGATGTATTCAATACGGAACTGAAATTCCCATGTTAAAATTCTCTCCCTCATTAACCACCCTTCCTACAGCCTGTGGAGTTTTTCTGGGGGTTGGGGCTTTTTTCATATGTTCACCATAGTAGAAAAGTGGAAGGAAAGAATCAGAGCTAGAAATGCTTCATTTTCAAAGCTGTATAGTTTAGCTCAGGCTGAACCATACAGCACTAAGTTGAATATTGGAAAATAAGAAATTCCTTATTAAAAAGTAAGAGAAGTTATGTATCATCTGGAACTTGCACCCAAATTATTTTTCAGAGTAAATTTGAACTGACATTAAACACAACACAGTTTAAGTTTTAACATGTTTTATTATCTCCAATTTTATTTTAGGTTACCTGGAGCAAGGTCTCCTGGTAAAAGAAGAACAAAAGCTTAAAGAGAAATATAAGTCATCTTTTCAATTCAAATTAGACTTTCTGTCAATCCTACCAACTGATCTCTTATACTTTAAGTTAGGACTGAATTATCCAGAATTAAGAATAAACAGACTACTCAGAGTAGCTCGGATGTTTGAATTCTTCCAGCGAACAGAAACAAGGACAAACTACCCAAATATCTTCAGGATCTCTAACCTTGTCATGTACATTGTGATTATTATTCACTGGAACGCCTGTGTGTATTACTCGATCTCGAAAGCCATTGGATTTGGGGCTGACACATGGGTCTACCCCAACACCTCTGATCCTGAATTTGCCCGTCTGACTAGAAAGTATGTCTACAGCCTCTACTGGTCAACACTGACCCTGACTACTATTGGTGAAACCCCCCCTCCTGTAAGAGATTCTGAATATTTCTTCGTGGTCGTTGACTTCTTGGTTGGAGTATTGATTTTCGCTACCATTGTTGGTAACGTGGGCTCTATGATCTCCAACATGAATGCTGCCAGGGCAGAGTTTCAAGCAAGGATTGATGCTATCAAGCAGTATATGCACTTTCGGAATGTGAGTAAAGACATGGAAAAAAGAGTTATAAAGTGGTTTGACTACCTGTGGACAAACAAAAAGGCTGTGGATGAAAGGGAAGTCCTGAAGTATCTGCCAGATAAACTAAGAGCAGAGATTGCAATCAATGTTCACCTGGAAACACTAAAAAAAGTTAGAATTTTTGCAGACTGTGAAGCTGGTCTGTTGGTTGAACTGGTTTTGAAACTCCAGCCACAAGTATACAGTCCTGGAGATTATATTTGCAGGAAAGGAGATATTGGACGAGAGATGTACATTATCAAAGAAGGCAAGCTGGCAGTAGTTGCTGATGATGGAATTACACAATTTGTGGTCCTAAGTGATGGCAGCTATTTTGGAGAAATCAGCATTCTTAATATCAAAGGTAGCAAAGCTGGCAACCGAAGAACAGCCAATATTAGAAGTATTGGATACTCGGACTTGTTTTGTTTGTCTAAAGATGATCTCATGGAGGCTTTAACAGAGTATCCCGATGCAAAGGCTATGCTGGAAGAAAAAGGCAAGCAAATCCTAATGAAAGATGGGTTGCTGGACATTGAAGTTGCCAATTTAGGAAGTGATCCTAAAGATCTGGAAGAGAAGGTCACCTACATGCAAGGAGCGATGGACAGATTACAAACAAAGTTTGCCAGGTTGTTGGCTGAGTATGAAGCTGCACAACAGAAACTGAAAAAAAGACTTACACAAATAGAGAAAATATTGAAACCAGTTATAGAGCAAGAATTTGCAGACTTAGAAGAAGCAGATCCATCTACAGATAAACCTGGAGTGTCAAAAGCGGAATAAAGCACTGGAGGTTGCCAATAAGACTTATGGTCAAATCCTGTGTGGGGCTGAATACATCCATTTCAAATCTTTGTAGGACCTGACTATTAATTATTAAAAACTATTTGTTGCGGTAATGTAATTTCCTCCAAGCGCACATATTTGGCAGGTTTTGGCCGGAAAAGGAAGACTTGAGAAAGGGGATGGAAGAGAACACCTTGCTCTTGCATAAACAGGTGGTATTATCTGCTAATGCTGTGTGTACTCTTTATGTAACACCGCTCCACAGCAAACGCGTTCAGTCTACACACAGCCCTCTGCTGGCATGTATTGAAAGTTTTGCTGAGTATTTTAAAATAATTTCTTCTTGTCTACTTATGGAAAGAAAGAGAGGTTTGGCAACAATTACATTATTTGAAGTCTATATAGGAATGAACTATGGAGGGTTGGACTAGATGACCTTTAGAGGTCCCTTCCAACCCAAGACATTCTATGATTCTATTATATGATATTAAATTTGTGTATAAACAAACACCTTTTAATACCTGTCAATTAACATGAGATTAACTAAGTATGGGATATTATATAAAGAATTAGGTATATCTACAATGCAGATGTGAGTACTGAAGGCTGTAAAATTTGGAAATTATTATTACTTCATTGTGTCCACCTTGGCTGATTTCTTGAAATGTAAGTGCGCAGTTTTAAAGGGTCCTTTTTTTTTCTTTTTTTGATACTACATGCAAAGTTTGGAATAGAGAAGAAAACACAATTTTTTGCAAGCATCGGTATGACAAATCTGGTTGGCTCGAAGTCTAGCTCTTCTTTCCACAATAGTAAGAAATACATAATATTGAAGGCTGCTTTGCTCCATGTAATAATATGGCTACTGAACACAGACTATCATGTTTTTAAGATCTGTGCTTAGAAATTTTTATGTCCATATTATAAGCTGTTGGATGCTGGCCAAGCACAAGGGGCAGACATGACAGAAAGAGGCCAAACTCTCCCTGCAGCATCTTCTGTAGCTGCTGTTCGGGAAAAAATATGACTAAATAGGTTCTTTTTTTCATTCATAGGGTATTTGTTTCTTCTGCGCATAACTACCACTAGCATAGTCAAAGCTACTGTTTCATATGTCAGATACGTTTTCAACTGCTTTAAGAAGCATTATCTCCTTAGATTTTTTTCCCTAATTTATGTCTTTTTCCATTGGCAAAAATTGTTTTTATTAGTTGTGATCTCAGCTGAGTGTTTTCAGCTGGGTATTTTCAGTAGCCTTTGATCACAGTCACTTATCATTTGGTGACAGGGTGTAAAGAAAGGGACTGCAAGGAGAGAACGGATAATTCCGTATTCAGGACAATTTTATTATCCTGGGCAACTGGACCTCCACTCTTAAAAAATATGTATGTAAATATTACTATCACTGAATAATATCTCTATACTTCCATTCTCCTCCTTAATAAGATAGAGATATTATAAATTTGATCTTTTGTAAAGTGCATTCATTTAGGGCTATTTTTTGTAATGTTGATAGGTTTCCAACATGCCAGAGATCTATAGATAACTCCTGGTTTCACTGCAAGGATTAAATGTTATGAAGTAATTAATGCACAGAATATATATGGAACAACAAGGATGAATGTAAATATGAAACAGCTGTTCATTCCACTGTTGATCCTTGTGCTTTGAATGGCATAATGTGCTGATGTGGGGAAAGAAAATGCCATCATTTCATTAAAGACACCATCTGTGCACACAAGGACAAGCGTTACTCTGGCATTTAACTATACTGTGAATGCTGGACTTTGCAATCACCATTCTTCCAATTTGGGTCTTGAATATATTTTGCAACCTGTATGTCAGCAGCATCCGATAGGGCTGCATCATATTTCACTAGGCACTTCGGAAGCACTTTTTTCCCTTTGTGTTAGAGCTTTGTATTAGAGAAATGTGTGATGTGAGTTTTAATTAATAAAGGCAGAGATCTGCTGTTCATATTTTTTGTTTTATTGATACTTCAGTCTACAGCACAAGTTGCAGTCACTAGCTGCCTCTTTCTTGAAAAGAATGTGATTTAAAACACTTAAAATCAGAATTGACCTCCAGTAGTTTACTATTTTCAGACTCTTTATTTGAAATCTCGTACTATTTAATATTTAAAAACATATATTTGCTGAGAAAGTTTCCTCCTGGCACAGCAAGGCAGAACATGAGAGCTATCAGAAAATGTCAATGAAATTTTCATTATTTCAACTTGTATTTATTGATCAGAACTTTTTAGGAGGTGCACAGGTTCTTCAATATGTATTTTGGTGCAGTAAACCATGGCTATTACTACAGTAAAGTTTCTAAAAATGCTTTTAAAATCTCTCATACGCTGAAGAAGAGGAGTTGGGAGGAAAAAGTACCATAGAGCCGTGCGCTGAATAAACGACTGCTAGAAAAAGAGCTGAAGTCATTCCTTTTGCGGCCAGAGCGCCAGACAAAGAGAAATTCAAGCGTTAAGTAACGAAGAGATGCCAGTCCAGGTACCAGCAACCATTTTTATGACCATTAAGTGCAGAAGAGATCCTCCCCAGGGCGTCCGGACTTTCTCCACAGCGGACTTCAAGCACAGGCCAGGCGAGGCCGCTTGGCGCCCCGGTGCACGCTGGGTGTTGGAGTCCCCAGCCGCCACTTCCGTCCCACCCGCGCGGGGAGCGCTGGGAGCTGTAGTCCCCCTGCCGCGGGAGCTCAGCGGTGTCCCTGCCACCTCCACCGCCGCTTCCGGACGGAGGGGCTGGGCCGGGCCGGGCCGGGAGAGGAGCGGAGCTCGCACTTGGGGCGGCTTCAGCTGGGGGTGTGAATAGGCTCAGCCTGCCTCCGCCGTCCTTCGCTTACCGGCAGGGGAGAAATGGAGGCGCCCTGGCGCCAGGGCGGCCGGGGCCGGGGCCGCGCCAGGCCTGGGGACGGGCTCCACGCCCGCGTTGGGGCAGCTGCCCGGCCCCCAGCCCCGAGGGCCCGCGGCGGTGCCTCCGTTGCTGCCGCGGGGATCAGCGGCGAGGGGGCCAGCGGTGAGTATCGTGTCCTCCCACCTACCCTGGCTCGGGCTGCGGGCGGCTGGGCTGGGGAGCCGGCTCTGGCGCGGAGCTCAGCCGGGCCTTGGGGAGCCCCTGCAGATGCCCAGGCCGGGGCCCTCCCCGGCGGCGTGGGGAAGGGAGGCGGGCGGGGGGCGCGGGTGTGGCGAGCGGGCCCCCGGGCCCGTTCCCGCGCTGCTCGGCAGTAGGCAGCCGGTGTTTCGCCTGCAGGTACCTTCTGGGGGGGGGAAACGCGGCAGCCTCGGGCAGTAGCTGTGGGGTCGGGGGCTGTGCCCTCCCCAGGGTGCACAGGCAGTGCACCCTTCGAGCAGGAGAGTAAAGTATGAAGTAAAGGACGAAGCAGCTGTTTCTCAGTACGGTCGGGAATACTCGAGGGAGTGCTGCCCGCTAGGGACAGACGTCGGGTAGGCTGATCAGTGGGTGCCACATTGATCTGGCCTGGAAAGGTGCCGGCTTTCCCATGCTCGAGGGTTGCTGTGGTCCCAATTAATATCCACGTAATACTTCGCGGGTAGAGAAGTACCAAATACTGATCGCTTTTAAGTGGCAGCATACTTTTTTAAGGAAAACACTAAAACTAAACTTGATGGAACCCCAGTAAATATGTTGGGTGCAATAGTCATCTGGAAAATTAGCAGGTACTAACGACCTGTGATCTGCTGAAGACCTTTATATCTCCATTATATGTTATCTTAAAGGCACTTTGCTATATTATGAACTCTGTTAAGCTATGTATTTTTTTATCCATATGAGAATCTTCCTCTGCTTCACATACAATAACTTAAAAAATAGCCTGTATTAAAATACCCTGTCACATTTGGTGTTGCCAGGTGTGAAATAGCTTGAACCCACTATTACAATAATGACTTGCTGGATGGAGATCAATAGAAGTAATAATTTTTAAAAATACTAAATACTGGGAGAGGTACCTGTAGGGTATCAGCAAATTTTAACAACGGCTCTTGTCAAGAATTGCCTGATTTTGTTTTTTCTTCCTCATGCTATGAAAGTTGTCTTTGTGTGGGATGTGTGTCTAGTTTTTTTTTTAAGTATCCTTTTCATAAAACAGCATTATAGATGCATACATTCTAGTATGTTTGGAAGGATTTGTCAGCAGTAATTGACAGATTCCTGCTCTGAATTCGATGGATAATGCACAGTGAAGAAGAAAGCATGATTTTATTTCTTCTGCTGTGGTATTGAATATGTAGCAATGTAGTGCCCTTAAAAACATAAGATATGCAAGCTTTTCAAAGAAAAGGACAGTTGCAAGTACATAGAACTGAATGTGGTGTTATGATTAACTATCATAGTGTTAATAATCATTAATCTGTTCTCTTAATAGAATTATCTTCACAGAAGAAATTTGATGAAATTAAGAAGGCTAATCAGGCTGCAGCAAAAAAGTTAGTTGAAGACCAGTTTAGCTCCTCGTCTGAAGATGATGATGAAGATGCCGAAGTAAAACAAGGAAAGATTTTGGACAAAACATTTAACATTTACACCAGTCAAACCGGTAATTTTTTCTTTAATTGTTTGACTTTTATTTTCGTATGGAAGTATAAACACTGCTGTATTACTGCCTATGTATTAGAATTTTTCCATAATTGGAGGGAAAGCACTTTATTCTTATGCCTTGTATTAAAAATACTTGTTCCAGCAGTGCATGCTGGCAGTACTTCTTGCCTTTTTATGCAGAATCCATGGTATAGTTTTGAAACTGACTTAAATACTTCTAATAATGTGGTTTTGTAATAATATGTGACTGACCTCTGTTCAGAGGGGAAAAAAAAGCAACCAACTTTTACAGCAGTCTCAACATGTACGGAATAGCAGATCAAACATTACTGATTGTTTTAAAAATCTTTATGTGTTAAAGATGGAGATGCAAGTGAACTGGAACGTACAAGACAGTACATGAATGAAGCTTTTCAGTCAGGTGCTATGACATGTCTGATCTGCATTGCTTCAGTTAAACGGAACCAAGCTGTAAGTATTTTACAGTAGTCTTTTAGACTAAAGCGAATATAACCCTCTGAATAACTTGTGTTCAATTATATTATTAAGGTAATTATAGGGATTGATACTTTTAAAATGATAGAGTCCTAAATGCAACATTGAGCATCTTTGGGTTTTTTGGACACTTGAAGAAATACGTGCTTATATAGCTTATAATCAGAATATGTATTTTTTATGTATGTTTATTATTGTAATGTAAAATAGTTTAAAGAGTGGCAGATGGAAAGAAAAGAAGTGCAGGAAGGCCAGTGTGTTCTATTGTGTTTTCAATAAGCTATGTTGCAGCAAACAGCAAAGCAAGGAAGTTAGGAAATCTTTTTCTTAGATTTGTAGCAGAGGAGCTAATATAAACTTTGCTGCTACAAATGCTGATTAGGTGAAAGAGAAGGGTCATATGACTGAGAAGATTGCCTTATTTCGTATTGGGACATTTTTGCATGGGAGAGATTTCAGAGCAAATCTTCACTTTTGTTGTCTATCAGCTTCTCTTTGAGGGAGAGCTGGGCTTGTTTGGTCTAGCAAAGAGGCTAAGGGATGATATGATTGGAGCCTCTGTCTGCTTGGAGTTGTGAAGGTGACTAAAGCCATGGTCATCTCTGTGGTGACAGGTGATTGTAATAAGGGGTAATGTCACAAACTGGGGCTTGGGATGTGTAGATTGAGTACTGGGAATATGGCACTTGCAGCAGGTTGGCCAGGATGGCTGTGAAGTCCCCATCCCTCCGAATTTTCCAAATTTGCTAGGCAAAAGCTGTGTCTGAACTGAGTTAAATTGGCAGTAGTCCTACTTTGGGAAAGAGGTTGTGCTACATGGCCTCGAACAGTGTGTTTGTATCAACATTTCTGTGATTATATGAGTATTTTGGGCTCCATAAACCTTGGCAAAATCTTCCCACAGCAGCAGGAAAAGAAGATTATAGGAATGAATCTGTAACAGTAAAACTGCCTGTGTTAATCTAACAATAGGTGTAATCTTTCTTTGACAACCTATTTTTTAAATGAAAAATAGCAACCTTGTATTTCTTTAGATACTACAGATGGTCATCAGTGGAAACAGAAACAGACCTAATATAAAAAATTGACACATATCTGCTTTTTAGGTCTGGAGCTGTTGTGGATGCTTTTGTATATTTCACCTGGTGTGTATCCAAAAGTGGGCGAAGGACAGCCTTTTCCTTGTGTCTTCTCCTTTGACAGATGATGATTTTGGGAAGAAAGATTATCCCTGGCCATGGTGAGCTCTTTATGGTACATTTACAAGGATACTTTTATTGTGAAACATGTGAACTGGAGTTACTTTAGAAAGGAATGGTACTTGTAAATAACATGCACACCAAAAAAAAAAGTTTAGAAGACTGACTTTTCTATAATTTTTCTTAACTATTTTTAAGTTTTCATTAGCATGATCCAGGAATATTTCACAGTGATATTAAAAACCTGATGCATTGCATTTGTTTTAACCTCTGAGAGGGTAACTTACCTGTCATGTGTCTCAACTTCTAGTATTTATTTCTGAATGGCTTTATATATTTGTCACTTTTAAAATTAGCACTGTGAAAAAGATATATTTTACAAAACAGTTCTGAAATAGCAAGATTTAGGCATTTTTAGATTTTTTTAAGTCTCTGTACAACTCAAGCATTAAAGCCAGTCTTGTGGTTTTACATGAGATTGTATAAAGAAGAAGGTAATATTGTCGCTGCATGAATAATGAAGCTTGCTTTTTCAGTAGTTTTGTGACTGAAAATTCAGTCAAGGTTTCTCTGTGCGTGTTTGTTCTATGCTTTATTTGCCCACCTACTTTCATGTGGAAACTTATGGTAATACCTTTGAGACACAATGTTCTGTCAAATTTGATTGAAAGCGCCTGGTGGATTCCAAAGCTCTGTTAATGTGCGATCTTGGAGAGCAAGTTTGCTTAGGAAAGAAGGTATAAAATTGTTGGCTTTCAGTGTCTCAAGTTGATAATTCTTATTCTACTACAGGCTAGTTTTGTGTTTAAGCGCAGTGTTTATAATGAAAAAATTTCAAGGCAAAAGGTATTTTATTTAACATGTAAGTACATGATAAAATGGTGCAGTCACAATGGAGATACGGTTTATGGCCTGTAATGTATTATATAGGGGCAAATTGACATTTTATTTGATATAAATGAATGTATGTCTTTCAAAGCCTCTGTTCTCTTAGGCGGAGCTCCTTGTGTGTTGTTTTGTCCCCGCGTAGCCAGGAACAGGAACTGCTTTGTTTTTCCCTCCCTCATCCATGGCTTGCACTTAGATGTCTTTAGGACCTGTGACACTAGTAAATTCCAGATTTTTGGTGCCTATCTCCCTTTAGGAACAATTTGTTTTTTAATATCTGACACCATCAAGGATAACAAATAAAGGTGTGCATCTTATAGTATCTAAGATGCTGAACTGATACAATCTAAAATATTTCATATCAAATTTTAATCACTATACATAGTTTTAATAATATTGCTAAATCTTGTTTTTACATAGCTTACAAATTGTTACTGGTAAAAACCTGTTTCTTATTATCTTTTTTTGATTTGGTCTGTTAAAGTAGGTTAACTGTTGCATACATTCCTTTGGTATTACTTGACATAGATATTCTTTCCATATGCTTGCTACACTGATTTTTTTAATATATATTATTAGAGAAAAAAAGATTGTAGTGATAAGACAATTCCTTAGACATTCTAGTGAGTGTATTGTAGACTCTGACGTATAGCAAGACCCCTATTGTATATTATAAATTTAATTATGTTGGTGGTTACTGTAGTTGTAAAAATATTAATTGGTAGCTTGGTAACAATCTTGGGAAACTGGAAGAATAAAAACAGCTTTTCTTTTTAAAAAATTCTGCCCAAAATTGCTTTTCTTTTCACTCCCTTTTTCCCTTTCTGTAGTCCAAAATGCAGGTTTGAATACAAGCGGTCTGAAACTCCCAGTAGGTATTACTGTTACTGTGGAAAAGTGGAGAATCCAACACTGGACCCATGGCTGGTGCCTCACTCCTGTGGTCAGATATGCGAGAGGGAATTCAAACCCTCTTGTGGTCATAAATGTTTGCTGCTTTGTCATCCAGGTAAATCCATCATGTCTCTTGCTGGTATGTTCTGTATTTATTTTGCTGTTACACGGTTTGACTTAAAATCTGCTAACTGTATTTTAAAATTCTCAGAATAAAACTGATGTAGTCAAGGCTGCTTTTGCTGAATGGCCACTAACGAGGTCTTCTTTTTCCTATGCTTAGGACCCTGTCCACCTTGCCCAAAGATGGTCACAACAACCTGTCACTGTAGGAAGGCTAAACCGGTGCCGCGAAGGTGCAGCACCAAGGAATGGTCATGTCGCCTGCCGTGTGGACGAATGTTGCTGTGTGGACAACACGCTTGTGAGAATTCCTGTCATGCAGGTAGACCTGCTTTCTCAAACTTCAGACGAGTAGTTGGTTTAATTGTTAAGATACTTAGCAATTCCTACTCTCAATGTCACTTTGCAATTGCATACAGGAGATTGTCAGCCTTGTCCACGAGTTAGTAAACAGCGGTGCATCTGTGGAAGACAGACAACAGAAAGGCTTTGTGCAAGTCCTCAGTGGCAGTGTGGTCAGGTATGTTGAAGCTGTCCTTTTTAGCTTACTTGTCATCTTTATAGAGTTTGATTACTCAGTGTGTTAAGGATTGGAAAAATACATTCATTAGGAAAATATTTTTTTAGGTTTTGAAAGTGCAAACAAAAATGTAAGCAGCAGTGCTTGAGAATGGATCTACTTAAATGGCCTAGTTCATGTCTGACGGTAGTTAAAATGTCCCTGTTCTGGACTTGTACTGCGGTTATGCTTGCAGTGAATTTGACCATGTAGCTTCTGTTTTCTTGTGCTTGAGGTTGAAATTTCAGCTGCTATCTTCAGAAATAAACATGGAGTCACAGCTTAGTAGCAAAGAGTTTCATGCTTATTTAATTCTTATAATTGTAATGGAATTAAAGCTTTGTGATTCATTGTTTGAGGTATATTTGCAGCTCATTCTTAGGACCAAGGGTATAGATTGATAGAATATAAAAAATAAAAATAATTTTTAAAATTAAGTGGCAGGGGGAGGTTGCACCAGGAGGTACTTGGTCATTACAATCCCAGTGAGAAAGGCACTCAGCCTCTGTAAACTGTGAGTTAAAATGTGATTTATTTCAGCTAGCACTATAGAAAAGGGACTATAATATAAATAACAGTATGGCCTTTTAGATGCTGGGAACCCCAAGTTGTGCAGCACTAAATGGGCCTCTGATCCATGTGCAGCACACAGTGCAGACCCCATCTGTAGAAAGGGTTACCCTATTTCGGTCATTGAAGCTATTGTAAGATTTTGTTAAAAAAAAAAAAAGCAACTCGGTTCACCATTTCTACTGTCAAACAGAAAATGCGTTCACATGAGAACTTCTTGCTGCACTTTTAGATAAAGGCAAGGACGTGATGATGGCTCAATCACTGGTACCAAGTGGGAGCTGCTTCCAATCTCCTCTCCTGCAGTAAATTTATCCTGTGACCAAGGGTTGTGTGCAGCACAACACAGGCCTGGGACTACTCAGATTAAGCGTTATGTGAATCACTAACTCCTCAGTATACAGTGGTCTTCCAGTCAGGATGATTGCAGGGGTGATTGGTTTTATTTGGCAAACTTAGCAAATACAAGATTTGTTAACAAAATTCAGAAAAAGTTTAATTCCATCCAGACGTACCTTACCCCTAGTTTTTCCCCCTGGGCTGCTTTGTCTTGGTATGTAGTTCTGTTACATTGCATTAATTTGGTTTCTCTGAGTTTTCTAGGTGTGTGGGAAACCTTTGCCTTGTGGTAATCACACATGTGAACAAGTCTGTCATGCTGGTCCCTGTGGAGACTGTCCTCGTTCTGGGAAAAGGTCCTGTCCATGTGAAAAATCAAGTAAGTCATCCAGTCTTTGACACTCAGTAGTTTAATTCTGCAGAGAAGGGTCCCTAACAAGTTCTGACAAACAGTGAACTGTTTTCGCTCGATTCCTTCAGAGCGCTATTTAGTCCCCAGGGTTTAATTGGCGATGTGAATAATTGAGTAATTCTAGAAAAGCATTTAAAAAAATGAAAGAGAATTGGCATTTGAAGTCATATCACACAGTGTATTTTTTTCTATTTTTGCTTTTTTTGTTCTAAATGCTTGTACTTCTCTCTCTGCATCTAGAGTTTACGTTGCCATGTACAGAAGATGTGCCCACTTGTGGCGATAGTTGTGACAAAGTTCTGGAGTGTGGCATCCATAAATGTTCACAGCGCTGTCATCGAGGTCCCTGTGAAATATGCAGACAGGTTAGTCTTACTGTAGGAGGTTCACATTTTGTTAGGTTTTTTAAACACTTCATGCCTGGAACAGTGCAAGTCACCTAAGGAAAATAAAATCATACCTGTCACAAAATCTATGACTTTCTGTTAATTAAAAGCAACATGATTTTTCCCTATGCCGCCCCCCCCCCGCCCCAACACAATTCTGAATTAATAGTTGAGCATTATGTGTCTGAATTGAGGCATGGATGGAAGTTGTATTGTTTTAACTTTGTCTGTTTTTTAATTAATTATGCCCTAAAGGCATTTAATTTTTACCCCTAGCTCTTCTAGCTTCCTTGCTGTTTTGTCTTGCTATGCTATTTCTTTATTAGTGAAATGGAAGATGCTGTAATGTAACATCTTGTTAGTAAGAAAATAGATATTTAGAGCAGAGCAGAATACTATGGAGCATCTGTGGTCTGGCCTAAAAGCTGCTGCTGTCTCTGCTCTCAGTTGTCTCTTCCCGAACCAGCTTTAGCTACAAAGTCTGTGGTGACAGTAGTTGGCACGTGGTAGCTGGCATGAATGTCAGATAAACCTGCTCACCTTCATCTTAAATTGTCTGTATACATTATGGATAAATCTAGTTTACTCTGCAGGATAAGTACTTTTTTGTATAAATTTGTTGCATTTATGCTTGACATCTTGCACTATGCACTTGAGTAGTTCCCTTGAAGTGGCTTCCGTCTCGGTGAGACCGAGGCTGCAGTCAGGTGCTGTCTAGAGCTCGGTGCTTGCAATACCGGCGCAAGGTGCCCAAATGGTTATTGCACAGACAGGTAATCTGATTACAGCATGAGATACACTTCCTGTTGTGATACAGCACTGTATGGTTACTCTCCCATGAACAACTTCTGAACATTTTCTTTTCCACCTGTGTTTTTGTTTTTGTTTTTTTTTAATTAAAAATACCCTGCCTTTTCCTTATCTTGCTGCCCAGGAAGTTGAAAAACAGTGTCGCTGTGGAAAGCACACTAAACGCATGCCATGTCATAAGCCATATATGTGTGAAACAAAGTGTACTAAAATTCGTGATTGCCAAAAGCACCAATGTAGGAGAAAGGTAAGTGTCCAGAGGTGACCTTTCTCAAATGTATTGCTTAGATAACTCTTCTAACATTTATTTATAGTATTTTGTGTTATATGTAGATCACATCAATCTCTTGTTCCACCTCATGGTGTTACATAGAAAGATTTTTCTTTAGTGTCATTCAGTCTGGTTTGCAGTGTACCAGAACTGGCTGAACAGCATGTCACTAAGAAAAACTCAGTGGCCTTGAAAACCGGGAGGGGATTTTTAACAACTTTCTAGCTCTAGAAGGCAGTTTTGCTTTTGGATACTTGAGTAGTTACTAACACTTTATGCATTCTTGGAGTAATTAATTTATTTCCTTACTTTGTAGGAAGACCTGGGGATATCTCATAACTTTGTGAGGGACATACTCTTATTTTTGACAATGCAGCATTCTATCCCACCTTCTATAATATGTATCACTGCAAACAGCAGTGGTCTGACAATTTAAAAATTGAGTTTGTTTCCCTTCTTCTTTGAAATCAAAGGAATAGTTGATAGCTCAGACCTGTCTTTTCAGTTTGTTGATTCACAAAGTCCTGAAAGTTGCCTGCTACATGTGAATTAAGACATTATGAAAGTTGGAATTCTTACCACAGAAAGACATGAGAAATACAGTTTTATTCTTAGGTATTTTTGAATGTTATTATTACAGTGAATTTACTTTATGTGAAAATATGGCAGAACAAGTAAATGCAATCTTTATGCTATAAAATCCGGGTTTCTCTTCCTAATTGCCATCCTTTCTTATACAGTTTGAATCTTTCAAGTTAATGGAAAAGGTGGGATTCTCCCCTCACCTGGCATCCACCATTGCGGTGGTGTTGTGATGTGTTCTGATTCTTCCACATTACTACTTTATGTATGAACAAAAAGTAGGTAACTGATCCTAAAATTATCTGACCTTTACTACAAAGGTAAAAGGTGGTTTTTTGTTTGTTTTTTTAAAACAGGTGGTTAGCTGTATTTTGTGCCAGGGATGATAGAGTGTGAAAGTGGAAGAAATTGTAGAGTAATGGGGCCACTGTAAGATATCTGAAATTATTTTGGATTAAAATATAATAAGAATTTGAACTTTTTTAATGTTCTTAATGCTTTTTGGAAACCTTCTGCCTTTTTAGTGTTTTGAAATGATGCTTTCAAATGTGAATTTTGTCATTGTTTTGTAATTTTAATTTTTTAAAACAACTTTACAGTTGGCCTCCTTTCTATACCTGACATGAATTTGTGGAAATTTAATGAAATGGCATGAACATTTTTTTTAAGAAGTATTGAAAAAATGAAATAGTAGAAGAGGGCAAATTTATACCAAAAATGTCTCTTAAGTTTTCAGTTTATATAGAGTATATATTTTTCAATAGTGCTGTTCTGGAAACTGTCCACCTTGTGATCAAGTCTGTGGGCGTACTCTGGGCTGCAGAAATCACAAATGTCCTTCAGGCTGCCACAGAGGTAAGAATAGGTGAAGGATCCCCATCGTGCTGGAATGTTGTGGGTTTTTTTTCAAACTTCATGCTTGCATCACTCTGTGTGGTGCTTGACAAATTCTCTCCATTGTTGCATGTGGGCTGTTTGTGGGGGCAGTGTGTTTGAAAGGTTTTTAGTACTGGTTAGAGCTTAAGGACTTACATAATGACAACCTACATTTTTACCTGGTAAGTTTGCTTAGCATTGTTCCTCTGAAAATGGTCTTTCCACTTTCCAGCTGCTTAATTAAAAATCCAAGCTCGACATTTTACCCAAATAATTCTGTTCACTGCATAACAAAGTCCAACTACATAAAGAAGTGACTGTGCTGGTTGAGTCTCGGGTGATTTTTAAAAATCCTAGAATGCAAGATGTGATACAAGTGGGCTTAAAATTTAAATGAAAGAAAGTCGATGGAATTTGAATGTATATTGGTATCTTACTGGTAAAAGAGAAAATAACAACTTGTTACTGACTATATAAAAGATAACAAAAAAGTGTACTTCTGTATCCAGTGACCTTGGTTAAAAAGATGTTGAAAATGACCAAAATTACCAGGCAGCTTTGATCCTGGCCAATTGCTTTGACATTCACTTGGTAGAGGATTAAATTGGAATGACTGAGAAGTTGCCTGCCCTCTCAGCAGTTTTGCCCATGGAAGCTGCTGCCTTGCTGAAACTGCAGCTGAGTAGCCTATATAATGTGCCTTAGTAGTCTGGACTATAAATTGCAACAACTCAGGAAATAATTCACTACTGGTTGGGCTAATCTTGCTTTTGAGGCAGTGATTCTTAAGAGGACAAGACAAGTAAATGTGGTAGTTGTCCCAGTTAACCTGCTATTACATCTGTCATCACAAAGTACTGGTTTGTTTTTTCTCTGTTAATTTTGCTCCTTCTCTTCTTCCCCTTCCTTTCTTCTCCCACCTGTGTACCCCTCCAAAATCCTGGAAATACATAATTTTATTTTTTTTTTTTATCCTGTCAGAAGAGAACTAGTAACATTGCTTTTCTGCAGTAGTTTGGTTCATAACTAAACCATAGAAAAAAATACTAGTTGGAAAAGTAAGGAGGTTATGCTGCATTGTAGGATGAACTTTCACATTGAGTAGCTGTTAGTAAGTAACACTGCTTGCATCTTATGGCCTGGCTAAAAGTGACAGTGATTTCTAATAACTAACAAGAGTATAAAAATAATAAAGCAGTGACTAAGAAAACAAAAGTGAACTCCGAGAGTGTAAATTTCCAATCTGTACACTTCAAAGTGTATGCAATTTATCAAAACAGTACAATTGTCAATATTTAAATGCTAACTCTTGCCAAAAGTTGCATCTAATGAAGCTAGTAACTATGATATCAGATAATTAATATAGAAAATAACTTGTGTGCTTTAACAAATTACAGTCTAGTATGAATTGTAGTATTTTGTCAGAATGTTTGAAAATATTCCTAACAAGGGCAAAGATTTTAATCTGAAAATATCCATGTGTTTCTCCTTATATGCCAATATTTTAATAGCTGTTGAAAGTTAAGATTAATTATTTTATCTTCAGTATGTAATACAAAGTCAGGTTAATTTTGCAATGAGTTGACAGATCTTGGTGACCACTGATTTTAAAGGAAATAGCATGCCTCCTAGAAAATAACTTGCCAGATCAGGTCCTTTAAAAGGTTGCTGATCTCAGAATTATTAGAGGTTGCTGATAATAAGCACTTGGTCTTTAGTAGAGGTCCCTGAAAAAAGGTAACTTAATATATTCTGTTTGTCGTTTGATTTTTACATATCTTTTTTTAAGGGTTTAATCATGCTTGCTGAAATTTAGAATGTGTTGCCAGGGAATAGAAGTGTTTTGTTTGCTACTGTAGTACATTGTAGTGCTTGGTTTGAGAACAGTGTGCTCTCTCCTTAACTTCAGGCTTATATGTGATCTCTGCCATTCCATCCTATTGGGAATGTCAGCAGTTGTCCTTGTTAATAGAATACTGAAGTAAATGGTACAAGTAGCCACTCCGGGCAGCATAGCTTTAGGCCTTCAGTTTATTTTGTATAAGTAGCTGTTTATGTGTGCTGATAATATAGGATAATTTAATTTACTTTGCAAAATGAACTTCCATCCTTTTTAATTCAGCAGCCTTTTGACATTGAGGGATCTGCTTCTTAAAGTGTTGCTTCTCATATCCTGCTAACAAGTCACAATTACTTAAAAAGCTGTGTTGTCAGTAACACTTTCAAAGCATTACTTCCTTTAAAGTTTCAGAATGCAGCATGATTAGTTAGCCAAAATCCATCTATGTAAATTTGCTTTTTTTAGAAGATGCATATTCTTACTGTTAATAATAAAACTTGTCAGTTGGCACTTGATGAAGAAAAAGTGTGGAAGACCTAGAACTGAAAACATAGATATTTTACAGATCTCTTTTTTAAAATATAACAGGTTAGTAGCATGAATAACTTTATAAAGTAGGAGGATCTTTTCAAAAAAGCATGAATTATACATAGAAGATTAACATTTCTGTAATATTTTACAAAATCTGCAAGACTTTATTGTACCAGTTTTTTAATGTCTTTATCTTTTGAATATAGATAAAAGATGATGTCTTCATATGTATGTAAGACTGAAAAGATAAGTAACAAATATTTAAGTATTGTGCGATCCAAATGACTGGGCTTTAATAATGCTGACTTCTTGTTAAAATGTGAGAGAGAGATTGTTTCTAACTTCATACTAGTAAATCGTGATTATTCTACAGTTGTTATTATTGCTATACTTTGAGTGGTGAAATTCTTTTTCCCAAGAGGGATTTGAAACTAAGCAGAAAGAAAAAATTAACAGCTATCTGTTATTTAGATCAAACAGAATAGGATAATTATACCATGTCAGAGTTCTGTTACCATTTTTTATAATAAGGAGCTTATTGAGATTATAGTATTGTTAATGTATTTCTTTTTAGGTAGTTGTAATCCATGTCCAGAGACTGTAGATGTGAAATGCAATTGTGGAAAAACTGTCATTAAAGTGCCCTGTGGCAGAGAGCGCACCATCAAACCTCCCAAATGCAAACAGCTGTGCAGGTCAGTATAGAGAGCATGTGTGTTTCTAGTTCTTCAGTGAAGTTTAAGGTGTCCTTAAAGAAAGGAGTAAAATACAACTTTGAAAGGCAAAAATTATTCCTTTAATATGAGTACTTCTCAGTTTTCTGGATTCTTGGCTATGCAGATGGAGATTAGCAATAATCCTTCCTACCAGACAGCCCTTTGATGCTGTGGTTTCTTGCGCCGCTTGCTGTTGTCAAAGGCAAGGTTCTATCCCACCAAGCACTTCTTAATCCTGTAATCCAACTCCTTCAGGTCATCTCTGGTACATTTTGAAGTACCTCCATGAGGTTTTTACCTAGAAAACTTGACCAGCAAAAGGAAAAAGAAGAATATTGTCTGCTGTGGTGTAGCAAGATTACTTACCGCAGAGTAGAATTAGGATTTAAGTAGCTGTTTGAGTGTGCAAACCCAACTCTGACTTTACCTTAATTTAGAACTCCTGGATAATTTTGCTGTAATATTAACCACTGCTGAAGGTGAGAAGTAAACGAATTTAAAGAAAAAAACTTGTTCATCTCAATTATTTGTATTTTGAGCATAATTGTCCAGTGACTCTAACTTTGTATTTCTTGCTGACATATTTGATTCATTCTTGGATTTTATTTCAGTAAACCACCTACCTGTCACCACTCTACTCAGGAGAAACACTATTGTCACTTTGGTCGGTGTCCTCCGTGTCGTCAGTCCTGCCAGAAAACATTAGCGTGTGGTCATTTGTGCCCTGTTTCCTGCCATGATGAAGCACTTGTGAAGCAAACTGGCTTAGTAAGTAAATAATGAAAAATTGTGTTATTTGTGTTCTGAAGAATGAGTTTCATCTTGATCTTACGCTGGAGGGTTTTGCGGTTCTGAGTAACTAAATAATCAAGCACAGAGGTATGCATATTTTTTAACCAAGAAACCAAGTGGTAGTAGTGCCTTTGTTGTAATCCAATTAATTTTGTAATACATGTAATCGAATATGCAGTTTTCAGTAGTTGTAATTGCTCAGTAAATTACAAAATTTTTGTTAAGAGCTTTATTACACATGTTTAGTTTCAAATCTAAGCAATTACTTTTAATATAGGAACAAAAAAAATAATTTTAACTCTGATGCTTACAAAACCATCAACATTTGTAGACTTTAAAAGTGAGACATTGTTTGGCATCTTTAAACATGACTCATCAACATGCACTGCATGATGATAATGTCACTTGTTGAAATATTTTTATATTTTTACCTCTGTTGAATCCTTAGAATTGTTTTGCTGTTTTTTTTGTTTGGCTTTGTGCTTCATTTTTAGCAGTAGAGCCTCAGGTCTTCATTTTCCTGTCCCTAACCATGCTAGGGATGAAATGGTAATTTTTTTGTGCATAGGGGATGTTGAGATTTCCATTAGTAAAAAGTTAGTTACTAGAACGTGGATTTGTTAGAACTGGAATCTCTTTAGGTCATATGTGTATTTATGGTCAAGCAGATAGTTCCATTTGTTTTGTATTCAACTAGCATTGTCTTTTTCACTCAGCATCAATCTGCAGGTCCTTGGGAACAGCCAGCTGAGCCAGCTTTTATTCAAACTGCATTACCATGCCCTCCCTGTGAGGTTCCTGTACCTGTGTAAGTATTAAAAAAGAAAACAAATTAAATAAAGTTTTTGTATTAATAGAGATTTTTTTCTTTTTATACCATTGTAGAGGCAAACATGAAAATAACCATACTTTCCTCTTCAGATGCAGTGAGCCTATGTGAACACCATTCTCATAAAACTGAGAGCATTGGTGGCTGTTTAATAGACAGTTTTGTAGTGTGTGCTCACTGTGAAAGGACTGATAGTGTTGGTAAAGACTGGTTTCTAACATGTGTTGTGTGCAATGCTACCTTGAAAGAAAAATATGAAAATCACAAAGACAGCTATTGTAATTTGATAGTCTTCAGTGACATATAACTTTCTCCATATAGTTTGTCTTGGGATCATAATTTTCTGCATAATTAATTGCTGTTTTGTTTCTCAGTTGTTATTACATGCTAATGAACGGCAGATAGTTACCCTTCATCCCATCTTCTTGTCTCCTTTCTAGTTTTGGCTTGTCTGAAAGGTTCTGCTCTTTGAGTAGAGCTGAATAAAAAGTGCTTTTATAAATACATTACTAACAAAAGGAGGGTCAGGAAAAATCTTCATTCCTTATTGGATGAGGGGGGGAACTTAGTAACAGAGGACAAGGAAAAGGCTGAGGTACTAAACACCTTCTTTGCCTCACTCTTTAACAAAAACACTAGCTACCCTCAGGACAAAGGGACTCCTGAGTCAGCAGACAGGGATGGGGAGCAGAATCCCCCTCCTGTAATCCAGGAGGAAGTAGTTAGGGACCTGCTGTGCCACTTAGATCCCAACAAGTCCATGGGCCCCCATGGGATTCATCCTAGGGTGCTGAGGGAGCTGGCGGAACAACTGGCTAAGCCGCTCTCCATCAAGTCCTGGCTCACTGGGGAGGTCCCAGATGACTGGAGGTTGGCCAATGTGACACCCATCCACAAGAAGGGCCGGAAGGAGGATCCAGGGAACTATAGGCCTGTCAGCCTGACCTCGGTGCCTGGCAGGGTTATGCAACAGATCATCCTGAGTGCCATCCAGCAGTATGTAGAAGACAACCAAGGGATCAGGTCCAGCCAACATGGGTTTAGGAAGGGAAGGTCATGCCTGACTAATCTCATCTCCTTCTGTGACTGGGTGACCTGCCTCGTGGATGAGGGGAAGGCTGTGGATGTGGTCTACCTCGACTTCAGCAAGACCTTTGACACAGTCTCCCACAGCATCCTCCTGGAAAAGCTAGCAATCCATGGGTTGGACAGGTGCACCCTTTGCTGGGTTAAAGAGTGGTTGGATGACCGGGCCCAGAGAGTGATGGTGAATGGGGCTGCATCCAGCTGGCGTCCGGTGACCAGCAGTGTCCCCCAGGGATCAGTACTAGGCCCAGTCTTATTCAGTATCTTTATTGATGACCTGGATGTGGGGACTGAGTCCACCCTTACTAAGTTCACAGATGACACCAAGTTGGGGGTGAGTGTCAATCTGCTGGAGAGTAGGAAGAAGCTGCAGGAGGACCTGGGCAGGCTGGGTCTATGGGCTGAGGCCAATGGCATGAAATTCAACAAGACCAAGTGCAGGGTCCTGCACTTTGGCCACAATAACCCCAGGCAGCGCTACAGGCTGGGGGAAGAGTGGCTGGAGAATGGCCCTGCAGAGAGGGACCTGGGAGTGCTGGTGGACAGCTGGTTGAACATGAGCCAGCAGTGTGCTCAGGTGGCCCGGAAGGCCAATGGCATCCTGGCTTGTATCAGGAATAGTGTGGCCAGCAGGAGTAGGGATGTAATTCTCCCCCTGTACACAGCACTGGTGAGGCCTCACCTCGAGTATTGTGTGCAGTTCTGGGCCCCTGACTTCAAGAAGGACATTGAGGTGCTGGAGCAGGTCCAGAGGAGAGCAACAAGGCTGGTGAAGGGACTAGAGGGAAAGTCTTACAGGGATTGGCTGAGGGTGCTGGGGTTGTTTAGCCTGGAGAAGAGGAGACTCAGGGGGGACCTTATCACTCTCTTCAACTACCTGAAGGGAGGTTGTAGTCAGGTGGGGGCTGGGCTCTTCTCCCAGGCAACTAGTGACAAGACAAGAGGGCAAGGCCTGAAGCTGCTCCAGGGGAGGTTTAGGTTGGATATTAGGAATTACTTCCTCCGGAGAGGGTGCTTAGACATTGGAATGGACTTCCCAGGGAAGTGGTGGAGGCACCGTCCCTGGATGTGTTCAAGGAAAGGCTGGATGTGGCACTTAGTGCCATAGTCTAGCTGGTGTGGTGGTGTTAGGTCGTAGGCTGGACTTGATGATCTTAAAGCTCTTTTCCAGCCTTGGTGATTCTGTGATTGTGTGATTCAACTCTTTCTGTGAGGATGCTGAGGATAAAAGGGAAGGTATGATGATGACTTTATTTCACCATATCCCTAGATACATCCCTTAGGGATATCACCATATCCCTAAGTACTACGTCTATGTGACTTAGATACCTCCAGGGGTGGTGACTCCATCACTACCCTGGGAAGGCTGTTCCAGTGCCAGACAACCTTTTCAGTGAAGAAATTCTTCCTAACAGCCAATCTAAGCCTCCCCTGGACCAACTTGAGGCCATTACCTCTTTCCCTTATCACTTTTTATTTCATTGAACAGACTGATCCCCACCTTTTAACAACCTCCTTAAAGTTAGTTGTAGAGAGCAATGATGTCTCCCCTCAGCTTCCTTTTCTCAAGGCTAAACAACCCCAGCTCCCTCAGCTGCTCCTCATAAGACACATGCTCCAAACACTTCACCAGCTTTGTTTCCCTTTTTTGGACATGCTCTAGTAGCTCAATGTCCTTTCTGTAGTGAGGGGCCCAAAACTGCACACAGTACTCAAGGCGTGGCCTTACCTACTGTGATAGGTTGTACTTTAGTTCCAAACTGACCGCTCAGTACTTCTGATACTTGGGCTCGAAGTTCAAAGCCAGACTCCTAAAGGATGAAAAATGTGTAATTATGAACAGTCTGGTTTCAGTGTTCGGGTAGATGCCTATGGAACTGTCTCATGTAGGTACCCAGCAGAGGTTATTTTGTAACATCATGCACTAGGTAGGGCACATCACCTAGTTCCTCTGAATTCCAAGCTCAAAATCACCTCCTCTAATCTGAAGACACCTCTCCAGAGGAAGTAAGTCTGCCAAGTGGGAATGAAACCATGCTGTAAAAATGGTACTTAATTTTCTAATTAAAGGAAGTATTGTTACATTTCACAGTGCTTGGGGCAAACTAAGGTTCTGTTAGCATTTGATCATCTGAATTCTGGAATATCTTATCTCTCTTGATCATTATTTACAACTGTAATGTTTTGTTTGTTGTTTGTTTTTTTTTAAATGGATGTAATATGAGAGAAATTTTCTGAATTAGCAAAATAATAATAGTAAGCAGAACCATAGATATAAAGTAACATGGTGCTAGGAAGCAAAATATCTGACATCATCTTAGATAATTAGCAGGGCTTTTACAATAATTGCTAGAACAGTAGTGTTTGAACAAATATGATAATGGAGAATAGTTTAAATAACCCTATTCTGGATGGAGGAATGCTAGTGGGGATTCCTTCTTTCACCACTGAGGTTTTGCAATACTTCTGGATGTTTTTTTGTAGCAATTTCATATCTTTGAACGTGAGCAGTCAGAGATTTGGAATGGAATGTATTTGATATCTGTTTCTGTAAACAGTTAAAAGGGAGTTTCTGGAAAATAGTTTAATGTATTAATTTCACAGAGAACCATTGAGTCTGGAAGGTACCTTGGGGTGGGGTCAGCTAGACCAGCCTCCTGTTAGAAGTAGATCAACACTGAATTCAGACCAATTTGCTCCAGCCTTGTCCAGCTGCTCCTTGAAAATGCCCCAGTATATTGATTCTGCAGCCTCTGTGGGCACCTTCTTTCACTGCTTAATTATATTTATACTGCTATTTAAAAATTCTTTTTATTTAAATACTCTTCTAGAATTGTTTAGGAACTGATTTACAGGTATTTTAGCTTGAATATTAATGGTGTTTTCATTATTCTCCCTTGTAAGGTTTCAGTAGAGAAATAAAAATAATACTTGGGAAGGAGACAACAGATAGGAAATCAGAGGTAAAAAGAGAAAGATACTTTTCAAAATAAATAGAGCAAAAGATTGATTTAATTTTTAGATCAGTGTTTAAGTCACTATTTAGTACCTTCACAATTCTGATCAGTGCAGTTTTTCTTTCCTAGGGATGGTAAGCCATCTAAAAAGGGAGGGAATTGTAAAAATAAGAGTAGAATAGATAGTTCTCTGAAATAACCGAAAAATATAAAGTGTTGTATTAGTAAGCCAAAGGAGAAGGTATTTGGAAGCGATTCAGGTAATTATTTAAATCAGTTTTCTAAAATAAAAATTACTTATTTCATATACAGCTATAATCTGCAGATGAAACGCTGGCTTTGGGATTGCCATCATAAAATACAGCAACCCAAGCAGCTGTTGAAAAAGAGAAGACATCAATCTGCGTAGACTGATGATTTTCTCTTAGTTTACACTTTTTAAAATAGATGGCAGTATTTTTGTGTGAGAAGCACTGTTTTAAGTTGCTTATCAAAGACAAAAATGTTTTCTAAATCTGATTTTTCTGTCTTTAACAGGGAGTGTCTTGGGAAGCATGAGGTGAGTAATGGAAACTGCCTTTTAAAGTGGAATATGAGGTATATCTCACTTTGTCATTCTGCAAAAAAGACTATTAAAGAGAAATATTATGGCTTTTTTATATTTAAAACCAATGAAGAGTATTATCACAAGGGCTTACATATCAGAAGGTATTTTAGTTCCTTTTTGAAGAATATATAACTACTTGACTTTTTAGAATTCCTGGACAAAAATTTAAACTCATGATCTACGAAGCTATTTGTGTATTTCTGCCGTTGTTTAAACGGTGTTTAAATTTTTGGGGGGAGTCTTTTATATACTTCTGGATTTTTTTCCCCACCTCATTCTATTGTTGTTCTCTCCCTGTCACAGACTTTCCTCAGTTCTCTAGAAACTGCTGTGTTTATTTTAAAAAGATAAGGAACATTTTGCCACACAGGAAAATTCTGATGTGTCTTGGATCTAAGCACGCATGGATGAAATCAGACGATAAAGTGGAAACTTCTTTAGCTTTACATATTAGCTTGTCTTCTTGGTGTGCATCCTTTTGCAGTTTTGGATGTAGTCTTTGGCTATTTTGGCTTACATGAGAAGAAAATCTAATTGATGCTTGGAGCTAAATAACTACAATCATTATTCACAGTAATTTCTAAAAGTCATGAAATGTAATATCAACTCATTTTTTTCAATTTGAAAAGGTTATTAAACTTATTACTAAATCTTTTAAAAAATCTATTCCTATTATAGCTTTGTCTACTAGTAAGTCTGGCATAAATTCACTATTGAAGTGCACTTAATACTACAACAAACTGAGTTTCATTTTAAGCTAGTAAAAAATTCTAGAAAACAAACACTTCAAAATAGTTTCAAGACACATAGTTTTGTTGGGTTTTTTTTGTCTTTCGTCTTCTTTAATAATCTTTGGGTATGTGTTATGATGGTGGCTCAATTACGTGGTGGCAACATCTTCAGATGTTGTTAACGAAGCTTAGATACCCACAGTCTGTTTGTGCAGCATATTTATTAATCCAACCAAGCTGTGAATACAGTTTCCAGCTACTTTGCAGCTTGTTGATTGCTAAAGAAAAGCCTGCTGTGAAAATGGCTGAAAAAGAACAACTGTCCTTACTGGTTTGTTTTTTGTTGAAACAACTGGGTTTTAGTTTTGCTTTCCATAGTAAAACTTACAGGTGCATCAGCCAATGTTTTATTGAGTGAGTGCTGTGTTTCATGATAGGACATATCAAATCTCACCCTAACTTTCATGAATTTATGTTTAATCAGCTGTGGCAAATTGACCACATAACTTGCTGTAGACCATCTTAGTGGTTTTGGTACTGTTCAGATGTACATGGTTGTGAAGCTTTATGTCCTTTCCCATAGCAGAGGACAGTACGGCTCTTCTTATTATTGAAAATTGTTTCAATGACTACATTTCTTTAACTACTTATTTCAGAATAATTTAAAAAAATAAATTCCCTTCTCTGTTGCATTCTTAGAAGAATTAGTCATTGGCTTTATGTCATGTTTTCTCTGAGGGTGAGTGTAGAAAATAAGGAAAAATTCCAGGGAGTCTATACCTAACTTTAATTATTTAGATTTGTTGATGCTGTATGATATTCTAGATTGAACCTTCCTTCTCTCAGCCAGCAGAGTGCAGTGCTCTTTTCCTGCTGAAGTTTAGCGGTTTCTGGAGTGGAATGAAGTGTCGTTATCTTTGAGATTTTGATAGTAGTCAAGGAAAAGAATGATTTGTTAATGTGCGTGTATGAGGAGGTGTTTACAGTGTATTTTATGTGCATTGTACATTTTTATGATGTTCTGAGGTCTCTAAAAACAAACATGTAATGTCTGTTCAGTTTTACAGCAACATTGACTCCTTACAAGTAACCTTGCCTCAAATTAATTTACTGTTGTTAACAAGAGAAAACACTTGGATATATTTATTTACACTTCCCTCAAATAGTAGTTTCCAGGCCTTGAGGAGATTTTCACTCAGAAATGTAAACTTTGCAGGTCATGAAAGTAGCAATTTTCCCAGAGTTTTGCTGTGAAGGAGGGGCTCATTGCTGTACTATACTATTATTTATGTTGGACTTTTGTTATACCTCATGTAATGGTCGAGGTAGAAGAGAACCAAACTAGGAATGAAACAAGTTATGAAGACTTGCTTTATTCTACTGGGATACCTGGAGATGATAGTAGAAGAGAGAATGAAAGCAAACAGATTAGTAGTGCTATAATACGCAAATCTATTGTCAGTACATTTTTAGTTGGACAGTAATTTTAACTTCTTTAGGTATTGGAGTTGGTTGTTTTGTTGGGTGTTTTTATGCTTTGTTGTTTTTTAATTTTGCTTTGACATATAGTTTAAAAAGTATCTTTAAGGAATTGATTTAATTTGAGCTCTTAAACATCTTTGGCTACTTAGAACAAGCAATTTATCTCTTGAAACAACAGGCTTAAAACTACTTTTCAGTTGATATAATTGTATAAAATCTGTGTGCAGTGGAAGTACGACTCTACATGATGTTTAACCTAAAATAAGAATGTTTTTGGCTACAGTGTGCACCCTTCTTTTAAATAATTTTACTGTTTAAGTTTTGGATGTTTTTACATCTATTTAGAAAATGTATTAACTCTTCATTCTTTAATTTGTAGGAGCTTAAAAGTAGCTCTCAATTTTGTTTCAGATAACAGGTCAGAAAAAATCACCCATCAACAGTTGCTGCCACCTCAAAATAAAAACTGGATGTTGTACTTCTTAGAACTGCTGTAAGCACTGGCATTGCACAGCAGTAACATACATGTGCTCTTTTAAAATAAAATAATGAGAGCTAATATTTATATTTGAAATCTATTTTTATGGGAAAACATTAATTAAAGCCCATACAAGGTAAACAAGGAAAAACAGGAAAGTCTTAACTCAATATGGTATTAATTTATCTGCTGTATTTAATTATCGTGTTGTTGCTTCATTTCATTAAATGTTCTAGGGGAAGGGAAACATTCTGTTTTTGTTTCTGTGTTGAGTATTTTGAATATCCTGTAATATTAGTCTTGCTGTTCTCAAGTGCATAGAGGTCTCTCTTTCTTCTTGGGTAATGTTGGGGTTTTGTTTGGGGGTTTTTTGATAGGAATTTAATGCTATGTTTTATTATTCAGGGTTTTTTTTAGTTGTAGTTCAGTTATAGGAGGAAGACCATTACTCTGCCTCTGAGTAAAATTTTATGTAAAACTTGATGAAATTAATCATCATGACTAAATACCTTAGGAGTATTTCCAGGATTTCCCTGCCCTATTGTATTTTTTTTTTTTTATTTTATTTTTTATTATTTTTGGGTTTTTTTTTATTTTATTTTTTTATTCCAATTGATGTTGCTTTTATGCATTTGGGAGATGTACTGGAAAGTTTCTGAAAGCTGTTGTGTCCTTTTTTACTTGCCTTTCTTTCCTTATCCTTTGGAAGACCTGTGGTCTGAAAATGATACCTCCTTATTTTCTTTCTTTTTCTAATTAGCTTTCATAAAATACTTCTGGTTCTCATCTGCATTCTTCTGCTTGTGTTTGTGGCTTCTTTGATATTCGTCTTTGTGGAAAGACTAGCAACCTCCACTTAGGCCTTTTAGAAATGCATCCCAACTACAGAAAGCCTTTTGGATTTATTACTAATACCCACAACAGATTGACTTGTCAAGAAATGGAAACAAAAATTGAAAATATAATTTAGGCTTAAATTCTTTTGGTTTTGGTTTACAATGTTAATTGATTCCAGAAGATTCTCTCATTGGACTGAAGACTTATGAAAGTCAGTGAGAGGGGCAAGCTGAAGCTATGCTGGATGTAACCAGAGGGCTGGGATGTTCTCTACAGTTGGCTGTCTGAAAGCTGCTGCTGTTGTCTACTGGCTTTGTGTGCTTCCTGGTCCCTGGCTTCATTCAACATGGCATCTCATCTGGTGTACTTGAATGATGCTACCAAAAGGGATGCTCCACTTCTAGCTGTGTGCTTCTGGTAATTCTCTTTAATTGGAGCTAGTGCCCGTGTCCTTATCTGATGGAAGACTAACTGTTGAGAAAAGAAATCTCATCAGCAAATTGAACTGTGCTGCCATAGAGCTGACCTGCTGTTACCGCCCTGATCTACTGTAGCTGCCTGAGCCGCAGCAGAACCAGGAGTCATAAAAAGTTGAGTGGAAATAGGGCTGCAAGGAAAGGTAGAGAAGTGGGCAGTGGCAGATCTAAATGGTTAGTACACATTTTCTTTTACCTTCCAGCATCTTTTCACTACTTACGTCACTACTGAAAGGGGAGTTGTGACTCTGAGGAAGTTGGAGGAGAATGAGAACAGACAGGATATTAGGAATGATAAAAGCTTTGTTATTTGGTGTGTGTTTCCTCGATGTAGTACTAGTCTCATCTTCAGACCCTCTTTTTATAAGGCCTGTTGTTGGCTTTTGCTCATTTGGTCAACAGAAACATAAGCCATCAGAGACAAAGTTGTAGGATGTTTGCAGGGGAGAGTGTGAACCAGGCATTCAGACTACTTGCTTTGGTTGTACTAGTGCTTTAGCCAGTGTAATGATCTTCAGCCTTGACATAGGGATGGGAGAGTAGTTGGACATGATAGCCTCAAGGTTTTCTTCTTTATTCCATACTTGATATGCTTCCATACTTGTTATACTGTGGGTCAGGATGAGAAGAGGAGAAGTTAAGAAGTCTTGTGAATGAATTGTATTTTTCAATGACTTGATGTGGAGTACAGTCTTTTTTTGGAGTGAAGCCTGGAAAACATTTATATAGGCATTTATTTTGCTCATGTCAGTTCCAGTGCCCACCTGGTTCTATGGCCAATCAACTTGCAAACCTAGCAAAAACCAAGGGACTATTTTCTATTAATTCCTTTTTTGGTTTTGATTAGTTGCATTTTCTTTCTCTAAAGACAAATGCATGATAGGACTTGTGCAAACTAAGTGGTAGGAATATGCCATTGGGATTGTAGAATTGACAGAGAGACAAGGAAGGGGTACAGTGCGAAGCTGTTCAGTCAGCTTAAGCTGTAACACAAAATCACACCCGTAGTCTAGTCAAGGTGAGTTATGTCACATTAGCCTATTGTGTAATAACATCACAAGTACTTTCTGTTTCTCTCTGAAATGATAATAATATTAAGAAAAAAAATATATTTTTTTGACAGCATCACAGAAGCTATTTTTTTCATGTGAATATTACATAATGGTTAGAAAATGGGAACAGCCAGTTTCTTCTATAAATTGTGATATGCTGGAATTTATACTAATAAACTTTGGGAAAGTAACCTAGTTAACCAAGTTAGGAGTTTACACTCCATTTTGGTACCAATGAAGATTAAAGGCTTCTGAATAGATGCTCTGAATAGTACTACAAAGCTCTCTTAACTGGACGGTTAGCCTCAAATTAGAAAGCACAAATATATCAAAAGACATAAAATCCTAGTCATGTCATAAAACCATTTCTTTCCCTTGCTGCTGAGAGTTATATTTGATGTAGTTGGTGTTTGTTTTTTAGGATTTCTGGCTGGCAGTTTGTTTTCTGTTTTAGAATTGTAAAATATTTTGGGTTTATGGTGATCATAAGACAGTTAACCCCTGCGAAAGCAAACTGTAAATGTCTTCTGTAATAATTATAAAGTAGTTTAGGAACCTTTAATGAAAGGCACAAGTGTAGTTCAGAAAGAAGGAAGTAATCACACTAAAAGATTTGAGAATCTTGTAGTCTGTTTAAAAAAAAAAAAAAGAAACTGTTGCAAAAGTTAGACAGCTTTTTTAATTAATTATTTTTTTACCTGGTATAATTACTGTAAAATAAATGTGTGTGGCTATGTTGTGATGGAAACCTAAGGTCTATAAAAAACCAAAAAAAATCAAATAGACGTTGCACTGGTTTTCTTTTAACAAAAATACTGGAGAACCAAAATTTATCTGAAACGACGCTGTGTATGTATATGTATCACACAGAGCACACGTGCAATGTGTGTGTATATATATGCTGTCTGTATATTTATTAATTAATTTATTTTAACTTTTAGATTAGCCCATTACCATGTCACTCTGCAAATCCCTACTCATGTAAAAGATTTTGTGGGCAGCTTCTTGATTGTCAGAATCACACCTGTATGAAAGAGTGTCATCATGTTACTAAGTTGAACACTAGTGCAGATGGAAAAAAGGTAGGCTGATTTCCTTTTTGCCTTTGTTTTTGTGTATTTCGTACATTGTCTTCAGTTTCAACTGGAAAACAAAGAATTTGCAGCTGGAAGGCAGAGGATCTACTTCACATTCCACTGGGAGACCGACATATGTTCTGTTCCCATTGATGCTGTAGTACTTAGCTAATCTATACGTCTTTTGACTATAAAACTGGGACAATATTACAGATTTTACACATGCTACACTTTTTTTGTTTTATGTTAACATACATTACTTTGTTTTCATCAAAACCTTATTTAACACTCTTGACAAGTCTCCTCTAAAGTCGGTTTTTGTAACTGTCAAGATCAAGTGAACTACTGATAATCATCCCTATATACTAATGCACTTGCAATGTACTGGGGAAGCTATTTACTGAGGAGAGTTCTAAATGGGTCAAGTAAGCTAGCAAATCTTTAGGAGAGAAGAGAGCACTGAAAGTGTCACGGAATAGATAAGACTTCTTAAAGCCCTTGGATGATATATTCATGTTTATCAGTGCCTATTAGAAATTGTCATTTACGCGATTAAGAAGCTGTAGGTGTTAGTAACTGAAGATAATACAAAAAGAAAATAAAAGTAAGTGCAAAGCTGAAAATTGTTCTAGTTTTGTGCAGTCGAAAGGACACAGCTTGTGGTTTGAGAGTCATGATTTGGAGGAAAAAAACCCCCAGTTTTTTACATTTTTGAAGCATCATCTCAGAAAAAGTTGACACATGGTTTCTCTGGGCATTTAGAAAGCTGAGCAAGCATTCAGTTGGGTACAAAACATAAATGTTATCTTTTAACTTATTGTTATATTTTAACATAAATAGGATTAATTACCTGTGGATTCCAGTCTTAGGAATGGTATTATCATCTAATAACTGTATATATTGCAGTTACTGTGTTATTGTATTAATGATTGTGGAACTTCTGCCTGAGAGTATGAGTTGTTAGTGCAACTTGTGAAACAGTAACCTGCAGCAGTAGAGTGACATCAGTAAATACTGAGTGACAGCTGTTTAAGCGTCTCCAGTTATGACTGTAAGCAGCTGTCTGCCTACTCCTTCAGTTAAACCAATTAAAATATGAATGAGTCAGGATAGGTCCATTTTGAATGAGGCAGTACCTTCTCAGAAGACAAGAGTCTACATACATATGAAGTATGTGTAAATCTCATTTTTCTATTTTCTTTGAATTTTCATAAACTCAAGTTCATTTTGACCTTTAGAGCTTTTATTCTGTTGTTTTGATACGCTAAATTGCAGGTGTAGTCAGAAAAGGGCTGATTAAATTTCTTGCTTGTATGTCTGAGTAGTGACTTTTCTGTCTGGAATTTAGTTTAGTTCTGCATTTTGTGTTATAAAATGTTGCAGAAAGACCAGGTGTTTACTTTTACCTAGTGTTAAATTTTGTATCACAGTTTTCTAAATGCTTTCATTTGCTCTTGTCTTCTTAGCTGTGAATTTTGGAGGCGTTAGACTTTGTAAATGATCATTGTACAAAGGTTCCTTTTTAAACTTCAGCAAAAACCATTCAACTGCAGAAGCAGAAGAAAAAAGGTCTGAAAGAAAATGGGGGAAAACTATTGAAGACTTAAATTCTTACGCCCTTGTTTTGAACAGCATAAAGTGAATTGTTGGCATGGATTTGGTCCTTTTGCGACGGCATTGTGTAGCTTTATTCTCGGATAAATTGCCCTTACTTTGATTTCTGTGAAACTGAGCATTTGAGTGTGATGGTGGGCTTTCAATACTGTGCTGTGTAGGTTTAGTTCACAAATCATGTCACTTTATCTGTTTGTATTTGATTGCAGACTAGGGTTCTAGAGGAGTTATTAAGAGTATAAAAAGAAATGGAGCTTAATTTACTGTGCTGATGTTCATCTCTTGGTGCTGATGTTGATCACGTCGCCTTGAATGAGAATGACACCACAGCTTTTGTAGGCTCCATGTAGCATGTGAAGTGGAAGCAATGCCTTAGCAGCTCCCAGCATATACCTAAGCTAATACTTCTTTTGAAGATTATGCAAACTATTGTACATGTATGGAAATTGAATTTCTTAAAGTTTGCTTCTTAAAATCAAGCAAACCTCCCCACCCCTGTATTACAGGGCAGTATGTCATTACTAAAGTATTAAAATAACATGGTGGATGGGAAAACTTAGTTCTGAATATGAAATTACTTTTTCTAACAGTTTTCCACAGAGAATTAACAGGCTTTAATGGCAATTTTCCAAAGCACTAAAATTAAGAGATCTTTTTATGCTGAGGAAATGGGCAAAATTGAACTCTGTCTCTTTGACCAAGAAACACTGGCATTTCTGCTTTTCTTTTAAAAGCATATATTAATAATTATTTTTGCTTAGGGGCTGTCTTGCTGAATAGCTGAATTCCCTTAGCCAAACCACCTCCCCCAGGTGATCCTGCTCTGGCCAGGGGGGTTGGACTTAGTAATCTCCAGATCCAATGATCTTCCAACCCCTACCATTCTATGGTTCTATGATCTGTTTAAAAGCTTGTTAATGGCATCTAACAAACAAATGTTTGGCACTTTCTTTAGTACTTTGTTTTTATTTTCTTAGGCAGGTCCAGAATGTTTGCAGTGTGAAGAGGAGTGTACCAAGCCACGGCCATCTGGCTGTCCTCACCGATGCGTTTTGCCCTGCCATCCTGGGGATTGCCCATCATGCCTCCAGATGCTTAAAATAAAGTGTCACTGCAAACTATCAATACTGTATATTGAATGCTTGTAAGTGTCAGAGCTTTACATTTGAATGCTACCAACTGGAAACGATCTGAAAAGTGGGGGTGGGAGGTGCCCTCACAGCGAGTTATAAAATTTCTCTTGCAGGTTATAATTTGTAATATTATGGGGGCTTTTCTAGTTAAAATTTCCCAGTGTTTTATTTGATATTACTGCTAAAATTATTATAAGTATATGGAGTCTTGCGAGTGGGACTGGGTTTTATTATCTAATATATGCAAATATAAAGTAATCTACATAACGCTTGATCTATATGTGGTTATTGTACAGTATGTAAAGAAGAGTTTTATAATAAATTATAATTAACATAGTGTAAAAGTTCTTTACAACTGATGTCCTTCAAACTCTTGTTTTAATTAGAAAACTTCTTGGTAATAATTTGTACTCTTTAATCATTTGTGTGTGTGTGGTTAGAGGGTAAGCTTGGCTTTAATAAAGATGGGACTTGTGGATTTAAGCATTATCCTCTGCGTATCGCTCTGAAAACATTAATTCCATGCATGTATGTTCTTCTTTGTGCATTTTCTTTAAAGTACCTCAGATCCTCTAAATTTATGTGGTTTTGTGTGTTAAGTAGTGTAGTTTGTATTAGTCTCTCCGGATGTGGACAAATGAACCCAATTTTCTTTACAGTGAGATATACTTAAAATATACCCCTAATTGTATCAACTTTTGTTGTTTTAAATGTGGAATTTATCACAAATATATTTTCTTTTACAGAAAACTAACATGCGCTGATTCAAAGGAAAAGGAGCTTCTTATTTCCTGCAAAAATCAGTGTCCAAAAGAGGTAAGCTGTATTAGAAAAGAAATACTTTATTTGGTGGATGTGTGGAATTTTGTGGATTTTAGTTTTCCAGTAAGGGTTTTGTTACAGTTTCATAGGCCAGTCAAACTAGAGAAGCTTAGTCTAAATGAATATGCTAAATGATAGATGGGAAAGTGGGTAGTGAACTGTACTCAGAGGACAGTTTGATTTGCTGTCAAATTGGAAGGTTATATTGAAGGATCAGAGATTTGTCTCCAAGGCATTAATGACTTGAATGTTTAAGCACGCAGATGAGATTGAGTGTGGAAGAGTATATCCTCTAATTTGGCTAAAAACTGGTCTTGAATTTGTATCTTCAGAACAATGGGATGTTGTTTGATTAGGAAAAGTACTGAGCATTGTGCTTGCAATTGTTCTTGTCTAAGTGCAGGTCCAGTAATTCCTGTCTGCGCAAGAATTCTGGGTGTGGGGGGAAGGATTTTAAACATAACAAGAGAAATTAGTAGTGCCCTGCTGCATTAGTGAAATTTTTGTTGACTTGTGAAATACAGGACAAGCCAGTTAATCTTTCTGGTGTATCTAGGTGTATCTAAAGGGTTGCTGTTAAGAAGAGAAGAATAATACCCTTATTGCATCATGCTTAGACTGCTAACCAATGTATGGGCAACAGTAAGGAAGATTCACATTAACTACTTTTGAGTAGTAAAGCTCGTGAAGCAGGGGAAGAACTGGTTGGAGAAGCTACCAAATTTTCATTAGTGACAGCTTAGGTGTGTATCGGGATTTGTCCCGTTGTGGATACTACTGCTGTAGGACATGAGGGATGGGCCAAATGACTTCCTCTTGTCACTTCTAGTGCTGTTATGTGCTGGTTGTGTGCTTTCAGGAAACCATGCATTGTTTATTGTTGTGTCTTTGTTCTTAAGTTAGCAATTGTTATGGTGAGCATGAAAGACTTCTCTTCACTCAATTTCCCACTGCAGGGTTAGACAACTTATGAAGTGGAAAAACAGGAATAATCAAGAATATTTTGTAAAGTGTTTCCCCTGCTAAACTCCCCAGAATTTCTAAGAAATTCTCCTTCCCCACAATGAAAATGGTTGTACTAGAGAAAATATTTTATCCCATAAACACCTATTATTTTGTTGTTCTGGTTTGGCCTTTTACTGTGTAGCTGAGTCTTTTCGTCTTAAGCAGTATTTAGCTGGCACTCATAAATAACTGGATTCAACCCATTCTACTTCCCTGTTTCCATTCAGTTCCCCTGTGCTGCATTACCCATAATATCCTCTAGTGAGAGAGTTGTCGTCTTCATCTCTTGTAGTTCTGAATTCTGCCTCAACCTAATAAAAGTAGGTTCAAACTTTCATTTCATTGTTTTGCAGTGTCAGAAGCATCAAATTGGAATCCTTGTCTTACTAGAAAACTTTTTTTTTGTTTTGAGTAAATGCAAAAATTCACAGATTGCTGCTTGTTTCCCAACAGTCTCTGTTCCTCTGTTTTTCAGACAGGATTGTGTTAACCCCAACAAGAAGACTGTGCTGTGTGCCTACTTTTATCTTATGATTTTTGCCCTTGTAGATGCCTTTCTGATGTCTTTTTTTTCTGTAAATGAATGTGCCTGTCACAATTTTCTCATCTGGATGTCTGAAAGCTCTCTTCCTGGCAGGGGAACACTTTTGGATATTATTTCATTGTCCATTTACCTCTTAATTTTGTCCTTTTGTTTCCCTCTCTGTTACTTTGGTTTTATTTGCTCCAAGACTTCCTCCTCTTTATTTTCTAGAGTGCTTATGATCTCTTAACGTGAACTATGTGTTCCTGTACTTCAGCTTCTGTTCAAATATATTTTTTATTTATTTATCCATATCTCATCTTTGACTTTGATTAATGTAACTGTTGTGATTTTTCTGGACATATTCCCAAGAGTCAGTCTGGGATTTAAAATCCATCAAGTAGTGGTCCTGGATTCTAGCTTGCATTTCAGAATTGCCCTGTTCCACAGATTATATTTTTTTTACTTAATTCAGTGGGATATGAAAGAAAGCTTAGGACAATGAAGTCTACTTGAGTTTTATAAAGGTTTTATGTAACTCTAAAGTTCTGATTCCTATAGATGCCTTGAAAAATTAGGTTTTATGCAGCTTCTGCTATCCAGAGAATCTTTTAGTGCAAAAAATTATGTTGAAGTGATGCTGTAAAAATGCATGTTTTTCTTCCTGCGATTCTAGCTCTTACTGGCTTTCATGAAAGTATTAGTACCATCTTGCTTCATGTAGTTCATACCTTTGTTACAGTTCATCCTACTTTCCTCAGATCCTATTTTGGTAACTTCATAGGTACTATATGGTTTTTTTACCATTTCCAGTCTAAAAAATCTGTTCCAGTTTCTCTGAATATTGAGCAGTGGTAGGGATATTTGGTCTGTCTTACAGGTATACAGTATTTCTCTGCAACTTTGGGAGAATGAGCTAGCTCTGTATCATAATACAAATTGTACTGATGGTTCTCTTTTAAAGGAATCATTGACAAACATGGTTTGAAGGAGCAGCCTTAACAGACATCACCCTGCCACTACCACCTCTGACACCCCTCCACAGCAAGTATGGATTAAGCCCATTGAGGGGAGCTCATGGTGAGAACTTAAAAACCTGGCCAAAAGATGAGATGGATGAGACTCCCAAATTTAGGACATTTAAAGTTTACCAGTCAAATATGTCTGCTCAAAACTAAACTGGAAATGTTTTGTGTGTAGTCCTGACAGCCTCAAGTAAATGTCAAATTAGTGTTTTATGAGAATTTTCTTATTCACTGTCAGAAGTTGACCTTGGGTCATTAGCAAAGCTCAGTGAAATTGCTGTTTGCTAAAAACCAGTGTGCACTCTAACTCCACCAAGCTTAGCATAGTGCAACATAGGTTCAATAGAATACAGTATTTAACTGAAGTCTTAGTTTTGACATGTTTTTCTTTTTTGTTACTGGAAATTGTGATAGATATTGTCTGGTGCCTTTAAAAAAATACAACAGGAACATGAAAAATCTTCAAAGATTTCATGCTTTTGTTTTGGCTATGGCAGTATAAAACTATAAAACTGACTTCTAGTATTATACAGGACAGCTCACATTTCCTTTCTGCTTTAGGGAGAAGCAAAATCTTTGATATTGCCACAGCTGTTAGATGAGAAGTTTTAATTAAAAAGCTCTTTCTCTTGTTTGGTAGCAATAACAAAATATCCTGTTGAAGGAAATTTAACTTTTTTTAGTCAGGGGTGATTAAATTCATATGATCATATTTGCAGATGTTTTGGGACAATGCTTACAAAAAAGTTTTAAGAGTCTTCCAGTTTTCATTGTTCATGTATTCGTATCAGTATTTGTGGATGTGTTTTTAACACTTTATCCGGCGTAGTTAGTATTTTTTGACACAATAAACCATACTTTGCACTTTTACTAGGCAGTCTGCTACTGTCTTGATGAGAAATAGGGGATGTGGTGTATTTATTTTAACATGATAGTGCAGTAGAGACAGTGTCATAAATTTTAAGAGTATGTGTATATATTTATTTTCATAAATAAATTCTAGTTCCAGAATGCTTAATTAAATTATCTAAACACACCTTGAAAATGTACATGGGTTACAAAAATTTATTTTTAAAAAGCAAATGCACAGCTTGGGTCCATAATGAGAGGATTTTCCTCAATGTCTGGCTTAAGTAATGGAGATTCTTGTAAGAACTCTGGAACCAGAGCCACCCTTTAAACTGAAGAATTTGCCCCTTTGGAAGTGTTACACTTATCCTTTGTACTTAGCTTTTTGGTATCACCACTCAGAAGTGCTGTTTTCTTTATTAACAGGTTATTTTGTTTATTAGCAGGTGTGTATTAACCAGTTGTGTTTATTAACTTCTGGTGGACATCAGTTAAGCTTCCATAAACATTGATGGGTTTTATCATCATCAGACATAATGTTAAGATTTAAATGCATTAGCTATGGGGAAAATATTTCTACGATTTTTTTGGCTTTGTTTTCAGACTTGTGGATTAAATCCCTTTCTTTTAAAGGCCTTGCCATGTCAAGCATAAAGCCTTTTAATTTTGGCCTTTAGTCCACAAGGTATTGACAGGAGATCTTGTATGGTGAAAAAGATCTAAAGGGGGCACATGCTTTCTATTTTAGCACCAAGTAGCTCAGTGTGGACATCTGATTCTGTGATTCTGTGACACTTAGAAACATGCAAAAAAACTTCCTTTCCCACTACTTTTGTTCAACCAACAGAAGCAGCAATAGGATTGCATTTGTTTTCTGACATCACTGGGAAATGTTGTTTTGCCACTTATTTCACTGCTCCCCTTGATTATTTTTTTAATGTTGATTTGCAGTGGAGGGAGTAAAAAGAAAGTTAACACTGCCAGCTTCACTTGTGTCCTGCATCCCTGTCAATGTGAACTGTGTAGCTCTATGCAGAGAACTAAACATGTAACATTGTGTTTCAGAATTGGATTAAACATGTTTCTGTGCTATGCAAAGTGTGCTCTAATGGTGCATAATACAAGGATCTTATTGCAGTAGAACCTGGAGGTTGAGGTGAGGGCTTCTGTCTTGAACTGGTAGCTCTGACATGTCAGTTATAAGGCTGTTTGGAAATACACCTAATTAGTATGGAAGAGTAAGCTGGAGGTAATAGTTCTAGCCATTGATTGTTCTGGCCACCATGGAATGTCTTGTAGGTAAGACTAGATGGTGTTATGAGGTATGGTGCTCTCGAGCAGGGAGCCAGGAAATTGGTGTTGCGAAGATTGTGGTCACTGGTGAGCAGACTCAGCTGTTGGACTCCGTGGTCCTGGCTGGTAGTCTGAATTCAGTAGCATACATGGCTATGGTCTCTCCCCTCATCTTTTCAAAATGAGGCAAAATGCAAGATATCTTTGCTGATGATCAGTTGTGACTGAACAAACCTAAATTCCTTTTTTGATAAGATGACCAATTTATATTTTTTTCCCTCCAAATAAAGCAAATAGGTTAAATCTGCTACATAAGTCTTCAGCAGAGCAATTGAGTCAATGTCACTTAATGAATATCTAATTCAGATACAGAAAAGAGTTAATACAAGGATGAAGGTGGGCCAAAGGAAACAACCATATGTATTTTAGTACTTTTTAACACCCCCTCCCCCCAAAAAAAAACCCCAAACAAACCAAAACCAACAAACCATAACCAAACCCAAAACAACAACAATAAAACTAAATGAAAGGTTGGAGCAAGGCATATTAACAATAAGGAAATTTTCCCAAGAACTGGATTGACACTGGACCTTGCATTGTTTTCAGTAACGACCTTGGCACCAAAAAACATTGGAATTTTCCAGTGAAAGTTTGTGGAGTGTTGTTAGTACAGGACAATTGAGGAAATGCATCTACAGAACACATTTATTTGGGACACCTTATTAGATACAGAAAAAACAGTGAGATCATGCATGTGAAAGCTAATAATCAGCTCCCAGGAAACACTAGGAATTCTTACTGTCACAGCGTGATTAGCTGGAGAGAAATGCATATGAGAGCTGAAGATGTATTGGGGAACATATTCTATTAAGTTGCAATTAAGATGTTGCATAAAGTCCTTCCTGCTGAGATGTCATTTGGAATATTACATCCAGTTCTGGCTACAATATTCAAGAAGCTGATTTAAGCTGGTTGAAAGTCAATGAAGGGAATAGTATGGGAATAGAGAGTCTTTTATGAAAGGACAGTAGAGGAGTATTTCGATACGAGGATAAGAACTAAGGGGTTTAGACTGGATAGAACAAATGTAGGAAATACAAAAAAATAAGTTATTGAATCTTTTAGTGAGCTCCTGGAACAGCCTCCTTAGTGTAACAGTAGAAAGTAGACAGGGAAAGACTTCTTCCAGTCCTAGAGGAGGTGCCTGCCTTTAGGAGGACTGGACATTAGGACTGAACTCAATGGACTTAGAGGTTCCTTCTAGTCCTGTGTGAAATGTGCTGAAACAGTGACTAAAAAAATGAGCCTAAACCACAAAGTGTCTTTCAGAGCAATAGTAGTTTGTGACTGGCACAGATATGAAAAGTATGTGTGTCTGTTCCATAATTTTTACTTGGAAAGTTTTGCATTCCGTTCAGGTATGTGTTTCATTGATACTAGCTCAGGGATTGAGGTAGTTAAAAGACCTTTAAGATCATCAAGTTCCAGTGAAAATCCAAGTTAACTAATCAACAAGAAGTGTATACACCTCGGTTTTATAATTATTTATGTAGTACTCTCATTCTTGTGGATGAAGTGATGTATTATGTACACATTTTCAATTTTTAATAAATGTGAAAAAACATACCTTAAAATTGTACGTCTTACAGCATTTTCCAAGTTGTGTTAATACCTTGATGACAGTAAAGAAATTTCACTTTAATAAAGAACACTATCCAATGCCATTTTAAATAGTTTGGGATTTCAAAGCTACCTCTGTAAATAAGTCAAGTGGATGTCTTATGTGAGATTCCACCTTCAGTTATTAACACTATTGGGTTGTGTAATTGAAAATGAAAGATTGCTTATGTGTATATTTTCAGAAAGTGAAAAAATGTGTTAGCTTTCTTGTAATTTATATCTAATATAATGCTGGGAGCACTGATACATTCCTAAGAGTCAGCATATTCAAATTAGTATCTCAGTATTCAGTAATTGAATTATATTTTCATTATAAATATTAAAAATTGCATTGGCAGTAAAAAAAGTCTGTCTCACAGATGTCAGAAATGGGATAATCTGCCAAATGCAGAAACGTAGGATTTGCTGAAATTATTTCGTACATAATAAGAATACTGGTGACCTATATTTGACTTTTTTGCATAGTTCAGAAGATTCTTGCATGCAAGATTTTCTTTTGTGGTATTGTTGCTTCTGATTCTCCTCTTTCTTTGGTTGACTGATCTACAAGTTGCTATAGTACGCTTAATTTCAGTTTTCAGTTTCTTTTTACCTTATCTACTTGTATTCCCCCAAGTTACAGGTAGCTAGGGCAGTTGTTGAGTAAGTTACTGTGGAGAGGACTATTCTTGAAACATTTGAAAGGAGAAATTGGTTTTTAATCCAACTGTGCTAGTAAAAGATAAATTGTTTTACAGGAATTGAAATACGATAAATAACCAGCAAATGTTTGGCAAAAATAAAAAAGAAAGAAAAATCAACTATTTCACAAGTGGAAATACTGATAAGCTGAATGAGTTTTCTGTTAAGCCACTGTGTCTGAAATAAAATCAGTCCATAGAGTCTTTGTAATTTTACAACCATCTATTTTGTTTGTGGTTTGCTTTTTTTTCCTTTATAGCTGCCTTGTGGTCACCGGTGTAAAGAGATTTGCCATTCAGGTAGCTGTCCTCTGAACTGCAGCCAGAAGGTTAAACTCCGATGTCTCTGTAAGAGACTGAAAAAGGTAAATTTCTAAGTTACAATTTTGAGAATGATGTGTTTTCTTTGTTCCTAGGCTTGTATGGATGGATTGTCTCTGGTGCAGGTTAGACTAGATCCGCTTACTGTAGTAGAGCTGTAGCAGTTCACATCAGCTGAAGATCTGGGCTGCAATATCAAAAGATTTTTCTTAAGATATTGAGAAAGTTTGTAATTACTTAAGTTGAAACATGCACAGATGTTGTGAATCCCTAACTAATGTAATGAGCTACAGTTCTCTGCAGTCCTAAAAGTAAGTACAGGCATCAGCAGCCTTAGCTTCTAACAAAGGTAAGTGACAAAGTGATACGTAGCAAGTTTATGATAGCTATATAGTATTACGAGGAAGAGAACAGAAAGTCATGTGAAGTCTCGGCAAATAATAATGACTTAATGAAAAAAAAAAAATCATTATCTGGCTCAATTAAAGGTGCTTAGATTACTTTTCTGGACCCAGTTAAATTCTGAGCCTTCCAAAGAGGCTGCAGTTCCCCAGAATTTTTGGCTTCTCCCAAGAAATGTCTTGTGCAACAAGAAGTCTTGAAGGTGGGGTGTTCAGCAGGAGAAAGGATGACAAGTACAGAACAAGTGCTTCAGATTTAACAGTCTCTGCTTACAGATAACCACCTTTCTTTTTTTTCTTCAATATTAGGGGAAGGGAAGGAAGTGTGAGTGAGAATTATCATTTTTCCCCATGATCAGACTTTGCCCTGTAATCTCAGCCAAGTAAGAGAATGTATACGAAATTACTGAGACTCTGAATGCTAGCTCTTTCTGCCAGTTCAGAAGGTTATCTTACTTTGTCATAGGAAAATAAGTGAGAAAAGAGAAGAGGAGAAATTAAACTGGACTATTTAATCTATTCTTGCTTTCAACTTATCTTATCAGAAAGAAGAAAAAGAGAAAATTACAGTTTAATACAGAATTACAGTTCAAATAATGTTTAATCATTACCTTTATTTTCTGTATCCAATGTTACTAAATAAGAATGCTATCTAATAATTTTCATAAAGAAGTGGACATTAAAATTTATATAGGGAAATGATTGTAAAAGACTCAAATTATACTTCACAGGAAATACAGTGCAGCAAGATAGAAGAAGGCCAAGTTTCACTGGAATGTGATGCATTGTGCAAGGAAATGAAACGGAAAGCATCTGAGGTAATGTGTCTGTTGTAGCTAAAATTTCTTCTATGTGCTTCAAGAAGAGTAGGAAAAAAGGAGCACTAATATTTTTCAAGACAATACCAGCACAAAGTACAACATGAGTAGATGGGCTGTTTAATAGCAGCTACATTTTCAGACTTGCATTTGGCTTAGTGGGGATAATTACAGTGTTTGTAGACATTGTTAATTAACTCGGTGAAATACAATGTTAAACCAACATTGTTATTTTCCTAGTTTTTCTTTTTTAAAATTTGTTACAACTGGTTCTTTCCTCTTCTGCTGAGAACAAGTGATGATAAAATTGTCATTGCTGCTGATGAATGTTGTAGGATTAGTCAGGCCACTTCACAGGGCATCTTCACTTCTTTCCAGGGAAGGCTTTGCAGCCATTGAATGGTCAACTTATCCAGCATGAGGAGTGTTACCCTGTCACACTGTATTAGTTACCCTCTACCAGAATAACAGAGAGTTTTCAGCAATTGCAGTATACTTTTTAGCCTGCTTTACACATTATTTCTACCTAGTTCTGCTGGTTTATGAAGTAAAGAAATGGCTGCATGCTGTCACCCAGAGAGACAGAATATCAACCTTGCTCTTATAAGCTTTTTATAAAAACATAAACAAAAAGAACTGATGCATAACTTGCTTGGTTTTTATCAGGAGTTAGATGTAATAACTGTACAACCCAAAAACTCAATGGGTAAAGCTTACTTTTGTCAGCTTCTGCTCAGATTTTGAGGATTGATTGACAAGTTCTAACAAGTACCACACAAACCAAATCCTCCAACTTTGGAAGCAGATCAAATGCTAAGACTATTGAGATAAATCCCAACCATAACAACAAGGTCTGCTAAGAGTGTGAAGATAAGTTCTTAGGGCATGGAGTGCACTAAAGCAAGGTGAATTTTCAAGGACTGCATGAGCTGGGACACAGCAGCATGTCTCAGTATGGTGCAGCATGGGGTCAGCTGCTGCTTTATATCAGCAGGTAGGAGTTCCAGTTTCTCACCCCTGACATTGTAATCCACAGGGAGGAATTGTCTAATGCAGTGAGCAAATGAGTACAAGTTTCCACTATAAGCAATGCCACAGACATACTGTGTGGCATAACCCAACTGTATGTACCTTCCTCAGAGAAGAACGTGGATTTGTTTGGGGTATTTTGTCTGATGTTATAAAGTTCTATTTAAATCCTTACTAAGCTCCTTTTTTGTAGCCTGTAGTGACTTGTAAATTGTGATCACTAGAATGATACCCTATTTTATGCACTTGACAAAAGTAGCTTATTATGTGAAGTACTAGTTAGTGGAAAAAGCCTGTTAAAAAACTGCAGACATTTACAAAGATAATTTATTTTGTGTAGTTGGAAAACAACCATCAATTTCCAAAAACAAAAAGTGTGTCAACTCTTAATAAACTCTTTGTGTACAGCAGCTAGCAAGTAGGCATTTCTGAGGAATGGAATGTGGCTTTTACTGTACATTTTATTTTAAAAAATTGTTCTAGAAATGTTTTTCCATACTGTGATTATAGTAAAGCTTCCCCCTACCTATATATATTATACCTGTGTGTCTTATACAAACATGACCACTCCAGTGTAAAAAGAAGCTCCTCTGTTGCTTCTTTCCACATTGGTGGGTCACTTTTTCTCCTGGAGCTAAAGTTCTGCCGTTAGATGGCAGTGAAATACCAGGAGGCCAGTTGTGCAGTTTTTTCCGCACCAGACTACAATTTCAGATGTGCGTGGTTGAAAAGGGCTTTTATACACTTTTCTAAAGAGAGACTCTGCCATTGTCTCTAAACTAATTAAATTCACAGTAATGCTTTTATTTGATATACAGTTTAGCAATTCTAAAAATTGTCTGAAAACCTGCAGATAGGACTGTTGTATTTACCCTGTCCTCAGTGCACCCTGTTTGAGATACAATGTCCTAAAGCATGGGCTGGTGTGCTTTCTCCTTAGTCATCAACAACTCTTGAATTGCAAATTGTTTGGAACAAATTCCGCCTTTGCAAACCATATTTAGTAAATTACTGCCACTGTTAGTATGCAAATCATCCATTACTAGGATCAAGACTGTTTTTAATTTCAAATTATTAATCAGGTTTTACATCTAACTTTTCTAAGGTAGTGATTCAGTGGCTGCAATGCTGAAGGTCCAAGAAATGTATACAAGGCGGCAGACACACACATGCTTCCCCAGCATACTCTTCCTGTTTCTGTTATTACTGTAGTGATCTCTGACTATAGGAATTTTAGAGATCGACACAGTGTCTTTCCATTTAATGGTCTTTGTTGGATTTATCTCCTGTTAGCATGCCTAATCGTTTTTTCAGTCGACATAAACTTTTGGCATCTATAAACATCTTGTAGCACTGAATTTCTAGGTTTAGCCAAATGTACTATGTATGAGTAGAATACTTCCCTCTGTTATGAACCAGCCTTCTGGTAATTTCATTTTATGCCTTTGTTTTTGTATTACGAAAAATGTTTGGCATCCTCACACTCTTCAGGATTTTGTGCTCTGTTAGTCACCTGATGAATCCTAGTTATGCATCTCTTTAGATGGAAGCCACTCCATCCTGTTGTCTTTTGTGTATATTAAGGCATTACATTATTTTGTTATTGCAGGACAAAAACTCAATGCCGGAGCTAAGATTCAGGTGCATCATGTGCACTTACCATGTTTACATATCAACATTTTTTCTTTACCATTCTTAATTTATAACATTTAATTGGCTTTCTTGAACACTACAAAACACTTCTATAGAATTACCAGTTGTAACTCCCATGACTTTCTGATGGTGAAGCATTTTTTATTACATTTAGTTTGCATTACACCAAGAGTTTTAAAGCAGTTTGGTTATGCATTATCCAATATATGTCCTGTTAGGTACAAATATAGAGGTTTCCTTTTTCTTTAGTAGTCGGGGAATATTCAAAGTACTTGGAATGCAATATGTGTGTTTTATACATATATAGGAATTACCTGTATGTGTGAAGTGTACTGAAATGAGGTTAAAGTTGCTGAAAACTTAGAGTAACTGTCTTTAGGAATTTTCTTCATTGTTAGTGAACAAACTGTTATTTTTAGATTTTATATTTGTCGGTTGAGCTTGTCAAGTTGAAATCAGAAGTTCAGTTTATAACCTTGTCACATCCGTTACACATTCCATGTTATCCAAATGTGAGATGATGCAGCTTTTTCTGAGAATATTTTGTAATCTAAGTTAAGAGCTCACTTCATGGAGGTTTTAATGACTTTTGCTGAGAACCATTCTATAGGAGTAATTATGACTCGATAAGGAAATAGGTTTAGCTGCCATTTACAACAGTTGCTTATCGCTTTGTATGTCTGGACAGATAAAAGAGGCAGAAGCCAAAGCTGCTATTGAAGAAGAGAAACGAAGACAACAGGTATCAGTGTTTATTCTTCCTCTCCACCTTGTTCTTGTTAGTAAATAATTTAATTCACATGCGACTAAAGATGTATAGTTTGTAATGTGGTATGCACAGTCATTCCTGTCAACTGTTATCTTACTCCAAGATGTGTGCCGTGAATGATTTACAATTGTTAAGAGCCCACATGTTCTTCCCAAACAATTTTCATAATTGTATGCAAAAATATAATTAGTAAATTTAATCTGGCATTACTACAACTGTACAGTATAGTTTATTTTTAAAATACTAAGTACTCGTGATTTGAACCGAACACTTTATATGCATAAACCCCACAGAATTGCTGAATGGCCTCCATAGAGATTTAAATATTGGGTGAAGCTTCCCTCCTCCCCCCCATCATGCAAGATTGAGGAAGCCTAAATGAGTCTTTGTCTTCTGAAGTCTCTGAGGAGGGGGAAAAACATGTATTTACTGTAATTGCTGTTGTTGGTGAGCGTATGTTGTCGGCATTGTAATCCAAGAAGCTTCTGCGCCAGCTGCCTGGAGACACTAACACTAATCGTATTTCAGGCAATAACCGTACGCTTGGTTGGTGGAGATGGCTAGGTCAGGTCTGTCCTCTGGAGGCTACAGCCTTAATACACTCCTTCCAGTGGTTCATGCATGTACACCTCTGCATGAGCATTTGGCACCAAACCATACTCTTAAGTCCAGGGTGTGCTTTCTGACTCACCTTTTACTCGCTTATCACAACAACAGTTATCTATTAGGTTATACTTGTGTTTTCACCTGCATGTCACACTCCGTTCTTACCACAGAGCACTGGCTCCCTCCCTGCTTGAAAGGGGGTACAGAAGGCTTCTCCTCCTGTACTATTCTCCCAATCTCATTAGGATAGGCAGTTTCTCAGTGGGTCACAACTTCTGTTATGCATACTTTGATTAATTGCCTAAAGACTTTATGTCTAGTAACTAATGCTCTAGCAAGGCCTGTGTCGATTAATACTTCATTAATTCCTTTATATACAAACTAGTTAGTGTTCTGGTAAGTCTGCACGTTTATATTTTGGTATTTGCTATATTTGGTAGCAGCTTCTGCTAATATCATTTACAGATGGAATCACTTGTTTCTCTGTAGAAGGCAGATGGCTTGGTTAGGCTTCTCATCGTGGCCCTAGCAGCCAAACTTTCCCTCTGCTTTTAATTCGGAGGCACCATGTGAGGCCAGGATTTTTACAATAGCTAGAGGTGGAAAAAAGATCAGTGCTTTCGGTTATTTAACAATTCAGACCAAGCTCTTTCTCCATCCCACTTCATTGTAAAAGATTTGGTTCATTTTTGAGCTAACTGGTAATAGTCAGGAGTTTCAATACTGAAAGTCAAGGTCTTAAACCCGAATTCTAATTTAACAAGTTATATAGAATATTTTTTTTCCTTTTTTTCTTAGGAGCAAAATGTTTTAACAGCTCCTTAGAAGTTACAAAAGTCAAGCGTGCTCTCCACCCCATAAAATGCAAGACCTGCAATTTCAGGATACACATCTTGTGTCTGTATAGTCACCGTTATTTGCATTCATTTAGCTGCATTTTCTCATGGGGCTGCCACTCTTCCACTGAAAGAAGAGTATAGAGAATAACACATAAAGGAGCAAAATCTAGTACCCGAGCAACACTAAACTACACATTATCTGGCATCAAATCGTTTTGAGTATAGTTTAAAAAAGTGCTTTTCATTTTACATTTCGTGTGTCTATACACAAAGAAGTTAGGTTCTTATCTAAATAAAAAGCTTTGGTTTGTTTAGCTTGAAAAATTAAGGTCATTTGAAAACTGGGAACAGCCATTACATTATTGTTCTGAAGTCACTGAGGTGACACTGTGGGAACAGTTATATAAAATCCGTAGGTAGCTTTTCAAGGATAGTGATGGCTTCTTTCTCATATTCTGTGCCCATGAACCTTTTTTCATTCTACATTTTGTTTTTTGTGTTGCATTTATTTTTAGCTGGGTTTTTATAAAGTTAACTAGGAAAGCAATTCTGTACCTGTTACATAATTGTTTGAGCCCTATATTTTAATTCATATTACTGCAATTAATGGAGCAGTCTGCTTTTAAAGCTTACAGATCACAAGTATATAATAACTACAGAAGCCTCAAATTTTATTTAATGTCTGTGTAAAATGAAATACTGCCATATTATCTATAACGCCTTAAGAACTCTGCACTTACCTCCAGATTTTTGATTTTTAAAAACTGTTTAATTAAAGTACTTTGCTTTTCTAAAGGACCATTAGCTAGTTCAAAGTAATCTTGTTTCAAATAGCAGGCTGTGGAACTTCTTCTGAACTTTTATTCTGTATCATCAGACAAGTGCCTATAGTTTCTGCCTTTATTAGGTACAAAGGATTAGACATCAAAATGGGTCCTTTTCTCCTGCTAAGAGTGGTATCGGGCACAAGAAGGGAAGTAAGATCCACCTTGTGAAACTGACAAATGTATGCTGTCAGTGGAGGAAGACCAGACATCAGGCAATCTTGAGTTCCAAGGGAAGATTATATTTACTGGACTACTTCTTTGCCCATTTCCCAAAACAGTCTTATTCTCGTCTCTTTAATGCACCTGCCTCCTTGTCTTAGTCCCTCTTCCTGGCAGCACTGCAGTACTAGTCATACAGATTTATTTCCTCTCATGGCCAGTCTTTGTCTCTGCTCACTGTCCACATTTTCTCTGCTTCAGCTCCATCTTGCCCCTTTTGCCCAGCCAGTTCCAGTTTGCTGCACTCTGCTGCTCCCACCTCTCTTCCCTCTTTCAGTTTGTCTATTTTTGCTGCTCCCTAGCTCCTTGCCCCATGCTTTCTCTAGTAGCTTAGAACTCTACCTAAAAATCCAGATAATCATTGGACCTTTTCTGGTTTTAGTCTGTTTCAAAGCTCCTTTAGAGCATCTTTTCTGAATTTCCTAGCAATTAGATGGCTCCTCATTGGAGTCTCATCCCAGGCTTTCTTTCTTCCAGGCTGCCCAATTCCAGTTTTATTTTAGCTTTGTACCCTAAAATTAGTTTTGTCTGTATTCTCTTGATACCCTTTCAAAAGCATGTGGAGAGGGATGAAAAACAGGGATCAGAGGATCCTACTGTTCATTCCAGGCATCACCCCGACCTGCTGTTCTGGGTGGAAGCTTCGTATTTTCTTATTTTTCCAATTACTTTACTTCAGTTTTGGGCCATTTGTGCTCTTTTTTTGTGCTTTCTTTTGAAGGATTCTACATACATACTACAGTCATATATGAGTGATTAAGTGTTAAGTTAAAACATGTAACAAATGGAATCTTTTTGCACATCTCTAAAGTTATAGCTATTAATATAAAATTCAGCTGAGCATGCAAAATATCAAGAATGGGGAGAAAGATGATAGATTTTTATTTCTATTTTTATTAATTTATTTTTAGCAAACAGGAAATCATTATTATGGGAGGGAGGTTTTTCAAGACTTCAGCCTACGCTCTTGTGTATGTTTTTGTAAGAGCTTAAATACTTGCAAGTGCTTTTCTTTAATAGGAAAATAATGTATTTTTAACAAATTTCATAGAAATAGCAATCTTGTTCTGGCTTCAGAACAAGATTCAGCCTGAGTTAAAAAATCTAATATAAAACTTCAGTTGGTTGCATTTTGTGGTGTTTTTTAGTAGGAAAATAAACAATGGTTTAATACTTGGAAGCAAACACGTAGTGCTACCATCTCATGTGTAAGAAATGTATTAACTTCTATTGGCTACCAGTTCCCCTTATAAAAGGGTTTTTTGAAACCTTGTTTAAAATCTGCGTATTCCCTTGTTTTTTTAATTCTGACACAAATGTCAACTACATCTGTTTTTCTTTATCTAGGCTGAACTGGAAGCTTTTGAAAACAGATTAAAAGGCCGAAGAAAGAATAAGAGAAGAAAGGATGAAGTAGAAGTTGAACAATCATCATGGCAAAAATACAAGAACCTCATTATGCTGCCAGTGTTTGGAGTTGCTGTTGTGATGGTTGCATGGCTCATGGTCTACAATGACTGAAACAACTTAATATTTAATACACCTCAGCTGGGCTTTAGGTAGCTATTATTCCTAGAATGTTAGTCTGTGTGTAACAGAACTTAATAGGCATAGATTATGTATGTATACTGTTTGCCAAGAAAAGTGCAGAGGAGGGAAAAAATGTCTCCTTTTGTGTTACTACCTTCATGGCACAAAACAGAATTCAGACACTGAAAGTAATAGTAGATTTTAGTCTACACGGAAGTGCTGATGTAATTTGGCTGACTGAGATTCGTTAACATCTGTTCTATTAATATATTGTGTTACTTTTCTTTGTCTCCATTTCATTATATTAAGAATAGCCTAGTATAAAATGCTTTATTGAATATTTGTTCCCTGTAAAATCAATTTAGTGGTTTATTGAAGATTAGTATTCTTATGCTAGTCTTTATGTTGTATCACAATTATTTCTGTGCTTTGTGTCAGTTTAATTATGACAACTAACAGGGAACTTCAGAGCATTTAGACTTCAATATTCTGAGGCCTCATGTCAGAACTTTGTTCAGAGAAAGGAAATGTGAACTATCTTTCAAGTCAACTGTATGACAAACAATAAAATGAGCCCCCTTACAGACTTTGGGGTTTGTTTTTTTTGTTGTTCCGTCCACCTTGTTCCTCAAAATCAAACCAGTTGAAAACTTCATTTAGTGGACAGGTGGGTATGCTGAACCTGGATGTGAAGTAGTTTAGTGTACAGGGATGTGTTCTCATCGCTGACCCCATCGCCAACAGCAGAAAAACCATTTCAAATTGACCTTAGAGCATAAGTTGTCTATTTGTATAGATAAATGTCACATTTGGATATTTGCATAGGTAATTGCATAGTGTAACAATACAACTATATGTTGTTCTGAAGCCATCTAAATGATGCTTGCTAATAATGTATAGACTATCTAGCTAATCTTTTAAATCTTTAAAATTTTTCTTACTGAAAGTTTAGATTACCTTGCTTTGGGATATCAGTGTTGGTTGGTAGAACTGAGAGGTTATACAAGATTATTAGAAAAGGTAAGTTGTCTCAGCTTAGAGGGTGCAAGTTATATTTGGTGGTGTGGGAGATCAGGAAACTGAATTTTAAACCTCTGCTGGAAATGTTGTGTTGATACTTGAGCATTGTGGGTAACTCAAAAGTGCTTACAGGATCCTGTGAAAGGTGGGATACAAAGCCAAAGAGCATTAGATTGACCTTGTAATTCAGGTATATAATTTCATCACAAATCCTGCAAAAGCAGTGGGAACATTAGTGTGAAATAGTAGAGAAGATTGCAGTTCTAAAGCTCTTCTGGTTGATTTTGGCCCACTTGTAAAGGGACCCAGTATTAATTTGAGCTGATGTCCAAGTGTAATTATGGTTCAGCAGGAGAAAACAAATACGAAAGCTGCAAAAGGCAGTAGCTTTCAGATTGCATAGATTGCCAACATGGGGGGGGGTGAAAATTAGTTTCTTTTCAATTTTTCATGTAAGTTTGGTGAAACAGAAAAGCAGTGAGGAAAACTTGACACTACGCAGCACGGATTGGTGCTATTTCTTAGTATTTTATAGGTTTTTAAACTGACTCTTTCCATATTACTTCTGTCACGATGTGTCAGGCCATTAGTATGTAAAGTTATAAAATGAATTGAAATTATGCTAAGCAACCATGGTTGCATCTCTGTTGAATTATCTTATTTTCTAGTATAAGGAATAGACTTTTCCATATAGTTACTTGAACATTTTTCTATTATTTTAATGCCTGGAAGAGAATGAAACATAAGTGTTGTTTCTTTAACCAAGTGAGGTGATGCTATTATGTGCCCCTTTGTGCCAGTAACTCCCCTGTCATTGAGAAAAAAATAAGAGATTTTTGTGCAGCTGAAGTAAAATGTGATGAAAGATACTTGCTTCTCATTGATAATCTTTATTATAAGAAAGCACACCAGTCTGTAAAACTTCACTCCATTCATATACATGTGTATGAGTAGGCATATTCACTTTCTTAAAGCATTTGTATCTATCCTGAACCTCACATGTGTGAGACAAGCCTATTTTTGAAATGTTATTCAAAATAGTTCTGTATATCTTATCCAACCATCTGAGTCATTTGCACTCTGTTGGTCTGCCTGCTGAACCAGATAGTTGTTTCTTGGCATAAGAAAGTGTGGGGGCTCAAGCAATCTGCAGTTTAATAAATCACTGGTTTCTATTTGGTTTGGGTGTTTTAAAAAAATTTTTTTACAGGTTATTTTTTTTTACTTTTTGCTGGGGCTGCGTGTTGCAGGCTTGACAACCTTTGAAGTAAAAGGTACAGATAAAATCACCTCTTAGTATACATGAAAGGTGGTAATTCTAGGAAGGAAATACAGAACTGAAGGTAGGGGTTTTTTTAACAATTTAAATGTAATATACTGTTAGATAACATAATCAGCAAATACTTTATGTTAACAGTTTACAAAAAAAAAAAAAGCATATTGAGAAGTATACACTGAAACAAATTATATAATCTGACCTGCTGTTGAAGGGGAATTATATAGAGAGAAGACGGATCATGAGGCTACTGCGCATGCATGATTTTTACCTACGTGTGAAATAAAAAAACCCTGGGGGGGGCATTCCCTGGTTCTGAATATATTCTGGTGAGCATTCATCTTTCCACTGAACCAAAGTGCTTCCAAGTTGTTGATACATTTTTGGCTGGAAACTCCTCGGACAAGTTTGTTACCTGTAACAATAACAAAGCCATTGTGTGTGTTAATTTAATGTAAAAACCAAGTCAGACAATAAACACCTCAAAAACAACTTGAAAATTTGTTCCCAAGGACTGGTGTACTAATGCAGCAACCTTCTCCCAGGTAATGACAACTGGCATACAGTGGCAGAAGCTTTAGGCATCCTTTTTGTTCCCTTCTCTGGCAGTGACAGCTCTTACTGCTCAGTTTAATACTGGCATTACATAATCATGTTCCTTCATGTTACTGCTCTGACAAAATAGGTGGAATGGGTTGGGGAAGTAGATTAAGATGAAACAAACGAGAATGGATTTAGTAGATTTTAATTTTTTTTGCCTCATATGGGGAAATATAGCTGATTTATTAGATGTTTGTCCTGACATTACTAGAGAAGGAAATGTTATGCAGATGGCACCAAAATTTGTTCATAAAAGCTATGCATAGTTGTGGCTTTAAGGCACTCAACTCTGAGTTTATAATCTCAGTAGTTCTGGATCCAAAGCATATCTGCTATATGCCAGCTTTTCTGAGAGTGGTGTGCCTTTGTGTTGCGGGGTTAGAACACAGAGGTGCTTGGTCTGAAGGATGTTCCTGTGCCAGGCAGCAGGACCTTGATGTTTGTGGTAGCTGCTCTCTGGTGCGTTCTTTAGGGTGGAGTATTCTTGTGTGGACAGTCCAGTCTGTGGGCGACCCTGTCCTCAGTTTCATTTAGTTCCTCCCATTACCTGTTGTTTATGCACATTTAAGTCGCTTCCTTTTCTAGTTTCATGAATGTAAATTTGTATTCGTGTCTACCTATATCATTCAATTAAATCAGTTGCTCTAGAGTATTATAAAATGAAGATACTGTAGTGGTCTGTATTTACTGGGAAGAGAAATGCAAGGTAAAAATTAGAGAAAAAGCGAATGAGGTTAAATTAGATATAATGAGACATGCTTGCTTCATTTCACTAATGGTTTACATGTTAATGAATTCTTTGGACTGGGCAATGAAATGTTTATATGCTATGCTACCAGAAAACAACTTTCTGGTATGGACAGTGTATTAATAAGAGCTCTGTGATATATTAAAGTCAGTCACAGGGTAGGCTAAAATGGCAGCTGTCTTAGAAATAAAATAGGTCATACTCTGAGGGAACTGTGGCTTAATTCAAGAAAGTATTTAAATAATTGTTTTTCATGCAGTGATTTCCATAAAACTGCCAACAAAAACAGAACCCTCCTTGGGCTTTTCCTGTGTGCTGAACACTGTGGCTGAATCTTGTAGTTGTGAAACTAATTTGAGTGGCTTCCCTACGTGAGGAAATTAGTGTGAGATTAGGAGTGAAGACTGGTTTGGTGGTTTGGGATTTGGAAATCACAGTACTACTGATAAAGAGAAGACATCCTCCATCCAAGGCCAAGCTGACTTTGCAGTCAGAGCCATGTACTGCATGTCTTGGATTTCAGTTTTCAGTTTTTCTTATTGACATTTTTGACAGGGCTGACTAATCTCTGCAAAATACTGTAATAAGTAATGAATTATGATTTGATTCCTCTTTTTATAAGCATTACAGCACAAAATATTTGTTTACATTAAGCAGTTTGAAGATTTTGTATAAATGCTCTTGCTTCTGTCTCTTTCCATGCTTTTCCTATTATTTATACAATTGTTTTAAAAACAAAACCACTTCTTTCTTCCAGAGGGGACTTTGGTTCACTGGTTAAAAAAATGCAGGGCTGAATTACCAAGAGCAGGAGTTACTTGTAAAATGGCTCTCCAGAGGCACAGAGCACCCAGTCTCTGCCCCATAGAGTTTGCAAGCAAACATAAAGTGACAGGGCCTAAATCTGAAGGCATGGAAAGAAAAGATACCTGGAAAAAAGCTAGGAAGAAGTGTTTGTCTCCTATATAAATAAACTCTGTATATGAGAGGTGTCATCCTCACTGATAGCCAAGAGTGGTGACCAGGGATAGAAGCCATATTCATGTCGAGGTTGTTCAGAACATACTTTTGGCATGTTTTCTGACTCATATTTTTGAATTATAACATTTCAGAAGCACTAAAACATGTACAGGAAAAACTGGAAGCCTGTTTGCTTTACAAATGTAATCTCAGAACCCAGCCGTGGTGCGAACAACAGCTCTTCATGGCTCCTAGAAGGGTCTTGAACTGCTTGTTCTGGTAGCACCCACTTCTGCCCATCAACCATGCTTTTTGTCCTGTTGACTTTCTCATTCTTGGATAGTGCTTGCGAGCTCCGTTATGTACACAGACCCGGGCTACAGTCAGACTCGGCAGTTTTGGCTGCAGATACAGGTGAGGGGACAATGCAAGTCTTAGAAGCCGATGGCTCATGGGGGTGGGGCATTTGCGTTGTCATTCGCAGCTTCAGGCGGCTCTTGTGTCTTGGCAGAAGAGCCATTCAAGAGGGTGGCAACAAATACACCCCTCCAGGTCTCAGGTCGTTGGCGGGACCGGCGGGGGGGACAGGTGCAGCGGCTTGGCTGCCGTTGTCCTGCCGCGCACGGGAAGGACGGGGCACGACAGGCTTGTGTGGCTCCCAGAGGGGCTGGGGCCGCAGCCTCACTGCGGGGGAGATGCTGCAGAAACCTGTCCCGGCTCTGGGAGAGCTTCCTCCCGCCGGAACCCCTTCCCCTCCGCTCCTGCTGTGCAGGCGGCAGCGCCCGGCGGCGCTTTCAGCCCTCTTTTTGGAGTTAAGGAGGCTCGGCTAGGGAAAGGCAAGTCACTGTGCTACGAAGGAAAGCGTTGCAGTCACTGTAGCCGCGAAACTTTCTATCCCTGGGGTGAAATGAAAGCCTTTGCGTGACCGTAACATCAAATAAAGAGCATTCAGGCAGGTCCTCTGGCGTCTCGAGGAGTCTTGCGCGCGGGAACCAGGGATGGAGAGACCGGGAAGCTTGGCCCGGGCTCGCCATCCGCCGCTCTGCACTCCGCGTTCCGGCTCGGCTGGCCGGAGGCGCCGGTAGGTCCGTGCCTCAGGGTGGCTTCGGATCGGCTTGCGCATCCGGGCGTTCCGGGGGCTCGCTAGCAGTCCCAGGGAGCTGCGGGGACAGCCCCGGCCCCTCGCCCTCGGCATTGCCCGAGCAAGCCAAGGTAAGAGGTGCGAGGGTGAGCTCCGCGGCTTTCTGCCCAGCACATTATCCGTGGCTCAGGCTTGTCTTGCCACCTGAAGCCCTCTGCGGCGTGACGAGGCGTCCTTTATCGTGGGATGGGGGGTGGGAGAGGGAGGGAGGGCAAGGGCTGTACCCACCTCATCTGCCCTCCCTGGAGGACGGCTTTAGGGCGAAATTAGCAAGTGGGCTGTCTCTCTGCTTGTCCCCAAGGGGTAGAGCCTTGTGTGCAAAAGGGGTGGGGATGTGGCGGCTTTCTCTCGGAGGTTTATTATTATTGGGTGGAGGAGGGGGGAGGGGGAGTCTGCCGAGCAGACAAAATGCGGAGCCCCCCGCTCCGCAAGTGTGTGCGGGCTGCGGGCGGCCGCGGCTTGTCAGAGACCGAGGTGGAGAAGGTGTGCGGGGCGGCCAAAGTGGAGAGGGTTCAGCAGTAGCCAGAGCATGCTCTCCATGCAACAGTTCCCTGCCCTAGCCGCGGAGGAGGAGCGCTACCGGCAGGTCCTCTCTGCCAACCGGGTAAGGCGAGCCCGAAGGCGCTCCCGTCCGCGCATGGGGCCGCCTGGGGTCCACAGGGCTAGGGGCTTGCGAGGCCGGCTGGCTCCGCCGCTCGGCGACCCCTTGGGTGCGGGCGGGGAGCAGCGCTTTTAGGGGGACGCCCCCGGCCGCCGCCAGGTGCCGGACGGGAGAAGGGGAGCGCGATAACCTGAACGATGGGGAATCCCCGTGCGTCGCGCACAGCCGGCGCTGCCGCCGCGGGGCCGAGCGGCGGATAGCTCGGGCAAGCGTAGAAGGGGCGAGCCCTGCTCCAATCCCCGTGATCTGCAGTAATGAGATTGGACCCATGACTCGCAGGCAGGAACGGTACCGTGTTTCCGAGAGTAGCGGCCTGAGGGAAGCCCGGGGTCAAGTGATCGCCCGCTCCCAACCTGCCGCCGTAGAGCCGTCCCAAAGCGCTCCCGTGGCGAAACTCCCGCTTGCGCGGATGTGCGGAAGAAGCGCTAGGGATGGCCGAGTTGAGGGTGCAGGACGTAGGTGAGTCGCAGTTAACAATGGGTCGTTATTAGCGCTTCATGAAGAGCTTAGCGGCCCCCTCTCGCTAGTTCTCTCACAAAGTCTGCAGGGAAGATCAACGGGGCTGATGTGCCTGTTTAATCGCTCTGGCGCTGGAAGGAGTGGGGAAGAGGTGGCCCGAGCCCGACGGCAACAGGTCCAGCCAGGATTGGCAAGAGCAAAGTTTGGGCTTTGACCTCCGGCAGGTCGCCGTGGCAGCTCTACCGGCGGGCCGGCTCCCGGCGGGGCGGCGCACCGTGACCTCGTCCCCGGCGCTGTAGCTGCCTCCCGACAGCGGCGAGGGCTGGCTTCACCCTCGGGTTGGATGCATTCTAGGGGCGAGTCGGGAGGGACTCCCTCCCATTCCCCGCCGCCTCCCGACTCTCCGGCGGAATATTACCGCTGTCTGCAACCACCCACGGGAGGCTGTCATCCTGTGGAGTGTCACAGTGGGGGCAGTTAATCCTTGCAGTGAGAAACAGCATACCTGGGTAGTTGTAAGTGTCCGAAGGGGATAGAAATGGGTATTCCCCGTATCCCAGCACACCCTCTGGGAAGAAGGGTAAGGGGGGCGGAGGAATATGCCCCTATGGGAGAGGCTGCGCGGCTGGGGGCTGGGAAATGGGGGCTGGGGACTTGTACGGGGTAGCTGACGCGCTAGTGCGAGCCTGCGTGTCCCCTGATGTGCCCGGTGCGGGTGGCGCTGTCAGAGGCGGAGGCACGGCGGGGCCGCTCGTGAGCCGTGGGGCCGGGGGGCAGCGCTCCCTGTGGCCGTGTCGGTGCCGAGCCCCGTGACGAGCGAGAGGGAGCGAGCTCCTCTCCTCCGCCCGCTGGGCAGGGCTGGCTCCTCTCTTGGCCAGCCGGGCCGCGCTGGCTTTTGGCTCCTCTCTCCGGCTGCCGGACCCGCTGAACTCGATGCTGTAGTACTTGAAGAGAGGGCAGCGTAGCTTCCCGCGCTGTCACACCGATCCGTACACGACCGACAAGGCACAGCAACGGGTTTTACAAGTGTGTAAATACGGCAGTATACTTCAGTAGTGTCGTTACTCCACTTGATTTAAAATGCAGAATCACTGGGCACATTTAATGGCAGACGGTTGATTAATTAACCGACCTTTATTTTATTAGCAGTCTGGCTGAGATAGTGAAACTCTTAAGTGAAATCAAATATCTACAGCTTTTAATGCATTCACAGGGTCTCTTGGGTTAGCTTTCAGCAGTAAAAGTATGGGAATGGATTTTTCCATATGGCCACTTACACCCTTCCTGTGTTCCTAAAAAGGTGGAGTAGTCGCCAGGAGTAAACTGTAATTATTTTTTTTTTTTGTAATGGATGCCTTAATTGGTGATCTCTTTTATAAGGTTCTCAGGTACTGTAAAATAGTGTTGTGTTAGTGTGTCACTGAGGTAATCCAGACAACTGTAAAGGAATAATGCAAGGAAGTATAAAACCACTCTGCTTATATGTCTGTGTTAAAGCCGTGACATCTCCTGTCTTGGACATCAAGGATCTGTAGGAAGCTGGGGGCTCCAGGGGACAAGGGAATCCCAAACAATGTCCAAACCTCCCCACAAAAGGAAATGCTCGTGGCATTTTTTCCATCCTCAGTCAGCCATTTATGGGGTACCCTGACAGCTGATTTTTTCGGCCTGTGAGGGAAGCCCAGCCCTTCAACCTTGCATACAATCATAATTCAGCACACGTTTTTAAGGAAGCCACTGGTCCTCCTTTTCCTGAGAAAGCTCTTGGGGAGGTGAGCCAGACAGCACAGCTTGCTTGCCCAGATTAAAGGAATCTTGTGATGCTCTATTGGTATCTGATGTACCGTCAGGACAAAACATTGTTTTTCCTCAGTCTTTTGGAGCTGGGACTATAAAATACTGAAAAAAGCATTCACTTCCTTTCCAGAAATCTTTGCTGGAGCTTAACTGTGTGCCTGTGGTAGATGACTTCAGTGTGCAGTAAACCAAAAGTATAAGATGGTTTGAAATGTGTCATGATTGGAGGTGCTCTATAAAATGTGCGATGTATATAGGACAATTTAATATATCTGTATTAATATATCTATATTATTATTAATAGTACATATTAGTTGATGCCTGCAGATACAAATGAAAGCCAGGACTGTTAACAGTGCCAATAATTATTTTAAAATGCAGGCTTACTTAAATGTAGGAGCTTTTTTTTTTTTTTTTTTTTGGCTAAGCCGATATACATATTTTGGTCTTAGCACTCTGCTCCCTCAAGGAACATTACGGTCCTGCTGTTATACTAAGTCCATGTATTGCCAGGCACATAATTTCTTGTCATTACTTGCATGGCCAAGCAAGGAGTGCATGCAGAGGCTGAGGTAGATATGCACCCAGACAGAAATCTCATTTACCAGGAGTGGAATAGTCCAACAGAAGGCTGAACAGGAAAGAGAATGTTGGGATGGTTACACCTGGTGAAGAAGCTAAGCAGCTCCTGGTCTAAACCACTACTCAGCTGCTCTAACCAACAAATGCTGAACTCTAAAAAAGCACTTTGTACACAAGTGGGAACACAGTGCTTTAATCAGTGTGGCGTAGTGGCCCTAGTTTGAGCTATGTGAGTCCTTGCCACACTGAGGCCCAGCAGATTCAAGCCATCCCAATATACCAGGCACAATGTAAGCACTACAGGCACTTCCTTAAGAGATGTGAGCTGTGGCTTTGACCCCACCTGGACAGGAGGCCATGGATAGCAGGTTAGCTGCTTTCGGGTTGGACAGAACACGCTGTGAGGCAGTTATACACAATGGCACTATTTTCTGGTGTGGTCAGGTTTTAAAAGATGGTGGCTACCACTGCATTATGTGGGAAGAAGGGTGGATTCTCTGTGTCCAGGTATCCTCGGCAAGTGCTTACAAGGCCAAATAAATGCCTTGTTTCTGAATGCCAGCCAGATTTTGACAGGGCTGGGTGTCAGGCCACTTGCAGCAGGGCAGTTCTGGGCCTGCACAGGCCCATCCAAATGTGGCAGTCAAGGTACTTCCTGAGTTTTAAATGCCTTCAGGACAAAGCAGTTAAGCAGCAAGGCTTGGTGGTGCAGTCAGATTACAGTTTGAAATACTGATGTTTCTACTCTGTCCCAGTTTCTTTCCCTACCAAAAAGAAATGGACCTCATAAATGGCAGGCTGGGTAAGTACAGTTCTCCAGCACCAGGGGGGAGGGGTGGATAGTATTCCCTGTTGAAGTTATGGCTTGTCACATTAGCACAAGGAAAACTTAAATCCTCCTTGTAAAGTTTTTCACTCACAGAACAGTCTTTGAAGACAGTGGCCAGACAGGTTCTGCATTGACTACCCTCATTGCCTCAATTTTTAATTTCTAGTGACCCTCTGCAGTCAATTTTTGTCATGTGAGAGTGTGCAGTTTCATTTGGAACTGCCCTGGTCCTCAGTGTTTAAGAGTCCTCTACCACTTGCTGTGATCTGTAACTGGGACAGTTAATACACGTCTCAGGTGGATCCTCACCTCCTGAGAGGCTGCATGAGGAAACGTGGGGGAAAAAAAAGGGAAGGAAGAGCGCCTGAGTCTTGCCTAGGTAGCTTGTCTCCTTTCTTGGCTCACGTCGCAGGCTGTGTGTCCTCCGGCCGGCCTGGACTGCCCCCACTTCTCAGGCTGGGAGCGGCGGCGCAGTAGGCGGAGGAAGGCGCGGGGCAGGCTGGCAGTTGCGGGGCAGGCCGGGCAGCGCGGCGTGCCTCGGCGCTCGAGCTTTCCCCGCTACTGCGGGGACTTGCCCGACTGTGCTGAGGGACGGGGTGGAGGGGCTCGTTCGTCGGTGCCTCTCCCAGTCAGCAGCCCCGCGACAGAATATGATGCCGATCGCATCCCTTGTCTCTTGTCCCCCGCCCCTCTATAAATAACTCTTGCTGGATTGACCTGTCAGATTCCACCAGCAGAGCGGATCCCCTGACCCGGGCCGCCTGCAGTGGAAAGTCTGAATGCAAAAAATACCATAGTAAAAATAGAGCACCCGGGTAGCCCCTCCAGCAGGTCCTAGCGCCGGGGGCCAGCGGCTCTGGGAGCCACACCAGCCCTGGCGCTAGAGGCTTCCCGCGCGCCAGGGGCTGTTGCTCTCCTGGCGGCGCCCCCGCCAGCCCTAGGGCCGGGCGGCGGGCCGGCCTGAGCCATCTCAGCGCTGCGTGGCGTGGAGAGCCTTCACCCCCGGCATCCAAACCCATAGCGCTGAATTCTTTTCCCCTTTTTTAACTGTCAGATGAGAGCGTCATTCACTTCTGCTACTCTGTTGAGGAACAGAGTTCCCTTTCAAGCAGTGTTTAATTTTGGCTTGTCTTTCAGCAAACATGAAAGAAATAGGAATAATGGTTTAATAGTCTAAATGTAAAAGTAATAATGGGGCAACAATCAAGCAAGAGCTTGTCTTTTCAAAAAGAGGTGAGAATATTGTTACCTCTGAAGTGTGAATGCGATTTCATTCTGTGCGTACCTTGTATAGAAGACTGCTCCCCTGAAGGGACAGGTTCTTCTCAGTTGTGGTTTCAAGCAACCGTAATTTTAAGCATTGCTTGTGTTTATTTACGTATATGCTGTTATTTCTGGTTGTTTTTCTTGCAAAATCTGAGTATCTGGTGGTAAAAGCCAGTGACAGATACCAGAAAGTGTTGTCTGATAGCTCCTGTGCCTTCTCCTGGTGCATCCATGCTCCTGGCCCTCAGCACCCACTGGAGGGCGGGCTGCGCTGGGTGTGGTGGTAGGGTGGCCGAGCATCTGCACAGCCACTCCCTCGCCCCGCATCCGTCCTGTGGAACACGGGAGAAAATAGTACGGATGAGAGTGAGACAGCTTGTGTGTCAAGATAAAGGGTGGGACATCACTTAGTTACTGTTCTGGGCTAAACAGACTCGGCTGAAGGTAATGAGTTTATTACTCATTAATATAAATATTTAATTACTGATTCAGGTATTGGGAAACAAAAAAAAAGGCAAGCATTAAAACACTTGGGGAAAGTGCCTGACCTCCCTCATTCCCAGGCTCAGCCTCGCTCCAGACTCCTCCCCCCTTGTTATCACTTGGGTGACACTCCAGTGGGGCAAAGAGCAGTGCAAGAGAGGACTGTGTTCTTCTCTGCTACTCCTTCATTCTCACACTTCCTCTGCTTCTATGTGGATCCTCCATGAGCTACAGTCCTTTTGTAAGTATCTGCTCTGCCATGGAGCATCTACTTCTCCTCTGACCTTGGTGTTAGCACTGCTATTTCTCATTCTTTTTCCACTTCTCTGCCCATGTGGTGGTTTTTGCCCCTTCTTAAATATGTTTTCACAGAGGCATCGCCAACTTGGCTTATGGGCTCAGATGTTTCCTGTGGAGTGGAGCCAGCTGGAGCTGGCCATATCCAGCATGGGACAGCCCCATGTCTGTTCTCATGAAGGCCACCCCTGCAGTCTCCCCACTGCCAGCAGCTTGTCACCTACACCCAGTACAGATGCCCATGTAATCAAAGGTAGAAATATCTAGAAGTGGTGGCCACCTTGTCATGGCATCAGGTTGGGAAAGTGTGCTTGCTCAAAGCAAAGTGGCAGTGAAAAAGTGACCTCAAAGCAAAGTGACCAAAGTGGCAGTGTTACCTCTGTGGTTGTCTGCTCCCCTGTCCCTGTTTCCTGATCCACAACTCACGAAGCGATTAAATTAATCCTGCTGTCCTTTTCACCATCTCTGTCATTAGAGTGGAACCCCTGCAGCATCTGCTTCTTGGGTGCCACATAGTGGATAATTCTCTTATTTTGTTAGTGTTGTTGCCAGCATAAGGTAGTTTTTAGCGCATTGCCCTGTAGAAAGCGAAGAGGCTGAAAATCAGATACTGCCAGAGCTACTTTGAAATGGTGAAGTTTATGCTTTGATGATTCAAGCTCTGCCCTTTGTTGCTAAGCATGTTTCCCACAACAGTATGCATTCCGTGGGACCACAGTTTCTGCAAATGTGCTAAATCAATATTTATGTGTATATATATATATTTTTTTTTTTTTTTCAGAGGGGACACAGAAATTGAGACAGTTTAAAAAACTTTTCCTTATAGAATAATCCATGGGGGACAACTCTTGTAAACCTGTTGGAAGGAAGACTGTCAGGTTGCTTCATTCCAGGTGCTCCTGGAATCTACTGCTCTTCATGAATTCCAGGGCTCACTTTTTCTTGCAAAAGAGGCATTTTCTATATTGAACATTTAAGGCATCTTCACCCAGTCCTTAGGGGAAAGGAAGTGAAGGTAGACACAAGTTTTCTTCTTTGGGACTGCACCAGGCTGCATTTATTCCAGTTAATGTGTTGTAGTTCAGAGAGAGTTCAAGATCAATGCACAGTGGATGGCACTTGTGCTTTGGGACTTGCTGGTCAGTGATTATCAAAGACTGTCTTTCCCTTCTTCTTTTTGTCAAATGTGTAACATTCAGTTCTGCCACGGACAGAATGTTTTCAAAAGTAATGTGCTAGAATCTTCCACATCTGATGTTTGATACCAGAGACTTTTAACTTAGCAGTGATTTAACAATAATAGTAATTGCCCAGAGCAATTGCCATTGCTCGTCTCCTCAAAGAGCTCCTAGTTTGATAATGGCCAACAGTGTCACTCCAGTATTACTGGAAGTTACTTGAAAGTGTCTCAGACTCAGGAAGTGTTTTCTAGAAAAATAGACTCTCACTTTTTCCCCTTGCTGCCTCTGAATGAAGCAGTAAGAAAAAAACTTACATGCTTCTTACATTGTTCATCTCATTAGATTTCAGAAAGCAGTCAGGGCATTCTCTGGGAAATAAAACCACTGGTAGTACTGAGGAGCTTTACATCCCAGGTTTCTTAGACCTGCAACTCTGCATTTATGGAATAATATGGCGTCTGTCTGTAACATACAGTTATGTCTGCACTGGACATCCATGAGCCTGTGCTGCGGCATGGAGATTTCTTCCACTGCCTCTGCTTCTGATGTAAAATCTTTTGCTGGGTGGATTATTTTGCATATATTAAGTATGTCCCAGAACTAGTGGGACCTGGAGATTATAGAAACAGAACACCCTATAGTTGTCATTCTTCCCCTCCCTCTTGTATTTTCCCATGTTCAGGAAGAAACACAGATGGCTAAGTCCACCTTGCCTTAGTAGCTTGTTCAGTTTTGCTATCACACAGTGCTGAGGGACAGACATGGCTGAGAGACAGACATTGCTGAGAGACAGCTTATTGTTTGAAAGATGCTAGTTCTGTGCACGTATGAATATTGCTCCAAAGTGTAATGTATGTGAAAGAATATCAGGAACTGTAGAATAAGTATCCATCTTTTTCCCCCCCCCCTCCTTGCTATTTGAGTTGTAGCAACCATTTAACAAAAGAATTAAGTAGTATTTTTAAGCTTCAAGTTGTCCCTGCTCAGCAATTTTTAAAGGTGTAAGTTTAAATAATGTGTAGGGCATATAGACAAGACTGGAAAGGAAGTCTGAAATTATGATTGAATGTGTTTATAAATTATTAACAGTTCTCCTTTTCCCTGTAAAGTCAGAGTATATGGAATATTGTTGATAGTAGTCTGGAGGGGTAAAGAACCCTGGTGGTTTTCATTTGCTTTTTCCTCATCATATACAGGATTATTATGTGACTTAGAGATTTCCAAAGAAAATATGAACGGAACGAAAGCTGGCATCTGTTCTAAACACGACAATTAAATTGAATAGTCTAAGCCATAAATACAGTAGGATTTTTCTTCTTTGACAGAATAATTCACCAGATTGTTATTGTTTCAGTGACTTAGATGGAAGTTTTTATCCTACAAATTCCTATGTGTTCCATAAACCTTTGATACTGTATCAAAGTCATATTCAAATGCCTATACCAGTATAAGTGCCTTATTGACCCACTCAATCTTGAGTTTTCTGTATCAGCTTGTTGTTTCAAAATTTCAACAATAATGAATAGGTTTAATCTGTAGTCACCTCTTCAGTTATTTCTGTCAAGATCTCCTGGTAGTTTAAAAAAAATCCTTCCCTTTATTTTCTCCCACTGAAGCAAAATGTTCAAAGATGACGTGGTTCTGAACAAAGTGGTATCCTTTGAAAATGAATGAGTTGCCTCTACATTTTATAGGCAGTGGGCTATCAACCCGTGAGTCATTATATAAGTCCATTTTCATCTTTGGGAAGACGATGAGTAACTATCCAGCTGTGCTGAACAGATGAAGCTTTGACTCTGTACCATGTTCTTTTCTTTGATTAATATTGCTGCTGCTCTTACCTTTGGTGCAAGGGTTAGTATCTTTTTATTCAAAATTCAGGAAAAACTCAATAGCATAAAGTTAACATGGCACATTCAAATCCACAGTATTAATTTCTTCTAGGCAGAGACGTTTATAGTGTAAGAATAATCTGTACATTTTAGAGAAAAATTAATAAGAAATGCATGAAATATAAGGAGACAAATGCTTTCAAGAAGATTCCTTCCATTTGTTTAGCTTGCATTCCAGTTTAGCATCCAATTAATATTATTGAAAGCTTTTGATTTTAAATAGGTTAAGTAATTGTACAATCAGCAGTGCGGGTGGCACAGATATGATGCACTGGTCTCCTTCAAGTTCAGCATGCTAAGCCTATTGAGCAGACATTAATAGGAAAAAAAAAACTATGTCCAATGATGAGGTCTGGTTGCCTTGTGTGGAATGGGCTTCTGCTGGGATTTCTACACAGGCAGTGATTGATACACTGAATGGAAGCCACAGGCAGGCAGGATTTCTTTTTGTCCCTTCTAGTTTTCCAGGCTTGAAAGCTGCTTTTAAGAGAAGGTTTTTTAATGTCACAGTTTAGGCCACTGAGATTTAGTTATTTAATTATTTATTTGTTTTTTTTATGGTTTCAAAATTTGTTTTCTGGTGCTGGTGGCTCTTGTGCAGGCATCTGTTTTGTTCAATTCCCGGCAAAGCAGGAAGCTGAAGCTAGTACTGCGTTACTCCCCTGCCTGTTGAATTGTGGTTCTCAGCAATGTATAACCAGAGACTCGCTATTGCTGCTCTGCTTGCTTAGCAAACCTCAGTGCAGTGAACATCTGGGTAGTCAGAAAGGCGTTAGAGGGGTTTCTATGTGTGTTCAGAAAAACAGCATGGTACTGTTGAAACCGTCATGAGTCATTTTTTGCGAGGCTTAGAAACGTCAAGAAAACTAATAACCCCCAAAGCATAATTTCTGTGTTAATTAAAGAATAATTTCCCCGAAACACTTTCCCACTGCCCCCTGAGGCAGGCTGCATGGATGTTCGTGTTCTGGTTTTGAGAAATATCAGATAATGCTAATGATAGCCTAGTTCTTAAAATGAATGTCTTCCATAGACACTTTGGTTTTTGAAAAACCTTTGATATCTTCCATATGTTTACTAAAACTTGCCCAGCTTATGAGACATGACAACATCACACAACTTTGGTACCAGCTGTTAGTAATAAGAAGTGTGAGCTTAGAATTGTAGTGTTTGTCATCAGCTGAACTACGTACTTGAAAGTTCAACAAAATTCCATTGTAAATACAAGAAGCATCCATTGTTGTATTTGCAAGTTCGCATCAGTGAAATCGTTAAGTATTTATTTATATAGAGTACATAGTTACAACTATGTAAACAATTAACATTTATGTCAAAGTGGAATATTATTCAGAAGGTCTTTTGGAAAAGGAAGAGATTAAAACATACTGCTATTGAAGAAGTGATACTATTGTTCTCTAGTAGTGATAAATATATTTTTTCCCCTCTCTTCTAATTCATATTTTGAAGAGTGATCAGTCATACATGAAATCCAAGAAAATCTCTTCCACTTCCACCCCTTTCCATGAGATGTTAAGCATAGATCACCTGTAATGGAGAACAAAGGTCAATAGCTTGGATGTGAATAATTTCCTGATTTCTAAATAAAATCTTATCAGGGAGACCAATTATTACATGATTTATTTAGATTTATTTCAGTATCTAATAGATAGTTTTCAAAGCGCCTTTATAATCCACTACATTGTGAAGACAAAACGCTGGAGCTTTTCCCAGAAGGACTAGATGAAATGAGAATAAGCTTCTCAGAGCTCCAAATCTCCTGGCTTATGCCTGAGTGACCAACTTATTTCCACCTCCCTCAAAGCCTTCAGAAACGGAAGAATGATTTATGAAAGACACGTTGCACCAAGAGCTAGCTCTCTTAAACTGGGACTGTGCTGTGAGGTGGTAACTTGGACAGTGGTAACACCACTGGCATCACAGCATTCATCTGTCATCCCAGATAAAAACAGATTGGGAACTCAGTGTGTCGGTGGCAGTGATAGCTGGTCATACCTCAGCTGAAAAGTTCAAAGTGAGGGTGGGTTATGTTTGCAGTCATGCTGTTTGGACAGCACCAAAAGCTTATTTCAGAGGAGATCTAGCTTGGCAGGGAGCAGTGCAGAGTCTCAAACACACAGATAACTGGACACCATAGTTGTGTTTGGATTTTGTCTTGGCAAACTTTCTGCTTGCTGAATATGCCTCAAAGTGAAGCTGGAGCAGCATCAGAACTGAGTTGTCACAGAGCTGGGTGAGACATACTTCAGTGTCACCGTGTCTCTTCTGAGCTTCTCATCTGTATTTCTGCAATTTCTTAGTTCCGTAGTTGTCTCAGTGGCTCACAAAACTGCTGAAATTATTTGTCAAGAGCCAGGAACCCCAAATTTGTGTGACAGAAATGAAGGAACAAATATTACATAAATATTTATTAGTCTGAATTGGTGAATGCCGGTGATGCCCAGTTTGGATTTTTACTACCCAGTGCTTCATGCTGGATTATTAACAGCTTGAAAAGTCACCTGAACAGAAGAAATGGCCAGTGCATCTCTATGGTAGTCTGAAAATAAAAAAAAACACCTTATTTCACACATTGTGTCTTCAGTACACAGAAGGAACATCACTGTCACAGTTACACTCTAGTTACTTTTCAGTGAAAATTTACGTCAGGAAGGTTAAAGGTGTTTCAGGTTTCAGCTTCAGCTAAAAGAATCTGTCTGGGCATGGCATCTAACACTAACCAAATATTTATTTCTGGAAAGATGTGCCCAGATTTCTATGACATCTCCCTTACTGGGATACTGTGTATTTCAGGTTGGAATGATGACTCATATATTTAATTTTCAGTGGTTAAAATCAAGGTAAATCAGAGTATTTTATTTCATGGAGGGGAAAGGAGGTCATCAAAATGATCTTGAATGAATTAATACAGGAATTAGTAATTTGTCTGAGGATATGAAGTTTCCTGGGAGAAGTTACAGGATTGCAGTGAACTCAAGTTCAGGAAAACTAGTGCTTTTCATTGTGCAAATTATAATTAATGTGATAATAACATGCTTCTCATGTTTGATGCCTTGCTGTGTGAAAAGTTTTTTCCCCTAAATTGGGCTGTTTCCTTTCAGAATAACTATGGGACTTTTGTTCTTAAGTTTGTGCACACTGGAACCTGAGTACTACTTCTATTTGCAGACAAAAGCTGCTTAAGTATCCAATGTCTTACGCTGCTGTAAGATTTTTTATTCAGTTGGTTCATTTCAGTTTGTTTCTCTGATTCCATTAACACTGAAAATGAAAATTATGGACAATCTTGTTTCCAGGCACTTTTTGCCTGTTCTTGTTTTTAGTGTGTGACCATGCCTGTACCTTTAGAGGATTTGTCTTACACTTTCTACTTGTTACACTGACTATTAAAAGCGTGGTGGTAATACTTTTTGGATGATAAAGTCAAATAGAAGTGCATTGCTGACTCCCAAATTTTCATGTGAATAGAACAGAACTGACGAAAAATGTAGAATATTTGCAGCTTCTGTTACTCAGTCTAAGGCATTTGAATATTGTGAGTTGGTCAAAAGACACTGTTGTGTGTTCAAGCATGGACACTTCACATGTTCAGTTTTTGCTCAGTAGCTTGAGAACTGGGAACCATCTTCCCTTACAGGGAAAGGAAAGCTGTAATGGCTGGTGTGGTCATGTGAATCCAGTATCTAGAGCTTTACAGCTGGCATCATGACAGTTGATAAAATCACAGGCTGACAACAGGGGACTGTTTCAACATTAGAAGAGGAACAGTATCAAGGATATGGAAAGAACTGCAGATAGTTTTAATAATCTAATGTATTTTCCATACATGAACTGTTGGTTGGCTGGGAAGCAGGTTGCTCAATGGCATTATGAAGACTTCCACAAGGCGACCTGTTTACTGCCCCCAATTACATTCTTGCTGCATTTCAAGGTAGTGTTTTTTTGTCTTCTTTCCACTTCTCTCTGGCGTAAAACACTACAGAGTACTTTGGTGTATGGCTTCTCAAGATATTTTGATGCTTCTCATCCAACAGTTGTCTTCTACATTTCTTTGTAGATACTCATCATGCATAGAAAATACTGACAGTAGGCTGTTAGCCCAAATGATATTTCTTTATTGGGAGAACATCTGTTGGGTCTGTGGTGACAACAGCAAGAGATATTTTTGTAAAGTGCTTATACCATGATTCAGGCTCTTTTATAGACTAGTAACTTCGATACTTTTTGTGTCTAAAAGGAAAATTTGCATCCTATCATAGGCTTTCCACCCATAAATCTTAATGTAATGTGTCATTTCTGTGCTTTAATATGACAGGCATGTTATTGAAACGACACCCATGAGATCAAATTCTTCCCACATCTTGCAGGAAGAGAAACTGTGAATTTTAGTCCAATGAGTTTTTAGTCTTCTTGTAGTCAGATGAAACTGTATGTTTTCCCTGTCTTACTTTATTCTGCTTCTGTGGTTTCAGGAAATCAACTGTGAGCAGTCTGGTCCAGCAGTCCTAGATAAGCTTAGGGTTTTTTTTTAATCTGCACTGAAATTAGCTTGGAGTTACTTCATGGTATATTTCCTTTTCTGCAGACATTACTGAAAGAATGGCACTGAGATAAGCAGTGGTAAATGGCATTTTGTTTGAGACAGAATTTTTTAGCTGTCCAAATAAATTATCTGACATTTTTAAGCATCCTGTATTCTGGTTCTATTCTGGTTTAATGCTAAACCTGGTTGCAATAAAAGCAAATGACTTGTTGCCTTAAAAATCAATGACTGGCATTTCCTAACTACAGTGCAGACAGTGTTTAATTGAGAAAAGTTTTTCTTTTTTTCTTACAATAGTGGTAGGGAGGGAACTTTCACCAGTAGTCAAGTATTGAGAATGTTTTGGTTCAGTGCCGTGCTTAATCTGTTTTACACCAAAATCTCCACCATTTGGGGTTGGTTTCTTTCAGTCTGCCCTCAAGGCTTATCCGTCTAAGTCTTGCCCTTGCCTTGGAAAGGGAAATAAATGTCTATCTACAAGGTACCTCAGTCTTACAGACTTAGGTAATTCTTTAGAGAAATTACTGACTACAGAGAGAATCACAGAATCATAGAATCCTAGGGGTTGGAAGGGACCTCAAAAGATCATCTAGTCCAACCCCCCTGCCAGAGCAGGGTCACCTAGAGCACATCACACAGGAACTTGTCCAGGCGGGTTTTGAATGTCTCCAGTGAAGGAGACTCCACAACCTCTCTGGGCAGCCTGTTCCAGTGCTCTGTCACTCTTACAGTAAAAAATTTTTTTCTGATATTCACCTTGAACCTCCTATGCTCCAATTTGCACCCATTACCCCTTGTCCTATCACTGGTTGAGTTGAGGGAGACTGGTAACCTGGAAGCTTGCCCTTTTTCCTTTTTTTTTTTTTCCTTCTTCCCTAGAGATTCCATTATTTATGCTTCTAGTCCCTTATTTATACCTCTATTCCATCATTTATTAGAATTGAGAGGACAAAGCTTGTCTGAAGTTCATGCAGATACCTGTAGCATACTAGAGCTGTTGAAAACTGCTGCATATTCTTTGTATATGGCAATATTTGGTGGCAAGAGGAAAAGAAACAGTATCAGGGGATATATTACGAGTAAGTATAATGCATTTCTGTTTTTATAGGACACTTCATTAAATCCTCACTGATGATATAGGAACCATTAGCACTACCTCCAGGTTTATTTCATACTTTCCACAGAAATTGATGGAAAAAACTCATGTAGATGTTCAAATTATGAAAAACCGGCAAAATCGGAAAAATGAAGTTTATGCTTGCTTTGTTGACAATGATGATTTTAAATAGGTTTAGTGTTTTTCATGAGGTCTTTTTCTGTAGAAGGGAAAAATACAACATGCTGTTTAGTTGCCTATAAATATTTACTTTGCTGTTACACAAAACTAGCGATTCATGGTGTTAAGGGAAGCATGTCTTTCACAATCCAACATTCTTTGCTTGAGCAGTCACTGAAAGCAAAATTGGATACAACAGTCCCTTTTAGAATCTGTGGTATTAAGTTGTCAGTGCAAAGGCTGAGGTTTATTGTTGCTTTTAGGAGTTGACAAGAAAGGAAATGTTCGAGGTTCACCTTTAGTATGAACATTTGCCTAAAGGAGCTAGTATCCACAATGCAAATAGACTTTAGAAAAAAAATCTCACAGAAAGAACACAAGAAGCTCACTGTTTTCATTGGCACACATTTGATGTTTCTCCTAGGTTAACTCTGAGGCATCTGTACAACAGTGGTGGTAACTCTGCTCTTGGTTATACGCTTGTGCTTGGGTTAATTAAGATCTCATGTAACTCCAAAATACTCAGTATCAACTCCTCCTCACTAGAAAAAAAAAGCACCTGATGGTGAATACCATTTTTGTGTGTTTTCTCAAATCTTTGAGAATGCAATTTTGTTGTTTATTGATAATACAAGTTTTTTACTCCTGAAGACAAATGTTGTGGAGTTGTGGGTCAGCATTTACCTTGTATTACACTGGGTAGAGTTGGGCCCTTTTTTCTGGGATTTGCAAGAAATGCATCATGATTGGGAGTCATTCCTTTAGGAAAATTAGCTGGATCTAACATTTGGTTGTCTTTAAGAAACTAAGAGTCAGATCCTGAGTGCCCTTATCACTGGGCTGTGTAATGATGGTCCTGCTCCCTATTAACTGGCCCAGCAGAACTGTGTTCTTTTTTGTTACAGAATATCATGACTGTAAGTGATAGTGTGTTCTGATTCAGGAGGAGTCTATGTTCAGATTGTTGTGATACTCTACAGAGTTGTAGATCTAATTTTTAACTGCCTCAGAAGAGGGCATTGAACTCAACAGCCCTGTTTCCCACAGGAGCACTGTAACCACTGCACTGTTAGAAAAGGCAATTTTATGCCATTTTTCTCTTTTTTTTTTTTGGCTGTGCTTTCATAAGTAGTTATGGCAACTGTGTTTTGTGAGATCTTTATTCATAACAGAGCTGTTTTATTTCTCCGTTACCTGTGCTTTGACCTCCCAAGGGAGCCTAATACAGTCTGTGCAAACCAATGTTATTAAATTCAGGGAAGCCTGCCATGAGTAGCTACTAAGCTGCTATATTCCATCATGACCAGAAGCAAAACGTCAGGCAGGCTTTGAGGGCTTTAATATGAAAATAGGGGCAAGTGTGGACTGCAGAAAGTTACATAGTCAAGCAGGGATTGCCTGAATGTCTCCTGGATTTTGGTTCTTAAAAGTCACAAAAATCCTTATCTTTATCTGTGCCAGGATATTTGAGGTGTTACTTGTGGGTAATTTAGCTGAAATGTTCTGAAATCTTGTGTTGCATCATTTTCAAATTCTGAAAAAGTTGTTAAGAAAAACACTTCTGACATCAGTTAATTCTCTCCAACATTCTTCGTATTTCTCTGTGGGAAATGGTGATGATCAGATTACAGACCTCACCCAGGCTGTGCCTTTTCAACAGAGAGAGCTACCACTCTATTATAAATTCTCACCCTGAGTTCTCTGTTTCAGACGTTCAGATTACTCCACCATCTTTAAGTTGACCATCAACTTAGATCCTGCTGGCTAGATAAGCCCCGTAGTAGGACAGTTTTGAGGGTGAATCATTGGAATAGGGAGGTTATCAACTGTGATACTGCTAGTACCTCACACCATAGTGGTACTGTATGCCTTTTCTATGTCACCTACCCTTTCATTTGAATAGTGGAAGTAGTAGAAGAAAGTCATATGGAACATGGCACTGGGTATGTCTCAAGGCAGTCAGATAACATGTGATGCTTATCAGTATCAGAAAAGGTACATAAAACTGCAGAAGTGCATTTTTCTGTATTTCTGCTGTCTGTACGGTGTCTGCAGCATCTAGTAACCACAGGTATCAGAGGCAGATGATAATTCTATTATCAGCAAGAAAAGTTTCCTTAAAAATAGCCTGTGTGAAATGCTGCAACGAGATACTGCAGAATGATGGAAAATTATGCTGTAAATCCTACTTATGCCTACAGTCTTCTCAGTCAAGGCAGTAAAATGGACAGTAAGGTTGCGGGGGGGTGTGTGTGTGTGGGGGTGTGTGTGTATAAACGTAGTCTCTGTGCAGCAGTTCCTTAAGACATTACTTCAGTTTGGGCCAGTCAGTCTGGTAACCTGTTCTTCACAGAGAGGCACTTAGAGCAGTACCAGCCAAAGTGGTAGTCCACAGAGACTGGCATTTACAAGACTAATAATATATATGTTGCATATATGTCTCTTGAAGTTCTTTAAGGAGAGGCTGTCAAGGTAACGGATGTGCTTCCACTCTTGTGTTCTGCCATGACCAGCTTCAATGTGATTCTTCCTGACCAAGAGGATAAATTATCAGTCATCCTTTGGGAAGACATTGTCTGGAATTAATAATCCTATCATCCAATTTCACCTTATCATAGGGAAAATTGTAATTATTTTTAGTCAATTTGGAATAAAAATGCATTAACTTCATAACAACGGTTTCAGTCTTGCTTTAAACACTTGCTTGGTGTTTTGTCTTTCTCTCTGTTTAAAAAAACGTGACTTTTTCAGTATATGAGATCGTAGTCTTAGTGGAGTTATGTTTAAAAAGATATATATTAAATACATGTTTCCTTTGGCAAAGGTTTGAATTGTTGTACTTTGTGCAGTTCAGTTGAATTCAGAAAATAATTTTTCTCTTTTCCTCTGTATTCCACTAATAGAACAGAAAACATTAATTGCAAACTCTATAGAATACTGTGATAAGTTATAATTTTGTGAAGTACTTAAAAAATGAAACAGCATTATTGTGCATAAGAGGTGGAACAGTCCTTATCACTATTGCCACTTAAAGATTATAACAGCTACCTTGGTTCCTTAGTAAAAGAAACTTAAGAACATGGAGCTCTTGAATAATTAGTAATGAATTATATTTAATTATAAAATAAACTGTATTTTGCCTTATTGCTAAAATGTATTATGTGTTTTACATTATTTAAAATGAAATGCCCATCTAACTTCTAGTTCGTCTGAAATGTTCAGAAATGTCAGTGAAGGTGTAAGCCTGTGGATATTGGGTGAACTAAACTAAATTACATGGATTACACTAGGCTATGCAGCAAAAAGAAAGTTTACATCCAGTTTTTCCTTAAGAATCTAAAAGCCATTTATAGCATACATTTAAATCACATAGCTGCTCTGTGTAATGAGGCAGACTGCTATTGAAAACATAGGAGTTACTAATTGATACCAGAATGATAAAACTGGGCTCTTTTGTTTTTCAGGTCTTGGGAACAGATGAGGATAATATGGGGAATGGTTGCTCTCAGAAACTGGCTTCTGCCAAGTTCCTTCGACTTCTGCTCCTAATACTGATTCCGTGCATCTGTGCACTTATCCTTTTGTTGGTGATCCTGCTTACCTTTGTAGGTGAGTACTAATGGAGTAAATCAAGACCTTTTAATGAAGGAGGCTAAAACTGTGACTGCATTCTCAAGTGTTAATGTAATTGTGGACATTAAAGATATATCTTAGTACATCTACCTAACAAACTAATCTACCTAGTAACATAATATTTGTTGCAGCGGAATAAATATGCTATTTAGAGTTTATAGTAAAACATATTTAAGGTACCAAAGAGGAAACCTTTTATGAATTTCTCAAAGTAGATTTTTGAGAAGCACACTACCTTGAGCATGCAGTATGTAGATGGTCTTCAGCAGTCATTTTATATGTACAAAAAGATATTTCTGTTAGAATTTTTGGTCACTGTTAGTAAAATGGGATATTTATCCTTTTATGTCACACATTGATGTGCAAATCTGACTTTATTTTCAGGTGAAAGCTAATTTATAAATAGCTACCAATCTTTCTGAGCAGCCTACAAAATATTACTGCTTAACTAAGAAAAAAACAGCAAGCACAGGACGAAACTAAACATGTCTCAATAGCACCTTCAGCACTGTCAAAATCAAGGCAACTTAAATCTGTTTTCTCAATTCAATCTGTAAAGGATTTGCAAGAAGAAAGTTGTAGGCCTGTTCTTTTCATTTAGCTAAAGTTAGGAAAGTAAAAGAAAAACAATACAGAGCTAGTGAATGTTATGATTGACAAGTAAGTCACGGCATGGTATCCTTAAACTAAGAACAGTCTGAAGTGGATTAAGATCAAATAAGTCTGGCAATTAGGAAATATGATGCCATTCAATTTACTTTCCTTATGTTTAGCATTCCATTTCTATTCTTCATATCCTCTGCCCTAGATTTTCGTTCTTTGGTGAGAAAGCAGTTAAAAAAAATCAGGTGTATTTATGTCAGCTCTACCCAATCTCCTCCTCTGAGGCATGTATCGACATAACACTCATTAAAATGTATGAAATCCTCTGGGGAAATTGGACCTGTTCCAATCCTACTTACGTAGCAAAAATCAGGACTGTCTCCTCTTAAATGAATTACTGTTGTTTGAAGGCTAAGGTTTGGTGTTATTACCCAAGTCTAAAACTGGCAAAGCTCCCTCCAGCATCTTTTGAATTAGCATGATTATAATTTAGGATTCTTCAGTCTCAGTTAGCAGCTTTCATTTTATGTGCATTGATAGCCTAGAAACAAATATATCTGATGACTGGATTAAATGAACAAATTCTGTGGGCATCTTTAAAGTGTAATACAATATAATCTGTGCTATTTATTGAGAATACACTATATCCACAATAGTAGTTCATACTAATTTTAGATCATTTATAAATGGATTCTGTTACAGTTTTGCATTGGTATGATGACTAAAAATGTAAGAGATGAGTTGATAGTTCTGACCGGCTAAATTCTGTTATTATTTTTTTACAAAATGGAGGAGTTAAATTATGTGGCTATCATTCTAGTATCTGTCACTGGTGTTTAAAACATTAATAGAGAGCTCCAGTGTATTGTTTACAACCTTATGAACTTTTTAATTTGACTTTGGTAACAAACTCATTAGAAAAAAAGCGCCTTTTATATTTTTCAAGAAAGTATTTGTTTCCTGTGATGAATTTTCAGGTAGTTATTTATTTCCTTCTGTAATATTTTTTAATTAAATGAGGCGAATACACATGAAAAAGTGCATCTTAGAACTGTCCTATTCACTCTCCTTGCATCTGTTTCATTGCCTGCACATCACTGCAAGCTGTGATGTTGACAAAACTGAAAATTTGGTGTGGGTGGAAGGAGACAGGTAGAGCAGTACAGTTATATTGTAGTAATACAGAATATCCTACTAGAGGTGTGTCCTGGGGGCCTCTTTTCAGAATATGTCCTTAATCAACCTTTCAAAAATTATTTACCATCAAAGTATTTAAGATGCAAAGCCTTTGAAAAAGTTATTTTGTTAGAAATGTGTATAAAGAAGGGCAAAGCAAATTATCAGTACAGATACACATTAATTTGTCTAAAGATATTAAGAGACTTTTATGGTCCATAGAAGAAAACATAAATCTGCATTGTTTAGCTTTGATTTCTCTTAAGTTCTTACCTGGCTCTGCTTAATCTTCAGTCTGTCACCAGGAGAACTAGCACACTTGTCAACCTGTAGAAGAAAACTGTAATGAATTAATGTTTCTCTCATTGAAGTACAGGCAGTACCAGTTGCTAAGAGTGAAGTCTAGTCTGTAGACCGTGAACAGAATGATTTGTTGATTGCCTTTGTTATATCAGAGGACAGGAGGTCTTTGGAATGGTGCTTGCTTTGGATTGTTGAAGACCTAGCAGGCAAGACCTGCACCATGAAGGCCTAACTCAGCTATATAAATTTGAAGGGTGGAGAAAAGGCTAGATTACACATGACTAAAATTACTGACATCATACAATTTCATCTGACCACTATAGACATCAGGAGCTTTCTAATGAGATTGGTCCATGAGTTTTTTTTCTGGGCATTATAGTTAGTATAGTATAGTAAATTTCATAAATTTCCAGAAAAACAAACAATAACTGAATCCATGGTTTCAATAGGTAATTTTTTTTTTTTAATGGTGAGATGTAAGATCACCTTCAACTTGTGTTTGAATCTGTAGTCTATGTCCCTGTTATAAAGAATTTTAATACTAATAATTGTCAGCTGAGATGATATGACTGGGAAAGCCTTTCGTATAGAAAAGGTTCATTGTGTGGTACACCTGTTGAGAAGAGAAGGGGAGTTGTTACCTCTAGAAAACAGTGAAAATAGAAAATAAATTGCTGTTGTAGGAAAGATGGGTTGAAGAAGCAAACAAGCATTTGGGGATCTCAGTGAAAGAAGTTAATGACCTTATGGGTAGCCATAGACATAGCTATTGTAGTTCTAGAAAAAGAATGAAAAAAGGCTGAGTCAGGAGAGGATAGGATCCAGTGGGTAACACAATATTTTTATTAACAGGAGTTATTGGTCCACTGTATTAAACCAAAATATTTTTTTAAGCTTATTTAAAGACTTTTTGGGTACTGCACTTCAGCCACAACAAACCTCAGCAGCGCTACAGGCTACAGGGAAGGAGTGGCTGGAGAGCTGCCCAGCTGAGAGGGACCTGGGGGTGTTGATTGACAGCTGGCTGAACATGAGCCAATAGTGTGCTTGGGTGGCCAAGAAGGCCAGCACCATCCTGGCCTGCATCAGAAATAGTGTGACCAGCAGGGCCACTGGAGGTGATCCTGCCCCTCTACTCAGCCTTGGTGAGACCACATTTCGAGCACTGTGTGCAGTTTTGGGCACTGCTTTATAGGAAGGACATCGAGGTGCTGGAGAGGGTGCAGAGAAGGGCAACTAAGCTGATCAGGGGTCTGGAGAACAGGCCTTATGAGGAGAGGCTGAGGGAGCTGGGGCTGCTCAGCCTGGAGAAGAGGAGGCTGAGGGGAGACCTCATTGCTCTCTGCAACTGCCCAAAAGGAGATTGTAGTGAAGTGGGTGTTGGCCTCTTCTCCCTAAGGACCAGCGATAGGACAAGAGGAAATGGGGTCAAGTTGTGCCAGGGGAGGTTCAGATTGGATATTAGAAAAAATTTATTCACAGAAAGTGTGGTGAGGCATTGGAACAGGCTGCCTAGGGAGGTGGTGGAGGCACCATCCCTGGAGGTGTTAAAAAAATGGGTAGACATGGTGTTTCAGGAGATGGTTTAGTGGTCACAGGGGTGTAGGGCTGATGGTTGGACTTGATGATCTTCAAGGTCTTTTCCAACCTTAATGATTCTATGATTGTATGACTTTATCTGTCTTGTAATATATTGTCTGCTGTTCTACTGAGTGATACATGAGCAGCTAATATTTTTTACTTTCATTTTAAATAATTATTTGTAGCTCTTTGGGACCAATACTTTCCAGGCTTTTTCTATTTTTATGTTGAGTGTAGGAGAAGAGAGGAGCCTAGGGAGGAGGAGAGAGAATATGACAAAGATCCCTTCAGCTATTATTGAGTTATAGAAAATGTTATGCACTTTTCCAGAAGAGGAAAAAATGCCCATTTTAACTTTTTGAAAACTACAGAAAAAAATATTGAATTTGAAACTTGGAAGAAAGTAGGCTTCTGAATCATAGAGATTCACATATTTATTTGGAATCAAAGCATCCACGTAAAACTACATACAAGTGAGCACAATTTCTGAGCATTGATCAGTCACAATTCCTTCAATTTTAGCAAATCATATTACTACTGGTTCCTATTTGTGAAACTAGGGCACATTCATTCTTCCGATTTGGCCTGACCAGGGGACTCAAGTAAAAAAAATTGCTGCTGAAATAATTTGCAGGTGGGAGATTTTTAGTCTCTTCTGTAAAATACACACAGTAGATTCTTCTAAATCCCAATGAATTATGAACATTTGCTGGTGGTAAAACAGAAACCTTAACATGTGTATACATTAAGTTCCCCTGGGTTCTTCCAGTAGTAGTTAGACACAAAGATTTACTCACTGTTAGTGACACTGGAGCCAAAACAACCCAGGCTGGATAAACGAAAATATGGTAAATCTCAAATGTTTCATTGTAACTGTTTCATTGAACCCAATTATATTTCAACATGAGCTGACACCCCACCTGGAGTACAGTGTCCAGTCTGGGAGCCCCCAGCAGAGAAAGCACATGGAAATCTTGGAGCGAGTCCAGAGAAGGGCCACAAAGATGATCAGAGGCCTGGAGCGCCTCTCCTGTGAAGGCAGGCTGAGAGAGGTTGTTCAGCCTGGAGAAGAGAAGGCTCTGGGGAGACCTTACAGTGACCTTCCAGTACCTGAAGGGGGTCTACAGGAAAGCTGGGGAGGCACTTTGTACAAGGGCATGTAGTAACAGAACAAGGGGTAATGGCTTTAAACTGGATTTAGGTTAGACAATAGGAAGTAATTCTTCACTGAGGGGATGGTGAGACACTGGAACAGGTTGCCCAGGGAAGTCGTGGATGCACCATGTCTGGAAGTGTTCAAGGCTAGATTGGACAGGACTTCGAGCAACCTGATCTAGTGGGACATGTCCTTCCCCATGCAGGGAGGTTGGAACTAGATGATCTTTAAGGTCTCTTCCAACCCAGACCATTCTATGATTCTATGATTTCAGGAATCTTAGAAACTTTTCTTGCTTTTAACTTGCTATAGTTAAAGGTTACTCAATGGAAAAGAAAATGCTAGGATTGCCTCTTCTCAGCTGTTCTAGTTCTCTATTCTTCTTACCCTATAAGGCTTTCTAACCCAAAGTCACTTCAGTCTGTAACTGGAAGTTGGTTTCTTCTGGCATTGTTAGTTATTTGTAGCTGTGATTAATAAAGATTTTCTTCTACCCAGTCCTTGAATTTCAGAGCAGTCAACTGAAGAAGAGGATTCAGTAACAGCAGTGGAAAGGGGCTATTGTGATGCCTGGAGTTGGCAGAGCAGTGGGTTTGGCTAGGGAGGGGGCCAGGAGTGGTGGTGGGTGAATGATGCCTGAGAGGTGATCATGTCACTAGCTATGTTGGTAAACACAATCACCAAACTGAAAATTAAGTTCATGAGAAATGGTGGTAGGTGTTGTGTGAACTCAAAGAGTCATCTGTGCCAAGCAGTTAATGAAGGATAAAATCAATATGAAAGCTTGGGAAAAAAAGATTTGCACATCAGAGTGGAAAGAAAAATCTGTGTGATTTGCCTTGAGTTCAAAGGGTTTGTAGAGAACAACAGGAGGTGAGTTCTTGCTAATGCACTTCAGGTGTGAACATCTTTTTGCCTTGAGTGCCTGTAGCAAGCAGTAAGGGTGAGAGAGAAGAAAAGGAACTGAAAGGGTCAGCAGAAAGTTCACTTCTTTCCACATGGAGCCCAGCTGGAGGAAGCCATGTTTCAGGCCTTTTCTTTGGATTTAGGCTTGTTTTTGCTTTATTGTCTTGAAACAATGTGAGAGGAGTGTTTAATTATCACTGTTAGAAGGAGACAACAAGAAAAGCTATTAAAGTTACACATTGTTGCCAGGATATTTAAAACAGATGGGAGATACTTTGTTTTGGGGGATTCTTTTCCACTATTTGTAATCAAGTCTAGCTGAACTGTGTTTATTATGATTGCTACACTCTTAGGTGACTAGCTAGTGGTAAAAATTGCTTCTGCAATTTACAGTTGCTTTTTGCTATTTACAAAAAAATTCTTACATTGTGGTACAGAGTGGTGCTTCCCTTCTAGTATTAAATATGATTCCATTATATTTAGTGAAAAAAATGGAGTTAGTAGTTCTAGTTTTTATTATAGATAACTTATATGTCCTATATATGTTTGACATGCCTTCATTATTATTTTGATTAATTAAGTATTTTGGTAATGGAATTAGCTTTCCAAAGATGGTGGTACTAAGAAAACAAGGCATGATGCAATTTAAAAAGAGGAAAAAAATAGTTTTGCCAATCTTGTCAACACTCAACACTATGTTAAAATGAATGCATGTTGGAGCTCCCTGAAATTATACTGTATAGTTATTAACATGTAAGAATTCAGTGATTTACTACAAGTAAGATGAAAACATTTTTAGTTCACAGAAGCATTTACTTGTTTATTAATATCTTTATTTATCCTACAGTAGTCATAGCTTTTGTTTTGACGTGCTACTGCTATTTTATTCCTACATGAAATTCTTAACTTTAGCTCTCTTTAATTTTAAATTTGAAATAAATATTACTTTTAAATTTGTATCATTATACTTATTACTAACCTTCCAAAACGAATTGTTAAAATTTGTCCTTCCTGATTATGGTAATTGTGATGCTTTTTTTTTTCCTTTCTTCCAGGGGTCTTAGAAAAAACATGCTTTTATTCAAATGGGAGTGAGGTCCTCACAGTTAACGGTGACATTGAAACATCTGATGTTCTTTTGCCAAACCTGGTTGAAAACAGTTCCAAGCCTGATCCCTCAGTGGATCTCAGCACACAGCCCTCTTCTTGGACCACCACACCTTTATCCCACATTAACCAAGTGAACAAGAACTCAAATGTATTTAGGGAGACTTTCCAGGAGACTTTTCCATTTGCTGTTGGAACTCAAGCCACAGCGCTCAGTCCTCACCCTACGTATGATGCTGCTTTGGCAGAGGGCTCTGAAGACAGCACCCAGCTGCTTGCCACTGCAGAGGAGGTGACTTTGTGGTCTACAGATGCCTCCTTGAACAATGCAGAGAGGATTACCACTGTACCAGAATTAAGTTCTACTCGTCCATCTGCGTCACAAAGTATGGATCAGAAAAAAAGTAAGTTTACATTTTATTTGCCTTCATAATTCTCACTCAAAAAGTACAGAACATACCGTTGGTATGCTTCTTCATAGAATCATAGAATCATAGAATCCTAGGGGTTGGAAGGGACCTCGAAAGATCATCTAGTCCAACCCCCCTGCCAGAGCAGGGTCACCTAGAGCACATCACACAGGAACTTGTCCAGACGGGTTTTGAATGTCTCCAGTGAAGGAGACTCCACAACCTCTCTGGGCAGCTTGTTCCAGTGCTCTGTCACTCTCACAGTAAAAAAGTTTTTTCTGATATTTACCTTGAACCTCCTATGCTCCAATTTGCACCCATTACCCCTTGTCCTATCAGTGGTCACCACTGAGAAAAGCGTAACTCCATCTTCCTGACACTCACCCCTTACCTATTTGTAAACATTGATGAGGTCACCCCTCAGTCTCCTCTCCTCCAAGCTAAAGAGACCCAGCTCCTTCAGCCTTTCCTCATAAGGGAGATGTTCCACTCATAAGGGAGATGTTCTTAGTGTGTTCCCATGAGTGCTGAGGAATGTGTTACTTTTGATAATTTATTTTGTTGTGCAAATTCCATGTTGCAAGCAACTGGTTTCATATCAGAACATCTGATTGACCCCATTGAGGAAGATGCAGTAAATTATTTCAGGTATGAATACTTACAATACATCCTTCAATTGATGATAATCATATATGCTTACCAAGGCTGCAAATGAGTGGCTGTATTCGGTTTGTAGATTTAATTTTCTGTGTTTATTTAAAATTATGTATGTGGCAAGTACCTTTATGAACTTGGGATGTAATTACATTAAAAACTTTTTCTATATTAATGGATAAATTCTACTCTAAATTTTAGGCAGTTAGTCTTTGTATCAATAAAACCCCAGTGACATTTCAGAGGACTATAATCAAAATGTCTAGAGAGAATAATAACAATTAACTGTGATCAGCTTTTTTTTTTTTTACTATGAAAGTATGTGCATTACATTAGTGCCACCGTAATATAATTGATTCATCATGTCAGTGGTAGGGAAAGGCTGCTTGGTATTGTTTTGCTAACAACTGAAGCACTAGGGTACCATATTAAAATGAATTTTTCTCTTGAACTGCATATTGTTCCTTTGCTCGTGATCCCACTAAAGCACCAAGCAAAACTTACTCCAGGTCATAGGGTGATCTGAAATAGATGAAAGGAGATAGTCAGTGACCTATAAGTTGCACATTCTATTTAATGTATTTTTGAAATTTTGATGAAGTGAAAATGAAGAGATGGTATCTGACAGGGGTGATCATTTCTGAAAGGCCAATGAATGAAACGTTATTTTGAGGAGCAGGTCTGTGTCTCATTCCTCTATTGGATATGTGCTCAGTTAATTTAAAAGACCTGATACTGGTCATCTGAATTTTTTTGTATGCTTGTTTTTCTAAATCATTCTCACATCAGGAGTTTGTCCCTGCTCCCTCCATCGTTAAAGAGGCAGATAAAAGTTAGGAAACAGTTCTGTTACATCTTTTTCTTGTTCTTTCTGTAGCGAAGTAGGAAAACTTTTGAATAGGACTTCCTTTTTTAAAAAACCTGGTACACAGAAGAGATTCCTTTTGATGGCATTTCAGTGATATTTTATTTTTCTCACTCAAACATTAGCTTCCAGAAATGATAACTTACTGTGAATCAGTTATTTGTCAGTGTTTTCTTCTGTCCCCTAGACTTTGGTGACTCCACAGGCCATTTGAATGGTGCAGGCTTTTTGTAGGTTCTGTTTGCTAAATGATTTTATTGGACAGATTTATCTCTTATTTTCTCCCCCCACATCCCAAAATCAGAACAAATGTTTATAAACACACACTTCTGTCCTATTAGTGGTTAATTGATTTACCTCATTTGATAACCTGATTAAAAACATAGCAAGGAACAACGTAGAAGTGTAGTGTGCTATGCTACAGATACTTCCAGCCTGTAGGACTTTCAATAATTACTGTAGCAAAGGACATCTCAAAGTCAGTAGCTTGATGATTAATGTTGAGCAAAACTGTAGGCAATATACTGCCTGTTTTTCTTAACTAGGTCTTCAATGTGTTGTGGGGTCTAACTGTTCCTATTCTAGAAGACGGTGTCTTTGCATTGCAGTCTTAATACAGATATATTTTGTAACATTCTGTGTTTGTATTTGTATTCATTGGCCTAATCATCACATTTGTGATACCTGGAATTCCAGAAAATATGGATGAAACAGTGTAAAACTTTTTTCCTTTATCATGTTGGAATTAACTCTTTTGAGATGGATATAATATGTATATGAGCATGTATGGGAGGTGATATTTTTCTGTCTTAGGATTGTTGATGCAGGGACAGTGGTACAGTGATCAGGCCAACCTTAGGTCTGGATTTCTAAACTTTCAAATATTTTTCAAATATTCGACTAGAAAGTAGAGGATTTTGATGAGTACACAGGGCTCCTCACTGCCTTGTTTGTCCTGGGGGTTGCAAATTCACTCCTTACACTCACGCTCGGTCTCACTGATCTCTTTTCCCACTTGGACAGAGAACTCTAAGGTAACAAAGAACATGGTCTGATGTCCACAGGAAGTTTTTATGTGTTCTGATTTGGAGGGAGACGAGGAATAACTGGGAGATGAGATATAAATAAGTTTTGGAATAGTGAGACTGGAATAACCTTTTACATTAAAAGTATTTTTTGGGATAAATAAAACTTAATGAACTCATGGGAATGGTGGTAGTAGATCAAATGAAGTCTCTCTTGCTTAGTGTCTGGATTCAACTGCAACCATTAGCACATGCCTAAAGAAGAATAAACTAGGGATAGCATACAGAGACACTTCCACATTATATGGTAACAGTTTCCAGTGATCTGCAGTGAGTCCTGATGAACATTCTCCCATTAATTTATGTAATTACTTTTGAACCCATGTAAAATGGAGTTTTCATGGCTTTAGGCATATCTTATAAAGAAATAAATCTCTAGATGAAGTGTGAGGCTGATGTTCCATTATAATCAATGCACATTAGCAGATCATACATCAGTACAGGTTTCATCTGGTTCAAATGTGGGCAGGTGAATGCATTTCTGATTATTTAGCAAGCATCTATAACTTGGACTTTATGCTGGTCTTACGCAGGGTGTTAAAAGACAAATGGTATGTCATATAACATAGAGACTGCCAGTGAAAACTGATAAAAATTCTCTGAACATGTTTGAACTGGCATTCATGTGTTTGTAATATTTTTGGTCTGCTGTTAGTATCCCTAGCACTGGATTTACTTTACTGGTGAAGCAAAAAAGACATTATAACACATTAATAAGAGAAATGATAAACATTGTGACTACATGATACTCACTCAAGACTTTAAAATAACACAAGTAAGACATTGCTGAGTTACTAACTGGAGAGGAATGAAATTTGGCACATATGACATCAATTATTTAAAAAGTCCTTGAAGCAGAAGGAAGTTCACTGGCAGAATTTCTAGTGAAGAATAGATTAGTGGGTAAATGGAAATGCATGATACAATAAGGAAGAGAGGAAAAAGTTTATTTTCATTTTACAAGGGAAAGCAATGCCCCTCACAATGAATGCCTTCTTTAAAGGAAGCAGTGAAAATGCTGGTTACTACAACATACTTGGCTTTTCAAAACGCTGTTAACAAGAGTCTTCACTGAGAAGTCTTGACGAGACTCTTCTCACAGACTAATTGCTCATTAAAGGGAAGAATAAGAATGAATGGTTAGGCTCCACATTGAAAACGGTTACTGATGGAGTCTTACAGGGTTTTCTGATCATGCAAGGCAGTGAATAGTTGAATAATAACATTTCTGCTAATACAGAATTACCTGTGTAAAGTGACTAGCTGAGAATAATATAAAGGTTTCATAGTGGAGAGAGTGACTGATAGAATGTTGAGAGGACTTTGTGCCAATAGGTGCAAAAGAATGCAGGGAAGTCGGGAACAACCCTAACTATGTAATACAATGCAGGACTCTCAGCTTTGCCACCAAAAAAAAGACCTGACAGTTCGTTTCAGACAGCATTCTGGCTCCATGACTGTTGATAACGCACACAGAGTGTTAGGTATCGTTATGAAGTATGCAAAGAACAAAACAGAGTATCTGATTACGTCAGTGTGTAAGTTCAGAAAGATAATAGAATTAGAAAAGGCAAATAGCAGGCAACCAGACCAGCAGAGACATGGAATAGCTTAGATGTGAGGAGCCACTAAATAGGAGGAAGACACTGTTTTTATCCTGGAAACCAGCTTGCTAAGGAGTTGTGGTAGATATCCATACCATTTTGAGTGTCCTGGACAAATAGAATAGGGAACAGTTACTCACTGTTTTTCATTTTATCAGTAGGTATTTTTTTTTTATTATTTATTTATCAGACAGTAAGTTAAAAAAAGGAGTCATAGTTATATGTTCCAGAATATGTAGCTACATCATGGAACTCATTGCCACAGGATGATGAGAAAACCAGAAAGTGCATGGAGAACTTTACGAGGAGTTGGTCTCTTGGGGGTTTTTAAAAACCCTAGGTCAGTAGCAGCCTCTGACTTGGGAAGGTTCAAGATTTTAAGTTGCCAAAAGTTGTCATACTCCTAGGTGCTCATTCCTGATATTTGCCATAAATTCTTAGAATTTTTCTTGGCCACATAATGCTGGCCCCTACCAAGGGCCAGTTTCTGGGTTAAATGTATCCTGTGTTACCTCTCTGTTGGAAAACAAGTGAGGGAATACATTTTTCCTGTGGAGGGATTTGAGTTTATGTGAGTTCATGTTTAAATGTTTTCTGAAGGCATGGGCTATGGTCCTAAGTCACCAGGATGGTTCATTGGAGAGTTTTCTGATAGCAAAAACATCAGGAAGCGAATCTTCTGTGAACCAGTAGGTTCAGTCGTGTATATTCATGGAATTCAGAAGTATATGCAGTAATATTTGTTCATCTGTCAATCACTACTTAACAGAAAAAGAACCATACACTAAATAGTAATTATTTTAGAGAATAAAGGATATTTTCTAAGATGAAAATCAGTTCAATTTTATTGGTACTTTCTTTCTCTGTGAAAGAAAAGTGGGCTGCAGATAGGCAGTAAAGTGCAAGACTGACCAGGTCAGTACAAATACATCTCAGGTGTGTGACTGAGTGGGATGTTTTCACTTCAAATGAAGCAGACTCCCTGTTTTATATTACTGCTGATTTAGGGAAACAGGAAGGAGCGTGAGCAAGGGTTGGTATTCTTCCTAGAAAAACATCCTGTAAACTAATGGAATATACACTGAGACGAGGTATTAATATGTGATTCTGTTTTTTCCACTCACCGATGTTAATACATACGAATATTTAATATAAGTTTTTTTTTCTGTGCCTAGTCTCTCATACTTCTCACCCAGCAGACAGTCTCTGCCATTTCACAAAATGTTTCAGTGGGAGCTATGACAGTGTTCAGATCCTAACATGAAAAGTAACATGAGCAAGCTTGATCTTCTGCCGTACCTTTCTATGCTTGGCATCACCCCCCTCCACCCCACCCTAGCAGACTGCAGCGCTGTGAGGAGCTGAGAGAGCAAGACCTGTTCCTCAGAAGCCGCAGCAGGTCCCTATGGTGCCCGACACGGTTCCTGCGGCTTCTGCTTGCCGCTGACTTCGCCCCCTTTCTGCGGCTGCTGCGCTCCGGCCACTAGAGGGCGCTGCTGCTGCTGCTGCCGGTGGGGCCCAGGGCGCCCTGCGCCGGGGGCAAAGGCACCGGCCTCAACTGCTCGGAGAGGGCGGGAAGTGGCGGCTGCGGCGGAGGCGAGGGAGGTACCCCCGTATGTTAGTGGGAGGTGACACTGGTGACAGAAGAGGTGGTCTGCAGAAGCTTTCATCTGAGGAGCAACCTGGCTACACGACTTCAGGCTGCACTGGTTAGTCCAGCACTGGGTCTCCTAAACCTTTCATTAGGAAACGAACTGAGTAAAGAGCAAGGTGGATAGGAGTGACAGACGTTATTCTGAATGTACTTGAAGGTGTTAGGAAAAGGCACGCATCCCAAATGAACACGGATGTGGTTCCTGTTCAGCTCCTCCCTGAATTTGCAAAGTATGCAGGAGGGTGAAAAACCCCGGAGCCCTAAACCATTGCTTGGAAGAATGAAATGGAGAAGTGTCTTAGCAAAGGAGAGTCACTGTATTGGAGGATCTGTTAAGCATTTCAAAAAGCATAGCATTTATATTTGTTTGGTTGAGTCTTCTACTCTTTTCCTAAATAACAAATATTCTTATTATGCAGAGGAACACTGGGTCTTTTAATGTTTCATGCACATCTTTGAAACTAAGCAATTTAATTTATTTGCAATCCTCAGCTTAACCTAGAGGTTATCTTAGTCCTCTCTGTTGTCATTTAACTATGTTTAATTTATACATGAAATAAATCTTTTTGTCTCTACCCAGCATTTCTTACTTTGTACTTGCTGTTCTGCCACTACTAGAATCTACAGAGAACTAATCTGGTCCAGCTTTCTCTTCGGTAGAAAAATGCAGTATGAGAACCAGTGTTGGGATAGGTGAATGGGATATGTCACATGTGGCACAGAAGAAATTCCCGGCCTCTCTCCCTCTGCTTTGTGCTGCTCATACTAAAGACACTTTTTTTCTGCTGAAGCTAAGGTATACAGTAACAGCATCCCAAGTCAGACCATAAGCTTGCATCTCCCTAATCTCCAGTATCTCAAACAGTGATCTAATAAATCACTTTGTCTTATAGCTCAATTTCTGTTTAATTGCTCATACAAATTGGAATAGACCAAATTTTATAAGGAAGAATAGCAGCAATAGGCCCCTTGTAGGTCTTTAGGGATATTCTTGTCCTCGGAAAAAAAACAAAACAAAAACGTTGTTAAAACAGGATTTTCTCATGAAGGGAAAATTATGTTGCTTTTCAGATTGACACAGAAGAACATAAACAGTGGTCTCCTAAATCCTAGGCCAGGAGTTTAGCCACTGAGCTGTGTTTTTTTTTTTTATGCACATGCAAGCATGAGTAGACAGACTATTATGGTAACTATTAATTTTGTTGGTGCTGGAGTTCATGCTTGAGAGTGTTTTTTCTTCCAGGAGTAGCTTCTGATTCTTTATCTCCCCTATTCCTACATTTTATCTCAAAATTAAATAAACAAAGTGAAAAAAGGTGCTCTTAAGTTTTGGCAATGTGGTCCTTAGTAGAAAATGCCTTTTTTTTTTCACTAACCAAAATAATCACTGGAGCCATTCAGGTTTTCTTGTCTAGTAGAAATTTAATTTAAATTTGCAGTTGACATGACAAAATTAGTGACTTACAAGAGAAATACATGGTGAATTTTCAGCAAATGTGATAGCAAAAACCTGGTTTTCATCAGTTTGTCTATTCTGCCATTATTGTTTCATGTGAGTGCAAGGATAGAGCTTGGCAAGGGCACCATCAGGTTTCTGATGTATAAGGTGTACTGGCTGGAATCCAAGATTCTTAAGAATCGTTACGCTCTATATAGAATATACAGAGATTTTTCATTACAACTGATGTTTATATGGAAGAAAAAGTTTACTAGCTTTTATCACCTACTGCATTGCTGCTCTCAGGTAATGGCAAGTGTAGGAATTTTAATGAGCTTGCTAACACTTTCATACATTTATGTCTAGCTAAGCTTGTGATTTTAATTCCCTTTAATAAATTAATAGCTCCATATTGCAACTATTTTGTTTGTAGATTATAATCTGTCCAAATGCAGTCTGATGAAAAAGTATGTGTTAAGATTAATACTGTAAGAAATACTGTGAATAACCATCACACCCCCCTTGCAACTCTGTGTATCTTTACTCCATGGCCTTTGAGCAGCATGGTTTACTTTAGAGTGGGAGATTCTCTCCTTGGAAATGACCACAAAGTCAGCTTTGTTCTGGCTTTTAAATGTCATGTGTGTGCTTCTGGAGTTATGGGTTTGTATACTTTTAAAATGTTAAAGAACAGAAGTCTTTTCAGCTTTGTGCCATTTATGGATCCATTATGTTTTTTACACTTTGTTTCTTGTAGTTTTAACAGCTGTTTGTTGTCAAAACTGAACCATGAACTAAGAGGCTGAGTAAGAGATCATATGTTTAGCCTGGCATGAAGCTTTCAAGGATTGCAGCAATGAAACAAAACATATATTCAGATAATTGGCTGAGAATTGCAGCCACTGACTTCCTTTTCATACCCATCAGCTTCTCTGAAATGATTTGTATCATACACATACACAAAATCTATCTTTCTGACCTTATTTATGACTGATTAACTAAAAAAATCCTAATTATACTCTCCAATGAAATAAAATAACAGAAATTCAGACTAGAAATTAGGAAAAGCTTTCTCACCAGATGGGTGGTGTGGGAGTAGAACTGATTGCCCACAGAGGCTGTGGTATCCCAATCCTTAGGTGTTTCTAAGACTCAGACAAACTTGTAGATAATAAGGTGCTCATGGCAATCTCACTTGGAACAGCAAGTTGGCTAGAGACCTCTAAAGGACTCTTTCAACCAGTATTTCTATGATTATACAGTATAAAAAAACTATTTGCACTTAGGGAGTAGAACTGAGCATTTTGTATGATTGAGAAACTTTTAACATTATATCACGTCTAATGGTATTTGAGAATTTTGTCCTAATTTTTATGGATAAACTTGTCATTTGTCTCTAACATAGGCAATTAAACAATGAGCTATAAGAGAGCATTGATGGAAGCTATCTGTATTTGTTGGTGGAATTATGCGAATGAAACAAACTGACTTTCCATACTGGGAAGAGCAGTTGAAGTATGAGGATTTAAAAATGTCAGTTTGCACAAGCAACTTGCAAGCACTGTGTTTGTAAGATTTAAGTGCAACCTGAGCTGACATAAAGTTACAGAAGACTTCATCAAAGTTATGTTAAGATCTTAAACACCTGTATATTAATCTAATCCTTTTACACTTTAAAAAGCAGGGTAGTTATTGACCTCTAATTGCTCAGGCTGTGAAAGTTTGTTAACATTCTTCTTTGTTCACATAATAAATAGTGTAACTAGAACTCTAAAGAATAACTTCATTAATGTAGATAGCTAGGCTTGTCTGTGAACAGAAGCATTCAGACTCTAGTGGTAGAAACAGGCCACCACTGACTATTTTAAAAAGATGGTGCTCAAGAGAAAATTCCAGTGATACAGACAGGAGAGTCAGTAGCAGCCCCTCAGAATAAAGAGCCCAGGAAGTTGTGTCATGTTCTGCAACACATACTTTGCCAAATGTGCTATCAAAATCAGCAGATATAGGTTGCAGTATTTCTCGCTAAGGTAAATGATAATTTGCAGACAGTGACTATCTATGCTGTAATGAAACAAGCACATACATACCTCTGAAAAACATAGTTGTGGGAATTTTGCATAAGGAAAACAATAATTTGTTATACTGATCGGTCCCGAGTTAGCTAGAGCTTTAAGAATCAACTGCCATATCTTAAGCTTCACCTGCCAACTGCTAAGCAGGAAACTGCAGTTTGCAAAGCATAGGTTCAATGTACTTGTAGTGTCCAGCTTAGCAAGCACAGATGGTGTATTCTGCTTACAGTTTCTGGACAGATTTCACAGGGAGAGATTTGCTGTGTTAGTTTTGTTTAAAAGTGAGGTGGGTATAAGTTATTATTGTGAGATACTTGGGAAAATGGATCCAAATTTCTTACTGAGCAGATGAGAAGAGTAATTTGGCTATTCTAGGAAGGTAATTAACCAGAGACAACTGGGACAGCTCAGACACAGCCTATTTCTATGTTGACTTATCCATAGCCTGTTGAATATCTCAACTACTGTCTTTTGCAAAGCATTGTGATTTTTTGCTTTGTTTTGAATGATGTCAATCAAGCCAGCAATCATTTTCTCTTGTTGAGAACACGTTTGTTAAAAAAAAAAACACTCCAAACTACCAACAGAAAAGATTTGGATGCCTGCCTGGGTCATCCTCTGGAAGCCACCATTTTTAATTCCTCTTTTTTTTTTTTTTTAACAAAGCCTATCAAGAGTGCTAAAGTCACACACATGTTTCAAAACAATCGCAAAATCTTGCCCAACCCAATTATGCCATGGAAAATACTCTCTAATGATAGATCTAATCCTAAAATTAATTGGATTTAGTGCCTTTAGTTTATTTAACTGTGGTTCTGAGAAATATGTCTCCAATTTCTTTAAAGAATCCTGTAATTAGGAAATGACCGACTAATCAAAATACCAGATCTGGAATACAGGCCAGCTCATGCCTCATGGGGGGTAGGTGTTCAGCCTCAGTTTTGATTAATGAGCTTACCTGCTCTCAGCTGTGCCTGCCCAAGGGATTAAAGAAGCAAGTATGTGCCTCAGCCAAGATGGGCAGTGTCTGGAGGCAGCTTAGTGAAAGAAGTGAGGCCACCAAAAAAATGAGGTGGCTTGATGAAAGAGTCCAGCCTTCTGCAATGTTCTTTAGTCAGAAGAATAACTGACTTAGAATTTATGACTGCACTAAGCTCTGAGCAAGAAGTGTCTGGTGCAGACTGGATGTGGTGTTTCACTGTATAGCAGCTGGTACAGATTGCCTTAAAAAATATGTATAACAATTCAACTCTGATATAAAATATGAGGTATATTTCCCTCAAGGCTAATCCCCTCTCTGTGACCTGGGAGATAGTGAACTGTTTTTCTCTCTACTGCAGGTGGTCAGTAGCCTTATTACCTTTCTCTTTAGTACCTGTGGAGCGCAAGGGGGAGTTGAAACAAACTCATTCCTTTCAAATTGCATAATTCATTAGCTGAACAAAGCTAAATGCAGAGCAATTTTTTTCAATTAGTCTTGGAGTCCGACTTCTATTTGAGATCCACAGATGCTGGTCAAAAGTGATTCCGCTTTCCCACTTAAGCTGTTACGAGTCAGCTAGGCTTCATTTAGAGGTTAGCAGTGCTAAGAAGATGTCCCCATTCCCTTTGCTCAGCCATACACTGCTGTATGCTTCTTTTCATGTGCTGGTGTTTGCTGTCTCCTTGATGGGCTGACTTAGCTCTAACACTGGCTAGGTGAGCTCTTGGCAGGTTTGGCACCAAAGTTCTTTCAGAGGAAATGGCAAGTGCAGAGTGGTTGAGAGGAAGCAGTATTGTGCCATTGCATCCATTCAGTTCTCTACCCACATGTAAATGTAAAAAGCTTAATGCTACTCCTCTTGAAGTTATGTCTTTGTGCTGTGTTGCAGCTGTATAAAGGCACTCCTGTTAAGCCTTTCTTCAGGGATCAAAACATCACATTTCATGCTTAAAGGGTTTCTGATTAACCAGATCTCCCAAAATGTGCAGGATCATTTATGCCCATAATCATCTAAAGTAAAAGCTAATAGTGCTTTTTACTTAAGTGATATAGTCCTTGTTTCCATTTTGCAGTGTACTGTAGAGGATCTCAGTTCTTGCAACGGAACAGTTTTTATTTTTCACAGATTGAAGAGAAGCTTCTTTTTACACTGATGTTTTTGTCAATTTTGCATTTTGGTACTGGAGGTATTGCTGTTTGTACACACTTTTTCTTTTGCAATGGCTACAAACATAGTGTTTACCAAAAATTTATTGACTGTTGTAGCAGTTCTGAGACATAAATATTTGTCAACTCCTCAAGGACATTTTGGTCTTGTCAAGACTGTTAGAAGTGGGGGCCCTGCCATTGACAGTTGTTTGTAACATTGCAGTTTTACAACAGCGTGTAAAGGATGTCCATTGTCTTTTCCTTCCCTTCCTGAGTGCTTAATGGATACTTTTAGCTACCAGCTTTCTATTTCCTAGGCAGAACTCAAAAGTTTATCAGTTCCAAAGGGAATGAGAAATGTCATGGAAGTGATGATACTGTCACTGATGAACTTGATCCTACATTAGCAGGGAATGAATCTATTTTGGTTTTGGCAGTTCTAGGAGGCAGAAGGTTCCTTTAGATCAAAGCAGTGTGGATGTTACAAAATTTGTGGAATTTTTTTTTCTCTCTGAAATTTGGTTTTCAAAATACTTTAGATGACTCAACGCAAAATGCTTTGATTGCCAAACTGGAATTAACCATAGGTTGGTTCTTAAAGAAGCAAGTCTACAAAAGTTGTGGTGAATGAGCTCGTTTAGCTTGACTTTCCTTTTAATTTTCAGAGGCATCAGGAACCTAAAGTGTGTGTTACCAATCTTGGTTGTGGCATATTTATAATTTTTAATGGAGTCCAGCTGAACACAATTACGTAGTGTCACTGTTTGACTCAGGATCGGCAGTTAAACCAGAGACAACAAGCTCTTGATCCCTTCCCCCTCCCACCCAGGCAGGGAAGGAGACAGAGAATTAAGGAGAGAGACTTTGATGGATTGAAAACTAAACTAGGCAGCTTTAATTATATGTGCAATTATATACAAGTATGTTCAGGAATGTGCAAAAGCCTCTTGCCTCCCCCCACCCCCAGCAACTCCCTGGCACTCTCCTGAGCTGTGAGCAGTCCTGAAATGTCTCAGCCCACAGGCAGGAGATAAGGCAGAGCAGACAGGGCTGTGGGGAGAGTTATGAGGGTCAGGGCTGAGCCTGGGGTCGACGGTGATGGATGGAGTCCTCCCTGGATGCCAGCCATGGACGGAAGAGAAGGGAAGAAGAAGCAGGAAGGAAGTTGTCTTCTGTGATCTCTGACCTTCCTCGGAGCTTGCATAGATACATGGAATGGAATACCTTTGGTCAGTTCTGCTGTCTGTCTAGTCCAGCTCCCCTACAGGGGGGTCACAGATACAATTCTCCTGCCTCAGTAGCCTCTGTATCAGCAGAGCTAAGAAGCAACCTTGGAGTCTCAGCAGAAACATAAACATTCCAGTGTTATCAGTCCACTGGTTGGGACACTTGTTGCTAGTTAAAAGAGAGCTTACTGAAGGAAAAAAAAAATCAGTAAAAGGAAAATTAGCTTCATCCTGGCTCAAACCTGGACATGTAACAGCCAAAACTTACATGTGAATAGGCAAATTGAGTCTTCTTTCAGCAGTTTAAAAGGGAGTGATGTCATTTTGAGGAAAGAATCTTACAAACTTAGTAGCCTTAAAGACATCTTGAACTGTCCCACCACTTGAATGATGTACATACTTTCTAAAGATGAATAGGATGACCTATCTTGTTCTTTTTCTGTGCTCTTATATCATACACATGAAACTTTTGGTACACTTCAGTACAGATACAGAGGATTTGCTTAACTACTAGTGATAAAACAAGGCTTCAAAGCTAAGTTATCTAGCACTTTCTACTATCTTTAAGTAATTTATGCATAATAACTAGTTTTGCTTGTTGATTCTACTTAGAATAGAGCCTATCATGACATAAACCCTTTTTTTCAAAGTAGATATTTAAGCTTACTGGTCAATATTGTTGTGACTTGACCTTGGCTGGCTGCCAGATGCCCACTGAGGCGTGCTCTCACTCCCTTTTCTCAACAGGAAAAAGGGAGAAGATAAGATGGAAAACCATATGGGCTTAGGTAAGGACAGGGAGATCACTTACCAATTACTGTAATGGTCAAAACAATCTTGACTTGCAGAAATTTAATTGAATATACTGCCAATTAAAAATAGAGTTAGATGTTGAGAAACAGATACAAGAACTACAACACCTTCCCCCAATCCTTCTTCCCAGGCTCAACTTCACTCTATTCCCAACTCCTCTACCTCCTCCCCACTCTGAGCAGAAGAGTGGGGATGGGAAATGGGGGTTGTGGTCAGTCCATTACAGTTCCTCTTGGCTGCTGCTTCCTCCTCACACTTTCCCCTGTTCCAGTGTTGGCTGCCTGCATGGGCTGCAGTCATTCCAGAACAGGTCCCATGTGGGTGCTTTCTATGGGCTACAGTCCCTCAGAATAAGCCTGTTCCAGCATGGATCCTCCTGGATTTAAAAGTATTGAGAGAGTACTATCTTTTTTTCTTTTTTTCTTGGTGACGTTTAACACATTTTGTAGCAAAACCAGTATGCTAAAATTAAATTTATGAACTTTTTTGACAAATCTTCATGTTTTAGATGAGAAATGACCTAACCATTTTGCTATAGTGTAAAAGGGACAATTTGGCAATATAGTTACATCAGACTATGAAATGTATGCAGTGTAGGAATAAGTTTGTGGATGTTTGAATTTCAGTGGTGTGAATAAAGAGTCAAAACGGATAGGTCATGAAGCACAATGAGGGGTCTAAGCAGTCTAGTATGGCTCAAGAATAGTTTCTCCATCCACAGTCACTTCTGTTGACTTCCTCATTAGAGTGACCAATATAATCACCATAACAATTTAAGATGGAGAGCATCTGTCCCTCTTATTTGATTGTGATTGAGCAACCCCCTGTAGCATTTCTTTAATGGAGAGCGGATGTGTGAGGCAGCAACAACCTGAATACTGATCTTGTGACTTCTTTTGGCACATAACCTGGGTGGTAGTAGTTGGCATCAGGTTAGAGAAAGATAGCTGTACACTAATTTACTCCTCAGTAAGTCGCTCTCTTTAAAAATTAGAGATTAATTTTAATCTTGAAGCTGTAGCTTTTTATGCTACTTTTTAGAAAGTGAGTATATAATAAAGGAACACTTTAGTCGTGGAAGAAGACCTTGGTTTTAGTTGTAAGACAATGGAAAATGTCACCTGGTGTTTATCAGTGAAAAAACCTTTGGGCTGTTTGGTAAACAGCTGGGGTGAGATTGCAAAAGTAAGCCATCGCAATGGCATAATCCCCCAGTACATTGTTTTAGCAGGAAAAAAAGCAACTGCTGTAATTGTCTTAGGAATGTTATGAAATTGCAATATGGCATGAGAAATAATAGCTGTGGAGAAACGAGGTGTGTGTGATAACCCATAAATATGTGGCCTCTATTGTGAAAATGCTGGAGAACTTATGCTCTAAGAAAGCATTTCTTAAATGTATTTTTATTTTTTGTCCTGTTATTTACATACTTGGGTTGCTATAGATCAGGTTGAATGCACCAAATACATGGATTACACAGGACCTCTAAGGCCTGAAATGTGACAAATAAATGCTTTTGAACTATGAGATTCATATAAAGTAAGCTTATTATTGACTACAACTTCTTTTTTCTTTTTTTTTTCATGGAATCTCTCTTAAAATTACTCCGATCCAGGTATCCTAAAAATACTTACTTAATACCCTGGCAGAAATGAATTGTGTCTATCTTCCTAACAGAAGTTTTGAGTTAATCAAAGGCAGATGACATGTATTGTGTATATGATGTTCCTTTTTAGGCATCAGTTTGGGTAGAAGTTTGAAATAATTGTTTTGATTTTGTGCAAATGTCTCTCAATAGATACAAAAAGAATACATGCAATTGAAGAGAATCTTGGGAGGGACCGTTCAGCTGTTCTTCACTCATTGTGTTACTTTAATTTCTTTCATGCCACTTTCCTCGTCATGAAGAATTTGAAACCTGCTTCAATTACAGACATCTCTTTTGCAAGCATTTTATTTTTCCAATATGATGGTGACAATGTGTCTTGGCTCACATTAAATCTTAAGGAGCTTACACGGGTCAAGAGAGTGACACATTTTAAAAGGGAAGGCAACTATTTAGGACAACACTTGAGCATATGCTAAATTCATCCCTATTCAGAAAGCACTTCAGCACACACTTAAAAGATGCTCTCAGAAAAGCTGTCTAGCCTCAAGATTGAAATTCCAAATACATAAAAGACAGTGCTTTCCAAAAAGTAGTTGGTACCTACCTCCCCTGTTGATTTTAATGCGATCTGCTGGTGGTGCTCAGTAGTTCTGAAAAAATTGTTCACTTATTCTGTGGCTACCTTTTTGTCCCCACCTGCAGGGATATGAAGAGTTTTAGGCAGTTTCTTGTCAGGATCTTAAGGACAGAGCTAAGCCTGGGAATTCTCTTTAATTACCCATCAACTCCCAGAGAGTCTCTGCAACTTCTCCCAAACCTGAGACCTCTGATTTGAGGCATCCAACTAGTGCTTGTTAGAGTAGTGCACCTCTAATTAGATGAAGCTTTAATTTAAGTCTTTGTGCATTGTGAATGTTCAATGCCTTTCAGAACTGGATGTCTCATTTTGGATATCCAGTGAAAGAGGTTATATCTTTATATGGTAGTCTCAAGTATTGAGTTTAATGCTTTGAGAAAGGTGAGTAAAGTTAGAATACTTTATTTTGGTAATGTTTTCATTAACATACAATTTTGAACTGCTTATAAAGCAAATGTTATCCTCTCATTGAGATAGATTTAATTTTGGAAAGATGGCTAGATACACTGGTTACAACAACTGTTTAGTATGTTATTTTGGTTAAAATGCATCTGCAGTATTTGTATGCTAAATGTTTTGAGCATTCCATGAGGGAAAAGTGAGGGTAAGTGGTGTAGAAGTGTAATGGTTCTTTAGGCTTAAGGCAACAATGCAAAAAAAAAAAAAAAAAAAAGTGTAGTTACTATAAATTTTAAAATAGACACAAATGATTTGTATCTGAACAGCTTACACCCTCATAAGTAAGAAATTCTTTTGTACACGATTTTAAAAGATCTTATCTAAACCATAAACCTGTGAGTGCAGAAAAGTTGGATGAAATCCAAGTAGAAGGAAATGACAAACACAAGCAAGGTGTGATATGTCGAAAGGTAAATTGCACTCATTATAATTGCACTCATTGTTGCAAGGTGATATGCATTCATTGTAAGTAATGATTGCTATGTCTTGGTAGAGGATAAAGTATATCAATAGGGATATAAAAACTCTGAGAAAAAGAGCTGTATTGACAGTACAAGCCTGTTGAATTTATAGAATGAAACTGCCATTGTAACACAGAAAGTGAAGGGAAGGTAAAGATGAAAAATGAAAGGAAATGTCATTACAATGGGAAGTTAAGTCATATAGGACTAATTTCCACTGCATCCGGAATAAGAGATTCTGGAGAGAAGACAGCAGGGGTCTCCAAGAGATGGAAGAATCATTCAGACACTGAAGAGCTTGAAATTTTTGATGAAATGCATTCTTTGCCTAACTACAATGGCAAATTTAGGACAGATGTCTGAAAGACAAGCATTTTCAGGAATCTTGAAGGGAAATACTAAGGGGAAGTAGAAACAGAAATAAAAAAATAATCTTTAACTGTCTGATTTAAAAACCAAAGCCAAGTGAACTGGATCCAACCTGAAAGTATGAAGGAAATTGTGGCTTAGTTTCCCTTGTATATTTTGAGTAGTATGGCCAATCTGTGCATTTTCATTATTGATTTCAAACTGTGATTCGAAGTATGTCCTGACACAAACAGCTGCAGAATAGCCAACAGGGTACTATTTGGAAGAACTGACAATTTTATACTGAAGGTAATAGTACAAATGATAGAGATGTTGCTCAGACTTGAAAAGAATTGAAGACTTAGGATTTTTTTAAAGGCTGTTCCCTTCCACAGCTTGATCTTGGTTTTCTGTCCATGTTCTGTCTTCCTCCAGTTTATACTCATAACCAATGTAGTCTGACACAGAAACTCATCAGGATTTTATCTGTAGTAGGAACTATCCAAAGGACTTCATTCTGTTACTATATCTTTGATGTGTCCCTGTCTCTTACTTCTGTCTAGGCTTCCATACAGAAAGATGACCTATAATTCCCCCTTCTCTTGGGCTTCCTCTGCCAACTTCACTGCAATTTTTCCATGTGATTCTTGAGTCCAGTGCCTCTATTTTAAGTCTGCTTGGTTGGCAAGGGGTTTATCTTTCCTGTCACAGGTACCTTCATGTGGTGAGAGCCAAAAATAATCCAAATCTGACGTGGCTAAGTGGAATCTGGACTAACTAAATAAAAGATTTAAAAAGACACTACAGCCATGCATGAGTCAACTAAATCTCCTTTGTAGAATTGTTCTAGTGTTTCCAATTATTCTTTCATGTTACTTGAATTTGAAAATAATGTTTTGATTAGATTGTGGTGGGTTGCCCTTGTTGGGCTGCCACATATCCGCCCAGTTGCTCTCCCACTCGCTTCTCTCAACAGGACAGTGTGGGGAGAAAACAAGACGAATGAAAGACAGGGAGTTCACTTACCAATTGCCATCAGGTGCAAACCTGACTTGACTTGGGAAAAATTAATTCAGTGTATTGTCAATTAAAAATAGATGTTGAGAAACAGATACACAAACTACACCACCTTGCTCCCAATCCTTCTTCCCAGGCTCAACTTGACTCCATTCCCAACTCCTCTACCTCCTCCCCACTCTGAGCAGAAGAGTGGGGATGGGAAATGGGGGTTGTGGTCAGTCCATTACAGTTCCTCTTGGCTGCTGCTTCCTCCTCACATTTTCCCCTGTTCCAGTGTTGGCTGCCTGCATGGGCTGCAGTCATTCCAGAACAGGTCCCATGTGGGTGCTCTCTATGGACTACAGTCCCTCAGAATAAGCCTGTTCCAGCATGGGTCCTCCACAGGCTGCAGTTCATTCAGGATATATCTACCTGCTCTGCTATGGAGTCCTCCACAGGCTGCAGAGTGGATACCTTCTCCACCAGGGTCTCTTCCATGGGCTGCAGGAGAATCTCTGCACCTGAAGCAGCACTTCCCACAGTCTTTCACCTCGGTGTTCACAGGATTATTTCTTGCACTTCTCTTTTCCTCACTCTCACTCCTCCATGCAGCATTTTGCCCTTTTTTAAACATGCTTTCCCCTGAGGTGCTGCCATCATGGCTGCGGGGTTCAGCTGTGCCCTGCAGTGGGTCTGTTGGAACTGTCTGGAACTGGCCGGAACTGGCTGTGTCCAGCACGGGGCAGCCCTGGCCTCTCCTCAGAGTCCACCCTGTAATCCTCCCTGTTGCCACCTGGACCTGGTTCTGAGAAAGCTGAGAAAACCAGACAAGTTTTGTTTGGCATAATTCTCTCACTGTATTATGCTAGAGGAAGCAAAACCTAGGGAAATAAAGTGAGAAAAAAAAATTTCTAAATTTTATTTTAATTGTGAGAAATTAATTATATCAATGAGAGACAAAACAGTAGTTAATACAGTGAAGGCTTTTCACTGGAGGGTGTTCTAGCCATTCGTGGGACTGTCAAGACTAGAAGACACTCATAAGTCATTATAATCTATCATCTGAATTTTCTTTTGGCCGAAATGCTAAAAACACTTTATTCTATCTGTATCAGATGTTGTAATTAAAAATATCTTTTCCTTCAGACCTTACTTTCTTTTAGTGTTAAAGTTTATGAGTACGACACCACTACTACTGTCATTTTATTAATCTTTTATCTTATAATTAGTTCTTTAAATTTCTAAAGATTGTTATGCTGCATTTAACTGTACTTCTCCAAGGGGTTAAAGAGCATCCAACCAGTGCTTTTCCTAGTTGTAGAAATGTTTATATTTTTCCTGCAGCATTTTTCTTCTGCAGTGTGCTGTTCTGTAAGGATTGCTTGGTGTTTTCTATTACAGCATAGTGTGTCCTGGAAGAGAACAAATATGCAACTTTTCTAGGCATGTGGAAAAAATGCAAGGGAGGGCCTGAGAATGTTTTTAGAAGGGAACAGTCAGCCGGCATACACACTTGGCAGCCAAGCTATCCCTTGTGTCAGGAAACAGAGGCTGCCACAAGTTGTGGAAATTGGGTTTTCAAGCTGGCATTCATGTGAAAAAAATTGCAGAGACTATGCTTTTGTTCTGAAATAGTTGATTTTTAACTCCTGATATTTGAACTAAGGAGAAAATAGTAGATTTCCCCGCTGGCCAGATTCCAAAGGATAGATCACAGTTCCTGGCATGTATTGAAATACGTCATGCATGGAAGTAAGTCACTTATTAGGGCACTTTTTCTGAGTTAAGGAGATGACATCTGAAATGCGGTATCAGATGTTCAGTCCCAAGTGGACTGTACATGAGAAATCTGTAGTTGGAGGGAAGCCAAGAAAATCTGCCCATCTTCTGTTTTAATTGAAATGACAAATGTACCAAGATGTCATAGTAAATTAAAAGAGGTATTAAAATTTTTGAAGACGGTCATTAGTTTTGGAAAGAGGTTTTGCTGAAAAGACCTGATGCTAGGTGGAATGCTGTGCTTCTTCAACTGGAGCAGAAGTCCATGATAATCTGGATAATCAATAGCAACAGGACAGAGGAGGTAGAAAAAGCATTCTGTAGCTTCAAATGTCTCTCATACAAGATTGTGAAATCAAGCAGAGTCACAAGATCCAAGGTCAGGACAACATGGCAACTTGGCATTGGAAAAAAATTGATTTGCTGAAGGTCATTCCTATATCAAGAAGTCTGCAAATTGCTGCTGTAGGCAAGTTAGACAAGTGGGTAAGTGGGTTTGGTTCTAAGCTAGAGTGGGTAAGTGGGTTTGGTTTTGTGTTTTTTTAATGTGATTCCTAGAAATTTTCAAGGCATTTTAGGATTAAAGATACTTCATTCCATGTTGGTAGAGCTTTTGCTATGGAACTGAAGTGCTCTTTCTGTGTGCTAGAACAAATGTTTTTGCTGCCAAAAAGCTATTCAACTCAGTAATTTGATCCAAGTGAAACACTTGTTTGTCTCTCCTCCACCTTGTGCCCACCAAAAAATTAAAAAGTGTGGTAAGAGGAAAGGCTGTTTTTGTTCAGGCAGGCTGATGTCGAGAGCTAGTTCATTGTATGGCCTCAAAAATATTCAGAGGCAACAACCACTGTTGGGTGAAGAATTGTGGCCTTAACATTACAGGATTGGTTGAATGTTCTAAAACTAAAATGATTACTCAAGCTTTAGCTGCAGTTCCAGTTGTCTTTTGGGAAAGAATATAGATGGTTACTTTCAGTCAGTTCAATCCTCTAGTCCAGTTCACTTTATGCTGATGAAGTCCATAGGCGGAGCAATCTGAAGAGGAGAGAGGGAAAGGGAAAACGTGTTTAAATTCGTTTCAGCACCACTGAATGTGAAACTGTATTGCAATTGTGTATTGCATTGCAACTGTTAGAGTAGAAGGAAGCCCTTTTATACCAGTTCGGTTCATCTGGCAATAGCTGGTGATAAACAGGAATCTCCTAGTTCAGATGAATGTCAGAAATGACCCATATAATTAGGAACTGTGCTGTTCTGATCAACAGCTTTTCCACATGTTGTTATTTCCATTCATTGCTCTTTTTGTTCACCCCACTAGGTATTGGCACAACTAGTTTATGTGCATTGTATTTCCCAAAATTAGTGAATCTTTACTGGAGAAAAGTAAATAGGTTGAGGCTTTTTTATCTGTAATTATTCAGGTTTTCTGTTTATTAAAAAAAATAATAATACAGTTTATCCTACTAAAATGTATTTTACCTTGTCTCTTTAATCTTTTTATTTAAATGCCTGCTCATTAGATAAGCAGTGCCTTTTGCTTGTATTTTGAATAGCTTTTGCCCTACTTTTAATGTTCTTTAAAATAAATTATTTATTGTTCTATAGAATGCTGTGTTTATATTGCTGTTTTCTTACCTACAGAGCCATTTGGCACTGAGCAGACCTGCCTGTCTGACAGATGTGTTCTGTCTACCACAAGCTGATGGGCTTGATGGAAGAATTAATGGAGGGACTTAACATTATGCAAATGATCAGAATAGAGTCTTTGAGTTTTCTTCTGATCTTAGAGCATTAAAAATGTTATTAAAAAAATACACAAATATACAAATAATACAAATAAATGGTAATGAGTTTGTTCAAGTACAAAATATAATGCAAACAATTGAGGGAGATTTTTATAGCAGGTCAAGATACTGTGCAAAAGTCACAATGTGAGTAGTCATTAAAGAGATGGCATCTTTTAAACGAAAATTGTAATTTTGAAGTGAATTTCCTTCCCTCATATCTTTTTTCCCTTTCCCCTGGAAGGCTGTTTTAGTATCACCAGAGTTTAGTCTCACAGCTTAACAGGTAGATTTGATGATCATTCTGGTGATATTTTTCAAAAACACTTGTACAACTTCAGGGCAGAAGTTGCACTGAAAATCACTGACATGTGGTTTGAAAGCTGCACTCTGCCATTTTGAAAATTCTTTTAATTTGTAGGCTCACCACTTCTTTTGCTGGTCTGCCAGCATTTACCTTTAATTCTGAATGGAGAATCTGTCCCTGAATTACATGGCAAAATGTGATTTCTGGATGAAAAGATCCATTAGTCACTGTACTGTGGGAGTGAGAAGAGATTGTAGCAGAAAATGGGTATACATTGCTAAGATTTCTTGTCATCAGTATGGGAGTGGGGGGAATCTAATGGGGACTTGGGAACATAGTTTTAGCTTGATTAGAATGAGGGGAGAAACTTGCTGTTGCTTCAATGGGGCAAGGTTGAATTCCTTAGTTTTTTTTGAGATTTCTGGAGATGAAGACAAAGGGGGGAACTTAGAGTGTACTCCCTAGGCATTATAAAAATAAGGATTGTTTTTTACCAAGTCTAGGTAAAATTTGAAACTCACCTTTTTTGTCCATCTCTTTAAAGACATTACAAGTCAAAAAAGCTCCAATGAAATTTTTCTTCATTATACGTTGCTTTCCCTGCTCTTATGTGAGGTTGTATTAGTCCATAGATACCAGAATTTGCCAGTAATGCATTTACAAAGTGAAGACTGTGCCAAGACTGGTAGTTGATAAAGAGACAGACTTGATGAACTCTTACAGCTGCATCCTATGTACTTTACATTCCCAGCTTTTATCAAGTAGGGAGGTTGGGTGTGAATGACTCATTCAATTCTTTGAAGAAACCAGTCCCAAAATGGCTGATGGTGAAATGGATCTACCCCATTTGGTGCTACCTCTGTCCACTTTGCTCAGATAATGAAAACAGGAGGGTTGAATGGGCTCAAGAATCATAGCATTGCTTTGGTTGGAGAAGAGCTTTAAGATCATCAAGTCCTACTGTTAACCCAGCACTGTCAAGCCCACCACTAAACCATGTCCCTAAGCACCACATCTAAACATCTTTTAAATCTCACCAGGGATGGTGACTCAACCACTTCCCTGGGCAGCTTGTTCCAGTGCCCGACAATGCTTTAAGTGAAGAACTCTTTCCTATCTAAACCTCCCAAAGTTTTTCCTGTTCAGAAGACTTAGAGTCGGAATGGTCATTTAACATGAGTTTGATTTGTTTACAGCATGATTAGTGGCAGAGTCTGGTCTTGAGAATGGGTTGAGGTCTCCGCTTATTGTACCATGTGGATATGCTCTAAGTGTGAAAAAAATGCTGCCAGTGTCTTGACTAGAAGGCCTAGAAAGGCCTTCATCAAAGTGGGGAGTTGTCATAAATGTTCAATGTTAATAATTTGGTCTTGATGAAAATCCTGAATTTGGTGTATGGCTTATGAAACTTGCTCTTAAGAACTTCTTGTAGTAAGTTAAGCTGCTGGTCATGCCTAGCTGACAGAGCCTGCTGCGTGTGATGGCATGAGCAGAGAAAGGTCGCTCTGCTAGGTTGAGAGTGGGACAGCAGTTTAGGACAAGATAAGTGTTCAACCTGTAAAATCAGATCATTATATGTTGGTAGGATAGAGAATAAAGACTGTGGAGGTAAAACCATCACCTTGGGAAAAATAGGTAAGCACATTGATGATTTGAGCAGGAAAGCCAGCTGGAAAATAGAATGGTAGCAAAAAGAAAAACTTCATGGAAAGAGCAAAACCAGAGCAGCTTCAGAACCCGATTAGCCTTAATATATTTGCATGACTTCCATCCTTAGTTTCAGCCAAAGTTGGCTGTACCCAGGCTATTCTTATGGTATGTTATTTCTACTCCAGTTTTGTAGAGGGTCAGAGGTCAGAGAGTTTATTTGGTTTTCTGAACTAAGCTACCAAGCTTGTCTAGATTCCCTTTTTACTTAGCTAATTTTTTTTTGACAGTATTATGATATTATAATGGAATGTCATATTATCTGTGAGGAACAGGCATTGCTTAGGTGTTATATGTACTGACTACTCAATTCAATATGTGCTTTGAACCAATTATTAACTAGTGATACTTTTGTTCTAAATGTATTGTTTTGATTTCACAGGTGCCTGCATAAATATCACCAACAGCCAGTGCCAAATCCTGCCATATAACTACACCACTATAACTTCAGTTCTTTCCTTTGTCAAAAGTAGTGAAATGGAAAAGTTCCTGAAGTTCTTCAGTTATCTCAATCGTCTCAGCTGCTATCAACACATCATGCTGTTTGGCTGTAGTCTTGCTCTTCCTGAATGCATCAGTGACGGTGATGACAGGTATTTGGGAATGAAAATCAGTCACTAGAGCCAATTGTGGTAAAATACTCTCTGTCTAATCAGACAAGGGAAGATCTAAACTAAGCCTATGACCTTCTCATTGCAAAACTCCTGTCTGTCAAAGCTACTCACAACATTTCTCCCATGATGAGCCAAATGCAATAGAGTTCTCTTCGAAAAATATTGCCACTGTATGGAATAAAACTCTGGCGGTCAGGCTTATTTTCTTTAAAAAGGCTGTCCAGAATACTTGTACCTCATATTTCCAATCTGGACATGCAGAAATGAAATTCTTTGTAACAACATAAATGCATTGGATAGTTGTAGTATTGGCATTAAGTTAAACTTCAATTTTTTTTAGTGTTTTCCTTCAGAGAAGTTAATATTTTACATATAATTTGCGGTATTGGATTAGCTGGGTGTATTCAGAGTGACAGAAACTGTTTTGGGAGCTTAAGATTGATTAAGATTGATTAAGTCTTGATTTCTGCATTTACATAATTACACAGCATTAGTATTATGTGCATGCACTTTTTTCATTGAGTTTGATTTGAAAAAGGATCAGTGAGTTTAACAGTGCAAAAATTAAAATGCAACACAAAAAGGAAAAAAATAATTGTTTTTTTTTAATGTATGTACACAATCTCTGGGGGGGGGAAGAGAGACCGTAGGATTCTTTCTCCTTCTTTTCATTTATCCTTATTTGCAATTTCCCCACTGCAAAATTCAGTGGATGAGAATGTGACAGTTGAATAAGTGATTCTGTTGACAGAACCAAGAAACCGAAAGCTGTGCAGTTTAAAAGGAATAGGATGCTTATGAAAAAAGTTCTATGAGGTGAGGTAGGATGGTCTAAAATATAGTTGCCAGTGAAAGGTAGAATCCCACTCCGGGTACACATGGCTGCCATTTCCATTGCCCTGGAGTGATTCCTGGGCTGACTAATTAAGCTCACTAAACTGACAAAAAATTAACCCAGAAAAAAGTGTACAGATGTTTACCTAGATGGGATTAGAGTGGAGGTAAAGCAGCATGGGTAACAGTGGGGAAAAAAGTGATCACTGGACTGGCTGAGCTGTTTAGTCCAAGTACACCTGGGTGCTTATTTTTGTTAGGTTAGCAAAAACTATTTTCAATTAACCCTATTTAATTCGTTGCATGATTAATTATATCCCCCCTGCTCCAATTCAGTATTACAGTTAGTCCAGTTAAAGAATCTGAAAACATACAGCTTTAAGCTACTTGGTGTCTCTAGAAATCATGGAACAAAATAAGAAAAGTGGGTTCAGGTAATTAATGGATGCATTTTAACATTCAAAAAAGAAAAGGCAATTTCTCTATTGCTTCATGTATTCTGCTTTGTTTGTAATTTGACTTCCACAAACCATTTCAGAGTGAGTGGTGTGTGTCAAAAGTGCAAAGCTCACACATCAAGTCAATCAAGTAGAGCCATGAAAAGGCTCTATATCATCCATCATGAAAGGATGATTTTTTTTATCTGTTCTTTTCCATTTCTTTTCTGAAAACATCTTTCTTGAATGGCTTACATTATGCCAGCTGCCTTGTAAAAGTAAAAAGAATGAAGTTAAACGGAAGTTTGGAACATTCTGGTTTTTGCTCTGGTTTTGAGCGGCAGCCAAAGACTCAGGTTTTTTATTTGTGTGTGGGTTTTTTTTCCACAGCAGCAACTTTCTCCCATTAATTTTTAATGTCAAAGCTGGAACTGGATTTCCATGCCCTGGTTTGTGTTCTGGAGGTCAGAATGCCTCCTTTTAGTCTTATTTTAAAATCTTTTTAGTGGAAACTTTTCTGACCCCTGCAGGCTGATTTGGAAGAAACTCCTATGTGAGACTGTAAATGATGCAGGATGATGTTAGAATCTGACTTCCGTTTAAATGATGTCTGCAGAATGTCATGGGTGACACTGAAAGTGTAGGCTGAGTAACAACCACAGGAAGAACCATAAAGGGTGGATTTACAAAGTGCTTGTTTTTTAAATCTAATTTGCTAAATCTAGGTTGTTGTAGTTTAACTTCTACTTTCTTCTTTAAAAATAAGATTTTTTTTCTGTAGGCAACTGAGTGACTTTTGTGATTACTGTTTTTCTTGCAGCACCCAATTATTTTAGAAAAATAGATGTATTTCAAAGCCAAAAATAATGATTTTAAGAAGCATCCTATCTGCATAAAGTAGTTTTTCAACACCTTCTCTTCCCCTTTGCCCCAGCCCTTCTCTGATGATAATAAATGTGGATATGTCCATATGCTGTAGCCCTGTTTTGGGACTGTGGTTGTTTTTTAACATAAAGTATCACAAAACATACACTAGTATGGAGAAGAATTGTTACTGTCATTGTCACTAGTTCCTCCAGTCAATTACAGCTGTTTAATTCTAATTGCCAGTGATAAAGGCATTATAAAGCTTCTTCCTCTTTGGGTGAATAATGCAATCTTTCTAGTAAGTTATTTTATCCTTTAGAATGAACCTGAAGGCCTATGCACATGGCTTATTTCTGACTTTTAATGCTGGGAATACATTTGAAGGTTATGGATTCTCATAGTACCTCTTTGCTGTCATGCTGTCTTCTAAAGCAGAAACTATTAACTTGAGTACTTCCACTAACCCTCTGTGTAGAAGTGTATTCCAGAAAGCCGAGGAAATGCCTTCCCTTATTAGATCCCCAGAGTCTCAGATCTTTGAAGGTCAAACTTAATTTGAGCTCTGCCTAGAAAATAGTATTAGGACAACACAAATCAAAAAGTATAACAAGGTAAAATTCTCATGCACCTTGCAAATTCTCATGCACCTTGCATTTCTATGTCTGTTTACTCAATATCCTTTTTTTTTTTTTTTTTTTTTTGTGTCAGACATCTTCAAAGAGAAAGTTGTGAAGTGGTTTGTCTTCAGTTAGTGCTCAGAGAGTACATCTGAAATCATGGCTTTCCATGCTGGATGCTGTACAAACATGCACCAAGGGGCAGCCTCCTGCCTCTGAAAGTTTATGGCCCAGCTGAACAAAATAAGTAAAGGACAGGAAGAGAAAGTAATGCTGTCACATTAGTAGCTAGGGAAACCAAGACTGAGCAAGAAATTTGCAGTAGAGCAGAGAACTGAACCTGTAACACTTACATCCTGTGTCTTTAGGTACAACATTATTTTAACTCTTGATTCAAGTCTGCAAATTCATGTCACATTATCATTTATTCACTCTACTTGTGATCTAATTACTGCTGAATATAAGAGGAAAAACCTCTCTGCTGTAATTTGACTTTTTGCTTTTTAAAAATTTTTTTTCCCTCAGGTTCATTCCAAAGGAGAAAATAATGTAACAAAGGGAAAAGCTGTCTTTGATTTTCAGGCTCTTTCTTATGAAGGAGTTTGTCATGTCAGTATCTATATGTAACAAATATTTTTGTTGTGCTATTAATATCTATGCTACACACAACAGCAGCCAGGTAAAGACTTGTAGGAAGTCAAAAAGGTCAGAATAGGATTACATGGTATGTTAGGGGTAGGGGAAATTAACTGGTGAAAATTAGGTTAATAAGAAAAAGGTTGTAAGAAGCTGTGAATAGTTTGTATACAGTCTGTATGCAGTCAGATATCCTTTGAATAGTTGCTCTGTTAGGACTCGCAGTAGCAAATTCAATTTTGAGATTTTTTTTTCTTGTTCATTGCTCTCATCTGTTTTCTGTAATTTATAAAAAGGAAAAAAATAAAATGTCTCATTTTCATTATGGACATAAACCAGGATGAAATATTAAGTCCAAAAAACAAATCCAGAAGTGTGTGGGGGTGTGATGTCTTTTATGGTAAGCCAACAACAGTTTAAAACAAATTTGGGGTGAAATACAAGGAAGGAGTGGAAGAAAATGTCTTTCAAGTCCTCTTAGAATACGGAAAAGAATCAAACTTCATGGAGTAGGGGATCTGTCACGTTTTGCATAACCCATGAATGAGATCAGTGAAGTGGCTATTTCTCTTTTCCTGCTTTTGTGAATTGCACTCTAAGCTTATCCATGTTGTTTCTCCTGATTACAGTAAAATGAAATTTTATTTGATTTTCTTCTATCATAGTGTGCATTTAGACTTTTAAAACTAACAAGGTGTTATTTACAACTATTTCTTTAGAGTTAATGGAGGCTTTTGAAGTGTTCAGGAGGAAAAAAGTTGACTGAGTCACATAGATTTTGTTTATATAGCTAACAAGAATGTTTATTTTAAGACTTTGAACAGGAAACTATCAGCATACATTGAAGCTGGTATCTCTTATGCAAAGTCTGTAATGGGTTTAATTGTGTCTGAACGATGGATGAATCTTTATGAGTTTGGCTAGGCAATCCTCCACTGGCATGTTTCAGTCTTTTTTAAATGTACCTAATTTTGGTAAGAAAAGCAGCTAAATATGCCAAAACAGAATAGCAGCTGCTTGAAACTCTGGGTAAGCAGTCTGGTAGGTAGCCTGTGGCACAGCTGCTGCGCTATGTTTTTATAATGTGCCTGTGCAGAAATGTCAAAGTATCATTGGACAAACAACTTTGGCATTCTGCAGCTTTTAAGAAATGTTTAAATTTTACACACTTGGGAAGTTACAGTTTCAGAGTCCTCTTTGAAGTAACTACTGAGAAACCCTCCTGGGAATAGGATTGTGATGTGGATTCTAAATGTATCTGTGATGGTTTCACTAGAATTGGCACTTCTTTATTTAAACGGTTAAGCTACAGCATTGGTTACATTCACTTACCCAACCTCAGAAAGAAGGTGGGACAATTTTCTTCTAACCCCACTGCCTAGTCTTCTTATGTTCTTCTTATTACTCCATCCAGTGTATTTCTTGCCATGACCCAAGCACGTGGGGTGGAGGCTGCTTTCAGATGCTTATAAAGTCGCTACCAGTTGTTTCCTGAGTTTGCAGTCAGGCTTTTCATGCTCTGTGGGAGTTGCTTCATCTTCTAATATTGTTTCTTTTTGATGGCGCCTCTTTACATGAAGCAAGTTAACACAACTCAAAGAGGCTATTCCATGTGGAGTTTTGGCAACGGTGATTTATCAAGGAGACCCATCTATATTATTCTGGTCATCAGCCTTGAAAAGGAAGATTATAAAGTTCAACTTTTTAGTAATGAGCAGAGGTGATGTTCACTGGATGAAGTGTTTTATCTAGAATGTTTGAAATAATGTGTTTTGTTTTAAATGTTGCCATATCTTGGCTTTGAGCTCTTGGGAATCCAATTGACTGATTACATTTTAGAAAACACAGTGTTGTAGAATCTGTATTAGAATACATAGTTTTAAAATCTAGTTGTGGTTTGTGTAAGTGCAATTGTGGCTTGAACCACACGACCTTGGAGATCCAGCTAATGAATAACATGTATAGTTAAATCCTGTCAAAATGTTTGCCCACACAAATAGTGTGCTCTGCCACTGTTACTAATTTTTTTTTGTCTTTCATTCTTGATTTAATGCATTCTTCTAAGGAAATTGATAGAATTGTTACTGTTTAGCAGAAAAACTGATGAACACTGAGCGTCTGTATTACTTGAGAAAACCCTGACCAGCAGAACAAATGAATGTTTTTCTTTCATGGTGTCCTTTGTACCAGTCAATATGCTTTCCAATAGCTGTAATTTCACCAATAGTTATAATAATAGTAATTGCATGGTCTCATTCTTTGAGAAGTAAAATGTTGAGGATAGAGTTGCTAATGGCTGATAGTTAACACACCATGAGAAACAAAGTGTTTCCTGCAGAATGTAATTACTCAGTTTCAGCCTACCCTCAAATTGATAACGCACTAATTCAAGATGAAATAGAACTGACTTAAAGCAAGAAGAAAGAGAAATGGTTGGCAGGTGTAATTCTCAGGGTAGAGTTTCAAAGTAGTGAAAATGCCTGCTTAAGGTATCTGTAAAATACACTAAACAATTCCTGTGCACTTTTGGAAATATTTGTGTACAATAGCAGATGATATATGCAAGGTTGTGATTGAAACCACATTTCAGCAAATGTGCTAAACACACCTGAATTCTGTTCATAAATAAAAGGACAGTTAGTCAATTTGGAGATAGATCAAACAGAAAATTGAGTAAGTAATAAATGGATACATATAAGCAAAGAAAATGTGCAGTGTCCAAATTTAGAAAGTGATGAGTATTTGCATGGAGAAAAGAATTAGAAGAAAACAAATACTGAGGCTCCTGCTCTGAGGAAAGATAATTGTTCAAGAAACAAAATTTTATTTCTGCTGTTCTTCATAAGATACAAATGAGACAGTTAAGAACCAACTGGTTTACATCTGACTTCAAATAAAGGAATGCTCACATATTTCTAAAATATTGGCTTTGATGAAAAAACCGCTGACAAGAAGATTACACTTTATATGGTCCCTCAAAACTCAGACCTTGAAGTCAACATGTCATACTCATAACCTTAGGAGCCATTACCACTTAGCCCCAAGCTGAGATAATAATAATGTGACAAACAGTTTATTTTTGCAAAGAGTGCTAGGAAAAGCATAGGTAGTGATGTAGCATAGGCCAAAATACCTATGTTTAAAGTTGATTAACATTTTTTCTGAGAGGATCATTTCTTCAGGTTGTGTATAATATTTTTGAGGGGAAGCACCATGTAATTTTTTTTTATGCTTAGTATCTGTCTTTGGGGGCAGAGGTGTAGGGGAGCCAGGCAAAAACAGGAAATAAAAATTGGTTGCTTATGAAAAAGCGTTCCTGAAATCACCAAAAGTTCCTGGTATCTCCCAGTATTTGATCAATGGAACTTAACATTTGGCAAGGAGGTTGCTCTAAGAAGTGGTGAACTCTGTCATGACTGTTGGAAGCTAGGAAGATAAGGGAAGTAGAAGAGAAAATGTGTTTACTTCACAGAATCACAGAATTGTCAGAGTTGGAAGGGCCCGCTAGAGATCATCTAGTCCAACTCCCCTGCTAAAGCAGGATCCCCTAGAGCACATTACTCAGGACTGCATCCAGGTGGGTCTTGAATATCTCCAGAGAAGGGGACTCCACAACCTCCCTGGGCAGCCTGTTTCAGTGCTCTGGCACCCTCACCATAAAGAAGTTTTTCCTCATATTTAAAGGGAACTTCCTATGTTCCAGTTTGTGCCCGTTGCCCCTCATCCTGTCACTGGGAGCTACTGAAAAGAATCTGGCTCCATCATCTTTGCACCCACCCTTTAGATACTTATAGACATTAATAAGGTCTATTATAAGGTCTACCCTCAGCCTTCTTCTCTCCAGGCTAACTTCTGTTAGGGGAACTTTGGTTTATTAAGTTAATGTACCTATGGATTACAGAAGTTTATCCTCAAGTTTTGGTTTGCATATCGGACAAATCATAGTCTCTGAAAGCTTCTCTATCAATGTCATGGGTGGGCCTAAGAAAGACTCTTCATGTCACTGACCCTCTCAATAGGTATGGGTGACAGTGGAGATAGGTACAGGTCCTTACATAAAAAGGCCTGAAATTACCTATCTGTTGGCAAACCCGTTTACAGTGATGTGCCAGTAGATGGCAGGTGCAGTGTAGGGGAAGGACAAACCACAGACAAAATATAGGGAAAGCAGGACAGAGAAATTAGATACTCTAGGGAATGTGGGTTTTTTTGTTTTGTTTGTTTATTTGTTTGTTTTTCTCAATTCAGAGAGCTCTCCTTTTCCTGCCCACAAATTGAGGCAGTTTACAATTCCTGGTATGTACAGTTTGTAAAGAAGTCAATGTACAGAAGGAAGGGATTGCTTGTGACGTTTATTAGCAAATTAAAAGCTAGATAAAGTGTCTCCATTTAACCTTTACATGGGGCATCCTACATTGGCCAGAATGGTGTCTATGGTCCAGTGGGTGTGAAGCCAGCTTTTAATATATCAGGCAGCATCCAACTCGCAGGCAGCGTTTCACCCTCTCCACTGATTTAATGTACTGACCATGAAAACTTCAAAATCACAGAAGGCTCTTCTTTCAAAATGTGCGTGTTGGGGGGAGTTATGTATAGACCAGAGTTAAAAGGTTATCAAGCAGAGAAACATTTTTGACAACGGTCTAGGCGTGGGAGTGTCCCTTTGGAAACGTATTTCACAATGCTGCTCAGGGGAGTTTAGAGAGGGAAGAGGCAGAAAGGAAAATCAGGAGGACTGGTTATCTCATAAATGCATAATTTACTGATTGATTGCCTCCAGCTCTGTTGTTGTAATGATTTTCTGTGTGTATTACCTATTATAAGTTGTTTCTGGTTTCTAAGTTGGTATGTTAACTAGGGATCACAGGTCATCCTCCTACATAAACAATATATTGCTTCTTATAAATAGATAGCAATCATTCATGTAATTGAAGTAATTTTTTACGATAAATCATAGAACGAACGTGGCTTTTTGTTAATGTTTGTTTGGCAATTTAATATATCACAGAAAATCACAGAGTGGTTGGGGTTGGAAGGTACCTCTGAGGATCATCTAGTCCAACCCCCCAGTCTGTTAGACAAACACTTTTTTTTTTTTACCTGAGATTTATTTCACTCAGTAAATTGCAACAATTGTAGGACATGAGCTTTCAGTAGAACCTTGCATTTTCACAAACATTGCAGGAGTACTAACACTGATTCTTCCCTGTCAGACTTGTGCACCTGAGCTCAAAACCAGAAAGGTATACATGAGGGAACATATTATCTTATCTTACTATAGCAAAACTCCTCTAGTAGATATGAGTACATTGTCTTGTGCAGAAATTAATAAACAAAAGGTTTTTGGATTGAACTAGAAGATTCTCCAAGAATTCATATGCTTTTCAGCTCATGTTTTGCCTTTTCTAGTGCCCTTTTTTCGGCTTATTAACAAATAACTTTTAAATCATCTGCAATTAACAGTGACCGTTCAGGAAGTGAGACATACTAACCTTTCAGAAGTTTATCTCTCCTGTGAGAAGTTATTGTCTCCCTGCTGGAGGCTGTAGTGGTAAGCACCACGCTACTCACAGCCTGAGCAGGACAGGCAAGTTAGAATCACAGTATCACGCAGGTGGGAAGGGATAACATCTGGAACTCTTCTAGTTCACCCCCTTGCTCAGATCAGACATAACTTTAAAGATGGATGAAATTGCTCAAGGCCATTTTCAGTTTAGTTTTGGGTATCTCTAAGGATGGACGTTCCACAACCTCTCTGAATAACATATTCCAGACCACTGTTTCAAGGTAGATTTTAAGTTAATATAATTTGGAAGTGCTGATGAAAGAATCAGTCTTAATCTGTTTCCCTGCTTGTTTTTCTACAGCTCAGTAGTGCCCTTTCCATGTCCTGGCAGGAGTATTTGTTCAGCTCCATGACGTATTGGATCAGGAAACTGATCTGAATTAAAATGGGAATGACTGATCTGATTCATTGTGTAACAGCATGAAGTGTCCTCCTGGCACAAAGAGGGAGGGAAGTGAGGTGGGAAAAGGTTCAGAAGCCAGGCTGAGAAGGGGTAGGACAGCTTCTTGCTTTCAATGACATCTGCTCCTGCCAGCTTGAAGTGTTTATGAAATAACTTTAATGAGAGGAAGCGGCACGATAATGGATTAACAATGAAATTCTACACAGCAGAAAGGAGCCTAGAGTGTACGTGACTGATAGGTGTGTCTGTGATTCTTTAGGATTCCTGACAAGATGCAGCTCTAGAAGTTTTAACTTAGACTAATTCATTATGTTTTCCTGTCAACAGTGCTCTGAAGTGTACAGGGAAGCGTTTAGTTCTAGAAAGCTATGTGGAATTAAGGTTACCTATCAAAGTGATCTGTGGAACTGGGGGGCTGTCCTTTAGGCAAAGTGTTGTTTTGGGTCTCTTATTTATCCTGGTCATACAATAGAGCAGCTGTGCAGTGTATGATTTACTCACTGCTATTTCAGAATTTCTGTAGCAATGCTGTGGTTGAAATAGTTTTGTGTGATTCAGAGAACTTCCATTACACTGTGACAGCTTGTCTTGGTCAAGAGTGAATTTTGTTGGCCAGCATCGAAATATCTTGTAACCTGGATTCCCAGATGTATTTGAAACTTCTTTTTTGCAAGAAACATTTCCTGAGAATAAACTAAATCACAGTGTGTTCGGCATTAGCATGATAAATATCAGGTGAGAGTTTTCAGAAATTTCACTTCATTTATAAGAAGTTTTGGCAGATGGTACAAGATTGTTAAAATAGCTCATAATTGCAGTGATATTCTTAATAATATTTATTTAAGCCGATTTCTGGCTGAACTACATCTCTAATTAATTAATTTACTACTCTCTTCCATTTTCACTGTGAAGCTTGAATCAAATGATGGGACCACTAAGAGAAATCTGGAAGGGCTGGCTGCTTTAGTCAGAACAGATCCTCTCAGCTGATTATGGTTGTCATACAAAAAAATTAAATAATTTTGCTATCTGTTTTGTGGTAGTAATTTTCAATGATATATGGCAAAATTTCTGAAGTACTTTGCTAACTATGGTAGACAAGAGAAAGTGCTTTTTCTGTACAGGGTGTACATAAGGTGTTTTGGATTGTCGTGGTATTGTAAGCTCAGCTGTAACATGTGGTGCTGTCATATCCAGAAAGTGAAGGACCAGAGTGGATTTCTGAATTTCTGTTTGTTGCTGAATCTACATAGAAATGACTCCTTATTTTGGTCAAAATAACGTATCTGCATTTTGTCTACAAAACAAATTATTACACTGACTAAAATTTCTAACTTGCATTGTAGATAGTGTATGTGTCTATCCTTACAGATATTAACTGAGTTTGGCCACTTTGTCCAAAGAGTGTTGCCAGGCCTGAAAGAGGTGTTACGTTTAACAGCAGCTGATGTGAAATTCAATAGTAGCTGCTGCCTCCTTTATTCATTTCTGGATGGATAAGAGGAGTCTTTTTAATCCCAACGGTATTTTTTGATTTATTCCCAGTTCCACTTTAATGGGAATGAGGAATTTGTATTTTCTTCCTCTATCTGAACAGCCTTCGGAGTTCTGAGTGAGCTCTTTGTAAAATACGGGACTCTTGGATATCAGTCATCTGTTCTAAGACTTCGCAAGGGTAACTCTTCAGCTGTTTCTTTTCTGTAGCCACCAGGTACAGCAACTGTGCATGTAATTTTTAGAGGAAAAAATAGAAAGCATCTGGATGGACCCATGGAACAGATTCCAGTCCAGTTTTTTCATCTTTTTTGAGACTTCTGTGTTCTTAAAGTCTATAAACAGATTGCATGCTCTTCCACGCTGCAGGCAATCCATTCAGTATCTCCATCTTTTTCATCGTATAAACCAGGCTTTTTTCAAACTCTTGGAAAAGGCACTCCTGTCATGGCTCATCTGTAGTAGTTGACCTGGTGACAGCAGATCAAATGCTCATGAGTGTATGAGTGAGAACTGGCTTTTTTCCCTAGCTGTAAATCCTCATGCTCAGTGGGTAGACAAGTGGGCATCTACCAGCAATGCAGCCAATTAATAATAAGCCTTAATCTCATGTGAACAGCTGGAGCTCTTCTTCAACTCTAGGGCTTTTTTCTCCTTTAAGATGTTAGGTGTTTCTCAGACTGTGGGTCCTGTGTAGTCCTTTTACAGGTTAATGATGCATCTTTGTACTTATACACAAGAGCCTGCATCAAGAAAACAGTACATGCATTTGAGCTAAAAGCAACGTGGGAAGTCAGATACATATGTGCAGCTAGTTCTGCATTCAGTACTACAAAGTGTTGCATGGAGTTGAGGTGCCTTCCCTACATGTTGCAATATGGATTCAATATAATTTTGTCAGGTGAAATAACCACAAAAATCTAAAATAATCTTGCTTTCTTTTCAGATTTCATGACTATGTAAGGAAGCAAATTTCAGATTTAAATCCATCTCTGGAGACAAAATAGAAAAGAAAACACAATCTTTCCAAATAGGTTGCAAGATAAATATGAAAACTAAATGAAAGACAAAAATACATTAATTTCTTGATAATGTGAAATTGAAACCTTAAACAGGCCATTTATTTAGAAATCCACAAATCAGAAACTCTGAGATTTTTATGAGCTTGCTTCATATAGCTCTATTCGGTGGCTCTGAATGTGCTGCTCTGCATGTTGGAGTGTGGTGGGAGGGTACAGAGAAAACTGTAATGCTGGGTGTGGGCGTTTGTTCTACTGTAGAAGATTAATTCTGTGTCATTTATATTCTGTGGAAGTCTTTATTGTTAGAAAATCCCAAAAAGTATTAGTGACAATTAGAACTAACAATGGCTGGTGTGTCAGCTTGTCTCTTCAACTTGTTTGATTAAAGGACTGTAGAAACATGAATTTTCCCATAATTTTTACATGTTTCCTGGGTTTTTCAGTTTGTTCCCCCCCAGCAGTCTCTCACGATTGTATTACCCATTCCTCTTTTCTGCTTCAGGCATTAGATCTATCATAATTTTTAGCTTATGTGAATGATATGAATGGTATGAATGATACAGTGGATTACCCTGCGGTGCTATGGTATGATTAATATACCCTGCAAGGCTATAGTATGATTAATATTTTTTGTGGTAGCCATGCCAGTTTAAACTTTTCCTTAAACAGTTTTGGCTGAAGAAGTGTCAGTGGAGTGGCCATTGTCACTCCAGTCTTAAAAAAGGGCAAGAAAGAGTACCCAGGTAACTGTAGACTGGTCAGCCTCACTTCCATCACTGGAAAGGTGATGGAACAGCTTGTTCTCAGCACTATCTCAAAGCATGTTGAGGAGAAGAGGTCATTGCAAGTAACTGGTGATAGAACAAGAGGAAATGGCCTCAAGCTTTGCCAGTGGAGGTTTAGACTAGACATTAGGAAGAACTTTTTCATTGAAAGAGTTGTCAGACATTGTCTGAGTCAACATCCCTGGATGTGTTTAAAAGTCTTCTAGATGTGGCGCTTGGGGACATGGCTTAATGCTAGACTTGGTAGAGTAGGGTTAATGGTTGGACTTGATGATCTTGAAGGTCTTTTCCAACCTAAGTGGTACTGTGATTCTATGATCAGGAGTAGTCATCATGGATTCACCAGGGGAAGTCATGCTTGACCAATCTGATAGCCTTCTGTGATGGCACAACCAGATGGATAGATGAGGGGTGGGCAGTGGATGCGATCACATTACATTACTTTTCAGCTGAATCAGTTATTCGACCTGGCTTACTATGCAGCCTACAAATAGCTGTTACTGCAAAACTGAAAGCAGCACAGAAACAGATACAGACATTTGGGTACAAGAGCTGCATATGCTGTGGCTGCTTCCAGAAAAGATGTAACAAGAGACATGCCCTCAGTGGCTGCTGAGCTTAAGAGACAGACCCTTGAGCTACCTTGAATAATTGTTTATTAGAAAATCTGTTAAATTCTGCAGGGAGAGGAAAATAGTTGCCTAAAGGATCTTCCCTCTTCTTACTGCTTCTTGTAGCATACTTTGATGATTTATCAAAACAACCACTTAAGGGACTTACAGGCTCTACTGACGAGCCCTGTGCATGGTAATGTGATTGCAAAGAAGAGGAGTCAGTGTTACAGCAGGAGTAATTTCTGAAAATAAATTGTCTAAAAATGTAAAATGTCTTTAAGTGAGTGACAAGGACTAGATCCTTGTATGATTATAATCAGGCAATTTGAATACCAGTTTAAGTGAACTCTTAAGTGATTGACATGAAGAGGAAGTCAGATCATCTACTCTCAGGGAGTGTGTAGCCTCTTTGGAAGCTTAACATCAATTAACATAATAGATTCAGAGCACATACTGTATTGTATGTATCTGCTTCAATGAATATTTGATATAAAACTCTTAATAAATAGCTTTTCTGAAGATACCTTATGCAAATTAAAACCCCCTATTTATACTTTTTATCTTAATATATTTTTTAATAAACTATAAAGAACATTTTTATTTCTTTTGGTGCCATACAATTCTTAATGTTGATAATTGTATGCAGCTGAAATAACTGAAGTATGAACTTTTAAGTGTGGGGAAACCAAACACAGAGTTAAAAATATGTCACATACCTGTTCTTCTATCAAACTCCATCTTCAGAAAGAGTTTTTTTCCATTAAAATCCTGAAGATAGTACGATATAACCTGCTTCTGTGCCTGCCGCCAGCGCCAAATAAATTATGGTAAGATTGCTGTAGAACTGCCAGTTTATTTTTAAAATGATTGGTCTCTAAGAAGCTGTAAATAAGACTAATCATGGTGGAGACTTTTAATCATCTTTTCATCCTTCAGTAGATTAAGTGATATGTCCATATTAAACTTGTTTGTTATCCAAAAATATTTGATTTATGGAGCACATGTGACTGAACATTGAAACTGGGCCAAATACTGCAGTGATTGCTGGATAATCCTGTGTTTTCTGGTTTGTCAGAGCTTCTCTGGAGACTGCAAATTCTGCTTGGCTTATTTAATCACTATGCAGTTGTCTTTTAGAAGCCTAGTAATTTCTAAATTATTATTGTGCTGTGTATATATCTGTGGTGGTTTGGCCCTGGCTGGATGCCAGGTGTCCACCAAAGATGCTCTATCACTTCCCCTAGCTGGATGGGGAGACAAGATATAACTAAGAGCTTGTGGGTCGAGGTAAGGGCAGGGAGACATCATTCACCAAATACTGTCATAGGCAAAACAGACTTGACTTGGGGAAATCAGTTTAATTTATTACCAATCAAATCAGAGATCAGAGTATGATAATGAGAAAATAAAAACTAAATCTTAAGACACCTTCCACCACCCCTCCCTTCTTCCCAAACTGAACTTTACTCCTGAATTCTTTACCTCCTCCCCTCAGCAGTGCAGGGACACGGGGAATGGGGGCTGCGGTCAGTTCATCACATGTTGCCTCTGTCACTCCTTCCTCCTCAGTGGGAGGACTCCTCACACTCTTCCCGGCTCCAGCGTGGGACCCCTCCTACGGGAGACAGTCCTCTATGAAGTTCTCCAACGTGAGTCCTTCCCATGGGCTGCAGTTCTTTATATTAAATAGATTATGTGAAAAACAGAAGATCGTTTTAGAACGTCTTTGTCTGAAGAGCCATTACAGGTCAGCTAGTAAGCTTGTAATTTGCCAGTGCAGAACTAATAAGTGGCAGCTCTTCCTGTCATCAGAAGAGAACATTTGTTCTTGGTTTTGTACACAGCCAGAATGTGCTTTATGGTGCTGAAATTTTCTGCTTTTCAATTCATTGCAAGCTGGTAGTGAAAAGTACTATTTTATAATATACCTGCTTCTTTCCAGGAAACAAGTAAGCTGCCAACTAGAAAGCTGCAAGAGACACTTTTAGAGATAAAGGTCTTTGACTTGTTTCTGAGATAAGTTCACCACTGCAACATGTAAAGTACACTGTGTAAGAGTCCTTAGAGTTACCTGGAGAATGTATCTTAAAGATAACTGCTTGGAAACAGTGGTTCCAACTAGTGTATGTAATGAACTCAGTAGCAACACTGGCAGCACACTCCTCTTTTTAGATACTAAGCAGAGAAGGGCAACTGTACTGACTTGGGAATACTTACGCAAGTGAATATTTCCTTTACACCAGTTTCTTCATATTACCACTGGTAGTCAGGCAGCTCTGGCAGCTTTTTATTCCTCACTTTAAGGGTTTCCTGATGTATCACATGATTGCTAATATGACTGTGCTTTTCCCTATTACTGTAAAATGAAACACTAAGTAAGGGAACTGTTGGGTACTGTGGACTTTTTCAGTTCAGGCCACTTACTTGTGCCTGAACATGAAGTTCTAGCCACTGTTTTGGGGTGGCCAGGAACAACCACAAGTCAGACAGAAAAAGAAAGGTGATATGATCTAAATGGTGTACTAGGAAGCTGACCTTTTCTATGGCATTATGGTTAAGAATGAAGGAAAATTTCATTTCCTAAAGCCCAAAGATTAATAGCTCAAACAGTAAATAATTTCGTTTTACTGAAACAATTCATTGTTATATTATTCCTTGTGTCTTCAGTGGAGCAGAAGTACATTGATTATGTATTCAGGACTTTAGCTTGTTATGCCTTGAAAACATGCAAGCATGAAGACGACGCAGTCTCTCTGGAGGTTTCAATCCCTGACTAATTTCATAGAATCACAGAATATGCTGAGTTGGAAGAGACCCATCTGGATCATCGAGTCCAACTCCTGTCCCTGTGTAGGGCACCCCAAGAATCACACCTTCATGCTGTAAAAGTTCTTTTTATTTTGTATGAACACCTCGTTTCAGCTTATGTCAGTTGTAGCCCATCCTCCCGCCATATACCATTGCAAGTAGCTAGACTCCATAACCACCCCGTGGGTCCTGAAGGGTGTGGCGATTGGTAGTACTCCCAAGCTGTCTCTTTTTCCAGCAGAAGGAAGCCAGTACCTTCAGCTTGTTCTGCAGGTGAGTGTTCCAGCCTCTCAAAAACTTGGTGGCCCTCCCCAAGTTTCACTGCTGTTTATCAGTGTCTTTCCTGTATTGAAGCAGCCAAAACTGGACACAGTATTCACATGCAGTCTAGCAAGTGCTGAGCAGAGGGGTATGATCCTTTCCCATTATATCACTGTGTGCTCATGTAGAATAAAATAATGGGAGTTACAGAATCACGGAACTGTCAAAGTTGGAAGGAACCTCTAGAGATCATCTGATCCAACTCCCCTGCTAAAGAAGGATCCCCTAGAACACATTACTCAGGACTGCATCTAGGTGGGATTTGAATTTCTCCAGAGAAGGGGACTTCACAACCTCTCTGGGCAGCCTGTTCCAGTGCTCTGGCACCCTCCTATCATAGTAAGGAAGTTTTTTCTCATATTTAAATGGAACTTCTTATGTTCCAGCTTGTGCCTGTTGCTCCTCGTCCTGTCACTGGGAGCTACTGAAAAGAGTCTGGCTCCATCCTCCTTGCACCCACCCTTTGGATACCTATAGGCATTAATAAGGTCTCCCCTTAGCCTTCTCTTCTCTAGGCTAAACAGTCCCAGCTCTCACAGCCTTTCCTCATAAGGGAGACACTCCAATCTCCCAGTCATCTTTGTTGCCCTCCACTGGACTCTCTCTAGTAGTTCCCTGTCTCTCTTGAACTGGGGAGTCCAGAACTGGATGCAGTTCTCCAGATGTGGCCTCACCAGGGCAGAGTAGAGGGGGAGAATGACCTCTCTCGATCTACTAGCCACACTCCTCCTTATGCACTCCAGCTTTCCATTGGCCTTCTTGGCAGCAAGGGCAAGATCTCCAGATCCTACTCCTTGGAATTCCTTTCCAGCAGGTCCACCCTTAACCTATATTGGTGTATGGGGTTCTTCCTCCCCAGGTGCAGGACCCTACACTTTGAACCTCATTAGGTTCCTCTCTGCCCAGCTCTCCAGCCTGTCCAGGTCATGCTGGATGGCAGCACAGCTCTCTGGAGTGTCAGCCACCTCTCTCAGTTTGGTATCATCAGTGAACTTGCTGCGGATACACTCTGTCCCCTCTTCCAGGTCATTGATGAAAACGTTGAACAAGACTGGACTGAGTATTGACTGCTGGGGGACACTGCTGGTTACAGGCCTCCAACTGGACCCTGCTCCATTAATCACAACATTCTGAGTTTTGTCACACAGCCCTCATATTCCAATTACATTATAAAGTCAGAGATATCATGAAGAATATAATAAATGCACATTAAGTTAGCATGCTAATAATATTTTAAACATTGCCTATTTTAGATATTAATCATTCTTTTTTTTCTGAATTACAAAGCATTGATTTCAATCTAAGTAAAAATTTATAATTTATGTTATATTTTGTAAGAAAGCAATGCCAGCAATGCATAATAATGCTTTCCAAAAAATTACATTGTACTTGCAAGTCAGAGCCAGAGTTACATTTTTTCATTATATTCTTAGGAATAAGTGCCCATATTTTAATTATGTCTGAGAAAACTTGAACTGTTTTAAATATGAGTGAGAACTTTCCTGCATAGAATGTGTATGTAACTGCTGCTTTTTGTTGTTGTTCAGAAGTTACCAATGTATATTAGCTTCACAGTCTTCTGCTGTTCAATTTTTTGTAATATTTTAGTAAATGCTGAAAGAACTGCAATAAATTTGAGGAAGGAATCCATGCATTGAGAAATGTAGTGATGGGCCACTAGGTACTTTTATAAGAGATCTTTTTTGCCATGTATCTGTCTTCTTTATGTTACCTCATCCAGAAGGCTGACATAGTCTTCTGGCAAAGACCACTCATATGTCTTGTCTTTTCTACTGTATATTCAGGCCCCTCTTCTTCCTAGTTTTTGATGGCTGTGACACACTCTCTAGCTCTGGAGGTTATGGAAGGCTATGGTGCTGTCATGTTAGAGTTTTGATATTTATTCAGTGTGAACAAATTGGTGTTAGTAGATACCACTGTCTAGATGTGTGAGTGCTTCTGCTTCCAGCATGAGCTGGGTCTTTTTGACTTACTGGTCATATGGATGAGAAAAGTGTTTGTACAGGCAGGCAGTGGTGTCTCTTTTGAGCTGTGTTATTTGCTCGTGTGTGTGGACTTTCAGATGCAGTTGCACCTGCTTCCTGAGAGGCTTTCCTCTATTGCTCTCAAGTGACAGCTTACTGTATTCTGTTTGACAGCTCTGTCAGGTTATGAAGTTCTCCTACAGATGGTGCAGATCCTTGCTGCATAAAGCATTGAACAGTTCTTTATAGCAAGGACTAATGTTGGCTGTGCTAGAGCTTTTCCTCTGCTCCACCAAAATGGTTTTCAGATAAAAGGTTAGTGGAAGCTGGCAGTAAAGCAAAGAACTCTATGTGTGGGCGTTCAGTTATTCCTTCTTGCAGTTATTACTTACACTGCAGTAGTTAATCTATTGAGTTTTAGTCAGTAATTTTAGGTATGTAAAATATAGAGCAAGTACAGATGGGCCGGCAGTGAATACTTTACTGCGCACTACACTTAAAGTCAGTATGGGATACAAAGATTATAATGTAAGCTTATTATGTATGTCTTAAATATTACATGTATGCAAAAAATGTCACTTACCAACCCACTGATGTCTGGTGTCAGGTAAGGGATCTCTCAGCCTCAATGGGTAACCTTGAGAGGTGTCATTACTCAAGGCCACACACTACCACGCAGCCAGCTGCTGTGGAGGGAGAGCTCAGTGGGCCCTGATGGCTGCAGATATTTAGAGTGTAAAGTGGTTGATATGTAGTCAGATTTTCTGCTGTGTTAATGCAGTTTCAGCCACTTACCAGCCAAGTCTCCAGTCAGACTGTTTCTTGGGGTTTGGTGCTGAGTTCTCACTGATGGCCTCACACAACAGTATTAACTTCATTTAGGCCTACTTGCTGAGCATCTGCCTGGACCAAAGTTCCGTTAGTTCAAACAGGAGCGTATTCATCACACTGTTCTGAGCTTCATTTGGGCTCAAATTTAGCCTGAAAGGCAAAGCTGATGTGACCCTCAATGAATAACAAAGATTTGCCACCTTTTTTGGCAGCTCTATAGAATGTAAAATTATTAAAAAGTGTTCATTGTTACATTTTTCTTTTTTAAAGAAGTTTTCACAGTCTACCAGAGTAATAATCCTTTGTATTTATGTTCTCTGTCTCTTTTCTCCAGTCAAGGCATCTTGCCCTGCCAGACATTTTGTGAGGCAGCAAAAGAAGGCTGTGAACCAGTCCTGGGTATGGTAAATGCTTCTTGGCCAGAATTCCTGAAGTGCACTCAATTCCAAAACAAACCTGAAAATGACACCACTACAAGAGTATGCTTCTCACCACACCAAGAAAAAGGAAAGCAGTGTATGTCTCCATTCTTAAGTCTTAACACTATGTTCTTGAGTTCCTGTTTAATAATATATTTTTTATTGTGTAGGAAAAGCTCTGGGATGAAATTATGATTTCTTGTTCTGTTAACGTTTATGTTCCTTCACATTACTATTATGAAGTTTGGTTGTCGATTAAATATTGCTATAGTTTAGCTGTGCTTTACTTGTTTAGGCTGAATTTTTTGCAGACTTGTGTTGATCTGAGGCTTTTTTGTTTTGCATCAAAAATTATGAGCTGTTTCAAGGAAAGAAGGTAGGAGAAAGGTAATATTCCCTTTGGAAACATTTTGCTAACTTTTTCTTTGCTAAGATCTAGTAAATACAGGATTGTTATTTGGAGCAGCACTCTGATACACAGGCCCAATTTCAAGTGCATCTCCTTTTTGCTGGCTGTAAAAATGAGCCCAGAACTGATGCACTTTACTGTGGGCATGCATCATCCCATGAGCCTAAGTCACAGAGGCTTGTATGGTCCATCTGTGGGTTCTAACTTTGTTAATGACTTCTTGGTAACAATAAACGAGAATAAATGGTATGATGAAAATTGCTATTTAGTTCTGTTTAAAAAGCCTAAGAAGTTACACACTCAAAACTACCTTAAAAGAGGTTATACAGTGTATCTCTGAATGTTAGTTAATGCTACAGTGAAGATTGCTTGTGTATCCTGGATTATCTCCTTGTGCTTTCTGAATATGCATGATGATGTAGCCTTAAATTAATGGATAAAATCTTTTTAAAGTTGGAGTCTCTCCATCTGCTAGGACATGTTTTGTGTGGTCATGAAGTAAAGAAGGCTGTTGTCCATACCTACCTTCACCTGTAGGAACATTTGTAGTGGCTGAGGAAGCAAAATATACAAAGAGGGATTGTGTCTAGTTGAAGGCATTTGAATACTATCCAGGAATATTGAACATGATCTACAAGTCTTTTGTAGGCTTCCTGTGGGATTTTTGGCAAATTGCTCTAGTGAAAGCCACTGGGAGCTGTGTTTTAACAATATGATATATTTATATGTTAAATATGCTGAAAAGATAGGTCGATGGATCTCTCCAAAGGGGAATCATAAGCAAGTGTTTCTAAAAATGTATTTTTTTTCCATGCCTCAACTTTCCTTTGTAAAATTACAATAAAACTGTCCTTTTAGATCACAGGGATGTTTTAACCATATAGGTATTGATGCCTTTGGTATCACAGTGATGAGCATCCTAGCAGTTAGGAGTAGAATAATTTTGTCTTCATGTCAGGTTCAAATAACAAATAAGGTAAGAGGCTGTAGTGTAAATGCATAAGTATGGTAAGGGGTTGTACTTTGAACAGTGGGAGTAACTAACAATGAACAATGAGTGACTAATTGAAGACACTCCTACTGGGCACAGAATTAGGCATAATTCTGAAAAAGCGACAGGATCTTAGAGACCTGGGTTTCATGCATGTGTGGTATGCAGACTTGAGTACAAGGTATGATATAAATATGCTATTAAATTTGGCAAATTATAGCTGGCCAAAATGTTCAAAAGGCCCATCAAATCTAGCTAGCTGAACTTTTCTGTCAAGCCAGAAGAGATTGATGACTTCTGAAACTTTCAGAGTATCTTCCAGCTAAAATAATATATTTAATACTGCTAGGGAAGAAGTTTGTTTTAATAGTGCTTGGTTGATGATTCTTCCATGATCTATATGGCAGGATTTGTATCTATCTGGTAGTGAACTGCATAAATCAGAAAGAAGTACACAGTGGAAGCTTTCTCACTAGGGGAAAATACCTAGAGCCAGTTGTGAGATTGACTGCCTCTACCTGGCAGACTGTGGAGACCCAGGTTTCTTATTGGCAGTTCTGACATCCTGATGTATATAAAAAAAGACATTTTAAATTCATTTTTTAATGACTATTGAGCAAGATGCTTGGATATGAATAGTTTTAATGTAAAGTGGTAGACCTGCATATGTCTTGCATGTATTTTTTTGTGTGCAAAGATGGTCGACACACTGGAGGGAAGGGATGCCATCCATGGGGACGTTGACAGGTTTGAGAGGTGGGCCCTGGTCAACCTCATGAGGTTCAGTAAGGCCAAGTGCAAGGTCCTGCACCCGGGTCGGGGCAATCCCAAGCACAGTTGCAGGCAGGGCAGAGAATGGATTGAGAAGAGCCCCAAGGACAAGGACTTGGGGGGGAGTTGGTTGATGAGAAGCTCAGCATAGGCCACAAATGTGCGCTTGCAGCCCAGAAAGCCAATGATGTCCTGGGCTCCATCAAAAGAAGCATGGCCAGCAGTTCAAGGGAAGGGATTCTCCCCCTCTACTCTGCTTTTGTGAGACCCCACCTGGAGTACTGTGTCCAGGCCCCCAACAAAAAAAGGACATGGAGCTTTTGGAGCAAGTCTAGAGGGCTCACAAAGATGATGAGGGGGCTGGAGCACCTCTCCTATGGAAACAGTCTGAGAGAGTTGTGGTTGTGGTGAGGAGAGGAGAGGAGAGGAGAGGAGAGGAGAGGAGAGGAGAGGAGAGGAGAGGAGAGGAGAGGAGAGGAGAGGAGAGGAGAGGAGAGGAGAGGAGAGGAGAGGAGAGGAGAGGAGAGGAGAGGAGAGGAGAGGAGAGGAGGGGAGGATTTCTGGTTAGAAAAGTTATAAAGCAGGGGGGAAAAAAAGTTAGGAGCAGGTAAACCACTGCTGATAACCCAGATAATCTCCCTCCTTGGCAAAAACATATAAATTAATTCTTGTACATGTTGATAAATGCCCTGCAATGTTCAAGAGCATGAAAGGGCTAAATGCATGTATAATTAGTGAGCTATTTCAAATGGTTGGAGATGCCACCACAGGAGCTCTTAGCCTGTTTTAACCTAGATAAGAAGCATTTAATTTGAGCACCACATTAAGAGTAATAGTAATAGCCATTAACAGTTAATGTATAACATTTTAAGATACTGTAAGACACAAGTAGTTAATAGATGTACTAACACCACAACTATAGACTTCAGCAGTACTTATGTTGTATAATAGCATCACCTTTACCCAAGTTTAGCTTTGAGTTTTGCAGTAACTGAGCCAAACAGTTCTTCTAGTGGCCGTCATTGTACATTATCTTGTCCTGCATAAGCTGCAATAGTGCAAACAATACAGAAAGTACTCAAGAGAATTAATTTAATGTATACAAGGAAACTACGAATTTTCTTAACCAAATACACTTACCTAATGCAGATCTTGTTTTGTTTTGTTCCAAGAATAAAACAGGAATAAAATTACTCCATGGTGCCCAGTTTATCTGCCAGGATTTTTCACACTGGTATTAATTTAGAGAATTGTCTTTGAGAAATACCTTTGAGCAGAGATTCAAAAGCAGTATCTGGTTACAAACAGGTATTTTTTTTTTCTGTTGGCAATATGAAGCTAATCATACATGTAAAATATAGAATTTATTTCAGAAAATTTTTTAAAATGAGAAAGATACTATCTTTCTTTTGTGCCCTTGCATTCACTTAATACACTGAAAAGGAGAGATGATCTGCCTGTGTGTAAAATTGGTACTGACCAGTGGCAAAAACAGCAGTAGTGGAATAATTTTTTGAGGGAGACAAAATGTTTTTCAGAATTGTGCTGGTGTATGTGAGGAAACATTAACAGTTGATAAAAACTGTTTTCCCCAAACACTCATTTTTTACTTCTGTTCACTCCACATTAGACTTTATGATCTCCTTTGATTTTGTTTTTTCTCCCATTCTGCTTCCCCCCCCATTTATCTCTGCCTGCCTTCCTGTTCTTTACCTGTTTCTTTTCCAGCTTGAAGTTTCCTGTGTGGCTTTTTTAGGCCGCTTCACTGGAGTGGAAGAGAAAGATCTTTTGTGTACTTTCTCTGCAGTGTTTTGCATCATAAGGAAATAGAGAAATGGACAGTTTCTTGGGGGGAAGGAGTTGCCAACTTTCTTAATTCTGTTATCATGATCCAAGTATCAGAACTTTCTAGAATTGACAGCTACAAGATGCATACACTTTACAGCAGGGTACATAGGGTATAGCGAGCAGGTGAAGAAAATTTGCAGGAAGAGCATACAGGGTTTTGTCTGTCCCACTGTGCTGTCGGGACTATATTGAGTCAATGACAAGTCCATCTATCTTGTAATGCTGACTCCAAAAGCTGCCAAAATCAGATGCCCAGACAAGAGTAGGGGTACTGGGCAAGACTGTGTGGCAGTACTTTTCTGAAAAAACTCCTACATTTTCCATCCGTTTGAGATTCAAGGACTTTTCTGTAATTTGTGACCCACCATACATTTTTCTTCTATTAATGTATACCTTTGTGTTATAAATCTTTGTACATTTTAGCATCCATAGTAATCCTGTTGCAAAATGTTACAGCTTATCTACACACTGTATGAAGAGTACCACTTTTGATTGTTTTAAAGGCCATTGTATTTTCACACAGAAGGTAAAAGTTCATTATCATTGCTCTCTTAGTACTGGTGAAGATCTGTACTGATAGCAGAGAAGTGTAAGCAAAGCAAGATAGTTCCGTTAGTGGTTCTTTTTGATCTATTTATGCTGTTCTCTTTTTTGAATGCATTTGCATACAAGCCCAATTTAGAAGAATGTAAGATTTCCAAGTCAGTTAAAGATGCCTTTCCAGCCTCAAGCAGCGTTTCTCATATGATGAATTACAATCTTTTGATTATCTTATCAAATCCTGTTTTATGTGACATCATCGTCTGTGGGATAAACACCAGTCTACAGGGAACTAGACCCCATAGTGAGTAAAGCTATTGTTTTTGGGCCCCCTGTAGGGCTCACCGATTGTAGCACTTGCAAAGTGCAGCGTGTAAGGCAGGGAATTGGAGAAACAAAATTATTGGCTCATAAGAAAATGTGATGTTATAATATAGAGTGAGATTCTTTTCCTCTCTGCTGCAGAGACCATGTGTATTGTTGAGCAAGGCAAGTAGAGGTAACAGGAGCTATTATTTGAACATGTAAAATCACATCAGAGTCTTTACTCTCCAGAAAAAAATCATAAAAATCACATAGTGACATGTTTTAGATTGGACAACTGAAATTACTATTAATTATTTCATGTAACTGTCACCTTAATGTCTCAGTGCCTTATTTTTTTCCCCTGTAAAATGAAAATGTGAATGCTATCCAATCCTATGTTGCTGTTAAGACTATCATATTTTGCAGTTTGTAATACCCTTCAAAAATGGTAGAATAGAAGTGAGCCTGTAACTCTTCAGTTAGAAGTTAGGAAACATGTCCAACCACACAGTGGGTAGTGAGGGAACCTACTGAGGAGCACATTATAAGGGTGTGCAAAAGGATGGTGGTGGTGACTTTGCCCTACCTTGCTTCTGATTAGGAGACAGAGTGTTTAAATGGCACAAACTAGTTGAAATTTTTTGTTTTAAAATCTCTTACGTATTTTGAGCACCTTTCTGTAAAGTTAGATAGCTTATTTAAAATATACTGCGTAAGTAGCTTTCACTGCAATAACCATGGCCCCATTTCACAACTGGAAAATAATGTTTTTATTGCAAAATCAAGATAATGTGTTGCCCAAGTGAAGAGTACACCTGGGAATGTAATAGAAAAGATTATTCATACAAGGCTTTATTACAAACATATTTTTCATACAAGCATGTGTGTCAGTTGACTAAGTCTAAGGTTGTCCTGTTTCTTGGAGATGATAAAATAGTATTTCAGGCTTAGAAAATCATGTAGAAAAAAAAAGAATCCCCTGCTGCCAAAAATTAAGAGTAAAAATGAAGGTGCTGAGAGATTATGCGTGTGTATCCATTGCTATGGTGCAATAGAAAGGATTGCTGTGCTAGGACCACAAATAAAATTGGAAATATGGAAAATTAATTACACCTGCAGTCAGTGCAAGCTGGAGCTATTTGTCATTTTTGAAAAACACACTCTGCATGCTTAGGCATGTCCAGTGCTCAGGGGTACATCACAGCATCCACTGTGCACCCAGTGGTTCAGCACATTGTAAAGAATATCCTGTTGGGATACAGAAAGGCTGATCATGAGCAGGAATTATTTGATTTTTTTAGGTACATTAAAGGCTCCTTTTTTAGTCTCAAGGGCAGATCTAATAGGTGCAATGGTCTTTTCATGGCAGATTGTTGAGGTCTTTTAAAATGGGTCATTCACTGATGGCAGTTTTAAATGGCTTTGTTCTATCTCAAAAACGGTATAATTTCCATTGAGATTTGTCTTTCAGGTTTTCCTCTTGACATTGCATTCAGTGATGTTCCTCTGAAAGACATCCTAATGTTTGCCAAAATAGAAATATATTTCAGTCCCTATAGGAAATCTTCAATATCAGTTCATCAGTGTGAATGTAAGTTCATAAGGCTTCTGCAGCAATAACTTTGTAGTACTGCAGCTAGTGATTTTTCTCCTCAAAGAGCTCAAGAAAACAGATTATTTTTTCCATCATTTTATAGGTATAGAGCTAAGGCACAGATTGCCTGAATTGTCCAGGGTAATGCAAAAAGTTTGCAGCAGAGGTGGGAAGAGAACCTCTATCTCTGGAACATATAAAAGGTTCCCTTTCCATAAAAGCATCTTGCCTTATCTAGTTTTTTTTTTTGTTTTTTTTTTTTTGTTTTTTTTTTTTTTTTTATGGCATTGCTTCATAGTGCTTTTATAAATGAGCTAATCTTTAACAAATAAGTCAAGTTTATGGTATTTGGTAAGATGAGGCATGAAATTCAACTTTACTAGAGAAAGTAATGAGTTTTTCAAAGAAATCTTCTGTCTGCTCCTCAACCACAAAATAACGAGAGATTTTTTATAAATCATAAAATAGAAAAGAAAGAATTTTGGGACAAGGATGATGGAGACTTGTACTGTGAAAGGGAATATTGGCTGTATTTTCAGGTGAGATTTTCCTTAAAATGAGGTAGTATTATTTCCATCAGATTTAAGAGCAGTTATCATGAGATAGATAGTACTTTGCAACTGTGAAAACCGTATGTGTTTTCTGGGGAGGAATAACACCAGGCACCAGTATAGATTAGGGGCTGTTCTGCTGGAAAGCAGCTCCGTGGAGAAAGAGCTTGGAGTCCTAGTGGAGAGTAAGTTATCCATGGGACAGCGATGTGCCCTTGTGGCCAAGAAGGCCAATGGTATCCTGGGATGCATAAAGAAAAGTGTGTTCAGCAGGTCTAGGGACGTTCTCCTCCCCCTCTACTCTGCACTGCTGAGACCACACCTGGAATACTGTAACCAGTTTTGGGCTCCGCAGTTAAAGAAACACAGGGATCTACTGGAGAGAGTTCGATGGAGAGCTACGAGGATGATTAAGGGACTTGAACATCTCTCCTGTGAAGAAAGGCTGAGAGTCTTGAGAAGAGAAGGCTGAGAGGGGATCTTATTTATATCAATAAATATCTGAGGGGTGGGTGTCAAGAGGAAGGGGCCATTCTCTTTTTGGTGGTGCCCAGTAATAGGACAAGGAACAGTGAATTTATGCTAGAATGTAGGAAGTTCCACCTCAACATGAGGAGAAACTTCTTAACTGGGAGGGTGATGGAGCACTGGAACAGGCTGCCCAGAAAGGTTGTGGATTCTCTTTCTTTGGAGACTTTCAAAACCTGCCTGGATACATTCCTGTGTGGCCTGCCCTAGGTGATCCTGCTTTGGCAAGATGATCTCCAGATGTCCCTTCCAACCCCTAACATTCTGTGATTCTATGACTCCATGATAATATACTAAAAATGCCTGGGTTGGCACAACCTCAGGCACAAATACAGGCTGTGGGGAGAATGGCTAGAGATCAGTCCTGAGGAAAAGGAGTTGGGGTGGTAGTAGATGAGAAGCTCGACATGAGCCACCAGTGTGCGCTTGCAGCCCCGAGAGCCAACCACATCCTGGGCTGCATCAAAAGAAGTGTGGCCAGCAGGGCCAGGGAGGTGATTCTGCCCCTCTACTCTGCTCTGGTGAGACCCCACCTGGAGTACTGCGTACAGCTTTGGAGCCCTCAGCACAGGAAAGACATGGACCTGTTGGAAAGGGTCCAGAGAAGGGCCACGAAGATGATCAAAGGGCTGGAGTACCTCTGCTATGATGACAGGCTGAGGGAGTTGGGGCTGTTCAGCCTGGAGAAAAGAAGGCTCTGGGGAGACCTTATAGCAGCCTTCCAGTACCTGAAGGGGACCTACAGGAAAGCTGGGGCGGGCTTTTCATCAGAGAGGGCAGTGATAAGACAAGGGGTAATGGTTTTAAACTGAAAGAGAGTAGATTTAGGTTAGACATCAGGAAGAAATTCTTCACCATGAGGGTAGTAAGGTGCTGGGATAAGTTGCCTAGGGGGGATTGTGGGAGCCCCATCCCTGGAGGTGTTCAAGGCCAGGTTGGATTAGGCCTTGTGTAGTCTGGTGTAGTGTGAGGTGTCCCTGCTTATAGCAGGGAGGTTGGAACCTGATGATCTTTAAGGTCCCTTCCAACCTTAACCATTCCATGATTCTATGAAACAGGTGATTTTGCATCTTACTGACTTTCTAAATCAGGCCTTCTAGAAGTCAAAACATGACTGTTCCCTTTTAATGCAGGGAACAAGCCAGTTATTAATATTCTAATGTCTAGGAGTTGGGTTATTTGGAGGGTGCTCAGGAAAGCATAGTTTCAAAGAAAATGCTCACTTTGCAAATGGTGGCATACCTAATGCACTGCGAAGGGACAATGTGCACACCACTTTTGCTGTGAAAGATATCTTTCATGTGTACTGTGAAGTCATGGAAAGACAGAGGTGGCATCACTGTGGGCAGGTGTGAGGTCATGCAGTTTGAACATATATGTATTGTGACTTAATTGTGACTTTCTAATCAGCCTTTATGATCACGCAGCCTGAGATAATAATTCAAATATCAGTATTCCTTCTATAGTTTTAAGTAAACCTAACATTCAAATACAGACCTTGAGTGTCCTTTCACCTTAATCCGATCAAGGAGTATCGGTCAGTCGAGCATTTCCTCGGACCGTGACATTTGAATCACTCTCCCTGGGTTGCCCTACCCGGGTTGTGACATTAGTTGGCAGGATCGTGCCGGACAAAGGGTGCAGCTGCTGCACGACTTGCACCAGGAAAGGGAAGGCAAGAATCCAGCTGCACCTAGGCTCCTCACCAGAGTGAAGGAGTTTAGAAAGCAAGGGGGTTCTGCCTGATCTTTCATAAGCCGTACACCGGCCTCAGGGATCATTCTAGGATAAAAGTCAATGGAAGTGCAAAAGACCACTTTGGGGGCCTAGATTTGTTGCTGTGGGTCTCGATACTAAGTGGAGCTGTGTGGAAGTGAGAAAGAAAGGAGGAAATAAGGGATACCCTTCTGCTCTGTTAAGCCCCTCAGAGTTGACAGTGGACATTGTGGATAATCCCCCTTCACTGGAGGAATTTTTGGAGAAGGTTAAGGCCACACCCTCTCCTGAGGGTAAACAATGGGCCCAAGAACACTGGTCACATGCATCTGCCCTGGTGGATCATGTTGCAAACCCACTTGAAGTGTAAACCTGTTAAGGGTAAAGCTATAGTTTGTGCAGTCTTGGGAGTGGCAGTATTAGCCACGCAGGAAGAGGTAAAATACAAGCATACAACAAATATATAGTTGTAGCTCTTACCAGCTGATCTGTACCCAAATAAAAGCGTGTTTGTGCACCTGATATTGTATTATCTTCACTGGTGGGATCCCAAAGAATCTCCCCATATCCGATTATCATATCATGACAACAGGTTGTGCTGCTGGATTCCAAAATGCAAAAGAATGGCAAAAAGTTGTATTCTAGGCTGTGGGTGGTACCTGGTAGCTGCAGATTAGGGATAACAGTGAGAAGAAACCTGTTGCATCTAATGAATAGTATTAAATCACAGAGATCTAAGTCCTAGGTCTAGAAAGGGTCCTGGTCATAATTGGAACTGATTTTAGAGAGTGAGAAGAGAGAAAACTGAGTAACATGAGGACTGAAAAACTGTCCCATGTCAAAGTGAAGGCAACAGCAGGGATGAAGTACGCTTGACTCCAACCAGCAGCCAAAATTCCTGATAAGAGACTTTTGTGAAGACCAGCATGCTTCAAGAACTAAGGGTTACTTTGTCAGAACAAAGAAATGACCTTTGTTTTTTTTTCTTTCTGATTTAGGTTTAGAGTTTTAGGAATACACTTCTATAAATAGAAACCACTTTGAATTGTTCACCTGATTCCTGGTTTGCCATTGGACAAATCACTTGGGCCTCCTGTCCTTCAGCTTTTCATATGTGGAAAAAAAAAAAAGCATAACACTTGCTATCCTGCAGTCTAAAGCACTGTAGGATAAAAGCCATGTGTTTGAGATACAAAGAAAAAAGTTTCCATCAAATTTTCTTCCTTGATACGTTACTGAATAATGAATTCCTGATTCTATGAAACAGTATGGCTTCACAACCAAAAAAGCAGATAAAAATTGATGTAGCATCTTGGAGAGTCAATATTTATTAGTTCATGTTTTTCATCTCTTTCTACCTTTCATCTTTTATATCCTTAAATTCTATCTGCATGCTTTGTGAAACACTGCCAGATTTCATCAGCACCACTTTGCTTTCCCTTTTATTTATATATTTCTATTCTTCTGAAGACATATAAAATGAGATTACTTGTATGCTTGGAGTTACTTCATGAGCTTAGAGAGATTTAGGTTAGAGGTAAGACGGAAGTGCTTTAGTGTGAGGGTAGTGAGACACTGGAACAGGTTGCCCAGAGAAGTTGTGGAGGCTCCATCCCTGGGAGCGTTCAAGCTCAGGTTGGATGGGGCTCTGAGCAACCCGGTCTAATGGGAGGTGTCCCTGCTCATGCAGGGGAGTTGGAACTCAATGATCTTTAAGGTCCCTTCCAACTGTAACCATTCTATGATTCTATAATTCTGTGATTAAAAATTACTTTCTGTCCTTTTGTAAGTGAAATGTTAAATTCAGGAAGAGTTTAAACATGACATTAGCAGTGTGTGAATTTATGGCTGATCATTCACTTAAGCTCAGTTTTTGTTTGCTCAAGAACGTGCTTAATCAATACATTATTGTGGTTAATACTTTACTGTTGAGGATAATGCCATACACTAGGAATTCTACCGAGTGCAGCACCAAGTAAAATGTTGACAGAAACATCATCATAGTAGTTGATTTATTAATGGCTTAATCTGAAACTTACTTTACATGTTACCTTTGTGCTGTTATTTACTGCAGTGCCAAAATGAGGTAATAAAAGTTCATGATACTAAAATTCTATAATTAGATATTTGGTTACTTTTCCTTAATTTAATTTTAAACTGTATTCTGTATGAATATACTTGTTGGTAGACATGTTATGAGGAATACAAAATTATTATGAGAATACTCAATATGCTTTTTTTTTTTTTCTTTTGAGAGGTAGATTTTAAACATACTTTCCAGACTTTGTTAAGCATCAGGTTCAGAGAATAAAAGAAGAAAGAGGAAGTGAGTTTTCATATAGAAATAAGAAAAATGCAAATTTAGGCTTTTTAAAATGAGAAATATGGAGCTATGTTGTGATCAGGTGAAAAATGACTTTAATGGAGGAAGAGAATTTCTAGCTGCTGCTGCCAAAATGGGTGTTTTTTCATACCTGTAATTTGTGTTGTGGTAAAGGTTGACAGCTACAATTAGAGATCTTTATTGTTCTTGGCAAACTTGGATACAAAGTTTAAATTATAATGGAATTTCTATGAGTAGAATTTTGAACTTTAATGAGACTGAATTGTTTGAACTTGCTGTTCTCACACATGGATACATTTTAATAACTTTACACTGGCAAAGTGACAGGATTTTTTCCCTCCATGTCTGAAAGCTGTTCCTCATTTCAGATATGTATGCTTAAAGTAAAGATTTTGTTCCTTTGCTTGTTTTCCCTGATCTTTTACTGGAGGTGAAATTTACTTGTTTAGCTTTGTTGAGTAGCCTGGCTGTTAATGAGGGCTTTTGAAAAAAACCCGACCAAACTAACAACCATGCTCTGTACTGAATATTTTCTTGTCTACTTGACATCTTTACTTTGCATCCCCATGGAATTTTCACTTGATATCTTTCCCCATCTGTATCCTCTACAGGGATTTTTCTCAGCCAATGTTTTTTAAAGTGAAGGCTTTGAATTTTGGTCTCTATTGTGTGGACTAACGTTTAAACAAATTAATGGTGATCACCATGTTTATAATTTTAGTGCCTTGAAGGACTTGAATGGGAAGATGTTATGATTTCCCTCCCTTGGAACATTATGGGCCTGCAAGTTATCTCCAGTGGAATACGTAAAGCTCTAGGGTTTTTTTGTCTCTTTAGGTATCTCAATTCCCCATATATCAAATAGCAATGATGACTTTCTTCTAGTGTTCAGACAATTATAAGAATGTTTGAGGAAACCTTCTCCCTCTAGAAAGGTGTCTGTGCTATGACACTTTTAAGTCTCAACCTGGTAATCTTTCTGCTGCACACCTAGGCTGGGAAGATCCATCTATAGTAACTTTAGTTGGATATTTAATCCAATGCATCTATTTAATGGGGGAAAAAAAAGAGCTTGTTTAATCCCATCCTAAGGTTAGTTTTTAACAGTTACTCCGTACATCTACTTTTTAGAGGTGGTGGTAGATTGAACCTCACTGATTAACTCAGCCTAGGTAACTATTTCCAAAATAACAAAAGTTAGGTGAAAATGCCAATTTGCACTTCCTTGAATTTGATTAATTTGGGGTTTGGTGCTTAAGTGCATCAGTTACAACTCATTGTTCTATCTTTCATTTCTGCTTCTTATTTCTTACCCTGAAAAGTTTAACATGCATTCTTTATTTTCTTCTCTTTTCCAGCACTGTGCAGAGGCGAGGAGAGATTCTTGTGTGCCAGTGGGATCTGCATCCCAGGGAAACTGCAGTGTAATGGCTACAATGACTGTGATGATTGGAGTGATGAGGTCCATTGCAGTAAGTTTTTTAAAACTTGCAGTGTTCTGCTGAAGCACTGAATCCGTTCAGGGAAACCTAAAAACTAAAGAAGGCTGTTGGTACAGAATAGGAGCTTTGCATAGTAATTGTGTATATTGACAGTAGGTCTCTCAGTTGCCATTGAATGTGTTTTACCTTTGCTCCCTGTGACCACAGCATGTGTTTTTGATCTATCAAATTTTATTCCTGGAAGAATTCTGCAAGGAATCAAGTGGAAATTAGAAGCATTTGGGGGCTTTTTAAAAAAAAAAATGGATCAATATCAGGCATCAAAAGAGCATTTCTGATCATAACTGAAGACTGTTAGTTGTATCTTTTTCATAGTCTTTGGCATTGATTTTACAGCAGATGTAAAACAATCTGTTTAGAAAGTTCTCTTGACCTCAGCCCTGGGTGTGGTTTATTTATTTTCTGCTTCACCCAGTATATGGTGCAGTAAAAAAAAAATATTAATATACATGTTTAATATATTAATTTCTTACTTATTTCTCTGTGGTAGCATGTATCTTTAGAGCTCCTGTGTGGTTTTTTTGTGTTGACAAAAACATCCTTGGACTACTGAGACCTTTAGAAAAGATGAGCAAATCTACAGCAGGAAAACAATGAAAAAGAAAAAAAAAAAGGAAAATGTGGATCAATGACTAAATAGGGACTATGGTAGGATGTGATGCCACAAAATAATGCTATACATTCAGACTTTGGAAAATATCAGACCTGGAGTTGAGTTTCAGACTGTGCAGTTTAGACTCACCTCAAAAGATTTGTTCTTATTAATTATTTAAGAGCCCAGGCATTCCAAGACTCACAAAGCTGCTTTCAAGGAAGTTGCTGTTAGATTGTATCTGGGATACTCCAAGTAGTAAATGATGGCAGCAATTTTCTCCTGTTCTCAGTATGAATGAGGCTAGAGCTTGCTTTTGCTTTAATATTCTACAATTTATTTAATGGAGGTTGATAGAACTTCTATTATGTAATAAGTATTGCATGTTTTATCATTGAATTTTTCCTGTCAGTGTTAACTACAGTTTTCAATGTAAGCTAATAAATTTTAAAATGCCTATGAGACTGTAGCTCTCAGGTTCCATTAGAAATGGGAAAAGAAGAAATTAGGAAGAAAAGAATAAAAATGTTACATGTCTTGAGAAAACAAGCATTATAAATCTCATGAGTTAAGGTTGCCTTTAAGAGAAATCCTTTCTGTTACTTCATACAGGGTTTATAGGCAGAGGATATCTTTTACTAGGATACTTGGTAAAGGTTGGGGAGAGAGAGTGAAGTTCAAATAAGACCTTGGATTACACAGAAGAAACAGAAACAATAAATGCTTTATTTCCTGCAGTCCTTGTCCCTCTCAGATTCCTATGTTACCTCACAGAATCTTTAGAATAGTTTGGATTGGAAAGGACCTTTAAAGGTCACCTAGTCCAACTCCCCCTGCAGTGAGCAGGGACATCTTCAGCTAGATCAGGTTGCTCAGATCCCCATCCAACCTGACCTTGAATGTTTCCAGGGATGCAGTATCTACTGCTTCTCTGGGCAGCCTGTTCCAGGGTTTCACCAGCCTCATCATAAAAAATTTCTTCCTTATATCTAATCTGAATCTACCCTCTTTTAGTTTTAAACCATTACCCCTTGTCCTATTGCAAAAAGGCCCAGCTGAGAAGTCTGTCCTCATCTTTCTTATAAGCCCCCTTTAAGTATTGAAAGGCAGCTCCTTCTCCAGGCTGAACAATCCAAGCTCTAAGCCTTTCCTCTTCGAAGAGATGTTCCATCCCTCTGACCATTCTTGTCATCCTCCTCTGGACCAGACCAATCCACATCTTTATAGTGCTGAGGACTGCAGAGCTGGATGCAGTAGTCCAAGTGGGGTCTCACCCAAGTGGGAGTAGGAAGGGACAACCACCTCCCTTGACCTGCTAGCCACACTTCTTTTGTTGCAGCCCAGGACACGGTTTGCTTTCTGGGCTGCAAGTGCACATTGCTGGCTCATGTCCAGCTTTTCATCCATCAATACCCCCAAGTCCTTCTCTACAGGGCTGCTCCCAATCCCTTCTGCCCCAGCTTGTATTGATACCAGGGATTTCCCCAACTCAGGTGGAGGAAACAAAGTTTAACCAGGTGGCCTTGTTAAACCTTGTGAGGTTCACATGGGCCCACTAGTTCAGCTTGTCCAGATCCCTCTGGATGACATCCCATCCCTCAGGTGTGTCATCTGTACCACTCAGCTTGGTGTCATCTGCAAACTTGCTGAGGGTACAATCAATACCACTGTCTATGGTCACCGATGAAGATACTCATAGCCATTTAGTGGTCAAGGTGAAGCAAAACACAGAGAACAGAATTGCTCTCTGTTAATTCCCCTCACCCTTCAGGGGAAGATAAAAGGGGAATAAGGAAGAGAGACTTCAATGTTGGAAGTTAAAGCTAGGACAGGTTCAATAGAACAGGGAAGGGATAGTAACATGTGGGATAATAATGAAAAATATGCAAATATATACAAAACCTGATTTCAGTAGTCACTGATATAAGCATCTGAAAGCCCCCTGTGGCAGAGCCCACTTGGAAAAAGGGGCCAGGGCTCTTCCCAGCGACTGATGGAATCGGATCCTGCAGAGCACCTGGCAAGCTGAAGACAAAGAGCATGAGTTTCTCTCCTAGATCTCTGCAGGAGGAGCAAAGGGAGGGAGGAAGGAAGGAGGAAGGGGCAGAAGGGGCCGACCTTCCCCCCTCTTGGCATTTACAGGGTAGAGCAGAAAATGAGAGGGAATGCTGACCCCTCACTGTTTTGCCCCCTGGATCCCTTGGCATTCTGAACAATGTCCTCTCTCTAGTTCCTCATATGAATACCATAAAATTAACCTGTGCCCCCTCAAACCACCACAATATTAAACAGTGCTGGTCCCAATATAGACCCACAAGTGACACTTCTTGTCACTGATCTCCATGTGGACATCAAGCCATTGACTACTACCCTTTGGATGTGACCATCCAACCAATTCCTCATCCACCAAGCAGTCCACCCATCAAATCCATAGCTTTCCAACTTAGAGAGAAGGATGTTGTGAGGGGACTGTGTCAAAGGCCTTACAGAAGTCCAGATTGATGACATCTGTAGCTCTTCCCTTGGCCACTGATGTAGTCACTTCATCATAGAAGGCCACTAAGTTGGTCAGGCAGGCTTCACCATCCCTTGGTGAAGCCATGCTGTCTGTCTCGAATCCCCACCTTCGTGTCTTCCATGTGCCTTAGATACTTTTAAGAGGATCTGTTCCATGATCTTCCCAGGCACAGACATGAGGCTGACAGGTTGGTTCCCGGAGTCCTCCTTTCAATCCTTTTTAAAAATGGGTACAATATTTCCCTTTTTCCATTCATTGGTGACTTCACTTGACTGCAGTGACTTTTCAGATATAATGGAGAGTGGCTTGGCAACTGCATCAACCAGTTCTTTCAGGACTCTGGGATGCATCTCTTCAGGTCCCATAGACTTATGTATGTTCAGGTTCCTCAGGTGATCATGAACCTGATCTTTTCTTACAGTGGGAGGGGCTTTGCTCCCCCAGTCCCTACCTTGTGGTCCATCCACTTGAGAGGTGTGGGAAGAGAGATTGCCAGTGAAGACTGCGCCAGAAAAGTTGTTGAGGACCTCAGCCTTCTCCTCATCCATTGTTACCAGTTTGCCAGTTGTGTTCATGAGGGGTATGCTTTCTTTGACCTTTCTTTTCTGGCTGACATATCTATAGAAAAGCCTTTCTTACTATTCTTTGCATCCCTTGCCAAGTTCAGCTCTAGTTACTCCTTGGCCTTCCTGACCCCATCCATACACAACCAGACAGTCCCTACACATCCCTACACTCTTCCCAGGATACCTGTCCCTGCTTCCACTGCCTGTGAATTTCTTTCTTGCTCTTTAGTTTGACCAGCAGGTCTGAACTCAGCCATGCCAGTCTCTTGGCTTCCTTGCCTGATTTCTTACACCTGGGGATCAAGAGCCCTTGTGGTCTATGGAAAGTGTCCTTAAAGATCTGCCATCTCCATTCTGCTCCCTTGCCCCTGAGGTCAGTTTCCAAGGGGGCCTTATTGACTAACTCCTTGAGGAGCTGGAATTTTGCTTTCCTAAAATTTAGGGTCTTGATGTTACTCTTCACCTGACCCTTATCCCTCAGGACTGTGAACTCCACCAGTCCATGATCACTGCAGCCCAGGCTGCTTCCATTCTTGATGTCACTGATGTCACTTGTGTTCATGACCATCAGGTCCAGTATCACATCCCCTCTGGTAGGGCTGTCTATTATTTTGCTTAAGAAGTTGTCCTCAGTGCTCTTCAGGAGTCTCCTACAGCTTGCCATGCTACTTTTCCAGCAGATGTCGGGATGGCTGAAGTCCCTCAGGAGGATAAGAGCCTGGGATTGCAATGTCCCCTGCAGCTGGAGTTATCAGTAGGCTCCCCTTGCTCAGGCAGCCTGTAGTGGACACCACCCATAAGGTTCCCTTTGTTGCCTCAGTCTCCACTTGTTACCCATAAGCTTTAAACCTGCTTGCGGCTATTCTTCAGAGACATCTCTTCACAATCTATTAATTTCTTGATGTAGAGGTGTGAGAGACGGCCTCAACCCTTCTGCTCCTTTTTCCTCCTCTGTCCCTTCTGAACAGCCTGTAGCCATCGATAGTCACATTCCAGTCATCGTATTCATCCCACTGAGTTTCAGTAATGGCAACTAGGCAGAAGCTTTCTAGCAGCGTGGTGGCTTCTAACTTCTCCTGTTTGTTGTCCGTGCTGCCTGCATTGGTGTAGAAGCACTTCAGCTGGGCTGTTGCCCGTGCTGCCTTCTTAGAGGAACACCCCTTAATTCCTTTGAGGTATTTCACTGGTGTTCGTCTATTGGCTCCTTCCCTGTTGGCTTCTATTACCTCATGAGCCTCTGGCTCATCTCTAAGACTTCAAGTGTGCTGCAGAGTACCCAACATGTCTCAGAGCAACAGGTGGAGGGCCCTCTCTAGCACCCCATCCCTCTAATCTTGGTGTGTTATCTGACAGCTTGTCACAGGCAAGCCTGATACTACCCCCTCCTCCTTCAAGTCTAGTTTAAACCTCTGTCAGTGATCCTCACTAGCTTGTAAGCAAAAACCCTTTTCCCTATTTGAGAAAGGTGAATCCTGTCTGATGCCACCAGGCCTGATGCTGTGTAGACCATCTCATTATTGAAAAATGTGAAATTGCGGTGGTGACACCAGCCACGGAGCCATGTATTAATAGACTGGGTCCATATCTTTCTTTCAATGTTGCTGCCTGCAAGGATGGAAGAAAAAAATTGCCTGTGCTCCAGACTCCCTTACCAGTTGTCCCAAGGCCCTGAAATCTCTTTTGATTGCCCTTGGACTACACATTATGGCTTCATCGCTGCCCACATGGAGAAGCAGTAATAGGTAATAGTCCAAAGATGGTACTATGGACTACTAGTCCAGGCTACAAGTTCCCTAGTGATGTCCTTAACCCAGGCCTGAGGGAGGCAGCAGACTTCCCTAAGAGGAGGGTCTGTCTCGTATATTGGACCTCTCAGAAGGGAGTCACCTACAACTATAACCCACCCTTTCTTCCTCATAGAGGTTGTCATGTTATGAGGGGTAGGCCTTTCTGACCTCTACACCTCTGGTGTAGATGGACCAACATCCATTTCATCCATTCACTGGCCTCCATATGCAGAGGGTCATTACCTGTTGTACGGAGGCACCTGGAAAGGCAAGTTGGCGAGGAGTGGGTTTGCCTGCCAGCCCGAGTGTGGACTTGCCTCCATTCACTCCTTTCCTTTAAGCTACTGCCTTCAGCTGGTCAGGGGAGAATACAGGATGCCCTTGATCTTACTACTTTTTCTGATGGCTGTTCTGTTTCTGTCTCAGGGAGGGCAAAGCACAGTTCCACCAGTCTATCACTTTCTCAGCCTCCTTGATGCTTCTTACCCTTTTTTCTTCTTATGCCTCTGCTGGCAAGCTGAACTTATTTTTATTGCCAAGTAATAACCCTGAAGTTAGGGGGTTTGCACGGCAATATTAAAGGTGCTTTATTTTGGAATATTTGGTTTGGTATTCATTATCTTCCCTCTTCAGAGTGCTACAAAGAAGAGACATTTGGGCATCCTGACAGTTTATGCATGAGGGTAGCTATGATCTTACTCTCCTGGGAATGAAGAGTTTTCTTCTTCTATTGAGAGAAAAGCAAAACTATTAAACTTCCCTTAATGAAAAACAGATGGCAGAAATTACTATTAAACCTAGAAATGTATTTTCTTCAAGTCCAGCCAATGTATGCAAGTTTTAATGTGTATGAGTAGTTTGGAGTCTGCCTCATACCTGTAGAGATTATTATAGATAATTGAAGTTTCTAGTTTTATAAACAATGAATAATTAAATGTATTAAATTATTGATTTTTTTAATTCTTAAACCACTTCTCCTTCAATCAAAGTATATGCTATCAAATTTAGGTCTTATCCTATGCTCGTTCATGAGGTGTTTCAGTTCGTTTTCAAGATAGTTCAGTAATAACTTTCACATTGGCTGACATTTCCATAATAACGAAAATACTCAGTACTCCCAAAAATTTAGTTGCTCTTCACCATTTAATTATTAAATATTTGGCAATATTTAGCAATGTTTGAGAAAGAAAAGAAACATTTCAATTCTTACGCTTTCTTCTATTTTGTATAAACTGAATTTTGACTGCTAGTGCTTACACATAGCTTTCCAGTGTTTAATGGGACCCAGAACAACACATGGAAATGTTGTTCCCTTCTTATTAAGTCCAAAGTATATTTTTTCATAGGAAGGTTTTATTTAGGGTGAAATTTATTTTCAAATTTTTGTTGTTAACCTTGAGGATGAGGGGAATATAGTATATGAAACAAATAGCAGCAGATTTCACTTATAGTATACAGTTTTAATGCATTGAAGAGGGTAACTAGGGATAAACATATGGCTCACTTCTACTCTTATTTTTGCTCCACTGTTGGTGGGGAAGCTGTTTTGTCTGCATGAGAATAGTAAACAAAGACTGTGGAGAAAAATATTTGGACTGTTTTTTCTAGCACACGAACTTACGTAGCAGTAGATTGTTTAGAAGCGAAGTTACACAGAAAGGCAAGTATTTCTACTGCTGGAGTTTTGTCAAGTGACCACATGAGACTCTTCACAATATCTGTAAGTTGGTCAGAGCTATGAGGAGAATCTTTTCATTACACTTACTTCCCAAATGAGATTAAAAGGCTTTTAAATTCCAAAGGTCCAGCTTTATTAGAATGTAAAAGAAAAAAGTAACCCTTTAAAAGAATAAAGCTGTAACACTGGTCTACAAATGCATAAATTATCAGTGCCAAAACTTGAAACTGTTGGAAGGATCCTGATGAGCAACTTTTGCACATAATGTACCAAATGCAGCAGGCTCTCTTACCTCCCTCTGGCTGCACTTAAAACCAGACTTCCCTAATACATACACTTGCTTCTTCTTCATCCTTTTGTCACTTTCTCAGTCATGCTTCTCTTTCACAAAGGAAGAAGAAGATGAATACCATTTTAGTAATTAAATAGAAAAGAGAATGTTTATGCACATGCCACTCCATGCCACACTTCAGAACAGAGCATCTTGTTGAATTAAGGTATTATTTACTCCTAGAAGTGTCAGAATTTGTACATTGAGTCTGCACATGTATCTTTAAATGCATATCTTTAAAATGTAGGATTCCTAAAATCACCTTTGAGTGTTGGGCTGAGGTGATTCATGGTCAGAAGGACAAATTAAGCAATAGTGAAGTGGTGAAAACAGGGTATGCATGAACAGAGATCAAAGGGTTGCTGAGTGCAAAAGGCTGAGCAGGCTTTATTTGTGTTTAGTGGAGTATAGAATAGGAATTTTATAAAAACTGAGTTTGTCCCATCCTTAACAAAATTTGAGGCTTTTACAAATGGCAGCTGCAAAGTGCTCATCTTACTCTGATGGAAGTAACTAGCTACCCTATACTATATATTATTGCCAATATCCTGGAAAAAATGGATGTTGAGAGTGTTAGATTTTTATCCAGTGAATCTTCTTTCCTCACAAGAAAGTTTGTATTCTTTTTCTTTACCCTGCCTGTGTGGGCCTAAGACCTGCAATATACTTAGAAGGACACCCTTTGTTCAAAGTAGGACCACTGTGCAATCATGAACACAGGAGTCACATGCCAAGAGGAGGCAAGCAAGCAGTAGCAAGATTCTGTTAGTTAGTGGTTGAGCATTTCAGCTGAGGGAAGAGACTTGTGTTCCGGTCCCTGCTCTTGGACCTCTTTCTTTATGCTCATTTAAAATATACACACGTCCCAGTGAGAAAGGGCACAAAGAACCTCCTTTAATTCAGTGGCATAGCTTCAGCCAGGAGGAGGGATTGCCCACCCTGCTGTTCTATATCCTGCTATTCTACCTGGAAGAGTCAGATGTAAAGGAATAGCCTAGAGGAATGTGAAAATAGACCACTCACTTCCCAATTATGTGCTTGTAATCAAAAGTTATTACTAATGAGATCAGACATCACTAACCTTATTTTCTCTTCTCCCCTCCTTCCTAACTGCAATGTAGATTCCATGTTTCTATTGAACCTGGTATTATTCAAGCATTTTGGATATTCTCAGATGTTTGTTAGGGCTTTATTGAAGGCCTCAGCCATAAAAGAAAGCCTAACCCACTTAGTGCTGACAGTGCTAAGAATTCCTTGATGAGACAGCATCGAGCCATATTCTGAGCTCAAAACTGTGTAAAGCATAAAGGTCATTTGAAACCATTGTAAGATCAAAGGCAGGCTCAGAAGCAGGGTCTGGGGCCCTTGATTAGAAGCTTCAGCTCCACCTAATCAGGTCCTTAAGACTGTCCTAACAATCTAGCCCATGAAACCTACAACCTTTCTTGAGAACTTTATGTGTATAAATTAATTAAATATTATGGTCCACATGTATAGCCAGAGCACTTTCTCCTCATGGTATTGATCAAAAAAGCAATTGGTAGGAACAGAAGAAAAATGTCTAAAAATGGTTTTGATTTTTCATGTTCTTTCATATTAGAGTCTAATAAACTGATACACATTCCTAATTAATGCAGACCTGTAAATTGTAGGGTATCTTTGCCTAATCTTGTTTTAGCCAATACATTCCAGATCATAGGTCATATGAAAGTTCCAACATCACGTTAACATTTTATAAAAATTTGTTTTGTAGACTGCAGTGATGACGTATTTCGCTGCAACACGGGAAAATGTCTCAATTATACCTTTGTTTGTGATGGATATGATGACTGTGGAGACCTTAGCGATGAACAGAACTGTGGTAAATGAAAGTTTTATGCTTTTCTAAGATGTTTAAGATAGCAGTGTTACCTAAGCCAGCAATTTTTATCCTTAAACTACTAAAAGATTAATATACCCTGCTGTTATTCTTCTTGGGCAAAAGCTCACAAATTCTATATGCAATTTGAAAAGGTTTAAAGGAGAGTTCTGGGTTAATCCAAATTTTTAAGATAATGGTATTTTAAAGAAATCCTCTGTTTTGCAATTTGTTTAAAACTAATTCAGGATGTTATGGTTGCTTTTTTGCTAACTTGGCTGAAATTAACTGAGGTTGAAGGAAACCATTAAGAGGCTACACAGTGGTGATGCCAACTGTTTTCTAGCGGAACTTTTTTTACAAAAGCTTCATAGTGAATGTGTATGTTTTGATACTCAAATTCTGTTTCTTTCAAATCCTGTTTTCAGTCAACTTGGTATGTTCTGCCTCCTGACATTCATCTTTCTACCTACATTAACTTTCATAGGAAAAAAAAGAAGTTTTGTAATAAAAAAGAATAATCTTCACATGTAAATATTGGAAGACTTTGAAAGCCTTGTTTTTTTCCTATTTTTGCTCCTGGAACTACACTTGAGGAAAAATTAAGTGCTCTAAAATAATTCATTAGAAGTTAAAATACTATTTCTCACTTTTATTTTGCATTGTGAAAAGCACAAGAGAATTTCAAAACAATTTTTTTTTCCCTGAGATTTGCTTTATGTTTCTTCTTTATATTAAACATACTCTAAGATATTCCACTACTTTTTTGTCAGTTTTGGTTGTTTTGTGTTGGTTTCTTTTTCATAAACCATCTTTGATGGAAGACTTTCCTAAACATTAATCTCACTTCTACCGTTCCGATTTTGAGACAGTTTTTTTTCTATATACAATTTAAAATCTAATGTTTTCTACAGGCTATAAATGGGTTTCATTGCAGATTTGGGAGGCTGGACTGTGTCATCCTGCTCAATAGAATGCTTTTCTTTATTTGTGGAAGCATTCAGGTAGAAGGAGTAAGATAGAGATTAGAACAGTTTCTTCGTAGATCATTCTTATGGAAAATTCTGACTGTATGCAAAAAACATAGTTTCTGATAAAGTGCCAAATATAGCAGCTGAGAAACATATTTTTTTGTTTACTTATTATTAAAAAGATAAATGTAGGGAATTATTTTCTCTGATGGCAACTTAAAATGTTGGCTAACTGAAAATCATTCCATAAGATGGAAAGCCAGAAGATCTTTTAATCTGCTTAACAAATCTTAGAAATTTGTTTATTTGCAAATGGAAACATCTGTGCACCTGAGAGAAGGAATGAGGGCATCGCTATCTATATAGGGAATAGAATTCAGAACATATGTAACGACCATCTGCAAAAAAATCTGCAGGCACAGAAAATTTACTAATGCACAATGGCTCATTAGTGAGAATGAGTAGCTTATAGGCATACAACAATTGATCAATAATATAAATTATACAAATGGTAACTTTTAATCCTTTTTTTGCTTCTCAAATTTGCATTTTATTTAGATTGTAATCCAGTGACACATCATCAGTGTGGAGATGGGAGATGTATAACAGCTGATTGGGTATGTGATGGTGACCATGACTGTATAGACAAATCAGATGAAATCAATTGCTGTAAGTTCCATTAATCTCTATATCAGTTTTTCTTTCTTTAAAAATGAAAAACTAGATTTAAATAATATACTTACTTACTACTTGTAAGGCAAAACTATAAGCTTATTTGATTTCAGAAGTTCTCACTTGGCAAATGTCCCTTTTGATAGACAGCTGCAGCAAATTAACCAGTTGTTGTTGTTGTTGAAAAGTACGAGCATTGCCTTGTCTTTCAGCTTCTTGTTAATTACAGAATTAGCTTTTTGGTAATTGTCATGTTCCCCCTAGAAAGTAATGAATGAATGCATATAACCTCTCAAACTGCAGGCACTCTGAGTTTGTGACAGCTTTCTGATGTGTCTGTAGGTAACCTGTCATACCTTGTCAGAGTCTGGACTTCCGTCTGTTCCAATGACAATGGTGTATATCTGCAAAGCAATGACCCTAGAACATTGCTGAGGTTGCAAAATCAAGTCTTGAGGAATGAGCACATGTTTTAATGTGATTAAGGTTCTCATAAGACACATGCTTATGCTGCTTTGATTCTTGCTGCCATTCAGTGCTTGACCTTGCAACCTCTATCCTACAATTTTCTCTGAAATCTAAGTACCTAATCTGAATAAAGGAATTCAAGTAAGTGTGCAAAAAGTAAAAATTGTTTGGGTTTTTTGTTTGTTTGGTTTGGTTTTTGTTTGTTTTTTTCTTGGAAAGTTGAGCCTTCATCTCAGCCTGTTGCTAATACCTGACATCTATAGTCTCAGAACCTATAGTTAAACATCAGCACAGCTGTAAGCTATTGAAAACATAGCCTACATATAATGAAAACTGTCTAGTGACCTTCACTGCTAAGCAGTGTTATCAGCTCCTCCTAAAACCACTCTAGGTTGATGTGAAAAAATAATTAAGACTTTAATTAACCTAAGTTGATCAGAATATTTTCTTCTTTTTCTCTCCAGCATGCCACAGTCAGGGTCTAGTCGAGTGCAGAAATGGGCAGTGCATTCCTAGTGCATTCCAGTGTGATGGAGATAATGACTGTAAAGATGGAAGTGATGAAGAAAACTGCAGTGAAAGTAAGGATATCCCACACGAACCTACCATTTACTTTCTTTGCCTTTCAAACAACACTTGCTAAGGCTGGTTGGAGTCTGCTTTCACACAGGAAGTTATAAGCAGAGTTCTGTTAGTCCTTAAAAATACAAAAAGTTAAAGAAATTCAGGTCACATTTAGCATAGTACTTGGTTATCTGACACGATCAGCTGTTACTTGAAATTAATTAATACATATTCACGTTGTCTACAGCAATTACAAGCTAATATTACAGGAATTGGTGTTGTTTGAGGAGGAATTTTCTCAATGGAATTTATTTTTTCAACAGAACTTGGGAGTCAGGGAAAGGATGTTTTAGTAAGTAAACTAATGATTTATTATGACTAACGGAAAATATTTGAGAATGTAAGTTTTCACAGCTACTTAATAGCTTTCTTATGGTGGATTGTATGAAAGAAAAGGAAACCAGGCTACTTCTTGAGTCCCAGAACATAGTTTCCCAAAAACTTGTGTTTTGTGCTGTATTTTGAGACTTAGAAAGAAATGTTGTCATGTTGTGACGGTTTCAGCATTTGAAGGTATTTTTCACATGTAGTTCTCTTGTTTCTGGTAAGGTATAGATAGGTTCAGATTGCAGCCTTTCCTTCCATGCAAAAATTGTCATCTTTATCTTATGAATCTTATTTTTAATAAATTAAAGGGACTAACTTTATTTAGAAAACTCTAGTGCTGTCAGATGTAGTGGTAATAGGACAACTTATTCAAAAGTTATTAGAGTAGAACAGACTTATCATAAGATAAATACACAGTGTGATTATCTAAGTCTCACTTCTTTAGGAAACCAGTCTAGAAGAAATCCTTTTGTAAGCTTGTCAACTCAGTCCCTTCTGTTCATATTAAGTTCTCAGGATCTTCCTACTCCAATTTAAACATCTTCATTCAAAAAAATAGCTGAGAAGTTGAAGCACAGAAATTATCATTATTCTTCTTCATAATTAATGTTGACGCTGCAAAAAGGTCTTGCATGAAATTTCTTCCAGTGGCAATCTAAAAACTGAGGACCAGGTTTTGTCCTGAGTTCATAAAGTGCTCAGGTTTTTGTCTTTCCTGTTGTCCAACCTCAGTCTTACGAATTCCATTGTCCTCCATTTCTCCTGATGATAATTAAACTATAATTTTTAATACAAAGGAGATGAGGCAGTAGAATGGGCTAAATTGCAAAGTACAAAACTATTGAGAGCATTCTATAAGCAACCATTTCAACTTTTAAAATTCAATCACCTAAAACCTGTTAAATTTGTTTTTCACTAGTAGAAGAATTTCACTGAAATCATTCATGCACGATCTGAACTAGAAGTCAGTGATGAGTTTTGTTTCACTGCTTTTCTGTGTGGATGCTGAAGAAATGGTTAAAAATATTTTTTTTTTGTAAGATGAACAGATACAGATTCAAGGATACTAAATGCAGAGGAGTAGGATAAGTAGGATAATTATGTAATCAGCTATCTGACTATATGCTAAAAGATTTTTCCACATAGCACTAAACTGCAAAGCTTTTAAACACGAAAGTTTTCCTTGTTCTAATTATTCATTCTTCAATGTGCCAAACCCTCTATATAATATTTTGCACTATTATGTACAGCAAAATTCTTCCTCTGTGCAACCATGTCCTGTGTGTACATGATTTACACGAGAACATGCAGGGGGAATTTGGACGTCCTTTGTATTATTCCTCTTCAATTCTTTGCAAAGTCCATGTAAAATCAAGGCAGAATTATGGTTTGTAACTTTCTTCTGTATTTCTTACATATGTTGTTGATTTCAGCAACTACAGAAAATGTAATAGGACATACATATAATACAAAGACTTCCCTGTTCTACAAAGCGAACAGTTTGCGTAAGAGGCGGTAAAGTTGGAATACTGGTTCTGCTACAAACATTAAATATGTGAAATTAGCATTGAAATTTGAGGTCAAGATGCAGTGACTTGCCACTTGCCTGTATAAGGATACAGAGATTTTGTGGAGTAGTACAAGTATGCACATATACGGATTACAAATTACCATTGCTTTATCTATATCAGAATGAGAAGAATGATCTCCATCACTACATGCCTTAAGGAAATTTAAGTTATTGCATCGATTAACATTATTGATATCATTCATTTTATGAAAATACAAATCTAATATAAATATACTCACAGCTGGTTGTGTGATCCTTTTGCAAGAGAGGGTAGAGTGTGTTTATAGAAATTCAGTATTGACTGTGCTAGGATCAAAAGAATCTACGCTGTAGCACAGGGATTTTTTAAAGAGTTGAGAAACTCTTCTACTGTGGGATGAGAAGGAGTTGGAGCAAACTTTAAAAATCAATTTTAATGTAAAGATTTGCGATAGCTTTAGAAGTCAGAAGGTTTTCCCTACCTTTCAAGTTCTATGTTGCAATCAGATGCACCTATAAAACAAGACAGTCAATGGCTATGGCAAAAGAAAGTACCTCCATTGCTCCAATATATAACATGTATGAAAGGAAGTAAATATACATAATTTTGAACAGGTAGAACTGCATCATTAGTTCTTTGGGACAAGGTGGTTGTCAAGGTCATTGAACGAAGATGTTTCTTCAACATCTTCCGTATGCCCAATATAAGGATGCCATGACTGAATGTTTACTGTTCATGGACAGTAATGCAACACAAAACAACAGTTGCAATAAAACATTTTAAACAGGATAAGATTATAAAATCCAAACTGTTCAGTCTCTGTGTACAGAATAGTAAATTAAATGACTGATTTTGTGAAAGTCATAGGGAAGAGAGAATTTAATGTTTTGTAAAGGAGCTATCACCACTATGAGACAGAGACAAGTTCAGGGATTTATCAGAGAAAATAAGTGCCCAGGTAATGTGCTCAGAAACTTTACGGTGAAGTGCTGGTTTTAGTTTCTCTAAATTCCATCTTTAGGACCACAGCCTTTTTGGGTTTCGTGGTGGTGGTTCTTTTCTAACCAACCAAAGGAGGACAATAAAGCTTCAGCTCTGATGACCTTTCTTCAGGATGGTTTTTATTGTCCACAAAAACAAACATAAAATGAGAAGCAGATCAACTGAATGGCACTGAAGAATATTTTTCAGAGGGTATTCTTACTCAGCTAGGACCTATTGTTCCCTTTGAGGTCTGGTTTACATGACTTTTCATATTCTGCCAGAGGATCATAGTAAATGGCTTTCAGAGATCCATATATTTCACTCAGAAACTGGGATACAAATGCTTATATTAAACATAGGGGTAAAGAAAAGTGACATCTGAACAGTGCTGCATGCTGTTTTTTTGTTACAGAGCTTCTTTACTGCACTTGAAATGCTGTAGGGTACTTACTCAACTATGTAAAGGAAATACTGAATTGTAATGTATACTCTGTGTTTTCTCATCACTACACTCCAGTCATTTTTATTAGTCTGTTAAATTACTGGAACAGTAAATGTCAATTTTCCTCAGGTCAAACCCTTTGTCAGGAGGGAGACCAGAGATGTACATCCTGTCCTGATCCCTGTGGAACTTCTCTCTGTGACATGAGAAACAGCCAGACAAACTGCAGTAAGTAGGTTACATGCTTCATACTGACACTGTTTTAGGGTGTTTTAGAGTATAATGAGGATGCAGGGTAGCACACAGTAAGTCATACTTTAATTTACTATCTAATGCACATGTGTAATGATAATGTATTAAAAAGGGAAAGCTGAAAAGAAAGTTTCATGATAACTCTTGATTGTTGATGTACTAGGAAATACTTACAACGTTTGGCATGGAGATATTTTCCCTTTTGTGAATTTTTGATACGTTCTTAATGGGTGTTTACAGTTGCACTTTTTCTTAATATTTAATGACATTCACTGTTCACATAAACAATAAAGTGTAAGTGCAAAGTAGAAGCTAAAAATATAAGAAAACATAGTACTGTGTTCAGTAGTCTGGAGAACTTTTGGCCCTTTTACGAAGGAATAATTTTGGTATTCTAACTGGCAAAACCAATATGTATTTTAGAGGATTGGTATCTTCATTTCTATGTCCTGAACTATATCACTCCATGCAAATCTTCTGCATACTTGCTTCTGAGTGCTCTCTTTCTCACTTGTGCAATGCAGCACTGTGAACAGATACTCAAAAGAAATATATTTGACTAGGTTTTGAAACTAGGGCAGAACTGTATTCAGAACTATTCAGAATTAATTAAAACTTGGTGATGTGTTAATACAGTCACATCAATTCAGGTCACCTCAGCACACGGGTAGGCTTGCCTCCAATTACATATGAATGTGTAGACATATCCTATAACTGCTTTGTGCTGAGCAGTTACCTCTGCAAGGTATGGTTTGGTACTATATGGTAGCTTGTTTGGATAATGTTATTCCATTTAAGTTGATAGGAATATGGGAAGATCAACAAGTGCAAACTTCTCAGTCCCTCTAAAGTTGTGACTGTTGCCCACAAATGTGTGAGACAGGCACCATTCATGGTGGGGCCTTTAGTTGCTGCTGAAGTTGGAAGATACTTGGGCATATATGTTTTACGTGTGTGTCTATCAACGCTTCTTTCAACTTTTTGAAAAGGGACAATCATAGGTACCATGTTTAGCATTAGAAGGAAGTTAGTTCACACATTTGGTCCAGTAGTCCAAACTCCTGATCAAAGCAGTGCCAATTGTTATTTGGCCCATGAACTTGTGCAGCTGAGTTTTGAGTATCCCCAAGAACAGGGATTATGTAGTCATTTTGGCAGACCTGTTCCACTGGTAGACCACTCTCATGGTAAAAATTCTTTTTCTTTGTATGTAACTGGAATTCTCTGTGTTACAATCCATGTCTTTTGCCTCTCATCCTATCCCTGCACACTGCTAAGGGTCTGGCTCTGTCTGCTTTACACCTTCCCATTAAGTAACTGTTAAGAGCAATAAGGTCTTCCTTTACCCTTCCTTTTTAATTGCTGAACAAACCCTCTTTTCCCAACTTTTGCCTGTAGATCATGTGATCCAGTCCCCTTACCTGCTTGGTGGCCCTCTGCTGACCTCATTCCAGTATGTTGATACATTTCATGTATTGGGGAGCCAAAAAACAAAGACAATACTCCAGATATGCACCAGTGCTGGATAAAAGGGCCAGTCATCTTGTCAGAGACAGCAGTCAGATTAATCAGACATGATTTTCCCATGATAAATCCATGCTGGCTGTTACCAGTCACCTTTCTTCTTCAGGTGTGGACATGCCTCATGAAGAAACCATAGTCCATAGTCTTCCTGGGGACTGAGGATAGACTGACTGAGCTGTAGTCCCCTGGATCCTCCTTCTTGCCCTTCCTAAAGATCATGTGATGTTTGCCTTTTTCCAATGATCAGGTGCCAGGTTTGCCGTGACCTTTTGAAGATGATACGAAGCAGCCTTCCAATGACATTCTTCACTCAGTGTAAACTGAGCCAGAAAAGACATTGAGTACCTTGGTCTTTTTCATGTCTCTGGTCACTAGTTCCCCAGTCCCAGTGAGCAGCAGACCGACATTTTTCTTATGTTTCCTTTTGCTGCCAATGCACTTACAAGAGCTTTCCTTCTTGCCCTTTACATTGCTTGGTATTTTCAACTCTAGCTGACCTTTGGCTTTTCTAAATCTGTTCTTGTATGCTCAGAAAATGTCTCTGCATTCCACTGAAGTGCTCTATCCCCTCTTCTGTCTTCTGTGTGTTTCTTTTTTTGTGTTTGAGCTCTGTCAGGAGATCCATGTTCAGCCAAAGTGGCCTTATGTCACACTTGCTTGGCTAGCTTTACATTGGAATGGTCTCGTCCTGTGCTCTAAGTAGACTCTGCTTTAAGACCAACTCACTGTCCTTTGAGCAGTTGATTAAAACTCAGATGATTAAACATGATTAAAAAACATGATCAAAACTCACACAAGTATCAGGGCCTACAATCATGAGGCATCTTGCAGCTCTCTGAAGAAGGGTTCATCTGCCTCCTCTTTTTCTCAGGTGGTCTGCAGCAGATGCCCACTATGTACATCACCTGTGTAGGTCTGTCCTCTAATCCATATCCACAATTAAACTATTCAGGTGAGAGGGAGCCTTCTCAGGTGATTGGAATTGTAGGTATTGGGCTTTTTTACTTGCCTGTTGTGAACCAAATCATCATTGTTTCCCAAGAAATATTTAGAAAGCATTACAAAATGAGAAGGAAGGTATCCATATAACAGAAAACTAATAACATCCACTTAATTTTTTAAAAATTTCTGTACAATTTAATTTTTTAAAATATTTTGTTGTTATGTTGAAATCTCAGATATCTTAATTGAATTACCTCAGTCACTTTCTCATCTGTGTCTTGCAATTCATGTTCAGATATTATCTCCAATGAGAGGCTGTCCCCCTCCTATTAAAAACAAAGCAATATATTTTGGGATACATACACAGATCAAGGAGAAATCAAACATGAAGTATCACAACAGATCAAATTATTTTGTTTGTTGACCATGTCTGCAGTTCCAGCTGAAATCCCTTGGAACTGTAGGTACCTGGCATCTCCAAAAAAACCCAGTTATTCAAGTAATCTTTGGTCTTCGGTGAGTTTTGAAGGTCATATTTTCCTGATGTTTTAAGGTCAGAATACATGAGTATTCATTGAGATGAAATTACTTACTTGAATAACTCTGCTCTAGCTAGACACAAGTTTAAATGTGTATGATAAGATTGATTCTCTGTGGGCTGAAGGCTCATGTGAGTGAAGGATGTTTAGTCTCAGATCTCTCTGCCTGCAGGAGAAGCAGCAGCTTTAGCAGCCTGTGCTTCTAAGAACAGATACTGCTTCTCAATTTCTCCATTTGAAGATTTGGCTTTTTTATTCGAGCAATACTGACTTTGCCACAAAACTGCAGTTTACTCAAGAAAGGGGGTTTCCATATTCCTATCTCATATTCCAAAGCTTCTTTACTCATAATGCTTCCAAAACTTAACAGGCAGTACACTAAACGCTATTTCATGTGTTTAAAACTTTAGCAACTTTATATTTACTCAGGTAAAAAAAAAAAGACAGTGATATGTAATTTTATTTATTTTTAAATACTTATAACTTTAATTGCTTAGTAAAGAGCACATAAAATGTACCTGATATATTGTGACAAGATCAGCACTGGACTCCCAGATTATGACTGTGTGGTCACCAGTTGTGAATAAGACAGGTCCCCTGTTTGGCTGGCAAACAAGGCATCAGCAGCAGCCTTACTCAACAAGTGGCAAAATACGTAAATTCCCACCGTGGCCTCTGGTTCTTATGTACTCAGGCAGCAGTTCTCTCTTAAGCAAATCACCTTTCATAAACAGCAACTACAGTCCTGTAACAGGCAACAGTCTTGCAAGCAGTGTGACAGCAAGTCAGTCTTTCTCACAATAAGAAAGACATAAAAGGGGACTTTCTTTCTAGGACTCATCTTATTGTAGATAAATCAGTATGAAACTTTCTGTGGTCCAAAGCAGTTTGTCCCATGGTCCAAAATCTTTTCACAATCAATGCAGATTTTTGGATCCTATTGTATGTATGGACAACAATTTTGGAAAAAGTTTGAGTGGCTAGGCTTATGTTACAAGATAGTGAAAAAACGTTCTTCGACATGTGAAATTTGAGTTCTAAAACAATGTTGTCATTCCATGTCATAAGAAACGCAAGAGCTTTTTAGTGAAGATGTTCCCTCATTATGGGCAACAGTCCGTAATTCTCAACATGAATAGCACATAATCTGAAGTAGACTTCTGGATCATCTGTGTTCTTTTTGCTTCTGGTCCAGTATTTAATTGTTTATAAACAATGGAACAGCAAGAGAATAAGGGGGAGATTTTTCTTGCATAGCATCTGGAAGCACTACTGTCCTTTTTCATGTTATTTTTGCTGTTTGTATTTTGACCAGCGCTACTTCATCTTTGGTAAGAGATGAGAATTCCTGTGGAAAATTTCAGTTTTGACAAAGCAGTGTTTTCTGGCCCGAAGAACTATGTGGCTGGAAAATGCAAAAGTATAGGCCACATTTTGCAATATTTAATATGGTCAATGTTCTCCATATGTGATAATGTGTGATCAGTTAACGCTGGCATTGTAATGCAGATGCAACATATTTGGGATAACAGAGCACATACCTGAAGGGAGAGTGTAAAGAAGACAGAGCCAGGCTATTTTCGTGCTCAGTGACAAGACCAGAGGCAATGGGCACAAACTGAAACACAGAGAAGGTTCCCTCTGGATATAAGGAATAACTTTTTTTACATGGGTTTCCCAGAGAGGTTGTGGAGACTCCATCCTTGGAGACAGTCAAAAGCTGTCTGGGCATGGTTCTGCACAACCTGCTCTAGGTGGCCTTGCCTTAGCAGGAGGGTTGGACCAGATGACCTCCAGAAGTCACTTCCAATCTCAGCCATTCTGATTCTGTGAAGTATCCCATTAACTTCTGTTACTATATTTGGAACTATTTCCTATATAGTAGGTAGAGCAATTAATAAGAAATACATGAAGATATTAAACCCAGGCATAATCTCTTTGAGGTTTGGTTTTGTTTGGGGTTTTTTTTGTTGTTTAGAATAAGATGCAATGGATTTTATTCCTTGTTCCCCACTCATTAGGTTGTACCTACATATAGTATAAATAACAGACATGAAGGAAAGATTAACATTTGGGTTATTTTAATGCAGTGTTCCCCCGAAGTGTATGTTCTGTTTGTTACTCTGCTTGTGGACTGTAGGGATTTGGGTGGGAGAGTCAAACTTATTCCCTTAAAACATGCAACACTTTTGCACATGATGTGATAGAAGCTTTCTAAGCACAGCGTGAAAATCATAATCATTGAAAACATGTAAAGAGCTGTCCTACAGAGGCATTTCAGTGAACTAGATTTTCTTCTAGGATTCACCTAAACCCCCATAAATATGAGGCATAATGAAAGAGAGGATGATACATGGGCTTTTCTGCCCTTTAGTCTTGAATAATGTTATAGTATACAAACACTTTGAACATTGCAGATACTTTTGTGTTCATTTACTTGGGTTTCATCATGAAATACTGATGAACGTGTAATATACTGTACACATCAAGGAAAGATGCTTACTGGGGAAAAATCAAAACACAAACCCAGGCTGATCTGGGCATCTGGGGCTGAATTGTGGGAGGACAAGGGAGAGTTCAAAAAGGAGAAGAAGGAAGATCCAGGAAATTACAGACCAGTCAGCCTCACCTCCATCCCTGGAAAAATGATGGAGCGGCTCATTTTGGAGGTCATCTCTAAGCACATGGAAGAAAAGAAGGTTATCAGGAGTAGTCAGCATGGATTTACCAAGGGGAAATCATGCTTGACTAATCTGATAGCCTTCTATGATGTTGTAACTAAATGGATAGATGCAGGAAGACCAATGGATGTAGTCTACCTTGACCTTACCAAGGCTTTTGACACAGTCTCCCATAACATCCTCATGAGCAAGCTCAGGATATGTGGGATAAAAGAATGGACAGTGAGATGGATTAAGAATTGGCTACACAATAGAGCCCAAAGAATGGTGCTCAATGGTGTAGAGTCCAGCTGGAGACCTCTAACTAGTGAAGTCCCTCAGGGATCAGTGCTGTGTCCAGTCCTGTTCAATGTCTTTATCAACAACCTTGATGACAGGACAGAGTGTCTTCTCAGCAAGTTTGCTGATAACAGGAAGCTGGGAGGATTGGCTGATTCACCTGAAGGCTGTGCAGCCATTCAACAAGATTTGGAGAGGCTGGAGAGCTGGGCAAAGAGGAACCTAACGAGGTTCAACGAGAGCAAATGCAGAGTCCTGCACCTTGGAAGGAACAACAAAATGTACCAATACAGGTTAGGAGGTGATCTGCTAGAGAGCAGCTCCGTGGAGAAGGACCTTGGAGTCCTGGTAGACAGCAAGTTCTCCATGGGACAACAATGTGCCCTCGTGGCCAAGAAGGCCAATGGTATCTTGGGGTGCGTTAGGAGGAGTGTGTCCAGCAGATGGAGGGAGGTTCTCCTCCCCCTCTACTCAGCCCTGGTGAGACCTCACTTGGAGTATTGTGTCCAGTTCTGGGCTCCCTAGTTCAAGAGGGACAGGGATCTACTTGAGACAGTCCAATGGAGGGCTACAAGGATGATTAGGGGACTGGAACACCTGCCTTATGAGGAAAGGCTGAGAGACCTGGGGCTTTTCAGTCTAGAGAGGAGAAGACTGAGAGGGGATCTAATTAATGTCTATAAATACATGAAGGCTGGGCGTCAAGAAGGCAGGGACAACCTCTGTTCCCTTGTGCCCTGTGATAGGGCGAGGGGCAATGGATTCAAACTCGAGCACAGGAAGTTCCACCTCAACATGAGGACGAATTTCTTTACTGTGAGGGTTACAGAGCACTGGAACAGGCTCCCCAGAGAGGTTGTGGAGTCTCCTCCTCTGAAAACTTTCAAGACCTGTCTGGATGCCTTTCTGAGTGATCTGCCCTAGTTTTGGTCCTGTTTTGGCAGAGGGCTTGGACTTGATGATGTCTAGAGATCCCTTCCAACCCCTAACATTGTGTGATTCTGTGAAATGGAAGTAATATGAGGAGTCTTTGAACCTCATATACCCCAAAGCTGGGTCTACGTGGTTTGAGACAACAGGAACAAGTCAGTATTGGCAGTGTGCAAGGATTTAGCAGAGAGGAAAAGCTGTATATACAGTGAGCTTTGTGATCCTCACAAAGGAGGTAAATAGAGGTAAATACTAAGAGAGGTTATAACAGACAATGTGAGTCCAAGAAAGACTGCAGAGTTCTGCTGAAGTACTACCAGATCTTCTTTCAACTTCCTCTCAAAAATTCAGCTAAAGGACTACAAAATTGTCACACTGTGCTGGCAACTGACACTAGCAACTAGCTGGTAGAAAATACTTAGCATGTTAAGATACATTTGCTTCCAGAATCGGCAAATATATGTAGTCTTTTGATAACAAATTACTTTTGAGTAGTACACTTCTTCATGGAAAATATTCTCATATTTCAAATATAAATAAAATTAAATAATTTCACATTGGTTTCAGTGTTAAATAAAAAGCTGCATTTCAGTCTGAATTGAAGTGAAATTTTATTGTTTTCTGTTTTTTTTTGAAAATTGAAAAATAAGTATTTCTGACTACCCATTTGTGAAGAAATACAAAAGGTCTACAATTTTTTAAATCCAAAATTCTCAGTCAGTTCAATATATGCTGTGATAACCCCCCTAAAAGCTGGATGATTTTTGTATATAGCTAAAGTCTGTGCAATCATCTCGAGTTGTAGCTGCTGCAGTGAAATTGCTGTTGCTTATAATTCTCTTTATTATCAATTATATCTTGTCTGAATCAAATTATTAGCATGTAGACTGTCTCTTACTTAGTGGTTGTGCAACTAATAGCCTAATTGTCCAGATCCTGGGATGCAAAAACTAAAATGGAAAAAAAAATCCTGCCTTCTGTTTTCTATACAGAGAAACTGTGGAGTCTCTATCAAGAGATAAAGCCTTGAGAAATCTGTCCAAGATGTGAGCAGAACTTTGGACTAGAGAGCTCCTGAGATCCTTTCCAACCCGAAGTATCCTATGATCCCAGCCTTCTTAATTTTGAGAATTGTCCTGCCAGTATGAGGCGTGTTATGGTAGCATAGTATACCAGTAGGAAGTGTGTTGCTGTACAGTACAGGAGCTCTTGAATATAATCAGAAACTTGATTTGAAAATAATAAATCTGGGGTTTGTGCCATGTTAAAGTTAAGATGTTACTCAGGATGTTAATTGATATTTGTAAGGGAATAGAAGTCTCTGAATGGGTTATTAGGTAGATGTCAAACCAAATCAACCACCTTTCTTTACTGGTATTGAATAGGCTTGTAAGAGTTCTTGAGCTCTGAAACTTGTAGTTTCTCAAGCCTGAGGGGAAATCCCCTGAGTGATAAATTTGTTAAACAGTTATGTATTTCCTCTGTATTTCATTTAATCTCACACTATTTGTGTTTCTTTTTTTCTTTTCTTTCTGTGAAAGGTCAATGTGAACCAATTACTCTAGAAATCTGTATGAATTTGCCTTACAACTACACTTATTACCCAAACTACCTGGGCCACAGAACACAGAAGGAAGCCTCTATCAGCTGGGAGTCTTCTCTTTTCCCAGCCTTGGTTCAGACCAACTGCTACAAGTACCTCATGTTTTTTGCCTGTACAATCTTGGTACCAAAATGTGACCCCCAAACAAATCAGCGGATCCCACCTTGCAGGTACTATACTATACTTCATTTAATTCTTGATTGACATTGTTTATCCTATTAGTCTTTCCCAATTTTCTGTTTCCATTGAAAATGCCAGCAGTTTTGCTTCGAAATTCCAGAGCGAGAGGTAGAGAACCGTATTTTAAAAGATCATTAAATACAGTTAATTAAATACATGTGTGTGGTTAGTATCTGAAGTATTCAAATCAAGAAGAGGAATAGCAGTTCAATAATTTTAATTTTCAAAATGTATATATTGGATAGAACAGAATAGGCTATTTCAGTTGGAAGGGACCTAAAATGATCATCTAGCCCGACTGCCTGACCAATTCAGGGCTGATCAAAAGTTAAAGCGTGTTGTTTAGGACATTGTCCAATGCCTCTTAAACACTGACAGGCTTGAGGCATCAACCACCTCTCTAGGAAGCCTGTTCCAGTCTTTGACCACCCTCTCAGTAAAAAAATGCTTCCTGCTGTCCAGTCTAATCCTCCCCTGGTGCAGCTCTGAACCATTCCCATGCATCCTGTCACTGGATACCAGAGAGAAAAGATCTGCACTTCTGTCTCCACTTGTCCTGCTCTGAATTCTGGCATTCAGAAAGCTGAGGTTATAAAGTGGTGTGAGTCAAACCTTTTTGATACTGTGAAGGATATAAAAGGAAAGAAGGAGTCTGTAACTGTAGCATGGTTAACTGATGTCAATCCAATAATCCATTCTTTCCAGCTGCTATGGTAAATGGTAAATTGAGTAAATGGTAAAAATACATGGGAAGATTAATAATATATTGTTTTGTCAAAAGAGCATAATATAATTGATCCTAAATGAATCTGCTTGCTTGGGTTTGGTCACTGTACTTCTTGAAGCTTATTGTAGAAAAAAAAAATAAAAATCCATTTGTCAAAAGATCAAAGGAAGATTAATGGAGTAAAATGCCTTCCATGAAGGGAAGATGGAAAACTTAACCAAATTCAATAAAAGGCAAGTTAAAAGTGACATGAAGGAAACTGAAAAAAATATAAATGGGTGCCATCTTACTGTTAAATATTTTTCAACATGTAAGAACAAAGCAGAATTTTCTATGAAATGGTAGGAGAAAGTCCAAATTATTATAGGTTTAGAAAATTGAATCTAAAAAGTGCAATAAAATGAGTTGCTGAGTCTAGAAACAAGAAAAGACTTGGGGATACCTTACAGCCCTCAAACAGGCAAAAGTGATACAAGGTTCTGTTGCTCTGAGAAAACCCTCAGGCTGATCAATGCTTGATTTTCCTCAAACTTTTAATTTTATTGAATTCCCTGGGGAGTTCTTTGCACTTCTGTTTGCAGGTTTGAGTATTTTGTCCTTTTGAAAACACACAGTTTCTGAGGTAGCATTGTCCAAAGAAATAACATTTCACTGGTGCAAAATGTATTTGGCTTTTTTTTTTTCCTGAAGGAGAGCAGTTAGTGCTTCTTAAAAAAGGTTTTCTGCCATTCCTTACAGAGGAGAGGATGATTTTAAGTAGTTATATTTGACTTCTATGTTATAACTTAGGTAATAGTCTGCATACAGTAATTTAAAATAATGTTTCAACAGTAGCGATGTAACTTTGATATATAACTATTTTAATGTAAAGTCATCTGGTCAGCTGATTTTTCCTTGATCTTTGTCTTAAACTTTGGCTAGGATTACTAACTTCCAATTAACTGTGAATTTAAAGATTTCACTAAGTTACTTTGTGCAATTCCACTTTGTCTCCTCAGGACATTATGTGTGCAGTCTAAGGAACGCTGTGAGTCTGTTCTTGGGATTGTAGGTCTACAGTGGCCAGAAGATACTGACTGCACTCAGTTTCCAGATGAGAACTCAGACAACCAAACTTGTCTAACACCAGATGAAGATGTAGAAGGTATAAATATATATAACATAAAATTAAAGATTTCATTTGCTTCCCAAAGTTACTGTTGTTTTTTTTTTCCCCCATACCTCCTCTTTATATTATAGCATTTAAACTGTAAAAATTATTCCAAACTGGATTTCAGGGAATTTGGATACCTACAATTTGCTGATATGAGGAAGTTCTCATACGAAATTTATTTGAAGTAAAGATCAATTACTCTCAATCTGGGAAAATCAGTGTTTGAAATGTGTTGCTAACACCACACCTACTTCTCGCTTGTGTTTATACTTCCCTTTTTTACCTATTTAGATTATCTAATAATGCTTTTCTAACCAGAAGACAGACTCCTGGCAATCTTTAAGAAATCTGAGCCCCACAACAACTCTGAGAAAAATATTGCAATGTTGGTGTCTCTGCCAGCAATTGTTTGCTCTTCGTGTTTTTTTGGGAAAAGTTTTGCAGAGTTGTGCCAAACCAGCTTCAGTAGCAACTGACAAATTTCAGTTTTTGACTTAAACCATAATGCTAATCATTGTGGGTGTGAACACGAAACAAAAGAACGAAATTGCCGTAAGTGCTTCTAGGTATGTCTGAAGAGAGAAGCTGTGCAGCTTTTCCTTCTGCTGTGCTCATCTGACATGCCGTTTCTTTTTCTTGCCAAAAAGCTGGTAAAGTAGCTGGGAAACTAGTGAGATGGAGTGTGCCTGCAATATGCTGGTTGTGTTCAGTTCTCACTCTTCTCCTCCTACCCACCTACACTGTGATTATGGTCTTTGCACAGTCTTGATCTTGCTCAGAGAAAGCAATGGACGAAAGCTAGGGAATCTGTGCATCTTTTAGTGAAGAAGTATTGCTGTGGGTGTAGTGAAGGAATAATGAAAAACCAGTGAAGCATATATAGCAGTTAGTACTCTTTCTTCAAGCAAAGTCCATGTGCCCATAAATCACTGTGAGGATTTTATAAAGACATGTAACACCATAGTAATGAAATCCTCTGTTGTGGGACTTCTGAGAGACATGGAGACAATTTCCCTCTACAGCAGTGGGCTGGTGGAAAGGAATTATCTAATTTTACACAGCAGTGTATTGGAAAGGAAAAATGAAATTGTGGCACAACAGAGTGAGTTAAAGAAAAATGACATGAGTTAATTTTCTCAGCTATCAAATGTCTTTTAACCTTCCTCTCTGCGTTATTAGATCGTTTGGCTTTGAAACTTAACATATAATGGCTGTATTTTAAATATACTACTGCATATAGGACTAGTGTGTTCCATTTCTAGAGAGAAATTCTGTTTGGTTATGAAAGTCCTAACTTAGAAAAAATTCTCTCTTTAAATAGTGGGACTCTGCCTAATAAGCTGATTCACTGCTTATGGATCATCTTAGCACTGAAATGGATATTCCTGGAAAAATGAAAAAGGAAGGGGTTTTATTACTCTTTTAGAAACAGTGTAACTAATTAAGGGGTCTTATCAGAGTTGTTTTGGGTTCACTTACTGCTAGAATTTTATGTTCATTCAGTGACAGATTTCTACTGACTACCAGTGATGGTTAAAAAGTCTTCCATGGGAAATTTGAAATCTTATATAAATATTTCTGACAAAAAACCCCACGTATAACAAAAGGAATTAAGGTTCTGTTAGCATTTAAAATGTTTATGATTACAAAATATAGGTGATTTTCCAATTTAAGCTATAATTGACAGAGTTATTAGAATGTGCGGAGTTGCTCCATTTCTCCTCCAGTCAGTGCTGAATTCAAGAATAGTGAGGGCCGAGAGAGTATGCATTGTAAGGTTAGTTAACTTCATAATGAATTATTAAATGTTGGCAGTAGAGTTCACATACCTTTTAGGATTAGAATCAGAGAATCGTCATGGTTGGGAAAGACCTCTAAGATCACTGAGTCCAACTGTCCATCCAGGAGGAAAAAAAAAAACACTAAAACCAAAACCAACCAACCTAACAACAACAAAACAACACCCACCATGCCCACTAAAGCGTGTCCTGAAGTGCCACATCTACACTTTTTTTTAATACTTGCAGGGATGGTGACTCCACCACTTCCCTGGGCAGGCTGTTCCAGTGTCTGACTAGTCTTTCAGTATAGAAATTCTTCCTTATATCCAGTTTAAACCTTCCCTGTCCTAACTTCAGGGCATTTCCTCTAGTCCTGTCGTTATTCACTTGGGAGGAGAGGTCAATGCCTGTCTCACTACAGCCTCCTCTCAGGTAGCTGTAGAGGGCAATGAGATCTCCCCTCAGCCTCCTTTTCTTCAGACTAAGCATCTCCAGTTTTCCTCAGCTGCTCCTTGTGACCCTTCACCAGCTTGGTGGCTCTTCTCTGGACACACTCCAGCACCTCAATGTTCTTCTTACAGGGAGGGGCCCAGAACTGCACACAGTACTCGAGGTGAGGCCTCACCAGTGCTGAGTACAGAGGCACAATCACCTCCCTACTCCTGCTGGTCACACTATTCCTGATATAGGCCAGGATGCCATTGGCCTTCTTGGCCACCCTGGGCACACTGCGGGCTCACATTCATCTGGCTGTCAGCCAGCACCCCCAGGTCCTTTTCCTTTGGGCAGCTTCCAGCCACTCCTCCCCAGGCTTGTAGCATTGCCTGGTGCTGTTGTGACCCAAGTGCAGGACCTGGCACTTGGCCTTATTGAACCTCATACAACTGACCTCAGCACATTGATCCAACTTGTCCAAGTTCCTCTGCAGAGCCTTCCTATCCTCGAGCAGATTAACACTCCCACCCAATTTGGTGGTGTCTGCAAACTTACTGAGGAAGCACTGAATTCCCTCGTCTATATCTCTGATAAAGATATTGAACAAGACTGGCCACAACGCTGAGCCCCAGGGAACACCACTGGTGACCAGCAGCCAACTGTATTTAACTCCATTGACTACAACTCTCTGGGCTCAGCCATGCAGCCAGTTTTTTACCCAGTGGAGAGTACACCTGTGTATGCCATGATCCACAAGCTTCTCTAGAAGAATGCTGTGAGATACAGTGTCAAAGCCGTTACTGAAATCTAGGTAGACAATGTCAACAGCCTTTCCCTGATCCACCGGGGGGTTACCTGGTCATAGAAGGAAATCAGGTTAGTCAAGCATGACCTGCCTTTCCTGAACCCATGCTGGCTGGGCCTGATCCCCTTGCTGTCCTGCACTTGCCATGTGAGCGGCATGAATATTATTTTCTAAAGCTCCTAATTTCTTTGATGATATTTTTGATACAACTGTTTATTGAATCCTAAAATTTGCCCAAGGAACTGCTTGGTATTAAATATCTGAAAGATTTTGCAGGAAGGAAAAAAAAAGGCCAGTATATGATGGAGGTTGTACATCAAAGTCAGTGATATTAACAGTGTGAAAAAGTGGGCAAGTTTTTGAAAACAATCTAACTTAAGCCTTCTCAAAATGGTACTCTGCAAGATGAGGCAGAGGCAATGTCAAGGTTAATTGGTAGACATTTCTAGGTGGTTTTATTAATTCAAATAGCCACACAATTGCCAAAATATGTAAAATTATTTTATCCTGGGAATGTCGTATACTCATTTCCACACATCAGATTATCTGTTTCTGCTTCACACAACACCACAACAGTGAGAAAAGTAGCTAGAAAATCCATGCCCACCATCTAAACATTTTAGGCCAGTTATTTGGCAGAGCTTTGAAATCTGACAAGGGTAGCATGTGAGGGAGATCTCTGGAAAATACCAGTCCACCTCATTCAGAGTGCAAATGTTAAGAGTCTTGCCCACTTTAAACTGTTTCAGTTTAGTATCATGTGAGCTTTCTATTCCTGTCATTTACTCTTTTGAACAGTGATAAATAAGTAAGTACCCATGAGATTATTAAGATTGCAGCTTGTGGAGTCTTACTTCTCCCTGTTCTTTGTCATTGACAGAATGCTCACCTAGTCACTTCAAGTGCCGTTCTGGGAGGTGTGTCCTGGCGTCCAGAAGATGTGATGGTCAAGCTGACTGTGAGGATGATAGTGATGAGGACAGCTGTGGTAAATAAACTTGAGGAGTTGGATCTTTTGAATGGAGAGTAGTTGAAGCATCAGAAAATGAATTTTGTTTTTCCTTCAGTTATTTGAACCCATAGCATGACAGATCAGAGGATTAACCCCTTTTTCTGTAAGAAAAATGTGTTTGAAAGGGGTTTGTTTGGCTTTTTTAAGACTAGTGTCAGTAAAAATACTTTAGCAAGTATCCTTCTTGATTAAAGTCAACACAATTTATGATATTTGATTATTTAGATTCTGCTATCTGTTTTCCAGGCTGTTTGAGTATTCCTTTAGTAATTAAGATAAGAGATGCTGCAGATCTAATTTTTTTGATATTGCTGGAGGATCTGCTGAGCTAAAACAGAACTTTCTGGCAATTTAAATATTGAATTCATAAATACAGTTTAAAATTTGTACATGGGAATATTCTTGTTATGATGTATTGAAAAAAGATCTGTGTTGCTGAAGTGGGTTCTGTACTGCAAGGGTCAAGAAGGATGTTTTTTCAGATTGGTCAACCTCAAGCTGTAGGTACAAGGATAAAGTAACCCCAAAGTTTATTCTCCAGTATATTTCTGAGCTTATTTATGGTAGAGATGCTAACTACTTTTAACTTAAGGGGCTGTGTTGAGCTTGAGAATAACTAACAAATCTCTTGGTCCCTATTTATACTTTACATGCTGGCAGGAAAATTTTCAGATGGAGAATTTTAAGAAGGAGAAAGGAGTATACTATTTCTTTATGTGACTAAGGTGTAGCCTTCATGGAGTTCTGCATGTGGATGTGACTAAAGGATTGGGAAACATTCCAGCAGAGTAGGGCTATGGTGCACAACCTGTTTGTTTTTTTTTAACAGAGAACAGGTTAAGATGCAAGCACAAGTAATGTGGGCAACAAAACTGTGGCAGTAAAAGACTTCTTACTCAGCTGCTCATAAGTAAAATAAGATCCAACACCTGAAAGCTAGGCTAAAAATCATGCTTGTCAGCTTTATAAAAATGCTTTCCTTTTAAAAGCAGGCTGTTTTAATGATTGGAATAACCAAGGGGATATTTATCGTGAAGGCGCAATGCATTCTCAGTCTCTGAGAGTTTTCAAATCACACTTGTTTTCTCTGTCCTCTTCCTGCCACCTTCCCCTCCCCCTACATAAAGAAAGAAAAAAAAAAAAAAGCTCACTGAAACAGGATTTAATACTATGTTTTTTCGCTTGTTTGGATTATAAAGGAAAGGCAGAGCTGATGATCAAAGTGACTCTAAAATAATTTATCATCTCTTTACCTTTGAATCAATTGTCTCAGTTGTCCTCCCTGCCAAATATTCTTTGTTGCCACCCGTTCTTAACTCCTTAGAACACTAATTGCTATGTGTCTTTTAGGATAATTTTATTCTCCTAGACATTAACATATTGCTCTAATATGAAATATTGCTCTAATATGTAACATTCATTTCTCGAGTGGATATCTCTCTCTGTCTTTATAGTCTAGACAGAATGTCACTAGCAATCAGCAGAATTCTTATCAGTTTCTATAAATATGGAAGACTGTATCTGCTAGGAAATTACCACTGTCAGTGACAGTACATTGACCAGGGGTTATCCTGTTACTGAAGGACAGAAAGTCCTTGTAGAGCTCCAGAAGTAACTACCTCTAACACATTCATATTCCGTGTGTGCAGAACAAAATCAAAACTTGATGATCTTTCCATGCATAAATGGCTAGCTCACATTTTGATAGATTTAGCCTTTGAATTTGATTTTATACCATCAAATAACAGTCAGCATTTAAATTAGTAACCTCGTGTTTGAAGTGTCTTAAACGACAGGCATGAAACAACTTCAAAGGAGGAGGCTGGAAAAGACTAGCTACAGCTTTTGGATGCTTAAGCTACTCTGGCCAAAAATCTAAGGTAGAACAGTTCAAAGGGACTAAAGTATATTCTGCCCATGCAGAGCAGAGTTATATTTAGTACTCGCTGTCATCTCCTGTGAGGAATCTCTGTCATACTTCCTCATGATCTTTGTAAGAGGAAATCTCACCCATGCAATTGCAGCAAAATCCGAAGATTTTAGTGCCATTTAGACTAGGATTTGGGGAGAAAATTTGACCCAGATTTCAGAATATGAGACTGCTGAGTGCATTTCAGTAAAGTGTGAGGAAGTTCATTTTTGAAAATTATTATTATGATAGATGTCAAGAGAGTGTGTGGTATTAGTATGTTTGTAATTGATTGTATTAATCTACTGGCTGCTGAACAATTCCTCTGGCAGAGGGCAGAAGAGTGTCCTAGAAGAGTACTAAAGAAACTGAGGACATGTCATTTAAACCCAGTATTGTCCTTCACTGTTTTCTGCAATCTGAGTTCTGGATGTAGTATGTTAGTGGAGATAAATATGTGATGGTCTTTATATTAATAACTTAATAATAATTACGTGGGCAATATACGTGTGAGGAAGAAGTGGTAACTTGCTTCCTCTTTTGAAGAATAATGAAGATAAGATCATATGTAAATGCCTATCTTGCCAAAACATACATTTGAGATGGAGGTAATGTAAATATGGACAAGTTTTCTTAGCTCCATTTTCACTTCCATTTCATTATCTTTAAATTAAAAATGTATGTCACAAAAATAATTAGAGAAGAAATATAAATACACCAAATGGTAGATGGTTTCTACAAAAAAAAACAGTGTATTTGTACACTGCATTCAATAAGTAATTAATTTTTCCTAGGGAATTGTCTCTGTCTATGTTTTGCTCAGAGAAAAATTCTGGAGAGTCATGGAACACTTGACAGTGTAACACTATAATGTGTGATGAAGAGGAAAAGCAAACATGTATTTAATTAATTGGAAACACTCTGCCAAAATATTGCAAGGTTGATAAATTATTTTTTTTAAGCTTTTTTATTTTAATATCAAGTTCCTAACATGACTGACATTCTTTTTCTTTATTAGAGTAAAGGTTTTGTTTGTTTCCAATTAATTTTTCATTAATAGTTATTGCAAATACTGTCAAGAAGGAGATCTGGAAAATGGAGATAGCCAAGGAAGTTCTTTGATCATGTGGAACTAGTTTCACAGGTTCAAGGCTATTTAATTTTCTGTGCTGTAACATTCATTTATATGGCTTTTTCAAGCTAAACAAAATCAAGCACTCAACACATCCAATGACATTTAAAACGTGAATAGACTTTTCCAGCAGTCATATGAGCTAGTAGTGATTCTCTGGTACATGTTTATAAAAGACTTACTGAAATAACACTTCTTGGAAACAACATATCTGCTTAGTAACTAACTGCTGATATGCTGCTGTAGTTACAGGTCCAGGCAACCAGAGGTGCAGAGGTGATGCTTCAAATGCAGTTTGTGAGCTTATGCCTCAGCTATTTGTGTGCCAGGATATCAGGGCTGACACCTGAATTTGAGCTTGAATTCCACTGAAAACTAGTATTGCAATCTGTAGAACAGGTCAAACAAGGTAATCAAACCATCTGTGTTAGTCAGGAGAACACATTGTTTTTAAAGCTTCCTAAAATACCACAATGTCAGATGTACAGGACATCAGTATGTCAAAATATTTAAACTAGTATCACAGTGAAGTACTTCATTAGTTAATGGAAATAAATAGTGAAAAAAACATGAGAAAACACTTTTCTAAAATGCACCTTAGGCCATTGTTAATTTCCTCCAGCTGACTAACAGGAATTTTACTGTCAGAGCACTTTGACAGAGTTTTATAAGTACTGCTCTTGAAATGGCAGAGGCTGGTTAGCAGGACTTCGAAGAGACAGTGCAGTGTGGTCCTTGCATAATAATGAACCCTCTTGAAGATTCACGCAGCCATTGTGTCTTTCTAATCTTTTCAAAGTGGTTTGGTCTCAGATTATGGAACCAAGAGAACTGTTTGTGGTCAAAACATAACGACATCTCTCTACTTTTCATTGTGATCTGCATTAGATTCTGTATCAACACTGCCAGAAAAAAATTACGTACTTCTACACTATTTAACGGAGATTCCATGCTCTCACAGGATTTGCTTTTGAAAGACCAGAGGTCTGTGTGGTATGCTTTTAAAGGAAATTCTACAGACCTCAGGATTAGAAAAGTTCATATACTACTAGTAAATGTATTTCAAGAGTAGTGGTGTAGGGGTTTTGAGCTAATTGAGCTAATGCCTAAACCGTTACTTACAGATATATGTAGTGTAGTGTAGATTATTATTTTAAAAGAATAGAAGTATTATGAAATGTTGCATATTTTGTATCGATTTATCAGTTGTGCACTGTGACAATCTTATTTCTATTTCTTGGTTAGTAACTATTCTTAGTATCTTTGGAAGTTTATATTGCAAGTGAAAGTATTTTTGGTGTTTCAGACTTATTAAGGAAGTAGAAAACAGTTGATTTGATATTGCATGCAATTGTTTCAAAACTGTGCTGCTCTGCCTCCAGGTTGTAGAGAAAGGGGTCTTTGGGAGTGTCCTTTGAAGAAGCTGTGCATCAAACACACTATGATTTGTGATGGTTTCCCAGACTGCCCTGACATGATGGATGAAAAGAACTGCTGTAAGGGCTTATGCTGTTTGTTAGTCCCATAAAGGGCTGATCACAGTTTTGGGGTCTTGAGGTGCAAAATAAATGAAAATAAAAAGGTTTTCTGCAGACAGAAAGGCTTAGTCATTCCCTCAGTTTCCTTTTCAGTTTTTCTGTGGCACCAATTTATCTCTTTCCTCATCTTGTGTCCTCTGTTCACATCCTTGGATCCTTGCTGTCTCCCTGGTCACTCCAGTCTTTTCTCTCTCCCTCCCTTTTCCTTGTGTCTTCGTGCTTCCTTTCTTAATTCCTTGTAGCTTCTCGACTCCTTTTTCCAACTTTCCTCCTTTGTATTGTATACGTATAGTTGCTCACTACTCTTTTTTTCTTTATTTCCATTTGATCTTCCTTCCAATCTATTATTCAGTAAACGTCATAGGTCTCCCTGCTTAGTCTGATTTCTCTTCTGCTTGATACTTCTTAGATTCTGTCTTCCCCCTTGGCTCCACAGGCTGTTTCTACAATCCAAAGTGTGATTTAAGTATCAGAGATATGAAGTATGGTACACTGAAGGTATGGGCATACCATCCATACACACAGTGTAACTGGAGATAAAAATAATTCCAAATAATTCAAAATAATTCCGAAAGTGAATACAGAATTGCTTTGGATGAAATATATATATGCATTACAGTAAAATATTATTTTCAAAGAACATGAAGAAATAGACAGATTTAGAGCAGTCTCCTAAAAAGCATGGAACACAGTATTTTCACTTAAAGCTTGTGACAGGCTCAGACAGTTTTCATACAATACTAAGTAATCACAGATCTTGCCGTTTCCAGACACGTTTCCTTCCCTTTGAGTTGTGATGCCCTCTGCAACTGTCTGGCAGCAACCACCTTCTGCCTCAGTGATGCCCATACTGAATTTTGTTGCAAATCTGGCTTACTTCCTTGATCCATAAATCTTATCTGTGGCTGCCTTCACCCTCCTTTTCACTTTTTCAGTCGTAATACAAAATTCACATTGATAATTTCTCTCTCAGAGTGAAACATGTCTTTGTCCTTGCAGCATTTTGCGAGGAGAGTGAACTTGAGTGTGCCAACCATGAATGTGTGCCACGTGAGCTCTGGTGTGATGGGCAAGCAGACTGCAGTGACAGCTCAGATGAATGGGACTGTGGTGAGTTTCTGGCATGGTGCACTCTGCCGGGGAGTGATGGTTGGGTGATGGCAGTAATCACTTGTGATTTGTTATAGAATACAATTGCAGTGGCAGAGAGATGCTCCCTTTATTATCGAAGGGAGACTGGGTTTGAGGTTGGGGAAGCATGCAAGAAAGTGGGCAAAAGAGAAAGGAAAGGTTCAATGTGAAGTGCCACAGTGCAAAGATAGAAGAAGAGTGACATGGTAGGTAACTTCTAAAATATGTCGATGGTGTGTAAAATCTAGAAAGTGTTGTGGATAGAAGAGTGAGTAGGAAGACTTTCAGATGTAGAATTCATTTGGGCAAAGCTTCTAAGCCCTGATTCTTTACTTATGAAAGTCAGTGTGGAATTCCTGCTGACTGCAATGGTGCAGGCTCAGAGCTTATGAGAAGATGGTCGTACTAGGTCCCCTTTGCGCTGCCTAAAGACCTGGAGAATTGCTATCTGTATTTGGATTAGGTCTCATGCTTTTATGTGTTGTTAAAGTAGGACTCTCCAAGTACTATTTTTTAAATAAAAATGAATGGGGATTTCCAAAAAAATTCACTGAAAAGATCAGGTTGGAATGTGGTAGTATGTCCTCTTCACTGAGTTAACATCTGTTTCTCTACATGACAGTTTTTATATGACTAAGTTTTGAATGAATGTTAAATACAGAAGAAAGGTGTACTGTGGCTTACAGAAGCAAATATTTTGTATTGAAATTGAAGAAGAGTGTATACGTATTTTAAAATACTTAACATTGTGTGAACATTAATAAACAAAAGAACTTAATAAAACCCATGCAACAGAGAAGAACTGTTTTAGAAATGCTTATTTGAAAAGGAGTAATCTGGGATTAATACATGCCTTTCACATGGGGAGAGAAGCAAGAGCACCCTCAGCATATAGGAAAAATGCATCATGACTGGCTATGTTAAGATTAGTACTACCAAAGCCAAAGTCAGAGGAACACCTTAGCTAAAACCAGTATGTATTTGGGGAAGAAATGCATGCAACCCAACATCTTTTATGGGGTCCTAGAAAGGGAGAGATGTAAATCACCATTTTGAGAAGCTTTTTGTGTATGATAAAGGTAGTTAATGCACTTTTATACATGAATTAAGAGACAAGCAATGGTCATGATCTTTCTTGTAAACAGTAGTAGTTTTTTCTTTCTATAATTACACCCACATATTGTTATGGTAGGAACACTGCAAACTACTGAGAGTCAAATGGTGGTATCACTCATGTCAAGCAGCATTCATTCCACAAAGTAGTGATTTCAGTTGGACTATTTGTGGGTTAAAATGCCATTTAACAAGATTAAGTCTATCAGAACCTTGCTAACATTGAACAGCATGAGACACTAAACAACAGAAGAATCTTGAGGATTAGAGTAAGGCTATGCTGGTGAGTCAAGAGTATTTTAGTTTAGTCTAATCCTCAAGGTGCCTTTGTTGATTAGTGTCTCATGCTGCTCGATGTTAGCAAGGTTCTGATAGCCACGGTTGCCTTGGTTTTAAATTACATTGTTGTTGAGCATATATAATTAGCAAAAGTGCTAGCATCTTGGAAAACTCTTCTGTCTGTAGTTGTGTGTTTTCAGTATGCCATTTATAAAATTAACTATGTGAAATAATAGTGAAGCTGTTTTTCTTTTCCTTTGCAGTTACCCTGTCTAAAAACATGAATTCCTTGATGTTCCTGACCATTCACAGGTCAGCTGCTGACAATCATGTTTGTGCTGATGAGTGGCAAGAAAATTTAAGCCAACTGGCCTGCAATCAGATGGGTTTAGGGTAAGGTCAGTAGTTTGTAGCACTGATTAATTTTGTAGGACAATTGGAGTGCTGGAGTTAGATGTAAATGATCAGTGTTAGACCTAGTGTGGAAATGGTTCACAGAGAAAAGAGGTAAGGAAATTTTGTGAACTATGGCAGGAACAAAAGCTCACTAAAATCTAGGCACTTTCACCACTTTACAAACATTACATGATTGTTATTAAAAGAGTGTGCTGAAAAGATGTTTTGCCAAACCTCAATATTTGATCTTGCAGTTCTTCCTGAGCCACAGAATTGTCTGGCAGTGTGATACTCTGTGTCTTCCTAAAGAATTAAAGCACACTTGTCTTAGGAAATATGGGGAAATTTCCCTGCATTCATTTGCATTCTGCAGTAAGTACCATGAGCTAAGCAACCAGATACATTTAACTTGGGTATCTCTGTGCAATGAACTGTTAAGGATAGAGCTTTCTGTGTGGAACTCAAAAAAAAAAAGCCTCTATGTACTCTATGTATCTTTCTTTTGCACACACACACTGAGGCAAACCCAGAGCCTAAAACCACAGATACAAACTCCCCACCCCCCATTAACAAAAACAGAAAGGAGGGAAGTGAATGATGTGGAAAATGATAAAGAGGAATGGAATATTGTAAAATCAAAAGCCTGAAGGAAGAAGAGACTCCCTTAAAACCTAAGGTGCCCCTGCAGAACCGTTTCAGAGTTCTGCAGACTGAAAGGGAAAAGCAACCCATGCAAGATCAGCTGCCAGAGCTGACTAAGGCAGCTCTCTGGGAGCATCGTGTAACAAGTGCTCAGAAGAAGCAGTGACGAGTAATAGTTGTGGGGGACTCCCTTCTCAGGGGAACTGAGGGACCCATTTGCAGACCGGACGCACTTGCTGGAGGGGTCTGCAGCTTGCTGGGGGCTCGAATCAGAGATGTAACAGAGTTGTAACACAAACTTGTACGGCCCGCCGACTATGATCCTCTCCTACTGTTTCATGTGGGCACCAATGATACAAATAGGAGTAGCCTGAAGACTAACAGGAAAGACTATAGAGCGCTGGCAGTGGTGGTGAAGGGCTCGGGAGCACAAGCAGTGTTCTCATCAATCCTTCCAGTCAAAGGGAAAGGGCTGGAAAGGGCCGAGTTGGAAAAGTTAACAAATGGTTACAGGAGTAGTGCCGGAGTGAGGGCTTGGGCTACATAGACCACAGGACTCACTTTGAAAAACCTGGTCTCTTGGGGGCTGATGGGGTTCTTTTGTCAGAGAACGGGGAGAGAGTCTTTGGCCAGAGGCTGGCCAGTTGAGTTAGGAGGGCTTTAAACTAGTGATGCCAGGGAAGGAGACGTTCAGCTCATCCCACAGGATGAAAAGGTGCTTTGCTGGACCTTGTTCTCACCAACAGAGATGGGCTGGTTGATGATGTAAGACTTAATGGGAGACTAGGCTATAGCACCCATGACGTGGTCAAATTCAGGATCCTTGGGGAAGCGAGGAAGGAGCCAAGCAAGCTCACTGCCCTTGGCTTCAAGAGAGCAGATTTGGGTCTGCTCAGACCTGCTTGGTAGGGTACCATGGGACAAAGCCCTGGAGGGAAGCGGAGGCCAGGAAAGCTGGTCCATATTCAAGGATCACTTCCTCCATGGCCAAGAACTGTATGTCCCAATGAAGAGGAAGGCAGGCAGGAGTGCCATGAGGTCTGTATGGATGAGCAAGGAGCTTCTGGACACAGATAAATGTAAAAAACAAAGTATACAGAAAGTGGAAGCAGGGCCAGGTATCCTGGGGGGAGTACAGACAAGCTGTCAGAGAAGCAAAGGATCAGGTAAGGAAGGCCAAAGCACAGATAGGGTTGGACTTGGCCAGAGATGTTAAGAATAACAAGAAAGGTTTCTACAGTTATGTCAGCAATAAGAGGAAGATGAGGGGAAACTGTGGGCCTGCTCCAGAAGGAAACTGGAGACTTGACCATGCAGGACATAGAGAAGGCTGAGTTACTCAATGGCTACTCCGCCTTAGTCTTCACCAGCAAAGGCTCTGGTCACATCATCCAATAGAGATAGGCATCTCCATAGAGAAGGCAAAGGTATGGACTGTGAAAAGGAAGATCTCCTCACTGTAGGAGAAGAGCAGGTTCAGGACCATCTGGAGGACCTGAAGGTGCACAGGTCTATGGGACTTCATGGGATTCATCCATAGCTCCTGAAGGAACTGGCCGATGAAGTTGCAAAGCCTCTGTCCATCAAATTTGAAAAGTCTTGGCAGTCTGGATAAATGCCCACTGACTGGAGCAGGAGAAACATAATCCCCATTTTCAAGAAGGGAAAAAAGGAAGAGCCAGGGAACTATAGACCAGTCAGTCTCGCCTGTGTGCCCAGTAAGATCATGGAGCAAATCCTCCTGAAGGCTCTGACAAGGCACGTGGAAAACAAAGGGGTGGTTGGTGACAGTCAACACAGCTTCACCAAGGGCAAATCCTGCCTGACTAATTTTGCAGCCTTCTACAATGGGGTCACAGCATCGGTGGACAAAGAAAGAGGAATTGATGTAATCTACCTGGACCTTGCAAAGCCTTTGACACTGTCCCGCATGACACCCTGGTATCAAAACTGGAACAGTACAGATTCGATGGATCACTCATTGGGTAAGGAACTGGGTGGATGGTCACAGTAGTGATTGTCGCGAGCCGATCTAAAAAAGCCTCTGGCTGTCAGGATGCTTTTTGTGTCAGGATGTCAGGATGTTAAGATATGTAGGCTTCAATCAGTGTATTAGGGTTGTGCTGGATTGAAACTGGGAGATTTATGTCTCATCTTTCCTGTACATATGTAGTTTAAAATATAAATATTTGGATAATATAAATATAAATATAAATATAAATATAAATATAAATATTTGGATAAGGGTTTTTTGAAAGGAATTTCAACCTAAGAATTCCTTGCAAATTGTGACAATTGCTTCAAATAATCATTAGGTGTATGAACACTTACAAAACACTTTTTAGCCCCATGATTGGTAGTTTTCGTTTTTTCATCCTAAGAAGATAATTGCTATTAGTGATTTAATATCCAACAACCTTGAAGCTGTCTGAATGTGTTCCTTGGCAACTGGCCCTGCTAGACCAAGAGAGGTTGGACCAGGTGGCATCTAGAGGTCCCTTCCAACCTCAACCATTCTGTGATTTCCGTGAGTGACTAAAAGAAATAGAAAGATACATGAATAGTGCCAACCAAAGAAACATTCTTATTTTAATGATTGATCCTTTTTCAAACTATTTTATGTCACAGCTTGTAGAAATGGTATTATGACAGCAACCTCCTCTGCCCCCATTTTTTCCCCTGGGGGCCTCCAAATAAAATTTATTCAGTTTAACACTAAACAGATACTAAAACTGTCAGCCCCGGAATCTGCAAGTTGAAGTGACTGATGTATTATTACTAGTAGAACTCCAGGGACATTTCTTAGTGAATAATAATTCTGTAAAGGGCAATGTTAAACAAAAATAACAGGTTTGTTGCTTTTTTTTTTTCAAATTTAGTTAATAGTTTCAGCAGGGGAAAAAAGGTGCAAAAGTCATAGTTTAAACTTTTATGAAACACAGTTTTATTTCAAAATATTTTACTTTGGAATGTGTCCTTCATCTTATAAAATTAAAAGATAGTGAACCTTAAATGAAGGACTGTACATATAATTTGAAGCTGAATTAAGACTTCCAGCTAAGAAAAATCTGTGGTTTATATAAAGTTTTAAGTTTTGATAGCCCAAAATGGTCTTTTTTAAGTTTAGCTACTTTATGAATCTTGTAACTTACAGAGACTCAAATTACAGAGAAAAAGCAAGCACTTCCCCTCCCCCAGTGTAATTACATTTTAACACATTCTTGATAGGGTTGAGTATATCCTTTAGGATCCAAGACTCAGGCATTTTGAAATCTGGAATTATCACAGTGATATCCTACTTTCCACCAAAAATTTTAAGAACTATTTAATCATACATGTTCTAGTTTTCTGTCAGTGCTGTGAATATTTTTAATTTCCACTTTCTATGTCTCCATATGTTTTAACATTAAAATTTAAGATTTCTCTGATTTCAATGCTGTCAAAATCAAGGTTTTGATCTTTTACTCCATATTCTATGGCACAGCTATGGCTTTATAGAATTCTGCTGGAGACCAAGAAGCATCTGAACTAGTAAGCAAGTACAGATAGAAAACAGATGCCGTTCCAGCTCTGAAATAGGCCTAATTTGTTTTGTATTAGTGCCCGTACACACATTACTCATTGCCTTCTGGCATAACACAAGGCTTTCTTTTCCAAGCCTGCTGTACCATGTTGCTTCAAACAATGGAATTATAGAAGCTGAACAGAGGAATGTTACTGTTACTTTGAAGGGAGAAGGAATCCACTTTATGGGTTATACTTTATTCTAAACCTGCAAATTAATACATTTGAAAGAGTGGAATAGGGAGGACGAGGTATTAGAACCACTGCTGTATGGAAGTATCCCTAATTGTGTTACTTTTAATGCTGCAAAAAGCATTAACTTCATGACCTAAAATTAGTCCCCACCTTCTGTTTCTTTTTTTTCTCGTTATGATTTAGTATGCAAGTCATAATGGTCCTTATGTTTCAGTATACTCCATATTATAGACTTTGACTGTTGTGCACAAGGATGAGCAGGTAGCAGGCTAGAATGCTTTGAAAGCTCTTCCTTTAATATTTCCATTGTACAATCTATGTACTGACATTACCCTAATGTTACTTTTCCCCAGTGCGAGGACATTTATAACTAGAAAACAGACTGGGTTTTATTTTTGTTTTTTAATTCTAAAGATCCCTCTCTTAAACACACATAAGGGAATCCATAGCTTGAAATGAAATATGTCAAAGATTCTAATTTTTAAAGTGTTAAATTGAAATTTGAAAAACTAGTAAAACCTAAGTTAGAATTTCCCACTCAGGTAGACATAAGTGCTACTGCAAATTACAGTGTCTTGCCTTCCTGATTTTATGAGTGATTTTGTAGAATAATAACTTTTTTTTGAAATTGCTTTAAATTAAAGGGAACTTCTTAGATTACAGAAATTAGATATGTTAGAATGTGCCCTTTGATGTTCATGAGATCTAGGAGACATCTTTCTGTGAAGCAGCAAGACTACCTTGGCTGAGGCACAACCTGTACAGTAACCTGAAACTGGAAGCAGAATTCTAGAGGGTCGAGATGTAGTTCAAACTTAGAAGAACTGATACAAAACAACAGCATAAACATCTGGAGAAAGAATCAGAAAAGCCAGGGATATTAAAAAAAGCAAAGCAAACAAACAAAAACCCCAAAACAAACCCACAAAGAAACCTCACCAAGCGTGTTATCTTTCTAAAATGACAAAGACATAAGAATTAGGGCTACAGTAAGAAAATAATAGGTTGTACATTGCTCTTTAAAGTAACTAGTTTTGCTGAAATTCATCTAGGAGCATTTAAGAGTTGTGGCTATGACAGACCTCCATTACGACTGCCAATAATGGTGGCCAGTAGTTTTGACAAGTTCTGGAGAATGGCTACATCAGGCTCAAAACTATTAGATATGCCACTTCTCATTAAAAAGGGAACAAGAGGAAGATGCAGAGATTTACAAGCTAGTTGCCTAGCTTCAATTATCAACAAATAATTACAGAAGTGTAAGGTCTTAATAACAGACAGAGTATATTTATCAACAAATCATGTCAGATTTGCTTAATTTATTCCCTGAAAAGGCAGAGGCATGGTAGATAGGCAAGAAACAGTAGCTGTGATGTATTTTAATTTTTCACACTATGTGAAATGACACTTGAAATAAGGAGATAGGGACAAAGATGAAATTATACAAGTCTATTCATGATTCATTATGAAACCATAAAGATATATGGGGGAAGGGAGGGTGGGCTAGACACATCCCAGTGTGCCTGGGGAGATACTCAGTGTTGTTGTGAGTCATTCAGATGATGGAGTGGAGAGTAAGCTTAATAATTTCTCATTTAGCATCAAGCTGGGAGGATCTGAAAACATTTTGAGGACAGGATTAGAATTAAATTTTTTTTTACAGAGATCATGGAGAAATGGCCTGAACTAACCAGGAGTGTTAATTAAGGCTGCAACTCTAGGCCATTTCCCCTTGTTTTACCATGCCACACTATTACGAAAAGTTTGATTCCATCTCCTTTCAAGTCCTCATGAAGTAGCTGCAGGTCACTATGAAATTGTCCCCTAGCTTCCTCTTCACAAGAGTAAACATGTCCAGTTCCCTCAACCTCTCGTTGTGGGTTAGTGACAGAGGCCCCTGGAAAATTTGAAAGCCAGCAGCATGACCCTCTCCAGTTTCTGAATATCCTCTTAAACTGACGTCCCTTGAGACTGCACATTGTGTTCCAGGTATATATATTTTAAGTCAACAAATACAGTTTCAGTTTTGCTTATTGTTGCAATACAGGTAGAAATGAAAAGCATTAGTCTCGAATCAACACCAAGTTTCTGAACAAAGCTGTTCTGTTATATGCAAATCGAAGGGGAAAAAAAAAAATAAAAAAACCTGCAAAGATGTGAAAGACCCTTATTAAAGTATTTCATAATAAGCATATTATACCTTATACATAATAAATATATAAATATCTTCATAAAAAAGGCTCTTTATTTAGCTTGCATGAAATCTTGAAAGATATCACATATGGCCACACACATCACTTTTGTGCAGATTGACTTAATTTTGGTCAACTTTGGCAGACTGCTAAAATAAAACATTGGCAAGAGAGCTACTTTTTAACTCAAAGATTTAGAATGCTGTCTTGAAGTAATTAGCACCTATAGCCTTATTGTTGGAGTCTGTAAGAAACTCAGTAAAGCAAAATATTCTTATGAAGAAATTATGAGTAGATGCAGCTCTCTCCATTAAAAGATCCTTCTCCCCTTTTCTTTAGAATGTGTCCACAGAAGAAACTGTGTGCTACAGCTTCAAGAGGGGCCAAGTAGAACCTGTGGCCTGCTTTGTTTCTGGAGCACAGGATGGCTCTGGCTAAAATGAGTCCCCCATTGCTCTACCTCCCTCCTTTTCTCTGAGAGCCTTGCAGTCCCTGGTATAATGTACTCCTGGCACAGCAGCCCCTTCATGGATGCTGGAAGTCTCACACCAGCGCAAGTCCTTACTCCTCCTCCAACATTTTTAGCTCATGTTCTCTCATTGTCTGGCAATTGCCAGTATTCTCTGGTCTCTCCACAAATGCCAACCATTGTCTGCAGCTTTCTTCAGCTGGAAATGAGGCTCTTAGCTCCCCATCATTCTATTTCTAACTAAAGTAGATGAAAGGAGCTAAGGGGTGGCCCTTGCCTGTCTGACAGAAAACCTTCTATGAACATCAAGGGGGAAAAGCTCTATAAATGTTTTTAGAAAGCATTCTAAAGACATAAATTAGGGCATACTGGTTTTGAGTGTGTTGTGGCAAGCTGGGACTACCAAGGAAAAAAGGCATAGCCATAATTTTACTAAGTATAATAACTTGTATTAATAATTATAAAATTTCATACAGGATTAAGTGTCTTGTAGGTTGTTTTAGAAGTGCATATCTGTTTAATGATTACTATAGCATCACAAGCTGTAATTCAGAAGTGCAGGTTTTAGCAAAAATAGTCTGGTATTTGGGATAATACAGATTTGGATCCATCCGGTGGCTTGATATTTGCACCTTTTTGCACATCTTTTGAGTTACATGTTTTATAGACCACACACTATTTACAGCTACATCAAATATCACTATACACAGTTATGAAGTGGTGAACATCATTGTTCACAGAAGATCATGAGGCAGCATATCATCTTAAGAAAAAGAAGTCTGTGTATGTTTGGTGGGAAAAAGAGCAGGAAATAAGCAAATGATGGAAATAAAGAGAGTCATATGTGTTTGCTGTAAGCAGGCACTGAGGAAGAAAGCTCTTTTTGCAGCAAACAGCTTTCTCTAAATGAGGAAAAAGGGAGTCTTTAAAAATGCCTGGTATTATCTGCCTGCACACTCTGAGTAGTAGATCATAGAATGATATTTGCTTAATATGCCTGGAGAAGGTTTTGAAAAATAAGTCATGTAACAGGCAGGATCCAGGGCTGTGGCCTCAGAGCCTAATTAATTCTGCCAACCTTGTTGAAAACATTTCCATTTTGTTGCACTGACAGCACTTTGTTAACTTAGGCATTCAAGTGGATAAAGGATGCTGCACTTTTGTAAATACTTCAGAAGAGATACAGTGACTGCTGAACATTGATTGGATTTAAAAAAAACCTAATAACCTGGCTGGCATACTAGGTACTGCCATGAGAGACTGGGTTCAGAGTCAAGTTTTAGGGCACATCACAGTTTTTCTGAACTTTTCTCACTCTCTTACCCATGAACTAGAATTTAGAATTTGGCCTTTGACCAGTGTTCAGGAGAGCAGTCCCTGGGAGTCCTTGTCATTGACAGGGATTGATGGCTAATCATGGATGGCTCTGTTCTGGAAAGTTGCATGACTTTTAAGGCCATATAAAAAAATGCACTCTTTTTTCCTTTTAGCAATTGAGATCTACTCAAACAGCTGTTTCTTCAGTGGCTTGAGTCTTATCAGGCAATAACTAAGGGAGTGGATATATGAAAATATCTCCTGGTGAACCATTCTAACTTCCCTTCATATTAATTTTAATTGGCTGCAGAAGGACAGGTTTTACATAGTCACCCATGATTTTCTTCTGTTTTGCAAAGCAGACAGCTTGGACTTAGAAACACTGTCAAGTATTATTACCAAGACCCAGGCTGTTCTTTACTGTTAAGTTTTAATGGATTTCCAAAGATGGGAGTGTAAGAAAATATCTTTTCTTTTACCTCTTCTACATAGGAAAATCTATTTTTTGCATTTTTGTAAGCAGGAAACTGTAGAAATAGTATGTTAATGTATGCAGTACAGTAAATGCCACCAGAAGGCTTTTGCTGTTCCTGATTCCAATTCTGGTTCTTGTCAGAAAATACAATGTAAGTGATAGTTACATGTTAGCTGGTCGGGCTTCCTGGGGTGATTTCATTCCCCTAACTATAATTCTGCCCCATGTGGCTTCGATGTAACATTCAGCCGAGTATCTTTGCAGTAAACAGGAGGCATTAGGGCCTCTTCACCTTCATAATTGTAACATAGAGACCTGTGTGACTGTCTTTCATTTGTTTCAGGGGACCATCCAAAACAGAAATTGTGATAGATGATGAGGAAACCCAGCATCAGAAGTGGCTGAACCTCCATTCAGACTGGAAGAATAAAAATGCATCCACTTTGCACGCACTTCTAGTGAATGGGTAAGTGACAGGTAAATGAGCTTTATTTTGCTGCTGTAGGTAGTCACTTACCAGTGGAGGATGACAAACTCCCTTTGGTAAGCTCTTTTTTTCCCAAGGTATCTGTGTATAAATCCCAGCACATACTCATGTGAGTTGTTAAGATTCAGTCTATAATGATTTTAGTGTCTACTACAACTGCAGTCTCTTTTAAATCCACCTTGTGACTCCTCAGGGGCCCATTCTGCTAGACTAGCAGCATTTGAGTGGCATGGAGGTGATGCCCTTCAAGCACCCAGACCAGACAGCTTCATTAAATTCCTGCTGACCAGAAAAGTCCAGTAAGTTCTATATAGCAAAACGTGCAGCAACATCTTACCATCCTCTGCATCCCATGTAGTTTGGATTCAAATGTTTGGAGCAACCACAGCTTCTTCAGCAGAAGCTATATCTACTAACAGTAGGTTTCCTTAGCAGATTCTCTGGCTTCAGAAGGTGGTATATTCCTTTTAACTCAGCTAAACAGGTAGTTGGTGACAAGAAGACAGGATCTCATTTTTGATACATTGAAGGTGTAACTTCGAGACTGAAGAGCCAATGAACTTAAGCATCCAGAACAAAACAGTAGAACCACCTAATCCTCATCTGCAACTGCATTCTTCAAAAAGCAGATCCATTGTTTCTCTGTTCTCTTTCAAATGTCTAGGAGATTTCAGAACGTCCTTCTTCCGTAGAAGATCCTTCTATTTCAGAAGGAAAGACAGTCTTGGCTAAATGCAGAGATGCAACACATGTGAAGATAAAAAACTGGAGAATACACCGACTTTTCTTTTGCTTGGCTCCATGGTTTTCTGAAGTGAAACTTTTCCATAATGGCAGAATACTAAAAAAAAATGTGTCTGCAAGTACCTACTTTTGTTTTCCTGCATCTCAGCTTTGTACTAGTTCTGTTTTACATTAGTATTTTCCCCTATTCGTTTAAGTTGATTTTTGTTTCTTCATTTAGAGGAAGGGCCATTACAGGATGGTTCTTGGTCGCTTCAGTCACAACAACCCCATGCAACACTACAGGCTTGGGGAAGAGTGGCTGGAAAGCTGCCCAGAGAAGAAGAACCTGGGGTTGCTGGTTGACACCTGGCTGAATATGAGCCAGCAGTGTGCTCAGGTGGCCCAGAAGGCCAATGGCATCCTGGCTTGTATCAGGAATAGTGTGGCCAGCAGGAGTAGGGATGTAATTCTCCCCCTGTACACAGCACTGGTGAGGCCTCACCTTGAGTACTGTGTCCAGTTCTGGATCCCTCCCTAGAAGAAGGACATTGAGGTGCTGGAGTGTGTCCAGAGGAGGTGAAGGGTCTAGAGAACAAGTCCTTGGAGAAAAGGAGGCTGAGGGGAGACCTCATTGCCCTTTATAACTACCTGAAAGGAGGTCATAAGGAGGTGGGAGTTGGCCTCTTCTCTTAAGTGAATAATGACAGGACTAGAGGAAATGGCCTGAAGTTGTGGCAGAGAAGGTTCAGATTGGATATTAGGAAGAATTCTATACTGAAAGAGTGGTCAGGCACTGGAACAGGCTTCCCAGTGAGGTGGTGGAGTCATGATCATTGGAGGTATTCAAAAAATGTGTAGACATAGCACTTCAGGACATGCTCTAGTGGACATGGTGGGTTTTTTTCTGGGTTAATGGTTGGACTCAGTGATCTTAAGAGTTCTTTTCTAACTGTTTTGATTCTGTGATTCTTTGATATTCTGTGTTGTAGTGGGGTTTTTTTGGAGTCCAAATATTCCTCAAACTTGTGCACAGAATTTCCTGAAATTGGTCATCTGTCTCTAGAAACAGAATGTTAGGGTCTGTGTTTTCAGGAACAGAAAGCAGACTTGTGTGCACAGTATTTGAATGGGGTATGTGCAATGTAAGGGACAGAGGTCTGGTCAAATCACAGATTCAAGCTAAGCCGGTGAGCTTGCTGTCACTCTGTTGTGCCCACATTGGTATCTATGACTTAAAATCGAATGTAACCTCCTTTTAGATGGTTGCAATTTTAAAGATACTGTCTCCCTACTGAGATTACAGCCTTCAAGGAATTACCTGGGCAGCAGCTCATCTGTGCATCCAGTCTAATTTAGCTCTGCATCTGCCTCAGAAAAGCACATATACAGTAGGAGTGAAAAAGTCATGGAAATAAAACGGCAGTCAGCTAGTAGAGCAACTATGCTCACTGTTACAACTAGGATCTCCTTTCCTTTGACAAAGAGTCACTTCTTTCCTCTCTCATCTGAAAATTTTCAACAGAAATTATTATTTTTTGTTGTTTTCAAACTTACTTTTGTGAATTCCCTGAATTTTTTCAAAGCACCCAAACTTCTATGGCATGAAAGATCATCTGTTACCAAAGCCATTTGAAAGGAAATTCTGTCCTTCTGCTGTAAGGAAGAGGAGAATGGCAATCTCTGTACTTTCAGGTGCCATAAATTAAGACTTGACAGACTGTACATCCCAGCTGACCTCAGAGCTGGATCAGAGAGCAAGCTGGTCTGCAAAGTATGTACCATCCATTCATGAAATGCATTGTAAAGCTCAAGTAATATTTTGAGTTATCTCCAGGCAGATGTTGGAAACCATGGATGATCTGGCCTAAAAAGCTCCTTGTGTGTTTTTTTTACAGTTTGGGGGAATTTTTAACAGGTGGTTCACAAGTACAATACCTGTGCTGATCTGCAAATTACCAAAAATTGCACCAATTAATTGAGATTTCCACCATGTTCTTGTTTCAATGTTTAGACAGACGTGTCGAAGCAGAAGCAAAGTGGCTCTCTTTTGCACTAAAGCAGGTAAGAGAGAAGTGCATATAAAACAAGTATGTTTTTCCAGATGTGTTAAATTACTTTAACAAATGCAGATATTTAGTGCAGATTAATTCTGAAATTTGACTAGACTTCTACAACATCCAGTTTTGCATTTTTTTCCCCCTGCTCTATTCAGTTTAATCAGCTTTTCTTATTTTTTGACTACAAGGCTGTGTACTGCAGTAACCCAGACCTGCTCCCACAAAATTCATTTTGTCAGCAGTCAGGTTCCAAAAATTAATGTGATAAAACTTTGTGCTGAAAATATCCCTTACCACCAGAGTGCTGAGCAGCCTGTCTGCCTGGGAGTTGAAGCAGTGATCTGTTTAGTTGTGAAGGGTACAGAAGAACCTGAAGTAGGAAACTACAGACCAAGTCTGTAGGCATAGCAGTTTGTGCAAGTTTAAGTGGTTTGAAAATGCAGAAATTGTTCATCTTCAATGAAATTGTGTTCTACAGACAAAGAGAACTTTGCTGAAGAACACTTAAATTATGGGTTAGCTTGACATGGGGAAAATTAGTCACCAAGCTTGACCTAAACTTGGGAAACTGATCAAAACATTTATTACTCTTACCAGGGGAAAAAAAAACAACTCATAGAGGTCTGTCAAAGGTGTTTGCTTCTGACTTATGGTGCTTTAGGTGCACTTAAAATTCTTTGCCCTCTGAAGTTAAGTGAACACAGTAAAAATTACAAGTTAAATAACCATTGCTCCAATTTATTTCTTCACCGCTCAATTCCCACAGATACAGTCAATGGCAGCATATCCTTCCTTGGGAGGCTGAGTATAAATAGGATAAATAATAAGTCTGTGATCTTACAAATCTGGAATATAAAGTGAAACAAAAATGAAGGGCTATTTGAGAAAAGTAACTGGCAGAGGGGAATCTGGTATAATTTCCAGGGGGAGTGGGTTATCTTCAGATATTCTCCCTCAGTAATTTCCATGGACAAAGCAAGCTTTGTGCCATGTAGCTGAGTAAACTGTGACATTCACCTCCCCACCTGGCTTAAGAAAAGCCATTATTGCCAAGCAAATTTTCAGAAGCAGTTCTTATGGATAGTACAAAGTAGCCCAAACACGTTGCTAGGTGACAGAAAGACAAGGACATCAACCCATGAAACCTTCCCAAGGGCAGCCTGGTAACTCTTGAGAGAAAGGAAGTCAGGATCCCAAATTTAGCTTGGTTAATATTTCAGGCTGAGCTGGTCAAAATCCTTTGATATGAAGGAAGGATGAAAATGGCTCAATGTATTTGATATTATTGTGTGGATGTTGATTACTTCATTCACTGTATTGTTCAGTGAAATTTCATGACTCTGTTAATACTGTTCTGTGCCCAGTTTTCTTGCCAGAAGGTAAATGCTGCTTCTGTGGTAATGATTAACTCCTGCATCTCTTCCTCACTAGACTGTGGCCGTCGCCCAGCTGCTCGCATGAACAAGAGGATCCTTGGTGGTCGGACCAGTCGCCCAGGCCGATGGCCATGGCAGTGCTCCCTGCAGAGCGAGCCAAGTGGACACATATGTGGCTGTGTTTTGATTGCCAAGAGATGGGTCTTGACAGTAGCACACTGCTTTGAAGGGTGAGAGGGCTCAGACAGTTTTACTGTTCATATAAACTTGCATGTCTGAATTACCAAGTCCTCCCTCCTCTACCAAACACACTGGGGGTAGGTGATAACCTTTGCAGAATGGAAAAATCACAGAGGCCTGGTTTTAGGAGACTAAAAAAGAAAGTATATGGTATAAAACAGCATCAGCTTAGGTTTTCACATGCTTTATTATTCATCTGTACTGATGAAAGCTAAAGGAAGATGCCCCGACTTGCAGCAGGAAACAGGAAAAGAGAGAAGACCAAAACACAAATCCTATAGCTCTCATACAGCTGTCATAGATTAAAAAAATCATCCTGGGCACCAGCGCAGAAATAACTCTGGAAAAATGCTGCAGCCATTAGTAAAAAAAACAAACCTGAGCATTTATTCACAGTGCAACTGACAAGCTGAAGTCACTGTCTTTTCTAATTACAAACACTCCACTCCTTTGCAATAATGAAAAAGTCAGTATTAACCACTACTCAGTGCCTGCTCATGTCTGAGGCCCTGTGGTGGATGGACAGTCTGGAGTGCAGTGGAAGTTTACATGTCTTAGGCATTTTCTTGGTCATTGTCAGCTTTTTGGTATTAAGCAACATTTCTTTTTCATGAATCTCCCATTTGGAGGGAAGCTTCTTAACCAACTTCTTTTGTCTTGCACCAAAGTTTTTTAATTAGTTTGCTAAAGATAATTGAAATACGTGTTTTCTGCTGTAGTTAGAAAGTACTTTTCTGCTATGCAATTGTCATCAGTGCCTAATCCAGCTTCAAACTGGTACTTGCTCATTGGAAATTACTTCAGACTACACTAAGCACCTTTCTTTCTGTTCAAGCCAGCAGAAATTCTATTGGTAAGCAAGTATCTCAACCGATATTTCTTTATAATGTTAATCATTCCCTTTCTCAGTTACAATTTCCATTTTGTCTTTTTATTTCTGAAACACTTGAGTTATCTTGTATTTGTTGGGTTTTTTTTCTTTCTTATTTTTCTGGCTCTTGATGGAACTTGTGGTAGGGATACATTTTGTGGCTTTTGTGTCCAAGCCAGAAGACATCAGGCTGGTGATCATGTGAGTATCTCAAGGAGTGATGCTATTAATGAAATGCTAGAGGAAATTACAATGGAGAGACCTCAGTTCTGACTGTCACATCGTATCACGCCCTAAGGATGTTCAAGAACTGATTCCATTCAGTGAGAAATAATAACCTGAAACTTGAAAGAGTAACCTAGATGACCCTCCTTTTAAACTGACAGAGTGCTAAACCTGAAGAGTACAAAAAAGAATATTGCATTGATCAGATTTTGGGTCCTCCACAAGGAATTTATCTTCTTTCCCCATCTATTTTTAAATAAAGCTAAGGAGTATTGGGAGTATTTCTTTACCTATTAAAGAACTATTTCGGATGATCTAAAATGGAGGGTGGGATTAAGAGGTAAGGAAAAATTCTCTCGTTTTTGTCAAAAGCAGAAAGACTGCCACTACGTTTGGAACTGTCTTTCGTCAGTTGTGAAAAATGCTGACTTCTTGAGGGTTTTTAGAATTACAGTCTAACTTATTCTGTCTGTGACTTATCCTGTGACCAGTTACGATCAAGAGACGACATGCGAAAGCTTTTCATAAAGTCTATGTTTTTCTCATGTGTCTCAACAGACAATAGTTCAGTCTTTCCACTTGTATCATATACACAATTTTTTTATGATCTTGGATATTTACCAGAAGAGTCTTAAACAATTGTGAGAGTCTACGTAACCTTTGATCTTAGGCATAAGAAGTAGGTTTGGCACAGAATAAATGCCCAATAAATAAAGGACTTTTCCCCTGGCTATTATAAACATTTTAATTTTCATAATTGCTTCTTTGAGACTCCTGTGGGATTACTGCTGTCAGCAGCCTACTACTGAACAATCTTGTCACTCCAGAGACATTTGTACACACCCATCAGTGAACAAGAGAGCACCTAAGACTTGGGCAGGATCCAAGGGGTGATTTTGAGGGCCTTTGGCATCTCATTCAGCAACTGCATTTCTTGGTAGGCTGCATTTCTTCAGAATGTGTGAGCTTTAATTCATTTGGTAACAGGCAGGGAGAAAATGAAAGGCATTGTCTCTTGTTGCTCAGATCTTAGCTCTATGTAATGATGCCCAAGTATTAGTTTTTTTCTTGTAGCTCTTGTATGCGCCACACTTGGCAAAGCGCAATGTGCAACAGCTCAGGGAGAAAAAAATGCTCAGGTGTTTTAGCTTAAAAGAATGCTCTTGATTGAAATTTCCCATTTTTTTCTTTTTTACAAAGGAGGGAAAATGCTGCTGTTTGGAAAGTAGTGTTTGGGATTAGCAATCTTGATCATCCATCCGGCTTCATGCAGACCCGATTAGTGAAGACCATTATCCTCCATCCACGCTACAACAGAGCCGTCGTAGACTATGATATCAGCATTGTGGAACTAGACGAGGATATAACTGAGACAAGCTATGTGAGACCTGTCTGTTTGCCCAGCAAGGACCAGCTGGTTCAGCCAGATACCTACTGCTACATCACAGGCTGGGGACACATGGGCCACAAAAGTAAGATGAGTATTTCTGGGACTCGGGGAAAAAAACATGTTAACCTTCATCTGAGTTAATCAAATAAGCGATCCCATTACAAAGCTTTATCCATTACACTATTACCAGACCTTATTAAATACTAGGGAACTTAAACTGCTCATGAAGGGATCTAACTGTGACCAGAGTCTAGGTTTTTCAAATCAGCAGCCTGAATTTATGCTCCTTAATCCTTTTTTAGACAAATGGCTTGATTTTCAAAAATTTTGAGGATCTAGAAACTTCTGTCAACAAATTCACCTGAATTGGTTACCATTTTACTGGTCTAGGTTGTATTCAGATATTCAGAACTGTATTGAAAAGGTATGAGATCATTGGGGACGGAGAGGGGGGGCCACATTCCTGGTTCAGTGAAGGTGGAATGCAGTGAAGGCATTGGCATACAGGCTGAACAAACATCTTGAATCCACACCGTGTCACACTGTAGAGTTGTAACACGATTTATTCCATCCAGTCATAATCACAAATGTTGTTTTTGCCTCTTTGAACAGAACATTAGTGTGTTTTCTTGTTTGGTTGCCACTGCAATCCTTGGGTCCTGTGACAGGAACAGTTGAGTTACATAAATCTGTTCAGACAAAACTATTCTGCGTGCATCATATGCAAATTATCCAGGCCCCAACCCTGTTAATGCTCCAGCCAGTGTGTTTCTTCCTGTGCTGTTGATAGTAATTACTAGGGAAGGCTGTCATTCTGTACCCTGGAGAAGGACATTTTCCTTCCAGTATTGCTTCAGGTGGGTCTTCACCTCTAGTGGGCATGGTCAGGCATGTGGCAAAAATTAAATTGCACATGAGGGATAGGCTGTTTGCTAGCAGCTCTGCCCATCTAAAAATATCTTCTACGTAATGGCAGGAACCGCCCTCTCCCCAGAATGCTTTTGCACCACTGGTAAGCGGAAAAAGTTTCTTTGTTCTCGAATGTGGTTTCAGCATTGGTTTGAAAGGTTTTATGTTCTGAAGCATCAAAACCCATCATGGCTACACAGCATTTAGTACTTCGTGCCCTAGGTTGAACAACTTTCCTTAGAATTTGAGCTTGCTCAGACTAGGAAGAAGTCCTTTATTGTCTCCTGAATGTGCCGAGGTAATTTCAATAACTTTTGAATTGTGCTTCCCTGATACACTAAGTCAAATTTACTGAAAATGGCTGCGATTATACCCAGCTTTACCATGAGAGACACTGAGAAACAGGGAGACATGGAACAATGAGTCAAACCTCTCCTCCACCTCCCTCACTTTACTGTTTTTCAGCCAATACTGATACTGTCCCCATCTTAAAAATCCCACAGCATATCACGTAAAGGTGTGCTCCCTCCTCAGTCTGTCAGTGTGGATGCAGAATAAACAGGACATGTCACACCAGTCCCCATGTGTCTGGTCCTTCTCCAGAATGCAACACACACACTCCTGGCTCAGGAGCATGACACTCACAAATCCTGTGATGCAGCAGTGCAAAAACCCACCTGCTTTCTCTTTAAGTGTTGTGCTAAAGGGGGGCTGCTTCTCTCCTTGCCTTTAATATATATGTTAAGTAATATTTGTAATCTATCCTAATGGAAATGTTTGTCATATCTCAGTGAGCCATCACAGCTAAGTATTTGTGTGTTTGTGTGTGTATAGTTTAATGCTTAATTGTTTTTTAGTGCCTTTCAAGCTTCAAGAAGGAGAGGTTCGCATCATTTCCCTAGAACAATGCCAGTCATACTTCGACATGAAAACCATCACCAATAGGATGCTGTGTGCTGGTTACGAGTCTGGCACTGTGGACTCTTGCATGGTAGGCTTCTCTCTAAGGAGAAACTCACAGCCAGATTTGGTTTTAGAAATCAAAATACCATGATGTGTATTAGGTATAGCATACTTCGGCTATTATAGGAATGACAACAGTTATTTGCATATTTTAACCCAAATTTTATTACTATTATTGATATAATCAGTTTCAGCTTACGATAATGAAATGCTGCTTGAAGATTAAGATTTATCTGTATTAGTTAACTATTAGACTGATTTATTTGTTTTTAATTTGCATGAGCCTTTTGCAGGTTATTTTTTGTACAAATATAACAGGGAATAAATAATGGTAACACTATATACTGCTGCATAGTTCAGCAGAGCAGCCAGTTTTTACAGCTGAATCACTTATTAAAGGCAGTGAGGCATGGCTTTAACTGTGTGACTGCTGGTTGGCCACGTGCAGCCCCCACAGACTGTTTTTTTCTTTCATGTTGCAGGGTGACAGCGGAGGACCGCTCGTGTGTGAGCAGCCTGCAGGGCGCTGGACTTTGTTTGGCTTAACATCTTGGGGCTCTGTCTGCTTTTCCAAGGTTTTGGGACCTGGAGTTTACAGTAATGTGTCACATTTTATTGAGTGGATTGAAAGACAAATATACATCCACACCTTTCTGCTAAACTAGCTCCAGATGGTTAAAAATTGTGCTGATAGACAAAAGAAAAAAGGAATCAGCACTTCAACACTGAAGATTTTTCAGCCCAGAAACTCTATGAACAGGAGTTTCAAGCTCTATCTATTTTTTTTGTGGAGCAATGGAATATGCAGTGTATGTTAATGGTAAACCCTCTGCTGGTGAATATAATTTGGGATAGAATTTATAATCCTTCTGACTTTTCTTTTAGCTGTGTTGTGGTGCTATTCCAAACACAGCAAAAGGCTTAAAAGAAAAGAATCAGCCACTTTCTGCCTTTCAGCTATTCAAACTAAGCAGTAGCACAGACTAGAGAAAACTTTTTAGATAATGTATTTTAATACTATTCAATTAGCAGCACGTATATTTTTCACTCACTGTCATGAGGAATGAGCTCAGTGCAGTCAGCACTGACAGGACATACATTCATAAGGGCAACACCAGGCATGGAGGCACCACACGCTGGAGGGTGTGGGAGAGATCACGTTTGAGCATCCCTGTGGCAGAGGGCACATCAAAGTACACAGGTCTCCCAAGGTGCGTGTGCTCCTGGTGTGCCTGAGCTAATCCATTCTCTCCCTCAGGGTAGCTGACTTGTGTGGGCATAACTCTGACCCGTAACATCCCAACTCCACAGCTTCTGTTCCCAGAGCCAGCCTGGGTATCTCTGCAGGCTGATGGAGGGACCAGTAGGTCAACAGACTCGTAACTGCCACCTGAGGCACCAAAGATAAAAATTTAGTTGTTCAGACTCTTTAGACAGTTTCTACCACTTCATTTTCTGAAGCTTCCAATGTCTTAATGTGTCCAGGAAACACCCACCCCTTTACAGCACTACACCAATTAGCACAGTTGTCAAACCTGTGCCCCACTGGCTTTTTTTCCCTGATTTTGCATAGAGTGTTCAGCCTACAACATGTGCATTGAACATCTCCAGCCCTCTAAAAACTTAAGAGGGTTGGCAATGCCCCTGCAGTGGTTTGCCCCCTAGAGTCAGCGAGTTGGAATGTCTGGTTGTTACAGAAAATGCAGATTTAAAGCACAAAAGATGCACTGTGAGCAGTAGCCCAAATGCTGGGAAACTGGGTAGTTTTGGATAGGTACCTTCTAGTATTTTGTACTGAAAATTTTATTTTTGTTAGCAAGATTAAACAATTGGGAGAGAGAAGAGGGCAGAAAGAAAATCTATGTGATAGAAGACTTGGATTCCAGCTTCTGTTCAAATGAATGTTAGGTTGAGCGAAGCACAACAGCTTCATCAGGAACGACTCAAGGAGCCCTGCTCCAGTGCTTGGAAGCCAGATGGCAGAGTGCTCTGGGCTGCAGGTAAGAGGCTAAGCCTTGACACCCAGAGGGTTTGATTGAAAAATATTACAATGGAGCTTGGCCCCTCATCATAGTGCTGGACAGGAGGTGTGTCTTACCAGCTGCTGTAGGTGACATCCTGTAGAGTTCACAGCATTTGGGAGGCCAGGGTAAGAGGAGTCAGGAACCTGAGAATTACAGGATGGATTTCACCTGGGAGAAAAGTATTTTAAACTCACATGTTTTCAGCATTGTGCCTGGTCCCCTGTGACTCCAGCCTAAGGCCAAGAATTACCCTCCCTGCTACCTCTGGCGTGCCCCCATGACAACATGGCAGGACCTCGTCAGTACTGGAACTGCCGTATGTGGAAACTTGCATTAAAAGAGAGAACTAATGGACAATTCAGGTACTATTGAGCACATTACAACTAGTCTAGTGAAGGTTTACCTCTTATTTCCATATCTTCTCCTTTACCACACCTAACATTAGACATTATTAGACAGCACTCCAGATAGCATTATTAATAAATACTCAATATTTATGGTATGAATTATTAAACTATTTAAGTGACTATTGTATCACTGTTTCATGGTCAGAAAGAAAACCCTTCTAGGCTTTGCTAGGTTTGGGGTTCAGGGTTTTTTTATATATTAAGAATTTTGTTTTTACTATAACATACAAATGCTCTTCTTCAGCTATAAATGAGAGAAAGCAGCTGTGACCATGTTTTTCCCAGTGCAAGTAGATTACACATGAAGCAGGTTTGTGATGCCCTTGCCTCAAGGATATGGAAGCTGCAGCTCTCAGTCCCCCACTTTAGCATTTCTCTGGGGCCAGGATCTCTGCAGCTGCAGGGCAGCAGTCCCAAGTCAGTTGCTGAGTTACCCGAGCAGGTGGCCCAGGGGCTGTCTGAGCCAGCCATGTCTGGCCAGCTGTCAGCCAGGTCTGATCTACAGAAGTAAAAACAAAGAGGTGCTGTTGTGAAATGAACAGCCCAGCCTGACAGCTCTCCACCAGATGAAATGGTTAGCAGCTTTGAATTTTGTAAAGCACTGGAATACACATAATCATTTCATGTAGAGATTATCACTACCAAATTATAATAGGTAATTACACATTTTAATTAACTAGGTCTGGCCTGCCACCTGTTTCCAAGCAGTCCCTCCCAAGAAATGGGGGCAAGTCCTAATTAAACATATGGTCCAGCCCCCTCTATTATGCCATCAGTCTGAAGAAATTACAGGCTCAGCCCCACCCCAGATAGCTTGAGGAGGGAGCAGTTGGGTCTTTCCCTTCCCTACAACTGTGTCCAACACAACATTCCATGTAAAGAGGAAATTTGTAATTTTATAAATGTATTTTTATACTGCTTTTTTCTATGTGTGCATATGAAATAGGCAAATGTACTCCTCCCTCCACTATATCAAGCCTTTCCCTGTGTGCTGACGTGACGGCTAAGATCACAGCCGTGCTGCTTCTCTTACAAGCGTAGCCTCCCTGTAAGGTAACAGTGGTTGGGTTTACATCTGCCACAGCTGGAGCTCTGAATGGAAGCAGTGTCACACGGTTAAGCAGATGTTTCTTTCTAGCTGTACTAATAAAAATTTACAATAATTTTCCAAGTAATGTCTCTGTAGAAAATGTGTTTTAATCTTTAGAGACGCAATGACAATATGGACATGGGATGTTAAAACTAGCAATAATGCCTAAAAATAGCCTTAAAAAGGTATTTGCATACCATTATCTAGCTTTTTTTAGCAGCCCTGACAGCCCCATTAGCACTACAACACTTCGTGGAGGTTCTGCACAGCCACCACTGTACAACTTATAGTTTCTTCTCCATGTGTGCTTCCACTGCCAATTATTACCCAGAATACTGCTGCCAACAACTACTCTGGATTGAAAAATCTGAAAAACTGAAGCTACCATCTCATGTCTCTGAAGACATTTTGCTTTATGGCTTTCCTCAGGAATACAATTATTTTGAAACAACCATCTCCTTTACATGGCAAAATCAAGGTAAGTACCATGCAGAAACTTAAAATAGTTAAATTCACCTGTAATTGCAGTCAGCAGTAAGGTATCCAGGACCATGAGGGCAAGAGAAACATAACCAGAATAAACGAGGAACAAGTAATACAAAAACCATGCTGAAATTCAGCTCTGAGAAGGTCTTAATGCTGTCACCTTCAGAACTTGTCCCTTAGGCTCCGCAGCCAGCAAGGGCTGGTCGGACCTGCCTCAGAGGCGGGGCTGGAGGGGCGGCGGGCGCTCTGCCTCGGCTGGGCCTCAGCCTTGCGCTGCAGGGGGACAAACCACAGCTGGGCTTCCACATCCAGCTCAAACCGTGCCCCAGGTACAGAGCAAAGCTCACTGCTGCAAAAACATGCCCTCAGTAAAGGCTGGGGCTGACTTCCACCTGCAAGTGTTGAGCACAGGTGTGGCAACTAGGAAAACAAAAGTATTTTAAAAGTGTATTTTCTTCTGTAAATCAAATATTTATGGCAATCAGAGAAATGGAAATTAATATTAGAAGCAGCTAAATTGCATTCCAAACTGTATGTAGGATGGATTCCATCACATCAATCAGACCTAACAAATGAAGCAGCTAAATTTAACAATGAAGTAGACGAATTGGCAAGACTAAACTTAATTGAAATCAGGAAAGCTGCAATTGAAGGAGAAAACTTGGAATGGAAAAGGTTACTCGAGTGGCTACACTGTAAGAGAGGTCACTCAGGTAACTACGACCTTTATAAAGAAGCACAAGCTAGAGGATGGCCTGTCACCAAGGAGGCATGCAAGACTATCATTTCAGCATGTGATCAATGTAAAATCAGGTTGGGACAACATCCTCTAACTCAAGAACAACTGCATATCAGAGATAATAAAAGTTTATGGGACTGCTGGCAGATAGATTACATCGGACCTTTCAGAAAATCAAATGCAAAACAATATGCCATTGTAGCAGTAGAAGTAGTCTCTGGTTTGACCTATGCAGAAGCGCTTCCTAGAGCCACAGGTGAAAATACTGTATCTTTCTTAAAGAACTTGTTCAGCATAATGCCAAAACCTAAGAACATACAATCAGATAATGGATCTCATTTCACTTCACATTCGGTACAACACTGGGCTGAACAGGAAAACATTAAATGGACCTTACATACACCCTACTATCCTCAGGCGAATGGAATAGTAGAGCGTACTAATGGTCTTATAAAAAGTATTCTAAAGCCACAAGCCACACAGTGGGACAAAAGATTAAGTCAAGCCCTCACAGTTGTGAACAACCGATGGGGAGTGAACGGATGTCCCAGACTCAATGCCTTTTACCCAACTCCACCTACCAGCCAACATTCAAAGAATCACGGGGTGAGAGACAAAGCAAAGCATAAGGATGGTTTTGAAACTGGACAAACTGTTTTGGTTAATTTACCTAATGTTGGGAGAGTTAAACTGATATTGGACGTGCCACTGAATCAAAATACATGGAAAGCTAAAGATTACAATGACAAGCAGTATAAAATTAGTACTAAATGGATTCTGTGCGTTGAATAACCTTTTATGTTGTAATATAATGCTTTTAATCCTCTCAGAAGATCGAGAAATCAAGAGTGACAACTAAGGGACTTTGCTGGAAACAGCTGTACACTGCCCACTCTTATTGACTCATTCAGGAAAACGGTATCATTGCAGTTTTATCATTGTAATAGTGTTTCAAGAGAAGACTGTCTTGTTTGCCTTGGCAGAGACTGCTCACCTCTGCTAAGGGAAAACAAAGAGAGCAGCTGTTATTTGGTGCAACCAAAACTGAGCACTTTGGAAGCACAGAATGCAGCCTGCTAACATAATTAAATACCCCTCATACTTGATTTTTACATCAGTAACACTGTTACAATGTATAAAACCTTTAACATCTGATTTAGTAAAGCTGCCAGGTCACAGTCTGATACACACATTGGAAAATGGTGATATCCCTAATCTGGACAATATGGCTAACAAATTATGCAAAAACACAAGGCATAGTAATTATAGACCATTAAGATATGGTCTAGGTAGAAAAATACCACCTTTGAGACATTGCATACTGTAACAAGTAGATAAACATAATTATTCAAAAGTGGTGTTCTTGAACATCACTGAAGTTTGTTATAGGTGATTAAAGTTGTGAGTTGATACACGTTCTGAAGTTACTGAAATTAAGTGCATTACAATGTCTTTCTTACAGGATAAGCTACAGTCAATGTTGTTTACATGTTATATAAATATTACGGTTCTGTATAATGTTTCATAGTTTTTTTGTGAGTCACGGGGTGAAGTGTGAGGGTCTTACCCCTCACTAAGGGAAAATTGTCTCCCATAAAGAACTATTCACCTAGTAAAGGAGACAGGACTGCACCAAAAAGGGGAAGCTTGAAGAACTATAAAGCTACTACTCGAGAGCCGGGCTTAAAGCAGGAGCGCTAAGCTCAGTATCTGCTAGCCCCACTGCCTCGAGAGCACCTGAAAGAACAGCGAATCTCCCCAAAGGCGCGCTCTCTCTCTCTCCCTCCTCCCGTCGGGGAAGACGCCCGCAGCCTGCCGTCTGCCGCGAGCCGCTTTGCTATAGCGCAGCCCGCAGCCTTAAAGCCGCCGCTACAGCTGCCGTGAAGCCTGCAGCCTGCCGCCGCACCCAGAGCCGCTGCTGCCTGTGCTGTAAAGCCGCAGACCGCCACGTGGAAGCCGCCATCTTGAAGCCGCAGACCGCCACGTGGAAGCCGCCATCTTAAAGCTACAGACCGCTTGGTGCAGCTTGCCGAGACTGTAAGATTTAATAATATTTCTTTTTCTGTCATTAACCGTAATCTTTCCCCGGGGTAAACCCACAAACGGCCCTCACTTCCACGCACAACGTCGACCCTATTGAGAGGGAAACCGCGTCGCGCTATACCAGCCCCCTCTATCATAAGTTTTCTTTCTTCAATCTAAACTCCCACACACATACACACCCCTTGCGTCCCACCTTCTAAATTTACCTCCTACACATTTGTAACTCCATTCAAACAGTTAAAACATATAAAATATAACTCTGTGTCTGGTCTTCATTACGTGTGGACGTGTGTGCTCTCCTATTTAGGGCTTCTGGTATATCATACATTGGCATCATCGCCATCCCCAAAATCAGGGGCGAATCCTAAATATATAAGGGCTAACCGCTCGAGCCCATCTGAGTCCAAGTCACCGCTTGGACCGGGACAATATTGCACATCAAAGAGGGAGTTAAAGCTGCTCCAGGTGTAGCTACAGGGTCTGGGGGAGTTGAAGATGCTTGTTTGGTTTGTTTTAAACTGACGATCAGGAGTGTAAATGCTGTGCTTCCCTTCATGACATCTGGAAAGCACCTGTGAGATGATCTTAAAAGCTTGTTTTCAAAATGCAAGTCAGGTCATGCTGTGCCAAGGTGACATCTCCAGTGCTAAAAAAAACCACAAACATTCAACTCCTGAGAAGCAAAGGGAGAGCAATCTGTGTGCACCCTTCATTTAGCACCACTTTAGATAGGGCCAATTAACATTTTGAAGCTTTTATTGAAGACTCCCCTCAGCTCCCCTTCAGTAAAAACCAGCAAGTGACCACATCAGACAACCCTTAGATACGTGTCTGCTGTTTGTCCCCCTTCCCCCCCCCAAGAAAAAAAAAAAAGAGAGAAAAAGATTGAGTCATATTTTGTCATATGTTGAAACACTGCCCCCCCAAAAAAACCACCAAAAAACAAAAAAAAGGCAGAAAAGGCTGTCATCACTTGCTCCTTCCACTGGTTTTTCTTCTACAGGCTAAACAAAAAGGATGTTTTTCTCCTCGCTAATACCAAGGCTGGAGTCAGCCCTAATTACATTCTACCTTTCAAAAACAGAACCCTTTTAAACTTTTGGTAACACGTGGTGACCTGCATTTGAGTGAACTTAGCATGCCCTTGGTATCTGCCCTGCATGGCAGCAGCTGAGACCTCACAGCGTTTGTTTAAATTCTTTCAGAGATCTTAAAAGATGTGGAATATGTAATGTTGATCATGGACATGGAAACTCATGGTTCAATTAAAAAGCAGAGCCCTTGCCCCAGACACAGTGCCTAAAATAAACACACAAATCTGGGCAATTTGAAACCAGAAAGTTTTAGAAAGAAATAGAAATAAAAATTGGGCTCAATACTAATAATTCATTAGCATCTACAGTTTGAGGAAACTTATTTCAACAGGTGCTAGTGGATACAAACGATTTCCTAAGTTCCTCCATAAATTGGCCATGTAAATTTTTGGGAAGTAAAAAGAAGGCAGTATTTTAGACAGTCTGGAATCCAGAAATAGGCACATGCACCTCAGCCAGCTTTTGTGCAGTGTGCAGAGCAGTAGGAAACTGGCAGAGGCAGGACAATTCCAAGACAGATGAGCAACAGAGCTCAAATCTGGGACGTGCAGTGGGCTATACCTTCTTTTGCACAGCCTTTATAAATGCTTAAGCTGTTTCTTTTTTAAAGTCTGGAGGAATGTCATCAGCTAGAAGCTGTTATTTGTAAGAGAAGACTTGAAGACAGACTGGAGCTACCCACTGGCACTTGCAGACAGTTCTGCAGTGCAGGCATGAGGTACAGTTTGGAAACAAGTCAGGTGGCCAACATCTGAGGAGGAAAAGTCTAGTCTGTGGCAAATGACATGAAATTGTCACGGAGACACAAAAAGGAAGGATGTAGCAGGAGGATGAACTATCATGGAGAACAAAAGGCCACACTAGGATTTGCGCTTATTCTGGAAGAGGAGGGTGAGAGACGCATGCAACCTGTGTGCCTCATCTGGGCCACTCTTCTGATGGTTCAAACAATGACTGTACACACATACTGAAAGAGTCTTGCAACAAGCCACCAAGTAACACCACATCTCAGCCTTTCTGCTTACGTCACACTTCAACAAGTGGTAAATCCCAGGGAATACTAGGATTGTAGGACAGCATCAAGTCACAGTTTGGACAGTTCTACTTTTAAATCCTACCCGATCCTACCTGAGAAGGGGAATCGGGAAAAGGAAAGGAGACGTGGGTTGAAATGAAAACAGATTTAATAGAATAATGAACTACCATTGACCCCAATGCTAATGTAAGACAAAGTTGCACTCAGTGCAGCCAGCATGGGAGCTGTGCGCTCCCAGCAGCGCCGGCTCCATGGCCACACTGCCAGCGCAGCAGCGCCAGCCAGAGCGCGATGGTCACAGCAGGAGGAGCAGCAGCCTCAAGCGTGGGATGACTGATGAGATGGACGGGACCCTCTCAGGAAGGCAGCCACGGTAGACGCTCCAAACATCCCTGCAAACTTCCTGATTTACAGTGAGGGTGAAGTTTATGGCATGGAATGCTTGGGCTGCCAGCGCAGGTCAGCTGCCCTGGGCTTCGCCCCTCCCGGCCACTGCCCCTGCACGGGTCAAACCTGCCCTCACAAACCTCACACAGAATTGGCCTCTGCAGCCTCTCAAAACTAGAGTTTCTCTAAACTGAAAAATGATTGTAGTGTTCTGTCACGGCAAAACCAGGACACAGTGCAAGGGAGCAGGTTGGCTTACCTGAACCGGATCCTGCAAATCCGTACTCGTGCATTCTCCCGGCCATAACACCATGAGGTACTATGCAATGTTGCATATGAGAAATAAGCAGTATGCAAAGTCTACTGTGTGAAAAAAATGTTAAAAACAACCCAGCCATTTGTATCTTGAACATCTTAAAAAAATATTGAAAAGCTTTATAAACAAAAAGCTTTTAAAGAAATGTGTGCATCATCTACCTTGGCTGAAGAAAACAAAACCAAGACATAGCATAAACCAGCAGTTCTTACTCTTGGGTTTTACACAGTTACCATTCCAACTCTGTAAAATTCATTAAAGCATCTTCTTCACATAAAACAGAATCTAAACCTGCTTTGTGTGCTAGAGAAACAGCACTGCTGCCCCCTTCAGAAGCACACACAGAGACTTTGGCACATGAGCTGTTATCATGAAACACATCTGCATTAGTTTCCTTTGATGAATTCAGAGGTACAGTCTTTTCGGAGTTCAAGTTGCATTTGTACTCCCAGACTCATCCTGAATGTCTGGTAAGACGGAGGTGTCCTTTACTAACCCATCTCTTGAACAGGCCTGAAAAGGTATTTTAGATATTGGCAAAGCACTGGTCATGCTTTCTTCCTCTGACACAGCACCTGTGGCTAAGCTGGAAGACCCAGAAGTAGCCTGGAACTTCACTCTATAGTTCACAATGCAGTCATCCCTCCATCTCTTAACTGCTTCCCTCTGCTTCATGGGGCTCAGTCTGTCAAGGTGCTTGGCTCTCAACACTGGAGATGGAAACAATGTTCCTTGGAGAACTCTCAGCAAATACCTACAAAATAAACACCATTTCAAATCAGCTGTTTAGAAGCAGACTCAAAATTGTTTCCAGCAACGCTAAAGGAAAATAAACACCATTCAAGAAACCCTGAGGCAGCAGCAGCCTCTGAAACAGTTTTTGCAGGTGCCATTTTGTGAACATGAACTATAAGGCCAGCAACTGCACTAGGACATGTTTTAAAATTGGCAATTTCAAAGACAGATACTGATCTCTGGTGCTTCCAGAGCTACGGTGGAAAAATCAGGACTAGAAAAATTTGTTCTTCCCACTAAGAAGCTGTTTATTGCTGCTATTTTGCACTAATAATATAGCACTAATACAGCCCTGGAAAGCTGGGAAGAGTAGGCACAGCATTGTTCTCAAATTCTTAACTTTTGCAGGAGCCAGAGAATTCACCAGAAGGAAGAATGAATATGAAAGCAAGGGCCAAAGAAACAATGCATCACATGCAGTAAGAGGAATATGGAGAAAAAGTGATGCTCTAGAATTAAATCTAGAAAGAACTGACTTAACTGGCCACTTAGGTTGGGCAAGGGTTTTAATACTAGATTTTTGCAGTGGATTTTCAGTCAACAGGGCATCCAACATCTGTGCCTCTGTAGGAGATCTGCTCCCACTTCTGAACTGCATTCAAAACTCCAGTGAAAGGCCCAGTCTCACTCCCTCAGGCTGGAATGTGTAAAGCACCCTTTAGCCTCACAGTCCACACTGAGTGGTGATTTTCAGCACCTTACAAAGGATTACATCACAAATAAGCAAGGGAAAAAAAGTATGTGCAACAGCAGCAGTTCCATAGCAGACACTTGTACTTCAAATCACTGAAGTAGAAAAGATTGAATAGCCACAATAGCTATAAATTGTCTGAGGTATTGGCACAGGGAGAGTGCAAATGACTCAAAGAATCTCACTGGTAAGTCTAAATACTTTGCATTTCATTAACCATGAAAAACACTGTCTTCTTCAAAACTGAACACTGGAAGCAGTCACCAAGCTGAAAACTGTCTCCTACCTAGGCTCTCTACAGCCCTACCAAAATGTCCTAGGACAGCATTTATCTGTTTGTCCTTTCATTTGTCATTAGTGCGTGTGAAAGAAAAGGCTCTACCTTCACCACGGTTGGGGAGGGAAGAGCAGGGTTGGGGAGGGAAGAGCATACATGTTTCTTGCACCTCACAGTTTGTCCTTTTGCTGAACTGAACCAATGCCAACGGTGAGTGTGGCAAAAACCCTGGTTGACGTGCTTAAGATACAGACGGGAAATTCTTCAAAGGGGACTTGGGTATTTGGTGGCAGTGACAGCCCTGCCAGCTTTCCTACCAGTGGCACTGACAAGTCATGCAGCCTGTACTGCAGCACTTGATCTAGAAAGTGTGCCCAGACTGTGCCTAACAATATAAAATGACATCAGGTGAGAAGGAAAGGCCAGTTATTCTCCCCAACACTTCTCTCAGTGTCTGTGCAATTCAGTTTTCAGACCCTCTTTCTGAAATGATATGAGCAGGAAAAGAGAGATATAACACTGATGAATAAATAAATTAGCACTGGAAGCACTTTGCTAATAGGCTGCAGGCTTGAGTTCATGTTCAGCCAGTGAAAGGAAGATGGCTGTGGCTACTAAGCAGAACTAGACTGCGAGTTTGATGCAGTCTCTCTCACTGGTTTTTACGTGCTCTTTTCTCTGTTGGCTCACCCAGGTGTCTCCCTGCTCAGCATGCTGGTGCCTGGGACCTCCACCCAATGCTCCTGCCCTTCCAGGCTGAATGAGTTATTGAACTTGGAATTATGACTTCTTCAGCAAGGCAAAACACTTAAACATGAGGCACGACAGAAACACAACTCAGGACCCCTCGTGGTTCTAGTCAGTGTGTTTCCATCTCACAAAGAAGCCTATACATGAATCCTACATATTCGAATGTATTTTCATGACATAAATTTCAAACAGAGAATGTTTTCACAAATAAGCACAGACTAAGCACAGTACGTCTATGTACAGTGCATATGCAACTTTGATCACTAATTTAACTCATTTGTATATAAATTACAAACTCTGTGATTACGGACATTACTGGGTTTTCCCTCCAAAGACAATATGTAGTATAATATAAATAATTCAATATAATATAAATAAAACAAATATTTTTTTATCTACTGAAATTTGAGAACATGTCACTGAAGAGCTGTCCTCACATGGCTTGGTCTGGTAAAGTTATGAAATTTTCTTTACATTAGTGGTGGTGGGGGAGGAAGACCTCCAGCAAGAGAGATTTGCAGGATCACTGGCTCAAAGAAAACTAATTTTGTTCACAGCAATCTCCAATTATAAAACAGAAACACACCTGGGTAGCAGAGCAACACAAGTAGCCAGGAGACAAACTAAGTAAAATAATGGGTCTGTCATGTGCTTTTCCATGATCCAGTATGGATTTGATGACGGGCTGTGGGTTTTGCAGGTTGCCCCAAAAGCCAGAGTGAAGACAAAGTAAAACAGGATGCTGCCAGCTATAACGACTGTATGTATCCAGGTCTGCAATTCAGAAGAGGAAAGAAATCAGATTTAAGCTGTAAACAGAAAGACCTGTAACACCTGTATGTGTGTACACATGCATGCCTGAACAGGAAAACACACTCCCTCCAAGGAAAGCTGCTTAATCTAACAAAGGATAGAGCTGTTCAGGTAATATTCCTAATTATTTTACAGGAAACATTCCAGGAAGAATGGAACCTTCTCTTTACAGTTCATAGGCAACCCAGCCATTTGATTTTTTTTTTTTATTCTACTAAATGCACAGCTTTTGATTCCTTTGTGAAAGACAATTTTTGTGCCATTTGCCTTAGATGACAGCACAAAAAGCCTCCTCAAGCAAATGGAGGCGAGATCTTCATGTGAAACCACCCTTATGTATCTTGATTGAGACATTAGCTGTTCTACATTGGAGTTTTCTGTAATTTTACACCTAAATGGCTATAATAGTTACTATGGCAGCAACACTGCAATTGGTTTGACAGCTTGCCAACATTTGAAAATGCCACATAAAACCCATTTAAGTAATGTTTTCTTATTCAGAGCGTGGATACACTCATGCTATCCATGTATTCTCAATAAAGATATTTTTCTCACTGCTGCCATGCTCCCAAAAGAACAATGCAAAGACTGAATCACAACTTGAAATTTTATCCATTATCAAACAATCCTAAAAAATATTTTTCAAAAACATGACAGAGGAAAAATAAAATCCATTAATGTGTCCTATTGTAAATATTACTGTAGTTTCTTTAAAATTATGCAAAACAGCCAAGTATTACCCTTGTAAGGGCTATAAATTCATCCAGGCCAAGGCAGATGCTTCAACTTGTGCAGACTTAATTAAAAACTGGAATAGCATTCCTGTAGCATATCAGTTCTCTAATTCTGGCACCAAAACATACCTCTGAATTGTTTATCCTGGCCACAGAGCAGAATGTCAGTTCCAAGCATCCAAAACAAACAGTTCACATTGTTGTATCTAGATATGAGCTTTGGGAACTTAAAAAAGGCTCAGTAGATCACTGGTTGCTTTTACCATTTGCAAAACTAAAGTGATATTCCCAAAACCACTGCACCATAACAAGGCAGGATCCTTTCACTATTTAGAAATAATTCCGAGGCCAAATTTTGTTAATTTTAGTCATATGAGTAATTCTATTGGCTCCACTGACAGGTGCATTAGGAGAGCTCACATGGGCACATAAACAAAATATTTAGGTTTTGGCCCTTTTATACTTACTCTGTTTTGTTTATAAAAAGCTCTTTCTTCTGTTTAACTTTAATGAAAGCTGTATGCACACACCCTGTTAGGAATATACTCTTGGGGAAACAAAGTACTCACCACGGACTTGCACTCAATGAGAAGGTGAAACAGTATTATGAAGAGTGCTGCTGTGTTTATGGGGTTTCCAAAAGAAAAAATGTCTATGTCTGAGCCATAGTAAGTCTGTAAAGGAAGACAAGGGTCAGTGTAATACACTCCTTAAGTATAGCCCTAACACACAAAGTGGCATGAGTAGTTTCAATACCATACATATTTGCATGCACACAGTTCAGCTCAGTTCTGGTGATGATCTTGTTAGTATGTATTTATATATGAGGAAGTAAAATCAAGCACTTCATTTTATTCTCTAATTTTCCTGGGTTTTTAGTATGTCAAAATGTATACATGTATTTCATATGCAGCACTTACAAAGTAAGGCACAAAAAAGCAAACGAGACTTTGGTAAAAAGCATCCAGCAAGGTTATCCAGAAAGTTGAAGGCAAGTAAACCTGTAAGAAAAAAAATGATAACTGCACTGAAACAAACTGAACAAATTGCTGCATCCTTAATTAGCATGAATTTGGATCTGGGGAGAGATTATCTGCAGATGTAATTCCAGTTAAGTTTCCCAATGAAGAGGCATCTTTTGTGTTATGATAACAAGAATAAAGAGCCCACTCCACACATTGCTAACTGTTAGTATTTAAATACCATATATATTTAATACTCTGATATCAGAGCCTGACCTGAGTACTAAGGAAGGGAAAAGGCTAGGAGATGGTGAAGTACCCTAGCAGCTACCATCACTGAATGCCAAGTCCCACTTTCTTCTGTCTCCACCCCCTTCTTTTTGGTACAGGTGCTTCTGCCTCTTCATTTGTGCTGGTTGACTCCTCAGTGCAGCCTGGACTCCTCTGTGAGCTAACTTAACTCACTAGAACATGAGGAATTAATTCACTTCTCTGCTAGAATAACACATTGCTGTTTCAGTGAGTTAAATCTCTCCTGGGAGAATGTGATGGGACAACTGAGCTGGCACCAGGAAAGTAGTTTAACTGTGTGGGTGAAAACTAGGAATAAGAAGAAAAGAAGGGAGAAGAAAGAATGAGCCTTCCTCACTCAGTGGCAGCAAACTGCTACAAAGGCTCAGCTGCTTATGAAACCAGAGCTGCATGTGCCCTGGCTCAGGGGACAAATCCTGAGGCCTTGTAACATTTACTTAGTCAAAACCCTCTGTGACTGACCAAGCACAGACTTCCTCCAGCCAGTCTACAGAGGTTTAGATTGATACCAAAAGAGCACTGAGTTTTGCAAAAATATCATAAACCAAGCAACACAAAATATTTAAGGGTGTGTAAAAATAAATGTAAAGTCCAGAAGCAAATAAAACAAAATGTCCCCTCACTTTCCACTTTCCTTCTCTTCTAAACCAGACCTAGACTTCTGCCAGGTTATACCAACGAGACTGCACAACTAGTACACAACATGTTGTAGCTCTTTTTTTTTTTTTAAACTAGTATTTGTTAGAATCGAACAGAATAGAATATTTCAGTTGCAAGGGACCTACAACAATCATCTAGTCCAACTGCCTGACCACTCCATGGCTGACCAGAAGTTAATGCCTATTATTAAGGGCATTGTCCAAATGCCTGTTGGAACACTGAGAGGCTTGGGGCACCAACCACCTCTCTAGGAAGTCTGTTCCAGTGCTTGACCACCCTCTCAGTAAAGAAATGCTTCCTGATGTCAAGTCTGTTACTGAAAGGCTACTATCATAAAGAAAATCGTGAGTTTTAGTTGACTCATATGCTCAAGGTTTCATCTCTCTGGGCTGCTACTATCTTGTCTCAGGCTCACTACCTCACTGCCTTCAACTGCTGCAATAAAAATACTATTTTAATGAAGTGTTACGTTGAAAAAAAACAAAGTTAAAATTATTCTAGAATTTATGCTAAGCAAAGCAGAAACCAGGAAAAAGCTTACTGATTTACATAATTTTGATTTAGAAACTACCTGCTGCTCCCTGCAGTTTTCTGTGCTAAATGTTTGGACAGAATTTACTTCTAGAGCAGATATGATGTACAGGGGTATCACATGGGAGAAAAGTGCCAATAGCAAATTCCAGAACATACCAATAAGGGGAAAAGAACCCTGAACGTCAGAACTTTCTTGAGGATTATTTGAAAGAAATCTAATCTGGTTCTTAGCCATTCCTCCCTCATTCCTTTGGCAGTTCAGACCTTCACATGACAGTGAAAAAAACAGCATCTAGTGCCTGTAGCTTTAAAATTAAGCTCATACACTCAAAAGAAGCCCATTTTGAGGAAGCACGTTGACAGCTGAGGCTGTGAAGGAAGTGAACATGCTGGTAACAATGTTTATCTGGCACATGGCTTCACCTGAAGTCCTTAATCTCTCTTATCATCCAAATGTCTGATAAGATCGGGTGTTTGGCTGAAAAGAGCCTACAAAACACTTGAAAAAACAGCTTTTATTTGTGCACGTACATTTATGCACAGGCCTACATGTTTTTCTACTAGAGAAAGTGGTTTTAAATTTCACATTTGCCTGATGTGAAACATGAAGGAAAGACAGACAAAAATGGTTCAAATGCTGACCATTTCAATTTGCTTCAAGGCAAGCATTCTCTAACCTACCACAGATTTCTGGCCCATCATGTACAGCTGTGGGAGCTGCATGAGGATCTCTGCAGACACATCTTTGTCTAAGACACCATAAATGATGGGTGGCACCGATGTAAAAAGGAGATTGAAAAGAATCAGGATCCAAAAGTCAGTCATTGATGTGCCTGAAAACCCACAGAAGAACTGGTACCAGAACAGGAGGTTCACGTAGGCCTGAAAAGTCAAAGATGACAGGATAAAATGTTACCTGTAGACAAGCATTTTAAAAGCCAAGAGGAAAACAGGCAGATCTTAGGTCTGGTTACAGTAATCTGGGGAAAATGAAGTATAAGTGGTGTGGAGTTCAAGCCAATCTCACACTCTGGAATTATATTAGACTAGCACAGAGCTTTACATTTCAAAATTAGACATGACTCACTTAAATAGTCATGCTGCCACCACATTAGTAGTATCTATTACCCACTGTTTAATTAAATCAGACAATGGCTTTGAGCAGGAAATTCAATCCCAGAAGTAGGAGTCTCTGGTGTCTGCAAACGTAAGTGGGAAACTGAATTGTTTGACACAGGTTTCTGTGTCTTTTTGAAGCCACTTGCAATAGAAACTAAAAAAAAGCATATGAAGCCTGTCTAAACCCTTCAGCGCTCTCACATATGCAAACTGTTATTTCCCTGGGATGGGACAGCTACGTACCACATTCTTGTAGAAGTAGTAAAGCACCATGTTGGTAAGTCTGGTATAACACCAGTGACCATGGACAAGCAGCAGCTTCCTGAGGTGTCTAAACTGGGAGACTGCGAAGTCACTTGCCATCACAGCCTGCAATGTACATGAAGGAAAGGATATGTTATAGCCAAACTGTTAAAGATAAGCTTCAGATACCGCCAAGCGAGCAACATCTACTGTTGGAAATTCTTATTTTATGATTTTTTTTTTATACTCTTATGGTCCTACCCTCATCACTCAGCTCTGCGCCCCTCCATACAACATTTTATGCTTATGCACACAGCTCGGCCCAACGCCACACAGGCAGGAACATGGCTGCTTTTATTATTACAACTGCACAGAAATCACTGATGCTTAGGCTGCTTGTTTCCTGACAGGACATGAGTAATAGGGAGCTTGCTAACAGACAGCAAGCTCTGCTGTTTGAAGTTTGAACTCCTGCAGCATTCAGCTTCTGAATGCTCCTGGGAGAGCACTGAGGCTCAGGTGTGAGCTTGGGCTTCAAACTCTTGCCTGCGTACAGTAATGGGCTGTGGAGCCACTGGGCCACCAGGGTAAACTCAACCAATTTAAAATGGAATCTGATGTCATTTGCAGCTGTCTTTGTATACAGTACCTGCATGCCTTCTTGGCCCAATATTCCCACACCAATGTCAGCCACCTGGATCATACTGACATCATTGGCACCATCACCTTCAGAAAAAAAAGAGGAAAAATTTAATTTTTTATTTAGGAAGGAATGTGGAGGCAGCTTTGCTGGCTATCGCATCACCAGGGAGGTGGGCAGGATAAGCCAAATACACAAGAACACCAGAGAGGTCAGAGAAAAACATTTTTATGGCCAACAGTGCAGCCTATGGAAAACCCTACAGAAAAAAGAATTAGTAAGCTGAAGACCTGACTCAACTGATGGTGGTGAGATACTGGAACAGGTTGCCCAGGGAAGCTGTGGATGCCCCCTCCCTGGAGGTGTTCAAGGCCAGGTTGAATGAGGCTCTGAGCCACCTGGTCTAGTGGGAGGTGTCCCTGCCCATGTAGGGGGGTTGGAACTAGATGATCTTTAAGGTTCCTTCAAACTCAAACCAGTCTGTGATTCTATATTCTTGAAATGGGTACTAGCTGTTCCTTTTGTCAGAATTTAGTTGGTATGCTGGAACATAAAATATAGGTGTTTTAAATCACAGCCAGTCACCTCCCCCCTTCCTCCCTATTTTGGGAGGTTGTCATAGAGAATGACAAGGAAGACCCCCATACCTGCTCCTTTGGAGACATTACTGTTCTTCTTGTTGCTTTAGATTACCCTAACTTTATTATGGACTAAATTTGCTAGCTCAGAAGACTAACATCATCTTATGCCAGAGACAAATACAGTTCAAAGGATTGTCTTCTGTGTAAAGTAAACATTGTGACAGACATGAACAAAAAAACAGGAGGGAAGAAACTGGCTTCTACTTCTTTTTGGAGATAACCACTGGACTCACCTACAGCTAACGTCATTGCCTTTAGCTTATTTCGCACCAGTCTGACCAGGACACTCTTCTGCAGTGGTGTGGCTCTGCAGCAGACCACAGCCCGACATTTTTCTGTGAGTTCCAAGAAAATATTCTGTAGGCTGTCATGAAGGACATGCTCTAAAGTCCTTCCATCAATAACCAGGCCTGCACTGAACCCTGGAGCTTGGGTGGAGGGACTTGCAGAGACATTCCCAAGTTTCTGACTGTTATTTTTTTTGGCAGAAGAATTCTTCTGAATGCCTTCTAAAATTTTGCTCATCACCAAGGCACAGGCATCCTAATGAAATACAAGAGAAAGGCAACTTATTAAATATTGTTTGTGTTCTGGTTTCCTATTCAATTTATAAAATACATATGGAGAAAAGGACAAATGGTGCCCTTGTGAAGCATTTCGCTTGAATCCAGAAAGGCTCAGACATGAGGCTGAGTAACAGTTTAAAATCACAAAGGATGCAGTCTGCTGTTAATAAAAGGGCCTGTGATTTAACTTTGCTTAAGAAACTTGGCTTGGGTACTGTACTAGGAGAAGGGAAAAAACTGAAGCAAATCAGAAAATGTTCATAGACCAGCAAAAACAACCATTATGGATTTTGTAATATAAATTTTAAAATATAAAGTTTTGATAGAAGACTTCTGCTCTCTACATCTTTTTGTCTGGCATTCAGAGCCAAAAGTGCATTTCAAATCAGATTGTAGGTGAGTGGCAATGCATTACTGATATCAATATATGTAATGTGCATGCTACATAGAAGAAAATACATATTCCTAAATCTTCTCATAATTCTACTTTGAAATGCAACAGTATCAAATCCTGTCTATTTTTTATTGGAAAGCCCAGTTAGAGGGAGGATGAACACTTCTGCAAAAGGGGCTCAGTTCTCACTGTTAAGTAAGACTCTCATTCTGAGTAGGAAAAAACTGTTACGGAAATTCAAACCCAAAGCTTTCCTTAAACACAACTGGAATAAAAATCCTTTCTTTTTCACTGTATTTTTACCACAGTTACCACTTGCCACACAATCTTTTATGGCAAATACAAATTAAATTTCTAAAGTAACATATAAACAGAAAAAAAGAAAAATTAAAGGTCTTAGAAAAACCCTCCAGTCCTTTAGAAAGGTCTCAGTTTTCATGTCTCTGCTCTAAGACATGAAACAGTTGGCTTTTTCTCTCTTAAAAACCAAAATTGATAAAAATCAAGATTTGAAAAACAGCTTAAGTGTGGGTTAACATCCCCAAGAGGACACAACGAGGAAGTAGGATTAAACTTGCCACCCAAAACAGCAGCATTTTCAACCACTCTTTATCTGACTCAGTTACTGGGTGGTGGGGAGAAGGTGGCTTCTTCTCTGACAAAATTGTTGGCAGATTAGTTTTCTTGAATAGTGTGCAATGTACTTTGTACAGTTCTTTGTCCACTTATGCAAGACAAGCAGGGCTGAGAGAATATATTACATAAAGCAGCACAAAACTTAATTCAATAGAATTTGCATGACAATAATTCTTACGTTTCAGTAACTCACAGCCATCTGAAATCTCTAATAACATGTGAAGCACATGAAGCATCTCTCTAACCTACCACAAAGAGAAATTAGGCAGTCTATCCAATTAAAGTACTTAAAAATAATGTAGGGACTGTATACAAAGAGACATACACATCAAGGATTTAATATTTTACCTGCAGGGAAGCAAACTGCCAGTTTTCCAGTATTTTCATCTTCCAAGAAATGATGCTGTCTTTGGTTGGTTGGGAAAGCAGAGAACATTTTCTTGTTCCATATTGCCCTGTGATTTAACCTGACTGAATTTTTCAGCAGAGAGAAAAGAATAGTAAAATTGAAGAAAAGTGTAATATTCCACTCACCCTACTCTGTGATTTGAGAGTGAAGATTCTGTCACCTGGTTCCAACAGTTTACAAGCGTAGGCAATATTGACAGCTGTCTCTCTCTTGTCACCTGTCAGCATCCATATTTTTATTCCCGCTTTCCGTAATGCCTGTATTGTGTCTGGAACTCCCTCCTGCAGGCGATCTTCAATGCCTGTGGCACCTTAATTTAGACAAGGAGAAGGATTAGTGCTGCTGTATTTCCAAAACCAAAAAGCTGCAAGAGTGACAAGACAGGATGGCCCTCTGTGTGTATCCTCACCCCAAAACAGACACCCTACTGGGACATGCCTGGGGATTCCTCCCTTCCAATTCTTTCTGTCACAGAACCCTCACATGTCAGATTGTTGACACACATCCTCATTACAGCCTCAGGGGCCTCCAATTCTTCACAACACCCTTTGAAGCCAACTTTTCTCATTCTCACAGCTGTTCCATCCTATAGTGGCTGCGGGACACGGACACCCAGGCTTCTCATGACAAAGATTCTCCATTATTCCCACTCCCTCCTACCTCAGACTACCCCAAACCTTCTTTCATGTATCACCTCAGTCCTTCCTATCACAAGGCCCATGTCTCTTCCTTATTCTCAACTTACTCCAGGCTGAATTCTCTGTACTTCTTGTCCCAAGTCCTCACCTTTTCCACACCAAAATCCCTTCTTCTTACATCGTACTTTTGCACACTGCTGTAAAGACCTGCCATTCCTCATCAGGTTTCTCAACCACTCATCACTGCAGCACCTCCTGTCCCAGATCCTTTCAATTCATAGCACTGAACTCTGTGTTTGCTTTTCCTCCTGCCTACACTGCCAACCTTGACATATTCCCCCACAGGGAGGAAACACCTGCTCTAACACACACCCTTTAGTGGGTACAGAAAGACTTTCAACAAAAAAGTACAGTGCAGATACTTTAACAGAGATACGCTCTTTTCTGGTGAGCACAGCAGGCAGACCTGTGTCCCTAAAACCAGCTTACAAAATCTTCTGTTCTGGTAACAATGAGGTTACCATCACACATAGAATCATTTTGGTTGGAAAAGACCTTTAAGATCATCAAGTCCAACCTTTAACTCTACTCTACCATGTTCACCCCTAAACCATATCCTCAAGCACTACATCTATACGACTTTTAAACACATCCAGGGATGGTAACTCAACGACCTCTCTGGGCAGCCTGTTCCAATGCCTGACAATCCTTTCAGAGAAAAAAATTTTTGGAATGTCCAGCCTAAACCTCCCCCATTGTAGCTTTAGGGCATTCCCTCTTGTCCTATCACTATTTACTTGTGAGAAGAGACCAGCATCTACCTCTCTACAATGTTCCTTTGGGTAGTTGTAGAAGGCGATGAGGTCTCCCCTCAGCCTCCTTTTTCTTCAGAAAAAATAGCCCCAGTTCCCTCAGCTGCTCCTCATAAGACTTGTTCTCTAGGCCTTTCACCAGCCTAGCTGCTTTTCTCTGCACCTGCTCCAGCACCTCCATGTCTTTCTTGCACTGAGGTGCCCAAAACAGTACTTGAGGTGGGACCTCACCAATGCTGAGTACAGGGGGAGGATCACTTCCCTTCCCCTGCTGGCCACACTATTTCTAATACAGGCCAGGATGCTATTGGCCTTCTTGGCCACCTGGGCACACTGCTGGCTCATATTCAGCTGCCTATCAATCAGAACCCCAGGTCCCTTTCTGCTGGGTAACTTGCCAGCCACTCTTCCCCAAGCCTGTAGTAGCATTGCATGGGGTTGTTGTGGCCCAAGTGCAGGACTCAGCACTTGGCCTTGTTGAAGCTCATACGATTTGCCTCAGTCCATCAATCCAGTCTGTCCAAGTCTCTCTGTAGAGCCTCCCTACCCTCAAGCAGATCAACACTCCCACTGAACTTGGTGTTGTCTGCAAACTTACTGAGGGTGCATTCCATCCCCTCACCAAGATCATTGATAAAGATGTTAAAAAGAAGTTGTCCCAATATCTGAGCCCTGAGGAACCCCACTTGTGACCAGCTGCCAGCTGGATTTAACTCCATTCCCCACTCTCTGGGCCCGGCAGTCCAGCCAGTGTTTTATCCAACAGAGAGCATGCCCATCCAAGCCATAAGCAGCCAGTTTTTTCGTGAGAATGCTGTACAATTTGTATATACAGCACTGACTGTCATATGAGCCAAAAGGTCTGGCAAATTTCTGATGCTTACAGCAATTTCTTCAGTAAGCAGCTGCCAGGAGGACACAGAGCTCATGGCCTGTGGTCACAGGGAAGATGAAAACCTCCAGGTCCTTGCTGTGCACTCTGCCTGCATTTTGATGCAAGTCAACAAAAGAGGCAGGAAGGAAGGTGCTGGGATCTATTTGATGCAACCTTCTTTGAGAGACACTGCCATGCATCAAGAGAAGAGAGATAAATGTTGCTTCAACTTGGCCACTCTATATACTTAACATTCTCCTTCTGAGGCATTCGATCACTTTGTAACAACTGGAAGCCAGTTTCAATACACATACTGCTGGGCTCCAGATCTGTGCTTAGTGAAGTACTGTGCATTAGGACTGTTCTTTCCAGAAATAGATTTCCCTTCAAATAAAGGCCTGCGGCTTTATATATAGCCATATAGACTACATACCTGCCTACACAGTGGGCTATAAACCACTGCTGTCCTCCATGATCCTGGCAATACTGACATTATTTGAATTTTTGCTCATTGTTCTATGAGGACAGTTTTCACTTCTCAGTCCTAAAAGGACTGTTACAGCTACAGGTAACGTTTACTAAGAAAGCACAGGAAGGCTCACAGAAGTGGAATGAGAAGTGTCCTAAGTATTTCTACCCTGCAGATCACCATGTATGTAAGCCCCAGGCAGGGGTTACTAAGCTAGCAGAGGTACTGAAAGCAAGCATCTTGGCAGTATGAAGCCATTTACCCTTCTTGTTCTCACTCCCATTTAATGCCAGGGACAACCCATATTGCCTACTGTCCCACCAGAGACCCAAGACAAAAAAATCCCTTGGCCTGTAGGACGGACAGCAGGCCTCCATAGCAACTGGACTTCCCTCTGCTGATTCTGGTGCAAAAGGGTACCTGTAGAGCATACCATCCCTTAAAACTACAGCAGCTAGCAGCTCTGCTCTGGCTTCTCTCCAGAAGCTGAAGCCAGAAATTCCAGAATTCTTTTTAGTATTAAGGTTGATGGCATTTGCCCTGAGCAGATGTGGCACAAAATGATGGAAGTAACAACTTTCCACACAAAAGGATCTGTCTTGCTTCAGCGTCTAGCATGAGCTGCCTTTACCACCACAGTCAAATCTTTGCACTTTTGTTTTGCAAATGTTATTTGCTGGGCAGTCCTCTAGAGCTATTACCCAGACTGCCTCCAGTTTACCTTTTACACATCTACACTGAATGTTTGGGGTTTTTTTGACCTCTCCATGTCTGCACAGCTGAACAACCATTTGATGAATCATTCCTACAGAAGCATGCCTGACGTCTTATCTCCATGTTATTACAGGAGGACACTGCACAAGCACACCTGCTGTGCCACAAAGGCGACAGTGATGGAAAACACAGCCAGAAGTGGGATTCCTGTGAATGTTTGCCCAGGCAGGCCTGTGATTTGTGATTATCATTTCATGTGCTTTTTATGACGAAACTTAAAAACCTTAGTGAGCACAAAAAAGAAACTCAATTAAAAAAAGTCAGTAAAACTTACCCTTTTACCAACAACAGAAGAGTGCTAGCTGTCTTCAATGTGTTTTACAACTAGTACCAACTTACCAGCAAGACAGCAGGATTTATGAAGATTTATGACAATAAATTCTAAATCTGTAGAAAGCTATGTCTTACAGAAATTGAGGTAAGCACACCTCTCTGCCGGTAGATTCCCATTATGAACATCATAAATAGTTTCCTGGGAGTTACAACATTTTCTACCTACCAAGCAAAGTTAGTTCAGTCTCAAGCCTGGTGGCAGATTCAAGCAGCAGCTCCTCCCTATTGTCAATACTGGCTTCCGCTAAAAAATGGTGTTTTAACCACTCTGCATATTCTGTGTCACTCATCACCTGCAGAGGGAGAGAGAACATACAGTATGCATCTACACTGCATTTTCAAAGGCACCTTAAAACTGTCTTCACAGTTACTTCTGCTGGCCCACATACTGAATCTAGAAGCAGTGCCCCTGGCAGTGCACCTCATATGTGCCCCAACATGTCCACAGATTTAGTACAATGTTCCTAATGTTATACTGCTTTGCCAGGCTTCGCAAGCCAGGTTACACACCAGCACCCTGCAGGTTCCTGGAGCTGCCTGACAGATTTCCATGTAGATGGAAGGTAGGCAGGCCAGTGAGCATAGCATACTCTCCCTACTGCTCTTTAATTGCAGGATTGACACAGCCACAGAATCACTGCACGCCTGTGTACAGCTTGATGACTGCACAGCTACGCAGCCCCTACTTTCACTATGCACAAGGCTTTGTGAAGAGGTTTCTTGCCTGTTTCAATCCCTATGGAATTTTACTTCTGAGAAGCTTTGAATGTTACATTGAATCTCAAAACATCATTTAAGTTTTGCATCCAGAGCTCGTAACACTGTAAACTGTTTGTGAAATCCAATAAAACAGGTCTGGCTTAATTAGTTTTCTGTGTCGGGAATTCCAACCAGGGTAAGTTTCACACAAGAATACCTGCTCAGGGCTCTTGAAGAAAAATCAGGCTATCTGACAACCCCTGTTCTAGAATAAAGCTTTTAAGCTGCTTAGCATCCTAAACTGACAACAACCACGGTCATCTAATGGAAGTCAGAAATTGATTTGGGTCAACTTACAAATTCCACCCTGAAGAACGTAAGGATAAAAAAAATGTGGCAATGGAAGCATTTGTTTAGAAGCAGTGATCCCACTCCATTGCTGACTGCTCCATTGGCAATACCATCAGGTTGGTCACAGACTGTAAACATTCTTAAAAATATGTATTAAAAAGAATACCCTCTTAGCAATACACAGAGTGCGCAATCCTCTTCTGGCATAGCCATCCAAATGCTTCTGAGTTCTCTCTTTAATCTTCTGCTCCATTGCTGAATGATTACCTGCTATCACACAAAAAGCAAAGAAAGCAAATTAAATATGCATTCTTGGACTAAATTTAGCAGAAAATTTTTAAAGTCTAAATATGTTTTTAAAATATCAAGATGTTAACAGGTTTTATTTTAAGTACTGATGAATCTTCATGTTTGCACAATGTACTGTGGCTGCATCTGTAGTGAGCATGCAGTGCACCAGTCTGCACGAGCGGTGAGGGGGAACCCATCTGGTACCAATACATCTTTGGATGTCACTAGTATATACAAATGTTTTTCTAAAATAAAATTATTTTCTAAGATGAACTGGGTCACATACACCAAGCAGCTTTCCTGTCACTGGTCGAGTGGGAGGGAGCTAAAAGGGTAGTTGAGGAAAAGCTTTTTAAAAAGTAACTGTTACGGGATGGACTATTAGGACAGACATTCACACACCTAACTGTGGACATGTAGAAGTTAGGTTCCAAGTTTATCCTAAGAATCAAAGTAAGGAGAGGCACCTCCAGACATGAAATTACCCCCCTAGTAAGATGACAGAGTTTGGAGGTACTGTTTCTGCCTCATGGCTTACAGAAGAGGCTCTTTGGCTAGCCTTCAGATGTCTAACGTTGGATAAGTTAAAATTTGCCCTCAGACTTGGAAATATCGCTCTTCCTCACTGAGATCAGCCAGCCATGGAACACACAAACCAAGCTTTCTTTTGCAGAAAGCAAGCCTTTAAAAAGAACTCCTTCATATTACTTTCCAAACTAATAAAAAACCCCCTTGGAACATCTTCTCAATGTAAATATATATAGGTATTTATTTGTAACATACACAGATAACACTTCACTGCCTTCAGTTAAAAATCAATGACTGCTCACAACAGTGTATGAATAAACCAGTTAGCACTTAAAACATCATGGTACATCCCTCCTGTGGCAGATTCAAAAAACACAAACAACAGGGCCCAGCAGGAGGCACCACACAACTTTACAGATATTTTTATTACACCTAGAAAGACAGAAATAGTATGTCAAGGGAAAAAAAACACACCTCAGAAACCACTCATAGGTGACATCTGCTATGATACCTCTCTCCAGCAGCTCAGAAATGCTAACACAAGTAAAGGCTAGAAAATATCTCATTCTAATAAACCTCTCACTGTGTAGCAGCAGCTAACTATTCAAGCAGATGACCTAACTTTATAGCTGGAAATACTTCAGTTGGCTCCAAACCATCCGTTCAACTACACTGAAGAACGACAAAGATGAGCAAAGAATTAGAAGTACTATAGATACCTTCAGATGCAGTTCTCAACAAATCCATCATGACTGAGTCTGCACCTTTTGTGTACACCACCACTTTGTTAGAGATTGGATGCCGAACCACCACTGACATCCTTTTCCGCACTGAATCAAAAGGCAGGATATGCAAAAGCTGAAACGTTAAAGATCCCAGATCTGCAAAGTCAACAGTTACTTGCTCGGGAGTCCTAGACTGTAAAATACATTTATAAGCCCTAGCAGCATGAACCAAGGCAGCTTCATCTGGACTCTCAGCTTCATAACATACTTTAGATAAGGGAGACAATTTGATAGATGACGCAGCACTTTTGTGTTCACAGCCAGCAGCTACATTCACTGTATATAGTTCTTGAGGCACTTGGGAATTCTCGGGGCTGTCAGTATTCTGGGGCTCAGCAGCCCCTTGAGCAGCTCCATCCAAAGCAGATGAAGCCAGTTTCGTTCTGAAAATAGATAGTTTGCTCACAAAACTACTGGGGCTTTCAGCTGATGACTCTTTTACACTTGGAAGTGGGGAGGAACTTAGTCTCCGGACTGACAACCTCTGGAACATCTGCCTGATTTCCTCGAGTGATTTAATAGGCATCCTACCCAGCAAAGAGGGTCTCATCTGGAACAGAACAGTTAGAGAAAGCATTTATATTAAATTCTTCATATTTTATTACATTAAAGAAGGTCAGCTTAAAACCTATGTATGTTTCTTAATGAATGTAGTATTTTAAAATTTACCATGAGTTTGATTGCCTGTATTAAAGATGGCCAGCTCAATTAAACATATAACCATATGACTACACTAAACAGCTTCTGTAAGAGCTTTATTATTCAAATAAAAAGAACTGTAAAAATACTTTGGATCTGAAACCATATGCATTCCAAGTTTCATTCATGGCTCCATGTAATACTTCTCTTTAGAACTGTTTCAGTAATGAAAGTTAGCATGACATTGTAACTTTTAAAAGTTGTGGCAAACGGATCTAAACACTTTAATTCTTGTTCTGAATTAGCAAGATACTTGTGAAGAATAAACCAACCCCATACCCCTCAGAGTAACTAGCTACAAGTACTCTTAAAATATAGCACCTTATTAATACTTTTTTATTGTCAGCATTTAAAACAAAAGACACTTATACTCTAATTAATGTTACAAAATAACTGGCTTACTGTTACTCAGGACAGTTAGGCAGCTACTAGCTTACAAATAAGGAACAAGGCATGCAAGGCTGACATTCATTTCTCATTGGTGAAGAGTTAAGAATGACAAAGCATGTTCTCCTTTGCCACTGAAAAGCATAAATTAAGGACAGACTCTGGCTTCAGTTCTTCCACAATTGCATGTAAATTGTAATGTGTCTCCATTCAGGTTCACTGCCTTTACGGACACCAAAATCTAGCCCTGCACAACTCATAAACATTTTTTTTTTTCCAAAAGACAAAGTTAACAAATGAAAATCACTATGGGATGGGGGGAGAAAACCAAAGCTGAGCTTGGGAGTTACCCTGCAACAGCCAAGATTGGTAAAAGATGGGGTTATGAAAATCCCACCCTGAAAAAAATCCAACAAAACTATTTGATAAAGATAGTATCTTTACATAAATGTTAGGTTTTGTGCTCTGAAAAAAAACAGTGGTCTCAGGAAAACTTAAACACACTCCAGACCATTAAACCAGGACAGTGTAGCAAGTGCACCATACATTCAAAGTGAGAACAATTTATGTCACGCTACAAAGCATTTTTTCTTCGGATTATTACACACATGAATCTTGAGCTTCCATACTTTTGCTGAAACTCTATCTGAATCATCAGGGAACAGGCAAGAGCATTACCAGTCCCAATATTCTAGGATTCTTCTGAGATTATTCTTATATTTCAGCCAACAATAACCTAACTGTAAAGGTAACCTGAGTGTTAGGGTACTCTTAAAAGAAGCTCTGTACATATCTGGAAAAAGCCAACTAGAAATAGAAAAAAAATCACAGTTGCAATTCAATCTCAAAATTTATCTTTAAAAGTTATGAAAAGTCTATACACCAAAGCAAAAATATTGAAGCCAAGTTCTTCTGCATTGAAAAAATATTACCAGTATTATATTGCACGTTAACTTAGGGCACTCAGTGGGTTTACAGTAATTCTCCTAATAGAGGAGAAAAGGATAATTTTTAAATGTCCAAATGTCAATTAACTGTTTTTTTCCTTCTGTAATCAAATCAGAGGGAGCTCTTTTATTTATTAATTTGGTCAAATTGAAAAAAAAAAAAAAAAAAAAAAAAAAAAAAAGGCTTTGTTACCTTCTGACGTGGCTGATTGGGGACTGAAACTACAACAGTATTACAGATTGCTAGAGCAAGAAAGAAGTCAGTAATATACATTGTCTCCAAAGACAACTTGCTGCTGGCTTCTTCTGGTTGTTGACAGGAATGAGACGAAATGTGACTGAACTTCTCCAGCAGTTGTGCATCTGGTACAACATCCGTTTCCTATTGAAGAAATGAACAAAACTGTCCATCAGGATATAAGCTTAATCAGTCTGGAGGTTAAATCAGTTCCAGATGAATGAAGTGTAGAAGCTCATACAAATTCCTTCTTGTCAGATCCTCAGTTGGTTATACCAGGAAATGGAAAAACTCTCTGGTGTCTTCACTGCCTTGTGCTAGCCCATTGAAAATAGCAAAGTTCATGCCAAGACAGTTAAACAGTAGAGCCCTAGTTCATAAACACTTCACAGAGATTAAATATGATGAATGCTATTTAAACACCTTCAGGTACCGAAGCAGAATCTTTACTTCTTATAACCTCCAATAAGTATTTGGTCAACTAGGTATTTCCTATTGAAAACAAAACAAAAAGCTAGAAAACCTCTTAAAAGAAATGAACACAGTGTTATTAAGATGAAGCCGGTCATTTTAGCTGGAGTGATCATGGACCCACATCAGCAAGAACCAAAGCATACACCTTTGTGATCCGATCAACATCTATAATGTCAGCTGAAAACAAAATCTATCAGTACATAGATGATGTGCTGATAGGGGGCCAGAGTGAGGAGGAGGTAAAGGTGGTTTATGACACCATAATTAGGCATTTGACAGACATGCAAATAGAAAATCCCTGAGGAGAAAAGGCAACCACCATCCCAAGAGGCAAAATTTTGGGGAATAAGGTGGAAGGAGGGAACCTGGAACATTCCTCTTGATACCTTGTCTCACCTGGGAGAGATAAAAGTACCCACTAATAAGAAAGAGCTGCAGGAGATACTGGGGACCCTCCAGTTTTGGAGGAAACATATCCCAGATTTATCCATCATAGCACATCCTCTTTCCGATTATTAAAAAACAATCGTCATTGGGATGGAATCAGTCTCATGATGAGGCCCTCAAACTATTATTACTGGAGGCACTGACATACCAAACTCTCCACCCAGAGGATCCAATAGTAATAGAGTGGGGATTTTCAGCTAGTGCTTTATCATATCACTTTTGGCAAGAAGGACCTAATGGGAACACCTGACCAATGTCAGCAGGCAAACAGTCATGAGAGGCTCTGGTTTTGATGGAACAGAGAAAGGATTTCTTACATGACAAGCATGCTGATCATATGAGGGCAAAAAGAATATTCCTTCATTAATTACTTTAGAAATTTAGTATCAAAACCAACAGCTTTTACTTACGATGGGGCTACTGAAAGCAACATGTCCTGAGTGGGGGAACATCACCAGCTCCATCTTCCCTTCCCAATGCAGGGTAACCACCAGACAACTGATCCAAAGACATTCTGTTCAAAGGTTCATTCCCTGCTCTGCAGTTGTGCCCCTGCCATTTTGACATTTTGTTTGAAGAGCCACACTGATGATCAGCTGAATCCTCATCCTCTGAATCCATCTCTTGATAAGATTCCAACCTCTTTGCTATGAAAAGTGAAAAAAAAATTATTGTTCCATGAGCAAAAAGAAACTTGCATAAAGCACTGCCTGGAGGTTCAATAAACAAAAGTCTAAAGTAAGGAATTTAATATATAGTTAAGAACAATCCACTGTTTATGAAAAATAAAACCCATAACAAGTCATCACACTAAGTTGCTGTTTGGGACACTGCACTTCAAAAGCAATACTCCACTGCAGTTAAACCAGAAGAGGGAGAAAGAATGATCAGGGTTCTAGACAACATGAGCTTTGAGAAAACAGTAAAATAGTTGGAGTTATAGCAGCCTCCAGAATATCACATTGATGGGAGCCAAATAATAGGTCTTCAAGTACATGAAGGGCAAATCACATAGAGAAAGGAAATACCCTGTTTTCTGTGCACACTGTGGGTAATGGAAGACACCTCCTACATTAGAATCATAGAATCATAGAACTGTCAAGGTTGAAAAAGACCTTGAAGAAAAAGATCATCAAGTCCAACCATCCACCCTAAACCCCTAACCACTAAATCATCTTATGAAACACCATGTCTACCCCTTTTCTGAACACCTTCAGGGATGGTGCCTCCACCACCTCCCTAGGGCAGCCTGTTCCAATGCCTCACCACTCCTTTTGTGAAGAAATTTTTCTAATATCCAATCTGAACCTCCCCTGGCACAACTTGACCCCATTTCCTCTTGTCCTATCGCTGGTCACGAGGGAGAAGAGGCCAACACCCACCTCACTACAACCTCTTTTCCAGGTAGTTGTAGAGGGCAATGAGGTTGCCCTTTAGCCTCCTCTTCTCCAGGCTGAACATCCCCAGCTCCCTCAGCCTCTCCTTATAGAGGCAGTTCTCAAGACCCCTAATCAGCTTAGTTGCCCTTCTTTGAACCCTCTCCAGCACCTCAATGTCCTTCTTATACTGTGGCGCCCAAAACTGCACACAGTGCTCGAGGTGCCTGATGCAGGCCAGGATGGTGTTGGCCTTCTTGGCCACCTGGGCACACTGCTGGCTCATGTCCAGCTGGCTGTCAATCAACACCCCCAGGTCCCTCTCTGCTAGGCTTTCTCCAGCCACTCCTCCCCAAGCCTGTAGCACTGCTGGGGGCTGTTGTGGCCAAAGTGCAGGACCCAACATTTGGCCTTATTGAAAACTCATGCCATTGACCTTGGCCCAGTGGTCAAGCCTGTCTAGATCCCTCTGCAGAGCCTCCCTGCCCTCAAGCAGATCGACACTTCCACCCAGCCTAGTGTCATCTGCAAACTTACTGACCCGTGCACTCTGTCCCCTCATCCAAATCATCAATGAAGATGTTAAACAAGAAGCAGCCCAGCACTGAGCCCTGGGGAATATTGTGGCAAGACAGACTCAATCTAGGTATCAGCAAAACTTGGTCAGAGAAGACATGACATACTAGAACAGAATGCCTGAGAAAGCAGTGAATTGGACTTCACTGGAGGTCTTTAAGAAACAAAGAAAAAAAATCATAAAGAATGCTAGCAACAACTCTGCCTCAGGCCAGCAAAATTGGACGAGATTACTTCCTGATATTTTTCTAGCCTAATTATTTTATGATGGATCAGGATTGTATGACAGTGGTTTGACAAGTACAGATCCTAGCAGGAGTTCATTGAAACTGTATTTATAATTTCTGTATTGGACATCAACCACCCCCCACACACATACACATTTTCTGAGTATTGAAACTGAAAAATCAGGGTTCAATAATAAAACTTAGTATTGACATGTCTAACTCCTTGCACCAAAGATATAAATGCAGTTCGGTGCCCCTCAAATCAGCCAGGAAGATCAATAGTGTAAAAGAACCTCTGTAGCAAAGGAAAACATGCCTTTGCTATTATTATGTACCTGTCAAGAACACACCCAAGTGTTTGCACTGGACTTCTGGGACAGTGTTTGACTACATCCAAGAGGTTGAAATATCAACCCAAACAGCACTGGATCACTATACACTATACAGCTTTACAGTTTTTACCTTTCACTGTGAAAATAGCATGCAATGAGCATACACTAGCAGTTTGATGTCTGTATCTACAGACAACATGAAAAAACTGTTCTGAGAGCTGTGCATTGCCTATTTATTTCATTAAAATGTGAAATACAAACAATGACATCCTAAGAAAAAATTATATTAACATATAGTTATCTCTTGCAACACCACTAATTCCCTATTTTTTCTTATTTAAAGTAGCAGTTACTGTACAGGAAAGAAGTGAAAAGTGGATATTCTGTTTTATGTGAGTGGGAAACCTATCCACAGTTCCGAGTCCCCAGCTCTGGTGCTCAAAATGAGATAGAAATGGGTTTATTATGTCACTTGTGAGTCCTTTTCCTCCTAGACCAAGTGCAAGAGCTTAGCTAAGTTCAGGAAATGAGCTATCAGATTTTCTAGTCTGTTAGATTCTCCTTATTTCCTGTCTCTTCTCTTTCTGGAACACAAATGAAAGTCTTTTGTCCCTCATCCTGCCATTCTGATGAGCCCAAGGAAAGCAGAGAGACCAGAGCTTACACCTTCCTTAGCAGGCCGATGTCAACATTAATTTATTAAAACAGTTCTTTAGAAACAAAAAAAAAGATAGGTTGGAACATAACAAACTGTGGCTCTCCATAGCTACCAAATATAATATCCCACATGTGGTATCGATGCCTTTTACCCAAAAGCAGCAACAGTGACTTAGTGCATGCTTGTAGAGGCAGGTTTGGACAGCACTTGCCCATTCCACTATGCTTCCAGGCTGTTAAGAAGCCTGCGTTCTCTGTCTTAAGTAACATACGCGGCACCTCTTACAACACCTCACTGCTCTGCTGCCCTGGTCCAAGAGGCACACCTTACTTTGGACAGAATGCTGCATGGGAGCACCTGTATGGAGGATTACACTAAATCACAGTCATTGCTGTTGTGTGCTTCCTGCATGTGTATCCCTTTACCCTGGCAAAACAGATATAAATACAGAAATATCTCTACAGACTTTGTGGCTTGTATGCAAAAGACTGTACTGACTTGCACTGCAACTCTTACTATAGATTTAGCAGAAGCCTTGAAAATAGCAGCTTTATGCAACTGAACAAACATAAAACAGGACTAAAATACGGGACCTCCAACATTTTTCAAACTGATTTTCAGGGCTCACACGATTTCTAGAGTTGTTAGGAAGAAGCACATGCTTAATCTCCACATTAAAGACAGAGCACAGCAGAAAATAATTATGAACATAATAAACACACTAATATTTTTGGAAGAGAACTCTAAGTGAGCTACTAGCAGAAGGATGTGGTAGATATCCTTTCCCTGGCACAATGAGACCCAGACCAGCCACAGCTACATCACTTGCACTATTCTTTGGTTTATGTCTTCTGAAATACTTTTACTTCCTTCAGGAAATGCTCTGAAAAAATTTTCTGCTTTTTATTTATGTTGTTCATTCACCAAATTCAAAACCTAAAACTATTTAGTCTCACTTTGTTTTCATCCTTCCCAGTATAATTACGCAAAGCCAAAGAAGCACCTGGACACCGGTTACCGACTAAATTTTCAAAATATGTGCAGAAATTACTGTAAAAATGGTTTGTAACCATCTGCTCCTGTGACCAAAACAAAAGGGCTGAACTGATTCATTGTTGTGGCCAGCAGGGTGTGCCTTTCACTCACAGTTGCAAGCAGTTCCATCTGGCAGCAAAACCACCAAAACCACAAAGCCGGGTTTAATTCGCAGCTATGCTTCATGTGTCCAACTGTCAGCACCTCACCGTTGATCTTACACAGAATCACAGAATTATTTAGGCTGGCTAAGACCTCTGAGATCAAGTCCAACCTATGACCTAACACCACCACATCAGATAGACCATGGCAGTTAGTGCCACATCCAGCCTTTCCTTAAACACCTCCAGGGATGGTGCCTCCACCACTTCCCTGGGAAGTCCATTCCAATGTCTGATCACTCTTTCCATGAGGAAGTGCTTCCTAATACCCAGCCTAAACCTCCCCTGGTGCAGCTTCAGGCTGCGCCCTCTTGTCCTGTCACTAGTTACCTGGGAGAAGAGACCAGCCCCCACCTGACTACAACCTCCCTTCAGGTAGTTGTAGAGAATGATAAGGTCCCCCCGAGTCTCCTCTTCTCCAGGCTAATCAACTCCAGCTCCCTTAGCCTATCCCTGTAAGACTTTCCCTCTAGTCCCTTCACCAGCCTTGTTGCTCTCCTCTGGACCCACTCCAGCACCTCAGTATCCTTCTTGAAGTGAGGGATCCAGAACTGGACACAGTACTCGAGGTGTGGCCTCACCAGTGCTGTGTACAGGGGCAGAATTACATCCCTACTCCTGCTGGCCACACTATTCCTGATACAAGCCAGGATGCCATTGGCCTTCCGGGCCACCTGGGCACACTGCTGGCTCATGTTCAACTGGCTGTCCACCAGCACTTCCAGGTCCCTCTCTGCCAGGGCCGCTCTCCAGCCACTCTTCCACTCATATGGAATATTTGCATTACACACCAACAAAACAGAAAATGTCTGCAGCCTAGTACTTACATAGTTACAGTAATAAAAACTTTGTGGGGTTATGTAAGTAACAAAACAGCTAACTGAATCATGTCAGTCTGCCCAGATTGCTCTAGCATCTGGAGTTTTATCTTCTCCTCATTTCGAGAAGGCTTCAATTAGGCTTTCCTGAAATGTATATTGAAAGATGCTACACTATTAGACAACGAGGCAGCAACTATCCAGTAACACAGCTTGACTTTTTAGTTAACAATAAACAGATGCGTAAGATAAAAAAAAAATACAGCAGTCATTATTTTCTGATGGAGGTATTTATCTTTGCAGACTCAATACACAGATGTACACACACCTGCTTGCCTTGTACCTTAACTTTAACGTTAAAGCTCTGACTTCAGCACGTACTTCACAAGGGTTATTTTATCCTCGAGGGCAGCAGTACGTCAAATCGGAGCCTTATGATACACTATATAAAGGTGGTACCCTGCTATGGCAGCCAACAGGATGTTTCAAACCCTAAAATGCTAGGTAAGCACTGGCACTATAGTTGAAAAAAACAAAACAAAAACAGAGGAAAGACTAGATGAGCAATTTTCCAATATTCTGGGTCTGAATGTTGCAAGGAGAGAAGCAAAACACAGTAGGCTTGACTTCTTCCAGCGCAAGTAAAGAATGTTTTGTTTGTGGTATCAAATATGTTGGAATTTAACTAGCTGGAAAAGCAGCACCTTACATACAGCCTTTAACTCTCTTTACACGCTATATATGAAGGGATCCAAATAATGTGAAAAGATTCATGGCTATTAGTAGGGTTAGTCTGAATTCACACCTTCCATGAGTGTGTAATGCCACACAAACCTCATTAAGTCCACCAGACCCCTATCAAATATACAACTTCTCTGAGAAGAGAAAAATGACCCATTGTGGACATAGGATTGGTGTCTTACCATTTTCCTCATGGCAATACTCCTGTCCTGCAATGCTGCATCTCCGAAAAACCATCTTATTTTCAGTGAGGGTTCCAGTCTTGTCAGAGAAGATATACTGAATCTGGCCAAGGTCTTCAGCGATATTCAGTGCTCGACACTGAATGGTTGAGTTCTGTTTTTTCATGGTAAAAATCAATGTCATTCTGTATTAAATAAAATTTGCCCCAGTTTGACAATTTCAATTGAGACGTAGAGAGAAATCGGGATCAAGACCTACCAAAAAACAACATGGGGATTAAATACAACCAAACTCTTTAGCCTGTTACAAACACGAAGTAGCTCTACTGAAGCCAAAGAGTTACTTCAAGGATATAAATAAGATCTCATATATGACCCATGTTGAAAGCAGGCCAAAGTTACCTGTAATAAAATTATCATCGTCCAGAACATATTGAACCCTGCTAATGTTGGAGGAATCAATTTCCCATCTGGCTCAGGGATGTTAAAAAAAGGTATTTCCGAATACCTATTTAACCAAAGTCCATGGCCTTGAAAACAGAACAAGATAAAGTGAGTCAGTTGTATGTAAAGTGTATCACAGTTCAGGGTCTTGTTGGTCAGCTGTTATACTCTCCAGTTCTTCCTAAGCTTTTAAACTACCATTTTCTCTCTTGAGTTTTTCCTCAAAAGGAACCCCATTACAATTAAGTATCAATGCGTACCTTTTTTCCCCTCAGAAATGCATTTAGCAATTAATTGTATTATCCTTGCTTGTCCAGGTTTCAGTCAACCTGTGAACATCATGTCATCATCATGAAGTGTAGTCTGAAGAAGTTTTTTTTTAAAACGTGTTTTAAACATATTTTTTATTTGTCATAAAAGCTGGTCTGTTGAGATTGACTCAAGCTCACTATTTAATCAATCCTAAAATACCAAGTATTTGCAACTCTGGTCACACTAGGGCCTCTCCCCACAATGCTGTGCACGTACCTCATGTTACCTGAAAAATCCTTAGAGAAAGTAGGAGTTTTGCAGAGCAATTAGTGAGAGAAATGCATTGGAGAAACAGGTTCCAAACCTACAAACTTGCACCAGGAACATACTTCTTGACCACACTCCAGATTAAACATGACAATATGAAACAAAACCTGGCAGCATCCCCAGCTGCTAGGGAATTACACGTGGATAAAGGCTGTTTCGAGCTGGGCTGTTGAAATGAATCCACCCCAAAATAAAACAGTAAATTGTACCACTGTAGGCTGAGAGAGGAAAATAGTGTGAGTCTGCTGATTCTCACTTACCTATTGCACCTGTTAAACACATCAAAATGAGAAGCAAAACACACCAAAGAATATCAGCGTTCACTTTTCTTTCCAATTTACTGCGCTTGTAATGAGGGCCACTGTTATTCAGCATTGCTTTGGTTTCATGACCTGTAACCACAAAATAGGTTGAAATTCTCTACCAACAGGTATCAGAACCAGAAGTGCTTTGTATTTCTAAAGCTCTGCAAAATGGGATATTCTGTTAACTAATATTTGAACCGAGATTTTAAATATGAGCAAATTAACTACTCGTACAATATACGAATTCTGTCCTAAAAAAAAGTCTGTCATGTACATATCAACTTTTATACTGTCAACAATATTCTTTCTTATAGAAACAATCTTATTCTTGACATGTTCTATATTATTTCTAATATTGTCTACAAAATCCTGCACCTGCATTACAACTATCTGGCTGGATACATCACATTGATCGATTTAAAAACCTCTGCCCTCTGATGCAGAACACTGAAGAACAGCACTAGCTTCAGTTTTGGACCAGAAAAAAAATCCTAAGCAAGTCATACATCTCCATGCCAATTTCAAACCTGGCTTTACCATTGCAACTAACAGTTGAGGACAAGGACCTCTTCACAAGGAACATACCCGTTCTTTTCATTGTTAAAATAGAAACAAATTTAATCCAGATATACATTGCTAACAGTTTTAGCTACAGCTGCCTTCTGCTGGATTCAAGCTTTTATTCTTCTAATTTCCCCTTGTATGATACTGTTTCTAAGGGCACATAACTCCATCTTGTTTGCAAGGCAATCTGTGAAAGCCAGGGTGGTTCACTAACCTGCATACACCACTATGCCCACAACAGCTTCTGTGTTTCTTACTGTGGCATCCTCGGAGCAGTAAGTTTTCCTTGCTGAGGCCCACTCGATCGTTGTTTGAATGCTCACTGAAAAAAAACCAACACATTACTTCAGCTGTAATTCCTGCAATTATTAGTCAGGCTTTGCAAAACCATTAGGGAGCAGATTTCCCAAAGAAGCTGCTAGTTACTAACTGCCATTCTGACATTCCTGATCAGACTTTTCAAACAAATTGGGTAACGTGCATGCAGATCACCTTTGAAAAACCAGGCATGTAGGCACTGTATCAAAACCTTCAGTTAAAAGCCTACTAGCATTTGCCAGTTGGCCTATGAGAAGTAGGCAACCCTACTGAAGAGAGCTCAAGACAAACACTAAGTCTGAAAGCTTAAGACTTCTACTTGGATTGCCAACATCAGAAAAAAATTCAAACAAATATAAAACCCATTTTAAATATACTGTGACCAGTTTTACTCCTGTGGCATACTTTCAGTAGAGGGAGGCCCACAGCTTGTCAAGGTGTTTTCTCAGAGAGTAAGATTTACATATATTTATTTCCTCTTTTCATATTTCTAATGTATCAGTGCCCACAGAGAAGAACATAGACATCGTTAACTCCCAAAAACTGAAAAATCAGTCACTTCATGAAACAGCATTTTGTTTTCCTATTGTCTATGGAAAATCATAAACCCATAAGAAGAAAAAATACAGATAGACAGGTCAAAAGGAGTTTGATCAAGTCACTGATGGTTACACAAATCAAATCAGGGTAGGAGAGGAAGCCAGCCCTTCACAGTTAAAATTCTGAGCAATGCAGCTTGTCCAACCAGGCCATGGTCCAGAACAAATAATGTAAATATCACATGCTATTAAGAGCAGATTTATAACAGATATTTCAAATATAGAATACAAAATTGCAAAGCCTGAACTAAGATATAAAAAATATTAAATATAAAATAGAAAGTAGTAGTGGCTTTCCCAGTTCACAACCAAGTCCTTCTGGAGCTCCATCTGTTGGGCTGCACTCAGAAATTCAGTGGTGCAAACTGACTTGTATGCATATTGTCACAGCAAACATTACAAGCTCTCTGAAAATGACAGTAGTTTCAAGAGCCACCAAGCTTACTTACACAAAGCCTTGGAAAGCGACTGGAGGTCATTGTTAGGACTTTCACACTCTATTCTACTGGAAAACTTTTCTGGATCAATTTCAGAGACCTAAAGTAACAGAAAAAAAAACCCCACAGAACTCAGACAAAATGTACTGGAACTTAAGAAACATCATAAATTAATAGGTTCATATATTACTATCTAACAATTTAGCTTTGAAACTGTAAGTTGCTGGTGGTGTTGATGGTCTGCTACCCAGCATAAATCAGACTTAGAGAGCATGGATGGACTTCCTAGCAAATAACAAACCCTGGCAAGTATCAGTTGAATTGCTGGTATTTTGAGAACACTGAAAAGGAGAAAATGGATGGCAGAGCGAGAAAGAAGAAAAAAAAAATTACAATTACATCTGAAAGCAGAGAGTTCCCATAGTTTTTTTTCATTATAAGAGAAAAAAAGAAGAGGCACTGTCTTCTCTGCAAGCAGAGTTTATTCCCAACAGGTATTGTTTCCAATACCATGCCCAGGATGCTACCTGGGCTAACAAAAAGAAAGTAGGTAGACCTTTTTAATGATGTTTGAGCCTTACCAGTACCAAAGAAAGGGCTGTTTTGAAAGACTAGAAGAACACAGAATCACAGAATTGTCATGGTTGGAAAGGACCTCTGAGATCACTGAGTCCAACCATCAACACAAAAACCTCAACCAAACAAAAAAAACCCTAACCAAACAAAAAAAAAAAACACCAAACAAACAAAACCCAAAAATACGATAAACCCACACACCCCACCAAAAAACACCCACAACCCCCCCCAAAACCTCAGCCACTAGAGCATGCCCTGAAGTGCCACATCTACATGTTTCTTGAATACCTCCAACGATGGTGACTCCACTACATCCCTGGGCAGCCTGTTCCAGTGCCTGACCACTCTTTCAGTATACAAGTTCTTCCTAATGTCCAATTTGAACCTTCCTTGCTGCAACTTCAGGCCATTTCCTCTAGTCCTTTCTTTATTTACTGGGGAGAAGAGGACCAACACCCACCTCACTACAACCTCCTCTCGGGTAGCTGTAGAGAGCAATGAGGTCTCCCCTCAGCCTCCTTTTCTTAAGACTAAACAACCCCAGTTCCCTCAGCTGCTCCCCATATGACTTGTTCTCTAGACCCTTCACCAGCTTGGTAGCTCTCCTCTGGACATGCTCCAGCACCTCAATGTTCTTCTCATAGTGAGGGGCTCAGACCTGACACAGTCCTCGAGGTGTGGCCTCACCAGTGCAGGGGCATGATCCATTCCCTACTCCTGCTGGCCATGCTATTCCTGATGCAGGCCAGGTTACTGTTTGCCTTCTTGGCCACCAGGGCACACTGCTGGCTCATGTTAAGACAGCTGTCAACCAGCATCCCCAGGTCCTTTTCTGCTGGGCAGCTTTCCAGCCACTCCTCCTCAAGCCTGTAGCTTTGCATGGGGTTGTTGAGACCGAAATGCAGGACCCAGCACTCGGCCTTATCGAACCTCATACAATTTTCCTCTGCCCCTCGATGCAGCCTGTCCAGATCTCTCTGCAGAGCCTTCCTACCATCAAACAGATGAACACGCCCACCCAATTTGGTGTTGTCTGCAAACTTACTGAGGGTGCACTCAATCCTCTCATCCAGGTCATTGATAAAGCAAATAAAAAGCAGGTGAGCTCTTCAGTGAAAAGCTAAGCAAAACAAATAAATATCCTTTGTTTAATTAAGAATGAAACGTGACAAGAAGTAAGAGAAAAATGAAAAGGACTTGTATTTGGAATTATCTGTAATTGCACTTCCAATTTAATTTCAAATAGTGGCATATGAGTATGCCTCTAGTTACCAAAGGCTAGCCCTGGTATACTAGGATACATAACCGTTTCCACGCTGAGTACCTTCCACTAACTCTTTGGAAAGTCGTTTTTTCTGCTCTTTGGAAAAAACAAATGGTCAATTTAAGGTTTCAAACTCCAATGATAAATCTGTAATTCATAGGTGCAGCTGAACACATCTTCTACATAGTTACAGGTCTCTAAGAAGGCTCCACTCCCATGACTGGGAGACTTCACACTGGCAGAATAGCAACTGTGAGGTTAAAACACAATCTTGTAAGCAGAATTTAAAACTCAGAAGACTTAATAGTATTAACATGCACTTTGTTGGCTTGATTAAAAATACTTTGTTGCTATGTTTTGATGTATTGATTTGTTCCACTGTATTAACCTGATGTCAATAAGAACATAGGCCTTAGACAAACAGATACTTCAGTCTCTTGTAAATTTTAATTAACTCCAAAAGACCTCTCTCTCTCCACTGACCTTTCTCACGGTTTTTTTACAGGAAGTACAACATTTGTGTAAAATGTTTGACAGTATAATTGATTAATGCTTTTCAAGCATTTTACATTGTATAAAGACTATGCAAAAAAGAGCACAAAGAACTACCCCCAAAAGGAAGTAAAATAGTCAAAGTAGGTTCTTTTCTTTTAACAGCCTGGAAACTGTCTCCAGATACGTATTTCTGGTGAAAACATCTTATTTTTTTGATGGATAAATAAACCATTTTGACTGCATTAAACAGTTTTCAAATAGCAGTAAAGATGTTACTAAGTGCTTCATGCAATATACCTTGAGATAGCAACCACAGAAATTTGGAGTGTAACCTATAGTGGGCATAGAAGTTATGTCTACACTCTGCCAGTATAAAAACAGAAAGTGATAAAAACTATGTCCAAAAGCATGTATCTTGATGTGGGCACTCAGATCTTCCTGGACTGTAAGTTTACAGTCTATAATTCTTCATTATAAACTTAACTTTGACCAAGCAAATACTGAGAGTATAGGACTTTGCACCTTATTTCTTAACATGCTTTCCTGTGCTTCCTGGCACAAAAGAGATTTTTCTATGGCAGAATTAAAATTACTTGGATGTTGTGTAAAGGTCCCTGAAGAAGGGGGACAATAAAGATGGGAACTGAGTAAGGTAGCTGGAAGTGACAGGCCCTGCATCAGACTCTGTCACTGGAATAGGGAGAGAGGCAGCTTCCCAAGGCCATGCCTGCTGCTTTGGCAATGATTTGTTCCTGACAAACTATATGCTTTGATAACATGGCATGGAAATGGAGTGGGTGCATGGCCAATGTGGAAGAGGAAAGCACACAACTTGTTTCATCAGCTTGGGTTCTTAGGCTGTCCTGGAAAAAAAAGGACAGCAGCTTCCTCTCCACTAGGTTTGAGGATGCTGCAGTAAGGGCTGAATTCAGTCATGAACCATGAAGACTGAGAAGGAATTGACCAGTGCAGAACTGACAGAGTCACATGGCCTCTCTTATAACAGGAAACATTCGCTGCTCACAGTGACTTAATGGTGATGGCATATTAGTTTTTCCACTCCAGTGAACCTGTGCTTGGTTCAGCTAACCATGAGAAGTGTGGAAGGAAAAGGAGATTAATCCCTCCTTAATGGAGGCAACATTTGTGTATCTTGACAGCAGCACTAAATAGTTTATTATCCTTAGGGAGCAGGCCCTCAGCTGTTTTGTGTGTTTCTCTATGAATGCCAAGATGGTTTGTGACACTGTTTCCTGTGCCTTGTTACCTGCCTTATCATCTGCTGTTACCTAAGAAGCCTTGAGTTACTTTCCCAATTTCTTTCCTGTTGTCATTTAAGCATTTAAAAAAAATTAAAAGTTATTTTAAGTTGCCAGAAAAAAAAAGTTAGTCTATGAGTTTCAGCTCCTGTTTCATACTTCAGTTTTGTCTTGCCTTCTCTTAGAGGAATTTTAAGTCCAAGAACACGTACCCCAGTGATAACCTTTTTCATCATGTTTCTACTTGCTCAGTCACAAAGAAGCAGGACATAACACCCTTGGCACCAGGTTTAAACCTTTTTAGTCCTTTTCTTCAGATGTTTTTTAATTTGATGTAGTTCATTCCTATTTTTCTTGGCTTAAGAAATTAAGAGGTAAGGCAGTCAGCCTTTTACACAGCACTGCCAGAGTCTTATTCAGCTGGAGTTTATAAGGACAAAGCCTCTTGCTGAAACTCAGCTGGCAGGGCACTAGAGGCCTGTGAAGCTGACCATGGCTCCACATTCAGAAACCATTCAGTCTGCACAAGAAAACCCTACAATGACTTTTTTTTTTTTTGCATTTGAGGACAAAAATGAGCAGTCTTGAATGGTGAAGGAATTGCCACTTTTTTTTGACACTATAATTCTTCCTAGCACTTCAGTGCAAGTTTTCTGAAAACAGAGAAAACAGTCTTTCTTGAGTGAGATTGAAAGCAGACCTTGGTAGCAGGAGTTGGTATAAGATCAGGGCCACCTCAGTGTGATGTAAGCTTGTAAAACCATTTGAATTTTGCCCCATGTAATTATACGTATATGCAGAAAGATCAAACAGTCCTTTCTGCCTTACTGTTTTAAGTTTAAACCAAGAAAAATCAAAACAAAAGAATGCATGTCACCATAAGAGTATGAGAGTTTTGTTCATGGATATTTACATCATGTGTTTGGTATTACCATACTTCCTAAGTACAGGGGAGTCTCAATGCACAACAAGATACTGCTTCTCACTTCCTCACTACTGCTGACAATTCAGAGGCAGTTTAGGTAATTTTATCTCCAGAGGACTAAACAGTCTGCTCTTACAGACAGCACTGTTTCTCTGCTGTTGTTTTTATCATGGTGTTTGAGCAGCAGAACTCGGTACCAGGTGTGCTGAAGATGCAGAAACTACAGGATTCTTTGTTCTTTCGGTATAATCTTCTCTGTGCCAGCCTCCAGCATTTTTTCTGCTAGGCATAATACTAGATAAAGTTTATTTGTCTGGTATTAAAACAATGGCAGTCATCTCTCCAGTGTCTGAAGAGGCCTTTCTGAATTACTTATAAAGCCTTAACCATGTGGCTTCCATGGTTGAAAAGCCACTGATTTCCCACCACTACTTGGCATGTATAAACCCTCCAAGATCTATTGATGCTCAGTCTTGAAAGGGAGAAATTACTTAATGTTGTTCACAGTAGGCTTGTAGCAGAAAAATTCTAAGAGTTCTAAAGCTTTTATAAATCCTTGAAGGACTAGAATTTCAGCTAAAAATACATTTGCAGTATGATAAAACAGTGAAAGAGAGAATATCTGCTTGTCTCTCCAGGTCTTTATACATCACAGAATTCCCTCTAAAAATTCCAATTTCTCACTCATGACACGAAACACACCATAAATGACTTCTTGACATTTATCGGAATAGTTATTTTTACTGGCTTGCACTGCTTGAAATAAATCTCTTTTTCTGGGCTAAGTGAACATGCAAAGATTTGCTCCAAAATAACTCATGCAACAATTAGAACTATATTACCTAGTTATTTTGTATTCAGATGGGGATTGCTTAGCTATCAAGTATTACACAGTCTAGAGGGTTGGGTTGTTTGTTTTTTTCAGTTGAGTATCTGTCATGTCAACCTTCTTACACCACTAAAAATGCACAATTATCACCTGCTCTGAAAATCCTCTCACCACCTGCCTCTGCTTTAGATTGGTTTCTCCATCAAGGCCTGCTGTTTCAATGTAACAGATCCCATCCAGGTCACTAGAATACAACAGCACCATGTCAGCAGGAACAATTTCATTACGTGACAGCCGGATGAAGTCCCCAACGTTGACATTTTTCCAGCATTCATCTATATATTTCTTCTCCTTCCTGAAATACATATAAAAACAGTGTTGTTTTTTTTACCAGTGCATAAACTGAAAGCTCAGAGAAACACAATGTAATTAGACAATTAGTCTAATAGTTAATTTATGCCTCAAAATAATAAAAAAAACCCCAAACTCTGATGAGATGTTCTGTTACCTCAAGTTGAATATAATTACAAAGAGTCAGCTCTGATGGCCAAGCCCTGTTTTTCTGGGAATTACATTCCAGTCACCCTCCCAGAATTATTTTAGCTCTATTTAAAATTCAGCCCACTTGCATCCTGTATTTTCATGATTCCAAAAAAGCACACGGTGTTTTCAGGACTTCTCTTTGGGTCACCACTTTTTCTTGCAGTTATGCAATCAAGAACAGCAAATCTTTCTCCCTTCTGACAGGGCCTTTCAAAAATATCTGTCTCCCAAGAAAATTAACATCTATCAGTAAACAAAGAATATACAACAACCACTTCACTGATGCTCTGAATAGAAATACTTGTATTTACCAGCTTCTAAAATATCTTTTCCATTAATTTCAAACATAAAGTACCAAGACTCTGTAATACTCAGGGAAGTCAATAAAAGCTCAGGCTCATCAGCATTGAGTTGAAATTCTTTATTAATATGAAATATCCAGGCATAATGCGTGTAAGCTTGAACGGTTTTCAAATTTCCACTTATAGCTGCTGTTCTGTCCTCAGCTGAGATGAAGAATCTTCCTTTCACGTAATCACAGCAGTTTATTGCAAACACAATCAGGTGCAGAGTGGTGGACAGGGTGGAAGGTCACAGGCCACAAAGTGCTTAGTGAGCTAGCTGAAGGCATACTGTAGTGAGCTACTGCAATACGGGTGATGAAACGGCCACAGTTGCTGTTACAAACACTGCAAAGGTCTGGATGAAGTATGTTTTTGTACGAATTTTACTGCCCCCAGTGACCGCCTGGCTTTTCTACCTTGCACAGACTAACCCTAGAGCTGTGTTTAAAGAGAGAAGTGTGTACTCTCTACAGTCTTTATTTCTCAGTCATCCAGACTGGGGTATAATACAGGCTGTGCTAGGACTGCTTTCCACGTTGTGCTTTCTTCCCTGCATCTCATTCTAAGCCAGCCGAGAAGTGCACTCCCCCAGGAAGTTGGGAAGGGCACCTAGCTTCTACAGTGGAGACATAGGCTAGGAAGCTTCACAACATGGCCATTGTGTGTAGACTGGCACTTAGCTACCAGCTTTAATTAAAGTGCTAGCTATTTAAAATACTTATGATAAACAGTAAAAAAGAAACAGACACTTCTAATGACAAAGAAAATATTAAAAAAATATTCCCTGTATCAAGCTCTGCACCCATACCTTTCAGACCTGCATTATCTGACAGTATGCTTTTGAAAATGCTTGTCTACAAACAGAAGTCACAAAGCCCACACAATTTATCAGCGTGCTGCTTACAAATTCCCCAGTGAAGATATGGTTAAGGTGGTTATACTGCTTTCAAAGTGCCAGCAAAGCAAAAACAGGAAGCAACAAAAGCTGACATAAAATTAAACCAATATAAGCCACAACTGTTTTCTCTTTAAGATGCTCATCACTAGTTTTCTACACAGATGGAAAACTGGCACAATGAAAGGAATGTAAAACTTAAGTAAAGCTACAGCCATGTCTATCACAAGATGGATGGATTCAAACAACACTTGAAGGAGAAATTTCTAAAGTAAATTAACAAAAACCAACCAAAATATAGAGGTACACAGAAAAAGCGAAGGAAGATTTGCTGAAACAGAATGTGACCCTCAGTTACCGAAGGCACAACTTAAGCTCTGATAGCTGCAAGGCTGCTGACAAAGTAAATCTATTCAGGAGACTGAGCAAGCTGAAAATTAGTTCTCTTTTTTGTTTGTTTGTTTAAAACTACCCCGCAGGTACTGAAAACTATATCAGCATAACTTTTTGTGTCAGCCAATTTACACTGCTATGAAGGCCAAGTGAGTCCAATTAGGGTACAACATGAACTGGAGCAGAATGCCATGGTCACTCCACAACAGCACCCCTTTTACCTCATCCTCCAAACAGGATGGAAAGGATTTGAGAACCCAGGAGGGCAGTGGGAGAAAATTACTTCCATGGCCAGCTTGTATCTAGAAGAGTTAGAGAAAGGATGGAAACGGAAAGGTAAGCAAGACAAAATACGGTTAAAGAAAGCAATAGCATCACTAATGTAGTAAGATAAAAATATCAGGTGAAAAGTTGTCAATATCTGCCACTGGCTTCCACAAGATCTTTTCAAAGCAAATTGGAATTTGCAAAACCACAGAAATATTTGGAAATTAAAGATTTTGTGACAAAGCAACCCTCTGATTTATCCTTGAAGTAATTATTTACTAGAGATAAAGGAAAAAAAATGATGGCACTCTCACATCCCTGTATTTTTTATAACTAGCATGTATTTCACCAGAAACTACAAAACACTGTTTGTCTGTACTGCCAGTGTCGAGATTAGTCCTCAAGACACAGCAAATATTTCTCTTTTAAATCACTACCTATTTAATAAATGTGGAGCTGAAAGTATATGATACTTCTTTTTACTTGACGCACCTAGACGAGTCCCACTTTCTTTTTGCCAGTCTGAAGTCTGGGAAAGGAAAGGTAAAGGTAAGGAAGAATCTTGTACAAAGGATTGTTCTTTCCAGATCTCAATTCCATAAAGAAAAACTGGATATGAAATTTTATATGGATTGCAAATACATATAATGATTTGCATAAACATGCACTTGCACAGAACATTAATTATAAAACATCTACCTGCAAGACTTGGAATGAAAAGAAACATATTTGAGAGAGAAGAAAAACTTATCAGCCAGATAAGTTATCTGTCCTGCTGCTGATGCAGCATATGGATAATGCACATATTCTTTATCCAGTTCATGACAAAGTCTGACCAAAAGTTTAACCATCTTTAGTAGTAGGTCAGTGGGGAGTGGGGGAATAAATGGATTTTTCCATCATAATCACCTCACCACGGTTCTACTGAAATGACATGAAACACATTATTGTAACAGATGCTCAAACATAAGTGCCTTATACTTTGTGAGTTAGGGCTATTTGAAGAAGATCCTACTACTTTAAAATAACTTGCTCTAAAGGCACAAGCACTTGATAACTAAGTACTTAACATCATAGCAACAATTATAAACTGAAGTGCACATTAGCACATTTTATTGTTTATTGATATGTTTTATTACTCCACAAGGGAAAGATGAGACAGAAAAAATAATGAAGCACCGTTATCTTATCAGATTTTCAAGACAGAAATAAGCTTTCCTGAAAGAATCAGCTTCAGGCTCTGAGTATCTAAGGCCAAATACAATAATTCTGATCTATCAAATGGATAAATTCCAGAACTCCAAAAGTAGTAGGCTGAAAACTCTGAACTATGGATGTCAGAAATTTGCCATAAGGAAAGGCAAGTAAGTTGGGGGGGGGGGAGGGGGTGTGTGTGGAAATCAGCTTTGTCAAAAAAAGCACCAAAACTAGCAGCTAGTTGCTCAGGCAGATTTTATCAAGGCACTGAGACTGGCACATTTTTTCACTGACAACAGAGCACAGTGACACAAGTTTCCATTACAAACACTGAACTTTGTATAAAAGCAAGCCTCACAGGAGTTCAAGAAGCAAGGATCACTGGTCTTCCTGAAAACACTTCACGCAAATTATCTTCAGATACGAACAGACGTCCTACCAGCTTTCAAGCATGACGACTACTGCTTAGGTACATTGTGATAGCAAGAAGAGCTATCATACTGGGCACGTGTCTCAGTAGCCACGCAGGTATCAGTATTGAATGTGTAAGTACAGACAGCATGTACAACGTACACAACTTCTACAGGTGAACAAAGGCACAGGTAGATGATAACTGGAAATTGTATTCAACATCAGCTAATTCTTCATCATGTTTACGATTGGTATGACTATTCTCGATTAAATGCGTGCACTGGATGAATCATTACAATTTACAAGGGATTCTTGATAAATAAGTTAATAAATTCTGAATCCTAAAGTGAGATTAACAGAAGCTTAAGATAAACCACCTCACACATAGTAAGCCATCATTTTTCTAGCAACAAGGTTTAATACTCCTGAACCATGCCTCCAAACTTATTTTTAAAACCAGACTATACTATATAAAATAATTAATGATAAAGAAACTAAGGAGAAAAAGAAGTTACAAAACTAAATTCCTTACAAGAAGGTATTTTTACAGATTACTAATATGGCCACTATTATTACATATTTTTCGTGACAGGGAAGGAATCAAGCCAGAAAAGATGATCAGAAATTAAGTCTGCTTCGTTGACATTGGCATGACATTGCAAGTAACACAGAGTTTTCAGGAATCTGGATATTGAATGATCTAGCTTTCTCACAACTAATTATTTCAGGGTACATGACAATTTATAGCAGAAATAATCCAGCTTCTCCCTTAAGCCTTCACTGCAGACAGGAGAAAGAAAGAACAAAAAGCCACTTGGTTTTCCTTTGATGATATAAAACCATAGTCCAAACTTCATCTATGGTTATGAGCTAGCTCTTAAAACACCACATGCCAGAAAGCTACAGATTCTAGCTTCTGGGTAACATCACACTATATTTAATGGTTATGTAGTACCAGATTGCCAACCTGCTGCATGGGCTGATTAAGCTCATGTCTACAGTACAAAGTTTAGAGTTTAGTATAACCAGCTAGCACATGAAGATTCTAGAAAAGTTTGGTTTTAGTGTATTGCCTTCACTAGGAAAAGGTGTGTCTTTAACGAAAAGAGGCAGCTTTAAATGCGGTTTGGCACTACAGCAACTACTTACTGCTCAGACCTTACTGAATTTGTGCGAGTGCCAGTCAGTCCTCACCTACAGGTGCTATTAGTGATGGCAACCAGAACATATGGGAAGTGACGTTTTTCAAAATACTTTTTTCCCTGCATGACCACAGAGCATGCATGAAAAGATAAATAAAGTATAGTGGACCCTTATTCTTTTATTTTACAGGCTTTGAATGAGTCTTAGAATATCCTTTTATGACAGGTATAACAGAAAAACCATAGTGCAAGCAGCTCTGAGATGCGCTAAAAGAAGTTTTTTGGCAGTAATTTAGATTGTGAGCAGTCTGCTTTCTTGTCTTTGACTTATCCATGCTTAACTGCCTGCCAGCAAACCTCTCACCACCAGCATGCTCCACTCCTGACCTGCACCTACAGTCTGTAATACTGCAGTCCTGCACTGTGGAACAGATTACATTTGTACCACACTATGTGATGCACTCAAATAGAAAATTATCTCATTCTGTTTGGAGAAATGTGAGTACATCCCGATACCATTAATGAGCTTTACCAATAAAGTGCTAAATTAGCAACCTTGAATTTCCATGATGCTTATAATGCTTACAGTGATTTTAAAGGAATGAAAAATACATCTTTCAAAACAAATGCTATGTACAATGATGTTTAACTAGTCAAACTACTTTGGTTAATACAATAGAAACTCATGGATGAACACTCTTGCATCAACCAAAGAAATTTTTATTATTTTTTTTTAGCAAATTTTACACTAATTTGATATGCATTTAGCGGAACTAGTGATCAAGTCTCAACCAGACTAGTCCCCGAGCAATCTGATCTAATCAGACCTGCTTTGAGAATGGGGGTGGGACTAGATGACCTCCAAAGACCCCTTCCAACTTATTTAAGGATTCTATGAGTATCCAGAAAGTAAACCAAAAGATCTATCAACAACCTTTCCCATATACTCAGAATCAATTAACAACAATAAACCAGAAAGATTGCTGTCTCTTACCTGCTATATACTTTGGTTAGTAAGTTGTTTATGTGTTTATCCATTTTGTACTTTGAGTAATCTTCCAGACCATCTTTCACTGCAATAATTGTCAGAACGGCTACTAGAGGTAGCATTGTAATTTCTTTTTGGAAGGCTTCCACGAGAGGAACCCAATTTAGGACAACTAGAAATAAGAAATACAAATTGGCAACTCTGAAACAAAGAGAAAAGATAGGAGTTAGCTGTGCTAGCAGACAGTCATCCTCATTCCCCCACTCCATGCCATACAGATACTTAAGTTTGCAGTAATTTATCTTCTCTTCACCCAAACTGCAATTTAAGAACTAAGTATTGACAACTATGTTTCACTCTCCAGTCAATAGATTATTTAACTGCACAGTTGCTTAGTATGCATGCTCAGAAGATGAAGAAACCAATAATTTTCCTTTATTTTCAAACCTCTCCTCCAGGCATATGCCTCTTAGTGAGGTTTTAGTAAACTTGTACTCTCTCAAATTTACAGTTCTTTTAAACTTAATTTTATCATATGCTGGGATAGATTATTTTTTTTAAACGAGAGCCATCCTACAACCTCCCTGCATATCTTTACAAATCAGCAGCCCCCCAAGTAGGAGGAGGATGAAAAAAACTGGAAACAGAAAGACATGACAGAAGGGGAGAAAAACATTTGCAGGAAATGAGTTGAAAATCCTACTGTAGATTGCTGCATGGCAATGCTCCAAGAGTAAGGAATCTGAGCAACACAATGAGGGGAAATTACATAAACTATGGAGAAAAGGATTAGCCCAACACTGATGATACTAAAAAGACTTTGGCCAAATAACACTGATCATTTCAGAAGTGATAGTCAGGTCAGCAGAAAGAATAATTTTGAATACCTGTCTATACAGTAACACCCACATCTAAATAAAAGGATTCTATTTTACAAGAATTACCACAGCCAAAAGGAGTACATTACCTGTGAAACTGTTCAAATAAATTCCGTGGTAAAAAATTCAATAAAGTATATTTAGTAGTCCGTATTTTGTTGTTCATGTACAGTTTTGATACTTTTTCATACTCTTCCTTAAAATGTCCCAAACAGGGTATCACTATCCTATGTTTGCCAATAGTTTTTGATGATTGATAGCACTTGTTACTTGAATGGCTGCTCCTGCTACCTTCACCTTCTGTAGATACCAGTCGCTGCCAATGGTACCGGGCCCAGCGGATGTGGTCTGCCATTACGCCTGAAAGGAGTGTCCTCTATCTGGAAACATGGTAAAATACAGCAAATTAAGGCTTTTCAACTAAAAAGTCACAGTTACAGTTTTAAATAAGCCTAGGAAAAAAGTTTTTTCCATATTTTCATTAAAAAACCAAACAAACCCCAAGCAGTTATGTGAGGTCAGGAACCTCTGCTTCAAAGGTTGAATTTTTCTGAATTTCATCCACACTTCCAGGATTATAGAGTTTGATTACTGTTTGAAATGCACCATATTTTTGTATTAGCACCTCATGTAAGCAGCCCACCCACCAGTTTCTCATGCTGTAGTATGGTGAAAAAGCAGACAAGCTGCTAATTCTGCAGAGAACAGCATTTTGAAAGACATCCTTATCTCAGAACGTGCAGTCCTTGCTGATGGTTAAAAACCTTTATTAAACTCAGGAGTCAATAATCCAGCAATAGGCATCTGAGTACAGCCTTAGAACACAAGTGAGGGATTGCCAGTGAAGGGTAGAAAGTAGCTATCACGAACAAAAAACCTCTTCCTATTGAGTTAGAAACAGGTTTGAGAAATTTTACCAGCTTATAGAGAATGAATACACTTCATGCTAATGCTTCTCCTCTCCGAACCTTAGCTAAGCCCTAGCAATCCACCCAGGAATTTGTCTTCCTAAAGAAAGCCAGTGTTCATCAGTATAGGTGACATTCACTTTATCAGACCAACCAACACAGTCAGAAAAGGACTTTTACACACACAAACCATGTTTTAATACAAGTTCAAAATTTTTGGTTTTAGAATTAATGTTTTTACAATTTACAACTTCTTACAACTAATAGTTGCTACATTTCTTGTACTATTTCTTCCCCAGAACAGCTCATCTTACATTTCTTTAAAACTATAGCCCCAAATCTACTTCTTGCTGCAGGATACTTTTCTTCCATCTGGTATCTTATAAACTGCACACATTATAGCAAATTTTTTTACCAAATCCTCTTGCTAAATTCCCCACACAAAAGCTGCCTCTAAAACTTGCTGGGTCTTTCTAAGTGAAGCCTCTTTACTGAAGCAAAGAACAAAGTATTGAAAATTCAGAAATTAAAAAGCTGTTTGGCTAAAAAGAGGTACATTCTTATTTTGCCATCACAAATGTTGACAGTTCAGTTCTTAAAAAGCCCCAAAGTTCTACATTTTTTATGGCATCTGTAAGACTTGGCCATTTTGAGGAAAAAAAACACTCCTCCTTATCTCTCTCTGCTGTGGCAAAACAGTAATTTCACAAGCAGATCTTACACAATGAGGGGCCTTTTAAAATAAATACTTGCTTTAATTAACAATGTGCTGTATTAACATCAGTTTTAACATGACTTCTAACTTTGTCCTGTTAAATGTATCAGTCTCTTTCAAGTTTCCACCGTTAGCATGAATCTGACAGGGTGTGTCAACTAACCATACTTTTGCTTGAAAGAATAATTCTTTCCCCAAGTGAAGTAATCTGACTTACGTTTACATTACTGTTACAATGTGGAATATCCTCATAGAAATCTTTAATAAGTAAAAACCTCTAACATTTTCAAGGTGCCATATGAGCTAGGTATCTGAGAGCAGGTTAGATTTGCAGAGAAAATCATGTTTGTTTTTGTAAGACCATCAAACAAACTTCTGGTGCTGGTGACTTCTGTGGCCAGAAGCAGCAGCAAAGTCAAGAAACTTTCTCAAAGCAAACCTCCAGGGCTAGTGGGAATGCAAAGGCTTTAAATGCCAGATCCTGTTCACTCAGTGAAATTTCCCAGCGACCACTGTCTAAAAAAAAAAAAAAAAAAAAAAAAAAAAAAAAAAAAGAAAAGGGTGTGGAGGGAAGAGTACCAGACATTTTAACAGGACAACATGTTAAGACAAAATTCCTTACCACTGGATCTAGAGCCAAAGGCTTAATCTGCGTATGCAGTATTGCTGAAGAACAGTCACCCCTCACCGTATATGCATCCCTGACTCCTGACACAGCTCCAAAACCTCTGCCCCACCCTTCCTCATCCTCCTTTTGAGACGCAAAGCTTATAAAGGAACGGGAAACCTCAGATTCAGCTGTGCACATTGCATCTCCCTGACAGTATCCGCAGCATTTTATTGTAACAACTTTTAAGAAAACTCTGAGGAAGATTGTATGGACAAGAAATAACTAACACAAAACCACTGCAACTGCACCAGACTGGAAAAAGTGTATGAGAGGCAACACCTAATTTCCTATTGTCAAAAAGGTGAATCAGATAATTAACCAGCATCTTGGGAAAAATTATCCAGATTATATACTCTGCCACAATGCCCTCTGACTCATTTGGGATTTGACTGAGCTATTATTTGCATTTTTTTTTAATATAATTTGCATTTCCATTTTAAAATGGGATTTATGAGGTTTCAAAGTTCAGAAGTCTCTTTTGCATTTTTTCCCTCTTTTGAATATTTTTCTTCTCATTACATTTGGATCACCAAATAATGAGCATCTTGTTCTAGTTTAGCTAGAAGGAGGTCAAAAGGACAGTCATCAACTTAATGTTAGATATTGTAAAGGATGAAGTTACCAAGACTTGTTTTAAAATTTTTTTCTAAGAAACCACTTAAAACATTATTTCACCCTCTTCTCATGTCATTTTTCATAGCAAATTGTTGAGTTCTCCAGCTAATGTGCATTCGAAGTAGTAACACAAAATGGCAGATGTTTCTTTAAACACTGAAAAAAGACTCGCAAGATTATGTACTTCAAAGCAGTATTTTTAAAAGTTAATTGGAAAAAAAAAGTTTGTTTAAAAGCCCCAAGAATAATGTTCACATATTTGAAAACAGGAAGCCTAAACGGTCATATTCTAAGTTTCAAGGAGAGTATCAGGCAAGCTAGATTCTCTTCTCGCTTTCACACTATACACTCAAGTGAACACTACTTGCTAAAGGGCAATAGCTGATAACAGAGGTAATCCAGATACATCTTCCATGCAAAAAAGCAAGTTTTTGTAGCAAGCTCACTAATTTCACATCATGATGAAATTTGGAAGTGAGTTATCTGACATTGGACATATTACTTGCTTTCTCCCTACCTCAGTTCCCTCATGTACTATGATTCTTTCCTCTTCTTATAAAGCACTTCGAGATACGGAAAACTAGAAGGGCTAGATACTGTTATCTGTAATAGCTGGTTGTCATATATTTGTAAAAGCAAGGCACAGCAGTTACATTTTTACCATAGGACAGAAAAACACTGTACACTATTCATGTTTGATCATCCTATATCACAATTAAAAAGCTTTAATTAACTCTCTGCTGGCAATCTTGAGAAAATCCCCATTTTTGAAAGGTCTGTACCCTGAAAGAAGGGCCTGTCATCATAAAACCCGGTATAAGCATTTTCTTGTATGTATATTTCATGCCCAAAAGTTTTCCTTTTCGTCCCTTGCCTTCCATTGTCTCTTGTAAACTGTCAGTTTCTAATTCTGTGAAGTATCCCCTTCCTATCTGCATGAAAGCCTTTGCTCCTACCTTTCGGGCAGGGTGACAGAGCTGAGACTAAAAATTCCTTAGTTCAAATTGTATCATTCAGTAGCCTTTGGCAAACCACTCACAATCACTGACCTCTCCCATACTATATTATTTCTTGAGATTATCTGCAAAACAGATGTGTAGATAATTTAGTCAATGTTTATACTGCTCTGGAACTGCACCTTAGTATTATGTTGTGGTCATTTGCTCACATGTCATGTGAAGTGCCCTAACATTTACCCAGCATCTCTTGACCACTTCCTCCCTTCTGACAACATCCTCCTCTTTTGCTGCAATCTCCAAATCTTCCTTCTTCGTTAAATACACTGGGTAAATGGCGTATTTCACAAGAATGTTCCTCAGACCTCTGGCACATGCATATGTATGTTGTGTGTTTCTATCCTGTTCCTGCTCAAGCATAGGCTTTGGACATAACATGTAGGAAGCCTTCTGTGTCATCTGGCTCTGTTTCCAGTAGGAAGTAATCAATCAATTCTTAGTGAATGTAAGTGCAATCAATAAATGTGCATTGTCTTACCTGAAAAATGTCTACAGCACTTAAGAAAGAAGCAATCCGGACAATGCATCTCCTCAGCAACACTGCTTTTCTTAGCTCTCTACCAAAACATTTCAGGATGTTCGGCAGGTCTGAGGTGACCAGGGAAAATGAAAAATGCTAACTCAGATGGAGGTGACACTCCACAAAGCTGTGGAAGAGTAGATCACTCCGATGCACACAGAGTCCCATTATCCTCTAGGTGTTACTTGCACAGGCTCACAAGCACTTGTGTCACTACCTTATGACTGAAGTACACTGTCAGAACTATACAGGCTACATTAAAAACACCTCCTCATCATATTTGAAAACTCAGAAGCTATTAGACGTAGAGAAGTTTAACGGAGTCATAACCTAAAGATTAATTTACACTCTGAAGAACAAATACTTCTTTTCTCCTAAGGTTTGCTACTTTTTCTATAACATGCAAATTCACAAGTTTTTGCAAGCCAATATGAAATCTGCTGAGACACCCTAATACGCTACACAGATCTCAATGAGAGACTTGTGCTGCCAATTTGTGGGACAAACAGCCAAAAATGTGCAGGAATCAAAACTTCAATTCTAAGAAAATCTGTGGTTATTTGCCACCATATATTCTGAGTTATATTCATAAAGGTGATGTTAAGAACTCCTAGATTAAGACTGGAAGGCAGATGTTACTACAAAAAGTGAAATGGTATGGCAGTATTTTGCCATGCACCCCTACCTACAAACTTTGCATGGGCAACACTGACAACCCACAAGCTTTGAAATGTCCCATATTGGAAAAGAAGTTTCTTGGTTGTGAGTACATTAAGCCAGCCATTGGCAGTTCTTCACAACTAAAAAGCCATCAGCAGCATTAAAACCCAGGAAGTGCCAAGGCCCTGAGACAAGGTCAGTTACAAGGTAATTTAATAGTAAACCATACATGCAATAGTGCTGATTAATGTGCTACAATGTGGGAGCAGTACATAAAAGCAGAAAATCTCCTACACCTTGGGTAAAGTTATTTAGGATGCCAATAAGATCTTGTACCTACAGACACAACTGAACCACATAATGTCACATTTTAGTTTTAAAACTCACATGAATCATGTATTTCTGCTACAAGTAGCCAGTTTCAAAATAAAGCTGAAGACTGACAGAGAGCTATGATTGTGTAAATGTTTTCCATCTTCTTCTACATCAATGAAAAGAGTCCTGCTTTATACCCTGTTCTCACGTGGCAATATCGGTCTCTCAAAACTGTAAAACAAAACCTCCCAGGTTAAGTCTTACTCTTTTATGACTATCTTTTCTCACAGGGATATCTTTAGCTTATGGTCATGCAGCATTTAATCATTGCAGATGCTTTGATATGCATAAAGTTCACATTAATTTCACAGTAAGACTTAAGGCATTGGCCACATTAAAAAAAGTATACTGGTGTTCATATGATGCAAAAGGATGTGATTTTTTTACTCAGTGTACACTCCCTAAGTTAAACGGTTTTAAAGGAAATGGATCCACATTGGCAGCACTGCTGTTTTTTAACTATGCTGATTTCTTTGAAGGGCCAAAACTCTGTTGTATAGACAAGGTCTCGGTTACTCATTGAAATTTATACTGAAAGTACCTGTTAGAGCAAGAAACTGTACTTGAGTTCCCAAAATCCTAGGTTAGGTCTCTGAACAGTCCTATTCTTTTGGTTTTCTAAGACACATATGCTATCTGGCTCTTCAAGAGTTCCAGAAACTCCCACAGCATCCAGAGACGCTTTCAGGTTTAACACTCTGGAGTTCTTCAAAGGAACTAGGAAAGGAGGTTATGCATATGGTTACAAAAGGAGCACTACTCCAAACAAACAAAAAAAATGTTCCACAGCTCACTTTGAAGGAATAGACAAGATTTGATTTTATCTTAAAGACCTTCTGGTTTTAGAGAGACTTCTCAGCCAACATTGGCAGCCAGAAATGTGAATGCTACATGTGTGGGCATAACTGTAGCTATTCAATATCCAGATAACTAACAGCAGTTAAGCCACAAAAGTACAAATTTCCATGAAGGTCTTCAAGAACTGTGCAGGTGGCTCATGTCAAGGCCTGTAGCAGTACAGTTTCACTGTTTTTTGGCCAGTTTAAAGCTACCTTAAGCATACCGCAGTCATACCTACTAAAAGCATATCCTAAAGATTAACAATTTCCATGCAGCCTTCTGATTTTTAAGAAGCTGAAACACCAGCTACAACAGATGTGCTCTACCTGCAATGAATGGTAATGCTACAGTTGACGGGACCTTAACTGTCAATACTGTTGTGTTGATCCAGCATAATTGTGTTGTAAGTTCAGCAACAGCACCTACTTTCTACCAGTAAAGCCTCTTCCTCACATGCAGTCCAGCTGCAAATGACAGCGCTGTTTCAGAACGTAAGCTGTGCATCATATTTTCTCCTTGGCATTTTAAGATTTTCAGTGGAACAGCCCGTAGAAGAGCCAGTTCTGAGGGTCAGACCCAAACTACACAAGTTTTCGTTTCAGCCTCACGAAATCATTTGTGGGATTTCTATTTATTTTAGTACTGTTGCTTCTGTCATTGCTTTTCTTACTCATCTCCACGCTCATCATCTTTTTGCTTCGCTTCCAGTACTGTTTATTATATACAGGTCTACAATTAGGCTCAGATCTCGCAAACTTCACTTAGTATTTCATAACACTGATTTCAACTATTAGCTGTCAAAGACAGGAATCGTGCATTGTTCCTATACCTAAAACACATAAATGTATTTTCATTTAATTGATGTGACAGGAGAAACAATACCAGTATTTATATCCATTTTAAACATCCTATCAGTATATACTGATCGTTTCTGGCTTTATACAGACAAGATAGGGCTTTTAGAAGTCATTACAGAAAACACAATCAGGTGTGATACAGGTGGTCAGCTGCCACAACACCGTTTGACACAGCTCAAGACAGCAGTGAACATAATTGTCCAACACTGTAATGAATTTTTTACAAACTCCTATAACCTCAGGAACACAATCAGATATTCGTCATGGAGCAATAAAACCTGTCTATGGCTTGGGATATTTTGACAGGAATAACCTGTGAATCCACTTTAACCACGAGAGTTTCTGCAATACTACAGAACATGCTTCTTCAGAGGGTATTTCAGGCCTGAAAGAGAGACGTGTCCTAGAGCAATTCAGGGCTCAACTACAAATGTGTATCTTAAAATTTTTATTACTAAAAGGATGCCTAAAGATACAGGAACCCAGAAAAACAAAGCAAGGGGTTAAGAATGGTCAAATTCTGACCCTAGTAACCTCAAAACTATTTAAGACACCAAAGAAGTAGTGCAGTGAGTAGCTGAACTGATTTAAAAGCTAACACTGGAATTAGTAGCTCTTGCTTCTCCTACCTCGTGCTCATGGCTTTGTCTTCTCGTTCATAATCAATCTGGTACTTACTGAACCTGGTTCAACTCACAGATCTGCAAGACCTTTTAGTAAATCAAAGACTTAGTAGCTTTCCCAATCCAGTCTGTAGCTGTGAAAGTACTCATGTTGGCACAGAGAGGTGGGACAAGAATGTCAGATTAGAATTATAGTCTTCATGTACTTATGTGGAGCACTTAGTCCTGATTTTGGTCTAATTTTCATTAGAAATTAGTTATATCAGCTGTGGCTATTGCTTTGAAATCCGTATCATTCACAGGAGTGGCAACTAACAAAGTAACGTGATCCTTGTCTCTCAAGTCCTCTCTTTTGCTCCTGTAAATATTAACTACCCACAGACTAACTGTAAAGATTCAGTCTAAAAATACAGTTTATGACAAGCTTTTGAGGCATGCAAAGGACTTAATTAAATTCCACTTTGAGCTTGGGGAAATCATATACTGCCTCTCTGCTGCAAACCATCACTTATGAAAACGGGGATAATGACAATTGTGTTATCTCTTGGTGATGATATGAAGATAACTATGTTTTTAAATAAGAGGTTTCTCAATACTGTGGTCATCGGTGAGACATGAATATCCCAGAAGTACTATTTCAGTATGAAAATAATAGTAATTTTGATATTAAATGTACATTTTTCTACAGTAGCTGTACTTCTGACAGAACAACAATGTTCTTTTAGGAACTTTGATTTTTCTTTCCCATCCTTGTGAGCATTTTTTCATTACTAAGCCCAGCCATTATTGTGGCCAGACTGTGTGCACTATGCACCCCCCTGTACCTTCCTGAATCTTCAAGGATTTCACTGTGACTTACACGGGTCTAAATCTACTTCCTTGCTAGAAAGCTGTTTAGTATGTAAAAGATTACACCCTCTTCCTGAATCGTGAACTACTAAAATAAAGGCTTTTGTTTCTGGAGTCAAGTCTTAATCACCTTTTCTATCTGGTCTGCTTCCAGAGCAGCTCAGTCGATGAGATTAATGTAGGCAGGGTGGCCTCATGGCCCAGCATAAACCATCCTTTTCCACTGCCCAGGACTGCCGTGGTACCCCTGAGCTTCAGCCGAAGCCGTAGCATGAAGCCGCCGCTGGGTTTTGCAGGGGGGCGGGCTCGGCCCCCGCTGCACTTGCCCGGGCCAGCCCTCTCACGCCTTCAAAATGTTACCCGAGCCCGGCTGGGAGGTGAAAACCGACAGGTCCGTTGTGACAACCTGGCCTTTTCAGGCCGGGAACCGACCCCTTCACGTTCCCCTCAGGCTGAAGGGCGGCAGCCGCCCGGGACAGCGTCCCAGGCCGCCGGCAGGACACAGGCACCTGGCGCAGGGCCTGGCGGGGGGGCACTTCCCTTCAGGGCGGCAGCTTCGCCTCGCCTCCGTCCCGGGCAGCGAGAGGCACCTGGCTGCCGGCGGCTGCCCACGGAGCCAAGGACGGCTGCAGGGCCCGAAGACCGGCGGCTGCGACCCTCGCGCTGGGCCAGCAGCCGCAGGCAACCCCGTTTTCCTGCCGGCTCGTTTGTCCCCCACGGCCGTAAGGCAACGCGGGTGGCTCCGCCACAGCCTCCTGGGGAATTAGTGCGGGTTTCTCTCACGGCCGCTGCTTCGACGTTCCCCTCCAGTCAGGTCTCGGCCCAGGAGCCTAGCACCGATGTCCTCCCGCCTCACCAGCCGCGCACCCGGCCCCACAAGCAGGCTGTCTGCCTATCCCCCCTAGCCCGGCCTTACCGGTAGCACAGAGTACATCCCGCCGTCATGGCCGCGACGCCCCCCTGCTCTCGCTCCGTCTGTACGTCCGCCCCGCCCCGGCGGTGCTGCCCGGCCCCCCGCGGCTGTGCCGCGCCCCTCGGCCGACCGGGCTCGCCTCGGCTTTCCTGCGCCGCTCTGTGCACGAAGCACCTCCGTTTTACCGACCGTTTGCCGCTCTTTTCTTCTCGCCGGTTTCCCAGTCTGGTCTTTCTCTTTCGGAGAGTCACTGAGGCAGGATCCGCCGGGCCGGGCTGCGGCGGGGGACCCTCCCAAAAACAGCGCCGCCGCACACCCCACAGCCTCGGGGGAGAGTGAGGAAGCTTTGATCGTTGCCGTGGGCGCCGGGCCTTTGGTTGCCGCTTCGGGAGGCGAGCTTAGGGGCTCCCAAGCAAGCCCTTTCACCCCAGCCGGGGCAAACCCAGTGCCGAGCCGGCACGACGGGCTGTGGGCAGGCAAAGGGCTCCCGTGCCCAGGCGTCAGCAGTTGTGCACCCATTTTTCTTCTGTCATGTTCGGGAGCTGAGTTTTCAAAGTGAAAAATGAACAGACCTGTTTTTACAATCTCTGTCGACTGCAGCGCCTGCCCATCCAAATGTTAGTTATCGTTTAAAAGCGATATTTTATTTTTTTTCCCCCTGGAGGTCGCAGCAATTAGAGGCTGTGGCAGGAGTGTGACTGTGACACAACCTGATGACCTTGACAGCTTGTCAGGGAAATTGGTGTTCTTGATCTTTCAGCAGGAAAGTCTGGAACTGAAGTCAGCTTGGCCTGTCTAAACATCAAGTTTTATAGCCACTGGGCTAATAAAGGTTAGCAAACGCTCTTGTTTTCTAGGAAGTAAGCCTCTGACTATTGAGAAAATGCCTGAATTATCTTAAACAAATCACTGCCATCAAAAACCTCAGTTGTTTCATCAACAGCCCTTTTTGAAGCCCCACACTATCCTTTTTTGCGTTTACTGCCTTCCAGAACACTCTTAAAGGCTGCCCCTTACAATGAAATCACATGGCCTTTTACACAAAAGTGAGAGGATTCCTACTCGAAGAGCATATTCTGCTGAAAAAGGAAAAAAAAACGAACCAACAAACCCCAGAAGTTAATTTCAGATTCCTTGATCCCTACTGAAATGGACTGGAGTTACCAATACTCATCCAGTATTAACAATGACTTCCTAACAAACAGCCGGGAGGGCTGTGCTGCGCAGTGGTAGCTGGTTGTGATATCCTTCCCAAGTACATGGCATCATTTTCCTCTGTTGTCCTGCATTTTAGCATGCCCTGCATCCCTGACCACACACTGAAAACCACTTTGTTATGCTTCAGTGAACAACAGCTGATGGCCTGTTCTTTGAAACACCTGTATGGCTAGCAGAAATTTCAAAACATATTGGTGTGTCAGATGGAATAAAAATACATCTACCTGAAGGAAGTCCCTGACTGCCACCTTGAAATTATACAGGTTTATTCTTCTGGGCAGGAGAAGATATGGAGTTCTTTTGTTATCTTGGCTAGGTCCACCACCTTTGCTGGATCAGGTGCTGTAGGAAAGAGGATGCAACTAGAAGGAGAGCAAAGCAAGCTGCTGCAAGACACAAGATGGTAGTAGTCCTGCCAGAAAACAAGAACTTTAATGTTGTTTAATTGGTTAATATACTGATTTATTGGAACTTTCAGGTTAGCATAGGTGTTTGAGAAAATAAAGAATGTTACACAACTTTTAATAAAATAGCCATCTTTTCTGTAGTCACATCGGATCTGAAAATTAATCCATATGCAGAGTCCCACATTTCCCTTCATATTTTTTCATGCATGTCAGTCTCTTCTGTAAGCTTACAACTACAAACAGCATAATTTTGTTTCCCTTGTTTACACAGCAATAGCAATTGCCTCAATTAGGCCTGCATGTCAGCGTGCTGCAAAAATACCTGACCAAACCATACATGAGTTAGCTTGGCTGTCAGAAGGAGCATGGTCTCCCTAGTGCAGCACTCTGTGCAGTTTAATTAGATGTGTTGAAGGCAGGTATATGAGCTGTTCAGAGAGGTAGCTCTGATTGGGTGAGAGGGAAGCTTTATTTGTGCCTGACATGGCCATTACACATACATGTTTTCACTTCTATCCTTTTGTACTTACTGTCTAGTAGTACAAATGGTCTTGATCCCCAGCATACAAAACAACCACCCAGCAAGTGTAATTAAACTGTCTTCTCTAAACTATCCTGTGGAAGAGTAACTACAAAGAAGATAGTCACCAGAAATAATGCTTGACTGAGAAATCTCACTGATAGCTTTTCTGTGTGGACATACTAACACTGAATGTCCTCCACACAGAGATATCCCTTTTTACGAGTCAGGTCTGCAGGTATCTTTCATAGTGGCTCCCAGACAGCCACATGAAAAGGGACAACTGTGGATGTGTGAGAACCACTGATGATTCCAGGACAACTGGAGAGCTCATTGGTCTTCTGTGTTCTTCAAAGAACTGTCTTACCTGTTCTTGGCTGCAATGACACTGCAAGTACAAGCATGAACCACTCATCCAGCTGTCCTTATATTTGAACTGGTTGGGGCCCATTAAAGAGATGAACTTTTATCATGGGAACTGTCAGCTATACCTGTTGGCAGACTGAAAACTTTCCCACAAAGACCTGGAAGGAAGAGGGAAATTTGTCATAGCAAGCCATCAAACATTACCTGAAGCATCTAAAGGTAATGAAATGCTAAGATCCTGGCTATGGTTCCCCAGACATTACAGTGCCAAATCCACATAAATAGCAGTGCTAATGAGGATGTGAGTTTGTAGGCATAGATGGTTATCATTACTGTAGTGTGGATGCTCCTTGTCCAGCGTAGCAGTTATAAGGTGCATTCATATCAGGTCATTGGATGGACCTGAGAAATCTGGTGTGCGTTTACAGTATAAATAGTGACATACTATGATATACACTCTGCTTTAAATATCTTTGAGGGTATGGTAATGTATTAATAATTTATGATCAGGAAGCGACTTGGTTATCACCGAGTAATCTGATCACCTTTTTCCTCCTCAGCAGTAAACCCAAATAATTTCACTGTGGTAGAGATTTCACAAAAAAACTTACATTTTAAATTACATTGAATTATTGTTTACAAGATTATTGGCTAAATGATTTATTTAGAGTCCTAACCAATGTTATATGTGAAAACCCAGTATTTTGCCAGTGCAAATTAAAGTTGTCTGTTGTCTGTTGTGCATATGCACTAAGGTAGTCTCTCACCATAAGATCCTCAGATCCTGACAGGATCCCAGTCTGACTGAGTTTACAGGATGATGGATGCACAGTCACTAAGACAGCTGTTTATCTGATCTAGTCTATGTGTGGCTATAACCTTTATTTACTGCACACCATCTAAATCTGTATGGGTTTCCTTATGAGGAGATTGTGTTCATCACTGGAGTGAGCATTTTATAAATATTAGTGGCTTTTCCTTCACAGCTCCCTGTGAGACAAGAAGTTATTACTACTTTCATGTTATGAATTAAAAATTGAAACAAGGGGGAAAAAATACCGCAACATTAAAGTGCTTGCCAGTAATTCTGAGACAAAAGACCTAACATTTTTTATATTTTTATTTGCAAGTCTTGAGAGAGATAGAGCAGGTATGTAAATATTATCATAAGAACTTTCCTGAAAGGCACCTTCTGGGTCCTTGAATCTACTCCCTTGTTACTGCAAGCGTGTCATGCAATCTTGTTCATAAACTGGCTGAGCTTTATCTTAGAAGTAATTAGGTGTTTTGCTAATATTATTGTATTAGAAAAATGTTCAAGAGTATGGTTACTGTGAGGGTTAAGAATTATATTCTAGCTTCTAAACTCAAGCTTATACCCATTTGCTCTCATACTGGCAGCGAGCACTGTTTTAATGGTTTAAATAGTTCTTTTCATTCCTGGTGTTTATCCATTCACCTTTGTTTTGCTAAAGTAAACGAGATGAGAATGCATTCTATCAAACCAAATGAAGGCTAACTAAATTCTGAATAAAAGTGTCCAGCCAAAGGTGTAATGCAGGTGAACAGAACCATTCAGACCCTAGTTAATGCTGGATAATTTGCCATGGTGTACCTTGTGTGGATAGCTTTTAAGGGAGTAACTGACTGTATCAGTCACTTATGCAATCCTCATGCTTTGCCTGTGTTTTATACCGTTGTCTAGCCAAATGCAGAATGCCAGGAATCAGGAAGCTTGTGTTATATCCCAGTTCTGGAGGGCAGTTTTTAGCAGTAAGTAGCAGTTGCTATTCTTGACATGGTATTTACTGATATAGCACTCACTGTGGCTTGGCCATCATGCAGATTAGGAACTTCCAACCTGAAAGTCACTAAGATTATGGGACTTTTTGTTCTTGAGATTTTCATTCTGTTGCCCTTTCTGCAGGAAGTAACCATCAGCTGGAATTGACCAAGGAATCTGAAAGAGTCTTTCATTTTTAAGGGGCTCTAAAGTACCAGGACAAGCAGAAAAACATCTTAAATGAGATATCATCTTCTTACTGTAACTCCTAATGCAGCAGGAATTTACCCCTTATCTTGGCATTAGTACTTTTGACAACAGGGAAGCTGAATTGGTAATCTATAGTGAGACTCCAGCTTCTAGCAATCCACGCTTACTACCCTGATGAACTAACAGGGCCCCATTGAATAAGAAGTCACAAAACTATAACTCTGAAGAAAGCAGAACACCATCTAATGTTGCTACTTCTGTGCTTGATGGGGAAGTGTGCCTGCTTGGTAAGTAAGTAGTAGCTAAATGGAATTTCACACAGGTGGCTTTGATACACTTGGATGAATCACTTTATCCCTTCTTTTTCTGTTTGCTGTGGTGTGGCAATTTCCCATCTCTAATCTTCAGCCTTATCTTATCTACAGCTGTAAACTTGTTATTAGCTTGTTTACACTGCTGCAGTTTTATTGTGCATCTGAACACTTTTGATATGCACTTACGATACGTACTTATGTGCCTTCCTTTTCATAAGCAGGTTATTTGACTTGCAGATTTTATCTGGCCCACAATGCAGATTTTATCTACATCTTCGTTTTTATCAAACCACTCCATCAGCTAATAAAATGAGCTGAATCAGTGATATTCTGTGAACTATTTATTAAACATTGCTTTTTTCCCCTCTATTTGCTTGTAGAAAGTTACTGTCTGGGTTATAACTTTTCTCAAGTTTTTTTTCTATTAACTTTTTTTACAGTTTTTCTAACTAATAATTTCTGCTGCACAGATGACTTCAACTTGCTAAACAAAATTTTTCACTATTTTAACATAGTTACTTATGTCACAAGTCTATTTCTTGAACAAATAGAAACGATCCAGCAGATGGATATGAAGATGCCATTTGGCCTTTTGGTTCCCTCAGGTATTATCCACAAGGGAATATCAAAGGCTATTTTTTATAAGATGGTTAATTTTAGGAAATGCAGTGTCACATCAAAAGTGTCCACAAGCCACCACACAGATACAAACTAATTTTTATGGTTCATATGTACTTAAACACTTTTGAAGGTGAAATTTTATCCCAGCAGACTTTGCATCTGATCATCTCACCTTCTAGAGCCAATGTAAACCAAGATGAAGTATATAACAAGATAAAGTATAGACCAAGACCAAGACAAAGCACAACTATGGCTTTAGCTAGCTTGGAAGAAATGTTACCACATACATGTTTCTGATCCACTCAGGTAGCCCAGTACATCAAGATTACTTAATGCAGAGCCATGGCCATGGAAAGGACAAGAGAGATTTATATTTTCATATGTATTATATGTCAAGTTCAAACTTAGAAGAAGGCCTAAAGTTTGCTTTTAACTGGTACTATATGTGGCAATATTAGAACAACTTCTCTTTGCTAGGATTTTGTGTCATATAATGCATAGTAATTCACATATGGAAAAAACATATCCTGTCTTCAAATGAATTTGTATTTTCTCCAGATTTTCCTCCTATATGTAGATGAACTATTTAAGGAAAATTAGGAAAATTAACATAGTTGCAAATAGTTTATTTTAATGTACTCAGGATTTCTCCTTACTACATTAAGCGTCTTACAGTGTCTTGTGGAAGAACAAGTAGAACCATATCTTCACAGTGCAAAGAGAGATTATCTGGAGAGTTCTGCAGAATTTGCTTCAGAGTAACTCTAAATAAAAGCAAATGTCACCTCAGCTACTTCACTGAAAAATAAGAATATCTCTTCTGATACAGTAACATTAAACCATTGCAAACCTGGTGTGAGCAAAATGCTAATCAAAGTTATTGTCACCTGCATAATGAGATTCATTATTTCACTATAGCGAACCCTATTTAAATATATGCATTTTCCTGCCTTATAAAAGTCTTGCACTTGTGCTTGAGTCAGGGAGTTTTCAGACCATTTCAGCTGGCTAGTAATGCTTTCAGGTGAATCAGAACATTTTTTGTACTTAGAAAGAAGGATTACACATAGGCGAGCTGAGATAGAATTGTTTTAATGGCATGGCTCTATTATTCATCAGTGACTAAGCCATTGCAAAGTACACAGTGTTCCTGTCTTCCTTTTGTATCTTTGTTAGTTTGAGACACTCTCAAGCTGAAGAAAAAGAGGAATTGCTGTAAATATGTCTCAAAGTGGAATTTGTCCCAGGAAAGATGGAGGTCATGGGTCATGGAGGTTATACAACTGCAGCAACAATGTAAAAATTAGGAAGGTTTGAGAAGTTGGTAACTATTATGAAGTTGTCCAGGACTCTTACAACTGCTTTGTAAAATCTACTTTTCAAATTAATACATGAATATTTAGTTAGCTTTTTGAGAAGATGTCACTTCCCAATTTTTCATTTTTTTTCTGGCCTCCTTCTCCTCTGCAATGTACTTCTTTGTGTTTCTCATGAGGGCTACATTTGCTGTGTTTGATATCCTATTGCCACACATTTCCTAAGAAAAAAGAATTTCTGAACACACACCTGTCTTGCTACCATGGTCATACTTTTTCCAAAATACAGAAGAACTGATTATTCAAAGTTAATAAACATAATGGTAATAAAGCCACAAACTTAATGGATTCCTACACCACCTGTAGAAACAGTCAGATATTACTTTCTTAATTGTTCAGGTAGGGAAACTTAGATGCAAGAAGATGAGGTGGGTAGTAAATAATATAGTGGCAGGGTTGGAATTTTTTCTTTATCCTAGTTCTGTGCGAAGTACAGTAGTCACAAAGTTTGTCTCAGAAAGGAAAAAATGGGAACAGATGTTAAATATCCTTCAAGGAAGGTTATATGTGTGAAGTGTACTAACTGACTCCACTTTCCTAAGCTTGGATAGATGGGATTTGTTGTTTAGTAAGAGTCTAGGAATGTCTTCAGTTAAGTCTATTCAATTGTTATTTCCCATGGGAAAGAGAAGCGCAGAAGGAGGAGGTATATGTGAAAAGCTGCCCCATATATATTATTTAGAGACCCCAAAGGAGTCCAGGAATTTGGCCAGCACAATGTCCTGGCAAAATGGACACAGGCTGACAAGACTGAGAAAAACTTGTAAAACCTAAGGCAAGTTGGCTGTATTTACCCCGGAAGGGATTTAGTAGTGAAAAACCACTGCTGTGCTGTATTGGCAAAAGCATTCTTAACATGGACAGAGGTGTATCAACAAACTGTGCTTTTTCTTGCTCAGTTAAAATTGCCTTCTCTTTATATGACCTTGGTTGAAACAACCTCTGTCAGCAAAACTGGAGTTTTGCCAGCTTAACTATTTGACCAACAGCTGTTTTCATTACCTTAAAATATAATGTGATAAAAAGTAGCTCTCAACTCTCATATAATAAATACAGTCCATTAATTAATTTTGTGGATGAGGGGAGATATACCTAGTAGTGTGTTTATTGTTTTAGGATTATTTTCTTCCTGCTGCTACTGTGACATGTTGGTGCAACTTGCTATGCAGCATATTCCAGTGTCTACTAATTGTTGTTTACTAACAGGGCTAAGAGTCACCATAACCTAACCACATGCCATTTTCTTTTATCTTTTATGATCTCCAAAGAATTTTGAAAAGTACCAACACACTCTTACGTTCATTATTAATATTAAAATCTTAAGGTTAGCCTTAGAGAAGTAGAGGAATATTTGGCTTACGGTTTTACTGCATATGCCCAAAAAGGTTTTATTAATTTTCTGTTGTTGTCTTTTTGCATTCCAACCATTACAATCACTAGACCTGCACATGGTGAGTAGAATTCCAGTTCTGACACATACCTGGTATTCAGTTCACCTAGAACTCTTCAGCATGAAAAAGGGACATAGGACAATAGGAACAGTAACTAGATTTTTCCTTACAAAATTGTAGCAATAGATCTGATGAAAAGAAACTCTCTGCATGTTCCCTGAGCACAGGAAATGAATAATGGAACTGTAGGAATGGAAAGTTAGGCAATACTCATACAGACTCCTGTAGGATGGGAGATGAAGGCTCCTCCCTTTTCTGTCAAAAAAGCTTAGCTACATAAGTGTGTCTTGGGGACAGGAGAAGAAAGGCAGAATAATTATGTGCTTGCCCAGCTGGGTACAGAAGATGATGACCAATGATACTTGTGAGAATGCAGTCCCAGCTACTGGCTTCAGTTTGTCTTGAATTACAAGTGTTACTTTAGTGGGTGGGTATATGGCTCAAGCCAACTACAGGCTTCGTGGCCTATACGGTGGGTCACTCATCTGGCCTAAACTATTCCCCTGCCTCTGTCCTGCAGAGTACTAGGTGTGATACCAGCTCCTGGCCCTTCCACTACCTCAGCCAGGCAGCTGTTGAGATGTATACAGTAGAGATATTGTTAAAGTCTATGCTAATAGCTTGTTTGATTTAGAACAATACGGGTAAGATTTTTCCCATCTGATACTTTGAAGTATGTTCAGAGAGTCTGTGGCCATAGCAGCTCCTTTCTGACACTCTTGCAGTGTTATAAAGCTCTTCTGAATGTTCTCTTCAGTGTGTTCTTTTCTCTGAAAGACAGTATAGAGTTCAGTATATAAATTGTATGTCTCTAAGGTGGTGTTGAACCATGAGAATGTCCTCTACAGCTATTGCTAGATATTCAGTGCAATCTGTTGGAGGGACAGAACTGCTACAGGAAGCAACAGGAGGATTTTGAAATTCCAGAGTGAGAAGTGAAATCAAGAACATTTAAGGAAGTCCCTCTTGTTATATCTCTTTACTGGAAAACTGTAGAGAAAGAAGATAAACAAGTATTGAACGGCCTCATTCAGGCCTTTCAAGAAAAGGCTCCCCTTCCCTTCTCTTCTCCAGGTTGAATGACCTGAACACTCTTAGCCCTTCTTCATAGGAAAGGTGTTCCATCCCTCTGATTATTTCTGTGGCCCTCCTTCAGATCAGCTCTAAGAGATCCATATCTTTCTTGCACTGAGGACTCCAGAGCTGAATGCAGTACTCCAGGTGGGGTCTCACCAAAGTGGAGTAGAGGAGGAGAATCACCACCTTTGACCTGCTGGCAATGCTTCTTTTGATGCAGCCCAGGATACGGTTGGATTTCTGGTGCTGGCTCACGTTGAGCTTCCCATCAATCAACACCCCCAAGTCCTTTTCTGCAGGGCTGCTCTCAATTCCTTAATCCCCCACTCTGTATTGATAGTGGGGATTGCCCCAACCCAGGTGGAGGACCTTGCACTTGGCCTTGTTGAATTTCATGAAGTTCACTTAGGCCAAGTTCTCGAACTTGTCCTGGTCCCTCTGGATAGCATCCCATCCCTCCAGTGTGTCATCTGCACCACTCATCTTAGTGTAATCTGCAGTCTTGCTGATGGTGCACTCGATCCCACTGCCTATGTCATGGATTAAGATACTGTATTTACAGACTGGGGGGGAGGGGAGAAATAAAACTTGTCATAGTTTATGTGCTTATATTTTACAACTAAAATTATTTAACAAACTTATTTCTCATTCAGGAGGAATGAAGATAATATATTTTGAAGGCAAATAGCTGATAAAGCACAAAAGTGTGATGTCATTCTTCCAGCCTCACTTACTATGAACTTTAATGGCTGGTCAGAGTGTAAAAATTAAATAGGGATACATTATTTTCTATCTCCTTCAGTAGTAGCATATCACTGTGTGCAGGTTCACATATAAGTTTCTGCAAAAGCTTTCAAGATTCCAGGTTTAATAATTAAAGTGTTTCACTGATTGACATTAATGTGTCAAGCTGTAATTTCAGTTTCATCTGATCTAAGTGTGGGGTGGCAGAAAAGGGGTAGTTTTCTCTTCCCCTTTGGTCCTAACTGCAAAAGTCTATTCTGTCAGAAATGGTGCTCTGTTCCAACCTGGCTGAAATCCAACCCCTGAAAGAAAAAAATCCATGCAAAACAAACAATTAGTTTCAGCCTTATCAGTTGCAGTTTCATTCTTCAGCCCCAGGAACCCTAATGCTACCATGAGGGATGAGGAGAGGAAGCAGAGCTGGCAACAGGCTAGGAGACCAGTGGGGCCTCCCTTTTCCATGCCAACCTACATTCCCCTCACTGTAATCTGAACTGCAACCTCATGTTTCCTGTGCATTTAAAAAACCCATCTACTGCCCCTTCCATTTTGGTAAAATACACAGTTATCTATTTCTTTATATTGACGTAACAATTTAATAGTTCCTTGTGGGACAGAGTTATACTGGTGCTCAGATGGTCTCCCCAACTGGATACACTTAAGAGCAACGTAAAGCATCTTTACGCCACGATAGTATTAACAACCTCTGATTATTAAATTATTTCCCAATGTTTTTATACATTATTCCCTTTCTTCCAAAACCAAAGGCAACAAAAGGATAAATTTTAAAATATGTTTAGTTACTGCAGTTTAGCTTGTGGGTTATCTGTAAAAGCAAACAAACCCCTCTGTAAGTCAGCAGCAATCTCGATAATATAATGCAAAGTTCACTCTGCATTTCTCTCTCATAAAGCTGCTTCTTTTCTTGCTGTTCTAGAGTCTCTTGTCTACCTACTTACTGCTCTATGAGTTTATCTCTGTCTCTAATTTTGTGGTTGTTGGACAGCTTACCTTCAGAGGGGTGGGGTGGGTTATTGCTACTGTGGGACAGAAGCATGAAAAGCAAGTATTTTTAAGGCCTAAGACCTGATGGTGGATTTAAATAACATGAAAAGCAAGTATTTTTAAGGCCTAAGATCTGATGGTGGATTTAAATAACACAAGTCTAAATGAACTCTGAACTGCCAAAGGCCAGCTTTGTATGCCCTACTACTTTGTAGTTGTACATGGGCTCTGAAACATGGATTTAGCTAACCCAGCTGTGGTTTTCTTGTGCAGTCTGGCTTTGCTTCCTCACATGCCAGTAGGCCAAATCCAAAATATTATTTTAAACTACACATCTCTGAAAGTGAAACTCTTCATTCTTCAGAGCTGCAAAAAATTAACATGCCATGAAAGTGTTAACTGATGTTGTGTCAGACAGAATGGTGGTTCCTTATCCTCTTTTATGTGTTCCTGTCTTTCATGTGTCACAACTTTGCTTTCTTGCATTTGTCACTTGTTTGATGCCTTTCAGCTGAGTGGGATTCTCACTACCTTTCTCCTTCTTCCTTGTAGTTTATTTTTAAAAAAGTCTGGATCGCCTCCATCTTTCTCCTGTTGCCGGTGGGTCTGTTTTGTTTGGAGCAGAAGCTCCCCCTGCTGCTCTATTTTGTAGAGTCCAACATGGTACAGTCAAAAGAAATTTCATAGGTTTCCAGTTATCTTAGCAATTTCTTGGATAATAAATTATTGTGGCAAATTATATATTTTTTTATTATTTTATTTGAAGTTTCAGCTGTTCCTGAATTCAACAGCAGCTTCAAGTAATTTCACCACAATAAAACTGAATAAATTTTCCAGAAGCCTTTGTTAAAAAATCCAACCTACTAGCAGTAGCAAACCCTGAGAGACATTGGATGGATCTGAAAGTTTACTGTCAGCAAAACTTGAAACCCGTTCTTCCCCATCACTCCTATGCACCACACTGTTCCTACAAGGCCTTTGGAGAAGACATGCTGCAAACTCACTTAACCAGCTTGAGGTTTTCACAGACCTTACATCCACCAGTACAGACTTGTGTCTGCTTTCATATTCTTAGGGTCCAGTGTTATACCTACATATGAGTAATTACTTGCCCATGATTTAGCCTAGTGATGACAGTGAGAAAAGGTCTGCCTATAGGTATACCAGTTTGTGTGCAGTTTTGTCTCACTGGGACTTGAATTCATACAGGTTTTATTTTGCTTCTTCATGTTCACATTCAAATCAACTTAAGGCATGGAAAGGTAACTGCTAATGCTAAAACTTGTTCCCTAAACCACCTGGTTAGCATTTGACTCCCTCTTTGGCAAAGCAGAAACAATAAATTACTTGATCATGGTAAACACTGTACCAGCAGCATGGACTCCTATAGTTTGTATTTCTCCTAACTTCCTCAAATTCATTTAATATCAGAGATGGGGTACCTGTTGTAAGCCTTGAACTTCCTCCCATGTCACCAGCTGGAAAGTTAACCTGTTAAAAGTGAAAAAGCAAAGCTGCAAAACAGGCGGAATGTAAAAATGGCTGAAGTGTTATGATATACAAAACCTTGTATAAGTTTGGGCGTTCCGACTTCGTCTGCCGCCTGCCGAAAGGTTGCACCGAACAGCGGTGCGCCCCCCAAACGGGGCGGACGAGGCCGGCGGGGCCGGGACTCGAACCCCTACCTGTGAGAGGGAGGGCGTGTCTTTGCACATGCGCATGCGCCTCGCCGCCGGAGGAGAGGGGGAAGCGCGTGCTCGCGGGCCGCCTAGGCGATCACGTGCACGGCGAGGCGGGGTGGAAAGGGCTGGGAAATGCTGCGGCAGCTGGAGAAGCTCCCGTCGGGACGGGCCCTCGAGGTGGGCTACCGGGGGAGGTGGTAACGGGGTCCCGGGGCGTCTGAGGCCAGGCGGAGCTGCGGCCGCCGTGCCGGTCAGCAGCCCACCTTCCTCCCCGCCCTGCTTTCCCTTAAGTTGGGGCATCCGGGCAGCTGCTGCTGTGAAACGAACTTGGGAGGGCGGGCGCGGGTCAGGAGCAGGCGGGTGCTCCCCGGTCCCAGTACCGGCCAGGCGGTGTCTGGTAACGCCCCTCGGGGCTGGGGAGGGCGGTGTTAGCTGCGGGAGGCCAAGCTGCCGCTTTCCGGCGCCTGTGAAGGAGGCCGGGCCCGTCGTGGGGCTGCGGGGCGCTGCTGCCCCCTTCCTCGGGCCTCTCGGGCCTGCCCACCGCACTGCTCCCCTCGCCGGCTTCTCTGGCCTTCTCCAAAATGAAACCGAAAGTACGGGCTCAAAATATGCCGGGGATGCAGGCAGCGCATGTTTGTGCGCTGGGTCTGCTCTTAGATGGTTAGAAATACCATTGAGCTCTTCCCAGCACAAGTTTTCCGCCGTCTGAGAGCTCAGTAAACTGGTGCTGAGGGGGGGTGGCCTGCTTGCGGAAGCTCTCGGCAGCTCCCAGAGAGGCTCCAGGGATTTCCAGTCGGTGAACTAGCGGACTGGCTGGCTTTGCTTCTGCAGTGGTCAATGAAAAGTTAGTACAGCAGGCCAAGAAACCAGGCTTATAGAAGAGTCTCGGTGCTAGAGGACGGCGGTTTGGAAGACTAGAGAGGGATCAGCACTTTGAATTGTGCTTTTGCATCCTGACGGTCCCAGGGCACATAACTGAGGCACACTTTGGTGTGGCAGCTCTGCTGCTCAGCAGGACATTATAGTTGTACACAAAACTATCATGTCTAAATGTAAGTCCAAGGTGAATCTGAATCACGTTGTGATTTCTGTGGCCAAACTTTCTGAACTGACTTGGAAGGAGCAGGGAGGACAGTTTGTATCCAGGGTGTACCTCTTCTTGGTATTTTAGAGTGGGTCATGGGCTGCACTCAGAGAAAGCATTGAGACAGTACCCAGTTAAGGGAGGGTTGATAACCGAATTGTCTGATCAGTCTCTTACCTGATGCAGTTTAACTGTGATAGAATGAGCGTCTTAAATTACATATCACATTGTTTCAGTTCCTTCATAAAATAATCGATGGCATATGTGGACGTGCGTATCCTCGATACCAGGATTATGGCAGTATTTGGAGCTTGTCAGAGTGGATGGACGTTTTAGAAGAAACAAGAACGTATTTCAAAACTGCAGTTGCCAAAAACATACCTGAGGAAGAGGTAAGGGCTCATCACTGGGCTTTACTGTGAGAGATCCTGCTGGAGTGATTACTCTTGTAGTTTATTTAGTCTTAAAGTATTTTTATAGCGTAGCATTTGAATAGTAGCAGACTAAGCCTAAATAGGTAGAAGGTGAGCAGCATTCAGAGATACATTGCAAGGACTTTTAAAGAAAAAGTAAAATTGACACTTTTATTTAGTGCTATTTAAAAAAAACAAACAAACTTGTTAAAATACTGTTTTAGTCACTTAAATTGATATCTTAGGTACCACCAAGTTACATCTCTTTTCCTTAAAGTACATAACCTGTTATTACTGTTCATTAGCAATAAAACCAATTCACACTCTTGTTTGGCTTTCTTTGTTCATTACTATTGCATTGAAGTGTTCTAAAATACTGACTGTATGTAAAGCCAAAAAAGGAATATAGACTGTGCATGGAAGACCGTGTGGGACAGGGACTATAATTCAGGTCATTCCATTATGTATAAACTTAGCAAAAATGTGTTCCATTAGCAGAAATCTTAATTCCAATTTTTTGGATATGGCTCTTATTTTGACTACCTAGTAACTAGATCAAAGGACAATACTTGGGTAGTGACAGGGAAGTCTGTGTATCAGTATGTCTGTTTCAGCTAAGCTAATGTGTTTTGCCTCCACTACGATGACACTTTCATAGCTAGACCGGTGTTGTGTGTGTGATTTTTGTTATGATTTTAGGGTGGTATCTAAGAAGGCTGATAAAGCTTCCATTTTCTGGTGTCTTTTAATTTAATTTAAATGTCAATAAAATTATTATTATTATTTTTAAACATTGCTGTGGTAAGTACTGACTCTTTAACTACTGAACACAGAGAACAGCCACTGAGGGCAGTATAAGAAAGAAGAGAGCATGGAGTCCATTATAACAGCTATCTAGGAAGAAGCTTGGGCGTCTACAGAGCACAGCTATTACAGGTGGCATGTAATTTTTGTGGTCCATAGTTCAAGCAATCACAATTTTTATTTTTGTAGGCTGCACAGCAGATAAATGAGTTAAATTCAAGCTATCAAGAAGCAATCACCAAGTGTCTAAAAGGCAGAAAGGAAGAAATCAGGCATGCACTAGTGGAAAGAGTAAATGCAATCTCTTCTGCCCAGCTGCAGGATTTTGACTGGCAGTTAAAGGTGAGAGTGTTGCCTTGATGTTGTTTGAAAGAAGCATTCCACTATGCAGAAGTAACTATTGATATAGTCCCGTTGAGCCTGCTCTTCCTGGAGCATTGTTCAGATTTCACAGGTGTCAGAAAAGCATGTTCATGACAACACTTCAAAGACTTGCACTTTGTATAAACTGCAGAAGTAAAATTCTTTTTTTTTTTTTTTTTTATCTCTTCCCTCCTTTCTTTTCAAGCTGTAGTACCTGTCTCTTTCCTAAAAGGAGACTGAGTGTTGTTCAGGAACACCTGAAAGTTTTGTATGCTGTTACAATTTTGAGGCCTGGATAGACAGTATTTTTACTCAAAAAAGAAGAAAGATTTACTTCATTTTAAGAGCAATACACTGATTTAGGGTGTGTTTCACTGATTTTTTCTTTTTTTTTTTATTCCCATAATAAAGAATTGTTTAATAATTAGTTTGAAATAATTTATCTTTACACTTATCATTGGCTTATTATCAAAATAACTTTGTTGCCTAAAGTTGGATGTTGCATTGGGGTTATGAAGACAGCTACTTTAAATTAAGGTCCATCAAAGACTTAAAATATAAACAGTATGAATAATATTGTTCAGTTAGTCCGTGTGAGCTGTTGAACAGTTATGTTAAATAATTTTTAATTTCAATGAGAGCGTTAAATAATTTGTGCAGGAAACAGCTTTGGAAATCAAAGAGCAATGCTCACAGTAGACAAGATTTTGCAAGAGCAAATATGGCATCATACTGTGTTTCAGATTTACTGGTACTTGGGATGGATCTCTCACTAACTGCATTTACTGCTGGCAAAAATACAAACCAGACTCACATGATCTCTTGGTAAAAGAAACCACAAGCAAAAACTTACTCTCCTGGAGGATTTTTTGAGTTTCTTCCTATTTTGTGATACAAATGTCTGGTACATGTCTGAACTATTGTATTCCTTTTGCTTTAATCCACTTTATTTTTTGCTTTAGCTGGTTGTGATCTTTTTTGCTTATCAGAGTTGAATCAAAGGACCTTGTCTCTCCTCTGTTGTACTACATTCTGCTCTCTGTATAAATAAGATAGGTGTGTGCAGCACATCTGATCTTTGATTTTAATATATTTTAAAAACCTTAGTTATAATAGACTGAGTATAATAGTAAGCAAAAAAGAAAGCACAATTGGTATGTAATCCTCTTCATCAGTGTTTGTCAAAGCAGATATCCAACCAACAGCATTTGATCAGCTTTAGAGAGAGTTGAAAAATGTGCAAATGTGTCCACTTTCTCCTAACTGCCCCTTCTATAAGATGTTTCTTGTTGATTCACAGGAATGTTTGAGTACTGGGACTTCAGAATTCATATACTTCACTTTTAAAGAGCTGTGATGAAATGTATCTTTTCTTTTCACCCAGAACACAAAAATGTAGCAGCGCAGTGATTTTAACAAATTGATTTGACAAATATATTGCTATGAAGAGGGGTTTTAGTATTTCAGTATATTGTTGGCATTAACAAACAAATCCCAACAACAGGAAAAAAGAGCAAACAAAATACCTGCAGAGATGAGCTACGAGAAGGTAATAGTGTCATGTCAATGTTTGTTCTGGTGGTACACATTGAATATAAAGTGCAGATGTGATGCTATGAAAGACTGAACTTAATGGCTCTACCTTACACTTTGTTGTTGTTTCATCAATCTGTATAGCTTGCTCTATCCAGTGATAAGATCTCCATGCTGCAAATGCCACTTCTCAATCTTGATTTGGATGTGAGAGAAAATGGTGAAATTAAACCAGTTTCTATAGAGATGAATAGGGAAGAGTTGCAGAACCTAATAAATGCACTGGAGGCCGCTGATAAGGTACTGATACTATCTTTTGTTCCTCACTTTTCATGTAGCGATTTTATTTTAACTGAAATTGTTTGTTCTGGGTATGTTGCTGAAAACCCAAAGTAAAAAATTCATTAGCAAAATGACTGTGGAGTTACAGAAAGCCTTACATAAGGCAGACTGTCTTGAATAGACTTCAGGGGTGGTTTTTTTTTTTACACAGTTTAGTCTAGAACTTTTAAAAAATTGTGATTAGAATCTTGATAAGCATAATAGTCTGTTCAGAGCACCATTAAAAAGTCTCTTGAGAACGGGAGGAGAAGGAAATGAAATGACAGTGTGTCAGATCAGAACTGATTTTGAAAGATTGGAGGGAACTCCAGTGTTTCCCCAGCTTCACAAAATGTCAGTGACTTGGAATGCATGTGGGAGAGTTGTTTGGTTCAAATTGATGCTTTAATTTCCATGACACAGTAAATCAGGAAGAAAGTCACAAAGATTTTGTACAGTAACCTAAGAAGAAAATCTCAAGTGAAACTATTGAGTGTCTCAGATTTCTTAATAGAAAAGATCAAGGGCAGTGAGGATTTCAGAAAAATTGTCAGGGGAAATGTTACTTGACTTGCAGCCTGGTGATAACTGAAAACCTCTGGAGCCCTTCCTTGTTCAGTTACCTTTCAGGATTAATTCTGGCTCCGTTATAAGGGAAAGTGTTTGATTTTGTTGTAGGTTGTTGTTATTACTATTATTATTTTAATTTAAAATTGAAAATGCCTTCAAATATTTATTAAGTCTGTTATCTGGGAGATGGAATTCTCTGACATCTTGCAGGATGGATGTGAAAGTGTTTCATCAACATGTTTTAGAAGTTAGCAGCTTCTAGTTGCTTCGTAACATTTAGTGAGCTAAGGGTTTCTTTAGATGTTTTGTGTAATGTGATACTGTAGCTGGAGTTGGTATACCAACATTTAGAAAAAAATCTTCATCAAGTATGTAAAATCTGAAAATAATAGGTTTATAGCTCATAAATACTAACTTATAATAGTGCTGTTAATATTTTGAATTAAAAAATACACTAAGATTATGTCTACCAGTTGCTTCAGTGAGGTTAATAGAAGGCCTCTGAGTAACTAGGCAGTTCCCAGTGAGAAGAATGCACTAGTCCAGATACAGATGGTGTTCTCAGGGAATGAGAGCCCTGAACAGCTTTCTTTCCCCTGTTTTTTTTTTCATCAAAACCAAAATAAAAATAGCAGCTTGTAATGAACTTCACAGTATGGAAACAGGGATTCTTCCAGGACAGACTTCAGTCTCCACATGCCTTTTGTTCTGCTTCAAGGTCTCTATGGAAGCTGTGGCATGTTGTCATGTCCTTTGTTAGTTTTATGTGCACACAAGGAGGAATTCACTCCAGAAGTGGCCCCTTGGTTGTCCTTTGTGTGGAAAGAATCTCACTGGACCTGGAAATTACCATTGTACTTTTTGATTACAGAGAGCTGAGGAAAGGTTTGTGTGCATAACTGCTAAAGAAAGTTATTGGAAGTGATAGTTGTGTGAGGTTGTAAAGGAGAGCTGACAGAGGAGTGGTGTGTTTTGCAGAGGAAGCGTTTATACAATTGCATATTATACTGCTTAAGTTTTAGTCTCACTCAACTTTAATCTCATTCATTTTCTTCTTTTTGAAGGTTGTCTTGCAACTGAAATGATGGAATTCAGGTCATTGACAGTATCTGCTGGTGATGGCTCCCCAGTTGACTTGGGGAGGGGTGAAAGTTCTCTGCAAAGCCAAAAATTGTTGATGCTGTAAAACGCTAAAGTGAGAAGGCTGTTATGACTTGTGACCAAATAACCTACTAATCCTTTGATAAAAATAATAAAATCGTGTATCTATTTGACCAAAAATATAAAAATTCAATTTATATTTGCTTTTAGTACTAAGGATTTCTACAACTATGGAAAAGCCTAACTTACAACATGTGCCATATTTGTTTTGGTTAAATTTCAGCAGTGACTGCACAGATGCCTAGGAAAATGAAGGCTTCTTACTGCATAATGTGTTACCCTTATCTAAAGTGCCATGATAATGAAGAACATGACAAAGTACTTGTAGCATTAATTTATTTACACTTGTAAATAGTAAATAAACATTTGATTTTGTGTGTGAATAATTGCAGTAAATTGTTTCTTGATTTTATAATCACTAAACTCAGTCTTTTCAGAGGCTGGAAAAAATGATCTTTACAAAAAAGCAGTAGAATCACAGAATAGTTGAGATTGGAAGGCACCTCTGGAGGTCACCCTGTCCAACTCCCCTGCTCAAGCAGGGTCATCTAGAGAAGGCTGCACAGGACTGCGTCCAGATGGCTTTTTAATACATCCCAAGGATGGAGACACCACAATCTCTCTAGGCAACTTGTTCATTGCTCAGAAGTTGAGGGTGAAGCACTGGGGCTTTACTCACAGTAAAGTCTGGGGTTTTGGTTTTGTATCTTAGTTGATGACTTTTCAAGTTAAATATGTTAATATTTTCAAAAGGGTTGCAGTGCTGGAGGGAGCATAGACATAGACAGTGAAAAGGATATTCCCAGCCCACAGAGTTTTGACTGTAGTATGTAACAAAAGTTACGAGCTGTAAATTAGAGAGGAGTACACCAGGAACCTTATGGTTTCGACTGTTAAAGCATTCTTCCATTTGTAATGAGCAAATTATCTGTAATGCTTACATAAATACTAATGTGTACTTCTCAACGTGTGTGTGTGTATATGTGTGTTTTGAATATATAAAAAAAGCAAAGTATTGATGACTTAACGTTCTTCATAGTTTCAAAATCAGGGTTTTGAGTTTCTTCCACTATAGTTTAATGTGCCATAGGTTTTCATGTAAGCAAAGTGTAAAATAATATATCCATAGAAAAAATTGGACTCAGGACCAGTCAGGGAACAGGAGGAGAACAAGAAGCTCTCTAGTACAAATTCCTCTATGAAAAGGATTTTAGTAGGTTTCATGGATAGGAAACCTAAAGGTATGTTTCTAATATTAAAACTAGCACAGTTTTGTGGGTCAGAGAACATTCTAGAAAAACCTGTGTGTGTAAAGTGTAGTCTGTTTCCCTTTTATGTGGTACTGGTATATTTAGTCAGATGTTCATGTTCAGTGTGAGCAATTCAAGAAAGATCAGAAAAAGTAGAGAAGGAGGTTGAGTAATGAGAATGAAAGACTGCAAGATTTATCTTACTGTGAAAGGACTGCAATCTCTTCAACAGCTACGGCTTGATCATAGTCTTGAATCTACACAATCAGCAGGAATTTTATAATGGGTCAGAATAGCAGAAGGACATTGAATACATGGTACCAAATTCAAGCTAAAAAATGCAGGTTGGAATTGGTGTTTAGCTTTAGAAAAAATCTGGAAAGTGTTACTGCAGGTAGTCCAGTAGTCTGTTCAGGAGCATGCTCTTTTTTAATGGTGAGTTTATTGAATAAATCGGTCAGGTCTATTTATTCATAGGTATATTTGTCTTGACTCCATTTTCCCTTTCTTCCAGATGTAGTCACTTTATAGAAGAATGAATGTACTACTTTGATACAGCCTTATGTGTTTAAATGCTTTAATTGTATGATGCATACTGAAGGTGTAACTTTTAGCTTTCATTATCCTGTGATACCACATGTTGCTGAAAGGCTTTTGTAGAGAAAAGATGCTTAAATTTTGGTAATTGATTTTTTTAACTTATTTTTATTGTTGGCACACTTTTCATCACTTAGGACACAAGGACTGAAAGCTATTCCTTTTATTTACAGTAGCAGAAATAATAAACAGCCAGCAATTTGTTTCATACAAGTGTACCCTATCAGGTTTGGGATGTCATTTGGATAGAAGACACTTGTGTGCTGATCTGCTTGTCCAACTTATAGATTTACTGTGAACACCTTTAAGAAAGCAGATACCTTGACAGTCTGTACTTTAAAGAGTATTAATGTAGATATTTAAAACTTACTTTGCAGTAGGTTGCTGAAGAGAACTTTTGTGTTGCTACTTCCTAGTTTTCAAAGATAAATTGTTCAAAAATACAGTAACTTCTTTTACTATAAAAGTTATGTTTTCTCAACAACAGAAGGTCACAAATGACAACTTCATTTTTTATGTTCAACCTATGAAACTTGTGTTGCAAAACCTGCCACATATCTAGCTGATAGAAAGCAAATTTTTAAACTGTAGATGCTATTTTAAAATATTTATGACTTTTTCTTACTATCAGAGACTTGAAGTTTACATAGTTTCATTTTAAATTTCATAGCAAGTTATGTAAAAGTGGATTTTTAATTAAGGTTATGATGGGGTGGTGTTCTGTCTTTTACTGCAGCATTGAAGAGGAAAAGGCTGAAGTGATTTTTCAATTATTTTTTGCTTTAAAAAAAACAAGACAGTTTCTGTTGTGATGTGACAGCAGTAAATGTGCAATGAGCTGTTTTGTGGGTGTTAGACTTTATGAAAGTATTTTTTATAAAACCATCAAACTAATGTTTTTTGTAGGGAGCTTAACAACACCATGTGAGTGGCTAGCAAGGGAGAAGAGCACCTGTTGAGAACTAGCAGCTAAAACATAATTGTTATGGGATTAGATTTGCAACTTGGCATCTTGACTTTTCCTCTCTATAGGAAAATGAACCGTCCTTGTAAGTCACATAATGGCCTCCATTAAATTAAAAGGACCAGAATGGAGAGATGATCTTGCTGCTCCATACTTTGTACCATCTATCAGAAGGTGGTTTTGTTGTCTCTGCTCTGAGAATTAGGTACTTCTGGAGCAAGCAGTGTCTCCAGTTGTGACAGATAAGGCATTTGTGGAGACTGTACCAGGCCAAATTGATGCAAAAAAGCTAGAGATTCCACAAAACCCATTATACCAGTCTCAGCTTGGACATGCACTTCAATGAATGCAGGTAGACATGAAAAGGTAGTGAAGAGGAAAAATGGATGTGTAATGGAAACATCTAAAAGAAGCTGATGTGGCCTGGGGCCATTCTGTCCAGTGTGCCTGGTCACGCTCCCTTCCAGGCTGAAGAACAGGGGGTTAGGTAAGAAAGCTGCCATTGTGTTTCCACCCAGGTTTTCATACAGTGCAAAGCACTGCAGTGCATCTCACAGCTCCTGGAGTAGGTGTGTGCTGGGACCAGAGAGAAATACAAGAACTGCAGCAGCAAAAGCCATGGAGGGGCTTTGGTGTGGGAAGCATTACTCACAAAGCCACTTGACTGTGATGATGGGGGGAATTGGGAAAAATCTCCTGAAGGCATAGGAATTAGACCAAAGGTGCAGAAGTTTAAAGAGACTCCATTAACATGAAATAACTTAATTTTGTCCTTCTTTATCTGCTCACTTTGCCCTTATCTGTGTTTCTGGGTTCTTCCAGGCCTGAGCTTTTTCTATTTAGCTGGTTATGGTGAGTTGAATGGCTTTGGTGTTTGCACATCCCACCATGCTAACTTGAAACAATTGCTACCAGGCGATGTTCCCCCTTTTGTCCTTTGTCAGTGATGTGTTTGTATTCTCATAGTGTTTGCCCCTGCAGAGCAGCTCACTTCTCAGTACTGTGGTCACATGGACAAAAAAAAAGAGAACAGACATCATAAATGTAATGGTGAAGCCTCTGTGGTCTTGCAGGTACTATGCACAGAGCTCTTAAACATGCAATTAAGATCAGAAACAAAATTTTGTACAGTAAGTTCTTTGAACCAAAAATCCTAATGAAAATAGAACATACAATGGACACATTGTACAAGGTTTAATTTCAACATGTAAAAAGCACCTACAGAAATTCACATTGCACAAACAGACCTACATTTGAAGCAGAAAACACACCATATCTTGATACAAAATATAAAAATGAATTATAAAAATAATATTACTTGCCCACCATTGCCATTCATTGCACTTTTCTCCTTTTCATAGCACTTGTGTGCTGATCTGCTTATCCAATTTATAGATTTACTGTGAACACCTTTAAGAAAGCAGATACCTTGAAAGTCTGTAGCAATTCCCGCCTTGATTTCAGAAAAATAACTTTTTTCTTGATCAATTGTTGCAGCTTAGATCTTGGTGCACTAAAATGAATCAGAATGGGATCTGACCAGCAAACTGTCGGTATGGAAGTGACCACAGTAATAAAACTGTTTTTGCAGCAAAGCAATTGTATCTGTCAAGAAGCTGTGTTTCTAAAAGATCTATATAATCCTGTACAACATATCTGAGTTCTGGACCAAGCCTTTTTGATAAGAAACACGCTGCACCATGATCATGCTTCTATTTGAAAGGTATTTTCAAGACCCAGTAACACCTTGTCCTGGAGTATGCATACTTTGCTGTATTAGTATTTATTATAAATATAATATATAATTAGTATTTATGATGAAGTATCAGAAATAAAGGGATTTTTGCTTTTCTGGTACTGTGGAATGGTTTAATAAGTGAGTCAAGATAGTCAGAAAAGCTTTTTACTTCCTTAAATCCACTTTTATAACATTTGGCAATATCCTGTGCTTCCTGCTGTAAATTTATAGTTTAAACGGACTTCCAAGACTGCTCCAGAAAGACCGAAAGACCACTGCCAAAATGCAGAAAAGGGAGAAAATCTCACAAAGATTCATTCTTTGGACTTCTAAAAGCCTGTGTGGTTCAACTCATCAGGCTGCTCTTTGGAGACATCGTTGCAGGAGCAGAACCTCACGTTTTGAGCTGGTTTGTGGAGTGTACAACAGATGTTCACCTCTTCATGTTGTCTGTGGCTGGGAATTTTACTCAAAGGTACTCTTCATATGTGCTAGCACCAGCAGGAGTCCTACAGAGAGAAGGCTGTGGCTATTTTTAGCATCAGATTAGTCAGCTAATTTAGCTAGTACAATAATGAAAGGCACTGGGAGGTGTGGAGAATTTTCTAGCTGGAAACTACTACTGGTCCACAAGGGACTGCTTTGGGTATGGACTATCTGGAGGAAAGGATTCCTGTATATAAAGTTTTTTGATGGCTACAGTAAAATAAGGAATTTTGTTTCTTGGGAAAGCAGAGGTTTCAGATCTCCCTTTTAATATTGATTTAGATGGGAGCCAAAGCAAGCACTGAATGATCTGATGAGCACTGCTATTAACTACCTTTCAAAAACCCAATCCTGAATTCTTTACCTATGCCAAAGTCTCATTCAGCTCTTTCTTGAAATGATAATTTGCCACCTTTGTTTTGCAAAGCTGCTGTTTTGTGCAGCACGAACTATTCAAAGTTAGTTGCATGTGAAAATCTAAAAAAAATCAGGTAATATGTTGTCGACTAGATCAAAACAGCAAATGATGTTTCAGAATGGGAACAAGGAAACTGGTATGCTCACAGATGCAAACAGGGTTGCTTATTCTCTCATTGAAATGCATAATCTGTCAAAGGAAACCATCTTTATGAACATTTTTGGCGGTGTGATTGATACTTTATCCTTTCCTCTAAGACTGTGCAGATACAGATAGGCAGAGATGACTTCAGAGGTGTTACTGATCAGAGACCATCTCTAGAGAGATTACTTGGTTCTGCTGCCATGTAATTATCTTAGCCCCTTGTTGGTAATGACACTCAATGGATTTGCCAAGAATAAAAGTGTAAAAGAATGACTACTGTGCTATTTCTTAGACTGGCACCAGCACAACACAAGAGGTAATTTTTTTATAACACTTCGAGACTCTGACTAACACAAAATAATGGAAAAACAAACATGCCAAGGAGGAGACAACATAATTACAGTTCACTCTGTACTCCAAGAACAGTAAGTAGACCCAGATCACCTGATCTGCCTTTAAAAAATGCCAGATTTCTCCTTTTTCTCTTCATTCTTTCACCCTGTGCATATACATTTCAGTATCATTACATGCTGTAATTCAATATTCTTCTGTGATCTCCTGCTTTCTTTGGGTCCCTATGCAGGTAGGAAGAAACATCCTTCTACAATCATAGATGTAGGGTTTTTATGCAGAAAACATTAAAAAGCATTTTTTATGCTGCAGGTATACATGGCCCTTTTTTGACTAATACTCCTAAGGCAGTGTTGGCAAGGCATCCTTAGGATGTGGGAATTCAAGAGAAGGGGGAGAGGTTTGTCAGTGATGGGAAGCAGAAGCAGCTGGTTGAACATGGCCCCCAGCCCCGAACGACTTTCCTCATGATATATCTCAAGAAATCATCCTCTTGCAGTACAAGGAACATGTTCTGTAAGGGTGAACAAGGTGAACCGATGAGTAACTGAAACATTAACTTCTGTACTGTTCAGTGGTAGCATAACATGCGGGATGTTGTCAGAAATATTCCTGTGATATTGAAAATCTTCCTTTTTTTTGGTGGCATTTTAAAACTGTTTCTACCACTATTGCTATTCCTTCGTAACTGTTTTGCATTGTCTGGGAATAGAAGTGAAGTGGAATAATTTAGTTTTATCCTTTAGAGTAACTGCAGCTGAGTCTTCCACTCTTGTTTTGGGCTGATCCCAGCTCATCACAACAATAAGGCTCTTGTAAACCAGTGGTTTTGCTCAGCTAAGCAGGGTTCACAGGCTCGCTATGCAGCTGGGTTGGTATTAGAGAGTTGGGTAAAATCACTGCAGTCTCCTGGCTGACTCCATCCCAGTTTGAAGCCCCGGACAAGGACAGAGAAGCTATATAATTTACTCTGCTCTCAGAGAAATACAGGCTCCAAGCGTGTTGCTGATTTAGCCACTGACTGTTTCATTCATAATTAGGTGCGATACTGCTAAAGAGAGGTAAGATTAAATGAGATTAAAAGATAATTATAAGTGTGAAATAGTTTCAAGAGCATGAAAACAAATGAACCTGGATATTGAATTGCCCTCCCATATGTATTCTGTGGTGACTCGTAAGTTGGTGTTCATCAAGTCCCTTTCTTGCAGAGGAGAGGGATGGATTAACAGGATCTTTGTCCTCTGCTCAGCTACCTGCTTGGATGAAACTTGTATGAATTCTTACTGTTCTGATATCTTTCTGTTGAAATTGCCAATGGATTCAGATATTATTGGTAGACTCCCACATAGGCAAACACACACACAGTGACAGCAGAAGCACGTATCTTTGGGAAATCTAGGCAAAAAGGACTTCTAGTGCAAGTAGTTTTAAATAATCTATTTGAACTTAAAAACTGCATGAAATAGTGGCACAAATTGTAAGGAGGTTTACCTGAAACCTAATTAGCAATAGGACCTTACCTGTGCTGAGCTTGTAGGCTGGTTCCTATGGGCAGGCAAACTAATAAAATACAACAGTGTCATTCACCTTCATTGCTTAAAGCCAGCCAGATGACTCCACCCTTGATACGAAGAGGTGTTTTCTTTTGTACTCAGTAATTCCTAGCTCCAGATGGCAGTGTTCATGGATAACCCATAAATAGCCACATTTTTCCATCCTAATAACCACTGCCTTTTCCTTGCTGCCAAGCTATTGCTCTTAAGTGAGAAATGTTTTCCTCTATTTTTTTCCCCTAGAAGTAGTGGAAAGAGGGAAAACAAGCTAGTTACATGGTTATGCACTTTGTTGCCACGTTTTGGTTTTCATTCTCTTTTGAGGCCTTGAAAGAGGTTTTAGTTTAAATCTATCGTGCCTTGCAAGCTCATATGTCAAATTCTGTTTTGATTACCAGAGTTAGTGGATAAATGTGGGGATGGGAGCTTAGTGGGAGGCAGGAGGCGCAGGCTCTGGACTAAGATATTGCCAATGGCCAGTAAGTTATTAGACCCCACTTCAAAGCTTTGTGCCAAGAGCTGGCAGCTCTTTCCTCACTCAGGATGGTGGTTTCCAGCTCTTGATGCAGCCAGGCCTTGCTGTGTGCTGTTCAAAACTGGCAGCAAGGATGGGCTTTGTATTGGTGACATGTGCCAAATGACTTCTGATGCACAAGGGTGGACTCTGCTGTTTTGGAACATGCTGTTCTGAAGAAGTTTTGCATTTGCACTCCTCTTGATTTGTTAATGGCCCTTCCTCTGCTCCATGCCCTTTTAATTTTTTTGCTTGGAACTGTACAATGTAACTGCTTTCTGCCCATGTGCCTGGCATCTGTGCATGAAGTAGCTGGATGATCCATAAGCTAGAAACTATGTGTATGCAGATGTTAGGAGTCCGCAAGAAAAAATGCTGAAGACTAGTACAGCTGATCTTTGTTCTTGTAACAGAAGGCAAGGGATCCTCTTCTATTACTTAAATTCTTGTTTCAATATCACGTTGGATGTCGGCACTTCCTAAATTTCCACTGTAGCTGTAAGGAGGAGTAGTAATGTCTCCACGCCACTTGAACAGCTGCGTTACATTACTGACCTGTGGTGTCTCTGTGAATATCTTTGAGAAACTAGAAAATGCAAAAACATGGGTCACTGACAGTTGTTTTTCACACAGTATTTTACACTACAGATCTGCAGAATGTATTGCTTGCTTTGAATTTATTTCTGTGTATAACCACAAAGCTGGCAAGTTCACTGGCCCATAGACTTATTCTCTCTGTAAAGTCCAGTGCCAGATCATTGAATTCAAGAAGTTCAGTTTGCCTATTGAGCAAAATTTCTATATGTCCTGTGTATTCTTTATCTTATAATACCAAAATATCATTATTAGTTGCATTAAAATATTCTTGATGTAAACATTCTTTAAATTTGACTAAAAAGATTAATCAAAATGTCCCATGTGGGATGGCGTGTGGCAGTTCTTAATTTGGTTGCCGATGTGGTGCAAATGTTGAAAAATTATCTCGAGCTGATTTAGGGTGGGAATAGGCGTACGAGTTGTACCCTATTCAGAAGAGCCATTTGACAGAATTAATGTTTGTCCTGAATCATCTCAAATTGTAGCTAGTGGCTGATTACTCTGGTAAAATTGAGCAACTCTTCAACAGACTAGGGGTTAAAAGTTGTAGCAGAGAAGAAACCGATGAGAAGACAACCTTTCTGCTCCATTGAACTGGAGATGAGACTGGGACTTTGGAGCCCACAGAAAAACTGTTAGTCTTAAGTGCCTTCCTGGATTAGCAGTGTCAAATGCCTGATTTTCAGTCTTTTATTCTTTGTAAGGAGTACACTAAAGCTTTGTTTGGTGATTTGTCATTCCAGTTTCTGCAGAAGCCTACTGCTCAAAGTCTTGCAGGATGTGACAAACGTTAACATGTAGGAGAGTTTCATTTATTATTACATTTTGATTAAAAAGTTGTCATGTCAACTGGCAATAAGGTCATCAGTTGATCTTACTGCCAGGCAACAAGGAACTGATGAAGAAGCTTTCCACATCACACATTTGTATTCCCTACTAACTGTGGGTATTGCTGCCTACTGTCTGGATCAATGATTCTTTCTATACCAGCTGGCTACAGTAACAATCTTGGTACCTACACAGGCTCTGTTGGCTTGTATGTCTTGACTCTCCTAAAGGTATGAAACACTTTCAATACAAAATAAAATTTAACTGCTAATAGTTCTGTTTCAATAAAATGCTGTGTTAGGCAACATTATATAAACACTGTTTGTAAAAAGCTGGCAATAGAGCAGGGGAATGGGTTTGATACAGATGACTGACTGTCCTATTGCACTTTGCCTGCATCTTCTTGGTCTGGTTGTGTCAGGCAATGAGAGCTCCGTGGGCAGAGGATGTTCCTCAGGAGCACTGTGCCCAACATCTCCAGTCCGCTGTAAGACTCAGCTGTATCTCCTGTTCCTCAGCAGAGCAAGGAAACCTACAGGAAACTGTGTGCAGAACTCTCCTCAGTTCTGTTCCCAGACATCTGCCAAATTTTGGGAGAGTGTGTTGCAGTTACCAGCCGCAGGAAACCTGTGAGTCAAGAAAAGTAGCCACTCAAGGGCTGCGGTGTCCCTTGATAGTTGCTTGCAGGGATTAAGATGTGTTTGTTTTCTACTTTTTAATACAAAATTACAGACGTCACAATTGTTCTCATCAATTTCAACTTTGCTACTTTGTGGAAATGACAAAATTTCAGCTAGATCTCATCAGCTGATTTCTTAGTTGGAAACTCAGTGGGATTTGTCTCTGCTGCACTTTCTTTCTTCTGAAAATGTGAATTGAATTACAGCTCTTTGAATTATACTTCTCACAGACACTCTAGAAATACTGCCTAGTATAACTATTCCTTCAAGTTTCTGTGTACTTCAAATGCTGAAAGACTATGACATGACTACTACTTTGAGTTCGTTTACTGTCTTGTTTGGAAGCATGCTGCTGTGGGAATACAGTAGGACTAATTTTTATTCCACTTGGAAAAAAGATAAAGGGAGGCAAAGAAAGGTCACAGGTGATGCACAAACTCTTTGCAAAAATGAAGGTATAGCACTTTTGCTGAAGATGCTCTTGAAGAGCAGACCTGTACTATTCTGATCAGAATGTAGTGAGGCTGGATTTGGTTTGGTTGGGGTTTTTTGTTTGGTTTTGTGGGTTTTTTTAAAGCTTAACTCTAGCAGTAGTCAATGGCAGGCTATCTTGCCTTGAAAATGTAGCATCATGGCTGCTGCAGTACTTCATTTTAACAAACTTGAGAAGGAAAAGGAACAGGTCTAATTATGTTACTCTATGGTAATGTTAATGCATAAATTAGTGTACATAATACAGCCAGTAAACAACATTGAAAAGAATAAATGTGATGGGGAAGACTATTCTGGACCATTTGTCTATCGAATTAACATCAGTCAAATTGGGGATTTTAACTTTGATCTGAGATGCCCTTCTTCGCAGGTGTCCTTTTTTATGAAGCCTGTGCCTGTCCAAAGTGCTCCTACTGTAGAGGTCTCTGCTGAAAGTGGTTCTTCTGTACTGCAGGTTGGCACTATCATACGTGTACGTGGTGGCCCGGGGGTCATGGAGACTTGTGAACACGTCTGAGCTGCTGACATCATTTCGTATTTCAAGTGGGCTAAGCAGCATGTTTCCATGGGGATCAACCTGTGTCAAGGAAGGAACGTGAATTAGACAACTTTCTCAGCCAGCCCAAGCTGTCTCCCAGATGAACAGGTACCTTCTGGCTCCTGTCCAAGGAGCCAAAGTACTCTTGGAGCTGCAGTGACAGTTGCATCTTGTATAGCATCAGCTGAAGTGAAAATACACTTTCCTGACTGGTGTGAAATTATCTGTTATGCATCTAGATATCTTCCATTCTGACCCAGCTCTTTGGTCTGGGACCTTTTCAGTTTGTTACCTCATCCCCTATAAAGTAAGAGTTTTTCAATTTAATCTTTAACTTAGGTCATGGTCTTAATGGAATGCTGAATTTTAATGTTTGGTGACCTAAAACTCTAAGCTTTCATGTACTCAAAGTTAAAAAAATAAATGTTGCTCTGTCAGTTTTATACAGTTTTAGTGCTGTAGGTTAATTTCAAGAACAGTTTTGTAACAATGGCTTCATCGTATGAAGAACATTATAGATACACATGCATTTTATCAGTTATTGTAATACACCTGTGATGAGAATTAATTTTGGAGAATCACTATATTGCAGAGATGAATTTCCCTGGTCACCACAGCATACCTGCTCACAAGCAGATAGAATAACCCATTTTACTCAATCAATCTCACATTCATTTGCATGTTTGTATGTTAGTTATCAGGTAGTAACTGCTTTAGGTACCTGAGCAAAGAACTGGACACTGCAACCGGTATGTACATGTCTGGCACAAACAATATAAATACAAATATAAATATAAATATAAAATACTTTATATTATTGCCTTTTTATTTATGATTGTTATTTACCATTAATGGTTGCATTACTTCAAAGTATTTACCTTTTCACTCATCTTTACTTTTCTACATTTGTAGTAAAACCTCTTTTAAGGAAAATTTTTGGTATTTCCAGTATGATTCTTGACTTCTCCATAAAGAGGCTTGAGTATCAAAATTAGTTTTTGTAAACTGTGGCATTGGACATACCCCAAATATATTACAATCCATACCATGGCTGTCTGGGGATGCCTTCGTGCCAGGGAAAAAAATTACTTATTGGCAATATCTAGTCTTGCGAAACACCGGTGATACCCAATGCTTTGTTTGAACCCTGAGCTTTACATTTTTAGCAAGACATAGCAGAGCTAGGAAATGGTATAATAATCTACAGCAGGTTTGAAGTACGTTCAAGAAAAAACTCCAAGCAGAGCACATGGGGAAAGCCAGTCTTTGTGGGCTGTCGCAGAGGAAAGCTGGAAGCCAGAGAAAACTGGTTCCACCTGGCAGCGTGGAAGATGTTCCTTCCCATTGCCAGAAGGAGAAAGTGTTGCATGATGAGTGCTGCATATTTACACTGTGCCAGCCTAAGCACATCCTAACTGAAAATAAAGAAGTGAAGAGGCTATTTGTATGAAAGCCACCCAGGAGAACTGTGGGGAAAAACATCTTCTAAGTGGAGTAATAAGTCACCACAGATAGAAAAATGCTCTATTCAGGTTTAGCAACTGATTCTGTACATGCTGAAATGAGCATTCAGTGGAAACAGCTGAGTTCCCATCACTGTTTTGGTAGGAAAAGCTCACATATTCTGGGTTAGAGAAGCTAGCTGGTCACAAACCAGCATGGTCTTTGCAAACTTAACGTGAGATATGGGCTACCCAGGTTTTACTTTTTAGGTAAATTAATCAGATTTTAGCAGAATGAAGATCTCAGCTAGGATTTTCTACTCTCCAGAGGACTGCCATAACTATTTATTACTCATAGGTTCTGATGTTTTGATGTTTTCTGTGGATAAAGCAATGAACTCAGTGTTGTCTCCATGTAGAGAGTATTTTTTTTAATTCTCAAAAGTTTTGATAGGTCAACCTTTTCTTCACAGTTCTACAAAGTAGCTCTTTGAGCTGTCTTTGATTACATAATCTCTTGTTTAAGCTAATTGACTTTAATGTTATAATAGTAGTAACAGTAGTGCAAGCATCATTAAGCAGTTAATGTGGCTTCTGTTTTGTGAAGACAATTCGTATCTGCCTACAATCTACAGTGATTCATAGGGATGTTTCTTAAACTAATTTGCCCTGACAGTTTATTATAAGCCAAGCAGCCTATAAATTCCCGCTTTAAGTATTATGAATGAACCTGTTATATTTTAAAATTAGTTTTATTTAAATCATTTTAGGCAGGATGATTTGAATATGTCATGAAGCATTTCAGCCTTTGAATTGCAGTCTTTGCAATTCAGAGCAAAGGGCCTGTGACATTCCAGATATATAGTGTCTGTCTCGAACAATCCAAGAAATAAACAGTGTATTTGGACACTCAGGATGCCTGGTGTTTGTCTTAAATCTAAGAGTTAAACAGAATTTGTTGCTGGACTATGTCTCAGTATCCCACCAAGCTGTTTTACTCCCCTCTTCATGCTTGCAAACTGGGGGTTTTTGATGTGGGACAAAGGAGCTCTACAGCTGGCGCTGCGAGCAGGATATCCAGTGATAACCAGGCCTTGAGACTTCATGTAAATCACTGACTTGGCCAGAAAAGTAAAGGGCAAGCTGACCTCCACCTGATAAACCATCCTGAGGTGCCAAGTTGTCTCATCCCGTTCAAGGACCCTGTTGCTGCCCCAATCAATGGCTTATCTTGTTAATTAGCCTGACAATGACCATCTGTAATGTATAGCCCAGCACCATACCCTCCTCTCTCTCCCTCCCGTCTCAGAGGAGCATGGAGAAGACAGAGGAATTTCCTCCCCTGTACTGGGAGAAAAGGGGGGGGGAGGGGGCAGTGGGCAAGAACTGTATAAAAATTTGGGACACTATGGGTGCAGAGAAGCTCCTCCCTACTGCAGCACTTCCCCACTGAAGCGCTTCCCCACTGATGACGTCGCTGCGGTGGTAACTATTATCTTGCTAATCTCTGTAATTCTGCTTTCTCCTTTCTTTTCTGTTTCTGTTTTCCTCCCTGTCCTATCTGCTCTAGGGACTTTGCTGTGTAACTCCAATAAAGTTCAGTGTGCACGTGACATCTGACCTCGTTTGTGTCTTAATTTCACCATTTGGGATTACCTTTAAACCTTTTCACAGGTCCTGCAGGACAAACGGGTGCAGCTGCTGTGTGGCTTATACCAGGAGAGGGAAGGCAGAGTCCAGCTGGCCCAGCCTCCCACTGTGGTGAGGAGTGTTAGAAAGCAAGGGGGCTCTGCCCCATCTCTCGTGAGACCACACACCAGCCCCAGTGTCTGTTTGTGCACCTTTGCTTTGTCCTGGCGAGATCATAAATAATTGCCACCTATCTGAATATCGGATCGTGACAGGGCCTTACACTGATCTTGGATCAATAAGCTCAGAAAAGTAGAAAGCTCTTCTTATGTACCTGGATCAAATTCTCTGCTTGTGCAACATGAAGCTGGACTAATAGTTAATTTCCCAGATGGTAACGATTATCGTATCATAATTGTCTGGGGAAACCAAAGCGGTTCCATGCATGGGCCATCTAAATATTTTCTTGTTGGGTGGTTTGTCCTATCCATAACTATGGTGATTTTATCTAGCTTTGACAAATGCACAAGGAGATATAAATGGTTTTTGTGCTTTATTCAGAGAAATAGAAAGCTTGCTTACTACAAAAATTTTTTTCTTTTCTTGCATATTAAAAATTAAAATTACATAACCTATGAAACTGGGGTTGCTTTATTTCCACCTTTCTCAGTCTGTAGAGCAAGAAACAGCCATATATGAAACAGCAGTATGGCTTAATTTTCCATCTGGTCTTCTCCATACCATGTTAATGCTGCGGTCAGTTTGCTGAGCGTTGCTCACAAGTCTAACACTTTTGTCATCTGATGAAGGAATTCTAACTCTTTTAGTCATGGAAGTTGTATGTTAGATGGGAATGAGCAATATCTTCACCTGGCATAAGGAGAGGAAGCACTGTTACATATCTTCTATTGGTTATAGGTCCCTGCATGGATAAGTGGTATGGGTTAAGAGTAAAAGGGGGAAAAAAAAAAAAGCTGTAGCTGTATATAATTACAGCTGTACTTCTTTTGTTCTTCAAAAATAACTTTCCACTGGTCTGGTACAGACATCATAAGACCAGCAAAAAATCTCAAAACATAGTGGAGAGAGGCTGGAAGCTGTCTTCATGAGATCACATAATCTTGCTGTGTCCCACTGCTCCGTTGATGTGCATTCTTCCTGTCAAAGACAGAAATACGGCTGTTGGACATCAGCCTTTCCATGCTGAGTAAAATGAATGCTCACATCATGCCCACAAAATGAAGGACTCGCATCAATGCATCTCCAGGGCGATAACAAAATCCATTGATAACCATTCACATGTGTGATTCTATGTGCGTATATATATGTATCGAAATTCACAAACCTGCACTGTACAGGCAGAAAGCAGTCTGTTCACTTAAAGCATTCTCAGTCTTGGAATGGAATTGCTGTCTAAAGTGTAAACACTTACAAATTCTGGTACAAAGCAAGTACGCCTTCCATTTTCTGTCAAAAATGCTGGTGTACAAATATGATGCTCTGAAAAGTTCAATTGTGATGGTAAATACTTTCCATCCCATTCTGAGTTCTCAACTCAGTGTAATCTTTGCCAGTGTAACATTTAGAAAAAAACTTCTAGTAATGAGTTAGGGCTTTTTGTTAATCAAACTCTCCAAATATATGAGAAAAAGAACTTACCTGCACCCGTATCCTTTATGCTTTCTCATCCTTTACTCAGTTCAATGCACTGGGACCCATGTAGCCAAGGATGACCTCTGAAGAAGTGCTGCTTCCCTCTTCATCATGAACCCTTGTTGTCCTTCTTCTCGCTTAGGCTGGATTATCTCAGGAGCTGTAGACATGGCTGGTGAGTTTTTGTGGGTTTTGTTGATTTTTTCCCCTTCTTTATCATCCGTAGAAATGGATAGACATTGTGCACAACGATCTGCAATGGGGTAGCTTATGTTTGCAAGTGCTCAGTGATGTACTGCTAAATGAAACTTTTTCCCTGTTGAAAAAATGTCCATAGTATTACTTCCTGGAGTTTGTCTGTCTTGCTTCTTAAGAGGAGGTAGCTGTGGTATGCTTGAATTTAGCCTGCAGGAAAAATCCTGACATCTGTGAAAGCTGTTACAACCTAGGAGTGTCCTCCTCATTGGTGAGGGCTTCATTCAAGGCTCACTGAAGCAACAGTGTCTGTCTTTGCTTTCTATTTTTTGGTGAAGTTGCTGTGTGTAAAGAGGAACTATGTAACAAACATTTATTCTATACCACCTTCTATATCAAAGAAATACACAGTTGAAATGGTAAATATTTAACTTCCTTGCAACCCTTACGTTTCTTCTGTTCTGCAAAGAAATGTTTGTTCTGAATATTCATTTACATTTCTTACTGTTTCCGGTTGAAGATGGAACAAGCCATATGTTGCTGTAATCTCCTTAAAATACGATTTTTTACTAGACAATCTTAAATACTTTGCATAATTGTTCAAACTGTGTTTATCATCATATACATCAACATTGTCACAACAGAAATAATGTTTGAAAAGTTAGCTTGAACATTTTACCTGAACTCTATTTGTTTCCAGTCTGCTTTTCTCGCCTGTAGCATGTCCTGCCCTGCCTGCTGCCTTTTTTTGACTTTGGGGTCCTTTCCCAAAGAATATGTAGTTTACAAAGGCATATTCTAGCAAGGCCAGGAACACAAACACAAAGCAACCCATCAGGTAAATATCTATTGCCTTGACGTAGGGAATCTTCGGCAAGGTCTCCCTGAGGTGGGTGCTGATGGTGGTCATGGTCAGCACTGTTGTGATTCCTGCAAAAGGAAGAAAAATACATTGGCTAACAAGACAGGGAAGGAAATCTAAGCATGAAAGGTGTAATGGCAGCATTGCCCAGCTACTCATGCCACTCCTCATGCAGATGACTTAATTATGTGACCAGATTCTTAACAGCCAAGGGAATGTGTTTTGTAGGACTGGAAAGGAAGATATCCAGCCTGCTGACAGTACCTTCCTTGGGGGGGTGAATGCAATAGCCTTCAAAAACTCAGGCAGTCTTGGTACATCTTGCCTTAATTTTTACAATAACTCTGCTAGGAAACATGGTCTTAGTTGAGCTGGACAGCAAAGAGTTGATCACCGTTCTTTCTATGTGAGGAAATGCTTCTCACTTTATTCACAGCAATATCCCTGCTTGACCCCACCGGGTGGCTTGCATTGCTTTGGGGAACTGGAATAACTAGCTTTTGACTGAAAACAGAGGATTGAAAGGAGGAAGGGAAGCTTTTTGATAAAATTATGGGCTTTGATGAAGAGGAAGTGATACATATGCTTGTACCAAAACAGCTTTTCCTGTAAAAGGGGTGCTTGCAAGTAAAGCGTTTCCATCTCATTGAGTTATCCAGCACTTAATTATGCTTCCCCCCCTCCCCCCCGTGTTTTGTTTTATTGGATGAAAGTATTTTTTAGTCTGCTTTAATCACAGGTCATTAATGCATCTAGATAATAGCTCTAGCACAGCTGTAATAAGTTGAATTTACAGAGCGATTGGACAAAATAGAGGTGGAAAAAATGGCTTTCTGGCATTAGCATTTGAAAAACATATCTGCCTGAAGGTGCAGATGGTGGCAGAAGATCTTGATTCTCATGGCAAGTTGTAGGAAGGAACACGGTACTGGAAATAAACAACTAAGTAGGCAGAACAGACTTTGTGTAAGCTGGTATATCTCCACTGATGTTGATATGACCTTGTGTATTCATTCCAGCCACACATTTGGTCTGAGAGGATGCTTTTTAACATAAATGAAATGATGATGTGGCAGTGTAGATACACTTACATATCGTTAAAACTTTACACTTCAATTTGGAAGCAAGATACATTAGGCCTGATCCAAAGACCATTATGGCAACTGGAAGTCAGTCAGGACCCCAGACTAATTGCAGAGGAAGAGCTTCAGATATAGGCAAGGTGACACCTGCTTGGCTTTCTGGCCATGTGCAAGATCACACTTAATGCTGCTACAATCAGCTGTAAGGATTTGGTGCTATTGGGTTCAAAAGCAACAAGCATCTACGTAGTTCTGTAATTTTGAAAAGAAGTTACCTAGAGCAACTCTGGCTGCAGAGGCATCATAATTGATCCAAAAAGATACCCATGAAAGAATTGTGATCAGTGTGGAAGGCATATAGGTTTGCAAAATGAAGTATCCAATATTTCTTTTAAGCCGGAAGCTTAATGATAATCGAGGATATGCTCCTGAAAGAAAGAATATAATGACTAATACCTAATGCCTAATATCAGTTAGACACTGATATTTCTGGATTGGGAAAGAGGGGGAGGGAGATTTTTAACTAGCTACTGCTTACCTGTTGTAAATTCCACTCTCTTTGATACCATCTTGTAATCAACGATAGAAAATTGCGGGAGCTCGATGTTATTAACTCCCGTCACTGCTGACTCTCCTCCATTCCAGTAAAATTCAATATCATCAGTAGTGTATCCATCTGAAACAGAGGCATAATTTGATTATTGATTTTTCTTTTTGTTTTATTACTTGGCTTAAATAGTTGCAGTTAAAGTGGAAGGAGCTGCTGTTAATCAGGAATTCGGCCTTCTGTTGCGTGACATTTCTATTATACAGAAGCCACGTAGCCTCTGTACCCAGGGGAAGCTTCAGGGTGGGGAAAGGGGGAAGACAGAGAAAGAGGACAGAATTTAAGATTAAAGACAAACTTTTAGCTAGCTCTAATATCACTAGTTGTTGTTCAGGCTTGAGATGCTCAATTTACCAACAGACTGATATACCTACAGTGAAACTTTTAAACTCTCCAGCAGGAGTTCTAACAGTAAAACCAGGTTCAGTTCCCAGCTTTGCATTTGATCTTCCATGCACTCTGTGACAAAATATGGAGTTTGGAGTCAGTGGAGGCAGAGATGATTCTAGAAGAATTCAGGTGCCAGTGTTACCTGATGATGTCTGTTGGAGCTGTAGGTAGTCCTTTGATGTTCATGCAGCATTTTCTATTTTAATTAGACCATGCCATCTTTGGAAATGCTTCTGTTATCACTGAAGTATTTCCTATCGACTTCAAAATTAGCATGTTTCTTCTCTTTCCTTTTAATAGTGATGTTGATTATTTATCATTTAATTAAAAATTTATTGGCCATTGTACCACTGCGAATGTTAATAACATTGCTGTTACCATTTTCAAAAACATTCTGAATAAACTTAAAAGTGACTGAGTTTCAAAAAAAGCTCATAATTGGTGAAATTTTTTAACTCATATTTAACCTGGTTCAAATTTACTGCATTTTACCACTTTCTTCAGATTATCGACCAAAGGAGAGAACAACATTTCATCTATTTTTAGACTTTTCCTTCAGGTGCTAGATTTAATCAGGTCTAAATCATATAACACAGATCAAATAAAAACATGTGTTTGAACTCAAAGCTTTTGAAAATTTGACAGTAGTTTTGCCAACTGAATCAACAGTAGCATCAGAAGCCTCCGAAGAGTTAGGAACTGATCCTTTCATATGCACTAGTGATGCAATTTCTAGCTAGGGAAATTAGACCAGAGATGTCTTTTCCTATGATAGTGCCTGGTAATAGCCTCCCTTCTGGAATGCTGACCACATGCAGAATGGGTCCGTAGTTTCCCTGGTGACAGTCAGAGAAGCTCTCACAACTTGCTGCAGGGCTCAAGGGACTGCTTGGAAAGTCAGTGGTTATTGCACAGGTATCTTTTTAAGCAAACACACAGTGACGGGTGAACAAGGTGAAGTGTTCACATATCTCACTTGTGAACTGCTCAGTGCCATGGTTTGCTAACTATCTGAATTGCTCCCAACACCACACCGACCTGTGCAATATGGATAGCTGCTGTTTGCTTAAAACTTCCCTAAGGACTGGAGGAAGGCTAATGTCATCCCCATCTATAAGAAGGTTTCAAAGGAGGACCCAGGTAATTATAGACCCATTAGTCTCACTTCAGTCCCTGGGAAAGTCATGGAGCAAATCCTCCTGGGGACTGTCACAAGTCAATTGAAGCACGTGATTGGGAAAAAGCCAACATGGATTTACCAGGGGCAAATCATGCATGACAAACCTTATTGCCTTCTACAACAAAGTAACCTGCTCGGTTGATGCAGGGTGAGCGGTGGACATCATCTACCTGGACTTCTCCAAGGTTTTTGATAGGGTCCCCACAGCCTCCTCCTGGAGAAACTGACTTGTTACAGCCTTGACAAGTGGTCTGTGTGGTGGGTGGGGAACTGGCAGACAGACCATACCCAGAGGGTGATAGTAAATAGTTCCTCCTCAAACCGGCAACCAGTCACAAGTGGGGTCCCCCAGGGATTAATATTGGGCCCAAATGTTGTTTAACATCTTCATAAGTTACCTGGATGTTGGGATCAAGAGCACCCTGATGAAGTTTGCTGACGACACCAAGATGAGTGTAGAGGCTGACACTCCAGAAGGGAGAGCCACGCTCCAGGATGATCTGGACAGACTGGAGGAATGGGCTAGCAGAAACCTTATGTATTTCAATGGGGAGAGTGTAAGGTCTTTCACGTGGGATCACATAACCCAGGAGTGCAGTTCAGACTGGGATCCACCTGGCTGGAGGGCAGCCCTGTGGAAAGGGACCTGGGGGTCTTGGTGGATAACAGGCTCAACATGAGTGAACAGTGTGCTGCAGCAGCAAAGAAAGCCCACAGGATGCTGGGCTGCATCACCAGCAGAGATAAAGAAGTCATCATCCTGCTCTACTCGGTGCTTGTCAGACCACACCTGGAGTATTGTGTTCAGTTTTGGTCCCTACTCTACAAAAAGGATGCAGACAGGCTGGAGAGGTTCCAGAGAAGGCCACAAGGATGATCAGAGGACTGGAGGACCTGTCGTATGAGGAGAGGCTGAGAAAACCGGGATTGTTCAGCCTTGAGAAGAGAAGGCTTCCGGGAGACTTGATTACCATGTTCCAGTACTTAAAGGGTGGCTACCAAGAAGATGGAGATTACCTCTTTACAAGGAGTCACATGGAAGAAACAAGGGGTAATGGGCACAAGGAGATTCCAATTGGACACAAGAGGTAAATTTTTCACCATGAGGACAGTCAAACATTGGAATAGTCTCCCAAGGGAAGTGGTAGATTCCCCCACATTGGCCAGTTTTAAGTCTTGGCTTGACAGGGTGCTGAGCCGTGTCAGATAAACTGTAGTAGTATCTAGAAAGGTTGGACCAGATGATCCTTGAGGTCCATTCCAACCTGGCATTCTATGATTCTATGATAAGATTATAAAGTCAATTGACCAGAATCAAGAACCTTGCATGGAAGATTTCAGCTGATAACAAGCCATCGCTTGCATGCCATGTTGTTAACCTTTACAAACTTAAAAAAGACTTCCAAATACTACAAAAAATGGATCTAGTGTGAGCTACTACTCTTTCTAACATGCTAATTTGTTCCTTGAATTTACTCCAATTGAAGCTGTGGCAAATAATGAGAAAGGGATACTGATGCTTTTCAATCAGGAGCATCACATTTGTTATCTCTCTTTTTAGAAGAGTGATTGAGCAGGGAAGTCTTCCTGTGGTTTTGTATAGAGAGAACTTCAATAAAATAATTATTTCCTTGACAGTCATTGTAATAACTCTGATAGATGCTAATAAGGTGTAAAGTCTCCCCAGGCAGTCCATTCCCTGATGTGATATGATTTTTGTTGTATGATGTTCTTCATTTTGTGCTTTGCACATCGTTCTAGGTGTGTGAGAGGCATGGCTTTAGTGGCTGACGATGACACACAGATGCAGGGCTTGGAGGCCCTCGTGTTCCACAGTTACTGACATTGCTTTTTGCTTTCCAGATGAGCAAACTCAAGAGAAGCACATTTGGCTGCAGTTTCAAGACTGGAACTGATCTCACCTCTTAAGAGAGTCAGCAGAGGGTAGATCACTCCTTCTCCTTTTTGAAGTGGATAGTGCGTTCCAGTGAGAATCATAGAATCATAGAATCACTAAGGTTGGAAGGGACCTTAAAGATCATCAAGTTCCAACCCCCTGCCATGAGCAGGGAACCCTACCACTAGACCAGGTTGCACAAAACCTCGTCCAACCTGGCCTTAAAAACCTCCAGGGATGGGGCATCAACAACCTCCCTGGGCAACACATTCCATTTCCTCACCACCCTTATAGTGAAGAATTTCTTCCTAATATCTAACCTAAATCTCCCCTCTCTCAGTTTAAAACCATTACCCCTTGTCCTATCACTACCTTCTCTGATGAAAAGCTCCTCCCCAGCTATAAGATCTCCTCGGAGCCTTCTCTTCTCCAGGCTGAACAGCCCAAATTATTTTAGCCTGTCTTCATAGCAGAGGTGATCCAGGCCTTTGATCATCTTGGTGGCCCTTCTGTAGACCCTCTCCAACAGGTCCATAACTTTCTTGTGCTGAGGGCACCAGAACTGTACGCAGTACTCCAGATGTGGTCTCACCAGAGCAGAGGGGCAGATTTCCCTCCCTGGCCCTGCTGACCACACTTCTTTTGATGCAGCCCAGGATGTGCTTGTCTCTCTGGGCTGCGAGCGCACACTGGCGGCTCAAGTCAAACTTCTTATCTACTACCAACCCCAAGTCCTTCTCCTCAGGACCGCTCTCTAGCCATTCTGTCCCCAGCCTGTTTCTGCCTGGAGTTGCCTGACCCAGGTGCAGGACCTTGCACTTGGCCTTGTTGAACTTCATGAGGTTGGCATTCGCCCACCTCTCCAGCCTGTCAAAGTCCCTCTGGATGGTATCCCTTCCCTCTAGGGTGTCAACCACACCACACAGTTTGGTATCATCAGCGAACTTGCTGAGGAGCCTTGGCAAAGTAAATTGAGAAACATTCAGTGTGGAGCAGCACTATTTTCTGGCTAGCAGTCAATGATGAAAACCTATTTTCTGGCAGTGTGTGCCTTCAACATTTACAATGGAAGAAAAGCTATTTCAGTGAAAAAAACCCCTGGGTCTAGTTTGTGCAGTGGCCAGCTCTAACACACTGATGTGTTCACTAATCTTATCTGTACTGCCCAGGTATTCCCTTGGCAGCTTCTTTTGTCCCATGTGATCCTTTTCCCTCTGCGTACGTATCCATGTCACTGCTTTAAAGGGATGCCTCTGCTTTAGTGGCAGAGACAGCAGTACTTACAACTGGACTGATGTCTGTATGCAAATTTCATAGAAGTCGAATATTTGGAACCTGAAATATTTCAATTATGTTAATAATTGCTGACAAGAGAGGTTGCAACTTTAAGTGCAAATGTCTAGAATTATTTCCCTAAATATATGACCATGACATTAGTAACATTCAACTGATTTAATGACACGAGTTAATCTAATTCAGTTCTGCCCGTTCCCTAAAAATCAGAATTGGCTTCTCCGCGTGAGAGTCGCCTGTGGCCGAGCTTCAGCGCCGCCCTCCAAGCAGGCACCGAGGGGGCACCGGGGGGGTGTTTGGCCCCCCCCGGCCCCTTGCGGTCCCCGCCCAGCGGCGCGGCGCACCGCGGCCCAGCGGACACCGGGGGGCGCCCGCGCTCCGCGGCAGCAGCCAGGCCGCAGCGCTGCCCCTAGCCCGCCGCCTCTGCCCCAACCCGCCGCCCCCAGCCCGCTGCCGGTCGCCCTCCTTCGCGCCTCAGCCCGGGGGCAGCCTGGCTTGCCTGGCCTGAAACGTGCGGTGCCGAGGGGGCCTGTTGCCGAATTAGCATCTTTAGAGGAGATCTGGGTTTTGGGATGGCGATCTGCTTAATGTCATCGACAGTGTTCTATGGCCGGACTTCATACAGAGGATGGGGTGGGATTTAAAAAGGCATTTGCTCAATGCTTTAGAAGCAAACATGGCCTGGTTTCTGGGCTGACCTCCCTAGCAGTCTAGCCCACTTAATCAAACAAATTCCCTAGGATTCCTGTGTGTGCTTTTATTGACCTGAATAATAGGTGATTGCTAAGATTTTATTTTTATTAATAAAGCTCCCATGAAAATTATTTGATCTATTTAAGTCTTTGTTCTCTTGCTAGATTCTTCTCCAGCTTCAAAACCAGTAAAATATGTTTAATTGCCCAGCTTGAGATACCAAACTGCTGTTTCCTAGAAAATATCTAGAAATAATATTGTCCTTGATGTGCCAAAACTTTTCTCTTTTTTTTGCTTCTAGACTAGCAGCTAAGAGTTTAAATGAGAGCACTTAGGCGGATGTACCATCGATCTAAAAGCACTGCAAGAAACAGGTTATGTATAAACCTTGCAGTTCACAGAAGAAAAAAACAAACTAGAAATGTTGATTGTGATCTAGCTGAGGTGAACAGTATATTAGATGTTAATGTCACCAGGCTGTTTTATTTTCCACTGCAGCCCTTACCATCTCAAATACCTCTGGAATAAATAAAGATCTGTATTACATTAACTTAACAAATAAAGTAATGGTTCTACTACTATTACCAACTCCACAGGGATGGCCTAAAGGAACCCGATTTTCCATCTGCTTCTCCACTGTAGGCAGCTCTGAAACCCCAAGTAGCAGGGTCTCTGCCTTAGAGACTTGAAGCTAAGTAGGGCATTTCAAAAGAGTATTTCTACTCTGTGTGCCCCAAATAATTTGGCCTTGTGTAAGGACATGAGGCTGGAACCCAACTCTTTTCCATCCTTACAGGATCATCCCTTTCCTAAAAACAGTCTGCATTGTTGAATGTATTCTTACAGTATCATTTGTCTTGTTTCACACAGTTACCATTCCTATGACTGTATTCAAACAGGAAGAGAAAGCATTTCTTCCAGACACCATTGAGGTGGTCCATACAGTGGTAAATTTATTGTTTCAGCTTAAACCCAGCATGTGAACAGGGCACTGGAGATTTGAAGATGTGCTTTGAAAAACAACGTCACTAGCTAACATTACAGTGACAGAATTGCTTGAAAAGCCTCCCTGCCACCTGTGTTGGAGTGTTCGTAGTTATAAGTGACTTTTTTTTTTTTTTTTCCCCTGATAAATACTTCCTATTGGCAGATGGCAGATTGTAACTGGAGATAAAAGTCAGAATTTAGCCTAAGTAATACTGACCCAAATGAAAACTTAGACTCCTGGAGTACTACAGATTGTCAATTTTTAAGTAGGTTTCTCAAATCAAAATAAATGTAACATATGGGGTAATCTGCTCTATCTCAGTTGGAGACATCACTTCCTATCCATTAGAAGCAGAAAATAAATATTATTGCAGTGTAAAGTCACTCTTGCAACATCCTAATCTGGTTCAGAGAGTGAATTACAACCTTGCATTACTGTGCAAACACCTTTAACATGTTTATGGTTAGAATTTTTTGCACCTCTAACTTTTTAAATGCCATTTGCCAATGAGACCTGATAGAAGGTTGAAAGTCCTTTGGGAGATGAATTGTTTGGTTTTGCTGAATATCTTTTTAATGGCTAACACAGCAGGACTTATCAGTATCTCAATACATGGAAACACTGAAGTAGTCAGACTTGTACTGAAAATGCCTTACTGGTTTATTTCTCTCCTTCTACTGGATCATGCCTGGAATGTCACAGGACCTACTGAGCCTAAAATAAATATAATGCAGTGCACAATCAGAAATATGCATAAACAAATATTATCTAGTATGGCTTTCATGTGTAAGGATACCTCTTACAATGCACACTGTTTTTTTTTGGGGTTTGTTTTGTTTTTTTCTGTTCACTAGTAACAGTTTCATTCTCATTAGCTATAAAAAACCAAACAAACTAAGGAATCATGAGGAAAGGAAATGCAAAATTCTTTGTTTGTGTTTTCATATGCTTTCCAATTAATGCAGTGCCGTTTTTTTTTTACTATTATGGGTTCAGTCCCTCCCCTTCCCTTTCCATAGCTATATTAAGTTGGCTACAAAGAAGGGCCATTGAGATGGTTAATGATAGACTTGCTTTCATTGAGGGAAGGACTGACTGAGTCAGGATTCTTCAGCCTGGAGGTAAGGTGACTGAGGGAATGTTATAAGTCTGTAAGATCCTCAGTTATCATGGTGAGCTTGAACAGGACATGATTATTGACAATGCCTCATACCTGTAGACCAAGAAAGCAACAGATTTTATGGCTAGTGGGTAGTTTGGATGAAATAAAGAGAAATAAAGGTATAGATAAACTGCAGAACTCATTGCACAAGGTGACATGAGTATCAGTTTATGCTTGTTCAGAAGCTGTTGCATAGCACAGAATAAAAATCTATCCAGGTTATTAAACACAATGGTACTATTTCTGATTCTAGGTAGCAAAGTACAGAACACTCAGTAGACAAGTTTACTGGGGAAATACCAGCAGCTATATCCTATGCACTTTTATAGCTTCACAGAAACAAGATGATGGGTGAGGTGGACTTTTGATCTGAGTAAGTACAGGAGTGAAGAGTCTGACATGTTCTACTGAAGCCTCATTTTCTCTTCTCATTGTGTTTCACCTTTAAAACTCATATTTTGAATTAATCACTGGAGTGATGATTTTTGGCCTGATGAGAATCTCTGACTCTACATATCTTCATGTAATTCATGTAAATTAAATTGTGATTAGACAACTTTTGCTCATGCCCATGCACTTTGTGTAGTAATAAGCATCCTGCCCATAGTAGCTCCGTGGCCAAAATGTCACTGAAAATTCAGAGGTCTCTTACATGCAAATATTTAGCAAGCAGTGCCAGTGATTTAATTTTGGACTTGTTTGGACTATTTTGTTGACCTGTTGGCAGCAATGATACTGCTTTTTAAACTTTTTTAACAAAGCAAGTGTGCAGTATGTGCTCCTGATGAGTGTTTGCTTGTGCGGACTTTGTGTAATTGTACATTTAATGTACAGATGCACAACTGCTATTTACAGAGCAGCCCTGAGAACTACAGTCATCATATATCAGTTCCCATAGCTTTTAGCTAGTTTCTCAGCTTGTAATATAGTTTGAGTTGCCTTGAAGCATGGAGTTCTAAAATGGTACTTTAGTTATTTTGGTAGTTACAATCGCTGAGAATCTGTTCAACCATTTCTGTGTTTCTCTTTTCTTTGCCTGAATCCTCTTCTTCTGTAGGGTTGAAACCAGGAAAGTTCTGAAGTCACACTGTCATTGTGTTCTTGTCTGAAGGCAAGTCAACAGCAACCAGGGCAGACGATACCTATGAGGAGATTAACCCCCTTAGTTCCCTTGCCTGGTTGCCTGGTACCAGACTGTCCTTGAGAGGTCAAGCTGAGAAGAGAGGGGTTTTTTCCAGTAGCAAGTGTCAGAAATCTCAGTCTTTTCCTCTTGCTTTCATTCTTAGATGCCTTTTTCCTGAATCTGTTTTGAGTTTTCTTCTCCCTTTCTTTTTCTCCTTTTGAATGGACACTTATACAGGATAGCAGATGTATCTCAATCTGCAGAAAGTTGAACTAAAGCTCCTGACCTCTTCTGATAACGTTTGCTTGTGTTTTTTTTTTCTCTCTTTCATTTTATCTTCTACCCTTCGTTCCCTCCCCTTGGTTTGATGAAGAAGGGGAAATAATCCATCTTTGAGGGCACCAAAATGCAGACCACAAGTTGTTTCTACTCTTATCCTGGCAGCACAGACTGGAAGTGCCTGATTTAGGATTAGAGACCTCGATGTATCAGGATTAGATACCTGACTTCTCCTGGAAGCCCAGTGTTGCAGCCCCTCACCTCCTTTGTGAACTCAAGGGATTTCCACACCTTCACATGAACCAGACTAAGGTAACCTGCATTGCATTGCTGTCATGAGCACATTTCATGCCAAGTTTGTAAGTTCAATGCCATCACCCTCTTGACCCTTCAGTTTCCTCCTCCTTCTTTCCCATCTAGAAGTGCTGTACAACTACATGCCTATCCCAGTCTGAGGCATAACCCTGGAAGTTTTTTCTGACTGGAGCCGCTTTACAAAGTTAAAAAGAGAGCAACACTATTTATAAGCACATTATGTAAACATTAGCAACAAAGGTCCAGCTGCTTAGCATTCAATTAATTTAGTTCAGTCAATATCGCATGGTACACAGTTTTGTTTGCTCATATTGTAAACACATCTTGCCCTTGAGCACTTAATTTCATTTGACTAATTAAGAACTGCTTCTAAGAGCTCCCATTTTGTTGCCAGGCAGACTCATGCAATTTTGGATACAGATGTTGTACTTGGTGAAAAAGACATTTGAAATGCAGGTCCATCTGGTTTGTGCTCCATCATGTCAGGCCAAAGCCTGCTCCTCTTTAAGGCAGTAGGGCCTCTCTTTTCAACAGGACTCAAAATGCAGATGAATGAGAACGTTTTGTTTCTTACTTATGCCAGTATGGCTTATGGAAGTACATCTTCTATTTCTCTGTAATATTGTGTTCCCCTGTCCAAGATAGTGAAAATCCTTTTAAAATGTTGATTACTTAATTCAGGTGCTTAACATTTTCAGAGAGGTACATAAAGAGGTTAAGTTCAAGGCCAGTGTACTTAGGCTCTTTATATAAACAACGAGAATGAAGTTTCCATGGTGGTCTCACTCACTGTTCAGACTATGTAAGTAGCTGAATTTTCAATTAATGAACAACTGTAGAAAGATTTAAAGTTATACTGAGCTACATGAACATTTTGTTCAGATGACATTAAGAATAATTGAGTGAAAAAAGTACTTTTCTAACAAAATTAATTTCAAATAAAAATACTATTTTGGGTTTTGAAAATGAAATATTGACTCTTTTTGGAAAATATATTTTACAATGCATATGTATTGTGCATTTACTACACTTTTCCTACATGCATATATTGCCAAAATAGTTACAGATTACTGAATCGATACTTCACTAACGAAAAAGCCTTGCTTGAAAAATACCATGTTGTTCTTTATGACATTGTAACAACACCATGAAAGGAAATGTAGATTTGACTGTTGTTTTAAAACTTTTTCACCAATCTGCTTTACTTCTGTAACCACAGGCAAATACTAATACTGTACTGCCAAGAAATAGGAGCACAAAACTCCTACAAACCCCAAAAGCTTAGGGAAAAGTACATCCAGATCTGTACTTGGTAATAGATTTATAGTTGTATAGGGGGAAAAGTGGAGCTTCAGACTGAATTGCAGTCTGAGTTCTACAGGAATTACTCCCCTTGTTTATGAAGCTGGGATGGCATTAGCTTCTCTGAGGAAATTTACCTCCACTAAGGCACTGAGATAAGCCACCATAATTTTAAATATCTTGACACATACTGTAGTTCACAGCTAGACTAAGCAGTGTATGCTACCAGCATTTTATGGGTTGCCTGTGTTGCTGAGACTGAATTTTTGCTAACAATAATTGGGAATAAAATAGCAAAACTATGGTAGAAACTAGCAAAATTCTGTTACTAGGAAAATATACACCACATTTCATCCATCCACTTTCATAGAATCATAGAATCAAAAGACCTTCAAGATCATTGAGTCCAACCATTAACCCTACTCCACCAAGTCCAGCACTAAGCCATATTTCCAAGTGCCACATCTACATGACTTTTAAACACATCCAGGGATGGTGACTCAACCACCTCCCTGGGCAGCCGGTCAATGTCTGATAAGCCTTTCAGTGAAAAAGTTCTTCCTAATGTCTAGTCTAAACCTCCCCTGGTGCAGCTTGAGGCCATTTCCTCTTGTTCTATCACCAGTCACTTGTGAGATGAGACCAGTGACTACCTCTCTACAAGGTCCTTTCAGGTAGCTGTAGAGGGCGATGAAGTCTCCCCTCAGCCTCCTTTTCTTCAGACTCAACAGCCCCAGTTCCCTCAGCCACCCCTCATAAGGCTTGTTCTCGAGGCCCTTCACCAGCTTTGTTGCCCTTCTTTGAACACACTCCGGCACCTTGATGTCTTTGTATTGAGGTGCCCAAAACTAGACACAGTAGTCAAGGTGTGGTCTCACCAATGCTGAGTACAGAGGGACAATCACCTCCCTGGTCCTGCTTGCCACACTATTTCTAATACAGGCCGGGATGCCATTGGCCTTCTTGGCCACCTGGGCACACTGCTGGCTCATATTCAGCTGCCTATCAATGAGAACCCCAGGTCCCTTTCTGTTGGACAGCTTTCCAGCCATTCTTCCCCAAGCCTGTAGCATTGCATGGGGTTGTTGCAGCCCAAGTGCAGGACCTGGCACTTGGCCTTGTTGAACTTCATACAATTGACCTCTGCTCATCAATCCAGTCTGTCCAAGTCTCTCTGTAAAGCCTCCCTACACTCAGCAGATCAACACTCCCTCCCAACTTGGTGTTGTCTGAGAACTTACTGAGGGTGCATTCCATCTCCTCATCAAGATCATTGATAAAGATGTTAAAAAGAAGTGGTCCCAATACTGAGCCCTGAGGAACCCCACTTGTGACCAGCTGCCAGCTGGATTTAACTCCATTCACCACCACTCTCTGGGCCCAGCTGTCCAGCCAGTGTTTCATCCAGCAGAGCGAATGTCCGTGCAAGCCATGAGAAGCCAGTTTTTTTCATCAGAATGCTGTGGGAGACAGTGTCAAAGGCCTTAAAGAAGTCCAGATAGACAACATCCACAGGCTTTCCCTTGTCAACCCAGTGGGTCATTTTATCATAGAAAGAGATCAGGTTCGTCAAGCAGGACCTTCCTTCATAAACCCATGCTGACTGGACCTCATCACCTGGTTGTTCTGTATATGGTGCATAATGGCACTCAAGAAGATCTGCTCCATGACCTTCCATGGCACTGAGGTCAGACTGACAGGTCTGTAGTTCCCTGGATCCTCCTTTTGACTTTTCTTGTGGATGGGTACCACATTTGCTACCCTCCAGCCCACTGGGACCTCCCCAGTTAGCCAGGACTGCTGGTAAATGATGGAAAGAGGCTTGGCGAGTGCATCCACCAACTCCTTCAGTACTCTTGGGTGCAACCCATCTGGCCCCTAGACTGATGGATGTTTAGGTGGTGTAGCAGGTCACTGACCGTTTCCTCTTGGATTATGAAGGTCTCATTCTGGCCCCCCTCCCCATTTTCCAGCTCAGGGGACTGGGTGTCTAGGGAACAACACGTTTGACTGCTGAAGACTGAGGCAAAGAAGGCATTTAGCACCTCAGGCTTTTCCTCATCTGTCCTGGTTTGAGCCAGGATGAAGCTAATTCTCCTTTTACTGATTTCTTTTTTCTTCAGTAAGCTCTCTTTTAACTAGCAGCAAGTGTTCCAGCTAGTGGACTGATAACACTGGAATGTTTAAGTTTCTGCTGAGCTGCGAGGCTCAGTTTGTTCTACTCAGTGAATCTGCTGCTACAGAGGCTACCAGGGCAGGAGAATTGTATCTGTGACCCCCCCGGTAGGGGAGCTGGACTAGACAGACAGCAGAACTGACCAAAGGTATTCCATTCCATGTATCTATGTAAGCTCCGAGGAAGGTCAGAGATGACAGAAGACAACTTCCTTCCTGCTTCTTCTTCCCTTCTCTCCGTCCATGGCCGGCATCCGGGGAGGACTCCATCCATCCATCACCATCGACTCCTAGGCTGAGGCATCCCTGACCCTCATAACTCTCCCCTTAGCCCCTGTCTGCTCTGCCTTATCACCTGCCTGCGGGCTGAGACATTTCAGGACTGCTCACAGCTCAGGAGAGTGCCAGGGGAGTTGCTGGGGGTGGGGGGAGGAAAGAGGCTTTTGCACATTCCTGAACATACTTGTATATAATTGTGCATATAATTAAAGCTGCCTAGTTTAGTTTTCAATCCAGCTAAGTCTCTCTCCTAATTCTCTCTCTCCTTCCCTAGCTGGGAGGGGATCGAGAGCTTGTTGTCTCTGCTTTAACTGCCGATCCTGAGTCAATCCGTAGCATCATCCTTTGTCACCATGTTTCCCCCTTCATCCAATATAGGATGGAGATTCTCCCTAGTCCTCCTTTTGTTATTAATGTATTTATAGAAAGACTTTTTACTGTCTTTGACAGCAGTAGCCAAGTTGAGTTCAAGTTGGGCTTTGGCCCTCCTAATTTTCTTCCTGCATTGCCTTACATCTCTGTATTCCTCATGAGAGCCCTGTCCTTTCTTCCAGAGGCCATAAACTCTCCTTTTCTTCCTGAGCTCCAACCAAATCTTTATATTCATCCAGGCTGGTCTTCTTCCCTGACAGCTTGTCTTTCGGCACATGGGGACAGCCTGCTCCTGGGCCTTTAAGACTTCCTTCTTGAAGTATGTCCAGCCTTCTTGGACTCCTTTACCTTTCATGGCAGTCTCCCAAGGGACTTTGTCAATCAGTCTCCTGAACAGATCAAAGAACACCCTCTGGAAGTGACTTTAATACTATACAAAATTAAACCATCTCCATTTTGTAGGGAGACTTGAACTATATAAAGGTGAAGTATAGAAGGAATATATCAGACTTTAACAATATGTTGCATTATTAATTTCAGCTTGGCAAATCAATGTTATGCCAAAGACAGGATTATTTTGAAAAATGTTAGGCCTTAAAAGTCTGGTATGATGGTACAGCCTGGGCAGAAAAATGAGAATCAGCAAGTTCCATGTTCCCTTGGGCAATGAACAGGCTTGGGTTCAGGGGCAGAGTACAGTCCTGCACCCCGGAGATGACTGGCTCCTTGGGCACCAAGGTGTCCATGATACTGCTATGGCTACCGATTTTCTTTCAGCACTAAAGAACGAGTAGGGGATTTTTGTGGCTAAAAGCATAGGTTAAAGTCAAGGAACAGGCTTTTTAGGTGGTTGACGTTTAGGAGTTTGGTCAGTATCTGCAGTTTTGTGTGGAGGCAGACATGGAGCACACCGTCATTAGTGGACTAGTACAAGGTGTTAATGGAGGGGCAGATCCTCCACAGAGAGAGAAGGTCCAAGGTCTTAAAATCAAAGGATGATGAACAATTTTCTGTGTGCCTAATCTTGTTGACACAAATTCCTACCGACACTAAGACACTAAGTGCGTGCAATGTTTGAACTATGGGTTCTGTTGCTTTGACCCTAAATGTGAATTCAAATAAGGCAGTCATGCTCTGTGTGGTTTGGATTAGAAATGGTATTATGTTAAATAACTGTGTGTATTTAACTCTCTGTAGGTAATTTAGTGTTCATAGGCACTTACAGAATATAAATGAATGAGAATGGAGATAGATTTCTGAGGAGATTAGCCATATATTCTGAGTTAAATATAAGTCATTGAAGGTATTAGCCAAAATTGCACCTCACCAGCAGGAACAAATATACTGGATAGCAATCTAGTAACCTTTAGGTGCTGCTTTGGTAGCTTGGGTCTGTACTTACAGATCTGTGCAGCCTTTTAATTTTCCCTGGCCATCAGCACTATGACTCTGTGGGGCTGATCCTGGCATTATGTCATATGACAAATGAATAATTGCCTAATTCAGTTTCCATCTACCTGCTGATGGACAGTTGTCCCTTGTACAAACCAAGCTTGCACTCCAATGGTAGCAGGTAGTTGAAAGACTGAGGGAGACAAATGTGCACCTCTGCACAGATGGTTCCTGCATGGCCTGGGAGATCTGGGCTGGCAGTCTGGGAAACTTGGAGCTACTATTTCCATGGAAGCCTGATGAATTGAGGGCTGCCAATCACTGGAAAGGATAAATTCAGTGAACAATCATATCAGTATGAATGAACTTGTCAAACACAACTGAAATGCTCAGTGTTTTCTTCTCAAAGTTTCCTGCACACTGTAGTTTGCTCATAAGGACCAATGTTTCTTTGGGCAGTCTACTCTTGCACTTCATTTTTCTTGCTTTAATTCTATGAGGAAGATGAATAAATAAATAAAGCTCTTAGAAGTGGTAGCAAAAAGCTAATGGAGAAAGCATTAAGAACTTTACCTGAAGGATTAAATTCTTTTCTCTGTTCTTCAGAGTATATTCCTGAGGGCTGGAGGACTTGTATATGACTATACAGCCCACTGAATAAAACTACTTCATGTTAGTGTTGATCCAGGTTAGGTAAGCAGTCTTTCCACATTGAGACTTGAGTGACTGTGTTTTGTTTATTTGTATTATTGCAGAGTCAAGGAGCCGTAAGTACAGATTAAGACACAGAGTGGGTAGGCACTTAACAGAGAATTTCTCAAGATTTGTAATATTTGTAAACTTTGATGCATTTGGGGCAAGACTTCTTTCTCACAAATAGAAGTGAATCAATGAGTACCAGACTCTTCCAATTTGTTCTGGGTTGTTGTTTTTTTCATACGGCAATTCACACCTTGACAGAAGACAAGTCAATGCATAAATTGTATTTATGGCTGTAACATCCTAGGGCAACTGCATTATCTCAAAGCACAAAATGCCAGCTCTTCCAAAAATGCAGTATGACCGGGTGCAGAGATTATTTTTCCTGCTACTCTGACTGCAGAAATACAGACTAGTTTATGAGCACAGCTGTTTCCAGAGAAATCACCCATTTCTCTAAACGAGCCCTTATTTTTGAAAAGCAAGCCCAGCTTTTCCTTTTGCTGTTCCTCTGGCCTGGGGACTGTCAGAAGCTGAAGACTGAGACCTGGCGAGGCTGTGTTGGAGGAAACAGCCCAGCCCCAGCTTTCGCGTCCTCTGCAGTCACCAGGGAACAGTCTGGGTCCTTTATTGGTACCTCTGAGGTTACTGAGATGGCACTAAGACGAGAAAAGCAGTCAGTGAAAATAACTGCGTTCCTCTGTGTGTAACAGGAAAGTGCTTAAGATAAACCAGATAGGTGACTTAGGTAATTTCATGTGCTCATGCTCTGAAATAATCGAGTGTCAAGTATTTGCTATTAAAATCAATGCATCCATATAGAGACAAGCTATCCATCTTTTTGAAAATAAAAAAGTGAAAGTAATATAGACTATACTGTAAGCATCTGAGTAATTTCTAAATTTGTGTGCAGTGTAAGAATACATTGTGAAAATAAAACAACTTATTTATAGTCCCCTGGGGAAAGAAATCTTCCCAAAGTGTGGAAACAGAGCAGTTGCTGTGGCTTAACACTAGTGTACTGTGAAGAATGAATTATTTTGGCTTAGTGACTGACTTGAAAGATGAGTGGAAAGGAATGACTTAAACTGAGCCAAAAAAAAAAAAAAGATGTGACAAAAATGAAACATACAGTCGTATTTGGCTAATTTCTCAGTTTCAGTATCAACAAGCTATTTGTGTATCTGCTTCTCAGAGTATCTGAAAAACAATTTGCTCTGCTCCACAGCTCTGCTAGTCTTTCTGTCCCCATGATTTTCAAATCTGCTGCTGTGGTTGCTCATGCTGTAACTTTAAAACCATTCCTGTTTTGCTGCCAGCATATTCTCTGCAGCTCTGAAGGATGGCATTTCAGCTCTGTCAGAAGTTAATGTGGATCTACAGATTGCTCTGTGTGTGTGGTATCCCCATGAGTCTCCATCTTTCTGAGGGTGAATTTGCAGTGATGCAAGCTCAGTGTGTGTATTCTGTGTAGGGTATACAGAGTGACAGGTGATCTGAAGATCTTTATAAATTATTAAAGTCTGTTTCAAATTGCAAAATATGTTACCCAGGGAGTAGTCACTTTGCTGTCCCAATAGGCAGTCTATGGGATCACGCCAGCGGCCTGTGTGTGCTGATCTCCATTCCTGCTTTTGCTGGGATGTTTCCTATGTTACTGTCTTACTTGTTTTATGAGTGTGCTGTGATAGTGTGCTCTTCTGTTTTTCTGGTGTTAACTGTTCTTTTGCTAGGGTTTGTGAAAGCTAGTTGCTTGAATACGGCATTTGATCCATGGCAGAGCCCTTGTGGAATGAGGCATTTTGTGCATGTCATAGAGCAGGCAGCAATGGGAGTACAGAAGAAGGCATGGATGGAGAACCACCTGCACACCAGTGAATTGCGAATGCTGTGAGTTGGATTAAATGTTATGAACATCGTATCACTTAGGGCTCGCAGACTAGGTCAAGACGAGCAGGCAGGAACTCTTCTGCCTTTTGCATTCAGATAGGTAATCTCAGAAAGATCTCACTGTTTGAGTGAGGCAAGGTTTGGAACAGATCCCTTGCTCTCTCTTCATAGTCCACCAAGTCTGAAGGAAATTTAAGGCTGAGCAGGTATTTTACAGCAGTTAAAGGAATTGGCTAGAAGCAGAAGAGAGCTCTCATTCTCAGCACTACATTGTAATAAACAGAGACAAGTCATAGTGGAGAAAAGGAGTTTTTCTGCTCAGGGTTTGCAGGACCTGTGGGAAGCAACACATGCCAGCACACGGGTTTATGGCTGACACGTCCCATGAGGGAGCTGCCTTCATTAGAAACAGCAGATAAACTGAATCTCTTAAAAAAGGCATAGAGTTGATCTTCCTTCCAGCTTTTTTTTTTTTTTTTAAACTGGGAAGGGGCCTCACAACTGGTTTTTAGAATACTCAGGGCAACGAGCTCCTTTGGGAGGAGAGAAATTATGCCTTCTGTGGAAGCAATTTGATATGCTTAGTGAGAAGAAGCAGGATGAGACCACATACCCATTTAGTAGCTTTGGATATTTTAGGGAAAAGACATGAGTGGATCCAGCTCAAACATCCTGCTGCCTCAGGTACCAGCACACTCATATTCATTAGTGAATTTTTATTGCCAGGCATGAATAAATTACTAGATATCTGGTGCCTGCAGACAGGCAAAGGAAAAGCTGTCTGGGAAAGTTTGGATTTAACACAAGTTTTTAACCTCTAATAAAAATAGCTCTTTTTTTTTTTTTTTTTTTTTGAGATGTAGGTTCTCACATCCTTTTAGTACAAATGTAGTCATACCCTGGATCAATGCAATCTTTTCTCAAGCAAGGAGCTGTGATAAATCTGTTCAAATCTCATTCTGTCAGACCACTCTGTGCCAACAGAGGTGATAATGAATGTTTAGGTATGAACACAGTTGTGTTTTTTCTGGCAAAAACCCAGAAATATTTATGTGGAGTATTTTATTGATTCACTGTATTATCACTTTAAGTTGGTTCTGCTTTTATCAAAACATTGCATACATTTAGTGTTAGGTCTGATCCTATATGCAGCAGGGACAGCCATAAAAACAATGGAGTCAAGGCAGAATTGTAATTTTCTATACTACAGATTACTAAATAATTCTTCCTCTTTTCCCCAACTCGCTCTGTTCAGGTTTCTGTGGGCTTGTTCAGTTCTCCCACACAAGTGAAGTCATTTCTAAGAGTGCTGCTGACAGAACTAATGCATGGTTCAGTGTTGCCATGTCGATCCCTGAATCATGCTGCAGCATCACAGTTGTCATAGAGACACAGATTTTTGAGATCAAAGGGACAGTTCTGATAATCAGCTCAGACCTTTTGTAAAACACATAGTAGCTTGCCAGTAAGTAAATAACTTTGCCAAATAGGAACGCAGCCTGGCCCACTCTCTGCTGTGACAGTGAAACACATTTCACTTAAGTTTGGGCGATGCTGGAACAGAAGCCCTGAAGAGGGATTTAATTTATTGTCAGTGGTGGTGTCAGCACATCTTCTTTTCTGCTGAGTTAAAGCCAGCTGCAAGCTTAGTCCACAAAGTCATGCCATGATTATGATACTGATGACTTCAAAGGGACAAAGAGTATTAGAGTAATAACAGTGTCCTGTCTTATCTTCTAGGTGGTGCAGAGAGGTCAGCACTGGTATTTGTAATGAAGGATGTAGAGTGGGGCAGCTGTGTGCAGTCAGAAGTCTCTTGACAGAGAAGTGCTGGGTGATTTAGCTGCAGCAGTTTGATGCTACTGCCTCTGCTTGTTTGCCCGCTGCTTCTGTCTGCTTCTTTATCAGCTGAGTTGTGTGTCTGCACCAGACGTGTGTCTGTGTCCAGAGCCTGCCACAGCTGCTGCCAGGGACAGTGAGCTTGTGGCAAGTCACTGGGTAGCAGTTACAGCCCTCGCCAGGGGCTACCTGGTACAAGCAGAACTAACAGCTGGGGGACTTAACATCTTAAATTGCCAAGCTGACATCCATCAGAGCTCACTTGAGACTGCCAAGCAGTTTGACTAACTGCTAGCCAAGCATTAAGTCTCCTCTATCCCAGTATATGTTAATCTGTGAGAAATGGATTGTTACAGATCCCAGCTCTGCTGATGAAGTAGCTCCAGTTATAAAATCCCTTGATTTTACACACAGAACTTTCCAGCGGCCATCATGATATTAGACACTGAAACACGTGTAAAGCGTCTGATACGGTCTCCCCCGTTGCAGCTGCAGAATTTGGAATAAGGTCAACTGCTTGAGCAACTGTGCCAATTTTGACATGTTGGCAAATTGTGAATAAAGATTTTGCTGATTTCTTTGGATCGGCTCAGCAAGTATTAACATATCAACATACGTATCTTTGGAGACATGAATTATTTATAGCAAGTGTTCAAAAGGTCTGAAAAGCAATTTTCTTTTGGGGATATGTGACTGGCCACAGGGGTGACATGGTATTCTCCCACCCCTGATTGTGTTAGTATTTTAATTTCTTGTTCCATCTAATACTAATTTTGATTCTTGATGAGGTCTCAGAGGTAGTACTAAGTCCATTCTCACTAAGCATTCATCCCTAAAAAACTCTATTTATGTGAAAGCTTGTGAATAAAGAGGTATGAGCCAGCCAAGTGTCAGTCTGATTTTGTTGTTTGGGCTGCAAGCTGATAGATGCTCATGTACTTTGATGGTTTTAGTCTTGACTTGGCTGGAGACTTCAAAACAACTATCTCCCAGCAAACAAATTAATGTATTAATTCAGTATGAAGTCAACTTCAGGATGAAGTTGTCCATTTTGATTGCTGTGGTACTATATATATATATATATGTACACATGCACATTTCCTTTGCTGTTCAGGTAGAAGGTTACTGAAGGGATATGTTAGGCACTTTATTTCGAAAATCAAGATAGGAATAATTCTCCAAATGCATCCATTGCATGTCTTAATAAGTTTAAGCCAGAAGATGAGACAAGCAGCAGCTAGCAACATTGAGAAAGCTGTTTTGTGCCAAAGAAGGTAGGGAACTGCAAAGCCCAAGGATCTGTATGACAACAATGCAGCTTAATGAGTGGCGCTGTAGATCCCATAAAGTGGATGATAAGACTCAGACAGAGTTTTCACCAGCAGAAAGTAACTGGGGAGATCAGTAGGGTGATAGAAGTTACAAATACCTTCTGCCTCTGCTTCTTGGGAATGAGAAGAAAAAGGCTGTATATGTGTTCATACACAGAGGTGTGGGTTTGCAGTACCTCAGTCAGCTCAGAGCAATGTAGATAGGGACAGGGCCAACTGAAAGCAGACATACATGCAAAGTTAATGCATGTACATCCCTGCTTCTCTTTTTGGGATGTCTGCCTGCAATGCTAAAACACTAGGATCTTAAAAATAAAACCCATCATTTTTTAATCTCTAAAGAAGTAAACGAGCAGGTTCTGTTCAGACAGCGCTCTCTAGTAAAAATAATTTTCATTAAGCCTACTGTGAATGTTTATTGGATTGGAATATTTTGCTGGTGGAGTAAAAGGTTTGTTGTTTTCAGCCTGGCAGAGAATGAAAAAAAAAAAAAAAGAAGAAAAGCTGCACCTCCAGTGACTTATATTAAAACTGATATTGATTATGCACTTGCAAAGAAACAGAATACTTCATTATTGAGAGCAATTTTGAAGGTATGTGCTCATTTCAATGCTTTAAAGAAGGCATCTTTCTGGTGCTATCAAGTAGAAATTATAAACAAGTAAAAACATTGGGCTAAGAGCCCATCTCATCTCTCAGTACTTTAAACTGACTGCTTTTTTCAGTGCCTGATGATCACAATCTCACAGATATGTTGAGTTACGTTACATTTATGTATATGCAACTGATTAAAACCCCTGCGGTTCAGAATAAGCTGAAATCTTTCCCAGCAACATTTTCTAAGGCTCAAAAGGATTTTGCCTTCTTTGGTTTAGACTCACTTATTTTATAGTTGTGTTACAATACTATTAAACATTTCATACGTGAATATTCCATTGTTTTGACACTGTGAAAATGTTTTTATTTGTCAAATCTAAGCAACTGAAAACTGATGGAATATTTTTGAAAATGCTGTGAGGTTTTGGGGAATTTAACCTCTTTTTAATCCACAGCAAAATCTTATATAAATGAGTTTCTGCAGAATGAAAAATGTACTTATTTGACTTCTGAGAACTTTCAGTTTCTTGAACAGGATATGCTACAACAATGAAAACACCACTTTTGGTGATGACATAGGTATTCGGAAATTATTTTGGTTAATTCTGGATCAGGTTGTTTCTCTGTTTATTCAGCATTTCAAACCACCCATCAAAGCAGAGGTTCAAATGCTAAAATTGTTCTTTCTTTTCTGTAAACTGAACAAAAATACCGTATTTGGGGAAATCTGTTAATCCTTTCTAGAAAATCACACTTTAGAGAGAAGTATTATTAAAAAAAATAAATCACTTAACTCTAACAGTGCAACAGTTGTAATGTGAAAAATGGAAATTCTTAGAAAACTGCTCTGTTATTTTGCCTTGGGCTGTGTAGTCATAATCTGTTTAGACAGACACTGGCCAGTGGTCAGTGGCAGCCACTGGTCTGATCAATGACAGAATAAAAATTATTCTCATAAATCTTTAGACATTTTTCTATAGGCTAGCATCATCAAAAATATAAACACTATGTTAATGACAAAAAATTGCAAGCTGAACACCTGGACCCTGTGCTTATGGAAGACAATGGGAAAGCTCTCGTTACTGTTTTGGTAAGAAAAATTGATCAATCCTGCTACCGTCACGTGGGGCAGAAAACTAATCTTGATGTTAGAGAGGAATGCACTGAGGTGAAGCAATTAATTCAGGTTCTGCAGTGATTAGGCACTGAAGATGGACAGTGCTGGGTTGCTGTCCTCTGATCAACAAATCAACATCAACAAATACTGTTCTCATTCCCTTGACATGAGATTTTGAAAGACAACTTATGAGCTTGGATTGACTAAAATTTAAAATATTTTGGCTTATGAATTATAGAAATATATTGGTTATGTTCAGTGTGGAAGATTACTGGACACACAGTATTTTAACAACTTATTCCTGTTTCACCTAACCTCCGAATGTCTTTCAATCCACAGACATCTTTTGGCCAACCCTCTCCCTCCAGGAACTTACAGCTTTCAATTTCTAGTGTGCAGTTTTGTTCATCCAGAGGATATCTGCGTAGATCCATCATGCAAGCAGCTGTTGTTGTGATCCTATAAAAGGAGGGTGAAAAAATTATTAGATTTGAAACCACATTTTACTTGTTTGAGAAGGCAATATTTCCTATAGTGGCTTTTCTGTTTAGACACAGAATGGATATGCACATAGATTCACAGAATCACAGAACTACCAACGCTGGAAAAGACCTTTAAGATCATCAAGTCCAGCCTATGACCAACACCACCACACCATCTAGACCAGGCACTAAGTGCCACATCCAGCCTTGCCTTGAACACATCAGGGACGGTGCCTCCACCACTTCCCTGGGAAGTCCATTCCAATGTTTAATCACCCTCTCTGTGAGGAAGTACTTCCTAATATCCAACCTAAACCTCCTTGGAGCAACTTCAGGCTGTGCCCTCTTGTCCTGTCACTGGTTGCCTGGAAAAAGAGCCCAGCCCCCACCTGACTACAACCTCCCTTCAGGTAGTTGAAGAGAGTGATAAGGTCCCCTCTGAGTCTCCTCTTCTCCAGGCTAAACAACCCCAACATCCTCAACCTCTCCCTATAAGACTTTCCCTCTAGTCCTTTCACCAGCCTTGTTGCTCTCCTCTGGACCTGCTCCAGCACCTCAACGTCCTTCTTGAAGTGAGGGGCCCAGAACTGTACACAGTACTCGAGGTGAGGCCTCACCAGTGCTGTGTACAGGGGCAGAATTACATCCCTACTCCTGCTGGCCACACTATTCCTGATACAAGCCAGGATGCCATTGGCCTTCCGGCCACCTGGGCACACTGCTGGCTCATGTTCAACTGGCTGTCCACCAGTACTCCCAGGTCCCTCTCTACCAGGCTGCTCTCCAGCCACTCTTCCCCCAGCCTGGTCACAGTCTAAAGCATCAGAGCATACGCTGACTATCACAGAGCAGGATTTTGACTGAAAACTTTACGTGCAAAAGCATACAGTGTTTTGAAGAACACCTAGTGAAATTTCTACTTGGACATCTTACTTTTAACGTCCTTAATTCAGGCATCTTCAAATTGTTTTGCGAATTGTTTTATGTATAACTCATACTGCTGATAGCTTTCTTTTTTAATTTTGTTGTCACCTACTGCTTTTAAATTTATTTGATAGCTATGTGCATTTTCATCCATGCTGCAGAAATATTGGTAATATCTGATTCATTATTTTATGGCTGCATTATCAATTTATCATTAACTGTGACAATTGAACATCCTTTCTTAAAAATGGCATGATGCAATCAAACAGCTGTGAAATATCATATGGTGGTACTTAATGAACAGTGAGAGTAACTACAATGTATGCTGGATCTTCCAGATCCTTACTCCTGGAGGGCATGTGAGTTGACATGTGGTGCTTGAAGTTATTCTGCATAGCTCTTTTTGCCAGGCAGTTCCTCTTCTTTTGTTAGATGGGAATTGTAGAGTGTCTAAGCAAATGCTTGCAGATAAGCCCATGCATGACACTTGGGAGGAAGGTTAAGTGACTGTGTGAGGACGGGGGTAAAATTATAGCTGATTTACAGATCCTATTAAGAAAGACACTAATAGTGATGCTTTCAAACTCACAAAAGTTAGTTAGCACCTACATTTGTAATTTTTGTGACAGATGGGTTCTTAAATGCTTACAAAACTTCTGATGTTGTGAATGGACACACTTGGCTTGTAATTTTATTGGTCTCTCTCTCTCTCTCCCTCTCTCCAACAACTCCTATCTGTGAAAGGCAGTAACCTCTTTTCTTGATCTGGATTTCATCCTGTTGTTCCAGTTCCATTTTAATTAATGTCATAGGAACACATCTGGAGATTTTACTTTTGATTTACTGAAAGTCAAGCACACTTACATGCTGTACTGGGGTGATATTCCTTGCTGTCACAGAAGTGACAGAATTAAAAGAAGAAAAAATGCCACGTGCTTCATTACTGTGACATGCTTCAAATTATCCTGGCTACAAAATCCATCTGTCTACCTGTGCATGAGGACCATCTAGCAAGTACTCTTATGAGAACCACCAGTCCATGAAACTACTCTAGAATACTGTGTAAAGTACCATGGAAATGGTACATTTATGCTTTTCCGCAGGCTGATTTTTGTCACATAAAATTGAATTGCATGTGTCTTAATGGGTATAAAAGGTTGAGGACTGCAGCAGAGGTAGGATCTTGTTTAATTCAGCCATGTACCAAGTATATGTTACTGAGAGGCTCTGAGAAGACATGCAGTGATCATTTGTCAGACCCCTACTTAATAACGCTTAAGATCATACACAGCAATATACTAACATTAGTCACAGTTAAATGCTTTTTAATGAAGGTTTCATAGGGTAATGTTTTGTTCTCAGTTAATAAATCAGCCTTTGTGGTAATTTAGTTCACCGATATCAACCAGATTTATTTATATACAGCAGTAGAAATTGACGTAGTGTTTCCTAGACCACAGAGTGACAGTGCCCAGCTATTTCCTAATGGCCACTGTATCTGTACTGATGACTTCTGCAGTTCTGCATATCCTACATAAGCTACATAAGCAGTAGCAATTTGGTATTCTTTATACCATCAATATAAATTCATTGTACAGTAGTAAAAAATGCAATTGTTTTATACCTAATATTTAAATATTCCACGTAAAATTTTTTTCCTGACATTGTAATTCTGATAAGTAATTTCTCAACTGTATTGTCTTCTCACTATTTGTCCACAGATTTTGGTGCACTGGTTGGTTCGGTGTGTCTGATCACTACTATAATCCAAGAACAAAAATTAATGTGTATGTGACTAAGATATTGCACTGCAAATTGCAGGTGGGGTCTGGGAATAAACACTTGGATTATGCAGAAGAAAGATAATAAACCCTTAGTGTCAGGTTCTGGCAGCAGTAAGTGATCCAGATCTGCCTGGTCTGTTGGTAATTTCTCATCCTTCATCCTTGTTAAATCACTCGTTGTCTCTATGCTACATGGAAAGGTAAAACAGAAGTACTTCATCTATGTTCTCTGTTTCCCTCAGCTCTGTTTTGCATTCCTTAACAGGGCCTGTAAGGCAGTCTCCATACTTTGGGGTCAGTCTCTGTATTTTGGGGAAAGTCAGGTGTGGTGGTGGGGAGCAGCTCAGTGCCTCATGACTTTTTTAACCCCTTAGCAGCAATACTGAAGGATGCTGCGGCTCTCCAGTGCAATAGCAAGCAGTTGCTTCCAGGGAAGAGGGGAGTGACAGAATTTTTGCTGAAGTTTGCAGGGATGTGGGCCACACAACCTGAGATAGGAAGGACAACTGGAGACTATTGACAAGCAGGTAGTGGAGGGTGGCTGACAAGAAGCTTGAAGCAGCAGGAGAAAGGATCCCATTTCACTTGTACACCAGCAACTTTGGAAGTGGTCCAGTGCCCTGGGCAGGGTGTATGTGCCCAAGGATCTGTCAGAGCCAGCTGAGCCTGAACTGTGGGTCTGCATGGATGGGAAAAGGTAGGCAGTAGCTACTGGAGGGGAGGGAGGCATCAACCTGCCAACACAATGTGATGCCTCCTAGTTAACTTATTGGGCATCTTAGGCTTCCTTGATAATAGCTACTTGTGTAATTGCAGTAGGAGTGCTTCACGATCCAGCAACATTCATTACCTGTAGTTCATAAATCTGCCTTTCAAGCATTTCTTTCTCCTTCATGATAGATCTCAGCTGTATAAAATTTTTAATAGCATTATGATCTGGATAACCACAAAACTTGTTTAAGGATATAAATTAAACCCAGATGCAATCATAGTAATTACTGTGAAAAAATAAATCTTTTATTATAAACAGAGTAAAATCCCAAACTTATTACTGACTGCATGCAGCCAGTGGAGAAAGTAACTGATGGCTTGCACATGCACCAGGAGCTTAAAAATTAAGACTACAAGAATACAAGGCAGCAAGGGGAACGCAAAAGTCTGAAGATAGGGCAAAGCTGCAATGAATCTGTGTTCAAGAGGATAAGTCTTGAAAATCCCTGGGCACAAGCAGTTTGTGGCAATGGTGGAACATCATAAGGCTCTCTAAAAGTTTAAGGGAAGGGCTAATCCTGCACTTGAAGCAGAGCTATTTGTATCTATCTCAGAGTAGGATATGTTTCTCCCAGCTTTTCATTCTTAAAATATGTTTTAAATTCCAGTGCTGGGGCTAATTTATTTTTGTTTGTACACTTTTGTTTGTCTTTTACCCTACTATACTTACATTCTTTAGGTTCTTTTGAATAAAAATGATAAAAATGGGATTATGCAAAGAAGACAAGCAATTAGGTGGAGACAGATCATTATGCTACTTAATTATATTGATGTCAGTACTCAGAGATTCTGGGATGGAGCAAAGTGTGAACTGCTGACAAATAAGATAAATAACACTTCCAAAAAAGCAAAATTAACTGACTTTTTAAAAAAAATTGTGTCTTGGAGTTCAAGTGATCTGATCCACTGCTTGGGTTTTATTTTGATGTCTGACTCTTTGAATACTATACTCTTACTATATAATCAAGTTATTTTTTGCCAAAATTAAAATTATATTAAAGAAACATTGATGTTTGGTATTTGCAAAACTGACTTCCTTAAGTAATACTATCAGAGGTTCCCCTGCAGAGCAGCAGGGCTTGTAGGAGCAAATGGTAAAGCTTAGTATTTTGGGTTAAGTCATACGTGAGCAGCTAAAGTAAGTTCAGAATGAGTGCGGGAAGTGGAGTTATGGTTCAGTACCTACAGCATTTCATCAAAATGCTGTCAAAAAGCTGGTCCTCAGTTCTTGAAGAAGAAATAGAAGCAGTACTTAAGACAGCAATGACAACTAAACGTGGAGATGATCAGAGCTAAACAATGCAAATTCTGTTGTGAAATGTTTCCTCCGTTTGGAGGACAGGAATCAAATTTTAATATGTTAATCCTTTTTATCTCAGTCAACAGAGCATAAATTATAAATGTATATGAAGATATGAACTAGGATGGACTATTTTTTTTTCCCTTAAAAGCAAAATAAAATCTTCAAATCAAATAAAGAATAACCATGCTTCTCTTAACCACTGCAGACCTGGGGCTGTAGTACACACTGGAAGTAGACTTTCATATCCCATGTAAATCATTGCTTTTCTTAAATCAGTGTTAATTTAACTTCAGCGGTGTCAGGGAACTTAATCCTATGGCAAATGTTTGACATCTGACCCAGTCCCATATCCCTGGTGTAACTGGCCTAATTTTTCTGGAACTTGGAATAATATTGGGAGGGAGAGTTACTGAAGGAACAGAGGAAGGCAGAAAACATGTACATTTGAAGGCAGAAAAAATGTGGATTTAATCTGCATTTTTTTTTTCTCTGTTCATGCCATGTACAAAGTTTATAGTTGTCATGCCTGCTGACAATGTAAATTTCCAAGCAAAGCCTGAGTATTTGACCCTGGGAAAAAACGTCAGCTCTAAACCTGCAAACATGCCCAACTTAGTGTTTGGAAGAGCCTACTTACAGAACATACATTTGAGCATTAGCATTATTTGGGCTGGTAGCATATATTTTACATAATGTAATGTGTACATGGGAAATCTGTGTTCAACAGTGTGCATATTGCTTGTCTGGTCAAATTCTATTAACAAAGATGTTACAAGTGTTAGTAAATTTGGGAAGGGCCAATAGGTGATTAAATAATAATTCTTTCACCCATCTCATTAGAAGCTGAGAGGAAGTTATAATATTGAGTCCTGAGTGAGATGCAGTAAAAGATTCAGATGCTTAGAGTTAGATATTACTACATTACCATGTGGAGACAATTTTTTTTTTAGATCATAAAATGATTATAGTTTTAGTTTTTTAAGGTTTCAGGGGTTTTTTTAGTTCGTTGGTGTTTATGTTTTTTTGTTTTGTTTTGGTTTGTTTTTTTCCACGAAATCAGCAGGAAATATATTTATGACTCTAGGGAGACAAGCTGTCAACTGCTAGGTCACTGCTGTAGACTACATACTTTAACACTCAAGTTTATAAGGAAAGTTTTTTTGTGGATTTAGGTTAGCAAATGCAACACACACAAACATGGAAAAAAAAATCTTGAGGAAGACATATATGGGGGGATATACAGCTTGAAGAATTAAATCTGTAAGCAGCTGCGAACAGGGTCCAGCACAAGGAGGGCCTAACAACCTCTATTATATCAGGTGAATTGACCTGTTCTACTTAAGTCACACAAAGATGTGCCCAGGAAAAATGTCTCAGACTATGGGCTTTCTACTGTATTTTATTGATACCCTGATATGGTGTTTGTTCGATTTGCCTCTCCTTAAGGTTGTTATTTTGTTAAGGGAAAAAAAAAAAAAAAAGGATTCACGAAGAAGAGAGAATGGTTTTTGAATACAGTAATCCTGTGGTGTGCCTTTCTGAAAGTGGTGTATATTTATATATGCGTGTATGTGTATGTATATGTATGTGTGTAAACAAAGATGCTATTTATACTTTGGATTAAGCAGAGAGATGTGGATTTAATGCACTGCAGATAAATAAACATTAGGTCAATTCTTTCTCCCAAGACTTTATTAGAACTTTGTTGTAATCATTTTAGGCAGAACTGCCCACCCAGCCAGTGGTGCAATAGCAACTGGTCACCATAACCTACAGTGCAGCCAGCTTCTGGATATGCAGGAGCTGACCTGTTTTCAGTGCAATAACCAAGCTTGTCTCCAGAAGCCACCTCTTCCTGTGCTTGTGGACAGTGGTGGCATGGAAAGGTGTCTCAGGGATAGCCTGCATGTTCTGGCTATGGCTCCTGCTGGCCTGTAATGCTATTGCCTCATCCCCTGCCACCGTGTTCCTTTCCTCCCAGTCTGCTCCTTTAGTTGCCCACATTGAACCTTGAATGAAATGCAAACAGCTCAACAGTACAGTTGGTAGCCTCAGGTATCAAGGTGATGAGCAGCTGGTATCTTGAGGTAGTGTAGCTGCAGCCAGAAAAGGACATGTGGTCTAATTCTGCAATGCCTTTCAAGGGCTGAAACATTGTTTTTAGGATGAAAAGAGTTGCAGTGGTCAGGAAAAAAGCCAATAGTACTGAAAAAGTCAGAATAAGAGTTAACTATAATAGTACTACTGGCTAGTGCTGTAGTATAGTAATGGACTGGGATTCATGCTAAGACCTGGAGGAGTCACTCTGAGTTTATTGTCTATCCCTATGTACCTAGTAACATTTCTGAGCGTGAATACACTTGTCAAATGTAGAGGAGGAATATTTTCTCTGAGGAATAAATGTCTGTTTCCAAGCAAAAGACATCCATGAAAAGTTAATTTACAGGGTGTCAAATCAATCAACTGCATTAGTTTGAAATAAGAACGTTAATAAAAACATGTTAATAAAAACATTACTGTCTCTACTGCTCTTTCCATTAATCCATGTTCTCCTCCCCAAAAACTACTGAGCTGCCTGCTTGGGCTGCTGTGCTGTCCCGTAGCTCCTCTGAGACACTCCTTAACCCTTTCCTTTTAGCCCTCAGTCATATCAATATAACAGCTGCCCACCCAAACTAGGCACAATTTGCCCAAGTTGATTATTGTTCTTGTTAGGTTGGTTTAACATGGATCAGTTCATTGGTTGGGATCACTGCTGGGCCCCAAAGATGGTTAAATGGCACCATCTCTGAAGAGAGTATTGATGATGAAGAACTGATGAAGGCAGTGCTCACACACAACAAATTTTGTCAAGTTCATCCATTGTCAGTGTTATCCACCAGAGAATTGCCAAGGGCAGCCCATTGCTGGTAAGCCCCTTGAGCTTTGTCTCAGACGGAAGTCCTGGAAGAAATGCAATTCTTTATATTTCCTGTCCATGTCAGCAGTAGAGCCTAATGCTGTGGAATGCATGCAGTGTTTCTTAGGCAGGGGCAAGACACTGATTTAACCCACAGTGTGACATCCATCTAAGAGAAAAAGTATGGGGCAACCTGAAGCACTGGGCTGCTGCATGCTGGCCACTCCACTGTGTTGGCAGAGGTACTTGTGGGAGACTGGTGTTACCTGAAACACTGAGATATTCAGGGCTAATACCCACTTTTCCACAAGGTAATGTTATTTCCAGTCCAAGTCTCCTGTTTACAGGTGTTGAGGTGGGAACTTGATGGGAAGGATTCATTATACTCCACTGTAATGGATCATGTTCTCTTTGGGTTTATTCAGTGATCCCCATTGAAATCCAGCACTACGCTGTCATGCTCAGCATATTTCAAAATTTGATTTGGGCTAGCAGCTGGTTGATTTGAAGGTAAGTTTCAGGGTCAGAGAAAGAAAGCCAAGTATACTATAAACAGTAGCTCAATGGATATTCACCCTTGAACTCATCCACACAATGAACCAGGTCTTAAAATGTAGAGACCTGCAAAGTGCCTAAGTCTATAAAGCACTATGACCTAACACAGTAACATCCATATGAGGAGGTGTTCAACCTTTCCAAGGTGTCTGATTCCTGGGAAGAAGTCAGGATTTCTTACGCTATACTATGTATGCATTCTGGCCAACTCATTTTGTATTTTGTTCACACAGAACATTGACTTCTACAGTCAGTGCCAGGTAGAAGGGTCTCAAAAGATACTCTTTGACTTGGATGCTGTAGGCATTGAGATATTTTGAGGAAGGGGATATTACATTTTAGTTGTCTCGGGAGATTTACCTTGGCACTCAAACTCATTGTCAGTAAATTAATTGTTTTCCATAAACAAACTTGCTGAACAGTCTGAGTTTTAGCTGCCATAACTCTGCTTCAGAGAATTGTTACATAGTATTATCACAAAGCAGGGATGGGGTGAGGTAAATACCCAAAATGGGAACAAACAGGTTTGCTGGCTTCTGCCGTCTCCAGGAGGAGGGCCTGAAGCTCCAGGGCCATGGTGGGAGTAGGAGGCAGTGGGCAGGGCAGAGCTCTGATGTCAAGGAGTTGGGCAAGAGAGGTAATGGGAGAAAAGGTCTGTAAGAAAATATTTTGCTTTGACTGAATTAGAAACCTCTAAAACCTTAAGCCAGATAGGTACTTTTCATAGATGATATAAAATCATTTTCTGTTAAATACAGTGTGTCAGAAATAATTCAGAGTGAAGATGAATTACTTGCTTGGAAAGATCTAGAAAGATTTTTTTTAAAAGATCACTAAAATGTTACAATATAACTTCTTAAATATTAGCAAAAAGTCCTTTTTCTTTGATGCTTGTAAGCCAAATTTCAGTGCAATGAGACTTTTTCCTGCACAGCTATAAACCCATGAAAATAAATTTTATAATATAAATCCCAAGAGGACTATAACTATACCAGGGCAAATAAGATACCTCAATAAAAAGTGCCTGAGAGTCGGAGCTGAAATTTACTGCAAGAAGTAATTTAGTCTGACAGAGCAAGTATGTTGCAAGCCAAAAAGAAAAAAGAGAGTGAGCCAGATGGGAAGTGCTTAGCATACAAGAAGGTCCAAGACGGAAGTAAAGTCAGAGCACTAGTTTTCAATCTGGTTTTAATTAAAACAATGGTGCTAAATCTGTGACTTTTTCAGTATTTCCATACAAACGTTCTTAAAATGACTAAATGCAAGAAGAGTGATGTTACTACTGAAATTCCTGGACGCAGATAATATCCACGGACTGAAATATCCTGCTCAGGAGGGAATAGAAGTCCGCTAGATGGCAGCAGTGATGTTAGTGTCATTTGGGTTGTTTTGTCTTTGTTTATTCCAAAGTAAAACCAAAACAGACACCAAGATATGTATCGTGTGCGTGAAAGGAAGACATGCATGTGTTCAGATGTCTCCCCTTCTTTGGGAGAAGAGGACTCTAGGCAACATCTTCCATGCCCAGCCTGCTTTGTAATTGTAAGGCTTCAGGATGTGCTTGGTTAAATTAACTAGTAAAAACTAGATAGTTTCTGGGATCAGATGTACTTCATCTTGACCCATTGCTATCTAACTTCCTTGTGACCAAGGAAGATCTTCCTGGATTTTAGAAGAAGGGGTGAGGCTGGAAGAGAGTGCTTTCACTTCCCTTGTAGGTGCTGTACGACTCGTCATGAACTGTGACTTCTCATGTAGCTTCTTCACATCGACATTACTTATATTAGTGCATCTCGAACAAAACCTGTAGTCAGGGCAGGAAAGGTGCAGAAGCAAGGATCAAAACAATTTCTTGCTTTCATATTCTTTGCCTTCTTCTGATGGATTTTCCAAGTCTGCTGTTTTCCAGTGGTTGTAGCTTTACCTACACAGTGGAAAAATGGGCCAACACAGTGGCTTCAGTACTAAACAAACTTGGCTGAGAGACACAGATATCTAGTGGTTTTCAATGAAGAGAAATGAGGGGTTACAAGCTTCATGGGTGGCATGGAAACTCTTTCATGGTTGAGAAGCTTAATGCTTTTTGATTTTGTGAAACACATGTGAAGAACAGAATGATTTTGAATGTCACATGTCTTCAGACTCTCTGTTAGGCAGTTACTATCACTAAAACCACAGGTTGTCAGCTGTTCCTCTTGGTTCACAACACCTGTGTGGGGCAACAGAAAGGGCAGGGCTCTGAAAGAGTAATGGGGAGCACCTGGGGAGCAACCAGCCTCTTTTTGTTGGTTGTGTCTGACTCTGATGTCTGGCTTCTTCTGAAACCATAAACAGAGTGGGGAGCTGTCTTGGAAAAAAATGCTAGAAAATACAAGTAAGTGCTAAACTTCTGTGGGTTTTGTGGAAATAGGTGCCTGACCAGGCTAAGCATCTGTTTAAATTGTTAAACAATAGGCTTTTTGCTGAGGGTAGATGAGCTCTTTGTAGTAATAAGGAACAGGAAATTAGTAACTAATCAACTGCAGAGAAAGTTGACTTGAGTCACGGAGTGCTCAGGGTTGGAAGGGACCTTTGAAGATCGACTAGACCACCCCCAACTGCTACAGTAGGATCACCTACAGTAGGTCATACAGAAACATGTCCAGATGGGTTTTCAATGTCTCCAGAAAAGGCAATTCCACAAACTCTCTGGGCAGCCTATTCCAGTGCTCTGTTACTCTCACAGCAAAGGAGTTTTTCCTTATGTTTAACTTGAACCTCCTATGCTGCAGCTTGTGCCCATTGCTCCTTGTCCTGTCATTGAACACTGTGGAAAAGTGACTGGACTTGAGAGTTTTAGGTCTCCATGTTTCTATATTGTTTGAAACTACAGGCCCTGCTCCTAGAAGAGTACAACAGAGAGGGAAGGCAGCATTTTCTACAGGGGTCCTGTGGAGAAAGGAAGGAAAGGTAAGAGACAGGAGGAGCCCTGATGCAAAGGAAAAGTAACTTCCACTTGACTCTGTGGTTAGTTTTATGGCCATACCTCTTTATAATGTGCCCACCTATGAAATCTATTAATGACATGTATCACCTAGGAAAGATGGCAATAGCAGCAGTAAATGGCTTCTTACAGTATGGCATTGTACCGCTTAGTGCTTCTGACTGACTGTAAGACCTAATACTCATTAAAATATGCTTTTACTACTTGTAGAGAAGACGTTAAATTATCAAGCCTTTACAGACCACTCAGGCAATTCTTAATATAAGGTGTGATTTGTTTCTGAAGGTTTTTCTCAGGTCTTTGGTACTTACTGTTTTCCCTGTGTTCTCCCATGCTGACCAAACTGTAAGTACATCTCATTTGTTCCAGAGAGGTAACTGAATGTGAAACTAATAATTCCAGTCAGCAAAGCTGGCAGTGTAATTATGTCTTGATACATATGTCGTGAGAAACCTCGAGTGTATCTGAAGAAGCTGAGCTGCTGCAGTTAATCTACCATGTGCAATGACTAACTTTGTTGGAGAACTAAAACTAAAATGAAAATCTTGCACTAGGTCCTTAATGACAGGATCTTTGCTTTTGCCGAAATATTGACCCCACTGGCACTGTAAAGAGCAAACAAAGAAATTAGATTGCCTTTTTCAGTCCTCCCTGACTTGGGAGGAATGCTGATGTGATTTTTGTGTAGAAAACTGATTGATGATCGTGTCCTAGCAATGGATCTTAACTGCTAAACAAGATAAATCAGAGAGGAAATTAGTATTTTCATTGCAAGTGGCTCAAGACATTCTGCAACAATGAATCAATGTAAGGCATGTATCACTTCAAGGAGACTACAACAGCTTATTCATTCTCATAACTTTTTGAATAAGTATTAATTAATTATAACATGGAGAGAAACTTGGGACAGTAGGATGCTTCTGTTATTCCAGTACAGCTACTTTTGTAGTTCTTCTGCCTTAATTTGAACTGTGAAGTGTGCTGTTGAGTCAATTAAAACAAACATAAGAATAAAAATGGAGCCCTGCCATTCATTTTAATTAGACCTGAAGGGGGCCTACAAGATAGCTGGGGCAGGACTTTTTGCACAGGCATGTGGCAAGAGGACAAGGGGCAATGGTTTAAAACTTGAAGAGGGGAGATTTAGATTAGATATTAGTAGGAAATACTTTACTATCGGGGTGGTAAGGCACTGGAACAGTTTGCCCAGGGAGGCTGTGGAAGCCCCATCCCTGGCGGTATTCAAGGCCAGGCTGGATGGGGCTCTAAGCAACCTGATGTAGTGGGAGGTGTCCCTGCCCACACAGGGGGGTGAGATCTAGACGATCTTTAAGGTTCCTTCGAACCCTAACCTTTCTATGATTCTATGATATGATTTGCAACACAGCAAGAAGGGAAGGATCTTTGGGTTGTTTTTGTACTACTGCAAGTACTGCCTCATGATATTTCTTTCTTGATCTGATCAACATGTGTCTTAAAATACTTGGGAGTAGTAGGGCCAAGTACTAAATAGGAAGTTCTGGGGGAACCACGTTTTTCTGATAGCCCTCTAATTTACAGTCTGAACTGATTTATGGCTGATGTGTACCCCTTTGTCTTGGGACAATGCTGTCATGTAGCTTACACAGCACTTTTCCCTAACATTTTTCCCCTTTGTGGACAACAAGCACGTCTCCTGTCGGTACTACTTTGGCTGGGGGAAACAAAACTGTCTGTCCTTGTTAAGCAGGTGTATGTAATTTCCCATCTGCAGCAGCACTAGATGAAGAGGTTACTATCTTCTAATTTATCCCTCCTTCCCTGGAAATTAAAATCCATTATTATCTGTCAGCAGAGCTACTGATGTGAAAACACCTTGAATAGCCTTTGTGGATCTGTTTTTGTTGATTGGTAGTTCAACTGGGTAAGGTGGTAACTAGCTCACAGTGACTGAAATAGATTAGGAAGTGTTCACCAAAGCAACCTTAGTTGGCATCTTTAAGAGAGCTGTAATCTCTAGCACAGAAATGGTGATGGGTAACTTGGAGTAGAATGGGAGGTATCTTCTTAAACCAGCAGTGTGGATTAGGAAAGAATGTATGTGTGCATGTGGGCTTCTCTGTGTCAGTGCTTTATCTGAGCTTGATCCTTTTCACCCAGTTCTTCAGCTGGGCTTGCATAAAGTGGAGCAGGTTAACAAGCCCCAAAGAGTGAGCAGCTTAGTTGTACTTTGAGCTTTTAGTTTCTTCTGACTGCCAAGACTGATGAGTCATATGCAGATTTTGTCTGTGTGTGTCACATCTTTGAAAAGAAAATTGAGTTTGTGTGAATTAGGTATTTTTATCCTAAGAGATCTGTTAACTAAACCTGTGTCTGGTATGTGTGAATATTATGTAGGAATGGGGATGAATAGTAGGGGATGTAGTAGGGGATGAATATTTCGCATTTGAATGTGTTGTGGACAGGGGATATTTGCACTGTTTTTGTCTTTGAGTAGGGGTAGTTGTTTTACGAGATGCATACTTGTTGTGTATACCAAAAATGTTTGAGGGGGGAAAAAAGGTAGTAAAATTGTAAGGAGTTCTAGAGCAGAATATATATATATTTATTTAACTTTAGGTGTATTATAATAGAGGTGAGAAAAATTTGGTCCCATGTTGAAGCTTTGTCCTGTTTTATTTGGTTTTAGACTTCCTTTGTTTAACAAAAATTACATAAAGAAATTACATTTTTTTATATAATGCTTCTTAGTGCTCTTATATTCACTGAAAGCTGTGTGCAGCACTGATCCAGCAGACTGATACGCAGTTGTGTGGTATTTTGAATGCACAACATCTGTCATTGTTCCTCTGCAAACTGAACTTCCCTCATAAACAGAGCACATGGGCTTGTTATAAACAGTGTTATTTCAGGAATTAAGATGTATTTCATAATTTAAATAAGTGTGTATTTCTTACAGATAATGTACTTGTATAAATGCTTTCCCCATGCTATCTTGGGAGACTTTGTCTCTGCTTTTTTTCCATTTTTAAATATTTTTAAACTTCTACATTTTTAAAAATTGTTTCATTAAATATAAACATTCCTTTAAAACTTGAATAAAAAGATTGCCTGGTCATCCAAGTTAGGTACTCAAAATCCCCTAGCTTTTGTAATTTCCCCTTGGCACAGAGTATTATTCAAATGTATGGCATACCAGACAAAGAGATGGACCTGTTGAAATAGAGTCAAAAGGCCAACTAAATACTTAAAGTTCAGGTTGTCCACTCCATGCCTCATTATGCACTACAGACATACTTTTTAATACTTAACATTTTATAAGGCTGGCAGACTGTAATTAAAACTGGGCCAATTTGTATCTGAAATCCAAGAAGAGGTACGAATGGAATCTTATGGAGCCTTTTTACATATCAATACTGGTGGTACAAATACATTCAGCCAGGGGAGGTTTAGATTGGATATTAGGAAAAATTTCTTCACTGAAAGGGTTGTCAGGCACTGGAACAGGCTGCCCAGGGAAGTGGTGGAGTCACCATCCCTGGCAGTATTTAAATTAACGTGTAGATGTGGTGCTTAGGGACATGGTTTAGTGGTGAACTTGACATTGTGCTGGGTTAACAGTTGAACTTGATATAAAATGGTTTTTCTGACCAAAATGATTCTATGATTCTGTAAGACTGTGTGCACTTGTGAAATGGGAGGAAGCTGGATTTTATGTGAATGTGGGGATGTTTTAGCTATTGGCTCTTCCAGCAAAGAGAATCAAAGCCCTGATGAAAGAAATGAGCATGTTTTATGAACCAAAGCCATGAGCTGAATGAGGGCAAGATGTGTCTTCCTCAGCTCCTTAAACATCAGGACATATAATATCAATGTATTTTTGAGAGTTTCCTGGCTCAGACACTGGTGTTGACCTTTATCAGGCCTTCTTGTCACTTTTTTCCTCCTGGCTCAAGTAAGCTTTAATATTTTGCTAATTTCATACTGGTTATCCAGTGGTTTCCCAGAATGTTTACTTCTTGAATGGACATCTTGTTTTTGTATTGAAGGAAGAGGTTGAGAACTTTTCCAGGAGAGGGATCTAAAAATGGGTTTTGAAGTACTGTATTTTAATCTTTACATATTGCAGCTTCTACGAGTTTAATACCTTCTTCCTACTTTAAGGCTCCTTTGGAAGGAGAATATTTACATATAAATTTTACTTATTGTAAATTTATATTTACTATGCCTGGCATAGGGGGAAGAACTGACAATTTTTTTCCTTTGATCTTTTAACTTCTCTTTCTATGGCCAGGGCGGTCTTTGAGAATGCTCATAGCTCTTCAATTTGGCAAATAATACCTCACTTATACAATTTCCTACAGGCGATTCAGTATGGCAGAAGATTGAGTTATTCCCCATGTGAGTGAAAATTCATGGACATAGCTGTGCAGTATTCAGTGAGCTTTACTTGTAATCATGTGGGCATGCAGGCCGCTGAATTTTTTCATGAAACTGCCTTGATAGTTTCATTGACATCTTAAAAAATAATCCTGACATTTTTGCCATTAAGGAATAATAGAAAAAAGGAATTAGAAATGGAGTAAAAGATCACTCGTCAATGAAAGCTCATATATATTTTTATATATATATATCAAACAGCCATAAGCTCAGTGCTCATAAAAGACAAACTCCCATTGCCAGTGAGAAAACATTTCTAATGAAGAAGGCATTCCACCACTGATATCTTAATCTTGAGTTTATAGGGAGACCTACAAAGCATCCTCAAAGATGAATCTGGAAACTAAGCCTTATGGCTGTACTGTTCCTTGTTATGGGAAAGTTAAAGTCAAAGTTTAAAGTTTGTTCATTGTATAGATACACACATTAGTGGAAAAACTACTAGGGGAATGTAATGTGGGGTGTGGGTGCAACAGGGTGTAACTATGTAACCACTGTGGTATGCTGAAAATGTTGTGAAACTTAGCAGATAAGGAAACATCGTAAATTAACACATTCGGAGCTGCCTTAAGCAACGCAGATAAGGAAACATCGTAAATTAACACATTCGGAGCTGCCTTAAGCAACGCAGATAAGGGAATATCGTAAATCAGCACATTCGGAGCAACAAAACGCACCTACGCAGAAAAGAAGAAAAGCTGATGCCATAAAGGAAGTAAAAAGGACTATAAATATGAGGGACTAGGGGCTATACGGCACGGCAGTTGTAGGAGCGGTGACTCCCCTGCCGTCCAGCGCTGTACTTTGCTTTTGTCTCTCCAATAAATTTGTAAACCTGATTTGCCGTGTTGGCTTATTCATAACAATTTGGTGCCGTGACTCGGATAAGGGACTCCGCGGCGTAGGGAGTTCTCGGGGAGGCGCCCCACCTTTTTGGTGGCCTCGGGAGCTTTCTCTGTCCGGCTAACCCTTACCGACGAACCCGGAGGGATTCATAAAAAGCAAAGGAAAAACAAGACATCAGGCCTGCAACACCCCTTAGTCCGGACGAAGACGTGTGGGACGCGTAAGTATATTGCGGAATCCGTTCGGGTCGGGTGGGGTGGGGATCCTGGAAGCGCGACTGTGTGGTGTGTGAATGAGAGGGGGGCCGGTAGCCGGCACTAACCCAAGCGAGTGCGGACCCTTCGGTAGTGCGGTTCCCACAGACCCGCGAGGGCTTGGGCCACGAAAAAGGGGAAGCGAATGATCCTGCGTGAAAGAAGGCGCTCCAGATGATATAAGATAGCTGGTGGGAACCCCGGGAAGATTAAGTTGCCCCCCATACCTCCCGATAGTCCCCTGGGGGTCATGTTAAATAATTGGAACCAGCATCCTAGCGCTAGGAATAAGAAAAAAAAAAGTAAAAATGATCCATTATTGTGTTGAAGTATGGGGAGGAAGAGAAATTGATAGACAAGTATACTGGCCAATCTTTGGGTCATCGAAAGATTGGGTAAAGCAGAAGTTAAACTTGTGGGTAAATGACAAAAGTCCAGTGAACCCCGAGGAAGTTGCTTATGCAGCTGTATGGCTAGATACTCCGGGAGTTTCAATTTATAAGTTAAAGACGGAAACAATCCGACTCCCGGAGGACAAGTCCCAAAAGAAAAAGAGGTCACCAGAAGAAGTTTTACCACCACCACCATATGTGCTCCCGCCGGCAGCCGGTCCGGCTCCTGGTCCAAGCGCGCCACCTAGCGATTTGTCCGAGGACTCGGACGGGGATACCAGACCAATGACTAGAGGACGGGCCAGACAAAGGCAGGGTCTCTATCCCTTAAGGGAAATGCCAGTGGGGGGACCACAACCAGGTATCGCCTTTGTTTCCGTCCCTCTTAGTTCAGGAGAGGTGAGAGAATTTAAGAAGGAAATGGGACATTTGGTAGAAGATCCCCTGGGGGTAGCTAAAAGGGTAGACCAATTCCTGGGACCTAGTTTGTATACCTGGGAAGAATTACAATCAATTGTGGGGATTCTTTTCACTCCTGAAGAGAAAATATGATCAGGAGGGAGGGCATGCGAATCTGGGATAACCAACATGCCCAGGGTCCTGCAGCTGATATTAAATGGCCACTCCAGAACCCGAATTGGGACCACCAAAACCCCGCTTATCGGGTTCACATGCAGGACCTAAGGATTATTTTAATTCAAGGAATCAGAGAGTCCGTCCCTCGGTCCCAAAATTTCAACAAGGCATTTAATGAGAGACAAAAGAAAGATGAAAGCCCCACAGATTGGCTTGAAAGGTTACGTAAAAATTTTCAGTTGTATTCTGGAGTGGATCCAAATGATCAGGTGGGGCAGGCCTTGTTAAAAGTACAATTTGTGTCTCAATCGTGGGATGACATTAGGAAAAAGTTACAGAAGTTGGAAGACTGGCAGCATATGGGTTTAGATGATTTAGTGAGGGAAGCCCATAAGGTATATGTACGAAGGGAAGAGGAAGATAGAAAACGGCAAGTGCAAATGATGGTAGCAGCGATACAAGGAAAGGGAGATCGGGATGGTTGGCAAGGAAGGGAGCGCAGAAGGGATTGGAAAGCGGAAAAGAGTGAGGGGAAAGGAGACAGACAAGGGGAACAAGGGAAGTGTTTCTATTGTGGAAAGAAGGGGCATTTTAAGAGGGAATGTCGGGTCCGAATGAGGGATGAGAAGGAATTTCTGGCGGAATAGGGAAGTCAGGGGCTCTATTTATTGGGGACCTCGAATAATCAAAAGGAGCCCTTGATAAAATTGAAAATAGGTCCCCACCGTGAGGAAGTAACCTTTCTCGTAGACACAGGAGCAGAAAGATCGACACTCCTGCAAATACCTCACGAATGTAAATTATCAAAGGATACGACCTCGGTAATTGGGGCGAAAGGAGAACCTTTTAAAGTTAAAATTATTAAAGAGGTCGTAGTAGAATCAGAATCAAAAATAACTATTGGCGATTTTTTATGGGTTCCCGAGGCTGAATTTAACCTATTGGGGCGGGACCTTATCATTGAATTAGGAATAAAAATTGAGGTAGTAGAAAATGAGATTGCAATTCGATTATGCCCTCTCAGAATGGAGGATGAAAGCAAAATTAATCCCGAGGTTTGGTATCAGCCTGGGAAAGTTGGGAAATTAAACATTACCCCCTTTGTAGTACAAATCAAGAATCCTGAGGTCCCGGTAAGAATAAAACAGTATCCCCTCTCCCTGGAAGGCCGCAGGGGCCTTAAACCTGAAATAGAAAGATTGGTGGCTCAGGGGTTGCTGGAGCCCTGTATGTCACCATTTAATACCCCAATTTTACCGGTAAAGCAAAGGAGAATCAGGACCACTTGACTGTTCTTGGTCAGCACAAGCCTGTGAATTATATGCAATATTTCGGGCCTTAAAAATATTGGAGGGAAAAATAGACACTATATACACGGACTCAAAGTATGGGTTTGGGGTGGTGCATACCTTTGGAAAAATTTGGGACCACAATGACATTTGGGTCGGGGATGATTGGCTCCTACAAAAGACTCTAATAGGACACTCAGAAGCCCCGGGGTATTGTGCGTATTTAGAGAACTTAAGTAAGCAACCGTATTATAGAGGTATTAGACTTTTGGATAATAAAGGAAAATTATATAACAAGGATCGTAAAGAAGCCCATGAGAATATTAGAGTGGCCTGCAGTTGGCTGGACTGCGGTTGTTATCCCTTTGTAAAGTTCTGCTGTAAAATTTGTAACGAACACTGGTGGGTTCATTGTAGAAAGGGAAGAGCCCCACACAAAGTGTGTAAGCCCTGCTGGGAAAAACAGCGGAAATTGACAACCTATTGGATTGCTATCAAAAGGGTTCCATTAGGATCTGTGGAGTGGTGGCGAACCTATTTCCAGGGAATAAATCCAGACTACTACTGCAAATTGGTTTACGAACCATCAGGCACTTTTGACACCGACATCCTTGAGGTAAAGTGCCGAAAGGAAACAAAAGATGTACGGTGTGATGTCCCACCCCAGAAGGGGAAAGCCTGGAAGCCAGATCCTAATTGGACGAGAGGGGTTGAGAGGGATCCTGAAGAATATCCTTGCTGTCGAGAAGATGGATTACCCCGCAGCTAGATGCAACCTAGTTGGCGGAGGCAGACAGAGGGATAATACGGTGGAACCCATGTCTCCCCCTGATAGGAACGGGAACCCTGGGGAAATTAATAAATTGTATCAAAAGGACAGGGCCCCTGCTACTGGACCCCCCCCGTGTGCGTTACCTCTATATAATGATGTTTGCCATATTTTGTAATACTGGAACTGTTAGGGCGAATCTCAGGAGCCACGAACCTTTCCACGATTGTGGGGCCATTAATCCTCTTTATTGTAACCCTAACCTTTGGACCATGTATTTTCAATAAAGTAGTAGGACTTGTCAAGAATCGACTGGAGGCCGCCCATCTCCTGATACTGCGACAACGATACCAAGTGATTGGAGATGACGAACTCGAACTAGCAGAACGAGAACTGGGCCGCTACAATGAACAAAAAGAAAAGGGGGGAATGTTATGGGAAAGTTAAAGTCAAAGTTTAAAGTTTGTTCATTGTATAGATACACACATTAGTGGAAAAACTACTAGGGGAATGTAATGTGGGATGTGGGTGCAACAGGGTGTAACTATGTAACCACTGTGGTATGCTGAAAATGTTGTGAAACTTAGCAGATAAGGAAACATCGTAAATTAACACATTCGGAGCTGCCTTAAGCAACGCAGATAAGGAAACATCGTAAATTAACACATTCGGAGCTGCCTTAAGCAACGCAGATAAGGGAATATCGTAAATCAGCACATTCGGAGCAACAAAACGCACCTACGCAGAAAAGAAGAAAAGCTGATGCCATAAAGGAAGTAAAAAGGACTATAAATATGAGGGACTAGGGGCTATACGGCACGGCAGTTGTAGGAGCGGTGACTCCCCTGCCGTCCAGCGCTGTACTTTGCTTTTGTCTCTCCAATAAATTTGTAAACCTGATTTGCCGTGTTGGCTTATTCATAACATTCCTAACCAGAAGACTGAAATTACATGGGCACAAAACATTTCTGGAAAAGCTGATGCTTATAACCCCAGGTAGTTTAATTGCACAGCACTCTGAATGGCTATAATTCCTGGAACGGAGGAGGTAGCAACTACAGTTTTGCCAGGAAAGAATACGGATGGATCTGTGAGTTTAGAACAATTGTTGTAACCTGTATTTGACTTGAAATTTGTTGCTTCTGTTTCACCTCAAGAGGCGCTTGTGTGCCTGAAAACTTTTCTGAAAACTTGTCTGTTTTTTTTCCAGTTGAATCAGGAGGTGCAATAGGAATATTACTCTTCGGTAAAAGACAAAGATGAATTCTGGCATTTGGTGTCTTTTGTTGTTTTTAATCAAAGATTCAACCTAATTCTGTTTATGGCATTTTAATGATAGCCACACAGACCATCCGCTAGTTTGGATCTTTTTATATCTAGCATGCAAGCAGTCCTTTTGAATCTTCATGCATTTCATGGAATTAGGAATATTTTAAAATCTTTAACTAATACCAAGCAAATGCATTTGTTATGCAGAGCAAACTTATTTATTTTTCTGTATTTTTATTTATTTTCTGTAGTAATTTGCATATGAGAAATTAAGCATTCGGTGACTCTGAGGCTGATAATATGCCATATGTAGAGTAATTAAATATTACTGAAACATCTGTCTGACAGCTTCAGAACACAACTCTTCCCCTCTCTTGTTTTCTAAAGGCAGCGTCCCAGCAGGGGGCTCCAAGGTAACACTGACAAATTTTTAGTAGTCAACATATGCACTGGTTGCCCGTGCTTGGATGAGAGCTCAACACTTTAAAGCTTTTTAGAATTCGAGTAAATTACCATTTAGAGTATTCATTATTTTTTTAAAGCATTTTACTTAAGGAAGGCTTTAGTTGCTAAACTCTTGGCTTATCTTGAAATGTTTCAGTAGAAATTGCTGTTCTTGTCTTAGATCTTCACAAAATCTGGCTGATACGTGTCTTGTGCCAATTTAGGCTTAACACTATCTAACTTCCTAGAGAGAGCCTGGAATTCTTATGCATTTTAGTAATTTTCTGCAAACAGATTAAGTGTATACCCTGTATCAAGAAAAAGCAGCATTAATTGCATTAAGAGCAGCATTGCCAGTGCCATGTAAAGAAGTAATTCTAAAAAATGAAAAACTGATATATCCTAGAATCCTGCAAAAAATTGTAAGTGCTAATTTTATAGCTGTTTCATTTATTTCTTTCAGTGAAAGACTCAACAGCTGGAGACGTGTAACAAGACGACTGTATTTTGAATTATGCCAGCTGGAGTCAATGGAATAATTCTTAGGAAATAATTTCTTTTTTTTTGTTTTCTCACCCCTTCCTTCCTCCATTTGCAAAATGCCTGACTAGGGATTCTTCAAAAGTATTTCCTCAGAAACTTTTACTCAGGTATGGAAATATCCCTCGGATAATAGTTTATGAGCTAATAGAATAAAAATTGAGAATTTTTTTTTTATTGGACTGCAAAGGTCTGTTCCACAGACGTCTTCTGACAGAAGAAAATTATGGGAAATGGGTTAAGAAATTATTTTAAATAAATCCTTACCAATAAAATAAATCTGTACATTTTTCTTTCTGTTCCTTGATCAGTGAGAACACACAAAAACCAGATAAATACAGCATTGGGAACATAAAGGTGATTTACTTGGATAACTGTTAAGCCTTTAAAAAACCCTTAAATATTATCTCTCATTTTACCAAAAAAATAGGTTTAAGAGATATATGGTCTTTACTATGAAAAAAAGTTTTATCATCAGACCTGACAACAAGTTTAAAACATCCCACATCAGCTAATAAAACAAAAAATATTAAGGTTTACACAACAGATTTACTGCCCAGGTTCTTCATTTACCCAAATATATTAGGAACAGGACTGGAAGTAGATTTATGCTTCCAATATATAACCACTTGATCACACTGTCTTACATAGTTTACAAATCCATCTATCTAAAGATTATGAAAAACACTGCATTTGCAGTCTCTCGTGACCAGGCTCTTGAAGGTGGCTAGAGTTGCTCTGCTGAAAGAGACATGGGCAGCATGCACCAGAGCACCAGATAGTTAAATTTCCCAGGCCTGAGAAGTGCCAAGGGGTCTATGCATCCCCAGATTTCTTCTGTCTGTGCCATGATGCATGGGAGATGCCAGCTTACCCTTTCTATGTAACTCATCTTCTCAGGTGGTAAACTTTTCTGTCTGATCTATAGAAATGATGGTAATATAAGAGAATGTATATATATTTTTATTTTTGGAAGGCAAGTGTCTTGTTGGACCAATCCCATTGTTGTGAGCTTGGCTTTGAAAAATTGGTCTTCGCAATTTTTACATGAACAAGTGGACACTTCCATGCTTACGTTTTTGCAAAATTGTGTATTTGCCACATGTGAAAATTAGTACTTGTTTTTATTTGTTTTTAGCTTTTCTTTCCAAAAGAAAGCTAAGGGTATACTCTTACTGACCTGACTCTAGTAAGGACCTGTGTGTGATTTTTTTTTTTTTGTTTGTATGTGTTTTGTTTCATCATTTTGATGGTGGTTTTTTTTGGTGGGCGTTCCATGTTCTGTGGTTGTTTTGTTGTTGCATTTAGGGGTCCTGTTGTTTTTTTTAAATAGAATTTCAAGAATTGAAGCCAATTCCTCTGTCAGTGTGACATGTTGTTAGTACTGAATTCAGAGGCTGTGGCTGCTGTGTTACTCTGACTTGAGAGCAGGTGCCTCAGCTAAGGTGAAACCAGCTACACTGGGTATAGACAACACTATCCTTGAGCTGGGGGAGCTGAGGCTGATGTTGCTGCCGATATTTTACCCAGAGATGAAGAAATAGTTAGCAGTCAGCTCAGACTCCTGTGTAGGACACTCCTGCTGGGTTTCAAGTTGCTTTGTCCATGCTTTTACTCTCTCTTTAGGCTCCTAGTGGCTCCAGTACTTCTGATACTTCTAGATTCTAAAATGTCTATTATATTGGTAATACAATCAAATATGTCACACAAAACTAGATAAACTGTATGAAGTACCTACCTCCTCATGTCTGCTCTTGTTGATTTCTCAGTCTAACAAAAAGAAGTCAGAACTGCAGTTGAAGGTGGGCTTGTATTACCAATGCTATAGCAATACTTAGTAATCTCACCTCATTAATGGCTTTATAAATTAAAACATTCTGTCATGTGTTAAGTCTTAAAATGAGGCCACTTTGGCTTGGCAGTTATGAGACCATGTATGTTGATTCCATAGCAACATTGTTGAGTAGAGCAATGTACTACTGTATTTTACAGAGTAATTAATTTTACATTTTATTCTACTCAAGGGCTTGCCTATTTCCTAGATTGTAAATTCTCTTGCAGCTACTTCCAAATTAGTCCAATGATATTTGAGAAGAAAGACTAATCCTCTTTTTCTTTTAAGTGGGGACACTTGTAGAGGAGTGAGGGTTAAGGAGAAAAATACATTGCCTGAAAACATTTTTTATGCATGATTATTTGCATCTTAGCATTGTACTGAAAAAAACCATTCTTAATCTGTGTTAAAATTACTTAAAAACATTGTGTTGCCTTAGTGAATTAATCAAGTCAGGGTTGCTCTTGAAATAACTGGGTACCTTCTAGTCCTAGTGCAAATACTGTGACTTGGGGCAATCAGACACTCCCTAAATGTACCTGGAACTCTATTTGCAGAACATACCTGAGACCCCTCATGTTCAGATCATAAGCCTACTCTGAAAGTTGCCAAGGATTACCTAATTCAAATCGTGGCCATCATGGAAAAATAGTGACCAAAGTCAGTCATCTTGAGACCCTATAAATATTGGTCCCAAAAGGGAGGCTCTCTGGAGGTCTCTGGGATAGCACCAAGCTGCTACTCATGTCTCACAAAGGAAGCTGGTCTATCCAATGGGAAAGAATAGGCAGCTAGCTACTTCTTGTACATACAGCAAAAAAGGTCAAATTATATTAATTTACTCTAATTTGATTCTGTGGGTGAATCAGTGGTATATTGCATTGCAACTTCTTTTTGTGCAGTTTGAGGATCTTTAGGTACCAAAATGTAACATTTTAACATAGGTTAACCTATATATCTGTCTGCACACAATTTAGTTTAGAACTTTGTTATATCTGTATCTGAAAATCTGTAGGATTATAACAAATCGTTGATTAGTGATTAAGTATTGCTAGAAAATCATATAATCTAATCTTGTGATTTGTTATAATAGCGTAAATCAACCTTAATTTACTGCTATTTCAAATCCCACCAGACCCATAATTATGTGTTAAAGCACTACCTGGAAACCTAAACCCTTTATTTGTAAAGTGTTGACCAGTTCTGGGATTAGGAGTGGATTCAGACTCCTAGATTCGTCTTTGAGGAGGAGATGAGAAAGCAAGGGAGTCCACTGAACCTTGTGACTCAATGGGAGGGTCTTCCTCATTCTTTTCCCTCATCCCTGTGCAAATCATTCCAACCCAATCCTCACTCAATCTCCCCTATCCCTGTACAAATAATTTCCCTTAATCCTTGTGTAAGTCACTCCAATCCACTTCCACATAGTAAGTAGTAGAGTGAACCGTGACATCGAATTCTGTTAAGTCGCACCTATGTAGATCTATATTAAAATCACCTTTTCCTGATATCTTTGGTGATTATTTAAGCAACCTTTAGGACCTTCCACTCCCATCTGTGACATTTTCTGAAATACTTGCTGTGGCACAAGCCAACCTGTGGTGTGGTGCAGCACAGAGCAAGTATACCCTGGCAGCTGGGAGCTTTGGGAACAAAGGGGTTGTCTCTGGGGAGCAGAAGCTCCCACGTCAGGTACCTTTTATTGTTTTTTTTTCCCTTTTCACCTTGTGTGTTCTTAATGACTGGGCTTTGTCAGCATTTGTTCAGGATTTCAGCAGCGTTAGGATGGTGTTCTTGTGTTAGGACAGTTCTTGTCTATTAGAGAAAATACCTAAATTAAGACTGCCCCTTCTTGTGGATAGAAGTGCGTTAATCAGTCTGGTGCAGGTTTGGTAAAATATTTACTGCATCCCCAAGGGCCTGAGTTTACCTGTCTGATACTTTCATTGTATTGAAAAGGTACAGATTTCCCCACATACACAAACCCCCTGCCCCTCTAATTATTTTTTTTAAAGTATTTCACCGATGTCACTGATCAACATCAATATAAATGAAATGAGTGAGGTTGGTTTCGAACAGCTAAGATCTTACATTTTCTCCCCCCAAAATAATTGTTCTCAGCATGCTTGAAATTAATACCATGCAAACTGGAGATCTGCAGCAAGTACAACTCTAATTACTGTCCTCTTTTAAATTTTTATTATTATTAGAGGAAAGTGGATTTGCTTTTATTAAGTGTCTTTTTAATGAACTTCAAGACCTTGAAAACACACAAACCATGGTATGTACCAAATGTCCAAATGTATGCTGATATGAAATGTACTAATTGAAGTATGCTAGCATATTAGGATTCAGCACAGATTTCTATTGTTATGTACCTGTATATAGCATTATAGAAAAATATAAACAAAATAATCTATACTGCTAACAATATATCTCCCCTCTATGAGTTAAACTGTAGTGGTTTTAAGAAAACCTTTTGTCCTTTTCTTTCAAAACTATAAGTAAGTAGTGTAATTGCATATGTCCATTTGGTGTTCCTTGCAAAGTATAAGCAGAAGGAAGTGTGTTAAAAATTTAGTATTTTTTGGGAAAAAAAAAGTTATGCAAACTCAAGCACTAACTTCTAGAGTATGAAGACGAAATTCATGCTACTGCAACAGTATGTGTGCAGCTGGCCACACTGACACAGTAGGACTTGCATGGCTCACTTGCTAAAAGCCTGTGGGGATTTTCTTTCTGGTTGCTTGATTAGAAGGTATCTGTGCACCTAATAGGTTGTCAGGCATGAGCTTTCATGGCTTGTGAGAGGAGATGCTTGTCAGATTATAAATATACAAAAGCTTTTCTCTTCTGATATCTACCCTCTAAAAGCAAGTAAAGAAAGAAATACTCATTAAAAATTCCCTATGTTATTATTGGATGAGTGATCTTTAGAACGTACATACATTTATTTTAAATTCTTCTTGATCAAAGGTACTTCAGTGTTAATCTCTGCCATTAAATTTATTTTTACTTGATTTCTGTCTCCCAATGTTTTTGAGGCAACTATGAATAACAGTGTTATTTATACACCCTAGAGATGAGCTTTGGTGTGAATTAAGTTATTTTAAAAATAAATAAGTAGTAAAAAAAAATACCATCACATTTAGAAGTCCAATTTTGATGCAGCTTGCATCAAAACAGTGGCAGAGTAATATTCCAAAGTACTGGAAGAAATTTGCACTTCTGATATGAAAGGGAAGACTTGCTCAGATTTAGGAAGCAGAACATAGCCTGTAAGTAGAGGATAAGAAAATAATCCAAAACCAATTTATACCAAGACAGTAAGAGACTATGTGCTGCATAGAAAATATGTAATCCATACTTTGCAGTGTCCTTCAGCTTTAAATCAAACATTTGTTAAATGTTGTCTAATTAATTCTTTATTGTTCTTTAGATTGTATTAATGTGGTTAAATAGTATTTGAACAATATTAATATATGTAAATAGGAGACATAATTTTGGTAATCTAAGTTTGATCTAGATTAAGTGGTTTTTCAGTAAAGCCTAGTGGATTTTGCTCTACAAAATGCTTACAATTCAGTTCTTCAAAGTGTTGTACTTGATAGCCACAATCAATTACAGTATCTAAAGCTTGTGATTAAATTCAAGCCTATGAAGCCTGTTGCAACTCCACTAGACTGCTTATATACTTCACTACTGATTACACAAGCCACTGCTCACATATTTAAAACTGAGTCTGTGTTAAGTTCTTGTGTGGTTTTGTTGTTTGTTTGGTTTTTTTACAGCCTCTATAGGACTCATTATCTGAAGTGTTTCTCCACCTTGCCTGGGTTATTTTCACATTTAAATATGCTACATAAAAATGGAATAAAAATTAAGTTGGCTGAAATTGAAGGAAAAAGTTCCAAATCAAATACAGGGTATTATTTGATTGCTCAGTAGGAGCTTATAAACAGTTGCTGACCACAGAGCTGTGTGTTTCTGCCACGTCTGCTGTTCACTGGGGATAAGAGAGGGGGGAGATTTGCTGCACATGCCACTGGAGGGATTTCAGTTTGCATGCTGTCAGTGATAAGGAGAGCATCTCTTTTGGGATGGGCAGCTGGTGGCTTCATCCTGGCTTTTTGTGAGGCCATTTGTGCTAAAGAAAGACAGCAAGACTGTCTGATTTATGCCTGGGGCTTCTTACCCTGCCCTGGCAGCTAGAATGGGCCTTAGCTTGCTTTCTTTTTCTTATACTTTCCAGTTTTCCATTTGTGCTATTTATTAACTATCAATTTTAGCACTTCATTTTATTAAGCCTTGTGCTTGTCACTGAATAAAACCTCAGTGTTTCAAAAGCATTGTTTTTGGTTTGCACATAAAAGCCCATTACCAGCTGCAGGTTTTCTGGTTCACCTGCAGCAGTAGAGGTCTACATATATCATAAGTTTAAGGGCGGTACTAACTTCTGTCTTAAATTTCCTCAGTTTTGGCTGTTATAGTTTGATTTATAAATTACTACAATGATCTCAGTCTTGGGTATTCTTCAACAAGCAATGTTAGATAAGTGATAAAACCCTGTGTTGATTGGTATGTTACACTGTGTATAATGAATGTGTGAGCAAAGTAGTAGCGAGTTTACTTTTCACTGTATATGCAGCATTACATGGACATTGCAAACGTCACAAATTCAGCCACTCCAGAGCAAGGAGGTGCCTGAACTGGTTTCCAGACACGGTGTTAAGCAGTGAAGCAGCCTCCAGGGACAGATACAGAGCAATGTGGTACGTAGAGTTGCCCACCAGTGCCCAACTAAATATTGGAGAAGTAAACCAATGATGAATTGAGCTTCCTGAAGCAAATTGACTAAATATGTGGGTCCCCACTGATTTACAATCCTTATCATCCTGTAGCATTCTGTCCTTTCCAATCTTTGTACATTAAATGGGAATAAGAAACCACAGGCTAGACACGAAGAGTACTAGGAGGAGCTGCAGGAGGCAGGTTTGGGGAGAAGTGTTCATGCCTGGAGAGGAGAGTGCAGCTAAGATGGTGAGGACTGTAATTGTGGGTTTCAGCATCTAAACTGGAGAAGTGTCTGTCTGGACCTGAAAAAAAAAGTTTCTGAAATGCAATAGGTGCAGTGGGGAAGAAGAGGTTTGTGCTGCTTACTGACATGTTGCCTGCAGCTAGCAAGTGTAGGTGGCTGCAGGGGACACCCAGCCTGGGCAGGAGGCAACCGTTTAAAAAAAAAAAATAATTGAAAAGTAATTTTAATTTGAACTAGAGTAATGCAGTGGTTGTTAGTGGTGAGCTTAGGAGCGGCTAGGTTACAGGTCTTTTATTCTTCCTATTTTTTTCATGTCTGAATATAATTACCTCTCTTTTTGCATCTGGAAATCAAAGTGAGCAAATACAATTTCTGCACGATTCTCTTATTCTGCTCCACATTTCCCCCCTCAACTACAGCATATAACTGTTATTCAGTTAGATTTGACCACTCATTCAGTAAAAATGAGTGAAACAGAGTGTCTCATCCTCTCCTTCAACATTCTTGCATAGAGCTATGAGACAGACTACACCTCTACTGCCTTCTTGGGCTTTCAGCAGTATTTAGCCAAGCAGATATCTCAACTTCTGTGTGAAAAAGAAGCTATATCTGGGTATGCCAGTGCCTGCTTGGATGCTGCTGTGCTTCATGCAGTAAATTGCAGACTGCAGCTGTATTGAGATGATAAAATACTTTTTTTAAAAAAAATGTATTCTACAAACCAGTTTGCAATCTCTATCAAATTAACTTCAGTGTGTGTGAAGTGACTTGGGACAGACTGTGTCAAATCAAGCAGTTTTGCACATGGTAAGAATGATCCTGAAAACGTGTTTTTAGTATATAGCAGCATCACATATTGATGGTACCACAGCTCCCAGGCAAATGCAGATGTTCTCTGTTATGACTTTATAAGCACACAGGCTGAAGAAGTCCTTCCCACACATGAGAGATCATAAAAAAAACTTCGGTGCTTTTTTTCCTCTGGTAACTGCCAAGGGTAAGGAGTAGCCCTTTGTCCTACAGCTACTGAAGCCTGGTTAATAAATGAAACTATATTTTGGTCATGCATGTTGTCTTCCACGCATAGACTGTTGGTGCAAACTGATTTCTGCCCATGGGTTTAGGTTCTGGTCATTGTTCACTCATCTCCTTGCACCAGCAGTGCCATGCCCAATGACTGGGTTGTGCCGAAGGGCAGGGAGATGACAGTAGGTTTGACAGAGGAGCACAGACAATTTGAATAGTCAGCAAGTAGCAGGAGGGACATAGAGGAAAACCCATCTGCCTCAGGATCAGTCTGCTGTGTCCTGTTCCTCCTCTTTCCTTCCAAGTTAGGTTGGATATTAGGAAACACTTCTTCAGAGAGAGGGTGATTAGACATTGGAATGGACTGTCCCAGGGAAGTGGTGGAGGCACCATCCCTGGATGTGTTCAAGGAAAGGCTGGATTTGGCACTTAGTGCCAGGGTCTAGCTGATGCGGTGGTGTTGGGTCATAGGCTGGACTTGATCTTAAAGGTCTTTTCCAGCCTTGGTGATTCTGTGACTCTGAGTTAAACAAATGCTCCTAGCAGTGGATCCTCTGGGATTTGGGGCTGTGCTGGCTGCCCATCAGGCACATTTGCTTGTTTAAGGGTAGTCTGTTAGAAGAAAGCTTGCAGCAGGCCCAGTGTGACCTGTGGCAGGCTGAGCTGGCAGCCACAATGCACATATGAACTGCTTCCCTCACCTCTACCCCTTCAGTAGCTGTATATTAAGAAATGTGTTAATTTGCCTGTGAATCCTGAAAACTGACCCTCAGATATTGAAATGTTTCGGGAGGTGGAAGAAATGACAAATATTTGATTGACTTATTTTTGCAAGGTTCCTGTATATCTTTGGGTTTCAAAAATATAAAGCAAGTCCCAGTCAGTCTCTGTGAGCCTTAATACCAGGCGACCATATATGAAAATACTAAATAGGGGAAATTGAAGTTTTTTGTGTCAGCTGTGATCTAATGTCTTGCTCCTTCTTGGATTCTTTACTCCAGCATATTACTATTTTTTTCTTCTCCTTAAAGATGCCCACTGCTGAATCTTTTGGCATTGATATAGGGAAGAAATAGCTTTTTGGATCTTTTTTAAAACTACTCTATTACCTGATAAAATAATGCTTTATAAGCTGCCCTGTATTTTTCTGAAGAGTGAAATAAAAAGTATCTTTTTATTTCAGTTAGATAATGTGGTTTTTTATAATTTGGAAGGATTGCAGTAATTTTTTTTCATTTCTTTTTTGGCTGAAGCTCTTTAGTAACACAGGTGAGGACAATCTGTTGAGTACCAGCATAAGTAGGCTTCTTGTGCCATTATGGGATGTCCTCAAAAGTACCAAATAACTGACTCTCTAATCAAACCCATGAAGGTGTTTGGAGGAAAACCAAAACTCCATAGCCCAAAATCATGGCAATACAAAACCGGTCCAAAAAGCAGTGAGATTTTACTGCATTAAAAGATGTGAACTCCTGGCTAGCAAATTTTTTTAGTAACTCTAGGATATATCACCAAAATAAAGGCAGTGAAAAGGGAAGTTTACACTTGAATTTACTGTTAAGGTTGTATTTAAAACCAAAGCATCCTGCATTTAAATGTAGCTTTTCAGGTATTCCACCTTTAAGATATGCTAGATGGGCTTCCACGGATGTTGCATGAATAAATGGTTAGTAAAACCAACGTTGCATGAGTCAATTCACATGGTTGGAGGTAGATGGATGTTTCTGACAGTGCATATGCCACAGAAGACCTTCCTTGTGTAAGAAGTGGAGAATTAAGTCCTTACATTAAAGGCAAAGATCATCCTTCTGCCCTGCCCTGCTCCAATTGTTGCAGTGCCTAGCAAAGTGCTACATGGTCTTACTAAAACCAAAGGTGGTTGGTGCTCCAAGCCACACCTGTGCATACTTGTTGCAATATGCTTAGCCCCCCTACCTTGAAATAAAGAAAGACTTGCTCTGATGAAAGATAGGTTTGTCTCTGAACATCAGAAGGAAGGGAAATCTGTGTAACGGTATCACTGAAGGTATATCACACTTCTTAACCAATACTTTTGAGGGATATGCTTCTTTCACCACAGCAGATGAAATTCTACTGATGTTGATTTTGAGGTGATGTCATGATGAGAGAACAGTTGTCTCAGAAGCAATAAGATGTCATTGTTCTGCTAGTGAAATGCTGAGGAGAATTAAGAAGTGGCATGAAAATTATAGGAAAGGATTATTTAAATCAAAGCTTCTATTCTTGACATCATGCCATAAGAATTTGAATATGGAATTCAGTGCAATAAATTAATAATGTTTCCTTAAGTATCTTAAAGACAGATTATATCTCCAGCATCTTATCCAAGAAAGAGAGAAATGACAAGGTAAAGAATCATAGAATCATAAAATGGTTTGAATTGGAAGGGACCTCAAAGATCATCTAGTTCCAATCCCCTTGCATGGGCAGGGACACCTCCCACTAGATCAGGTTGCTCAGGCCCCCATCCAATCTTGTCTTGAACACTTCCATGGACAGGGCTTCCACAACTTCCCTGGGCAACCTGTTCCAGTGTCTCACCACCATCATACTAAAGAATTTCCTCCTAATGTCTAACCTAAATCTCCCCTCTTCCAGTTTAAAACTTACCCCTTGTCCTCTCACTACAAGCCCTTGTAAAAAGTCTCTCCCCAGCTTTCCTGTAGGCCTCCTCCAGGTACTGGAAGGCCGTTATAAGGTCTCCCAGGAGCCTTCTCTTGTCCAGGCTGAACAGCCCCAACTCTCTTAGCCTGTCCTCACAGCAGAAGTGCTCCAGCCCTTGAATCATTTTTGTGGCCCTTCTCTGGACTTTCTCTATGAGCGCCATGTCCTTCTTATGTGAGGGCTCCAGAACTGGACACAGTACTCCAGGTGAGGTCTCACGAGAGCCAACTAAAGGGGGAGAATCACCTCCTGTGACCTACTGGCTACACTTTTGATGCAGCCCAGGACATGGCTGGCTTTCTGGGCTGCAAGTCACATTGCTGCTCATGTTGAGCTTGTCGTCCACCATCACTCCCCAGTCCTTCTCCTCCAGACTGTTTTTGATCCATTCTCCACCCAGCCTGTATTTGTGCTTGGAATTGCCCCTACCCAGGTGCAGGACCTTGCACTTGGCCTGGTTGAACTTCATGCAGTTTGCATCAGCCCACTTCTCAAGCCTGTCAAGGTCCCTCTGTATGGCATCCCTTCACTCCAGCATGTCAACCTCACCACATACTTTGATGTCATCAGCAAACTTGCTGAGGGTGCACTCAATGCCACTGTCCATGTCATCGACAAAGATGTTACATAGCACTGGTCCAAGCACTGACCCTTGGGGAACACCACTCATCACACATCTCCATCTGGACATCGAACTGTTGATTATTACTCTCTGAGTGCGACCATCCAGCCACTTCCTTACCCAATGAGTGGTCCATCATTGAATCTGTACTGCTCCAGTTTTGATACCAAGATGTCATGTGGGACAGTGCTGAAGGCTTTGCACAGATGCAGGTAGATGACATTGGTTGCTCTTCCTTTGTCCACTGATGCTGTGACCCCACTGTAGAGAATTATTTAGGCAGGATTTGCCCTTGGTGAAGCCATGTTGGCTGTCACCAATCACCCTTTTGCTTTCCACATGCCTTAGCAGAGCCTTCAGGAGGATCTGTGCCATGATCTTGCCAGACACAGAGACTGACTGGTCTATAGTTCCCTGGCTCTTCCTTTTTTCCCTTCTTGAAAATGGGAGTTATGTTTCCCCTTCTCCAGTCAATGGGCATTTATTCAGACTGCCAAGACTTTTCAAATCTGATGGACAGAGGCTTTGCAACTTCATTGGCCAGTTCCTTCAGGAGCTGTGGATTAATCCCATCAGGTCCCATAGACTTGTGCACCCTCAGGTCCTTCGGATGGTTGTGAACCTGCTCTTCTCCTACAGTGGGGAGATCTTTCTTTTCACAGTCCCTGCCTTCGCCTTCTCTAATTTGGATGGTGTGACCAGAGCCTTTGCTGGTGAAGACTAAGGCAAAGTAGTCATTGAGTACCTATGTCCTGCATGGCCAGGTCTCCAGTTCCCTTCTGGAGCAGGCCCACATTTTCTCTCGTCTTCATCCTATGGCTGATGTACCTGTAGAAACCTTTCTTGTTATTCTTAACATCTCTGGCCAAGTCCAACTCCATCTGTGCTTTGGCCTTCCTTACCTTATCCCTTGCTTCTCTGACAGCTTGTCTGTAGTGCCCCCAGGATACCTGGGCCTGCTTCCACTCTCTACATACCTTGTTTTTACATTTAACTGTGTCCAGAAGCTCCTTGCTCATCCATACAGGCCTCATGGCTCTCCTGCCTGTCTTCCTCTTTGTTGGGACACACAGCTCCATCCCCAGGTGGAGCTCCACAGATTCCACCATATACTGATTTGAGAATCCAGAGCTCTAGGAGAGCTTTCTAGAGAATGTTGCCTGAAAAGGCAATAAAAGTAATGAGACATGCTGCTAGTGGCAAAAGCATTATAGTTAATGGGATCTAATGACTTACTAAAAATGGGGAAAGAAATAAAGAAGATTCCAGTATTTTACCAGTTGTACTGGGACCAGGCTAGAGGTGTCTCAGACACAAGCCTCAGTGCTGCAGGTTTGTACGTTGACTCAAATGGATTTTTTTCATTCTCAGGAAGCAGGTGGCTACATGACAGAAAATAATAATAACTGCTGGTGGGAGTACTTGAGAGAAACTGAGGGATCACACACTTCAGGTACATAATACTTAACAGTGACACTTAACTTCCCTGGCGTATTACATATTTAGATGTAACTCAGTGGAAATATTAATTTGGAGTTAAATGTGTGTTTAGTTGATTGGGCAATAGGATGAGTTGTTTGGTTAGTAACGTTACACATTCTTCACTGAATAATTAACAAAAGTAGCATTTGCAGTAAAAGACATAACAGCAATACACAATTTTAGAGGGCAGAAAGTTTAAGACTATTCTGCGCCTGTAAAAGTTTATGTGCACACACTGTTGTTTTTGTGTTTTTTTTTTTTAACTGTGGGGATATAGCAGCTGAACGTTACTGGAAATAATAAAGGAACTGTTTTTTCATCATAGAAATAACATTTTAATGGAGACACACTGAAGTTGTAATACTTCGTTGTACAATCTAAAACCGGTTTGGTGTATTCAGTGCATATTCCCCTTGTTTATTAATCTGTAAAGCCTGAAAATTAACCTTGTTTTATTTTTCCTCAACTCCATTGAGTCTGAACAGTGCATCAATGCTGAACTGCTGACTTCATGGATGCAAGCAAAGCAGGTTATTTAGAGCTGCTGTGATTGTTCCAATTTCTGTTTAAAGAAGGCAGTAAAATTTCATATCCGAGCCTGCAAAGCAAAATTTAGCTCTGGATTGAAAATAAAAAAAATTGTGTGGGGAATAGGAAGCATGGGGGAAAGAAAGCATTTAAATAATCCTTGAGATATGGTTTAAGGGCCTGCATAATTTGTTGGGAGATCAGACCCTGGTCTGCAGCGTAATTGGTGTTGTCTATCGTGTTCGAGCCTTTCTAGGCAGATGCTCTGTCTGCAGTAATGAAAGTAAAACTCACAGGTCACTGCACCTCTGTGAGAGGTTTGATGATACTGTCTGTACACCTCCATTTCACAGAAGCTAACTGCAAGCTAATATGTAGCAGTTTCTTCTCTACTAGTAAGATTAAATGGGATCTGTGCTCAAATTTTCAACAGGCAATGCTGCATTTTCTGTAGCATTTTCTCAAGTTTTATTTCTTATGAGGTACATGTGCCATCTGGTATGTGAAGAAATTGCTGTTTGTAAGATCTAAAGGTAATCTCTAGGATGAGAGAAGCATATTTGTTACCCTGAGGAAAGTGACCACTAATAGATGCAAACTTAGTGTGATAATTGCCATCTGTTTATGAAACCTGTTTCAATCTCTATTAGGTTCATTCTTTCTTCTGCTCATTTAATACCTTTATCTTTCATCAGATCTTTCTTGTGGGATGGGGACACTGTGTTTTCACTGCCAACTGGCAGACCGAAGTCTGCTCACCAGATGTGTCTAAACAGCTGCCCATCCTTGGAGAAAATGTGGCACATTGGCTTCATCTGTGAAAAACACCTGAACATCTTGAGTGTTACTTTCTGCATGTTGGTGAAGATGGGCACATCTGGGAATATTTGGTCCTCCTGCACCCTGAGCCCCTTGCAGCTTTCTCTGGAGTGAGAAGGTGGGGAAGCCCAGAAGCCTGGGAGAGCCCCAGGTTGTCCCTGTGCTAGCATTAGTTAGAGCTGAGGCAGGGGTGTGGAGAAGGGCACGGTGCAGTACTAGAGTGCAAGTGTGTGGAATATAGGTTGCCTTTTATATGTGTGTGGTTTTTTTTTTTGTTTGGTTTGGTTTTCCTACCTAGATCATTGAGGTATTGGTTGGGATGTTAAGTTGCAGAGCTGCAGCTGTTGCAGAGCTGCTGCTTAACCATTCAAATGGGAATGCTTAATCATAGCAACTAGCAACCTTGTTATGTGAGGGTCTATCTTTGCTGTTGCACTAGAGGTTTGCCTGACCACATCTGAGAGGAAGATCACATGCATTATGCTGGGGCAAGGTCACAGCTTCTTAGCCAGGCTGGTGCTTTGTGGATGAAGCAACATGAGAGGACTTGCAGCAGGTTCACCAGATGTGTCACAGCTTCTTTTGCTATTTCTGCAGAAGACAGTTATTAATACCAGGTGCATGGTTAGTGTGTGAAAGCATGTGCATGGCATACATTTCTTGGTGTAGCTTATTTTGTATGGGACTTCTTGGCCCTACTGCACGTTCTTGCCACTGTGGAAATCCTGGAATGTAAACAGATTTAGTTCCTAGGCTTAAAAAAAAAAAAAGTTTTCAGGCCAGAAAGTCCTCTAATGATAACTTCCCTGCTAAGCTGATTTTCAGGAGTCAATTTGATTGAAAGGAAATGTAGGAGGTCTGATGGCAATGGGGAAGATGTATTTTTCAAATGCTCTGTTCAGCAGATGATAATGAAGGCCTATAGTCTATCAGCCATTTCCTCATGGCTTTCTCATTTTCTTTTTTATAACTGAAATAGCAGTTTTTCAGTACCAGAACAGATATGGCTGCATCAAAGTACCTGTGTGGTCGCTGGTAGCAACTGATGCACTGTCTGCAAATCTGACAAGTTCAAAAGAAAACTTATGATGAATCAAAATAATGATTTTAAAATGATTTTTTGTTTGTTGTGAACCTTGAATTGATGTGTTGGAAGGCTTTCTCTGAGTGCATGGGTAGTTTTATGATTTAAAAGGTTATGTTTTTAGAAGCTAAGAGGTCATTTCAAACTTCTTTTTTTCAGTAAGCTCTAAGTTACCTTCCCCAAATACTATTTTCATTTTGAATTGCTGCAGCAGTTTGGGTTGTTTGTTTTTTTTTTCTTTCATTCCCACCTTGTGCACTATTTTGAGGTATTTCAGTTAGGTTTTATGCTTTATGACTTTTTTCTGATTAACTGAAGTATGCTTTCAGGTTGATGTTTTCCAGACGTTATTTTCACTGTTGAGTGATGACAGTGATCAAAGGTTGTCTCAGGCAGGCAAGGTTTTTTTCCAAGCAAACCTACCTTAAATTTAAAAATAATGCAAACCCTACACAGGCTATGAAGCAATCTCAAGAAATAACTTGGTTTAGTTTTAATTTTACATTTGCATACCTCATCATTAGATTTTGCCTGTTCAGATTTTAGAATATATTTTTATCTACAGGGGCGAATATAGGTTGCACTGCATGAAGAAGCAGTTGTGTTGCAAACTAAGGCAGATTAAGGACAACCTGTACTCGACATACAGAGAATCTTTAACTTATGTAAATTTACATATGTTTTCTTTTTATTCCCTACCAAATGTTGGCTGCATTTCTTCAGATGTCTCCTGAGTTTCAGTTTTTATATTGTTCTAAAGGACTTTGAGAAATTATAGAGAAATTTCAGAAGGAAGGAAGCATTTGTCTAAGCTGTGATTGATTAGCAGTTGAGAACCATAATAAAGAACTCATCAATGGTGTTAACAAGCTCAGAAGAGCTGAAATAGAGATACATTAGGCTTTGTTAGTTATGGCTATAGCTATTAAAGGTAGTTTTGATGCCTTGCAGAAAATTGTGTGTATTGTGGTGGTCTAGATGGAGTACTTGCTAACTCACAGAGCTGCACTGGGAAGCCAGGAAAAAGGGGAAGAGAGAAGCATTGGTACTATCTGAACTTAACAATCACAACTTGCATTCTGCCAGGACAGCCATATAGCTGATTAAAAGAACCCAAACATACCTTAGGCCATAAAGGACTGTCCCATCTGGATGGAGTCGAATCATTCGGTTTTTCACTGTCACCCCATGGACAAATGACTTCTTGTCATTTAGGAAATACGTGTCCGGCACCCAGAGCTGGTCAGCCACTCTGTTGTCCAGAGTTAGGTTCAAAGGTATTCCAGAATAAGAGAGCCTTTTATCCCTCCAGGACTGCTGGAAGTACATGGTCAGGGTATAGTCCTAGGAAAGAAATAAGGGCTTTTTGTTTTTTGCATACTGATTAACTTAACAGAAGTTACTTTTTAGATAACTCTCAGTAACTGAGTATCAGTAGCATTAGGAAGTTTAAGGATTGTCAAGATAATGATGTCACTAACCATGATTGTACGTCGCAGCCTGTTTGTGTTCATGTCAAACTTCACATTACTCACCAATGGCAGTGACCACCATGGACTTTCAAAACCTCTTGACCCAGAGGGAAAACATGGTACCTTTGGGTCTCCAGTCTGTGGTTCACACTTGCACCTTTTTGGTAGGGTGTGGGTTGTCGTTGTTTGTTTTTTAATGTGAGAAGGGCATGGTTTAGCTGGCCTTGGCCAAACAGCATTGCATACCATTGAGCACCTTCTTTAGATATTCCTTTCCTTCATCCTGAAAGATTCCGCCACAATCCAGAAAGGCCAGAAGTCCATAGAACTCCTGAGGAGGAGTAAATACCACCTCAGAACAGAGATCTTTCCATTCTGCACCTGCTGCAGTTGCCAGATACAATGACCTTAGATAGCTGGGCACACCTCACCTCAGCTGGCAGAGTGTGGTGCTTTCTGTCCTTGGCAATCAGGTATCACTGCACAGAGAATGCAGTACATCTTCACTTGACTATCACGTTGTGGCTTAGGTGAAATACCATTTATACAGTCCTTCAGCTTTCATTTAGTCTGAAAATAAATTGTTCTAAAAGGCTTCTGGTCTGATTAACTCTCGCATGTCTGCCTTTCTGGGACTTTGGTGATTTTTAAAGGTAGTTTTTTAAAGTGGAAAAACCCGTGTACTTTGTAGTTGATGGAGTTCTTAAAAGATGACTGGAACACCAGTGTATGGACAATTCGTTTTGTCTTCCTCATCATCTCCCCCATCCCCCTTTTCAAGTGGCAGGCCATTTTGTCACAATTTTTTTATGATAGAAGTGCAGTAAAATTACAGATATTATTGAAAAAAAATGGTCAGCGGTAAGATTTGCTTTTATGTAAGGGAAAGCCTTACCTCTATCATCCTCACAAATCCTAGCCTGGACACCAATTTTTGAAGAAATAGCATAAAAGCTGTCTGATGTGATTTTTCTCTCTTCATCTTCAGTGGCTTCTTAAGATTTTACTGTTAACACTAAATCAAAGCAGAGTTGTTACCTTTCAAAAAGACTTTCTGCCTGAAATGTTGCATTTAGCAGAGCTGTAAACTACACACTTCTCATCAGTAAAAGAAGTTCATGGAAAATTTTGTTCTTGCTTGCCCTGGGCTTGTAGCAGTTGTTCTGTATGGAGGAAATGCCATAACCTGATGATCTGCTGTCATACACAATAGGACAATTACATCAGTCCTGAGCACTTACTTGCAAGGATTTCCTGCCTGTAAGATGATGGTTACTCTTGACAGAGTCAAGAGGTGGTATGTCCAAGGCACAATCTTTTTTTCCTGGCCCAGGTAACTAGGACGGGTTCAGAACAGCTGCTTTTGCTTTTCTAACTGCGCTGGTTAACCCTGGAACTACAGTGTAATGCAGTGGGGTGTATACTGTGCTCTGCTGAAGAGGTGGTTTATAATTTAAATAGTGGTAGGGAGAAGCATGAACCCTAAGGAGGCAAGTTTCTGAATATACAATTTGAGTAGAGTTGGGTTAGAATCAGATGCTTAAAGGGAAGTTAAATCCCTGCCCTTTGTTCCTATTATGCATATACAGACCTAGAGAACAGATGGGAATTGGATGAAGAAAAAAAAACAACAGTATTCTTGCGTTCATACGTTCTTATGTTTTTATCTGTTTTCTAGCCTGTCCTATTTCAAGCAGCTTACAGGTAGAAAAGCTTCCATACATGGTTGATACAAGTTAAATCCTCAGTGCTTCACTTGGTATCCTCTATATCTCCTGCCTGATTCAGCAGAGCCTATGCTCTGGAACAGAATTTCCAATTATGCATAATTATCTTTTTTCCTTCCTGCTTTCCTTTATATTTTCACCAGGTCTTAAAGCTGCTTTCATAGAACTGTCATGCCACCCTGGAAAAAAGCTAACAACTGAAAGTGAGGCCTACGTGATGGTTCTTAAAGCTCAACCAAGAGAGAAATAGCAAAGATGAGCTACAAGGGATCTCAAATGATGAGATCAAGTGAAAAACAAAGAAATTCTCTCTCTTATCTATGGCTACTAGAAGAAAATGAGCTGCTGTTTTTAGCATCATAGTCTGCTTTAGAAATGTTATTTTATCCAGCTGTGCTATATACAGAATACTGCTTTTGGTAACTCTATGGTAGAGAGAGTCATCCTCTGCCCTGTGATTAGGCTATACTGAGTAGAAATATGTGGCAAGCCAACAAGTGTTAATAGGGAGAAAAAATACAAGCTTGTTCCGAAGGGAATCACAGTGTTCCTTAACTCGGAAAGAATTATCCATTTTTTCCATTCCCCAGAACACAGGGATGTTACTCATTGAATTCAATATTTTAATGAGGAAACATGAAGAGTCATATGTAATGATTTTGAGAGTCACTGTTGCTGTAAGTTCTTATTTTAAAAAGCATAGTTACAGTTATCTTAATGAAAAGTAAATTATATTTGAGCCATAATAACCCAAATTATATAGTTACAAGTGTTCTAATTTTTTTAATGGAACACAGCCTTACATTTCTTATAAGTAAAGAATGAAATGCAGGCAAACCACACAGCCACATCTTGGAGGTTTTTGTATTATTTTTTTTATAGTTTACAGTGCTGTGAGTGGTGAGGATTTCACAACTTGCCTTCTACCCTGTAAAATTTGCAGTGGCTTTTGTGGTTTCAAGCTCTAGAGTGTATGAATAATTCTGAATCTTTCATATTTATAGTGGTAATTGGCTGCAGAATTATTTTAGCTTTTTATGCCAGCTTCCCAAGATCTCAAGCATCAGTCTAGATATGAAAATAAATCTGCCTATATTTAACTTTTGTATTTAAAAATTTCTAATCACTACTTAAAAAAGCAGAGCCCAATGTAAAATTAAAAAATGTTTCTGCAGATACCTGTTCTTTTAAATTGTTTTAAAAAATATTCCAATTTTTTAGAAGCACAACTGCCTAACTGTATTTCCTCTATAATAAAAGAAAAAGCTGTAACGCTGCTGAAAAATCATTATATTTCAGTAGATTTAATTGAGCTGTCTGCTTTCCACAAGTCCCTCCTTGCTTTTCCACAGTACAGTCAGCCTTTCTAGTGGTAAATGTCTGAGCACCAATGATCAGGTTGTTCTGATGTGTATTGATTTTGTAATTTTTTTTTTTTGGTGGTGAATTCTGATTTGTTAGAATGAGATGGGTTTTTTTTTTCCTTTCTTAGTAATTGTGCAAATTTCTTATTTCTTTGTATCAAACTGGAAATATGTAAGTGAACTCATACGGATGTGTACTATGACATGTAAGTATACCTGTGTAACAACCACTGTTTTAATAAGGTGCATTAGATTGCTAAGACCAGTATTTACATACTAGTTCTAGGTAAGAGATTCTGTGAAAATCCGAGCAAAAGAAACTAACCTATTTTACTCAAAATCACAAATTATTTCTTAATCTGAATTTAAGCAGCTTCATAAACAAATATTGACACCAAACTTCACAGTTCACTTGGGTAATATAAATTCTTGTGATAAAGAAGATGAATGGACCATTGATGTGTATCAAACTTGAAGTCAGAAGAACAATTTATAGCTCCAGTAAGTAACAGACTGGAGAATTCCCCTACAATACTGTTTCCTTTTTATTCCTATTTTTTGTTCCCTAATCTCTTTTGTGTAATATGTATCTATGCTGTAAGGGCAATAATGGAATTTTTCTTTCTTGATAAACCTTTGTAGCTCTCTGAAACCAGTAGGGATGCATTAAAATAGCTAGAAAATTTCGACTTGCTGGTAATTTCCACTGTGTGGTTTACTAGTTCAGCACAGCAGGATATAACATGGAATACATTGTTATATTATAATCTAACCTTCTGGGAGACGCAGACTCGTATTTCATTATGCTTATCAGTTGAATTATTAACTCTGGTGGAATAAAAGACGAGTTGACATGTCTGCTGTACTGGCAGTTGCTTCATCTTTCACGTATTCCGGACACAAGTGTTTTAAGGAGAAAACGGGGAATCTTTTAACTTGCAATGTTCAGCTTTGTGATCTAAAAAACCTTTTGTGTTTTTCCTTTTTCCAAGGTGGCCTCAATCTAAGTTCTCTTATTTTTTCATATATTGAAAAACAGCACATTGTGATATATTTAACTAATAACTAAATATTGAACCACACACCAAAAGTCTTAGCAGCTAAAAATTAACAATATAGATGCAGTTCTTAGTAAAAGTTAGTAAATGGAAGAATATTTTGTGAATATTTAGCTGTTCTTGGTCAACTCAATATCAAATGTTTGAACTCTAGATGAGTTTGCTCATGAAGGCACTGTGCAGCAAAACAAATACATAAAAGATACCAATGTCATACTTTAAATAGATAACAGTGTATATTGATAGTTGTGGGATGCATACTGTACACCCAAATGATCTGAAATTTAAATTATATCCTTGAGGACCATCCAATAACCAAATATCTGGCAGCATCGCAGAAAATGAGATGCAATGCAATTCAAATATGGTATAACTTAATCAAGACAAACATAAATGATATTGCAATTTAAAATTAAATATGTAGTGATTATCAGAATATTGACTGCAATAAGGCCATAAATATGGAACAGCAATACATGTCACAGCAAATCCTGCTGTGACTGCAAGCTGTTATTAATTGGGGAAGACTATTTTCCTTGTTTAGCTGGTACTAATAAGAATGCAAAGGGCAGAGTTTTTGAGACAATGGTAAGTGCTGAATTTGCAAATTGCAAAAAAGCACACTTGCTCATTCATATGTTGTAAGCATGCTAATGCATCAGAAAAAGCTGTTAGCATTTGTTTAGCAACAGTTGGCTGTCCTATCTTGGAATTCCTGGGAAAGATCTATACACTCGCTATTTTAAGGTAAATGGAGAGGTGGTTTCTTGGGTATGGGGTTGTATGAGTTTTTGTGGGTTGTTTTTTTTTTTTTGGTTTGGGTTTATTTGTTGGATTTGTTTTTTGGTTTTTTTTTGGTTGTTTGTTTTTTAAATCCTGTATAATTTCCCAAATATACTTGGTGCTCAATTCCAGATACTGCACAGAAATTAGGGGAAAACATTTTAACCAAAATTGTGGAGGAAGAAACTACTGGTCATGCTCTTCTCTAAAAATGTCAGGGCAGCTACATCTATCTATCAAGTCAGCCAAACAAGAAAGCCAGGGAGTCAGAGATGTGTGCACTACTGGATCAATTTTATTTGCCTTCTTGTCTAAGGACACAGTTCAGTGTTCCTTTTGGCTTTGTTTTCAATTAAGACTGATGCAACGTACGTTATCCAGTTCCCCTCTTCTGTCCAAAGCAGTAGTAGGAGGAGGGGGCAACTGTACACAAATTATCCAGTGCACTGGCCTGGTTCACAGGAGGCCGTGGTTCTTGTGAACTACACTTCTGTCAGGGGATAGGAAGCTCCATTGACTCCAGGACAACAGAATAAAAGATTAATTTTCCTGAGAGGAGCTGTTTTGGATTCAAAGAGATGATAAGTTTTCCACAGCAAGCTTCAGTTTTGCAGAAATCACATTTTCTGTCAGAAAATTGGAAATGCGTAGATGTGAGATTTCTGTAGGAGAAAAAGTTGTGCAAGGTATCACTACTTTGTTTGATCCCGTTGGTAGCTCCAGTTGCTAGTGAAGCTTTTTGTCTTTCAAATGTGCTGACAATTCTCCAACGAAATGTTTCATAAACCTTGTTGGCATTTATAACTTCACAAATTAAGTATGTGGCATCAGAGTTGTATCTTACAGAAAGAAGCAGAGATCTGCCAGGAGTCTGCACAGCTGTAATGATGATGCTCTTTATTGCTCAAAGCACAGCAAGGAACAAGATTAGATTCATTATAAGAGTAGCAAGTTGGAAGTGAAGGTGGTCATCATTACTGTATTGGGATGCAACATTACACTTTGTGATCAATGCAAAAACCCCCTTAGATGTAATGGGATTAGAATTGCATCCAATGTCTTCAATCATTACTGAAAACACAAACCAAAAGGTAAAACGTTTTCCAGTTAGAACAGCAGACTGTATTTTGTTGCATTTTGTTCAGTGTGTTAGTAATAATAGTTAGCAGAAGTATTTATTACTGCTTCTGGCGTTTAAATGGGTTGTTATGATAGTTGTGTTCTGTTGTCCTGGCATTATTTAACATAGTAAAATCCCAATTTTATCTTGTGTGCTATTTTATGCCTTGGGGAGAAGAAGAGTGAGGACTTCCGTACTTTGGATCAACATCCATTGCCTTGCCCTCTGCTTTTTTTCCTCTTATTTAAGCTTTGCTAACCTGGGAGGCCTGAACGTGCCACTTGGTCTTTGTACAGGAAGAAAAGAGATTGTTACTAAATACTAATATGGATTGCTTTGATTAGGAGTGGACTTGGCTAAATTTAGCAGGAAAGTAAGCTAGCAAGTAAGGTAGGCATACAGGTAAGGTGTTGTTATCCTCACTGCATGATGGAAGATCCTTTCAGAAAGCTTTCAGAAAGCTTGAAAACCACTACAGTATTCCCAGCTGCACTTCAAACTTCCAGCCACATAACCCACTGGGGGTTGCAATGAGATACATTATAACATTGCTCACAGTACAAATGAATACTGGATCTGTCTTAAGTGGCTATGCAAATTGCTGACTAATGGATCGGAACATGTCCATGGTAGCATTCTTATTCACTGAAAGATTAATTAACTGCTTTTAGAACCTGTAGGAAAACAAGTAATGATATCTATTCCCACACCATTCTATTTTGCTTTTGATGCTGGCAATCTTTCTATATTGCAGGTAGTAGTGCCATAAAGATGCTTGAGGGGAAGGGTGGAGAACAGGAAAAATATGGCACAGGAGATAGAGGTGCTTAACTAAGATAGCATTCCAAGGAATGTTGGAGTAAACAAGTGTACTTGGCATATAGAGTAACTGTATTCAATGTGTGCATATATTTTTACAGGCAGTAGATAAATGTCCTTTATATTTTACATAAAGAACAAATGAAAGGAAAAAAAGGGAACAGAAATGCTTCTTACTTGCAAGTAGCCCACAGACCAACATATGTGAATTAATGTCTAGAAACATCTTTTAAGAACAAATGTAGACAGCAATAAGAGAGAAACACGTTTTCTCTTAGACGTGTGAGGCAGCTGACAGTTTTTGCCAAAAAGCCAAACCAAATCCAAGCTGTCCAGGTGGTCCATACCTATCTGTCTGTATCTGAGGACTCCAGTTTGTGTTCGGGTCCTGGTATTAGCAACTACAGTGCAAAGGTGTTCTAGGTGTTAAATGACACTTTGTGCTGAACTCCAGGATGTTCTAGGGTTCTTCTCCTATGAGTTGTGCAAAAACTTGTCTGTTCATGTGTGGATATGAAAGGGAATGGTGGGATGACATTTAAGGACTGGGGCATTGTGCCTAAGTAGTGCTGTCCTCATACTTTCTGCAAAGCAGATGGAAAAAATAGTCCAAGGAAAAGAAATTTCAAGGTTTAACTTGTGTTCCAAAACATTTCAGCCAGCTTGGACTGGAAGCACCAATACACAAGTGGGTTGGGGCATTTGGGAGGAAATTTTACTTCCCAGTTTCTTGTGTGGACTATGTGGAGATGGCTCCTTATTGACTGGAGGACTGAATCGTACAATTGGGCCTAGATAAACTCTGAGGGTCTAAAACAGGGAATGATGTGAGGAGTAAGGCAATCTGAGAAAAAGATAAGCTGAAAGGAACATTCTTGTAATGGCAGAACATTCTGGAAGAGTGGAGAATTAATTAAACCACGGAACATTCTTGTAAAGGCAGTACATTCTGGAAGAGTGGAGAATTAATTAAACCACACTTCCCTTGCTACCTATAAGCGAGATAATTGCAAAGAAGCCTTTTTTCTAACAACAGTTGTTTCTGAAACACTTGATTTTTATTTTTTGTTTTCTTCTTTGTAATTTCCAGCTAGCTCAGCAGGGGTAGAGCTATGAGACTATTATGAAGAGCGCTGAATGTCTAGGAGGACAGCATGGCGCAAAGAGCTCAGAAGAATTCCTCCTGGTGTCAGTGCACAGTGCAGCTGGTGAAGCTGAACCGATTGCTAGCTTAGGAGCAGATGGAAGAGGTTTGCTGACTTCTGTCTTGAATGCTACTGTGCAAGTGTTACTAGTATCAGAAATCTTCCAAGCTCTGGACAGAAAGTTGAAGAGAACACAAGCACAAGAATCTCAGCAATGTGAAAAATGAATTGTGGTCACAATTCAGTCGCTAGCTGAGCATATAAAATAAAAGCTCCTTAATTATGTGTTGTGCAGGGGCTTAAGTTAAGCAGAGCTTATGAATTAGAAATCAGTAGTGAAGACAGCAAATCAGGCCAGACTCCTTGGCTCCAGAACATTCTGAGAAACGTTAGGAGAGAGGTTATATATGTCTTAATATGGGGTTGGGCTAACTTTGTAACAACAGCTACTGATTATATTTTTTCATGTCTTAACATACATATATATGTAACATTTTTTACCAGTTTATTTTTTATACAGGTTGGGTGGAGTTATTTCTACTGGTCTAGTCACTGAAATCCATTTGATTCCTCCTGCCTGGTTCTCTGTTGTCATTTTAGTGTATCGATTGTCTTAGTTTTGAGAGAAGACAATAGAGGTCAAAGTGACACACAGCGAATCAGTGGCTCTACTTGGAGTAAAACAGTAATAATTTAGCTGCCAGATCTTTAGACTTGTATATACCTTACTAGGTTTTTTGGTGGTTTTGTTTGTTTTTGGGTTTTTTTTTGTTATTTTGTTGCTTTTTTGCTTTAGGTTTTTGGAGGTTTTTTGGTGTGTTTTTTTTTTTGTTTGTGTTTGGTTTTTTTTTCCTAAATTGCTTGGAATGCCATGGTTTCTTTGTTCATGATGCTTATGCTTGGATTGTATTGTGAAAAATAGGGATGACAACGAAGACTGTTATGTGGCTGGAGGGATTTTTTCTTGTATGTTGTTGGCATCCTCTCTGCTTTACAGAATTCTAACTCAAAAATCCTAAGGTCAGGTTGTCTCCCTGATACTTTCAAATGAAGGATAACATGTAAGACTTGTGCTTTGGACCCTTCACTGGCTTCGTTGCCCTTCTTTGGACACATTGGAAGGCCAATGGCAATGTAATTCTCCCCCTGTACTCAGCACTGGTGAGGCCTCACCTCGAGTCCTGTGTGCAGTTCTGGGCCCCTCACTTCAAGAAGGATGTTGAGGTGCTGGAGCGGGTCCAGAGGAGAGCAACAAGGCTGGTGAAAGGAGTAGAGGGAAAGTCTTAGGAAGAGAGGCTGAGGGAGCTGGGGTTGTTTAGCCTGGAGGAGACTCAGGGGGGGACCTTATCACTCTCTACAACTGCCTGAAGGGAGGTTGTAGTCAGGTGGGGGCTGGGCTCTTTTTCCAGGCAACCAGTGACAGGACAAGAGGGCACAGCCTGGAGCTGTGCCAGGGGAGGTTTACGTTGGATATTAGGAAGTACTTCCTCACGGAGAGGGTGATTAAACATTGGAATGGACTTCCCAGGGAAGTGGTGGAGGCACCATCCCTGGAGGTGTTTAAGGAAAGGCTGGATGTGGCACTTCGTGCCCTAGTCTAGCTGATGTGGTGATGTTAGGTCATAGGCTGGACTTGATGATCTTAAAGGTCTTTTCCAGCCTTGGTGATTCTGTGATACTCTGGTCTTCCTGCACAATGGGGTGGATTGTTCATGGTTTTCTTTAAAATTCAGCCTCCATCCTTTCTGTTTCATGACTGCTTTCCCATGTGATTTCTCATGATCTGCATCATTTAAATATTAAGCTGCTTACACGATAATCTAACATCATAGCTGCTGAGTTTCCAACACTGATGCAAATTTTCTGGGGCTAACCAGCTTTTGCAGGGAAAAAAGTTTGCCTTCAGATACATGTATCATTGACACTAAGCCCTCAGAGCAGAATCCAGGGTATTTTTAGTGTTGATAATGAAAGGCCTTGTTTTATTTTTGCCTCACTAACAGCATAACTAATTGGATAACTAATTGAGTTGGCCAATTCAATATGATTAATCTGATTAAAACCCTACAAATCCAGTGCCATTGCCAGTTTCATGGGAATCCACATTTCAAAACATTTTATAGAATGTGTACATTTTTTAGGAGAGAAAAAAAGAGCAAATAATAACTCATCAGTCAGTTTGAAGGCAAGTGAATAATACTCCTGAGTACTGACTGGGATATGGAAGTGAAGGCTCTCTTTCCTGAAAAATGTGTAACTAGGGAGAACATGGGAATAGCAATTGTTTGCAGAACTGAGTAGCTTAGTGCAGAAAGTTGGGACTGGCACCAATATATTGAAAGTCTGGTCAAGTGTGTTCTTGCAAATCACATTATAAATAAAGCAAACCCCAAAACTGGTTTTCTTCAAAGTCACCTCTCTCTGACACTGACGTGTCAAAAGACTTTCACCTCACTGAAGTCCAAGACAACCACTACTTCTATCCCTTCCTGTGTGCCAGCACACTTTAGTATAAGTAGTTAGGAAGCAGAGGGAATAGATCCAGGTTGGAAATTAACCCCATCATTACTATTTTGGTGGGATGTTTTTTTCTGTAGATAAATTCCCTGATCCTGTCCTCACCATTCCCACCAAAGCACTAATGCTAGGGCAGGAAAGGACAGTGAGGAGTGCCAGGAGGAATGCAGAGCAGCTCAGAGCAGCTGTTCAACTACAGTTCTGGAGTGGGTTTTACAGACCCAAAAATAAGGCAAGGAAAACTTCAGGATTTGTGAAAGATCATAGGGCACACCTATCGCTGTTCTCAACCAAGCCAAATGCCATTGCATTGTTTGTTACCTAAGTTAGAGGAGGCCAGGACGAACCAGAATGAGTTTGCAGTGTGGTGCCATGCATGGGGCTACAGCAGAGACCTGGTTTATTAGCTGTGTAAAACTGTTCTACAACTTCAGGTTGAAGTGACAGAAAAAGCTCTGATCTACTTCCAGGGCTGCAGCAATGCTTGTCAAATGACTGTGGCACCCCAGGTCTGTAGGTTAATATCTAGTGGACTAACCATTATCTTTTATTAGTCTGTTAGTGTTTCCCAGCATTAAAAAACAGCAGGAGCTCAGCAGCCAGTTGGCTGCTTCAGTTATCTTGCCCTTGTTTATTAACTGGAAAATAAAAAAAGATTAGTATCCAAAACATTTGAAAAAGCAAGGAAAGCCAGTCTGAAGCTTTTCCTTGCATGCTACAGGCTATTACTGAACGTTGAGGAACTGTTGTCAAGCTTGTCCTGCATACTGATCTCTAGAGAGGGGCAGACTGGAAGACTGGCTGACAAAATTGTGGTGGTGTTTGTTGAGGTTTTTTTGGGGGTTGTTTTTTTCCCTCATTCTGAAATACTTGTTTTCTTGGTCCATCCTGAGATGTGAGCAGAAGTACATGCAGCAGTACTGTGTTCTTGCACACAGCTTCACTTCCATTGGTGCTCTTTAGGGACAGCTGTGTCGCAGTACAAAAGGTGAAGTTAAAATGTCTCGCAGGGACCCATATGTGATGATCACACAGAAGGCGAAGGCTTGGTATGTCCTTAATTTATTGTGATTTACATTGTATTGTATAGGCTAGGGGGAGGTTATTGAGGGCTGAGGAATCCTGAATCCATGGGTTGCTAGTTGGGCAATATTTTCTTCTGGGGCTTAAATTGCTGGAGTCATTACAGTGCCTTAACCGTGTCAACTAGAAGTCCTCATGAATTTTTTCCATTGAAAATCAAGCAAACAGCTGCTTGTTATTGTTAAGTTTTCACTGCTTTGCAAATTAGGCAATTTCCATCCCATAGAGGAATGGGAATTCAACGTGTTTTCAGGAGTGAAGCAAGCATTTAAAATTGTGGCTATGCATTTATTCCTTCTTCTACAAATATGGCTGCATTTCTGATTCATTCCCTAACATCTCTAACGAGTAGAAAGATTAATTTTCCACTAAAATCCACTTGTCTTCAGCCAGAAAAGTTCTACATGCAGCTGGCCAAACTATGTGAAGCCTAGGTCACTGCCCCTGTTGTTTAAAGTTAAAATGTAATGTTTTCCCAACTGTGGCTTTTTGTAGGCCTGGTTCAATCAAAGGTGTCAGAGGTCTATGAAGTATAGAGGTCCAGAAGGCTTGGCTTTTCTGAAGATAACACTGATAAATTAGATGTTTGTGGACATGAATGGGAACCAATGTCAGTGAACCAGTACTCCTGGCAGAGGAATAAATGTTTCTCTTCTGTTCCTGCTACCTACGAAGAGTCTGCGTTAAGGAGGAGATGATATTAAGAAACTAAACTGGGATAAGAGACCAGCTGTTTGGCTGTTTTGGTGTATGGCTGAGGTGACTAAGTTATACCATTGCTCCTGACATGAGTAACGATGCAGATGATGGGGTTTTTCCTTCTTTGTGGTAATGGTGGTGAGACCCACTGGTCTTCAGTATGATAAAATGGCTCTGCCTGGTGACTTCTAATCAGAGATAAGGCCCTTACAGGTGATCAGGTAAGTCATGCTCCAGCACAAAGTAGGATGCAGCACCATGGCATGCAGTAACAAAGGCTGTGAAGCAATATGGTAAATGGCTTAAGTTAATGCTCTTGACTATACGGTGTAGATGTAGTCAAGTATGGCTTTAGTGAATCATAGAATCATAGAATCCTAGGGGTTGGAAGGGACCTCGAAAGATCATCTAGTCCAACCCCCCCTGCCAGAGCAGGGTCACCTAGAGCACATCACACAGGAACGCATCCAGGCGGGTTTTGAATGTCTCCAGTGAAGAAGACTCCACAACCTCCCTGGGCAGCCTGTTCCAGTGCTCTGTCACCCTTACAGTAAAAAAATTTTTTCGGATATTCACCTTGAACCTCCTATGCTCCAATTTGCACCCATTACCCCATTACCATTCCATTAGTGGAATGCATCTTTTCCATATTTTGCCTGTTATTTGCCTTATCCAACTGCATAAAGCTTGATTAAATAGTTACAGAAGTAGTGGGTTTGCATCAATAGACAATGAATGCTTAGAGATAAACATTCTGGCTAGTCACAGGACTTTCCAGATTGATCTGTTGTATCTGAGTGGATGCTTAGTTTTTCATTTATTTATAGCAGGAATGGCTTTTGTATCTGTTAAGAGTATAGTAACAAATTTACTGAACTACCAAATAATTTATCTTCTGCTTGCCTTCAGCTGATTACAACATCTCTAGGTATCTCAGGATAATGTGAACATCTGTTCCCTGGAGACTGACTCTTCACAGACAATAATCAGAAAGATAATGACTTGAGAATGGGGTTTAGGAAACAACTAGGGACAGCTCTGCCTCTTTTTGCTAACTCTCACCCTTGTATTTTGTTCCTTTCACCACACTGGCTTTTTGACACACCCTACAGCAAACCTGCCAGATGCAATAGTCCACTTCTTTCAGAGCAGGATAGAAAATCAGATAGTGATTCTGGGACTTGGGCAGCTTGCTCTAACAATTTGTGTTAGCCGATCATCAGAAATGGATAGTCCTGCCTCCTTTCCCACCCACTCTCGACCCTAGAGCACAAGACCAGAAGTGGGTCTCACTCCAGCACTCACCAGTGTTCTCAGGACAGGTCTTCTGCCACAATTTGTCAAAATCTAAGATGAGTGAAAATGGTTACTTTCCTGGCATGCTTTTTAGTCTGCTATTTTTAATTATAGAAGTGAATCTGACACCCAATTTGCACTTGTTAAAACAGGCTTAGGAAAATGTGTTGTAAATAAGTCTTTGGAGGAATATAAATTTGCATGGTTCAGGATAAAATAACTTCCCTGTTGTGGATCAGACTGAAAATAATGATGTGGAGAGATTATTCCACTTCTGTGTGCTGGAGGATTCTTGTATTGTTTTAGGTAGTATTTGATAATGACCATCACTGGAGAAAGGATTCTACATGGATCTCAAGTCGAGCAGCATGAAAGCCCTGTTCTTCTAAGGCAGACAGATGAATGTTAACTCTTGGATTACAGACATGATAAAACAGGAAAATAAATGCCTGTGTATTGAGCAGTAAAATAGCTGCAGATGAGAGCAAGCTCTGCAGCTTCTGCAAGAAACATGGATGTAGCTAATTTGGCATACATAATCTTATTGGGAGGGCATAATCTTATACATAATCTTATATAGAGGGCAGAAAGGGAGAAGAGCTTGGTTTTGGCTGTAGCAAAATGAAGTTCAGTAGCCTTAGTATTGTATGTCACCTGCTGTAATGTCAGCTGCTGCAGTTTTTTGACATGGATAATACTCTCTTGACTTATGTCTCCTCTCAAGGATGAGACATGAGAAAGCTTAGTCCTTCCCCAGCACTTGTATTTTATCATGTATCCTCTCCTATATCACCAGCCTGATGTTTGGGAAAAGCTTTTCTGTGATGGGGAATCTGTTAGGTGGAAGATAAGTGTTCTGTGTGGGAACAGTGCTTTTATTTCTCCCTTTAGTGTTTACAGGAACAATTTCAGTTTTTTAGTCCTGTTTTTAGTCAGTTTTTAAACTGTATTCCTTCTTCAAATTCTGTATGCAAAGACTGCTTGTCATAAATATGCTTGTCTTCTACAGCATCAATGTAGGTTCAGTAGTAGGTGTCAGTTTAATATTGGATGAACTGTTTAAATCTCTCTCCAATCCTTTTCCTTCTTCATTTCATGGCAAGTCAAAGTCTAGCAACTGAAAGGAAATTGCTATGGTTACAGCACCCAGTTCTAGCAATGAGTCCAAGATTTAAGTCTTACCACTTGCAGTAAAAAAATATATTTAAGACACCCCCAGACATTTGGGATCATGTTTGCAAGTGTTAAAACAGACATTGACAGTTTTAGATAATTCCATTGCAATGCTTTGCTTGCAAGACAGTGGTCTGCTATTATAAATGCATTGCATACATAAGGAGAGAAAGAATGCATACTAGTTTAAGACACAGCTCAAAGAAGTGTTGGGTTTTTAAAGTCAGAAATCTAAGATGTAACCACCACCCAGTTAGCAGTCTGTATCAACACTGTCAGCCAAATAAATGACTGAAACTTAGTTCCTTCCCAGTTGCAAATACTACCAAGATATCACTGTGGGCCATTTTTAGGTATTAGGAGAGCTATGAACATTATGAAGCACTAGAGTTTCAAAAACTTACAGCAGATGATTTTATGGACCAGGTGGTTGATATGTCCTATGTTGAGGTTTCTCACCCTAATTAGTAACCAATTTCAATCCAATTGCTTGCAGATCATGGAAAATCACTGACCTACCACAGCTCTCTCTAGCAGACAGGTATCCATCTGTAAGCCAAATTAACAACCCAAGACCAGAATCACATAGGGAGATCTGTTGAGGCTCTCAGCCATCGCAGAACATCAAGTGTGCAAATTGACTTCAACAGGATGGCTTGTGCATGCAAAATGAGATTTGGGCTTAAATTTCTTATGGAACTGAAATTGGAATACAGATCTGTCCTGGATCTTCAGTTTTAATCTGCTGAACCTCTGCAGGGCTGGAAACCATGTAGATTTGTACTGGTGCTGCCATGATTCACTTAAATCTTGTGCCTGATTTCAAGCTCACAGTGTTCTCACTGAAATGGAAGCTTCTGAGAGGAACATAGGTGTCTGAGCACTGTTAGAGCAGTACTGGGGGTTCTGCTCAGGGCCAAGCCTAATGGGAAAATCTGAATAAATAATGTGTTTACATTGTCTCTCTTCTGTGTCTCTTCTGGCTATGGCTCAGGCATAGGAGTTATCCTGGATGGGGAATATCTAATACGGATCATTCTGTGCTTCAGGTCAGTAAATGATTGTACAGGATTCTCTTTATGCTTAATGTGTTTTTTTAATTGCTTTTTCAGAATGCCACTATTTGCTAATCTTGAATGGCTTGTTGTTCTATCGTATATATTCTCTAGGTATTTTTTCTTAACGAAATGAAGAAATAATTAGAATTCTCCAGTAAATCTTTAAGCCAATCTCATTTGTAACAATTTTCTACATTACAGTTCTCCATAGCACACCACACTTTTCCATTCAATATATAATTTTTTTTACTTTATTATATCAATTTTTGAGTCTTTGAAATCTTACATAATGTTTTACTGTAGGTAGTTTTTTCCACCTCATTATTTATCATAATTGTGGGTTTTTTTGGTCCCAAATCTATTAAATATAATATTGGATGTACAATTTTCTCCAGACAGCAAGTCTTTGAACTTTATCACTAAGTCAGCTGTATCTCAAGTAGCTAGTACATATTTACCATGGGATTGTTGTTTTTGTTGTTTTGGTATATGAATTAGGAGGCAGCTGCTGCTGCTGCTATCAATTGACTTTTAGATTGAGGATGTTTGAAAGGATGCATCATTTCAGATTAAGCTGTGTTTTTATCTGAGGCCTAAAATGAGTAATTGTGAACTATTTTTTGTTCAGAGGAAACTTAAGAATTATGTTAATTGATTATTTTTTTAAGACCATAAGGTCTGCTGATAGAATAAAATGCAACATATGCTCAGCAGTTGTTGATCATGTAATTTCTTGTTTATTCTTTGATAACTGGTTTCCTAGATAAAAGAAATGTAGTGGATCTCAACTATCTGATGTTCAGTACAACATCTTTGATTGTGCAATTTAAATTAGAGTAGATGGAAATTAGTATGAGAACAGTGGAATGGTTAAGACAGTGGATAAAAGGGGATTTGCCAGCAATCTGTGCTGAACATAGAAGAACCCTGTCAATGGAGATTACAGATGAAAATCCTCAAGGATGAGATTTGGGACTAATTCTTACTTTTTATTTTCTCTGGCACAAAAAAATCAAAATGCATCAATTAAATTTGCAGCTGATATTAAAGTAAGGAGCCACTGTCAACATCACAGAGTATCAGAATATCACAATGATCATCTTGAATGTTGGAGTTGTAGAGAAGTGAGATTATACTCAATACTGAAAAGCCATAGACTTAGGAGACAATGATAAGGATTGATTTTTGTAATGAGAATGGGATAAAAAAAAGCAAGCTGAATATCAATCTGATGCCACCTCTATAGAGATGGCATCGAAGCAACAACATCCTACTGTATACTAAATGATGTATGCCAGGTAAGACAGGGACAAACTAACTTTGCCATCCATGAGCAAGTTGGGCTGAGAATGCTGAGCATTTTCCTGGTTATTCACAGAATGAGCAGGTAAATCACTAAGGAGGTTACTTCAGGCTCAGGCAGCGGCATAGAAGGGCTGTGGCAGCACCGAGGTGAATGGACAGTGGGGTGCTGAACCCAGCCTTGTGTGGCAGCAGCACTAGCTCAGGAAATCTGCATGCTACTGTACAGGGATCCTGATTCCCTCTGGTGTGAGCTGTGTGTTCTGCTGGGTAGTGGTGGGCTACAGAAGCTGACTGCTCATCATGCAGGCAGTCAAGCATACTCCTGAGACACTCTGTGCTAAGACCTGGCTGAAAAGCTCTTGGAAAGGTGTGGGAAATGCATAGCACCACCAGTGGCTTTTAAAGAGTGAGGCAGATGAGCACTTTGACAAGATGGGCAGTGCTACCTTCTCTGACTTTTCAATGTGACACTTTTGCTTTAAGTGCTCCTGTCAACTGATTGCCAAAATGCACTTCTGATAAATACTGTTTTACTGTCAGCATTGAAACTATGGCTGGTAATGCTGGATCTAAATGCTCTCCTAAGCTCTCCTAAATGCTCTCCTAAAGCTGCAGGTGTCCCCTCACCTGTGTGCTGTGGGTAGGAGAGCAATTCATCCCTCTCCCAGCTTCAATGTTAGCCTGATAATGCCAAGGATGCCTTCAAGGTTCAGTGAGGCTAGGCTGCTATATGCTACTCCTTGCAGGTAGAAGACAATTTAGAAGGCAACTTCAGTTGCCTGACAAAGATATGTATGTGTATGGGGATATCCCTTAGCAGGGGGTGAACAGTAGGCTTGTCTGCAGTTCTTGGATTTGAATTAGGGTCTTCTGGGGAGGATGATGGCTGAAAAATAAAGGCAGGAAGGTGAATGTGGAGAGGAGGTGGGAGGGACTGTGAAGTAATGGGGCAGGAAAAAGCAGTCAGTGAGGGATCAGGCAAAGGCTAGCTCTTAAGAGACCTGAAAAGTGACCAGAAGGGATCAGAAGACAGTTGGGAAATCAATTTTCTGAATAATATTTTAAATTAAATTAGGGAGGGAAAAAGAAAAATGCAATAGAAGGAGTTTCAGTAGCAGTGTGCTGGGAAGGCCTGGGAAAGGAAAGAGACAAGCTTGCACACATCAGGAAACAGCAGCAACAGAAGGAAGAAGGGGGTGTTTAGAGTTCGCTGTGTTCTGTTGTTTTTGGGGGGTCTTTTTTTAGTCAGCAGACAATTACTAAAAAAAAATATTTTTTTTTTTGATAACCCAAAGCTAAAATTTCAATTTTCAAAATGGAAATGCCTCTTAATGTTTTTGAAAAAAGGACACCTCACATTTGGTTTTTTGGTGATTTTTTTTTTTAAAAACAACCTTATAATAATTAAGTATAGATGAATGTATTATAAAAATATAATGTTGCAAGCTTGTCTTCTAATTGAAATGCTTAATTTTAAATATGTAGACCAGAAAATCAAGTAGTTAAGAGTTTTCATAATTTCCTAAATCATCTTCACCTACAGGTGAAGGGAAAGTTCTCAGACGTGGTTTGGGGCAGTGATTTTAAACCCTCAACTAGTGGGGAACATCTGTCTCCAACTCATGTGAAGGTAACCCAGAAATTTATTTTCACTCACATAAGGTATTTTTCAGAGTTAATCTCCTGCATTATTTTACCCTGCAGCATTCTAGTAATAGCACGTGTGTACTTCTGTGATATTTTACTTTTTTACTAAAGGTCTCTCAGGAAATAATACTGAGCATTAATTTTTTTAACCATGACATGCTGTCACATCTCAGCAGAAGAATGACAGAAATAGAGCTCATGAAGAAGCAATGTAGAGCACTGTACAGTGATTACGTTGTTATTAGTAAAGAAAAAGAAAATACTGAAAGCTTTGAGTCACTTTCAGTAACAGCTGTTAAAAGTCAGGTGTGTTTTAGTTTGTTTTAGATTCTTGTCACATTTCCAAATGTAAAGAAAACTAGGGGAGAAGGAAAGAAAAACATCCTTTGCTAGTATGCTTCTAGGAAAGAAATGCTGGAAACAAGTTTTGTAGCTGCTTTTTTATAGATGTACAGCTGACTTGAGAATGTATCCAGTAACAACTTTAGCTGGTGTTTGATCAGAAAGAAGTATTATTTCCAATGTATTTGGATGTTTAAGCATCTACCATAGAAATAAGAGTGTATCTGAAGTAATAAGTCTGTAGGAATACTTCAGTGTATATTCTGGCATAAGAATTGGCTTCCAGCTAAACTTTTAATAATCATTTGCAAGCTTAGATAGGGGAAGATCTGACATTTGATTTTAGAGTACTAGCTCATTTCCCTTTCTTTTATCTAAGGGATATAATATTTTTTAATTAAAGAAGACACATTTCCCTAATAGAAGACACTCTGGTTTTATAATAAAGGAGCATAATAGAAACTGTAGGGACTAAGACAGTGTTGGCATTACTTTCTCATCTGTTTCCAAATACTCCTTAATATCAATTCTTACTTTGTGGCTGTTTTGTGTGCCTGTAACTAATAAGATACCTTGTATTAAAGCTGGGCTTCCTGGCTCTCTTCCTCTCCTAAATGTGTGCTGTAAAGCCACTCAAGGAATCAGAATAAAACTGGAACCTGTACAAATTCTGAATGCAGTGCATCTTGCCTCCTAAATTTGTCTACAAGCATTGCTTTGGTTAGCTCAACAGGCAGCCTGGCTTTTGCACAGGTTTACAGAGCTTCTACAATTATATTGCAAACAAATACTACAGAAGGTTGCTGGTTAAGACAATACAACATTTGTATGGAAACAAAGAGAAAAATAATCTTAAATTGGAACTAAAACTTCCAGTGGAGATGTTGGGAAAGAGGAAGATGGTGTTGCACAAAAAAAGGAAGATCTTATTTCAGTCCTGGGAAATCTAGAAGGACAAATTAAAGGAGAAATATCAGGGGATTTATTGTAAATTTAGGAAGGTGTTTGTGTCTTAAAATAATTTTCATAGCCTCTTGACTTTTTTTTATACATTGTTAGACTAAAATATTGTTAGAGCTTCAGAAGCTCTACAGGGATGTTCACGTGACCACAAAATTTGATCGACTGAACTTCAACACTAGTTTTCTCATGTACTTTCTGTAACTTTTTCTTGTGATTACACTTACCTGTCAGGAGAAATATTCAGCCTTGATGTATAACAAAGCTTTTGTCTGCTGCTACTCAAACATAAGCCACTGAACAAGCTGTTCTTCTGTTTCCTTAACCAAATTTAGAGGCAGTGGGACCTGGATCCAGGCTTTTTTCTTGAAAGTAGTTACTATTTCTGATGAGTAACTACATATCTTTATGAACTGTTTCATGTCCACCAGAATTGTGCCAGAGCGCTCTACCTTATCCACCCTATGAACGTTTTTAAACATCTGAAATACAGTGGGAAGATGTGTGTAATATAGCTAGCAGCAAACACAGAAAATTTTTATAATATGAAACTTAACATGGAATTCACAGAGCTCCTTAAAGAATGCAAAGCAGCATACCAGCTTTCCACAGAAAAATTGGTTAGGGCACTTGGTGAGTGCCTGTGGAAATCCACATTCTTTTCTGACAAATGCACTAATTTATAGTGGCTGATAGTGTCAGCTGAAGGCAACCTCCCTGATCTAGTAAAGACAACTCTTATATTTCACAGGTGCAAAAATCTAAATTTGGCTTTTGATGCCAGACTAGATCAATTAAAGGAACTTATAATCCCTCCTTTAGCTGCTGCTTTACACTGTGTGTGGCCACATGTAGCTTTTTGTCCTACAGTAAAGAGGTAATTTCCAAAATGCTTGCTGAGAGAGACTTGTAAGTAGACTTTTTAGGATACTGTTAGAGAATCCAACACTGAATCCTGTGTTTCTGCATGCTAGATGCTTGATCTTTGTTGTGAGGTATCTTTCTGCGCTTCCATTTCTCTGTCAAGTTAAGTAGTTTTATTTTTATTTGCTATTCCTGTTTATACACATTCAGTTCTGAGAGCTTTCAAAACCCTACTTTTACAGTTGAAGCAGAGTTGATGAGCCCACCCTAATGTTCAAATACTCTCATTAATATGAGCAGTCCGAGTCACAAGTTACCAAGGATTACTGAATAATGATCACATAAAGGAAAGTTACAATTTGCATGTACAGACTATGCAGAGTAAAAGAAGCAGAATTTTCTTAATGTTTTGTTCACAAGAAATGACATGTTAAGTAAGCTCAGACTCCTGACTGACAAGGACTTTTAAAGGAAATAGGAGAATCGTATTAAATTCAGAGATATGCTCTTGATGTCTCTTTTGCTGTGTTTCTGGTAAATTAAAAGGCCTGTACATACTGTTTTGACCATCCAGATAACATGACTTTTGAAGCAATTTGCCTGAATTTCTAGGATTTTTTCAGTTTTTGTTACTTGTTTCTTGTGTAACACAAGTGTGTTTTTGTTTCTTCATCATACTGATGCTTTTTATGTAATGAAGTTCACTTGTGAACTGACTAGTTCTTAACAAACTAGAAGGATCTGCCATTATCTTACAAAGGAAAATTTCAAATTACCTTCCATTGTAAGAATGTGCTTACAAAGACAGAATTCAGAAGGGCTTCTTTTGGAGTAAAACAGTATTTTCCATCCTCAAACAACCCACCTGATCAGTTCCACTTCAGTAGAATATTTTATCCTAAAGCATGCTTCATATACTAAAAATGTCCCTCTTTAAGAGTGCATACACATGAAGAAAAAGAGGATTCTCAAAATGTTCTCAATACACTAAATCTGTACTTGCCACAGATATTTCTGCAATGAAGAGCAGTAGGACTGCTACCAAAGTAAAGATTCTTTATCCTTTTTGATCCTAAGAATTTTATTTCTTCTTAATTCCTTTTTTCTTTCACTTCATTTTTTAAAACAATTGTCTTACAGGATAGTCTTCCATTTTTAGCCTTTTACTATGTTAATATAAAAATATTCCTTTATCTTAGATACTACTATCTACTGACAACAGAAATAACCAGTGTGAAAGTCCAGACTGTGACAAGTTAATTTATATAATTTGTTTTGTAACAGGCTTGATAAAAGTTATTTTAGAAGATGAAAAAAGAAGAAATATGTCAGAGGAGTGATGGGTCAAGGTTAATTTTGTTTTAAGTCAATCTGTAAGGAACATGATTTCTTTCCATAGAGCAGAAGGGTAAGTTTTTTGTTACTCAGCGAATCCTTCCCTGATGAAAGCTTCACTGATTCTGAAAACTTCTGGATCAGCTTGCCAAAAGATTGCTCTTTCCCATAGTGACACATGGCTGTCATGCTAAAGCATGAGAATTACTTCAACATAATGTTCTATTTTTCTTTATACTTAAATTCTTAATATTCTTACATGCTCCTCATGTAAAATTCTGGGAGGTAAACTGTGAAAATAAATATTTATTATTAGATTAGATTTAAAAGGGTAAGATTTTTTAAAACCTAGATAAATTTCTATTTGTGTGCAAATTTTCATTGACAGATACTAATTTAGAAATCTTCCTAAACTTTTCAGCTCATTCTAGCTAGCATTTGTCTCTTTTCCTTTTTTTTCCTTCCATAAGAACAGTCTAAAGCCCACAATCTGTCAGATGTATGTTTGCAAGTGCAGCTTGCTTACAAGAGCTTCATACTTCTCACAGAAATTGGAAGATGTTGTGTTGAAAGGGTGCTCGTGGTGTTATTTTCCAGTTGCACAAGGAACTACAACAACCCATGGAATTGAAGGGAATGAGGTTTCTATTATATATTCCTAACTCACTTTCCTTCACTGGATCCAACATATTTTACCAGTGTCGGCTTCACTGGATAACTGATTTCTCTTGAGTACAAAAGCAGAAAATATTGACATTGCCACCAGTTTTGCCTTAAGTCAAATTCAATGCTTGACAGCTAGCCTTTGTTCCTGCTTTTTATGTCCTCCTAATTTAATTCCAGCATCATCTTGATGGGAAGCACTATTATGGGTACATATACTGGGGTTCACAGCCAGTGTCGTGGCCCACAGTGGATTTCCAGGTGAAACGGAAGGAACAAGTACTAATGTCTAGAGATTTAATGGGCAGGGACCTGAGATTTTGCCTTCTTGTGCCATATTGCCACTAGTTCAATCTACACAGAGCAAATGTTCTCTGCTGTACTCCCATTAGTCCTGGTCTACCAGTCACCCCAGCCAGAGGACCTGTTGAAACAGCCAGTGGATTTCGTTTAGCCACATCCATAAGTTTCCTTTGGCAGGAAGCCCAGATAAGATTGAGAAATGCTGGATCAGCACTATCTTCTTGCCAGCATGAGCAGGTGGCAAAGGCCATCTGTGGCCTGGAAAGCGGGGTGAACACCAGGGTGCCCGTGCCCCGCAGGCAGGTCTGTGCAGCTCTGCCAACAATAGTGGATACACCAACACATCTGTGATCTGTTGGAGAGCGTGCTATGGGAAAGGTTACTCTGTGAAAGGTCCTTGGTACAGGGGCATGACCCCAGCCTGTTTTTCTAGCCTCTTACCACACCATTTAGTATGTCTCTTCTTTCATGGTGAGGGCAATGGCTTCAGGCTTTCAGTTCATTTTTGTGAGGAGTCTTGAGAATTTTTTGATCAGCAGAGGATGGGCAAGCACATCTGTATTGGATGAATGTAATAAATAATGGAAGCAGATTATTTGAACTGAACAGCTTTGTGGTCTCCTGAAGGAAGTGAGTCACTGCTTTTACATTTTTTAGGTCCCCATAGAGCATTTGGGGAGTCCCAATCACATATTTGTTTTGTAATATTTCAGAGCTTATGTTAAGAGTTCTACTTTTCTTTGACAACAGACAAATTACTTGGTGAGCATGTTTTGTTTTTTTTTAGCTTATTATTGGAATATTTCTTAAAAACAATGTTGTTAAAATTTTTTTTTTTTCCTCCTGTTGAGTTCTGGCTGCTTTTGCATCTCCTGGATGCAATTAATAACTACATGCCCAAGATATCTATCTCTGTACCATGTTTCTTCCAGCTGGTCTTGCTGAATTTATACCAAGCTATTTCTTGGTGTGTTCCTTCAGTGAGTGCTTGGCTGTCTGGGAGCCACAGAAGTGCTATGGGAATTGCTCCTTCACTTTGATGCTAATAAATACTGGGATGGTGCTGGGCTCAGGGACAAGAATACACACCTTTTCTAGAAGTTTAGGATGTTAAAAACACCTTATGTTGATACTGATCATTACAGAAATAGCTGTAATTTATTTTTTATATTAAAGTCTAAGAGTATAATAAGGCTTACCGTGGTGAGCTGTTCTTTCATTTGTGTTCAATACGTAACAGCTTGATTTATTGTCCTTAGTTTGCATTTAATTAACCTTAGCCTCTGAAACAGCTACACCTCAGACAAATAAGTTTAAGCCCTGGCTGTTACTGAGTCCCTGTGAGAACAATTGTTTACTACTGCATCTGTATGAGATTCATACAGTTGATGCTGGGCCAAGAACTGGTAGCGAAGGACAAAAAAGCTTGTGGTCTCTCTAGGGTTCCTTACAACTCCAGGAGAACTGGGAGAAATGACTGTTAATCTCAGGTGGTCCTTGCCCCATCACTCAGGAGAACTGGAAAGATGTTTTGTGCCTTCTGCCCTTCTATGTGCTTGTACTAGTGACAGGCACTACCTGGTTCTTCATGGGAAACAAAGACTAGTTCATCAGAACCGTCATTTCATATGCTTCATCTCATAGTAAATTATTCTTTGTAAACATGTCTACTGGAAGAGAAACTAGACTTGACAAGTACTTCAATAGTGAGGTTTCAATGAGTGTTAACTGATTTAGGGGATGTTTCTTGTAAGTCCTGGGTTTGTACTTCTCAGGCTGGCCAAAGTCCCAGCAGCTTCATTGAAAGTATCAACTTCAAGTCTTGAACAAACAAGGACACAAGAAAGGAGTTTAGAAAGGACCATCTATAGAATGAGATGACCAAGTCTAAAGGACTACATAACACTGATTTTTTACAAAAGCCTTATGTAAATAGGTCATCTGCCCAGCTGAGTGATGGCAGATGTTAAAACAAGTGTTTTGTAACTGAACTCTGCTCTGCACTAAGAGATGTCTACAGAGATTTGACTAAAATCCCTGTGATAAACATCTTTGGAATGGACTCATAAACATTGTGCCAAGCAAATGGGAAAATAATTTTCAAAAAATAGGAAACGAAAAGGATACACAGGAATTATATTGGTGCTTATGTGAATGAATGCTATTAATTGGTCTCTTTTGCTAATCCTTTGATTAGCAGCATATGACTGAGACACATTTTTAGTTTAGATTGTCAGCCCAGTTATACTAAGGTTATTTTTTTCTCCAAAGGACAGTTTTCTGAACAGAACTCTCTGGGCAATCACGTCAGGAATCTGACATGACACCAAGAGTCTCTTTTTGGATAAACTCTCTAAGGCTTCAGTGGTTTGGAAAAGCAAAGTAGAAAAATAAGCCCTGAAAAATGTCCTGATAGATTAATTTTCTTTAAATGTCTTTTCTTTGATATTCTATGGAGCTCTGTGCATACTTCTACCATGGTGCCACTTATTTTTGCCTTAGTTCCCTGGACCATTAACAGTTCTAGGATTATGTTATGCAATTACACCCAGGACTTTAAAAGCCAGCCAGAAACCCCAGATATATGAGGTGCTGAAACAGTCCCACAGAACAGATCTGTGGGTCTGCTCATTCCACCTTACCCTTTGGGCAGCCCTTAGATCCTATTTCTGGAACAACCTGCTTACCAGTTGGTTTTTTTGGGGGGGAAGTGCACAGGCCTTTAGTTTGTGCACAAGCACATACACACCTGCTAATGGTAATTTAATCTGCTAAAGGCTCAATTTAGTTTCCTGCTTTTAAGCTGTCAGAGGGGTTTGGTGTGACATGCCACCTGAATTTTCAAAATAATGAGGGTTATCTTGTGTGTGAGTCCTCTAAAGGACCACAGGCATGAGATAACAACCAATGAGGCACTTCACAGCCCAATGACAGCACCTGAATACTAGCAGAATTCTGGGCACTTGCTTATGAAAATACCGGTAACCTGTTGGTTTACTTAAGGACATTTCTTGAATTACTCAGCTGAAGGTAGGCTACTAGTTATACTTCCTTAAAATGTCATCATTTTGGTAATTTATTCTTTCTCCAATCTACTTTTTCCTAGCTCTAGTTGGGTGTCTTTGCACTGGTCCTGCACTGTTTTGAAGGCATTGATTTACCCTTACTTTTAAGAAGTTACTGAGTCTCTAACAGGTTTAGATAAAAAGTCCTGAAGTATCGTACATGGGATGATTAGTTCAGAGAGAGGTTGAAATAGGTGACGTGTGTTTCCCGATGCTAGTCTTCAGGAGATAAGTAATTTCTCTGACTGTATCTGTTGTACCTACTGTCAAAGTGACATGTTGAAAATACATATTCTTTGAGTGTGATGACTTAATTCTTACAGTACTTCTTAATCTCCTCCTTTATTGGTCAGTTAATGTATTTTTGCACAACATGGTGAGCACTGCTTCCTCCCAACTCTGATATTTTTCTGCTGTTGAGGCTTTCTCATTCTCTGACTGAATTGACTGGTCAAGACAGACTGGAGGTGCTGGTGCAGGTGAATACTTGTTTCCAAACTATGGGCTGTCTGCTGAAACATTCAGTGAGCCCCTTATAAGATGAGCTGTCAAATGGTTCATCTGATACTGTGATGCTGAGATGATGTGGCAGAGCTACACCATGTAAGAAATGTGAAATTTGACAAGTAAGAGCTATTTAAGTTAGTGGCCTTTGAACTTAAGGATTGTGGTCCTGGACTCATTAGTTGAAGCTGCAGACTGTATAATATAAGCAGGATCTGCAGTCACCACCTTCATTAAAATCCCCTCTTGTTTTTGTGCTACCTACATCTTGCTGTTGCCAAGTAATAAAAATTCAATTCCTTGTGAAACTATAGCCATAAAATGCTGTTAGAATTTTTGAAAATATGGTTTATTGGCAGCTGTATCCAGCATAACATGCTTTACTGTTCTACTTCATATGCATTATTTACCCATACCAGAGTCTTCTTTACTATTTTACTAATTTATAACATAATGATTCCTCCCATGCTTTCAGTGGCTTGTTTTGCAAGACACAGGCTACCCTTAGTATAGATTTATTACTGCTAAAATATGTCATGAGAATAATTGGATTAACTGTACAGGTGACAGGTAAGGCTGATTAATCTATCATCTTCTACCATGAGCCATTTCAGAAATCCATTATTTTTATTTTCTGAATGACCTTCATGAGCCATCTATGCCTTATGTCTTCAGATGCTGAAAATCCACACTGGCAAGCTATATGCCAAACTCTGAAGGGAGGGGGGAAAAAAAAGGGAGGGGGGTGATTTTAACAGACTGTTGAAGACCAGTCCCATTACACAATTAAAAATAATTTTACAACAATGAATGTCTTCTTTCAAATTAATAAGCTGTTAGAAGCAAGTATGATTGTGGTGAGCTCATACTAAATACTTCTCATGTTTCTTCTTGGTCCTAATTTCTCTATGCCTCAGTTCACTCACCTGTAAAAGAATAAATCTTGGCTATTTCACACAGCTGTTCTGAGGCTTAATCAATTGCACTCTTTAGAGAACTATAGTTATCATACTGTGATGTATAAAATGTCACACTGTAACTGGTATAAGAAATGAAATGTCCAAATACATATATGTGAGAAGGGATATGTCTCTTGAAGGCACTTTTACCTTTCTTTGCAGCAGTAATTTGAGAAGCCAAAAGGAAGAGAAATGAAAAAATAAATTAGTATAATATTCTCTTTGCTGCTAATTTTGCAAGACTTACAGTGGAGATGTGTAAGCTTTGGAAACCAGAGACAAAACAAAAGACAGCACAGTGTCCCTCAGCCTTAGAAATGAAGGACTGGAAGTCAAATATTGAAGGCAACCTGCTAATCTAGCACCTACTATGGTACACGAGCTGAATCCTTTGGAAGGCTATAGCTCTTTGTACTAGAAATGGTATCTTTGCAGTCAGTATATTTTCTGATACTTTTTTTTTGCATTAGAACCAAGGCAAAGTCTATTTGTCATTGCCTGGGGAAGTGCAAGCATGTGGCTTCTCTGAAGGCCCACAGGGTTTTAGTACATTTCTGCTTGGATTTTTGGTAGACTTGCAATCCCAAGTGATTTTTTTTGATTGCTTAGGAAGGAAATTGCCTTTTCATCCTTTAAAGTAGCTTAGATATAGCGCCTACTCTTCAACTCAATTAGTACATATTACTTTAAATACTCCCTGCAGCTGCCCTACAATATAGAATTAACATTTGGTTAAGAAATTTGCAATTTCTTGATGCAAATCACAGAGGGAAAAATACATGTGTACACACACACACGCGTATATATACACAAATATATAGAGTGGGTTTTGATATCTCACAGTGACACCCTTTGGTTAAAAATGGAAGAATGCGCCTATAGAAAGAGGAGGTGTTGGAAAAGGTCTGAAAAAGCCTGGATGCTCATTGTTCCACAGTTCTAACAAGAAAAATGTATCAGGAGTCCTAAAAATGCATAGGTATCATATTGGGCTATAACAAAAGGAAAACATAGACAAGGATGTTGGAAGATTGTAGCCAGGTAGATTCCCCAGATGATGGCCAAACCATTGTTTCTGGGGGCTCTGTTCAGCTATGCTATAGTTACGGGGGATAGTCTATGCCTTGCCTTCAGATTGGTATAGAAGGAATAGGAAACATGGGGAATAAACACAAAGGCAAGAGCAGTGGATCTTGTCTACTTGGACTTTATTGTTGACGCTCTTCCTTAAGATCCTCACAGAGAAGGTGAAGAAGTACACGCTCGATGAGCAGACAGTGAGGTAGACTGAAAACTGGCTGAATAGCCAGGCCTAGAGGTTGGTGATCAGCTGCACAAAGTTTAGTTGGAGTCCAGTGGCTAGTGGTGTACCCCAGGGGTCAATACTGGGTCCAGTCCTGTTCAGCTTCATTATTAATTACATAGATGATGGAACAGAGTGTATGTTCAGCAAGTTTGCTGATGATACCAAACTGGGAAGAGTAGCTAATATGCTAGAGGGTTGTGTTGCCACCCAGAGAGACCTTGGCATACTGGAGAACCATGGGAACCATATGAACTTCAGCAAGGAGAAGTGTAAAGTTCTTCACCTGGTGAGGAATAACCCCTGGCACCAGTATATGCTGGGCAACATTGACCTGGAAAGCAGCTTGGCAGAGCAGGACCTGGCGGTCCTGGTAGAAACCAAGTTGAACATGAGCCAGCAAAGTGCCCTTGCTGTAAAGAAGGTGGATAGTAACTTGAACCACATTAGACAAAGTATTGCCGGCAGGTCAAGAATTGTGATCCTTCCCCTCCACTCGGCACTGGTGAGACCCCACCTAGAGTCCCGTGTCCAGTTCTGGGCTCCCCAGTACAAGAGGGACAAGGAACTACCAGGCAGTGTTCAGCTATGGGCCACAAATACGATGAATGGACAGAAGCATCACTCCTATGAGGAAAGGCTGCAAGAGCTGGGACTGTTTAGCCCAGAGAAGACTTGGGGGTTCTTATCAATGTATATAAATACCTGAAGGGAGGGTGTAAAGAAAACAGAGCCAGGTTATTTCCAGTGGTGCCCAGTGACAGGACCAGAGGCAGTGGGCACAAACCGAGACACAGGAGGTTTCTCCAGAAGATCAGGAAACACTCTTTTACTGTGATGGTGACCAAGCACTGGCACAGATTGCCAAGAGAGGTCATGGAGTCTCCATCCTTGGAGATATTCAAAAGCCATCTGGCCACAATCCTGCACAGTGTGCTCTTGGCGGCTGTGACTGAGCAGAGGGGTTGGATGAGATTGCCTCCAGAGGTACCTTCCAACCTCAACAATTCTGCGATTTTTATCAATTTACAGTCCATTAAAAGTTTGCAGTTCTTAAGTGGTTTAAATCCTGGATATTTGTGCGGTGACAATGTCTACTGAGGAGATCTTGGCCTTTCTGATTTATGTAATCACCCTTTGCTTATATATGTTTATGCAGCAGATAGAACTGTTTACTGAGCTCACCCAAAAGGTGGATTAGGTTTGAATGGGTTTATCTATGCTGTACCACTTCACACATTCTGCTAGCACACTGCATGCTGCATTAGCTGCTTTCTGCCTTATTACCCTATAATGCTCTAAATGTTTTGGGACTTTGTTATTGCAGAGAATTAGCTTTCCACATCTGACACCTCTGCTACTGCAATTAGTGTTAATGTGTGAACTAACAACCAGTTTTAAAAGAGAGGGGATAAAAGTAGAAACATCTCCTGAACAGTAATAATCCATACACCTTTTTCTTCCATATCACAGCAAGCTGGGAAGTGAGAAATGCAGGCTAGTGAACAAGAATGTGACTGGCTCTGGGGACTTTGAGCTGACATAGGGTGTTAAGAGGTGTCTATTATAAGCAAAGGAAACTTCCAGGCATATGTTCTTTAGAAAGAACAGGAAAATCTCAGAACATCCTTTTTGCAAGTGTTTTTGTTCATTTAACTTCTTAGTGAAATTTCTGGACAAGTGACTTGTGTCCTGTCCCCTACTTCTGCACTTTGAAGACTCTAGCTCAAGAGTTTAGTGGCATTCACTGGAGGGGTACACTGGGCATGTGGTGAGCTTAACAAGCCAAATAAATTCTTAGAGTTCCAGACCTTTTGCTTTGACCTCTAGATACCACCTCTGTGGTTTGCGTAGAATTATTGCAGCCTACAAAGTAATTTTTTTTCTGGTATTGATGTCTGTTGAAAATTATGCTAGCTCTGCTGTTGTGCTTTATAACACAGACTATTAAAAACAAGCATCCATATATGAGTCTAGGAAGTTGTTAGATGATCCATTTGGAAGTGGATTCGATAAAGAGACAAACCGCTCCAAACACTAGTATAATATGAACTAAACTTCCTCTGCATGCTGAAAGGGAGCTTAGTTAGATTTTTCTATTTACTTTAAAATCATAGACATTACATTTATTTCAAACCTATTTAAAAATAATGAAAAGAGTGGAATTCTTTTCATGTGTAACATGTTAATACATAAGGCAGATAATTTACATTCTGTTGGCTTTGTGGTGATGTCTGGCAAGGTTAATTGGTAAAGACCTGTGGTAATAAAGAACTGTACTGAGTAGTCTGACACTGAAATGAGTACAGGGAAGAATAAATCTAGTGCTCATGAGGTAAGACATACCAAAATGATGTTCCTTAATCACCTGTTGTTTATGAGGAAAGTCAAGAGAAGTCAGTAGTGATCACTGAAGAAGAATTCAATGTATAATACTTAGCCAACAGTAGAAAATTGGGAAAGTCAGGATTTCAAATGTCTGCAAAATTGTTTTTAAAAGAGAAATGGGGAGTTGTGTAGTACAGTGTGCAGTTGTGTTAAGTGAAATTTCTTGTTACACACAGGTTATTTCAACACTAGTGTCCCAAACAGCTCACAGATGAATCTAACCCAAGAGTGGCAGCTGATGACAGACTACGTAATACAATAATAAAAAAAAAGAGCACTATGGCAGCATTGAGAATCAGAGGAAATATACAGCTATGATGGATATAGAAGTCTCTGTTTTCTTTGAACTCTCCTTTTGTCTTCAATATCACCCCTGAAAAAGTTTCCGAAAAAATCTATTAAGAGTATTTTTTCAATTACAACAGTAGCCTTTGTAGCTAGAAGGAAGATTCATACACACCCAGAGGACAGGAGATTTCTAAACCACATAACATAATTTTTTTTAAAAAATACTGCATTTCCTCTAGGAGGAAAAGATGTGGTTGGTGTGCAAATGGTTGATGGACAGCTGACTAAGAACCGAGAGATGTGCCCATGCACGTTTGTGGTGGCACAGTAAGACTCTGACTGGGTGCTACTGGTTATAAAGATGTGACATCCAAGGAAGTTACATTTGGTAAATTGAAAACTCAGGTGTACACTGAAGAACCGGAAAGATTCCGCAGCAAAGAGAGTATTTCTGAGAGTCTGTGTATGTTGGGAACAACAGTGCAATGAAAAGGGAAATGCAGGGATGAAGGGGCTAGTCAGTCCCTGAATCCATTTTGTGCCTGAAAGAAGCTGAACTTGAAAATTTCAAGGAAATACTTTGGTTTAGTAGTGGTCGGATGTGCCACTACCTTTTATTTCATTTACTATGTACCTCTGTTAAGAAGAAATTTGAATAAATCAGGTTCCCAAAGAGCAATTGTCATAGGCGGTAGGATGTGATGAGTTACCTGAGCAGGGTAATACTGGAGGAGTTGTGAGGCTCTGCCTTGAGACATGCAGGCATAGTAGGTGCTGGGTGGAGGAGTGCTTCTATGAAGGGTTTCCTGTACAGTCTGGTTTGAGATCTCAGCCCCTAATGACTGTGAGGCTTTATCTGTCTGTAGACTACTTGGAGAGAGTGTCTGTAACATAAGTGAGGGAGGTTTCAGATGCACTTGATTATGGCATTCGTAGCAAAGGATGTAAGGCAACCTTGAAAACCCTCTTTCACCTTTAACGTGGAGACATTACTTCTACATAGTACAAAGAATGCTTTTGGCAATATACTGAAAAATAAGAAAACCAGCAGAAAATTATTATGATTCCAAAAAACTATGTTTTTGAGAATAATTGGCTTCTGGCTGAACAGAATTTATTAAGCTAATAACTCTTCTCCTGGCTGGAACTGATCAAAACTGCCACAAGCAGGACACAGACACCAGTGTCAGGCACTGAGGGATCACTTAAAGTATCAACCTGAGTTACAGTTTTGTTTCCGTCTGTAATGGATCTGACTAAAGATACCTGGCCTGTAAGAGCTCTCTGCATAGTTAGGTGGGGATATTTCTTTTGCTCTGGCTCTCACAGACAGGTTTCCATGGCTTTGTGTGCCCTGATGGGGAATAAAGCATCCCAGGGAACAGAAGGGGCAGCTGAGTTGTTCCTTCAGAGACTTCATATCCACCTCTGACAGGAGGCCCCTGGTCCTCCTAAGAGGGTTATGTTTTAGCCTTGAAATTTTAACCTGGGAAGACAACCATCTATAACGTATTGCTTACTCTACTCTCAAAAAACCAGGAAGGACAAGATGCCACAATGAAATGAAGCAAGCGAATGGGTAAGCTGTGCTAACACACTTGGAAAAAAATAATGCCCAAGAAAAGCCATTGTTGGTGTTACAAATTCCTTGGCTGTCATAGTCAATCATACAAATCCCGGTGATGTTATGCCTGCAACACGTTTTTTTATAATTTATGATGGGCTGCAGGGAATTTGCCTTTTAAGCTGGATTTGTTTTGGTGCTACCATCATTTTCCCCCTAGGCTGTTTCAGGTCTTCTGAGAGCCCTGTTGCAGAGTGAGTCTTTTCTCAGGTGGTCCGTAATCCTCAAAGTTACTTCCATGTATCTGCTGCCATAAGGCTTCTTTTGATTGGAAGCTGACACACAACTGAATGTATACGTTGAATGCAATACTGTATGTCAGGTCTTCTCTTAATGAAGTTGGGTAGAGGTGTGAGCTTTCTGCTGTAAAAATTCCCTATTGGTCTTCAGAAAGAATGGGCATTCAGAAACAGGCTGTGATTTCCCAGAAAGGCTGTGTGACAGATTAGGCAGACTATTAGGAAGTTGGCAAAGGAAACATTCTGTAAATTAGAGCGATTAGCTCAGCTCTGTTTTTATTTAAAAATCCATATGCACAGAAATTTTGAGCAAGGCTGTAGCGTTGCATCATGAGAGCACATCATCACTGTTCAGCAGTTGTGAGGACAAGACACTGTTACCTAGCAACTTCTCAGAGCTGTCCTTTATAAATCCATCCTGTCATGGATGTCACGTACATGCCACAGTTGGTCTTTACAAATCTTCCACTGGGTAGTACTGCAAAATGTATCTTAGCAGTAGTATCCTTGGCAGGTATTAAATCATGACAGCCCAGGTTGTTCTTGCCATAGCTGCTCGCACAGCAAGGCAAGGGCTGTAGTTTTGTTCTTTGTGTATGTCACCAACCTGCTTGGATTGAAAGATGGAGCAGCATCTGTGGGAGCTGTTACTCAACTTCCCCCCTTCTTTCTTGCACTGCGAGAGAAAGAATGGACGATCTGTGTAGATTCCAGTGCCTATAAGCCACCCTCCATCTTTTGCTGCAAGAGGCGATTATGAGCTCTAACTTTTGTCTCCCTAAGATGAAGAACTCTTAGGCTGGCTCAGTATTAAAATTTGAAATGAATAGCTAGAGATACTCTTAATTTTGGACAATTGCTGCCTTCCTATGCCTCTATACAGTTCTCAGACACAGAGAACTTGATTCTAGATAGAGATTTTGCATGTTACTGGATTACAGATATTCAGCAAGACTGATTTAAGGCCTTAACTGTTCTTTATGATTTTTGCCTAGTAATTACATTTATTTTGACATAATGCAAGTACACCATTGAATCCAATGGAATTTGGAAATTCCCATCTTCATTGTAAATATTTCTCCTTGCAGTATGTTGACACATATTCTGCAGTACTGTTAAAGGAGCTGGACACATTATCTTAACTATTACATGGAAACAAAACTGAGCTGATTTCTGTGTTACCGTTTTTACCTGCTTTCCATCTATTGTGTTGTAAGCAGATGAAGTGTGGCATCTGTTGCTTCTTAAGAGTTCTCTGGGATTATGTCAGTATGTGTAAGAGGATAATCTCATTATTGGGATATTGTCAGGAAAGGTAACATTTTTTGGAGTACATTTATTTTACATTGTAATTACCCTAGTATCTATCCATGCTAATTGCTAACATTCCAGTGTTAAAAGCTTACAGTAACATCTAAATAAAGTATCCAAAATTAATACAGAATGATCTCCATGTACAAATCAGCCTGTTACCAGAACTGCAGGGCCATCCTCAGCTGAAGTCTTGTTTTTGAGGTTCCTTCCCACACCCCAAAACCATTATTCTCTCTCATTCTATCTTCTAAGTGTGGAAAACTTCCTAAAGACAAATCCTTCAGCCACCTTTACCATAACATACTGTTATTCAATCTGGCCATGGAAGGTGGTAAATTGTCATCAGGACCACTCATTCTGAATCCTGTACACAGGATGGTGGTGACTGGACACAAAAAAATTTGCTCTTTAATACAAGCTGGATTCCTACAGTTTTCTTTTGGCTCAGTAGTTTGCTTTATCCAAATATTTAGTCTTCTGATTTAGGTTATGGAGTCTGAGTCAGAGCTTCCACCTACTGTTTGATTAATGTCTTGCACATGGGTTTTTCCTCTATGAAAAGATGGCTGTGGTCTTGCTTTGGTATTTCTTCCCTTGCCCTTCACTTCTTCAGAGTGCCTAACACAGTGGATCAGCTTACTAATTGGAATTATTTCATGTCAAGTACTTGGCAAGAAATGTGAGCAGAGCGTTCATTCTGGAAACTGCCCTAAACAGCAGAGCTTGATTAATTCATTAATGTCTGATTTCTAGTTAAACATTGACTAAATCTTATCTTTTGTGCTTTGTGACGCATAATACACGGCATATGGAAGCAGCCGGCTGGTTAAGATGCACACGGTGCTGTTCAGCATGTTGGCTGGCCAGCCAGTGCGCAAACGAAGCAAGCTGCTGAGCTGTCTGTGAGGAGAGGACATCACAGGAAAAAAAAAACAGAAGAGGGCATGGTAAAATAAGAAGGTAGAGGGGTAGTAGCAGTGGTAGCAATGGTGGAAGAGAACCTGTTTTAGGAGCCAGTGGAGGGGGCTGCAGCCATTGCTTTTCAGGTTAAGCCTTTAAATATTGAACTTACCTGTTCTGAGTCAATTACTCCTGGTTTACCCTCTGATTTTGTTTAGTGCATCATACATCAACTGTTGTTGCTCCATATGAAGACAGAGGATGCAGCCAAGATAAAACAATTTTGCTCACCAGTTACTTGCTGGGCAAAGTGAGCTGAGTGCTATCTAAGGGTTAGATCACACCATATGAACATCTTGGGGAAGCTGCTCTCATTCACAGTAGAGGATTAATTAATTAGAAATGTTTCTTTTGGCCCAGTGAACTATACCGAAAAAGAGCAAAAACTTCAAAAAGCAATTCAGAAACACTAGTCATTGAGCAACCAGAGGATCTTGACAGTAAAAGGAGTGAGACCTGTCAAAGCTGTGGACCTAAAGAAGATTCTTAGAATAATATTAGTAAAATAATAAAACAGTAAAATAGTAGAATAATCTTAGTAAAATTCATTAATAATTACTCGGTAACAGAAAAACCACCACCACCAAACAACCTCAGAGCAAATGTTGTGTTTTTTACATGGAACTTCTATTATTATTTCTCTCTAGCAACTGCTTCATTCACTGATCAAAACTATTTAAAATAAACCTTTTGTGGTAACACATATGCTCATACTTTGTTCAGTGCAGTGAGCAACTGGACTTGGGGAATCTGGCTTTTTCCAGCAGAAACAGACATACTCCTTACTTTGAAGCTTTATCAACAAAAATGAAGTGCTGCTACTTGCAGCATTAACATTTAAGTCTAGAGAGAAGTAAGGTGTATTTTTCCTATCAAATATAACTTCAATAGTATAGTCCCTTTTATATTTGTTTTTGCTTGACACAAGCACTTTTTTTTAACAGAAAGTTGTATAGTTTCTGAATTTTTATAATTAGTTTGTTACAATGGATCTCTTAACTGCCACCACTCCTTAAAACTTCAGCCCCATAAGCTTTAACTGATGATGTTTTTTTCAGTTGAAAGTAATTTTAATTTGAAATGCAGACAGAAAAGCAGTTTGTTTAGCATAGACACACATGTGCAAAAACTCTTGAAGGTCATTCACAGATTTCCCCTCTTTATACCACCTATGTTCTTACAGTAACCCTTTGTGAGAGACAGACTCCCTTCTAAAGCTCATGCTGTCCATTTTAATTATATTCAGATGAACACATTTTACACTCCACAAGAAAGATGGCTTTAGTGATGCTTTACTGATGCGCACAAGTAAGCATGAAATTAGCTGCAATACATAACATTAATCCTTTCCAAGAGGGTTTAATTGCTTTATACTTTTATGCAACTGGAACCACTCTGCATGTGGGTGTGTGTTTAAATGCACATCAGTGTATTTCTGTCATGCCATTTCCAGATGACAAATATGGAACTGGAGAGGATCTCCAAATAGCCTTTGCTACAGCCACTCACAGTGCTTTAAATTGGGAGTGGGGAAAAATGTCACTAGAACATTTGAGACTGATTCAATTACCCTGGCTTGTTGAACCACTTTATTGTTGATTCTTGATTTAATTCTCTGTCCCTTGCTCACCATCTCATGGAAATTCCTCCTGCCTTTCTTTTTTTTTTTTACTAAATCACTTGTATTTTATGTGAACTTTTGTTTCAGTTACAGTAGAAGAACCTCTCATCACAACTTTGACAGACGTCTTACACATCTTAGAATGGGGATGAATTGACTGACAACCTGCTGGGCAGATATGTCTTCCTCTGATGACAGTACAAATGAACTTAGATTACTGATTTGGACCACAATCCTAATGCCTAGGGGCTTTACTTTGGCCTGAAAATCTGCACTTTGGAAGAATATAAACAAGGCTCAGAGTAGGTGAGTACTTCATTTTATACACCTTGAACCTTCCTAATTTCCCTTCGACAATCTGAAAGGGTTTTTTGTCAGGTAGCAGAAAAATGCAAAAGAGCTCATGTAAAAAATTAAACTAGTTTTAAATTATTAATAGCTGCAGCAAATTATCTTTTTTAAACCAAGCCTAAAGCTGTAGGGAGATGCTGCTCCCTGGGATCACAGACAGCAGATAAGTTCATGCTCTTGATTCTCTTGCAACCTTCTCTTTGGGAGACTGAAATGATTCTTCTAGGATGGGTCTGAGAGTATTTGTATAGGTTTCTTGTTTCTTGTACCAGTCAAAAACAGTGAGTGAAAAGACCTCTGCAGTTAGAGGGTAGATTGTGGGGAAATTTAAGCTTAAGAAATTTAAGCATATTTGATATGTAACTGCTCCTTGGTCTTTATGGATTCAGAACAGCGAAGCCACATTTTGTTAATTATGAAGGACACGCTCAATGATAGTGAACAGATTATCCTTGTGGCAAAGCATGCCATGTCAAGATCTGTAGCATTCTGCTGTGAGAAGTACATGGAAGATGCATCATGAGCTGTTTTGCATCTTCCTAGATATTGAGTTGGCTACAAGTTTCCTATCAGCGCAAACACAAATAAATATTACTGCCTTGAGGGTGAAGATGAAATAACTTACTAATTTTGACAAAACTATTTCAAAGCCACAAGAGCGTGGCTCTGTCAGGCACCATCTACCTACATGAGCTGGGACCAAAGGTGGAATGAGCTCCCTTTCCTGATGCTTGTGTCTGTGTACTCAGTTGTATCTAAAGCTGCTTCATCTCCCACTGATACTGAGCTCGTGTGCCCAGCCCTTGCCCTGTTGTTTGGAGGAAGGTGAGGAGAAGGTGGCCAGCTGCCTCTCCCTCCCACCATGCTGCCCACAAAGGCAGCTTTACCTGTGCAGCCTTTTCCTTCAGCAGTACCAAGCAGAGCAGGGAGTCAGGTGTGTGCTGCAAGAAGCACTTGCATCCAGAGGTGCAAGGAGAGAGGGCTCTTGAATGAGCTGCTCTAAGGAGACAGACAGCCTGAACCTGGAGTAGAGCTGGGGACACTGTCATGAGACCTACAGGATTTCCTTCCTGTGCTTACCCCTATAAATTTGCTGTGTTCAGCACTCATTTAGTTTGGGTAACTGCTTGTTTTGCTTGAGTCTTTACCATTGCTGACTGTAGCCTTCAAAACTCTTTTAACCTGTACTGCCGGGGGACTGAAAGCCAGTAGGGAATTACTGCTATGCTCCCTATACATTGCAGCAGCAGTTGGGAATCATTTGGTGATGCAGTCCCTAAGGAATCCTGACCTGGTGGGAGCTATTTATTTCCTGCTTTCCACCCTTTTTTAGCACACGCAGCGATAAAGGAGCAGGATAGCTCCAGCCTGTAACTCCCAGCACAGCCAGCTCATGCAGAGTTGCCAAGTGTTTATTTCATTTAGAATTACAGATACTGTCTATTTTGATGATGAATCTGCTATCTGGAGAAAGCTAATAAATTAGTTATTGCCAGTCACATTCCTATTTACGGCCCCTGTGGCTACTGCTGTATTGCTGTTAGATTTTAGTACTTTAGTTTGAGAAGAAGGGACTTCATGGCAAGAAATTTGTCTGAAAAACAAAGCCTGTCTGAACACATTTGGCACAGAGGCATTTCAGCTGTTCAAGCAATCTTCTAGAGATGCCTCTCTTCTCTTTCTAGGTGTCCTGGTTTGAGCCACAATGAAGCCAATTTTCCTTTTACTGATTTTTTTTTTTCCTTCAGTAAGCTCTGTTTTAATTAGCAGCAAGTGTTCCAGCTAGTGGACTGGTAACACTGGAATGTTTATGTTACTGCTGAGATGCAAAGGTCAGTTTGTTCTACCCAGTGAATCTGCCGCCTTAGATGCTTCTGGGAGCAGCCCATAGGGAGGGTGGACTAGACGGAGAGCAAAATTGGCCAAAGATACTCCATTCCATATATCTACGTAAGCTCAGAGGAAGGTCAGGGATCACAGAAGACAACTTCCTTCCTGCTTCTTCTTCCCTTCTCTTTCATCCATGGCCGGCATCCGGGGAGGACTCAATCCATCCATCACTGTTGACCCCTAGGCTCAGGCATCTCTGACCTCATAACCCTCATAACCCAGCCCCTGTCTGCTCTGCCTTATCTCCTGCCTGTGGGCTGAGACATTTTGGGACTGCTCACAGCTAAGCAGAGTGCCAGGGGAGTGCTGGGGGTGGGGGGAGGCAAGAGGCTTTTGCACAATCCTGAACATACTTGTATATAACTGTACATATTTTATCATTAGTGTTTAATTAAAGCTGTCTAGTTTAGTTTTCAATCCAGAAGGTCTTTCTCCTTAATTCTCTCTTTCCTCCCTACCTGAGTGGGAGGGGGAGGGGATCGAGAGCATTACTGTCGCTGGTTTAATTGCTGATCCTGAGTCAAACCGTGACACTAGGGAGCTTTTACAACTTTAGAGATTTCTCTTTAAAATATCTTTATTATTTAGCTTCTTTGTTATTCTCACGTCTGCTGAAAATGTAGCCATGCAAATGCTGTGTACTGAAAAATCAGTAACACAGGTTCTTGAATAGATCTAGATAGATTTCTAGACTAGGGAAGAAGTCTCAGCGTAGTCCTTGATCCTTGCTAAGGCAAAGAAAGAACTTCTTAATTGTGAGCTTTCATACATTCCTATTTTGTAACTTTGCTGGATTTCTGCTTAACTCTTGAGTAAAGAGAATCACACTTTTGTCTGAAATTAGTGTGTATTTATTACTAGGCATTAACTGGGGTAGGGCTGGACCTCAGATATGTTTACTCTCACATTTTCCTGCCCAAAAACGTGCAACAGCTTCTACAGGAGCTATTAGTCCAGCAGCAGGATAACTTTATTCTGACCATTCCTCAAGGAGGTGTGAAATAGGTTACTCTAAACCAGGGAAACTTGCATGACAGCTCAAGCCAGTAGGCAGCCAAATGACCCATGTCCGCTCTGAAATAGGAATGGTGCAGCTATGTTTGTGGATGCAAAGCCCAAATTAATCATCCCTGTAGAGTCTGGACTAATTGTTTTGGGCATAGTGCTGCAAGATGTGCCTTCCCTGCTTCCAGACTGAAACGGGTATCTTCATGTTATCCTGCATGATGTGAAAATACAAGCCTGGAAGGGTATTAGCTTGATGATTAGCTTACACTCCATCACAGGATGAGCCATCATCTTGGACACCTCACATTCTCCATGTATGGTGTAGAGCATGTAATTCAGGAGTGCAGGTGCCATTCACCTGTTCAATCATACCACTGCAAATAAGACACAAAGCACTGCTATTCAGATTTGGTCTCACAAAATAGTGTGGAAAGAATGGAAAACAAGGTTCTAAATTTAGTCTGTTTAGAATGACACACCACTAAGTACTCCCATCTATTTTCAAAGATGCAATAAAACAGCATGGCAATGCTAGTAAATGTCATTAGCTCTTTGAATTAATAGAATTACTATTGGCAGCCAACGGTAATAGATTAGAGCAATTCTCATCTACTATATTAGAGTAATTCTTGGCTGTGTGAACATAATGAATCTGAGGAGTTTACAATACAACAATCCAAATAAAACTTGGATTATAAATTCCTAGCCTGTAACAACTTCCTTTTTTGTCTCTCTCCTCTTTATTCAAGGCAGTGTGGTTTATTTTTTTTTCCGTTAGAGTCATAAAAGTTTGAAGTTTTTATTGGGTTTCAAAGATGCAGTTAATTGGTTAATGTGATTTAAAAAAATCCTTCTCTTTTTAACACAGTAAATCTTTATGCTTTAAGAAATTTACCTGAAATAACTATTTTTTAGGCAGATAGATTATAAATATTAATTCTATAAATATTAATTCTACAAATATATTAAGTTATGCTGTCTAAACTGGGCTATGAATCTTAAAAGTACTGATCCTGTTCTATAGCTTCTTTAGAAGCCTTTTCAGTAAAACTGAGTCCCAAGCTTATCAAGTGTGTTGTTTATTTTTTCCCAGTGTTCAATAGCTGTATTGATAAAAACAGCATCATCACAATAGCATCAGCTCTCTGTGAGCCCTTGCAATGCTACAGAAGCCAGTATTTTCTTGTTACAGTTCTTAAGCCTGATACCAGTTTATCTGTGGTTGATATATGTAAGTGGAGTTGTTATTGATTTATGTGGAAAAATAAAATCCCATTGAGGTTGTTACCACTGGAATGGGATTGGGAATGGGATTATGGTTCCTTTTGTGTACTGGTTTTGGCTGTTCCTAACATCTGTCTGGGCTACAGTCCAAACACTATGTAAGTGACAGAGCTAAATCTGAAGAGATTCAGAGATCCTGAACTGGTTGAGATAACAGTGTGCTTTGATTCTTCACCTATTTGTGCTAAATTTTGAAATGTTTTTAAATAACCGTACTGAAAAGAGAGAAGCAAGTGAGCAGCTCCTTCTACTTGTGCCCAAAGAGATGTTTGCAAAACAGAGCAAATGCTCACTGGCACATTGTAACAAATGAGTTCAACTGCTGAAGATGACTGTTGCCACCTTTTAATAATCACATAGTTGGTAACCAAAGCACTGAGAGATGCTGATGGCTCTAATGTAGAACAGCACCTGTGTGGCACTTGCCAAAAGAATTGATGCATGTGGGTTACAGGTTATTATAAGACCTGTACAGACACTGAAAAACATGTTCTGTGCTCCTTCTCCAATGTCAGATTTATGGACAACTAGCAATTTCCTCAGATTTGAACACAAAGCGAATGTTGAACCTAAAGGCTGCACTCTGGAATGATTATTCATAGATATCCTGCATGGCAAAGCAGAACCACCAGTCACAGGTGAACATGCCTGAGGCCACAATGCATGTGGAGAATCTGACAGTTGGATCCTTCAACACAGTGGTGAAAATGAAGCTTTTTAATGGAAAGTTGAATCTCTCCATACTATCTTAAAAACATGCATGCTGTAGGCTGGGCACCAGGTTTGTTTTATATATTTCCTTTTCCTTGTTGAGCTATGCATGTTTGTTTGGCTATTACTTCACCTTGATGGCCATCACTAAAGGAACAGCCCTGAAGAACTGAAGTTAGACCAGTATTGATGCATTTAGAGGACTACTGAAGAGTTAAATGTTTTTTCTGTTTCTTCTTTCCAACTAACTTTCCAATACCACTGTAATGGAGAATAGTTTTTTTGTAAGCTGAGCAAATGGAGTGGATGAACCTTTCTCCACTGTTTGACCAAGAAGAATGTAAATGGGGGGGGGGGGGGGGGGGGCAGATGTACAGCAATATAGAGATAGGGAAGCCCAGTGTTTCTGAAATTACTAAAATTACACAAATGATATGCAATTCTGAATCTCTCTTATGCCCTTTCCAGTTTTGATCATTATAATATCTTCTGTATTTTCTGATATTCTGAAGCAACGAAGTAGTAGTCTGCACAGGGAAAACTCGCTAGAGAAAATGACCTACTAAAGTAAATGCAAGACAACACTGACTAAGTGCTGTACCAACAGATCTTGCCCTTCTCTGTCTGTATTGCTCAGCCTTCCCTTGATTTATTTCAGGAAGGATTTTGGCTGTGTTATTGCTTTGAGTTGTTTTCATTCCAGAATGGACAGTGAATGGAAAAGGAAGTGAAAGGCAGTTGTTCCTCTGCAGTCCACCATAGAAGCAAATGATATCACTGGTTTGACAAATGTGCCAGACTCGCTCAGTGAAAACAAAAACTCTTACTTTTTTCTTACTGTCCTGTAATCGGTTTACAGATTCCAGAAACTTAGAAAAGACAAAACATTCAGAGACTTGGAGGCTCCACAAAAACTATGTAGTTTTTTGCCAATGTAAGTCCAGTAAATATTGTTGACTTAATTCTCTTAGGGTTATAATCACCAGGACAGAAAAAAATGTGTATGGAAAAATGCATCTTTGTGGCATTTTCTTTCATAAAATAATCCTCTTAACCACTTGTGTTTTTTTCCCAACTGTTTGAGCAAAAAATGAACCCTCAAGTGATTAGTAACTTGAATTACGAGCATTCAAAAAACTCATCCATGGTCTGCAAATGCTGGAAGCAAGTAAGTCACCTAACAAAACATAAAAATATAGAGCCAGAAATATATCACACAAAGAAATAATCATTCTTTGTGACTAACTCTTATGCTGTGAAATTCATTTAGATAACTGCTTTTAAAATTAAATCAGAGATATCATAAAAAAACCTGAGTAAATAATCCAGTACTTTAGTAATAAATCTTTTGGATGTTGTCATAACTGGTCATGTTGTAAAGCTCAGTTCTTCAGCAAAAGAAAATAGTAACCTAGATAACAAACATGATTGCAACTCTACAGCTGATTTAGGAATTGAATTAGGCTATCTTAGCAAAAATCAGCTCTCCTTTCTAATCCTGGTTCAGGGAAGAACAATACTACCTTTCGTAAGATCCCTAACAACCTCGCATATGATGTCCTTGATCACTGTCCTGTGGAGTTTCTTACTCTCACCTAACATTTCTCTGCCTGAACCATCGTTCTGTTTAAGCAAATGTTTAAATATCTGTGGCCAGCCATTCTGTCTCTTTTAGGAGTGATTTTTTTTTTCAAAGACCTTTTTTTCAAAGGTGGCATTCCTTGGGGATCTCTGTGCAATACACTTAAGAGTTCTACTGCTGATGATCAACCGTTGCAAATAGCTGTTGTGAGAGGCAAAGGAAAGATTAATGGGTTTTGAAGTATTTTTTGCAATGGATTTTCATACACTGACTATTTGTGAGTAGGAAATGCCAAGTGAAGAAGGCTCCAGAGGATCCTACAAGAGAATCAGTAACATCCATTTCAACACATAGAATGCCATGATAAAGAAACAATGGCTGTCACAGGTACAGGAAGAATGGTTTATAAAACCTGCAGGATAAAACTTGGATTTTTGTACTGCTTTACATTTATAATTTAATTCACAGTGGGAATTCATTGCTTTTTGCCATGGAACATTGCAAATGGAGACAGAAACTGAGTCATAGTATTTTGATTACAGTCACCCTTTATTTCTTGAATCTTGTATCTGTACGTAGAAACAATAGCGAAGCAAGGAGTGTATTTCATAACACTCTGCTTAATATCATGCTCAGTTGTTGGTACTGTCTGGTTTACAAAACAAGAAGTTGGCACTGTCTGTCCACAAAATATTTTCTAGAGCAGGAAGGCTCTGGAGTAGAGCTATGAATTTGTTTCAGTTCCAAAGCTAATACCCTTCTGTTCACAGTCACAGCAGGGCACTACAGTTTGATTCTCATCTTTGGGAAGATTTCTGTGAATTTTAGTTTTGCCATATCTACTTAGCAGTAAAGTGATGCTTTAGATTGTCCTATTTCATTCTCTAATAGTAACACCAAGTCCCTAACATAACCTAAACCTTTTGGTGACCTTTATGTAAATGCTAATCCCTAAAGGAATTCATGAAGCGCTTTTCAGGATAGGGTTTTCCCCACCGTATGTCTGCCAAAATCTTCCTTCTTAAACTCCTGACTATGCAGCTACCTGAGCTGAACACCTCAGCACTAGTTTTTGAAACATGGGTTCTGGCTTTTCATCATTTGCTGATGAGGCCAAGAGATGTCAGCCACAGGACTCACAGACTGCAGAGAGCTCAGACATCTTCTTGGCCATCCCTAAAGTGAGGAAAGAAAACTAACTTTAACTAGGATTTTTTAACAGAAGTTGGTCCTACATTTTGTATTCCTCTTTCTATTGTATTTACAGAGGTCCAGATAACAGAGATTTAATCTGTTAACAAAGAAGTGAAAAACTGGATGAAAAAGCAATTGTTTTCTCTTTAACTGTTAACATATTTTGTGAGAGACTTCATTGTTCAGAAACCATATTCCACTTTAATGTTTTTGAAATTTTATTGTACTATGATAGATTGTATACAATACACTGTCCGGTATTTGTATCCCATTCTGGCATGTTCTAGGCACATTGTTATAACATTATTTACAAGTCTTCTAATGAACATTTCTGGGATACATTTCACAGATTCTGATACACATTTATCATTTGACACTGTGAATGCAATTGTCAATAAGACTGAGTGGGTGTACCAAGACTACAAAGAAAGTGAGAAATTGCCCACGTCTCCTATCAAGGCACTATATCATCCCTCGCTTGATGCTTATCCACTTTGGGGAAACATACCTCTCACCCTCATAAAACTCAGAAACATGCTGGAGAGAAGACTCTTTTGATAGTTGTGGTTTTTTTTAAGCACTGTTGTTGATCTGGGTCTAATCTATACCTTGCTGTTTCAGCTGAAGGCTCACTCACCATTTGCTTTTCCTGCTTCCAGTGCCATTTTAAAATGTTGTCATTTTCTCCCTGGAACTAGATAAAAAACATCAAATGCCATCCAAAGTGACTCTCAAAGTGCAGGCCAATTCCAGCAAGCCCATAACTAAACTCCAGCTGAGTATCTTCCTACTGTCTGCCAGAAGTCCCCCTTCTCAACTGCTGTGCGGGCGTTTGGTTTGCTCACCTTCCTGATAATGAATCAGACACCAGGTGAGCCCTCAGCCTGCTGCCCTACCATGCATATATCGGATTTCAAAGATACTGACTCTGAAAAAAAAAAGTAATTTGGTGATAATCTACTGCTGCATATTCAATGCAAACCCCAACTCTGAGAAAATGAGCTGGATTGCTAAAATTAGAAAATGTGTGTTTGCTTACCTTCTTCTAACATATTTGCACTCAGCTTTGCATCAAAAATCATTTGTGGCACTGATGTGGAAAGCAATATAGGAGTTGCCTATCTCCTAGAAGTCTTACTGTGGAAAATACGCTGCCTCTCCAGGAATTCCTTTTGTTTCAGGTCTGTAATGCTTAGGCTGAGTGGTCAAAGCATTTTATTTCCAGCCTTATATCAAAGACATTGGTTCAAAACTTGCCTCAGCCATAGTACCGGTGAACTTGATGAGACCTTATGCCAGCAAAGCATCTTGAGTGATAAAGCATCTTGAACCTGTTTACTCCTGCCTCTTTTTGCAGAGGAATTTAGTGTAAATAATTTCCTCCTCTTCCCTTAGTTCAGTGTTGTTCAACAGCTACTTATGGCAGAACTTTGCAAGGTGTTGGGTATCCTAAGATGGATCACAAGGCTCAGTTATTGATGGAATGTACCCGTGTTTCCACAAGTTACCTCTTTGAGAAGGCTTATTTGATATGGACCTATCTGTGCCATGACACAATCAGAAAGTTGAGTGAATGCAGGAAGTAATGAATTAAAATGAACAAGATGCAGGTACATTTAGATAAGATTGCTTAGACTTAAGAACGGGCAAGATAACAGAATTAAAGAAAGATAATTTATAGTATTAAAAAAACAGTAGGGCTGTGCTGTAAGGAACAACAATTACAGGGAAATTAGGAGATTTGCAAAACAATACTCTGCATCGCAATTACATTCCATCCAACCTCTGAAAGATGCTTTGTTCTAGAATGAATACATATGCAGAAGCTGGCTTTTGAAAATACACTATGTCTGCTTGTCCTCTTTCTTTCATCTGGGTATGACTCACTGATTTCAGACTAGTTACTGCCAATTTATAACGGTGTTGGTTTGCAGTGGTTCTGATTCAACATCAGTGTGTAGGGAAAAGTATGACTCCAAACTGGACTACTTACATTATTACAAAGCCTGATATTACTCATCAGTTCTTAAGTGTTCTCAGAGATGTGGGAAAATCCATTTAGAAAGCAGCAGGGTAGCCAAGAATGCATTTCCAGACTGCATAAGGAGGATCCTTACAGAGAGGCTGGTACTTGGAGTGATGTATGGCGTGCTGTTTCATTAACTTGAAAATAGAAAAATGGCCATTGAGTTTAAGGGTATCATACAAGATAAAAACTTGAGGAAAAAAAAGGATTATGGGATGTAAAACTGTCCTGGTTTAGTGGTCAAGGGCAAATGGCAAACTAGGAGGCAGAATTGCTATTACCACCCCCCCCCCCGGGGAAGATAAAAGGGGAATAAGAGATACTTTAAGGTTGGAAATTTAAATTGGAACAAATCTACTGTAACACAGAAAAGGGAGTAACACGTGGGGTGAAGAACAGATACACACACATATATATATATACACAGAACCGATCTCAACAGCAGGAATAGGTGGGTGAGAATCCCTTGCGGCAAGGCTGCCTCAGGAGAGGGGTCCACAGCTCCTCACAGCACCCGGTAGAGTTGGATTATGGACAGCACGTGGTGAGTTGAAGAACCTCTGGGCAGAACCAACAGCAAGGAAGAAAGGCGCAGTAAAAGGGCTGAGTTTCCAGTCTTCTAGGGTATGGCAGGAATTGGGAGGGAATACCAACCTCTCTCTGCTCCAACCTTCCCAGGTCTTTAATAGTCCTAAAGACCCTCTCTCTCTAGTTCTTATAGGTGTCAACAACTTGCTGGGTCCACTTAAACCATAACATTCCACTTCTTATTCCATACCACTCCCAGTCATACTCATCACCAGGTTACAAACTGTCCTTATACAACAGTTTGTTGAGTCTAGGCTCTGGATCATGGCAGTTTCTCAGGGCACAGGAGAGGGTACAGGGTTCATTGTGGTTCATGCCCTCGTGCTCTGAGTTCTTCCTGGATGCCACTACATTGTCCTAGAGACAGACACTGAAAATGACTAATCACCATTATACAGTAATTAGAACTATACAACCCAAACAAAATGGTCTCAGCCAGAGTTAAGCTCCCCTGTGGTACACAATGGACTTCACCAACCTCCTGCATTACCCAGCAAGTATGTTCAGGACCTTGAGCAGAGACAACCAAAGCAGGGTAGACCCAAACAGTTTTTCACACACAACGGGGAATTTATCCCCTTCCACTGTATGTAAGAAGTCTGACTTGGCAGGACTGGCTCAATTGATAGATCCCCTGGTGTTAACTAGCCAGGTAGCTTCTGCCAAATGCTTATCTTTTGAGGCCCAGAATAGCGTTACGGGCAGTGGCATGAGGCACAGGATACATTTCCAATCATCCAGTGCTTGCTTCTACCATTAAAGCACATAGTGCTTACCATGACTAGTCAGAGGGAGTGTGATGTAATCAATCTGCCACGCTCCTTCATACTTGTATTTGCACCAACATCCACTGTACCACAAAGGTTTTAGCCATCTGGCTTGACTGCTGCACATATGTCATAAAAGTGGATAACCTATGCAACAGCATCTGGAGTTAAATTCACCCCTCAGTCACGGGCCCATCGGTATGTTGCATCTTCTCCTTTACGACCAGAAGGTTCATGGGCCCACCAAGCTACAAACAGTTCACCTCTGTGCTCCCAATCCAAATCTGTTTGGAACACTTTAGCTGCCTGGTCCGCTTGATGACTGTTTTCTTGAGTGGCCCAGCTCTTAGGTACATGGGCATCTACATGCTGTACCTTTACTATTAGTGTCTCTAGTTGGGCTGTGGTATCTTGCCACAGGGTGGCGGGCCCAAATAGGCTTCCCCTTGCACTGCCAGTTGTCCTGTTTCCATCTCTTTAGCCACCCCCACAAGGCATTTGCTACCATCCAGGAATAAGTGTAGAGGTAAAGTACTGGCCAGTTCTCCTGCTCAGCAATATCCAGGGCCAGCTGGATGGCCTTTACCTCTGCAAATTGGCTCAATTCACCTTCTCCCTCATCAGCTTCTGTGACTCGGCATGTAGGACTCCAGAGAGCATGTTTCCACCTCCGCTGACTTCCTACAAGACAGCAGGATCCATCAGTGAAAAAAGCAAATTGCTTCTCATGATCTGAGAGTTCATTATATGGGAATCATCCAGGACGTCAGTGAGATGAAGGCAAAGCTGGCCTGCATGGAAGAGAACTTGCAGATGATCATGGAGGCACTCGGCTTGGAGGGCAGTGGGGCCCAGGCTGCCCCCACTGAGCTTGCCATGTGGGACATAAACACTCAGCAGGACGTCACCCTGGGGACCTGCACCCTGGGGACGCAGCAAGCATCAAGACGACCAGCGCAGGGTGGAGCACATTTTTAACTTCCCGTCCCATTCAGACAGGTCCCAGGGCCACTGTGTGGACTATCTCTCGTTTTATCTGTTCAAAGGCCTGTTGTTGTTCAGGGCTCCATGAAAATCTTCTTTTCTTTTGGGTCACTTTATAGAGGGGTTTCACAATCTGGGTGTACCCAGGAATGTGCATTCTCCAAAAACCCACCATGCCTAAGCAGGTTTGCATCTTTTTCTTATTAGTGGGTGGAGACAGTTTCTATTTTACTGACCAAATCCACAGGGAAGTGTCGGTGCCCATCTTGCTATCCAACTCCTAGGAACTGGATCTCTCTGGCAAGTCCCTTGACCTTGCTTCTCTTTATAGCAAAGCCAGCTTCTAACAAAATGTGGATTACCTTTCTACCTTTCTTGAAGACTTCCTCTGCTGCATTAACCCACACAACGATGTCATTGATGTACTGTAGATGGTCCGGAGCTCCACCCTTCTACAGTGCAGTGTGGATCATTCCATGGCAGATGCTAGGGCTGTGCTTCCACCCCTGGGGCAGTCGATTCCAGGTATATTGGCCTCCCCTCCAGGTGAAAGCAAATTGGTATCTGCACTTTGCTGCTATGGGAATGGAGAAAAATGCATTATGTCAATAGTGTCATACCGTTTAGCTGCCTTGGACTCCAGTTCGTATTGAAGTTCCAACATGTCTGAAACCACAGTGCTCATGGGTGATATAACTTCATTCAGACCACGGCAGTCCACAGTTTATCTCTGTTCTCCATCAGGCTTCCGCACTGGCCGTGTAGGTCTGTTGAAGGGTAAGTCTTGCTAATCCCTCCTTGGCTCTCTAGTTGATGAATCAGGCTATGTATGGGGAACAGGGAGTCTCTGTGGGTGCACTACTGCTAACGATGTACTGTAATAGAACTTGTTGGTATCTGCTGTTCTCGCCCCCCTCATCAGGCCCATCACAGAAGGGTCATCTGAGAGATCAGGCAAGGGAGACAGCTGGTTAATGCCCTCAGCCTCCACAGCTGCTACACCAAAGGCCCACTTAAGTGGGAGGGGCCGCAGGGGCCCTGACAGCAGCAGTTTTCCCGGGCCAGTTTTTAACCGTGAACCACCCCTGGCACACATACAGACACAGCAATAATACAATCAAAAAGTAACAGCCTTTCCTGGGGCCTCCAGACTCTAGCATGGTAAACTCGCCAGAGGAAGGAGCAGAATCATTTTCCGTAACACCAGAAGTCATAAAGTAGCCCTTGAACTGCGCAAGCCAATCCTCAGCTCAATTCCTCCCAGCAGAAAACAGTTCTCATGGATCTGATATTCAGATACGTGGCAATTATTTATGATCTCACCAGGACAAAGCAAAGGTGCACAAACAGACACTGGGGCTGGTGTGCGGTCTCACGAGAGATGGGGCAGAGCCCCCTTGCTTTCTAACACTCCTCACCACAGTGGGAGGCTGGGGCGGCTGGACTCTGCCTTCCCTCTCCTGGTATAAGCCACACAGCAGCTGCACCCGTTTGTCCTGCAGGACCTGAGAAAAGGTGTAAAGGTAATCCCAAACGGTGAAATTAAGACACAAACGAGGTCAGATGTCACATGTACACTGAACTTTATTGGAGTTACACAGCAAAGTCCCTAGAGTGGATAGGACAGGGAGGAAAACAGAAAAGGAAGGAGAAAGCAGAATTACAGAGATTAGCAAGATAATAGTTACCACCACGGTCCAGCGACGTTGTCGGTGTGGAAGTGCTGCGGTGAGGAAGAGCTTCACTGTACCCAGAGTGTCCCATACTTTTATACAGTTTTTGCCCACTCCCCCGTTTCTCCCTGTCCTCTGTCTTCTTGTGCCTCAGAGATGGGGGGGGCAGTATGGTGCCAAGACTAGGTCCTACAGTTAGTCTTTGTTTGGCTAATTAATAAGATAAGCCACTGATCAACAGTAAACAGGAGGTTGAGACAACTCAGCACCACAGGATTAGTTTACTGCAGTAGAGGTTCGGTCCTAGGAGGTGACTTGAAACTGGCACTCTATCTTTTCCTGCTAAGTTGGTGGTTTTCATGAAATCTCAAGGCCTGGTTATCGCTGGATATTCTGCTCCAGCACCAGCTGTAGAGTTCCTTTGTCTTAAATCTCAGTATGTCCCACACCACATTCCCCACTACACATCACTATGGAGTAAAACGGTTTGGTGGGTTGCTGAGACATCTCTTTAGTCCTGTTTACCTCTTAGATGTCTCAGGAAAAACGCCAGACATCCTGTGTGCCAAAGTACGCTGCTTATCTCTTGGATTGTTCGAGACAAGAACTATACATCAGAATGTCACAACAGTGCTTGAATGAAATGGGAAAATAATATAGGTGGTAGACAGGACAAAAAATTAAAAATTAGTGTCATAACAGAGTACATACAGGCATGATAAATCAGGTCTTTCAGTAACACCATTATCAAGACGATTTTTTCAATTTCCAACCTTACAATCCTTTCAAAATAAACTTAATCTCGAGCTCCGCACTGCGTGTCAAGTATTCTGTCTTGGTTTAGTCGTCAAGGCAAACCACAAATTGGAGGGTACAATTGCTCTCTATTACACACCCCCTCCCCCCTCCCAAGGGAAGATAAAAGGGGAATAAGGAAGAGAGACTTAAGGGATGGAAATTGAAACTGAGAATAAGAGAGAGAATAAGTCTGAGAAGCAATTTTATCCACCAAACCACACCTAATATCCATGCATTTTTTAGGTGGCTCTGAATTAGTTTGTGCAACTGGCCTGGTAATTCTTAAATCATTAAGGATTGTCGGGGGAAAAAGTGCTCCTTGTTTTGAATTTAAGGAGTAACAGATCATCAAGCAAGAAAAAAATAAATCTTTGTCAAGCTGTTCATACCACCTAACTTTATCTTCCTAACCTTGGAGAAATATCTGCATCGACTTTGTAGGATAGCAGTAATGGCGACAGAGAGGATGATCCTTCAGCCAAGTTATTTAGAAGGCAAGAAAGCTTCCTCTTTGGCACTTTAAGCAACCTGCATTACCTTTCCTGGTGAGTAGACTGATAGCATCTAAAGATACTTGGCATTACCATGCTCAGCTCTCATTACAGCACATCACTAGATATATCTGGAATTGAAGTACTTGACCTGCTCATCTACCTAGGAACTAAAGATGAATATCCCCCTTCTTGTGCCTCCCCAGGGATGGCTGACTTTAAAAGTGCTGCTCTCAGCATAAGGCATAACTTACTTAAAACACCAAAGGGCTGAAACTGCTGAAACTGGAACGCAGAGCTGCTACAGACAATTTTTCTTTTTTTTAAAGAGCACACTAAGTGTGGCTCTGATAGAGAATCCAGTGAAGTACATGTCCTTTCTAGAAATGGGAACAGCAGGTCTGGGGAGCCTTTTTCACTCACAAGCTGAACACTTTGCATGAAGGCTATGGTTTGTTAGGGTGCACTAAAACTCCTCCACAAATACCTAAAGAAAAAAATCCTTTCCACAGAAGTGAATTCCTGCTCGTGCTAGCTGCTCTGGTAAATATGTGAGACAAAAACCAGAATTTCTGTCAGTCTGTTGCTTCTTCCGCCCCAACTACTATCCTTGCAATTTCTTTCAAAAGACAGTACAACCATGGATACATATGAATATCTGTCCACCTCTTTGATGAGCAACAGAGCCCTCTGCTGTTGCATGTTTTCATGTTCCAAAACCTGGGCAATAAATTATCTGAAATTTAATGAGATCAAATAGTCTATTTACAGAATAGTCATGCAGGTCGCTTACCTGGCTCTGTTACTCACAAGAAATAAGCATTTAGTGGCATAACAGAGTAAACAGAAAGAAAAGTAAGTTTTGTATTTTGACATGCCTGATTCTTCTGACAAATTAGTATCATTATTGTATTTTCCTGTGAATCCATTCTGGAAACAGTGTGTTCATAAATATTAAGGTGAATATGTAAGCTAAATAAATAATGAACATACAAAGTTTTCCCTAGCCAGCCCAGAACCGTGTGTGTTTTGAAAGCTAATGCTGACAGAAGATGCATGATGCTGTGAGGTATTCAGACACTTCCCTTTATTCCTACATTCACACTATGTTCATCAAGAAACCTACTGTACTGGGCAAAGTCTACTGTGCTGACTCAAGTTAAATTCACAGTTGCCTCTTGATATATCACAATATGTCATTCAGCAATCCCACTGAGGAAAATGTAATTACCATGCAACATCTTGTGCTGTCTTGGGATTTCTCACTAGGTAAGTAAGAAATGAATTTCTGTCAGTACTGCAAGAATACTGTTGTAGAGATGTAGAAACAGACCGGCTGGGTCATAAGCCACGGTGCTGTGTTGAAATTACTGGTCACTGGGGACATATTCTTTTTTAGCCGCAGGCTGTATGCCTTTTCTTTCCACCTCAGTGTGCAGAAACTTGCCCACTGTCCAAATGACACTCATACAATGCACCATGGACAGCACTGAGGAGAGAACATTGTGAAAGAAGAAAGGAAATGTATCAGAAACCTCCTTGAAATATTTGATGGCCTGTTGAGAGTATCTTATAGGAGAAAGTGGTGAATCTTCTTTGCAGAATCGAGCTGAGGCAAATGTGCTATCCAGTAATGAAACTCAAATTGCATCTCAAGAGTAGCAATGCTGGAGAACTCACACAACCTTTAAGATTCTCATCAGCTGAAGGGGCCCAGTCAGAATTTCGTGTTCCATCTTGTGATGCAGAGTGATCAGAATCTACCAGTGAATTAATCAGACTAGAAAAGCCACACCTCAGAATCCTGAATACAGCCAGTGGATTCCAAGACTGCGAAGCTAAAGAAAGCTGCTCCAAGTAAGAACTGCAAAACTGTACTTAGTACAAAACTGGCATTTTTTGAAAGCACATGTTGAATTCCAAGAATTAAGGCAGTGGTACTACATTAAAAAAAAAAATAAATCCCTGCTTATTGTATGGGATTTAAACTAGATGACCTTTATAGGTCCCTTCCAACCCAATACATTCTATGATTCTATGATTTAATTCTCATAATATCCCTGTAAGGTAAGAATCATAACAGAAGAACTGAGGGCCAGAGGAACCACTGTTGACAGTCATGCAGAAAAAATAAAAAAAAAATCAGCTTAAGGAACAGAAATTGACCCTTTGGTTCCATCTACAATCTCTTCCCTGAGACCGTTTTCCTTCTATAGTGCAACAATACATAACTGCTGTAGGCATTGATCTCCTGCTGAACACAAAGTGAAATCAAAAGGCTTCTGCACTGGCCTCCAAAACACTTTCTAGCCTGTCCCAAGCTAAATGAATTGCTGCAGTTTCCTTTGGAATCAGGATCTCCCACTGCACTTTAGTTCTGCCACTGCAGTGACTGTTACAATAGCTGGGAGAAAGAAGCATGAACACCTACATGCTTCTTCAATTTCAGCACAAAATTCAAAGCTCCCATTGTGGACCTAATCTGATTTCTTAATTTAAAGACAAATATACAAACAAAACTAAAGGTAGTTGATCATACATACCTACAGAGAACAGATGAGATTCTCACTTCTGACTTTTAAAGCTTGTATGTCATTCTCATAATAGTCGTGGGTGTGAGTAATAAAACAGAAGAGGCATAAGTAGTTGTTCACATTCATATTGTTTCCACTGGAGCTGGCTCAGTGTAGGCTAGGGAGACTGAGATCTCAGATTACTCTCAGAAAGACTGGTAGCTTCTTATACCAACATTTAAACATTAGGTTAGGACGGATGAATATAGCAGCACGAAAACTAAAAAAACTACATGGAAAACCAAGTTGTCTGCAAGCCAAGACTCTGAAAGTACAGAGAATATATTCCTGGGATAGCAGGCTTCTTATTTTTTCTCACTTGCTCATTCTCATTTTTTGCATTTTGCTATTGAGATCTTCTGAGAAGCTTTAGCAGAGAAACTAAGCATTTTGAAAAGTTTTTCCTCAATGTTTGTGCATATTCAGGACAGTTCAGTTTGTCTTGAGTTTATGAATGTTACAGGCAGCATTTTTGAAGAATATGCAATTACGGCAGGAAAATATAATCAGCTTGAGTACAGTTGGTTTGATTAATTACTGATGCATCCTCACTGATTTCAGTGGAACCTAACCAAAGGATAATGTGGGCCAGGCACTTCTATGTTCCATGTACTCCACGAGAGCCCTTTGGAGCTGATATTCAGTGGAAGAACAGCTAATAAATGGGAGTAACTTTGTCCCTATCAAGATTTTATATATCTGTTTTTCTTCTACAGAATTTCCATAAAAGATGATTCAAGATGACATGGATAAAGCTAAATATTAGCTAATTATTTTAACCAAATTGCATGGGTTCCATATTAGTTTTATTGCCTAAAGTTTGTCCATTTTCCTGCTCCAGGTTTCTTCAATATTGCAGTGTGTTATGGTGATGACTTCTGTAATGTGATAGTTTCTGGAAGGCATGTGAAATACTGACTTTCCATTTCCTTGGACTAGTAGGTGCAAGATGATGCATACTAGTGAGTTTATTGGATTCATAATGATTTAAGTACAGATTTAAGCTCAGTATTTTTAAATCCCTTTCCACAATACTGAGCTGAACTCTCTATCACCCACAACAACTAAGGAATGTAGATCTACCTGCTTTAGTCCAAGTTCCCATCTAGCCCCACAAACATTCTTGGAAATACAGCAAGCCCAAAACATAAAAAATGTCAGTAGCACTGTAAGAGGTTCTGTGTAGTCCTATAGAAACTAATCTAAACCATAGTATTCCGGTTTTAAATATGATGAGAAGAACTAGCCATCTGTCATGACAGCAGCTTGACCTGATGGGCCCTGCAGAGTAGCAATGACATCAGCAGAGTCCCTGCTGAGCCAGCAGTCCTCTCCTGCAGACAGGTGCTGACGTTGTTCCCTGGAACAACAGGTTGTCCTCAGCAACTCCTCCTGCACTTGTTCTTTGTCATCTGGAGCTCCAGTGTGGCCTGGATTTCCAAATACAAGCTGTGCAAAAGTCACTGAAACCAGTAGGTCCTGCAATAAACCCACGGAATAAACTTGCCTGAATAATACATGTCTGAATCCCCTGCAGATAGATTAGTTTTTTTTTATACAAGAAGGTAGTAGCTTAGTAGGAGTACTACCTCAAGAGAAGAAATGACTTGTAAACCAATTTAAAAAAAAAAGTAATTTTTTTCTTTCCTTTTGAGAAAGAAAACTTTTAAATTGGACAACTTAATGAGCAGTGTTCCTGAATGGTCCTTTGTTCTGTGTTACCCTTCAAGAGAAGAAAGCAGTTCAGGAGTTGACCTACCATTTTAATTGCTTCTGGCTTCTGCAGATGTAAAAGACAAAAACCTGACACAGAGGACACTGCTGGCTGTTCTGCTGCTCTTTGCAGGTGCTGTACTCGCTCTCAATGACAAGCTGTAGAATTAATATTAATGCCCCTTACAATTAATTTTCTGTACGTATTTGATGTCTGTTCTTTGACTGGAGTGTTTACTGGTACTTTGAAGGCAGTGAAATTATATGAAAATTAAAATCCAAGGTGTTTCATAGTGGGCAGTGTAACAATACTGTACCCATGTCACGCTGCAAAATGCCCAGAGACCAACAGTGTCATGTTATTAATGAGAACAGTCTTGATTCACCCTATTTGTTTCTCCTGTTGCCAATTCCTCTTCTAGCAGCTACAGCAGTATTACTTACAAAGCATCCCTGTTTCAGTAAGAGACTGAGGAGATCAAACCCAGAGGACAGTGGCTGGACATGGGCCACATTTCTCTATTTTGTCTCTGGCAGTGGTATTTCCCTGGTGCTACCTAAAGGGCAGAACAGTGTAAACTGCATTTAGGATTACAGGGTTCTGTGATGGGATCAATGAAAGATTTGTGTTATGGTACACTTTCAGTACTGGCATGACGAAATGCCCCTTGGGATGAGATACTCCAGGAGGAGGCAGAATTTGTCACTTCATATTTGAAATTGGCTCACTGAATTACAAAGAATCACAGAATCACAGAATGTTAGGGGTTGGAAGGGACCTCAGGAGATCATCGAGTCCAACCCCCTTGCCAGAGTGGGACCAAGTCTAGGGCAACTGATCCAGTGCAAAAATCTTCTTAAATAGCAACTTCTTCTTATAGACCATGTCCTATTGGTGAGAAGACCCAGAATGACTGCTGTGATTTGAATAGACACTACTTTATGTTTGTCATTGCATTTTCCTGAAATTTGCTAGTCATTCTCATCAGCTGCTTTGTGCTTACTTCGAGTTTCTACTAACAATAATTAAAAGGAAATAATGTGTTACCTAGAATATAAATATTCCTTAAGATCTCAGAAACTCATACCCCCAGTTTGTTTCTGAAAAACAAACTCATTTCTCTTGACAGTGGGAACTGAAAGATCTATATTCAGGATTTGTTTCCAATTGACACCACAATGACACTGTATTTGCTCCCTATTAGTTTAGGAATCCACAGAGCATTTAACAAGCTGTGAAGTCTGTCACTGCAGATTTGATTCCCAGCATGTTATTGATGTTTTGCAGCTTCCATTTATTTTCCCTAGTCGGTCCTGGCTCAGTGGATAAAATAAACCCAGAATTTACAAGGGGCTGTTAATCCCATGTTTTGTTTCCTTCATAGGAAACCAGTGACAAAGCTGCAATAACTGTGAATATACGTATGAAGCCTCTGAACCTCATCCATTTCTCTCCTTAACCTGTGCATTGTTTTGACCAGTGAATGGTTTACAAAACAACTGGTAAAAGAAAGAATAAATCATAATAATGGAAGAACACAGTGTGGGAGGTTATCATTCCAGGCTTCATTATTCTCTCATAAGTAATGTCACAAGGAAACAAAGGTTTAAAACTGATGCAAACTGCTGAGTAAACTGCTGAGCTGGTAAAGCTAATTTTACTGGTATGAGAAATTTTATGCATGAGCATACTCATTGAAACCCACAGGACTACCAGCATCTAGTCTCCTTGGATGGTACGAGAATCCTCAGTGTTTTGTAGGAATTACTACTGCCTAGAAGCTCCTGAGATACACAGGGATATCTACTTGCTGACTGCTACTCACATTACTTCAGCTACACTTAAGCATCTCTCCAGGTTAAAAATATGCTGGGGAATTAATTGCACTCCTCTTTTAATACGATTAAGATCTTGAATAATATTTAGACACCGCGTATGTTTCAACAGTTTTAACTTTGTTATCTCTTCAGTTCTTTCTACAGGCAATTAAAAAAGACATGACTGAAATTCTTCCATCTCAGCCAAATGGATTGATGAATTTTAATAGAGAACACTTATTCCAACCTTTAATTAAGTTTGGCAGTCTGAAATCATTACTCTTTGCTTTGAAATGACACATTTTATCGCGAGCATTTAAAGCCTTACAAGTCAATCTTGCTATAGGGTGGATGTCAGTATGATAATGCAGCTTTCTAGAAGCTACCTTTGTCTCTTTTAAATTACCTTTCCTTTGCTCATGACGTAACACAAACCATTAAGGACTCGTCCAAGCAGAACATGGAGCAAACCTCAGCGTGACACTGGACAAAAGCAACCTTTTTAATCTTGAAAGAACATTGTAAAGGTTGATAGGAAAGAAATCTAATCTACCTTCTCCAGCCCATGTAAATCTTAATAGAAAGCTAATGCTTAAAGAAAGAATCGAATGAACTGGACTATCTGGTGTTATTCTGCTAGATCATTCAGTGACTGCTACTACTGACTTCCTTGTTAACATATTTGCAGTAGTTTAGCCTTTGGGGTGGAAATAATTTCATTTTAATATGCTTTTTGGAGCACTGCCAGAGTTCAAGGTGGTATTACATGTGAGGGAAGACGAATTCAACAAGCATACAAGTGTGTGTGTTAAGATCCTGAATTCTTTTTCTAGAAGAAAAAGAAGTCTCAAAGAGCATTTAAATATAAAAGCTTTCTGGTAGCCATCTTAGGACTTCCATCTCCTGCTAGATGCTCTTTTAGTTGCTTTTTTTCAGGCTTTACTGATGCTTTAAAATAAAGCACACTTATATGGATGGGAGATGAGATACCCCAGAGAACTCTTCCAGGCAGCTGCTGTTTGGAAGACAGCAATCAACAAAACACATTATCTGGGGATACTTCTGAATTATGGGAATACCTGGCTTTGATTTAACAGTTTCAGCTGTTGTTCCAGAGTAACGGGCATTCTGAGAATAGGAACAAGTCTTTCAGGTTCTAGCTTTAGAACTTCTTGCTGTTCCCCCCCTGAACCTGGGATCTTTTCCAACCTCAGGGCAAACTGGTGGTGTGACTGTTTCCTGTCTTGGTTGCACCATCTTCAGCTCTAGGTCTGAACTGAACTGCAGTTGGCAGAGAATTTTTAAATGCAGGCTGGAGAAGCTAAGGAACACTTTTTAGGCAACAGAGGGCAATGTAAAGCTGACTTAAAAAAAACCCAAAACCCACTAAGTTTTGCAGACACTTGAAACGTATCACCCTTAAATCTTATGAACAGAAATGCTTAGTTTGGAAGATTCTGATACTCTCCAGAATCAAAAGTAAAAGGGCAATGCAATTGAGGAAAATGAAAACATAAGCTTTTAATTAAGCCCGTGCCCTGTCTTACGCACACACACAAACACACCGCCCCACACATCTTGCAAGTTTCTGGAAGAACTTAAAATTAAACGTTATGGATTTATTTTTCTCTTTTTAGAAAGTGTTTATTTTTGAGGAATGGCTCTCTTGTGTGAATTGTTGACTGTTCCATTATTAAAGAATAATTTGTGAATCTGGATACTTCAAAAGGTTTGTGCCACTGAGCTGTGGGGTTTGTACACAGTAACAGACCACAAGCTGGAAGTTTCCAGAAGTCACAGCACAGCTGTGTTGTCTCATGTGAGGGCACAAAACAGTCAGTGATGGGGAAAACCCTGGATGTCCTCATCCACATAACTGAAAGGTGTATCTCACTGCAGGTATACCCCTTACTTAGTGAAGTCTTACGCTAAAGCTTTGACTGAACAGGGGGAGGGTGTCACCTCTCCCATTTCCCATGCACCACTGTGATAACCTTAACTGTAGATTCCAGGAACCAGACCTGGCTGGAGAAATGCTTTAGGGCACGATTAAGAAAATGCGTGGCCCTTTCCTTTACAGGTGACCACTTGTTCAGTCCAGTGGAAGAGATTTTTGACTGTTAATCACAGTGATACCATCTTATTTCAGACTTAAGAGTTGTTTGGGGGTTTTTTTGTGTTTTGTTTTGTTTTTTTTTAACTCCATGCTCAGGAAAAACAAGAAGGTAAGAAGCAGCTTACCATAAAAATTGTGTCAAAAATGCATCCAACTAGTAATTTTCTGCCCTTTGTTACCTTGTGCTATTCTGTTGCACTCCTGGAACATGTTTTAAACACATGTGAAGTGTGACCACTTTATTTCTTGTCTTCAGAAATGTAAACTCTGCAAACGATGTATTATCTGGCTAGATTACAGATGTGTCAGTATACCCTGTGGTGTCAAGTGTGAAATCTGGTCTAAAATATGAAGTACAAAGGTCAGAACTGAACTTATCAGCTCTTGAGAACAGCTAGAAAATGAGGGTAAGTCCCCTGCAGTGGCTAGAAAGAGAAACGCTTGAGGGAGTCAGGAGAGTTGCCCTTGTGGGAAACAGAGTTTAACATTAGATAAAAGAATCACATCTTTTCTGTGAAGGCTGTTCACAGCTAGTTTGTTTAACCTTGAAATAATGGAAAGCTAAATCGAAAATCTGGACTAGAGCTTGTATCAACCCTGAAGCTAACCTAAAGGTCAGTTTAACTTTTGAAAAATTAAGATATATCCACTTTTTGGATCATATGAAACAACATTTAAGTTATTGCTTTATCCTTTTTGCCTGCTTGTTAATTTTGTTGAAGAACTGCTTATTCACGTACTCAAATGAAAAATAACCCAACAAAACATCCAATAACAGTGACCCAGACATTTAACCTCAAGCTGCCTATTTCTACATTAATCCCATGTTTCACTCTTTAATATAATCACTCCTGTTTGGAATAGACAGTGATGAAATGATCTGACCTTTATGTATTATTACTTGATTAGTTTTTCCATATTTGCTGGAAAAAGATAAAATCACTTGCCAAACATTCTTATTAATATTCACTTCAAGTGCTTTTGTATGCCCTTCAAGAGAGTTGCTATATAACAGGAAAGCACTTCTCCTTTCTTCTGTGCTACAGCTAAGCAAATTTTCATTAATAATAATATGTTTTTAAAAATCAGTTTGATTTGTATGAGCATATTCAGGAAAAATATATTTACACCAAGGATCTGCATTTATTGTGACTACCCTGATCACTTTTGTTGCCTCACTGGCTCAGCTAAGTTTGACTTTTTAGTTCTCCAGGAACCAGACTTAAGATTACAAAAAATGAGACTTGGCTGCTGTGATGCAAAGAGGTGTAAGATGGGATTCATAATGCCAATTTGGTTCCCTAGTGTAGAGTTTGTTTCCTACACTCAGATTCACACCAGCCACCATGCTAAATTCTCAGATACTTAAGCAAGACAGGGTGAAAGAACAAGTTAACATGTGAAACTCTGGTTATGTCTATAAACACAGCTTACGCCTCCCTCAGCCTGCAAAAAGCACCGTAAGACAACCTCCACCCATACATGGAAGTGTCCCTACCAGTCCTAAAACCAATTATAGAGTACTGGCCTGTCAGGATTAATGGACAAATTTTCAGTGCTTGCTTCTAACCCCTACCCAGCCTGAGTGTATAAACCCACAGACTTAGCTTCTTTTGACTAAACACCTATCAGTGTAGGATGCCACAGCCACCTAGGCTGGCATCAGCCCTAAAGTAAAGGGAAGCCTTCTGTTCTCCTAAGCCCTGGAGGCATCTATATCCTTGCCTTGGATTGATAGGAAATTTGAAAAACTTCTGTGTGTATATATTTTGTCAAGTTCGTCTTGTGTGATAATCCCACAACTCTTGAAATTAGGCACAGCTGACTACTGGTAAATGTTCATTAATGTTAAGGGGAGTTCTGACTCCTGAATGTGTTAAGCAATTATTTTATAAAATAGAAAAATTCAGCTATGAAGTCAGACCAGGTTGCTCACGGACTGATTCAGCCAGGTCTTGGCGACCACCAAGGATGGAGACTGTACAACCTTCCCTGGGCATCCTACTTCTCTCCTGATCTCAAAGCGTAAAAAACACTCTTCCTTATAATCCAGTCTGAACATCTTTTGTTTCCCTTCATCTCTATAATCTCTCCCACCATGTTCTTCTGTGAAGAGCCTAGTTCTATTCTCTCCCTAACATTTTCACAGGTCCTGGGAAGCTGCCTCTGAAGTGACCTCTTGCTAGATTGAACAAGCCCTGGGCCCAGAGCCTCAGAGCCTCTCCCTCTCAGTGCAAGTGCTCCAGCCATCATCAGCTTGGTGGCTCTGCACTGACCTTACTTCCGTTGAACATCTTTCTTGTATTGGCTGGGAGGGGAGCTGAAAACTGGATGCAGTACCTAGATGTGGTCTAGCAAGCCCTAAGGAGAGACAATCAGTTCTCTCAACCTGTGCTTAGCTGGCTGTGCTCTTGTTCATGCAGCTCTGGATGCAAATGTCATTCTTTACTCCTGTTTACACAACTGGAAAAAAACTCTAATTCTCTGTTTGAATCTGCAGAGTGATATTTGCTGAGACAAAGACTGCTTATTCATTTGGCTTGGTTCTGATGTTCAGACTGTCTGGAACATATTCTCTTGATTTCTGTTATTTTTTTGAAGGAAATTGAGCAGTTAGACTGGTGATAAACAGCAAACACAGAAAACCTGGGCAGATCCCAAAAGAAGTAAAAACACTGTTATGTGGGAAATAACTGAGTGGAAGTTGAAAACAAAAATGCATTAGGTATCCCAGCAAGAGACATTCTGAAGATCAAGAAGATTCTTTCTAGAGGTCATGTAGGGGGGGAGAACACAAGTTTGTTTTCAATTTTTCCACACTTTGTCATGTTCTGCATGTGAACTTTTTTATAGAGTCCAGCTACTTCCTCACTGTTTCCTGATACCTACAGAAATATGCTAATTGTCTGATTGCTCTGAAGCTTGAACATAGTTATGATGAATCATGGAATCCATATTTATTCTGGATGTACAAGCAGCACCTTCTCTTAACCATAAAAAGGTAGCAGAGTAAACCAGACAATTCACAGCACAGCAACTTAATAGATTTAGCCATAGTATGGTTAATTAACCCTTTATATGCATGTAAATATCTGCTATACTTCCATAGGATTTCTGCCATTGATGAAAGATACCTGAACAGTCATTACCTGAGACAAAGCGAAGGGTCACCTTGTACCTTTGGAAAGGTACCTTGTACCTACACTTACTGCAGCAAGGATGTGAAAATCTGATGGAAACAGATTAAAACTTATCTCTAGTATATTAGGGAGAAAGTACGGTTACCATCGGGCAATGGTCATTAGGACTTTCATATTGTATTTCTGCTTGTTTAATGTATGACAAGCTCTTTGGCTTATTACCTGCAAAAATCAATATATCAACAACGTATCTGATGCCAAATGTGAGAGTCATGAGAATGAGTGCTTCAATTAATCCTTCTGTAAAAGTTGATACGGCAGCTTACTACAGTATTACTGAACTACCAAGCAGCTATAAAGCAATGCTGTTTAAAGAGCTGAACAGATTAAGGACCGAATATTTAGGGGCAGTAACAGAAAGGCTGACTTCAAGGCTGTGCAAATCTTAATTGAGTAAAGTATTTCATAATAGTAAAGTATATTCAAAGAAGCTGCTACAACTAGACAAGCTGCTTGAGCAGATAGTTATTACCTACAGTGTTCACAGAATTCTCAACAGTTTGGTTGTCTACATTTCAACTTTTTACCTGAGGACCGGATTTACTCAGATATACAAATCAGCCTGTGGACTTGGCAGACAGCCTATGGCCATGACAAATTCTCAGCTAGCACACCAAACTGATACACCTCCTTCATAGCCTACATATATACATAAAATAAATCTTTACTCTTATTTAATTACTGAGACTGGAATAGAAAATTTAACCCTGCCCAGGGTTAGCAGGATTTGGAAACAGCTGCCCCTGTTTATTCTGAAAATAAGGTTTCAGTGCTTGAGGAGAGCCAAGGGCTGCAACAACTCCCTCCAATACTGCTAGGGTAAGACTGACTGAACAGAGCTCTGGCAGAGTCCAACCAGACTCTCTTGCCAGAAGGAACTCAGACAATTAGGGTGTTCCTCTCTTTCCTCATGTTACCAGTTTTCTTCAGCAACAAAACTGCCCTAAAGACAACAGAAGCTATAAACTAGTATCTTTGGGTAAATATTTCTGGCCCTGAAGCTACAGAATGGTAGCTCTCACTGAACAAAGAAAAACAAAATCTACAAGACAGTAGTTTAAAAGGAAAGAAGCTGAATGATTCACAATTTTCTGCAACATTAAGCATTTCAAGGCTGTGATTCTCAGTCAGATAAAGTACTAAGAATAAAGCATTACTTTACTAAGTAGGAAAATTTTTGTAAAGCCAAGATATCAATCCCCTCATTTCTGCAATTCTGGATGAAATGATTGATTAGGGTCCAAAAGACTACATAACAGTCTCTAGCAATAATGACATTGCAAAAAAGAACACTCTAGACATGGGTACATACTAGTAAGCACCTGTGATACGGGAAATCCCCTTTCAGATTGGTTGAGAATGGAAACTGCTTTTTCCATATTCTGCCTTAAGGAATGGGCTATTGGTCATATGCGGGAATAGCTGCTTCCCTCCACAGGGAGAGATATGGCATTTTATGAAATGAAAACATTCTTACTTTTTGGACCAGTCTGAGTTGAGCTGCCCTCCTAGCACTTGAAAATTAGTCAAAGAAACCATCCAGCATGTAACTTTCCTCAAGTAAAAACCAGAAAGTTCAAATTACAGTTTCCCAGGAGTTGTGCAAAGGTTGGAACAGAGGAGGAAGTGGCATGTTGGATCCAAAGTTAAGAAGAAAGGCTGTGAGCTGGTGCAATGCAACCATGCCCCATGACATTGCCACTGGAAACAGCTTCATCCACTCCCCTCCCAATTAACAGTATTTCAGGTGTTGAGACTTTACAAGGTAAGTTCTGGACCTTTCAGAGCAGGTATTTCAGTGAAGGTGTTTGCCATGTTTGGCTTTCCCAGGGTGTAGTGTATCACTTTGTAGAAGCAGCAATCCCATTACAGGATGGTCGAAAGATTCTGGAGTAGATTTGGTCTTTGGCTATTTTGATAAGGTCTATGTTCTGTCTTCTCAGCCTCATCTGCTACAGTCCCTAGCATTTCCTCCCTGAAAGTATGGTACAGCAAGAGGAATTTCAGGAGCTGAAACTTACAGGATGTTTTTTGTTTGTGTGTGGTATCAGCACTCTGCAGAGCCTGGTAAGCTACACAAAATGTGACAAATCTCCTTTCCTCCCCATTCTGCCAAGCATATTCATACGCAAATGTAACAGATAATATACACAGTTCCTGTTTGTATGTAACAAACAACAGAAAAAACTACATATGAAAATTAAAACAATCACTGAAGAGATAATTTTAAATTACAACTACTAACTAATACTCCAAGGAGAAAATCCCTACTCTTGGGTAACTTACTTCGGACAGGCATTTATCACCTTTTTATTAGAGAAATAAAATGCTGATTGAGAGACAAATGCAGGGGGTTTCTACCTTCTTTTAACTAAACAGATGTTCCCCCATAGAAAGAAAGCACCTTAGTTTTTAACACGAGCAAACAAGAGAGCTAGAGCAAAATGCCCTTAGTGCATACTAACCCAACATAATTTTGTAGAATGTTCAAACTTGTAACTGATTTTTCACTTTCTCCTGGGAAGAGGCTGTCCAACGAGGCAAGCACTATAGAGACATTTTTGCTATTTAAGCCTGCATGTCTATAAGCATTCCTTCCAGCAGCATAACTGAAATGAAATGCAGTATGTTTTCACACCTGTACCTAGCTAGGAGACTTTTCTGATTTTGATAGCTAGATAGGCAGTGTCCTTATGTACTTGATCTGCAATGCTCAGGTTATTTTCCTTCTACAAGAGAGTGTTTTCCAGAAGCTTCATTCTCGTTTTGCACCTTTTACTCAATGCCACTAGCTTAAAAAGTCAAGTGTCTAAGTCTTTAAATCATTTAACATGGAAAAATAACCATCTGTTGCCACAGCTCTAGAAACTCCAACATTTCTGGAGACAGCTGCTGACTATGCAAAGGGTAAACCAGCGTAAGCAGCGCCCAGAACCTCACACCTGTAGCAGGTATTTTGATTAAGGCAGGGAGCACATCTGGAGCCCAAATTCAGGCACGCAAACATTATCTCAACAACGCACATAACTTTTCCAAGCAACCGCGACATGCTTGGCGATTTTACAGCATTTGCTCTCGCTCGGAAGGCAGCCTCTTCAGCAGCCGGGCACCCGGTAGGTCACCGCCCTTCCCCAAGGGACTTGTGCTGCCGAAGGGGACGAGCTGTCCCGCCGGGGCGCTGGGCTGCTTACGCACCCGCGGTTCTGTGCGGTGCGGCCGACAGGCGGCGCTGTGGCGCGGCGGGGCGTGCTACACCGCTGCGGCGGGGCTCGGTGGGGAGCCGGCGGCAGCGCAACTCGGCCCACGGGTTCACTCACCATGTTGACTTCCGAGACCACGTCGATGCTGGCGATCTCTATCCGCATGCCCACATCCACGGGCGGACCTGCGGAAGGGGTGGAAGCGGGAGGCGGCGTTAGCCGGCGGGTGACGCCCGGGGGGCTGGGGCGCTGGTCGGGGGAGCGCGGGCGCCTCACCTCCGAAGTCGGGCCGGAGGCGGATGTCGTAGCCCTGGAGCAGCCTGTCCACCGTCTCCTTCACGTAGGACATGTTGCTGGGACCGTCGGCGCTGCGGGAAGGAGCACAGGCGGGTTAGGGAGGCGGCCGGGTGGCACCGCGCCCCTCCTTGGCTCGGTGGCGCTCACCTGCGCGCCGCGCACGCCACAGCCAGCACCAGCGGCAGGGACAAGGCCCGCGGGCCCTCCCGCCTAACCGCCGCCCCCATCCCGGCCCCAGCCGCGCCGCCGCCTTCGCGGGGGAAGAGCCGCGGACTGCAACTTGGTGCGGAGTGGAGCAACAATTCCCCACAGCACGACGCATGCGCGGAGCGGGGCGCAGCGGCCCCCGGGGAGCACCTGTGTCCTCCGCGGGTCACTGGCAGCGGCTTTGCACCGACTTGCCTAGACCCGGCCCAGCCCGAGCGGAACGGAACGGTCCTCGCCCCACCGCGGAGGGGCTGAGGGAGGTGGTGCGGAGACAGGTGCCAGCGATGGGGCTGCCCTTCCGCAGCGGGCGGCGAAGCCAAGTGGCTGGCTGGGCAGAGGGGCACCAGGAGCCCCCGGGCTGCCTCGAGAGGCCGCCGCGGCCAGGATTCAGCCGCCCCCGCTGGGGTGCGAACTCCTCATCAAGAGGAAATAAATGATTGTTGAGGGCATTTCTCTGTGAAAATTCAAACTGATAGGCTCTGGTGTTGACACTAACGTAAAATGGACCTGGCAAATTCGAAAGAAATTGCATGTTTTGGTGCTAATTGTACTTTGTCCAGCTGAAAACGCTGAACTCTGCATCCATCCGTCGTGCTGCTCCTTGAGCAGGTTTGTCGCCGGAGCTGTCCCACAGACATACCCGCTGTGGCGTATGCAGGAGATCGCAACAGATTTTTAGTTGCTATTTTTCAACCAAAGTAATTGATCTTGCGTCTAGAAGGGGATTTTTTTTTTTTTTAAGACTATGTGAATTGATGCTCTAACGTAGCTTAGAGCAATATTGCACATTGACTAATTGGAGCCCTGTGAACAATATATGACTTAGCTGATGCTGCTTTGTTACCCTGCACAGTAGCTCAGAAGAGATGACATCCCTTCCAAATTCAACCCACCTCATCTGTGTGCTATCCAATCTTGGGATTAAAACCTTGGGATATGCACTTGGTATTTTTGAAGCTCCTACAGTGGCATGCAGACTTATCTCTCAGGAAAGTCGGACTTCTGGTGATGCTTTTGTAGTTAAAATACGCCGCAATATTTGAAAAATGCAGGAATATTGCACTACATAGTTGGTGACACAAATTGTAATGACAATTTTGAGTGTTTTAACTATGTATGGAGTAGGAGCCCAACACACTTCCTGAGAGATGGTAAGAGCCTCTCACACTCACAGCTACTTCTTACAACCTTGACAATACAAGTTCATGAAAATTATTATTTTATTAGTAGTTTGTTACCATATAATAAATATTTTCAGTTGGGTTTGAGAATTTATGATTTGGAAAAAGTTTTTTAAATGTACTAATAATTAGTACATTTTAGTAGCGTTCAGTTATAATTGGTGCTGCTTGGTTATAACTCTTTTAAAAAAATGTCTTACCCATAGAAGTCGGCCAAAAGGTTTATTTTTGTTCAGAGTTGTATCAAACATAGCCATAATAAAGTTACCTGGTTTCGCTGAAGCAAGGATTAGGATTGTCCATGATACTGTAGAGTCCCATTTTGTTTCTTGATGGTGTGCAGGATTATAACCTGTACCTTTGTCATAAGCCATGTGCAAGGCAGATGAAACGGAGACCTCTGCTCTCTCTGGCTTGTCAAAATCCATCTTAAGGCATAAGTGCAGGTGCTTATTCTATATGAATTCTTCATTCTTTGTACATTTCAGGGCAGCTTTAGTTCAGACTAGCTGTAGACGAATCCCTGGACTGAATGCTCAGTAGTGGTTGAAATGTTTTAGGTGCATTTCTGGAGCTTATCATCTCATTGGAAAAGGCATGAACCAAGCCTGCCCTACAGGTCTCTTGCTATGAGGGATGCCTCAGCCCAACAAGTGTACTTCCACGGAGGGTGAGGGTGTTCTGCTTGGCAAGGTGGTTCCTCTGAGAGCTCTCCTACCTGAGATGTTCTGGCTTCTGCAGACCAGTGTCAAGCTTCCTCCACTGAGCATCCCAAAAATTAGACTACTGAGCTGTTGACTGTTTCCCAAAGGCAGCATGTTATGGAAATACTACTCCATTTTGTTTGGCTTGATCACTGGAGACATCTGAGCTCTAAACTGGAATAATGAAGCAACTGCAAATATCCCACTGTGTGCAGACAATACTGAAAAGATCCCTCATTAGTTTGGGCTTGCAAACAAAGAGGTTGGTATGGTATTTTCAATAACCATACAAAGGAGGAGCTGCATGGCATGACACTGCCATAGCAGGGGTAGTAAGAAGGATCCTTTTTGCCCCATGGGGTGGATGATGGGAAGGTGACTGGGACCTGTCTTACATTGCTTCCACGACTGAAATAGGTAAATTATTAACAGCAGGACTTTCACTGCCCCAGGTGTTATGAATTTAAATGCTCAATAATTTTATCAGAAGTTGAAGAAATGTTGAAGTTCTGCTTTTTTTTGCAGAAGATCTATTTCTTGGAAAATACAACATGCCTTTCCAGGCTGCCAGTACAGAAGAATCTTCTAGTAATTTTGATAAAAATACACCTTGTGACATATGTCTTACTTTTGGCAGCTCTTTAACCCTTTACAAAGAACAGGTGATGTCTAAAATGTGTGACCATGGCAAAGAGGGTTACTTTCAAAGCCCAGATGGGTTCCCAACTTTTAGGCATCTTGGAATTTGCTGAGTGCCCCAGAATTTAGGCACTTAAGTAGATGTGCTGCTTTGCACTTTTGGAAATCAGGCTGCTTAGTGCCTTGTTAAAAAACCTAGGAGGTTAATCTGGAGACTTTTGCCACTTCAATATTTTTAAAGAAAAACAGACTTCTCTAGTGGCTTCAATTTCTGCTCGTATTTCCTTATGGTTATATTCTCATCTTTGCTGTGTATTTCTTTGTGCCATTGCTAATGATAATGCCAAATGCCTTTCCCACTCATTTCTCCACTGGGTTTAGTATTTAAAAGGGTCTACCAGAGAGACATACATCTTGTAAATAATATTAAAATAATATGTTAGTGAAGACAGACCTTTTGGGTGTGGAATAGTTTCATCTTGATTAAACATATATAAACACTAGTAAAAAAAAACAATTTAAGTTGATTAGTTCTAACATAGTAGCCGTCCTGGTTTGAGCAGTCAAACCGTGACAGTAGCCCTGACTTTTTTTTTTTTTTTCCATATTCTGAGGCAAGAAAAATAATATAATTGCAAAGCATTATTCATAAAACCATCTTGGGCCAATTGCGTATTCATTTTTCACCTTTATTATTCTTAAACTTTTAGGAGGCAACCTTTTTTTCTTACAGACAAATGTTTCCAGTTTGTTACAGATCTTTTTTGCAATGCTCATTTTTATTTGGAACCAGAAAGGGCACACAGTACAAAGATAATGTCCTGCTCAGACAATGTTGGCTACTTAAAAAGAATGCAAGATAACTGAAAAAAAAGGGAAAATCTTCCTGTTTCCCACTGGATAAGATCTGTAGGAAGGATGACTACAACATTTAATGAATCTAGGGGAAAAAACTGCAAAAGTGGTGACTATGCATCTCTCTCTAGTCATACTTCATGCCTTCTTAAATGTAGAATGGGGGAAGGTATGTGGTTTTGATCCTGCTCAAAACAGAGAAGGGGAGCTATGTGCCTCACATTGTGTACTTTGTATGTGGAGGTGATGACTGAAAATGCTAATATTTATAATACTGACTGGTTTGAGTAATTGGAAATAGGGACTTGCAGACCCAGGATAATGGTAATCTAAGTGTCCAGCTGGACTTGCAGTTTTCCAGTCAGGGGGAGAACACTGGCCACAGGCTAGAAGCAGGTCTGGTGTTAAGTGTGAAAGCAGCATCACTAATTAGCAAAATTGCATGACAGTGCAACAGTGCGCACAGAAAACAGAATGGGAAACTGAGCTCAGGATCTTTGCATTATTTGTTGTCTGTGTCCTGCGCTTTGCTTGGCTGTGTGGCTTTTCATACTGCACGCACCACAGGTAAAAGAAAAATGAGAATTAGGGTGGCTATAAATTTTATTTGGCACTGAGCAGGTGACATTTTGCATGACATTATGCATAACTGTACTGATAAGGTATGTTCTAAATTTTAGATCAAATTTTCAAATTTGCTAAAAAGGTTGGGATTGAAAACTGAAATGAAACCTAGGAACTCTGAAATTACTACCTTTGCGGGTAAAAAACAAACCCTGTTAATATTTATCCTCAGACAAAAGAGGCAGGTAACAAAATAGGTAACATATTTTATCTGATTAGTAATAATGCTTTTGTCATTTTATACCTGCAGTAATCCCTTGAGTCAAATGCAGCTTGTGAACAGTCTTCTCAGAAGGCAGAAAACAGCAAGCTGGACATACTTTTGGTGTGCTTTGGGAATTTCAGTGCAGCAGGAAGGCTGTGCAAGTGATTGAGAAGACCTGTGGAGTGACATACTGAACTTGCACATTATCCTGGGATCTGCAGCCAGTGTGATGCTGCCCCACACTGAGGAGAGCACCTCACCCTCCCAGCCATTTTCCTTTCCTTCAGGTCTCTCAGTAAGCTCCACATCCTCACCCTTCTCTCAGGAAATTAAAGAAGTACAGCTCAAAAGTCATGCCCTTGTTGTGCCTCATTTTTATCCTTCGTTTTATATGCTGTAAAGGTCAATTCAGATCTTAGTAGTGCAGGTTCTACTTTCTTTTAGGAGCCTGTAAATCACTTAGAACAGAGCTTTTATCAAATCAATAGTAAATATAAAAACCGTGAAGTTACTCACTTTTAATAATCAAAGTGAGAAAAGAATCTATAGTAAGAGCTATAGGATCCTTTTTGTCCTATAAAATCTACAGCCAGAATAATTTAGTGAGTCGTTAACCATGTAGCATATACATCTGTAACACTCATTTGAAATCCCTTTTCAGATCTCCCAGCCTTGTGTCTACACCACTCACCCAACATCCTTTTATTAACATTTCAGGACTTGCTTCCTCTTGAGGCACGCAAGTCCAGCACTGCATGCCTAATCCCCCCAGCAGTACATTTTCTTTACTCCCCTCCTCACTACCTGTGGGAAACAACTCTGACTTTCCAAGACATTCATCCCAGGTGTGGGAGTCTCACAAGCTTCTTCTCTCTGATGCTAGCTCAAGAGAAGTAGTCGAGGCTGCAGAGTAAGGTCTTTGTGCCAGATGCTATAGAGATTATCAGAAAACACAATCCTGGCTTCAGTGAACAAATCATCCAGGATAAGTTAGGATGACATTCAACAAGCGTTGAGACAGACGTGAAGAAGGTGAAGGCAGCAGTTCATCTGTATGCATTTGCATAGCTTAATGGCCTCGGCATATTAACTACAAGTAGCCATAAACTTAAGTGTGGTTAAAAAAACGAAGGCAGTTGTAGACAGCAATGCAAAGGCTGTATTTAAGGAGATATTTAAAGAACAGACATATGAAGGGTGATACTGTTAGGATACCTGTTAAAAGGTGTTTCAGGTACTTTCTTTTATACAGTTCCTAACAACTGAAGTTTCTCAGTGCTGGTGAAATGTATGAAGCAGGATAGAAAGAGTTAATACCTGATATATTATCCTGTAGAAATTCACCACACGTACCTTTCCATTGCAAGCAGCTCTCGTGATTTTAACAGGCTGACGCGTACCGTGGCAAGTTGCATATATATTTGTAGGATTGAGACCTTTGCTTTTATGCTTTTTAGGCCTGGTCTTGTCTTTATTTGTATGTTTTTTGTTTGTTTGTTTGTTCGTTTTTGTTGGGATTTTTTTGGTGTGTGTATATGAAATGAAGTACTGTTACTGGAATGGCCCAGAAATTATTTTTCTGATAAATGGTGTTCATTTTCCCCAGCATTGCTTTTTCATTGTTTTCTAAAGCAGCTCACTGCAAAACCCTATTTATATTGTCAGGTTAAATAAGTCCTTTTAAAAGTAGTAAGTAGAGAAATATGAGTAGTAGTCTCATACTCAGAAGCAGTTTACCACACTGAGCCACTAGAATGCAATGTGTCTCTTTGTCCCATTTCAGTGAAGTGATGGACTTGCTACATAGGCTTATGAATCTGTCAGTCACATAAATAAGAGCCCAGTTTGTTTGCTTATAACAGTAAAGAGACAGAATGGTTGAATTCAGTGACACAAGCAACTTTTCTGGGGATTTTTTCACATAAGTATGTTGATCAAAGCATTCCTTTGTCAGGAAGAAAAAAGAAAACACTTAATAAAAATGCAATTTTCTTTGAGAAAATACAGATTTCTGCATTAGTTACTCTCAAGTAATTTAGAATTAAAAGGTACTCCTTTCAAAGCCCTGAGCCACCTGATCTATCTTTCAGATTAGTGTCACTTAGAGCAGGACTGAACTTGTTGCTGAAGTTGAGCAGGAGGTAGGCTAGATAAGTTTCCCTTCTAATTTCAAGTATTTTGTGGTCTTGTTACCATAAAGGGTGGTAACATCGCTGTCTGTCTCTGCTTATGTCTTGCAGTTCTTCCATGGGAATGGTAGTTCCAGTTCCTTTGTTATCTTCAGTAGTCCCTGCTCACTTGCTGTGCTGCATTGCTGGGGTGATTGATGGTCCTAACTAGATTCTCCTCAAAGCTCTTTTTTACATCAAAAGTTTTGGGTTTTTTTACTTCAGTCTGATTTGGGATGAAAACTGGGGCTGAACACTGGCCTTTTGCATTGGCTGGTGGTTCCAGTTTTAAAATTAGATCTACCTGAAAAAGTCCTTTGTGCATTGGAGACCCAGCCTCCAACTTACACCCTCCTCAAACAGCCAACTTCAGTAAGAAAATAAACAAGACATTTTGGTTGAGATTGTATAATACTTTTTTTTTTTTTTTAAGAGGTGGTGATTGTATACAGTAAGACCCTGAAAAGTAAAAGCTAGAACAGAGCCAAAAATAGTCACTGCAAATAGAAACTTGTCTTTATCCTCCTGCTGTGGCACCTGCCTCACAAAAGGTTGGCTTTTCATATTTCCACACATTACCAAGGTTGTCTGCTGCCTCCAAGGACAAAGGTGAAAAGAATGAAAATTTGCATTATACTTCAAGAATATGTTTACAAAATATGCCACCTCTTATGTTTCAAAGTGAGTATTAGGAAAACAGTAACATATAACAATAAAAGCTGCTAGACCAAAAACTAACCAGCTGATTTCTTTACTGATGGCAAATTCCTCTGGAATTCTGTTGAGTAAATTTACAACCATGAAAATAACAGCATTAAATATGTATCACCATGTGTAGTCATACCTACACTGGGAGAAAACAAAGTGGGCATGATTTTACCAAATGCAATAGTCCTACACAACAGCTGCTTGCACACTCCTTTCTTGTCTCAGGAGCACATTTGATGAGCGAGATAGATGCTTCTTGTTCACTAAAAGAGCACATGTGAATCTCTTCAGCTGGGAGTCACTTTGTCAACAGTGAGGTGTGAGACAACAAGTAATTTTACTTACCTGTTTAACTGATGCAGGGGTACAGGTCTAAAATCCATGATTTATAGATGTCATATGGGCTGCCATCAGCCACTGGAAGTGGTCCATAAACTGAGAAATTGATTACGCCCTGTCATTTGTGCTGTTTTTAGCTAGTTGAAAAAGAGCCCTAAAATAAAGGGTAAAATAAGTGCAAAGATAAGAATTGGAAGAAAAAGAGAAAATTAAGAAAGAGAACTGGCAAAGGCGTAAGTTAGAGGTTCCTCAGCCAGATTATCAAAGTGGGATGCTACTAGCTTTTTAGCCCCTGTTGGTATCTCTTCCCATTGCAGTGGGAGGCTCTCACATGGATAACTGCTCTGAGAAGAGGCCCATGGGAGGGATGGCTGAGCAACATAAGTTACTGGTTTATTCAGGTTCTGTTGATTGCTCTAAAACTTGAATGCTCAAGAAGCAGTAAAAGGTAAGATAAGGGGTTGGGGGGATTCCTCTTGCTCCCCTGAGCAGTCACAAGCGTTTGTGTGATGTCAACAGTGTTACCTTCAGGTATTTTCTAATACCATCTCTGGATAGAAGTGAAAGAAGTTGAAAGAAGGCTTGTTTTCATTGGCAGAAGAGGCCAAAAGAAGAAATAGCAAGAATATACTTAATTGTATAATTTGGAAGCATTTCTCTCCCATCTCTTCCTACTGTAGGAGATGATATTTGGATCCTTCCCATGCGTTAACATCTCATATTCTTGACCTCTCCGTTGTTTCTTCCTTTGTCTTGCCAAGTGTCTCCTTAAGGTACTTGTTCCTTAGTTCAGAGAGTTTCTCTCCCTTCAACTAACACATTAAGGCTTTACTTCAGCTTCTGGACATTATCAAGGTTTTAATTTCAGAAAATCTGAAAAATGTCTTTCAGTATTGTCTCTGTGTCAGACCAGGCTGAGGGGACAGCCACAGGAGTGGCAGCCAAGACAAATTCCTGTCCACCTCCCTGTTGATAAGGGCAAAAATATTACCAGCTTGTCTGTCAGATGGAGAACTGAGGAATTAGAGTATTTGTATAATAGGAAAAAAAACCCCAAAAAACCAACAACAATTAGTATTATCAATTTAGAGAAAAATCCAACACCATATCAAATCAGGAACTCAGAATGACAAATGCTTTCTGGTTCTGATCCAGAATCCCCCGAGTGAGTAGCTGGTTTTTAGTTTACTTCAGTGAGTTTTGGAACAGAACCTAAATGACCCTGGTGTCTAAATCTTACATAAGTCAGGGTAGATGCATACTTCATCTTCTTTTACTGTAAGCTGAACTGTACAGCAGGGAAAATAGTATGTATTGCTCTGGAGTAATAAGATAGGGAAGACACAGATGGTTTTCCATGAGGTAAGAAAGCGTGCCCATGAGTACAGACCTCATCCATCCTGTTAAAACCATTCATCTTGTGAAGTCTGCCTCCTGGAATTGTGTATTTGTCTCTGAAATATTCAGCTTCCTTTTTGTCCCCTGGATTTTGCACTCACTCATTTTTACCATCAGGAGTGGACGTCTTTCATTTCTCATGTCTAAGTGGGCTAAGAGGTCAGGGGGGTCACTGTGGAGGCCTGTTCATGTAGACAGTGTATTGGCTTAGGGAGTATTGGCTTATTTCTCAGATAGTGTTAGTCTCATGTACTCTGATGCCTGTGTCCGACAGAAATATTTAGAAAGCGGATTATGTCTAAAACATCCAAAATGAGACATAAAGTTGACAAAATGTCTAAACTAACAGGGATATGAGTATCAGTTAAATACTGACCTATTTGATGCTAATACTTAGTATTTACATACTTTACATTTTTAAGCACGGTGTACATTTGAAGTCGTTAATACTTCAAATATTCCTGCAATGTATGTAAGCCACTTCCACAATCTACTGAACAGGGAATTCAGACAAGAAGGTCTGGGGATCAAAATTTTTAACGCAGATTTGGGTATTTGGCATCCGCAAGATCTGGGTCACTCTTACTTATGAAAGCCTTCATACACATTTATGCACTCAATATTAGCAAGCTGCGTTGGGAAGACTTGGCCTAAATGACTATTGAAGGTCACAGAAATCAGTGGTAGAGCTGGGAAAGGAACTGAAGTCCATCTTCTTTAAATGTAAAAAGCACCTGACCCATAAAACTATTTCTAAGTGTATTACGCTTCTTGAATTGTATAATTACAATAATGAGTTGATTTTATTTCATTTTGTGCTGTTCTTGAAAATTCAATTTAGTGCATAAGACAAGAGATGCTACAGTTGTGCTGCGTCAACATCATGGTTATCCAGACTAGCACCCTGTCATTGTGGCCAAGAGGTTGTATTTCTACTGTTGCAAAATACTTGTCTACTTGGGGTACTTTCTTCATAGGCTATATAAATTTTCTCTTGATCTTAGGAAAAGCAAAAGGGTATTGTACTTCATTAACAATTACTGTACTTATTTTACTCAGTGTAAGAGCAGACTACTCTTCCTTCATAAGAAATACTCCCAAGCAGATTGAAAAGGGTGAGGATCTCCCCAAGGCCCTGAGCTACCTGATCTAAGTTAAAGGTTAGCTGTGCTATAAGCGGGGACTGTACCAAAGACTTCCAAAAGTCCCTTCCAAGCTGAATTATGCTGCACAGTTTCCCTTTGATGAAACCAATGGGTGGAAGAGAATGTAAAGTGGAGTGCATTGACTATACAAGAGGACAGTTAGTTCCCCATATCACTGTAGAATGGGATTATCTTCTTCTCAATGATCACAGAGGACGTAGGGTCTCTGCTAGGATACCACTTACAAAACATTATCTCTCTAGGTAAGTACTGAAGGAGATCTGGGAGCTAGTTATTTAAAGTGGTTAACAAGATCTTGCAAAGTGGTCGCAGCTGTCATTGCTGTCAGTGGGAGGGAACAGTGCACTACACTTCCCAAGCAGTTCTCAGCTCCTTGCAAATGATACTCAGGTATACCTTAAATTACTTGATAAAATGCTAAAGTACCATCAGATGCTTCTCAATTTTCTGTTTTTCTAATTTTGTCAGTATTTTCTGAGCCTGGTTCCTCTACGTCAATGCCTGTAAGACAAAACCAGCCCCCCTGTGCTGACTGCTGCTGCTACAGCACCCTTTCCTTTCTGGTGATGATATGAAAATTCCTCACAGTTAACTTTTTGAGAATTGAGTAATGCCACTCCATGCAACAACCACCAGATGGTAATGAAGAGCAGACTGGCTATGTGTCATCTGTAGATTAAGTGTGTTACCACAATGGCAGATTTTGCCTTTGCAAACAGAGTAAAAGTACAGCTCTAAATACCAATTTTCTCAGCCGTTTACAGACCTCTAGGCCACTATAAAAGTCTGCTTGGCATCTCTGTTTGCATAAAAAATAGTTTTGTTTTTTTTCATACAAAAACTTTTTAAAGGAATATTTTTTACCTAACACATGAATGCTGATACTGTTATTTAGTACCCAGGTGGTATCATTATAAGGAACATTTTGGCTATAGCTGTGTACAACTATACAAGCTATCTCTTGTAAGGTAGATGCAGAACACCTTTGCCTTGCTCCTTCTGGAGCCATAATAGTTCTTAAAATATTCTGACATAAAGGATGCATCTCTTCCAAGGTAGAAATAAGATCTTTCTGCTTGTGTGTGTGCTTGACATCAGCAAAGAGAGCAATGGTGGGAAGTGAACCAAATGAAAACAAAGTGTCTCTTTACTGAATGTCATTGTCAGTGCAGAGATGGTGACGAGCATGGCTCACTGATCCCCCAGCATGGCAACATGAATGGAGAACAGCACAAACAGAGCCTCATCAGTACTGCTAGCCCCGGTCTTGAGAATTAGAAGTCAGTCCCACATGGGTCATGAAATTTGGAAGTCTCAGTTTTAATTATCTGCCTGCAGGATTTTGGGTTCTTTACCTTATAAAACATCTAGGTCACATTTTCAGGTTTTTCTCCCCATTGTACAACCCAGAGACGTTGCAACTCTCCTGCTCTCTCTTTTAAAGAAAAACAAGGCTCCTTCTGCCTTTGAGAGACCTGGGCAAGCCAAGAACCATGAAGACAGTGAGAAATTTGTAGAGCTGACACCAATGGCTTCAGTGTGAGTCAGGAGCCAGACCTACGGGTCCCATGGCATTCTTTAACTCGTTCTCTAGGCAGCTGTCCATGACTCATATTCTTCTGGGATTAATAGACGTGTAATGACTGGGAACATGAAGCCTTCCAGGGAGGCAATTTGTTGGTGTTTATATGCTCACTCCTTCCCTGTGGGAGCAGGGGCCAGCAGCCAGATGCAGCTGTCTTAAAACCAGGTGGTAGAGCGGAAGGGTCTGAAAGCAGGAACCTGAAGGAGACTACAAGTGGGAATGCTCAGCATTCCTCCCCTCTCCTTCTGAGCCGTGGCAGCCCCCATGAGCTACCCCTGCCTCAGTCCTCTGCCCCTCTCTCAGCCCTGCGTGCTGCCTCTCAAAGCTGCAGGAGGCTTGCTACTGTTGCTTGGGACAACCACAAATTTTGACACACTTCGCATTAAGCTTGGCAGCCCTGACAGAAGAAGGCAGGGTATAGGGCAGTGGTTTCCCAGATTCCTCCCACAACCTTGGCTGCCGTGTCCTTCACCTTGATGAAATAGCTAGCCTTGTACTTTTTTTAATAAAAATCTCTATTCTCCCCACATGAAGAGATCTTTTCACCATATTTCCTGGGGATGCCCATTTTAGAGACAGAAATTATGAGATCGACAGTGTTTCCCACTCTGCTACTGAAGAGGTCACTGTGACCTGCCCTGATGGCCCCTGCATCTCTAGGCTCCTGCCGCAGGCATCACGTGGATCAGTGACATGCTCAGTTATATGATTGTGTGTGTGCTGGGGAAGCTGTAGGGTTAGACAAGAAATGAGAGATGGAGGCTTAGGAATTCTCTAATGCTTTATTGCTGAGAACACTTTCTGCCCCAAATCGGCAGTTCCTGCAGTGAGTGCTTCCACAAACACATTTCCATTGCAGTATGTAGAGGTTTCCTTAAATATGAAGCTCACAGTTTACCTTCTTAAATGTCCATGTGTCAATCACTAGAAGAATCCACATAGATCCTGTTGCAATTGGTAATAGCAATATATATAGTGTGTATGCATATATATATATATTTGGTGCTCAAAGGATTTTCTAGCCTTATTCCAAGTAATCAAGGACATGTGTGTTAAAATAACCATGGTACTGTAGAACAGTCCTGTAAATACCATATGTCAGAGGAAAAAATACACAGCTAAATGCATGTCAGCATCAGTTCCTGCAGTTTCGTAGGAGTTCTGGCCCTGGCTATGAAGCAAAGCTGGATCAGCTGAAGGTTCAGTTTCACAAAGAGTTTATGTGGTGCTTTGAAAGGACAGCTGAGGTGGGGATTTGAGAACTGACCCGAACACAGCAGACTGGCATCAAGCTCCTGCTCTGCTGCAGATTTCTTACACAGTGTTATGGTGTTGGGTTTCCACTTAGGCTTCTTGCATTGTGGTTCCCTGGAAAACAGAAATAATTGTACTTTCTTGTGTCCAGTCCTTAGTCTTATCTTTCTAGCCTGTAAGTTCTTGACAGAGGGAAGTGCATCTGGTAACGTTTACTACAATGAATGCAATAGGATCCTTTTGAAACTGGAGGTAACAACTTTGTGACCAGATACTGAAATAAGACTCTGCAAAGAAAACTGCCGGAATTACAGCAGGGAGGGAAAAGGTATCAATCCATATATTCTCTTGGTCATCTACCAAAAAATGGGATTGGATTATACATCTTCCAAAGAATGGCTATTCAGCCACTGAACTTTAAAAAGTATGTATGTGATGACAAGCGGTTTGATCAAGACTGTAAGAAACTATTGATATGGGCAGAAACTGTAAAAAGTCTTAGAAATACATGACTTAGCTATTCAGATAAAGAAACATTTAGGTGCTTAGCAGTGACCCCAGTCTTCTCTCCTCTTTTCTAAGTGTTAGAGGCTTTTAACTATGCAATATATAGTTGGGCATCCAAGATTTTCCCAGTCTTTTCCATATAATAAAATGGCTGTCTTCATGGATTTGATGCCAGGACTGTATCAGGTCAAAATCAGCCAAATAATGAAATCTGCCAGGAAAAGGATGTAACCTATAATTTACCTGTATAACCTGTCACATTGGTGGAATCCATAGTATACAAAAAGTCTGGAAAGGCTAGGTAATGCCTTCCACAAGCAAAGTACTGTCTTTCTTTTTCTTTCCACTTAATCTGATGGTAAAGTAGAAATGGGAAGAGTGATGAAAAGCTTTTCTGCTTCTCTGTGTGTTGTTATAAATAAAACCTGATCAAACTGTATTCGAAGATTCATAGCTTTAGAAAAAACTGGTTTTGAGGCATGGCCAGAATGTCTGCTTCATCAAAAATGATTAGGAGGATACATCAGTATAGGGGCAGTAAAAAAAAAATAAATCTAGTTAAGATATTGAAGTGCTTTCTGAGCATATGGAGATGGACAAAAATAGTCTCCTTCTTACAATAGTCCATGATGGGTGAGATTTCTTTGGAGAAATCTTGGAAGAATTGGTGATAAAAGCTGGAGGAGCTGAGAAAATGCTGAACACAGAAAACATTTTTAGGGACCATTAATCCAGCCTGTGACCACTAAATCCTTCTTGGAGTCATCAAGTTCTTTTAGAGAGATGATATAACCCAGAAATTCTTTGAAGTGATCAAAGATCATTTGAAGCAGTATTTTCAAACTCAGCATATATCTGCTAGTAATAAAGAAGCACCCTGGGAGTTTCTGTATGTTTCTATGGTACAAATACATGACAAAATAATCTAGAATATCTCTTCTGATGTAATAAAAAAAAAGTTGAAATTAGTGAGGGCAATGCTCATATCAAAAGGTTTAAGCAAGTACTCAGAATTGATTTATATGGCTTACAGGGCTGTTTACTGTTATTTTAAACTGTTTTATGTTCTCTTCAAGCCTCATTTTGTAAAAGTTTCAGCAATATTCAAATGATACCATTGTTCCAATATCAAGGACAGCAATCTCTTGTTTTCTTATTAATCTTACTTAATTCTTCATAGTCAGTGCTGGATTGAAGGGAGATAATAACGACTGATAAATTTGAAAAGTGTTTGAACTAATTTTCTGGATTTATAGAAAGTGTTTTCTCATTTAGTTTTAGCACTTGTGGGGAGTAAAAGCACCTAAACAGCACCTGGATCCTTCATCCACGTAACCTGGAGCAGGGAGGGTGTAACAGAACAGTACTATGTCTACCTTTTCCTAGAAAAAACAACATGAGCATCTTCTACAAAGCCATGAGTACTTCTTGCCTGGTGCCCTCCATGGCATGTCCACAAATCTTTCAACCTGGTATTACCTGTACTGAAGCACCTATGCTGAAGAGACAAAAGATATCAGTAATAATATAATATTCTTTGTTCTGGAAATAATTTAAAGACCAGCTCAGTTCCTAAAATTGCTGGAAGAGGGATAACTGAGTGAGTTTCTTTGACTTCTACCTGTAGCAGAGCTACTGGGCCTACAGCATCGATGTTCCGTATGACTCCAGGTATGGATCTGACAGGGGGTTGAGTGATAATGTTTCTCAGGACCCCACCCAACTATTCTATTTCAGGTCACGCAGGTGTCTGTACATATGTCGAAGGTAATAAAACAATCTAAACCCAAGGGTGTCGCTAGCTCTGCCAGGGTGTTGGCTTTCTTCCACAGCAGCTGCTAGAAGTGGCAGTGTTGTAGAGCCACAGCTCTGTGTCTGTGACTAGCCAGCAGAGTTCTTCCCACTTCTGAACTACTATCTGTCGCCCTTGCTTTAATTTTGTGAGTTTGGCTTCTGCCAGCAAAAATTTTTGGAGGTATCTCTAGATCAAAAACTCTCACTCAGAAATATTCTCAATGTTTTGCAACAAGGGATTATCTTTTATTGCAAGTGACAGGAAAACTAGAGATTATCTTGACTGGAGGCCAGTCCTAAGTATCCTCCTGGCATAGTCCATTCTGTAGCAGAAGACTGGTCCAGAAAAACAAATTGTATCACTGTATAGAAGATCAAAAGTGGCTGATTAACCCAGGCAAACTTATCTGATATGGTGAAATTAAACTCCTGAAGAGCTGCTGATCCATCCTTCTGTTGTTCCTGATCAGATTGCTAGTGGAGCCAGTGCAGCAGCCGCTTGTTGGCATCCTGGTTTTCACCTGTGTGTGGAGTTAAACAGGCGGTTCTGAGAACCTCATCACAGGACGTGATGTGACCTTGGTGTGACATCCTACTGTCTGCATTGTCCAGGCTTGTAAATACTGCATGCGACGCCATCCACAGGCACACTGCCTGCTCTGTGAGGTTTCAGCAGAGCATTCAACGTTCCAGTAAGGCTGTCACATCAGGATCCTGTAAGGCAGTCAGGAGATGAGGATCCTGTCAAAATCTGAGGAAGCAGACTAGTAATCTGCAGAGGCCTAAATAGGGCTTTTAAAATTGGAAGCAGAACTGACTGCCTAGACAGAGTTTTTTGAAAGATAAACAGCATCAGCAAGCTAAATGGATTTCAAGCACAGCTTTAATTGTTTTTCAAAGGAATCAGCAAAGGGCACCCTAGCTGGAACAAGCTCTGAAGTACAATCCAGAAGATTTCAAGTGTACAGTAGTTTTTAAGGTAATCAGGCATTTCAGCACTGGGAGATACTGTAGCAAGTAATGAATAAAGCCTGTTAATGTCAGCATTGACAGTACTATGGTCTTGGAGTCAATTAAAATAACCTGCTGTATGGGCTCCTTCACTATGAACTTCTCATACTCATTGAAATTGACATGCACACTGATTTCCAAACCTAAAGAATTGTCCCTACAGCCCACTTGATCAGAAGAACAAATTGTTTATCGCCAATACCTATTGTGTTTGGGGACACCTCCCCCCCCCCCCCCCCCCCCCCGGTTCTTGTCTGCCCTCTTCTCCTCTTTATCCAAGGATCCCAACAGCCTGTGACAGACTAACAACACTTCTGAGCGGATTTTACTGTAATTGCTGCAGAATCCCTTGGTTCTTGTATAATAGAAATTATTTGGGTCACCAAATCTTGTTTCCTAATTATAGGAATGAAAAGAGAAAAAAGATACAATGTGAAACCATTCCATTATTCTGGCATTTTTGCTTTAGAAACCCACGATAACCCACTCACTCCCATCCATTTTAGGTGTGCTCTGTTTTAACCTTGAAGTCAAATCTGTCATTCGTATCCTCTCCTCTTTCCCCAGCTCCTCTTGCAGCGGAGCGGAGGGACCCTCCTGCTCCTAAACCCTCCTCGCTGGGGAATTAATCGCTTCCCCCCGCCCCCCGCCGCTCTTGTTTCCCCCTTGGGGAGCAGAGATGAGTGGAACGAACGAAGACTTCGTCGGCTCTGTCACCACCACGATGTCCCCGGCCACCCTTCTCTCACAGGCACCCCACCTCGCAGCACCCCCACCGGCAACCATCAGGCGGGAGACGAGGCACCTTTCCTGCCCCGCCGGCCGCCCTGAGGGGGCTGCGGCGGCCGCCCTCTGCCACGGGGCGGCCGGGAGGGGAGAGTGGGGCGGAGCGCGGGGCAGCGGGCGGGGCGGGGCTGAGGTGGGAGCGGGGGGAGAACGGCGGGGACCGGCGCCTGTTGCCCCGAGAGAGTTAACGGCGCGGGGGAACTCGCCTCTCCTCCGCCCGTGCCGGGCGCCTGGCAACCGGGGCGCCGCGCATGTAGGGCCGCCGGGGGCTGCCGCCGCCGCCGCCCCTTCGCCGGGCCCCGCGTCCCCCTCCCCGCCCCGGACAAGGCGTTTAACGTGCCCAGGCGTGAAGTATGGCATGCAAAGATGGTTTCTGCCAAGGAGCCAGCCATCGCCATGTCCTCGGGTCTCTCCATCGCCCTCCTGCACTGCCTGTGCCTGGCGACGTGGTGAGTACCCCTGGCGGCGGCGAGGGGCCCGGGGCGGCGGGTCCCGGTGCCGCTGCACCCGCGGGCTCCCGGCGCCTTCGCTCACCCCTTCTCTCTTTGCCTCGTAGTCTCACCGGGCCGCCAGGGCAGAGCAAAAAAGAGGAGAAATTGTGGCCGGAGAATTTCACCAATATCCTGAACAGCCTCCTGGATGGCTATGACAACCGGCTGCGACCGGGATTCGGGGGTACGGTGGCGGAGCGGTGCCGGCATGGGGAGGGGGAAGGGGGGAACCGGGCAGAGGCGGGGGGGGGGAACATCGCTTGCCGCTCGTACCGACCTATTACCGACCGAAGACGTGTATGTTACCTCTCCCCAGCACCGCTCCGCGGTCCGAGCCCTCCGGGGAGGAAAGGGCCGGCAGTGAGGCAGCGCCTGGCACCGAAAGCTCCGGGGGAGCAGCCCCAGCCGTGGGTGCCCCGCTGTGGCGGTGTCCCGGGCTCAGCCCCCCTTCGCTGCTCGGCCCACACCCTGGGTTCGGACTGCGGCTGTTGCGCTGGAAAAAAAAAGAAGAGCCCTGTGAAGCCGGGGTGCGTTGGCTTGATGAGGGTGGAGGGAACTGTTTGGCATCCAAATTCTTCTGGTTCCTGACAGTTTCTGACCCCTAAATCCCACGGATCGGATCCTCATAGAAACAAGTATACTTCTACCAGCGTAAGAGGTCAGGTCTTTGATGGGTTCTGTTCCCCTAGCTAGGGAAAACCAGAGCTCGGGTGCCTGAGCACGCAAGTTCTTTAACACAGTTGCTCCAATTCCAGCTTTGATTTAGGAGTAGTAGACTTTATTGCTGTTTAGGAATTAGAAGTGGAGGAGTCTCAAATTTGAATTCACCTGTGCTCTGCATTTGGGGGTTTTGTGCTGCTTTCATGCCCCATGCTGTTAAGATCCAGTTCTGTGTTGCTGAACAAGCAGCCAGACTTGCTGGTGGTTTAGATGGTACTGTGTAGGGGCTTGGAACCAAAAATCATTAGGATCCAGATGAAATAAAAGTTTATTTTGTAATCTGGAATGACAATATTAAAAATACATATTTTCAAGTAAAAAAAAACCCAACAAACACATTAAAAAGAAAAGCTACAGTCCTTATGATGCACAAAGCTATAACCAGTGTTTTCTGGGCTGCTTCCCATACAGGACTGAATGAGATCCTTGCGAAGGCTTATGTTGCAAAATACTTTCTTCCTCCTCTGAAAGTACCTTCTTCATACATGTGATCGATCTACACTGACATGTATGTCAACACGTTCCCCACATGCCATACATGGTGCTCACATGCACGATTGTGATTGTTAAAGGACAACACCTGGAGTCATTGATCACGCCTTAATTATTTTGAGTGTATGGAATAAATGAGGCCTTCTATAAGTTGTCTTACATATTAAGTGAGTAGGAAGCTAAATATATTTGCACCCAGAGGGAATCATTGGGAACTGGTAGCCTTTTGCAATTTAGCCTCTGCGAAGAGGTTGAAGACACTTCTGCACGTGTACAAGAGATGTGCTAAGTTTGGCATCATTTTAGGTTGAATGCCAACTAATTAGTCATCTAGCGAAGATGCTTTATGAGCATTATCAGATTTCCAAAATTAAACAACTACTAAATATGTAATATGGCATAAAGTTTATGTTGATTTTTATTTCAATACAGTTGTCCTTTGCAGGGTATTTTGCAAGAGTAGATCTTTTTCCCCAATCAGTGTTGCAGACTTTCAGCAAAATGCTTTCAAGGAGAAATAGTTCATTGTATCTCCTTGAACTTCCATAACAGCAATATTGAGGTAAATAATAGACGGAGGAGAAAAAAAACCCTCAGATTTTGGCGAAAACACATGGAGAAAACAATTCCAAGTTAATATTTCAAAAAAATTGATATTATATTGCTTCTTGCTTCTTCCTTCCTTACAAAATCTAAACCACTCATCTCTGAGTTTTGAACTTCTAGTAACACATGGGGAAAAAAATGCTTTATTTTTGAAAATGATGCCTGCCTCCCTAGCTCCTTACAGCAAAAGTTACCTTCACCTGATTTGACAACAACAGCTTTTAAAAAAAATAAAACCAAAACCAACCAAAGAAAGAAATTTCTGGAATTGGTCGGATTTTACTTTGTACATAAGTCGGAATAATAACTATGGATTAGATATTGAAATACATACTACCCAAATCAAGTTTTCCCTCTATTTTGGGTTCTTTTTGCTGATAAATCTTCACAACAAATGGGACTTCATCTTAAAAGTGGATCACTCACCAGTTTATAGCATAGCAAACAAAATGTCAGAACATTTAGAGATGGAAAAGTATAGTGTGTTTTGGTAACGTTAAAACTACGTCACTTTCTGATGAACAGCAGAATATTTATTTTTGTTTTATTCTTGAAGCTGATTCACCATCTAGTTTTCACGTGGTTCAAAATGAAATGAAGGTTTTATTTTAAGAACGAAAGCACAGAGGTCCGACTGATGCTGCTTTTAAACTTCAAATCAGTGAAAACATTTCTAATTCTGGCACAAATTATATTTAAAATCAGAGTCGGGGAGGTAGCCAAATGCTGAATTTTTCTGGCATCTTCCAGAGTTGCCACAAATAACAATTAATAAAGATTTTTTTTTAATGCAAAGTAGAAAACGTTGTATTTTGGAGATCTCCTAGAACTAGATCCACATTCTCCATGCCATCACTAATGAGTACAATATTTGGTAGCTATGGAGGAAATTGCCTGAGCATACTTACAAATGTGGAAATGGTCTCTAGGAGGGTTTTGAACCTAAACAGAGTATGTGGAAGCTTGTGACAGTATTTCTTAGGCAGAAACATGGTGTATGTTGAGGGTTAATAGAAGAATGAAGTGCCCCATGTAATTTGATTGACACCTTGCGTTACAAACTCACTTGATTAAATGGATTTGTAAACCTTAAAAAGTTGCTGTTGCTTACTAGGCACTGTGAAGTTTGGTAGTGTAATAAACAAAAATAAAGGGGTTTATGAAAAAGCTGATCAAAGACCATTTAAATGAAAGTTCCCATTAAGTTTGGGGGAGGAGGAAACCTAAAGAAGCAAGAGAGAAGCTAAGAGGTTTCGCCCAGTAATTAAATGAAACAAAGCAGAATGGGCAGTTTTGTGTAGGTAAGAATGAAACTCCCAAGTGCGGTCAGGAACAATTTAAGTGCATAAAAGTTTTGAATTTCAGTAGAGGGAAGGTATTTAGGAATTCATGAATAAATTAATGCTAAACGATGTTTGAAAATAGTGTAGTGGAAATGAAGTCAATTCCATTCTCTACACTGTATCCTCCATTTTATAATTATCCTGAATTTCAGAATGCAATTTGTAATGCATTTGGATTTCCCAGTCAAAACCATTCTATAAGAATAGAGTGTTTTCAGAAGCCAGTTGTAGTGTGGTTAATTAAAAGCATTATGTTCTGGAAAACTTCAAGAGTGTTACCACAGTGCTATTGTGATTCGGCTGTAAAACTTTGAAGCAAAAGGATTTCTAGTTACACCCTGACTCCAGTTTTCATCTGCTTTAAAACATTTTCTGCAAGACAAAAAAGTGAACTATAGAAGGTTGCAAAACCTGTATCTTCTCTGAAAATCCCCTTTTTACCTTTCCAGTGGTGGTGAGTTTCAAAAGTGACTATAGAAGTCAAGTGACTTTTTGAAAGCTTTAATCGCTGGAAGTGAAAGACCTGGGTCTGGATTGCCATTTTAAACACTTGCATGGTTTCAGATTGTACCTGAGCAACTCCTCAACGAAGTAAGGATGTGATTCAAACCTGTATTGGATTATAACTTTAGAAAATATTAGCAGTGTCTTGTTAAAGTTTCATGATAGGGTATCTCATCACGCTTTGGAAAGGGGGGAACTGAAGCTGGTGAGGACCGTGTCACTGGGTGCTGCCATGTATCAGCTGATTTTAGTTTGTTTTTCTGTTAGGTGTGCCTTTTAGAGAACATCTGATCTCTAGTGTCTTACTTTAATGGCCAATTTTATGGCCAGACCAAAGAAGGAAGGTGGTATGTGATTTGCCTCCTGCCCATGGCTCTTAGGTTGACTGTGAAACCCGGTGGTGTTAGCTCTAAACAGGCTGATGCTATCACCCACAGCCTGTTACTGGCCCATTGTGGTGTGGTTGTCCATCAGCTGGTGAAAGCTGGAGCTCTCTCTCCTCTTGGGTTCTGTTATTTGTTTGAGGTGGAGTCTGGCATGAACTGCAAGTCTCTCTATCAGGTAGTGAAACAGTGATAGCTCTGTGGCTTTCTGTTTAGAAGTTGCCACATACACTGGCTCTCGAGTAGAAGGAACAGGACTGTGTTAATTCATTTTCCTTCTCCTTTCCTTCCTCTTTTCATATTCTTTCTCATAATCTCATACCTGTGAAAGTGCAGCTGAGTAGTTGGTGGAATTAAAAATGTTGGCCATTGTCTCCTCTAAGAAGGGTAGGAGGGGGTTTTCCTGCCCCTTCTAGGCTGTATGATGTTCAGCTGATTAACAGCATTTCTGAATAGTTTCATTTTCTGTCAAAGCAGGAGGAATTACTTTAGTCAGAAAATAAACACAGAATAATTTTGAAGAATAAAGACAATTTTCTCTTTTTTAGAGAACAGAAAAACATCTACATCAATATTTGCTCTTAATTGAAACCCACACGTATAATCAAGGTTCTGTTGCTCAGCGTAATAGTTGTAGTAATTTTTTTTTTTTTTAAATTGCAAATGGACTTAAGTGAGCACTGTGAAGTGAAGCTGATCCTTTTCTTTCAGGCAGTTGTCCAGTCTTCCTCAGCTGATGAGAGTAGCTGACACAAAGGCTTGACAGGATGTGGTGTTAGATACCTGTAGTTGACTGATTTGAATTTGGCCAAGGTTAGTAATGCTTGAAGTCATTGCCATCTGTCTGTTGTTCAGTGACCTGTATAAAAGTAGCTGGTATTCTTAGTCCAGTTCTTAGTAGACAGGTGTCCACATCATGAAAACTGGCACCAGTATCAAGCTTGTTGGCTGCCTCAGCAGAGTCTATTTGCTGATGAACAGGCAAAGAAACAGAGAAATCTCCTCTTTTTTGGAGGTGTATTTTTCCCTTTTCAGAGATGCTGATGGATGAACTGTAAAGGCAAAGGTTATTGTGTGCTGCTGTGCTTCATGTATTTCTCGATTGGTAGATAACATAGCCCATGTTTTTGAATTCCACATTCATTTTTAAATGTTCTGTCTTCCTAGCAGAAATCTTACATATAGCAGGGGTTCTCAGCTGTTCTTTCTGATAGAACGAAGCAAGAGAATATGCTTCATGGTTTGGCTATATTTTTCCTTTTTTTTTTTTTTTTACTTCACCTAACAGATATCAGCCCTATTCAGACAGCAAGAATTTGGAAAGAGAAAGCACCAAATCTTTCACGTGTAATTATATTTAAAAAAAATCTTTAGCAACTGCTTTTTTTTTTTTTTAATGTAGCTGTAGGAACTGATGTAATATAATTTCATGTAGTTTATGTATCCTGGAACTACCTCATAATAGCAGCAATAGCTGCACTTAGCATTTAAATTGTACTTTGTATGTTGAAACCTTTGTACAGACTTGTTTGCTAGTGTTCCTGATAGGCTGCGTGACTCTTGATGGCAAAATTTGCAATATACAGAAAGCCTGTGCAGGATTTGACTGTTTACATACAGTGGAGATCTCTGCAGTGACAGTTGCCTATGGAGACGCGGGGATAATGGAGCCCAAAGTCTTCCGCTGGGAGCTGTGCTGCAGTTCAACCCATATGTTGGCATAAAATGCATGGGAGAGCTGTCTTACGTTCCTCTTCACAGGGTTAGGGCCTGGCATCACTTCTTCAGCCCACATGTAATGTCTCTACCTAACACTGAACTATTCTGGCTTTTTGCAGGGGTTGCTTTTAATCCTGCCTGAGCTTCTGTGTATTATCTTGCAAGCGGTGATTCAGACTTAACTGTTCCCACTGCAGTGTGTAGGACTCTCCTCCTATTTCATTGACATAAAAATACACACCAGTATGTTATAAATAGTTCCTCAGCATTCCTGCAGATTTCTGGTGGATAGATGCTTTCTGAACATCCATTGATGGATGAGCCCAAATGGTCATATTTAAAGTTAATTTGCCTTCTTACAACTTGGTGTGTTTTATTGCCAGTAGTAGCGTTAAGGATTCTTATAGGATCTTCTGCTTGCACAGCCTGAGTTAAGTGGTGCAACATGCTCATTTTTGAGGGCTGCTTAAATCACCAGTAAAAGTAGGTTAGGTGACTACAGATCACCTCCTCGTTGACAGGAATTCCCATGATTAATAATAGTTTTAAAAAAAGAAGCATGACTCACTATTTGTACCCCCATTATTGTTACCAACTGGAGCTATGTTTTCTTCAAGAACAAGAAGAATAAGGGATAGGTTTTGGTGTCACCATAGGTACTCCTGGGTTGGCATTAAGTGTGGGGATGTGCTAGGAAATCCAAGGTTTGGCCTTAACAGTTGTGAACTGACAATGTAGGTGGAAGATGTGGAACATAATAGGGTTGGAATTGGAGAAAAAGCACTAGGGAGGTAATAATCTTCACTGTCCCTTCCTGCTGTCTTCGCTCCTACCAAACATTTTACTGTCTGACCAAGGTTTTGGATGCAAAGCAAGGATTTGTATGTCAGTAGTAGCTGGATAACTGTTAAGATGGCTAAAATATTTCTAGATTATCATTAATCTGCCATTTTCTAGTGGCCTCAAATGTGATTTTAACATTTGTTCGGGCACTGTACTGCCATCATGTTGGCCAAGCAACCAAAAGTAACTTTAATTTCAACCTTATTTTGTGGCTTAATTATTGTCTGAGTTCCTGCTTCCTTCTTTGTCATGGGTCCTACTAATAAATAAAGGTTAGAGGGCAGAATAGCAGTTAGAGAAGAGTGAACTCAAGCATAGTTTTAACTGTGCTATAGGATTTTTAATAGCATGAAATCTTAGGCTTGTTGATTTGATTAGCTTATTGGTCTTAGCTCTCCCTTTCTTTCTTAGAAACTCCAAAAAATGAACTTGCAAAAAACCTCTGAGTACTTACTGTCCATGAGGCTGTAATCATTTAATAAAACAAAATAAATCAATGCCTGAGGAGAAGCAGCTCATGCCTGTGGGAAAAATCTCTCTCTTTGCTCAATTCGATATGATTATAAAATTACAGTGTTCTGAGAGCTAAACAAAAGAAGATATCGCCAGAGGAAAGCAGTTAAAGGTTTGGGGTTTTATATAGTTTCTTAGAACTAACAAATAAAGCAGTTCCTGAAAGGGATTCAGAAACTGAGTGGAATATTCAGTGTTCTCTTATTATTGAGTAACAGAGACTAGCTCCTATATTTTCTTATTAGAGCTGTGTGGGAAGATTACTTTTTCATTTCTATAGAACTTTGCTTTCAGAAACATTTCAAGTTCAGGTGAAATAAATATTTATAGATAACTTACAGTCTTGTGATTATGCAAGGTCAAATACAATTGGATCTCTTGTATTTCTATGTACAAGTATGATTGGGCTTTTCTCCCCTATTTTTTAATGCTGCAGGTGAATGTCTTCACTGCCAGAATCTTGACAGCTCTCCTAAGAGCTTTTCCAATCTCTTGGAGCTTTTCTGCTCTCCAGAAAAAATTATATTCAGGAAATGTTGTTGGGCTACATTGTCAGTAAAATGAGTGGTCTAACCACTCATGGATTTCCCTGACCTAATGAACACGTCATTATTTGTAGAAAGGGGAGCAGCTTCTATTTGGCATGTTTAGAGAGCAACCCTTTGCAAAACAAACAGTATGGTATGAAAAGTGTGTTATCTGGAACTTAGAAGTTTATTCTTAAAACTTCTTTAAGAAGAACATGCCAAACTATCCCAACTTTCCAGGGACCACTGAACCGCCAACTGTTGTAAGGTGAATTTTCTTGAGATTTTGGCTTGAAAAAATGTCCTTCTGTGAAACTGTTAACTTCCAGCAAACTTGTTTTTTTACATTGAGCTGAAAAATTCTTAGCTGTTTTTCTCTACATAACTTGAAAACTGTTTAGTGGTATAATTGTAAATGGTCTTATTTCACCTTTTGTTCATTGTTTGACACTTGTTCTAGGTGCAAGAACTATAAGTTCCATGTTCTCAGTTGCCTATTACTTTTTCTCCTTTTAACATTTGATTCAAAGTCCCATCTGTGAACTGTGTTTTTTAAAAGTTGGTTGTTGTTTTTTTTCTTTCCTAGAGGGACATATTCGTGTGCTGTTAACAGTTTTAAGACTTTCCTCCTTTCATTTTGATTGCAAATACTATTATTAACCCTGAATTAACAGACTCGAGCCACTTAACCTCTTCAGAAATTTGAGTTGTGGGGATTCAGAAACTGGTTGGGAATTGTTAGTACTGTTTCAAATAATTACTTTTTTTTTTTTTTTTTAATAAGCAATGTGAGTTAACTGCCTGAATTAAACTGTTAGCTATTGCTTTGATCACAGAATCATCATAATAACTGGTAATAATTAGCAGCTTTCTATCCCTTAACATTGCAAACAGAATCTAAATCCCAGTGAAACTAGTTAGTGCATGTATTCTTTGGTTTAAGGGGAGCTGTAGAGTGTACTGTAGAGTGAATGCCCATGTGAAATTTCAAGGTCTTTTGTCCTGTAGTAAAGGAAATTATATTCTAAAATGAAACTGCTTTCTCTGATGATTGCTATGTGGCACCCAGCTGTGAGAGTGCAAGACCTCTGCTCGGTGCACTGGTTTGAACCAGCATCAGTAGTGCTTGCAAGACAGGCTTCGTAGTAGCATTTGGACCTAGGTTAAGACCCTCAAAAATTGTTAGATACCCAACACTTATTTTAATTTTCAGTATTAAAGCACTGAAGTGCACCTCAGGATATGGATGCTGTTCTTGATCCTGCATTACTAAATTGCCCAATGCATGGCATGCTAATACCTTCAGTCCAGTTACTACCAGTAGAGCTGAAAGTACTAAATGCCTTGGCAAATATGAGTTTCCTGAACGTGGTAGTTCTTGTTAATTAGCATGGTGTTTTCAGTGTGCCTTTTAGTTTTTTGGCATCTGTTTTCTTATCTGTCGAGACAACATCGGTTTTCTGAATGGGGTTTTGAATGGAAATGCTGCTTTTGATTTACTGATGTAGTAAAGGTAATTGAGCAGTGCTTGCTTGTTTTTAGAGACTTATCTGAAATGACCTGTCTTTGCATTTCGCTCTTGCTTGTCCACAGAACCCTCAAAAGAGATAACTGTTCACACGTCAGGATCATTTATGGGAATTGTTGACCTGCACAATTCAAATTTTCTTGCTCACTTCCTTTTCATACATTAGGTCCTGTTACTGAAGTCAAAACAGACATATATGTCACCAGTTTTGGACCTGTTTCTGATGTAGAAATGGTATGTATTTCTGGGATTAAAATGCCATTTCCTGGTACTGAGAAAGCATTAACTGCAGAAAGGAATGGATGCTTCATCCATACTGTTTTGTCAATCATGCAAAGTAGACAAGATTAGTAACAGCTTAATTTACAGGTTATAATTAGCTACATCAGGCCTGATTTTGGTCACACTTACACTGTTTTTTGGCTGGCTTAAGGAATTAACTTCACAGAATTTAAACTAGAGTTTCATCATGTAGAAGGAGAATCAGGCCTTGCAGGGAGCATCTAAGCCTGTCTGCTCTGGGGAAAACATGTAATATCTTTGAAATTGCCTTTCCTTTCTGAAATTTGTGTTATTCTCAGGTGAAAAATAATGACATCGTTTCACAAATACTTGTTGACGTTTTCATTTCAGCTGAGTGCTCTTTGCTGATCTTGGTGCCCCTTTTAGCATCACTTTCAGTGAATATTTGACTGATAAGAGTTTTCTTAAGTGTCTGCAGAAATTGAACATCAAAGTGACATGCATGAAATACTCAGAGAAGAGAAACATTACATTTGCACGTACTGTTATTTGTGCCTGAATGGCATCTGCATTCATTTGAGGTCAAATCCAGCATAACTCTCATAAACTTCCATAATCCAGTTGGATACCCTTAAATCATACAACAGTTTCTCTTTTTATAAAAATATCCAAGAAATCACATGGAAGCAACACAGCCATATGTGCTGAACTAAACTTCTATAAGGGAAAGGCAGTTTCAGGGCAGTAACTTTCTTCCCATACAGTGCAGTTGTGTGCTTTGTGGTGCACCTGATTTGGTTCTATCATGTGGAAAGGTTTGTGATAGCAAGATGTTTTTTCGATGGGTAGATTCATGATAGCAGTCTTGTCTTGAAATGCATCTTACCCCTTCAATGGTTGTCATGTGCAGTGTGGTGCTGTTCAGTGTGACAAGGGGCACAAGAACCTGGTCCCAAGGAAATCTAGTAATGTGTGCCTCAAAGCTAAAATGAGGGTTGCATGGGATCTCTCAGGCATTTGACATGGTGCCACATGGAGAATTATTAGTTATACTGGAGAAGACAGGAGTGAGAACACGGACTGAAGGTAGGTGAGGAACTGGCAAAAGGAGAGTTTTCAGCAGATGTTTCCCTTTCCGTCATTAGAGATTAGTTGGGAGGCTATTCAATGATCCAGGAATTGGTTTTGGAATAATATTTAGTTCATGTATCAATTTGTGAATGACCCAATGTAAGCTGAATGTGGCACCACTCCTAAAACTCGCTGAAACAGGGAAGTGTGATACAGTCTCAGTACAGGGGAGTATCAGAATGTCTTTTTAGAGCTGGGTTAATTCCATACCAGTGTAATAAAAAGCACTGAAATATTATATTACAAAATCTGTCTTGTAGAAGCTAATAATAGAAACTGCTACTTATGGGCTATGATGTCACCAGCAAGAAATGACACCAGAAAAGGGTATTTTTGTAGATTAACTGTAAACCACAGTGGAGGATGAAGCCATAATTCTAAGATGCATTACACAGAAGACATGACTCCTTGCCCATGCAAATAAATATGGTCATACAATTAAATGTTAAAACTATGCAGAAGAGTTTGAAATAAAGGAAACATTTAACGATAAAATCACAACTGTATGGTAGAAAGGACTTGAGGCTTTCTGTGTTACCTTTTTCAATGCTACATGATGCTTTTTTGGGGAAATGCTTTAGCTTCCCAAGATGAGAAATGCATTCCTTCATCCATTCATTCACAAATGATTTCTCATTATGTGCCTGTGTTCTGAGGTTATTGTTTGCGTGTTTTCTTTTGAGCATCTGAATGGCTTTTCTGAGGAAGTTAAAGGGATAGTTATGTAGTTAAAACCAAATGTGTCTATATGCAAGTCTATATATAATTTATTACCCATGTTTTGTGGGCATGGCAAAGGAAATATTTAGCTTTTCTCAGTTAAAAGCTTACTTTCCAGGAGTTGAAATAAAATTTTCCTTTCTGACTTCAAAGTGGAGGTAATTGTTTGTCCTGGTATTTTTAATTTAGCCAGCAGCAGAAAATCCATGGATATCTTTTATTTAAAAATCTGTTGACAGTTATTGTCAGAGATCATTTTGTTTCCACTTACATGCTTGACTACAAATTCAATTGCCTGCTTCCTGCAAGCTAATTAGATTAATTATTCCTTAATGATTAAATATGTGTAGCAATTCATTGATATGATTAATGTGGAAAATTAAGCTATTAAGAAGTACACAACACACTTTAATTGGTGGAAATATGTGTAGTGGACTTAGCATTTTCTTTGTTTCTGAGGGGTTTCTTCCTTTACAGGCAACACTTATACATGCAAGTGTGATCTTTGTTTTTCTGCAATTTAATACAGGAATATACAATGGATGTCTTCTTCCGTCAGACATGGGTAGACAAAAGACTAAAGTATGATGGCCCTATTGAAATTTTAAGACTAAACAACTTGATGGTTTCGAAGGTGTGGACTCCTGACACTTTCTTCAGGAATGGCAAAAAGTCTGTTGCACACAATATGACAGCCCCAAATAAACTCTTTAGAATAATGAGAAATGGCACCATCCTGTACACAATGAGGTATCTAACATGTTTATTCAGCTTTGTAAAATTACTGTATGCAAAAGTTATACTGCCTAGACAAAATGGCAACCAGAGACTATTTAATTTGTTCCATTATAGGCTTACAATAAGTGCAGAGTGTCCCATGAGATTAGTGGATTTTCCCATGGATGGTCATGCTTGTCCTCTCAAATTTGGGAGTTGTAAGTTGCAATTACGAAATTTCTTGTCACTACAGAATTTAAATAGTAGAAGTAGATTTTGAGCAATTACTAAAATATCTGTGTATTAGTCTCCATACACAATCCTTATGCAGACAAAACTCCTGTTAAGTTCCTTGAGAATTTTTTTTAAGTCCTCAAAAATTAAATCCAGGCGGAGAATTGAAAAGCAAGCAGTGATTCAGCCATTGTGTTAAACCCCACTATTCTGGCTACAGAGTTGCTTGAAATACTTAGTTTTGCTTTGTTCTTAGGGAGTAATTGGATACTCAGTGTTGTGAGAGATTCTCTGGAAAAGGCAAAGAGGGTGGAATCCATCTCAACTTACAACAGCCAGGTAAAAGGCACTTAGGGAAGCAAGTTATTTGACTTTCTCTGCAATTAGTGGAGACATATTGACATCCTAAGATAAATGTGTAGGTTATGTGGAGATATTTGATCTTTAGTTGTATTTGGCTGTCTCCTGGCCTAGAATGGGACTCTGCATGGCAAGTGGAGACTAGATAAATAATTTTTAGACTGCTGAGATGAATCTTAGTGCAGGTGACTTGCCTATTCTACTTTGAAGTCATACATAGCTTTTTGAATAATCTCCAAACTTTGGCTAGAAGGAACATTTTGGGACGTACTGCAGAACAACCAAGTGGGATAGTTTTGATTAACTGGTTTGAATCCACAGCCGAGACCTCTGAGACTGTCTGGGGTTGGTTAGTGCACTCTGTTCATTACCTTGTCATTCTTCTAAGCCTTCTAAGTCACTGACTTCACTGCTGTACACTCCAGAGTAGTCAGTGGCTGGACATTAATCCTTGACCCCAGATCTCTGAAGCTAGAAATGTCTGGAAGCTCCTCATAGTCTTTCCTTAGCGTAAAATTTAGCTTATACAAGTGGTTAGTCAACCAAAAGGGGGATATTAAAGGCACTGCTCTGAAAAGATTTTCATCCCTCATACGGTGAGACTGGAGACCAGATGCTGCCAAAATTGTTCTGGTATCAGCTGTACGATAAGGGAACTTCAATAGTGGGGCCTTCTCCACAGGCACATTTCTTGAGGCAGAATCACCAGCCAGCAGAAATTGTGCTTGACACTAATCTGACACTTTCCTCAGTGAAATTTGGAATAAGATGTAGCCATTTCAAATGCAAGACTGATTTAATTTGATTTTAACAGGAGTTTGGGCTGTGTAGGGATTGAATACTAGCTCTAAGTTTTGTCTTTTGTATTAGCTGTAAAATGTTTCTTCGGGTGTGCTTAATTTTGGGCTGTTGTGAATTTTGTACTGACCTCTAGTTTCTGGCAAATATTTTAAACACAAGTTTAAAATATTATAGTTTTTAGTATAATCATTCTTTCCTGTAAAAAATGTGCATGGTCTCCAAAAATGTATCCCGTTATACATGCTCTTTCTTGTACATTAGTGTATTTTAATGATATAATTTTAGATAGAAATTTCTAAAATAATTTAAAGACTACCTTTACATGCCCAATAAGGGCTGTTGCAGAAAGAACTTGTGTTAAGACTTCACATTCAAATGTGAAGTGAATTTGTGTGTGACACTTGACATATGACCTTAGCTGCTATTTATTCTTCTGCGAGGGTGGCTTTTCGGGGTAACTTAACATGAAGGGAGTATTCTAAAGTTGTCTGTTTGAGTCTTGCCATTTGATTTTGGTAGGTTTGGATTGGGTTTTTGGTCAGGAATGAGAAGTTGTTTCCTATTTATGAAAACTGATGCTGTGTTGTAGATGCTTATCCAAAGAGTGAAATGATATATACCTGGACAAAAGGACCTGAGAAGTCAGTGGAAGTTCCTGAGGAGTCTTCCAGTTTAGTTCAATATGACCTGCTTGGGCATACGGTGTCCACTGAAACTATTAAATCTATTACAGGTAGGAGTCTCATCAGTAAAAGTCATCTTGAAGTAAAAACTAAACCTGTAACATTGCCTGAGGTGCTTTTCTTTCCTTCCTGTATGGTATTATACTGAATGTCGTAAGGTATGTATTAAGGTCTGAGAGCATGAATCTGAATTAGGTTTCTGTCCTTCAGATTTACATTTGCAGATTCATTACAGTAGATTGCAATGGTCTTGCAGCAAGCTAGAATGAGATCATTACTCTGAGGACAAAATGAGCATTTAATCACTGCTTAAAATGCAGTTTGAAGAGTCAAGAGGATGCCTGGGTGAGGAAGTAATTTCTCAGCACTGTATCCACATTATGTGCAAAAGACTTCCTTTGTTTGGCAGTGCAAACAGCTCAGGATAGAAGTACAGCATACAGAATGGGTTATTAAAGCCATAAAAACCCTCTAGTCAGATAAGGAGAGGCACAAATGTGTTAGTCACAATAGATACTTCTGCTGATTTGTGCTGTAAGAAATATGGCAAATGGCAACAACAGGCATCCGAAATGAGTGAAGTATCACTGATGAGCAGGGTGGTGATAAACAAGCATATTCCCAAAATATTTTTAAAATTTGGAGTAATTTTCTGAGCATCAGCAAGTTTGGGTGTTGTGAAATGGTCAAAATAAAACAAAGTAAATATATTTGATGTATTGCCCTGTGAATGTTTTTCTCAAAGAGAAAACAGCCTTTGGCAGTACACTAGAAATACATTTATCAGCATGTTGATTATTATGAGTTAACAACAGAATTTCCTTACTATACCCAAAATGCTCATTCTGTTGTGGTTTATTTAGACAGTTTATTCAGTTTTTGGTAAAGCTCAAATTGTATTTTTTTTGTTTAATATGAATGATAAAATTTTAGATAAACTTACAGTATTCTTAATTCTTGTCAATGTTTCATAGTGCTGCTGATGTAAACCTAGTAAAAAGTAGACATGCTTCCATGTAAATGAATGTGCATTCTTGTTATTATTTTATTTGGGAGGTAGGTACCACAATGTTCTGGATACTATGGTAGGTAGATGGTTTTGTCTTGGAAGCCTCTTCTTCAACAGATGCCAGAAGAATTTTTTTAATTGTGCTAATGCTGTAAAAAGTGATCCAGTAGTAGCTGTACATTTATAGTATTTTTGATAGCAGCTTCTGAATGGCACTGTAAAGTTCTACTACTGCCAGAATTTTTTGTTGAAAACTTTGTTTCATTCTTGTCTCTAAGGAACATGTCTTTTTATACACATTAAGTGGTATGAATACCATCAACAATCCTCATTGATAGTCTGAAACAGTTTTTCTGCAACACAAAGATTTTATGCACAGCCAGAATGTTTTTATTTTTTTTCAGGTGAATATATTGTTATGACAGTTTACTTCCACCTCAGACGGAAAATGGGCTATTTTATGATTCAGACCTATATCCCATGCATTATGACCGTGATCCTTTCTCAAGTTTCATTTTGGATAAATAAGGAGTCTGTTCCAGCTAGAACGGTGTTTGGTAATTATTTCTTTTTTACTTTTTCTCGTAGTTCCTGTTTTAATGACTGTCATGAGAATAGGCCTTTTTAGTGCATGGGGTATACTGCCTCTGTACTAGTGCAGAAACAAGGGAATAATGTAAATTCAGAGGAATTTTTACTATCAGTGTTAGGAAGAATGTACTATGTGACTCCTTGCAATCTGAAGAGAAACTTGGAATATTTAACCAGAAGGGTGACATAGTTGCCTGTGGCACATGGGTGTACATTTGTGGGTGTTCTACCTGTTTGAGGGAGCAAATTGGGAAGACCTGGCCCTGAGCAATCCAGTCAAGTCCCCTCCAGTCAACAGTAGTGAGATTACTTGAACTCACGCCTTCTGAAATCCTTTTAAAATAATTTGGGAGTGTGTGAGACGGAGAGATACCTTCTTCCAAGATAACCTGTGGTGTCTGTGGAACTTGCTGTAACGCTTAGATCCTGTTACTGTAATTTCATGTTTAGTGCTCTTCTCTCCTTTCTGCTATTGCCATTATGAAAATTAATTTAAAAAGCAAAATAATGGTCAGATATTGAAATTACCCTCATCAAATACAGCTTGAAAGATGCTACAGTGAACTCTGAAAATGAAAACAAAAAAAGTACCTATGGAAGACAAAGCACGGGTAATTAAATAGAAATATGATTCCTAACAAGTAGGATAAAAACTTTTTAAAAAGCAATCTTTATCGAGCAGTGTCTTAACTTCATAATGTCTAAAACAGGACTAACCAGGAAGAGAGTGTTCTGCAAAAAGCCATTCTGTAGATAGATACTGGCAAGAGTGGTAGGAATTAATGTTTCTTCTATGTGACCGCCCATACAATCATGTTAGTAGAGTTTAGAACACTGTTTAGTATCACAAATTAGACAAGTTTAATGATTTGTTGTAGGAAAAACAACCTGCAATCATAATAAGAACCCCACTAACTATCAACTCAAGCACTACATTAGGCAAGCTAGTAGATCACTTCATGTGCCTTTCAAAGGATGTTGAATAATGGTACTTGTTTTGAAGGGAGTTTTGCCATGAACTAAAAAGGTAGAATCTGTATTTACAGGCAAAATGTAATAATTGCAAACGTACAAATTATAGAGCAACAGATGTAATTGTGTCATTCTATCCATATATGAGATTGAAAACAAACAGTAATAAAGTTTGGACATGCACTAAGTTACAGAGAAGTCTCTAAAACACCTTTGAAAACAAGTGGCTTAAAGTATGGGTAAAAATATCTTTTTAGTTCTCTGACAAATACCAAAAGGGATCCTTTTTTCTGAAGGTTTTCTTAACAGACAATAGAAAAGTTACAGGCAAGAGACAGGAATGAAGCCAGAATACCTTTCTAGAGGAACTGTCAGAAGAGGCTAACCGAAAGATCTTTCCATTGGACACTGCATGATTAGGGGAAACTTGGCAAAGGTAACAGAAAGGACACACAAGGAACTAAGGCACATCAGGTTGTGATTTCTGCATTTAGAGTTTCAGACACTTGAACCTGGTGATTGTGGGAGTTTGGTGTTTCTTAGAGGAAAGAGAGCAGTAATTTTCAAACAGGTTTATAAAATTAATTTTTATATTCAAATACTCTGAAGATATTTTTATAAGATACATACATTTGAAGTCAGGTGGTTGCAAGGATGTAGCTCGGGATAATTATGCTTCATGCACAATGTCTTCAAAAGGACAATTCAGACTAACTGCTTGGTTGAAGTGGACAAAGGCAGAATCAGGACTGATAGGGCTAAGCAGGGATGGGTCTCTTCCAGGAAAAAAATAACTTCCCATCATTTTTTTCCTCAGACTTACATATTTTCTGTGGTGTGTTTTTTTGACACCTTCCCACTGAAGGTTTTGTGAGCTTGCATATGTGTTTTTATCCTGCTGAGTTTGCTCTGAGATACTCTTTGTGCTTTCATGAACTGCTATTAGTCTTTTTTGATTTTTCTTTAATAGGAATTTTTTTCATTGAGTCCTCTTCTCTGTATGGCAGTGTCTAGATGAAGCTTTTTCATCTAACATTGCCCAGATAGGATAGCACCATTTACAGAATAAGGGATGTGAGGATCCTGTTGGAAAACATTCTTTTAATTACTTTGAATTCTTCTCAGCATATGTATTTCATCTTAAATGTCATTTGACATCTCAATTCGTAGGCAGTCTTCCTTGAGTTTATCATGGTAGGACTTAAGTGGTGCTTACTATATAATCAGTATTACTGTTTGCGTGATACGGGATATTTTGGATGAAAAAAGAAAAAAAAACAAACCCATGCCTTGGTTTTATACAGCATGTATTTGCATTTGAAGTAGTACCATGAAGTGGTCATATTTTGAGCTCAGTGTTCATGCTTGTACACTTTAATTAAAAAGTTTTTCTTTCAGAAGATGAAATTCTCATTAAATTTCATTTGTTGACTAGTAGCAGAAGGGTTTACAAGATAAGGTGTTGGTTTGCTAATTAACAGAGTTGTTAACATAATATCCTAGTTTTCCTTAGCACCAAAATAATTTGGCATGACTTAACAGCACCTGGGTTATGAGTGGGATCAGAGGAATAGATGCAGAGTAATAGGTGGCATTCTGAACCCATTACAGGAAAAATCATGTTTTTGTTAGAGTCTGAGGAGCGCTCCCCCATTTAACAACTTAAACTACGTTAAAATGTTTAGAAAATAACTTGTAAGAAATGCTGTTGAACTTGACATGAAAAAAAATATTAAATGAAGGCTTCCATGTTTTCTTCATGTGGATTGTAGATCTACCTGTTGAAGTCATAGCTTCCCATGCCTCCTTTAAAAATTGGTTAACTGTGTTGTGCTCATAGATGCATGATGGTTGCCGTTACTTATTCTTTGAACCTGCTTGCCTATTCTTATCCTGATTTACTCAGACTGAGCCATGCTTTTGCTTTGTTTCTTTGAAGGAATAACCACAGTGTTGACAATGACAACACTGAGCATCAGTGCAAGACATTCACTGCCAAAAGTATCCTATGCTACTGCCATGGACTGGTTCATAGCGGTCTGCTTTGCCTTTGTGTTCTCTGCTCTCATTGAGTTTGCTGCTGTCAACTATTTTACTAATATTCAAATGGAAAAAGCCAAAAGGAAGACAGTAAAATCCCTCCTCGAATTTCCGGTTGCTCCAGTACAAAGAGAAAGAAGTACAGAAGAGACACTCATGGTATGTATTCATCTTATACAAATATTCTCCATGTTTCTGGAAGTGTTCTCAGTAAAAACGGGCCTCTAACTTCCTCCCAGGTTCCCTTCGACCTAACAATGCAGTATAAGTCAGCATAATGGAAGACTAATGCTACACCATATTCCATGATAAAATCCTGTAAAACACTATTTAATTCTTTCTTACATTATGAGATTAACTTGGGAGAGAGGAGAAGATTGTGTCCATCCATACTTGCAGGTTTTTCTACATTTAGCTGCATTATGAGGACATCACTTAGCTACATTTAGGAAATTAACTTTCTCTTTGCATATTGATTCTGATTGGACTGATTATACAGATCTTGGCATTACAGATTATAAGGAGAGAATGGTTTTGTATGTGGCTAATGTCTTTAATGAATCAAAGTATACCATTGTACCTTGGAGCATTTTCATGGACATTACAGTTCTCTTTTTATTGCATGTATCACCTGTCTAGAATTTTATTTCTTCTTTTGTTACAGTTTCAGAAATTTTTGAAGAATGCTGGATGAAACCTTTGTGTCTACCATAGATTTGGTTTTATGTAACTTATGTATCTTTGCACAGGAGCTCACCTCAACTCCTGAATGGGTTTTTGGGTTCTGTTTAGTAAAACACTTTCCAGCTTTTCAGAGTGCTTCGGGTTGAGTATGACTTGTGTGGTAGCTATCCTAGTGTGTGGAGCAGTAACAGAGACTCAATCTTATTTCCTTTTGAGCTCACCGGTGATTCTTCTTTCCTCCCTTTTCCCATTCCTGTATGGTTAATTATCTTGTGTTGCTCCTCCTATTCATGAGACACCAGGCTGACAAAGCTCATTACAGCACTTGCACCAGCCATGTGGTAGGTCAGTAATTCCCAGCCATGGCTGACTCTCTTGGCAACACCACTCGAGAAGTAAGACACCGACAACAGCATTGTAATTTACTGTTCCTGTCAGGCTGACTTTCTAATTTCCTTTGGCTGAGCTGTGATTTAAGAACCACTGATTTAGACGTAACTCTGGTAATTCTGTCTTCTGTCTCTTTTCACATCTTGTTTGTCTCCTTACCTATTCATCTGCTCTTTTTTTACCTCCCCACCCCTTCCATCTGATACCATTGCTCAGCTGCTGTCCACCCACTTCCATTTTTCTTCCTCCTCTTTGCTCTCCTACTATAGATCATTACTGTTTTCAGTCTCCTGGCTGTGTTGTTTTGTTAGCTCCCATTTGTGCCTAAAAGGATGGATGTGCTCCTGAAGAGTTTGTTACCCATGTTGCTCCATTGACTAATCGTAAGAGACAGGAACAAGAAAAGGTCTGTTTACAGTAGTGTGTAGGTTGCCTTGTATCTAGAGATATTGGTGTCATTAGTTTATGCTGCGCTTCTTGATCGTACAACATGCAATTTAGTATAGTATTTTGGGCACTCCTGAGGTGTGTTAATGAATACTGCTTTTGGTGATAGTCAGGTTTTACATGGGTCAATAGGAAAATAAATTACATAAGAACAGTTTCATCCTAGGTTTATTTCTAAGATTTGATTAAAACAAAAGGAAAAATAGTCATTTTCTCAAGTAGCAATGACGGAGGCTTAATGCAATTGTTTTGATTCATGGTCAGAATTGCTGTAAGTCAGCCTTGTGTCATGCTTAGCCATTTACACACGTATCTTGGAGAAACATCTCTTTATCTTTCTTTTTTTTCTCTTTTTTCTTTTTAACAGAACACGCACAGCTTCACCCAACTTGAAAGCTAGATAAAATGACAAGCGAAAAGTTTTATTCCACTGCTAAATTAATACTTCTGTGATAGTGTGCTCACAGGTTTGAGGATCTTGTAAGCACTCAAGCGAGCAATCTACTTTTTTTTGAAGGGTTACATGTTAATGTTGCGAGTATGTAAGTGAGTGATAATGTTGACTTTACCTTGAACTGTTATTTTTTTAATGGCTTTTTCTCCGGTTCTGCCTATTAAGACTTTACTCTTTGATCTTCCAGCACAGGTGTACAAGGGTGAGCCCACAGATGCCTTTATAAAGGCTTTTTATTGTGTCGTCCCTTCCATAACTAGAGAATGACACGTCCTGGTCTCCTGCTGTACAGTACAGGAGCTAATATGGCTGTCCTAATTTGTTAGAAGCTGATACAGCTGTTAGACTCTGCTTTCCAACCTGACATGTCATATAGTCCTTCTTAAAATTTTGTTTCGCTTTTGAAAGGCTAATCTAGAATTTTATTATGCCTTATTATGACTTTGACTTTTTTTCTGCACATATCCTGTCTAATCAGTGCTGATTTACCAGAGATAACAGAATTGCAGCATCCCTGTGAGTTTATGGTGATACTATACTTTTAAATGAGGATTTTTTTTTATAGAATGTTGATTTTGCATTATTCACTGGATGGTTACGTGTATTTGATTTTTTTACTTTTTTTTTTTTTTTTTCTCCAAAAATGTGGTGGTATTGTCCTAGAGGGGTTCTAAGAGGGAGCAAGTTGGGCTATGAAACTAGATTCACCATAGAACACGAGGATTTTACTATCTGATAGTACTAGAAATTAGGCATATTAATAGCAGAGTTTGGTAAAATAAAGATAAATTGCACATAGTTGGAAGTTTCTTTTTGACATGCATGTGTCTGATTTCTGACAGTAGAATTAAAGTGGATTTTCTGTATTGAATCAGTTCATATATTACTCACACTAATCAGAATTCTTGGTGGTGGACTATTTTTTTCTTTTCAGTCAAAAACACTTTTCTGGTTGTCTTGGATCAAAGGCAACTCATATCATTATGATCAAATGGTTTGGGATGTGTTGATTCATGTTATGTATTTCTTTGCCACAGCCAATACATCTTTACTGTACCAAACATGGACTATATGCTTTTCTAAGTTACTTTCTTGTGTAGTTATATACTTTTTTGAAGCTACACGATGGGTGTGACTGATCAATATATTGATTACAGTAAGTGTTAAATGAATTTTGGAGACTAGCTAAGTAATCTAACTGTGTTAATTCAAAAAACCAGTCCTGGTGTCAAGCTAATTTCCTGGGCTGGGGGTGGCAGGAGCAACCCTGCAGTGCCTGCAGCTGCAGTGTGTGATCCTCTGTCACTTGATGTTGTTTTAGCCGGTATTTATTCAACCTCTATCCCTCCCTTCCCCATTTCAACTATTTCTTCTTGTTGCCTGTAACTTTCTGATAGAAAGGTAATGTATTTCCATAAGGAGGAGTGCACTTCTGCAGTAGACATCACATGAGTAGGACCCCAGCTTGTTTGGGATGTGCCTTGAGTTCACAAAGGTCTTGGACAGCCTCACTCATCCCTTCTGTCAGGAGCAGTGAAATAGTATTGGAGTCTGTCTAAGGCACCTCCTTTCTTTAGTAAAAGCAGAAGTGTTGTTACTAGACAGGATGTGATGGAAATGAATGTTTTATAGTTTGTTATTGGGCTCCTGGGTCTATTTTTATGTTTCTGAACTATTTCCTTTTCACTGTATTCCTATGAAGTTTATTTTTAAAGATCCACCCAGTTTTGAAGATGCTACTGAAAAATAGTCTTTAGCATGAGCTTCAACCTTCAGCTGTTTGTTAAAAGAGTGTGAAACTTGAAAAAACAGGTCAGGCTCAAAGCTTTTGAGAGAAATAATTTCTTCTAACTCGGTCGCAAGTAGATGGTAACTCTTGAACTTTCTTTCTCTTTCCTGAAGCCAGTTCTGGGCTCCCCAGTTCAAGAGGGACAGGAATTTACTTGAGAGAGTCCAGCAAAAAGCTATGAGGATGACTAAGGGACTGAAACACCTGCCTTATGAGGAAAGGCTGAGACACCTGGGGCTTTTTAGTCTGGAGAGGAGAAGACTGAGAAGGGATCTAATTAATGTGTATAAAAATATGAGGGCTGGGCATCAAGAAGGAAGGGACAACCTCTTGTGCTTTATCACTTGTGCCCTGTGATAGGACGGGGGGCAATGGATTCAAGTTTCACCTCAACATGAGGAAGAACTTCTTTACTGTAAGGGTTACAGAGCACTGGAACAGGCTGCCTGGAGAGGTTGTGGAGTCTCCTCTGGAGACTTTCAAGTCCCATCTGGATTACTTTCTGAGTGACCTGTCCTAGATTTCGTCCTGCACTGGCATGATCTCCAGAGGTCCCTTCCAACCCCTAACATTCTGTGATTCTGTGAAGTGTCTTGAGTAAGCCCTGTAACATCTAGATGCACATGTAGATGCACGCTCCTCATCAAGAGGGTGCATACTGGGGTGATACGTGACTGACAAGTTTACAATGAACATTGTAATGTGGGCAGTCTGCACACATGCTTTCAAGTGATGAAGATGTATTTTCTGTGATGGGGAGTACTTGCCTTTTTGTCATAGGATGGACACAGCTCAACTTCAGTGATTGAGGTGTGAGGAAAGCGGAGATCCTTTGATGGCATTTGGTGAACAAACATCTGGAGCAATTAATCTTGCTTGTGCCCAACTCTGTGCCCTGTCTCATGACTTCCAGAGCAAGGATTGGGGCAAATAAATTATTTCTGATGGGCCAGATACAATCCAGAGGCCATAGGCTGGATACTTTCTTTTATTTGTTTGTTTCATTTGTTTGTTGAGGTTTTTTGCTTTGTTTTTGAGTGTGTGTTATGTTTAAGGTCTAGACTGTAAGTGAAAGTGGAAATCTTAACCTCTGCACCAAAACTTATTTTTGAATATGTAGACATATTCTGTAATGGAGATGCATAAAATCTACCCTCTTTAGAATAATACTTGAAGGTACTAGAAAATGCATTTACAATTCTATATCTTTGCTTCTTCCTTGGACTGGTAGAAAAATCACTTCCCCTGTCCCGGTAAACAGAGAATTTTTCCACATATGTGGAGGGAATTACCTGAAGAGCAGGCAGATCTTAATGATGGTACTTGGACCGCAAGGTGATGGTCCGTTTACTGAACTCTGTATGTGGATGTTCAGCCTACCTCCTCTGTGTGACTTGAACAGTCCTGCATAGTTGGAACAGCATTTCAGTTTTTAAATATAATAATTTTTTTTTGCTGCCTCACTGCCTGTACATTGCCTAGAGTGTTATGATTCAGGGTTTTTTAGGGCAGTGGCATTTAAAACTCAGATCCCAATGAAGTACTTTGATCTCAAGACATGCATAGAGGACATGCAAATCTAAGGACAGGACCATAGAAAGGGAGGCTGCTGTGCCATGTGAGTAATTTCTTTCTGTTGCTTTAGTTTCATTAGTGAACATTTTTACTGTTGATGATTTACAGTCATAATACACTAGCATCATGTTTAAGTAGGATGAGAGTAGATGCAGGTCACAAACAACTGACACATGTCGTACTGAATTGCATTTGAAAGAGAGGAGAGAATGACCACCTGAGGGAAGGCTGCAGTTACTTAGTGGGAACTTTGAGTGTTTGGATACCTGAAGAGAGAATAGTTCCAAAAAGGTTCTTAAAATATTTTATTAGCTTATTAGTTGTGGTGGTCAAGTACAATGTTTTGTGGGGTTTTTGCTTTTTTTTTTAATTGCTTTTTTTTTTATTTGCTGGATTTAGATAGTCCTTCCCAGCAACTGGCTCTACTTGCAATACATAAAGCTAAATATGTGCTCAAACAATACGATTGGGGCATAAATGTGGGATGTACAATTTAAAATGGTTTTCTTAATATTTCATATAGTATGTCTTTCTACATAGCATGAACCAAGTGCTCTGTATTAAAAACTTTGGTCTCTTTCCAAGATCCTGGTGTTGCTGTACCTTTAACATGGTTGAATTGTGGGGTAAATTTGCACTGGAAGTAGAAACATTTGTCTATTTCAAAGTGAGTGGAGTGATTACTGGAAGTATGCGGTGTAATATTAGGTTTGGGGCTAGATTCTGACCCAATTTACTGTGATGTATACTCCATTAAATTCCAGAGTTCGGTTATCATGAAGGTGAAAAATGGCCCGTTGTTGATAAAATGAACCGAACTGTTGGAATTCAAAGTTGGGGAATGAGTTTTTTCTTACATAGTGGAAAAGGGTTTTTTGTTTCTTTGTGGGGTTGGTTTTTTTTGTATATGCAGAAAAGAAGCAGGAGTTTACTTTCAACACCTCATTCACAACTAAACAATAAATCATGTTGGAATGCCATCTCCTGCAACCCTTACTAGGAAAAGAGGTAATTGCTCACTCTTCAATTTTCTTTAAGTGTTACAATGAACTACCACAATAGTAGGCAAGGGAATATGAGGGATGTGTTTGGCTGTTATTAATCTGATTCTCAAATACCTGACAGTGTTCACTGCAGTTACAGGAAGACTTGATTTAAATGGCGTTAGGATAAGGCTTTTGGAAACCAAAGCATAGCTCAGTAATGCAAATCTTTCAAGTGATTATTCTAGAAAATACTATACCCCATTGTTTTTAATTCTTAAAGTACACTCAAGTGGCTTTCTCTGTCATTGTGCTGATCTACTGAAAAGAGATACTCCTTATGTTTTCCTCATTTGAATAAGCAATACAATCCTATTTAGCATGAAAATAACTTACATTACTAATGTGAGTTGCAGGCATTAAGCAAGAACTTGTATTGATCTAATTCCAATTTTTTTTTTTTTTGACAGGCAACTATTAAATACTCAAAAAAAAAGTGATGGCATTTCAGAAACAGCAATTCAGAATAAACCTATATAGTGTCAGGGGTAAAATTTTCAGATATAATGCAAATTGTTGGGGAGTTTATAGTTTTCTTTATGATGATTAGTGTGAAATGATGCCTTTGAAAACAAGGCTCTTCGTATTTTTTGCTTAAACCTTTTTATATATTTATATTTAAATTTCAGTTTTGTTTCCACTCCGCAAAGAGTTTTTGATACTGGTGAGCCCAATGACACCAAATTGCAATAGAGTTTCACAGCTGTGTGAGATTTCTAGCTGACTCAGTTTTTTACACTGGGAAAATTGGAGTCAGAAGAAATAAACGTTGAGAGACTTGGGAAAATTTACGAGGCAATGCGTGTTCAAGGCATTTTCAGCAAACCATTGAAGCACATTTAACTACAGCTTTAAGGTCATGAAAATGGAAAGATAAAGAAAGCAATGAAAGTCTTTGGTCCCTAATCAGCTGTCCTTCCTGTCATAAATGTTATACAGAACACCTCCACAGTTGGTTAGCGCACAGCCTAGCCTAATAGATTTATTTCCCTCCCTGCAGTTACATTTTCAGTTCTTTCTTTTATGTTACCATGTAAAGAAAATCTTCAGGAATTTTGAACACCAGTGCTTAAGAACCATATACATGCAAACTTACGTACACATACATATATATATGTATGCATGTAGTTGGCTTTTAAGCACCATATAGGTGGATGGGTTTATTTGGCATAAATTTGGCTTTCATTTTTGAAAAAAAGCGCTTCTAACTTATGTCTCTTTGATAACCTGAAATTCTCTTTACTTCCACATCTTGCACTTCTAGACGTGTAATGGTGGAACATAAAATGGAGTGCTCCTCTTACCACTCATCCCCTCCCTTCATATGATTCAGGTCACAAAGTGGGCAGCATGGATGGAGGACTGGCTCTTGTAGCTTACCTCCCCTCACTTTTTCGTCCCAAAATAATCCACATTGGTCTTTGCACCTGTAAAGCTATGGACTAGAATTCATTGAATTTTGTGGCAGGTGGAGCTTTTACTTGGTCATATTCCAGGGCTCTGTAAGGCAAAACAAGATCTCTAGTACTATTCCAGTAAATTTTTGATTGACTGGCTCTACGGCATAGTAGTAAAATATGGAAGATTTCTTCTCCAAATTGTGCATTTGCTAGCAGCATGGCAATATGGTGACTCAGTGGGATTTGGGACAAGCAGCATTATTTACACTGATGACAAGATGCTACTTCCCTGGTAAATGTCAAATGGTACGAATTTGGCAGGCTATATAATGTCCTCCCAGAGGAACAGACTGTTTTCTTAGGAAGGCATGGTGAGGATAAAACCCACTATGGTAGAGTTTAATAGGAAAATATTACTAAATTACTACACAAACAGTTTCCATGTTGCAGCTAAACAGTAAGTAATGCCACACTTCTGATTGCTTTAAGCCTTCCAATTTTTGCATGAGTTTTTGTTTGGACTGAGATCTCCAGTTTGAGAAACCTATGCTTTCATATAGCACATCACTGACCTTCGTATATATATTAATTCAGCTGCATCTTGTTGAAGGTTTAATTGCGCTGTCATGGAAGGCTCTAATCTTAGTCTTGCAAAGTTAACAGCGAGGCATAAAGATGTTTATTTACTGTTTAGTTGTCATTTCATTATAGTGACACCTCTTTGTTACATGCTAGATTATTCTAATAAACAAAATTATTCTCTGCAGTTTTAAAACTGCTTTGATTGTAGTATCCTTTTCAGGGTTTGGGGTTTTTTGGGTTTTTTTGTGGGTTTTTTTGTTTGTTTGTTTTTTGCTTGTGGTGGTTGGTTGGTTTTTGTGACTGTTTTTTGGGTTTTGGTGCTTTTTTTTTTTACATAGGGAGATTAAGCATCCAAAATGGTGATTAGGTAACTAAAAGGCTTAATTACTAAATTTCCCTGGGTGGGCATGTACAGAACTGACTTGCTGTTTCTGAAATGTTTGCCATTCATCTTAGGTGGAAAAATACCTACTCCATTTGATCTGAGTGGTTGGCATGGCTATTAGATACAGCCTCCCACAAACCCCACGTGGGAGCCTGTGAAGGCTTGAGTCCCACCCCTTTTGTCTTGGTGAACCGTATTAGTAACCAGACTGTCAGGCAGTCTGCAGGATGTTAAGTTCCTATTGAAGCTGCTCGTGTTAAATAATTAATATGGGACCAGGAAGAAGGAGAGGAATTGATTCTGAAGCCAGTTTGTCTGGACATGCACTGCAATGGGGTGGTGAGACTGAAGTGTGCAGAATGCAGCATCTATGGCAAAGAATGAGGAACACTTGTCTTAGAATATCCAGTAGCCTGGTGGGAAAGCACCTGAGATGTGGGAAGCCTGTGTTGATATCACTGAGACAGGGCAGATTTGAGAAGAGGTCTCCAATCACCAAACCTACATTTCCATCCTGGTCGCTGGGTTACTACAGAGGAGGACAGAGTCTTTTTGTGAGTGTCTTCTTACAATGTGATTTAGCTATCCAGCTTCAGGAAAGAGGTCAGAGCTGAAAGTGCTGGCTATGGTTGGATGGCTGCTTCTGCAAAGGCATATAATTTAGGCTACGATCCTACCCAGGGCATTTCTTTCCAGCTTTGACAGCTGCTTGCTGGATGTTGAAGTGTTAGCATTAGCCCTTTCCTTCAAGGACTGGTACCAGATGGTGGTGTTGCAAATTCTGCTGTGAATTTATCCCTAAGAAAGTAGAAGCTACTGCTTTAAATGTTGTACTGCCTCTGTCCCAAAGAGAGATACCACTTCTGCTAAGGATCTCGAAAATGCATTGGCTTGCAGCAGTGAACTCTCTGTTTCAGTAAACAAAGGGTGCAAAAGCAGCCCTGGGAACTTGCAGTGTTGCTTGTGAAGGTCTGTTGTAGGATGGGGCTGACACAGGTCTTCTGAAGTGTCTATATATTGAACCCCAGGACTGCTGAATTATTTTCCAAGGAGTGCTGAGGCAGATTAGAAGAACAGCTCTGCATTATATTGCAGATGCATGGCTCTAGCTTTTATGTGTAGTACTCCTGGTTCCCTGTTAGCTCAGGCAATAGGATCTGCTTGCTTTGGATTTAAATCCCAACAGAATGTATCAATCATACAAACTATGAAGGAATTTAAAATTGCAGAGACTGAGTTGAAGCCTCTGTGTAGAGCGCTAACAGGCTACAGAAAGATGCTCTGGAGTGTGAAAGAGTAACTCTGTACAGTGCTGTACCAACACAAGAATTTCTCACAGTTTGCAGGGTTATGTTCCTAAAAACAGTTCTAAGGATGAAGTTGCCTGATGCCTTGGTAATCACTTTTTTCATTGCTGTGTTCTTCCCAGGACTTGGCATGTGACTTTTAAATAATGCTTGTTTTACAGATTCTAGGTTGGCCTTATCATAAGGAATATGCACTGTGGTGGTTACCATCTCTCTTTGTTCTGTAACAAGAAAACTAAGTTTGTCAGTTCAGTATTGTATATTGCTGTGCTGATGATCCCCTTCCCATGAGTCTCAGCTCAGCTGCTGCACACTACTTCAGTTCATGCTGAATTTTCAGTCTTCACTTCATTGAAGTGCAGCATTGGCTTGCTTGTCAAAAACTGGTAATACATACAAAATAATCCAGTACTTTATTTTTTTTGGCTCAAGTCAAGGCTTACGGAGGCTTAGAGAAAGTTTCAGAATTTTCCCATTATGTGAGCAGCTGTTTGTAGCCTGCAAAAATTGTTAAATATTGAAGAGTTTAGTTTGACTCATATTTGTGCATCATTTTAGTGCAGTAGTAAACAGCAGTCTTAATTTGAGTTTAAATAGAAAGGCAAGCGATGTGCAAGTTGATTTTTTGTTGTTGTGGATTTTTTTCTATACATTCGTAGAAGCTGACCACCAAACTTGCTCCACAAATCTGCCACAGTATTTAACAATAAATTGTATAGATTTATCCTGAAGTGGGCCAACTGCATTGTTCATTGTATTATTCATGGTCAATTGCATGTGAATCCTCGTGTCAAAGGAAGGGTATAGAATTAATTACCACATTTTACACATGCCTTCAAGGAGATGGTTTAGTTATCATATCTTCATGTCAAATAAAATGGACTTTCTGCTCTGGGACTAGCAAAAGGGCATCTTACATCATGACTTTATACATAGGAAGAGTTTTTACTGAATGTATCTTTCCCAACGTGAGTTCTTTTAAAGATAAAAACCGTGCAAAATGGCATGTGATGCTTAAAATTAAAGCAAGATCTCTATGCTTTTAAATAGAGTAAATATTTCAAAAGCATTTTGCATACTGCGTGGTGTTGTATCGATCATGATAAAACAGTTTCCGCCTTAACTCAAAACTACAGGGAAAACAGCTATCCTCTGCAGAATAGAGGATTTAGATTATTTTATTCCATATCTCGTGCCTTTTTAATGGGCTTAGTACCAAATCTGGTGAAAGTCTATCATCAGCTCACATAAATTAGTATCATTTAGGTTGGGAAAGACCCTCAAGATCAAGTCTGACTTAACACTACTAAATTCACCAATTAGACTTCTAATCTGCGTATTATTATTATTCAGGGTGCTCAGAACAACCAGACCCAAGAACTTAAACAGTTGTTGGCTGAAGTGCTGGGAATTACCAGTCTCTTCTGTGTCATGCTTTTCTTGCAGTGATATCTCAGAAGACATAATCTCTGCAAAGATCTGACATGCTCTGCTCTGAGCTGTAAATCATCTGACTGCACCTCTTGGTTGTAAACTGCAGTGAGGTTTTCTTGTTTCTTTAGTTTTAGTACACAAGCTACTTGCCAAAAGAGTTTGGATGCTGTAGCATGTCATCCACAGACCTGGTGGGATCTCAGTCCTATGTACGCATCAGATGCCTGAAGAGACCCACATCTCTAAGAGAGTGATGCTTAAACCTCAAATCCAGAATGCAGAGTCCCAGCCAGATGGAATACCATGAAAGAAGGCTAGGGATGTGTAAGCTTGGCCTTCAGGAGCTGCTGTTTACAACCAGCCTGCTTTCAACAAATGGGGAGACCGAGGGGTATCCCATGCTTAATTTGAACACTTCTCCAGGAGATGTGAGATGTGAACAGATGCAATTATTTCCATCTGACAGAATTTGAACCTCCTGTCTATCCTGTGCCTCCCCTCTTCTCCAGTAAAGTATGCTAATGCACAGGGTGGAGCTCTCTAAATCTCTTCTACTGAACCTTTTTGTTTTTTTGTTTTGAATTTGTATGATTGAAGGAAATACTCATTTGGGCAGAAAGAAGAAGTCATTATCAATGTTTTCTAAAAAAGACTGGAGTCTGCATTTCCCTATGTTTGGTCAGTTCCTTGGCATTGTTGGTGCAGTCACCTGTCTACCTCTGGTATGCTGTACCTTTTAGTGTCCCTAAATGAGAGTCTCAGTGATAAGTGTTGCAAGTCCCATGCAGGCCTGAAACTTGGCTTTCCTTGTTGCCTGCCTTGTCTGTTAAAAATCAAATAGGAGACTGGTTCTGTAGATTCTTAGTATTAGCATATTTCACCCAACTACAGAGCTTTATTCAATGAAGATGTCTTAAAATTATAAAAAAACGTATACTCTTGGATTATTATTGGAGCTCTTGAGGACTATGTCTGTGCATGGACAGGAAATGTGCTCTCAGGCTGTCCTGAATTTTGAGACTGTTATCCATAGTGTTTCTGCCAGTTAAGATTCAGATACTTAACTATCCTGATAGGATCAACGGAAGGAAGATTTTCCTCTTCGAGCAGGATACAGCAAAGCACTTACAGCTCATGGTTTGATGGGGCTTGTGAAGTATGGAGTTCTTTGGACCAAGTCAGACTGATTGGCTATTTCAGAGACAGGGTGAGGCGTCATATATGCAAGCAGCAAGTTGTTGTGTTTATAGAAAGGCAATAGTTATCAAATGAATTAAGGCTGACGTTGCATGCTGTGATATAGTGCAGTTAATGGTAGCTTCCAGGATCCCATTTTGCATTCCTGAGCTATGCCATTTTAAATGTCTCTCAAAAATCCCACTGAAATGTATCCAGAAAGTCAGATCCTTTCTGAATCTAGACTGAGAATGTGAAAAATGTGGACTCAGTATTTCCTGTGGAGCCCCATCTGGACTAGCACAGCAGCTCTCCGTTGGCTCAGGATAATTGAGTGGTTTCCTGACTTGCCCTTGGAAATGAATCTTTACTTGGGTAATCCCTTCAATTTTTTGGGTTGAATTTTAATTTGGCTTCCATTTGATTTTCATGTTTTATTTCTTGTATTTGTGCTGCTACCAATAGCCAGTAGGTTTGTGTTTCTTGCTGTTGTTTTTAAAAAGATTAAGTGAAATAATTGTTGGAGGCAGGAAGTGCTTTACATGTGTATATAACTTTGTTGGTCGTATTGTTATTATCACAAGATCGTTTTACTAGGAGTATGCCCCATAACTGAAATGTCTGTGGAATGTTCTTCTTAAAACAACCCAAACCTTGCATTTTACCATGTTTTGCAACATAGTGGTTAACCTGAATTCTGCTGATGTCAACAGAATTTGGTTCATTAAGGCTTGGCTGTGAGATCAGCCTTATTTAATATTTTTATTATTGACCTTCACACAAGTAGTAGTAGACTGATGAAATCTTAAATGACATAGAGTTGTGTGGATACTATCAGTGCAGAAGAGGAAGAGACTAAAGTAGGAATTAATTATCTGTATAACATTTATTAGGGGAGTATATGGGGTCATATGGGGTCATACATATACAGTTAATAACAAGAATTTTTGCTAGATATTTTTCGACTGGAGAAGCCAAAAAGGAGAGACATTGGGAGTGCTTTGAAGGAGGAGAATGAGATACTGTCATGATATATATGCTGCAGGTGCAATGAGGGAAGTTCAAGAAAAGGCTGTATGAGGCGAGGTGTTGGTCAGTGTGCTGGTAAGGTGACCCTGGGAACTGATGTGCATTCTGCTCAGCTTTGTGAGGGCATGGAGCTGGGGGATCGCCATTCAGAGAGTGAGTGATACATCTGTCCTGTTAAAAAAGGGGGCAGTGAGGCAGGCTGCCCACCTCTTGTTTTGCTGGTGCAGTCTGATTCTGCAAAACCTATGGGGACAGGAGTGGGAGCATCTTCCCCTTCGGGCTTCTGAGGTGCATAACGTATTGGAGCTAAGCACTGACCAAGGAGATTTTCTTTCCCCAATATTTAAGTTGCTCCCAGTACTGTTCAAGAATTAACTTGTAAGAGGCTGCTCTACAGTGGCCAACGCCCCTGCCCTTTTGTGTGTCACAGAATCATAGAATGGTTTGTGTTAGAAGGGACCTTAAAGATCATCTAGTTCCAGCCCCCTTGCGTGAGCAGGGACCCCTCCCATTAGATGAGGTTGCTCAAAGCCCCATCCACCTGGCCTTGATCACCTCCAGAAAGGGAGCATGCACAACTTCCCTGGGCAACCTGTTCCAGTGTCTCACCACCCGCATCACACTGCTAAAGAATTTCTTCCTAATGTCTAAACTAAACCTGTCATGTAATGTCTCCATTGCTTGGTTCAGTACATTTCAATGACAAGGTTCAATTCAGGAATAGAAATCCAAACTATTACAATGACATTATCCACGAAGAACCAGTTTTTAGTGATATGTAGTCTGTGGAGCTAGTTAGAAATACCATTTCTAATTTCCACTCTCTGACTGTCTGGAAAGTGGTTTTCAGAGTACAAACAAAAACTGTACCCATGTTTTTTTGATATATACGTATATTTTTATGCAGTGCTATCTTGTGATATCTGAGGATGTTACTTATTTGGGCTTTGTGTCTAAGTTGAAATACTTAAGAGGAAATTGGGTTTGTCCTTAATCCTAAGGTTGCTAAAGTATTGGAAGTTTTCTGTATCAGTGGCAAGAAAGAGAATGCCCAGTTGATTTTTAAAGTTACACATGTTGACCATTCGAAATAGTATAGATCATTTTATTCTAGAACAAACACTGTAACGGCACATGAGTAGTTGATTTAATAACAACAGTTCTTATTTGGTTACTTAGACGACAGCCAAAGTGAGGGGAAGAGGAGATATTATGCAAATGTACTGATAGAAATAAGCTCTCACAAAAGAAATTGAGATGACTGGAATGTGAGAAGTAGCCTGACTTGTACCTGCCTGTCTTACAAATGTCTGTGGCTGATGATACACAGATGAGAAGGAGGTGGCTGTTGAAAACAGGTGACAGTACCAGTGAGCAGGAGAGTTAAATGGTGCCTCTGTACATTTCACTTAGTTCTCTGTCCTGCTTTTGGGACCATTCTTTTATGGTTGCAGTTGGAGCAATTAACGACGTGGTACTTCTCTTCTCCAGCAGCACCATCTCTAAGCTACTGGTCTAATGTAGGCAGACAGCAGGAGGGAAGCAAGGTATGTCTTAGTTCCAGTGCAGATCTGCTTTGCAACCCCTGCCCCAGCCTGTGGACTTTTGTTCCCCATGCACTGCTTGAGAGTTTTATGATGGGAGAGTCTCACTTGAGCAAAGCCAGATTGTCCAGGGATCTTATTTAGAACATAAACTCACATCCTCTGAATGACTCTAGTGCCAGCTTCTCCATAGCACAGAGCTGTTGTTTTGGACAGTGAACATCAATGACTTGCATTGGGTTAGCTTTGAAAGCCTTCAAATGACATGCAGTAGTCTATCAGGTGTTGCCAAGTCTCTAGTAAATGCACTCCTGTCTTGAGTGTATTTTATAATTTCAATTTAGCAGTCTTGAAAGCAGCTTTACTGTTCCGTTGACAACCCCAATGTGAAAGTGTCCCAGTTGTATACCTGTGTGTCTCTCTGCCCTTCCCAAATTGTGACTCAGGCTTCTCTTTCAAACAGTACAATTAGTGTTTCTTTCAGGAAATACCAGTTTCCTTTGGTGTTTATTCCAGTCCTCTGCTTCTTTGGATTGAAGGTGCAGAAAAATAAATAAAAGGGATTGACACGTTTCTATGCAAGAAGGAAAACTGTGAAACCTAAGAGGGATTCTTTGATATATCAACCATGAGCTGGCAAATACATCAGCCATGAGCTGGCATGTATCTGTGGCAGCTACAGATAAATTCAGGCCAACAGTATTGCCAGTGACTGATTGGTACTGCAATTAACAGGATTTGGGACCAGCAGTCTGGCCATGGTGGGAGAACTGAAGATGTCAAGTGATTTGATTGTTTTGTTCTGTAATTGCTTTTTAAGTTTTGTTTTTTTTTTCAACTCCTGTTCCTCTGTGTCCTTGAGCAAAACAGCTAAGCACAACTGATGCAGCAGGCAGATCTGGTTGTCACTCTTCTTACTACTCAAGGTACTAGTAGTACCTTGAATAACACCTGAATTGTTCTCCATTACTGCTCTGGCACTTAGTTGGAGAGAATTGCTGTTGGATGAAGGCAGGCAGACAGATTGCTGCCCTCTTTCTCTCCCTTTTCCTTGAGCTGTAAGCTTCAGCAGGTTTTTCTGGTAGGGGGAAGGGAAGGGGAGCCAAAGATAAAGCAGATGTGGTGCAGGGCAGTGCTTGTGAACGGTATCATCAAAAGGTGCAAAACACATGATTTTTTTGATGAATAAGTGATTGTTTGGTCCTGCCTGTATTTAGACCTGTATTGCTGCTTTTGAGGATATGTACCTTATCTGCTATCTTTGTCTTTTGAGAAGCATTGAGTCTTTGCACAAAATATATGTACATACTATACCTAAAACATAATATGTTTTATATTATATTTTGGGCTCAGGGCTGAAGGTTCAAAAGTCTGTTCTTCAGGTACCCTTACAGAAGGAGGTTCAAGAGATATTAGACTTCCTCTTTAGTGAAGAGAAGAAAGGCAGAGCCTGAGTCCTACTCCCAGAATACAGTAAAATATTAAACTCTGCTGGATTTCCCATCTGTATTTCCTTACTTGTATTTCAGTTTCTCATCTGGCCTCATACGTACTATTTGACTAAAGTATATCTCTCAGAGTGACATCTAGACTTGCCTGAAGACATCAAGTGATGGAGAATTCACCACTTTTCTTAGTTAATTAATGGAAAGGAGTAGTTGATGAAAGATGGATTTATTCACTGGTTCAATTGCAGTTGGAGAATTTATTGCCTGTGGTTGATGTGAAAAAGCACTGGCTCTATTTATGAAAGAGAAGTAATGTGGTAACTTGGTTTGGTGAATCCTTGCATTTTAATAGCACTACTCTAGAACTAGAGTTCCTATGTATGGTAGTTCCTTTTCTGGAGCTATAAAGCAGAAATAAACCATCATGGCTGGTAAGTTGAGTCTAGAATGTTTTTGTATCATCAGAAAAGTAGGTGAACAACAGAGGATTTTGTTTTGAGCATGAGCCTGGAAGAAACCCCTGTTTCTAGCTCAAGAATCCTTAGCCTCCTGGTATTAAGTTTGCATAGGTACCAAATCACATGGACCATGATGCATCAGGTGTGTTCACCCTGGCATTCCAGCCACAGGTAAAAGGAACTCTTTTTCATCACTTTATATGCTATTAAATCTGTTTTCATGAGCATGCAGTATCTTTCTGCTTCTAGATCAAGCTACTGGTTATATTTGTGAGTATTATTCTGATCATGCTTGGTTACAAAGTTTCCATTGCTTCTGTTTAAGTGAATTTTTAAAGAATTACTAGATGGTTTTGTTTGGGTTTTTTTTGTTTGCAATTTTGCAGAGTACAGATGCCAACTCAAATGTGAGAAAAAGAACGAATGCCACAGTACAATCTGAAGCTGATGGTGGGAGTCGTATTGACACAAGGCACAGCTCCATCCAGCCTCCCTCTGTAGCTCAGGGGTCTTCTGACGTTACACCCCACTCCCTTTCTGCATCAAGTCCAAACCCTTTCACACGCATCAATGCATCAGAGACATTATCTTCTGCAAGAGCTACGCCTCCAGCTCCTCCTTCTACCCCAATTTTAACTGGATTTGTATCCCAGCATGCCACAGCTGGATCCCCTTCCATTCAGCGCTTGCTTGGATCTAGACTGGAGCAGATTCAGACCACCACACCTAATACATTAGGAGCATCTGTGAAGCCATCTGCTGTCACACCACCTGCTCCCCCCGCCTCTCACTCTGGCACGAGTAAGATAGACAAATATGCACGCATTTTATTTCCTGTTACCTTTGGAGCATTTAACATGGTCTACTGGGTGGTGTATCTATCCAAGGATACCATGGAAAAATCGGAAAGTCTAATGTAGTTTTGCTGCTATGTAGTAGTTCCTAAATTATATTCACATTTGATGCAGAGTTTCTTCTTTTGAAACTATTTAAAAAGGTCAATAATTGTTATTTATAAAAGCTGTGTGCTACTTTCCCGTTGTAAAGGCTGGAGTTATTGGGGATAATTAGTTAACTCCTACCAGAGTAATCGGTAACAGGTTTATCTTCCTCCCTTCAGCTAGCAGTGAACCATCACTCTCTTCAGACAGACTGCTCTGGCTACACAGAACTTCCCTTTGGGATGAACATGCACCCCAAATGCATCAAAGGCAGAGGTGCACAGCTGTGTGGTGGAACACATCTTGAGTGCTAGGAATACGCATGTCGATTATTTCAAATCCCTGAGGCACCCAGCACTGCTGTCTGGACACAGCATTGCATTCTCTGAGTGCAAGGTCCATGTCCTGAATATTTTGACAGTGCTTGCTAGAAAAGGACTTTCCTTGCTAGATTAAAATTGGCAGAATGGGGGGAAGAAAATGAACAGTAGAAAAAGAAAAGAGAGTCCAGCCTGGGAGAGTGCAACTCCAGAAGAGTTATGCAAAGGAGTTGTAGAGCTCCGTATATTTTTACTAAGCATTATTTTGTGTTGCAACCTGGGAATTTCTCACTCCAAAATAGGAACCTTGTAAAATCTGAAATCAGATGTAATTCTAAAAATTGGAGTTTTTTGTTTGGTAAGATGATCTTAAGTGTGTGGCTCTTTTTTGATCTTGCTGACCAGCTTGAATGGATTTATTCCTAATTTACATCTGTTGCAGTAGAGGAGGACCAGGCCCACAACGTTCAACTTTTTATTTGAATTATTCGTCTTTTCATTTGGATGCTTTTGGGTTTAGTTTGGTTGTTTTTTGGTGGTTCTCCTTCCCCCCCACCCCATATTTTTCAGTCACACTCCTCTGGCTTCCTTTGAACGTGTATTTCCCCCCTCCTCCTTTTACATCATGTTTGAGTCAAGTGAAATTTTCAACAAAGTTTTAAAAGGGGCTTCAAAATTAAGCAGAACAAATTTTCTTGTGCTTTGATGAGTGAGGCTATGGTACATCTTTGAGTGAATGAGAGACACCCTTTTGTGAAGGAATGCTGTGACATAAACAAGAAAAGAAAGTTTCTAGGTGGAGCCTGGGGGGAACATAACGTTTATTTGTGGTTCTTTTACATTATAAACAGGTGCTTTTCTTAGTGGTTCAAATCACAAAATTCAAGCAGGCAACTTTGTTGAAGAGTTTGACAGTTTAAACCTGGTAGAAGTCTCGATTAGAAGTGTTCTTTTCACCAGAATGGGTGGAAGATATGCTGGGAAAAAATCTAAAAATGTTTGCACAGATCCATCTGGCTAGGCAAATGGTTGGCATTTCTGTGCAGGTGACATGACACACAGTAAAAATCAAAAGCCAAACTCTCAGCTGTGATTTGGCTTTGCCTTTAAAGGGTCTGGGAGTAGATTTTGTGATTCTGTGTGAGTCTTCTTTCAGTGGACTGATTTTCAGCCTCAGTTGATTGGAATAGCAGATTGGTAGTCCATGGTCGAAGTTTTGTGCTGAGGGGCAGGTCAGATGGGTGTTGAGTGGTCTGTGCCCAAGTAATGATGAAGTGACTGATGGAGACCACAAGCAGCAGGGGTAATTGAGGGCATGCATGAGACTGCCCTAGACTATGTTGGAAAAAGAATCAGACTAAGAAGACCCTAGAATGGTGAAACTATGACTGTATCTCTGTGCCTCTGTCTTTCTCCAAAACTGCTTGCCAGTTTACGGCTGAGAATCTGACCTTTTAACTTAGAGGACCTGGCAGACTGCAGAAGATGTGTACTGCATTGTAGTCTGGATCCCAAGCTGCTATTTCATGGGTAGTGTTGGACTGCTAATAAAATGCACGGCATGTGGGAATGTCTTACATGACTTTATTATGATGTAGTGATTATATGAACAGTTACCTTAGTCTTTTTTTACTGAAGTGATGCTCTCAAAAGGCCAAAAACCCACTACACGTGCCATAGCACAGAACTGGAAATGAAGCATCCATTCAAGATGTCTAACTGAAGTTGTCTGCATCTTTGGATTTATTTCTAGTTGCTGTGGCTGTCTCTTCCTTAATTTCATCGCATTATTGCAGATTGTCAGAATAGAAGATAGTCTACAAGAGGCTGTTTATTTATTTTGTTAAGCCAGAAGAAACAAAGCTAATCCTCTGGCTGTTATTGATCATAATTGCACAAATGATAAAATATTTCTAGTATGAAGAATGATGGCCTTCTGTGTGTTTGCACCAGAAGTTACTGAAATTATTCTTTTATTTCCTCTGTGATGAGAACCATGGATGTTTTCTCTCAGGCAGAGCTTTAAATGATTCACTAGGAACAGCTGTCTCTTCTTTCCACCCATCCCTGTATAGTGATCATATAATCAGCTTTTTCAGTGCATTGTTCAGTAGGATCAACACTGGTTCAAGCTGTTTGACCAAGATCGGTGTAAATGTGCTCTCGGAATCATTTGTAGTTCCTGTTTCGTTTTAAAGACTTACAAGGAGGAAAAGGATCACAAAATCAATAGATTCCAAATATTTATTTCCATACGTCCATTTAGGAAAAAATTTCTAATGACACCACAGAACAAAAGTATTTTTAAAATCTGTCAGTGTATTTCTGAAGTACCTTCCAAAACTTGCATGGCTATGTTTGAAATGAGATACATATATATATATATATATATATATAAATTCACTATGAGTCTAGAACTAATTGATTGTACTATGCTACATTTTCTGTGTTACGGCATATGAAGAAATTTCCATAACTAGCTTTCCAAAATACCTGTGGACAATCTAAATAGTAATTTATTGTTAGCAGCTGTCCTTCACTATATTTAATCTCCTTGTAGAGTGATCAGAAACGGTAAAGAGTCTGCAGTATACTCAGTAAAACTGGCAGGTTCTGAATACTGTGTAATTCAGAAGCACAAACAAAAGCAGGAATATGCTAAATATAGTGGCCCAAATGTTCAACACTGCGAACTAAAATCCTAAGGGAGAATGTTGCAGGTGTCATCCCAGTCACCAGTTGGCTTGTTAGGGATGGGTTTGAGTGAGATGAACTCTACTAGAGCTATTGTACACCTTTTTCGATTGGCTTTGTTGAACGATCTTTTTTTGGCAGTACCATAGTGATTTAAAACTAACCAAACACTTCAGAGAGTCATTGGGAAGCCAAAACACATTATCAGGAAACTGAGACAGATCTCCACTGATTGCTGTTTCCTCAGAGACATTGTTACCAACAGCAAAACTCCAGCAGATTGCAGTGATGCAGCCCCAAACAATAGCGCGGTCATTTGAGAAAACAGTTAGAAACTCGGTTCAGGAAGATGTCTTCACAGGAACCAAAGAGTATTTTATCTAGACCGTGGTTTTGCCAGGAAAAGTTGGACCAGCTGATTGTTGATTTTCCTTCCAGCCTGGTATCCTATGATTTATAGTCAACTGTGAGCAAGGTCAAATTTTTTATCAGCCCACTAGTAACAGGTTTCACTGCATATGCAAAAATACTGAAGCCAAGCAAGGAGGCAAACCTAGGCCCCAGCCCTCTGTGCTGACCTGAGTTCTTAGAGCTCACCAGAATTGGAGTCTGTTTCTCCTCCTATAAAATGGACCCGTCTCCATCACATTGATATCGGTGGTGCATTTCTTCTCCCATGTGCTTTTTAAAGGAAGAAAAAGAGTTTGTAAACTCCTGTTCAGTCATCCACTCTACATTAACCTGCCATAAGGCAAGAAGACCACATGATAATTGAATGAAAGAGGTAAATAATTTAATAAAAAATGTCAGTAGAGCTTTTCTGTTAACAGAAGCTAAAAATTATTCGCTGGAGTATTCAAGAATAGCCTTTGGCATCTCATAATTTTCATCATTCAAGATAGATCTTGCAAAAAAAAAAGGGAAACCAAGTGACTGTATTTGATAGATTTAACCTGTAAACACTGAAAACAATATGTTTTTTTCATTTACTTCAATGCACATTAAACAGGAAGTTTACTGGAAGGAAAAATGCACCATTTTGGAGGAGTTTGATATGCACTAATTTGTAGAGTCTTTTTGGTAGGTCTCTCCTCAGAGTAAAGATGTAGCTTTTTTGTACAATATGAGTGTGGTGAGCAATTTCAGCATGTTTTGAGTAAATCAGAGACTGAAAGTCAGTTTTGCCACATCTCAAGCAAGAGTAGTGTGAAGCACAGAACACTCTGAAAAGATCTCTGTTTGCTAATATTATGTACTGTGTCCTTAACTGGAGGGAATGAAAAATGCAATGATTGTAAAATTGGTAGAATTTGTAAAACATACTTTGTTTTCACATGAACTAGACAACATGGTAGGTATTCTTTTTAGAACTGATTGGCTTTGCCTTCTAGTCTCTTACTTAGTAAATCTACAGATGCCTTAGACTTTCTTGTTCTTCTAATATTATTCCACCAGAAAGGACTTCAAACCAGTTACTGTTTACTGAGGTTCACTACATTTTTGAGGTCATAATTCTATTTTCATTTCCTTGTGCAAAAGAAACTGAGAGCATGATGGCTTCTTTAAAATAAAAATAGCAGCAGCAAAAAAAAAAAGCCTTGGAGATTCCCTTTTTTAGATGACCATCCAAACTCCCATCAATTATTGAATGCTCTCTTTAAACAACAGCATAGTTTTAGCATTTAAAAATACTAATATGATTGCAGCCTGGATGCATATATATACATACACAAATATTAAAATAATATGAATTCCCTGAAATCTAAGGGAGGCAGGCTCAAGAAACTTGTAAGCAGTCTTGTTTTATAAGAGTACCTTTCTGGATGGAAAGCACCATGTGAGCTAGCTATTTTTTTATTCTTTTCATACCTGTTTCCAAGAAAAAGATTCTGAGGAAAAATACTGTACTACTGGATTAACCCTCAAAATAGCACAGAGATCTAGGTTACTTACTGCTGGTGGCCTTGCTGTTGTTGATCTACTTTAACATTTGCTGTGTGTTTTTGTGAATGTTGTATCCATGTTGCTGTTAACTGACCTAGCACTCTATGGAGGATCTGATGGCATAAAGAAGCATTTAAAGAAGTAATCATTATTTGTGCATATGTCCTCATCCTTGGAAAAAGAGGACTGGTAGAAGAAGCAGGTGACAGTATGAAGCACTCAGCTGGACTTCTGAGCTCAATTCATTGCAAAATTAAATCCAATACGTCTTTGTCTTGCCATTTCATCTTGTGCTGATGGCCCATCTCCATGGTAAGTAAAGATGCACAAGGACGAAGGCATCAGAGGTCAAGAGCATGTACAAGTATTTCTTTAAAGTGCTTTCAAAGCATGAGATAATTGAACCTAATTACTAACAGTAACTTCACATCCTGCATTATAGTTGGAAGCTTGAAAATCTCCTATTCTGCTAGAATTTACCAGGTCATTGAATAATACAATTTTCATAAATGGATTTTTATCTATGTGTATGCATGTAATTTTTTATTAATTTGTAGCAATATTCTCTGGCACCAGAACAATGGTGGAGATTTGAGGAGTTTCACATAACCAGAGTCATTGTAGAATAACATGAAAATATAATTTTGTTTTATGTATGCATGCCTTTGCAGATCAATACCAGCAGCACATTCATTGTCGAAATGAATGCACTTGTGCAAAATCCTGGCCTTGAATATTTAACCCATGTTTGAAGGGCTCATGAAGCGTATTGGGAAGGGCAGGACTTGGGATATGTTTGCTCCGAGAGGCTTCGGGATTGAAAGTGGCTGATGTCCTGCCAGCCTCTGAAACAGTCTGCACTAGACAGAGTTACATCAATGACAAATAATGGAGAAAAAATGTAAGCAGGCCAGGATTTATGAAAGAGCCCAAATCAGTAAAGTTATTTGAAGAGAGAGAAAAGGAAGAGAAGGGAAAACATGAGTAAGGATTAAAAATTTAGTTTTTTGCTACCAAGCAGTTATTTTAAGATACGTCCTATTAGAGGTACTAGAACAGCATCTGGCAGGAAACAGCCTAGAAATAATTATTTCTTCATTATAAGTATAATGAGAAAGTAATAAAGAAAATAAGTTGCTAATGTCCTCTTAGAAACACTTGTGTTCCATTGAAGTTGTTTTCATCAAAAAAGGGTATTTTCATCATCAGCCAGGAAGAATAAGGAGACAGAATGGTAAGGAAAAATTAATGATTTTTATTAAGCATTACTGTTTCCCTCTGTTTTAGAGCATTTCTCAAACGAAACTGTAATCAGTAACAGGTTTTTTTATTTTTCTGGGACTCTGTACATTTAATTTTCAGTAATTAAACCTCTTGGAACTTTTAGTATTTAACTTTCTTTATGTTTAAGAGACTGAATACAGAGATTGCTGCCTCTAATTTAATTCAGCGATAGAAGGAGAGAGGGAAAAAAAAAGAAGAAAAAAGCTTTAATTACAGTAACAGGCAGTTTTTGGAAGTATCGTGCCTTCCTACTAAATCTGAAGACTTGATTCCTGAACCCGAATTTGTGGGAGCTTTTTAGTGCTGAGCATTTCTGAATAATCTGGTCATTACTACAGCTCGTGGGCTGCAGCTGCATTTAGAATAGATGTGTCTGAAAGTGTACATCCACAACTTTGGCACTTGCACAGCCTGGATCCCAGGAAAGGCAAAATATGTGTTTGTAACCCACTGTATGGCTGCTGTGTTGCTGATGTGGGAGAAGGTAGGAATCTGAGGTCTGAAGTAGAGGGGAGGAAGGAAAGTGAGACTGCCTCTTTCAGAGACAGTGCAGATGTTATATTGGATTAAGCCACTTTAAAAATGCCCCTAAACCTCCTTTCCAAGTAGGCAGCTTAGGCATCAGCTGCGTGCAACGTGGAATTCAACACCAACTGTGAATCCTGCCTGAGGATTCCCACAGTTAATCTGTCCTAAGGTTTTGATGCTGTGACTAGAAGACTGGAAATACGTGAGCCAGCAGCTGCTGCCAGCTGGGATGCATCCATGTTGCTGTGCATCCATGCTGTACCATAGGGCATAGGGCCCTCAGAGCACCGGGAGTCTGATGGAAAATCCTTTCTTGGAGTACAAAATAGGGCAGACTGAAGCTGAAGAAGACTCTTCCTTCAGCACAGCACTGCTGATACTCCATGTAACAGCACTGAGAATCACAAAGAAGGATCAAGGTGGACTGCAGTCTTCTTGCAGGTCTGCTGAGTGCTCTGATATGGAGACTGGAAGGGGCAATAAGTACGTGTGCATTAATGAAACAGAGCATGCTTAGTGCTGCTGCCTGGTAAGCACCCACAGTCTCTGGTGATTCTCATGGGTCTGCAGTCATAAAATGTGTCCAAACATGCAGATTCTGCTCCTGAAGCACATGCCAGCAGTTTGTGGACCTTCCCAAAAGCAGAAGTACATCTCTGATTTTTGTGTATATAGTTATTTTGGCCTTGTCTCTTCTCCTGTGGCTTAATCTTGGAAAAGGGGTTTTGTCTTTGGTTCTTAGTTCTCCATTCTGTTGTGTATTTGTGAAGGAAAAAAACAGAATTTAAGAAATTATTGGGGTTTTTTTGTTGTTTTTTTTTTTTTTTTAAATAGGTTGTTCACCTGCACACATGGAAATCGTAAGCTCTGTTGCAAATTATGGGAAGGTAGCAAACACTCCTAACCTAACTTCAGGACAATCTCTGTAGTTATTAAAAAGACAACTTCTCAAATAAAATCTCTCATTTGGAGAATATTCAGTTCCAGCTTTCTAACTGAGATGTAGTTTATAAAAATACTTTGCCTGTACTGAAGTTACGAATTTTATTTGTATCCATTGCACTAAGGAAGGTTAGACACAATGAATGTATGTGTGTTCTTTTTCTATTAAGCTAGTTAATACATGTCAAGGTGGGAAAAATGCTTAGCCATGTGATATTCAGTTGCCATTTCATAAATGCATGGGTTGTATTTTTTTTTCTTTGTGAAGATCGTATATAAACAGAGGGTGAGAGAATTTTGTAGAGAGATTTAAAAAGGCTACTTTGCATTTCTTGTCTGGAGATTGTATGCATAAATACAGTGAACTCAAGCAAGAGAAAATACATGAGTAAAAGCCCTTCTCTGATCTGCACATAATCCATTGTTCTTACTAAGTATGTGAGTTAACAGCTTCCCTGTATGTTTTCAGTGCAGAGGGCAATGTTTTTTCCAACAAGGCTTAGGAATTTTTAGCTTCAGTTCATCAGTCCAGTCAGGAGGGCACTCCCTCAGTGCTGGCCTTGCTGGGATAGGAGCATGGTCTGAGTTCTACTTTTAGTCCTGTTGGAGCAATCTTTACAGCAGGAGAAGGTGTCCCAGTCCCGGATAAGGACAGCTGAGGCTGGAGATCAGCAGGCATTTTGCTGAAGCAAGATGGGAGAGTTGAATTAGGCTTAAGTGCTGCTCATTCGCTATTTAAAAACCCCTAAGTGTACAACCTAAAACCACCTTTCAGTGTGTCCTCCTGCTTGTGCACTGTATCAGTTCATTCCAGACCTGTCCCTGACTTTGCTCTCTTGCCTCACAGCTGTGGGGGGGGGGCAGCAGCAACTGGGATGGTGTGGGATTCACACGCTTTCCCCTTGCTGTGGGCTCTGCTTGGCACTGGGCATCACCAGGATGGACAAACAGCAGAGCCTGGGCAGGGAGAGGGTGTGTGGCCGTGCCCATGCCTGTGGCAGATCAACCCCCCCAGTCAGGCAGCAAGGTGCAGGGTGGGTAGGGTTGGAGTACTGAAGCGGTGGTCTTTAAATATCACTCTGTGGGTTTTGAGATGCAGTGTTAGTGCAGTGAAAAAGCACTCTGAATGCTTGAAATACAAGTCAGTTGTTGAGCAGACAAAAGATACCTGTTTTCCAGGTTTTTTGGGTGTGTGCTAGCACCAACAGCCCAATTGTGCTGCTGTGGCAAGAAGCATTTCACTGGGAAGAGTGTTGCATCACCAGCAAATATACAGAGCAGAAGCAGTGTGTTAAAAGCCCAGCTGCAGATACAATATTTACTTGCTGGTAACCTAATAGCTGCCTTGAGCTTCTGTGTTGCTTCTCATGTTTACCGAGAACTCTTACACTCTGCCTGCAACTCCCTGTCCTGCCAGTTCTGATACTCCAAATTGCTGAGGCACTTCTGTGAGCTGTTAAAATCGGTCCATCTAGCGAATGATGTGGAACATGCTTTGTCTCGCTCAACTCACAGTGGTCAGAGGGGCAGGCTGAGAGATACTAACTTCTGTGCTAGCTCCATGTGTAAGAGCTGCACCACCTGAGGAACCAAAAGAAAAGGCAGATTTCTACGTGTGATGTGCAGCAGCTGCTATAGCTGGGTGTCATTTTTAAGTTCAAAAAAGTCAAATGCAAGAAGATGGCATTTATTAGTATTTTAATTAACTGTAAGCTTTTCTTTTTCTCTGAAGCCCTGTCCATTGCAACCAAAGCATTTGGGTTTAAGCTTACACATTGTAAGAAATAGTCCCAGTGAAAGATGCAAAGTTTTTTGAAGTATTTTTTATCTTTTGTTTTTTTGTAAAAGCCGTGGCATGCAGAAATTATACACTAAAGCAGCATACTAGAAATGCTTCTTTAACGCCCTCTTAGGAAAGCCCTAAATCCCCTAACTTCTCTTTCAATAATTTACATTTCTGCAATATGTGACTGTCGTAGATGCATGTTGCAAGAGTTTCTGTGCCATGCCAAATTCTGATGTTTATCCCTTTGTATTGACTCATACATGGGGAAAAACTGAAAGGAAATCAAAGCAAGGGAAAGCCTTGGAGTTGAATTCTTTTACACTATTCTTCATGCACATTTTTGTTGCATGGAACAATGTGGCTGGGAAGATTGGGAGAATCAGATGTTAACTAAATTGTTTGAATGCGTGTATTCAATGCTGGTCACCTGACTATACAAACCTAAAAGGTGGTTTGATAGCTGTCAATTTGTTCTGCTATTGTGCAGCTTAACTGTTAACCTTCCTGTATTATGAACGTCTATGTATTTGGAAAATAAATCCATCTTGCAAGAGAGATTGTGCAAAAAATTGTTCCTATTATACTCCAGTGTATATTGCTGATGTCAAATAAAATACAATTGTGAGAGTTCTTACACAGTTGTCGTTGTAATTGTGGCCTAAAGTAGGAGGAGGAAGGAGTATAGTAAACTTATTTGATACAGATCCTCCTGTAGTTATTACTGGAATATTGATGTTAGCTAAACGATTCAGTCAACCTGATGCATTATATATGAACAGATAAAGGGATGGCTTTCATCAGCAATGTGGTGAACGATAATCTGTTGAATAATCTATTAAGATGGTACACCAGTCTACTGATACATTGTTGCCAACGTGTCTCGCTATGTTAACAAGCTAGAGGTTAAATAAACTACCTTCCCTCTCTCACAGCTGCATAAACATATAACACACATACTGGCAGGGCCCACTTAATGTAATTAATTAATTAATTAGTTTCTGGGTTGTAATGTAGCAGTGCTTACTCCTACCAACAGGCCAGTTGTCAGCTGCACTAGTTCATTACATGACCTAAAGTGATGTAATATTCTGTGCTTTGGCCTGGTAAACCTTCCATGCATTTAAAAGGCATAGACTTGCAAAAACTTTATTTCAGTGAGGATGTAAAATACCTAGCAATAAATACATGTGGAGTGAGATGTATGGAGAAATCATTTCAGTATGTGCAGTGGCCCATGCAATGCAGAGAGTGAGGCACCTGCATTTCTTTTGATAAGTGTGGCCAGGACCATAAAATCTTTTTGCAGGCAGAGATAAGAGCTGTCAGAATAGCTTACAGCACTGTGAAGTGCTGTAATTGCCACTTGCTGCAGGCACAGATGTTGACGCTAAGAAATCTGCTGTGTTTAACAACCACAGCAAGTTCATACATTTGGGAGACTACATCCCTTTCTCCTGGGTTCTGTGGGTGTACTTTTTAAGCCTGATGCACAAATTACTTGTATGTGCTGCTGCTGCCACTTAATGCTGTATGGCAGGATGCTGCCCCACACCCCTCATTTTATTAATGTCACCCATATAGATTAGGCAGGGAATGAGGCCTGTTTGATATCTTGGTAAAGTTGGCATTGACTTCAGCAAGATGCTGGGGTCACGTTTTATGCAAGTCAGAACTCTGTCTGCTGGTGGTGTGAGAAGAATTCAGTCTGCAAGCTGAAAGCAATGAGGGGCTTTGATCTGGGCTGGTGCAAAGTACCTACTAAATTCATTATTCATACCTCTTCATGTGCAGGACTTGAATGTAGTTTCTTGAGAGCACTGGTCATTCCTGATAGGTAGGAGCATGAGACCTCTGTTGTGGATTTATCTTCAGTCTTAGTGGAAGAAGATAATTGATCATGGGTTTGTTATGTGAGTGGTCTCAGCGTGTGCCCATGTAAAAGTTGAGTGAGCTGGAATAGGTGGTCTCAATTCCTGTTAAAATGTTCTGCTTTTATATATTAGCACTTAGTACTTCTCATAACAGAAAATCTACAGCAGAGGAGGACTCGGTTGGAGAAGTCAGGTTCGGGGTCTTTGCCTGACAGTCTCCTTTGCCCCTTTACTCCTTCCTTTCTGCATTGCTTTGTCTCACAGATGTGTTCTGTTGGAATGGTCTTGGAGAAGCAACAGGTAAGTACATCGTTGTTTGAATAAGAAGTCTTGGTCTCAAATATGAAGTATCACTGTTCATCTACTGAGCAGGCTCTGACCTGGAATGTATTAAAGGTAAAACCAGTTCAGCCTGTGAGATGGTCTGAGATGGTAAAACTGTCTTGAAGAAACCAACCAGATGACAGCTGCAGGTATAAGTGAAGGAACACCTGGGAAAAGGCTGGATGTAACCCACGTGGCTTTTCATAGCTTATGCTAGTAAGTGTCCTGTTAGCGTGACACCCAGCACAGGCACAGAGAGACAGGCAGTTGTATTGACTTCACCCTGGGAGAAGGCACAGCTGAGTGAGGCTGGAGGAGAAAATTCAGGAGACAGGGTGAAGAGTAGACTCAGTGTGAGTGCAGGGAGGAACTGGTCACAGCCTGATGTTATTAGGTGAGAGAAGACGAAGGCAAGAATTGATATGATTAAGTCAAAGATTTAAAGAAATTTAATATATCAAAGACTTAGTTTTAACTTCATTGGAAAATGCTGCTGAAGGGTAGTCTTTAGGGGGAGTAGAGGACTTAATCTGTATTGCTGAGCTGGCTGTAGTGCTGATGAAAGCCTTTGCACGCAAGTTTAGTTGCTGCCCCAGAGGGCTGGTGTGAAAAGAATCTTGCTGGAGAACTAGCAGTAATAAAGCTGTTGGGACAAGATGCCAAAGGTGTTCTAGGATAGGAAATGTGTCCAAGTGTACTCACTGGTATTTATTGCAGTTTTGGCTGTGTTTCCTGCATGACTTTCTGCTTGCTCCATGGAGATTTTTGTTTTCTGAACTGAGAAAATTTGAGTTACAGAAAATTCATTAAAAATGTATTAAGTATTCTCTTTTTCAGATGACAAGAAGCTGAATAAAAAGCTACTCTGAAACATTGTGCACGGCGTTAACAGAGCATGCCAAAAGAACACAACAATTCTGGGCTCCCAGGTGGTGTAACTACGGGGTATTTTTTTTAAACTGATTAACAGAGTGTGCTGGTTTGGTTTGGCAGGATTTTTGGTAGTGGGGGAAGGGCCCCAGGAGTGGCTCCTTTAAGAAGCTGAGAAGCTCCCCCTGCTCCAAAACCAGCCAAGGAGCCATTAGAGGGACAATAGATGCACCTCTGTGATGAATATAGGAAAGAACTAATACAAGACCTGAGCAGAGTGAGCACTTGAAGAGCTGTGCTGGAGAGGGAGAGTGGTGCTGGTGGTTGGTGAGGAAGAAGGGGAAGAAGGTGCCCAAGCAGAAGTTTCCCTGCAACCCATGGCGAGATGGCAGGCTGTCCCTCTGCATTCATGGAGGAACATGGTGGAGCATTCCCTGGGAGTGCCAGGAGGGGTGAACTTGGCCAGTGGACTTGGATTTTGTGGTCAGTGGACTTTAATTGTGCAGCTGTGGAGGACCTCGGCGCCAGGGGAGGTGACTGTTCCCGAAGCAGGCTGTGACTCTGTGGGAAGCCCGTGCTGGAGCAGCTTGCTCTGGACCTCGTGAGAAGGACTCATGAAGGAGAGGTTCGTAGAGGACTCTCTCCAATGGGAGGGACTCCATGGGGAAGCAGGGGAGGACTGTAAGGAATCCTTCTTCCTGAGGAGGAAGGAGCAGCAAGAACCACCAGATTGGGAATTGACTAAACCCCATCCCCTGTCCCCCTGTACAGTTGGGGAGAAGGAGGGAGAGAAATCAGGAACAAAGTAATTTGAGCCTGGGAAGAAGGGAGGGGTGGGGTAACGTATGTAAGCTCTGCTCTGTGTGTTGTCTGTGTTCTGTGTGTGTTTGATTAGTGTTAAATTATTATTTTTTCCCCAAGTTGAGTCTGTTTTGCCCGGGACCTTAATCGGTGAAGAACCCTCCTTGTCCTTTGTCTTGACCTCTGAGCTTCTAGTTGGCCTTTGTCCTCCTCATCCCAGAGTGTGTGTGAGGGGGGGAGTTGAGTGAGCAGCCATGTGGCTGTTTCTTTGTTGTTGTCTTAGGCCCAAACCACAACACAGAGGTACTTCTTATGTCCTTTTCTTTACTAGGCTAAGAGAGCACTTGCCCATGAAAGATCTTCAAGATTCCTGCCAATTTTACAATTGTATGTAGGTCCAAGTTCCCAGATGACAAAGTATCTGTAACCATAGCACAAAGTAACCATAACCAGTGGGCAGAGGAAAAGCCATGTGTGGTCCCTTGAAGCATACTGGAGGGTGCGTTGCTTCAGAAGTTTGTCCAGGATCTGGAGTGGGGAATGGTGCATGATTCGATTGCTGGTTCAGGAGATAAGTTCAGACACATTTTCCACAGTAATTCTCAAGCCCTTGTTTGAGGAACCTGTATGCCCAGGGAGTCCTAGCACCAGGGGACATTGTATGTGGAGTGCATATAGACAGATGTTAGAGTGCCTACAGGTGTTTATGGATTTAGCTCTGAATCCTGCTAAGATAGCAGCTGGTAAAGCAGTTTTTGGACTTGCAATATGGGAACTAGACTCAACTGAAGAAGCCCAAGTGTTACATGGGTTGTAGGAGCATAGATTCAGCTATAGAAGCATTGCTTTTCCCCAAGGACTCAATCATCTTGTGAGCTCCACCTCAGCTTTGTGGCTGAGCCACCTCTGTGGCTAAATGCCTCAGAGGTTTTGATATTTAGCTCAAAGAGAGACTGTAAGGGTGGAGGTAGCCAGTCAGAAATTAAATCAGCCTGATTATTTAAATGGTTCTGGGCCTGTCTGAATGATTTTTGTTACTGCAATATAGCAGCCTCTTTTTTACCATGCAGTTGACTTTGATTCATCTTTTTTTTTTTTTTCCTCCTTAATAACGTTCTTTGCTTTTATGGAAACCAATTACATCTGTCAGTTCAGGTTGGAAGTTGTTGTTTTTTTTTAAATTTCCAGCTCCTCTAAACCACACTGTATCTTTGGGCTGTAAAGTACAGCAGAGCCTTGGAGACAGTGTGTGTAGGCTCTGCTTTGTATGTTTAGAGCTGAAAGTTGAGAAGGTGGGATGCCTTGAGGCTGCAGAAGCAACTCCCTACCAGATTCCCTGGACACATGGGAGGAGGTGTTTGAGGTCTGCTTCCATGCTCTTCGTGTGGTTCCCAGCCCCTTCAAGCAGCTCTGCCGTCTGAGTGTCGCTGCAGGTGGCATTGCTCTAAAACTGCTTTTCAGTATGTTTTAACTTCAGCATGTAAGATTCCAATAAATATCACCTTTGGAGAACAAGAATGATAAATTTTATCCTTTAATTTGAAAAAAGATTATAACTACTCATGAATGTAGCTACATAGGTATGGCTATAGTACAATGTCTGCTCCACTTTTCTAAATGGAAGCCTCTTTTTTGTGATTTTAAGAGCTTGGGATCCAGTCAGCATCTTGGGCTTTGATAATTTTCACATCCACTTATATTAGCTAAGATGTCAATATTCATGTTTCTGAATATATCAAGTTCTTATCAAACTTGTGACCTCTTGTGTGTACCTCACTGCATCTCTCAGCCCTTTTTCAGTCAGTTCTGTGTGTTTTATCTTGCCCTTATATTCATAGGTTTTTGTCAATGAGCTGCATTCTACAATAGGAGCAGAATCTGAAATATGTGCAAAATCTATATGTCTATATGCCAAGAAAGCTTTGGAAGGAGCCAGTCTCTAATGGATTGTTCAGTTCTCTGTCTGAGGCATCTGTGGGCAAAGCCTTTTAAGTACTTAGCTGTTGCATCCTCATTGAGATAATTGAAGCTCTTGGAATATAAAAGCAGTGGATAGAAATGCTATCAGTAGGGAATAAAAATGCTGTCATCAGAGGCAAAAATACAGAAGCTGTGCTGGAAATACAAGACCTGCACATTTTGCTGAAAAAAATGCACTTACCAGCCACTTGCCAAAGGTTTTTAGCTTGGAGGTAAAAGGTGATAGAGATGTCCCACCATAAACCTGAGTTAAGATTTATGGTGAAAGCAAAGGTTGATGAAAGATTAAGGTATGCTGTCTTCTCAGTGTTTCCCTTTGAGCCACCTCAGGATAGTCTCTTGCTGGCATCCTAGTGTCTGAAATACCTTTCTGAGACCGTTTATCCCTGATGAATGTAGGATAAGGAGCCAAGGATCCCACAGGAGAAGAACCAAGATCTAGTGTGAGGGTGGTGAGACACTGGAACAAGTTTCCCAGGGAGGTTGTGGATACCTCATCTCTGGAAGTGTTCAAGGCCAGGTTGGATGAGGCTTTGAGCAACCTGGTCTAGTGGGAGGTGTCCCTGCCCATGCAGTGGGTTTGGAACTAAATGATCTTTAAGGTCCCTTCCAACCCAAACCATTCCATGATTCCATGAAGTGGAAGTCATCCACTAAGTGCCAGTCATCCCAGCTTTTGAGATGCTGGTCCCCCGTGGTGAAATCCAACATCCAAACCTATAGTCCAGTTTCAACCTAAACCCAAGCAGATGCTATTTCATGCTGATAGCATTGCAAAAGCTTTTCTTCTTCCTGCATTTTTTTGTAGGAGTGGGGAGGATGAGCAGAGGGCAGGTGACAGGGAAGGAAAGGTGGGCAGTGGATGGGAGGAAGAAGCAAATAATTTCTCAGATAATCTGAATAATAAAAAAAGACATTTGTTTTCCAAGGTCCTTGAAGGTCTTGGGATCACTGTTTTTATTACTCTTTTCCTCACAAGTATGATGTGGAATGCAAGTCTCGCTACAATGGTTCATTGTGGTTATGTAGAGACTTGTACTGAACTGCAAATAAAATCCTGGGTTAGGTGTCCAGCCTCTGTCCTAGCACACACTGTAGGCTGGGGAAGATGGGAAGAAATCATGTGTGGCAGTGATAGGTTACAGGTGCTCAAAGTGAGAGCTGAGGGAATGAGCCTGAGTATTATCTTGTTTTTTCATGCAGCTTGATTTATGGTTACCTTGTTCACATGAAAGTCAAATTCATTGAGTAAATTGTCTTAATATAGTGTGAGCATCTCTTACTTCCATTATCAGAGGAGCAGGCTGTGCTAAATTGAGCAAATCAACCAAATCATTACTTAATCGTGTGCCTAATTCATTGTCATGGATTTTCCTCATGAGTATTGGTTATGTCCTTGCAAATCCATTGCTGTTGCATTTCTCTGTAACTGTTATTTCATGGTTTTCCCTATTCAGTTAATACATATTGTATTAATGTCTTTAAAGTGAGGTGACCTCACAAGTAACTAATTCAGGTTGCCAACAGCTTTGTGTTGTATTATTAACATGTTTGTTTAAACAGTTCTCTAGGGAGCCTTGCATAGAATAAAGCATTTTGCAAGAGCCATGAAGAAATGAAAGAAGTACAGAAGATTTTTCTACTGTGTTTGTGCGGGAGCTACTGAAGAGGAACAGATCCCTACAATGGCCACAGAGGTCCAAGGCCACCAGATTTAATCTCAAATCCTGTTGGTTTTTTTTGTTGTTTGGTTGGTTTTGGGATTTTTTTTTTTTTTGTTTTTGTTTTGTTTTTTTTTGTTGTGGGTTTGTTGGTTGGTTGGTTGGTTTGGGTTCTTTTTTTTCTTTGTTAGCCTTTGTCCCATATATTGTTTCTGTTTCTCTCCTCTGCTTTTCAGTTCCTGCTTTCCTTTGTCCAGTGTTCCTCCCTGATCTTTCTTCATGACTAATTCCCTCAACTAATCTAATAATTTATTTCAATGACAATTGAGGACATGTTCATGTCCTCTCCTGAAGAAAGATGCTCTAGTTAATCAGGACTGAAATTGTCTGTGAAGTAAATAACACTTATGAAGAGTTTTCTCAATTATGAATAAATGCAAGAACAATTTGTTCATGTTCATTTTGTTACAAATTACTTTATTCATAAATTGTTCAGGCAGCTGAATAATCTTCTCTCAGATACCTGATGTGAAAGAGAAATAACTCCACTTACTTACTATGTAAGAGCTTTTGTTAGTATCCCCCAGTGCCGTAGTTATACTCCAGTGTTTGGACAGTGAAACAAAAACATAGTTTTACTTCTTTCTTGATTTTTTTTTTTCTTTTCATCCTGACTATGCCTGTACTAGAAATTAAACACCTAAACTAGTCTCTGGAGTGTTTTTGGCTTGCACCAGCCAGCCAAGTGGTTTCTGGACAGTTTGGGAGTTTCTGATGCGAGCTTTCTGAGTACATAGTTGACCTCACTGGAAGACAAGAGAAGTAAATGGCATTACTCAGTTCTCGACCAGCTGCCCTCAGCAGCAGATTTAAAGTCCTGGTCAGGTTTAACCTAGTAGTATAGGTGCACCAGACTGCAGTGGGGTAAAGAAGAGTCCTTGTGTTCCTTAAAGTAAAGGACTGTAATTTTGACTGGTCATTAAGCAGAAACTGCAAATGAGCTGCTTTGAGTTGAATTGTGAACATATGGAGGGATGCAGCAAACTGTGTTTGTTGAGAGTAGACTTTCTAAATAGCAGTTGCACAGGAATACCCCACAGGGAGATAATAATCCTAGCTGAAGGTCAGGCTTAACTACCATTAGTGGCATTGTATGCCATTAATACCTCTATTACAAAATGTATTACATGTATTACTGCAATATGGTCCTTTGCAAATGCTTTTTGTTGTCTTAAGAAATAACTCTAACACACTCCCTAAATTTGAGATAAAGCCATTCAGTGTTTAAAACACCACAAGTAAATGATCGTGCTCATCCCATCACATGTGAACTTCACAGCCTGTAATCACATCTAAGCAGTGGCATACAGATAAATCACCTGAGGCATACCACAACTTACTCCACCTGGACTAAAATACAGTAATAGCCCCATGAATCATCAGCCACATGGCCAAAGTGCACATATTCTAGATAAACTCTGCAATCCTTGAAGTTTTTCAGATCTGACAGTACACAGGCAATCCTTCTGGCCCTTGTGTGTAGGTAGCTGATTTCACTGCCTTCTTGTAGATCTTCTTGCTGATCACTTGCATCCATGTAATTGTCACTAAACATAAGGGAAATCGTTTGGAACTGAAATGTTTCATAGAGCTTTCTTTGAATAAGAAAGAGGTCATAGAAAATTAAATTACCACAGATTTTTATTTCCAATTATAACATAGGTTTCTTTGTGTTAAAAATTCGAGCTTGAAAAACAAAGACAATTATTAAAATACAATAATTAGCTTTTATAGCGAAGAAATTAGCAATGGAGAAATAGAGTTTCTCGGTAAGTAAAATTTTAAGGTTTTTTTTATATACAAGACAAAACTTAGAGCCATGGAACTTAAAAACATCATAACATGTCAAGAAGTGTGATACAGTATGAAAAAGTTTGACCAAAAAGTTACCTCAGCTGGGGCAAATGTTTCTGAGTTTGAACTGTATAGCAAGCATATCTATAACATACTATTGCAGCACACTTAAAAATATGTTAGTTGCCATCTGGAAAGTTGCAGTGATTGCACTTTTTAAAAATTTCCTTCTAACAAGAAGCAATTTTGCAATCTCAGCTGTGGCAGAAATTATCAAGATGAAATGCTTCTTTACCTTTACTTAAATGATACATTATGCAAATTGAAAACAGCAATTTAAGGAAACAATTACATAAAGAGAACAGCTTTTCTGATCCTCGAACAGGAAATGTTAAAGGATAAAAAAAGCAAACCCTAAATGCTGTTGACTTTGAGCTATTACACAAAAAAAGCTCAGTACCTTTCTTCATTTCAGGACTTCCTGGCTCAGCAGTTGCCAGTACAGTCCTTGTATAGCACTTCAGATGTGAGGCCTTTAAAAAACTGAGAACAAATAATCAAATTTATACCTGCCAAAAAGGTGGAATGTGAAGATAGTACTATTGAAAAGGTATATGGGGTAGCAAACAAGTTACTTGCAGGTCAGAGCTGAAAGCAGACTCTTACCCTGACCTAATTTCCTGCAGCCGCTTTACATTTAAAAACTTTTATGGGATTCATGGCTGTCTACTGACAGTGTCGAACTGCCCAGTGCTCGCTGATACATCTCTGTCAGTAAATGCTATTCACTAAAGTTTATTTATGTCAGGCTTTAAAATCACAGTGTTGAAGATGGTCAGTGTCTCCATGGCAAGGGAAAACTAGGGGCTTTCAGGTGATGACAATACTGCGTCCCACTTAAATAATCCATCCCCATCACATATTTGAGTGATTTTAAGCATGTGTTTACATCATGTTGCCTTCAATGCTCTCTTGATCATCTTTATGTAGAAGATTACCTGTTGGTCTTCTACATTTTGACTGACAACTCGAACTTATGAGTTGACACTGACACAGCAAGGGAGTCCTTTGACATTGAGAAAAATGTGCTAGCTGCTATTGTATTCCAGCATAGGGCTCCCTAGGGACTTTTTGGAGTCGTTGTCATTGCCTTTTCTTCCTAAAAAACCTGTCTCACAAATGTTTTAATGCTGTTGGTCCTGCCTTTGATAGAGTCTGGATTAGCTGGTCTTTTTGGGTCTATTGTTGAGGAAAAATAAGGTGCGTTTCCTTTATTCAGAAGAAAAATTAATCAACTGACTTTAAAAAAAAAGTTTCTTATTTTTGTGAATGTAACTCCTGGTGTTTCTTAAGAGTTTGTATCTTTATCATGAAGAGTCTTGCTGCTATGTCTTTATCCCACAGTATGACTTGGTGACTGACAGTTCACCTGCCTAGCATTTTTGTAATTCCATTCAGGCTCTGTCTATGTATCTTCAGTTTTCTTAGGTAAAAATAGGCATGTTATATCATTTGTACATAAACTGATAAAAAATACTAATTTATTGGTTTTATGAAAATACAATTTTTGCAAAAGCTTTTTCTAGACTATGATGCTCTCAACATTGCTTTAGTTTTTAACTGGGCTGCAGCTCAGCCTTACCTTGTTGAAGTAATATGCATGATGTAGTGGTGAGTGGTGTGACCAAACAGTGTGTCACCCAGGCAATTCAAATTATGTCCTCTCTTCTTTTCAAAAGGTACAGCTAAAAGTTCCTGCTCTTCTCATTTTCCCAGCCTTCCATCTATACACCTTTCTGAATAAATATTTCACCCATAGAGTGATGGAGGGGGCTGTGGTGCACAGCAGATGCGATGTCAAAGAAGCACAAGTTGGAGACTGATTAACTGAAGCTGTGTGTGACAGTAAAAAATGAGTATGTGTAGTACGAATGTTTGGGGGTGGGTAAAAACCTGGGCTCTGACGGCTTAAAAAAAAAGACAGCTGTGTGGTACTGGGGTCATGGCTGTTAACTGCCTGCTGTCATCACCACTGACATCCCTGTATACTGGGATAAGAGATAAGAAGTGGTTGGGCGCATTAGTATCATAAATTGTTAGAAATATGTTCAACTGCTGCACAAACATACGATTTTAATTAGGATATGTTTATTATTTTAGACTATTGTTGTGGTTTTGTTTTATTTAGTTAGGGTTAGGTTAATTGTAGTTAAAAGTAGAATTTACTAGGTAGATAGTTGTTTGCATGTAATCACCTGTTCTTCTGGCTTCCCTCTGTTTCCTAATATAATTGACCGTGTCCCTGGTTGGACATACATTTGTGCAGAGAGGTAGTGAGGTAAGCACTGAAAATGTGATAAAGGATCTGGTCATAGAAAACATCTTTAGATCAAATTGATCTATGTCAGTTCTCTTCAAATTTTGTGAGATCAGAAGTAGGTCCATAATCGAGATGTTAAATTTACAGACTAAACTATGAGATACAATGAGTGAAGAAAATTGAGCTAAAAGCAAATTGAATGAAGAAGCTCAGATATTGATATGATGATGCCTGGTATTTCCTTAAGAAAAGAAAGGAAAGATCAGAAAACCTGGGATTCAGAATATTGTAGAAAAGATCTCAATGTCTTTTTAAGTAAATAACCCTTGGAAAGGATTTTGGGAAGTGTTTGGAGTGCCTTCAAGCAATCAAAGAAAGTCTGTAGATGTAAGTAAAATGCCTTGGAGGTCAGAAAATGAGTGGATAAAGAAAATTACAATCAGCCAAACTGAGTTATACATTGAAAGCAAATGAAAACAAATAAAGGGCTTTTTACTTAATAAATAGGGATGAGATAACAACACTTTACATAGTGTATTAAAACCATATGGAGACAGAGAAATAAGAAAGGGAAATAACAGAACAATAGTAGTGGAGAGTTGTACTGAAATAATATACAAGTGTAGGAGTAAAGTAATGAGAACAAAATATCTACCCATTATCAAGGACTGAAATAACAATCTGTTGATTAGATGAAGTTTAATTTCTGAGAGTCAAAACTTGTGGGTGATGATAAAGGAGGAAGCATGGTTAAGTATGCTGTGACATCTTTGTGAAACAAGAAGCAAGCAATGTAGCTTCATGAAGGACCCTGCAAAATTGGAGGGGGGGAACTTATGTCATAGGTAAAAAATAAAGAAGACATTTGCAAGAATATTAAAAGCACTGTTAAACCGGCATGGAAAAGATAAGTCTAATAATTGCTTTGGCTGAAACTAATCAGGTGTTAAAAGGATTTACTAACTGGACAGGGGTAAGAGGGAAAGGAAATGAGAAAAGTAGGTCCATTAATTTTTAAGAAGTAAATGGGTCAGAAAAAATAACTGAGAATTCAAGATTTCTTTAAAAAAGAGAATAAGGATGTTGAGCTCCACAAAATAGCTCTTGATTAAAATCAGCTTTTCTCATTTCTGTGTTTCCAAGAGAAAAATCAAATGGGATTTAAAAAGAAAAAATCAACAATGAGAACATGATGTTTTGTGTTTTTAAAGTAGCTTAGAGGCTGTTCCTCTAAAATGTCAGAGACATACCTGTTTAGAATTGAATGGGCTGGTAACGTTTCTTTTATGTTCAACACTTCTGATTGAGAAGCTGCGTAATTGCACTAAGATCATGTTGTACATGAGCTAAAAGCTCTGCTGAGACATGAGCTGCATGTTGAAAAAGTGATCTGTTGCTGGAAAACTTCATTCTGGCACAACCATTTCAAAGAAAGTAGCGTTTACAGTGTATCGGAGCCAGGGTGGATTGTGGGCATTATGAAACCTAATATTTTGGTGGGGGAAAGGCTAACTTTGGCATACCTGTGAGATTTGGGTGGGAGCTAGATGCTGAACTACAGTGGGCTGAAGCAGACATGCAGAAGACTAGAAGGCAGCCAGTGAGGATTTTAGGTGGTGTCAAAGGGATTTTAACACCTCCATCCAGGTATTGAGGGTTGCTGAGGGCTGCTGAATGTAATTATGTTGGGAAAAATCAGATTGGGTAAATCCTTCTGTGAGGCCTGCCTATCTCTTCTTTAGTATGTCTAAGCTTTAGCTTAGACCATTAATTTCCAACACATCACGAGCTGTTAACCTGAGTTTGTAGCATTCACTGAAAAATGACCGAAGAACTTGTTTCATTGTAAGCTCTTTCAGCAGACTTAATTTCATTAGCAGGGGACATCTGGTAAGAGATCCGACAGACCCCAGGGCCCCGAATAACCTTAACACCAATTCATGTCATGTAGCTATAACCCCAGGGACCCTGTCTCGGTCATGTTTGGTAAGGTGCAAGTGAAAAGGTAGAATTTGGCCCAAAGACCTTACAAGCTTTTTTTTTTTTTTTTAATTACTTTTAATGTTGTTTAGTTTTTCTACATTCTTCTATAGGCTATTTCTCGTCCTTAATTTTTGCTGCTGCTCAGCAATGTTCCCCTCTGCAGTGCCAGTCTTTCCTTTTTCAGTGGGTATCTCTAGTGCTCTCGTCAGTCTGTTAGCTCTGTCTTCCCCTTCCCTGTGCCGTGACCCCCTTATAGTCTAGTCAGAGGTAAGCTGATCATAGAAATCATTATGTTCCTTTGTTGAAGCACCTCAGCATGGTTCTTCACTTGTTATTTCTGCCTGACAGTTGTGTTCATGGCTTTGTCATCCCAGTCAGTGGGAGTACAAGAACTAGCAAAACCCGGGCATGCTTTTTGAATGCACACACTGGATAGCTTTTGCTGAATGCTGTTCTGTCACAATGTTCAAAGCAAACATCTACTGCAATGCAGCTGTTTGAGCCTTGTCTGCACTTCGTACTATTTTTGTTTGCAGTTCAATACATTTTCTTAAACCTTCTTTTGTAAACTCAGATACACGCTGCAAGCTGATAGCTATTCAGGGAAAAGCATAATCCCAGGGAGCTGCCTGCCTTGGCAAACACACATATGCTTGTCAGTGTGTCAACAGGCAGTTGTAGTGTTTGTTTCCTCTGTTTCTATTAGCCTGGCTCAATACTTGAATAAGTTTTTAATTTGCCTTCACTTAGGGAAATTGAATGGATGTCCAGAATTTGACAACTGTGCATCTGTGCAGTCCCAGGTCACATGATATAGTTATTCAACCTTTTACGCTCTATTAGGATTATATTAGAATACTAATATTTCCAGGACCAGGAATCACCATCCCTAGGGGTCTTTAAGAGACATGTAGATGTGGTGCTTAGGAACATGGTTTAAGCACTGGACTTGGTAGAGTTGGGTTAATGGTTGGTAGAGTTAGGTTATGGTTGGACTCAATATTAAAGTTGTTTTCCAACCAGAACGATTCTGAGATTCTGTGATCATGCAATTGATACTACTCACATGAGCAGTCCCATATGCTCTAAAACGAGGTGTTGACATCCCCAAGACAGTATTTTGCTTATCTTCATTAGCTCTCGTTTCCTATTCTCATTTCATATTCCGTCCACCAGTGCATTCCTAGAAGAGCTTACCTCCACATCCTCAGAAGAAAAGCTACTGCTCTACTGTTTTCCCCTATCAAGATAATTTCAAATTAAAGGATCTTGCTATATGCACACCCAGGGCCTCATCTGTAATCATCCTTCAGATCTGCAGTTTATTCTGTAATTAACTTGAAACTAAATGCCTCATGCAGCGTAAAAGTAGTTCAGTTCTTCATGTAAAATGGTCTGCTGATTTGTGAGTGGTTTTCATTGGGAATATTTTTTATTTTATTGTTACAATAGTGAGAGAAGTGGAACATGCTTTTCATGTTTTAGCCAAGTTATAAACACTGGAAGATGAGAGTTCTCCACCTCTTTCAAAGAATGGGACCTGATACCATGGATTTTTTCACATCATGTCTGGAACTCTTTTTCTGAAGCAAAGTAGCTGTTAGAGTGCTTAAAATACTTCGATACTGTGATTATAAATACATGCTGCAATCTGATATGGCATGATTGTTTGCTATCTGGACTACTTCCATTCAGTTATCTACTGGTGATGGAGAATATGAATCTTTGACAGTATCAATACTAAAATAAATGCTGCAGTTTAACCAAGTACTGTGATACTAGCATACCTTTTTTGCCTTTTGAAGGCTTCCTCTTCAAGAAGAGGAAGACCTTGGAGAAGAAAGAGAAGTTTAGGGTTTTCATTTTAGGGGGGATTTCTTCTTCTTTTTTTTTTTTTTTTTTTTTTTTTTTTTTTTTTTTTTTGTGCAGGGGAAAGAGGGATGAATAAAAGCAAAGGAGAGTGCTTTTTTTTCAAGAGTCTAGAGTACTCTGTAATCCCATTTAAATAAATTATTTTCTCATGTTGTTTTTAACTAAGTGAAGGTGATGTGATCTCTTGCTTTTGGTAAAAAATGAGACAGTTGGGGATTTAAAAATTAAAGTGGCTGTGATACTCTCTGCACTGACTGGAAGGAGGCATGGACAACACATCCCTCCTGCCATTCCTTTTCTTTCCTGGCTGTTACCAGTATCTCTGCCAGAAATACTTTTGCCTGGCAACTTTGAAATAATACTGTTGCGATAGTAGCATGCCACCTCTCTCTTGAACATGGCTATTTTGATAGCTCTGCCTGTGTTTGCAAAGCTCTCATATCTTAAAGAGCAAAAACATCTAGTTTGTCTCTTTGTTATTCCCTTAGTATTCACAGTTTGCTCTGGGCACTTGCAGCGTTTAGGAAGAATATCAGTCTGATTTGTTGCCTGCAAGAGAGTCTAATTAAAACAAGAGAGCAGGATGGGAACTGATGACACACAGTGCAGCTGAGCTGCTCCCAAAGCTGAACATGGCAGCTGCGCTTCTCGTCATTCGCCAAGCCTCAGCCAACACGTTGGCCCACAGAGTTAAAATAAATATCTAATTACGTTGTTTAATTATTTTGGTTCCAAATTCATGCTTGCAGGGTATTGCAAAAGATGGGAGAGAAACACTGAAAGCACCATGATCACGACGGTGACCTGCCAATAGATCAGAAATCACGATGCTTTTGCTTAGTCAGATTCCTCACTTCCCCATGCCGGGGGGTCAGGCTGCAGATGAAGGTGTTTGTGTGCTTGAGCCAGTCTCCAGCCCTCTTCCCTCCCCTGTCACTCAGCACTGACTCACAGCACTGTTGTTCAGCATGACACTAATTAGCTGCCGAACAGTGAGATATTGCAAATGCGAAACGAAAAGACAGGAAAAGACTTCAAAGATGTTTCCTTTTATTTTTTTTAATTTTAATGTCTTAATCACTGCTGCCTGGATCCAGCAACCCCCCTGCTATGGTCAGGGACAACTTCCACTGGACCTGGTTCCTTACACCTCCATCCAACCTGGTCTTGAACACTTTCCACAGTAGAGCAACCTCTTCGGAGGTGAAAGGAGTTAGGTCTAAGTCCAGTTTGGGATGTAGGGGGAAAGTGGAGACTTTTTCACCCATAGCTTAAGCAAATGCTCTTGATTAAGGTGATGAGGACAATTAGGTGCTTAAGACTGTAGTTTTAGCCTATACCCACAAAATTATTTGCCAGTAAAGAGATTAATAATTAATGGGTCTACTCTGTTTGTACAAAGGTTGTGTATTAGTTAAGCTGTTTGTGAATCAACTGTTCATCTACATCATCCTTACCAAGGGCACTGGAAATGAGGGGACTTTCCACACATGAATGGTTCCCACTGATCGTGCATATTTTCTTAAGCAATGGCCCACTACAGCTGCAGTGGCTTATTCTTAATCTGCCGTTCTTCAGGTAACTCAATAGCAGGTAAATGTTGAATACTTTGTCAAAAAGTAGGAAAAAAAAGTCTTTAAGAAAGACTTCTCATTTTCTTCTATGTCTACTTTTCTTTTCCTGATTCCAGTAGTCTTTCTTGAGCTGATGAGGGAAATTCTGCACAACATGAATGAAGATTACTAAAACAATCAGGTGCCTTCTTGAAAGAGAAATTGCCACATATCTCCCATCTTCTAGATGCTTTATTCATCCACAGAGGTAGCTGGGCCAATCTCAGCTTTAACTTTCAACTTAAACTCACTTGAGAGTGGCTTTAGATTTTTCTGGCCTATGTTTCTAATCTAAAGTAAAATGCATGAAATTTTGGACAAAATTTTAGTGTAATTAGTGATACCCCCTATAAATTTTCTAAATACATGGCTGAGTGAAAGTCTAACTAAACACTTTCAATTTTATTTTTTTTTTTTTCAGAATTAGATATCCTTGGATATTTTTACTTAGAAACATTTTTCTTTCCTCAGTATTCAGTAGGGCCATGACCAAGGTGGACAGTATAGCTTTGAATAGTCTATTTAGCAAGTTTTCTCCTTCAAGGTTCAGAGCCTTCAAATTATGGATGAGCTGTCTGAAATTATACATAAGGCTTCTGCAGAATGCTTGACTTTATGAAATCCTGCCAGTTTATGTTTCTTTAAGATTATTTGATATTTAAAACCTAACCTGTTCTTTTTTATTTAGGTGCTTGAATTGCATGTTACAGTAGTAATAACACACTCCAGGTAATCCATTATCCAGTACAGCTTCACTCTGCTTGAGTGCTTAAAAAGCCATTTGGCTTTCTGTTTTTACCTTTTAATGTCCCCCACAGTCTCCAATAACTGTTCAAGAAATTCACTGCTTGTTATGGCCTATTGCTTTAATTTAAAAAGCTAAATTTGGAGACTCCACATGCTCTGCTTTCAATTTTTTCAGTGTAAAGCTGTCCTACCATGGGAAATTGGCAATGGACTTCACCATTCCTGAGAAAACTTCAGCATTAATACAGTGGGAACAGAGAAGAAAAATACTTTGGCTGTGTCATACTTGGTGAAATGTAATGTAGATATAAATTTGAAACTTGCCAAGGCTTCTAAAAAATCCCAGCTGTCTTCAGGCAATCTCTACCCTGGGGGACTGAATGCACCACGGAGACCTTGAGGTGGCATGTGATTCTGCAGCATCAGGCAGAGAAACTCCCACGAATCAGCAGGCACTACAGGGATCTCAGCAAAGCAGCATGCCTGTAGCAATGCAGTTACTGCCTGCATTTCTCCCTGTGTGGAGTGTCTGGCTTGTGCTACATGATACTCCTGGCTCTTGGGGGTAGCTTCTTGGGGGACATGTCCAATGGCTGTGATGTAAACACAGCGATTCAAGAGCATCTTCTCACCATAGCATTTTAACTTCAGGACAGCTGCCAAATCCCTTTTTGCTTGACTAAATGAGCTTATGTGGTACCTAAAATCCTGGAGAGAATGGCAGTCTATAAAGCGGTCCATCCAGAACTGGGCATGGAAAGTCTCATTGCTCCTATTTTTCTAAACCTTTACTTCATCTGACATCAGAAGGGGATAAACTTAACTCAAGAGCTTGTCTGAACCACAGAGGAATTCTGGATGGTAAAAAAGCACACAACAACCAAGGGTGAACACAAGTAGTATCTAAGGGTGGTAAGCAAGTCAATAAGAGCTCCCCTCACAACGCCAGCACTGTGAACCGACTCTAGCTAGCACAGATCAGTGAGGTGCTGAATCACTCCTGTGGCTATAAAATGGTTTATCACTGCATAATCTTGGCTTAATGGATTAGCTTCCAATGCATTTGAAGGGCAACTTCCCTTGCAGCATCCTCCAAAGTCCCACATAGGCACGTGTTTATGTACAAAACCAAAAATGTGGGCATTTTTAGTGTGCACTTAGTGGATAAGATGGGGTCCCTTGACATAAAATGTTTCTGTGAACAGGAAGGTTTGCATGTAAAGGTTCAGGCATGCCAGTGGGATGAGGGAAGTCTGGGTTAAATACTTTCAGCAGATCTGTCCTGTCCCAGGGGAATACCCTCCACAGCCATGGGGCATTAGGTAAGTTAGAGCTGTGCCATTGTGCAGGCACAAGTGAAAAGTTTGTGAATTCCAGACAAGAACAAAGGGAATAGTTTGGCTTTTGGTCTGTCTATGTAGTGTTCTGTGAGTAGAAGCAAGTTGTCTCTCCAGACTTCAAGCTGGCTGAACGTGAGCCAGCTCTAAGCCAAAGCTGCATAGCTCCAGATAGCGCATTGCTCACCCCAGGCTAATCAGGAATCTGAAAGGCAGGATTTATGAGGTTAGGCCCACTGCCACTCTAATGAAACTAGACAGCATCCAACCGGCTGACGGAGCAGGCAGGCATACTGCTTGAAGAATAAAGGCACCCAGCTTTGAGGTGTCTGGAGAAGGCCTAGGGTTCTAGTCAGCAATCTCCAGCTTATTTCTGGGTTTGTAGCTGGTCTCCTTCATCTAGGTCACACAAATCATTTGGATTAATGACAGCATGACCAAAGCCATGCTATGGAAAAAAACGTGATTGGAGCTTCCCTTTTTTTGCTGTTCATGGTGAGACCACTACTGAGCTTTTGAGTATTTATAGATTTATAATTTAGTTACATATCTCCAAGTCACATCTCATTCTGTACATTGACTGCAAATTGATTTTTTGTTCATTTCGTGACCCTAGCTTTTTAAAATAAAGCTATTTCAGAGTTATGTTCAAAGGCCTTGTCTCTATGCTCAGAGGTAGCTCATACACTGTATCACCTTTTTTTCTCTTTTGTGATCAGTTTAGCACATAAAGCTGTTACATATTTAGTAGACATTTCATTTGCAGATACTTTTTTCTTTTTAGAATTACACATTTTTGTAAAACAGCGGAAATCTGAATATAGAAAAATTAATATGTGCTTTTCTTTTCAGATGGTCTGAGCATTAACATTCCATAAATAGCCCAGTTTTCCCTGAGTTGATAAGTAGTCAAATACTTCCACTAAAGACATCTTTACTTTATCATCGAGAATGTGAACAAATTTAAATTTAACTGGCAATTATTATTGATGGTGAATGGAAATTAAATATGTGAGTGTTTTCCAGATTTAGTGTGGTTAATCTCAGCCTTAGTACTACTATTTGCTTGAGCAGCCATCAAGGCAAAAGACTCCTGACAGGCACGTAGGCTCATATGTTGCTGTGGTATGCTAATTTATGCTGTGTCAGCATCATCTACCAAGAACCAAGAAGGGATTCCAGCCTCTGATCTGAGGAACTTTAAAATGCTTTTAATCTGCATTGAAGAACTCTTAAGAAATATAAAAATATTCAACCTCACTGTGGAATTTCTGTGTTGAGCAGCTGCAGTGTCACCATGTGACATCTCAAAAACCATATGTAGTTCCAGACATACACGTTCCCCATGAGGCTATATCTCATTTATGTTAGTTATATAGACTGAAGGCTCAGGATCTATACAACCATTGAAACCACCTTCTCATCTTCAGTTCATTTGTTGATGCTGCTTTTTTATTCTGATGCTTGGCTAATGTAGCAGGCGCCGGGATTCAGGAGACCTGTTTCTGCAGTTCCAAGAAAGGTAATTATGGAACCAAACCTTAAAGTTAAAAAAATGACAGTGGATAAGAGTGGAGTCCCCACCAGCTGGTATTTTAGGCATGCCACAGATAATTACGAATAAAAGCAGTACTAATAAATATTTGTACCAATGGAATGCATCTTGGAGTAGGACTGTGTTGTGCCAGACTATGCAAATACAAAGCTGCTTTCTTTTCTAGCTGTACTAACTGGATAAAGAGATGCTGTCTGGGTGGTCCAGCTGATATAATTATTTTTCAGAGCTTTAATAAGCAAATCAAAACAAATGGTTTGCTCTCCTGTTTCTATTAGATTCTTACATGCATTTAGGTGTAATGGGTAGTCTTAGGGTTCCTTCTGAAACTATTTTTCTAATGTCTACCTCCCTCAAAACACTTCTCATAAAATTTGACAGTGGTATATAATTAAAATTCATGTTTTTAATTTAGTTAAAATGTACCATCATGTTATATTGCCTGGAAGGATGCAGGAATAATCTTGATGGATAGATGCAGATCTACATCCCTAGCTAGATGTGTTTCTTCTCTGAGTTTTGCTGATGCACCACCATTCTGAGCACTTGGCTTTCTTCCTGGGATAATGCCATTCATAACTTCCTGAGAATTTGGATGAATTGAGTCAGGGTTTTGTCAGGAGGATGGAGATGAGATCTAGTGAGGCATCCATATTAAAAATAGGCCTAGAATATCCCTGCTCTGGCAGCCACCTAAGCCAGGACAGCTCCAAAACCCATGCAAAATCTTTAAATAGATCACAAATTTTTCCTTAGTTTGCCTTTACAGAGGAATTCAGAGGCTTTCTTGTTTAAACAAAAGCTTCCCCACTGATCTGAGCTTCAGTGGGCTCTACATGTGAAGTAAAGCAGAATCTAACCTCTGCCAGTCTCTGGAGGTGCCTATGACCTTAGTTTAAACCCTTCTACAGAGGAGACAATGATTTTTCTTACCTAAAGTAATTTCTTGTCTAGAACCTCCAAATTTTATCACAGATGCGCAAGTGGAAGATGATGGAATTTCTATCTCAAATGTGCTTCTTCTCAATGCAGTGATGGTCAACTCTCAATCCTTTAACCAAGTCTTCTAAGATGTGTAGGATCCAATGCTATTTGTCTTAATGTAAACCACCAGAAAATTCTCTTTCAACGTTGTGTTTGAATAGTGGGAGGGTGCATATGTGTCTAAGCAGACACTCCAGCTGTGGTCCAATGTAAGAAATTATCTGAGGAGAGAGGATCTGTGGTCACTTGACTGACAATCTGGCAGTGACCAAGCAATTTCCTTACAGCAGGAGCTGTCTTTTCGAAAGACTGCTAATGGTAAAGGAAAATCACTTATTTAATTATTATTTAAGTGTAAAGACTCTTTAATTAATTAAATTTAAAAGACATTCTGGGGAGTTGATAGACCTTTGTGTAAAAGATAAGCTTGTTTGCACTTACTTGAAACAGAACTGTAACTGATAATAAACCCTGATGAAAGTGAAAGGATATGTCACAAAAAGGGCCAATGAAGGAAAAAGTAAGCTTTGAAGATGCTGTAAAAATGATCTACTATAAAAATAAAGCCATTTAGAAAAGCTATTGCATATGTATGAAGCCAACTACATATTTACAAGCTGAGGCTGAACTAAGAGCATTGTGTGGAGATGCTGAGTCAATAAAGGAATGACAGCAGCTAATTTCAAGTCCAGCCAAGCATGAAAGAGCTTCACATTTTGTTTTGTTAATATTTTTTTCCACTTTTCAGAGCTGTTTAAAGGGTAGAGTTATGAACCCACCTTTATTATACTAGCAGCTCCTGACTACCCCTGCCTCAGCTTTTTAATATTTTGCATAGCCTCTTGCTATATTCAGGATTGCCAAAAATAAAGGACATAAGAAGCTACAATATTGCTTAATGGCTGTCCAGTTTATCACTCTCTTGGACTATGTTGACATCAGAGAAACATGACCTTATAGAAAACCCAGATGACAATAATCGCAAGAGCAATAAAACACTACTGTTTTTCTATAAAGATGTATATGTCTATGCAAAAAAATCAAACAAAACAACTAAATGACCCCACAATAAGTTTTAAATCCAAATTCCTTCTCACTGATTTCCCCCCACACACACTTTTTATGTTAAGGAAGGGGAAGTTAACTAGTACAGTGGAATTTAATGAAATTTTCTAATATTGATATAACCTTTTCTGGCAAAACTAGTTACAGAGGTTTCAGTTTTGAATGCAAAACTTAATTCTTTATCTCAGACTTCTCATTTAGCTAATAGTGCCTGTATTCAATTATGTGCCCAGCATTACTCCCATTTTTATAACACTGTCTAGCACAGTACAGGAGTGGAGACAACTTTCTCCCTCCTCCTTCCCAAACTATTATCTTCTATCTAGCTTTGGAAATGGCACTTACATCAGGAGACTAAGAACCCGGTCCCATCCTGTGCTTGCTGATGCTTATCCCTGTTTGACTTCAAGGCAGGGATTCAATTACCTACACATAAGTGCCTAGAACCATTTTAGATGTTTTAAATATCCCCTTCATCCCTGGTTACCTCTTCTTTAGAATGGAGGGGCTCTGTGGCAAATACTGGTGTGTAACTGCCAGCCCTGTGCAGGTATCTCAGATACTGTGGCTCATACTTTTTAGTTGCTCTCCATATTTGAAATCTCTAGTGAATAACTGATAAATTGAGAAGGAGCATCAGATGCTTGTTTCTATGCTGGGGCCTGTTTGCATTGCAGGTGCTGCTCCACAGTGCAGCAGCCTTGGTGGGTGCTGGCTGGACTTGCTTACCTTAAAGCTGCTGAGACCCAAATCTTCACTGTTTGCAAGGCAGGGGAAGATACCTGGAAGGTATGTTCTAGCCAAATTCACTTTGGTTTATTGTTGATTGCATTTTATTACTTATATATTTTAAATGGTTTGTTATTTCAATTTGAATACAAAGTGTTTCATTTCAAGAAGTATACCTCTTGAATTTTGCTGAGATAATTGTCTCCTCTTTCTGGTATTGCTGAGATTATAGATCAGGTTTATCAGTGCCATATGATTTCCTGATAAAATGTTCTGCCTTGAGGCAGGATGTCCCTTTGTCCTGGCCACTGAATGTGTGAATAGAGAAGAATCACCAGGTTTTAATGGGGATGACCAGAACTGGAGCAAAGACTATTTCTGTTTATTTCTGCTGTGCAGGGTGTTTTAGGGCAGAATCTACTCCTGCTTTCCTCCACAAGAAACAGACATTTGCTAATGAAGAAACACATGGGGAGAAAGGGGACCTGGGACTTGATTCTCCATTACTTTATACCTCACTACTGTTCAGACTGAAAATTTGCAGATGTGGAAGGCACCAAATTTTTCAGAAGTTACTGGTCTTGCTGTGAGCTAACTGTGATGATACTGGCCTTTGTTAATTGCCCCACTGTGGAACTCATTGTCCCTGTGGGTCAGAGAGACACAGGGGAGGGGGTCACCCCATCCCTCAGTGGTTCAGACCCTTGACCTTCTGGCAGAGGAGTGGGAATGCTGGTGTTTGAGGTGGATGGCCTTAGCTGTGGTGATTTGCTGTGCTACCAGTCCCTCCACCAAGGCAGGAAAGAACAAAAAAGGGTCTGCACGTGCCTGTGAACTATATTAGTTTGCTAGCCTGTTAAAGGAGCCAGTTGGGCTGTGAGCAGTGTGTGCTGTCCCCAGCAGCAGTCCATGCAATGCAGTTGCCTGTTTGCTAGCCCCTGTGATTAAAGAGCACTATTTGATGTTCATACTGATTACAAGTGGTACAAAATAATAGAGAATTAAATTATCTGCAAACCCAGTGACCCCTTTCCTATTTTAAATAGAGCAGGTTTTAAAATCTACGATTTGTTCATTCATGTTGCAAATCTCATTGTATCAGGAAGAAATGGTTTTGCTGTGCATAATATTTTAACAACGAAAAGCTAATATGATATGACAAATTGTATGTAGGACTGCAATGATGAAGTAATTAATCTTCTGGAGATTATTTGAATTGTTGCTTTTTGTCTTTCATATGCAAATTGACAACTGCTGGTCTTATAAACTATTTTATCGCTCAGAGGGGAGCTTACTAGCTGCCTTGTTAGTAGCATTCAGCAAAGTGTCATCTTCTCAATGCAGGGAATTTGTATAAGCAGGGTCTAGCAAAGATAAGTCTCTTATCACAGTTTAGACTTCATATTCTTACATAATTTAAATTCAGAGAAACAGGTATAATAACAGGTACAATTTAGATCTTGCTGTAGAAACAAATGTATCTCTAATTCACTAGGTAGAGAAAGCCTAACACTAGGACAGAAGGATGCCACCTACTTTATCAACATGTTCACTATCTGTGTCAATTTGTATGGAACATAATTACTATTGTTTTAAGTAATTGCAGCTATCAGTGAGGCCCTTTGAACAAGGGAGAACATATTCAAAGACAATAACCTTTTCAGAACTTAATGGTGCTATAATTTTCTTAAAATATCTTTTCTTTTTGTGCTCATGCAACTGTCTATCACTCTTGGGCTAATATGTATGTAATGCATGATGGTCTGAAAAACTCTTTTTTCCCATTTTCTAGATTTGCTAAAAAAGAAATATTTTATCTAATAAGGGAAAATGGTCTTTTAAGATAACATTTCTACAAAGAGCAAAGTGTCACCTTAGCTTTCTCCTGTTTGCACAGTATTTATGATCAGCTACTTGCTTCCTACTTACTGTTGTGCAAGTAGACCATTTACAAATGAAAAAAAAAACCTATGAAAAAATACAAAAGGTCTAACAGTATTGTCTCCCCAACTCAGCTCCTATCAGTATTTTGGATATTCTCTACTGTACGTATCTTAATTTTCAGTCCAAGGTGGACCACTCAGCACTTAGACTGCAGGCTTCCAACTTGAACTGACAAACCTTAAGTTTACCCTCAACAATGTTAAAATATATATGCTAGTTATGTATATTCATAGAACGGTTAAGGTTGGAAGGGACCTTAAAGATCATCAAGTTCCAACCTCCCTGCCACGAGCAGGGACACCTCACACTAGACCAGGCTGCGCAAGGCCTCATCCAACCTGGCCTTAAACACCTCCAGCGAGGCGGCTTCCACAACCTCCTTGGGCAACATATTCCAGCACCTTACTACCTTCATGGTGAAGAATTTCTTCCTGATGTCTAACCAAAATCTACCCTCTTTCAGTTTAAAACCACTACCCCTTGTTCTATCACTGTCCTCTCTGATGAAAAGCCCCTCCCCAGCTTTCCTGTAGGCCCCTTCAGGTACTGGAAGGCCCCTGTAAGGTCTCCTCAGAGCCTTCTCTTCTCCAGGCTGAACAGCCCCAACTCCTTCAGCCTGTCTTCATAGCAGAGGTGCTCCAACCCTTTGATCATCTCTGTGGCCCTTCTCTGGACCCTCTCCAACAGCTCCATGTCTATCCTGTGATAAGGGCTCCAGAGCTGTACTGAGAAGGGTTTTTTAAACAAAGAAGAGGGAGGTTGAAGGTAAAACAAAAGAGGAGCTATTTTGTCTGTGTCCTGTCCTAAAACTCTGTTCTGTGATGCTGTTTCCAAAGGATGTAAAAAGCCCCAGAGACTGCAGTGACTTTCTGCAATTACAGTTCAGTCATACTTTTGTCAGGTTTTATGGTGGCATTTCTTATGTACAAGAACTAACATGCTAAATTTAAATGTATTTCTCCAAATAATAAATTATTTGGTGAGAGAAGTCAGAAACCTTTGCTATACTGATAACCATGCTTTCCCTGTCTCAAATCTAAAATAATAAAACCACTGTATTTTTGTTTTATTTTTAGAATTTCAATAAAATGTTGCTCTTTGTTGAAACCAATGAAACCAATTCTCTTGTGTCTTGCATCTGGATTCTCTGGTGCAGACTGAAATCACAACTCAATCTTTGCCTCAGCACTGGCACAATGTTTCTTCTCTTTCTGGCCACCTATATCTACAGAACTCAATATCCTCTTGGAGCTGTTAAAAATCCTAAGGTATAATTATGAATATGAAGGTGTTAAGAGTATGTTTAAGGTGTTAAAGATAAGATTTATCTTAACATATCCATGGTATTTAAGACAGTATGTTCAACTCTGTCAAATCTGTCTGATAAATGGCAATAGGTTCAAAAGAGGAAGTGTACACAGAGATAGAGACAAACATGTAGATATTCACACACAGACTTGAATCCTTGGTGTTTTTAAACCTCATTTCCTTGAGGCAAAGACCAAGTATGAGTAATTTCAGTTTGTCAGTTAAATTGAGGAAAACCTATGTTGAAGCTTAATATAGCCCTTTTTCTTCAACATTAAGCCTGTCCATAAGTTCATTTGAAAAGGCTGAAAGTTGCAGTTCACAGAAGCAATAGATGTACATGGTATTTAGGGGCATGAAATTGCATTCGCTGTTGTTGGTTACTTTTTAGCTTGGACTCAGTAAAACATTGTGTCAAAATTCAATAATGGCACTGATGTTTATCATTTGTAATGCAGAAGGATAGAAACTGTAAAGATACCTTACTGCATTTACTTAGTGATATTAAGTGGTCAGCTGCTTATTCAAATATATTTCTCATTCTTCAGGTGACTCCCACAATGAGACAGAGCATTTGGTAACAGACTCTTCCACCTCCTGGGGGAGTGTCCTACTTATTAGAGAGGTAAAATGTACTGTGAGACTTGCTCACCCTAAACTTCCCTTGTTGCTCCACATGTAAAAGAACGCTTGCTCAGGGTGCTGAGGTATTTTTGTCTACCAGCCTGGCAGGTGAGATTTTGACAGGATGAGATCTGGTTTCAGTAACCCAGCTGTGCCTCGAAAGGGCATTTGGCACCTGTGTTTATGCCTCTGAATCTTGTAACAGAATCACAGAATTACCAAGGCTGGAAAAGACCTTTAAGATCATCAAGTCCAGCCTATGACCAACACCACCACATCGTCTAGACTATGGCACGAAGTGCCACATCCAGCCTTTCCTTGAACACATTCAGGGATGGTGCCTCCACGACTTCCCTGGGAAGTCCATTCCAATGTTTAATCCCCCTCTCCATGAGGAAATACTTCCTAATATCCAACCTAAACCTGCCTTGGAGCAGCTTCTGGCTGTGCCCTCTTGTCCTGTCACTGGTTGCCTGGAAAAAGAGCCCAGCCCCCACCTGACTACAACCTCCCTTCAGGTAGTTGAAGAGAGTGATGAGGTCCCCCCTGAGTCTCCTCTTCTCCAGGCTAAACAACCCCAGCACCCTCAACCTCTCCCTATAAGACTTTCCCTCTAGTCCTTTCACCAGCCTTGTTGCTTTTCTTTGGACCTGCTCCAGCACCTCAACGTCCTTCTTGAAGTGAGGGGCCCAGAACTGCACACAGTACTCGAGGTGAGGCCTCACCAGTGCTGTGTACAGGGGGAGAATTACATCCCTACTCCTGCTGGCCACACTATTCCTGATACAAGCCAGGATGCCATTGGCCTTCCGGGCCACCTGGGCACACTGCTGGCTCATGTTCAACCAGCTGTCCACCAGCGCTCCCAGGTCCCTCTCTGCCAGGCTGCTCTCCAGCCACTCTTCCCCCAGCCTGTAGCGCTGCCTGGGGTTATTGTGGCCAAAGTGCAGGACCCTGCACTTGGTCTTGTTGAATTTCATGCCGTTGGCCTCGGCCCATTGATCCAGCCTGTCCAGGTCCTCCTGCAGCTTCTTCCTACCCTCTGGCAGATCAAGACTGCCCCCCAGCTTGGTGTCATCTGCGAATTTACTGAGGATGGACTCAATCCCCACATCCAGGTCGTCAATAAAGATATTGAATAGGACTGGGCCCAGTACTGATCCCTGGGGGACACTGTTGGTCACCGGACACCAGCTGGATGCAGCTCCATTCACCATCACTCTCTGGGCCTGGTCATCCAACCAGTTTTTGACCCAGCAAAGGGTGCACCTGTCAAAGCCATGGATTGCTAGCTCCTTCAGGAGGATGCTGTGGAAGACTGTGTCAAAGGCTTTGCTGAAATCGAGGTAGACCACATCCAGGAACTAGATAGATCTTGAAAGTGAGGTACCAACAGCAGCTGGCAGATATTTTGAGAAGCCCAGCATCCCAACTGTTGCGTATGAGCTCTCCAATCCCTTCCTCTTTTTGGGTCAAATTTCATCTTCTACTACTCTAAGACATAATTTCAGAGGGGGAAAAAGCTACCATGTGTGCACATAGAGCCTGTGGGTGTCTTTAATCTTAGGAACTACTAATTTCTGGGGCCTTGTAGCAAGCTGTTCATTAAACACTTGCAAATTTGAATTTTTTTCCCCCTCTCTGATATTTAATTCAATGATAGCTGGCAATAGAAATGTAAGGTATGTACCTTCTTGGCGGCCTTTTAGGGGTTTTGGTAGCTGTGGTGACGTGGGAAATGTTATCTACTGCCATGGTATGACAGATTTCCACCCATTATTAAACTCAGCATTTCTGCGAAAATCCTATCTCTTTTCCCTAGGGGCTTGGGATTAGCTAGTCAAAGTCTTTTGCTCTGGAGGGTTAATATTGCTATATTTATGGCTTTCCTTGTGGAAGAAATACTGTCTGATGTGGGTGAAGAGGCAAACATGCAAAGTACCCAAGCCTTGGACAGAGAACTAAGTGAGTAGTTGCTCATTAAAGGGACAGAGAGAGATACTGTAACTATGGTAACCACTGCATGTATGAACCTCTACCCACGTCATTGTGACCCACTTGGTTACAACAAAGATTTCAAGCCATTGTTAATTGTTTGTACAGCTCTTCCTCTAACTGAAGAATCACATCATAAATACTTACCAAATATGCATACATATATATGTATGTGTGTTTGTATATTCACACACGTACACAGACTCAGAGAAAAATAATTTCCTTATGATTAGGCTAGACAGATGGGTAAATCCACCCATATAAAAATCTGTCAGTAGTATTCTCAGTATTTTTTTCTTGATTCCTAATGGTAAAGAAATGCCATAATGACTCAGGAACCATGTTCACATTTAAGAATACTGTGAACTGTGCATGTATTTACATTCTCTGAAGGGTTGTATGTTTCATTACAGCTGCTTCTTTCTAATAAAATACCGTTAACACTTAAAATTTGAGTAAATGGAGCATGTATCAGGAATCCTGTTGCCTGTATCAGAACCAGTTTCCAATCTCTCTTGGGTCATCAATGCCATTAACTTGTTCCAGTGTCCTCACTTCACACCTGACGAACTGCATTAATGCACAACACTACTCACCTACTTGGAATGAAATTACTAACCTTTAACCTATTGATATGATCAAGCATAAATTTAAAAGACTGGCAAATATTGTCCCTTCAAAGAAGGTCATATTGATGCTTAAAATACTGCCCCAAATCTTCTTGTCTGTATTGAAATCAAAGGGCAAACATGAGGTAAACTTAATGCTCCAGCAGCTTTTTCCAAGCCATATATTTTGTGGCCTTTTAGCTAGAAATCCTGAGAGCTCCTACTCAGCAGAACTGAAAATCCTTGTTTGGTTCAAAACTCTGTTACTGGCAAATAGTAGGTCCTCATGTTTATTGGTGATAATGAAGCCAGTTAGCTGCTATATTTCCATCAGCATCAAGGACGTAAAAGTTAACTGAAGTTCACGAAGAAAGACTTCTTTCCTCATGTCAATGAGGTAGCATTATAGCAACTGAAATGCCAGTAAGGATAAAATATATTTCTACACATTTTCTTTTACAGTGGACTAGTGAAAACCCACCTGCCTAGTGTGACAGTTGTGCCCATATTCTCAGTCACTGAAATGTGTGGGGCTGATGGGCCATGGGACCTATTCTGATAGCTTTTTTTGGCTATTAGACTGTTTCAATGGAAAGTGTGGAGGTTTTGTGTGCTCAAACAAGCTGCCTGCCTTTAATATTTAGTGTGAATAAAATCCTTGCCCCTCAGTGAAGTATCTTCATTAGTATGGATACCAAGGCAAAATTTCAGCGAAACATGTCCTGCACTGAAATGTCTTCTGCTTGGCATAAGATGCAGGATTTCTTCTTTCCTGAAGAAAAATCAGGCTCTTCAGAATCAGGACCTTCCTGACACAGCTCCTGGGCACTGGCTGCTGCTTGTCCTTTGCAGGTATAGGGCACTGAGTTGTCCTGGGCGTTGCAGTGAATACTGACCACACCGACTCCTAGGACTTTCAGCACTCTTTTCTTGCATGTCTCCTGATCCAGGAGCATGTGGAGGCTGCAATTTCTGAGGTATCCAGAAAGGACATCATGTACAGTCATTTGCACACCATAAGAGATAACTGATGCAGTGAACACAAAGAAAAACCTTGCAAGCATGAAATCTGCCTTAGTGTCCTCATTGTGCTGGGCTCTAGTAGGCTTGGGTTGAGGAGCCCTTGGTTTCCTGGAGTCTCCTCTTGAGGCCACTGCAGGCTCTTCCTCCTGTCTCAGTAACTTCTCCTCCCTTGCTTGTCTCCATGGGCTTAATTGGCTCTCCCTAGCATGGCAAGAGTTCCTAGCCTTCCTCCATGGATTTTCCTGTGATGCTTTCAGCCAGAGTGCTCAGCTCACAGCTGAGGGATATTTAACTCCTGAGGCTGCCTCTGGGTCTCTGAAGCCTCCTGTGTTCCTGCTGGCAAGCCAGGCAGCTCCCCTTCCTCCAAACTGAGACACTTCTCACCAAGCTGTGCAAGGAATGGCAGCAGCCCTGAACAGGAAGAGGCTGAGACAAATAAAGAGCCCCATGATGCCTGTCTTTGAAAGCCACTTTACAAAATGCTGTGAAAGAACGTATGGGGCCTGCAATTATTTCTCATCAGGGTATGTCAGAATCAACCAAAGAAGCCCTCAAATGATGTATTGCTTTAGGCTCTTGCCACCAGTAACATAGAAAACAGGAATCCGTGACATACAGTTTTATTTTGTTGCTCAGAACACAGTTGATTTGTTACCTGTCAAAATTATAAGAAAAGCACCTCGTTTCCATTATATTTGCAGCACAGAATGTCAGCATAAGCATCTGGGGAGAGCTTTGTTTCTTTGTCACATATTTATATAGATACAGTGGTATTTTCAAGTGTCACATGAAGTACTAACAGGTATACTTGTTTCCCCTTTTGCCTTTGATACGGAACAATACTTTCTGCTGTTTTTCAGGATACACAACAGACATCTCTCACTTTCTGCAGTACTTTTCAGAGAGAACTTCACTATATTTTCTTTTTTATACCATGTGACTTTACTGATTTACTTCTGCTTTCGGACCAGCCAATGAACAAATTAACACCTCATACTCCAGCTGAAATTATGTCTACTGTCTATTTCTCTCTGCACGTGAAGTCATGTGATGAAATTCCTTTTCTGCACAATATTCTGGCAGATCTTTAGGTTTTGCATATTGCCCGACACCAAAACCTGTTGTAATATTTGTGCAACTTCAGTCTCTTGAAACTGAGAATCACAGTGGCATTTACTGTAATTATGTGCATGTGCAAAATGAACACTTGGAGCAATGTTATTGTAGAATCAGCTAGTCAAGCCTGGCATTTATAGTTATATCTCTAGGGCTGAAACATTCCACCTTTTTCAATTAAAAGTGACAGTTTGCTTAATTTCAAATCTAGTTTACTCTCTATATTCCAAAACTTCATTAGACTTAAAGATTGTAATTTAACTTGGTATTTACATAATCAAATAAGCTTTGGAAAGAAAGTATTTAAGTTTTTGTTTCCCAGTCTCATTTTCTGTTCATTGCTTTTTTAGGGTTACTTTTTTTTTGCTGGTCACAGTCCCTAGCTACATGCACTATGCACTCTTTCTACGTTGCCAGACCCAACATCATAGGCTGTGCATGTTGGGACAGACAGGATGTGTGAGGTTTGCCCTTGGGCATGGTAAAGTTCTATTATCAAGCTGAAAACACTCAATATAAGCTTGACTCCAAGATTTAAACAGTGACAAAATGCAGTGATTTGAGTCACTCCGCTACATCTGCACCCAGATTTTTGCATCTTGAGGCCTGTAAACATCTGGCCTGAGGATTATTCAGAAAATGGATGGATGGATGGATGGATGGACCAATGGATGGACCAATGGATGGCCAGATGGACTGACTGAGAAGGAAATGGACACGTAGGGTAAGCTGAGTGAAGGCAAGCTAATGTGCTGACTGGACCAATTCTGCCTGGCACCTGAACACTGGTGGGAAGTGAGAGTTTTCATATTGCTACTCCACAAATCAAACATAAATGTTAGAAGTTCCACTTCTGGCCTTTCCCAAGGAAAAGTAATTTTCAAAAGGCATTCAAAATTTTATAATTTAAGGATATTTTAAACCATCTACATAATGTCACTATGCTTCTGAGAGGTGCACCATTTCTGAATAATTGAAAACATGGACCATCACCTGCCTTTTTTGTAGAGGTTTAATGATATACAGAGACAATTTAATCTTTTGGACAGAGTATTGCATTCAGTTCAGGGTAATAATGGCTAAAAGTAATCAGATTTGGCAACCTATGTAAAACAAACTGGTTGTCTCAATCTCCAAAGGCCATGTGGAACAGTAACAGAGAAGATAGGAAATTAATACTTTTTACAGCAGTATCTTAAACTCTTTATCCAGGTTTCTCTAGCTTAAGTGCTTCATGCAGCAGGATGTATAAATAAGACTTGCTCTTGGTTTCCCTTGAGCCAAGAACAATTCAGTCTCTAGGCCTTTATTTTTTCTCACTTCCAACTTCTTCTTTCAATACTCTCTCAAAAAGCAATCAGTCAACCCTTACTGTTAAATAACCATCACAGCCAGATGGGAACAAGAACCTCATGGAGTCAAGGGTTCAAAATGCTTTTCAGGAGTCTTATTTTTTATACTGCAGATACATAACTTGCTGGATATTGAGGTGAACCTTAGCAGTAACTCTTTTCCGAGCTAGAACATTTTTCCTGACCTGTTCTCAAGCATATTTAATGCTAGTTTGGGACTTCTGTTTACTGTTCCTCAGATCAGAACAACTTGTCTTTGCTGTACTTTTCTTAAGCTCCTCTGCTGTCAGAGAACTTGAGCATCTATGAAATGCTCCTGTTTCAGGCAGAATCGTGGAATCTATTTTGAGCCTGGACTATTATTTGTGGTCCCTTTCTCATGCTGGGGTGCTGCTCTGTTTGCCATCGTTGTGGTTTAGCTGCGTTCCCTGTTGCAAATGGCATCACCATTTTAACAATCCAGAAGCCCAGACTGTGCGTTTCCACAATGTTTTTGGAAGTAACTCTTTCCTCTCCCCTACTTCCCAAAAGGTGATGTAACTTTTGAGCCCACTGGGCATTTTCAACCAGAAAAAAAGGCTAGAGATCTCAAAGACATGAAATTACTTCTAGTTTTGTAGGTGGCTGGTGAAAAGGGAGAGATTTAGTGCTTTCTCCAAGAGGAAGTCTGCAGCTTCTGAAGTCTACACTTTTACCTTCTGTTTGGCTTACTGATAGCTCAGTACAATATGGGATAGCTCATAAATCACATAAGCATGGGCTGCTGCTTTCTCCATATACATTAAACCAGATTTCATGAGATTTCCTGTTCAGTAAGGATTTGTTCCCCACTTGCGGCTTTTAATATTAGATGCCATTATCTTAAACCCCAAACAAAAATGGTTAAACTAGTAGCTTCTTGGCAGAGTGTAACCCAGAGTAAATTTTCTGATTTTTTTTTATTTTTTTTTTTGTAAATTAATGGAAATCTTCAGATCAGATCAGCATGACAGTGAACGAGTATTAGCAGCAATGAAGGAAAAGCCTTGGGAAAATTGATTTCACAGCATTGTATCTGAATATACGAGGGAAAGAAAAAGCATTCACATCTGAAAAGAGGCTGTTTCATTCTTTGTCCCAGACCATTTGAACCATAATGTGTAGGGTTGCCATTTGGGGGGCTCTATGCTGCAACTGTACTCTCAAAATCCAGCTGAACATGCAGGTCAACTGTCCATTAAAAATTGTGACTGGGAATTAAATGAGTAAATAGAAACATAATGTTGTTATGCAGTTAGAGAAGGAATTGTTATCTCCCAACTGCATGAAGATTTTATCATTTTGGTTTGACTTCAATGTCTTATTTGTCTGGAATGTGACTTGGTTTCAGGTACACGTTTAAGTGGCACTTTCTGTATTAAAAGGCTTGGCTCACTTCACACATTAAAAAATCAGAACATAATTTTAGGCCACGTGTCCTTCTCTAGCTTTACTTACAGTTTATTTTTAGAGTTTACTTGGTATTATATGATCCAAAGTATACACTGTTTTGCTTCATATTACAAAATATTTTGTGAGTTCTGCAGCTCTCTAATGAGATTTGAAGTAAGAGGCAAAGACTTTAAAAAGTCTTCTCTTTTCCTTTACAGAAAGAAAATGAAAAAGGTTTGTAGAAAATACCCAAGTTATCACATATCTAGAAAGGATATAAGATCGAGGTTCAGATATGTAAAAACACTAGGAAACAGACAAATCTGAGAAACTGATAAAATATCACATAACAGGGTAAAACATTAAAAGAATAAGTGAACAACCAGCAGATAACAAGAGAAAAATGTTTAGTGTGAAAGGCAGTAATCCTATTAAGTCCAGAGTTAACTTTATTAACACTAAAACGTCCATGCTGTAAGAGATTTACTAATAGAAAATAATAATGATGTGATGAAGACAACTTAAAAGTTTTTTATTTTTAAGAAAATGTGAGAACATTATGATTTTAGAAATTAGAATGAACAAACTATTCAACATCAATTGTGTAGCCTTTCTGATAGCAATGGATTAATAACAACGCACATTAACATCATGCATTATCACTAGCATTTATGTATTATATTTAAGATGTTTATAGACTAGGTAATAAGGACATTTGAGCATGAATTGTTCTAGGGAATTACTAAAGTCGAGCCCTGCTTTCCAAGAAGCTGTATTACAGCTAGTGTACCTGAGAATATCTGTGATATGAAAATGGCATAAGCTTTAAGGCAAGTAAAAAAATGAACTCTGTTAACTACAATGAGTAGTACAATAAATGGTGTTTACCAAAATAATATATTTATGTATGCAAATGATATAAGGTTAAAAATAAAACAAACTTTTTGAGGATTTCTATTGAGAGATCAGTGAACTTGTTCAGATAAATACTAAACTTGTTTAAATGTACTTATATATAAAACTAGGAGGCACTCTGGACACCTAAGGAAGCTGTAGTCCCTTACATTTGTGTAAAATATCATGATGTATTAAGAGGTATGAAGTGCATAGAAACTATGCTTACTCCCTCTTGATACATACCCTTGTTTAAAAATAGAATCATAGAATGTATTGGGTTGGAAGGAACCTCTAAAGGTCATCTAGTTCAACCCCCCTACAATAAGCAGGGACATCTCACACTAGAATAGATTGCTCAGAGCCCCATCAAGCCTGACCTCCACCACCTCTCTAGGCAACCCCTTCCAGTGATCCACCACCTTTGTATCAAATAACTTTTTCCTAATTGTCCAACCTACATCTACCCTTTTCTAGCTTAAAACCATTATCCCTTGACCTATTGTTACATACTCTTGTGAACAGCCTTCTTATAGGCCCCTCTGAGGTACTGGAAGGTTGCCATATGGTCCCCCTGGAGTCTTCTCTTCTTCAGGCTGAACAACCCCAACTCCCTCAGCCTGTCTTCATGAGAGGTGCTCCAGGCCTCTGATAGTTTTTGTTGTCCTCTGGACATGATCCAACAGGTCCTCATCCTTCTTGTGTTGGCTCCAGAGCTGTACACAGTACTACAGGTGAGGTCTCACCAGAGCAGAGTAGAAGGGCAGAATCACCTCCCTCACCATGCTGGCCACACTTCTTTTGATGCAGTCCAGGATGCAGTTGTCCCTCTGGGCTGCAATTGCACATTGGTGGCTCATGTCCAGCTTTTGATCCAGTAGTACCCCCAGGTCTTTTTCCACAGGGCTGCTGCTCTGCAGCATGTCTTCCCTCAGCCTGTATTGATATCTCTGGTTGCCCTGGCCCAAGTGCAGGACCCTGCACTTGGCCCTGTTGAACATCATGATGTTCACCTGGGCCCACTTCTCCAGCTTGTCCAGGTCCCTCTGGATGGCATCCTGTCCCTCTGGCATATCGAGCACACCACCCAGCTTGGCAAACTTGCTGAGGGTGCTCTCAATGCCACTGTCAATATCGTTAATGCAGATATGAAACAACACTGGTCCCAGTGTGGACCCCTGAGGGACACCACTTGTCACTATTTCCATCTGGACATTGAGCCATTGACTCAGGAACATCTCTTCTGTGATCAGAAATATAGATAGACATGTTAATCCTAGTTTCTTCTTGCTGACCTGTGTTAAAATGGTCATAATTTTACTTTCTATAATTGCACCATAGTATCAAGTTAAACCTCTTTAAATTAGTTACATGTTCAGTAAAACCTAATGAGAGTTATAATAGAGGGTAATGCTATTTCCTATCTGTCACCAAACGAAGTTGTTTGTGTGTGCTTCATTTGCATTCACCAGCATAGCAAACTGCTTATTGTCTGTCCCAGCCTGATTTAAAGCATGGCACACACAGTGAGCCATGGCAGAAGGGAAGGTTATTTCTGGTAGAGGAGAAATCAATATATTAGTAGTTCAGAGTTTTACTGTTATTTGCTTGTGGAAAGTAAAAGCCCTACTGCAATTGTATATAATGGAAAGTGGAAAAAAACAGCAGTTAAATGGTGCCTGCAGCTCTTCTTTTGACATGCTCTGTACCACACTCCCTTCCATAAGTAGCAATGTTTAGATTGCCTTAAAAAGATAAACTAGAAACAGTCTCTTCTGCTCGTAGATATTGCCTAGTACTGCAACAGTCATAGAAACCCTGAGACATGTATTGTTAATTAACAACTTAATGAGCTGCTCCCTCAGAGTTAATGAGGTTAGTCTTCTGGGCTACAGCCATTATTTTTAAAACAAACAAGCAAAACCAATTGATAAATCTCTTTCTTGAGTTTTCTTTTGGTAGATACTAGATGATGGTTAGGTTTAGCGCTGTGCACTTTTGCTAATGATAGTACTGGTTCAAAGAGGACACTAACAATTACTAATTTACCAGAGCCAGGAAATCAGCTGACCCAATACTGGCAACTGTAATTAAACAGAGCCCTGTGGCTAGCAAGAAAACTGTGATAAATGAAGCAAGAAATTTTTCATTGTCTGTTGTGTCTTTTTTGACATTAATATTTGTAGAAGAAAGCAGTTACGAAAATATTCAGTCACGTTCACAGTTGCAAAACATTATCATAATGAACAGGGCTGAGGTTTGGGGTGGCCGAACCGACTATGGAAAAAAAAAAGGGTAGCTGGTAATTATCCTTATCTGTCTCTGATCAAAATAAAATTATCTTTCACTGCTAACCTGTTAATGATTTCTGCCTTTACCTACTGCCCGTTAGATTTGGCTTTCTTCTGCTGCAGCCTGACTGGCAAGTGATTATGTAGGTTGGTATTCTGCATTGCTTTGAATCTTTACTTGATATGTTTTAGCTTAAAAACAGATTTAACCAGGTGAGTGCATGGGGAAAAGTGCTGTTACTCTCTTAGTGCAGCAGGCTCTTTGATAACTGCAGGCTGCCCCGGTTGGGACTTCTGTTCACATTTGTCTTTTTGAAGTCTTATGAAAGCTAATCAAGGTGTCATAGTCCTAGTACTTCTGAGTATGATTGTTATGTAGTGCACTTAAATTATTCTAAGGCTATTGTGAGGAAATTAATCCCAGTAATATGCTGAATGGTACAGCTCTGAGCATTAGGCTTGTTGCTATGACCAGCAGTGAGCTATTGAGATTGGAGAATGTATTCATTCAGACTTTGTGAAAGCAGAGATGCCTCAGCAGTGACCTCTTGCTGAAATAATACTGGGGGGGATTTTTAGACTTGCTGTTTCAGCAGCTCATTTGTGGTGCCATGTCCCTCCTCCTGAACTAACAGCAGCAACTGCTTAGTGGTGGTCCCTGTGGCCCCTGCTCTACCCTGCCTGTTCCTGAGCCTGTGGACCCCCATGGGCATGGCTTCCCTGTCCTGTTTGCCTGTGCTGAGCTAATGGCATCTGGCTGCTCAGGTCGGGCATTCATTCAGAACGTGTGCTCCAATGTATCTCCAGACTTGCCTTGGTTAGTTTGGCTTGTTGTACTCAGCTAACCTTCATATCTCAGTTGCTTTAAGGTGAATTGTTTTCCTGCACAAGGTACCTCCAAAATGTCTGCCAAGTCTTTTTTGTCCATGTGTATGTGTTGGATGTGCTGAAAATCTGAATGCAATGTAATTTTGCCTTATTAGAAGTGAGCCTTGATCTGTAGCTACTACCAGACACTGAAAAATCTGTGTGGTCTAGATGTTACAGTTTTCCTACAAAAATAGCAAAAAAACATTTTACCAAGGGAATCAATTCCCACAAGAAAGCTGTTTAGATATGAGTGATTGATGACCAGAAGCACTGGTGTTTTATAATTACTTATTTTGCGAGTAACAAGATTTACTTGTAAAAGGGGTGAGAGTAACATAGCGCCATGAGATTTATAATAAATGCAGATTTCCTTATTGGCTTTAGTTTTATCTCTTTGTTTTATACGTGGTAATATGAATGAATATAAAATTAACAGCTAAAGAAGTCATTGTCCTACTCAGCACTTGTCAGGCCACACCTGGAATACAGTGTTCAGTTTTATGCCCCTCTATACACAGTAGATGAGAGTGTTGGGCCATCTTGTCTAGACCGTGCTTTTGCAAAGAAAGGTTGGACAAGATGATCCTTGAGGTCTCTTCCAACCTGGTATTCTATGGTTCTATGCTTCTTTACGTTTAGCTTGGATTGCTTGTATCATCATATTAACAGATCTCTAGTGATGGATGATGCTTCTAGTAAAATGCTCTTGCTAACCACAGTTTCTTCAGCGCAATTCTCAGCACTAATCTTGCTGAGAAAGAATGTAAACAAACAAACAAACCCCACTTTAATATTTAAAAAAAAATATTTTTAAGAAGGTGGTCACTGACACTGTAAAAACCTCTTAATGACCAAATTGGCCATTGACAATTTTAAAGCTGGTATTTCTTGCCAGATTTCCCTGATCTTCTAGAATTCCTCTGGAATTTTCAGAAGAGACTTCTGAGAAGTTGCAGTGACAATATCCTGCAGCTACAGAATAAGTCCTGTTGCTCTTTAATATACTTTTAGAGTTTTGCTGAAGTCAATGGCATGTGTAGTTACCTGCAGTATCCTAGAAGAAACATCTGCTGGGTCAAACCTACTTGAGGATGTGAAAAAAATTCTGCCTAGCAATGAGAAATAAGAGGCCATCATCTTTTAGTGTAGCTGAATGGTTATTTCATCCTAGCCAGTGCATATCTATGTTGGGAAGAGGTTTCAGTCAGCAGACAAAACACATAAGAAATGTAGTAGCTTTAATCTGAAGCTGAGGAAAACTTAAATTTCAAATGAAGTCAACAGGCCCATTTGTGGCCCAATGGTTGTATTTCAAAGAGATGTGTATGATAAGCTCCGCAGCAATTACTGCATGACATACAGTGGCCTATTTATGCCACCATTTCACTACAAAGGCTTATGAAATCTGGACTGTGAAATTATTTTGAAATTAAGAATAACACCTTAAGTTCCTGAATTGAGCACTTAATGTTGTTTTATGCTGGGCTTGTGCTGTTCCATGAACAGACAAAGGTTGAAATTATGCTATATTTTACCATATAACAATTGTTAAACTCTTAAAAGTAGAGCAGCCTGTGAAATAAAACCATTTCTGTCGTAATTGCGCTTTGTTTTCCTTAAACATTTTGACAGTACAATTTATCTGCTAAGTGTCAATGTCCAGGAAAAAAAAAAAATCTGTTTGCTAATCTTTTTAGTTCTGGGGTTTAACGTGATGTTATAATTATGCCCACAACTTGCATAGATTTAGCAAAAGCGTGAATCACAGCGCAGTTATATCTTAGTGAATTGAGGAATTTGAAAGTGAGCCAAAGTACTTAGCAGTTCCTGCTGTAAAAGTAGTATAAGAATATGCTATAGTGTTTCCAGATGCAGTTCTATTACAAGCTACACCAAGAGAAGTCAAAGGGAAATTTTCATATTTTTGTGTGAAAGGAAAGAATAAGCTGTTAATGTGAGGATGATCTTAGTAGCCACAGCTTAGATTGAGGCATGAACAATAGAAGTGTGATTATTAAATATAGAAATCCAGGAATTACTTGCCTAAAACTACCCTGTAGTGATGCACATTCGTATTTTTGAAGGATAAAAAAAACAACAAAAAACTTTAAAACTAACATTTGGAGGCTGCTTTTTCCAGACATCACAGTAATTAATGGTTGCCTCATCTCACTATTGCCTGGCTCTTTAGTGCTGTAGGAAGGTTTAGTGCCTTCAAGGACTGGCAATGTCCTGGGAGCTCCTGCAGGCTCCTGTCCTGCTGGTAGGGATGGGGAAAGGCCTGGCAGAGAGGGCATGGGGAAACACTGCAATATGCTTTACTTTTCCTACAAAAAGTTAGTTGCAAGTAAACATCCAGAGGAGTTTTTCAAACCTTCCAATGGCCAGGTCAGGTAGGATGTTTAAAGGTTCCCTAAATTGGGTTAATAAAAATCAATTTTCACCTGACTTGTCAGAGTAATTTTTTTTAGATTATTATTTATGCTTTCTCATACACTAAAAAGTTGAAATGCTCTATTTCTACTGCTTCAACTTCCTCTTACCTGAAAACTGTAGGAAAAAAGGCTGAAGAACCTAGATAGCATCTAGTTTGTTGCAGCTGAAATAATTTGGCCAGTGCTTTATACCTAACTGGCAAGTTCCTCTTTGGTTTTCCATGTTAAAGAGGGGAAGGGAATTTGCCCTGTGCCTTGGTTGCCATTGCAGGGGCCATGGCTCTGGCCCTGGGAGTGAAGCAGGGATCTAGCCAATTCCTCTAGCCCAAGCAGAACCAATATGTATAAATATTTCTTGACAGATGTTTGTGTTTTGTGCTCCCAAAAACTGATAGTGATGGAGATTTCTCCACTTCTATTAGGAAATCTATCATGATGCCTAATGCTGGAAACACTTGTCTCTCGATCTCTAGCCCAAATCTCCCTAGATGCTATTTAAGTCCACTATTCCTTGGCCTTCCTGACATGGACATGGAAAACAGTTTAATCTCCTTACAATGACCTTTTGCATATTGGAAGACTGCTTGGTTGCCCTGTAGATTTCTCCTCTCCAAAATAAGTAGTTGCAATTTGTTCAAACCTTCCCTATCAGCCATTTCGTAGCTTTCTGATTATTCTTCTTGTTTTCCTCTGTGTCATCTCCAGCTTATCCATGGATTTCTTGAAGCTGGTACTCTGTGGGATGAAGAGCTCCTAATGCATGAGCAGCACTGAGCAGAACAGGTTGGATGCCTTGCGTACAACCTTTGCTTAAAAAAATATTTATATATATATATATATATATGCACAAACATTAGGGCATAAAGATATCTTTTCATGATTGAAGTTGTTGGGTACTATTAAGTTGTTCTTCCTTCCTGTGTTTGGGCAGCTGATCCCTTCTAAGCAGAAATACAAAATACCTCCCTCTCTCCCCTCAATCATTTCATAAACTTGATGAGATTATTTTGAATGCATGAATATTAATTAGTAAAAATCCACCAAACTTCAATAGAACCAAGCTGGGAAATGTCAGTCTTTTATACCCGTTGAGTTAAAATAAGAGACACCCTGCCTTCTTATATGGTTACACAATGAGGGGTCTAAAGGACTGGTGTCTGCATGCCATACTTATATGGAGTGAAGAAAAAAGCCTATATTACTATTAGCCATCTTTATCCTCTACAGTAACTCCTGCACAACTCTGCTTTATTATGTTCTGGTATTAGAGGGGGTTTAATACAAATGACACCTCACAACAAGTTTCCCAGATGGTAAATGTTGAAATGTACAGGTACAGAGAAACCAGATGGGGGTCAAAGAATTTAGAAGAGTTCTTCAGCAGATTGGAATAATCTGGACCAAACTCTCCCATAATTTTCAGGCAAATCTTCATTTGTATGTTTGTAAAGTAACTTCTTCTAACTGAGACAGATGTGAACTTTTTCTTCCTCTTGTTTCTAGACCATTATTTTTACTGTTGATGTTTCATAAAACTTTCAGCAGAGTCATATCTTGCCTGTCACTTTCTCTTTATGAATGTTCTTTCATTACTTCCTTCAGTTTCCTGCTTTGTTTACTTCTGTCTCTATAATTCATTGCAATTTTTCTGACATTCAAATTTCTCGAAGCATCAGCACATTTTCACTCTTTTGTTCAGTGATAGTTTGTCTGCAGCTGAATTTAGATGATGTCTCTTCATCACTGGCAATATTTCCATGACATTAATCTTTGTTGTCACTATTTCTTTGCAGGTAGGCCATTGATAGGAGCTTTGTTATAAACTGCCACCACTAGGCATTAGGTGACGCTTAATGCAAAATGTTGATGTTGGAAACTGTATTCATTGCATGAAATCTAGAGGTTTTTCTAAGACTGTAAGTCATATCCCATATGCATTGTAGTTTGTTTTGCTGCACAGAGATAAACAGAAGAATTCTTTAATAGCGTGGCTGTGGGTTTTTTTCTTTTTCTGTATCAGCTAAGATTGCATCAGTGTTTTTCCTTCCTTTGTCACCTAGGAGCCTTCTGGGAGCAGAGCTTCTGTGTGTATTTAAGTTAGCAGAAAACTTCACCCTCTTCTCACCTACATTGTGTGTGCTACCTATAAAAGAAGCAAATAAAAATTTATGGGAGTAGAATGGCTGCAGCAGTAACTTGGAACTCTATAAGTGCAAATTAATTTAGATTTGGTTTAGTACCTCAGGCTACTTTGTAACAAGAATTTTTAATTTTCACTGCTGAATCTGTAGTTCAGCAGAGTATCTGCACTGCTTAGCCACATCTTACCAGCGTAGCTGATACATACAGTGTAGATGGTACTTACATACTACTAAACGTGTCATAAAGGTGGAGTTTTCCAAAGTCTTCTCCTTCTTCTGCTGCCCTGAGCAGCCTTGCTGCTGATCTGGCTGAGCAGCTCTGTACCAACCGCACTCTGAATCCTCTGTAGGATGCTCAGGTCACTCCACCCTCTGTCAGAGATACCCTCATGGGCATGTACTCTAAGTTCCCAAGTACTTCCATGGGCTCATTAGAAGACTTGAGTCATATGAAGTGCCTTTCATATTAGTTGTCTTGGCTGTAGATTTTTTTTTCCCCCTGTCATCCAGTGCTTATTTTAATTGTAATAACCATTAAAAGGTAAGGGGGTGGGAAGCAGGCACATGTACCTTCCTGGCTTGGCAGGGTTCCTGAAAGAGTAGCTCTGAGAGGTGTGACTTGCCCGTGTTGAATGCTTTCTTAGCTCTCGGTTTTAGTTGTTATGATGCATTCAATACCTCCATTCAATCTCCCAGGCAAAGCATACAAAAGGTATTGAAGGACCTATATAATTTACAGGAAATTATACCAAAATTGGGTACCAGAGTGAATAGACCTTGGATTGTAAGCAGGGTATAACTCTTTTTCACTTACTTAATGTCTTGTTGGATAACACAGCTCTGAAAGAAAAGCTTTAATTATAATGAAATAAAATAGGCATGAATGGCATAAAATAGAAATGTAATATGAATATATAAAGCAGAAACACTTGACATTGTTTTTGTTCTTTAAATTCTTCCCAAAGATGTCGTAACCTATCAGACTGCGGCCATTTGTCTGATTTAAAAATCTTTCATTTCAACAAAAAGTGAAATGTTTCCATGGAGATCAGCCAGAGATAGCCAAATGACGAACTTCTTGGCTGTACTTTCAGTTTGGTTTCTATGGTTTCCAGACGAGGGGGGAAAGTGAAGTTGCTGAGGTTCTCTTTCTTTCTTTTCCTTCCTATTTTTCTGCATGTAAAAGCTTACTGTAAACTACGTGATGGAGTTTAAATCGGTGTAGGCCCACAACAAGCAAAGGTACTTGTCGTCTTGGTCCTTGAAAAACCTTGTATAGGTCATATTGTGCAGTTTTACATCTGCTCTCATTCAAGAGAAAAGAAATAATGACAAAGAGATAAGACTTTCTTAGAATTATAGGTAAAGTTCTGTGTAGGGAAAATATGTTTAAATTAACTAGGTGTCCCTTGGCTGTGCACTACACAGTGAGAAAACAGTAACAGGATCGACAGTATCCTTTATAAAGGATACAAAAGCTAACAATGAAATATGGAATACATCTTGGAAAATCCTGAAGGCCTTTAGGAAAAGTAATGTTGCAGATCTTGCTAATAATACAAAACTGGATGGAAAATTTAGCTATTACAGTAGTGAGCAGCGCAGTTCATGGATTTCTGTATGGGGTCAATAGAAATCGATAATGCAAAATAAAACTGTCATCTTGACATCTACATTCTCATCTTTCCTCTCACTCAGCACCTTAAAGTTGTTTCTTCTCAAAAACTGTCACATGGTTGTTTGCAACTGGTAAATACAGCCTTTTTGTGCTACTTCAGTGAATGTTGCCCAGATCACATTCCTGGTTCACAGATCACATTCCTGCTTCACAGATGCAAAACATTACTGTTTTCCTCTTAGTCCTGCTTCACTCCTTCTTCCTTCCCCAAGAACAGTGGGTTTTAAGACTGCTTCTTTTATGAATACATCAGATAGAAACTTACTTTCACTTCTCCTCCGGGTTTTTTTAGGGTTAATTCCATTCTCTCCTATCTTCTCTGTCATGTTTCTGAGAAGCCAGCCTCTGTCTCTCTCCACTGACTGAATCCTTCTTTGCCCGGCTTCCTTGCAGAGACAAATTTATGATATTATAGAGAGAATCATAACTCAGAATAGAGCAAACAAGATATGATGGTGTTACTATGTGAAACTGGCTGAAGTAAAGATCAAGTGAAGCCTGATGACCTGTGTAGCCTCCTAGATCTGCCCTGTATATATGACTCTGCAAAGGTAATTACTTATGCTGCCTCCAGGAAAGAAACTGATTAAAAAGGAAGCTATGTATATCACACAGCTTGCTGGGTTGCCTAAATACTTTCTTCAAATAATTAAAAAAAAAAAAAGTAATAATCCAAGCTACCCGCTTAACATAAATGCATGATTAAAGATTTAAAGAAGCTGGCAATGGTCAAACTTCTTCTTTGTTCTAAGTTAAAAAAAGAAAAAAAAAAAAGCCTTGATACCAAAGGACTCAAGAAAGTTAAAATGTAAAAAGACCACAGTACACTGCTACTTACATGCCAGCTGCCAGTGAAACAAGATGATGAGATGGAAATCAGCCTTGTATGAACTGCACAGGGATGGTCCAGCCCTGCCACTTATGGCAGTCTCTCCTTAAGTTGTCCTGTGTATCACTATGAGAGTGTAAAAAAAGCAGTAAGAAGATAAAAAAAGCAGTGGGAATCTGGTGTAACACTGCTCTCAAATACCCTTAGGTGAGATGCAGTTTGCAGCAGCATTATCAGGGGAATCATATTGAAATTGTTCTAAGTATGAGATCTGGTTATTACAAGCATTTAAAATATTAATTTATCCTTTTCTTCAAGATAATTTTATGGATGGAATCTTTTAAGTAATGGAATGTAATATTTAATTTGATTAAATAATAATGAAAATAATTCACTGATGCCCACTTGTAAATTATGACAAAACAGAGTTTTCACCTATTGTAATGGTTTGTAATTGTGTGCAGTACACTAGAAGAGAACTTGCTAATGGCTTGAAGAATGATGTCTTAACTTGGGTAGAAAAAACTCTCAATTATGGAAAATATTTTCCTGGATCTTGTAGACTCTTTGTTGTTTAGTGGTTGATTAACTTTTAGAAAAGACTTTGTGTGTTGCCATTACTCTGCTTTCCTTTAGTTATATTGCCTGTTAAGCATGAGAGACCATTTTCCTAGTTTCTGTTCATCAAACCATCATTGGCTGAGTTACAGCTCATGTACCAGATGCACTTCATAGCAAAATTCCTCCCCTCTGCAGCATGCTCCTGTTGCCATTGTCTGGGTGAATCTCAGGACCGCCAGCCACCTTGCATCTGGGGAGGGATCATGGAGCCAAAATGCTGTGGTGTCAGTCAGAAGCTACTCTCACTTCATAGAATCATAGAATCATTTTGGTTGGAAAAGATCTTTAAGATCATCAAGTCCAGTGGTTAACCTAGCACACTGTGAAGCCCACCACTAAACCATGTCCCCAAGCACCACATCCACACATCTTTTAGATACCTCCAGGGATGGCGATTACACCACTTTGCTGGGCAGCCCACTCCAATGCTTAATGACCCTTTTAGTGAAAAAATATTTCCTAATATGCAATTTAAACCTCCCCTGGCACAGCTTTAGGCCATTTCCTCTTGTCCTATCACTTGTTACTTGGGAGAAGAGACCAACTCCCATCTCAATTCAACCTCTTTTCAGGTAGTTGTAGAGACTGATAAGGTCTCCCCTCAGCCTCCTTCTCTCCAGACTATCAGCTGCTCCTCATAAGACTTGGTCTCCAGACCTCTCACCAGCTTTGTTGCCCTTCTTTGGACATGCTTAAGCATGTCAATGTCTTTCTTGTGGTGAGTGTCCCAAAAATGAACACAGTACTTCAGGCGTGGCCTCACCAGTGCTGAGTACAGGGGCACGATCACTTACTTCCCTACTCCTGCTGGCCACACTATTTCTTGCACTTGGCCTTCTTAGGCACCTGGGCACACTGCTGGTTCATATTCAGCTGACTGTTGACAAACACCCCAAGGTCCTTTTCCACCAGGGTGTCTTTCAAGTGCTCTGCAGCATGTTCTCTGCTGTGACCAGTCACATATCTACCATATAAAAAGCAATGGCTCCTTTTAACATGTGCCAGATGTGCATCCTGTGATATCCATGACCTGCAAGGAGGAATGCGGCAGCTAGCTGCTCTGCCTGCTCCCCCACACTGCAGTCCCATGACTGATGCTGCCACACAGCTAGAATGTGACTGTACTTTGGCTGGGTAGTGAATGTGCAAATAATCGTGACAGGAGAGGGGGATGCAGCTTCCAGTGCAGCAGAAATAGATCTACGGCCACCCGCTGGCTAAAAGTGTAGGTGTCACTTTCCTCCTCTGCACATTTTTGATAAGTTGAAATAAGACTGCATACCATAAATTAACTTCAAAAATCCATATCTCCTCAGCCATACCTTTCTTCTGTGATCCCTGTTGCTTAGAAAAAGAGAATAAATTAACAAGCATGAGGTTTTTTACCTCTGCTTGGAGCCCTGGAGTATCTCTCTGTTATCGGAATTTAACAGGAAAAATGTAGGTTTTCAGCCTTCTGGGAAAATCGTTTTGACCTAAGCTCATGACTCTGCTTTGCCTATTTTTAACTTGGCAGAAAGTGCTCCCCAACCTGAAGCTTTGTTAAACATGCTCCGAGACGCCTGCAAAAATACTTGTTGAGTTTGGTTCTTCCAATAGTAAAAACAAGGAGAGACTTCTGTGGTAAGTCTGAATATTTGGCTTTTAGGTAAAAGACTGGAGGGGGAAAAAAAATAAAAAGAGGCTGCAAATAAAACAAGCCTGGTGATATCTAGCTTAAATTTAAAGACAAGGTAATGTAACTACCACATTTTGCTTAAAATCCCCAAAGGACTTCTGAGAGAGAGATCATGGTCAGCAGTCAGAAGAGCCCATAAAGCTGGTGAACGAAAAAGTCCACAGTCTGTGGTGAAGGTAGGTTTTCCCCAAGGACAGTCTGTCTTTCTGTAATCCCAGCTACAGAACCTCCTGGGGCAGGGTTGGAGGTGGGAGGGATGTGTAGATGGGAAGGGAAGAAAAAAAGAAAAAAAATTGCTGGGAGAGCTGGGTGATGTGCTGAGCCACTCCTAGCCCATCCAGTACATGTATTCCCCAACCTTCACCACAAAATATTAGATCCCTCCATAAATCTAGCCATCTGTCTCCAGGTCCACTTATCATACCATGTAACATGAATAGCATGATGCTGTTGATAACAAGCCAGAATTTAAGGTAGTTTGAACTGGCACTCATTGCCCCTTCTGCTTTTGGTTACCAGATGCTCCCACGTTTATGGCACTATCCCTGTTGTCACTGACCTTAGGGCTGATTTTAGGCATTCAGAAGTGATGCTGTAGACTTTGCATTTGAACTCTTAGTCAGTATGGGTAAGACACTGCTAATTGCCCCAGAACTTGGCAGAACTTAAGCAGAAATAATTGGTCTGCTACTGAAGACAATAGCAAAATATGAACTTTTTTCAAAATTACTGTTTCAAAGTGTATAGCAGCATGCAGGAAATGAAAGGTCTTGAGGTCAATGTTCTAAATCCTTTTAATATTAAAATCGAACAATGAAATTCAAGATTGTTAGTGGTTTAATCTGAACGCTTCAAAGAAGGAATAGTTTCCTCTATTACTGGATGTATCTGCTCAGGAAATTATGTTGAAATACCTTTGTGCGAAAAAATTATTAATGGCTTGCTTGAATAGTTTTGTAGCTCAAATATTTATACATACAAACAGATATATCTAAATATCACAACAAAAATTATGTCCCAAGCAATCCTAACATTACTTTTTTTTTGGTGTGGTAGTAGGAGGACTCAGCCATATTCATTCCTATTTCGTACATCCTTCAGTGGTCACAGGTTCACTTGTGCAGTTTTGATAATCTGTCCAACTCACTGAATTTACAACATGTGGGACTGGAAAGAGATGCTTTCATGTGAAGATTTTTCACTCTAAAGGCATGAGAAATGAAGAAAGGGAAAAATAGAAGAAAAAAGCAGTGGTGCCCAAGGGGGGTGTGTGTGTGTGTGAGGAAAGGTTATTTGGGAGTGAAGAGATATTCTGAGAACAGAATTATTATTCTGAGTTGAGGAACTGGCAAAACAGGGAGTTGGAAGCTTGATCCAGAAAAAAGAGCCAAATTGAGCACAAGAAGGAAGAATGCAGTAGTTCTGAGAGACTCCTGAAGGACTCATCTTTGCTAGGAAAAAAAAAAAAAAGGTATTTTTACTACACATCCAAATTTTTACTTAATGTGAATTGCACCTTGCTTCTAAACACACAAACTGGTCAAATTGTGTAGTGGGCTCTTATCAAAGTCTCACTGCTCAGAGTTACCACCTCTGCAGCCTTTGTTTTGCTGTAGTATACATCCTGGCCTGGTTTGGCTATTGCTTTCACTGATTGCTTTGCTTAATTTTAAAATTTTAAACCACACCAGTTAAGATACAAGTAAACACAAGTGTAAAATATATTTTAATTCCTGTTGTTGATGGATTCTCAATGTACTGCCAATGTGTTGGGACACTTCACTAAAGGGTCATCTCCATCCTCCTGCCATTCCTGAGTGAGCCACAGCACATGGCTGTTAACATCTAGTATCCAAACTCTCTTGGAAAAATTGTCTTGATTTCCTTTCAGGCTGCATCTTCTTTCTCCGATGCTCAGGAAAGAAGGAGCTTCTTGCTGCCATCTATTGATGAAGCGTCGGAAGGACCAGCCTGAGACAGATCGCGTTGGCATAAATTGCAGCCGCCAGTGCAAACACTTTGGCTGTTCTTGGCAATACTATTTTTAATCTCTGTTTATAGAGGTAATGAGGTGTTGTTATCCTTACTGACTGAATAAGCAACAAATGACTTGAACTTGATGCAGGGTGATCAAGGCTTCTATATAACCAAATCTCAGCCACAGGGTGCTGGGGACAGACAGCCCAGAGATGAGGAAAGAAGGGAGAAAGGACTCTAGGGCTTTTGCCAGAATGAAAGTAACAGTAAATTGCAATAAAATTTTAAGGAGCTGTCATAGACATCATCATGCTTTATGCAGTTTGAGAGAGTGAAAACCCCTTTCTAGGGCTATGTTAAGGGGAAAGGACCACGAAGGCTCATCTAGAGCAAGTGAAGAAGAGAACAGTACGTAGGAAAAGCGATACAGCCAGGTCTGAGGCAATGCAACAGGCACCACTTCATGGCAGCACATCTCTCCAGGAGTGTGCAGGGTCCTTCTGGGGTCTGTAGCTTAACTGACTGTGGATAGAGTGCAGGGAGTCTCTGGAAAGTGGGAGGGAACTGTGGGACCAGAAGCCTTTAAAATTGGATGTTCATAGCAATAGGTGGGGAAACTGAGTCACGGGACTCAAAATGCTCATGTTGTGGAATTGTCTGCTTTGGTTATTTGTGCAAACGCCTCTGTGATTTATTGGTGTTTAATTCACTACCTGACATCAAATTTATTTTTCTTTCCCATATCGCTTTTGTTTCATACAATGACTGTCATATATAGAAGATACTGCACACAGGAGGTTTTTGACATTTTTTGTTACATTTCAGGGACTGGCTACAAGCTGTTGTCTTCTATGTCTAGAAGGAATCAATAGATATTTGATCCTTACTATCTTTGCTTGCAAACACCCATTAACGATTAAAGTGCCAACAAACTAAATTCAAAAATTCAGAGATGTTAGAGAAACAGTGTTTATGAATTTCTTGTTATTAACTTAATATTTATATGAAAATGCTAAAATTAGAAAGATAATACAAGGGTGCTTAAATGAAAATTTATTACTTTAAAAAAAATCTAAAAACTATTCACTGAGTACTTGAGCCAAGTGCAGTTTCTTTCTTAGAGAGTTAAAAAAAAAAGAGTAATTAAAGGTAATTGAAAGATCCTCAGTGTGGTCTACATCTGGAAAACGAGAATGCCATTTTAATTATTGCACAGGTCATTGGGGCAGAGCAATACTGGATATTGCACAGATTGTATTCATGTTGTGTTCATTATAGAAAAAAAATCTCAAAAATAACCCAGGGTCTGTTTCTAGTAAGATGTAATTAATAAAAGAAGAATAAGAAGATTAATGTCTGCTTATTCGATCATATTATTCCTCAAAAGCTGTGATCTTCCCCACAGGAGACCCATAACTGCTCCATTTTACCCAGCTAGCTGCTGAAGAGGACACTTGGCCAAAACATACTTGCTACTGCTTATGTTAAATAGCCTGTATCTGATCTCACAGAGCCTCAGTGTCAGAAAATGCTGGGCATCAGGATAAGGACAGCCTTTGAATCTGTGCTGCTCTCATCAAAACATGTGGCTGTTCTTTGGTGAATTTGGAAGAACACAGTTTTGACTGGGTAACTAGATGTCCAGGTCTTGTGGCTGCTTCAGTGGATACCTCAGGTGGTCATTTGTGCACACTTTCCTGCACCAAACACATTGTGTAATCATGATGTGTCCTCCTTACCAGGGAACACCTACATTGCATCTGACCAGGTAAAATGAGCAAGGTGCTGATGAGGTATCTCCTTTCTTGCTGGCATTCTGAGACTAGCAGTAGTAAGCTGCTCTTCATGGTCAGCCTCTCACTGCCCACAGTGTCACCTCTACCATCTGCCAATTTTCATAGCTCCTCTTTCAAGTGAGTCAATCCACAAAGCATTTCACTTGGGTCCCTTTGAATTAAGATTATTAAGCAGCTGGTCACAGTCCATAGGAACTGGTGAAGCTATCCATGTACATGGTTGTAAAATTATGTTCATCATAATAAAAAAGGATATAGTTTTGATTTTCTAGTTTCATTGCCTGTGGCTAGCTTAAAATTTATGTCAAGGCTCCGAAATATTTCCTGAATTATTATTTTGTCATATTGACATAATTTAACAGAGCTAATAAATGTGACTTATGAACTGAGTGACTTGCCCACTGTGTTTCATTGTCTAACTCCAGCCAATAACAAACTCTACAAAAAGCGTACTGTCTGTGTGAATAAAAAAGTTAAATGACTTACACAGATACAAGCTATTTACACATCTATGTATCAGAATAAGTAAAAGACACCTGCATAAAATTAATGTTTTCTTTTAAATGATTTTTTTTCTTTTTAAGTCTTCTCTGAGATTCTGTTTTCTATTCAGCTTAGAGTTTGACTGTTTTTGCTTCCTCCAAATGCCAACACTTAGTATGAAGACTGACAGCTTTACATACCAGGTAAGTATCCTTTCAAAAACAGATGCCTGTTATGGAAAGCAATGTTAGGAAGATACAGACGTACGGATGCTCTAAGGGAGTTAAAGCCATTAGCTGCAGGCATGTGCACTCATTGTTACCTGATGTGATTTTAGCCAGGTAGCAATGCAAACCAATTTGTCTCCATTTTACTTGCTATGGCTTTGCAACACACGTGCCACAAAATTAAGTACTTCCTTGCATGCCTTAAACAGAGGTGTTTTCTACATGGTAATACTTCTTTTCTTTGCTGCATTACCCTAGAAAATAGAAGTAAGGTGATGTACAAAGATTGATTGGAGCTATTTTAGACAGCCAAATACCAAATAATCCACTACTGAAGTTAATGCAAAGGTGTTTTTTGTTTGTTTGGTTTGGTTTTTTTGTGTTTGTTTTTTTGGGTTTGGTTTTGTTTTGTTTGTTTGTTTGTTTCCCATTATAGCTTTCTATGCTGATAGAGTTGCTTTGGTAGAATATCATCCTTTTATACACAAATGTCAGATCTGTTACAATAATTTCAAAGTTAGTATGCCTGCCAGACAGGAGTCATTAAGCACTCCAGAAGTCTGAGAGCAACCTAAGAGAAATGTTCTTTATATCCTCTCTGATTATAAGGATTAACTGTATGCATCCTTTCCTTTATCTCCGACAGTCACGCTGCCTTGATGTGTGTTGTATGGATTAGCAAAACATCAGAGTCTCAGAGGAACTGTGCTTTGCTGATAAGTTTTAGGTGAAACACATACTGTGATCTTTGCCATTGGTATCCTTTCTTTCATTTGTACTGAGGTGAAATGACCTAAGTGGTCTCTGGTGGCTGCCTAATCCTGGAAGAGGCCACTCCTGCTTGTGCCAACTGCTCTGGAGAATTTTAAATTTATTTTTATTTTGTCTGCCTCTAGGAAAAATGGGGAAAACTCAAGTTATGAAACTGCATGCAGCTTCCTTGCAGGGACTAGTCCAAAGAAGTGTTAGCACATCTGTGGTGAAACACACCCTATGACACTCCTAATTTTTTTTAAATGAGTTGAAGAATGGGAAATTATGCTGGGTAACAATCCATTCTACTTAAAGAAGATCTAGTTGTTTATTTTGCATTAATAATGGAAAGAAAATTATAAATAAGTACAGAATATATAGTAAATGTTAATCATATAGATTGCTGATGATATTGTTTAAAGGAATCACCAAATATCAATGTTACTTTGGTTAAAAACCACACAAAGATTCTCTGATGTACCTGAGGAATAAAAGAACTTCAGTCAGTACCCTATTCTGAAGCAGGGTGACAGCTCCATCGTGTATGGGGTAGTAGGTAGGTTACCAATTGTAGCAAAAGGAGTTTTGAGGCATTATTTACCAAAATAAAGCATTTTCAAATCTATAGGTTTTGACAGCATATACCTAGATCTGTTAAAGTGACTCAGTAAGAATATATATATATATTATTCCAAGCTACTCTTTTTTCGGCCACAAACTCATGAGGATGTTAAAACAATACAGCTGTATAATATTAAAGAAAAACAACCACCAGAAAAACAAATCCCCCAAACTCAGCATTCAGTAATTCCTGTGACCTTCTCAAGAAGAAAGGAAAACTTGCAATTGCTTGAAGATATTATCCCTGTCTCCATCAATGGACTTCCAGGCCAGAAAGCATTCCCTTCTTCTCCATTCTCCCTTCCCTTCTCCTATCTCCATCAAAATCCACTAGGCTGAAGTTAGAAACTTCCAGTTTCAAAGAGGCAGGCTTCTTCTTATGAGGATAATACAGTGTTTCAAGTAGTACTGGAATTATGATGCTGCTCCACTCCCTGAAACCTTAAAAAGGAGGTAAAATATTTCCTGAAAGCATTTTGTTTATACTGGCCTAGATCATTATAGCATTTTTTGGGCTTTGAAGTCTGTCATTTTATAAATTCTATTTCTCTGTTTTGAGGATCCACCGATAAAATGTGTATTGCACTCAGCGTGTTTACAGCATTTGCAGCTACAAAACAAAACAGTAGTAGAACTGAGTCTTCTGCTTCAGCCGAAATCTCCAACTTCATCTTATTAGCTCATTGCTTAGGAGGGTCTGGAGGAATTTGCATAGTGTATTTATTTATTTCTTCATCTGAACCTTCAAAATTTGTTCAGATGACAAGGCAAGTAAAGTTATATTCATGTTGCTAAGTTATACCAAGAATCCTCTACTTATTGTCCTTATACACTAAGAGTCACAGCAACCATCACAAGCATCTAGGAAGCTGGAAATGATGATGATCGATGACAGTGGTTACTCAAGTGTTGAACATACATGCATCACTGTGAAGCTTTAGATTTACTTGTGCTCTACCATGAAAATAATTAAAAAAAGAGAAAAAATGGTACATTTAATTGTTTAGTAAGCTGCAGATCAGCAGTGATCTGAAGGCAAGGGTCTAGATGTAGATAATGTAGTGGCTTTATCTTTGTTTAAGCTCTGTGAATGTGGTATGAAATTAGAGTCAGTCTGTTGTTTAGCCAATTGCATTTTCATTAGTTGGCCACTTTGTACTCTGATTTCAGTCTTCTTTATTTCCCTCCTCTCCGTTGCAAGAGATTTCTGCTTAGATAACTAAAACAAAATTATTATTGATAAGAAAATGTGCTGCTCAAGGCCATTCACTCAAATACTCCCATTAATATCCTTAGCAAAGAAAAGTAACTTCCTAAAATAATTTAATTTAATTAATTTATTGACATCTTGTAGAAAAAAGCAGTACTGAAACATCCCTGATCCTAAGGGCTCAGTTTTTAACTTAGCTGTAGCATGTGTGGGGGAAGGTGTTGAGAATTATTAATTGCCTGAGAGACAAGAGAACATAGGGAAAGCTGAGATCTAGTGCAAGAGCAGAGAACATGATTCATGGTGTTTTGGTTTGTTGGTTTTTTTTTTCCCCAATCTAGTATGAAATAAGAGAAACCAGATAGTCTTATTGTTAGAGTCTTCGGATAAACTTCTTCAGAGTACTAGGCTTCCAAGTAGTTCTGTAAAAATTACTGTAGCTTGAAGAATGTGTGGAAACACTCCATGAGTACTGATGTATCTCATTTGACACAGGATAGAAAGCTACCCCAGAATGACTTCACTTCAGTTACACAGGATTGCAGAATCACACAGAATCACAGAATGTTGGGGGTTGGAAGGGACCTCAAAATATCACCTAGTCCAACCCCCCTGCCAGAGGAGGATTCCCTAGAGCAGGTCACACAGGAACGCATCTGGGCAAGTTTTGAATATCTCCAGAGGAGGAGACTCCACAACCTCTCTGGGCAGCCCATTCCAGTGCTTTGTCACCCTCACAGTGAAGAAGTTTTTCCTCTTGCTTACATGGAACCTCCTATGCTCCAGTTTGCACCCATTGCCCCTTGTCCTATCATTGGACATCACCAAGAAGAGCCTGGCTCCATCCTTCCGACACTCACCCTTTATGTATTTGTAAACATTAATGAGGTCACTGCTAAGTCTCCTCCAAGCTAAGGAGGCCCAGCTCCCTCAGCCTTTCCTCATAAGGGAGATGTTCCACTCCCTTAAGCATCTTTGTGGCTCTGCACTGGTCTCGTTCAAGCAGTTCCCTGTCCTTCTTGAACTGAGGGGCCCAGAACTGGACACAATGTTCCAGATGCAGCCTCACCAGGGCAGAGTAGAGGGAGAGGAGAACCTCTCTCGACCTGCTAACCACACCCCTTCTAATACACCCCAGGATGCCATTGGCCTTCTTGGCCAGTGGGCACATTGCTGGCTCATGGTCATTCTTCTGTTCAACAGGACCCCCAGGTCCCTTTCCCCTGTGCGACCCCTAACAGACTCCACTAGATACAGGCCTCCAACTAGACTTTGTCTCATTGACCACAACTCTCTGACTTCTTTCTTTCAACCAGTTCACAATCAACCTCACTACCCCATTATCCAGACCTCACTTTCTCAGTTTGGCTGCAAGGATGCTGTGGGAGACGGTGTCAAATGCTTTACTGAAATCAAGATGAACCACATCCACTGCTCTGCCATCATCTATCTACTTGGTTATGTCCTCATAAAAGGCTATGAGGTTGGTTAAACATGACTTCCCCTTGGTAGAACCGTGTTGTCTGCTTCTAATTACCCTCTTATCCTTCATATGCTTAGAAACAGCACCAAGGATAAGTTGCTCCATCACCTTTCTGGGGATGGAGGTGAGGCTGACCAGTTTATAGTTACTCAGGTCCTCCTTGCCCTTTTTGAAGACTGGAGTGACATTTGCTTTTCTCCAGTCCTCACGAACCTCTCCTGTTGCCCATGACTTACCAAAGATGATGGAGAGTGTTTATTGATACATTATTCCAGTTTAAACAAATATATTATAACAAATTATTGTCCTTTCTCATCACTTTCACTGTTCACTGAAGTACGTTAAAGTTATGATTTTTTTTTTTCTGTTGAAGGTGGTATTTGACATACTAGAGTGTGCAACTGATCTTTAGATGGTGTGATTAGCTGTTTTGTAAAAATAAGTCTGCCAGCTGTTTACAAGCTACTTTACCTTGCATGCTCGATTCAGATATATTTTAATTTAGGTACAGCTAAGGGTAACTGCTTGACTACATAAACTCTAATTGACTGATGCATGTGTCTATCTATATTCCTGGATCACTGATCAAGGGCAGTTAATTACTAAAACCAAAGTCCTGTCTAATTTGAGTATGAGAGTCTAAAACATGTTGTGACAGCAAGCCCTGCCCTGTGCTGTGCCTCCGCATGTGGCTGGAGCTGTCAGGTTTACAGCTGGTGTGCAGGAGGTTGGAGACCCTCAAAGATGTATTCTCTAAACTGAAAAAAAGAAACTTAATGAATGAGGAAAGCTAGAACTTGTCTGAAGAAATCTTTTGTCTGTGAAATACACAGCATACTTGGTGCTTCAGTGGCATGGGTAGTAAATAGTTTGGTTTTGGTGTTTTTTATATTTGTGTTTTGTTTTTGTTTTTTTTTTATTTTTTAAGGAGTAGATAAAGACATCTTTTATGACACCAGTACTGCTTATCAGGCTGATAGGAAGGTTACCATTGTGGTATCATTGTACAAGAATTGTTTTGGTAATGTTTAACTCAGGAGCCTGTATGGTTGTAGTCCTGTGGCAAGGATTTTTGTGGTTTGAACTTCATTTTGGGGCTCACAGATGAGTGGTGCCTGTTCTGCATAGCAGTCATCTTCGTAAGGAGACCTCTCCTTTGGCAAAAGGGTTGCTTCTGTGAAACTCATGGGAAACCTGGAGTTTTGCTGTACTGCTCCAGAAGCTTGCCTTGTACCCTTCACCAGCAGATTTAATTGGAATAATAATAAAAAAAAGTTAGAAATGTTTATCTCTCTTCTTCATCTTAAAGCACCAAAAAAAAAAAAAAAAAAAAAAAGGAATCCAGAGGAAAAATATGCTAAACTAACATTAAGGGTCTAATTAAACTTGAGAAATGCCAGGTTAATACTCAACCAAATAATTCTCATTTTTGTGCTGAAGTATTGCACCTCATTTAATGTGCAAGACTTTCTTCCCTGATAGACCATAACAGCTGTAGTAGCAAACCTTTAATGAGGTAAGGACTGTTTTAGCCTTGAATGTAAATGTTTCTTACTTTATGCTCCCCTGCATCAGCAATATCCTTGAGATGCATCCTTTCATGTAAAAGTGGTTTAGAGAGTAGAATGAAAAAGAACAAACTATAAAATGTACATATGAATAGGACTTTAAATTTCAGCCTCTACAGTTTTGCTAGCATTATGGTTGATGGAAAATTACACTTGAGCACTCTCACTACAAAAGTGGTTTTTGACTAAACAGAATTTTTGCATGAAAATAGGTGATTTCCCCGGGAGGAGAGACTGACCTACAAAGGACAATTAAAGAATAAGACACATATTTTCCTGGAAAAGCTACAGCAGTGCTTCCAAACTTTGACCAAAATATCTGGACTTTTGTATTTTCTTCATCCATGTGTATAATCCAACGTTTTGGTTATGACCATCACCTACAAAATGAATTAACAGAATCACTGGAAAACTTTAGAATGAAAAATAAGATTGCATATGCATAGTCAGAAACTAGGTAGCAATTAATTTCATCAGAAGCAACTGCTCTGCACAATACTGTGTGGATTGCTCAGAGAGGCTGTTGGAGGGCAGATGTCACAGTTTGATTCAGGATCAGCAATTAAACCAGCGACAATAATGCTCTCAATCCCCTCCCCCTCCCATCCAGTTAGGGAAGAAGAGAGAAAAGTAGGAAAGTGACTTTCCAGATTCAAAGCTAATCTAGACAACTTTAATGAAATACTAATGATAAAAGAAAATATGTACAAATATATACAAGTATGTGCAGGAATGTGAAGAACCCCTATTGCCTCCCCCCACCCCCAGCAACTCCCATGGCATCTCCTGAGCTGTGAGCAGTCCCAAAATGTCCTGGAGCGCTGCTGGAGAGAGCAGTAGAGCAGCCAGGAGTTGAGGGGAGAGTTATATGGGTCAGGAACGCACCAGCCTAGGGATCAACGGTAACGGATAGATGGGAGTCCTCCCTGTGCATTGGCCATGGACAGAAGAGAGGGGAAGAAGCAGGAAGGGAGGGGCTTGACTTCAGTTATCCCTGACTTTATACTGAGTCTTACATGTATATATATATGTATGAAGTATCTCTGGCCAAATTTGCTGTCTGTCTAGTCCACTCCTCCCCACAGGAAGGTGGCAGATACGACTCTTCTGCTCCTTTAATATTCTAAACAGAGCGAAGTGTCCTTGATGTCTTGGCTGTAACATAAACATTCCAGCCTTATCAGTCCACTAGCTGGAAAACTTGCTGCTGGTTAAAAGAGAGCTTACTGAAGAAAAAAAAAAATCAGTAAAAGAAAATTGGCTTCATCCTGGCTCAAACCAGGACAGCAGATTAGCTTTGATAGTGAAAGGCTGGAAGTGCTCTGAGTGACAAAGCTATCTATCAAGAGGATAAAGTTCCAGGTATGTGTATCTGTTTGATTTAATAAATGGTGCCAGACTATGGATCTTGCTCCTGCAGGAGCTGTGATTTGTTGCAGACTTCATTTTGCTGCAGTGCAAGTGTATGGGGAAATCGGCTCAACCGTTCCTGATGGCTCTGGGCTTGTTCATCTTGTTAGAGTAAGAAAAGTTAGCACCTCCCTGATGCTGAATGGGCTTTGACACAGCAAATCAGCTTTGATCCAAAGGCCATATGAACATTTAAATGGGGTTATGCTTAAGCTCATAGTCTGCTATTTTTGTCTTATCTGCTTTCCCATCAGAGATGCTTCTGGGAAGGTTTTTTACTCTTCTTGAAGACAGCCCTAGCCTACTGTCATTCTTTCATAGAATAGCCAGCAAAAAATTTCTGTGTGTCTTTACAAATAGCAGGAATTTGTCCCTTAAGAAGAGTTGTAGTAACGACTTTAGAGATATCAAAATCAGGAGCTGACACTATGCTTAATGACAGTCAGGAATCACAGAGTGGCATTGTTGATGTTTTAAAGGTAAGTGACATTGGCTATTTACTATAATAGCCCACTTTTACAATAATAAGATTCATAGACTATTTAATGCTTGCTGCATTAAAGAAAATACATCAATTTTTTTCAGAAAAGGGTTTTTTTTAGCAAATGCTGTTTGTTCATTTATAACTTAAAACTGAAAAGTCACAAACTATGGAGTTGTTCTAGCTGAGGGTAAAGTGGTATTTATTCTGCCAGGGACCTCTGAGGGGTAGATTAATCTAGGTGATTTCATGGGGTCTCTTCCACTCCTTCATGCTCACAGTTCCTAGATGCTGACAACAAGAGAGCATTCAATCAGTTGAACATGAAGCTGAGAGAAAAATATATATACTTTTTTTGCAATGGATAATTAACCTCTATCATGCATTGCTCCAAGATATCATTGCAGACAGATGGTAAACAAGAGTCCAAAAAAGCCTCTTCACAATATTTACAGTTATATTAGAACAGGGATTAATAGAAAGGATATAAATATTCATAATTCCACTTACTCACAAGATGTGAAGACAAAATAAAACCAGTTAGTTTCAAATTTTCCTTTTTTAGAAAACCTTAAGTTGTTCTATGAGACAAACGCTCAAGATCTGCGTGGCAAATTCTGCACTCCTTAATTGAGAAATGGCTTTTGCTTGACAAAGGCCTATGGAATTCAGCCCAGTTACTTGTTTTGTTTTGTTTTGTTTTGTTTTCCATGCAGTGCTATGTGCTGTAAATTAGGATATAGTAGCATGACAATCCAAGTCCTAAAAAATTAATCTGTTTCCATAAGGAAATTATCTCTTGCCCATCATTAACCAGCAAACAGCTGCTCCTGTTCAGTATTCTAATCACTGCTGAATAGTTCAACACATCTTTAAACAGGTGTTTTAGCCTGTTGGGTTTAAAAGACTCTGTGTTGCTGAGAGAGTGATTGCACAGCTGGCTGGCTGGCTGTATTTTGAGCACTAATGTAGCTGGAGCACAGCTGTGGTGAAGTAAATTATGCAAAAATACTGACTTTTAAGGTTGGTCTGGTTTGTGATAGAATGAAGAACATGTTCCCGTGAGTTTAGGAAGACAGATTTTTATTGCTGCAATAGTAACACAGTACTAAGTTCATGGAAGTTCTATAAAAGTTTTCTGTGATGAATGCTTTCAAACATTCTGGTCTGAATGTTGCTGTTACACTACTGGAATGAACAAATTGAGAGGTGTCTTGCATGTACACTATCCATAGCACATCTGAGTAGTGCATATGCTGAGTACCTTATATGCTGAGTACCAAATTCTACCAAAGACATCAGTGCACCACTTGTTGGTGAGATGCTTTGCATTAAGGTTAACACACACTGCTAAAAGAAGATTATTGTTGTTGTGAGGGAAACACTGGGGACAGATTGGATGGTGGAATAGATTTTTAGCCCAGGGCTTATTGTAAAGGAAAAAAAGAGGAGTGAACTGTTTCTTAATTTACTATTTTGTAAAAGAATATACTCTCTGCCTTAGGCTTAAATAACTTCATATTTTCCATATAGTTTTGATGAGTTTACTGTGTTTTCAGCATTTTAGCTAACTAAACTGGCATAATATTTTTTAATCCCTCAGGTCTAGTCCATGAACTTAGTGACTATCCTATGAATCAGTCAGGGAATGTGTGAAAATATACCCAGATCTTGGATCAGGGGGAAGATCCAACTATAATTTCACTAACACCCTGAAGATATGGGGAACTGTTCTTGAGTCTAACAAAGTCTTTCTGGTATTTTGAAGTCTCATATATTTGGAGTTTCAATTTTCTTATATTTTTCTTGTGTTGTAGATGACCTAAAAGGAATAGAAATGCAAGTCCATTACGAGGATGACATATGCCTCATCATGCTGAGGATGGCATGCCACTGAAATCTGGTTAGAAAGCAGGAAGGTGCCCTGGAAGGCTCTAAAGAGGTAATGAAATAAATATTTTTAATGTGGAGAAATGAAAACTTGTGTTTTGCTTTTAGGTTTCTGTAAGACTACTTGAGCTGTAGGAAAAAAAAAAAAAAGGGTCAGTTTCTCTGGTTATCAGCCACGAGAGAGCTGTCAATCATGACTGCTGAGAACTACTCACTGCAGACCCAGTTGCAGCAGTTGCCAGTGTTGTTGACTACACTTTGGGGACACAAGGGCTTTGGATTAAGATTAATTGATAGAGTTTCACATTTTTTTTTTCAGAAATATATCCTTCTTCTGACTCAGGGTTGGTTGAGAAGAAAGAGGAAAATGTTGTGTGTATACATATCTGGGGTGAAAAGGCCTCCACAAAATGGTGCCCCACAAATGCTTCTGCAGCTTTCTGTCTGGGGCACTGTCTCTCCTAACTGTAGCAATATAAAATTAAGTTGTATTTCACAAATGGAGCAACTGTTTACCGTGAGAGGTGTAGTGAGAGCAGAGTGAGCCAGACAGCAGAGGAGAAAGGCAAATTTCAGGTGAGTTAGGAAGGAGATTCACAGTAAGGAGAAAACAAAGAGTACCTCCAGGGCTGGAAAACATTTTAGCTATTCAGTTAAACATTTGGCTTCCTGCTGCTTGATTTCTCACCAATAACACAAAATCCCACGTGGCTGTTGAAGTCTGGAGTCTCAGCAAGATCTTCTTTTCCTCAGTCTGTTCAACCACCCGTCCTTCTACCCCTGGCTACCAAGTGCAGCAGGCTTGGAAATTATCCTCTTCCCATGAGGGTGCCAAACAAGTGGCTCTGGACCCTGCTTTCAAAACATTCTCCAAGAGAAATACAGGCATGGGACAGGAGACCTGTTTTACTAAATAGTATAGAAGGAATGAAGGAGTCGTCATTTATTATTAGCTATTGTAATTATAAAAATTAACTATATCAGTCACCAAAACTATGGTCTTCTGGCTAGAGCAGAAGAAAGCTCTTCTTGGTCTTTTAGTGAGAGAACTTCTGTGTGAGTTATTGATAGGTTTGTTTCCTTTGTCCATACCGCCCTGCTGTAAAAAGCATTGTGCTGTGTTCAACAGCGTTTATAAAGCACAGGGATCCTCGAATGGGTGTAGCCAGATAAATGATAAAGGTATTTTTGAAAGAGCCAAGTATTTCCATTTGAAGGATGGCATTCAGTGCTTTGATGTCCTTTGAGAACGTGAACAGGACAAATACCAGTATTGTTAAGCTGTGAGGCACCTTGTACAAGTATGGAAAGGAACCACTCTAAACATAACTAAGGTTTTCCAAGCTCCCATAGTGAACATACCAGAAGGTGGGATGACATTAACAGTACAGCACCTCTCTGCCTGACTTCACAGGAAAGATGGCAATCAAACTGTAGCCAATGCCTATATGTATATTCAAATACAAATACTTTCCCTTTATATGTCTGTTTTACTAGTACTTGCTAAAAAAGATGTATATATTTAATGAACCTTGTCCATAATTTGTTTCTGTTGACCATCTGTTAGGCAAAAAAAGTATTTTTGTAGACATACGCAGTTTAAATAATAAAATTCGCAGCATTGAACAGTACCTGATGCCAGATAGTTTCCCGGTTGGAGACATATGGGTCTATTAGTACAGATACTTCAGTACTATTGGTTCTACTTGCATAAAGATGCATTAGAATTAAGAAGTAATAACCAAAGTACTCAATGCCTGAATTAGTTTTATTAGGAGACAAGTAGGAAAATACATCATTACTGTAGATGCTGAGGGGTTAATACTTGTAGTAGTGCAGTTCTGCACATCCTGCTGGAAAAAGAGAGAAAATTTGTCCCTAGAGACAGAAAATCCCTATTAAAGCCACTCTTTAAGTTCACCAATCACTATTCAGAGTAAATGAAGTTAAATCAGTAAGGATATTCCTGCTATTCAGATGAAATAAGGCTCAAAACAAAATAAGTGCTTGACACATTGCTGGCTGAAAAATGCCCAAGAGATTTAGACCCATATTCCTGCATGTAATATAATTTAATATCGTGTTTCCAAGTATCTTCTTCTAGTTTTTTAGTTTATAAAAATACTCTGATTAACAACAACAACAACAAGAAGGCATTTGGGCTTAAAATTATAATGAGTAATTGTTTTGCATAAAGACTTAATGTTTGAAGAACAATTTTCCTTACAGTATCTAATAATTTTTCAAGGAATACGAGAATCTCCTTACATAAAAATGCTTATGGTACTTAGTTAATTATGTAAGCTTGAGTTCTAAAATATAAAGTCAGCTGAAATACATATGTTTTTCTCTAGTTTGAAATTCATGAATGTAAGTAGGCATCTATTTTAAACTAAGGCAACTTGTGCTTTAATAGTTTCAGAAAAATTGTTAGTTGACTATGTCAAACTATTGAAAGCATTGACAGACTAAGTGGAGGTAATGATCCCTGTAAATGACCTTGAATTGTGAAGCCACAAATAGACCATAAATGCCATTTTCAAAATATGACATGAAGTTTTACTCTCATTATACAGTATGCATGCAACTTGGAGTGTTTCAAGCAGAGATTATGCATTGCCAGCCTATACCAGCCTCACCATGAGAACAGGATGGGTTATGAATTATAGCTTCTTCATCTATAATGTCTCAATTACATATAAGTGATGAACAGATTTGTATGTGGAAAACTTAAAATGCTGATTTGTTCCACTTATTGCTTGAACTTTCGCGTTTTCACATTTAATGTTTTCACATAAACTAGTAACATTATCAGTAATCCCTACTGAATCTCTTTTATTTTTATATGGAAGAAAAATAAAGATGTTACATCAGAAGGAACTGACAAAGAACTACTGTTCATTTTGGGGTTGAAACTTGCCATCTAGGAACAACGAAATTTGTTTAGTGACCATGTAATTGGACTTTGTTCTGGTAACAAACTGTACTTGGCAGGAAAGGCTGCCATTATCCTAGCAATGCGTGGTACACAAAGGCTGTCCCTTCTTGGCTGCATTTTGAAGCCCTCAGAAGAACTGTAAGAAGTAACTTTTCCTTTAGGTTTTGTGGCTAGATTGACACAATCTTGGGTCAGTGGATATTGCCATGCCCTTTTCTTGGCTTATCCTAAAATATAAGATGAAATAGAGGCACTGAATTAGTTGCAATGACTGCACAAAACCTGAGGGGCCTCAAAAGAAGGCTACAAGGAAGCCTGTGTGTGAGTATCACACAAACAAGAATAGGATGAAGAGGAATTTCAGTTGTTTTCTTTCATGGACAGCAAATGTGGGAAGGCTGCCTGCTCATGAGATAATTCACATGCAGTCTATAGTGGTAATTTCAGGGAAATCAACAAAAAATGCTGGATTTTGGTGTCTCAGTTCCTCAAAATTACTGCAAGCTGTGGGAACAAGGTATTGCAATTTTCTGTGCTTGATTTTCTATAGGAAAGGGCTCACATTCCTCAGCAATTTATTTCTTATATCCTTTCTTGACTCCAATGCTGATGAAATAATGAAGTCTCCTTCAAATACAATAGCACAAATAATTATTTCCTGCTCTAGGTAAATACGAATAAAGACTCATTGACAATTATGAATTGCCTCAAAACTTAATACAGTTCTAATTTAAAATGTGGATTTCATGACCTAGTGACTTGTTTCCTTACCAATATTCCACTCTGAGCACAGCTGCAGCCGTCTGCTCTGATGAAGCAGGCTTTGATTATAACTCTGATTTCATCTTCACATAGTCTCCCCCCTATATTAATGTGTCAATTCAAGTACTCTTTACTCTTGTCCTACATTTGATTAAAAAAGCAAAGAAAAAAAAACCATCTGGGCTACATAATTTTAGAATAGGCTCCATTAGTAATGATGACCTTGGTTGACCTTATTTTTTGCTTTAGAAATGTGCATGCCACATAGTTGAGTGAGCTAAAGACCTATTTTCTACATAGAAATGAGAACGTAATGCTAGCAAAAGGAGAGTGAGTGCAATCACAGAATCAATGTGTAGCATGTAGTCACAGAAGAGGGCAGGGAGAAGAGACGATGTGCATAATCCAGTAGTTGTGCCTAGAGATGTGCAATATTCAAAATCTTCTCTGCAATTAGTATGGATAGATTATCTTCACTTACTCACATTTCCCCTCACCTTGCAATATATTGCCCACAGGAAGCACGGCATAGGTCAGCATAATGATGAGTCTGTATAAGGGATAGTTCAGAAATGTCAAGTTTGAGCTAAACCTGCCTGACTGTGCTGCTCCAACACGGGAAAAGTGGCACATACTGTCTGCTCTGCCTTTTTATAATTCCTGAATTAGACCCCTGAAATCCTGAGCTTCCACGATGCTAACAGTCATAAAAGGTATTTTGTATTCAAATGCAAATAATTGCTTTCCTTATCCTCAGAAAATAAATGCTATCCCCAGATGTATAGGTGGGAGGCACATCTTCAGAAGCTGTGAAAAAGATTTTCTCTGAGGATGATTATAGAGGAATTGTTGAGGGTTTTGTTTTTGCTTTCCTCCTCTAAAGAGTCTAATCAGACTTACAGGGCTTAGAAATGAGAGGCAAACACAAACCCCGAAATTAATGCCAGGTCTCAACTTTCCTAAACATGCAGCATCTGTTCCTCATTGCTATGGTCTGTGGCCTGTTCTAGGCATTAGGCCACCAAAACATGCTCCTTTACTGACTTGTGGGAGACCTTCATGCACTGAAAAAGTTCTGTCTTTTTCCTTTTTGAGTAACTTTGACCTTAGCAAGAAATTAGTTCATTAATAAATGAAGAGGAGTGAATTAATTATGAATTTAAAATGGCAAAGATTGAGATTCCCTGCAAAATTTCTTTGTCATGTGCACACACAAATTAGAAAGAAGGTAAGGTCATGCAGAAATCATTTCAGGGGAGGAAGAGAGAGCAAGTGAGGAGACACTTCAAATAGTAGAGCCTGGGGAAGTTGCTACTCTGGAGACTTTTTGGCATGTAGTTTTTGGGGGAACATTTAACCACATACATCTATCACAAACTATTTTTGAGGACCCCCAAAGGCAACTTAAGATGTGGACTGAGCATGAACCCCTCACTTTGATCTCTCTCTTCCTCTGCCTTGGTACTTGCATCTCTAACATCCTGCTGTAGGGCTATGCACACCAGACATTGCCTGCACATGGCACTGGGATCCCGGAGTAAGGGAGTGGAAATGGCTCTGCAGCCAGGAGAAGGTGCAGCAGCCCCTGTCACTGAGCTAAAAATGGGAAAAACACTTCTAGCTGTACTGATTTGTGAGTTGGGAGTAGAGAGGAAAGGGGGTTTGGGTGGGAAGATAGTTGCGGGACATCCTTACATATAACTTCTTCCTCTAGAAGCACAACAGAACAGAAGGGAAAAGTCTCGACAAACGTATAAAACCACTTTAAACAGGGAGTATTGTGATTCTTGAAAAAGTTATTTTTTACCAGGCACGTTTTCAATTGTTCTTTTGTATTGAAAGTATAATAGAAAATCAGTGGCTCTACAGACTGCAGCAGATGAAATGTCTTTGGATTTTACTTCAGTTTTATCTCATCCTATGAATCAGTTGACAAAAATGAATTCACATCTACTTGAACAAAAGTAGTACTGCTTGTTCCAAAAAAGGGCTGAAAGACTAAAAAATGTATTAAAAATAACAATCTGTCAAACAAGCTAGGAGATATTTAATGAGTTGTCTTAGGGACTAACTTAGCAGGTAAAGTAACATTTCTTATGGAAAGATAAAGCATATCCATGAGTTTCAAAGAGGCAAAGTAAGTGGTAGAGAAAACACTGATTTCCAGTCAAAAGGCTGGACATTTAGACAAAAAAATATAGGAGTGCCAATGTGGAAATATGTCTGTTAAAATGGGAGAAATAGTTCTGTAATTACTGTAGCTTTTGTAAAATATATCTTACCCTTCTCAAGAGTGTATTTAAAAAAGAATAAAGGGCACAGGGGAATACCGCATGAAAAAAAACCTGTCCAGAAACAGGCAATTTTGGCCTTAGGGATTGTATTATTTATTATGTTAATTCCACAAGATTTAGGAAGCTTTTTCCTAGAAGTGGTACACTTTGGAAAAATATCTTTAGGAGAAACTGTTAAGTTTTCCTCCTCTGAACCCTTGCCTAAAGATTTCATCATGGAAACTGTACTTACCTGGTTACAGATGAATCACACTTTACTGGAGAGCAAATTACCGACATATAATTGGCTTACAGGTGAAGAAGAGCAACAGAAATAGAAGAAGTGACATATGGAAAAAGATAAAATGGTGTTAAAAAATGCATAGCTTGGCTTCAGAAATTATTTCTGCTGTGATGGGCTTTGACGATAGTTTGCAGCTATTGGAAGTGTGAAATAAAAAGAAGGAAAAGAAATTGTGTGATACTTAGAGTATTTTTGTTTACACCAAGATTGACTTCAGCCATATGTTTTTCTCTAGAGGTGGCTGTACATTCCTTTCAGCCTATATCCACTACATTTTAAACCAGACAATTTGTGCTCTGTGAATAAAGAGGATTTACAGACCTAATATTTCACCAGCTTTTTGCCATCCGTATCTCTGTCCAAATCACATCTTTGTAGCACAGGGAAGATTATTATCTTCATTTCACAGATAGAAAGGCTTCCAGTGTGGCTGCAGGAGTATGTATGTATCCCAGTGCAGGCTTGGCCATCACCTGCAGAGCCCTGAGAAAAGCCACTCCAAGGCTCTGAACCATGGTCTACTGGAAGGGGCAGATCTGTCTAAAGAAGCTTGTGTGTTGCAGGCCAGGGAATTGAAATTGCTTGGTTACTCATGTTCCATGCCAATGATATTAAGTTGTCCTTCCTACCTCCTCCTTTGTAGTTAGACATGTGGTTGTACTTGGGGCTTGGCACGATGGGAAATACTACTGTGGTGTGAAAGGAGTCCTGTCCTATGAACAGAAATATTACTCAGTTAAGCATTTTTACAAACAGAAATAGGTAAGCAGTTAGTCACAGGTGGTAAGTAATCCTGTTCTATGATAATACCTAATTTTCTCCAGCAGAAACAAAGATTTTTCAGCACCTGGAAATCAGTCGATCTTGTGTATGCTGCATTACTGTAGCAAAAATTAAATTAGTTTCAAGTAATGTCTGCAGTGTGCCCAAGACCTTCCTGCAGCTTTACCTTCAGGCTTCCTCTCTTGCTGCTTTTTCCACTCAGTAATTCTAGTAATTTTGTCAGTATGTGCATGTGGATGTTGTTTTCTTTTCAGTGGTGCCAGGTGGTCATCTTTCCTTTGTGGTAGTTTTATTCCAAGCAGTTGGCTTCCTGATAGCTGGATGTCTTTTCCCATTAGCTGGCCATTCCTTCTTAATGATTGAGCTGCTGCTTCTTGTTTACCTTTTTCTCTTCACAGCTCTCAGCTTGTTGCTTCAGTTGACATGGCAGTAGACTCCCTGACAACATCAAGTATCTCCTTCTGTTACCTCTCTTCCTCCTGCTGCTTCTGCTTCTTGCTATGCCTGGCATTCTGGTTCTTGTTCATTGAGACTATTGTTTGGAATAAAATAAAAATCAGCATTTCCTTGCTGATTTTATTTCTGAGTTTTTACCAGTCTATTACTTTATTTCCTGTTAGCCTGAAGCCCTACAATTTTACTAAAGACAGTTGAATCATCCTATTGCATATTTAATATACATACTAAGGCAACAGATAATTCTGGATAGGTCATGGTCATTAACTCCTTAATGTTTTATTTGTTGCAAAAGTTTTGGATGTTTTAAGAATTTCTGTTCCTAACGAACTGTTTGTGAATCATATTTGTTAGTGGTGTTAACAAAGACTTAAATTTGAGACTGGACTTCATCACCTATTTCAGGATTGCAATATAGGTAACATAATTAAGGTTCTTGTTAAGGATCCAAGATCTGTTTTAATTGAAAGATTTAGGTTAATTAGTGTGGAATATGGATCAGAGACACTGAACAGCAAGACTTTTGTTTTTCAAACTCTGATCTTCAGAAGTCAATGTGTGCTTTTCTATTGACTATGGCAATGAATGGATGGATGGGTTGTTGTTCAAAATAAGACTTTAAAGTAGCCTGCTAATAGCGAACCATTTAAAAAAAAAATGAACCTAGACTATTTACCTCGGTGTCAATGCATTAGTTGTGCATTAGTGATTCCTCTAAAACTTTGTATCTGTGTCACACAGTTCCATTTTTATTAAAAAGGGCTCAGACTGAGAACTGCCTACCCTCTGTTGATGAGAAAGGTGTCACAAAACTATGACTGCTTCACACTTGTTTATAGTAATTTCTGTTCAAAGAGGCACATAATGAATGTTCTTAGACCACTTAAACAGGTTTTGCATTCACATGCTTTGACCATGCTTGTGACATGAAATAATTTTAAAACAGTATCAGAAGAGAAAATGCTCTGGGATATAGTGGTTTATTTATTTACTTATTTGAATTGCATTAATATTGCATGTGTACTTCATTGTATTGCCACTATTTATAGTAATGATATGCCAGTGGTGGCTTATACTAAATTATTACAAACCCCGGGTTTACAAGGTGATCTGCAGTAGCAGGTATGGAAGACAGTACAGTTCCCTTTCCTGGTCACCCTGTATGTGACTAAAATGTTTAAGAGCATAAATCACGTGACACGCAACACCCACAACTAGTCCAGCTGGTGGGACCTGGGTGACAAAGCTATCTTTGAACGGCTGAGCCAGAAGGAATCTTGCAATTTATGCTGTAAGACAGAGTATTTTTTATCCTGAGTCAGTGGTAGCAACCCACCACTTGGGCATTGTATGCTTGTGTCCCTCTCATCTTTGTGTGTCCCTTCTCACGCTTCAGACTGCTTGGCTCTTCCCATCCTATGGAAAGTAAAATTTCAGCTACTCTTTTGGGCTGTTCCAAAGCTTTACCAGGACACAGGAACTGTAAGAGCTGTCTGCAGTCATTTGTATGGGAGATGTGTGAGGGGACTTACGCATTAACTGTGCTGAAATAATTACTGTATTTCACCTGACTAATAAGCAAGTGCTATTTGTTGCCAAGAAAAAAGAAAAAAATTCTGGACAGGAGATAGAGGGATATTTTACTCATTAAACTCTGTACTCAATAATTCCACAAAGACGAAAATATAAAATGCATTGATGAAAAGAAGCAATTACTTCTAAAAGGCGTAGGAAGCACTATTTATGAAATAGGCTCTGCTTGTTATGATTTTTCATTCGAAGTTTAAACTCAGAACACCGAAGTCTTTGGGGAATAAAATGTTAAGTAATTCTGCAGTCTTAATTTTTTTTTAGATGCTGCAGTTTCCCTGTGTTACCATGGTAACATACTTGCTGTGTAATTGCCAGGCTGCCTTACAGTGATGCGAATAAGTAAGGAAGTTGTCATATGGCATGACCCAGGCTTACATTTGAGTGGAGATTTATTGCCCACAGAGCAGCAATAACACCAAAGATATCTGTCACCTGCAGGATAAGGAATTACATGTTGCTGAATTGCTGCAGAAACAAATGGCAGCAAAGGTGAAGCTCTGGGCCTTGATTTTGTGCAGGAGCACTAGAAGCCCTCCCCGAAGCCTGCTCCTGCTGAGCTTATTTTTGCTCATGCTTTATGTGAGTGGAAGATTAGAACTTTTAAAGCTAACATCAGCCCTAAGCATGTTATTTAGAATTTCATTTGTCTTGGATAATATAAGAAATCTGGAGGAAAGAGATGGCTGCTCATATGGCTGTCATCCTACACTTCACAAATGAGATTTGCAAAGAAAGAGAGTCAGCTCTCGCACTTAGCAGCAAATCTGGCCCCTTTTGAAGAGAGTGCTGGGATCCAAAGAACTACTCTCCTTCTCTCTCTCTCTCAAAAAGAAAAAAGGCAAAAAAAAAAAAAAGAAGAAACAGAAAATAAAAAACAAAACAAAAACAAGAAAATGAAAAGAGACATTAAAGTTTTCCTTAGTTTCTGTTTGAAGAAGGCAGCTCTTATATCTTGCATGATTCTTCAGGATATTTTTTATGTGAACCACAAATCCCAGTGGTTCCTGGGAATACCAACTGAGGGAACCCTTCTCTCAGCCATTTTTTGTCTCCTCAGTCCTCACTGCATTTTGATGTGTTTTTCCATAAGGAAGAAAGCCACTGAAGTGATTCCTTAGTGATGAGCGCTGGGCACTTCTCATGAGCAACCTGAGAATGCTTATTACCACATGAAATACAAGTTTTAAAAGTCAGAAAAGAAAAACAAACCAAAACAAAGGTCTAAAAAAATGCAGTTCTGCATCGGTCTTGACACAGCAAGGACTTCCTAGTTGCTCAAAATTACCCAGTATGGGGACAAAGCAACTAGCTCAGCTGTCGTGTATACCACTTGCTCTGAGGTCTTCCTCTCTTATAGGTTGCCTATTCCTTCATTAAGGATGGATTCTGCTAAAGCTCCCTCTTTGACTGCCTCAGCATCTCAGCTCAGATGATCTTCTCCGTAAGACTGGTTTTTATTAATTTGGGGTTTGGGTTTTTTTAGCAGCTCTTTCTGTAAGACCTTTTTGCTAAAACTACAGCATCCATAGAGCGAGTTTCTCACTTTGTTCTCAGTCAACTTTCTTTCTTGGTTTTCTTAAATAGGGCTTTGAAGTTATTTCCTCCCTTGTGAGGCTACTTGGATACTTCTAGTAGGATGGTGTCTCATCGCTTGCTACCATGGGTTAGGTTCCTTTTCCCCTTCCCTCCAAATTTGCCTCTAATTATAATTGAGCAACCTCACACAGATATTTCCACTTTGTTCCTTAATGAGTCTTTCTGGCTTCTGGCTCTTTCTGCAAATTATTTTAAGTCTATAACAGAACTTCATCTTCCTAGATGAGGAGGATTCATTGCTCATGCACAACGGAGGGCTTTATGACTTCCAGCATACCTTCTTTCGCAGAGACCATATGTGACAAAACAGTAAAAATTAATAATCTGAGAGAGTCTTGTTTTTCCAAAGATATTCTCTCCTGCTTTCTGTCTGTCTGGGAAACACCTTGTCATTGCAATATGTAGCATTGTAAATTGTGAGTTAATATGGACAAATCATGATTGTTTTCTTGGTACAAGAAACACCGCAGAATAAAATAATAAAAGCGAAAACTAGGGTAAGTGCTATCCATAAAACTACAGTATAAATTCAAATTACATATAGTCCATAGCCTCACAGGAACCATAATAATCTTCTTTTTCACCTTCTTTTTTGTTTGGTATTTTTAAAGGAGAAAATTGTGGTGAATGAGTGGCTGTATTTCAAATCAATATTTGATTTCTAGAGTTAGTTTTTGCCTTCACAGTATGGTTGGCCTTTGTTCCGTGTTTCTTGCAGGAATGGATTGTCAGCTGAAATGTCAGAATGCAAAAAACAATGTCTGAGCATATCTGGTAGAAAATATTACCCAAGAAAAACAGTTATCCATCATTCCTGTGCAGGTACAGTGAAAGCATCTATGTAAACATCCTGAGCATGAAAGCTGAAGTACATAGACTTATGCCACTGACACTCATGTCAGGATAATATAATTTTTAATATTCAGGACACTTAGCTGTATCAAGATCAGATTCCCCTTTTTACTTGTCCTAGAAATCTCGTGTTTACAAAAACATTGCTAATTGTCACTGATCAAAAAGGACTACGTTCATTTTAATTCTCACTAAGTTTACTTTAAAATTCTAGTTATTTTAAATGTAAGGATAATAAGAAAGAAAATGTCTATGAAGGTTCACCATTCAATCAGGAAAATCACTGCAATTCAGCATGTTTCTCACTATAACATTTTACACATCCCTATAAAAGGAACGTGTAAGTTGTTTGAAGGAGGAATGATTTTGTTGTCTTTATAATGGCATGTTGGTCTATTACTCCTATCCTGCTAGTAATAAAAATAATAGTCTATAATTGGGATGTCCAATAAAATGCTTTTAAATGTGAACACATAAAATCGTTTTGTGAAGGCAATAACCTTGGTAAGGTCAATGAACACTTGCTTATAAGAGTCTGTTGGGGAAAAAAAGAAGAGTATTTTGAATATATGTGTTACAGGAATATCAAATTACAGGCTAAGTTCCTTTTTTACCTTTTTTTATTATCCTCTGCTTGGTCCTTTTTCACATTCTCTCTATTCTCTCTATTCTCTCTTGTTTTCTACCCTCTTGCTCAAATGAACCATTGATACTTAAAATCTCAAGGGAAAATATGAGGCTTTTTCAACTCATGCCAGCTCTTGTCTCATCCTCAAAGGAAACAAATACACTACTACTAGTTCTGAAAAGAAAATAATTTGTCACTTTTTGGTTTTATTTTGTGAAATCAACCTAAATTTTCATTGGTCATAACACTGAAAATCATGAAGGAAAACTAAGGATTTCCAGAGTGACAATTACACCAGTATTTTTTTAGATACCTTCCCATGGGATTTCAGCATATGACATCCACTCTTAGGCAACAGAACACCCAGACACACACAAAAAATAAGTGTGTGTGCTTATCTCCCCTATCACTCTGGTTCTGCCACTTTTGACTATGTGAATGTGGAACAGAAATCCAGAACCTCAGGAGTTCTTGCCCTGCTGTTCCTGTCGAAGTGCTATTTGATCTTCAGCATACTACAATGACAGCTTGTTTCCACACGCATAACCCCATCTGTAAACTGAGCAGGAGACTATTTCCTACCAAATTGTCTCCCTCGGGTGCCCTAAGGATTAATTGCTTTAAATGCAGTTCCTGGAACACATGAAGTTCCCTGTAAGTATCCATTTTTTAATGTTACATCCCATCAAGTACTTATTCACATTAGTTTTTCTTACTTCAGTAGCCCAAGATACATCTGCCTCCATTAATTATTTTTACTATTTGCCACTCTTCTTAAACTCAAGCTAAATGGCTTTGGCTGTGGGAAAGCAAATTTACCAGACAGCTGCTTTCTTCTGTATTTAAAATATACATAGCACTATCTTTTTCCATTACATTCTTCACTTATGTTTATCTTTGTCAATGAATTTTTTTACTCCGCTGGTCTTCTGACTCTTATTGTCCTTATTAGGGTAAGTACTTAAGAATATTGGAAGTAAAAAAAAAAAGCACAACCCAGTAGCAGACACATAAAGTGAAGTATCATATGTCATTGCAACTTGCAGAGGTCTCACGATTTCAGTAACAGCCTGAAGAATGAGAAAGGAAGAGGTGGCAATGAAGACTTCAGAAAACTATGACTTGAGCTGGCATGCAAAATAGATATGCTTTTAAAACCAGTTCCATGCAATTCTAATTAGTCTGGCATCCAGTGAAAGAACTCCTTAGAATGCTGTTCTTAAAACACACATTCCTTATCTGCCATTTTTCTGCTCCTTCCAGTCACCGAAACTGCCTCTTCTCTCCACGTGCAGACTTACCTGTGCCTATAGAGACGTTCTCTGGCTTGGAGTTCCATAGGCAGAGGGCTCCATTTCTTGCATTTTCCTGACTTCCTATTAGCATCCCTAGTGTATTTACAAAGGTGCCTGAACATAATTAATAAAGTTGGCAAAAGCAAGTCAACCAATCCTCTTCTCTCCGTTCCACTAAAATCACTCTCTCCATTAAGTAAATAGGATTTAAACTACTCATTCAGTTTAATCTACAAGAACAAATGGGTAAAGACACCTAATGTGACAACCTAAATGAATTCTTCACCAATAAGGAAGTCTCTTCATTCTTTCTGCTGACGTGGTTGTATTCCTGTCTTAGGGGTTTTCTTTGTTCTGTATTTTTTTCCTTAACAATCTATTTTGTAGCATTAGCGATGCAAGAGTAACTAAAAATTTAGGAGTCTTGAGTCTTTCCTTATTTAAAATAAATAAATACATTAAAAAGTGTCATCATGAGGCTGGTTAACTACTTCGGGCATTCATGGCTAGGCCAAGATAACCCTCATTTCTGCTGAGTTAGAAACTTTCCAGCCAAAGCGCACTCAATATCTCTTCCTTGTCTTAAAAAGTGCTTAGGAGTACTAGCAACTAATTAAGGCTGAATTCATCGTTATGCCTAAGCATGTTCCTTAGCTGGTGGACACAAGCAGTTCTACTGACTCCGTGTTGTCATTTGTATGCTTAAATTTAAGTACCTTGCTGAACCAGAAAAATTCTGAAGATGTTAAAATGAAAGATTATACAACGCACATTTTTATTTCAGAAAAAACATGCAGTCCTTCCCTACTCCACTGAAAAAGCCAAGATATTACACTTGCTAAGTACTAAAGTGATATTAAGGACTTATCACTTTCAAATTTAAAATCTACTTTTGATTTATCTTAGCTCAAAGCCTTGGAGCTGTAATAAATTGTTGAATGCTCTTATCTGGCTTCTGGTATGTCCTTGGCAAGGACACACATTCCAGGGAAATTAAAATCTTGGGCTTTTTGTTGGAGAACTCTTATCCTGAGATTCTGTAAATAAGAATATTGTCTAGGAATTTAAACTAGCTTATACTTATGTATCAACCTGTTCATGTGCCAGATGTGACAAAATGCTGAGCATATGAAGCTGTTCAGAAACTAACTGAAATTACAGGTGTTTGGTACACTAGGGATCACAACCCACAATTTTCTGCACAGGCAGTGATACATAACTATGCAGCCCATGCCCAAGCTTCAATATTATAAAGTGGAAGAAGAACCTCCTCACCCCCCAAAAAATCACACAAAATGATGAGAAGATTTCTGCAGTTTTCACCACCCTCCACCTGCTGCAGTTTTTATTATCTCCATTACCTCCTTTTTTTTCCATTCAAGAGTGTCCTGTATTGCAGCAAGGGCAGTCATCATCTGGCTCTCAGCAGTAAAGAATGCAAAGCAGATGGAAGCCAGCAAGTTACCAAGGCCAGCAAGCATTGGCCTGGGTGAAAATAGGCATGTTGTCTCATTACTACATGCTAAGATGGCTGTGCCAAGAAACCACTACAGATGTGCAGGATGGAAAAATCTTTGTCCTTCATGTGTTTTGGAAATCTTTTGCTTGATCTGACCATTCTCCTCACAGGCCCATAGCCTTAATGGCTAACACAAGACCCTCAAATAAATCTTTTTAATTAATCTGTAATTCTTCCTTGAAAGTCTTAAAGTATGTACAATTTTACTACTGATTTACAGATCACCATGTTTGAGTGTGGATGTGGTTTTCTTGTGGCAGGCCAGATGTTGATCAAAAGCACATACAAGTCACAGTTCTTCAACAAAATTTTAAGCTATAGATTTAGTGGAAACTCTGGGATCTCTGGCTAAATTAGATTTTCCAGTAGGAACTGCTATGGATTCCAAATGTGTTCATATATACCACCAAAAGTGAAAGATGTCAGAAAAAAAATCATAATGAATTAGAATAGCTACATTATTTTTGAGTTTACAGGTTAAGCTTGTTCCCTTATCCAAATTTATTAAAGAGTATTCCATTGATTTTGATGGGCCCTGTAATAAAATTATCTGTACATCTAATGGCATCTGGGATCAGCCAAATTTGTTCAAGACCTGCCATTGCTAAGAAAACAAACTCTGGGAAGGATCACCAGTCTAGACTGGGATGATGGAGGAAAGGGAATACGCTTTTCTTTATGGTGTGATTATCTGGCCATGAGCAGGCATGTTTTTCCAACAGAAGGTAGCTTAAGATCAAGAAAAAAACTTGTAATGATTTCTCCTTTAAAGTACTTCATGCATAAGCCACAGCAAAGTTGGTGTCGTGAAAGAGGAATTATCCAGATTCTGTTCTGCCAAATATACATTTTTTGTTTGTTTTTTAAAGTTTTATAAGTTTTGGTATTTGAAACTTCCTTTCCTTTCAGTCTTTATGACTTATTGCAGTGGTTCACTAACTGATAAGGATTCCATGTCACCTTTCAGGCACTGAGCCACTCTGGAAATGTGGATTTCTTGGCTTCTTCTCAAGAGAATAACAATATATTGAAAAGGCCAAATCAAGAAGATGGGGTAACATCTCTTAACAGTATATTTCTTAGGATATCAATAGGAGAGAAACTATGATTGGGAAACTTGGGGTGGGCATCCCAAATAACTTTCTTCTTCCAAAGTATTAACTCAGTCTCTGAACGGCTCCCCCTGGCACAATAATGACTTGCACTAGGAGTCTTAGATACTTCCATCAAAGGCCTGATAGCCTTAACAAGCCCAAGGAACTAAATTGTTGGCATTAACAAGGAAGTGCAGACAGATCACATGTGATTGCTCTTTAGGCTAAAAACTCCTAAAAGCAAGCAAGAAAACCCCAGGTGGCTCACGCTTTTGAATAATTAACAAAATAATGACTGTGCACCATGGTGGTCAGACTACAGTCCAACTATTTACTAAGTCTGCAAAAAAGTGGACATCATGGTACTCTTTGGGCACATAATCCCTTCTGGAAAATGGACATTTTTGCTCTTGGGTGCTCTGGAAGGCATTCCATCCTGTGGCTTTTCTTGTGGCCATCGATAAAACAAGGCCTTAATATTCATGTGGTTTTTCCTGGTTGTTGTGTAAGAATGGGTTTGCTGCCTGTGTCTTGGTTACAGCTTTCCTCAGTCTTGGACTCCATTCACAAATGCATTCCCTAGGTCCAATAAATTAAACATAGGATAAACAAGCCAGTAATGCACACATTCAGATTATGAATGAATCCTGTTTCTGCAAGGTGTGGAGTCCTCTCCTCAAGCTGCCAGGAGTATGATGAGTCAGTGGAAATGTAGGAACTTCCTAGGTCAGATTCTGTCCTTATACCAGGCTCTTATTTATCATTCTCCAGATAAAGTTCACTGTGGCTAGTAATTAGTTAATAAGAAACGAATTCTCCAGATAAAATAAAAAATATTACTTGGTATGTATGTTCCTTTTTTGCACAACAGTTTGAGAACACATAATTAAACACTTATTCAACTGTGGGCTTGATTTATGGCACACCAACTCAGGGATATAAAATCAAGTTCCAGTCTTGCCTATTTAATTGATCGATGGGAAAGTAACTTGCTGTAATTTAATAAAACTGAAAGCATCAAAGGTTTTCTGAGTGTTGTTATTTATCTTGGGAGGCTGATCATAAAATATGCAAGACAACCCTCAGTACTTGCTGGATCCAAAAGTCCAAGCTGCCTTTTATGTCTTTTTTTTTTTTTTTTTTTTTTTTCCCCCCTTAGCACATCTAAAAGCCCTGTCTTTCTCTCTTTTTCAACCTAAAGGCTTAACACTTTCAGGCTCTAAGTCTTATACATTGTGAGCACTCAAACTGCTCTTTTTTTTTTCTCCAAGGTTCCCATCACTTTCTCCCTTTCCCCAGAAAAAAATACAGCTGCTCATGTCACCTCCCTGCTCTGTCTCTGTGAATCTATTTCTATGACCCTCTCTTCGTATCCCTGTATCCACGGTTGTCCATATCACCATCCATAGCAATTTTTTAATTGAAAAAATAGCAAGGAAAAAATAATTACTCTTCTTAATTTCTTAAGATATTTGTAAATGTTCACTTAAATCCTCTGTGCAAGCATTTTATTATTTCTCTATGTAAGACTATGACTACTGAGGAAGTCATTCAGCCAAAAGAAGCCTCAGAGCAGAAAACGAATACATCCTCTGGTGATGCAAAACTCATTGTGTTTTTTAAGTAAGCATAGCACAATATAATTAGGGCTTTATTGCAAAATGTTGCTATGTATTTTTCAGTTCTAGAGAAGGAATATAAATATTGTATCTAAAAAGAAGTAGCTGAAGTATATGTTCTACTTATTCTTGCTCTTAGAGAAAGGTACATTTGCCACTGTGACTGCCCTTTGAAAGGATTTTGGTGCTGAGGCACCATTGTTATTTTTCAAATTTCCTCCTTAAAACAAATTTAATTGTTAAAAAATATGGTGATAGAAGACAGCCCTCCTGCTGACAGCTTTCTCAAACCAGAATGGCTGAGTTTGCCTCATATATCTTGTAGGTGAGGATACCCTGTGCTCATTGGATAATTAGCAACAGCAGGATCTATAGTGGGAGGTGGTAGCTGTGGGAAGCCATGACTAGAGAAATGCAACAATCCAATTTCCAGATGAACTTAAAAGTCTTGTTAAGGAAAGATCCAAACCAGGGTGACAATAAAATCTCCACCATGATGGTAGCAAGAATTAGCATTGCCTAGCAGCTATTTTTTTTGGTGTTATATAGATACAGAAATTATAGCTGTGTGGCAAACCATGCACAGCGAGCAATTAGTGCTAGAAGATAAAAATAACATAAATCCAAGAAAGGTGGTTGGAATCCAATCTTACTTTAGTAAGTGTTCTTCCTCTAACTAGCTAAATTGAATCAGCTATTAATAATGCAGTGACCTTCTGAGAGATTCAGCCCACAGATGTGATTTACTGTCAATGTGGCCAGAAAGCATTGTTCTAAATGGATAAGCAAAAGTGTCAGACCACCCCTGTCAAACCAGTTTTTTTTTTTTGCTGCTTATGGGTTTGCTGGTACACCCACAACAGCAGTGGGTGTACCAGAGCAGTCCTCTCATGCCCAGAGATACAGATTCTTCACTGCAGATGGGGACCAGGTGCTGGGTTCTTACTTAGGTATGAGATTCAAGGTAAGCCTAGATATACGTCAGATCCTGGGAAGTAGAAAGTGCTTCAGTTTCAAAACAACTCTTGTGCCTGATTCTATTTATTAATAATATTTTCAGATTTAAGGAATTAATGCTGTTCTCCCCCTACAGGGGAAAAAAAAAAAAAAAGGATCTCTTCCTTCTTGCATCATGATGCATGTAATAGTAGACATTGTTAAGTGAACAAAATTCTGTTTAATAAAAATCTTTGCTGGAAGGATGACTGGAAGCATGTCTGGAAGTACAGCTGAGCCTGTCCAACAGTTGCTGATACAAAGGCCAGTCCTGCTCCTCTTTCTGCCTCGCAGTGAAGCACTTTCCTTTTGGGTCCCAGAGCAGGTTCATCACAATGTGGTCCTGTTCAACGGCGAATTTGTTCAGGAAGCTGAGCCAACAAAAGTTAAGAGTACAATTGTGCTAGTGTTTGAGACCGCTTCACTGCAAGGCAGATGAAGTATAAGGAAACAGCATAAGAAAAATGGTGGGAGCACTTTGCTGCAGCTAGGGGGTTAGGTTCCCTTACTTGCAGTATAAAAATACATCTTAATTGCATGTAAACATATATGCATATACATAGATACAAAGCTACTAACAAACTTTAAGGAAACAACTGTACCAGTAGAACTGGACATTAGATGGGTATAGTTTCTCTGCCTTTATATTTACTGACATCCACTTTCATTTCCCTTTCACTGGTTTCTTCCTCTTTGCCCCTTGTCACTGGCACATTTCCCAGCGCTAGGACCCAAGCATGAACTCAATGTCCAAAGCCAACTGATTTATGCAGTCTGGGGAAAAAGAGGAAGGCCTGTACCACCCACAGCAGAGGTGGCTGTTGCACAAAGGCAGGCATTTGAAGACTGTGACTTGGTCCTGAGCAGTGGGTGTACCAGAGCAGTCCTCTCATGCCCAGAGACAGAGATCAAATATCGGCCTCCTGACTGTAAGTATTACTTTACAAGCTAGCTTGCTAGCTCATTCTGTTTTGGACCATTCCATCTCACTTCCTAAGGCTATGTCAAAGTGTCCTTACTCATGTGAACACATGCCTTCCCCACATGCTGGGGGAAGAGTGGCTGGAGAGCAGCCCGGCAGAGAGGGACCTGGGAGTGCTGGTGGACAGCCGGTTGAACATGAGCCAGCAGTGTGCCCAGGTGGCCCAGAAGGCCAATGGCATCCTGGCTTGTATCAGGAATAGTGTGGCCAGCAGGAGTAGGGATGTAATTCTCCCCCTGTACTCAGCACTGGTGAGGCCTCACCTCAAGTACTGTGTGCAGTTCTGGGCCCCTCACTTCAAGAAGGACGTTGAGGTGCTGGAGCGGGTCCAGAGGAGAGCAACAAGGCTGGTGAAAGGACTAGAGGGAAAGTCTTATAGGGAGAGGTTGAGGGTGCTGGGGTTGTTTAGCCTGGAGAAGAGGAGACTCAGGGGGGACCTTATCACTCTCTTCAACTACCTGAAGGGAGGTTGTAGTCAGGTGGGGGCTGGGCTCTTTTTACAGGCAACCAGTGACAGGACAAGAGGGCACAGCCTGAAGCTGCTCCAAGGGAGGTTTAGGTTGGATATTAGGAAGCACTTCCTCACGGAGAGGGTGATTAGACATTGGAATAGACTTCCCAGGGAAGTGGTGGAGGCACTGTCCCTGGATGTGTTCAAGGCAAGGCTGGATGTGGCACTTAGTGCCATAGTCTAGACGATGTGGTGGTGGTGGTGGTCATAGGCTGGACTTGATGACCTTAAAGGTCTTTTCCAGCCTTGGTGATTCTGTGATTCTGTTCTGTGATTCTGTGTAGCTTTTATTTAGAAATATAGACGTAGCTTGTGTGATTTAGAGGAAAATCACCAGGAAAAAATTGTTGTACATATCCCATAGCAGTAGTTTAATCCCAACCCTTTTAAGCAATAATCACTCTTTGTACTCCTGATGACTCAACTATTTAGTTCAGTGTGCAGGTCATGGAGTGTGTTTCCACGCTTATTTTTCTTCAGTCGAATCACCTACTGAAAGAAAAGGGAATTTTATCTGAGTTATTGCTGGATAACCCCTCAGGTCATGTTCTGGCACCCCTGCATACTAGGTACCTCTGTGCTGGTCCAGCAATCTACTGCAGTTAGATTAGTAATGAGGACATGACCCAGGAAAACTAAAACCATCTCAGTCCTCATGAGCCTTTGGGAGTGCAGTCCTCTGAGATAAAGGCATCTCTAAATAGTGAAAGTGCTAAAAAACTTTGAAATGCTATTGAAGATAGTATATTTCGCTTGTTCCTTTTGTAAACCTCCTGGATAGGATTGCATGAAGAAGCTGACTTTGGTTTAATTGAGACATAGCAGAAGGCAGTGTTCCTCTGATGTTATTTTAATTACAGCAGAAGGAAAATAGCAATAGCTGAAAGTATTTGAGTAGTAATTTCAGCAGGTGCATCGGTAGTAATAACAAATCTCATTCTTGCTTATCATTGTCAACAGGGGGAAAATTGTTCCTTCAGCCCTTTGCAGTGAATCACCAGTTTGTCACAAACCAGTCCCGAAGTGCTATTTCAATAGCACGAATTTGAGAGACTGTTAATTTTCTGATGTACTCCTTATCTGTTTATTTAAAAATGGCTCTTTCCAGTGGATAATATAGGGAATTAACTTCCTACATCCTCCTGGTACCACCATAGATGCAGTATTTGTGGGGAGCAATACCTCCCTGTTGTCCACAGTGCAGTCTTGTTCAACAGCTACATGTCACCATGAAGAGTATAATGCTAGCCATGCTAATTCCTGGGGAAACAAGAAAATTCAGATTAATCTAGTGGTCAGAAATGTTTATCAATTGTCCTGTTAAAAGTATGTTGATTTAGAATGGATAGTAATTGTGGCTGATTGATAGATTTATAATAGGACAGTATTTCTTTAAAGGTAATTTGTTTATTCATATCTATAAGATGCTTAAGTCCATATCCCTGATGAGAGGGAGCTCAGACTGGTCAGCAGGGCTGAGCATTAAATAATGAGGGTATGTTCCAAGTTGGTACAAGGCCTTAACAGCAACTAAGTGCAAAAAAGACACAGGCTCAAAATATCTTAGGTGGCTCTTCTGATTTTTTGAAGAGCTGAAATTAAAATTTCAAAGTATTGAAATAATTTTTTTTTAAGCTTTAAAAAAAATGATAAATATTCTTGCATGAGGAAACAAAAAGCTTTGCTTTCCTTAAAAGTATCCTCACAAAAACATAGAGGGTGGAAACTACTTCAGCTATACACCTACACTTCTGCATGGCATTGTCTTTGTCAGAGCTGTGTAAAATTTTTTTTAAGAAACAATGTTATCAGTTAGAGAGCTTTTATTTCTAACAACTACAGTGTCTGGCAGGATCTCTAAGCACTGGGATCCACTGAAAGGAAGTGTTTTATCAGAAGTTTCTTTCTTTCTTTTTGAGATAAAGCAGTTTGAAGGAAAAAAGAAAAAAGATAGCTAATGTCAATAATTCAACATTCCTACATTCCCATCTCTTTTTTGGTGTTAAAGCTAAAACCATGGTTTTCAGAAAAGTTAGTGCCCTTTGAGTAGGACAAGGACAGTGAGCAAGCTATTGATGTATTTCAGAGCAGCCAACACTGCTGAAAGAGACATAATCCTGCTCATTCCAATGAATTCCCCTTCCTACCCTGTCCTGGTACTCAACATTTAGTTGACTCAGCTGTAGATACTGCGAAGTGTCAATCAAAAATCTTAAAATGAGATTGTTGTAAATGTTCTTTTGAATCTCTTGAGTAACAGTGGGAAAAATAACCCAGGCCAGGCTTTTGTAACATAGCATAGTGTTAAAATTGGTTTACGTGTAACTCAAATTTCTCTAACCTGTACAACTAGTGTGATCTCTGCACAAAAAGCAGTGATTTATTTGTTCAGAGGTGCCTGTGGGATGGAAGTAAATATTACATACTAGAGCTGAAATTTGCAGTCCATATCAAAAGAGTTCACTGGCAATAATATCCATGAGATGAAACAGCTGTCATTTTTCTTGAAATCAAAGAGGGAAACGAGTCCTGTTGGGCCATGATGGCTGAATTTACTATCTGACTTTTCAGTCTACTTAAATAAATTATTACTAAAGTGACCTTTAAATATTGAGAAAGGCCCTAAATGAACACAATTTACTAATGTACCTGGTGTCAAACAAAATCTGACATATTTGTGTTCCTGGCTTGATTAAATTTAAGAGTTGTTTAAAATCTAGCTGTCTGTTTAAGCCTTTATTTGGATTGGAATAAAAAAGTTCTTATTTCTTTTCCTGTGTCTTAAAAATTCTGTATTACAAAACCAAATATTCTTAAAAATCTTAGAGGTTAATAGCAGAACTATTTATATAAAGTCAGAACCACAGGAACAAAGCAATTGTTTAGTTTGTATCTGCCCACACTTGTTTTAAAGACTGACTATTTAAATGCACTAGTTCGACCTTATTAGGCATATTAAAACTTTACATAAAATCATATCTTAATGTATTAAAATATCAAGGGAGAAAATCTGTTTGAAATGGCTAGGGAGACATTTGCTTTATATTCTAAAATGAGTTTTTATGAAACTCCTACATGGGAATATGAAGTTGGCTTAATGGCTCTTTTAAATACTCTAGTCAACTAGTTTTAAAAACTAGTGCTTACTTGGCAATCACCTCTGCATAGCACAGCTTGCATTTTCATGCAACACTTTCCTGTGTCATGTTGCATAATCAATTTAATTTTGCACTTTTTCCCCAAAAAGTGTTTTGTGTGACTTGGGTATTAGACATTTTTTGGCAATAGGAAGAGAATAATCTTTCTCTGCAGCACAATACATTGAAACACAAATGCCTTCATTTTATACTGTATGTTAATTTAAGGCAATGCATTGGTTAAAAGGATTTGCATCAGTGGGGAATGGAGGGTGTCACCTATAGGTAGAAGCTTGGAGGTTAAGTTCAAGTAAGCATGTAAAGATTTTCGTGTTTCAGCTTTGATAGCTATTTACACACTTTCTGCTCTGCCAAAAATGGAAGAGATGCTGAGCTTTTATGTGCAATTAAAGCAACTGCCCTGGAAAATCCACAAAAAACACCCACTGCTCTTCAACCAAATTAGACAATTCTGAAGCATATGGGGGAAAAGAAACAGTAACTTTTCTCTTGCCTTTTTTAAAGGCAAGTTCTTCAGGAATGTGGGTGAGAATTATAGAGAATAAAAACTTCTTCCCCTCCCCCCCTCTAGAACACATAGATACTGGAAATAACCTGTACAAAGTTTCTGCAGGCTGACTTCTGAACCTGTCTTGATTGCAATACTCAGGAAGATTCTAATGACTTCCATTGCTGTTTGGTCATTCCTTCTGTTTCTACATAACAATATGAGGTCCTACAGCTGAGATGGGGTTTGTTCTGTTGTTGTACAGTGATAGACAAGTTTCTCTAGTATCACACAGAAATAGGACAGTGACTGGGATGCCATCATGGCAGAGGTAGGTCAGAATATCTTTGGCAGATAAATATCTGCCTAGAGTTTAAGAACCAAGTGCTTTGGTATTTTCTAAAAATAGATTCCAGTTTGATTTTTAAAATAGTTGTAAGCTCAGGAGAAGATTTAAGTGTGTAACTACCAGGTGGCCGTTCTGGACCTTTTCTGAGCTCTCTGTCTTTCTGCATGCCCTGTGTATTGAGGTATCTAACATGGGGTCTGTATTCTGCTCAGGTCCTAGCTGGGATAAAGCCTCAACTACCTGTCTTGGCACAATGCGCCAAGGACCTGGTGAGTGGGCACACACCAACAACAGGAATGACAGACAGGCTGGACCATGACAGGTCTGTTTTCCTCCCAGGCACTGTATCTGAGGTGACAACTGCACATGCAGAGGGGGAGTTTGCTCCCCAGGGTACTACTCTTCTGGCCCTAAAGAACATGCATCAAGTTAAATTGATTTCTGGAGTTTATCAATATGTTTTCCCTTTCCTGGTAGGAATAAAGAGACTCTAGCTGACTGAAGCAAGAAGTTTTAATGGGATATCCCTTTTAAATGAATCACCATTGGCAAAGCCCTGATGATGAAATACTCAATTCTGCTCAATATATGTAAGACAATTCTCACAAATTTAACGCTGTTTAAATGGGAATTATATCCTTCTGCCTCCAGGCAGACCTGTAAAATCAAATGGTACAATTAGAGCAACAGGATGCATTTGCTGGTTGGTTGCAATCAAGGTAAGGCTTGGGCACTGCAGCGATTTTTAATTTGGAAAGTCTGTGGATTCCTCCCCTAAGGGTCTGAGAAATGGAACCATGAAAAGTATTTTGTTAGTAGGCTTAAATTCACAATATATCTCCACTGGGAGGCTTTTAGAGGTCTGCAAACTGAAAAAGGTTGAAACCAAACTGCATTAGGTCATCATATAAAAGAAGGGACAGAAGAATGGTAAAAATACATATTTCAAAGCTTTATTTGGTAATTCAGGCCTTTTATTGGAAACATAAAAGTGTACAAGTTAGAAATATGATCACTGAGTTTTCATAGGTATCAGAAGAACTAGTGGTCCAGTTGGCACCTGTTAAATAAAACAGAGAACGTCTAGAGAGGGCCAAAGGCTTGTCTGGAGGGTAAGGGAGGCAGAGGAAGAGAGAGGGAGGCTGCCCACTGGCTGACTACTGGTGTCAGCCTACCTGCGAACAACCTGAATACTAGTGAGATCTGATTGTATTGTAATGGCTGTATAATTAACTCGTTTAAGCCTTGGAGAAGTGCCTTTTTAAATCTAAATAAATGACTTCATCCAGTAGGGGAAAATGCGGTATTGTGGAGTTTTTAAAGCTTGGGCACTTAACTGAATCTCCAGGTGTGGACAGCCTTCATGCTGTTTCAGCTTTCATTTGGTATTTAAAGCAAAAGACACTAACTGGCAGCAGCACTGCCCAGGAGGTGCCTTTTCTGTATAACCAAGGCAGCTTCTGCTGGGCAGTACATGACTCAGCCTTCAGCAGTCCCTCTCCTGGCCGAGTGTGTGAACAACTATTCCTTTAGCTCCAGGAGACGTTTCCTTTATTTTATCCCGACATTTAACTGGTTTTTTTTGTGTTTTTTTTTTTTTTTTTTTTTTTTTTTTTTTCTGCAGAAAGGCATATATTCTAACTCCAAGCTTTATGAACGCCCTACTACACTTACCACTGTATTTTATTCTTTAAAATAAGAGTATTGTGTTTAATGAAATCAGATAATAACATTTTGCACAAACTTTTTTGTATTTCTGGTACTTAATTTTGGATAAGGAGCTAGAAGCAAGTTCATAGTGGTTGCAAGCTACTCTGTTAACTGCATCCCATATAAGAAACAGCCCAAAGTCATTGCAAACTGTTTTTCCTCTGTATTTAGTCTTACTAATTTATCTTATTTTAACTAATCGAGGTTGAAAAGAACACTGCAGACTTCTTTGGGGAATACATCCCCTTGTAAGAAAGGAAGAGAGGCAGTATTCCTGACCATTGAGAATGGCTTTGTCACATGATCACACAGTACAAAGTCTGCAAATGTTAAATCCAGGTTTAATATAGCAAAACAACATCATGCAGGCCACCTAGTAAAGAAGCTTTGTCAGTGTAGTAAATGCTTCTGTCTCTCTTCCACCTTTGTAAAACTGATTTGTTGCTACTAAAAAGCATGTGTTCTACATTTTCTTGTTTCAATGACACACAATTCTATGTCCAGGTATCTCTGAATCTCTGGTTTCTAATTTTAGTCGTAGATATAAAGGTTCCTAATTGAATTTGTGAAATAATTTTCTTTCCTTATTATGGTCTTCCATTAACCTTTCTCATTTCTCTGAGATTTATCACCTATTCTTTGCTTGCCAGTGGCTGGAATATATTTGCCATTGGCTCTTGCAAGGTCTGGGTAAAGTAAGAGGGATATGGATTTTAATTACATTAATTCTTAAATGACTTTGCTAACCTTTTTCATTCATTTTTAAATTTCTTAAACTCTTTTGGGATGGAAATGAACAACGCATATCTGCTTAATCAAAATCAGACCTAATCAATCACAGTTTTGTAGAGAGTGTGTGTGTGTATATATATATAAAGCATGGCTCACTCTCTCTGATGCAGAAAGAAGAAATTTTAGGGAGTAATTCTAACTATATAGTAAAATTATAGTAAGATGCTATATTAGTAAAAATATTGTTTTAAAATTATTTTGGCAGTTCAGTAAAAACTCTGTCCCATTTGGCAGCAAATCTCTCCATTTGATCTTCACTCATGCATACATTTTCACAAAACTTGAGAAACCTCACTTACTTCTGATGTATGTAAGCACTTATTTCACCCTTCTTAGGCATTCAGAAGATTTTTTTTAGAAAATACACAACTGTGATGTCACTGAATCCATATTGAGCGTTAAGGAGAAAATCCTAAGCTTCTTGAACAAGGGAATGAGTTGTAGTCTGTTCCCTATGTCCTGTGGAACAAGATAAGAGTTTGTCTCAACCAGCTAAGAAATCTTAAAAAAAAAGTCACTCTGCCTTTGAAAACTTTAGGGTAGACATGGTAAACATTTAGCATAGTAAAAATGCTTACCCAACATATTTTAATATTATATCTTTTCCTTAACCACAACCAGCTGACAGAATGAGGTTTCTTAGTAAAGGGAAGGTTTCATGTGTATGTTTGAGATGGAATCAATATACATTATTTTTTCTACTAAAATACAACTGTCTGCAAAGACAGCACTGTCCAAAAACTGGACAGAGTCGGTATTTAAAGACCTGTGCAATAGAATTTCCTGTTGTTGGCAGAATGATATTAATCAAAAGTGCCTGTAGGCTCTTATGATGAAGTGTGCTCCTCAGTTTTTTTCTATGCTTATTGTAATGTTATTACTATTATTAATTATTTTTTATTTTTCTTCTTCCACCAATCAATAGTGCTGAAACATTCAAGATGTACCGAGTCAAAATATTTTACTCTGCCCCTGCCTAACGCTTTCACAGTCAACGCTCTCTTTCAGTAGACTATACCATTGAAGATGATGAAAGAAGGATTTCCAGTTAATATTTGTAATGTTTAAACAATGAATGAGAAACATGTCCCAAAACAGGAATAATCCAGGAAAGGGAGATCTCAGTTCAAACTGATGCTTTGCTCCCTTTTACTTGCCAATTGTTGTGTTTGTCCCTCTCGCACTCCCCTGTTGCAGCTGTTCCACTTTGCTAGAAATCCGCTAGTTTCTCGGGTACATTGTTTCAGGACCTATGGGTACCCACTCCTTTTATCCATCAGTGGCAATATCTCTTTTTTACTTTGGTGCTTTTTAGGGACACCTTATAAGAGTTTTCTTTCACTTGTTGCCTCTCCTTCGCACTGGAAGGCAAGTCTTGACTTTCTTCTGCACTACAAGTAGCCTTGTCATTTGAGTGGCCCATTTGGTCACATGTTCCAAGTTTCAATTCCTCCTTCCGAAATGCTAATTTAAAAGCTGATCCTTATTATTCTTGACAGGGTCACACAAGAATCTCATACAAAGGTACTAAAGCTTTATTTCTCCTGCAAAAAACTTTGTGGTGTGTCCTAGGATCACATTTGCTTTGTGGTGCCACTTTGCATCAATGATTCAAACCCATCTTTCTTCTCTCTTTCTGATTAATGAATGCTGAATTTAGCAACACTATAAAAGGAGCTACTTACAGACATGGGACACAGAATACACTGCAGACCCACAGTGGAGCAGCTACCTGGCACACCCTCTAAGGGGAACTCGACATGCTTGGACCCCTGCACATGTCCTTTTGACCACCTCACCACAGCCATGGCCCTATTCACACTGCAGTAGTAGTGTGTCTCCTGAGTAGACTTTGAGGATCTTAAGAAATCTTGCCCTTCTATGAATACAATGAGAGCTTTTCCTTTCTCTTTCCTATCACTTTGTACACACTGTTTTATTCTTATTCCTCTTGCCTTTGATGTTTCCTGCCTTCTGAAAATAATATAGTAATTCACAAGGTCTTAACTACTCAAGGCCATAAATGCTGCATTTTAAACTGTTACCCTTGAAGCCTTTGAACTACCTCCAATTCAACATTAATTTTCCTGGGTTAGTCGCCTTGAGTTAATTAGTTCTCTGTACTGACTGCCCACATCTTTGATTTGTTTTAGAGGTTTTCTTACTTGCACTGGAAAAGATTTCTTCTTTCTGAATGTGAGTGAAGTGAAATAATGGTCTTCAGTATTCTGCAAGATTATTAATTCAGGAAGTTGAAAATCATATTGTCATTCTCTATGGAGAAACCTATTATTATACCACCATTAAGTACTAATTAAATATACATTGTCCTTGTATAAATATATTATGCTCATGGTCCTTCCATGATCTTACAATACTTCAGGATTATTCCAAACCAAATACATGTAGAAAATCCATTGTTTTGAATTGATAATGTATTAATTTTCTTCTACATAGTCCATCAGATAACAGGCCTAACAGGGATATTGTGGAGCATAGGCCAAACATTGGATTCGCAATACATTTAAAAAACCTATACGAGCATCATAAAGTTTGTAGGGGGTCTCATCTTGATACAGCCAGTATAGAATAATCTGCAGACAGACTTGAATGAATAGCACTAAAGCCATGGCTAGCTGAAGTCAGCTCCCACCACGTGTTCACCTTGCCATCTCAAAAGCGTCAATTTTATTGAAAAACTTCTATTGCTGATACTGCCAGATTCTACATTCTTAACAGAACGTGAGCTATTTCAAAGCCTCTTCACATTTATCTGTACCTCCCAAAGAACTGCAGTATAGGGATGCTCTCATTTAAGCATAACTTCATTCAAATACAGCACAGGCATTTGGGTGGAATAATGTGCTAGTTCCTGCCATTCTTCTGTGAAGGATGACCAAAGGACTCACCTTCAAATCAGTCTCTGAAGTGAAAAGTCTTTAAAAGAATTATGGGCCCTATAGAAGTCAAGAACATTGATGTGAATGTGATTGGGATTTTAAAGTGACAGCTTGGATGACTGGAACACTGAGACTCACAAGAGCTTGAGGAGGTATAGTAACAATGTGCAATGGCTGCATATGATTAAGATTAACATTTTACGAAGTGCATTTATTGGACAGTTGAAGTACTAAACACATGAAGTCAAGAAAGCCGCAAACAAGCAGGGTTTGTTTAAATAATGTGTTGGAATAATATCCAGGATCAACTTACATTTACTCTTCCATTTCCAGCCAAATAAAACCATGTTGTTTCATTTGAGGAGAGTTACATGGCTTTACAAGTACCGTTCATGCCTTTTGAGACGTATTATACACTGTTGGTGGATAAGTGAAGTACAAAATTATTCATTGCAAGAGTATTTTTTTCAGTTTCTTTCAAGTGATGGAACACCAAAGACTAATTTTGCATTTAAAATATTGTACACAAAATTAAATTAAAAGTATTAAGCAACACTTAAATTTGAAATATTCATTTTTCCAAAGTATTTATGATGTAATAGAGGAGCAACTTGAAGACTGTGATTTCTTTCTTAAGATGCAACAGGCTAGTAGAAAATGCAAGAAGGTGAGACGAAAATTACCCTGAAGAAAGAAGGCAGTTGGGTAAGAGAGACATATTTAAAGAAAAAAAAAAAAAAGGTCTCTTTGGATAGCTTGATCAATTTGATTTTTTGTTTTGTTTTGTTTGCTTGCTTGTTTGTTTTATAAAGGAAAACAGTCAATTTGAGGCAACACTGTGTTTATACCTGAATTAGAGATACATCTGCTGCTGTGCAGAAAAAAATGAATTTAATATCCCAGATTTCCTGGATGTGCTTGTAATGGACGGAATTAAGAGACACAAAACCAGGGAAACAAGCTGTTCTCTTCAGTCCAAGCTACTCCAGTGAAAATGTGTAAAAGCTACAAATGTTCAAAATTGGGCTGCAAGTACATCTCTAACAGGGTATTATGAACAGTAGGCAAAGAGTACTTTGCATTTTTTCTTCAATTTTTTGCATGTAGGTTGTTGGTGTTTTTTGGCAGACTGATGTCTTAGTTGAATACTTATTATAATGCAACCTTTGGGCTCAGAGAAATAGAAAGGTCCTTATGCAAATGAAGCCCCCTGCCAGTCCTTTAATATTAAAAAAAATTAAATAAGACTCCATTCAGGTACAGTTTTTAACTTGAAGAGGAACTGTGATTGGGAATCATAACAGCCATCTGCACTTTTCTGTGGAAGTAATCCTGCTGGGCAAATACCTAATTCAAAAAGCCCACAAATAGTCAAGAATACGATGACATGAGGTTTCTGTTAAACTGTTGCCTGTAATAAATGGGAAACAGAAAAGAGGCGTGGGAATTCTTTGAACAGTGTGGAGTTGGAAATTGGAGATACGTGTCTTTGCAAATCAGATTTTAAAAGACTTTTTTTTCTCTGTGTCTTTTCAGTCTTTTGCATCCCAGATCACTGCCCCTCTGCCTCTGGTGTTTATGAGAACAGCTTCAGGCTTTTAGCGAGTGGCAGCATTGAGGAGGATCTTGCCCTGGGTAACAGGCATGTTTGTGACTTCTGATGGTGTTCATGCCCGTGTTTTGATACAGCAGCAATTTGGGGTTAGCTAAAAGCTTCCTTCACCATATGTGGTACTGCATTCCCCAAGAAGCGAGGGGAAGCAACTGCCCCTGTGCCCTGCCACCATCCTTCAGAGATTCCCAGGAAAAAAAAGGGACTTGCAATGCACCAGATCAACCCTCTAAAGCCAGAGGGTGCAGTAAGAAAACACAAGTAAGGCCACCACAGAAGAGTGGAGAGAGCCTCTCACCATGTCCCCAAAATATGGCATGCAACTTTGTTCATCTACGCCAGGCACTCGCTAGGCTCGCCAGGCTAAGGTGAGGACTTGTCTAGGTTCTTGGTTAGACAGTAGAGACCATCAGCAAATGGTCAGAGCACAAAGCCAAGTACCACAGAAGTGATTAAAAAGGCTGTAACAGGTTCTCTCTTCTGAAATAATCTTGGTGATGCTTAATAAACCCTTGCCCTGGGCACTCCCTTTTATGTGTCAGATTTGGATAGCATTGTCCAGGGCTTTTGGTAAGACAGTGCTTACTTTGTAGACAGCAGCATAATATTTTGCCAGCAGCTGCTCTGTTGTTCCCTCGTGTCAAGCAGTTGCTATTCAGATGCTCCAAGTACAACGCTGGGTTGACACAAACTATCTGCCATGTCCAACTATGTCTATATTCGCACTACGTTAGTGAGATATGAGGGCAGCTCTGTTTTCCATTAAAAATCCCTTTGCACTTACAGGCAGTTTTGACTCAGCATCATGGAAATTAATATTAAAATGCAGCCTAGTTTTCTTCCCCTTTTGACCATGGATGGCTACTGCAGACTCACAAGCCAAAGAGAAAGCTTGCATTGGGTTCCCTTAGGGAGTCACCTCTGTTGTACTGGTGATTCATTGCTTGAAAACAGAGGAAGGCAAATCAGGCTTGTTTACATCAAGTGTCATCCATTCATCTGAGTATTTATTTATTTCAGCCCAGGGCATTCTCAGAGCAATGGAATGTGCCTGGACTGATGTCTGCCAAAGTCTGATGTTTTTTTCTCAGGCCCTGGGCTATCCTTGGCACCTGTATGTATTAAAGTGAGTACAGATGAAATGGAAAACCACCATTCATGTAAAGATCTCTTGCACTGTAGCATGGAAGAGTGGGGAAGGATTAACACTGCCAGCTTACATGCATGCTAGGAGTGTTTTGGATTTGTGCATCCTTGGCTGCGGAGAATCCATCTAACCAGCTCCTCGGGAACTCGGGTGGTTCTCATCTGCCCAGCTAGGGACCTTCCTGATCTCTCTGTTGGTGCAGCCATTTAGGAAACAGCAATACATGGAGCAGGTACTGAAATCAAGCAGTTTGTTTAGGCAAACGTCTTTACTGAGATTTCATCCTGCATAATATGTCATCAGCAGTGTGCAGAAAAACTAAGTTATTCCTTTCAATATATAAAGGCAATTACTTAACTGAGATAGGTTTATAAATAACTCTATGTTTTTGCAAAATATGAACAAACTGTCACAGGCTACAGCTACATTCATAAGCCATTATGTGGTTTGTGGTTTTTTCTAACAAACCTGGGACATAGCTCAACACTCTTCCTCTTAAATTTTGCTATCTAGACTCCACAGAAAAAGAAGCTACATTTGTCTCAACTCAGTATGGAGCAATGTGATTTTGTTGTTCTTGTTGAATCTAGGCACGACATTTCATGTTAGAACTGTCTTTGAATTGTTTGTTGTTTGTGATAGCAGAACACCTTTGCGTGTGTTTTAGCTAACACTAGACACAGACAGGAGGAAACTCTTTGAAGTCTTGGGAGGCAGAATCATTTTTAAAATGCAGATTTTTTGCCACCCAAGACAGGATAATCTTGGATCAGTAACAAAAGCTTTCCTGACTAGGAGCAGTTATTGAACAGGCTGCTAAATGAATTCTGGCCATTCTTTTAAGCAGCACTGAAATTAGAGCACAGGCTGAAATTTTTTATCAGGACTTCAGAAAAACATAATTTTTTTTGGATTCAAAATTTCAATGCCTGCTTTCTACAAATAAATAAAAAAAAAACATAATTTTTTTCTGCTCAAAACCTGTCACTGACAGAACTGCCAATTTGAGCAGTTTTCAGGCAATCTGAAGGTCTGTATCATGCTTTTTGTTCTACAGTGACTAGTGCTTGTTCACAAAAGAACAAGCCTTTTAAATCAGTCTGTCTGGAAAACTCATTCCTCTGAAAGCCCTTTGTTTGTCACACTATATTCCACTTAACTTTATGCTTGTTTTTGCTAATATTTCATGCTACTGAGTCTCCAGAAGCAGAATTTAACTGATTAATTAAATATTTTAGATACAGAAATATCATTTCTCAGTTGCGTCAGCTGCCTATAGACTGCATTACAGTGGGGACATCTTCAGAGTCCAAGGAATACTCGACTGAACAGCTGAAAGATAAAATAGACTGCATTTGTGCAAGTAACAGAAATTTAAAGATATTTATGAAATAATTTAACATATATTTGCATTTTCTGCATTCTGTCTTGTCTACCCAGAGCAGAGGTCTAGTTTTGCTGTAAACTCACTTTCAGCCAGCTGTGATATGTGAGCTCCCCATATATGTGTAAAGAAAACAGGAATTTGCATCTGAAGAAAACTGTTGCTTTTATAAAAGCAGATCTGCCCTGCCTCTTACTCAAACCAAGAGTTACGAGCCAATTCTGTTTAGCTAAGCTTTCCCATCCCTGTTGGTGTGTGTGTTGCATTGCTCTCTGCTGCTTGCCCTACGTTTCTCCTGTCAAGGAAGACCTACTCTAAAAAGGTGATGCCGGTCTTGTTGTTCCTGATAGATAGCAAAGACTCTCCACTCATTCTTTCTGCAGATCTTGCTGTATTTAGAGAACACTAAAAATCCTGATGTGGGTTTAAATTTCAAATTTTGGGGAAGTATAATCCTAGGAAAGAAGAAAACAGTCACTGATATGTAAGATGGGAAAGCTCATTTCAGTTTCCTGTTCTGCTGATCTTCTCAGTGCATTTTGGAAAGTGACTTAAAGCTGGTTACACACAGTTGAAATAAAGCTAGCACTGACCATTTACTTCTGCTCTTCAATCAGGAACTCTGTATGACAGTTAGGGCTTCTGAACAAGCACAACAACTGTTCCCAATTCTGATGTGTCACAGTTAGATGATATCTCCTAAAGACTAAAAGTTGCTCAGGCAGTTAGAATAGTGGGTTCCACATAAAGCCATAACGTTCTTGCTTGCTTGTTTATTATACTAGCATCTATTATTGAATGGTGCATTTCAAAATTATTTGACTCCTCTGAGGGATCTGGGGTGTAATCCTGCAGAAAGTCAGCAACTAGAAGGGTTTTGGAGACCTGAGCCTTCTTTTCTTACAGATATCTTATTTCCATTACCAATTCAATGGGACATAATGTGCAGCTGCTCCTGAAAGGAACCAGTTTGTCCTTCCTTTTTGTTCAGTTTAACATTCATGTAGCTTTCATGATGAACTAGTCTAAGGATTGACTTGGTTAAAAACTAATTCACCCTTCAACTTTTAATTTTGTCATTATTCACAAAAATAAAATAAATAACATACAGGTTTAAAGTTACATATGCATTAGATCTTGAGTACGTATCTCAGTATCTTCATGCATCTATACATGAATGGTTAACTATTTAATTCTTACAAATATACATTTAAAAAGGATAAATAAAATAGTCTTTCCAATAATCAATATCATACTGACTGAGAGATGTGTTTTGTGCTTTTTTTAGAGATAAAACCATTTATAAAAAGCGTACTTTACAGTAAAATAGTCCACTGCTATGTCACATATAATAATTTCTGAAATATAACTTCAATTTTCACATAAATGCATCACTTAACTGAACCCAAATTATTATTGTTTTTATTCTTACAGCTAAGAGTGTTGCCAGCCTAGATATAAGGGTGAGGACTACTCTCAAGCAGCACAAAGTATAGGATGATTAACTCAACCTACCATAATTTTTATGCATATTATACTGCAGAATGAATCCCAGATCAGCATACTGTATTACGTACTATTTGGCATGACTTAAGATTATGTTCATATGAAAAAATGTTTAGTGCCACCTCCCTAATGGCTACGAAATTGAGGGTTTTTTTCTTATTAATTTATTTGGCCTGAAGGATTGAGTAACTTTGTCATCTAAATTATTCTTCCAAGCAAAAAGAAACCATTCTTTTGTAGTACAGAGAAAGACTTCCCTGGTTTTAACCTCTCCTGTGATTCTGTTATCTCTAAACTGGAAGAAGTGCTTACAAAATGTCACATATGCGCCCTGCTATTCAATTTGTGCTCATACAGGAAGTATTTCCAGTCTCACAAGGTATTGCAAAACCACTTATCAGAGTGTGCAGAGCTTTGAGATCCTTGGCAAGAGGGAATAATAGGATTCTAAGGTCCTTTTTTAAAAGATATTTTAAATATAAAAAAGAGTGATTGACTTTTAGTTCTACATTTCTGCAACTACAGCAGAAATGAAACCTTCTAAGTAAAATAATTTGTTTAGTCTTTGAAAATACCGATTTGTACACCTGCTCATTTCAGTGGACTGTTTCAACTCCTATTTAAACCCATGGTGTGACTGCCAGTCTTGTATGACACTTGCATCAGGACCCAGGAGAGTCTCACATACCCAGGTGATGTTGGATGTCACACGACTCAGAGCTAACTGAAGTGACAGCATTCAATACCGCTCTGCAAATAGTAACACAGAAAGGAGAGAGAGTTTCCTGTTGACTAGACACCTGAGGGGGCTCAAGTGTGCTGTTTCTAACCAACAGAAGCTAACACATCCAGCATTTGTGAGCCACACATGCATGTAACCCAACAGAAAAATAAAACCCCAGCAATAGGACACTTCTATTCTCCAGTGCCTTCCAGCTCATTAGGAGAGTGGGTTATATGGGTGTGGGTCTATCACCAAGAGCCTTCTTTGGTAGTAATTCTATTGCCTCTGGTCTCTCACACACTGCCTCTGTAATCTGTCCCTGTACTCAGCTCCCCTGTGATTCGGGAAACTTAACAGGGGTGTCCAACTTGTCTCAGAATGCGAACAAGGAGTTAGTGTCAAGTTTCCAATAGTTTTAAGGTCTGTGGTGTATCTGAAGTGTGACTTCAATGACAGGGTAAATCTCAGAAAACATAATAGGTAATAATTGTGATTAAAGCTTAAAACCCAACACATTTTACTGGGAGAAGTCTTCGAGCACAAGCTCAATTATAAACACATACCTACCCCATGTGGCTTTCGAAAAATGACAATATGCTGTCACAGCAACAAGGAACCACTGAGACTGCTTCCCTTAACAAATGTGTTTTTCTACATTTTGATGCAACTCAGATACAAAAATTAAATTTTAGTTTTGGTATTATGTTTACTTTAAGATTCTTTTCATAAAGAAATCTGTGAATACCTGTGCAAAAAATATTCTGCTTCTATTATGTAATGAGTTTCACTTAAGAATAAACAACAAAGGCTCTTTGCTTTCAATGTGGTAGGTTTTTTTCTGTATATTTGTCAAGTTACCTGTTCTAAGGACAAGTAGTTAAAAGTAGTTTTCTTATTGTGAGAGTTGATTCTGCCTTTAGGATCAGTTGCTAATTTTTATTATCTGGGGATTTACAGGCATATCCAAAAAAGACTTTAGATCATCTATAGATGCTTAACTGATCAGGCAATGAAGAATTTTGAGCAGAGCTCATTTTCACATCTGGACAGGGAAAGGGCTTTGTACCTTGGACATGGCCAGGGTTAGGCAGCTGCTGAATGAGTGTTCTTTGGATTTCAGTTTTTGCATTTGTGTCCTTTGTAATCTCCCACAGTTTGGGCTGTGCTTTTACTGGTTATTTAAAAACAAGGAAATCCAGCTTGTTCCCTCTCTCTTTCCAGTCTCACTGAAAGTTATGAAATATCTGAGAGTTGGAAGTAACAAATCATCTTGACAGCCCAAGCACTCCTTTTCCTTCTCTCCTGTGGAGTCATTAAGCCACCAGAGGAGAAGGAAAACAAGGGGACCTCCAGTTGCAAGCAGCAACAATTAGGGAACAGGAAACAGGAAAAACCGTAGAAAGGAAAGTAGGAAAAAGAATCCCCTAATTTTTGTAGTTGATTCTATAGTTAACTGTGGGGGGTTTTTGTATTTTTTTTTTTTATTTTCACCATGTCCTCTGAGCTTGCACCTTCACTTGTTCATTTGGGAACAACCGGTAGTGATCCAGGAGCTAACTGCAGCAGAACAATTTCAGTCAAACCCTGACAAGCAGGTAGACCAGTCATGTTAAGAGGACGCCTGAGAGCTGTCTTTTCTGCAATTAATAGATTGAAGGAAAAGGAGATTGGCTGGAGTTTGGTTTAAAGCAAACAAACAAAAAAAGCTGCAATGTTATATTGCTGGTACTAATTATTACCAAGTTAACAATGCAAAATGAGGGAACACTAAACCCTTCCCTTTAATTGTCAAGCCTGTCTTCTTGTAGCGGAAAAGATAAAATCAATGGGAATGAATCCTAGCAGCGGCCCAGTTACTACCAGAGGACTGGGTACAAGAAAGGAGGGCAACGTGCTGCAACAGACAGTACAACCGAAAGTAACGCAATCTGAGAAAAAAAGCAAGGTTTGTTTTCTTGGCTGCCTGCATCTCGAGCTCACTTAAAATGACAGACTTTTCTTCTCTCTGCATTTCAATTAGACTGTGCCAATGGGCAAATGGGGAAAGGAATATTAATGAGACAGCCTGGGAGCGAGGGAGGGAGCCGGTACCGGCGATTATTCCCACCACAGACCAAAAAGAGCGCAGGGCGGGTGTTTGGGTTATGCCCTATCAAACACGTACTTAAGAGGTGATGAAAAGGCTGAGGAGGGCCACGGAAAACGTGCTTTATCGTTCCGGGGGTGGCTTTTCGCCCCGTTTGCCGTTCGCGCGCAGGCGAAGCTGCCGCGCCCGCCGGCTCCGCGCAAGCTGCGAGGCCGCGGAAGCCACTCTGGCAGGAGCCGCCGTTCACGCAGGGTGACTTGCATCTTCCCTGCCCCCGCGCCGGCCCGGGGCCGTGGGCACGGAGCCGCCCCCTCGCCGCACCGCGCCCGCGGAGACGCCGCCGCCTCCCTCCACCCCCCACCCCCACCCCAACCCTTCCGCCTCCGCGCAGCGGCACGCGCAGCGCCCGCCGCCCCTCTTGCGCCCAGGCACGCGCGCGCGCCCGCCGTTCGGCAGCCGCTCGGCTCCGTCCCGGCCGCGCTCACCGCCGCCGCCCCGCGCGCCCCGCCGCCCTCTGCCACGCTCGCCGTCGGCGCTCTCCCTTCCTCCCTCCTTCCCACCCCCTTCCCTCCCCGCCCTGGCCGCCGCTCCCAGGTAGGGTCCCCGGGGGTCCCCGGCCGCCGCGGACAACGCGGGGCGGCGGTGTCGCCCCCCCTTCCCCCGGGTGGTCCCCCGCGGCCGCAGGCAGCGCCGGCCCCGTGGCCGGGGCTCCGCTGCGGTCCGCAACTTGTCGCCCTGCGGGGCCACCCCCGCCCCGCGCCCCCCGCGGCGGCGGCTGTCGCCGATGTTTTGCCGAGCAGCTGTCAAACGTGTTGGGCGCTCGGCGGCGGCTGGGGGCGGCTCGCCCGCGGTTCCCCGCACCGAGCCCCCGCGAATGGCATGACTCTCCCCGCCGCCCCTCCACCCGCCCCCCCGGCTGCGGTGTGCCGCGGTGAGGCGAGGAATGGTTAAACCCCGGTCTTTTTGTGCATACGTTTTTTATTTTTTGTGCCTTTTCGTCTTGGGGCTTTCAGCTTACGGAAAAGGAAAGCATCTGATGCGTCGGCTCACATGCCACTTCTGATCATCCGTTGCCTCTTTGCACAGAGCAGGATCGTTGGGAAAGATGGAGATACAATAAGTTGCTAGTAGTGAAAAGTGCTGCAGAAATCCAGTGGTTGCCTTTCTCCACTGAAGTGACATATTTTTTCATCGGGTTAAGTTGAAAGCACTGTTTGGCGGAGACTGACTGTAGCTGAGAGTGGGTTTGTGTTTTTCTTGCACGGTTAGGTTTTGCAAAGAGCAGCGATGAAGAGGAAGCTGGCACTCTCCGAGATGCAGTTGGTTCTTCTCGTTGTATTGGTGTGGCTACCAACAAGGTGAGAAGATGCTTAATTTTGTTGTTCAGTACAGACATGTATGTTACCATCTGCTAAGAGTAAGCTTGTGTGAGGGGTTATAAAGGTCCAGTATGTAGCAATGTAATAAAAAAATCTTTCTTAGCTGTTTGAACGCAGTATTACATAGTTTCCACAGCAAATGCAGTGGAAGCCTGATCTCTTGTCTTTTAAACAGTTTGTGAATTGATGCTTAATTTCGCCATTAAAAAAATAATTCCTTTAAATGCCTTACTGGATTATGACGATTTATTGAAGTTACTGTATCATTGTGATTCTATACACTACAGAACAATTAAGATGGAGAAATAGATTATTGTGAAATCAAATAGCAAATCACAGCCTCTAATAATGCTCTCATATTTTTTAATAGTGGCATGCCTTTTTTTTTGGGGGGGGTGTCGTTTTTTGCTCAGCATAACAGAATTCAGAATGATACTTAAGCTTTAAACCTCTAGGTGGAGACAGCATACAACTTCACAATCGCAGATAATAAAACAATAGCCTCGTTTATTAATCAACTTTTCTGATGCTGTTTAAAGTTCTCCGTTCTAAAGTGACAACACAAGTGAAAGTAATTTTAATCACTTAATAGTTTTGTGTTGCTCACAGTCCCTAAATGTGCAATTAATTGTAGTTTGTAACTTCATTTTAATTGCTTTGGTTCTGACTGCAGCAGGTCTTGTCCTAATACGGTAAGGGTCGTAAGCTACATAAAGCAAGCTTATTTTGATTCAAAAAGTCTACATTCATTTTTGTCTATTTCTTAGTGAACAAAATATTTCCTAAAACTATGTTTCTTATTTCACTTTATGCCTGACTATGGTGTGGTATTAGTTGAGTCACAGTGGGCCAGATCCTGCAAACCCTACTCAAGTGAGTAATCTCACTGACGTCAAAGAGACTACATGCGTAATTAAGGAGTTGATGCTTGAGTAAAGTTTTCAGAATTCGACCCTAATTTGATATAATTGTATGATCTAATTTTTTATTGGTATCTTGAGTTCAAAAAACTGTTGTATCTCAAAAAGAAGCTTAAAAACGGCAGAGATTTACAGTACAGAAATAGATTTTAAAAATAAAAAATGAGGCTCTCAGTAATTAAAATGAAGAAAAACAACTCACATAAGTAAAATCACACTTGACATTTTGGTATGTTCTTTGTAAGTTATGTGGTTTTGGTTAGTTCTAAGGTTTATGTGATGGAAAGCACAGACTGCAATGATTTACATTTAAATACTTCCTACGTGCTGTTGAATTTGGGACCAACATAAAGCCCTTTTTAAAATCATTTTATAGCTTGCTTTAAAGAAAATGTCACCCAAACCTACTTTTTGTTTGGAAGACGAAGAAAATATGCTTGTTTTTATGGCATTTAGAACGCCTTGATCAGTAGGTTATTTAGAAATGATGAATACTTAAACATTTCAGGTTAAATATTTAGGTGGCTGAAAAAGATGTAAATGATAAATGCGTGTAGCCAGTGATGCTTTACTTCCTTGATGCTAATATTCCAGTATTAAGTAGGTGGGACTGATGGGCTCATGCATTTCATATGCATGGTTCTTAAAATTGTTGGCACAGTAAGGTTTGCATGTGTAAGGCTTTCTGCAGGGGAGTGTTTCTCCAGTGCACAAACCCCTTGGTCCAGGTGTCCAGGTCTGGGAGGTCTGCTGAGCACCACAGCTGGCTGGGCAGCAGATTCATGTTCCAGCCCCTAGTGTTTTCCACAGAGGTATGACCCATGAAGGCTGTAACATCTCTTTCTATATCGGGAAAGTGTGAAACATTCAATAGTCTATAGATTCTTCCTGACACTTATGACTTTTTTTTCTACCCAACTTTTACAAGGTTTGTCTGCATCTAGTGGAACATCAGATAGTACTTTTCATAACAAAATAGCGGTTTAGAGACATGAAGCCTATCCACAGCTATTCTGCAGCTTGCTAGTCAGCATCTTTGTTCCCACCCACCGAATACTGACATCAGAGGACTCCCTGAGCATGATCGCTGGAGATTTCCCTCATGTTAGTTCTTCTGGTCATGTACATTACATGACCATTGGGTGGAAGCATATTCACAGGATTTATCCAGAGATAGGGTATACTTAAGTGAGGACAGATAGGATAGAGCTGGAAGGAGACAGTTTTGTGTGTGGGAACCCAGGTTATCAGTCTGGGAGTGACATGCCACAGAGGCCTGGGAAGCTCTTTTAGGCTTTTTCACCTGCACAGCCAAATGTGTTTGTGGAGCTTGAAGTAGCACTCACAGTGATGCAGAGCTGACTAGAAGCAGAGGAAAATGACTTCCTGGAAATTTTAAATAGTTATATTGTCGAATCTTATGCTTCTGAACATGAAATACATAAATTGTATATTCATATACTCTTAAATACAGCCTTCCTGTTAAAGAACAGCAAGTTAAATATTGAAGGCCAGCCTGCAAAAAACGCATGTTGAGTGTACATTAAAATATATCTAGCACTTTCTAAAATGTAAAATGTCCCTTTAGATCAGTGCTGGCTGACTCCCTGGAAGATGAAGCTAAGAATAACATCACCATCTTCACAAGAATTCTAGACAGACTTCTGGATGGTTATGATAATCGTCTCAGACCTGGATTAGGAGGTAATAAAAACAATTAAAGATGGATTTAAAAAAATCAGTTTTAATGTTTGGATTTTAAGCAGTGATATTTTTCCTGCAGGGTTGGTTTGTGCTTTTTTCCCCCCTCTAACAACTGGTATGTATCTCGATAAGTTATTTATAACTCTAGATTCACCCAGCTGAATCATTTGGAGTTTGAGGAAGATAAGATCTATGAATGGAAAGGAGGCACTTTCACACATTTATCTTAAGTAAAAAAGAAAAAAAATAATCTGGTGATTTAACATACTAAAACAGAATGAGACCAAAAATAACATCTAAAGCTGTTATTCCAGTCGGGGAATTTTGGTTGAGCAAGGAATGCAGGCTTGATTCCCTGCAATGCGATGAGTGCATGTTTCCTGAAATCTGCACAAGTGTTTTGTGTGGTGTGTGTAAAATCCACATTCTAGGTTCACTCCTTGTCCCAGTAAATTCAATGGGAATGTTGTATTTTTGAATTCCTTGGAATTAGGGTTTCAGTGATAATTAGCAGTTTGTTTCTAGGTACCTTGCATGTATTTGGGCAGTTAAAAAAATAAAAGGAAAAGGGAATATTGGAGGACAGAGGTCACTGCACTCTTGTGCCATGACTGTCAGTTATTTTTCAGAAGGTTAGTTCACATTTTCATTTTAAAGCTGTATGCCAGCTCCTGGTAGTATGTAGGCAAGAAATTTAAATAATTTCTTTGGTGTGGAAGTATTACTGTGCAAAAAGATCTCTGTGGTATGGGGAGGGGCATAATATATTTGTTCTGATAATATTTTATCAACTAGTTTTTAGTCTGCTATTTATACTATCTAACATAAATATGTATAGATTATAACACTGTTACTATTATTATTCATAACAGTTTTGGTAATTTTAATTTTCAACCTGGAGATTGTTTCAGCTTGCTAAAACTAATTCTAGTGCAAAATCCCCAGGAGCCATTCCTGTTCCTGTTGATTTGAGTAAGATCAGGCCCAAAGCTAGAGACCTGCTCAAACTTCCATGGAAATTACTGTAACAACTCCCTTTGATCAAATTAGGAATTATTTAAAGCTCACAGTTTTTAGTCAACACTCTTCCATCGTGACCTGTGGCTCAGCTGCTGTTCTGGTTGGCTTGCATCTGACACAGCATAAAGTGGGAGCTGGCACTGGCTGGAAACAGCTTCCTCATTATACATTAATCTTAACCTGTGTTATCTTTTCCTTTCCATTTCTGGCCTCCATACAGTGGAGACTTGTGAAATATTTTATATTTAAGGACTTTTAAATTTAGTTGATCCATAAAATGAGACATGCAACACTGCTGATGGGAGAATTTATACAGTGGTGTTTTACAGGGAGATATGATTTCTTTGCAAAATACCCAAATCTAAGAATTCAGACATAGTATAAACACACAATGCCTTGATGTGACTTGTGGAAACATTTCACATCACCAAGCTCACGTTTAATTGGCAGGGCTTTTAAAATAATGTTTTTTATTGGAAAAAGAATGAAAAATTATTTTCTTGTTTACAAAAACAAATGTGCCATTTAACGAGAACAGTCTGCAGCTCCTTTGCTTACCATGTATTCTTTTTAAAATTAAAATGTGTATTGTAGAAAACATGAGTTAATTTTTTTTTTCTATTGGATTTTATTTTAGATTTTCCATTAATTTTGTTTGAAAATAACTCTCTTTCTTCGCCAAGCCTCCTAGGTAATTAAAATACACATTGAGAGCATAAAAATTAAAGAATTAACATCTGTTTGGTATTGGCATACATGGCAATCAACCCATGCAGAACATGTGTAAAATGAAACTGTGTAATGCATATTAAACCGTGATGATTCATGATACGTTAATCTTAATCTGCCAGAATACTTTAGTTGTAGATTGATGGATTCCAATAGTTTAACAGAATGCTTGGTAAAGCCAGCTGTGATAATCCATGAAATGAAAAATACCAAACAATGCTTTTGTACATAATGCTTAGTAATGATGGAGTTTCGTATTTCAGGAATTTTGCAGCACTTTATTCCTTTTTCTCCGTTAACCCGCAGTCTGAAAAGAAAAATGGAAATCAGTCATCTTTTTTGTAGACAGTCTGTTCCTAGTGAGTACTGATAGTTTCTGAAGTGTTTTTGCATAGACTACTGCACGCCACATGTCATTAATTTAATATACTTAATCTCAGTTCTGTTCCACTTGAATTTATATGAATCTGAAATAATTCAATTGAAACCAGTACAGCATTCACTTTGGCATAGTAGCTTGCCTTATCCTGCTATACCTGCTATGACTGAGATCTCAGTCTGGCCTAACAAGTGCTACAGCAGCAATAGTCCAGGGCTTGAGATGGATTCTTTTAAAGCCTTCTGAAAGGAAGAGTTGTTCACTACCCCACTTTCACCTGTTCTGAAAGACATTTTCAGCGATGTCTTACAGCAAAAATTCAGCTAATTGTAAGGAATTATTAATCTCAACAATGTTTTTAAGAATGGAAGGTGTTAGCTTAACATTGGCATTTTAGCCAGTTACTGACCAAAAAAATGGCAATGTATAGGCTCCTTTAAAGACTGTATATAAATTAAAATAAGTAATTGTTTGGGAATTTGTGATTGATTTTAGGGATAGATTTATAATTAATTTTACAGGGAGATTTGGTGTGAGTACTGACAATATGTAACTTAATGCTTTCCTGATATATCAATACACTTCAGAACTGAGTACTATTTTTTATAGATTCTTAAAGGAGCTTTAACTTTTACTGGTTTTGCAGCTCTGTTGTATAAACAGCTTTTGGCTGTTGGATATTGGCTGTCCTAGCAGCTGGGAACTTTGAATGACGTGTGAACACTGTAGTGATGAAATAGCTTGAAAAATGGGTGTGGGCAGGGAAAAGAAGACACTGCACTGTCCCCTGAATCCAGAGGTATCTTGTATGATAATACCCCACCTGCTGTGTTGATGTGGATGGGCATTCAAAGGAATATGATTTTTTCTTTGTATTCATTTTGTGCTAAGCACAGGATTACAGCTGGAACACTCTTGACTGCACTTCCATTTCTGATATGAACTATTTTACCTATCCATTCCATGCCATTTTTGTTTAGACATCAGCATTAATTGCAAGTCTGGTTTCAAAACGAATTCCCTATGTCATTAGCACACTAATCTGTGTGAAAAACAGCCATGCAAATGACAAGTCATAAAGAGTTTGATAGTTTATGATTTTCTTCAAAATCGTGAAGGTATTTTCTTGTATTTATTTGCTATAATGTTTGCAAAATACTTAGGATACACTTTTTCATGAATCCTTTGATTTTTATTAGCATATAGAAAAATAAATCCAGAGAACAATGGACACTAAACCTAAGCAAGGTTTAATCTTCAAATAATGAGACAACAGAATGTTGAAGCTCAGATACAGCTGCATTCAAATCTGGTGGTGATTGAATTACCTGTCTGCTCTGTCTGCTTTCCTCTGCCCTATGGACAGTCATGATTAAAGGAAAAAAGGATAAAGATTAAGACACTCCCCTCTTTTACTGTCTTGATGTTCTTGTGTATTAGGTGCATCAGCAAAAACATACCTATTTTTTTAAATGGTAGCTTATTTTTAGAGATGAAAAAGAGGAAGGGTGAAGAAGTAGAGATGGTGCTAGGATTTTGATATCACATTGGATACTTCAGTGGTCTTACCATCTCATAAGTTATTCAGCCTGCTTTGCTTTCTCACATTTGAAAGTGGTCATTTCCAGTTATTGAACTTCTGTCTGTTCTGTTCTTCCAAATGTATATAACATAATTGAATCTAAGACTTAGAAATTATAGAATTTTAATCTTGAAAAAAAAAACCCCACAACAACACAAAGGGAAGTAACAAGGGCAGAGGACTGCACTTCATTGCCTGAAGGCCAGGTTTTCAACTGCCATATTGACATAAAAAAGAGCTATACAAATTTATACAATTAGAGGATCTTTCCACAAACTGTAGAAACTGTGGTCAGTCTTATCAGCTTTAGGAGTGGCATTCTCATTGTAACCAATGAGGTGAATGTTGGTTATTTAAAAAGCTGTGGAAGATCAGACAGTAGATAGGTGAAAACTAGATGCCACTGTGGTTCCATTTTAAAGGATCCATCTCTGCTGCAAAGTGGCTTTCAGATGTTCTGATTGATTTAAAAAAGAATCTCCATCGAGTTTCACTTATAGACATTCCAAAACTGGTTTTCTCCCACAACATATGGTAAATAAATTGAGCAGGACAACCAAGGAGAACTGAGAAGGATTACTGGTGATTATTGCTATCAGAGAGATGGTGAGCAGTGAGCACTTGTGGTTATGATTAATCATCTTTCCAGCACTGGATATATCGTTGCATAGCATGGGGTGTAGCAGTAGAGTATCAGATTCTGTGATTGAAAGTTGTATGATGTGCTCACCGATACGAGCTAAAAGGGAAAAGAAGATCTTTTCACAGAAAATTCTTGTTTTTTTTTCCCCCAGATCAGGAGAGCAAAGTGTGTGTGTGCATGTGCGTGTGCGTGCGTGTGCGTGTGTGAGTGTATCAGAGTTGCATGTCTTCAGTTGCCAGGGAACAGGCCATGATCACAGGCTGATAATATGGAATAGGTTAAACTTAGGGCAGTGTATTTATAAATCTTTTTGATTCAGTTTCTAATCAGCTTTAGAATAATCGGTAGCTGTAGCAGTCTCCTAGCTGGGCATTCCAAACTTAGCTGTGTTTGTCAGCCTCATCAAGCTTAATACACATTCAGGGTATCCTAAAAGAAGGTCCTTTGACTATTTTAACTGAAGAATACTGCAGAAAAGCTTCCACTACTCTTTTTAAAGGAAAAAGTGCAGTTCACCTGCTCAGTTCTGGTTGCTTCCTTAGCCATTCTCTGCTCCAGCTTCACCTTTTGGAAATGGTAATGTCTCTCTGCCAGTGCTAGTATAGAGCGATTCAGAGCAGCACTGGCATTTTCTGGAAGCCCACTACCTGTGTAGTTATGTTGGGATACAAAGGACTAAACTACTTTATGATCTTTCTCTGGTATACCTCGAAGGGTCACATGGAGTCTGGCAATGAGGGCTTTCAGAGGAGTCAGTGAGAAATGCAGATTAATTTATGCTGTGGATAATATGCATAGGCAAAAAGCATTCCTTGTGAAAAATGGAAAAGGAATAGAGAGGAGGATATGAAAATCACATTTAGTTAGTTTATCCAAGGCATGCAGGTGGTGCTAAAATCTAAGAGCAGAACTAACTCAGCAGCTACAAGCAATCTAGGGAGTGAATCATTAGGGGAGTGGAAGGATAAAAAGCCCTCAGAAACTGTTGTGATACTGAAGAGCAAACCAGCAAAAATGACGTAGGATACGATAGTGGCTGAGGAGCTAAACAAAGCTTGCTTCTTTCTTTTTATTGATAGTCTGTGGATGAATCAACAGTGACAACATCAAAATAAACTTAATGTTGCAACTGTGCGGAGTATTTTAATTGGGGAAAGTGTTGCATTGTGCAAAGTGGCAGAGTGCTCTGCTTCATACCAGGCAGCAAAAATCTAGGTACTTTACAGTGAAGTTTATGTGCCTATAAAGGAGCTTGTTTGGGAGGATCTCCCAGTTCACTGAACATGTATATGCAGTAGTTTTTTTTTTTTTCCTGGCAAAGCATCAGCATTTGCTTCCAATGCAAGAAATACTGCTGATGACACCAAGGCTGTATTAAGGCTTTGCTTACTTTTATCTCAGCTACAAGGAAGACATGAAAGCAGATACTGCAGATTTCTGTGGAGTGCACGGGAGCTCATTTTAAATCAGACTGAAGGGAGGGTTTTATTTTTCAGCCAGATTTGGTGGGCTAAGACAAATACCACTTTTTTTCAGTGATACATTTATTCCAGGTTATTTAGGAAGTGGTTGAAACTCAGTGGCCTTGCTGATATCCAAGATATTCTACAGTTGACTGCTTCCCTCTGAGATGTCTAATCATGTTACATAAATTTTGCAGCAAGTTTGCTATCTGAAATACAGAGCTGCTTCTCCTTCGTGCTGACTAGTTTTAACAGTCTAGTACCAAAGGATTGCAATATTGGAGTTCCAAAAGTTTTATTACCCTTGTGAAATGGTACAATTTGTGTAATGCCACCTGAATTGGAAATACAATTATTATTTAAATAGTCTAACTCTGAAACGTTTTCAGAAATATTTAAGCGCATTAGAAATTCACCCAGGATATCTTTGGGGGATTTTAATGGATTTAATGGATTTTTAGTAATGTATTAAAAAAAAAAAAAAAAAGAAAAAAGGAAAAAAAAAGAAAGAACTTAAAATATAGAAATCAATGTATATGTTGCATACATTGAAAAAAAAGCCATTCTGTAGCAACAAGATACATTTTTTCATGAAAAAAAAAAAGTAATCTGAGTTACACTAAAAGGTGTACTTATAAACAGTATCAGGGAAATCCTTTAATGTTTACTGCTATGATGTAGCCATGGACAGTTTCACATATTCATTGCATAGGAGATACATGGAAAGTTACATTTCAAATCTTTTCTTTAATAAGGTACACTACAAAAAAGAGTGCTAACTTTAGAATGTAAGAAAAAAAATATAGGCATCTCTTATTCGATTGTATAATCACCTAAAATATTAAGAAAGTTTTAGTGAAGAACTATTAAACCAGCAGTTAAAAAAGCATTGACACTCTTTGAATTTTTGGCTTTAGATATATAGGACACAGACAATCTTTGGAGCACACTATACTTCATAGAGCTTGGACCTTAAGAGTGTGTTTGATTTAAGAAAAAATGGTAGTTACATCATACTATGACAGGAGTAGAACTCACTGTTTTAGTGATGTTGATTTCTGCTCATGTGACAACAACCAATATTTAAGCATAGTCATGCGTAACTTTCTTGCAATACAATTAATTGGCAAGTTTTGACATTTATTTTCAAACTAAAAACTTGAGGTTAAATGGACATGCAAAACGCCTTAATCTTCTTTGTGTAGAAGAGGCTGTTTTTTTTTTAACCTTAGTTCTTGCAGCCTCTAATGGCAAATACAGCTTTAAACATATTTCCTGTATTTTAGCACTGCATAAATAAAAAACTGCCATCAGACCCACTTCTTAGTATGTATTTATATTCTGTGTAGCACAACAGGCTTCTACTTCATTCACAGCCTGATTGTGGTGAAAGCAATGTAACAATATTATCTTCATTTATGCGACATAATCTGAAATGATAAAGCAAATGAAGTAAGATAATTTATTTTCCTCTCCCTAGCTTTATTAGCCAAGCTCATAACTATTAGGCTACTGATGGTGATTTTCAACACAGTTGCAGAGGTAATGGCTGCTCAGAGAAGTGGTGGAGCCTCCACCTCTGTGAAAGCACTCAAAATTTGACAGAATATGATCTGGGCAGCCTGATCTGTCTTCAGAGCTGGCTCTGTTTTGGACCTTCCAAGGGTTGTTTTTAAGCTGAATTATTGTAAGATGCTATGACTTAAAATCAGCAAGACATTAAAACAATAGCTGACATTTTCCATCTTAATTAGCTACTGTGAAAAAATTAATTTTAGAATATCACTTCTGAAAGATACAGCTGAATAAAAATACCTGGGTAGATGAAAGGTTTAGACTGTCTATGGACAGCAGAATGCACAGTGTTGTGAAACTCTTGAGCTTATTATTCACAAACAAGTCACTGTGATAAATAGAAGGTTTCAATTAAATGGGATAGGTCTCGAAAAATGCAGGGGATGTATCCTTTTTATGGTCTTTGTCTTGGATTTTTTAACATTCAGCAGAAGCTGGGACTTTACTAAAACACTAAAAGTGACTCTAGCCACATTTTCCCACTGTCACCATAACTTGGTGTCCTGAAAGGCGTTAAATATGGGAAAAGACAGTATTTTAAGGAAAGCCACTGTATTTAATTGAATCCTTCCCAGTTTAATTTGTCATCATTAGATGGGCAGTGTATAGTGAAGTGAAAAGCTGTACAACACTGCACTGCTCAACAGCTCAGGAATCACTCAGGAACCTCTAGAACCTGCCCTTCTGAACTATCCTGATGGAGGACTTCCTTTTTTCTTCGTCTGTTTTCATAGTTGCCTTTTCCGTTTCTAAATACCTACTTACTTTATACATTCTTCTAGAAAATGCCTAACTCTCTTCTTTGACCAAAGTTCCATTAATTTATTTCGCTCCATCTAAATATAGCTTTCCCAAATCCGGGCCAGACATACCATGTAGATGCTACTGTCTTAATTTTGCTTTTTTTGGTGTGTGGTATGAAACCTAGGCTTGCCTTACCTCCCTCCCAGGTACAGTCACATCCAGCTGCCTGAAAGATTTCGTATCTAATGCAACTGAATTGGGGAGGTTGAGTGTGATGCAAAGGCAGCCTCCTGGGTAGGTAGAAAGCAAAGACCCTTCTCTACCCACAGATTGTATGGCCTTCCTTTTGTGCCAGTACACAGATGTGTTGTTTCTGGCAGTATTCCTGACTACATATTCCTGCTTCTGTTTTCTTGAAGTACCACCATTTCATGACCATTTTTAATAATAACCTTTTCAATGCACAATCTAGTGCATCCCATTTTTAGAATCTGCAGTGTGTAGAGAGAGAGGGGTATTTCATCAACAGAGATCATGCAGAAGGACAGTGTAATTACCTGTACATTAGGACTGCATTGGCTATGTTTTTTACGGTATTTTGGTCTGTTTTAATTGTTGGTATTAGTAGTTCTTATGAGTGGCTACTATTAGTATCTAGCAGTAGCTTCTAAAGACTCCAAGAAGTAGATACAAAGTAGAACAAAACACTGTTATTCAACCATCTAACATTAGGGTAACACAAGCCAAGGTGAAAAACCACTGTGAGCAAGGAACAGGCGAAAGAGCAGGAGGGAGGGACAAAAGAGATGGAGAGTGAAGGGGGGAGATGAAATTGTGATACTAAACGTTGGACGTTTTCAAACAACTGGCAGATTAAGACAGCTGAATGGTAGTTTTTTCAAATACCCTTTGGAAACTTGAAATTAGATTAACATAAGCAGTAGTATCAGTACGGTATATGCATGTATTTGAATTTCTGACATTAATGTTTTTCAACAATGAATCATCTGTCTCAAAAAGCATCTATAGAAGATATATCAGATAATGTTTTGTGTTGCTGTACAATTCACCAGCCTGCTAAATTAAAGCCTCAACAGAAGATTTTGAATTACTGCTGTCAAAAGTCTAATATATTTTAATGATAAGAATCGAAGCACTTTAATATGCCAAGATTAATCTTTAAACACATTTTTATGTCTGTTTTTTCAGATTAATGCTCAAATTAAATTAATCACAAGCTAAAGGAAGTTTTGTTTACCACTGTCATCCTAATAATAGTTTGCTTTATAATGCAGAATATATCAGCACTAGTTTTCTGAAATTGTGTGTACATCAGGAAGGTGTGATTCTGCTAACCTTCTAGAAGTGGTGTTGCTATTTGGGAACCATTTGTGTGATTACTTCGTAGCACATACTTCTTGATTTGCATTCCATAATTCCTTGCCATATGTTGAGGGCTATTTGTTAATTAGAGCAGTTAACTCTGTGAAAGCAGTGTAAATCAATTTCCCTCTTACCTGGGATTATTGTGAACATCAGAGGACATGAAAGATTTTTAAAGTTGTGTAGCTGCAGTTAGAAATTGGATTTAGCTGCATCTGACAAAATAACATTTATTTTTTATGTCCATGCCTGCATATTTGGTCCTGCCTGTGCATTTTTTTTTTTAGAACTGGTAGAGATCATGCATCCTAATCTGCAATTTGTTTGGGAAAAACATGGATGCCCCATGTTCCATCTGCTTAATCTGTGTTTTTTAGGAACTGTAAATTAAGTATCTTGTAATCTTGTAATGTTATGAGTAATAGAATTGATTGCAATCCAAATTCAGTGCCATGGACCACTGAGTTTCACTATGTTCTGACACATACAGTTCAATAACGATTGGTTAAAAACTGATCCTACATGCCTATTATATGTGCATCATGGTTTTTCTCACATCAGTGACACTGAAAATGTCTTAGAACTCAGACCAATTGCACGATAAGTGAATTTTTATATTTTAGGAAATACAAAAGGCACATTAGGGTGAAGTAACGGGGAGGTATGATCCACCAGTGGTGATGGAACAGATCCATGTCTCCAAACCCCAGTGCAGTGCTCTGTTTTACAGGTCACACAATTTCTGACACAGATTTGACCAGAGTGCAGAGGTTTATATGGAAAATATATTCCATCTGGAAAGACGACTTCTAAATTAGCTGTTTTTTGAAAATGTTTTTTTCTTGAGGTGTTTAAAGACTGCTTGTATTTGTGATCTTTCAGGTGAATGTAGTTTCATGGAGTTACCCTTCTGCATTTAACACAGAATCACAGAATGTTAGGGGTTGGAAGGGACCTCTAGAAATCATCGAGTCCAACCCCCCTGCCAGACCAGGACCACCACAGAATCTGGGGCAGGTCACTCAGAAATGCATCCAAATGGCTCTTGAAAGTCTCTAGAGAAGGAGACTCCACAACCTCTCTGGGCAACCTGTTCCAATGTTCCATAACCCTTACAGTAAAGAAGTTCTTCCTCATGTTGAGGTGTAACTTCCTGTGTTCTAGTTTTCATCCATTGCCCCTTGTCCTATCACAGGGCACAATTGAAAAGAGATTGGCCCCTCCTTCTTGACACCCACCATACAGATATTTGTATACATTAATAAGATCCCCTCTCAGCCTTCTCGTCTCTAGACTAAACAGCCCCAGGTCTCTAAGCCCTTCCTCGTAAGACAGGTGACCCTTAATCACCTTTGTAGCCCTACGTTGGACTCCGTCAAGTAAGTACCTGTCTCTCTTGAACTGGGGACCCAGAATTGGACACACTACTTCAGGTGGGGTCTCACTAGGACAGAGCAGAGGGGGAGGAGAACCTCCCTCAACCTGCTGGACACACTCTTCTTAATGCACCCCAGGATACCATTGGCCTTCTTGGCCACAAGGGCACATTGCTGTCCCATGGATAACTTGTTGTTCACCAGGACTCCAAGGTCCTTCTCCACAGAGCTGCTTTCTAACAGGTTGGCTCCTAACGTGTACTGTTGCATGTTGTTCCTTCCCAGGTGCAGGACTCTACACTTATTCTTGTTGAACCTGATTAGGTTCCTCTTTGCCCAGCTCTCCAGTCTGTCCAAATCTTGCTGAATGGCCACACAGCCTTCCTGTGAATCAGCCAATCCTCCCAGCTTCGTATCATCAGCAAACTTGCTGAGAAGACAGTCTGTCCCCTCATCCAGGTCATTGATGAAGATGTTGAACAGGAGTGGACCCAGCACTGATCCCTGGGGAACTCCACTAGTTACAGGTCTCCAGCTGGACTCTGCACCACTGATCACCACTCTTTGGGCTCTATTGTTTAGCCAGTAGACTACATCTACTGATCTCCCTGCATCTACCCATTCAGTTACAACATTGTAGAAGGCTATCAAATTAGTCAAGCATGATTTTCCCTTTGTAAATCCATGCTGGCTACTGATAACCTTCTTCTCTTCCATATGCTAAGAGATGACCTCCAGAATGAGCTGCTCCATCATTTTTCCAGGGATGGAGGTAACAACTTCTGTTTTAATTTTAAAAACTGCATCTTCTTGATCCCATAAATACCTGAATGTCAGAATAGTAATTTATCTTCTGACTGGAGGATTGCCTGTGAGGAGTTCTTAATCTCTTTGTTGGTTCCATTGCTTGGTGCTGATTCTCTCATCCAAAAGAGGTAATTGACTTCCAACACATTCCTTGCTTTTTGTTTCCTGGATCCATTCCCGGTTTACCTAGGATAATAGGTTCTTCAGACCACTTCTGTCAGGAGATTGTGAGTTATTAGAGCCATCCTTTTCCATTTCCTCAAATATGTGAGCCTTTCAGCACAACACCAGAGAAGGAATGGAGGGGGAAGGAGAGTCTGTATTTATCTTTAAGAATGTAGAGGTGAGTTGAAGGGACCATTCCTGCCTTGAATACATCAGTCTGATGTTCTAGATGTTTCCTTCTGACTGACAATTTAAAGGCTACTGTAGATGCCTTTCTGTTCTCATTGTTTGAAGTAATTTATATTGTTGCAAAATTTAGAGGCTCACTGAATGAGGAATGAAGTCCTTCTGGATGGGAAGAAGCTGAGGAGCCTTCACTAGTATGTGGAGCATATAAATGACAAAAAACAGAAATTTGAGACTTAGATTCAGTGCTGTGTTGCCAAAACCGCTCTGCTGTCCTAAGGGCATGCCATGGCATTTCATTGACTGTCCTTAGCAGTGTCCATAGTGTTAACTGAGTGACAACCAGTGAACTTTCTACTAGATCTTTAAATGTGAACTTGGTACTGCATTGCCTCGTGCAGTTTCTGAACAAATGGGAAGATATTTCCTCCTGGAAAAAGAAATAAAATAGAGAAAGGAGAAGAATGAATACCTGTTGTTTGGGATAAGGGGATGGTCACACTCTTAATAATCCCTTTCCATCTGTGGAGTGCTAAAAGTTGTAAGAGAATTCTTTATTTTTTAACTGGGTGTGTTGTCTTTAGTGGACCAAAAAAAAATAATTTAACAGATAATCTTGTTTGCTGCTGACTAATATGTTTAAAAAAAATAACCAATTGTTTTCAAATAATATTCTGTGGTAGATGCTGCCTGTATTTTCACAAAGCCATAGTATCTGCTTAGAAGAATATGTACTTTAAGAAACTGGATTCTAATTAAACTCATATTAGGCATCATTTCAAAGAAAAAAATGCTAGTTTTGATTTTCTGCCTGTAAAAAACTCAAACCATTAATTTAATACTAAAACCAGATTATTGTCTCAAATATGTACCCTTCCAATGTGTAGAAGCCTGGCAGGCTCTGAAAGTCCCATGGACAGAGGGGAATTCTCTTGTCACAGGCAACCATAAAAGACAAATTTGAGGCTGTTTAATCCAAGCTCTGGAAGTATCCCGGGAGTATGTTTTAGAGGAGATTCTGGGAAACACTGCTATCTGTAAAGTAGCTTGGAGACATTCAAGTGACTCAGCCGTGGGACTTTTGAGTACTATAGTAGACTTCTTGTAGGCACATTACACAGCCTTAACCTAAGACCTTTTTTTTATTTTTAACTACATAACATCAGAGTAACAGAGCTGTCAGTTGTTAACTAACAACTCTGTAACACATTAAAATGGGATTTTAAAAAAGATTGCTCCATTACTATCCATCTTACTATTTTTAACTCATTTGGGGTGTACTTGCTCAATTTAAGTATTAATGTGATTCTCCTTTGGGTCAAGGCATGACCTTGTTTGTCAGGACTCCTGTTTAGCAAGAAGCTTATTATCTGTGATTATCCCATAGGTTGTCTTGCCAAATAAAAAATGTTAAGAATAAAGAAAAAGGCATCTTGGCAGCCAGTCTGAGTTGTGTTGTATTTCAAAACCAGTAGCTCTATTCCTCCTTTCCCTGCATTTCAGCAACTGTGGGAATCAGGAAAGTGTAAACAAAAAGTGTGCCTTCCTGTTCTTATGCACCCTGGGTATTTAGGGTGTTAACATACACACAACCTCCGGATGATTTTTAGTAAGTCCATGCTAGCTTTTTCGAGAATATTAGTAGTCTGGGTAAATGTTAATTTTGTGTATTTCATAGTTATTTCACCTGGCTTAACATAGTAACTGCCAGCTGGTTTGATAGAAGGATTAGAATGCTTTCTAGTTTTTTTGACTGTGTCACAATCTTCTGAAATGCTATTACAGAATTTCATACAGTGTTACCTATTAAAAATATATTTGAGGCTCCTGCTGCAAAAAAATGCATTAAGAGTGACCACTAATACACTGCTCTATTAAATAAAGGCACTACCTTTTTCTATCATTGGTTCCTGTCATGCTTGAATGCAAAGTACAAGGCTAGCAAAAAAGAAAGGAACTGCAGCTCCAATTTTAATGACTGTATGATCCAGGACTATAGTAACTGGGCACTATACATGAACAGTAAAATTAATGAGTCTGAAAGAATTGTAATTTTCAATGCTTTCTTAAGTCTGTTGATCTCTAGAGGAGCTCCATCAGCTTTCGGAACTTAGTGATATGTGAATGTCATACTTTGTTGTGATAGTAGCAAGCCTTGGGAAGATGCTGACCTCTGGTGACAATGTTTGCCACAGAACAAGCAAAACTGTTCTTCCCAGAGCTTCGTACTGGTTTCTGCCAGCTCCAGAGTGCCAGCTCTTTTTGCCATGGCTAACCACAGAAATGGGCATTCTCCAAAGGCTTCCTCTGAAGTTGGCCTTCACCAGGGGAAGCCGTTGTCACTGACTTCAGGGGAAGCTGGCATGCTGCTCAAATCTTCATTAAATAATTATCAAGGGCAGTAAGCACTGTGACAGTGTCTGTTTTAGCTTAGAAAAAGCAGTGTGTAGCCAAAGAGTGAAATCCTGTATATATTATGTATGTATTAGCACTGTTCTTTGGTGACTCCAGTGTGACTTCTCTGGCCATTTCGCAAGTCCTTGACCTCTGATGCTCTTCCAGGGAATTATGAATGTTTGCTTTTTTAAAATGTTTTAAATGTGGGCAGCTACTGAAGGAGAGCCACCTCTTGCAACTTGTACTTTCACTAGCAAATTGACATGTTGCCAGCATCAGTTAGTGGCTCTTGAAATCTAACCTGGAGATAATCTACATTGAGTGATCTTAGTTAGAAAAACACCTGGGTCTGAGTAAGAGGAGATGAAAAAGCAAATAAGCTAGCAACTAAAATGAAGTGAGTCAGGAGCTTTTTTTCAATAAAGGCAGATCTTAAGAAGTCCAAACTTGGCCACTTCATGACTGTAAAGAGAAACTTGAAGCTGCTGCTTTTTTGAAATGATATTGCTGTTATAATGAGATGTATTTTGGAATACAAGGAGGGGTTGGCAGAGTGAGTGTATCAAATGGGATGATTTATAAATGCTGTGACTTGGAATAGAGCACAAAGATTAGACCTGAAATTAGCCTAGAAGGCTAATGCAGCAGAATTTGACAAGGTGTTTCATGACTCTAAGTACCGAAGTCATAAAATTCAAACATGAAAAAAAAGGAAGACTTCTGAAGTTTCTAAAATCTGAAAACATTTGGGAATTGTTCTGCCTTACCTGCATGTCACAGTTTTCTTTCTAATAGCACAAGCCTCTAAGCAGATTAGATGGAAATACGGTTGCATGGGAATAATAACTTTGCCATCCCTACTTGTGTGATTACACCAGTTCAGGTCGGTCCAAATAATTACTGCTTCACTTTATCAAAGTTTGCACTCTGCCATTTCCAGACTTGTTTGAGTGCTCTTGTTCCCTTTGTCTTCCTCACTCTCATTCTTTAGACAGTCTTGGGGCAGTCTGGTTCATTTTAGCTTTATCATTCTCATCCAGTTGATCTAAACAATTGATTGTCCCATTTGTTATTCATCCTGGTTATTAAATACATCCTGATGGAATCTGTAGGGTCTAAAGGGATAAGATTTAGTGCTGATGTTTTATTTTTCATTTGAATGCCATGTAGTTTTGGTTTGCTGCCAAATGTGTTGTGTGTTAGCTAAATTCATTTTACTTCAACCTTTTAAGTAACCCTTCTCAGTAAGATCACATTTTTTCCAGCTAAGCTCAACTATGTTTTCCCTTTCATGTTTCTATTTAACATTTTGTGCAACTCCAACTAAAGACTACTCAGATTTGTTTATTTTAGAGCTAGATGCTTTTTTTTTTTTGTGTGTGTGTGAGAATGTAATTAAAAGGTAACATACTGAGATTTGGTGGATTTCATGATAGTCTGTCTTTATGGGAACAGATTGCATATTATTCCTGTGTTTAGATTGCCATTCCCAATTATTTCATTCACTCCTTGTTCTTATTTTCCATATTTTGTTTCCCGCTTGGTTAATTTTAACATAGTCAAGACTACTGTTTATAATTACTCGATTGTGTGATACAATCAATAAATTCATATTATGTTATTATCTTTACAACATACCTGTAAATTGGAAGAATACTCTGTTTAAAAGATACGAAAAAAAACCCCCAACAACCCCAGAAAGATGTCTAGATAGTTAATTACTGTCTTAATCACTTGGCAGTCGATACATCTGAGATTGTCAGAATATAGCATGAGGTGCTGCAAGTCTGTGAAGTCCAATGGTAATGGCCAAGAGAATCTACATTTCTTCTTTTCTCCATGCAAAGAACCAATCCGGTTATGCACTTCTGGGTTGCTTCAGACTGTCTCTTGTCAGTAAGTACTGGCCGGATTCAAGCTAGATGCTGGTTGACTGGCTGGATCAGTGTGATACAGGCTGCACCAGTCAGTACAGTAGCCTTCTCATCAAGGATGAAGTGCATTCTTACCTTAAACATCTTATTTATTCTCTATCTGATTTGGAAAAGCAATCTGAATCTATGTCTCCTACTTTCCAACTCTGTGAACTAGACACAGGGCTTTTGGTCATTCTGGTAGAGTGGCGTCCTCCGCTGGACATGCTTCTCTTGTGTGTAAAGTTATCTACATATGTAGCAGAGCATGGACTGAGACTGGGACTGAGACTGCTGGACTGTTGAGCCATTCACAGGCTTGGGCCAATCAGCCCCATACAGGCTGAGGGCTTAGGTTTGGCAGCACCTGCTTCTCAGGACCCCATGTACAGTGGTATTCATTGCTTCAAAATCCATGTCTTCTGTGTGGAAAATCAGGAAAGCTAAAGCTAGGCATGTTGGCACATCTCAGAAATGGTGTGGGCATAGCTTTAACTGTCTGCAAAAGTGGTTCATAAAGCCAATAAACTGAGCTGAGATCTGTCAAGCTAACCAATCAACAGAGGATGAAGAGGGGCATGCAGCTGAAGCCTTTTCTTACCAACACAGGTGAAACAGCCACGTTTGGGTGGGAAGACATGAGCAGTCTCCACTTCATCCACATCCACTTCATAGCGGTGTGCCCCCTCCACAGCTCATGCCATTAGTCCTTCAATATTTGGAAGGAATTGTTCTGCCTTATGTAAATAATTAGGTATTGAGCAGAGACTTCAATTTATGTCTGCTATATCCCATGAGTACTGCTAGATTTTGGAATCAGTCTCTTGCTTGTTGTCTTGCTTTCTCCCTCAAATTCTTTCTGGCCTAGTAAATTTCTAATAATTTTTAGTTTGAGAAACTTACTGGATTCAGTCAGTTCTTTAAGCTGTTTGGCAGCATCAGGATATTTTTGCCTTAAGGTGGAAATAAAAGCAGCCGGGAATTTTAGGTACGGACAATGTTAGGGATTTGGGACTGAAGGGGATTCAGACAAATGTAAGTGCAGAATTTAGTCATTATGATCTGGACCACAGAGGCATTCAGATTAACTTTTATTGATTTAAGTGGAAACTTGGAGCTTAAAACAACTTTGTGGAGATTACCCAATATACTTAAAAAGATAGTTGGGCACCAAAATCAGTCTTTAGCCTACCCTTGAGTGACTTTCCCAAACTTGCTTAGGAATCCTATAATAAAGTTAAAACTGCACCTCAATACTTTTATTCAAGGCTGTTCATTCATAGGACACTTTGGAAATGTGTTTAATTTTGTTATCTGAAGTAATAAGGTTTGTAAATTAATGGTCTCTTGGTAGAGAGGGAGGGAAGAAAAAGTAGTAAAGATAATGTTTGTGTATGTGATCTACATTCTTCTTTTTGAGGAAGAGTTAAACTCCAAATCTATTATGCATGTGAAAATTATCTTAGTAATATGTAAATATATCACTTAGTACAGAGAGAACTTTTAATTTGTCCATTTGCTAGCTGGAAATGGTGCTCCCACAGTTGGCACCAGTGCTTTTTGCATACAGGACAAATCTGGGTAGTTACCTGACTATGGAGACATCGTCACATTATTTGAGTTGCAGATATGCCTACATTTTGTGCTGTGCACATTTTCTGGGTAAACTGCACCTAAAAAAGGCCTTAGCTTAGCTAAAAACATATCTGAAAATGTTTTCCCAAGTCATATTTTTTGCTACAGAAGAAAAAGATGTTGACAGGTAAGCTAAACATTTTGTTCCAGGTTAATGTGTTTTTTTAACAGTCAAAAAACCTCACTCATCTCTAAAGATATACCTATTTTTAACTGAAGTTTTGTATTACAGTAAATTCTCCCTCAAGTTTATATTTTAATGCTTTTTTGGGCCTGCTATATTAAATTTCAGAACAATAAATGCTACTTATCTGAAATAAAAATTCCAATTCAAGCAGGTGCTTATACACAGGACCAGGTATTTAGTTAGTCTAAATGATGTAGTGGAATTTATTTGAAGAGTATGGTACTGCTTTACGGTGTTGTCCAGCTTCATGAGTTCTCTGTAGGCCTTTGGAGAGTCTCAGCCTTTACGTGGTGTTACCTGTTTAGTATGTGATATAATGTCTGTTAATAGATATAAGCTCTTCAAAGGGAAATAATTGGGGTCTGCTAGCTCACTGGCTGTCAATTCCTGTATCTGTCTCCAGGATGTTTTCTCCAGAATATATTCTTGTTTCAGTCAACACTATGAGTACGGGCCCGATTTAGGTCTCATTTACACCAAAATGAATCAAGAGCAACTGTTAACTGTAACACTTATAGGTATTACTAGATCTTATTGGTAATCTTACTCTGCATATGTTTTCTTAAAGATAGAGATGTGAAAGAGGCATTTACTTATGTCTTGTATTAAGAAATTGTCTTGCCGATAGATTGAGGATAGAGAGACTCTTGGAAGTGAAGCACTCATGTCAAGGAAGGAAGTTAATTTGTTTCTTCTCACAGTTGTCTTCAGTTTACAAATTTGAAGTGTATTTACATATGCACATGTGGCTTTGAAACTGTTGTAATTTAGCAGTGGATAATGAATGAAAATGCTGAGTAGTTGAATAGACAGAACTGTCACATAAAGTACTGAAACCAAATATGGCAGAACAGTAGTTTGAAATATCTACAATCCTATGGATTTTGCTGCTCTTACAGCTCCACGTTGCATGACCTTCTCTGACCCCTCTTCCCTGCCAGCCAGAGAGTGTCTTGAGCTGTCAACAGAAACACTAAGGAGCTTGTCAGATAAGGGCAGCATGTTGAGTTGGAGCAGTGTTGGACAGATTAAGACCCTGGCTGTTTCACCTGTGCAATTTCTGACTTGTATTGTGAATGACAGTTTCAAAGTCTTTGGACAACATTGCCAAGCATGCCCTTGGAGACCATATTACAATGTCAGAACAATGTCAATTCTAGTGAAAGAATTTTTATAGCAAAATAATTAAGGTAACATCAAGCTCTTGACAGCATTTCCACAAAAACTCAGAAATCCTTGGTTAAGGCTCCCACAGCACTGCAACTTGACTTCTTTTTTTTTTTTTTTTTTTGACAAAATTAAAGAGCAGTGTAGCAATCCTTCACTTACAGCCTTGCAGCGTTCTCCTCGGTACTATTTACTTTACATTTAAAATAGTGTTTGTAAGAAGTTGTTTCATGCTATGCTTTAGAACTGAGTGTGTGTATATATATATATATAAAAAATATATATTAAAAAAGCCCTGTCCCACCAGGAATACTTTAGATGATTTTGGATTACCTCAAACAGACTGGTGTTTACTTTAGCTGCCCAAACCCTGGATTTACAGTTCTATTGGCTGGAAATTAAAATAAATTAAAAAAAGTCCTACCCAGCCTATTAGCCTGTTTCCTTGTGAAGACAGCCTTGACACAATAAATGGATAATATAGCCAGCTTCATGCAAATGAACATCTGGAATCTTACTGATCGTCCACTCTGAAGACTTCACAATGATCATACTCCTTTATTCTCTTTTTTAAACATACCTAGAATGAGCCATGCATGTTTTGACCCTGCTCTCTACGGAGAAAGGATTGTAGATTATTTTGGTGAGAGGAGGAATAAGGAAAAACAGATCATTCTCAAATTTGAGAAATATTCAGAAAATTTATTTCAAGAAAGATAATCCTGCCTCAAAGTTCTCCAGAAGAGGAAGAGCTTTCAGGTGTGCCCAACCCTGCATGTCTAGCTACCCCATGTCACGGACACTGGAACCCTGTGTACCCCTTCAGAGGTGCAGGCAGCTGAGAAGGGACATTTGAAAGAAAGCAGAGAAGTTTTGAAAGCTGCCTGGCAGGCATCAGTCCAACGGACCACATTCAAAATTGAATTTGCTCTCTGGAAATTTCCAATTTTGACAAACTGGTAAATGCTGATGGAGGAACCTTTTCATCTGACTTTTCTGACCATCTCCATTACTCAACCTGTGATTGATTTAGACTTCAGCCACTGCAAATTCTCTGCCAAGCAACCTACTTCAGCTGATCCAGCTCTTTTACTGAGGAGCAAGTCAGCAGGACCTCAGACCGTCAGAAGGGGTATCCCAGCAGCAGGAGAGCTGGCATACTAGAATGGACAAAGGCACTGATACCAGCTGTAACTAAGCTCTGAACTCTTCTAATTTTTGATGACTCAATGATGCTGACATTTTCCAAAGTGCATACTAAATGTTGCACAGCTGAAGCCACATTTGGTAAACACTTGTACTTTACATTGCTTACACTTCATTTAGTGCTTCTGCCTCAGCTTCCTCAGTACAGAAGAAGGAAGATCATAAAATTATCCTCAGAGAGAGGTTATTATAATTAATATTTATAAAATCCTAAATGTAATTAAAGCACACAGTAAGCCTTCCAGCTGAGGATAGATAAGGATCTATAACTCTTCTGCAATTTGGTATGTTTTTTGCCATTTCTTACTTTTTGTATTTTTTTTCAGTATTGATACCATGAGAGTTCAAGTAAGGAAAGGGAACCAGAAGAAACCAGTGCTTGAGAACCATGATCATAACAGTTACTGCTTTTACTACTTTGATAGAATGTGTAGAAACACTCTTCCTCTTTTTATTCTTAACTTTCTTGACTCTTCTTTTTTGTCAGTCTATTGTTGGCTTCCATCTTTTGAGAAACTAGCTTAAGCTAAATCAGATAAGGCTTCTCTTTTAACATTTATGACTGAGACAAGTTAGAAATGATGCTATAATAGCATTTGCTGAATTTTAGACCACTTCATGTCATACACACTTTCCCCTAAAAGAAGCATCCAAAATAGAAACTGTATCCTTACCCTTTCCTGTTCCTATTTCTTTGTTTATCCTTCAAAGGCATTGATTCAGAAAAGCTTAAGAACTCAGAAGTATAATGAGTCAATTACCCCTCCTCCCAACACAGGATTCTTCTTTAATAACTAGACTGTTTTTCAAAAGCACTAGGCCTCAACTGATGTAAGCACTTTTGAAAATCAGACCTTTTAGTTATGTTTTTTATGTCAAGTGGAGAAAAAGATTTTATAATTCTAGTGGAAAAAACTTGTACTAAAATTTTCTTGAAAAAAAAAGACTCTAGATGTGGACATAAACACGTGCTGCGTTGAACATTTTTTAGCTGAGTAGATTCCTTTGGCTTTTGCACAAGCACTGATGATCCAGAACTGTTTGAATTTCTAGTGAGCCAAGTGTGATGACTTGTCCTCTTCTTGACAGAAAATGAGCTATAAAAAGTCTGTAACTGTGGTGCCTGCTGGATGAATTCTGATTAGAGAGTCGCTCTGAAACTGCTTTGTGTCTCTGAATTGTTTTCCGTAAGTTACTTGTGAGACAAAGTGTTACGTTTTAATACAGACTTCATTTGTTGAGCATGTATTCTTTCAAAGCAATAACTACATCACTTGTTTTAAAAAAAAATATTTATTTTTTCTTTTCATACACACTGATTCTGAAACCCTGAGTTTAAATGTGTACTTCAGAGGAATCCTTATTGTAACATCATGTAAAGTAACAAGAAACAGACACAAGGCACAGGCTGCTAACAAAGATGGTAACAGAAATAATTCAAGATTTATTATATTTCTACTTCTTTTGTCTTTCAGGACCAGTTTTATTGGATGTAGGGTATGAGTAGGAGCTTTATAAAATATGCAAAATTTTGAGAGAAAATAGGAGACAAATAAAAATCCGCAAGGTTCTCTTTTCACAGAATCACAGAATTGTCATGGTTGGAAAGGATCTCTGAGATAACTGAGTCCAACCATCATCACAAAACCCCCCCAAAACCAAACAAACAAAACCAGCCACACACACTCCACAAAAAAAACCCCTACAACCTTGGCGACTTGCCTTGAAGTGCCACATCTCTGTGGGCTTATAGAAAATTAATTGTGAGTTTATGGAAAATTAATTGTGGGTTTATGGAAAATTAATTGTGGGTTTTTAGAAAATTAGTGTGCCTGACTTAGAGAGGATAGCAGTGTCACACGTGCTGCTGAGGCAAACCATGGGACCAGTAAACAAGCTGGTGTCCCACAAGCTGGTGTCCCACAGTTGTTATCTCAGGAGGTAGCAAGAATAGAATGTTGTAGCAAGAATTGAGAGGCACTGGCTGGGAAGTGAGAGAAGTGGAAAACAGTAAAAGTCCTGAGTCATCATGACATAGGGGTGCAACGGCGCATGCGTCAAGGGGTACGAACAGCGAGTGACAAAACACGTAGCCAATCATGTATAAACTGAGAATGCATGTAACCAATGGGGTCTGTACTGGGGCAGGTGATTTAGAGTCAGAAAAGTACATATTGCAGCCATTTTTAATAATAAAGGTCTTCAGTTATAACTCTTATAGAGTTGTGTGAAGTCCATTTGTGAGGCGCATCGACACATACACACATTTCTTGAATACCTCCAAGGATGGTGACTCAACCACCTCCCTGGGCAGGCAGTTCCAATGCCTGACTGCTCTTGCAGCATAGAAATTCTTCCTAATATCCAATCTGAACCTCCCCTGCCGCAACTTCAGGCCATTTCTTCTGGTCCTGTAGTTGTTTACTGGGGAGAAGAGGCCAACACCCACCTCCCTGCAACCTTCTTTCAGGTAGTTGTAGAAGGCAATGAGGTCTCCCCTCAGTCTCCTCTTCTCCAAACTAAACATCCCCAGTTCCCTCAGCCGCTCCCCATATGACTTGTTCTCTAGACCCTTCACCAGCTTGGTAGCTCTCCTCTGGGTACACTCCAGCACCTCAATGTCCTTCTTATAGTGAGGGGCCCAGAACTGAACACAGTACTCGAGGTGTGGCCTCACCTGTGTGAAGTACAGGGGCACAATCACTTCCCTTCTCCTGCTGGCCACGCTATTCCTGATATAGGCCAGGATGCTGTTGGCCTTCTTGGCTTCCTGGGCACACTGTTGATCCAGCTGTCAACCAGCACCCCAAGGTCCTTTTCTGCTGGGCAGCTTTCCAGCCACTCCTCCCTAAGCCTGTTGCGTTGCATGGGGTTGTTGTGACCAAGATGCAGGACCTGGCACTTGTCCTTGTTGAACCTCATACAATTGGCCTTGGCCCATAGATCCAGCCTGTCCAGGTCCCCGTATAGAGCCTTCCTACCCTAAAGCAGATCAACACTCCCACCCAATTTAGTGTTGTCTGCAAACTTCTAAGGGTGCACTCAATCCCCTCATGCAGATCATTGATAAAGATATTGAACAAGACTGGCTCCAAAATAGAGCCCTGAGGGACACCACTGGTGACCGGCTACCAACTAGATTTGATCCTGTTTTCCACAACTCTCTGGGCCCAGCCATGCAGCCAGTTTTTTACCCAGTGAAGAATACATTTGTCTGTGCCATGATTTGCCAGCTTCTCTAGGAGAATGCTGTGGGAAATGGTGTCAAAGGCCTTACCAAAGTCCAGGTAGACAATGTCCACAGCCTTCCCCTCATCCAAAAGGTGGGTCACATGGTCGTAGAAAGAGATCAGGTTGGTCAAGCAAGACCTCCCTTTCATAAACCCATGCTGGCTGGCCCTGATCCCCTGCTGCCCTGCACTTGCTGTGTGAGCTCACTCAAGATGACCCTCTCCATGATCTTTCCCGGTACCAAGGTCAGGCTGACAGGCCTGTAGTTCCCCAGATCCTCCTTCCAGCCCTTCTTGTAGATGGGTGTCACATTAGCCAGCCTCCAGTCATCTGGGACCTCCCCTGTTGACCAGGATTGTTGATAAATGATGGAGAGAGGCTTGACGAGCTGCCCTGCCAGCTTCCTCAGTGCTTTAGGGTGGATCCCATTCTGCCCCATAGACTTGTGCATGTTTAGGTGCAGCAGCAGATCATTAACTACTTCCTCCTGGATTAAGGGGGCTTGTTCTGCTCTCTGTCCTTATCCTCCAGCTCAGGAGGCTGAACACCCTGGAGGGAGCTGGTCTGACTATTAAAGATGGGGGCAAAGAAGGCATTAAGTATCTCAGCCTTTTCCTCATCCTTGGTTGCAGTGTTCCCTCCTGCATCGAGTAAGGGATGGAGATTCTCCCTGGCTCATTTTTGATTATTGATGTATTTATAAAAGCCTTTTTTGTTGTCCTTTATGTCAGTGGCCAAGCTGAGCTTCAGCTGGGCTTTTGCCTTCCTAATTTTCTCTCTGTATGATCTAATGAGATCTTTGTACTCCCCTTGAGTTGCCTGTCCCTTCTTCCAAAGGCGGTAAACATATGGGACCCTCTGTTCCCCTCAGAAGGGAATCTCCTATAACAATCACCGTCCTCTTGCTCTTAACAGAAGCAGTCTTAATACATGGAGCTGGCTGCTTCGGGAACTTCCTGGATGGGTCTTTATTAACATCCTCATTTCCCTGGTCTTCTGTTTCCGGAGCCCAATATCTGTTCTGTAGGGGCACCTGGGAAGGGGCAGGAGGTCTAGAGGGGACTCGCCTGCTGCCCCAAGCAGGGACCTGCTTCCATTCCCCCCAATATACTTTCCTCTTTCTTTTTTCCCACTCTTCTTTTATCCTATTGTCTTATCCTTCCTTTTCTCTCAGTCTTCTTGTCTCTGGTAACTTTTCAGCTTACCTAGTTTGTTTCATACCCTGTTTCAGGATGTTCTGCCTACTGCCTTCACTCTGCTGTGGTGTGGCTCTTGCCTAAGAAGCAGCCTGGTGGAGTGCCTGCCATCAGGATGAACCCTCACTTCGAGGGAGAGCAACTGGTAGCAGTGAAACTCACTGCTGTAACCACTGCCTGGAGCTAAGCTGATTTAAGGCAGTTTTGGCAAAAAGAAGTAAATGTACATGATTAATTTGTGTCCATTCCCATTCCTGAGGCTATCAGGGATGAATTTGCCCCAGGACATCCTACATACATTTAAGTGCTTATCTTAATCACAGCAACCTGAAATGAAGCTCTCACAGCTGAGGATGTGTGGATAGCAAGATGATGCTGCTTTCCATCCATCCTGCCTCTGCTTGATCCTTCAGTCCAAGAATGTGAGGAATTGAAGTGAAGAATGCACACCAAGAGGGACCTGCAGACTGTTGTAACGGCATTCAGCATTATGTTGCTGGCAAATTTTTGTTCTCAGCTCTGCCTTCTCTGCTTGTTTCTGATGGGATGATGGGTCCAGAAGTATGTAGAAATAATATGATAGAATACAGGGCTTTTTCTTTAATTACAACTGAAAATGCAAGGCAAGCCTGAACATTCTATGTCCTGTAGTTTGCTATATGCAAATTGTATAGCCATTCCTGTGTGTCAAAAATATGTCAGATGCAAACAACTGATAACAATAGGGTGAGGTTACGAGGCTCCAACCATTACATGCTTCCAATCTTTTGGGGGGCAGTATGTGTGCAAATTAAGATTTGCCAAGTGACTGTTGCCTGTAGTTGAATTCCTTCAGATTATACCGGTATAATTGAAATTAGACTTGGTTCTCTGCTGTTGGAATGCTTGATTATCAGTAATATTTTTGTAATGCCAGTGTTTTTCATGGAATTGTAATTAAGATTTTGTGTTGTCATTATAGTGCAGGCCAAATTTCACAATACAGGCCAATTTTCAGTTATTCCCTGTAGCACTGTTTTACCCCCCGAAGAGTAGTTGTCATGTCACTTTTCCATTTCATTTCAGCCTGTTCCAGGTTACCATCTGGAGAGAACAATCTTTTTTTTCTGGAGAGTCTCCCACAGGCAACATGCAGTCATTAGTCTCCCGAACTGTACCTGTGGTTTCTGTGTGGCATTTCAGTCAGACCAAATACTTTATCCTTGTTGAACACTAAGAACAGTGCAGACTCAGCACCTCTTGTTATCCACTGAATTAAAATTAGTTTGTAAGATGTTTGGAGTAGAAATCAACTTGGCTTGCGTATGGATGCTGCATATAGGGTTATGGAAGTCTCTATCAAACAAATAATCATCTCTCAGGATGTTCAGGGAGAGTGTGCTTTTTGAACTTTCAGAGTGACACGTAGTAAAAGTCAACTTTTATTTATTTGCTTAAAAAGCAGAGACAATCCTGGAAGGAAGATTCTTTTGGGTAGGAAAGCCTTTACAAAGTCATGTATTCTAGTAAGCCCATGTCCAGTGCTTGGCTGGAGAAGGAATTTCAAGTTTCCTTAAAGATGAGGGTGCAGGAATGTGCCTCTCCCATGCTCCAGAAGTTTTCTGGAAGTACTGTATCACCCCATCTCTGCTTTGGGTGCTGCTGCATCCCTTTGAAAAGACACTGTTCCCATGCAGCTGCTGATGGAACAGTCTAGCCTTTGCCTGGTGGCTGGTAGAGCATCTCCTGTCATGGGTGAACACTGCTGATTCCCAATAGAGATCTCCCAATAGAGAGTGGTGGTTATACTTTTTGCCTTAATGCAATTTAAAGTAAAATCTGCCCATGCCCCGTATTTGTCCAAAGGTAGCTTTTAGAAATACAGAAACTATTACCTATCCATATGAAATTATGATTAAATACGTAAATCATGACAGCAGGATTGCTCATGTAACAGGCAGCTGTATTATTTTTAGGAATGGGAAATTCTGGGGCGAGTAAAATGGCAGCTAGTTGTATTCATATGTTTCTTTTCCAGCCAGCAACTGGCTTTAAGGTAGAGAGTTCCTCATGTTGACTGTCTTGAATGCAGATGGTAGTTGGCAACTGCTGTAAGAAATTACCTGCAAATATGTGCTATCCCTCTTAGTGAATATCATTCCTAATTGAAAACTCAAGATAGAAAACTCAGCAATTATTTTTCCCTGCGGTACAATATTTAATATTCTGATTTCATGGCTGTCTAACTACAGTGATTAAGAAGAACATTTTCTTATAGTATTTGCAGTACCACAACAATGTATCAGGAGCATGGTGTATGAAGGGAAGTAACTATTATGTTAAAATACGTGCCACTTAAAAACATACCCAATTAAAAGTAGGATGCTGTTAAATGTTACATTTGGTATAGTCAATAACTGCTTTGTAATTTTTTTCTTGTCTTTGGGTTTGAAATAGCTATTCAGGATACAGAAAACAGCCTTGAACTAGAAAGGCTTTAATAGGAATAATCTGAAACAACAGAGATAACACCTCTGCAACAAAGGCATTTTTACGTTTAGAACTGTACTACTGTGTTAATCCAAGACCATGTGGTTATTTTTGCTGTTGGAGAAATGGGAAATACGTGTGTAGTTGTTGATGGTTGTTTAGTCCTTTAACCAAAGCAAAATACTCAGTGGGACAAACTCATGTCCCATAACCTTTGTGTTAAGTGGGGTAGAGACCCCCAGTATTTACAATAGGATACTGGTTAGGAGAAGTAAGTAAGGGCAGAAGCTTGTTTAAAATGTCCCACAATTTTGCACAGAGAGTTTGAAGAAGTACTATAAATGTAAACTGTTTGCTTGTTTTTTCTTTTTGTATCAGATAGTATTACTGAAGTCTTCACTAACATCTATGTGACCAGTTTTGGACCTGTTTCAGATACTGATATGGTGAGTTTCTGAATCTTTTGTATATATGGTAAATGATGTAATATGTATCCTATTAACTTCTTTAAACTTGTATTCTGCTTTTACTCACTGTGGACAAACTGGGAATAATTTCACTCAAGTCAGGAAGTGCCAAATCCCAGTAGCCCTACAGATGGAAATAGGTTTACAGACCTTACATGATAAGTACACTTGTAGTAACTGTTTAGTTTGGACCAGTGAATCTTCTGATTGTGCCCACTGACTATACTTTAGTTCATATTCTGGAGCGATCTTGAGATAGGTGAACTGGATTCCCCTTGAATGAAACTAGGATGAAAGGTGCACTTTAGGGGCACACTTAATGTTGTCAGCAATCTGAGGGACCTGACTGGACTCAGTCTAAAATAAACTTTTTGAAAGATGTAGCATGGAAGTTGGGTCATCAGCAGGACTGTGTTGTTCTATGAATTTGTCCTTCACATAACTTGCACTATTTAGTAACCATCTAAAGAAAGTCAGTTACATTAAAAAGAAAGAAACTGTTGTACTATTATTGCCCTGGATTGCAGTTATTCATGAAAACAGCAATGGAAAAAACTCTGAGGCAAGGGGTCATTTATAGGCTCACTGCAAGTCACACACAGGTTAAGGAGAATGTGTCATACCGGGGAGAAATATCTTCGTGGATATAACATTTCTGAAAGGAAAGAAGGGAAGGACAGTCTGAAAATTACTTTAGCTGCCCTTGCTACTCCTGCAAGAAAAATAAAAATTTCCTGTGTGAAATTTTTGGAAGTTATTATATATGAGACATACAAAATAATACCTTTGTGTATCTATAGGTATAAAAAAACTAATATTTTTAAGAACAGCCAATATTTACTTTTTCTATGAAAACTTTCAGATTATGCATCATACAAAACAGGAAGCATCTCAATGTTGCAAACTAGGTTGCAATGAAACTGTATAATCATGGTATGGTGTGAATTTTAGAAGTTATTTGCTCACTGACTTATAGGTAGTCATAGCCACGGAGGATATATTCTGCCTCACTATGTTTGTTTTTTGTGTGTGGTAGTTTCAGTTTTCAAACTTTCTTTCCATTCTGATGAATACATTGCTGAGGCTTCCCTTGAGAAGTCATAGGAAAAACAGACATTTATTTTCTTTTTGGTACTGTATATATGTTCTTGATTCCCGTGATGTACAATTTTCCTAATTGTACTAAGCTTCTGAAATTGTTCTTGTTTTATTACCGATTATAAAAAACAAATATCCAGCTATATACAAAGGTGATATTAACATCTTGACCTTGTTAGTCTAGTATCTCATGACTTTCACGGTGGTTACACTTAGAGTATTCCTGTGAAATGGGGAGATGACAGTAACTCAGATTTAAAGGTGTGGTACTGGGGCACAAGGGACTTAGCCAAGACTGTGTGAGTCATCTGTGCTTAAATGGGAATTTAACACAAAGTTCTGTGAGCCTAATCCCTAGCACCTGAAACACTTTTGACACCAGTGTGTAAATGTGTGGAGAACTCTGGGTGTCCATTTGCACAGGCAGACACGATGGCGCGATAAGGGCTCAGGTGGTTTGCTGCTGCAGCTCTGATGGCTCTGTGCAGAGGTGTTAATCGAAGCAGGGTGCAGTGCATCAGAACAGCAGCTGTCACTGTAATGGGTAGGTCTGTTTGCAGATAAGTAGGTAGGTATGTAAGAGCAGTTTTAATACTACTGCAAGTTTGAGGGTTAATTTAGCTTGTTCAATTGATAATTATAAAATAATTTTGAAACGTATGAGCAGTCAATTAGAAGATTTCAACATGTGAGTTTTGAAATAATAGCTTCCAAACTATCACATATTCTGTCAAACATGAAGGTGACAGTAGAGCTTTTATCATGAGTACCCTTTCATTCAGGTATTGCATTACTGAATTGATAATATAAACTATTATACAGAGGGTTTGCTGATGCTTCCTGTTGTAAATGTTGGGAGCTCTGGAATTTTATAAACTTCCTTCTTAAAAAACTTCATTGGAGAGAATCCCAAACTGAATCTCAGACCTTTTTGGAAAGTTGGGTCCCAGCCCCTGAAGGTCCTTTGCTGTCACAGTGTGAGTGGTGAGGCCCTCAGTCTCATCAGGTTTTTGGGCTGGAAACTGCTGTTGTCCAAAACTCTCATAGTCACTGCTGCCAATAGGATTCCTTCTCCTGGGATTTTTCATATCAAAGAGTGAGCAGATGTATGACTGCACCCCTTTGTATTATATATTTGCCAGTTTGGGGTTTTTTTCCCCTTTGTTACTATCTTGTGAAGAACAGCAGCGCTTAGGAGAAAAGCCTGATGAAAATCAGAAGGGTCAGAAGGGGACTCACTGCCACTGGAGATGACTAACGTTTATAGTATGGAACAGGGAGGTGACACACTTGAGAATGATGGGTGGGTCAGCGCTAGGAACACTGTTGTTGCATAGCAGTGTTGATTCACAAAGTTGATAAAATGTCACCTTAACCTTTATTGTTGAATTGATAGCAATTTGTGAGGTTTCTCTTTTCCTCACTTAGTAGCTCCCTTTAATGATAATATGCAATCTCTGATAATATGCAATCTAGTGCAATATATGACTCAGTACGATTGACAGAATGTAGGCATTATTCATACTCCCTGTATTTTTCTAGTATTATAATTCCGGGAAAAAAAAAAAAAAAAGGTCAAAAAAGTACAGGGGAATTTATCTTTGTCTGATTTCAGGCTAGCTGAAGTTGTCATTGAAAAATTTAAGAGGTAAAAGCTGAAGCTGAGTTTTTTCTGCAAATGTGTTGAGATTCGAAACTTTTGATCCTTGTTGTGGATTAACATTTTGAGTAAGTGAAAAAGATACTACTCTGTTTCCGGCCCAAAATAGTCAGCTACCAAATCTTTTGACTGTATGACAGAACTTCGTTGCAAACTGCTTCCAATGAAACGCTGTGACTAAAAGATGGGTGTACCAATATTAGCTGTTATAAAAATGTTATTTTATGTCGACCACAGTATCTAATGTAAAACGAAATGCCAATAAACAGCAGGCATTTTCAACTTCATTTTGCAAACTAATGAGAATCAAGGAAAGAAAACTAGAACATGGGATTAAACAGGTTTTACTTCCACTGTTCTCTTTTTGAGCTGCTATGTATCTGAAATATTTAAGCTCAGTATTATGATGCTATGGCTTATAGGCTTCCAGCTGGATCAGTGATACAAATGTATTTTGACATTAGCCTGAGAGAAAAAAAGCTGTGTTTAGAAAAACAAACAAATGAAAAATTGTACAGAACAACTGAAAAACAAAGCATCCATGAAGTTTTTCAAGAGAGCAAATTGTGATCTAAATATGTGATTTAAGAGGCTAATTAAACATTAATAATTTATTTAGAATCTGTAATATTTGAAAATTCTGAGGTGAAGGATAATTTTGGTTGGAATGTGGTTTGTAGGATAACAAAATGGAAACTATTTAATTTAAACAATTAAACCTGATTGTTTATGTTGTGGGGTTTTTTTTTGTTTGGTTGTTTTTTTTTCCCCCAAAGTAAGTTAATTGCAGTCTGGTAGGCTGATGTGCCTTTATGTAGCTCTATGCTGATAGCTCAGAGTTTTGCTCTGCAAAGTACTTTTACAGCTTTTTCTCAGACTTGCTTTCTTTCTAGACTCTCCTGACACTTTGGCTTCTAAAATATTCCAGATAGCCATAAATGCTGATGTCCTTGAGAGAAAAAAATATTTTATAAATAATAAATGAGAAACATACTTACCCTGCAAGCAATAGTTACTGTATGTAAGACAGAGCATATAGCCACTGAGAGACTTTATATGAGGTCTGCTGTGAAGAAAGCTTTTTGCCAGGTTTTGGCTCAGAGCAGCTTCTCTAATTTTCACTGGGACCAGTCTTTCCTGCTTTCCTACAACACATGAATAGTAGGTGGCAGGACCTGAATCTGTTTTGCTTGAGTATTGAAACTAACAAGCTTTCTGAAAGTTTTGTGTTTGAGCTCTCAACATTTCATTGTCTTTACGGAGTTCTGTTTACTGTGGTGACATCTTTATTTTTCCCTTTTTCTTTGTACACAAGAATTTTTCCTAGTTTCTAGCTGGTATACGTCTAGTTTTACACTCTAGAGTGAAGAATCATGAACATTTCTCTGTAGAGATGATCATACCCAGCTAGTTCATTGCTACACACACTTCCATCTTGTCAGTTTTAAGTTAAACTTTCAATAAGCATTCCTGCTTTTTCAAATATAGCCAGAATAAAAATTTTCAGTGAAGGCTCAAGGTCAGATTCTGAAATGTCTGCAAAGATTCTTGCAGCATCCCTCACTACAACTAAAGATAGTTCTTCAGAGAGGATGGCTGAACTGGGCACCACATTTTCTATGTCTTTTGCAGGCTTCCTCATTCATTTTGTGTTTCAGATTTTGGTTATTTTCTATGAAACTTATTTTTTAGCTGTTTTAAAGTCTCATTATTAGCTATGGTTCCTTAACAGGGTGGAACATTAGGACAAATTCTATAATATGAGGGTGGTGGATCACTGGAACAGGTTGCCTAGAGAGAATGTCTCCCCACCTCTGGAGACATTCAAGGTCAGGCTTGATGGGGCTCTGAGCAATCTGTTCTAGTGCGAGATGTCCCTGTTAATTGTAAGAGGGTTGGACTAGATGACCGTAAGAGGTCCCTTTTAACCCAAGACATTCTATGATTTTAAGAAGCTTTACAAGTAATGTATAATAAGTAAATCAGGACAGAATAAGGGAATAGTCCAAGATTATTTTACATAAATAAATACACTTGGGTTTCTTGTGTTTGTGAGCATCTACGCTGCATTTTTATCATTGATACGTTTCTGAAAAGTCAGTTAATTGGTTTCTCTATTCCCTTTTATTATAGGCCCAGTTTGAAGTTCAATCCATAGGCTGAAATTTTGAGGAGGATATCTCATCTGGTCTCTTGCAGAATTTCTGTCCTTTTAGTCTGTTGGGAAGGCTTGTTCCCCTGTGCAGCATCCTGCCAAGTGCATAAATATTGGAGATTGATTTGTCAAAGCCTGTGTCCAAGTCCTTTACTGACATTAGCTCTCAGTGTACCTCGTTTGGATTCTTGTTCCTGGAACCAGACAGCCACTGTGGTTCAGGGTTGCCCTTTCTCCATGTATGAATAAAAAAGGATAATGAGAAATGTTTGTATTTTCAGTGACAACAATGTGAATAATATCCTGAAGTCTCTTTTCTAAGTAGTCCCTATTCATGTCTTTCACATATCTCTCTTATCCCTCCCCAGTGCTTATTTTAGCCTTGGAGGTCATTCTGCATCAGGTCTATGGAAAGAAGGGAGAGAAAACTGTTTAGAGAAAGTCCTTTTCACAAGCCGATATGAAGAGGAAGACATTACCTTCCCTAGACACTGACATTCAAACTGGTTGAACACATTTTTTTCCAGATTTTTTCCAGATTTTTTCCCAGTACTTCATGTTTAGATTAAATGCTCAGACGAAAATGTCTGAAGTTGGCAGACAAAGCAGAAATAAAAGGCTTGAAATGAGTTCTTCAGATAGACGTAAATCATGCCACACTTCCCTAGAAATATTCCACATTTTCTTTATAGTATTAAAGGTTGTGTATTTACTTATGGACTTAAAAATGAATATATGTTCCTTTGAAATGCAGTGATAGGATAGTTTTTAATGGGGCTGTCAAGGTTTCTGATAAAAAAAAATGAACAGTGCTGTTTCAAACCACAACCCTCCTCCATAAGGGAGTTTATCCAGAATATTTTCAAGAATTCTATTCCCCAGCGTATAAGATCCACACCTCCCAAAGGCCTGAAAGGAATATCTGGCTGGCTGCTATTTTCTTCTATGTGCTTACAGGTTTTGTACACATCAGAAGGTAAGTTTTGGAAAAGAGCAAGTGGACTCAGTTTATACATCTATGCAGTAAGGTTTGTTGTTAAATGTAAAGGTGCCCACCAAAGCTGCTCTATCACTGCCCTCCTCAGCTGGACAGGGGAGAGAAAATGTAATGAGAGGCTCAGGGGCTGCAATCAGGACAGGGAGATCACTCAGCAATTACAGTCACAGGCAAAACAGACTGGACTTCGGGAAAAATGAGTTTAATTTATTACTAATCAAATCAGAGAAGGGTAATGAGAAATAAAATAAAATCAAATCTTAAAACACTTTCCCCCACCCCTCCCTCTTCCTGGGCTTAACTTTACTCCTGATTTCTCTACCTTCTTCCTGCCAGTGGCACCAGGGGACTGGGAATGGGGGTAGAAGTCAGTTTGTAACACATTATTTCTGCCACTGCTTCCCCCTCATGGGGAGGACTCCTTACACTCTTCCCCTGCTCTGGCATGGGGTCCCTCTGATGGGAGACAGTCCTCCATTAACTTCTCCAGCATGAGTCCTTTCCATGGGCTGCAATTCTTCACAAACTGCTCCAGTGTGGGTACTCCACGGGGTTGCAAGTCCTGCCAGCAAACCTGCTCCAGCGTGGGCTTCTCTCTTTTCATGGGTCCACAGGTCCTGCCAGGAGCCTGCTCCACTGCAGGCTTCCCATGGGATCACAGCCTCCTTTCGGCATCCACCTGCTCTGGTGTGGGGTCCTTCATGGATTGCAGGTGGATATCTGCTCCACCGTTAACCCCCATGGGCTGCAGGGGGACGACCTGCCTTACCGTGGTCTTCACCACAGGCTGCAGGGGAATTTCTGCTCCAATGCGTGGAGCACCTTCTCCTTCTCTTTCTTCACTGACCCGGGTGACTGTAGAGTTGTTTTTCTTGCATATTCTCACTCCTTTCTCTGGCTGCAATTACACAGGTTTTTTTTCCCCTTCTTGAATACATCATCACAGAGGTGCTACCACTGTTGCTGATAGACTTGGCCTGTGGCAGGTCCATCTTGGAGCCAGCTGGCATTGGCTCCATTTGACACGGGGGAAGCTTCTAGCAGCTTCTCACAGAAACCACCCCTACTTGCTGGCCCCCAGCAACCAAAACCTTGCCATGCAAACCTAATACAGGTCTATAGAAAGTTATTTAAGAACCTTGTGAGATTTTATTGCTATTGTGCTGAATGGAAGGAGAAGCTGTTCGTGATCATTCACACGAAGCCTTGGTTTATTCCCTGTTTCCATCTTCTAAATGGAATATTCTGCAAATAAAAATCTCCAGCATGAATTGGATAGAAAAGTGTAATAAAGGGATGGAATTACCTGTGGATCAGTCAGAGATTTGTCAGTGGGATCTGTCAAGGCTGCAGCTCAGATTCTGTCCTGTTATTCCACTTCCTAAGCAGTTGCTATGCATCAGGTGTGTATTTTAGAAATGTTGCTGTTTTGATTTAGAGGCATTTCACGTCTGGTTTTTTTTGTCTTTTATATCTCCTGTGACTTTTTTTTCCAATATGTTGGAAGACAGTGAAGAAGCGGGACCTTTAAAATTCTTTATTACAAAAACTAAAGATTTATATTCTAATAATTTATGTGTGGGATATTTGCCAAAGGAACTTGTAGGACTTACCACTCCTGTTGATTTTCAGTGGGATTTCGAAGTCTTACTCCCTTAGGGTCTTATTTCCACTTCTTTACACCTCCAACATCAATCTTTGCATACATAGCAATAATAAATTGGTAAAGCACTTCAGACAGAAACCACAAGGAGGCTTTTAGGGCATTTGTTTTCCTTGAATTGCCTGGTATTTCTAGCCAGATTTCATACCTTCCACCTGCTTCAAGCACACTGTTCCTGCTGCTCCTGATCCTCCATGATTTTATGCATTTTGTGATTTTCCCTTGTCTACAATTGAGCAGATTGGAGTTTGTAAATGGGATTTTAAGTCACATGATTGAGGCCTTAAGCAACCTGGTTGAGGCTTTAAGCAACCTGGTCTAGTGGGAGGTGTCCCTGCCCATACAGAGGGGTTGGAACTAGATGATCTTTAAGGTCCCTTCCAACCCTAGCCATTCTATGATTCTATGATATTTAGCAAGTTAAACAACATATAAATCAGCAAATAAAACAGGACAATTATATGTGAGCCATCATAGAGAAATGAGCAAATTACTTGTCGTGAGGCAGTGTCTCTGGTAGTGATGAAAGACAGTAAAAGATCAGATATAATATCAAAGAAATACATATTTTAGAAGTGCATGATTTTGTTTTTCCCAGATATGTTTACTAAAATAGTATTAGAGATATAGCAACTGCCATTAAAGAAACAAAAGCAAATAATTTTTCAGTGTACTGTTATGTTAGTTTTATTTAATGCTATTTTGAGTAATTCTAATTTTAATTGGAAAAATGGCAAAAATTGTATTTTAGTAATGTAAGACATCTTGATATAGCTAAAAATCTGGTGTGTTTTTTTCTTCTCGGGTTAGCTTGTAAGCATCCCATTACATCATTCCAAAAAGAACTCCCAAAGCACCTGTGGCAGTTCCTAATGACAACTGCTTTCTCTCCTGCCCCTGCCATGCTCCTTCAGGTAGAAGAACTCTCTTTTATTCCACATATGCTTCTCAACCTCTGGCCCTGACCTGGAAAAGGTCCTCACAGCTCCTGGGCTCACAGATTGAAGGAGCTGAGCAGGGCTGTCCCTTCTTGCTGTCTACTCAGCACTCCTTTTGTACCACCACATGATTGACTGAGAAAAAACTTCAGCCTTGTTAATCAGCACACAAGGGAGCCAGCAGAAAGTGATGGGGGGCTTATAAGTTGCTTGAAATCACTTTTATATTGAAATCAGTTAATATTTTATATTAATTAAATTTTATCAAGATTTGTACGTTCAAAGATCATTTACTCAAAAATGGTTTATGTAAACTGTAGCATTTGCAGAGTAATTGCAATAGCTACAGACTGTTTTGACATTCTAATGTTTTGAAATCATGGGTCCATTATGTATCTGTCCAACAAAACTGAAATTGCATCAAGGTAGCATTGGCCAATACACAGTTTGCTTCCAGCAAAGTTTTTAAGCTTTTCAATTTCCATCTCTATGCTGTGCTGACAGTAGCAAGCACTAAATCCATTTACAGATTCAATTTGCAGTTAGTTGATGAATTCACATTATCAATTTTTAATCAATATTTTTGTGGGTTTTTGTTTGGTTTTGGTTTTTTGTTTTTTTTTTCTGTTTAGAACAGCAACAAAACCCAGCAGATGGGATACCCAGTGCTGGGTGACATAGGCATCTGCTCTAGGTCATCAGTCTGTTTTCTCCAAACTGCACTTCCTTCCCAAGATTAGGCGTCAGAATATAGTTCAGCAGGCAGGGTGGGTCACCTGTTAATCATCAGCTGTTGTTTCGTACTTACGTACTTTTGTTAATAAAATCCATACTGCCACAGGGCCTTACTTTCCCCTTAGGAGAAATCTCTCTTATACCAGGCTACCTGGATATACTGTAGAGCTTCCAGTCTCCACATTCTCCATGCTCTTGAAACGCTGGATTACTCTCCTTCAGTTGCATCTGCTGCAAGAACTATTTAATGTAGTTCTGTGTCATTTTTTCTTCATTTTTATTGTAAAATAACTGTGTTTTTTGAAATTAGCCTTGTCACATGTACTATGTGTATCAGGTACAGAAATCTAAATATTGGAAGGGTTTGGTATACTATCAACAGCTAGCAATCATGAAGGCAAATATCATACCTTTAATTAACTGACTTCCTGATTATTATTCTCAGTATTACACAATTTTGTGTGATGATTGTTCTCCCTTGAGAATTTTACCAAAGGCATTTTTGCAACCAGAACTTTTCTGTTTTGGCCCTTGAAAGAGCAGGTTAATGTTTCATTGTGTCAAAAAAAGCATATCTTTATTCCATTACAGGAATACACAATAGATGTTTTCTTCCGTCAGAAATGGAAGGATGAGAGATTAAAGTTTAAGGGCCCAATGAACATTCTTCGATTGAACAACTTAATGGCCAGCAAAATCTGGACCCCAGATACATTTTTTCACAATGGGAAGAAGTCAGTGGCTCATAACATGACAATGCCAAACAAACTTCTACGAATCCAAGATGATGGGACTCTCTTGTACACCATGAGGTAAGCCTTTTCATCCGTTCTCCTCTCAAGCTATTTCTCTATGTGATTTTTCCAGGTGACAATTAAACAAGTTTCCAGGAGGACTCTGCTTTGTTTAATTTCTATCCCAGCAGAACGTGTGCTAGGAAAACTGGTTTTGTTTCCAGTTCTGTTACAGGACTGTTGGCTGATTGTGAGTTAGATGTGTTTTCCTACATTTTCCTCAGTCTTCATGCCTCTATAATTTATTAAAAGGCACTGACCACCTGCATGAAGTGTTTTGAGATGTGCAGATGAGAAGCACTGTATAAGAATTGTTAAGCATACTCAAAGTTTACCAACTCCATCTTAGAACAATTAAAATAGTATATGACATTTGCCAGTTACTATGGCCATTGTACTGACCATTGAGCCATTAAGCAAATTTATTGAAATCAGTAGCAATAAAAAATAAAGAAGAAGAAGAAAGGGTTAATAAGGCCTCAAATAATTTCCAGCAAGAACTACAGGCAAAATATGCCTTACTCCCTAATAACTCCTTCTTTATATCTAATTGCAGTATTTTACTTTTTGCATCCTGTGCATCATTAGTAGCTAAGGTAAACATTTTGCTGGTAAAATGTATTAAATTTCCTTAGACAATAATATATGAAAAATTAGAAACATCATATTTGCAAAGGCATAAGCAGCATTTTTTAAAGACTGATTTTGTCTTTTATTACTATTTTTTGCAATGGTATCTATATGAGGTTGTTGGAAAATTTTAATTCAGATTTCCAGAACCCCCTGGCTTAGTTTCTTTCTTTTTCTTTGAGAACATTTAATAAGGTGAGTTGGCTTTGCAAGCAGACAGGAAATCCCCAGCCTAAGATACAAAGTCTGAGCTGTAAATAAAATACGTACTGTGCATCTTTTCCATACAGTTATACCAGTGTCTCTTGAACCTGGTTTACTATACAACACCCAAACCCTTACAGCACTGAGTGTTGATGAGTAGACTACTAGTGGTGTTGAATGATGTGGTGTTTGGAGAGGTTTGGAAAAGTTTGGTGAAAATAAATTGAGACCCCCATTTATAGTCTTTCTGCTTGGGCTCCAATCAGTATTTGAATTGATGTATGTATAAATTGCCTGAAAATTGCCTCCCCCCCAGAAGGCATTATTATCAGATGTGAAAAAGAATAAGAAATGCTTTTTGGAACTACTCTGAAGAATCTTCTTAAAAAATGTAAGATGGGTTATGTCAGCTAGAATTAACTAAGCAAGTTCATTACTTGTGTGTTACTTGTGAGGGTATAAGATTAAACTGTTTTCACTGAATGGATTTTAAACAGTCTTTTTTATCTGTGTCTATTTAAAATGATAGTGTGATTTATATGAGAGGCTCGTGCAGGTCTTTCCTGTAACTGTTCACTGACTCTTCTCTCCTTTGACTTCAGAAAAACTTCCTTGAGGAGTGGAGGAATAGGAATAGGGAATATTTTGGGGTGGAAGGGTGGAAGAACATAGTGGGGAATACAATGACTACAAGCCACTGGGAGTACAGGAGGACATAGCTGATGTTGGAGACTGGATGAAGACAAACCAAGACATCAAAAAAATTTTCTACCTAAAGGAGACTTAAAGGACATGGAGAGAAACAGAGCTTTTTTTTTTTATTATTCTTCTTTTATTTTTTTTTTTAGTTAAAAATAATTGAAAAGTGTGTCAAAATCTTTCTTCAAACTATTTTAAATTATTTTTGTTGTATTAATCCCCATAGCTAATAGTGGGATAATGCTGGGAATTTTTCACAAAATGAGCAAAAATGAATGCAATGTCAACATACAGTCATGCTTATACATTAAAAAAATCCCAAGTAACATGGAGAATGAATAGCAGCAATCTTTTGAAAGAACAAAAATTTCTTTTTTCTACGTCTTCCATTCAAACTGTAAGAAAACCCCAAATATCCAGATAACTACATAGCACAGTGGTTTGGCAAATTAACTGTATTTTATGTTTTTTGTAATGAGCCTCTGAGAACCATATAATCACACATGTACCTCAGAATAGTGTGAGAAGAAAATGACTGTTCTTAACAACCTGCAGTTACATGATTTATATTTTCATTTAAATGGCCTTTCCTCATAGTTTTGAGGTCAGCTTTTTCAGGTTTTGGATGTGATAAGTCAATACCTTCCAAAGCAACACATAAAAGGGAAGAAGCAAGAGATTATTTAAATTTTAATTAGTTTAATGCAACATTTCAGTTTCATCTCCTAAATCAGCATGAACCCTGTTCGTTCCTGTGGAATTGATTTTCTTGTCCTGCTAACTGACTTAAATGCATAGCGGTCTTTTCCTTTTAGGCTTACAGTGCAAGCTGAATGTCCAATGCACTTGGAGGACTTCCCTATGGATGCTCACTCATGCCCACTGAAATTTGGCAGCTGTAAGTCTATAGCAAGAAGTATAGCCTTTGGTTAGTGAACATCTAACATTGCTCAGCATCCCTTTGTTTCAGTAAGCTGTTACATGAGAGGTTTAAAGCACAAGACAGTACATTTTAAAAAATTTGTAACCTGACACATGAAAATCTCTATTCTCTCTTCAGTTTTGTGTCTTCTAGTGTATTTAAAAGCTGTCTTGACTCTATTTAACACTAAACACTGTGCACCTAATTCATCACTGCACTGATCTGCTTTTATTCCAGCATGCAAACCATACCAATGAATGCAGACCGGGGTGCACGTAGCCTGTGTAGAATGTATATGGTGTATGAATAAAGAGCAGGTTAAAGACTTCAAAGAATGTTTGTTTTAATCTACTCAAACATGTATTTTCTCTTTATTGTTAATGGTACTTGTTTTTACATGCTTAATCAATGAACACAACAACAAATGGCTACTTGTGATAAAAAATTTCACTCATTAGGACATCTGCGTGTTAAATAGATGGACTTTGATTTCACTTTTAATATTTTAACAGCAGTATAACTTTGCTTATCTATATTGCAGCCTTTCTTCTTTGTGAATTAGAATCACATTATGTAAAGTTCCTGGGTTTTGTACATGGTTTTATTTTTTTCTTTGGCTGCAGCCTATATTCCATGCGGGGCTCAGCAAAGGGAATGTTTTGTTTTTGAGGAAACTGGTTAATAACTTTAAATTGTGGCTGATATTACATTAATTGCAGCCACCACAGATTACAAAGCAGGTGATACACTTCCACTAAGGCCATCATTAACCAGATGAACATGGTCAGAGCACTCTGCACACTCTGTCCAGAACCCTGACATGTCCTCTTTTCTTGGAGTTTGGAATAAATTAAACCAAGCTTGTGTTTCTGATGTTTCCACACTAAAGGTAAGTATTAGGTATGGAGATGAAACATCATTAGAATTAATAATATTTGTATCATGGAGCCTTTTTTACCCCCTAAATATTATATATATAAAATACATAAATTACAATTTATATTTATATAATTTACATAATTTACAAATTTACATAATTTATATTTATAATACATAATGCAGCTTAACTAATGCAAGAGATGCTAGACAAACACTCATATTATTTCTTTACCTCAAACTTATTTCTAGACTGCTGTGCATTTTTCAGCTTTAATTCTGGGATAAAATTTGAATGATCAATAGTGGTGAAAATAAGCAGGAATTTTGAGAGTTTTGGTTTAGTTGAGGCAAGTCTGCCAGTGTATTTGTCAGCTTTTCATATGCTGCTAATCTTACATTGCTAGGAGGATCATCAGCCTTAAAAATGTCTCAGTTTGTTTGTCATGCGCAAGAGAAAAGCCAAACTGAATGTACTGGAGAAGTTGTAGCTTAGTAGATTGCCTTTTTTTATCATAATCAAAAAGTCTAGCCAACGGTGGGGAGGATGGGGAGAAATCAGCAATTGACAATACTGCTGGTTTGTGGTAAAGCAGAGGTCTTCTTGTGGGAAGCTGAAAAGATAGAAGGGACGTGTCAAAAATCTCTACATGCTACCCACCTGCTAGATTTTGTTAGTCATGCAGTTTATGGCTAGTTGCATTAAGAAGCTTCTTTCAGGACCTCCAGAGATTTCTCAAGAGAAAATCTTGGCAGCCCAACAGAAATGTTGCTTTTGTTATTCACTTCACTACAATTATGATATAAGACTTAAAATGTACTTGTCCCAGTCAATCAAAACGAACACACAATTTCTTCCATTAGTGGTTTACCCTTTTCCATTCATACTCCATTTGGTTAGTAGGGTATTAGACTGAGAAAACTTGCAATACTTTATTTTTTTCTTACTTTCTGTAGAGGCATTCCTACATTGATTTTCTTCCATTCTAGTTTATTTTGACAAACCCGAAGCTAAACATATATTTAAGTATAAATGTGCTGAGAGAGCAGCCTGCTTAATATCAATGTGTCCCACAAAAAGATGCCATGATAAGGAGTGAAATTTAAGAGGGTACACAGGGCAAGGCACAGAGCCACTGCAAGTTTGTTAAAGACATTGTAACTGAACCTGGCTTCCCATATTTATGTATGAATTTCAGCTAGTAATGAAATGCTTGCAATATACTCCCAAAGTGGAGAGTGAGGGTAGTGGAAAGTCAGAACAATATAGGAATAAATTTTCAAAAATGTTTTGTGTCCTAAAACTTGAAAATTGTTGTTCTTTTCATCTGGCTTACTGTGAGTTCTAGGTTACATATAATATCTAATGTCTGACAAGTTTTTTGACAGTGTGGAAGAGATGGTTTTTGTGATTTAATAGCAATAAATTTTGGTTAATAACATCACAAATGAGTACCCTGTTCCCGTGCTGCAAAAGCCATTTACCCTACAGTAAAACTATTTTAAATGGCCGAACATAATTTTTACTGTATCATGTTAGCATTTTATGGTGTTTGTCTGTTTTTTTTAAATTAATAAGTACATCTTCTAATTCTATGAGTTTTGATGAATTTGAATTGCTGACATATTTTCTCTTGTTTCCTACAGATGCATATACAACCTCAGAAGTGACATACATTTGGACTTACAATGCTTCAGATTCAGTGCAGGTGGCACCAGATGGTTCAAGATTGAATCAGTATGATCTTTTAGGCCAGACAATTGGAAAAGAGACGGTTAAATCAAGTACAGGTTAGTAAAAGATATTTTGAAGAAAAAGGCAGGCACTCAGCTACGAAGAACATAGATGTTGCTGGTGGTGTTAGAAGCCTACTGAAAAAGACTGTTTTAAAATGTGAGATATTAGGCATAGTTTATTAATGTGTGTATGGTACAGGTAACACATAGCAGCACTTTGCTGCATCTTTCAAGTTAAAAAGTAACTGGCGATAGGAGACATGAACTTCTCTCCGGTGGCTGTTTTTCCAATGCTTTCTGGAGCTCAGTCTTGATTCCTGATGTTTGTAACCCAAGATTCGGGTAATTGTTTAAGTCATATGATAAATGATAGTTTTTGCTACTAAATGGTGAAGTGTGCTGGTTTCAATGATTTTTTTCTTCCATTGTGTTATTGTCCTATCCATAAATACCGGATAATTCTACCTGACTCTAGACTGTGTTCCTACATGTAATGGGCCCCCATGATTGCCTTCTGACTGTAGACCAAGTTCTTAAGGTTCCTTTGTGTGAATGCAGAGTTGCTTATGTGTGGAAGGCTGCAGGACTGAAGTTCTTGGCAGGGCAAGCAAGAGTTCCAGTAAGATCTGGAATCATGGGACCAGCATGGACAAACCTGGTCTGTTAGGGGCTAATGGGATCCACCTGTCAGAAAAGGGGAAGAGCATCTTCAGCTGTAGGCTAACCAAGCTGGTGAAGAGGGTTTTATACTGATGTGGCTGGGGGGAGGGATCCCCAGTTCATCCCACACCTATCAATTTCAATGTGATGCTGGCACCAGTAATAGATGCCCAGAGCATCCTTCTCCAGGCCCAAGGGTGATGCATCCCAACAAAGAAAGTCAGGTGAAAACTCCAGGAGGCTGGCATGGATGGGCAAGCAGCTCCTAGAAAAACTTGAACTTAAGAAGGAAGCATACAGAGGGTGGAAGCTGGGGCAGGTACCCTGAGAGGATTACAGAGAGGTTGTCCAAGCAGCTAGGGATCAGGTAAGGAGAGGCAAATCCCAGGTGGAATTAAATCTCGCCAGGGATGTAAAGAGCAATAAGAAAAGCTTCTATAGGTATGTTGGGGATAAAAGGACAACCAAGGATAATGTAGGTTCTCTCCTGAAGGAAGCAGGAGACCTAGCTATGCAGGATATTGGGAAGGCTGAGGTCCTGAATGACTTCTTTGCATTAGTCTTCTCTGGCAAGTGCTCCAGCTCATCACAAAGGCCACAGCAGGTGAAAGCAGGGACTGGGATAGTGAAGTACCCCAGAGTGTAGAAGAACAGGTTCATGACCATCCAAAGAACCTGAAGGTGGACAAGTCTGTGGGACCTGATGGGATCCACCATGGGTCCTGAGGGAGCTGGCAGATTCAGTTGCTAAGCCTCTGTCCATCGTATTTGAGAGGTCATGGCGATCTGGTGAGGTTCCTGCCAATTGGAAAAAAGGTGACATAGGCCCTATTTTTTAAAAAGGGAAAAAGGAAGACCCGGGGAACTACAGGCGAGTCAGTCTCACCTCTGTGCCCAGCAAGATCATGGAACAGATGCTCCTGGACAATCTGCTAAGGCACATGGAAAATAAGGAGGTGATTAGTGACGGCCAACATGGTTTCATTAAGAGCAAATCATGCCTGACCGATTTGGTGGCCTTCTACAACAAGGCTACAGAGATGGTGGATAGTGACAAAGCAACTGACATAATCTACCTGGATTTGTGCAAGGCATTTGACACTGTCCCACATGACATCCTGGTCTCCAAACTGACAAGAGATGGATTTGACAGATGGACCACTCGGTGGATAAGTAATTGGCTGGATGGCTGCACCCAGTGAGTTGTGGTCAATGGCTCAGTGTCCAAGTGGAGGCAAGTGATGAGTGGTGCTCCTCAGGGGTCAGTATTGGGACCAGTGCAGTTTAACATCTTTGTTGGAGATATGGACAGTGGGATTGAGTGTATCCTCAATAAGTTTGCTGATGATACCAGGCTGTGTGGAGTAGTTGACACCCTAGGGGGAAGGGAGGCCATCCAGAGGGACCTTAATAGGCTTGAGAGGTGGGCCCATGCCAACCTCATGAAGTTCATCAAGGCCAAGTGCAAGGTCCTGCATGCAACCCCAGGCACAAATACAGGTTAGGGAGAGAATGGCTATGGCTAGAGATCAGTCCTGAGGAAAAGGACTTGGGGGTCGTAGTAGATGAGAAGCTCGACATGAACTGTCAGTGTGCACTTGCAGCCCAGAGAGCCAACCACATCCTGGGCTGCATCAAAAGAAGTATGACCAGCAGGGCCAGGGAGGTGATTCTGGCCCTCTACTCTGCCCTGGTGAGACCGCATCTGTACAGCTCTGGAGCTCTCAGCACAAGAAAGATACAGACCTGTTGGAGGGGGTCCAGAGAAGGGCCTGGAGCACCTCTGCTATGAAGACAGGCTGAGGGAGTTGGGGCTGTTCAGCGTGGAGAAGAGAAGGCTCCGGGGAGACCTTATAGCGGCCTTCCAGTACCTGAAGGGGTCTACAGGAAAGCTGAGGAGGGACTTTTCATCACAGAGGGTAATGATAGAACAAGGGGTAAGGGTTTTAAACTGAAAGAGGGTAGATTTTGGTTAGACATCAGGAAGAAATTCTTCACCATTAAGGTAGTAATGTGTTGGAATACGTTGCTCAGGGAGGTTGTGGATGCCCTCTCCGTGGAGGTGTTTAAGGCCAGGTTGGATGAGGCCTTGTGCAACCTGGTCTAGTAGGAGGTGTTCCTGCCCATGGCAGGGAGGTTGGAACCTGAGGATCTTTAAGGTCCCTTCCAACCTTAACCATTCTATGATTCTATGAAGTTCCTGAACACTGATCTTTCCTGGAGCTCAGAGGGAATAAGATGTAGTTGTACTCAAAAATGTTCTTAGATGCTGTAGGATGCTTTCTATGACAAAATACATTCTATGCAATATAACCCTGCCATATTTGGTTCTCATAAATGTACCAAATTTAGTTTTGCCAAAGAAGTGGACTTTCTTAAGATTGTAACCTTTTGAGTCACTGTATTTTGTTTGTTTGTGCCACCTAGGTGAATATACTGTAATGACAGCTCATTTTCACTTGAAGAGAAAAATTGGTTATTTTGTCATTCAGACTTACCTCCCTTGTATCATGACCGTCATTCTCTCCCAAGTGTCATTCTGGTTGAACAGAGAATCTGTACCTGCCAGGACAGTCTTTGGTGAGTATACTCAGTAGAATTAGCTTTGTTCGCAACAGCTGAAGCTGTTAGGAAGCATGTCTGAAGTCTGCTTGGTAAAGGCCTTTTTCAGTCAAGTTAGTGTGTTGGTAGAATTTGATATTATTTCTAGTCCAAACAACTTTCAACTGTGGCTTACAGATCTCCTGAGAATCACAAAGTTTTGGGAAATTAGCACATACAGGAGAACTGTCCATATATCCTTGACTCTTTAAACAGGAAAATTTTTTCACAGAATGGAAAAAGATTATAATGTTTTCATTAAAAAGTAAATTTAGATTATTTTCTGAAAAGTCTAACTTACCTTGATATTATCCAGATATTTTGATACCAGGTAAATAGGTATATTTCCAAATATACTTGTAAATTAAGCAAATTAAATTTGAATTGGTTGAATTATTTGAATGTGTTAAACTTTGCAGAACTGCAGTTCTTTAAAAGAAACCCTATTCTGGGGGTCTTGGTAAATCTTTCTCATTAATTCTTATAGGAATGTGCTAGAGGGCAGCGAACAGCTTCAGCAGCACAAAATAGGGGTGTTTTTCTTACATTAAAGTTTTGCTCTCTTTTTGAAAGCAAAGCAACAAATGTCTTTCTTATTTGCATAAATTAAAGTTTTTTTAATTTGTTTGCTTTTAAAGAAAAAGACACTAGCACAACAAAAAGAAAGTAATGTCTGTATGGAATCAGCCATCAGAAGTGCTGCATAAAGCCGTGTCATTAGTCATCAGTAAACACCATGCTCTCTTCAAAAAATAGGGCAAACTCAAATGCATACGAAGTGTGATGCTCAACAAAGCACTTACTGTCTCTCCTGGTAGAGAAAATGCCACACAGAACATCATGAAAATTAAAGGTTTGAATATGAGTCTTACTGAAGTCAGATGAAATGGGTCAGTGGTTTCAGTGAGACCAGAATTCTACCATGTTTTCCCAAGCAATCTGGCAGATTTTTTTCCTTTCTTCAAAATCTTCTGTGTATTTGTTCATTTCTGCTTATTAAAATGCACCTTGCTGTTTGCCAGCTCAAATCCTTCTGTATCTCTGTCTTTGCCCTTTTCGGTAACCTCCTCCTATGCACTTAGGACCTAGTAACTAATTTGTCCAAAAAACATCTGTCATCTTCTTTTCCTAAAAGGCACTTTCTGTTACTGTGTCATCAGTAACAAGGCACTAGGATCATTTTCCTGGAATGTTGTGTCCCTCCCTGCTACCTCTTTTTTGTTCTTAATTTATTTTTTATTTAATTTTGAATTTTTTGTGTTTTGAAAGAAAGCACAATGGGTATATCGAGAAGACAGCACTTGCTATGCTAGCATTTTATTTCTGCCAGACAAACATGCACCTCACACACCAGTCAGGGCTCTGTCCCCTCCAGGCCAGCTTAGATTGGCTCTGTGAACCCAAGGGAGCAAAACATGCCCAAACTCTGCCTGCAGGAGCAGCCTAGCCCCTGCATGCAGCATTTGCACGTCAGGCTTAGCCTTCTGCATTGGGTTGGATTTCCCCTCAGGAGCTATTTTTCAACATTTTTTTACACACTAGATGGGATTGTCAGCATAAACTGCCAATGGCCTCTCTTAACGCCCCAGGTGCATCTCCCAGTCTTACTCCAGACCTACTGGCAGCAGTTGTCACTGGCATTTCTGATACCCTCTGTTCTCCTGCCTACATGTGTTACAAAAATGTGAAGTTAGTCAAAGTTTGATACAAAGTTCATGTATTACTTCTTACTGTTTTCTGGATCCTAGTGAATTAATCTTGACCCTTAGAGCTGGGCAGATATACTCAAGGTTTCATTTGGGTGGTATTTGCTGGTAGTCTTCACCCAGTGACACATATTACAGCTAAGGTAATAAAACAAGCTACTTCCAGCAGGGAACATAAAATTGCAGCAGATTTTCCTTTACATTTGTATTGATGAGACTTTATTTTCAGTTTTTATATGGATTAGTCACTTGCTAGATACCCATATTTGCTTTAAATAATAAATCTTTCAATATTAAAAATATAATTAAGTAGCAAGTGTTAGTTTTGATAAAGTGTTTTTCAGAATCAATGAGAAATTTATTTTTTGAGAGCTACCAAGTCCTGGAGAGGACTAACTAATGGAGTACTGTTCCTTTCAGAGAAACACAACTCCCAGTTATTCAAAGCACCACTTAGCATTTATTATTTCATACTTGAAAGAAGTTACTTTTCTTCCCCTTTCTGTTCTCTCACAATGTAGTTTCAAGTTCTAGGTTAACATTAAAGGCTTGGTATAATGAGGCTTCTTTTATAGTTGAGTTCTTTAATCCCTTTCCTTTATGGCTTCTATTTAATATTGTTGACCTAAGCTATCCCAAATGAATTATAGCATAATGTTATATTGTTTCAACTTTAAATTATTGGAAGAAGAAAGTTTTATCATCATTAATTAAATAAGTCTTGAATGTGTCTTCTCTAGCAGATAAATTTGGAAAGCATTTTATTGCATTTTTAATGAAAGGGAGTAAGCCTGGTTCTTAATGCCATCATTTAGTGCAAGATTACAATCTGCTTCATTTAGTAATGTGTTTATTGTTCGTATTTAGTGTCAACAATATTAGCAAAACTAATCTTGTACAGTTTATTGAATTCTCACTTCATTTTTAATGAGTCATAACATTTAGAAGCATCACATATATTTGAATAGCAGCATTAGATGCAGGTGACAGAAAAATCAGAAATTAGTTTTCTTAGTGTTACAGTTATCTATGTGTTTTATCACACAAGGAGTAGGAATGAGAATGTTAAAATGAAGGTAGGTAGATGTATATTCTTTGATACCTGATGCAGGCAGGAGCAAAAATTAACGGTCATATTATTTTTTAATGCATTGTCCAAGATGCAAAATTGTAAATTCATATAGCTATATTTTTTGGGAGGACTTGTTCTCTGTGGTCATTTTATTCTAATGCTGCATTCCTAACCCTATGTTTTGCTTGTTCTTGGTTTATCTTTTCTGAACCTATATAAATTAATGTACATTTTGAAGCAAAAAGCCATTTAGACCTGCAATAGACAGATTTTTTTTCATTGTGCAACTACAGAAAGGGGAACCTAAGAAAAGTTCAGATTTGTTCTCTGGTTATTTTTACATGGGAAGCATACCTGGATACTGTAGCCTTTAGTTAGAGACTGAGCTAGCTGCGAATGAACTCGGATGTCTTCTCAGCTCAGTAGTGTGCCAAGACCCTAGCTCATGTTCCAATAGTGGCATAGTGCAATTCCAGTTTTACTGGAGCTGGGGCAAATAGCACTGGCTGTTCATCTTTGAGAATTAGCTCAGCTGTTGATGAATGAGGAACTCTGTTCCATTGCTCGGTATTGGTAGAGTGAAGCAACATGAGCACCAACTTCATGATGTGTAGATGTAGCTTAACCGACTGACTGAATGCAACTTTTCTGGAAGTAGATAATGTTATGGTCCTTGGCTTCCCATGCTGTTTAATGAGGCTTCTGGCCTTTTGAGTTGTTCTTTTAGTAAGAAGCATAGACAGAGCACTTGAGCTGTTTTCCACAGTCTTTCTCTCTATGGTTGTTCAGCCTCACCGTCCAGTGCCTAACCAGGATCAATGTACACTCCGTTTCTTTTGTATTCTCAAGGAACACACACACATTGCATACGGAAAAAAGAAACACTCTGGTGTACAGCCAAATGTTATGGTATAATACTTTAAATTTACTCTGTCTCCAGAAGTTTTAGGCTCTTGTTTAGACCTCCAACCATTTACTCTTGGAGTGATAAAACTAACTAGTAATCTGTATCTCTGTAAAAGGGGCAGCAGTCTTTTCTTTCTGCTATGTTATTTGTATTTATAAATCTATTCAGCTTTTGGACCAGTTTGAGTGATCTAATTAGCTAACAACATTTGCAATTACTGTTAAGAAAAGAGTGAAATAATAGAACAATAGAATTAACTTCCTAATAAAATTTAAGAAAAGGTGATTTATCAATCCTTTTGTGATATTTCTTCAACCATTATGTGTATCTTTGCCAAGTGCTGTGATGAAAAGATAAAATTGTGGGAGCATGACATTATAAGAAATGGAACACATTTTAAGCATTTTGTACGAATTATTTGCAAAGCTGAAGTACCTCTTTTGTTACAGAAACGTTCTTTGGTAACTCATTATTTAGGCCTTTCACTTTCATTTTCGAAGATGTCCACATGTTAACATGAGAAGGTGAGGACATGATTTAGTTGACTAAAATCTATTCAAATTAGAAAAATCAGTTGATACACAAGAGGTGAAATTAGGGTCCAAAAGAACTTGTCCCTGTCAAGGAGTAGCCTGACTTCTGCACACAAATGTTGCCATAAACTAGTCACCATGACAGATTTAATATTTTAATGTAATTAATATTTAATTTAAGTTAATATTTGTGTGCTAGCTCCTCCAGCTCCCACTGGCTTTTTTAGTTAGGCAATTCTAGTTTTTTATGTTTATCATTTTGCATGGCACTGCCTTCTGGTGTTGAGAAATGTTTGCCCAAAGGTGGCTATCTAACTTTAAACACATCTTGAGTGGTATCCATCTGTCCTGGCATCCAAAATGTGACAGAGTTGGTATTTGCCACATATATAAGTTTAGTGCCAGTGAAAAGTGTTGAATTTACAGCCCTGGAGATGGATTTCTTCTCTCCAGTGAGCAGATGCCATTTCAAAAGCAGCACCATAAAAAAAAAAACAAAAACAAACAACAAAAAACAAACCCAAAACCCTAGACAATCAAATAGCTTCAGTCTTGGCCTGGGTGGATAAACCTGTAGTGACAGAAAATATTTAGCTTTCACAGGCATGCACTACTGAGAACAAAAGTTGTAGTGATGTTGGGGTCTATTTACTGTCAGGTCTAAAATGCTTGGTCCTCTTTGGAGAAAGGAAACGTCAATGGTTTATTTTTTTGATCCTTTTTAACGACAAACTGATGACTGCTCATGGTCTCCTACAGGACAATACCTGTTCATGTCCTTCTGGCACTTGTTTAGTGCTACATCTGCTGGGTGCTAGGCTATAGAAGATAGTTCTTGACCTGTATATAAACTGTGATGTTTCTACATCATAGTGAGATATCATGTGGTCTTTACATAGCCTGCTGAATTATTTAGCCTGGTCAGAATAATACATGATTTCGGGGAGACCATTGTTTTCCTCTAATAGTCTCACTACGTCATTTGAGTGGGACAATCTACTCGCTGTTTTTTATACCAATTTTAGTTCACCAGTGTTATGAATTAGATAATGCAATGAGAAATGTTTTTGATCTGGTCAGTGGATGGGTTTTGTAGGGTCTTAAGTTAATCTTTGTGAAATAAATGTGTTTTGTTTTGCAAGTTGATCATATTCCTCCATATTAATAATGTTTCATAATTTAGCAGTGACAAGGAGGTAGGTTATTTCCATTCATTCCTTTTTCATAAAGAAGACCTGATTATACTGATTTTTCAAATTAACTGTATGTGCAAAATCATCTGTCTTTTGACTGAAGAAGAATAGCAAGTGTATAACTACTAGAGGTTGGTAAACTGACAGATATCACAGATTAAATGTTCTGTCCCATTTTTTCCCTTTAAGTTCAAGTTAAATGACTGCAGTAGCTTGAACATCACTGAATGTATAGACTGAAGGAATAAATGAAAGTACATTGGCAGTTGTCTGACAACGTGCTGTTTGATTAGCATTTGGGTCACAAAGTGGTGCGGCTTGCTGAACTTTTTAGAGAAATTGTCAACTGGTAGCAAGATACAAGATGTAAATTCATGATGTTTTAATTGAGACTAGAAAAGGTCAGCAGTTAATGGTAAATTAGATTTCTGAAGAAGCCAATGGCGCTTCCAGAAGATTAATTTATTCAAAAAGGTAGGACTTAAACAGAAGCCTACCTTAGCAACTGTATATATTTACATGTGGATAAGATCACCTTATCTCTGGGAAACATTCAGTTTATTGATACTTCTGTATAACGAAAATGATTTATCTGCAGCTCAGGACCACTGTTAAAATTTGCATGTGATAATTTTAAATGTAAGATAGACTACCTTTTCCGTGAAGTGCTGAAAATAATTAAGCCATCTGTTGTGTAAGTGTAAGGATAGAGTAAATTCTTAAAAAAATGTATTGTCTAGACACTTTCATACAATATAGTATGATAGCTGCTTTCTTTTCATTGTAGATCCCAACAGAGTTATGGCTGATTCCAGTCCAAATCCACTTCTTCAATTTATGAAGGCTGAAAAATAGCAATTAGAGAATTATGTTAGCTAAGGTGTCTGGATACTGTGTGACTCAGCAGGATGTTTCTGTGCCTTGTTTTCCCTGCTGCACAGACCTTTAGAAGCACATCAAGGAAGAATAGCGCTGAGGCTGAGTCCATTTAGCTTTGCCCTGTCATCTTTTGTAGCACCCTCAGAGATGAGATTTTTACAGGAGGGATGGAAATTGCAAAGCCTGAAGAGGTCTGAGTAGGTGTGATTGCTGCCTCTTTCCCCTCTCACACAGTGCTTAAAAATGCTTCTCATGTAGCAGAAGGAAAATTTGAGCCAGATCGATGCTGCAGAACCCAGGTGACAGACTGCTGACAGTGGAGGATCTGCCTTAGGAAGGGTGACTTTCTCTTGGGAGTCTTCTTAAAACCGTTTTATGAATGTGTAGTTGCTGAAGCTGTAATGCGCTGTCACTAATACTTCTGCCATGGCATCTCCTTTGCCTATCATAATGGAGTGTAGGTTTGCTGATCCGTGCCAAGTATTTCACTTTATGTTGCTTTTCATTCTGGAGACGTATTTAATGGTGTGCCACAAAGGCAGTAGTTTAGTTTGTCTAAGTGTGATTCAGCCTGAGGTGGGAGAACTGTTCAATTAAGGAATGGAGACTCCATTTGTGGCTGTGGGTTTCTGCTTGCTAAAACTGATTAAGAAAAATGTTCTCCTTCTTTCCTTCCATGTATCTTTTCTATGATTTTTTGGGAGTATAGTTCCTGGCTTCCTACTGGATCTTCATGATATACAAAGCATTGTAAAGTGCCTTTAGTAATTGCCACAGTGAAAGAACAGTCAACCTGGATCATCAAATCTTGTTTTCTGACACATAGTACACAGTTATAATAAACTGGCATTTCAAAACAATAAGCTGTTCAAGAAAAAATCCATCCTACCTCAATGAAAACTTAACCTGTCTAGATCTACAGCTATCTCATTGGATGGTTAGTGAGACAGCTACTAAAAAAACCCCACAAAACATTTTTAATAACAAAGTTCAATTTGCGTGGTACTGTCAGTAAAGATGGGTGCCAGACCTGCAGCCACTGCAGCGAAGCCAGCCACCAACCATGAACATGTTAATCATTGTCTCTGTACTGCTGCAAAATATTGTGATCCCACTAAGGAATTGTTAATTTTGTCTCTTACCTGTCCTGATAGCTAAAAAATAAAATAAACTATCATCTGTCTCCTGTAAGTAGAATCTTCAGCTGATTAAAAAAGGGAAATTTAGGCAACAAAATTGAACTACAATACTTCAAAGGAAAACTCCAGATGCACCAACTTAGATAAAGACATTTTCCACAAACAAACCATAATTATTTTTTTGTTTGTACTTTTTGTTAAAATTCAAAATCCAAATAAAATTGTTGATGTTCTGTTTTTTATCCCCTTCCAGGAGTAACAACTGTCTTGACAATGACAACACTGAGCATCAGTGCTCGAAATTCACTCCCCAAAGTAGCATATGCAACAGCTATGGATTGGTTTATTGCTGTTTGTTATGCATTTGTATTCTCTGCATTAATTGAATTTGCAACAGTAAATTATTTCACAAAACGAGGATGGGCCTGGGATGGAAAAAGTGTAGTGAATGATAAGGTAAGTCCTAAGGAAATAGCCCTATTTCCAGTCCATAGCAGGAAACCAGCTATAATATATTGTTTTGATAACATTTGCTACATTTAAAAAAATATTAAGACATGACCCTTTAAATCAGAAGAATGTAGATGCATTTTATCTCCTGAACAAAAATATATCTTCCCTGATGTAGCTAATCTCACTTGGTCTGAGTAGTCCAGATTTATTTATCAAGCACATTGGGTTTTTTTATGTTGGGTACTGTCTGACTTGTTTCTTGACTCCTCAGATAGAACTGTTTATCTGGTTATTCAGAAAATTTAATCCGGATAAATGTGGTTGATCAAAATTTTATTATTCAATCCAATTGAGTTGGAAATAAGAAAAAGATTACAGAAAGATATAATGTATAATAATTTTCCTGGTAACTAAGGATCAGTAAAACAACTGAATGCCCATATATATGAAAACTATTAGTAACAAAATGTAAAAGTTTTTAACATTTTCAGTATTCTCAAACTTATCCCTAATTATATGTAAACATTCATTTCTAAACTCATTTAAATAGCAATTGTGCAATTCTGAGTACTCCTTCACCTATGACGTATTGGTGCCTTGAGTGCACAGAAACACAGTCATGCCTTAATTTTCTGGCATTGATAGCAGTGTAGGTGTGATAGCATGAAGAAGTTTTAACCTGATAGAATTTCTTATTTCATAAACCAAATGAACTGGTGATACACCTAAATTTGTGTTAAGCTTTGCAGCTTATAATTTTGATTACATTCAACAAATCTTAAAGCTGACGTTGTTTTGACTGTCTTACTATATTACATAATTTTGTCCTGTCCCAGTCTACCAATTCTACCAATGCAAAAGGATTTCTTCTGACAAAGAATATTCTGATTTCTGTGGTTCTTCTTAAAATAGGATAGACTATTATTTGCTTCTTAGATTATAATAGTAGATGGGAAGCGAAGTTTAATTAACTGATGGTTTCTCAGCACTTTGAATGCATAAAGCACAATGCATAAAGAAGCAAAATCTTCAGTTAATGGTAAAGGAGAATTGGAGGAAATGAGTACATTGTTTATAATTCCCTCTGGCTTCCAGAAGGGCATGAACCGTTCATACCTTCAGGATCTGTTCCCTCATGCTGGAGGTAGATACCAAATCTACTACAGCGTGTCATGATTGAAGCTTTTCAGACTTCCACATTTCCCTTTGGAGTTGTAATAATGTAAGGAGCCCTTATAAACTTTCTGATCATCCTTTGGCTGTTCTTTTCATTTGATATTAGTGTTGTCTCATACTCGTAGGAGTATCATCTGTTCAACAGCTAGGTAGTATTCCTTCCCAAGGAATGACAAAATTAGCCATTCCATCTTGAGGTTTACATACCATTCACATGTCCAGTTCTCTACTTTCTGCAGACAATTTTCTTCATACAAATATCTGGTTCATCTTTATTATCCAGGTGTCATTAAAGATACCTTGAAAAAACACACTAAGTGTCTCTGAAATAAAGGAATTATAGATTAATTATAGTGTTCCTTTTGTAATTTGATTCAGTAATTTTATCTTATTTTTGCGAAATGCATCTGTGCACCTTACTCTTCACCAAATAAAGTGAAATATATTTCTTCAGTGACAGTCATTTGTGTTCATGTTATATGGAAATTCCCATCTAAATACTGTCAACATGGAATTTGTCTCACAGCAAAGCAGGAGCAGGGACAAGCTACATATTTGATCAGCCCTTTTTCACACTCCAGTCAATAAAGAACAATGCTGAGTTCCCACCCGTTCCCAGATTTTCTTTTTATGTGACACCATCTCCTAAGAAAAGGTATTTGGGGCGCAACATCTAACAATTAGTTCTTATTGAGATTTGAGGATGGCCCTGATAAATAGAAAACTGGAGCTAAAAACAAAATTGGAAATTGGGTAGATACATCCCAGCGGAAGTAAAAATGTTCCTGTATGAGAAATGTCACAAGAATTCTCTCACTTGTGCCACTTCCATTAGATTAAATCTCAAGCCAAACAATACAACAGCTGCTGATGTCTTATATGAGCCAGAGGCTTACTAGTTATTCATCTGTTTAATTTTGTATGTTGTGCAAGAAGTGGACTGAATCTACTATTTATTTTTCTGCTTCTAAATTACATATGGAGCCTTGCTTCCTGAGAAACTGAATCCTTCCATTCTTTCCTGTAGGTTATTAGAAGTTCCCTAGTTTCAGATTGCTGCAAAACAGTTTATCAATTTATAGCATTACAGTCTTATTGCAGAGCTAGTCTGTGTACCTATAGACATGTCTAAAAACCTATGCTCAGCTTGGTGTGCAGCAGAACCCCCTGCACTTTTTCTGCAAAGCTGCTTCCCTGTCTATTTGCCCCAACCTGTACTAGTGCATGGGGTTATTCCTCCCCAGGTGCAGGTCTTAAATTTCCCTATGCTGAACTTCATTAAATTCTTGTTGTTATATCCCACTTTTCGTATCTTCTGTTATTTTTAAGTTCTACTCCCCATTTTCATCACTGTTATGCATTTTTTAAAGAATAATTTCTGAAAACCAGAAATAGTTCTTGGACTAGTTCTCAGCTTACTTCTATTACTACTAGGCTGGGGTCCTTCTTTCTCTTAATTGCAGTCTCTTTCTGACCTCTATGTGTTTGTATCTATGTATATATAAATACATGTAAATGCACGCATATTTCTCCAGAATATCTTAAAACTGTAGACCATTACAGGAATTCCCTTATGTACTGGTGTTATATTATGAGATGTTCAAATAATAGCGATACTAGATTTATGTGGGAAAGATAGCCTAATTTTCGTTTTATTACAATGCCAGGTAAACTTCTTATTCCAGTGCACCCATTCACTCCTTCTAGTTTTCTTAACAGAGACTGTTTTAAAGACCTTGCAATTCTGTTGTAAGGAGCCAAATACAAGGCAGCTAGAGAAACACCAACTCTTGTCCAGTTATCCTTACAATCGCAGTAACAGTTCCTCATGGAACTTCAGTGAACATTTAATGGTGGAAGAGTCCATGTTTTTAGAGCATTCTTATGTTACCTGTGTCTTCTGTTTGGGTAAACCAGAAGTGTCTTTATATTTGAACTTATCACTATGACCTGGTGTTTATTTTAACATACACACAGACACTAATTTGTTTGTTTTACATTTAAAATTATGTTTTATTAAGTTTATTCTGGAAACTACACATTAAGTATTTAACTTCCTGCTGTCTTCCAATAGAAAAAAGAAAAAGCATCTGTCATTAAGAAAAACAATGCCTATGCAGTGGCTGTTGCCAACTATGCTCCAAACATTACCAAGGACTCAGTGCTACCAACCATCTCCAAGAGTGCTACAACTGCAGAACCCAACAAGGCAAAACCAGAAGCGAAGCCACAGGAAGCAAAGAAGACATTCAACAGTGTTAGCAAAATTGACAGAATGTCTAGAATAGTGTTTCCAGTCTTATTTGGTACTTTTAATTTAGTGTATTGGGCTACCTATTTAAACAGGGAGCCTGTCTTACTTGGCTTTGCACCATCAACCTAAAAGCTGAATTGCACTGAGGACTTAAAGCATCATTCTAATCAGATAGGTTGTTCGCTATGTACAGTACGACTAATAACTGCTAATCTGTGAACCATTATGTACAGAGTGTATATAGATGTCTTATCTGTGTATCTCCAAAGGAGGGACACAGTGTTAATTCATGGATCTGTGAACAGATAGCACCCGTGGCAAATACAGCCAGCTCTTTAAAAGTTAAACCCAGGGGAGTTCTGTTAAACTAGGATTCAAATATACAGAATTATATTCTCTCCGTAAAATGAAATGAAGACATGATCCTACATAATTATTTAGGAACAGTATTTTTTTAATTTAAAGTTAAAATATTTTTCTATGAAGTAACTGATTCTACTTTAATGAAAGAAACTGTCATTTAGAAAAGTGATTTTTTTAAAAAGGTGTAATTGTTTCATACAATAGCAGTACCCATGTACATAACAGTACGGAGGTCGTGCAGTTCTACTGTTCACAAACATTCTGGATTCTAGTTAGGCTGAAGAGGTAGTTAAGACTATTATATGGCAAAAGCCACAAGTTTCTTACTTCTGTTTGAAGTTCTTAATAAACTCTTCCAATTGACTTCAGGAAAAAGCAAGTGTTAATCAAATTTCCGATATGAACCAACATCCACAAGTTAAACTCTTAATCTTTTTACTGTTTTACTTATTTCATGTTGCTAAGCCAGGTTGTCTGGTTCAGCAAAGTTGGATTTTTTTTCTTTTTGATTTTGTTCTTAATTGGATTATTGTCAGGTTCATAAAAGCACTCAGAAATTTTTCAGGGTTAAGTATATCAGTGATATAATACGCTCTTTTTCCTTGCTTATTGTTACCCTAAAACCTGCCATTAAAATATTTACCTGTGTTTGTCCCAGAAAGCATTGTTTTCAAGGGAAACAAGAACTATGATTTAAGTTCAGGAAATTGTCCATAAAATAAACTTACTGCTGCTTTGTAAATTGCAACTTTACATTTCGCTGACATAACTTTACAACAACTTTGTATACTAGAAATGGTTTTGCTAAGACTTGAATGTTATTTTTTTAATAAAAGGTCATGCATCATCAGTAGGTATCAACTGTATTTCATATACACAAATATAACAAAATTGGAGCTGCCATTTGCAATTTTATATGAACATTTAATACTGATCCGTAAAGTTGTTTTTCATCTGAGCCTTTGCAAAGATTCTTTATGCCCCTAAAGGCCAGGTAAATCATAATTAAGAATTGTGTACTGTATTTAGATTTTACTATACTTGGCCAATCAAAAATATTTTGATTCACACATACATTAGCAGTTATTAGTTGACCTTTAAAAAAAGATACACCTTTATGATGATGTCTTTTAGTAGAGACATATGTAGTCGTATAGTGTCATTTATTGCAGTTTTGTACAGTACCTGAGTATAGTGCATAAAATAGGTATGTTCAGAGTTTAACAAAGTTGTAAAAATATTTCTAAAATCAAATAAAAAAATATCTTAAGACATGGAAATGTGCTAAAAACAACAAAGAGAAACACTGCTTTCATTTGCCAATTTGTTTTCTTGCTTTTTCTTTGCTTTTAATGTGATTCTGGTTTGTATTCTGTGTGACAGTATAGATGCCAAGGTCACAAATGCATATTATTAATAGAATTAATAGTTAAGACAGAGTTGACATCAGTAAAATAAAGACATTTTGTGAGTTATAAATGAAAGGGAGAAGCATGGACAAGGTGTGTATCCCTTGAAGTCCTTCCAATTAATCATCAGATTAAACTTTTCTCATCAACAGTAGTTATAAATGAGCACTTTACTCAAAACATTAAAATTAAAATATCCTTATTTTCATATATATTTATATATAAATGTAGATCTTCCATGTAACATGGAGATGTGTGCAATAGCGTGATTATGAGCATAAGGCTGGAAGGCGAGCAATAAAAAAAGGTTTTTTCATGGTATGCTTATACATTTTTAAAATGTTTCATTTGTAAATTATAAATTATCCCTTTAAATTCACATTGTCCAGGTATGAATAAATATATAAATATGTACATATGTACAAAGAACTGTAAATATTAGGATTACAGAAGAATCCCTCACTTTTAACTCTGTTTATGGCAAAGGGCTCTGATTGTACAGTTTAATGGAGGCCCGTGCTAAACTACTCTTGAACTTAAGTAGCTTGATTATATTTTCTGTAGCTGAGGTCTCCTTCCTGTTACCTGGTGGGACTTGTTACCTTCTGTTCATGTCAACAAGATTTAGGGACTCTCCAAACCTCACTGGACTGGGATGTGAGAAACAGAGGTTTATGTTTCACCCTTGGCCACATCCCAGACACTCCGAACCCTTCATGATGTTTAGACAATGTTGTCTACTGTTCATGCATGACGCTGTATAGAGCTCTCCCTACTATAAACATGAGTGTGCTCAGAGGCATGTTGGATTACCTGGCAAGGAAGGATTTTCCATCCTTATTGAAGAATGGGACCCCTCAAAGGTTTTTAGCAGTGCAAGTCTTCTCCAACAAAACTTATTCTCTGGAAGATTACATCTGAGCAATTCAGAATTGCATGCAAAACATGTATCTTCAGTTTGCACAAGAAGCCTGATGCTGTCTCACATTGGTCAGCTCTGCTGCTCCTGCTTTTATTGGGTACAATTCTTTTTTCATTCACTGACCATTTTATCTATGCTTGTGTTATGCATAGTCAAAAAACACATTTTTATCACATGCTAAAGTTATGTTTCTCACACACTAATATAGAAAAAATAGGCACACCATACACATTTTCTCAGTGAAAAATAATATATAAAAAATATCCACGTGCAGTTACTGTGGGCCTTAGAAAGGTTTTTGAGTGCGTATGCTCCAGAAAAGTTTCACTTTTCAGTTCAGCTGGACTGTGTGAAAGCAAACTCCTTCTGTGGGAGGAAGGAGTCTGTTTTATTGTTTCACTACTGAAACATTTGTTGTGAGTAAACTGACTACACATCAGTTGCAAATTTGTAAGACTAACAACTGGGTAAGTGAATTGGAATGAAAATACGTAAGTGAAGGCAAGCGCTGTGCAAGGAACACCAAAATACAAGAGTCAGGCTTTCTTTCCATTTAGCAGTATTGAATCTGAGTATGGGATTTTTAAAGCTGGTCTTACAAATTTATGTGCCAAATACCTAGAAGTATCATTTGAGTAAAACTTGCATGAGTGAGCAGATGCAAGTCACATTTCTATCAAAGACAAAGACTTGCAGGAGAAATCTAACAATGACATTTTTGGTTGACATGTTATTCTAATTTATTTTCCCCATTATTCTTGGGTCAGAGTGTCATATTGTATGTGACTTAAGAAATTAATACAATAAATACAATTATATAACACTGTGGTAGACTTGGATTGGAATTACCATAATTCTGAAGGAGGTTTTTAAAATAGTTTTCCAGTGTAGTGCTGTGGCACGTACCTCTGGATGCATGTGGTCAGTAATTTAACAGTAATTTATAAATCAGCATGAGGAATATAGAGATCAGCAGGGTTTATTAGTCAGAGTTGTCTGCTGGAGATTTCTTAACAGATTGCTTTTAGAAAAGAGGCCTTCCAAACTTCTCAATTATGTCGTAGCCAATTAAATTACCTTCACCTTCCCTATCTGGGTAAATTCAACTTGTAACTGCTGCATTGCTAAGCGTTTTTAAAAAAATTATTATGGTAAATGTTCTGAGATAGGAGCATTACCTTGGGACTCTACTCATACCACTGAATATTATGCTAAATTAAGGAGCTAGTCTGTCTGTACAGTCACGGGAGAGAGTATGAAAAAGCCTCACTAGATACCAACCAGGAGCCTTACTGAATCGCCCTCTCTTCCCAGTGTTTAAAGATAACTCGTGGTGGCGAGACTTTCTAAAAGTGGGGTGACCATAAACTGCCTGCCTTCAATCTGGGAGGAGTTATGGGTCTGAGGACGAGGAAGGGGGGAAAGAGAAGGAGCTAATGGCTTTGTTACTGTGTCAGTGGATTGTGAGATGATTGAGGAAGAAGCCACTGAAGGAGGTAATGTGTTGTTTTTGTTCCAGCTTCAGTTCTGAGACGTGAGTTGTGGGAAAGTAATTTTTAGAGCTGTGCCTTTGAAACTGAGAGGCTTTGGCTGACTGCATTGTGAAGACTGTGCAGTGTTATGTACTTTCTGCTGTATGGGACATCTAGGGTGAAGGGGGAAAAGAAGCTTCAGGAATTAAGAACTTTGTTAATTCTAGATTTTGTTTTCTTAAGAAGTGTGACTTTCACTTAAGCACAGATACTCAGCATCCATCCTCCATGCCTCTCATTCCTATTCTGAAAACTTAGTGGTGCAAAAGTTTTTGCCTTTGGACTTTCACAAAATAGATGAAGTCTACATTTTTGAACATTTCCATTCCTAACAAATTTGCCTGAAAGATTATTTCAGTATGGATATGAAGCTATCATTAGTCTATGCCAAATTTTATGAAGACATATAATGCTAAAATTTAGAAAGCAATGCAATGGGTTTTAAAGCAGAGGAAGAAATTTTTTTTAAATGAGCCAAGAAAGTTAAATAGCTTCATTTAAAAAACACAGAACATGATAAATGTGCAAATGTCTAAACACATCTAAACAGAATTCTGAGTGTGGCGTAATTTGATGTCATATATAATTTTTTGTTCTTAAAGACTTTGAAACACTAAAGTAATTAAGTGACTTTATATGAAAGTCAGCTCAGGCTTCAGTGTCCAGTGAAGAATGTGGTTCTTAAGAAAGCAGAGTTTTAGGATTCCTTCCACTCTTCCCAGTGACAGTGTACATTTTACTAGAATGCTGTCAGTTTGCAATATAACTTTAAGTTATATCTCGTTAAAATTATATTGATTTTTTTTAGTCAGGGAGACCTCATTTGCCTTATTTCTGTAGATAACCCAAATTCCCTAACAACCAGAACTTTTAATTCTATTCTGAATCCAATTGTTAATTCTAGCCATCTGAGAATGCGTAGAAGCTAAAGGTTCAAAAGTTTTTTTCAAGGAATGACAGATTTAAATCACATTAAAAGTTGTTTTCCTCTACTTTAAACCACTTAATTTTCTAGATTCAGATCTCTCTGGGTGAATCCTTGAACTCATGTTTTGGAGTATGTGATTACATGTTACTAGAAGAGGCTAAACTTTGAGGGCTTGATGTCTCTGACTGAGACCAGGGCAGAATTTGCACTAAATTTAAAATAAAACAGATTAGAATCCTCAGGATATTAGTCTATGTCACTGAAATCAGTAAATTTTTTTTACAGAAAGGGAATACACCTGGGCTGTCCTTTGAATAGGGGAGCTTAGTTCTTTAACCCATGAAAATAAGCCCTTAAAAGAAGAGCCAACCATACTGAAATACAGAACTTGGTGTCTGTTTCATTCCTGGTATATATTAATGCATTTTAAGAATATTGTGAAAGTGCTATGAGTAGGTGATAACTATCACAAAAAGGAATTTTGAGGATGTTTTAAAATATGCAAGATTATGTATACTCTTCCTATAGTGTTGGTGTCTACATATATATGAATATATTTTTATTGTTGGATGATTTAAAAATTATATTTTGCTTTCAGATCTTAATTTCTCATACAATGTTATGAATACTTCACTCGATCAGGTGGCCTGGAGTGTGTCTTTATGCACAGGTATTTAATGATTGCACTGATTGCTTCATCTGATACTCAAAGAGGTGAGCTTCAACAGGTTGAAGTGTTAGCTTTGTTTTCCATTACTTAGTCCATCTGTCTATGCTGTTGAAGATGGATGGCAATAGAGATCGGAACAAGATACTGCTTCGATCAACTGCTTTGATATTCTTTATTAGATGTTAATTTTGGCTGAATCTATCAGTTTATAGGCTACTGTAGCTTAGCATTAGCACGGAATGCAATGTAGTACTTTACATTTATTAGAATACATATGTACAATATGCACCGTTATCTATAAATTAAAAAATCCGTTCCTGAACAGCACCTCTTCACCCTCTCCCCTCCAAATAGTCACTTTATTAGGAAACATTTGAAGGCACTTTAATGGAAGTGATTACACTAAATCTTGTTATACTTGATTAAAAAAAAAAAAGTAAAAATCATGTGGAATCTGATTCAGATGTCGCTAGCAATTTCTCAGCTAGTCTGGAGTCAGACAGCATTTATGCATTGGATGGCAAATCTACTTTAGTGAGTCACTTAAGCGTGAAAATGCATAGACATTTGAAAATAGATGTTTCCAGTATACTAACAAGAAATAAGGAAACAGGAAGAATGGAACAAATAATTTTAAAGAAAATTAAACACCAATCAAATATGCACAGTAAGAAACTGCATGATAAATGTTAGTATACTTAACCTTGAACATCAACGAAATAAAATCTTCTGGGTGACAGTTCACTTATTTAGTAGGTTTCATCGTTATCAATACTTAAAGAGGATGATAATATTCTGTAATTTGTGACCTTGTTTTAACCGGAAAAAGTTGTTACTTTTCTAAAATGGATTTATGTTTGAATGTGTCACTGCTTGCTGTTGAAGAATATTTATTAACCACATGCAAAATATTGCTTAACATTATCTTTTTGTACTTCTTATTAAAGTTAATTTAAATATAGCACGCTTTGTGTTTTTGTTTTTAATGCTTTGACAGCGCAAAAACTTTAATTCCCCTCATGGCTGTTCTCTCAGGATTTGTGTGTGGGTTTTTGTTTGTTTGTTTTTGTTTGCTTGTTTTTAAACAAGCCATTACAACCTCTATGAAGGTGCTTTTTTATTAAGGATAGAATTTCCCAAAGGAAGCAAACAATATATTGGAAAGAAAATATTCCTTAGCTTAGTGAGAATTTAACAGGGTTTTCTATTTATATAATGAGAATGTCCTCACATATTCATATTAGGCATGGTTATGTTTAATCTTCTCAGAAGGTTACAAAACCTTCCTGCAGGGTATACACTAACCACCAGTTGATGTGGAACATAAGTAACTTCCTACTAAACAGCTTGGTTCATTGAAGGGGTAACAAAGTTTACTCAGAACAAGCCCCAAGTGTTTATGATGTTAGTAGAGTGTGGGTTTGGTTTTGGTTTTTTGTTCGTTTTAAAATGGGCATTCTGAGTTCCAAGTCTTTCAGTGCAAAGGCTATAAGTACTTCAGGAGTGGCCCTTTCTTTTCCTGTATAGCTGCAGCTTCTTACAACAAACGCATGGTCTTCATGGAAGAGAGGAGTAATTTTGCTTATCAGAAGGGATTTGGGGGTCCTTGTATCTGAGCTGGGGCTATGTTATGCTCTCCTGGAATACCTGGGAATGCCAGGATAGTGTGTGAGTGTGAGAGACGGACTCTATAATGGCCTTTAATCCAGCGACATCGGACCTATCTCGGTCCGCGACAGTGAGGAATCTATGTTGCTAACAGAGAGATAAAGTAGTCTTGTAAAAATGTACATTGGAAAGGATCTCTGGACATCATCCTGTCAAATCCCCTGTTCAAAGCACAGCCACATAACATGAAGCTGTGTGAGGCCTTGTCCAGTCAAGTGAAGAGCATCTCCAAGGATGGAGATTGCACAGCCCCCCTGGGTTCTGGTTCCCCCGTCACCACCCACATGGTGTAAAAACATTGATTTGTGTTTGATTGGAATTTCCCATGTTGCAAATTGTGCCTGTTGCTACTTGCTCTATTGCTTTAGACTTCTGAGTCAAGTGTCCCTGTGCATACAGTCCAAGTTATAGCGCTAAGTGGTTTGGGTTTATTGGTATTTTAGATGGAAAACATTAACATGTGGGCCCAGGCTTCACCACAAGGTTGGCTCTCCTGGTAAGACCACTGCTTAGACCCTACTTGCTTGTACCCCAAAAGAGGTATTTGGGCTGGTGCATAACAGACTCTACCTGCTTCTCTGAATCAGAGCAATATTGTATGTGTTTGATGAGTTCTGTCAATTAGCAAGATGTGCTAGAAGACCCTTGCATATCCTCACAGAATCAAACTGGGTGATTTTGCACTTGCTTTCTTACATCAGATTTCCAGGTGCTGAGGAAATACAAAATGCATACTATATCAGGTGAGGAAAATCCTTCCTTTTATACATTGACTACCACTGGTCAATAAAGTAAGGGTTGCAGCAGGCCTGGTGGACATAATTTTTTCCTTTCAAATGCTTGCAGATACTTGACTATAGAGTGCTATAGACCAGGTAGCTGCAAACGTCAGCTCAAGCAGTGGCATACCTCTATGCTGGGACAAATGTGCGCTACTTCATAGCCAAATGTCTGCCCTGACAGCTTTGGATTTTTCCCTGAATAGGTGTTGAATATGTGTGGAGGATTTGCAGGCAGGCAGTGGTCAGCCAGTGCACTCTTGCCTCAGGGAAAGGGCCTTGTAATGCTTACACAGCCTTTTGGTCTAGAAAGCCCTGTGCTTCAGTGCCAGCACCTCCCTAAGGGAAGATGGGAACCTGTAAATGTGGTCCCAGGGTAGTATCTCACAGGTCCTGCTTGTGCTTTGTATCATGGCAACTGCTGGCAGGACAGGCTACACGCCTTGGGTGTTTGCATCAGTAACAGCCTCCAGTGCAGAAACACATCTGTAAATCTTCTTGCTCCTTGTGGCCCTTAGCTAGGGCCTCTTTATGAGGTCTGTGGCATACCTCGTAGAGTTCAAGATACTGTTTTTCTTGTAGTTCAAATTATATTAGATGGTCGATCTTGAATTTCTGGCTTGTAAACTTTGACTATTAAAGGTGCCAACAAATATATTCCCTGGTGTTGGAATATTTGTCAGAGAATATAGCCTCATTCTAACTATCATCCCAGCCTCCTGGATTTGAAGGAAAACCAAGGTGTGAAGAGTAAAAAAATGTCAAAGGAATTTCACTTACATTCTTCAGGTCAAATTGCTATTTACAGCATGTGTCTAACTCTGTCCTGTGCTGGGAGGTACACTCCATCTGCAGATTGGTGTAGGCTGACAAGCGAAGACAGGGCATTGTCTCATTACCTTTCTGCTAATGGTCTTTTTTTTTTTTTTTGAGGGTAGCACACCTTACACAATTAATCTAGTCTTGATCCTGGAGTCTCAAATAACCTGTATTATTGCATTAGAGACTGACATGGAAGTAAAACATTCTTGGTGAACTCCAGGCCTGCTACAACACTGTCACCAGCATTGTTTCCAGGGAAAAGTGTATTAACACCACAGAAGTACAATGTATATTGAGAAATATATTGGGTAATTTAGCATCTTATTCTTATTGCCCATTCATAGATTGCCATTTCTTTGCCACTGCTCCAAAATAAACGGTGCTGAGAGTTTGGACGACTCCATGAAACATGGGATTCGCACCGGGATGCTGCTGGCAAGAGGCTGGACATGGTTCTTCAAACACACTGACAGGTGGCTACTTGTGCCATTTGGGCATTGCTCCCTGCTTTACTCTAGAGATGTAAATCAGTAACTGTTTAGAGTACAATCTCAGCTGTATGACCAGTACTCTTCTTATCTGTCTATTGAGAGTATTTGCTTATTAAGAGATGCATTGATTGACGAAGACACTGCAAATAACACCTTTTCATTTCTTCCCTTGCAAAGACAATCTTGTAATATGAAGTAAGACAACATCCTAATTCCAAGATAAAAATAAGGATGAAGTTATTGCTGAAGAGGCAGTCTCTTCTGCTTGTCTGCTTATACATTTCCTCCTTCATGGCTGCAAAAATTTATGCAGACAAAATATGCTTGGAGGGCATTATATGCTTGTAATGCTTTCTTATTAAAAACTCTCCAAAGATTCCTATTGTTCCATTGAAAAATGTTTTTCTTTAGTTAAAATATTTTTCTCCTGAATATTTCACCAGCATTAAAGGCTATTGTTATGGTCTTATGAAATGCTGAGGGATTAATAGCAATGCAGAAAATCATATATAACGTAGTACAGTTTTTCAGGAAACTTAGTCCAAAAATCAAATTTGAATGGATGAAGATTTGTTTTTCAACAGCACGCTTTATGTACAGATAAGAAGCAAACAGGGGTCTGAGTAATATTTGGAGACTTAACAAATCCTATGAAGGAAGAGAATCATTTAGCAGCATTGAAAACACTTTGAGCAGTTGACCTTTGCATTTTTGGTGGATAGAAGCCATAGTAAAATTGAAAGATGAATATTTGTAACATTTTAAATATTGAAAGTAACTATGCTTTCAATTTCTTTGCAGATCTTTCGAGACCCTAGTGTAAATTACTAAAGAGGAAGGAATGCAATGTCTCTGCCACTTTCCAAAGACTAGCATCAGCTTTTGCTAATACTGGACATGAGTGGCAATTGCAAAGAATGTGACTGAGTTTTATGAAGGTTACTGTTTTGTGCAGAGCAATTTAAGTGCTGAACACTTTGCCCTCCACCCCCAAGCCAGAACTGGCAATGAAAATTCCCGGAAGCTGTGGCTTGGCATATTGCTGTTAAACCTTTCAAATGGAACACATTTTCCCTCAAAATCCCTTTCTGCTCTTCCTTTCTATGACAACACCTGACCCTGAACAGATCAGTCTTTGCAGACATGACAGTTGTGGGAATTTAGAGTCAAACCACACTCCATGCTGCATTATAGAGTTCAACTGCTCTTACTGTGGGCTGTGTATGGTGGTCAATGGTTCTATTTTTTAAAACAGAAGTCTGACAGAATTAATACACTAGAACAAGTGTCTTTGGTCTGTTGGTAAGACCTGCCTTCAAGAATCCCAGGCCCCTGAGTCCAGCAGGAAAGCCAAGTAAGGAAGACTTAGATTTGATGGAAGAAGATCAAGATAGGGAACATTTAAACAGAACATATACAAGTTCATGAGTTCTGATGAGATGCACCCATAAGTGTTGAGGGAGCTGCCCAATATCACTGTGAGACCACTCTGAGTTACCTTGGAAAAAATCACAGTGATTTGAAATAGTTCCTGAGGACTGGAAGAAAGCAAATATCAATCCTGCTTTCAGATAGAGCAAGAAGGAGGGTCTGTGAACTATAAGCCAGTCATCTAGGAGGGGAGAGCACTGCATTTTGTTATTTTGACTTCAGTAAGGCTTTTGACACCATGTCCTTTAACATCCCACTAGACAAAGTGAGGAAGTAGAGGTGAGGTTGTCTAAAAAGTGGCTGAACTGCCAGGCTCAGAGGATTGTGACCAGTAGATTAAAGATCAATCACTATTTATATGCCCAGGGGTGGATACTGGGGAAATACTGTTTAAAATCTTGAATAATGACCTGGCTGACCCTCAGCAAGCTCACAGACAAAATAAAACTGCGAGAAGTGGGTTGTGTTGCCATTCAAAATAGTCTTGACAGGTTGGAGAAATGGGCAGAGAGGAACCTCATGAAGTTCAACAAAGGGAAATGTAAGAAGAGTAAGTCTATGCACGAGTACAGACTGGAAAGCAGCTCTGCAGTGCTTGGGGTCTTGCTAGACAAGAAACTGAGCCAGCAATGTGCTGTTGTTGCAAAGGTGGTCTCCTGGGTTGCAATAGGAAGAGCATTTACAGTAGGTCCTGCTGCTACTCTGCATTGGTGATACTGTGTTTGGAGGACTGTGTTCAGTTCTGGGCTCCCCTGTAGTACAAGAGAGACATGAATATACTGGAGCAAGTCCTGTGAAGTGCCAAAAGGTGACTAAGGGCTTGGAGATTCTGAAATATGAGGAAAGAACAAGAGGCAAAGGGCAAAAATTGATATACAGAATATTCCACTTAAACACACAAAACATCTGTCTTACTGTGAGAGTGACTGAACCCTAGACAGGTTAGCCAGAGATGATGTGGAATCTCCACCCTTGGAGACATTCAGATGTCATCTGGACATGGTCCTGATCAACCTGCTTAGAGTAAGGAGTTTAGACAAGATGATCTCCAGAGGTTTCTCCTAACCTCAGTGATCCTGTGACTGAGCAAAAGCTGACAAAGCTGGTGTTGGAGGGAAAAATGAACTTTCAGGTATTACATTGCTTTCTAAGGATGCAAGCAGATCACTGTATCTCATGGCACTAAATTAAACAAGCTCTAGGTTCAATCTTGTTTCCTCCTCTGTGAATGTGTTCTTAGCTTTCTGCCTTGGAAGCTATCAACTCCAAGTTCTGTGTTAAATCTGAATGGTACAGATCACCAAGATGGGTCATCTCCAGCTCTGAAGGTGTCTGCTTGTGTTCAGAGGAGATAATTTTGGCCTCTTGGGTTATGTGCCTCCGCCAAAGACTCCTTCCTCAGGTGGATTGTGGGGCAACCTAATACCAACAATGGCATTTCCTATAACACATGGCTGCAAATTAAAGTGCTCCTCCCCACTTCACTTTCAAAACCCAAATGTCTAAGAATAGCAGCCAGGTTTTCTTCAGATCCCACTACAAACACAGGCTATATAAATAAAGTAGGAATAAGTTAGAAGCCACAATGATGGCCCTTTAACTCTAGAAATAGATTGACTTGAATATAAATTTATTACAAAAAGAAATAAATACTTACCTTTTCAAAAAGGAGCCTTTAGATGTGTTGAGAACTTAATTTATCAAACTCCGAAAAAATATACCTAGCCTTAAAATTGAGTCTGAGGCAGTATATGACTCACCTCGCTTTCTGTCACCCTCCAAATGACCCAGCTAATCTGAAAAGTTCAGATTTTGGTTCTTGGTGAACTACATGGTAAGTTAAGAATAGTCTCAATTAAAAACCAACCAACCAAATGAACAAAACAACCCACCCCCAAAAAAAACAACCCAGAAAACAAAGGTAGGAAAGCTTATGTGGGCATACAGAAATGCAAGTATGCATACATATATTTCAATTTTCAAATTCTAAATCACAGAAAGAAGTGATTGTGCACAACAGAGGGAATATAGTCCATTTCTGTATGGGAACAAACACAGATCATTATGGTCTAGCCAGTATCATTATAGTCTAGGCAGTGATTTGCTTTCTCCTTTAGAAAATGAGGAGCCTTATATGAGGGGAGCACTTATTGTGACTGAAGCTAGGGGATTCAGCACATGTTGAATTCATACATGCACCTTGCTTTTTTGCCAAACCTGACCGAATTGCTAGCTTTCCATCATCTTTGGATTATAATAAGTTAGTGACTGCTTTCTGATCACATGTAACACTGGAAACAAAGCATACGCAATGCCAATTCACTCAGAAAACAGAATTTAACATACTCTGCTACAGTTATAATTTAGTGTAGACCTCTGTGCATTTCACTAAAAGCAACAGTCATACTTTACAAATATGATACAGCCTAGGTTTTGTTATGCAAGTTCGTGGTTTTAAGCGAGTTATGAGTATAATATCATGGGAAAATGTATTACAACAAATAACCTGATGCACACTGAACAGGGGATATTATTTATACTTGATAGTAACGAACCACGCAGTATTAGAGAAATGTTCTGCATAAGCTATGCGCCTAACCTACAGCTTTGTGGCAATTATATTTGTGTTAGTTTGTGAATGATGAAAAACTGTTGCTTGGATCATGTTTAAAAACACCTAAAGAAGAACAGGTGAACCAAACTGTTACATCAATGAGGAAGTTTCCTAATCTAGAAAGATATAATAGTACAAAATGTTGAAACACTACTACTGATAGCGATGCTAAATGCTGAGTTAATTTATTTTTTTATTTCTTTATTTAATCATTTAGGCCAGGTTAGCTCTTGGATTCCATCAGATGAGCTAAAACAGAGAATAAGGAATTCCTTCCATAAAGAAGGAATGGGAATGAGCATCCAGATCTGAGGTAAGGGCTTAACATGGCTGTGAATCTGCACCTTTTAGTTTTGCCTGTTTTGTTGCTGTTTAAATCCTTGGGTGAAGTTCTGACCTAATTTCCTTCAAGCTCTGAAGCTCCCTTTTGCTCCAGAGCTTGTCCCCCATCTTATTACTAGCATATAATTTTCTGTGCAATCTAGCCTTTTGGTAAATGCCAGATTCTTATATTTTTCATAGGAGGCATCTTTCCTCTCTATCAGCAGCTTCTTTTAACAACTGAGTTTTCTTTATGTTCAGTGGCATGCTCCCATGCCCTGCTTGGTTGGCCAGCCATGGCTCATACCCTGCTAGAGAGAGGAATAACTTCTCTTACATTAGCAGATCCATTGAACTCCAGGGAAAATGTGTGTGTGTAACATTACATGTCAAAGTGTGTCATCAAGGTCTGCAACCTTTCCAGCATTAGCTGCATGTAGTAGGACAATACTAATAGGAATGCCAAGATTTTTTGCTAATTCTGCAGATATTTATCTCCTACATTAAGGGAATTTAGGAAAAATTAACTGGACTTCTTGCATACCCACAACAGTAAACACAAGAGGTGACCCATTGCTATTTCCCTGTTCCTTATCTCATATGCTGATGTCTCATTTTTCCTTAGAACTATAGTTTCTATTCCTTGCAGTTTCAAAGAAAGCCTCTGAATTGTATGTTCAACATCAAAAGTGATAGCACTGCCTGAATCCGCAGGCAATCTGACTCAACAGATCACTTCTGAGAAGTGTAATTTTCATTTGTTGGGGACTGATCAATCAATCATGTAATTCGTACTCATATGAAGAACATTTAAGTAATTTAAGCAAGGAAGAGGTTTGTTTCCTCTGCTAGGTTTCAAATACATATTTTTAACTGTCTGTAGTGCTTAGGAGATGGGAAAGAGGAAATCCTAAAAGAAGAGAAAACTGAGATTTATACAGTGCAACATTATTATGAATCAAACAGAAATAAATATTTCAGGTTGCAAGGCAAAGAAGAACTTATTCGAAAGTACTTACAACAGCTATTAGAAAGTTGTAGATCTTACCAACAATGCAAATACTTGCCCTCTAATAAATATCATTTTGCATGATGGGACACAGACTAAAATTGCAGCTTTGCCTCATTTTGGTGGTTCTAGGGAGATTTCTTTTGTTCACCACGGAAAAGCCAGTGTCTGAGAAGGCTTTTCACGTGTTTCATGTTGCCAGCACTTTCTTCCTTATTGCATGACTCATTACACTTTGATTTCTTATGTTTATTAGTCAAAAAGTGCATAAAAGTGTTCTTTTTATGTTACCATCTTTCATCTGAATCATTGTTTCGCCTGCTATTCATTCTCCATTTTCATGATTAAAATTTCTAAATTATCCATTTACTCTTCTAGAGCGTTAATGACAATTAGATGATTTCCATTTATTCTGAGCTTATCACAATGTCGTAAAGAGCTGACTACTTGAAATTATTGCCTTTCTCACTACTCACACATTACACTTGTCGCTAAAACATAAGTATTTATGCCTGAAGTGCAGTTGTGTTGTTGCCAAGTTAAAATAATGGCAACATGTTATCTTTGAAGGCTAGTGAGTATGATGGACATAACAATTTTTAAAATTATTTCACTATTGATGAAATATCAGTCATCAATGCTAAGAGAATAATCATAATTAAATGAGATTTGCTATGAGTGATATTTTGTTAATTTTAGCAGTGTATTTGGATTATGACAAGAAGTATGTCTCAGCTATTACTTTCCCCCTTAAGTCTCATTGCAGATCTTGATATTTTCTCTTCAGAGTTTCTACCTGTTTTTATTAACTGGATTTTTTTTATAGAGGTGCATAAACTATTCCTTTTCCGCACAAAAGAATTACTTCTGACATTTATTTTATATGGATGTTGGCATTTTATTTCTTATGGTAGTAATTATAACTGAATCCCTTACACCTGCTCAAGCATCAATTGACTGTTATATCCTTGCATACAATTACATTTTCCAGTAACAATTAATATTTCTAATTGTGTTACGTGACGCAATTACAGATTGTAAGTCTCCTTCACCAGAATATATTTTTATCAGTGGTGAAGAAATCTTGTGAGTTTTGAATCTTTAATAAATATACAATACATATATTATTCACATTGATTAATGGTTTAATTTGGAAGTTCACCTGTTGATTACAAATTCCAAAATGTAGACCATATACAAAATATGAAACAAAAGGCTTAGTCCACTGAAATATTTATTCAGTGGGGTGATGGGTCACTGCATATCAGAGTTACATACTTTTATTATTAGAAATTACCTTTCAGATTAGAAAGTCTGCTTTGTTTCTGTTCCTTGAGGAGAACCATAGCATTTGATTTTGGAATTAAGTACAGCATTATACTGCAAACAATCAAGGAGGCTGGAGTTGCATAGGCAAGTAGGCATTTTTGACCTGGTGAGCACTTGACTTTATGACCTCTGTGATTTTCTCACACCTAATTTTCTACGTTACTTTTAATTTAAGGAAAAGAACAAAATCAAACATTATTAATCGCCAGTCCTTCACCTTGTGCCTCACCAGTTCAGCTTCCACGTGAATTGCAGAGGAAGACCTCCTAGGTGGCAGCTGGAGAAGGCCAATGTGGATTGCATTCCCATCCTGCTGCACTTCAAAGGCTCCATGTCATGGACCCACTTCAGCTTCTGGCAACAGAGACCAGAATACTCTCTGAAGGAAGGCACTAGGTAGGCCAAATGTAAGAGAAACTCATAGTGACCCAAATGCAGAGCAGGATTCTCTAAAGGCAAATACCTTTTGGTATTAATTTCAGGTCTGATTTGCTCACTTGCTCATATGGGGGTTACTTTCCTCAAGTAATCCTATTCAAATTAGTGGAGCTCCTCACAAAGCACTTTCCTGCCTACGTGGGCCATGAGAGCAGATCTAGTCTACATGACTTTGGTTTTCCCCTTCAGGTTCTCTCATTCCTTCAACACCAACAGGCACCTTGTGGGACCCACTGTATGAGCGCAAAGCTTAAAGGCTCTCTGTCTGACATCTTGTGGGGTCCTGGTGATCTGTGACAGTTTAATTGGTTTGGTATATAGTAAGTGAGCCACCAAAAACTGGCTGAGGAAGATAATCACGCTACCTATCCCTCCCCCTCATGGTGCAGCTGCCAGCAGGAAGGGAATGTCCACGGTTGTCTCTCTGCTATCTGACCTGCTCATTCATAAGCTCAATTGCAGTCCCAAAGGAAGCAGGATGGCATGCAGTGGGGGTGAGTCCAATGCTCTGTCTTCCCATTGCAGCAGTCCATTGCATGCTCTCGTCGCAGGAAAGACAAGGACCTTCTTCATAGGAATTGTACTGAGAATTGTCTTCAATCTACCTAATCAAGGAACAATGCTAACAGTTAAGCCTGAAGGCATTATGTAGCCTTCAGGGACCATTATTGTTCATATTTCGCCATTTTGCATAAAAGCTTTTAAATTATAATGCAATGCTGAAGCAATAAAATAACCTGGATGTCTGTTTAGCATCCCACTCAAAGCTTATCTCAGTGAATTCCCTAAAAAACTAAAAGCAAAATGGTTTAAATGAAAGAGCAAAAAGCTATGGAAATCACATCTGTTGTATGGTACAGTATCATAGGGAATCAAACAAAACAAAAATGTGCAAAACAGCTAAGAAAAAAATTATTTTAACTGGGAAATAATTGGAAAGAGAGGAAGTCATCCAAGAAGAATACTTCAGAACATGAGACACACTAATATCATAGCAAGTTAAAAAGAAATTGCTTAGAAATTTTGTATATTATTTATATGTTTCTATATTTGAAATTTATTTCAAAGATAAAATATTGGCAAATGGTCTTATTTCTAATCTGGACTGCCTCCTAGCTTGACCTGCCTTTAAAGAATTTATGCTTTTAATTTTCTTTTGCACTTCAGAAAATCGGACTGTATAAAGGAACACGATTTATTGTTATATTTGTGTAAAAAAGTAATTCAGTAAAAGGTGCAACAGGCATTTTTCTTGCCAAGCCAGAAATATGACCATTTTAGTAAAGTGTTACATTGGGGTAAAAAATTAACATTGCACAAACCACATTGTATACACAAGAATGACAGCAAAGTTTTCCATTTATAGGAAGTACCTATAACCAAAATAAGTGAGAAAAGGCTTATATGAGCGATCACTGATGCTTTAAGGATTATTTTTAAAGTAATCATGATTGATATTTAGAAAAAGAAAAAAAAATCCAACTGTATAACATTTCCATCCTCCCTGCTCATGCAACTGTTTAATACTCTTTAAAGCATAAAAATATTTAACAGGCACCTGGATTTCAGTAAATTTAATGTGGGATGAGAGTTGCATTTTCATTTCATGGTATATTTCCCTCATTGTGAATCAGAAATTCAGTCCAGGGAATTGTCATTAGATAATTAGGGAGCAACTCAAAGTTATCTCCCACCCAATGCACCATAATATGAATATCAGTACCTGTATTACTTATGAATAATTTAAAATAAGTAATTCAGTGTTTGGGAAAATGCACTGCTGACTTCTATGGTAACTCACATCCTGTTGAAATCTCTACATAAATGGACCCTTGACTTAATTTCTTCCCCCAGACAGATGATGGTGCAGAGGTGTAGCTCTCACCTGGCCATGTTTCTCTCCAATGCAGGCACACATGAGGAAAGAGAAATGCAAACCCTTTAAAATTAATTCAGAAACATTTATCTGGTTTTGTGTGTTGCTCTTTCTTCTATACCCTTTTCTTCCCCAAAAGATTAATACTTAGATGTGCTTTTTATTCATAAGCCATGCCACTGAGATTTTCAGAAGAGGGGGGTGTACTGAAATGGATTTTATACTTAACAGGGAGTTCTTGTTGCGCTTGAATTTCCAAAAACCTTCCCCCACTTTAAGTGCCTCCTTTTTAGTTCTTGCAGCCTTCTATCAGGTTACAAGAGGCTACATAACAAAGGGGAGGTTATGTAATAATGTACTGCTTCGACTAAAATGTTTAATATTAATTCTTCAGTGTTATATATCACTTTCATAGTTATATTTGATAGTCACCATAAATAAATTCAGGGTTAGATTATACCTCTCAAGGTGACTTGTGCAGGATAAAGGCAGTTTTTATCGTATTTCAGCTCTTTGTAATGCATTTAGAAGGCAAGGAGGGTTTCATCAAAAGAAAAATGTTTCAGTTTTGTGCTTCTTTTTTTCATAGCAGAAAGTCAGACAAACAGAAAACTACTGAACTTGTACTTTCTTAAAGAAAACTTGCTGACCAATTGAGGGGGAATAGCATTTTCCAGAATCAGTTTGTTTAAATTCCATTTAGTTAAGGGCTTTTTGTTTAGTTTTATTTTTTCCTAGCACATTTCACCCTAGTCCATTTTTCCGTAGACTACTGAAAAGAATTCTTCCTTAACATCAGACTTTTCCAGATCTTTTTCCAATCTTTTATAGATCCAAGCTTTTCTGATTTTTTTTTTTTTTTTTAAATTCCATTTGTTTCAGGTTTTGGGAAATTTTTTTTTTTTGTTTGGGTTTTGGTTGTTGTCCTGACATACTTCATTCTAGTGAATTCCTTCTTAGCCTAGCGAAACAAATTTTTCCTTGGCTTCAATACTTAACATTGTATTTCTTTCTACAAAAGTCAGAGAGCTTACAAGAGCATTTCTGAGTCCCCTATCTTGCCCCAAACCCAAGGAAGATTAGATTAACTGTATCTCTTGCTTCTGAGGAACAGAACTCTGAAGAAGAAACACACTTATTTTCAGAAACTTCTGTATGCATGGGAGAGAAGTCAGTTACAGGCAAACCCCAACTTCATAGCATCCTTCGCAGTTAGTTCGAAGGTATGAAGGCATAAGCATTTATAATGTATGTAAAGCTATAATCCTTTCATTAACTTTTCTGAATCATCTGAGAAATTCTGCCTGGTTCCCCTATGCTAGCTCAGCCACAGGATGATGGAGGGGATAAAGCGGGAGCTTTTGGAGCTGCAAAAGACGTGGCAAGCCCTCTGTTCGTGCAGGGCAGCAAGGGCAGGTGGGGGACTGCCACCACTACTGCTGTGCCTGAGCAGCCAGGCTGTTTGCTTTCCTCCTCTTTTGCAAACTGGCTTCAGACTGTGCAACACAGGATGGAGATTAGTGAGTCCCATCCTTCTGCACTAAGTAAGATGAAATAGCAGTAATGAATGTTATTCCGAAAGTCTGTGGTGGAGAATTACAGTGAACTTCCTGGAGGGAGTGGGAGAACTTACCAAGACATGAAAGAGGATACACATTTAAGTGAATTAGAGGATCCATACCATTAGATGTTGTTTTTTTTCTACAGAAACAAAATTTGCCCAGAAAGGGCCTAGAGTTGATTAAAACTGTCATTAATTTCCAGAAAATCACATGCTAGTAGTCTATATTAAAAATGATGGAGTACAGCTGTTCTAATGCCAAAATAGTAGGTGCCTTAGAAGTGCCTTTGAGAATAAAATCCCCTCTATGTGTATCAGATGTTAGCAATCATTTTACTTGATGCATTTTGGCAAAGTAGCTTGCTATATTTTTTCCATTTAGAAGCAACTGGGATAGTTTAAGTATTGGAATAATGTGGGAGACAATTAGAAACTGTTACAAGTATTAAATAGCCCTAAAGGAGCTTCTTGTCTCATAAACCAATATTCTGACAAGGGATATTTAACTTAAGTTTATTTAAGATATTTTCTACCTCCTCCAACTTGCCTGGTGTCTCAAATTAGAGTGAGAGAGTATATTAATTCTTGCACTTGAATGCCTTGAACTGATCTCCAGTGAATTATCTTAAAGCAGATCACATTGTAGTTTTTGATAAAATACAGCTCAGACTTATACAATTTCCTCTCATTCAGCCTTTCCATTCGCAATTCAGTTAGACTGAATTGCATGAAAAATAGTTTTATTTTGCTTGTCCTTCAACTTGCCTCTCAAGGATTCTTCTCACTTACTTTGCATGCATAAAGCACTCATCTGTACTTCCTTTTTTCACCTGAGCAGGAAGAGGGAAATGGTCCTACCATTTCCTTCTCTAGAAATAATAACAAAGGAAGATTTTCTTCAAAATCTCATTTTCACTGGTATCTCTTCTTAAGTTTGACTCACAGGTTTGCAGCTTCCCTGACATAGCTGTGGTGGGAACATGGTGCTACCCAGGTGTCAGGCTTCAAGGAGTGCCCTGCTCTCTTTGCAGTATCTGGTGGTGGTACTGAGCACACTCATGGGAGGTGTGCCCAAGTAGAGGAGCTTGTCTGCTTGGGGACTGAGCTCCAGGAAGGGGTGAGTAGGCTAAGAACCATCAGGGAGTGTGAGAGTGAGATAGCCCATTGGTGCCACGCCTTAGCTTCCCTGAAACAGGCCCAACAGTCAGGCAAGGCCCATGATACGGAGGGCTCCCTATCCTTTCTCCACCTGGCTGAACATGATGACCTAGAGGCAATGGTGATGAGTTTCTGTTTGGTGCAAGAGGTGTGGCAAATGTGTCCCTCCAGTAACTGTTCCACCTCCCCTGGTGACTTTGAAAAATAGGTATGATGCTCTGCAAGGGGAACTAAATAGTGATAAAGATTATGGTTCATCTGCCTTAGAGGTGCCGCTGAGGCAAAGTCGGACTGTAATTTGCATCAAAACAGCTTCAGTTAAAAGAAAAAGATGGGTCCTTTTTAAAGGTGACTCACTGCTGAAGGGAGCGGAAGGCCCCATATGCAGGGTAGACCCACTTCGTAGAGAAGTCTGCTGCCTCCCTGAGGTCAGGATTAAAGATATACAGAGAAAACTCCCTACCCTAGTTAGGTCCTCAGATTACTTACCTGTTACTAATTTTTCACGTAGGCAGCGATGAGGCAGGAAGAAGTCCAAGGGCAATGAAGAGAGACTTCAGGGCCCTGGGATGGTTGGTTAAGGAATCAGGAGCACAAGCAGTGTTCTCCTCTATCCCACCAGTTGCAGGGATCAATGAGGGGACAAACAGGAAAAGCCAGCAGATTAATTCCTGGCTCTGAGCCTGGTGTTACTGACAGGACTTTGGTTTTGTTTATCACAGGTTGATTTACAGGACACCAGGCCAGCTAGCAACAGACAGGGAAAGTTTATCTCAAAGGGAAAAAGGATCCTGGGACAAGAGTTAGCAGGGCTCATTAAAAGAGCTTTAGATTTGAAGGGGATGGAGATGTAACCAAGCTTACTAGAGAGGAGGCTGGGAGCAGCATGCCAGTGCTTGTGGGTAAATGTGCTAGCAAGGTCCTAGGGTCTGCTGTCTCAGTGGAGGTGAGGGATGGTGATCCATGTGGCAGCAAAGATATGAGGGTTAGTGATAGACTAGTAACTATGGAAGTGTCTGAGTGTGGTCAGGTGGGAATTCGGGCTTCTTCCCCTAGAAAGGTGATGAAACCATTAGCCTAGCTGAAGTGCATCTACACCAATGCACAGAGCATGGGCAACAAACAGGAGAAGCTGAAGGCCATTGTACAGCAAGAAAACGATGATATAGTTGCCATCACGGAAAGGTGGCAGGAAGACTCACACAACTGGAGTGCTGCAGTTGATGGCTACCAATTTTTCAGAAGATGGGCAAGGAAGGAGAGGTGGTGGGGTGGCCCTCCCTCTATGTTAGGGATAGATAGAAATGTCTGGAACTTAATGATGTTGATGACAGTGTTGAGTGTTTATGGGTAAGAATCAAGGGGAAGGCCAATAAGGCAGACATCATGGTAGGAGTTTGTTACAAACTGCCCAAGCAGGATGAAGTGGCAGATGAAATACTCTATAAGCAGTTGGGAGAGGTCTCTCAATCACTAGCCCCTGTTTATGTGGGGGACTTCAGCTTGCCAGATGTTTGTTGGAAATGCAACACAGAAGAGAGGGAACAGTCCTGGAGGTTCCTGGAGTGCATGGAAGGATAACTTCCTGACGCAGCTGTTGAGGGAGCCTACCAGGGAAAGTGTCCTGCTGGACCTGCTGCTTGTTAACAGAGAAGGTCTTGTGGGGGATGTAAACGCTGGAGGCCATCTTGGGCGTAGTCATAATGAACTGCTACCTTGGACCTCCAGAAGGCAGATTTTGGCATGTTTCAGAGCATGGTTGAGAGTGTCCCTTGGGAGACAGTACTGAAGGGCAAAGCAGCCCAGGAAGGCTGGTTATACTTGAAGGGGGAACTCTTAAAGGCACAGGAGCAGGCCATCCTCATGTCCCAAAAGATGAGCAGATGGAGAAGAAGACCAGACTGGCTAAACAGAGAGGTTTGGCTGGACCTCAGAAACTAAAGGAAAGTTTATGGCCTTTGCAAAAGGGGGTTGGCAACTTCTGAGGACTCCATACATGCAGTAAAGCTATGCAGTGGGAGAATTAGAAGTGCCAAAGCTCAAGCAGAGCTCAACTTGGCCACTGCAGTTAAAGACAACAAGAAGAGGTTTTTTCATTATATCAATAGAAAAAGGAAGACTAGGGAAAATGTAGGCCTGCTGAGGAGTGAGGTGGGCAGCCTAGTGGTGGAAGACACAGAGAAGGTGGAGTTACTGAATGCTTTCTTTCCTTCAGTCTTCACTGCTAAAGCTGTCCCTCATGAATCTCAGAGGATGGAGGTAAGGGAAAAGTCTGGAGAGAAGAAAACTTTCCCGCAGTAGAGGAGGATCAGGTTAGAGGCCACTTAGCCAAACTAGACATCCATAAATCCATGGGTCCTGATGGAGTGCACCCATGAGTGCTGAGAGAGCTGGCAGCTGTTGTTGTGGGTCCACTTCCCATCATCTTCAAAGTAGAAAGTAGATCCAAAGTAGATACAGGGCAAAAAAAGAAAATAATTATGCTTAGTCGATTCAAAATAGGAAAAGGAACAAAACCCACTAATAATTTGCTATATTTAATCGCAAACTACTGTATCACTCACTTAAAGGTAAATTTCCTGCAGTTATTCCACTCAAAGATTATTTATTGACTTGTGTTAGGATGGCAGATCACTTAAGAACTTCTGTGAACTGCAGGAATCAGACACATCAGGGAGGTAAAAAGACATTGATTCCCTGGAAAGAACTTTTGGGGCATTATGCATTTGTGTATTTCAGGGACTTCTATATTTAAGGATACATGTTGTTGAACACAGACTTCCAAGTATCTATCCTTGTTTCTTTATGTTCAGCTTTTTCACTCTGGGTCAGCAGACTGTTCCTTAAGCAGAATATAATAGAGGAGGGGGGTTTATATTGAGGATCCAGCATCTCAGGTGCTTCACTAGCAGGAACATAGTAGTTATAGTAGGATTTCTGCCTCATTTCTGGTTTTGCTTGGGTATGCTTGCTAATAAAAAATTCTTTGCTTTTTTTTCAATGGTTTTCAAATTCCATGTTATAATTGGGTTTTAGTATATATAGTTTGTTTCTACTGTGTTGGTTACTTGTCTTTTGTTGTCTTTGTTAGCCCTAAATCCAGTAGTAACAGTGATCTGCAGCCCTAAGGCTTCTGGTGTCATCTTGCTCTTGCATTTTCAAGGCCCGTGCTGTTATCTTGTGCTTGGAATTCTGGAAGCCCCTGTTTTTCTTCAAAAGCCTTGGAGCTGTTCTTTCCCAAGAATGTAATTAATGTTATATTAGCACAACCTATTCAAGCATACATGCTCATTTGAAGGTTACTCAAGAGTTCACTCCACAAAAAGTATGCTCCACAGGCACAACTATTTGCATCCACAACATGCTTTGGAAACAACTTGTTATTAATACCTATTAGTTATGGCAGTTATGGCAGTAATTATTAAAATTGCTCTACAACAGGAGGGACTTCATTCACTAGAATTTTAAATTTTCACAGTGTATTACTTTTAGTGACCATCCTAATGCATGTTTGTAACTTGTCAGTCCAACCTAGTGGCTTCTAGAGCTCAGAACAGACTTGAACAGTTGAACCCAAATCCTTAGCGTGTACTTTGCACATTGTCAAAAGCTGTGTAGAATTAACGGTGGAGTAATTCTGTTTGAGTGCACTGCAAATGCAAAATTCATTAGTAGGTATCACAGGCATGTGATTCCTCGAATTAAGCTCATTATTATTACAAACAGGATTTAATTCTGGTCACAACCTTAACAGTTGTTTTAAATCCATTTATGTTTTGCTCAGGTAATGATATCACCTTAAGCAAGGTGATAACATAAAGCAAGGGCAGCCCCTTCCCAGTAGTTCTCTCCCATCCAAGACCAGACATTTTGACAGTTAAATATTCCAAATATTACTTGGAATTCCTTACTGAAAACTGTGGGCTCCATTAGGAGGAAAAGCTATGAAGATAAAACATCCCAGGTACCAGGAAAAATTCTGTGAAGAAATAAAACTTGTTGCAGAGAAGGAGAACTGGGAAGCAAACTCCTAAGAGCTGTATTAGTGGAAGCTCTTCAGGGTGCAAGAGTGTGAACTGTTTTTTGAAAATAATATTTGAATAAGTTTGGCAGGGAGTTGAGGAAGATTTAGTAAAACACTTAAAAGGCTTAAAAGGTACTAAAACTTACAGCATTTGATGGAAAAATAGTGTCTGAATACCTGGTGGCAGAACACTCTCATGGTATTTTGGGAGTTCTGGTCAAAATAGTCAACCCTTCTTCAGACCTTCAAGTACGAAACATCATTTCTCTTAGTTCAGCAACTAAAAATTCAGAGATCTACTTAAACCTAAAACTCTAATTCAAAACCACATTGCAAATGGATCATTAAACCAATCTACCTTGTCTCTTGTCTCCTGCAGTTCTCTGTTGAACAGGTGCTAAGTCCTCTTTGCTTTTAACTTGTCTGTTGGACAAATACAATTATGTTATATCTAAAGCAACTGCACTTAATCTTTGTTTTGCTTGGAATGTTTCACATTTTTTTCAGACTTCATTGTGGCAGCATGTACTTGTGAGTTTGTATGATTTTGCCAGCTATGTCAGCTGGTCTAATACACTATCTTATATTTGTGTCCCTCAGAAAAGAAAAATCATCACTACAGAGGTGCTTCTGGTATCCTGGGTGGTAGAGCAATATGGGAATACCATTGGATAGTCTGCATGTGACATAAGATTCCAAGCCTGCAAGTCTGAGCAATAGTTTGGGCTCTAACACAAAAGCAGGCTTAAGATTTGAAATTTAAAATAAGACTAGAAAGTATTGGAAAGTCACTATTATTTAAAGAGATGAGGGCTATAAACACTTCCAATGATGAAGGATGAAGGACTAAAACTGAAAACAGCAGTGTGTGTGTGTACCTATCTCTGCTGTAGGAAATGGAGAGGCTGTGATCTGCTGTCTGTCTAGAGAGCCCAGACAACAGAATCATAGAATCATAGAACTGTTTGGGTTGGAAGGGACCTTGAAGAACACCTATTTCCAACCTCTCTGCCATGGGCAGGGACACCTTCCACTAGACCAGGTTGCTCAAAGCCCCATGCAACCTGGCCTTGAACACTACCAAGGAGGGAGTATCCACAACTTCCCTGGGCAGCCTGTTCCAGTGGTTCATCACCCTCATGGTGAAGAATTTCCTCCTAAATCTAATCTAAATCTACACTCTTCCAGTTTGAAACCATTCCCCCTTGTACTATCACTACATGCCCTTGTAAAAAGTCTCTCCCCAGCTTTCCTGTAGGCCCCCTTCAGGTACTGGAAGGCTGCTATAAGGTCTCCCTGGAGCAGATGGACAGTTTCTGACAAGGAAGAGGAAAGATATCCTGCAACAGGTAAAGAAGCATTCAGTCCAGCAAAAGCAAAGAACTAGACATGCACTTCATGATGAGGGCAGAAAGGCTTCTGCAGACCCAGCCTGGAAATGTCTTCCAGTCACATAGACCTAAAGATGTCAAACAAAAGTGTAGAAGCTTCCTGGTTTAATATTTGAGTTTAGTTTATCTAATGTGATAAACATTGACAGGTACTAAGGGTTTCTGTTACTATGGTAATTCTTGTAGCTAGCAGGGTGATTTTATATGTTGCTTTTGGAGAAGAAGGAAAGTAGCCACAGGCATGTATGATGAAAGTGGGAAGAGCCTACCTACCTTCCGAGAAGTGCTAGGTGGAATTAGCTGGTCACATTCATGTATGATTAAAAGATTTTCAGAGAAGTGAATCAGAAAAGTATGTGGTTTCTTTTGGTTACCTCTAGTTGGAAAAATTCTCAATGATTACCATAGGTAGCATTAGCAGCATGAGATCTGCAAGACCCTGTTAAACACTGGGGTTTCTTTTGGCTTTTACCATCTCAAAACTCCAAATAGCCACACTGTGGAGGCAACAGTGCAAGAGACTGTATGGTGGGGCAGAAGGGAGACTCTGATCATATTGAGCTTCCAGGAATTAAATGCAGTCTACTAATTTGTCAAAAACAGTAATTACCATCTGCAGTGAACTTCATCTGAAGGAAAGGGAAGGAAAGACTAGTCATAGAGCTAAACTGTATGCTCTCTATGCAGCTGAGAAAGAGAAACTGAAAGAGAACGATCTCCCTCTCCATACACTATGTGGGAATCCTGGGAAATAGCTCTCTTAATAGAAGCACTTCAGAACAACATCAAAGTCCAAAGCCCACTGCATGTCGCATTTATCTAGTTACTTGCTAAACTGGCATCTTAGTTGTTCACTTCCCAAGTGTATAACTCTTAAAATAGCAGTAAGATTATAAATACCATTCATGGATACAAATACAGAAACGTTTTGAAATAGTTGTATATTTGTTGGACCAGTGCAGAATTGCAATTCGGAGAGCTTGACATACTTACACAACACCAAACTTTCTAACAGTGGTCACCTACTTAGTTGCTGCCAGAGTTAGAATAAGAAGTCATTCCTGCTGGTGTGAGTTGGCAGTTCTTCAGTAGGAAGTGTGTCTCCCATAGTTAATGCTAACTGATGCAGTCATCAGATTCAGAGACAACTAGGATGTCTACGCCAAAAGAATGAGCTGAGCTTTCAATCTCGCACATCCCACAGAGAGGAGGATATTGTGCAATAGGATTATGTGTGCTACACCTATTTTGCACATAAATATAAGCCTACAGGGCTGCTGATTCAGATGCTACCATGATCTGTATGTTTGGAACAAAACCAAAACTATTGGAGCTGTATCTACAGCAGCATGCTCACTGTTTCTTACATTTTCTTTTTTTTTTTTTTTAAACCTCTACAAAGGTAAGTAAAAAAGCCACTAGATTAACTGGTTAATCTTTAAAAAAGAGCAGGTATAAAATAGCAGAAGGTTCAGAAGCATGATTTTATTTTATTCTGATAGGAAAATTACTATTAAAATACACTAACCACAATTTACAATGTGAGAGTAATGCTTGTGTGTATAATAGTTACTTTGTTTTCTGACCTGTTCATCCCAGAAGCACATTGCAGCTATAGTGACATACTTACAGCTGAGAGGACAGGACCACTGTACTCCTAAGTACTCCTAAGTACTAATACAGTACTCCTAAGGCACATGAGCTAATAAAGAAATGTGGTAGCTTAAATAATTAAGGCTAATGGATCAGTTTAGTTTTAGGTCAGCACTTGGCTACTGACATAATTTTGCCCATTCTCAGGAGCACCTTTCCATTTGTGGATGCTGATATTAAAGAGGGCAAGTTGAGCCTTTCTGAAGATAAGCTATAACTTGGACTTAATCATCTTGCTTTCCAGACACACAAACTAGGAAACCATACAGATGACTTTTAAAACTTTTTTTTTTTTCCTATGGATAGATAAAATAAGAAAGATTGTTTCAGTGTAGTGAAAATTTTTACCTAGATTACTTTTCCAAGGAAAATTTTACAATATTTCAGGGAGCATTCTTAAAGGATAAAAGCTTATCCTGCTATTTTCAAATACCTCTAAACAAGAACAAACGCAATCAAAACAACGTATACTAGGTACAATAACTTCAGGTACCTCTAGTAAGATACCTCACCATTTTATATTATAAAAACTGCTGCAGTTTAGTCTATGGACTTATTTTCAATACATTCTTAATCATCAAGGGTTTGAATAGGATTAATAAACTCATCTGTCCTCAACAGATGCAGCTGTAAGATTACCAGATTCTCACAAGTCTTGAAGATGATGTTCTCGTGGATGGGCAGCTTACTCTTTAGTCCAAACAAGAAACAGGTGTTCCTGGCTAGGACATTCACATAAGGCTGCAGCAAGAAAACTTGTGGCTAGCAAGAATCTCCATCATCCCAACAAGGCAAGTAAGCGGCTTTACTTTTTAAAGACAGTTTTTAGTGTTTACTCACCATGAGAAAAATGTTCTGGGATATCTATTTGGCAGGAGACTACACCACTGCTTTTCAAAAGTATTTTGGAATTGCAGTAGGCTCCAGCAATCCCTGGTTTTTATGCAGCTGTGACTCTCTTCATCTGAGCCTTACACAGGGACTGCTGCTTGGCATTATGTGGCAGTAACTCAACGCCAACAGATAGCATGAATGTTCCTTTTACATTGGTGTTACATTTATTCCAAGGGGCAGATCTTATTCTGGTATGAATCCAGTCTATGTTGTTACAGCAAAGTCTGGGGCTGGCTAAAAGCAAAGTCTCTCCTTCTTGCCATGATCATAGAAACAGAGAACCATAGACTCATTTTGTTTGGAAAATACCTTTAGGTTCATCAAGTCCAAATATTAATCTAGCACTGCCAAGTCCACCACTAAACCATATCCCTAAGTACCATACCTACACATCTTTTAAATATCTCCAGGGGTGGTGACTCCACCACTTCCCTGGGCAGCCTGTTCCAATGCCTGACAACCCTTTCAGTGAAGAAAGTTTTCCTAATGTCCAATCTAAACCTCCCCTGGCACAACTTGAAGCCATTTGCTCTTGTTCTATTGCTTGATACTTGAGAGGAGAGACCAACACCCACCTTGCTAGAACCTCCTTCCAGGTAGTTGTAGAGAGGGACAAGGTCTCCCCTCAGCCTCATTTTCTCCAGACTGAACAGCCGCAGTTCCCTCAGCCGCTCCTCATAAGACTTGTGCTCTAGACCCTTCACCAGCTGGGTTGCTCTTCTTTGGACATGCAAAATATTCACTTAGGGAGCGCAGCTGGACTTCAGGTAATGCTCACAACCCTTTCTGTAAATGTCAAAACCTGGAGGCAGGACTTTATCAGAAGATGACATAACAATTTACTGGAGAAAATTTCTACAATGAGCAAAGGCAACCAGAGTTCTTGATGGACACGGGGTTCTGCAAAAAGTTAACACTGAAAAGAGTGACTGCCTTTATATCTTTCTGTCTTTTTTTGTCTTCCCATAAGATTTTCTGCTCAAACCCTACACTTTTGACTAAGTGGAATATGTGCAACCACCACAGACACTTAATGAGCCAGTTTAAGAAATTATACAAAGTCACTGATATTATAGTAGCTACTTTGAAGAAATTCTGGGCTGGGAAAGATACAGTTTGGAAAAATGGCAGTGGGGGTACAGCCCTCTTAAACTCATCTTTTCTCAACAGAAACAATGTGACCCAGGAGATTCTGCCAACTTCTTGTAATTAGGCATCCAGGTCCTGGTATTGATATGGAAGAAAGTGAGGCCTAAGCTGTGGAAGGTGGATGGTGGAAATTCCTCAGCTGTGGGACACACTATCAAATTCTGCATGGATGGCAGCTTCTACTTAACACTTGTCATAAGGCTGTGACACATTGAGATTGGCAGCTATTAACATATTGCAGTCTTTGCAATACTTTCTGAAGAGGAAGGCTACCCTCTGGGTGGACAACATTGTGCTAGGAGCTAATGAGTATTCAACGGTCCAAAAGCATTACTAGTTTAGAAAAAATATTTTAAAGTATAAGAACTATGAAACAAAACAGATTAGAAAATTAATTATAAACTTTATTTTATTAAATCCGATGAAATTATAACGATATTTTTCAGACTAAATAAAGAATCTTTTTTACAAAGCTAATATGGCATGATAACTGAGGTGAAACTTCACAAAAACATGCTATGCTTTTAACAGGTATTAGGAAAATCAAAGACTATAACATCCAGAGTATCATTTGCAACACAGCTGAAGCAGAAGGTAATATGAATATCAAAATATCAATTTTGTCAGTGGAATTATTTTAGGGGATACTTGCAAAAGAATGGTTGAATTGCCCCAGGGAAGGATCATAACCAAGAATAACTGAATCATCAATGATACAAACTGAAACAGCTGTTCTGTCTCCAATCAAAAGGGTGAATTGGTATTGATAATCTTAACTGATAATGACCTTCCTGAGAACATATGATAAACCATAAGATAATTCCTCCATTTTTAAAAATAATTAATTTCTATGTCATTCACTAGAATTTTCTTTGCACAGCAACTTTTTGTCATGCTAGGATGATGAATGTTCATCATATGTTGATGCTAGAATGTGCAAGTCAGTGTCTGAAGACAACTGTAGAAACAAAAGTTTGTCTAGAAGCAAAAGACCTAAGACAAGGGTCTTCTAGCCCTACTTTTCTGGTACTGTTTGAGACAGAAAAATACGCTTCTCTGGGACATGATAAAAACCAAAAGCAAAGCACACTACTTAGGAAGGTGGTTTGATATTGGTTGTTTTTTTTTTTTTTTTTCTAAGTAAGCCTGGAAGAAATGCTGTTATTACATTATGTATTTTGACCTATTCCTGCCACTGCATATAACTCTGTTAACCTGACAGCTGAGTTTACACCATGCTATATGCAAGACACCATTTGATTATGTAGTGAATACTCAATAATGATTAAAATAAAATTAGGCACAGCCAGATCTCTGCTTATTTCCCTAGTAAGCACAGGAAATATTGATGATTGTGATGTATTCAACATGGAAATTAAACACTTTTTAAAAAGTGTCCTACAGCAACCAATAATGAGAAGATGGAAAAAGAACCTTAAGAAGAAAGTTGGAGATGCAAAAGAAAAGGAGAAAATTAGTGCAACTTCAGATAATGTATATCCTCTGTAAAAAGCACCAAAATCCAATCTAATACACCAAAAAGCAATCTCTAAATATCTCAGGCTTTTGTTACAATTGAGAGGTCTAGAGGTCAATTAGTAACAATTACCGAAGTTCAGTAAGTGACATAATATATTGCAGAGAGTGTTAATGTTCTGGACAGCAATTATATCCCCTTTCATTTAGACTTGCTACAGGATTCTGTTACCAGGAGTTTAAATCGGCATTCTGGAGAGAATGTTTTTCAGTTATCAGACAGACCAGTCTTAAGAAAAGACCTTTTACGTCTTAACTCTTTGCAGATTAAAAAACTTCTACTGTAAGGAGGATTGGTCAGGATGGAGTATACTGAAAAGTCACTTTCAACAAAGGCTGACCCAAGTATCATCCAAATCTTTTTGAAACTGGGAAAAGTACAGAGCAGAGTCTTTTGCCTGCCCCATTATTTTTCATTTTCACATGTCTTTGTCCTCTTGATCTGGCTGGAACAGCAAGTGCTCACAGTAGTTGGGTAGAACAGCTGCCCTGTTATCTTCTAACAAAGTAAGAGCAGACAGATAATCAAATATTAGTCTCCTGAGAGCATCCTATAAGCCGTGAAACAATTCCTATTCTTACCATTTGCAGGTTATTTCCATCCTGCCTGGAGACAAGATGAATCGGCAGAAGAAAAGAGCTCTTTGCTATATGATTTAAAAGTATAGGAGCACCTACACTGGCAGGCTGATCTGCCATTATTTATGCCAGGCTTCTGGTCCTCGAATAACTCACTGTGGCATTGGCTACATTGGCAAATATTGTGGTTTGAAGCACAGAAGCAGGTCTTCAGAGATAATCAGTTTGTGTTGAGTATCCAACACCCACAGTATGTGGTTTGTACTAGTGCTAGTGCTTTAGAGTAGCACTAATCTAGTCCCATGAACTGAACACCCATTAGTAGGTTTCAACACTCCCCTTAACATGCCTTCTGATTTAGTCTTCCAGAATCTCTGTTATGGCAGTTAAAGCTTAGGAGACAGGGGCAACTGGGAGGCTCACTTTGAAAGTATGCTTCTCATTTGGACTTAAGTGCCAATGTGTATCATGCATCCTTTGTATATTTGCATTACCGTGGTTCACTGGAGTAAACTATGTTGCATTCTTGCCAGGGAAAATAGAGCATAGCCTGGAAAAGAATTTGAACGAGTGCTCACCTCCAGCCCATAAGCCTGAATTAGTCCAAGCTGAATTTACCTTCCTAAATGAACTAGAGTGCATCTCAGTGTTCCAGCCCCCTGTAAGACTCTTGCCTTGTCTGCAGCAAACACGCACCTCACACTTGCATGTTTGTCATTTCGCTTTTCTTGTTGGTCACCATATTCCCCAGCAAAGTCTGCAGTCTTTGAAGATGTGTCTTGCCAGATGGGAAATCCAAGCTCCTGAATAATCCAGGGCCCTAGTCTCTGTTTTCTGGGATATTGTTTGAAAGGTGAGGGAAAGGCAAAGATAAAATTGTGCTCTCAGGGAGAAGGAGATGGAGAGATTGTGGATTTATGCCCTGTAAAAGAGGAACGATCAAAATGTATTTATTTTCTCTTTTTTGACTCATGTTGAAAATACTTAGAGTAGGGAAAGGCAATGACCATAGCCACAAACGAAGGAAACAGCTGTGCTTTGAAGTTACCTTTCTGTACCCAAGCACTTCAGCCTAGTTACCATAGATCTGCCTACACTTCAATTTTTTTTTCATTTCATCATAGCTTGAATGGAGTAGGGTAACATGCTAAATATAAAGGCATATCATCTTACATGCTCTAACCCTTCCCCTCTCCCCTGGATGTAAAGATGGGTGCAGTATTCTCCTTTCCTACATACATCATTCTCTGCTTCATATTACTTCTCTCATTAGATTTCTAAATGCTGCTGAAGTCATACTGTTAGTAATCATTTTAATGAATAACATAAGTGAGTGAGCAGTTAAATCAATGTATCAGAGATGAAATCTTAATTAAAATGATATTTATCTATGAGAAGTGAGAGTTTTATAATTTATTTTCTATTAAGTTGTTGACTGTTTCACAGAACACAATTATTTTGTGGTTTTAATCACAATATGAGAGCTGCACTGACATGACGTTTCTGCATATTTCTGTTCTCCCGTGGAGATCCACCATCCTCATCTTTAAAGGCCCATTTTAAAAAGCCAGTGCCAAAATGTTTCTATTAATTTTCTTTGTTCTTCAGATGTTTTTTACCTCCATTGTATTAGTAGGCCACTGTGCTGCTTAGTATGCCTTTCTTGAATTTTATTAAAGCATAAACATTCAGGTAGGATTAAGCATGCTTATGCCTATTTAAAACATTTTTTTCTGCATTGCACTAAGAAGAATGGAACAACTGTTTTCATGTGGGCTGCAGGTTTAAAATAATGTGCATGTGACTCTGCACTCGCATTTGTGCTTACTCAAATGCAATCACATGAATCACATGTGCATACTTTTTGAAGATGTCCTTGCTCATTGCAGGGGTGTTGGACTAGATGACCTTTAAAGGTGCTTTCCAACCCAAACCATTCTATGATTCTATGACTCTAAGTGTTGAGATAAACACAGAAAATTGCTTTGTGCTTCCACAGTTAAGATCTCCAAATGTAACTTCACCAAAAAGGTGTTACATAAATTTGAATCTACCTTTTTGAAGACATGACTGCAATGGTCCTTGAGTTCTTGATACTGTATATGCTTTTGTTTGAGTGAAGGTCAGAATACCATAATACTTTTCCTTTTCCATGTGTTGGATGACTTTTCCCTCAGCAGTGTAAGTGCTCCTTACACAACTATATGAGTGAGAACCACCAACTTCCTTAAAGCACAGTAAGTGAAGATGGACCACTCACTAGGACTAGATTTTCAAAGCTATTTATGTTCTGCAAGTGATATGCTGGCACACAAACCTGCAATCAAATTTCACATGTTCCTGTTAGTAAAGTAGTTATGTTCAAGAGAAACAGAGCAGATGTATCATGTCAGCTCTGGAAAATTATGTCTGAGTGTTTTTAGGTTCCTCTGTGATCCTGGATAATTAAAGTCTTTCAGTACTAGATGTGAAGGTGCAAACTACAGGGAAATTAGCTGGTTTGGTTATTATTTTTTTTTCTTCTCCCTCTATTACGACTTCATCTTTAGGCATGAAAATTCTTTCTCATGTAATTTTAGATTCATTATAGATTGTAGGTATCTTGAAGTTGAATAGATGGCTTCCAGACTGGAATTCACAAGCTTGTGCTAAGTGCCTTTGCTCCTTTTACAGTGCTAGAGGGTTAAGTGTATTTGTATGGAATCCGAATCTGTTCTCACACTTTTAAGAAGTTAGGAAAGAGGTGATCTAGCCTGGCTTTGTTTTAGAGGACTTTCACAATGCATTTGATTATCCTGCATTCCTCAAACCTGAAGGCTAGAGAAGCTTTCAGATGAGCTTGGGCAGAATTTAGGTGCTGAGCTGCTCAAACTAGTGCTGTTCTGGGTGTTTGTATGGGTGCTGCTCTACAGTCCTGGAGAAATCTCACAGTTAAATATAAATGCTTTCTCTGGATCTTCCACTCTGAGGTAGCAGCAGAGCTGAGAGGAGAGATGTGATTTTACATTTAGGTACTTGAAATCTTTACCAGATTGAACCCTTGAATTATTTTTCTGTTTGCCAACATACCATCACTTCCCATTTTATAGTTATTTTTCTATACTCTGATTAATTGATCAGTATTCTCAATTTTTTTTTCTATAGACTTAACCAAACTGTAACTTTATTCTGTAAATTGTTCTATTTCTTGCCTTTAAAACCTTTAATTCAGTGGGGAACCAGTTAAATAAAATAATCTCAAGAGCAGATTCATAAGAACTCATGATCAATCTTTTTAACATGGAAAGTTGACCATTGCGACAGTAGTCTGACGCAGTGTCTGAAGGATGGCATTACTGTTCTCACCACATAACTATGCAGCTCCTTTAGCAAATAACTGATAGACTTAAAAAGGCTTTGAAAGACAGTGAGTTATGTAGCCCTGTTCTTCCATTCACATACTCATTAAATATGACTGAGGAAGTAAGAGACAGTGGTTTTCCTTTGCAGAAGCCTTTCAGGTTTGTGCCTCTTCAATAATAATAGTGATCTGAATCCTACAGTTTTGCTTGTACATAAACATGGTTCAATTTACTGCTAGTGGAGTGATGCTTCACAGATTTGAAATTCCACTGTTGACCTCTTTCTTCACCTCAATTTTTTAAAATTTTTGTTTAATTTTTTTTTTTCTTAACGAGAACCCTCTTACTCTGAGGAGGAGAAGATGATTCAATGAGAATTTAAATATTGCTTTTAGGTCGGCTGTTCCAGTACCAAGGGGCTGATGAGCATCAGCAGGCTTTGGTAACTCACTGTCCTTTAGTTTATTATCTTGCACCAGCATCTCCTTCCTTTGAAAGTCATCTAGGTAATTTCCCCAGCTTTTCTTTAATATCCTCTTTTGCATTTTGCAGTTTTCCTTTATTGCTTCTTTTGTTCGGTAGGAGCGCAGACAATCTGAGATTATTTTTGCCCCCAAGTTTTCTCCTGGTAGGTAAAGAGTTTGTATTATTTTAGTTTCTTGTTTGCTTTTCAAAATGTTTATACCTATTTTTCTTCTAATATTTTACTTAGTAATGGAATATATTCTCCTCTAACTTTGAGAGGGATGGATTTCTATTGTTTATGTTAAACTACAAGGAAAATTCAGGTTTGGAACTATCTGAAACCAGGTTTTCCTGATATCATCCTTAGTCTTCTGTCATTTGAGAAAACTCACTGGCGCTGTTTTTGTTTTAAATTATTTTTAATGGCATCTTAATGTGCCTTAGCATTCTAAATCTAGAAATCAAATGAAAAAAAAATCACTTTCACAGTATTCATGCTACATGTTATTTTAGCTGTAATGCTCTACCTCTTTCAGTGCTAGCAAGCTGCTGGACTTACATGGGGGTGAAATTAAGTTTATAAACAGATGGTCCAAACTGCTCATGTAGAAAGATGTTTTGTAATCCTCTAAGTAGCCTTAAACTTCTTATGTCAAAGTTTCTTCAAGTAGTCACATTAAGTATGTAATGTATTTTAGTGACACGACAAAACTTTATAGATTAGTAAAGAGTTTTAATTGTTCCATAAACATCAGGATGCAAAAGCATAAGAAGAGTACGTTGCATATTTTGCAAACTGAAGTCAGTTTGACAGATCAATGTATTATAAACCTAAAGATCTCAGCTGTTTTCAGGACAAAAGGACTTCCCAGAGAGAAAGGGACCTGGGGATGGGCTATGCTTGTTTTCTTGCTGAGGGGGACAGCAATCCTGCTCCTTGTAGCCGGTGCCACCAGCTGCAGCAGAGGAGCTGCTTCTGCGCTTACTCTGTCATAAATGCATATTTTCTCTGAGCTCATGCCTCTGCCATCGTGCTAGGACGCTGCCTGCTGTGTTAAGCCACCAATAAAGATAAAGAGACCTCAGGTCATACAATAATATGTCCCTTTACCTTCTGCCAGTGCCCCCAGGACTGGCTATTAATGTTCAGTCGTTGAATTTTTACTTAATGTACTGCAGCTCTCTGAAGCGTGGTGAGTTGCTTTAACCATTAAAGTAGCTGTAAGCTGTATATATAAAACAATAACCAGATGATGATGGGTAAAGAAGCAGGAGAACTCAAAACAAACCACTGCCTTTCATCGAAATAATCACTGAACGGGGGATTATTTTCATTTCTATGCAGTTACATCTTGACTCAAAGGATGATGATGACTATAAAACAGTTTGCTCCTTACGCTGGGAATCACGCAGCGCGGGTTACTCCAGGAGAGCCCCACAACAAGCTGCAAGCGGGCACATCTCCAGTGCCAGGGAACTGGGTTGGGAAGAGACTGAGGGAGCATCCGATCCTGGAGTCGTGCACCAAAATACACTTTATTTTAAGCGCTGGTCCCGCCGGGACATAACGCCGGTCCCCCAGCCGGGAGAGCGAGCAGCAATCGCGGCATCTCAAGCACGTCTCCGACACCGCGGCTCCTTTCGCTGGCTCGAGTTTGGTTTGGTGAGGGTTATATTAGGGTCTTTTTGTTTGGGGTTAGGTTGTTTTTTTTAGCTACTTTCCCCCGTCGGTCTCCCAAGAGAGTAAGGAGGGAGCAGCAGAAGGGACGACAAGAAGAAAAAAACCCACCATAAAACAAATCCACAAAACCCCGTTTTGCATGTTGCAGCAAGCCCTGGCGCATTTTATAGCGCAGCACCGCGCAACGCCCGCTTTCCTCCCCTTTCCCCCCCGGGGGCGCTCCGCAGCCGCGCAGAGCAGAGCCGCCTGCAGCCTCCGGGTGTGCGCGACCCTCCTTTCTCGGATACGCGGAATTCCCGCGGTTGCACTTGCACGCCGAGCATGCCGCCTGCTTCCAGCACGGTCGCAGGGACCGCGGGTGGAGGGGTCGGCCCCTTCTCCTGGGGACAGACGAGAGGGTGTCCCCTTCCCGCGGCTGGTGCTGCCCTCCCCAGAATCGCCGTGGTGCCGTGCGCGGAACCGCGCAGTCGCCACGGGTGTCCTCGCACATCCATCCCCCGGCGATTCCCCTCCCGGCTGTGGGTCTCCGCTTGGCAAGGCCAAGGGGCTGCTTCTCAGATTGCAAGCTGCCCTCTGAGTAGCTTTAAAAAAATCAATTAAAATATGTAAATATATATATATGTAGCTTTAAGTATATATTTAACATTTTATATATCATGTACATATATATAAAAAAGATCTATTACAGTTCCCTCTTTGGCAAAAATAGCAAATCAATGCCACCCTTTCTTCCAAGCATGTTTCCTTCTAGTAAAGGAGGCTCCGCCTCTGCTGGGGATTGATTCGCCCAGCAGTTTTTAGGATAATTTATGGAGCAACCTGATGAGCCTATTGGGCGAGTTGCTCGGTCCTTGTAGAGTGGGTTCCTACCTGTTTGGGTGTTTTATTTTTTTAAAATCCTTTCCTTTCCCTTCCCCTCCCTCTGCCTGCCGTGTGCCGGGGGGGGGGGGTGACGGTGGGATTGGCAGGGTGGCTATTCCCCAGCCTCTCCGGAGAAAACTCGGGGAAGGGAGAGCACCTTCACGCCCATGGATGCTTGGCGGGGCCCCGCGTCCCGCTGGAGCCGCCGCCGCGGGGCCCGGCTGCTGCTGCTGCTGCTGACCGTGCGGCTGGGGAGCGGGTGAGTACGGCGGGGACCCGAACCGGCACCAGCCGCCCGCACCCTCCCGCCGGCGCTCGGCTACCTGCGCATCGCGCCCTGGGCTGGGCTCGGGGGGGTGCCGGCCAGGCTTGGGGAGGAGGGAAAGGAGAAAGGTGTGTGCTGTGCGCTGTGAAACTTAAAAAAAAAAAAAAAAAAAGAAAAAAAAAAAATAGGGCCTTGTGCCTCGGCGGAAGGTCCCGCGGGCGGTTGCGGGGGAAGCCGGTACCGGCAAAGTATAACTTCTGCCGCATTCCACTTGTTCGCTGAGCGAGTTGGTGAGTTCGGGCTCAAGTCGGTGCTGGGAGAAGCGCGTCTCCCCCCGCCCCCCGCACAAGGCCGAGGTGGGCGGGTGCCCGGTCAAGCCTTGCGCCCCGAGGAGGGGCGGCGGTGTGGGCTGAGGCCCGGCGCAGGCAGCTCTCCGCCGTCCCCTGGCCCGGCCCTTCTCCTCGCCAGCTGGGCAGGGAGGGGAGTCTGGAGTTCCGGTGGGGAGGGACTAGGCGCCGGTGGTTTCTTTGGAAGAGCCTGGTCCAGCGGTCGGGGGTAAGCTGGGTGCACCGCTCGTGGGGATGTCACTTTTTCACTGTGCTGGCTCAGCAGCGGGCATCCTGCACGGCTTGTGCCTCTGCCGCCCCAGGGAGTGGGGCTGGGCCCACGCGTGAGGTGGTGCTGGGCAGCTGCTCAAGTCCCAGAAGTTGGAAAGGTGCATTTTAAGGGAGTGTTGCAAAATTGATCTGAAAGTGTCTGAAGAAGCAACAGTTTGATACTGCTGTGTAAATGTGTTATTAGTACCCATAACAATTTAACAAAAAGCAATCTGATCCTTCAATGCCATTAATAATTCAGAGCCGATGTGAATCATTCCACAGGTTATACACTCATAAAAATCACAAGGCAGTACTGAAAGGATATTTGGCTGCTGCTCAGGGTGTCTCCTTTTTAATGGTGGACCAAATTACCATTCTAAGAGGATATAGCAAATGTATAGTATAAAGCCTGGCAAAAAAACCCAAACCAAACCAAAAACTATTAAACATTTTTTTAAAAAGACTGTTAGACTGTGGTCCCTTTACCATTACTGAATGGTGATTTATCAATCCGGATGAAGTGTGTTTATCTCAGCTCATCTCTCATCTTCAGAAGGCTACCGTGTTATCCTAGTTAGAAACATCACTGACTATACTTTTCTTAATCTGTGTCTTTTAAAACCTTGGCGTATTATGGAAATATTTTTCAAAAGCATTGATGGAAATTATACCAGTGCAGCTGTGCATCTTCAGAATGTTTCTTAATGAACATATTGTACCTTACATACGAAGGAAATTTTCAAGTGGTTTGGGAGAAAAGAATGTGTGCAAATTGATCAGTTCAAAGACTGTTACAGAGGGGGAGGGCTAGCTGGAAAAAAAAAAGAAAGTCAAAGTCTGGTTGAGATTGCAGGACTAGGTATAGAGTATGCATATATACATCTAACTAACAGTAGCATTTTTAAGTAAGTTGAGAAGAAGTCTTCAGTGAGAAAAAGGGGTAATTTACATGCATTATTTTATCTTGTGCTCCAGAAGATGTCAGATAAAATCGGACCTTTGGTATAAATATCCATATATGTGAATCAACTATTTTCAGGCTTGCCTTTCATTCAGAGACCACATGGGAAAAGGGATAGTTGTTGAGAGATTTTTATTTTTTTTCCTTTTATAAATTTGTTTTTGTGACCACAAATGGACGTGTTTTTCAGATCCTGATTCTCTGTTATGTCGTGCATTACAACTCAGGGGTGTTTGCAGAGAGATCAGAAGCTCTAGCACCCTTTAGCAGACTACCACCAAGAAGGATGGAAATACTATTTTTCTGCTTCTTCGGATGCCTTTCTGTAGTTTCAGTCAAAGCATTTCCTTGAAGTTCAAACTAAAACACAGAAGTAATGCTGTTCTCAAGAACAGGCCAGGCTGCACCAATTCTAGCTGCTTTTGCAAAAACATCTTGCAGGAGCCAACCCGCCTTCTTGACACATGCTTTTAAAAGGTTGCAAATTGCATTGGTTCTGCTATTCATTTATACAGACAGTACTTTGTGCAGAGTGAGAGTAAAATTACTTCAGGTGTAATTAATGGAACTAAAGCCTAAGCAAGGAAAATGGAAGTTAAGTCCAACCAAGAGTTTATCATATTAATGTACTGCCCCAATAGCTGTAGTGTGACATTATACCAAACTTCCTTCACCAAAGGGATTGATTGCAGTTGAACTCTGTCCCGTTAAACAGCTGTTTTCCTCAAGTTCTGCAGATGCACCACAAACAGACCAGAATGGTCAACACACTTGATGTAACTTCACAGTCAGTATTTTGAAGGGCTATATTTGTCAATAGCTGACAGCTTTTCTATAGCAGAAACTGGACTGGGAGCCTTTCTTTAAGGTATGCACAGGAGAAGAGTAGCTACCCAGCAGTCACTGCAGTCCTAAATATGTGACAAAGCTATTATTCTTGTTGAAATAAAAAAGATAATTCATAGGGAGAGCATAAGAGCTGACAATATAATAAATATTATTTCCTTGTTTCTAACCATACAGGTGCAGCATAACTGTAATATTTCTTCTAATTTATACTGCTTTAAATGGTATGTGCTGGTCAGCATCCCTCACAGTATATTGTAAACTCAATTTTGGATATATCTTCCCTTTAGTTTTGTAACCTGATATTCTAAGTAGCAATCATAAATGCTCCATTGCAATGTAACTGTCAGCAGGTGCAAATGTCAACTAATGTTTTAGTTTCCATTTCAAAGTATCTCTTAGGAAAATACTTATATAATAAGGCTATGTTTTCTTCTCATACAAATTCCTGGATTAGAGTTAAGCCTGTCATAACAACATGGGTATCTTAATGCTTGATAATAGTGATTAATGCTTTCATTTGAACATCTATGATGTTTATTCATCATTATTCTCACTCTTACATGCTTTGTTCATGATGTGACAGTGAAGAACTTGTTATTTAGCAATGCCAGTCATTTAAAATGTGGTTTATTTTATTAAAAGTTTATTAATATTTTATTTTGTTAATATAAAGTTTAATGAGAAAAATATTGAGAAATACATATAAGCTTTGCACATAATTTTCTTACAACATATTTAAAGGAAGTCTTCAGACTATGACAATACATTCAAAAAATGGCTCTCATGACAAATTAACTGCATTTTCAATTGCTTTTAATTTTCTGTTAAATACGTCTCATGTTAAATAAGAGCACCCTTGCTACCAATTTAGGACTTTCTGAGCTGGGCAGAAAAGATAACAGCTGAGCACTCATAGGCCTTGGTCAACTTTTTTCTGGGTATATGAGTCTGGCCACAGAGTAAATTACAAGGGTGTTAAGGGATCTGTTTTTTTTTATTTGAAGCTGTAGAGGAATTGCAATACTCTGGGTTGAATGCAACACCTAGTTTTTATGGCCAATTGGTAGGACTACTTAAATGAACTTGGCATATGCACTGTCTGAAAGTGAGTTGCCTTGGGTTGTGCTATCTTATATACACTTTAAAAGTCATGTGTTGAACTCGTGGAATAATAAAGGTGGTCATCTCCCAAGATGGGCAAAGAGACATTTTTGTAGTAACATTTATGAGAAGAATAATACTAGGGCTTTTTTAAATTACCTGCATAGCCCTTTCTTGAACTACATACTAAATTGAGGGTGTACTTAGGTAAAATAATGACATCATAACTTTGGGAAGAGCAACACGGACTTATGGATGTCTAGTTTGCCTACGTGGTCTCTAACACTGTCCTCCTCTACTGAGGGAAAGTTTTCTTCTCGCCAGACTTTTCCCTTACCTCCATCCTCTGAGATTCATGAAGGACAGCTTTAGCAGTGAAGACTGAAGGAAAGAAAGCATTCAGTAACTCTGCCTTCTCTGTGTCTTCCACCACTAGGCTGCCCACCTCACTCCTCAGCAGGCCTACATTTTCCCTAGTCTTCTTTTTTCTGAATATACTGGTATATTTCTGAATATTCTGGTATACTGAAAAAACCTCTTCTTGTTGTTTTTAACTGCAGTGGCCAAGTTGAGTTCTGCTTGAGCTTTGGCACTTCTAATTCTCCCACTGCATAGCTTTGCTGCATGTATGGAGTCCTCAGAAGTTGCCAACCCCCTTTTGCAAAGGCCATAAACTTTCCTTTAGTTTCTGAGGTCCAGCCAAACCTCTCTGTTTAGCCAGTCTGGTCTTCTTCCCCATCTGCTCATCTTTTGGGACATGAGGATGGCCTGCTCCTGTGCCTTTAAGAGTTCCTCCTTCAAGTATAACCAGCCTTCCTGGGCTGCTTTGTCCTTCAGTACTGTCTCCCAAGGGACACTCTCAACCATGCTCTGAAACATGCCAAAATCTGCCTTCTGGAGGTCCAAGGTAGCAGTTCTGCTGTCTCCCCTCCTTGCTTCTCCACGCATCAAAAACTCTTATCATTTCATGATGACTACGCCCAAGATGGCCTCCAGCGTTTACATCCCCCACAAGACCTTCTCTGTTAACAAGCAGCAGGTCCAGCAGGGCATTTTCCCTGGTGGGCTCCCTCACCAGCTGCATCAGGAAGTTGCCTTCCACGCCATCCAGGAACCTCCAGGCCTGTTCCCTCTCTGCTATGTTATATTTCCAGCAGACATCTGGGAAGTTCAAGTCTCCCACAGAGAACAAGGGCTGGCCTCGCAAGACCTCTCCCAGCTGCTTATAGACTATTTCATCAGCCTCTACATCCTGGTTGGGGCATCTATAACAAACTCCCACCAGGATGTCTGCCTTATTGGCCTTCCCCTTGATTCTTACCCATAAACACTCAGCACTGTCATTCACAACGTTAAATTCTAGGCATTCAAATTCATCCCTAACATAGAGGGCCACCCCACCACCTCTCCTTCCTTGCCTATCCCCTCTGAAAAGTTGGTAGCCTTCAGTCGTAGCACTCTAGTTGTGCAAGAGGACCAGAACAGAACTTGCTTCAAAGAAGAAGGAAATCTGTGATATGGCAAAGCTGCAAATAAATGGTTTCTAAAATATCCTTTCATTGGTGGATGTTCAAGTCTGCAGGATATGTTGCAATTTATCTAGGCTGATATCAGAATAAACAAAACTGGAGAATTTACCCTAGCTTCTGCATCAGGTTTGTTGCTTCAGTATAACTGTTTTAAGTCCCTGCATGAAGATTTGATGAAGAGTAGTCTAATTACATATTTTACACTATTTCTAGTTTGAGTTTTCTCTGGCTTCCAGATGGTGGATCTTCTGCCTTCTTCTGCATGCTAAAAAGGCCAGATTTTTTTCCCCAGAGCCACCTGCTATGTCTGCCTCACTGGATCACACATCCAGCTCTGTGAGGAAATCCAGGTCTTTGTTAGTACCTCTGGTTCTGCAGGGCAATCTCAGGGGGCAGACCCATGGCTGCAGTGGCTCTTCAGGAAGGGAGTGTGGTCTGCAGCTGGCAGCTCTTCCACAGGGAAGCCAGTCACCAAAGCTTTTCCTTGCCCTGTGTGCCTCTGACTCAAAGAGAACTCACAGCATCTCAAATTCTGAAAAGTCTTAAAGGAATTAGCATTTTTTTTGTGAGAAAACATCCTGCTGTCTTTCTCTTTCCAGCCTAGTCTTTCATGATGTGTTGTAGTTTGTTTGCTTGGAGAAACCTCCTCACCTCTCAGCAATGAGAAGCTGCAGTGCAGTTATATACCTAGGAGTTGTTGTGGCATGAATGATCTCCAAAATGAAAGTTTGATGTGCATATTTCCCGATCAGAGATACTCTGCATAGACTGGAAATTTCCATTGAATTGGATTTACTCATGCTACAGTCATATTAACTACTGTTAGAAGTATTTCCCTGGTATATGTAGCTTAAGAGGCAACTTGATAGCAGCTTACATTTTTCCCTCAGTTAAGTAAATTAAGTTACTTAAATTTCTTCAGAAAATATTGAACTGCTTATTTAACCATTTTGTAAATACTTTCATTTTTCTTCTTTGAAGAACAGACATAAAAAATGCCTCATTAATGACAGAAACACGTGGAATATTACCTCCCTGCTCTTGCTTCATACTGTTGAGATACTCTGTCCCAAGATTAGCTCCAGTACAGCTCCGGTGTACCTAGTGTTCTTTTTTGCTTTCTGCCTTGATCCTCAAATCCTTTTCCATGTCACTACATTCATCTCTGGTGTGAATGGCTAATTTTGTGTTTCTAAATTTATATGCAGTTATTTTTCTTATTTTCAGGAAGACAAACAGACATAGTGAATAGGAAAGATCTGAGGTAACATGAGATCTATCCCCTTTGGATTTAATTATTTGATGTCTTAAATAGATTGTTAGTCCTTTCACTTAATATGGTTTTCTTCTTATTTAAAGCAGTGTGCCATGAGGGATTAAGTCTTATTATTATTAATGTAATATTATGGTCCAATTTGTCTTTCAGAATACAGTTCATCTGGATGGAACTTCTATTAGGAACAAGTGGTAGTACTTAATTAGTTTAGGTGGCTAACTGTCACTTTAAGTCATGACAATTATTTTTTTCTTCATTGTCCAATGCCATATTTACATGACAGAATAAATTATATAGATATTTTAAAAAATAAAGTACCCTCAATGTTTTTCCTAGGGGAAAAAGGTACCTGATCTCATCAGCACACAGCCATCAAATATGTATTGGGTTGTATCAGACCTGCTGTGGGTGAGTGATGGACCTGTACTTTAGATTCTTGTTTTGTTGTCGGGTCCATCCAACTGATGGCCTGCAGGTTGCATCCAGGAGGGGACAACTGGCAGCCATAAATTTTGGTCACCATCTGACGAGAGTTGGATACTCCTGTTGTATCAGATATGTGTTATATTTAATACACAGTAAGTTAAAGTGGAGAAGAGATAATTTTGCTTGCAGAGAGAGAGACAGCAAGTTTTTTATTGCAGTGTTTAGGTATTTACATTAGCCCTTACGGAGTATGTTCACCTCTTTCTACAATTATTCATTAGTTTCATTGATGTGTGGATTAGTCCAAAATTGCCTAACGACAGTTATACTAAAATTTCAGTAGAACCCATTAACTGTATTTCTTTTGGGGATGTGTTGTCATTGGCTAATTATTATAGTTGTATGGCTTTCCCTTTTAACCCAGATTCACCTATATGCCATATTTTTGGTGCGCAGTTCAGTGCAAGTCTCTGGTTCTGTTGCTACTTCAAACTATACATATTTCTTTGCCTCCTGTGGGAGGACACTGATACCTGCTCACATGTGTACCAGAACTTGGAAGTATTTCAAATGAGGTTTCTTTTTTGTAAAGGGCTGTAGTAGATTCCTGCAAAATCTTCAGGTAACTAGGAAATATACAATTAATTGTGTTAAAGCCAATGTTCACATGAATATGTTGAAATACCAGCAGCTTGAATGACTAAAAATGCCTTTTAAAGGAGAGCTCATTTTGTATATTTCTTGAGATGCTTGTGGCATTTTAAAATGGAAATCTAACAAAGTTGACTTTGCAATTTGATGAATGTTATGGTGACTGTGGGATGGCATGTATAATTAGGGTAACTGTTTTTTATTGAGGTTATGGTTCTCAGCATTTATTTATGTTAGGTTTGTTTTTAAGTCTAGCTCCCCTATGGAAAGTGTTTCTTGGATCAAGACACTTAACCCATCAACAATAGATCAGTTCATTCTGAACTTCATGACAAATAACTTTTCATTAGTCAAGTACAGATAGAGATCTGCAGTCTGCTGAACAGGGTGCTGACATGTGGCACATGGATTTATGTGTGTCTTTGTGTGATGATCCTAGTCTGAAATTCCCAGGAGATCTGATGCTGCTGTGGTTGAAAGATGTTTCAGATATCAAGAAAGGTGATGCCTTTTCATCATCATGTCCTTCCTTAGCAGTTTGGGGTTATTTTGTCCTTTATTTAATACCATTTGTCCCTTTTCAGTTACGTCTACTTAGGCTCTATAACTTGCTGTTATCCTTTTATCTTCTGTTCTCTGAATCTTCATTTATTCCCTGCTGTTTGATATAGATGAATAGTGGAATATGGGTGTTTACAGTTTAATTTTTTGATTGCATGGGCTGGCCAAAACCTACAAAGAAGGTAAAACTTACCAACTGAGAAGATACAACTTACCAATTTAAATTTAATGGTTTCATTCTAATCTGTCTGAAATAAATCTCCCTGAGAATTTTAGTAGATTTAGACTTTAGTTTCAGTTAAGGCAGTACAGATTATCCTAAAGCCTACTGTATCTTCCTGAAAAATTTTATTTTTTGTTGCAGGCAATGATTTGAAGTCTTTCCTTAGAAGACATTTTGTAGAGGAAGATGAATTTATATTTGTCTAAAAATTTTACAATGACAAAATGCTCTTGATCTCCAAGATTAAAATACAGCTGGCATAAGGACCCTGACCCTTTTTTTCAGCTAGCATTAGAAATGCTTATACTAGAAAAAAGGAAGGACCTACTTACTGAAGGTAATGGGTACTTTCAAGTACTTTCCTAGGCAAAGAACTGCTTTAAGATATCATAGTAATGATTTTCTCAGAACAGAGGAAGAAGTGTACTAACACTGCAAATGTGGATGTTATGATGAATCAGTTACCCAGCTTTTGTAAGCCAAAACAAAACACAGAACACACTCTGCAAGTTTGTTAGCAGAATGTGGAATAATTGATGTGAGGAAACAGTAGTAGTGTGTCCTATTTCCTTCCTTGTCCGGGGCAGAACTAAAGCTTCTCATAGCATCAGAAATAACAATATCAGCGTAGCCTTTCCTGAAGACAGTTTATTTTTTTCCACATTGGAGGATTTTTTTTTCCAAGGTAATGGGTATAGCTGCTGTTCAGAAGGAGCTGGAGAGGCTGGGGATATGGATTGACAGAAGTGTTATAAAATTCATCAAGGGTGAATATGAAGTCCTGCACCTGGGTGGGAAGCTCCCATCAGTGGGACAGACTGGTGACTAACTGGCAGGGTAGCAGCTCTGCCAAAAAGGACCTGGAGTTCTTGGGGGACAGCATGGCACCTTGGCAACAAAGAGGGCCAGCAGGCTCCTGGTCTGTCTGACTGGATGTACATTCAGGAGGTTGAGAGAAGTGATAGCCTCCTCTGCTCAGTGCTTGGGAAACCCCATCTAAATAATGCTTCTTGTTTTGAATGTAAACTGGAGGGAGCTCAGTGGAGGACTACCAAGCTGATTAGGCAGTAGCACTTGCCCCCTGAGGAGAAGGCTGCTCAGCCTGGAGAAGAGATGGCTTTAGGGGGAACCAACAGCAGCCCCCAGCACTTATGGGGCAGTGATTGAGAAGACAGAGGTAGGCTCTTGACAGTGGAGCATATGTGCATATTAAGATGAGGAGCAATGGTAATGAATTCACTGTGAGGATAATTAAACAGTGGAACAAGTTGTCCATTGAGGTTGTGGGATATCTGTTCATGAAATTTTCAAACACCTGACTGGACTTTTTTTTTTTTTTTTCTTAGTATGGTTTGCTATCTTATGCAAAGTTCTTGCTCTCTGTTGTATAGCAAAAGAGAGAGGGGACGTGCAGAAATAGGTGGTTGTCTCCATCACATCTACAAAACTGGGAAGAATATTTTTTGTGACCACATATGGAAGTAAAGAGCTGTTTTTACTAAAATGGTCCAAGTGAGATCACTATACTAGTCAAGCTGAAAATGTTTGAGTATCCAGCAGTTCTGAATTGGAACAGTGAACTACCTGTGCTTGTATAGATAGATGTGAGGAAAATTTTCAATTGATTTCTGGACTGCAACTTGATAGAGTAGAGGTGGCAGTTACACTGGTCTAAGTGTATCAGTATTTGGATCAACTTCCAAGGAGAGAAGATTAACTCTGTATTATATGACTGATGGATAATGAATATCTGTGATGCTTTGAGTCCATATGATGATTTTTTTGAGATCTTTAAAAAATATTTGATTTAATAAGAAGCTTTACCAGTGTAATTTCAAATATATGTAGCATTAGCTGAAAGCTGACTTCGAGGAGAGCATTTTGTGTGTCACTCAGAACAAAATTTTTCTCCTGGAAGACATCTTTAATAATACCTGTTGTCCTAATGTTAAAAAATCACATTTTAATAAATGTTCTTTGCAGTCAGGTTGTGCCTTTATGAAGCGTTGAGAATTAAGTCTGGTTGTATTGTTCAGTAATTTCTGTTTGGATTAGGTTTTGGTATATTAGTAACACAGAGATGTTGACATGTGTTAATGCTTTTAAGTGGAGGTCTTGCTGGGACTAAAATTAATTGTACTGAAGATACTGTGTGTGCGAGAAAATGTTTCATATCATTCAGAGATGTACTTCAAAGGTGTAATGACTCAAAAGAGCTTGATCACCTGATGATTGTGATATGTATTAAGATATCACAAGTTTGATAGTCTAAACACTCAAATGTGCAGGCAACACTTTTTATTACAGGGAATGAACAGCAGAGTACCCACTTTTATTCTGTTAGTGCTATGATTGATTTGTTTGTTTTTTAAACGAAGTTTTACTTATTTAATACTAAATGAACTTCTTTATGTTGCTTATCCTAAAAATCAAATGTTTCTCTACTGTAATTTCTAATATTTTTCCCCACACTTTTCTCTGATAATTTTACTGCTAACTTGAGGTCTAGATTAATCTCTTTAGTAAAAATGAAAAGGAGAAAGGATTGAGGAAACAGGACAGGAAATTATAAATAGGCAAACAAATATAAGATTAGAGAAGGTAAAGAGCACAACACAGTATGTGTATCCAGAAGAAGACTCAACCTAACAGTTATGTGGTAGGTATACTGGAAAAAAGATGTAGGGACTAAGTAAAACATACTTCAGTGGGAGAAAGAAATACATTTTGACACACAAAACAATATACCAAAGTCTGACAAGGTAGAAGGAGGGGGAAATAGATCGATACAAGCATCTAAGAGGGAATGGGTGTGGGGGAAGAGAAAAGGGATTTTTGTCAAGGTGATGCCTAAACCAGTTTGGGAAGGAAGAAGATGAAGGCGTACAGCATCAGTGACTCTATATCCCATAGGATTAAGAAGAGCAAGGAATGCTTTCTGGAGACATATTTTCAGTAGCTGTAGTTCTTTGCTTTTAGTTATACTTATTTTCCCAGAAATGTTATGTGATGAATAAAGCATATAAGTGAAGAAGCTGATGACGAAATGCAGAAATGTAGTAGAACTGATGAGTATGAAGTCAGCCATCAGGTTTGAAAGATAAATCTTGAGAGATGTTTAAACGATTCACTACTGACAGCTAGCAGTGGAAGTAAGCTTTCAAGAAAATCTTTTGAGGAAAAATGTAATTGTGTCCTATTCTAGCAGTCATGACTATGTGGTCCTGCTGCTATTGCTACTACTGAAAAGAAGTAATATTTGTGTATGTGCAGGAGTACCAATCCTTTTCAGCTTCTGAAGGATACTACAAGTCTGTCTGCAGCCCTTGTTTTATCTTACAAAGATCTAAGGAAATATGTAAATATGTGTTTTGAATTGCTGTCGTAAGAGTAACTACTCATTCCTACCATGTTGCAATTGCATTTTGCTCTGTCTGTAAGGAAGTTTCTTCTGTCTCAGACACTACTTAAACTTACCATCCTTCTAAAGTTCAGATTTCCATCTACACCTGTGCCTGTGTCTTGGTCATTGACATGACACATGCCTAAGTACTTCCTCATTTTAGCTTCTGAATTAGAATCATAACCAGCCTCTGTAAAAATGTCTGGCTCTGGGTGTTTGAGTATCAGTGACCATGTTTTGTTTTTCAGCAGTGCTGAAGGTCTTTTTTCATGTGTGGAATCTGGCTAGGTCAGATGACCCATGGACTCTTTGCCACATACACGTGCATCATGCTTGGTGTTCTGGAGTAAGGTCTGCTTAGATGTCTGATCAATTGGAAACCTCCCCTGGAAACCTTGTCTGTCTTGACTGACTTCTTATGAAGTGTTGTCTGGTCAAATGCAGTATTTTGACAAACCTCTGAAGCTTTATTGTTGCTGATAAAGTAATTTCCCATGTTTACAATTTGGGAAACATTCCCATTTTGTCTGAAAGTTGAGAGAGTATTTTTTTTTTTTAAGTATTGGAATGAAGGTTAAATTGTATTATACTTAGACAAAAGACATATATATATATATATATATATAAAAAATACTCTGGGACGCACAGCCAGTGAATAACAGCTGTCTTAAGACATGTATCATGATTTAGTTGTGTCACTATGCCCTACCCCTGTGTCAGTAAAACTCCCAAAGTAACTACTTTTTGCTCCTGATGGAGAAGATCCTTAGCTAAATGATCTAACACAACTATTTTTTTTTCGTTCACATGTGTAAGGCAAAAGGAAAATGGTATGTTCCTTTCAGCTCTTTCAGCATAGAAATTACCTGAAACACTGGCCTTCTAATTTATTTATTTATTTATTAAATGATTCTCCACATACTCCTTGTATGGAACCCTCACTTTATGTTCAGTTAGACAAACTCTGAAGGGTTGTTTAAACCTGATGGCCACTGAGGGCATAATTGAGTTGTATGTGAATAGGCTTGAGAACTATGTTTTCCTGCCCAGTCTCTACTGCTTCTCCAGAGGTCTGTGGGTTCCCCATAAATTGACCCCTCTTGGAGGACTGGGTACCCTTGGGTGTGTTGGGTGGGAATAGAAGCCTGGGAATTAACAACAAAATTGATCCTTAGCCGTGTTTAGATGCTTCCACCTGTGCTATTATGTGTAGTTCTGCGTGTAATACTTTGTTACATATGATGCAAATAGCAGTAGGAGCACTCTCACCGTATCCATTTTTTTCCCAGTTCATTACATAACCGGACAGATGTTAATTGCAACTTAAAGCTCATCTGATTGCTTTTTTCTTGTATTTAAAGTAGAACAAAGACCTATGACATTAATGTCTGAAGATGAACTTGTTGCCTAATGTTGAAAAGACTTATTTAGTCATTAGTTACTTGTGCTCAGGGATTTATTAGTCATGGAAATGTCTTCAATTAGTTGAAGGATAGAGAGCATAATTAGGGCACTTTTTGCCTAATTACTGTTCACTGTATACATGCATTTTAATATTGAGTTTATGAGGCTAGTTGAACTGTTGCAACAACAAGCATGTTAAGAATTGAGGGCTCAGATTTATAAAATAATTGAAATTAACACCCAGAGTAATACATGTAAAAGAGCATCATGATGTGGAGTGGAAATATTTTGGTTGATGTAATATTTTTCTTCTAAATCATCAGCTTTCTAAACATTCTGAAAAAGACCTACAAAGTGAACTTTGTTAAAAAAAAAAATTACAGTAAATGGAGAAAGAATCAAGTATTATGTGTATGGTGAAATAACCTTTAGATGAACTTGGGAAGGAAAAGAATTCATCTTTAATTAAGTTTGCCTTTCTTCCTGGTGTTGTGAGAGAGAGGGGAAAGTGCTACTGTTAATGTGAGGGTGGAGTCAATTGACATTAATCTTCATGGGTTTGTTACATTTCTTTTAGCTGCAAATAAGTAAAAAGGTGCTCCCTCCAAGTTAGCTGTTGCTAGATATTTGAACAGCATACCTGAATTTCACTTTTTTTTCTGTTTTGGAGTGAAGTTTGCTGTTTTCTATCTTCCCTTCTACCCCATTCTAAACCCTGGAGACTTTGCAATGTGAGACACTGAAACTTGGGCAAAATGATCAACAGTTTTGAACCATTTAGTTTTCCAGAGTGAATGTTTCTTTAAGAATGTGATCTAGCAGCCTCGGTTAGATCCTGATTATACCATCTCAGCTGATCCTGCTGACTACGTAAATCTGAAGGGTTTTCCACCTTTGAAACAGTAGTTCAAATCTGTTTAGTATTATGAAGATCAGTAATTCAGATTCCTAGAAATTAGTATCTACACAGTGTTTGTCCTGTTGCCTTCATGGGTCCTGGTGTTCTTTTGGGGGAACTTGCATATGCAACTCCCCCAAAAACATCTGGATTGAGATTTCAAGTTGGCAGGTGGTGTTTGCTCTGCTTTATTGGAGGACATACAGAAGGATTTCTATATATTCTGGTCGCTTCCTTTTTTCCGGCCAGCATAATTTTTTTCTTATCTCAGTCCTGTGGCTGTGCATCAGTGGCTACAACTTAGTTTAGAACTGCGTGCCATCACCACTGCAGAGACATTATAGTCTTCATCACATGGTCTATGGTCTTGGGCACATAGTAAGGAAGAGTTAAAAAGATGGTATTCTGGTAGTGGCATGGGTTAGTCACAGTCAATCGTCTCTGAAGGAGCCAGTAAGCTACGAATAGAGTGAGTAAAAATAGCTCCTTTCACTGTGTAGAACAGTGGAAGTCTGGTTCCTCCACATTTGGTTGTATTAATTTCTGATTTGTTTTCCCTTTGCATGTTTAGCTAATGGATGAGTGAGCCTCAGGCTCTTGTTAATCTAGCGTACTGGTATAGAAGTCTAGTGTTCTTCTTTTCTAGCGGTTGGCACTTTTATCAGTGTCTGATATTTTCTAGATAAAACCAGATGATTCCATGTAAATAATAGGAAATGCGCATTTTAAGCCAAGACTCTTGTCAGACACTAAGCAATGTTGCCTCTAATAAAAGTGCCTCCTTAAATGGATCTACTTAGTCATGGCTGGAAAAGCTGTCAGATGCTGGGACAGATTTTTTTTTCCTCTCTCCCTGGAATTGCATTATTAATAACTTTCTGTAAGATATCAATGTCCTCATCTGAAGGCCTATTTGTAGTTTGGAGTTTAAAACTTGGGGGAGGACCAGAGGTCAAACAAGACAGAAAGAGAAAATCTGAAATGTATTTGGATTTTTTTCCTTGGTAATTTCAAATTTAATTAAATTAATAAATAGTGAAAAGACGGAAGTGGAGAGCAGGTTGCTCAGAGAGGTTGGGCAGTTTCCATCCTTGGAGACCTGCAAGACCCAACCTGGTCAAGCCTTGAGCGACCTGCTGTGACCTCAGAGCTGGCCCTGCTTTGAGTAGAAGGCTGGACTGGAGACTTCCCATGATGGAGACCTTCCCACTTGAGTTGTCCTGTGAATCTACAAATAAAACTAAGACCTCTTCAAAATGTCAAGATACTCTACTGACTGCAAGTGGAGGTATCATGGTTGTAACTCCTCTTGGGTATAGGTGGAAATGGCATGACCTCTTATACTTTTCATTTTGGCTAAATACATGCTGTTCTTAATAAAGAACATTAAAGCAGGGCAAAATTGTGTCATCAGCACTTTGAATTCTCTGCAAATAATTGGGCTGATCCTGAGAGGCAGGTGCCCCAGGTCTGTAAGGAGCTCTGGTAGTTTCACTGTACTTTCCGCGGTTTGTGGGATGGAGGACAAAAAGAGGAAGAAGAGGTCAGTTTTGTTGCAGACATGTCTCATTCCTTAGTGAGCTGCTTATGAATTAAGTTTTGATTGATCATCATCTTAATGCCCCTGGGGAAAGGCTGGGATTGCCTCTGCACTCCTAGCAACTCTAAGTTAATTTATATAGTAATTGGATGACATAAAGTGCAAGCAGGCCAAAAATATATACATAAAAAACCTCCACGTGGTAACAACATGAAAGAGATGGCATTAGGTAGCTTTGAGAGAAAAATAGTTTACACTCACTAAATTTAGCTTCCTACTTCTTTTAGTGCTTCCATTAGTGGGATCCTGCTAATGGGAAATGTTAAATATTTAATATCTTTCATTTCTATAATGTCTATGCAGTGCACTAAAGATTAGGTATTTTAGGGTACATTTCAGTTTAAAAAAATGAAAGCACTTTGGAGACTGTTACAGAGGAAGCTGTCAGTGAACCTCATATTTGGACTGCGTATTGCTTTCAGCTGTAATAGGCTCTGGCTTCATAATGGCAGCAAGCTAGGTAGGAAAGTCCTTATACTGGAGTTCATCCTGTTGTTCATCCTCTGGGAACCTACTGAGCTGTGGCAAGCTCCATGTTGCACTTCCCAAATTAAGCAAGCATGCCAAAACCACTGAGCAGTTTCCACAGCCATGATAATCTTGGTTTTCAGTGAGACTTGCTAGTGTTATCTGAGAGGTGATGCAAGGTCTTATGGATACAAACTGTTTTGGTGCATTCCCATAAAGGAGTGCAATAAAACCCAACTGTGCCTACTCCATCTCCGCCCTTTCCATCCTTTTTCTGTTGTTTCCCCCATAAGGCTCAGTGTTACTTCCGCATGGAACATGCTGGTAGTATTCATTCCTGTAGGAAATGAACTGACAAAATCCACCCGCAGTTCTGGGGGCAGCAGATGTCTGTGTAATTTAGAAGGCCTTAAATCCCTTTCTAATAATATAGCAGTGACATTTTTAGTTTTGGTGTATAATACAAATTGGTACAAGGACAGTAATTTAATTCCTTTCTTTTACTGCTTAGGTTAACACTGGAACTGATTTATATGGATTACATATGTTCTGTAGTAGTTGCTAGCCAGTATCCATTTGTGAAGATACGTTGTGTGACTGTCAAGAGTTACTGCCATCGGTCTGATGCACTTTGCTTGACTTGAAGCCCGTACCAATTCCCTAAAATAAGCTGCATGAGTAATACAGATTGCAAACTTTAGCACTGGAGGAGTACATAAGTGCACACTCATTTGATTCAAATGGAAAGAAAATTACTTCCAGGCATTCTTTGACCTTTCAGCGATATCTGAGTGAATCTGCAGATGCAACCAAAGTATTGTGATTTTTATCTAATGACTTAGTGATTAACTATATATTACCGCTTATCTAATTAAAAGATAGGCAGTAAATGAATGTGTGCTTTCCTTGTACATTTGTTTCATCTTGATAAAATAGGTAGCTAACAAATGATCTTAACTGAGAGGAATGGTGCAGCATTTTAACTCTACCATGTATACATGCAGATACATAATTGACCCATGACTGCAGCTTCTGTGAATGTTTAGTCATAGCACAGGGATGTACGGTTTGTTTGCTTTCTTAAAATTTGAATGGAGTTGAATAAGTATGTAAGTATATTGAGTGGAAACTACTAGGAAGGAGATTCTGTTAATGTTCTTGACACTAAGATCTATCTACTACCATAATTAACCATCTTTTAGCAATACAAGTACTGTGATTTGAAAAAGAATTACATACAGGGAAAAGATAGGGAATTGTATTTTGTATTTTAAAACAGGAAAAAGCTGACAGTAAGAGGATGGCTAATGCTGCTTTTATGGGTTTGACTCATGGCTTGAGTTTTCTCTGTGGGTGGTGTGTTGAGGCCTCTCTTGAAGCGTACTAGTTTATACTCTCTACTGCCATAAAATAAAAAGGTGGTGTTTTAGGTAAGGGCCTGCCTCTTTCCATTGACACCAGGATGTATTTGGATTTTTATAAAATACTCTAAATAGTGTTCAATATTTTATAAATTTCTTTTTAATCTCTTGTGTATTTAGTTTCACTGTGTTGGGTTTTGTTTGTTTGTTGGTTGGTTGTTTTTTTTTTGTTGTGTTTTTTTTTCCTAACCTTGGTTTTTTTTTTATTCACTCACCATAGAGCTGATAAAGCAGATGATGAGGATGATGAGGATCTAACGGTGAATAAAACATGGGTCCTTGCACCAAAGATTCATGGTGGGGATGTAACTCACATACTGGACTCCTTACTTCAAGGATATGACAATAAGCTGCGGCCAGATATTGGGGGTAAGCTCATGAAAGAATACAGTAAACAGAAGATGTGAACCAGAGATGGCATGCATTTTGTCAAAGATGGCAAAAATCTGCTTTATGCAATTTTTAAAACTTAATATAGCAAGCTAAATACAAGCTAAATATAGCAGCAATAAAATGCAATGGTTTTCAGGAACTGGTAAAAATAATGTTCTATGCAAGAGTAGGTTTTTTTATCTTCTATTTACAATCTTGTTTTCTTATTTAAGCATTGCTTTTTCAGGACAGCGAGCAATCTATAATAAAGCATTCAAAGACAATTATAATTTGCTTTGTTTAATGATGATCTTCTGATGGAAAGAATTGTAGATATAAACCAGTCATGGTTATTGAAAAAAATTGATCTTGAGTCTGTAGGAGTTTATTACAGAATTATTCCTAGATATTTTTACTCTTACTATAGAAAATGCATTCTAAGTATGTATTTTGAGCAAATTTAAGTCAACCCAGTTCTCTTCTTCCTTTCACTTAGATTTTGAAAAACTTCAAAAAAATCTAAAAATACGACTTAGGACTATAGCTTCTCTATAGCAATATAGGAAGGAACGTTGCATTGCTATAGATCAAACTTTGCAGCTAATAAGAAGGCTGTTTTGTCTTTCAATAGTCAGAGCATCAATTGCATGTATTAAGTGAAAATATTTGGAAGAATCTTGTGTTAAAAACATGGAATACATGAAAGCTTGCCAGCTCATGTCTATCATATGCATGCTGAATCAAACTAAGAAAAATAATGTATATACTCAGAGTTTGTTTCCTGAACTGTGAAGGGAGAGGTGGAGGTCGTAATTATTTCTTAGATACTTTGCATTCCCTATCAAAGGAATGCCACGTAAGTCTGTAAGCTGCTTCCATGGTAAACAATACAACAGTCTAGACTTGTTTCATTTATGTAGAACAGAGAGATGCAATCTCTAAGTATTTTCTTTTGAAAGGTTCTGACAAATTGTTTTCTTCCCAAATTTCTTAGTTTTGTTTTGTTGTTGACTGTTACCCTGAAGACATTGAATGGCAATTTTTCTCTCATTGTCATAATGTGATTACATACAAATCTCATGAGGTTTGTTGTAAGTCTTTGCTTTCACATTCATTTAATTGAATTACAGCAAACATTTAGACAGCAAGAAAGTTCTTTCAGGATATTTTTCAGGATATTTTTCCTTAAAATCTCAACATGGGATAGATGTACAGCACTACTTTCCACTAGGATTCCTTCTAAAGATTAGCTGGTAGGTGAGGATGAAAAATAAGAGAATTATGTTTGTCTTCTCTCCCCATAAAGCTTAGAAATACATGGAGAGAAAACAGAGGAAGAGGAGTTTTTTCTGGTATGTCAAATAGATTTAGATGGGCACGGAAGAATTTTGGTGTAATCCTTAACTTTCACTTTTCTGGTTGTATACTGAATCTTGACAGGGCAAGAACTCTGCTTTGTGAATAACATTATGTACTTTTTGGGTTCCAAATATCAGCTCCCAAAAGAAGACACTTGATTCTAACTTCTCTTACATAAATGCTCCCTTTCTTTTTCTTCTTTGCTCTCTTGATGCAATACTCCTGTACCAGTCTGAGCTTTGCTATTGGGGACCTGCCTCCATCCAATATATTAAAACATAAGGTTTGTGAATAATCAGCCAGAATACTGAGAACAGGGAGATATTTGGAATTAGTCACTTTATTGCCAGAGAACAAATGTTGTGACTAAGTCTCCTCTGGATAGAGGAAAGTTTCAGACTTCTGCCACAAGGCAGAAATTTTGGACAGCATAAGATGAAATTTCCAACTTTGGGTGAAAGCATTGCATTCTGTCCAGCTGCTTCGGAACTGCAGCAGATGTTTTAAAAACCAGAAAAACTAAATCAGGCTACAGTGCATTCATTTTGGTCTGCTTCAATTATGTGGATAAAATCTGGTATCATATTCCACATATTTAGAGTATATGTCAGTACTTGTACAACACGGTTATTGAACTGGAATTCTAATTATCTTTCAAAGCAATAATATCCCACAGAATATTTTTACGATTGAATTACAAAGCTCAGTTACAATAGCAACATTTTTTGTTTTGAACCTGGAACTTCTGGGTTTGCATAACAGAGCATAATTTTGATTTCTTTCTGATGTTGATACAGAATTTCAGCATCTCAGAGGAAGATGAGGGGTTTCATTGTTAAAACAAGCAGTTATTTAAGGGAGGTGATAAAGGAGAGCCAAATGAAAACTGAAATGGCAGAGGCAATACTGAAATTTAATAGGAGAAAACTACACACAGTCATTTTCTGTTTGTCTAATTGAAATATCCATGAGCTGTAGTGATTTCTTAACTGCTATCCTTTGCTGTGTTTATTAATCTTACTAGTCTTTAACTCACTTTATGTAATATGCTTTGAGGTGTTTGAAGCATAAAGGAACAAGTATTAAATTATCTTTTGCTCAGTATGAAGTAGTAGTAGTAGTTACCAGATGAAGTCTCTTACCTGAAGTATAAATCCCTGTAAGTACAGGTACAAAGTTGGAGCGCTGATATATTAATAAAGCAGTATTGTTCTCCCTGTAATGTTACCTTTTGGCTACCAGATTTTGTAACCATGCTGTTTTAGCTTCAGTCCTGCATCTAACTAGCTGTTATTTTTCAACTTCCCTTCAACTGGGTGAAACACAACTGATCAATCTGAAAGTTTAATTAAAAATAGGGAATAATAATCCCATATGTACAGCTCTAATGGAGTGTTTTCAACGAACACTTTGAGGAAAGTCATCACTGATAGATTTTTTTTTAAATATATTTTTTTAAGAGTGGTGAGGATGATTGCTCATGTACGTAGAGAAATTGGATATCTAGAGAAATTTGGGTAGTTGTAATTGCCCTAGAAGTAAGGTGCAGGTAAGTAATTGCATCTCAGCACACTAATGTGAAAAGTCATGTACTCAGGAATATAAAGGATATATGAATAAAAAGTGGACTTTCAAGAGACTAATGGAAGCACTCATTCTGAGAAGATAAGGATATTAGGGGGATATTCTGTTGAACAGGTGCTCTTAGTGTAGCGCTGATAAAATGATGATATAGGCAGGAAAGGAATAAACCCAAATAAGCAGGAAAATATCAAGTAAAAGTAGAGGGGTGTGTATTCTGACATGAAGAATATATTGCAAGAATTAAAGGAAATTGAAATACAAGAGCAAGATATAGAAGAGCATATGCAGTGAATGCTAAAGGTACTGGATGTGTGTGTGGAAATGATGGAATTAATAAACATGGTGAGGTAGGAGTATTTGTTAAAGATCAGTTTCTTTTAAATAAAATAGTAAAAGAGTGTGGAGAACAGGGTTCTGATTTCATCAAAATCACCTTGAAAAAATTCTTGAGAGGTGGAGCTGGAAACCTGCAGTAGATGCTTGAGGTTGACTTTTGAATATAGATAGCCATATAAGTAAGATAACTCTTAGATAACTGCTCATGAGGATTGTATTCCATTTAAAACTCTTACAAATTTAAGGCCTCTATTATTTCTGACTGTGGTAATCACCTCATTTACTTGGTGAATAATTACTTTATCACCAAGAAGAGGTGCTTCTTTTTTTGCAGTTAATGAGGGGCTATAGAAAACATGTTCAAGGAAAATAAGCCTGGATGAAATTATCAAAAGTGGTCTTAGTTTAAATTAAATAGCATGAAAAGTAATACTTAAAAAGAGGTGACATACCTTAGCCCTTCATTCCAAAATGGGGAATTGTGGTAAACTATGGGGACTGGTTAGTGAGTTTAGATGGACGAACATGCTATTGGGTAATGTTGAGAATTGGAGTAATGAAAATGGAGCAATATTAAGCAATAAAAAATGCAATATTTTCCACTTCTACAATAATGATAAAATTTTTGTCAGGACATTGGGGTTTATAAACCATTGATAACTGATGAGGTGAACTCTGCTGTGTAGCAGGCAGAGATATTTCAAATATCAAAGCTGAAAATTGGGCTTGGACAAATACAGGTTAAACAAAAAGAGATTTTTCGTAGTGAGAGCAATTGCTAAAATAATTTGTCAATGATTGAGGTATTTTTTTACCAGTATGATTTTTCTAATCAAGAGTAAACAGAATGACAGAATCACGGAATTACCAAGGCTGGAAAAGACCTTTAAGATCATCAAGTCCAGCCTATGACCAACACCACCACACCGTCTAGACTATGGCACTAAGTGCCACATCCAGCCTTTCCTTGAACACATCCAGGGACAGTGCCTCCACCACTTCCCTGGGAAGTCTATTCCAATGTTTAATCACCCTCTCTGTGAGGAAGTACTTTCTAATATCCAACCTAAACCTCCCCAGGTGCAGCTTCAGGCTGTGCCCTCTTGTCCTGTCACTGGTTGCCTGGAAAAAGAGCCCAGCCCCCACCTGATGACAACCTCCCTTCAGGTAGTTGAAGAGAGTGATAAGGTCCCCCCTGAGTCTCCTCTTCTCCAGGCTAAACAATCCCAGCATCCTCAACCTCTCCCTATAAGACTTTCCCTCTAGTCCCTTCACCAGCCTCGTTGCTCTACTCTGGACCTGCTCCAGCACCTCAATGTCCTTCTGGAAGTGAGGGGCCCAGAACTGCACACAATACTCGAGGTGAGGCCTCACCAGTGCTGTGTACAGGGGGGAGAATTACATCCCTACTCCTGCTGGCCACACTATTCCTGATACAAGCCAGGATGCCATTGGTCTTCTGGGCCACCTGGGCACACTGCTGGCTCATGTTCAACCAGCTGTCCACCAGCACTCCCAGGTCCCTCTCTGCCAGGCCGCTCTCCAGCCACTCTTCCCCCAGCCTGTAGCACTGCCTGGGGTTATTGTGGCCCAAGTGCAGGGTCCTGCACTTGGTCTTGTTGAATTTCATGCCGTTGGCCTCAGCCCATTGACCCAGCCTGTCCAGGTCCTCCTGCAGCTTCTTCCTACCCTCTGGCAGATCAACACTCCCCCCCAGCTTGGTGTCATCTGCGAATTTACTGAGGGTGGACTCAATCCCCACATCCAGGTCGTCAATAAAGATATTGAATAGGACTGGGCCCAGTACTGATCCCTGGGGGACACTGTTGGTCACCGGACGCCAGCTGGATGCAGCTCCATTCACCATCACTCTCTGGGCCCGGTCATCCAACCAGTTTTTGATCCAGTGAAGGGTGCACCTGTCAAAGCCATGGATTGCTAGCTTCTCCAGGAGGATGCTGTGGGAGACTGTGTCAAAGGCCTTGCTGAAGTCAAGGTAGACCACATCCACAGCCTTCCCCTCATCCACTAGGCAGATCACCCAGTCATAGAAGAAGATGAGATTAGTCAGGCAGGACCTTCCTTTCCTAAACCCATGTTGGCTCGACCTGGTGCCCTGGTTGTCTTCCAGCAGCCCCCATTTCCCATCCTCCAGTGCCACTGGGAGAGGAGGTGGAGAAATCCAGAGTAAAGTTAAGCTCAGAAAGAAGAGGTATGGGGAAGGTGTTTTAAGATTTTATTTTATTTGTCATTGTCCTACTCTGGTTTGATTTGTAATAAATTAAACTAATTTCATTGTATCAAGTCTTTTTTTGCCCGTGACATTAATTGCTGAGTGATCTCTCTGTCCGTACCTCAACCCATGAGCCTTTCATTGTATTTTCTCTTCCCTGTCCAGCTGAAGAGGGTAGTGATAGAGCAGCTTTGGTGGGCACCTGGCATCCAGGTGTCCCAGAGTCCTAGGGTCACCTGGGTGACCCAGGGTCAACCCACCACAGGCTGGGGGTTCTGCAGCATCATTGGTTACTAGAGAAAGGATAGTGGTCCATGACTGCTGAGAGAGACTTCTTTCCAGGTTTTCTTGCTTGTTGGAAAGTTCATTCTCACTCTTGAATTCCAGGCACAAGAGTTACTTATTTAGTATATTTATTTCTTGGGACAAGCCTGTACTTAGCTAGGTGCTTGTTTTAGATGATGCTCAGTACCACTCTTTAAAGCAGAAGTTTAGTCTAGTGGAGAAAATGTGTCAAAGCTGGAAATCAGAAAGTGTGACTTGGAGCTGATGAACTGCCTTTGGGGGCAGTTGCCCCTTCATGCTCTTCTTTCTCCCTCTCTGTTGAGTATGCAATAGTTAAAGTGGGCAAGCCCTTTCTCCTCTTCCTTAGAAGTTCCTCCAAGTTTACAGTGCTGTTTTGCACTTCATGCAGGATGTGTTTAATAGCCTTCTTCCTACTCATAGTTTTTTCAACGCTGACACAAAATTTTAAAAGTAAACACAGAAGCATTCACAGTTAAAAAAATCTTCTCAAACCCTCTTTCAATGTTAGCTCTTTGCAGAGAGTAAATTAACAGTAATAATTTTATGGATGTCAAATTAGGATCAAGAATACGTTTTCCTCCAGCATTCATCATTTTCATGGACTTCTCTATCATTTCGAGTTCAAAAACTCAAGAAGAATGCATTCTTTCTTCTACCTCACAGAAGTACTTTGCTCTGTGCCATACAGAAGAACTAGGGTAACAAAACAGGCTCTTCCAGTCTTCTTGAATTGGATCTCTTTGTCTCAATCATTTGGGTCAATTAAAACAATTTCAACAGAGGCAGATTTCCAGACTCTTCACTAGGTCTTAATAGCTCTAATAATCTTACTCAGAGCAGTATGGAAAAGGCAAATTGAACTCTGTAGCACATTAGTGGAGAGCCCTTGTGGCAGATCAAGTACTGCTTGCTGCAAGCTAGAATTCCATAAAATTGACACAGCCCCCATTAAAAACTGGCTCGCTGACAGACCTCAAAATGTCTTCATTAACAAGGAAATGTCAGTGGCTGGACTGTCTATAGTGGGGTCTCATAGGAAAGTCTTTGTCAAGAATAATGATATTTTGAATGATTTCAGCAATTAATTTTTGTAGTAAAATTGGCAGATGACACAAAGACTGTTGGAAAAGGAGAGGCTATATCTGCAGAGTAATCAGCTCCTTCAGTAAAACGAGATACATAATTGAGAGGGGGGAAAAAAAAAGTAGGGGAGGAAGTCTGTGGGTCATATTTCAAGGTGAAAGATAATGTTCTTTAGGGGAAAACTTAGGTATTTGTGTACTATAATATCTTAGCTATGCATCCCCTGAGCATTGTCCTGAGAAAAGTCCCCTTTTGAAAAGGAACGCAGAAACCTGGAAATGTTCAAGCAGCACTGATAACAGTGTTATGAAAGCTTCCAGTTCTGGTGTCCACATTTCAAGATGGATCTGGAAACAATGGAGCAAGTTTAGAAGTTAAAGTTGAACAGATTATCTGTAGGTTGCATTTGCACTATGTGGCATGAACTGTTCAGCATACTGAAGGCAAGTTTTAGATGTGACCTTGAATGGTTATGTACTTGCTTCTGAAGAGGTTGATATATGGCTAGGCAGTGCTGAAAGTTGGAGTCCAAGACTTGAACCTCAGAACAAAACTAGATTTCCTAACACTTAGGAGAATTAAATATTTCCTACTCATAGAGGGAAAAACAGTGGATTCAGCATTGCTTGAGCAATGAGGCAAGGTACACTTTGATCCATCTTCTTGTGTTCTAGTTCAGCAGTGGCGTTGATGTTATATAGATAAAGAGGATTGCAAAATGAAAAGTAAGAAGATATGTTTGGAAGATGTAGCATATGTGAAATATGTTATACATATATGTATAAACACACATGCATTATATACTTTTTTCACCCTGGTTTTTCAGTCTGTGGATATGAGTTCTTGTGTTGCCTTTCTTTATAAGCCTTGCAGATATTGAAAACATTTGCCACTCAGAAAGTTGTGGGGTGTGTTTTTTTGTGGTTCCCCACCCTCCTGAAATAAATTGGTTTCCAGAGTATTTTTAAGCTTTCTGTGAAGTATGCTGGGGACAGGATGGCGATCCAGTGACTGTGCTCTGTGGTCGTACACAGAGTCCTTTGTTCAGCCTCACTGGTGTGTCAGGCTCAGGGTCACACCAGTAATCGGATTTGGAATCAAGGAGAATTTCCTCCCTAGTGAGATTGGCAGGTAAAAGGTATTTTAGGTTATTTAGGAAATCTATCTTGCCTGTCATTGCAGCTGACAAGGATGATACCCAGTTTTTTCCTGTCTCTGTTAGAGTTCTAATTTTTGAAATTTAAAAAATCCTCTTACTTAAGATTTTAGGTTTGTTATAGAGCACTTGGGCAATCTCTGGTGGTTTGCAGTATAAAGAAATAAATTCTGATGACCTAGAGTCCCTCTCCTATGAAATCAAAATGCCTTTTCCATCTGCAGATGGGCAGAGATACTTCATTTTAATGTGCCTGATCATGAAAGAAAGACCATCAGAACGTTATTTTTTACTAATCCCCTTCCTTTCACTGGGAACTAGGATGTGTGTCCCCTTGAGTCCACGTTCTGGTTGTTTGGTACAAGCTAAAAGGAATTACTTGGTAAATTGAAGTTAAAATACATCCTGACCTCTTCTATTTGTGCCTTTTTTTCCCTAATAACCAGTTGGGAGGAAAAAGCTGAATGATCAGTGCCACCTGTACTTCAGATGTGACTTTCACGGGAAGTCACTTGGACTTTGTGCCCTTCTGTAAGTGCTCAAAGAGAGCATATTCTGTAAGATAATATATTTTTAGACCAGTCATTTTTTTGTCTGCCCAGTAAGAGTGGTTTCCCTGTGTTTTTAAAGAACAGTAAGTATGGGAATTTTTAACTTCTAAATTACTTTCACTTGAGGAGCTTTCAGTTTGGTGTTTGAAGCAGTGTATTAATCAAGCTGATGAAAGGACATTAGTAATCCTTAGGTGTATTATAGTTGCATGAATTGAAGAAATCTGTGGTGAAAAGTTATTTTGTTTTTATTACTCATTTTCAGTAGGAATTGACAGAAGGCACTGCATATTGGTTCCTTAGAGCTCATAAACACATCTGTTCCCAGACCTCGTAGTTTGTTGTATAAGTAATTTTTTCCAAATATTTTTTTTCTGTTTATGTTTAGGTTTCTTTTTGTTGAAAGACAGGTTCATGTCTATTTCTTCCCCCCCCCTTCTGTTACCTTTTGTACCTTTCATATGTATCTTATATCTGTTCACAAGGAACAGGTGGTGATTGCAGTAGGAAGTAAAAAATTCATGTTTATAATTCTAACAATTTGTATGGAATAAGGGAGCCACGTCATATGTGATCATTCACAGAATGAACAAACCAAAGATTAAAGTATTCTGAATCTAATAAAAGAGTATCAGATTTGTTGTTGTTTTAGTAAAAAGATTAAATTACACTAACAATATACAGAGTTAATTAAATATGTAATTATTATGGTTACTGTTTTATTTAGTGAGAACTACGGTAATTGAAACAGATGTCTATGTTAACAGCATTGGCCCAGTTGACCCAATCAATATGGTAAGTTCTGATTATTGACAGAAAACATTATCTGAATGATGATACGGGTTAATATTATGAAATAATTCTAATCTCATTCAAATACATTTCTTTATTTCTTGCTGTGTATTCTTATGCTGTTGGGTGTGATTGTGATTGTTGCAGAGACATGTTTAGACTTTCTTTATTTTAAATTGTTGTAATTTAAAAAATATATATCTTCTTTAAAAAAAATGAGGCCACACAGAGGATGTTGTATCAGTTCTGTATTTTGGTGTGTTTGAACATTTTAACTATGTCTATACTTGGTTTATTTCTGGCCCACTGTAATTTCCTGGGGCTACTCTTCAGAGGTTAAGAAAAATAACAATTGACCCAGCATTTGCATATAAAACTATTTTCAGTGCAGTGATTTATTATTATTTTTTTAATTTATAGAAAGAAAAAATATGAAATTAACTCTTTTTTTCTCCTTTTTCCGTGTCTTATTTAGTCTTAGGGGTCCTCTTCACTGTGTGTGTGTACACATAGCTGTTTTTTTCAGAAGTTAAGCAATGTGTCTGATCTGGTGTCTGGTAGACCTGTTGAGATCTGTTTGGTACCAACACTGAAGTAGCAGCACTTATGAGGAAGTTGAGTCTGTCACCTTTCCTTAAATCACTTAGATTTTTTGGTCATGCTGTGCATTGTATGAAATGATGGTGTTGGTGACTTTACAAAGGCCTTGTTGCATGACTTCTCCTGGGGACCGCTACTCAGGACTAGGACTGAATTTGAGGTCAGCCCCCTCATGCCTTTTTCCTTTTCCTCCTCCCTACAGAATTGTTGGCAGTGTTGAATTTGCATGGCAGAGAAGCATTTTATTCAATCTGAGGCTTGAGTATGCCAGTTCAGGGGGCCTCTGAGCATATGGTGAAAGCACAGGAAATTTAGATTATTAGTAAAGATCTTGTGGTTTACATGTATGTCAGCATGCTTGGGTGGGGAATATCAACTTTCAGTGATGAGAATCCAGGCAGGAAAGCTGTGAATAGAGTCATAGAATCATAGACTGTTTTGGGTCAGAAGGGACCTTAAAGATTGTCTAGTTCCAACCCCCTGGCCATGGGCCATCCTGGCCTTGAGCACTTCCAAGGAGGGAGCATCCACAACTTCCCTGGGCTACCTGTTCCAGTGTCTCACCACCCTCACGAAACAAACAAACAAACCAACCAAAAGAAACCAATCAACAAAAAACTACCTATCTCTCTATAAATATACAGATAAATATATATATATATATCCATAATACTATGGATACTATGAATAAGGATGCCAAAAGTAGATGATGCATGTCTGTGGCAAAGGATATTCATTCCAGCATAATGGTCTAATAAGCTTAGGGTTGTCATTACCTGGGGCTGTGGTTGGGAAGGCCATGTCTCAGGCTAGGGCTGTATGTAAAGTAACACATGAAAGACCTGAAGAGTGATGGGGTGGGGGAAACTTTCCAATTTTCATGTCTGGTATAAATTGTGTCTTTCGTTTTGTCTGTCTTCCTACTGCAGTCTTTTTCTTTTGCTTCTCTCCACCCTGCCCTCTTCAAGAGGAACTTACTGTGGGAGCAAAGTGTGTGGACAGGCCTACCTGTAAGGAGGATAGAGCGAACGGTAGAGGCTTCCTTTTGCAGTTTCAGCCTGTGGCCAGTAGGTATTGCATACACTGGAACTGAAAATGAGAAGTACTTACAGCTTTAGTTTTCCAGTTTTAAAGAACCATAATGGGGCCAGCTTTGCAGGGTAACCCTCCTGTGCCCACAGCTGCCTTCTACTTGCTCAGCCCAGAGCCTGGGAGGCAGTGTTGTCATGCACCACACTTGCAGTAATGACAGTATCAACCATGGGTCTATTTCATGTCACTCGTTTAGAGGTCTGCCCACATCTGCTAGAGCTGTCCTAGAGCTGGATGGGGATGCTCTTGTGATGACACTCATAAAAACAAGTCATACTGGCTTTTTGTGCAAGGTGAGGATAGCACTGGATGGAAAAGGTATACTGTTTCATTAGAGAGCAGGATCCCAATGGTTATAATGCATATCAACTGAATGTTTATTCCTCTAACCTTATTTCTGTTTAAAAAAAAAAGAGAACAATGAAGCTTTCAACCAAAAGGTAATAAGTTAAATGTCATTAGGACACAGAACTTTAAAAAACTATTCTATGTTTTTTTAAAAATGAACAGAGAACTACTTAGTAATTTACATTATAGTCTAAGGGCACTGTGGCCTTCATAAAAGAGCAATTGCTTTCACTGAATTTGTACTTCAGGAACCTGGATCATATGAACATCTAACATCACTACAAAAATCTAATGTTGGTGGAAAAAAAATAAAACCATATACATGCAAATTATTTGATTAAGCCTTCCAAAAAAGATGTTTTTTAGTCTGGGAAACAGCATTCTTGGCAAAAAAATAATTACAGATTTGACCCTGTAAGCTTTCTTTATGTGAGCTGTTGGTTTCATTGGGAAGGCACTTTCCCTGGAGTCAATATTATTTGAGATTGTTAACCAATAATACAAAAATTGCTTCCATATCAAGAGCTGTCCTTAGCCCTTCATTTGATCACTTAATGTGAGAACACATATCTGTGATTCCTCATTGGATTACTCAGTTGCCAGATACGTTAATTCACTCTAGCAAATGATGTCCTTTAACTATTTACTTTGGATAGTGTGTGGTGTGATGCAGAGAGCATTTTCATATTTTAAATATGCAACGTTTTGTGCTACTGGTGTCCTAAGGGGTCCAGGGGGGAACTATGCCAGTGCCACAGCTTTTGTGGTTTGAAAAGGCCATGGAAGTGTGCAATTTGGTGGCCTGGGAAAGGCATGGCAGCCCTCCAAGACATTTTTACCTTATTTTAACTAAGACAATGCCTGATATTATAACGCTATTTGATCAAAACTCTCATGACAATAAAAGACTGCTACCCCAAATAAGAGAAATTTTTGGAGAAGGAACACAGGAGCAGTTCTGTAAGTAAGAAGCAATATTGCATCCTTACATCAAAAATGAAGAGCAAAAAGAAAAGTTTGTACTTTCCCTGTCCATAATGTCTGTTTAATCAAGTTTCATACAGTAAATGATGGAGCAATAGTCAAGTAACAAAAATGGGGAGGGGTTAGAAAGAGGCAGATCATTTCTATAGAGATGCATAGACATCATGACTGATAGAGAGGTTGCAAACTAGCCAAAAGAAAATGCTCTACTTGTCTGTCTAGATGTTTGTGTAAGTGTATACATATATAAATGTTTACAGAAAGAAAGTTATGTTTTAAAATTCCCTTGCTTTTTCATGTGGTTTGAAGTAATGATTTAACATTTTGAAACATTGTGGTATCATTGCCACTTTAGTGTGTTCAGTTTCCTCATTATTTTCCAACATTTCTATCTCTTCTGCAGATGATTTAGCTTTTATCACATGACCTTTGCTAGTTATCTGTTCAAGGTTACTGTGACCACAAGCTGAAGGCCATACTTTGAAGCCTAGCACTCTTACTTTTAACAAGATAGCTAAACTACTGAGCTAATCAGATATTCACAGAATGTGCAATGTACTACACTGGTACACAGACTGCATGGCCTGGACACTGTTAGGATACAGTTTTTCATGTCAAATTGTACTATTTATGACTTTGTGTAGAATGTGCTGATACTGAATTTTAAGTATCCTTTGACTTCTAAATTTATTTTCATTCTCAAGTTGCAGTATCTAGCAGCAGATTTTTTTTAGGTATTCAAGTATCAATGTCTTCAGTATCCTAACAGATATTGCTCAATATTATTGTACTTGTGGAGGATGCTTTGTGGTCAGGTGTGTCACTGCACTTACTCACTAAATTTTTATTGAAGGTTCTAAGGTTTTGTACTTTTACTTTACACTGCCAAGTAATTTACATTAAGCACACTAGAATATAAGTAATCATGACCCGAAGATACATTATCTGAAGCTATTCTGAAATCCAGTACTCAAAGATGCACAATCTCAGTGTGCATTATTCTGTAAATTGATATATTTTAAACTCTGTTTCTGAATTATATTAAATTTTTTATTACTGAATGAATAGTAAGTAGCATCAAGATGTGGCCTAGAAAGAGGCAGAAACAGAAGTAAGTACTGAAAATAGTAAGGCCCTGATCCTATAGATACCTAGGCATATACTTCAGTTTACATGTGTGAACCATGTCATGTTGACTTAAGGATTTAACAAACACAGTAGGGAAAAATCCAAAGGATTTTGTAAAAGGAAAGGTATGAACTCTTTCTCTCCCTCTCCGCCTGTCTGTTACGGAGAGCTGTGTGTCTAAGTGAACATAGTTTCATACAGGAAACAGAAACATAATAAATCATGGTGCTATCCAATTCCTGCAGTGTAGAGGTCAGGACTGGGTGGACATTGCTTGATAGAGCTTGCCATGGTTTTGAAGCTTTTTCTGCAGGTTGGAAGATGACACTTTCATGTTTAAAGCTGACCATTTTGAGGAGAACTGTTGTCTCTATGAGCTTTATGATGACATACTGAAAGGAAGAGCATGAGGGATGCAGTTCTGCCCACATTTGGAAGTTTATGGGGTTTTCTAAGGTTGTGTGTTCAGGGTTTGAGCACTGCAAGTTTTCGGAGAGTCAAGTGTGTGCATTTTATGCAAACCGGTTTGTTGTTTTTCAAATGGCAGGAATATTTGTTCATAAATCAGGACAGAAGTACCAACAAGTCTTCAAATATTACCTGTTTGTTATTGTGCAGCATCTGCTTTGGAGTAACCTAGAATAAGAAATTTTTTCCTCTTTTGATTAGAAAAGATAGAATTCAATCATTTTGGTGTCTGTCAGCACTGTAAGTGATCAGGGTTAATCGACTGTTACTAAGATGAGTGGTAGAGATTGATGGACACTGTCCATTTACAGCAGCGGAATAAATATTCCTTCAGTAGGCTTGAGCTTTTTTTTTCTTCTTTAAGGAATATATTTAAGTGTCAAAAACCGTATGTCTGTTATTATTTTCGTATTTTACCAGCTCAAGGAACTTGAGTAATGCTTCACAAATACAATTTCATGAATGTTCTCTGGGTTTTGTGGAAAAAAAATAGCTTAAATTGATTAGTCTGGCTTGCAGTCAGCTAGTTTGCCTACTGCTATTGCAAAGTAGCTCTTAGCTTGTCCTGTGCAGTCTCAGGAGAATTGCCTAAGCACAGGCAATATTCTTTTCATACCAGCTCAGCACAGCAGTTCCTGTGTTGCTCCTAATTTCTGTGATCATTTTGCAGGGAATGGCGAGGGGTGAGGGAAGGGGCACCTGTTGCATGACAGACAAATGTTGCAGTAGCTTTCTGAAACTAAGCAAGTACAGGCATCTTTTCAGCCCTTGCTTTAAAGCATTCAGTACTTGTCCCATTTTCAGCTGCAGTTTGTCCCTTAATATGTATGAAGTCATGACAGGTATGTAAGGTTCTATACAAGACACCAGAAAGCTCTATGCTCTTTGCTGTAAAATAGGGCCTGATTTCTGTGTGCCTTTTAGCAATGCTGTTATCTAAGGCCAGTATCTTTCTGTGTTGTGTTTTATTATTAAATTTTATGTTAGACTAGTTCATGTTTTAGGAAATACTGGTTTGGTATAGTACCATTGTATCACTTAAGCCACAGCTGGTATAGATTCAGTATTAATAAAAATAAAAATTTACTTTGATGTAACTCCCCTGACTTCAGTAAAGTGAGGCAGCATACTGGTTGGAAATCCAGTTACATCATCTCAGGTTCTTAACAGCCACAGCAATAACCAAACTGCCTGTGAAGTATCTGAGATTTCAGATGTTGTGCTCCTGAGGAAAGTTGCTGTCATTCACTGGCCCCTGTAGTGGCTGGTGCCAGGGTCTGTGCTGACACTAGAAAACTTTGTCCTCTGTTAAAAGCTGGGCAGCTACAGGAACAGAATTTTTCTTCTCACAGTGCATGCAATGGGAATTTCACTTAACAAAGCAGGGGAATGGTCTGGATGCCCTTTCCATGCAGCAGTAGCTCCAAGCTGTTTACCAAGTAAGCCCACTCTTGGGAAGAGTGTTGACCTACTGCCTTGTTAGTAGGGGTGACAGTGCTGACAAAATAGCTATTAAGAACTGCAATTTGCTGTTGCTGCTAAGTGAGTGTGACTGCCCTGCCTGTTGATCTTGGCCTTCATTATTTTAGTCTGTTGTATGATTGTAAATTTCATCAAGTCTTACACATTCTGGATGGTTATTTCAGCCACTGTGGAGAGTGCACATTTAAAACACTTTTTGTTTGTCACTGGCATATAGTAAGTACTGCATGAGATTTCACCTTTTTTAATAGCAGTGGTGTCTAGATTGTAGAGGCTTATCCCCACAAAGGGTTATGCCTGTGAGGCCAGTGGGTAAATAGAGGCTCTTCTAGGAACTTCTTAACAGTTGTCCATGCTCTTGTATCTTCAGGGTAGCAGATGATTGATATTTGCCTCATCAACCAGAAAGCTAAACTGATAGGAGTGCTGTATTTCATGTAGCATCATGTATCTTACACGAATTGCAGGACAGAAACCAAACCCAGATACATCTCCTTGCCATCAGTGTTTCATGCCATGGAAGCATGGCAGGAAAACCATGGAAATAAAAGACCAAGCTGTAACTGTGCAATTAATCTTGCTTTAAAAATGGTTATACCATACTGAATGGTGAAGTATTTTGTTTGTGACTTTATAGCTTATTTATAAAAAGAGGAACTTTAGAAGACCATGAATTCTTGAGTAATGTACAGCTTTGTCACTGAAGTATTTTGTGGGACCAATTTTGACTACTTGAGACTCTCTAGTTACAGGAAGGTAGATGTAGCTGCTGAATTTAGAAAGTACACCTAATAGAGCTCATAAATCACTATTGACAACCTCAAAGAAGAACCCCTAATCTATACCAGTATTCACTTCTGGTTTTTTAATATATGTGATGCACTTTTGTCTCTTTTTTGTTCTGAATTATCTTCTCTGCATCTTTCTGTAGTTTAGTGCTCATTTAGTGTGGCAGCAGCTGAAATATTAAAGTTTCAATTGAAAGGCAAAACAAAACTTTTTGTATGGTGTTCAGTGTGGGAATGGATACAGATTTTAAGTATATCTACTTCCTCTCCCTGTCCTCTCTTCAAATGGCCAAAATCTAAGCTGATCAAATAAAAGCAGAGATTTTGCTGAAGTGCTTTAGTTACTTTTCTAGCTAATCTTTTCACTACTGTGAAGATTTTAATTATAGTTTCTAATCTACAAAGCATTGAAGTAAATCTTGTCTTTTTTTCATATGGTTGTTTGCATCTGTCACTTTGCATGTTCAAAATAAAGACTGGATAAGCACAGATGCCAAATCATGATGTGAAGAATGATAGATTTTTTCTGCATGGTGACTATGTAGAACTCACTGTACTCCCTCACCTTCTGTAGCTATGATTTGTCACATTTCTACTTACCTTGTGCATACATTCTCATAGCATCCTCCAGTGTGATTATCTGTACAATTGTAACAACCTGACTGGTCAGCAGTCTCTGGGAGCAGATGCTGGGCACTTCTGTTCAGTGTATTTCCTGCAGCCTCACCTCTTCCACAACTGCAGTATCATTAACATTATATTACAGGTACATCTCAGAATCATTGGAGTTGTTGGATCTTTTTGATCTCACCCTAAGGTCATTAGGTTTATATTGCTCTAGTGAGCAAACTAAAATGGTTTGTCAAGCCAAGAAATGTTACTTTTGCTTCAGTCCCTGCCATGGGGATCAAGCTCTGAAACCACTGTTGGCCCCGAAGCAGCTGAAAAATGCTGTTTCAAGGGCTTTTAAATAACCCAGCAGGAAGATAAACCATATTTTAGACATTTTCTTAAGACTAGTTATACATCAAAGATAGGTTAAGTATTTTAATAAATTACTTAATATCCCCTTATTGAAGTCCAGAGATATTTGAGTGAAAGAAGAGGTAAAGGTTGCGAGTGTTTATTGGCAGCACAGTGGCATGGTGAAGATAAATTGGCTAGTGCTTGATGCTTTACTTGGTGCTTGCCTATTAGGAAAGCATGTGGTTACCAGTTTTGCCTATGACTTTCTTTGTTGGTTAAACCTCTTGGTTAGCATACTAAACTGAGTCTTTGATGTTAAATCACATCTCTTAATGTCAAAACATATAGGTTGGTAGGATACTTTCTCTAGTTTCCTCTTCATATTGTTTTTTCTGAGAAATTCCTTGCCTCTCTTACATTGCGCTCCAGTTTAAGGAATTAGGAAGCTGGATAGAATGAAGAAACATGGGGAATATATATTGAAGCTCAAAAAGCTGAATAAGGGGAAGTCATGTCACACTTGGTAATTGAACTGAGTTCAGAGGCTCCCTATGAAACAGATTAGCTTGTTCCACTCCAGAAAACTCCAGGTGCCCTTCAGGTGAAATTTTTTCTCTGGAAATAAAAACAGGGTGGGTCTCTGAGCAAAGGTGAAATGACAGAAGTATTTTTTTTTAAATTTATTTTTCTGTGAAATTCACTGAATGTGAAATGTACTGTATCGCATTGTGTATTTGGCACAGTCTTTTAGTGTTGAGTTTGGTTTGCAGACTTTTCACTGCTTTTGTGTTTGACCTCAGAAAACTAGGCCACTTTTTTCCTGTTCTCAAACAAAATGTGTTGCAGTTAACATAATCCAGCCAACAATTTATCTACTCATTTTTTCACTTCTCCACACTTCACTGTGAAATGTCAAATCAGTTGTGAGACTGCCAGACAAAATATGCAAGCAAAATGGTTTTTTGGCTTTGTGAGATTTTTTTCTGTCCTTATTGATATTATGTTGGAATTCATGTGATGCCATTTTCACTGAGAAACAATAGTGTAGGATGGTGTCTGCCTCCCTTTCACAGCTTTCCAATTAAAAAAAATCCACCGGCACATCTTCATGTCTGACTGTAATTGAACTGTTCATGACAATGAAATTGATGTTGAAGATTCAATTTATTCCCATACAGTAGCTGTTCCTTCTTCATTTGAAATACTTGCTTTTATTTATTAAATGTTTTTCTCTTAGACTATACACCTGCTTGCCAGTATTCATGGTTTGTTCACTGCCTGGCCTGTAATGGTAATCTCTGATTAGTCACTGTGTTCCCAGCCTTTGGAGTTTGTTATGATCTTTTAGAGAAGAAAGAGATGGAGGAGGATTGCAGTTACCTGTAAATAATTAGGCAGGTGGGCGCTTTATGCCAGCTGCTCAAAGAAAGAGTTCAGTGATCTAACCAAGTGCCAAATATGAGCTAATGTGTGCCATGGTTATTGAATGCTTTGAAGCTAAATATGAATAGGCATGCATTTCGCTATGGCTGTGACTAACACATTTCATTCTGCATGATGATTTTATCATCAGTTTTATTTGAAAGAGACAGTAGTAAACTGATATTTATGGTTACACTGTGGTATTATACGGTGAGTTTTAAAAAAAACTAATAGAAGTAGTGATAAGAGCGTTAATTTTAACTTTTAGTAAGAAAGCAAGGAAGACAATAGTTGCTCAGAAAGTTTTGTTGCATTAAAAGAATATTGCATAAATCTGGCTGTTGTTGTGCTTGCTCATAGGGTGTCTAAGAAAGATAGGGCTTTATTAATCTAGTTTTGGAAATAAAGTATCTCCAGAAAAGACAGTATAGTGATTTTTCTACCTAATTTTCAACAAATTTTAGGGACACAGATTTCCCCTTCTTAAAAGGAAATGGAAATACGAAATATTTTTCAGGAGATGCAAGTTTAAGGGAATTCAGTGCATGAATCCATAAAATCTGAAAATTTCAGCCTCATTTCAAAACTTCTTTTTCCAAAAGAATCCAGCTTTCTTGATAATCTCCCTAGCATGGTTTCCCTGTCAGGTTATTGCTCTCAAGTGTCTAAACTGTCATGGCTACATGATGGCAGACTCTTAGTTGTCTGATCATCCTTCATGTTTGTCTGTGCTTGGTGACTGCTTGGGATCTATTTGGACCTATGCCACCTGGCCTCTTTTGCAGGGAAACTTGCATTCAGAAAGGAGGCTAATAAATATTTGAGTCTCATTCTCGCATGCCATTCACCTCTGCAATGGGAGAATGTGTATGTGCTTGGACGTTGTGCCAAAGTTCACTTGAGTGAAAGATAGTATAGATATGTTGGGTTGAAAATGTGATCCTGTGTGAGATGCATTGTGTGAAGAATATATGCAGCCTTAGGATGTATTATGGATGCTCAAAGACAGAGAGGTCTCAGGGAGGTGCAGGACAAATAGATATGCTGAAGAAGTAGGTAATATTGTCCACCAAGGCAGATGTTAGAAGTGGAATAAATGTTCTTGGGAGAAATCAGACACCACTGACTCTAGGTCCCTGCCAAAGAGAGGGGTGAACTGCTGCTGCCACCCAGCACAAGGCTTCAAGTCCACATCTTTCAGGTGGGATGAGTAGTAGGGTTATTCCCTTGGTGGACTGATTACTGAGGGAGGTGTCTGGGTGCTGAAGTGTCAGCTTACAAATGGAGGACTATCCTCTGCAGGTATGTTACAGGAAGTTAGCAATTTAATCTCTTGCTACACATTCAGCAAGATGCTTGGAAAAAAGTAGTTACTAATTTTATTATATTAAACTATTATGTATTAGATCCTTTTTGAACAGTGATAAATGTATAATGAAGGATTTTAATAAAGTTTCTTTTTTTCCCAAAAAAAGTTCTTTAAACAACTCCTGTAATATATGGGTATGATAAAAACTTGCAAATTTAATGCTGAAAGGTAAGAGAATGAAAGCATCTGGGTCCGCTGAGGCTGTTCCTTTGCTTTGTGTGTTCAAAGTAATCTGTTAGCTCCTCTTCTTTTTTATCTTAATTTGCCAGGGTGGTTGGTATTCTATTGGCAACCTGAGTTTCCTTGCTCTGGGTGCATTTGACTGTAATGACACTTTGATAAATTTCTTTTTCTCTAACAATGCAGTGTTACTGTAAAGTGGCTGCTCAGAGTAGCACCTTCAAGCTCAGACAGTCTGCTCTTTTTGTACATTTGGTCATGTCTGTTGACTTCACTCACTGCTTCTTTTTTTCTCCTATCTGTACTGTAAAGGCAGCACGTAATTCTTTGTTCATTCTGTTTCATTTAATCCCATTAAAACACTTCTCCAGTGCACTGCCTTGGGCTCTCATTTACACTACAGCAACACCAGTTTGCTTTCCAGTTGTAACCACTATAGAAGAGCACAGAAAGCTGAATATTAAGGTTAAACAAGCCCTGGGTTTTCACAAAATTCTTGAATGTTGTTTACAGAAGTATAATAATCAAAGACCTGTTCTGACCTGCAGAATCTTCCCCTAATGGCAGTGCCTCTCAAGAAATAAGCAATTTTAGGGCAAAGTCATCTTTAAAAGGCATCTTTGATTAGTCCTTTCATTCCCTCTGTCCCTCCGCTGTTTGCCTCATAAACTGGTTACTCATAACCTTTGAGAGTCACTGAGTTACCACAGTCCAGGTGGTAATTCATTGGCCATGCATCACAGAGCAAAGGCAGCCTCCCTTTTGCATATATATTTCCTGAACCTGTTATTCTCCCACCTGAAGAGGTGGGAGAATGGAGAGAGATTTAGGTAGTCCTGGAATATCTGCCTGGGTGCCTCTCAACTGCCACAATTTCATAGACTTTCCTGGGAGATGGGTTGGTATCAGTTGTGGAAATGAGTGAGGCTTCTTTAACTCATACAGTTGACTGCTGTGATTATTTAGAAGTAAAATTAACAAAAAACCCCAATCCAACCAGCAAAGCCTTTCACTGTTATGTTATTTGAAAACAGAATTGACACCCTGCACTGTGCATATTTATTGACCAAGTAAACTAGTAGTGACCCCTTTGGTTCAAGCCCTTGCTTGAACCACTGTCTCCTTTTTTCTTTCCCCTAACCATAACCGAGAAGTGAACAATTGACATCAAATGCCTATGTTTGGTCTCCAGCTCTTTTTCCTTGCAGAGGAGCTGCTGAGTTGCTCCTTGGAGTCCTCACGGGGCAGCCGTGCAGGAAAGATCTCATCTGCCATCAAGTAGAGAGGCTGTTGCCCTTAAGGTCAGTGTCATAGTGTGGAGCTGTGACAAATACAACAGCGAAGAGGCTGCTGCTTTGCTCCTTTGTGCAGGAGTGCAGGAACAACTGGCTGGATTCTTTGGAAAACAGTATTTCATCGCATCTGTAATGTTTATCCTCTCTCAAGTTTTACTGTGTCAGGAACTGTCTCATTAAAAGGCTGTGGGTTTTCCACCTGTCTATCTCTCTATCTCTTGTTTTATTTTTTACCTTTGTTTTCTGGCCGTAAGTCTCCTGAGGAGTTTGACATTCTGTCACAAAGAGGAGCTTTCTTGAGGCTTTAGTAAGTAAAGGGAAATTTCCTTCAGGATTATGAATATGTATACTTTTGTGTGTATGCAGGTAGATATATGAGGCAGATGGTTTCAGATAGTTCTGCAAACTGTGATGTTTACTTCCTGCATGTTCATGAATTTTTCAAAATATGACATTTCTTCAAGGATCTTACAATGCGTGTTGTAAAGTTTGGAGGAAAATATAGAAAGTTTACTTTGTTTGCTTCTTAAGAGATGTAGAATATTTGTCTTAATGAATGTAGTCTAGCCTTGAAGCATTCAGGTTGCCCTTAAATTTCTGTCTAGGTCCCCCAGATGTGGTTGCACAGTGCAAGGACCTCCAAATTACAGCAAGCTCCCATCACATCTCCTCTTCCTAAACTAATCAGTGTGTGTCAGGGGGAGAGGAGGTAGGGACAGACAGCTGTGTGCCTGTAATTTCTTAGTTTGGGGTTTCTCAGGCGGCTGTGTGCTATATAAATCACCATACAAAAGAGAATAGAAGTGGCCTTGGATTTATATATGAATTAAAAATTGTTGGTTTGCAGACTTTGGTAAACATACATAGATGTGCTTGTTTCTCTGTTTTTAGGAATACACTATAGATATAATTTTTGCCCAGACATGGTATGACAGTCGTCTAAAATTCAACAGCTCAATGAAGGTGCTTATGCTTAATAGCAATATGGTTGGAAAAATTTGGATTCCAGACACTTTCTTCCGGAACTCAAGGAAATCTGATGCTCACTGGATTACAACTCCAAATCGTTTGCTTCGAATCTGGAGTGATGGAAGAGTATTATACACTCTAAGGTGAGTTTTTATTAACTGGGTAGAAAAAAACAAAATGTGTTGCAGATCTAGTAATTAATTGTTTTGCAGACTTTGTTTTCTAAATAGTTCAGTATCTAATTTCCACCAAATTATATGTGGTAAGAAAAACTTAAATTGCTTCAGATAATAAAAATCATAAATGTTTCATTAAAGCTAAGGCCCCAATCCTGCATATACTTCTTAACATGTTTACCCTCACAAGCTATTTAAACAAATTGCTTCATCCAAATTAGGCACAAGCAAACATGTTGGTGATAATTCTTGGCAGATGGGGGATACTTGGGCTGCTTTTAAGCTTGCCACCTAGGCTATCTGCACTGATCTTTGAGTCACTTTTCAAACAGTTCTTTTCTCTACAGAAAGCATTTAGGGTCATCTCTCGGTTTTATTTTTTAAGTATGCCTAAAAAATCTTGCCATAAATTAGGAGCTAATCAAGAAGCAGTCCATACCGAGGATTCCATAAATCTGATTCTGCTCTTAAGAGTTTATTTATTTATTTATTTTAAACAATAAGTAGCACCTTTTAATTACTTTCTTGTGAGACATCTATGCTGTTTTCATATGCATGCTAGTTGTGTTGTATATGGACAATTTAGAAAAGTCTTCTGTATCAGAAGTAAAAAGAATTAGAATGTTTTAAAAGAATTCACTGAGTTTTTTCTTAGTATGCTTTATTTGAGGGCATACAAATATCTCTGAAGAGCACTTCTAACAGTTTATTATGCTGGTGTTTATAAAAATTTCTAGAGAGCTTCTTCTGTTGACATACTAATTTTTTCTTTTTCTTTTTGCAGCTAACAATTCTATAGTTGTACTTGGACTTCACCCTTCCATTGTCCATTCAGTTTCAATGTATAATTTCTTTTAAACGGGGTTTAAGTAACACAATGAAACAAACAAACACAACCAAAGTAACCTTGTGAGCTCTCCCAGAGCAACAGGTTAGAATTATTGTGCCAGAGTCTGAGCTTGCAGTGAGCCAGGAGTATAACAGCAGAACAGGTATTCACGCAGCACTGCAACGTGCAGACTGCTGGATACATGAGGATATAGCCTGAATTTAGCTTAAATGGAATAGTGTTGAGAGGTTCATATGTTGGTTATTGCAGGAACAGTAATAGGATCTGACAGTGCACCAGGTTTGTGAGGTCCACTGTACCACCACTCTTCCTTTTTTGCTAATGCAGGGAGCAGATGTGGTAATTCTGTTAGTCAGGCTTACTGAGTCTCCTCTGAGCATAGTCCTTGGTCTGTCCGTTGCACTCATCAGTGATTCCAGATCTAGTAGTGTTGCTTTTGAGAAAAGTCTAGTTTTGTTTTATTTTTCTTTAGGCATCTGACTATGCAAAGGTTGAAAATGGAAAACAAAGGCAATAAATGCATCTGCCATAGCTGACAAATTTGAAAAGCATCTTCAGAGTGATGCAAGGGGTTTACTTGAGTGTGCGTGGGGAGGATTTCTCTCTCCCCCACCCCCTAGCCCAGTGTATGGCAAGAAATACACTTTCCCTTAAAAACTCCACTTTTGGCCAGGGAATCTTTCTAGAAAGGTCCTAGTGACACTTAGTGTAGAATAAATACTTTGTTTTCAGACTTACAGAGGTTTCTGGCAGTATGTGGCAGAATCTTCCTTTTCCCATCCCTTTTTGTCTAATATGTAAGTATTACATACAGTTAAGTATGTAAGCATTATGGTTATTTCTGACTTTCTTCACAGTGCTTATCAGCAAAGGAGGAGCTGTTTTAAATGCTTAGATGGCAGTTGGAGCCTAGCCCCCTAGTCTAATGAAAGTTAGCAGAACTGAGCTTTGCATTGGTTGCCTGGAAGCTCTTCAGAAATCTGTGATAGTAGTTTCAAAAGCAGCAACTGATTCAGTTGATACCATTAAGAGTCCTAAACTACTTCAAAAATGTATATTAATTACATGAATTAATTGAAACATTAAAAAAATAGACTATCAAGTCAAATGGAATACCCATGCTTCTTTCTTCAGAGGTGCTTCCATGAGTATAGAGCAAACCCAAGAGTGTCCCCACTTTCTCTCTCATGTCTACAGCCACCTGACACAATGATGGCAAATACAATTTGACTAGACAAATACATTCTGTTTCTGGTGGAGAGCTGAGGGATCCCCCCCCCAGATCAAATACAGTTTTTAAAAAGGCTTGAAGTGCCAATTGAAACCATGCAGGTCCTCAGGTTGCCTATGATGATAGCTTTTGTTCTTTCATGGTGATGCTGGATGTTTTTTGCAGATACCATCCTTTAATTGGCAAAAATGATTTCTGTGCATGTTCTTTACTATCTAGTCAGAAGTGTCTGGAAGCTTGAATATAATATTTTTTCTGTTGTGTGGTTTGTTTTTTTTTTCCCTTTTCTAATTAGGCTGACAATTAATGCTGAATGTTATCTTCAGCTTCATAACTTTCCTATGGATGAACACTCCTGTCCGCTGGAATTTTCAAGCTGTAGGTGGTAAAATATGTTGTTTTTTTTCTCTTTACATACAGGCTTTAAATTTCCTTAAAGTCTGGCCACAAGAGAGCAAGTGTCTACTTTTTAAAGTCTAGTAGTGAAGGAAAGAATTGACCTGTTTATGTTTTTATTAGATTTATTGCATTATTTAATGCATTTGTAAATGCAGTAATGAATGACTTGAATTACATGCATTTCATTTAATTGCAACTTTAAAAATAATCTTACTGTTCAGGAGTGTGAGTCAATGCCCGTTCAAGTTCATGGAAGTCTATTGCCTTGGAAGAACTTTATGCTTGCCAGACTTACCAACTTTTAATTAGTTCCATGTGGTATACTGAAAAGGAATAATAAGATCTGTCTTCTTCAACCTGTTCCTGTAAATGCTTAATCACTATAAGATGTCCTTCTCCTTTCAGTAGGACTTATTCATGTGAGCAAGGAACACAACTTTCAGGCCTCATGTCTTTCATATACACTGTATATTTAAAAAAGAAAAAGTTCCTAAGGGAATTGTACTATTACTGGCAAAAGAAACCTAAACCACCTGAACACAACTTATTCCTAAATGTGAAACCTGATAGGCAAGGAAATAAAACTTCAGTGTTTATTTTTAAATGAATGTTTTCATTTAATACTTCCTTCTTGAGTGCTTCCAGCTAAATGTGCTTTGGTAGCTCCATTGATTAAATAGTTGTGCCACACAAGTGAGTTTGCTTAATTTCCTTTCTGCCTTGCGGCAAGATAATGTGGGGCAACATGTGAAGCACATGAAAATCAAGAAAGTTACACTTCCTTAAAGCTGAAGTACTGGACAGTGAATCAGGCCACAATAATCCATTCTGGGAATAATGCACAAATTTTCAATAAACATCAATAGGAATTTTATCAAATGACGTACGAAAAAGTGTCTGTCCTTTTAAGCTATTTGTGGTCTTTTATGTGGATGATTCTGACACAGTTTTTCGTATCTGAGTTCCAGAATATTGTGTAAACATTTGTATATACATAGTTTTTGATCAATCATACATTCAGCTAAGCTTAAACCTGAGGCTAGATATTTTGTGGTTAAATTTTAAGTGTATCAGGTGGGCTATAGATTGACTTTCTCTCTGATCCACGTAATGTCTGGCCCTGGTGTAGTTTATAAACAACTCCAGAGGTGACAAAACATGCTTTGATACATAGTGTGACTGAACACCTTATTTGCTCTGTTTTATTCTAGATGGATATCCCAGAAATGAAATTGAATACAAATGGAAGAAAACCTCTGTTGAAGTGGCAGATCCAAAATACTGGAGATTGTACCAGTTTGCTTTTGTAGGGCTGCGAAACACAACTGAAATATCTCATACCTTGTCTGGTAGGGCAAAGTGTTAGGTTTTGTTTCGTGTAATATTTATGTAGAACAAGACTAACAGACAAAGATACAACCTAAAACCATTTGCAGTGTAATGTAAGTAGTTTTTCTTTTTTTTATTCATAGGTGATTATATTATTATGACAATCTTCTTTGATCTTAGCAGACGTATGGGATATTTTACTATTCAGACATACATTCCTTGTATACTCACCGTTGTTCTTTCATGGGTGTCATTTTGGATCAATAAGGATGCAGTTCCTGCAAGGACTTCTCTGGGTAAGAGTGACTTTTATTAACCTTGAAGGGTCTGGTACTCCCCAGGAATACAAATCTGCAGCAGAGAGTAAATTAACCACAGTTTGTTCCCCTTCAGATTGTGACCATTGGTCACCCTTTGTCTTGAACTACAAGATTAAGAGTGGGAAGATCCTGCTGTGGTTGCACAGCAGGGCTTAAGGAGAGAGTGTTGAGAATGGAAATCTGGAAATCCTGGTCCAAGCCTTGTGGATCTGCTGTTGATCAAATAAATAGATTTTTTTTCTCCTTTATGTTCTTTTTTCATCTCCAGGGATGCAATAGGGCAATCATTAGTCTGCAAGTATGATTAAATGTCACTTAGCATCATGGAACAAAGGCTGCCATTACTACACAGGCAAAAACTGTGAATATCTGTAGGTTTTTTTTGTTTCTTTTTTTTGGTTGGGTTTTCTGTTGTTGAGGTTTTTGTTGTTGCTTTTGTTGTTTTTTAATAATAGGAATGATTCAGTTGTTCTTTTAAGTCCAGGATAGGCCAGAAAATATGCAACCAAAGTTGCACTTCAAACAATTCAGCATATAACTGACAAAAACTGACTCACTGTCCTGCTTCTACTGCAGACGGTACTGAAGTGTGTTGTAAGTTCTGCTACAGAGATAATTCTGTGTTAGTGTCATCTTGACAGACCTGTTTAGCATAGATAGTGTCAGTCTCCTTCATTTGACCGCTTAGGATTCTTGCGCTGCCTTGGAGAAGAGTCGTAGTCTGCACATAAAGCGCAATAGACAGCGCTGCATGGAGCACACTGGATGACATTAGCAACTTGGACCTTAGCAGTCACAGATGCTTTTAGTAAAACTAGTGGCAGTAGTATGACCTGTTTTGGGGGAAACATCAGGAGCTGAGTGTGTATCTTAGGAAGTGAGAGATGTGAGTTAATTTCCTTCATCAGCTTATAGGATTGTCAGCACAGCATTCCCATGTTCTAGGAGTGTTTCCCAACAGAGGGGTGAGTCCACGTTTTAAGACCCAGCCTTTTCTACTGAAACTGAACCACTGTGCAGGCAAGCCTGCAAGTTTAATGAGTTAAGAGAGAAAGTAAGCAAAAATGAACATGACTCAGAAGCCTAATGAAAAGGTAAGGGAAGAAAATCTGAGTCTTGTCTCTTAACTTTATGCTGTTTAAAAGTACTGCAAAGTTTAGTGAAGAGAGCATAAAACCTTGAATAAAGAAGTGAAACTATCTCTTGATAGTTTCAAATCTTGATTTAAAAATTTATTATAAGATTTCTCTGAGTATTTATTGGACATTACCCTGGGTATCATCTGGAAAGACACTAGCTATAACAGGAAAAACTGTTGTATTGGTATGATACTAGTTCTGTATCAAGTTTGGTTTTTTTACAGCACACTTTTTCTATGCCACAAACCTAGCAAATTTGCCTTTGATCTCACGGTTAAGCTTGAGTTTTCATGCTTCCACTTCAGCAGTACTAACCTTCATCTGCTTGAAATGTACTACAAATGTTTGCAGTATCATATTTAAAGCAGCTTGCAGTTAACTCTGAGCTCCTTTTGTGTGCACGTGCAGAAGCCATCATTCGAGAGATTTTAGGATTACTTTTCTCACATGCAGATGCTCTGGTGAAGAATAAAGAGAATACTAGTCAAATAGACATAATTTTATTCAAGAAGACTGAGAAATTAAGCAAGGAAACCAAAACTAAGCAAGGCCCATTGTGGCAAGTCGTCATGATGCTGTGGAAGGTTTGCTCCCTGTGACGGCCCCGTGTATACTTTCCGTGGAGTGGAGAGGACTGGGAATGTCCATATGTCCTTTTGTCCTCTCTGGACAGAAATCAGTAAAGGCAGTGGTGGGTGTTGCCTCCCATCTGGAGGCTGTGCTGGGTTCTGGTACACTGGACAGGCTTGAGCCTTTTTCTTCTGCATATGTTGTGAAAGATCCTGGCAGATTGTGGTTTCCCAAAGCGAAAGGTTTGAGATTATTAAAGGTATTTAGATATTTAATTATGCAGAGAAATGCCTAATTGATTTTCAAGAGCATCTAGTGGGAGTGAAGCACTTTTGAAAAACTCTGGTTATCTGTTTGCCCTTTCAGGCATGTAATTTCATTGGGAAATCTGTTGCAAAATCACCACTGCTTTCCTGCTGTTGAATCAGTCCTTAGCAGCCCTTGATTCCATGCTTTGATTTAAAAACCATAAACAGACTGGTGTTACATATTCCTTGCAATAAGGCTGTTCATGTAAATAACAAATTATTTGTGAGTTCAAGTGTTGCTCTCCAAAGGAAAGTTCATATCTGAATTTTGGGCTACTTTGAAAAAGGCTTTGCATCTCCCTGAAGCATCAAGTATAAGAAGAAAGTGTTAACACCTTTTAAATGTTAAAACCATTGAAGAGTGGTATAGTTGAGATTCTGAACACGTTGCTATCGAGGCCAGCTTGTTCTTTTAATTAACTTGTATTTAAGTGAACCAAAGGAAACATTTTTATTACTCAAGACACAGTATTGAAAAAATATCTAGCAATTTAGAGAATGAGACCAGGAAGGCCATGAAGTTAATCTAGTTTGATCTGCTAGATGTCAGAAACAAACAACTGAAAACATTGTTCCTTTTTCTCATGTTTTCTGAAAGCTTGAAATTATCTGTAAATAACACATCTTTTTTTCAGAATGTATCCTTTTGTATATTTTAGTCTTTCAAGAGCCAAAGGACTTTTTTTGTGTTTATAAAAATTGTGTGCTTATTTGTACCTGTTTGTCTATTGTGTTTGTTTTATGTATGCATTATATATCAGGTTTAAAAAATTACAGACTATTTCAGTGTCATTGTTTATTCAGTGTATGTTGAAAATAGGAAGGTTTTAAGCTGAAGGTGAAGTGTACTGCCTTCTGTATGATCCCATGGCGGCTGCTGGGCCCGTGGAGATGGCTTCTTGCAATAGAACTGATGGGTGTGGGTGTGACCAGCACCGAGTCCTGCTGTGGCTCAGTTCTTGTATTCCTCATGAATGAATTAAGGACTAATCTGAGCATTTTCTGGTGACAATATGATTGGATTACTTATACACTCCCCTTTTCCTTTTTTCTTTCTTTCTCCAACAGGCATTACAACAGTGCTGACCATGACAACATTGAGCACAATTGCTAGGAAGTCTCTCCCAAAGGTTTCCTATGTGACAGCAATGGACCTTTTTGTTTCAGTTTGCTTCATTTTTGTGTTTGCTGCCTTGATGGAATATGGCGCCTTGCATTACTTTACCAGCAACAGAAAAGGGGACAAAGGAAAAGAAAAGGCGGCAAAATCTAAGCCATCAGTAAGTTTAACCAATCAAGAATTAAAAAATAAAAATACAGAATTCTCTTTATTGTAGCATTGATTTTGACAGGCTGGTTCTTAAGTAGAAAGGCTAATGTTCAAAAATAACTACTGTTTATTTTATTCTTTTTTTTTTTGCTGTTAAAGGGTTGTACTACTCTTTTGTAAGTACTACTAATGAAGAGAAATTTTAGATCATTCCACTCATACACAAATGAGAACACATAAGCCTAAGCTAGAGAGTGGTTTGAAGTAGCATTCCATGCTTCCATGCCAGCCCAAGCCCTTAGTGCTTCCAGAGCTGCCCATGGAGTGTGTCCCCATAGAGGCAGTTCTGGTTGAGCATAGTGCTTCTGAAAACAGGGCCTGGCAGAGAACCATAGATAAACTATAGCAGGAGAAATAATGTAAATGGACTGAAGGTAGAAGGATTTGTTTGGATCTGCATCACCTAACTGGGGTTTTGCCTTGCTAGCTTTGCAAGGGAGAAAGTACCTATTATTAGGTCAGTGTTCCAAATCAAATCCACTTAAGAAATTCTACTTTAACTCTTATTTATTTATTTATTTATTTATTTTTATTTACTTCCATGATCTTTCTGGTAAAATAAACCTTCTGCTTTTACAAGTTGATGTTTGTATGGTGTGAATCCCCACATATCCCAGGAAGAAGTGTTAATATTAATTTTTGCTTGGTGTAGTAGTGATAGTGGAACTTTCAATGAATCTATTGTTGGAAGCCAGTGCAAATATTTAAAGCTAATAGTTAAACTAATAAAACATTGAGGTAAAGGCCTTAAGTAGCTTATTCATTTGAACACTAGTCTTAATATCTGAGGCTGGACTGTGAGAGGATAAGAGGAAGAACAATGTTTCAAAGCCTGCTTTCAGATAATTTCATCAAAGGAGGCTGGAGCAGAGCTGTAGCATAATACTAGTTGTCTTTTCTGGGTGAAGGCTGAGTACCACCTGTGTAAGATCAAACAGGAACCAAAATGAAATTATAGAAGCCCAGATACAGAAATGCAAAAATCCTGTTATGAGCTGTATCTGTGGTGTGACGGGTGTCAGTCAGCACTGGCACTGCTGTGGGATGGGACACTGCAGGGTGCTAGGGTTGAATACCAGGGCAGTGACAGCTTCTACGTTCCATATCGTGAGCTTGTCCAAGTGGGTCAGCTGCGTATTGATGACAAGACTAGTGGTGAGAGGTTAATACTGCGCTGTGCTGCCATGGTTGGACATCATTGTGATCCTCATGGAATCCAGCACAGCCAAGAGAACTGGAAAATGGAAACCTCAGACCTCCTCCCAGTTAGCAGTAGATGCAAACATGGGCATGATAGAAAGGATGGAAAAAAGGCTTTGGCAAGGGCTACAGCTGAGCAATGAGGGTTAAAGATAACAGAGGCTGCAGAATTTGGGGGCCTTCGCAGTGTCAGCATAGCCAATTCAATTTTAGGTTGTTGTTGCTATGAGGTCTCAACAATGTTTAGGAAACAGGGAGCTGAAACAGGTCTGCTCTCATCATGCACAACAAGGAGAAAAGGAAGAGGTGAGGAAATACTGCTTATTCAAACCAGGGAGAGAGCAGCTGCTGGCAGATCAAAAGCCACTGAAGTGGTGTGCAAGTATACTCTGTTGAATGGAGTTAGAAGACTTTCCAGAATCTGTTCACACATGAGCCATTTCTCCAATAATCTGCTTAATGCCTTGTGATTTTCAGTGCATATGGCAATTTAAAATATAGAATACTGATGAGATGGAAACTATGACATGTATTGAATAAATAGCTGGAGTTTGGACTATAAACTTTGCAATTTAATGCTCAAAACACTGTTCATTTGTGTTTTACTGTGTTCTTAAAGCATGCTTTTTATTTCTAAGTAGTTGAAAAACAACCATCTTTTCACACAGAATCCTTTAAACATGTTTCAGCACATTGTGGCTATAAAACCAAACTAGATAAGAGATTTCTCTAAAAAAAAGGGAGGATTAAATTTAATACACTTAGATGCAAGGATTCTAATTTGATAAATAGGGCTTTTATTCTGATGTTCTATAAAAAGCTATGCAATTTCTTCTTCCAAACAGCACAATTAAAGAAGCCATCTGATTAATTAATGGGAAGTTGTACAATTACAAATCCTTTTCTTTTTTTTTCTTTCTTTTTCCTTTTATCAAAGATTCTATTCATGCTTTTTCTCATGCAGTTATGGATATAACTCAAAAACCCCAATTTAATTAAAACAGTCAGTTTAATCCCTTCTGAAAAGTTCTATTTTACAGTTGTGTTTTCCTTGGAAAACTTGTCTTGCATAGATCTTCTGTTTCTATTGCAAAATGCAATGAAAACTGATTTCACAAGAACTGATGCAAATAAAGTGCAATAAATGATCTCGTGTAAAAATTGTGAGATTTCTACAAATGATTACAGGAGTTTTATCTTCCAAAATATGTGCTGGCATCAGTCAGGAAAGAGAATATGAATTGTCGTATGTAAATCCACATTAGTAGAGATAATGAGTTTGGCCAGGAAAGATTAAACTTAATTAGTTGTGAATCTTGTTCTGATTATTATTTCATCTGAAGTGAATGCATCACCTTTGCTGTGATTTCTGCAGATGATAGCTTTCTTTTGTGCTTGTATTTGTGCTGATCCAGAATAATTTGGTTTTGGTCCTATCACAGTGTGTTATAAGTGCTTGTCTCTAAACGCGGAGTTTTATCTTCAGTATCAGTAGGCACGTACATGAACAATCAGCATCTGCTACTGTATCTACGTGTTTGTTTGTTTTTTAGATCTCTGCCAATAATTTATTTAAGGTAATTTTCTTGGGAGGTGTTAGGCTTTCTTCCTGTTTTCCCTCATGTTATCTTTTTCTCACATGCATTTTATGTATTCTGTGTAGGTAGTTAGGTCTATACGATGCCACTGTCTTTCTGCTTCTCTCAGAACACCTCTTCAAACCTGTAACTCAGTAGCCAGCTTCAGTCTGCACCGGTGACATGAGCAGTGAAAAGCAGAACTGTTATTTTTACCAGCTCCCATGGTGTTTCTGAGCTAAGAATTCCTGTTTTACCCCACTAGTAGAAACAAATCATGCCATGAATCTTATGTTGGCAGAACCAACAGTCAGAGAATTCTTGTAAACCCAGAGTAGGTGTGATTTAAAAAAAAATAGTATTTTTTTTAATGTTTTATAAAAGTAAGCCCTGTTTGTAATGCCTCACATTAAGGTAGAAGCATGTAGCTACTGTTTGTTAGTATTGACAGTGTTTTATCGTAACTGAAAAGAATAATGAGGTCCGTTAAGATGATAATTAGCTCCCTAGGTCACGATGTCTAAAAAAGTGTTGAAACAGCAGTCTGTGTGAAACTTCCTCTGGTAAAGACACTTGTTAAATAAAGCTATTAAAAAACTTGATAGATACTGCCCTGCTATAACATCACCCCTTGGGACACCAGGTAAAATGTCCCTGCAGCAATAAAATGCCTCCTTAACAGTCTATGGGGATCTGTGTACTGGCCAAAGTAATTCCCTGGAAGTGGGACAACAGGACCCTAAAACATAAGAAGAATCTAAATTATGTGGCTTCCTGCTTTTTATATTTTTTTCATATTTTTTGATTGCTTATCATGTATAATTGTTTAAGAGAGATTCTTCTCTACGCTTTGATACCCAGTTAGTTCTTCTGACTGTGTCCTTTCCTGCTGTATTTATTCCTTACATGACAAAATATGGAGATGGTAGAGAAGAGAGAAGACAGTGTAAAACCCCTGTCATCAATCTGAAGATTTTAGAAGAGATGCCAAAGATGGACAAGGTTGAAAGAAAGATGATTATTGAAGTAGTTTTAAAAAGGCTGTAAGATATAGAAAGAGGAAAAAAAGGACAGAGAATGTCTTTTGAAATATTCAGGAAAACAAGGATGAAGAGTGAAGACTGCATGGAAACAAAATGGTATAAAGGGAAAGGTGAGCTGTTGTAGTGCAAATAAAAGGAAGGTGAAAATGCAAAAGTTGCAAAAAAGGGAATAGCAAGCAGTACATGCACTAGGCAATAAGGTACCCAGGCTTTTTTCTGTGAAAAATATTTATGAACTTTAACATCTATTGCACTGGGGTTTGACCAGATTGCAAGAGGGTTGAGTTATGCCTATGGGAAGTAAAAGTAAGAATTAAGAGCTGAATTAGTCAGTTTCACTGACTTGAATGGCATTCTCCTAAGGAGAAGGGGGGCATATTGTTACAGGATTTAACATCACAGGGCTAGATGATGTAGCCTGGCCCTGTGTGTCTCAGTCTCTTGAACTTCACCAGTGATAAAGTGTAAGAGCCTGAGACATAACTACTAATTCCAGTAGCGCTTTTGTGTGTGTGAAAATGTAGCTTGCAGAAACATATCCAGTCTTGTTCCAAGGACTCCAAAGGATGGAAGAACCATCATTCCCTTGGTAGAGATTCATATAGCCTACTTCTGGGTTTCTTTCTCATGCTGTTGTCAAGCTGTGACTGCCTTAAAAAATGTTCATTTGTGTTGGGTAGATGGGATCAGCCAACCCTGTCTGTGTAACTAATTATCCACTATTCCCAAATCCCAGCACAACCCCGTTTTCACTGTGGCAGGTGGAAATCATTCATGATCTTTTGCCTGCATGAGCTAATTGTATACAGCAGTTCATAATTTGCAAGGCTCCCCAAACTCTTTTCTTTAATATGAGAATTTCGGTATATTGTACTGAAGGTGGCCTTGGCTGTGGCAAGTCTGTGGAATTACTTAATGTGAGGATAAAAAACCCTGCAAAACTGTATTTTTCTTGTTTGTTTGTTTTTTTTCTTAAGAAACCACCTGCGATTGCTGTTCGACCTGGATCAACACTGATTCCAATTAATAACATTAATCATCTCCCTGAACGTGATGATGATTATGGATATGAGTGCCTAGAAGGGAAAGACTGTGCTAGCTTCTTCTGTTGTTTTGAAGACTGCCGCACAGGATCTTGGAGAGAAGGACGAATACACATCCGTATTGCAAAAATTGACTCCTATTCTCGAATCTTCTTTCCAACTGCCTTTGCATTGTTCAATCTTGTTTACTGGATTGGCTATCTTTATCTTTAAATTTCAGAGGTTTGACAAACTCAGAAGACAATGCAAATTGAACAGTCATTAACACTTTCCAGTGAGCAGTCAAAGATTAGAGCTGGTCCAAAATGACTCAGACTATTTGGATGCTTTAAAAATTTGTAACAATGAGAGGATATAGGGTGATGTAGTCTCCCTCTTGTGATCAACTGTAGAACTGGTATTGGTACTTTGAAGAGAAAATTTTTTAAATATCCCTAAGATTTCACTTGCCTGAACACACACACATTTTTGTCCAGCTCTAATAAAATGCAGAGTCAATAAGCTATGTTATTTAACTGGACAGTTCTACAAAAGCTTCCAATTTTAATCCTAAATGATAATACAGATTAATTTTGCAGCATCTCTTACACCTTTAAAAATAAAGCCTTAATAAAATGGGATTAGTTATTCTCATCCATTTAATCTGTAAGGTGATGGTTTCATTAATCCCTGATTTTAAAAAGTTGAAATGGAACATTTCTATTTTTCCACCAGCCATTTGTTCTCTGCAATATGTTAAAAAGAGTGATTAAATAGTAATTAATCACATTCAGATTTATACAGAATGCAGAGATTAGAGCAGCCAGAAATGGATATATCACAAAAACCCCAAAGGTAATTCTGAGCTTGTCTTATCCTGACTGTTGATACAGGCTTTTGGCTTTCACCCTTAGGTTACATTTATGTCTATGCTCCATCTCCCATTTCTTCACTGTTGTGAGTTCCCTGAATATCTTCAAGAGGGCTACAACTTAAAAAATTCCTATACAGCTGCCATTGCTTGCTTATTTCATGGAAACTGGACTGATGTTTCCTAACTGACATTCTGGCCATTAAAAATAATACTCTTCACATCCTCCCCATTCCCCTCTCCTTTGTTTGATTCATACTTGGGAACAGAGAAGTCATAACTCTATATTTGGAAGAATTTGTATCATCAGAGTTTGGAAAACATTTTACTATGCTATAGTCATTGTATTCAAAGCCACCGTGTTAAATCTCCAGCCCTAAGAGTGTAGTGTGTGACCTGCTCCACTTGCATACAGTTTGAGTTTGCAGCTCCTGCTTGTGATGGCATATGCTACTTACTGAGCCAGAGCCAAATGGTATGAATTTACTGAACCTGTGTTATGGATTGCTCCTTGATATTTGCTTGTTTCTAATTGAAAAACCCTGTTACTGGGGGTAGTGGTGAGGGGAGGAAAGTAAAAATAATCCTAATGCATTGCAGATCCTTCTCCAGAATGGGATGTATTCCCCTGCATCCCAAATCGTAGGACTAGTTCTCCAGCCTTTCTGTGGTGAGGGGTTCTGTTCACTTTGGTAGCAATTCTTCAGTACTAGCCTTTCTGGACTGACTTCTGTGTGTTGACTATTGCTGGTTGGCAGCATTTAGTAGCCATTTCTATTTTTAAATCCATTGTCTTTATTATGGAAAAGTGCAGTTTTTCCTCCTTTCTCAAAAAGAAACTGGTCTCAAGTGAGCTTGCAAAAATCACTGTAAAATTAAGATATACATTAAGTAAAAGTCAGAATTACACAGAAGACCTTAGAGATCTTTAAAGAGGATTAATGGGATTAGCAGTTGTGGCTGTAGGTAAGGATGTTCAGATAAAGACATGATTAATGGCTAATAATAGAAAATTATATATGAAGGACCCCTCCACCTCAATACTTGTGTTGTATTTTTATATTCTCATTGATACCAGACATAATAAGATATGATAAAAAATACACATTTCAGATGAAATGTTACTGCAGTGCTCAGCCCCGAAGTTTAATAGAGAATGCAAGACTGTGTGCTGTGATTCTGAAGAAAGTGTGACAGAGAAGATCTCATTTTAATGCAAACTTTATTTCGGTGTTTAGCTGATGAAATATGAAAGTGGTTGTGGGAAGCTGAAAGCCTGCTGCTGAGGTTGGCTGCCATTATTTGTTGCTTGACCTTTCTGAGCTCCAACTTCTTCTGACTGTTAGGCTGAGGGTAGAAGTGCAGCATCATTAACCACACTGATCTACTACAAAATCTTGTTTCTTTACAGTCTCATTTTCAGAAAGTGTTCAATAAAATGGAAATGTGTCAGTTTTAACTCCATAGTGCAGTTTGATGCTTTTTGACAGCACACTAAACACATTCCTCTGTAGGAGGGGTGAAGGTGGCTTCAGCAGCAGTTTGTTGGATGTGTACTTGAAAAGCAGTCTACTCGCTATACAATACAAGGCCCAGATTTTGTGAGCTCCTGAGTTTCACTAATTCACCTTTAAACAAAAGTAACTTGAAAGAACTTGGCACTTCACAAGGAGAAATACAGATTTCACAGTCTGCTCTCCTCTGGCATATCTAGTTAGCTTTTTCTATTCATGTGGTTGTCAGTTGCCAATCAGCCTCCAGTGACTGAATTGGAGAACAGAAAACATCCTGAATTGGCAAGGGATGGATAAGAAGTCTTTCATCTCTAATTTCTATGAAACAATGCAATGGAGTATTAAAGCTATTGAATGTTATGGCTGTTTGGCTTACGGATACACTTGTTTCTGTCTGTTGACAAACTTTTCTGTGTACTTCATTTGTTTCTGATGAAATAATTATAGTTTCCCGTAGTACTGTGAGTACAAATAGAAATGGAAATGCAGTGAACTGTAACATAGCATGTAATAAATATTTTATTTTAGTACTATGTGTTTTCTTTCTAAACTGCATGTAAACACTTGATTGCAAGAAATCTAAGTGATAAAAAAATGGCAAGAAACAGAGACTATAATTACTTGGATTTAGATGCTGCAATCATTTTTCAAACCTACCTGGATAAAAGTTTGTTTACTGGTAGCTGGAATCACAGTATTTGGAGCTTTATTCTGACCATTACTGCTTAAGCACATGCTTAAACTTACTCCTAATCAGTGCTGTAATTAGACCAGAACTCAGAAAACCATGTGCTTATGTGCTGTCATAAAGAGTGATGCTATCCTGAATTGCTGCCATTAACACATGCTTAATTTGCACTAATTTCAATAATGAGTGTTCAGTAGCTCAAATGATTGAACACTAAGGATATTAGACAGAGCCTATAAAGTAAGAAGTTTTCTCACTGAAAGAGGACATAATAGGAGAAATTGCCATAAAGGCAGAGGGTGAAAGTCTGTGGAAACTGTTTTATACTGCACCTATCTTGGGCATCTCCTGAAATGTGTTTTTAAAAAAAAGAGAATTTTCCTTGGTATTCTGTATTAGTATTCACCATTTGTCTGTTTTAGTAGTGAGTACAGTTCAGTGTGTTATTTTTTGGTAAGGTTTTGTCTATGATTGTACTTCACTGATCTTCAGTGCATGTCTCCCGTGTCTGAATGCATCTGTTTTATGTAGTGGCAGTGCAACCAAAGCATGAGCTTTTATATTCACATGTTGATGTGCTTCAAAGGCTTTAAGCTTGTCCAGTTTTCTGGCATTCCGAGACATAGGATTGTGTAAGACTTTGAGGGAGAATCACCTACAAAATGTTTTTTATAATTTTCTGTTGCTTATTTTCTATGATAGAAAAAGATTTGTTTAAAATTGATATACAAACTGTGCTTTGTAACTTGTGAACACCTTTCAAATGAAACCGCAACAGGAGGACTCTGGATTTAAATATCTATCTCCCTAAAGTAAGATATGTTTAGTTTGATAGCATCAGTCATAATTTCAGTTTATTGTTTCCAAATACCTGCGAATTAGTGCAAATCCAATATCTAATTTAATTTTTTAAGAATTTAATATAGTAATTTAAAAAAAATCATTGTACTTTCAGTTATATATTAAATATGATCTTTTATGTTTGGGAAGTAACACTGTATTTTGTCATCATTACAATAGATACAGAAAGTAGAAACTGACATTGAATTCCTCAGCTAAAGAATTCGAGGCAAGGAATTGGAAAGAACTGCTGTGCTTCTGTTTCTGAAAAAGTTCAATAAATGTCCACATGCTCTGATGAATTTGCTGTAGGGGAAACTGACTCATGGGGAGAGGTAGAATATTCTCTGAGCTTTAGAAAAGGTGTCTGCTTTGGTTCACTCCTTCGGCTTTCTACTTAAGTTGCTTAAGTCAATGAAAGGAATAGAGCTGTCCTTTCGTTTTCACTTGTCTCTTGCTTCTGCTTCACTTGTGCCAGCAGTAGCAGTTGTAAAGCCGTGTTGCCCAATGTATCAAAACTGGAAACATTATCTTTATTTTACTATTTTGTAAGGTAATGCCTGAACCAGCTAGGTGGGATCTTCTGACTGAACATGCAAGACTATGACTATTGGTTCTGATCCAAGACAGGTGATGGGATCTTGCAGCTGTAAGCAGAGGGATGGCTTCTTATGATGGGCCTATTTCATTCTGTTGAGAATCTGCACTGAAAGCTGGTGTGGAGGAAGGGGAAAGGTGGGGAAGAAAAGATAACGGGAGAAGGTGATTCCAGAATCCAGTGTAATGAATCTGAATGACTTACTTTTGGTTAATAGGTTTCTCACTGTTATCAGTGATAATGCTCTTGATTTTCCAGCAACATAATTAAATATTTCTTTTTTTTTTTAATTAAAAGAAACGACAAACTTCATTTGCTATACATCAGTTACAGACTGAATGAGCAGTAGACGGTTATCTTGAATGATCATTCTGGTGAAATGTCAGATAGAAAATCGGAATGTAGGTTAAATCAGAAAAAGGTTCTTTTTTTTTTCTCCTTTTATTATTAATACAAAGCTATTTTTTAAATGATTGGCTATTAATTAATACAATAGACACTAGGAAAGAGCTAGTACCCAGATGTCTACACCACTGTTAGTCTCCTTGAGGGCTAGAACATTTTGGAATGGAAACGTGACCCAGACTGCATTCAATCATTGAGTCTCTCTGTCCTTCAGGGAGTGGGAAAGGTGGATTATTGTCATGTCAGGCATGAACTAGCATAGCCTGTGTAGTCCAGGGAAGCTGGCAACAGCTTCCGGTTAAAAGGAAGAGGGGTTTCTGCCTGCTAAACTATAATATGAAACAGTGGACATGCTTTCCTTCAGAAGGTGGATGTGCGCTGTGGCTTGCAGAACGATGAAAGAGGATTCCTGCACTTGATGTTTGTCTTTGAACAAGAGCAGTTTCATTGAGTTGCGTGTCCTGTTATGAGGCACTGAGGTATTATTCCCCACGTGGTAATGAGGGAGACTTTCAGTTGCAGTCCTGGGCAAGGTGGCTAAATCTTGTCATAGGGCTCAGTATTGTGGGTTCTGAGTTGTCTTTTGGATCTGTTATGATGCTAGTGAAAAGGCAGTGAATACTAAACTTTTCATTTTAATTACTAGTAAATCTCACTGAGAAAACCAGAGAATTGCAAATATTTTAGGAGAAACTTCAGATGAGATAAAACTGCAATAGACTAAAGGATCTAGTCCCTTTTTCCATAGGTGGGTCTTGTTGCCTGCAAGCAATATGTTGTTTCTAAAAAAGTCTTAAAAGCCTCATAGCACTTTAAGGAAAAAAAAAAAAAAAAGTGTAAAATTCCTGGGCAATCTCATTCCCCTTCGCAGTGACAAATCTTGCTTTGCCTGCAAATTTTGCTTATTGCAGATGAACATTACTTGAGCTAAGTGAGGAGAGCCAGGGGGGATGTAAGACAGAAGACCTGTAAACTGTTCTTCCTTCTTTTCCTAGTCAAGAAAAGAGTTTCAGAAGAGTAGTTGTATGGTGTGTGTGTAAATAAGTACAACTTTCCTACTGAAAACAGGACCTGAGTCCCAGTAGCTGACAGGATCAGGAGACAGAGGAGTCTGTTTCCGGTAATAAGGCTTCTTTTTTATAATTCTTTGTAGTAGCTGCTTTTCCATACATCTCTGCATACCTGTCTAAGAGTCAAATGTTTTTCAGGTTGGAAGCAATTATTTTGTGTTTCTAGCTTCACAGAATGATCTGTATCATAGTGGTTTGAGCCTTGCTGAATTCAAAAGGAAAGGTTTCCCTTTGAAATTTCCCTGTCCAGGCATTGCAGGTATAAGATCTCTTGCCACCAAACATTGGAAAGTGAGTGAGAGCTCATGGAGAAAGTCCAGAGAAGGGCCACGAAGATGATCTGAGGGCTGGAGCGCTTCTCCTATGAGGACAGGCTGGGACAGAGAAGGCTTCGGGAGGACCTTATAGCAGCTTTCCACTACCTGAAGGGGGCCTACAGGAAAGCTGGGGAGAGGCTTTTCACCAGAGAGGGTAGTGATAGGACATGGGGTAATGGTTTTAAACTGGAAGAGGGTAGATTTAGGTTAGATGTTAGGTAGAAATTATTTAGTATAAGGGTGGTGAGACACTGGAACAGGTTGCCATGGGAAGTTGTGGAAGCCCCATCCCTCAAAGAGCTCAAGGCCGGGTTGGATTGGGCCCTGAGAAACCTGATCTAGTGGGAGGTGTCCCTGCTCATGCAGGGGGGCTTGAACTACATGATCTTTAAGGTTCCTTCCAACTCAAGTCATTCTATGATTTTCAGTTGATCCAGCTGAGGACGCAGACTAGCACTGTGGGAAGGCTTTAAGATAGCTTTGTCATTTAGACATGAAAAAGTTGAACGCTGTCAACAGCAATGACCAGCACTGCCCCCTGCAAAGGATACATTACTTTTGCAAGTTCAACATTTTAAAACAAAAATCGGCTACTGTGGGTGGGAACTGAGGATGAGTCATAATTTTACTGGAGAATTCTATTTCCCCTCAAATTATTTTTCCTCCTTAGGAAGATGATAAATAGGCATCTTTTGGCTGGTGAAAACTGCAGAAAACAGGTTATGGTCATTTTAAACAGGTGAAGTCATCTTTGTCCCTCTGCCACTGAGAAGGAACAACAAAGGACCTTGCACTGTGGCTCACATTTCCCATGATAGGTAAATGCAGACATTTGCATATTCACAGTCCCAATCTAAATATATAATTTGTGTTCATGTTTTAGTTACTGAAAAAAATCTTAATGGTTTGTGCATTTTCCCAGTATTTTTTATATTTCCCAGTGTTGTCCACTGTGAATGCTTAGACTTTTTGTGTGAATGTGAAGGGTTGCATTATGATACCTTTACTTACAGTTTAAGTTGCTATAGAATATAAATACTTCCTTAAATGAAACGGAGGTATCAGAATCTGGCAATCTCATGGTGATTCCTGTGTTGAAAAAGCTATCCTCTGTTCTTAATTGCTGTTTCCAATTAAATAAATAATACTGCTATAATTTTTGTTCCCCTTCGTTGGAGTTTAATGAACAGCTGCAATGTATGGTCTAAAAACTAAATTTATAGAAATATCCTTAAAAACTAACTCTTTTTGATTTGTTACATGTCTCAGTATTTCATGATTCAATTACACTAATGAAAGTCTCTGTCTCAGCATCTATATTTTACATAGTGTTTTAGTGATTCACAGTTTACCCTTTACTAGTACATCCTTTTTTTTTCATTCTGTTTTTAAAAAATGTAAATATTTTAACTACCTAAGAGGACATTAATACTGTGCATTTATTTTTTTATTGTTTTGGCACCAGTGAACAATGTTGCAATATTGTGCATCGGTGTTCCTTTTAAAACTATTTATTAAAGCCCTTGTGTATAACTTACTGAAAAAATATGGGGCACTGTGATAAATTCTGTAACTCTCAGTGCTGCTTCTAAGGATGATGTATAAAATACAAAATATTGATGCAAATTTATTCTTCCATTTCAGTTTTCCTTCCAGAAGCCTCCTCAGTTGGGCTACTATTGTTATTATGTGTGCTGATATTTACAGTTCTACTTAGTTATTTGGTATTTTTCCAACAGCCTTGGTATACACTCATCCGTTATTATATTCAATTACCTGGAAACAACAAGGTATCCTCATAGGCTTTTAATGTGATTAAGCCATGACTTCTTTAGCCTCTCTTAAAATACTTCAATCTTTTGTGTGCAATGCCAAAACTAAAGCATTTACAGGTATTAAATTGAATGTTATTTGCTTCTCCACTTTGATACAGTCTGTCTGCCAGGCTGGAGTGAAACATTGATATAATCTTTTAAGTATTTGACAACATTATTAATGAGCATGACTGAACCAAAAGACTTCAGAGATGATAAACTGATTATGGTCTTGGCTAAATCTCATACGACTGAGGCTTCGGGAGTTTGGTAGAAATTATATTGGCAATGGCAAAGACATATGTATTTATGGAAAAATTTAAGGAAAAAAAAAATCAGTAAAAGGAAAATTAGCTTCATCCTGGTTCAAACCAGGACATTCCACCCCTTATTCCATACCATATATTACATACAGGCTCGATATTTTACTGTCAAATTAAGGATTCTCCCCCAGAGTCAGATTACCTTGAGGTACATACGGTACTTTACCATCCTCCATCATCACACACCAGGTATGTCCAGGTCCCTGAGCAAAAGCAACACTCCGGACAGGTTTACCTTTGCCTGAAGCAGGATAAACCCAAACACTTTTACCCAACAGGTTTCTTTCATATACCACAGGGATTTTATCCCCATCTGCAGTGTGTAGAAGGTCTGACTGAGCAGGACCAGCCCGATTGATGGATCCCCTGGTATTGACTAATCAGGTGGCCTTCACCAAATTTTTGTCCCAATTTTTGAAAGTTCCACCACCCATTGCCTTCAGGGCAGCTTTTAACAGGCCATTGTCTGGAAAGCAAGATATGAACATTTTTACATATACATCATAATTCTGATTGTCATTTTAACAAGCTTCCCCCCCCTAAAATTTATGTTGTAAATGTGACTAAAAAAGGTCCTAAAAAACCCCATTTAAATTGCACAGTTAGAATGTAGAAGTGATTCAAAACTTAAAGTAATTATGGCTCCATTTAATGAGTTTGTATTAATTTTTAATTTAGCTCCTTTTTACTCCTAATTTAGCTTCCTTTTAAGAAGGAAGGCAGAACACATGTTCTGGTTGAAGACAGGCATCGATATTACTGAATGTAAACAGGAAAATCCCCTCTTTTTTGAGAAGCTGATTTGTAGATATAGGTAGAAGCAAATTACTTCAGTGCTGAGGAAATTGCTGTGATTGCATTTGCAGAGTAGATGGATTCTGCTCTTTATTTTGAGATCTCTGTAGATAAAGATCAACTCAGAGTTTTCTACCTTTTAGTATTACCTTAGTTTCAGGATGCCTCATTTTCTGATATGCAGTTTAAGACATATGAAAAAGACCTGGTTTTCACATTGTGAACATAGAACCCTTTCTAAAAATGGTTGCTTAAACTTTCAGGTTAAAGCACTCCAAAAGCAAGTAACAACTAGTAATCACTGATAGTGCTTTAAATAAATGTAAAGTTTAGATTGCTAAAGAGTATTACAGAAAGTTCAAATGGGGTTCAAGGCTAGAATTTTCTAGCGTTTTGTTCTCTCTTGCCTGTGGGATTTTTTTTCTTTTGTTTGTTTGTTTATTTATTTATTTTCTTGAGGTCTGGAGAGAGGTGAAAGCAAATGGAACAATTTCACCTTAATGGGTTGTTTTGGTTTGGTTTGTGGGGTTTTTTTAATTTATTTTTTTGTTGTTGTTTTGGTTTGGTTTTGTTTGTTTGTTTTTTGGTTTGTTTGGTTTTTTTTACAACAGTATATCTCATGCAGAATAGTACATCAACTGCTAAAAGCTGATTTTATTTGAAGACTGTTGAGACTTTTGGACTGATGACAGGAGTAAACTAACAAGCTCAGAAAGGAGATGCTTGTGGCCCTCATTACCAGTAGGGACTTGGCTGCTCAGGGCTTTGAAAACATAATTTCTGAAATAAGATTGTGGGAGAAAGCTAAGTTATAAGGACTCCTAGAAAAACAAAATTTCAGAAACTTCTTTCTGGGAGAAGACTGACAGTAGTTTGAAGGATAGGTTTTATAGCTCATGACTGTACTGTGAATGTTAATGTCTATTGAATTTTCATATAAATGTTGCACTAGCCCTTGTGCATTGAATGGAAATGTGCTTGCACCCTGGTGCATGGTTCATACAGATGTTTCTGAGATGTAGTCTGTAATCTTCTAAATGTAGAACTCTGAAAGCCATACTCTTAAAAATAAATAAAATCCATACCATTGAATACCATGTGTTCTGTGCAAAATGAACAAATTAGATGTTTGTGCTCTGATGTCTCTTAAACTGATAAGAATCAAGAGAATTTCAACACTGAACTTTGTAAAGCAGCTGTAATGCATTGTTTTTACTGTATCTGCTGTGAAGTTGATTTGTTACACTGTGAAAAAATAAATAGTGCCTGGGTATTTACTTTTTAATGTTATTTATTTTCTACATGCCATACATTCTTTTTTCTTTAAAGCTGTGATAATAATAGTAATTCTGGTGAAAATAGTCTTGTACACTGCTCTGACCAACAGCAATGCCTTTACTTGCTTTAAAATTTTTTCTTCCCCTCTCCTTTCCCTCTCTTTCCTTCCTGAAGTAATAATCGTAAATAGAATATCAGTCATCTCACAGAAGTAAAGCTCTGCAGCTAAAATTCCACTTTATCAGCCATTTTGGTTGGGACCAGTTTTATAGCAGTGGGCTAATGGAAGATCTCTTGCTTGTTACTGCCAAGGAGAGTGGTTCTGCTCTCCCCACAACACCCTTATTTCTGCCAGCACTGGTGCTTGGCTAATGCCACTCTCCTTCCCCTTCCAGGATCCCTCACAGCCATGATGTGTGGCTCCCTCCTCTTAGTCTTGTTTATCATTTTAGAAAAGGTTGTAACTTTCTATTAGACGTGCCAGGGGCAAGGAACAGGGCTCATGCCAAAAGCAAATAATTCCACATTGTTTTCCTCAAATAAGTTTTGTTCCCTAGCCTTGCTGGCTCACTGGAGGATCCACCTGCAGGCATCAGCTTCCTTGTATGGTCAGTCCCAGGAAATGTTTTTAATTAATTCTAAACAGAGTGTGGAAAGCTAATGAAACAAGTTCACCTAAAAACTCTTGGAAAGGAGTCAAAGATACTTCAAACATCTCGAAGTTCTGAAAAATGCTACAGATTTCTGCAGCCTTTTATACATCCTTTTCAGATTAAAGTCAGGGATCCCAGCAAAATCTACATTCCCTTTAGCATTGTATGTTCTTTTTTCCCTGGTAACTACCTCTGGTGTTCTGTCTTGCCAGCTGTTACTTAAAATATTGAGGTTACTTAAGGTATAATAGATTCTATTTATCTTTTTCTCTGAGATTGTTGATGTCTTCTCCATTGTACGAACAGTACAATGAACTGTGGTATTTCATAACATCAAACCTCTGAGAGCGTAATTTTTGAATGGCTTTTTAGCTCAAAAGAATCAAACCTCTGGCTTCCACAGTTATTGAAGTAGCTGATGAATGAGGGAATTAAGCAAAGCATTTCTGTACAGCCTTCAAAGTAAAATCTGTCATCTATATTTTTAAGGTAAATATTTTTCATTATCACTGTCAAGGCAGTGAATTTCAGCAATACATGCCTGCAAGGAGCTAAAATGAATTAATTTCTCACTGACAGGCCAAGTTTCTACAAAAAGACTGCCAAGACTTGGGGTGGGCACAAGCCTTGCTGGCTGAAGTTACTAATGTCAGTGCAGAACCAGAATAAGGTAGTAAATTTTTAAGAGTTCCCCACAACTTTATCTTAGTAATATATAATACTAGATTTGACTTTGTAGTAATTAGTAAACAAAATTAATTATAAATCTTTATTATTTTTATCCAATACTGTTATTTGCTAGTAAAATCTGCAGTAGAAATTCCAGAGCTCTTTTAAAATGTGGATTAGGAGGTTGAAGTGTCCAAGAGAAACCTGTGGATATTTAACAATTCTGGTAATAAAGAAGCTCCTGTCGCTTCCCAAAGTACCAGGTAAAGCTGTTTCTGCACTCCCTCTCACACCCTAAGGTCCTGCACTCTGGGTAGTTGTGGAGGGAGTAGCCCAGTCCACCTGCCCTGAGACTGCCAACAGAAATTCCCTTGGTAAGGGTGACTTCTGTGATACTCTTGTCCCTCTTTTCAGATGAGGACCGTGAGCACTGGAGTCATTGCAGGCAGGCCAGTGAGCTTTCAGACCCGACTAGCTAACGGTAGGTACATATCGGTAACTGAACATTTTCATAATCTGTTACCAGTCCCTGATGGAATATATCAGGTTAGCTGCTGCTCTTCTATTTTCTCATGTGTTCCCTCCTGTGAGAAACACCACCTCAGGTTTCCCCAATGCTTCTCCTTGTTAGAGCTATCAGGTACCAACTTCTCAAAACTTTCCTCAGCAAATCTCATACCTGGTTCTTTTCCTTGCCTTAGAAATCACGGTGTCTTTTGAGCTTTTACTGTAGTGTCCATCCTTTTCCCTCTACGTTAATTTCTGTTTAGTCCTGGGTTAATTCACATATTGACAGATGAGAACCATAGAAGGAAAGAGATGATCACTATGAAAGTTACGGTGACATAAGAAACAAGACCTTCACTCCCTGCACACCACCAGCAGTTGGACAATACAGTATGTCAGCCTCTTGCTGTCTGAAGAACCCCTCCGAGACATCTGTCTGGTGTAAAGTCAACTTACAAGAAATGGTAAATGGGCAGCAGATCTTTCTTGGCACCTTCTTCAGGATGTCAAAAGACAAAAAGGACAAAATGACCTTGAGAATTATTTTTGTTTGGCATGTTCTTATATAGCCCTGCTGTTGAGGTCTGTGAGCTCTCAGCAGCAGGGTCTTCAAAGCTGTTTGGGTTCTTGAATGCATTTTCCCAATGGCATGTGAAGATGGATAACTTGGCAACAGTTCAGCTACTTTACTAAGCTTTCTACAAGCAATCAATAATCAAATAGGGACACTAGTACCTCAATACTGAGCTTATTTGCCTGCTTCTCACTCTTATTTACCACAGAGACCACTGACTCAAATGTTAGATACGAGCCTTAAGACTTGGACTTTTGAGGTTCTCCTTTTCCTATTCTACTACTGAATCTACATGACTCAAATATTTTCTCTTTTATTTGAGATAAGTAGTTTCTCTGTGCCTCAGTTTCTATCCATCAGATGTCAATAACGTTACTCATGGAGCTGTTAAAATTAACACTAAATTAATGAATGTAAAGCACTCTGCTTTTATTGTAAAGAAGGACCTCTGCTCCTCTGAAATCAATAGAATTGCACTGATTTACAGCTGCAACTGCACGACCAACATTATTTTATAACTAAGAGCTGTATGTTCTGACATGTGTGAGAAGTATCACTGGTATTTTGCATCAAAGAAGTATTTGATTCAGAATTCCAGCCTTCTCAGCACATAGTAAACTCCTTGTGAGACCACACCATCATTGTTCAGACTGTTGATGAACTTTCAGCACTGTTCTCACCAGTAGCTGCTGCTTAATCCATGCAGTCCAGTGCATTGAGTACGTGTATCTGTGACTTAACAGTAGAGTCATTTCTGCTGAGAGCTGGGTTTGATTCCATGTATTTGAAATTCTGCAGCAATGTGCAGAAGGACTTTGAGATATGATTTGCTAAAACAGCTTCATCCATGTACCATTTGTTAGGTTAGAGATTTGTTGCTGCCTTCTGGTAACACAGAGTGCTTTAAAATCCTAATATGATTATTTAACTAAATGGGAAAATCTCGTTACAGAAAACCTTCACATTTCCCAGCAGCAACAATGAAGATTAATGTGCATGTGTTATTGTCACAATATTCAAAAAATCACATTAAGGGAAGTTATACATCAAAACTGACTTGTCCTCCAGACTGCTGGGGAGTAGTGGTTAGTAACTGGGCAGCAGAGTCACAGGTGGGCAGACAACCGTTAATGGTGCACTTGCTGTCAGCCAGAGTGTGCTGTGATACAGGCAGCAGTCATGAACTTGCGAAAATTTGGACGTTGTGAAGATAGGTAGAAATGAATGGTATTTGACTATGAACCACTTAGTATTCCCACTGAATCAGTGGGAATTATGAATTCCTTAGTGTATGGTTGTCTTTAAGATCTATCAGCTTTCGTTACACTCTGCAGCCTTTGAGCCCTGAAGCATTTCAGTTTGCTCCTCTACAAGAGCAAACCTTTTAATATCTCTGTTAGCATGGAGCCAGTACCATCCTGTTGGTGCCTTAGGAAACAGGACAGGAGCCACTTTGCCAGACATTATTCTCAGAACTTGATCAAGAGCATAATTTTAATTTCCACTGACAGACTGGAATTGTTGATTTAACTGCAGCGGAGGGAACACACAACAGAAATATTCGTAGCTACCTCCTTTCTATTTTAAGACAGGTTTGCTAATACTGAATGTATATTTGCCCACAAACTTCTGCACTGGATGCATGTTTATTCTGTTAGAAACCTAGTTTAGAGGATGGTGTTTTATATCACTATGTAGAGCTAGCATGGATTGTCTTCATTTACTGAAACAGCGTTTCAGTGCCAGGTAGGGAGATAAACAACTAGAAGATATAATAATTGGTGGGTTTAAAACAGATGCAAGTGGATGAAAATCTCCACTGTGGTAGAATAGCCTATATGGCTAAAACACAACACCTGAGAGATTAGGGGCATTAGCTGCAATTTGGTTTCTAAACATCAGTTAAAAATTAATACAATCTTAAAATGTTTTCACATTATTTTTAGTGGGCTTTTTTTCCCCCCAGTAGTTTGTATTTTAACTTTGTACATGTTTTTCTCACCTCTCAACAATCCTTTCAGTTCCATATCCCAGCAAGGTCTAGCATCTGGTGATACCATTGCTTCCTATCACTCACTTGCATTAGAGATTTTAATGATTTTATTATTCCTTGTCTCTTCTGCACCTCCCCACCACCACTGCCCTCCTTTGGGAAACTCAGCTGCATCAGCTGAACTAATTATAAAAAAAAAAATTAAACTATAAAGTGGTGCTTGCATGACCTTTTGAGTTATCAGCCAGGAAAATGAACAGTCAAGATTTCAGGCACCCAAATGAAGTTTAAAGATACAGAAACAGGGAAGACTGGATCAAGAAGTTATGAACTGCCACTAAAATCAGATTATAATTGTGGAATCCTTGTTTTGTAACAGGCTAGAAAGGCAGCTGCATAATTTCCTTTGATTCTTCCTTGGCCAAGTATGATAATGAAGGACAAAAAGTTTTAGTTTAAAGGAAAATTTTGGAGGGTTGAGCGGAACCAGTGTGGGTTCCTGAGGACCGCTCAGCATTAAGAAGAGTGCTGTGCCATGCTCTGCCAAGATAAGCTTTCCTGAGCACCATGATCCTTGGTACAGCCATGCTGGTACTTTTTCATTCTCACAGCAGGGCGTAGTTGCATCCTGACTCAGTATTGGGATCAGACAGGCAAAGGAGACTGTGACAGGACCCAAATAAACCCTGCTGCTTGTCTGATGATTTCTGTGGGCAGGAGGCCCAGGTGGGTCATCAGCATGCTCTGAGCAGCTCCCCAGGTGTCCAGCCTGAGACTGGTGGTGGGCTGCAGGCGCATCTGCCCTGCCTTGCACACAGAGTGATCAGCTGCTCCACGTTGCAGAATCTCTTCTTAATGCAGTGGGGAAACACGAAGCTTTAAAACCCAACAGGCAGACTTCCTAGCATTGCTCCATGCTCCTGCCTTCTGGGAGAAAGGCAGCAATGCCTTCTGCTTAGACACTGATGGCTCACAGGTAGGAAGGAGACTATGATCCCTCTCCCTCCACACCAACCCCACAGTCCATATCAGCGTTTTTTTCAGAGTTGGTTGGTGCTGTACTTCAGATGAAGCCAGAAATTAGTATCTGACAGGACATCTATATTATTCCTCCTGGGTGAAAAATACCAGAGTAACTTAATTTGTAGAATTAATTCTGCAGAATATCTCCTGACCGGTGCTGTCAGCTAATTCAAATTAAAATATTTTACTGTTCTCTTGTTTGGTATTCTTTGTTGTTGTTCTTGTTGTTGTGTTTTTCCTCATGAGCTTGCCTCAGTTTTACCAGCAGTGCTGTTTCTGTTTTATCTTGCCTGTCACCATTTCACTTTCGGATCTCTGCCCTTAAAATATCAATCAGTCGGGCTCACAACTGTACATTTTAAATGGATTAGCAGAGGGGTAAATGAAAATCTCTGCATTCAAGGCTTTTCCAACCAGTTGAGGCTCTGGACTGCTTAGAGAAGGGAAAAAGCTTGTGCCAAGCTAAGATTAACCTTTCTTTGCTTTGTATTTCTAAGTTCTTTGTGCTCCTGATTGAAAATATTCCCTTTCAAAGTTTTCCCTCATAAAAGGGATTATTGCTTGCCTGAGAAATAATAATTAGCTGATAATTTAGACTGAAAATAAACCACTAGATCATGATTCATAGTCCAGCAGAGAAATGATAGTATTCTATGCAGTAAACCAAAGCTGCATTCTAACAGTCATTATTCCCTTGGGAAAGGTCATATGAAAGTGGAGACACCCTCATGGGTAGATGGAAACTGAGCACACTTCCTTGCTCCTTTTTGCTACCAAGATAAAGCTTTCCAAGAATAGTCTCTTCACAGTTTCCTGCAACAGGAACATTTCCCTAGAAAGGGGAAGAAATAGAAAGCAGAAAGATCCAAGCAGTGAAGGAGCTAAACAAACTTTACATGTCCATGGAAGACACTATACCTTTCAATGCATCACCAGATGTTTTAGTCTTCAAGGCATAAAAGTTTGAGAACAATATGATTAGCTGCTGGCAAATCTATCTTCAGGGACTAATGTCAAAGAAGGTTAGGATCAGGGAAATACTGGTTGAAGCCAATTCAGATTGTCTAAGGTAAATTGCATCTTGACAATCTTAGATGTGATGGGAAAAATGCAGTCTACAACCTTTTCTGTTGTCCTGGTTTAGCATGAAATCTAAACAATCTGAAATAATCTATATAGGAATATCTCTAATGCTGAACCTTCGTTAACAGAAAAATGTATTCTAAACATTTTACTCAGATTTTTTTTTGTTCATCTCTTCATGGTCTGTATAGCCAGCACAGTCTCAGTGCAAGAGACTACTCCCAGAAGTAGATTTAGTGGTGTAGTTCTCACCATAAAAGCTGGGGAAGCATAAGACCTGTGTAAGGTGTGAACAGTTTTATTACAGAATGTGAAATAAAGAGAGAATGAGACAGTTTGCTACTCCTTCTGTTTCAAGTGTCTTAAGAGTGACTGAAAAAGGTAGAGGTGGGTATCCATGATTTCTCCTTCCTAGATATTACTTCCTCAACTGGAAGAGTAGAAGCAGAAATGAGTTTTGTGTCTCTCTAGAAAAAGCTAAAGCAGTATAACCAGGAGGGTTTATGAAGAAGCCTGTGAAAGTTTACAAATAGAGTAGGAAAGTTTTCTGAGATTATGCCAAGGAGGAACAGAGAACACTATACTAAGAGGAATATGAGGTAAGAATTGGTTGTAGAAGGAGAGAACAAGTATTTCAGCATCCAAAGGTTGGAACTTAGGGAAGATGTTTCCTATACCTTAAGGGACTGTGAATAGTTGCTTTAAATTGTTGGGTAAAGAATATAAACTAAACCTGACAGCTGAACTACTCAGTTCTTCTCTGGGGAGAAGTGAAGGATTTTGCAGAGAAATTTCATGGGAAATGTTTCAATTGTTTGCTTTCAACTGTTGGGGAAGGAAAAGAAGGAAAGGGAGGAAAGGAAGGAAGAGAAGGGAGGAAGGATGGAAGGAATTAAGTCAAAGTATCTTCAGAACTACCTCATTAAAAAATAAACTGTCTCAAAAATGTCATTGTTGATGAATTTTAATTATTTTTAGTATCAGTCTCTTTCTGTCTTGTTTAGAAATGTCATGTGAACTAAAAAACACTGTAAAATATGACTTTTTATTATTTTTCATTTTTTATCTCTGTTTTCTAAGAATTTGTCTCACTTCACTTATAGATGGTGCTAGTAGGTCTACACGGCCCTCAAATTACTGCTGACACAGCAAACTGCAGAACTGGAAGTAGGATGGGTGCTCTACATTAAAGCTAGTTAGACTGTAGCACTGTGGCAATGTGACTGTGATGTTCCTGGGACAGCAGCTGTTCGCTGTGGTACCCACTTATGCAGTCCCCTGAGGAAACTCTACTCCCACAGTCCTCTGCCCCATGTGGAGGCACACAGAGGCCCGTGGAAAAGCTCATCTGAACAAGCAATACAAGGCCAAGAGTTGGACTTACTGGAAAACACCAGTAGCAATAATTTTCAGTACTAGTAAGTTTTTTCTGTCAATGGCACAAGTGAGGAATCAGCCCTTCATTAAAGAGGGGAAGGAGATGTTCAGAGCCTGTTACTTATACTGATTTTCTTATCAAAGAGGTAATACACAAGATGATCAATTGTGTATAAACTTCTATTTAAAAAGTTACTAAGTCTCCCTGTTTAAGAATGTTTTTCTTTATTTGCAGTGCATGGAAAGTTAAATTTATTCACATGGTTCTGAGTAGGCTCCTTCTGAAAGTGAGCTAAATGACTGCCTAACCATTAATTCAGGACTCAGAAAATGGAAGCTATATCCAGTATTTTCTACTTCAAAGCTGTCAAGAATCTCGAGGAAATGAAGTTCTGGCCTGACTTGAAGTAGAGAGATATTTGAGGTACAGGAAGATTGTACATTTTTTCTTTCTGATTCAGTTCAAAAGTAAAGACTAATTATAAGACTTTTTTGTAAGATGGAGTTCTTAACTTTCTTTGTAGCAAGACCATGGTATGTATGTATTTTTCTCTAGAAAGCCTGTATCTTTTATTTTTTTCTTAAAAAGATTATTGTTTTCTTTTTAATGGTGGCACTGCCTTAAATGTACACTCACTGTGTCTAGAACAGCTGGACAAATCACTTTAAGTTTAATGAAAAAGGAAGTTGCTTAAGAAGGATGCTTTAAGGAGAGAAAATCCATAGTCAGTGAATTACATGGGTAAACAACTGGTGAGGACTGTCTTTCATTTGAGACTGAAACACCACCTATTGCTGAAAGGTTTATATTCTTTTACGCATTGCTGTTCAGAACATAGAAATGTTGCTCTTACTGCTGTCTGGGGATATTGAGGAGATTCCATGAGATTATCTGGTATGACCTACTGTATATCATAAAGTGGTACATTTCATATAGTTCATACAGGAATACAGAATCCAAAAAACCATGAGTCTGGCTGTATCAGGCTTTAAAAATAGTGTCTGGTCATGACTTAAAACTCAGAACATGGGAATGCTACCATTTAACTGGGTAATGTAGAAAAAAAGGTCAGTTTTTCTCACTGTTTTTTCACTGCTGTTTGTTTCCTTTGTGAATATTGTGACTTAAAATACTAGTCTGTGTATTTGTAATGTTTTGTGTCTAAAAACTAAGGAACCTGTGAGTAGCCAATACCTGGAAGGGAACGTGACATTTTACTCCATCATCTAATATAATCCTTTTTATGATAACCTAAAAAAGGTATTTTTCAGAGGCATATCTGGGCTTTTTGAATTGTATTTGGAAAACCTCATGTCCCCTGAGAGCTTGTCAACATGTAGTATGAGCACAATATTATCTTATCGGCTGAATCAGTGGTCTACTTGAGATAATAGTTTTAGTATTTTAATTAACCTTATACAGTCACATGGGACCAATTCTTTCCTTCTGAGTTGCCTCCCAATGCTTTTAAAACTCCTGTTCATGTTGTACTTTCATGTTCAGACTTAAATTTGGGTGGCGCTCATACCAGAACTTAGAGGTGGGTAAGGAAGAAGCCCCTCATCTGGAGACATTGTCAAAGACAGTCTACCAAAATGGTAGACTCATGGTACCAAAATGTTTATTAACTGCTCATGCTGCAATATGCCTACCATGGAAAAGCACTTCCTCAGAACAGCAGTGGGCATTGAGCTCCCTTGGGTATTCTTGTAAGTCCAACAGCAGGGTGTAGTTTTCTGTATATACAGATTACATTCTGTGTTTCACCTGTCTCATATGCAGTATTGACCATTTGAATTATAGGCTGAGAAGAATAGCACAGAATTGACTTGACGCATCAGCTATGTTTTCTTGTTTTATTAACAAAGACAGCAATGGAAATGCAGCAAAGAGTTCTAGAATTTGAAGGTTCAATTATTTTTGCATGGCAAATACTGTAAGCAAGGTATATCCTCTGGATGCCAGTGTTAATTTCCTGGTATTCTCTCCCTTACTGGATGCTGTTCTCAGAACTTAAGACCTACATGTACTTCCTCCTAAAGGTGTTGCCCTCCAGAGCACCTGTATTCCATTGCCACTGTGAAACTGTCATCGAGGAAGAGGATTTGTGCATGTATACAAGGAGACAGTGCTCAGACACTGGACATAGGAAGCAGATTCATATAGCAAAACAGAATGAAAATGAAGCAGGTAGTTTTCAAAACACTATGCAAAGATTGTCTCTATGTAGTTTTCTTCACCAGTTCACCACGCACTAATATGAGCTTCTGAAACTAATTAGCACCATGCAAAAAAGGAATGATTAATGATCAATGGAAAAAAATCTGATCCATGAAATTCAAAACTACTTAAATACACTAAAGTAGACTAAAATATAAATGGCAAATGTGTGAAAGCTGATAATATACACAGGCAATGCAAAGTTTTCATTGCTTTTTCCATTATTTTTAGAATTTATTATTATTTTATTTTAATTTTCCTCCTTTTAAAATCTAGTGGAAATGCTGTGGCATACATTTTACTGTGAATGGAATGCTATATCCATATCTGTGGTTGACCTCAAGGAAGAAAGACCATACTCTGACTCTAGTAGATTTCCTTGCAGAATTTCCAAAGTTTGTTAGTAACTCATCAGCCATTAAGCATATGCTTTTTTATTTTATTTTTGAATGCTATTGAAAAAAACAAAATGGCAGGAGGCTTTCTAGAGTTTCCACTTACTATTTTGTGTCTCTTACGGCTGTCTTTCTTTGAACCATTTTCCATGGTGTCCTGTAGGAACATTTTTCTTGCTCTGAGGCAAAATTTCAATATCTTACTTTTAACTTTGCATTCAATTTTTGATTAATTGTAGTAAGCTGTAAACTAACATTATTCTATGGAAGAGGTTATCAAATCATTCTGCCTGTAGTCCAGATAGCTCTTCTCAATGTATGACGTATCTTTGACATCAAATTTCACATTACTTGTTTCAATTTTTAGGAGCTTCTGTCATGAGTAGCTGTACAAGATTCTCAGTGATTTGTCTTTTCTAATAATCTGCTAATGACTCAGAACTGCTGACTGGAGGGACATCATGATGTTTGGCCCTGAAAGATTACTCTTCCTGCATTGCTCTATGTGGATGGAGATCTTCTTATCAAGGGCTGAGGTAGATGTGAAATAGACAAATCACAAACTTATCAGGGATTTCTCCTTAGTAGGAAGCTACGGCAGCCTGACAACCCCTGCTGTCTAGATAGCTGGTAATGGTTGTGTTAAAATCTTTTACTGACATTTCTATGTGAAATGTAGGTTTCTTGCAGATATTTTCACAAATGTTTTCAAATTTGGGAGCCCAGGGATCTGTCTTTATGGATCATGTTGTAGAATTTTGAACAGGGATAAGCTGGAAGTGATTTAGTTGAATCAGTTTTAAAAAGAAAACTTACTCTTCCCCCACATCGCTTCTCCAAAAAGCAGAGCCTTGGAGGATGTATGCTGTTGGCTGCTCAGAAATGCCTTGTGCCTCCACGGAGAGCTAAGCTAAGCTCTTATTTGGAGCTGTATTCTAAGCACTAATTTAGCCTTAGCCTGGTGCAGGAACACCTGTAGAACTGATTAGAAAGTCACAATCTGTCGTGTAGAACCTGAATGAAAGCATCAGATGGGTTGGGCCTTTGGCTTGAACAGAACGTGATAAATAATGGAGTCAGAGAACTGTTTTGGAAGTTATAGAGTTTAATTAGGATTTAAATCGATTTGCAGTCTCTTTGTATAGTCTATATGATATATATATTTATTTATTCTGCAGTTCATGGAGTAAACAGACAAATGAAAATATGGAAATACAATAGAAATACTTAGGCAAGTCTTCCTTTGCAATTGAAACTGTGGGGTTTGGATAATCCTGTGTAGATTTCTGCTGGATATTACCAAGTGTTTTAAGATGAATTTTGATAACATTGTAATTTTTTTTTTTTTCTGATTTGATTGTTTAATGCTTTGGAGAAGTTCATTAAAGACACACCTGAAGGGAAAAAATCTCAGCTGCTGTTGAGGCTTGTCTTTGGCAAGATAGTTTAAGAGATTCTACTGAAACACTGTCTTAACAAATATATTTTTAATTCCAGTACTAGAAGATCTATTTCTCAGAGACAAAGAAGATTACAGCTGCTTGAGATTGCTTCTACTTAGTAGCCAGGATGTCTGAGTCATACTTACCTTCTGGTCAGCAAAAGATGTTTCTAAGCCAGAGTGCCATCCAGAGGGGATTTGATATGTGTACTATCCTGTTCCTTGGGCTGTGCTGGAACAACAGTCTTGCTTTTTCTGAGTTAGAAAGAATAACATTATGTACATCTGAAAACTAGAACTTTAGAGAATTGCTGCAATCCTATTATGGAGACATCTGACTTTAGCAAATCATTTCCACATCTCTGTCAGGAGCTTTTATAAGACTGAAGCAAGGAAGCAAAACAAAATACAGAAATTTAGGCCTGGTGACATTTACACAAGTGAATCAAGCTGTGAGGATATTGCTTTGGAAAGCACTGGCTCTCGTCATTGCAGCATGGCCGGACTTTGTTATTGATCTGCAAAACAGCCTTCCTGACATGATATTTCTGGTACCTGTATTGTGGAAATGGTAGTAAACACATTTAAAATGTTTTTCTGTTGCTGAAGATACTACTGTGGTGAAGTATCAGGTTATATCTGGATGGCAGGCAAAATGCTACCCTCTGTTTCTAGTGCCGCTGAGAAAAAATGATTGTGTCTGTGGTGGATTTGCCTTGGCCAGCAGCTAAACTCCCAACCAGCTGCTTTTTCACTCTCCCCTCCTCAGCCAGCTGAGGAGGAAGAAAATAGGAAGCAAAGAGGTGAGAAAACTCATGGGCCAAGACAAAGACAAGATCTTTTGCCAATTACAATCACAGGGAGAACAGACTAGACCTGGTGAAAACAAATTTATTGCAGATTTAAATAAATATTTAATTACTGTTTTGGGTGAGAAGAAACAGAGGCAAAAACATGAAAATGACACTTTGCCTCCTCTGCTTTCCCAGGCTCAACTTCACTCCTTCACTCCAGACTTTTCTACTCCTCCACTAAGTGGTGCAGAATGGTGGGAGTGGGTGGTTACCATCAGGAAACAGCAGTTGCTCTCTGATGCTCCTTCCTCCTCACACTTTTCCTCTGCTCTGACTTGAGCTCTCCAAGGGCTGCAGTTCTTCAGGATTATGCGCTCTGCCATGGAGCACCTCCTCCTTCTCTTCTGGCCTTGGTGTTCCCACTACTGTTTCTCACTCCTTTCTTCCCTTCTTCACTGCCTGTCTGGAGTTTCCTGCCCTTTTAAAAGACATTTTCAGAGAGATGCCACCAGCTTGTCTGATGGGCTTAGCTGTGTCCTGCACTGTGTCTGTTGGACCCTGGTCTCTTCCCAGTGGGCAACCCTGTACAAATTCTTAGCTATGCCTGAAATTTACTTTGAGAAGTAAACTTTGTGAAAGTGTTTGAAATGTGAAACACTTTTTTTTTTTTAACTACAAAACAGGAATGGGAGAAATATATGGCTGACTGTGCTGAGAAGACCACTCTGCATCTTGAAGTCCTCCAGGACTGTTTTGGTTTGAGCCAGGGTGAAGCTCTTTGCTGATTTTTTCTTTCTTTCAGTGAACTTTTTAGCAGCGCCAGTGGACTGATAACAGCCAAGGTCACTTCTGACTGTCTGCAGCCTCCCCCCCTACAGGGGAGCAGATTAGACTGAAGGCAGGATCAGCAAATCAGACTATTCCCTTCTCATAATATTTTCTCTATTTGGCTTTCAGTATAGGCTAATACATCATGAAAGTCAAGCCTTTCGTTTTCCTTTTCCTCTCACTTTTCTGCTTACTGTCGCTTCTATTGCCCTCTCTTTGCTCCTCTCTTTTTTTCTCCATTTTTCTTCCCAGCCGACACCCGAGGGCCCCGTCCCTGCGCCCGGACACTCCCCCCTTCAGCTGGAGCCACCAGGGAGAAGAGTTGCTGTGAGAGTCACTGGGGGAGGAGGGAGGGGATCGGGTGTTGCACATCCCTTTACAAATATATATATATTCCTTTATAACTAATAATTAAAATCAATCGTTTCACTTTTCAACCCAGAGAGCTTCTCTTTCTCATTTTTCTCCCTCTTTCCTTACCTTGGGGGAGGTGGGGGAGGGGGATTGAATCGAGAGTGTTCCAACTTGGTGCCAAACCATGACAAGGACCCAGTGCTGGTTGTAGAAAACATACATTCCTTACTACAGGAGGTTAAAATTCAGTCATTCATCTTCATGAATAAAGAATTGCAGTCTAAAAATGCAGTTGTTGATCACATCTTCACTGAGTCTCAGTCTACTACCATTGATTTAAATCAGTGAGTTCAGTAACTAACTAAATTTTCCTTTGGCAAGAATAATATTATTTATATCACCTAAATAGTTTTTCAGACCACATTGTTTTGATTTGTCCCTGGAGGTAGATGGTACTCATCCTGTTTTATCCAAGGATAACACCTTTCAGGAGACTGAATGTTTACCATTTCAAAGTCCTAGCCCCCTCAATAATGTTTGCTAGTATTATTAAAACACAAAAGCAAACTGCTGCTGTTCCGAGTACACCTGCAGGGAAAGGCCAGACTGTTGATCAGCCAGATGCAGAGACATGCTGACAGCAGAATATTTATTTACCATTTCTAATTCCTAGGCTGCCCCAAAAAATGTAATTTGTTTTTATCTGTGATTCAAACTGACATTTGCATCACATCACATATACATTAAGCAGTGTTATGATCTGGAGGAATACTAAGTTATGTAGTTAGACTACACAATTTAAAACAGGAGCTCCAAATGAAAGACATGGCTAAGAAAAGGCCTTTCAAGGTTTAGCACAGCTGCTGCAGGAGGGTTGAATGGAATTTGGCCTATAAAGACTGAAACACACCATTTCAGAAAGATGAGTGGTCTCATCAACTTAACCAGGGCCCAGAGCTACTTTGTGAGGTGCTTAAGTTGATTAAATTTGCCTGAGAGCTTTTTGCAGGCATGTAAAATGGTTATTTCCTAAAATGCCCTGTAACTGCAGTTCTAAAAAAAGTCTTGAATGAACCAGCACCCTTTTTTTGTAGTTCAATATGCCTTTTCTCAGCCATAAAACTGATCTTAACAAAACATACTACCCACTGAGCTCCCAGCTGACCTCTAACCAGACTTCCACATTCACATTTTCATTAGTCTCAACAATCTAGTGGGAGGCGGAAATATTTTTTTGTTTTCTTCCTCCAATGTCTTGTTCTTTCATTTCTAAGGAAGCTTGCCATCTTCCAGCTAGCTTTATGGCGGACAGGTCTCCTTTTTTGTTTTTGCCCCTGTGTTTGCTGGTGGAAAGATGTTTAACAGGCTCTGGCATGAGCTGTGAGGACTCCAGTGTCATGCTGTGTAGCAGTTCGTGTTACTTAATGGTAGAAATGCGCTTGGATACTCAGAAATATATGAAAGTTTGGTGAGTTGTGCTAGGAAACAGATCCAGCTTAGCTCAATAGACAAATGTTAATATTCAGCAACAGTTTAAAGATGGACTAAATCTGCCCATGCAGAGGTGTGTATTTAGGATTATGTCAGATGAGCAAGAGGAACAACTACACATACATGTATCAAAACTCTTGTGAGAAACTGAGTAACAAAATAATAGACTTTCTACCTCTTGTACACCTTCACCTGATGATGGTGCTACAGGGATGGGTGAACTGAAGATAGGGAATTTCTCCTTTCTAGCTGCTACTCTCACCATCTCCGGTCATCCCAACACCAGTAGACCTTCATCAACCTCATTCTGAAAGATGTCCTGACCAAAATAAGTATGAGAGGTATTTCTACAGCTGAAGTTAGCAACACTAGATCTGAATGTGTAATATGGGTTACTTCTTTTCTTTTTCTTTTTCTTGTGTCTCCTTTTCCTTCCCCAGCCACATTTATTTTCTATCTCTCTCTTCATTTGCATTCTGCTGGCTATTTGGCTGGCAGACCAAGGCAGAGTTTCTTTAACAAAAATGCTTTAGTTTTCTGATTAGAAAGGTGGCAAAAATAACTGTTTCAAATATCCTTACACTGATGCAAGTTTGCCAGGACTCAGCAAGGCCAATAAGATCAGGGACCAGACATTGTAAAGGATTAAGATTCCTGAAGCAGGATTCATGCAGACATTTAGTGCTGAGATCCAAAACTGTGACCCCAAATTGCATCTCCTTAATCTTGAAGCTGTCTGAAATCACCAAGGCTTAATTTTTGTCAGTCCAAAATAAAGTCTTAGACTGAGGATGTAGGTGTGTAGTTCCTCAAATCTTGTTCTATTTAAACAAACCAGAATGTCAGAGGACCACAGTATTTCAGCACAGCAGAAATGTGCCTTTTGTTTTTCACCTCTGGTTCTGCTGCTCTGACCTGCTTATTAAATGGCCTCAGATAATACTGGCCACTCCTACTTAAGAAAGGAGTGCCAGGGCGGGCTTGATGATACTGCAGACTCGTAAAACTACATTTCTTTTTCAGGAGGTTTAATTTATGCTGATTTGAGAGTCTTAGGGATTAAAGAGAGCAAGAATAGAGGAAGTACTCTGAAAAATAATGATGAAAGTGTTCTCTCTTCAGCCGGTTTTAAATGCCTTGACCCAGGTTAGCATACTGGGCTTGAAACCCAATGTATTAGTTCTAGATGTTTTTTGCTTTTCAGTTATCTCTGCCATTCCCCATAGTGCCTGCCCCCTCTGTTGCTGACTTGGGACTGCAAAATAAGTGTTCAAACTGCAGCTGCAATAATGGAGCTTTTATTTTGGGATATAGTTAGCTGAAATGTATTGGTATGGTGAAGCTCAGTCAGGCAGTGTAGAAGAGTGTGTTTCTGACTGAGATAAGTTGTATTTAGCTTCCCTCAGCTGTGATTTCCCCTTGCCTGTTGCGGGTTTAGGAGGGCTAAACTATTGTGTCTCTCTGATTATGCAGAAGCATCTTTGCTGCATCTGAACATCAGTCAAAGACCAATTGCTTCCACACAGACTCATTTATAATTGTCTGTTTGCCAGGATACAGATAAAGACAACTGATAGAAAAGAGAACAAATGCCATTTAAATGCATATTTCTGTGTGCCTGCTTGTGTTCAGTGTCTAAAAATAATGATTAGAAGATGACAACTGCTTGAATGACAATGGTATTGGTAAATAATACTCCCAGTGATCTTACAGCAGTAAAATTCCTCTCGTGCCAATTAGCTAACATGAAAAACATTGAAAAGAAGAATGTTTAACAGCATGATACAAGTAAAATAAGACCTTCTTAGATGTTGTTAGCTCAACCTAAAACCTGACTGAAAGAGGAAAAAGGATGTTTATTTGGTAGATGACAGTAGAAAAGAATCATTTGTCATTAAAGAAGAGACTGCAGTCAAAACACTGACCTTGATTTCAAATTATTTGGCAAATTATTCGCAGCTGTTCATTTTAGGAATAGACAATGGTAAAGTGCTTATGAAAACTTGTAAAACACCCTATTAGGTAAAAACTTCAGAAAAGCAGTAAAGATGTAAACCCTGTATTAAAGTTGTTTTTGGGGTTTTTGTTGTTTTTTTTTTAGTTTGGTTTGGTTTTCCTTGCAAATAAACTAATTCTGTGTGCAAATTGTGTCATAAGTGAAAGCGTGTTTTTACCAATAGATGCAACAGACTCTTTGACATTGTCTCTTGACTGGGTTAAAATCAATTCCTGGTGAGTAAAAATCACCACTTCATTGAAGCTGATGATATGGGACCAGACTGCTCAGGGATTGGGCCAGTTGACTCCGTCCTGTAATGAATAATGTGATATGTCATTCCTCTGTGTGACTGTCAGCGCTTCTATTTGGAATGTCTTCATCAGAGAGGTATGAGACTCTAATCTATAGCTTTGATTTTTTTCTAGTAAGTGCTTTTATATGGCTACCTATTTAGAAATTCTCCTCCGTACTCTGTGTATGTGTAACCTGAGTAACAAAACGGTAATGGAAAAAAAAGAAAAAAAAAAGGTCCTGGAAAATTATATATGCTTCATTGGTAGCTGTAGAATGAAGAAATAAAACTGTAGGAAGATAAATTTACTATTTTTACCATCTAACAGTTGGTATACAAATGTCTGTTCTAAATTTACTTTAAAACTCTAATAGAGCACTTGTTTTTTAGTAGGGCAAATGCTTTGTCTGCAACTGTTTCTAAGTTCAAGACCTTAATTTTTTTCCCTATGACATATGCAAAGAACAGGTGGTAGACTTAGTAATGAGCTGTAAATACAATTTAACACTTTGACACTAGGAAATCTATTTAAAAAAAAAAGGTTTTCAGTATTTTTATAACATTCACTTGAAGAAATAGATTAAAAAAAAAAGAGCAAAAATGCATTTGAGATGTGGGAAGTATTATGCTATGGTACTTTCACTGAAATTAAATCAGCTCTTATTCTCCTACATAATCTAGGTTGAAATTCAGATGCTTAGCAAGATGATCAGGAGAAACAGAGTAGCACAGATTAATACCTGTCTATGGGAGTTAACGGTGGTGACCGGGCAGCTGAGTAAGCAGTAGAGTAAACTCACTTTCTTCAGAAATACCACTAGCTAGGTTGCCTTTGAAACTCTGTCCATATTACTGCAAGATCAGTGAAACTGAAAGCTGTCCTTAGACGTTACTAGAGCTTTTTATAAAATGGACTTTTGGGTTGGAAGAAGCTCCTCAGCTGCACTGTCAAGAGACTGTGATGGGTGTAAATAAGGAAATGTTGGGAATAGAGAAATAGAGGTTGCCCTGATGAGTCTGCAGGACAGGCTCATCAGCCTGACAGAGCTAATCTTGATCAACAGACATCAACTGGAATACAACAGAGAGGTTCAAGAAGAAAATGTGTTTTTTCCAAAATAATTATGGCCACTGCATGATGCTCTTTTACAGAGCACAAGTTCATGGTTCATGACAGTGGCAGGAAAAGTCAAATGGATAATAAAAGGAAAAGTTTTTAAAATTCAGTTCACACTGTTTAAATTGCTTCCTACCCAATCAATTATTTTCCTTTTGATTGCTTGCTTTTGCATCAATGGCTTATATCAACTAATTTTTAGTCTTCAGTGTCATTCCACAGTACTGTTGCCCATGAAAGTACTGATGTATTGCTTGGAGAAAGTTCTGTAGATTGGGGCAATATGGGGGAAAGTTATATTGTTCAGATTCTGCATATGAAGAACAGTGACCAGGAACTGCACTTCCAGTGTGTGGCCTCCCAGTAGTGGAATCAGCATCAGTTCTCTCCTCCCCTTTCAGAATTCATATACAGCCACTAGCTGAGACTGGCACATTGTGCAGGCTGGGTGGCACATGGTCATTCTTAGCTTGCAACATGTGTGACTCCACACTTTCTAGCAAAATGGCCTAAAGCACATAAAATCTCAGCTCGTGGATGAAGGACAGCTGGCTAAAGCTGAACTTGAATCTGTTGTGAATTCATGCCCTAGTTTGGTTTTCTGCTTGGATCCTTCATCAATACTAGGCTTTCCCACAGCAAATGCTAGAGTAATGCTTAGTTCTCTTTTTTCTTGGTAGGAAAGCCATCCTCAACTGTTGATACTTTTGACTGCTACTGGTTGTACTGTACCAGTGAGCTGTGACTGAAGCCCTGTGTGCTTACAAAATTCTAGTGCAGAGCACTGAAATGAGACTTCATGGAAACAAAAGACCTAGGCTATCTTTGCACACGACTTCCTGTATTCCTCATCTATCGACAAAGTATTTTCTCAGGCACAAAGGTCAATAAAAAATGTAGTCTATGTGCAAGAAGGACTCTTCTCATATGTGGTGGAACAGAAAGCCAACAATCATAGAATCATAGAATCATAGAATCATAGAATCATAGAATCATAGAATCATAGAATCATAGAATCCTAGGGGTTGGAAGGGACCTCGAAAGATCATCTAGTCCAACCCCCCCTGCCAGAGCAGGATCACCTAGAGCACATCACACAGGAACTTGTCCAGGCGGGTTTTGAATACCTCCAGTGAAGGAGACTCCACAACCTCCCTGGGCAGCCTGTTCCAGTGCTCTGTCACTCTCACAGTAAAAAAGTTTTTTCGGATATTCACCTTGAACCTCCTATGCTCCAATTTACACCCATTACTCCTTGTCCTATCACTGGTCATCACTGAGGAGAGCCTAACTCCATCTCCCTGACACTCACCCCTTACATATTTGTAAACATTGATGAGGTCACCCCTCAGCCTCCTTTTTTCCAAGCTAAAGAGACCCAGCTCCCTCAGCCTTTCCTCATAAGGGAGATGTTCCACTCCCTTAATCATCTTTGTGGCTCTGCACTGGACTCTTTCAAGCAGATCCCTGTCCTTCTTGAACTGAGGGGCCCACAACTGGACACAATACTCCAGATGCGGCCTCACCAAAGCAGAATAGAGGGGGAGGAGAACCTCTCTTGACCTACTAACCACACCCTTTCTAATGCACCCCAGGATGCCATTGGCCTTCTTGGCCACAAGGGCACATTGCTGGCTCATGGTCATCCTCCTGTCTACCGGGACCCCCAGGTCCCTTTCTCCTACACTACTCTCCAGCAGGTCAGCCCCCAACCTATACTGGTACATCGTGTTGTTCTTCCCCAAATGCAAAACTCTACACTTCCCCTTGTTGAATTTCATCATGTTTCTCCCTGCCCAACTCTCCAGCCTGTCTAAGTCTCTCTGAATGGCAGCACAGCCTTCTGGTGTGTCAGCCACTCCTCCCAGCTTAGTGTCATCAGCAAACTTGCTGAGGGTACATTCTATACCCTCATCCAGGTCGTTGATGAAGATGTTGAACAACATCGGTCCCAGTACCGACCCCTGAGGGACTCCACTAGTCACAGACCTCCAACCAGATTCTGGCCCATTGACTACAACTCTCTGACTCCTTCCCATCAACCAGTTCCTGATCCACCTCACTACCTGATCACCAAACCCATACCTGATCAACTTATCTACAAGGATGCTGTGGGAGATGGTGTCAAATGCCTTACTGAAATCCAGATAAACCACATCTACTGCTCTACCATCATCTATCCACCTAGTAATTTCCTCATAGAAGGCTATGAGGTTAGTCAAACATGATTTACCCTTGATAAAACCATGCTGACTGCTCTTGATGACCCCCATGTCCTTGATATGCCTAGAGATAGAGACAAGAACAAGTTGTTCCATCACCTTTCCAGGGATGGAGGTGAGGCTGACTGGTCTATAGTTACCCGGGCCCTCCTTCTTGCCCTTCTTGTAGACTGGTGTGACATTTGCTATCCTCCAGTCCTCAGGCACCTCTCCTGTTACCCATGACTTACCGAAGATGATGGAGAGTGGCCTAGCAATGACCTCCGCCAGCTCCCTCAGCACCCTTGGATGCATTCCATCTGGACCCATCGATTTATGGATGTCCAGATTACTCAACTGATCCCTAACCCAATCCTCATCTACTATGTCAAACTCCTCATCTATCTTGACTACTTCTGGGGCTATATGAATCTGGGGCCCATGGGGAAATCCTGCAGGAGTAAAGACAGAGGCAAAGAAGGCGTTCAGCACCTCTGCCTTCTTTATATCCTCTGTCACCAGGGCTCCCACCTCATTCAACAGTGGGCCAATATTGCCTCTAGTGTTAGTTTTGTTAGCTATGTATTTGAAAAAGCCCTTTCTATTATCCTTAACCTGACTTGCAAGGTTAAGTTCCAAGGAGGCCTTAGCTTTCCTAATTGCCTCCCTACATCCTCTGACAACAGCCCTATATTCCTCCCAAGTGACCAGCCCCTCCTTCCATGATCTGTAGATTTTCCTTTTCCACTTAAGTTTGCCCAGCAGTTCCTTTTTTAACCATGCTGGTCTCCTAGCTCCCTTACTAGATTTCCTAACCATTGGGACGCTCTGATCCTGTGCTTGCAAGAAGTGGTCCTTGAATGTTGACCAGCTATCTTGAGCCCCTTTATCTTCTAGCACCCTGTCCCATGGGATTTCCCTTAACAGTTGATTGAGGAGGCCAAAGTTTGCCCTGTGGAAGTCCAGGGTTCTGGTCCTACTGGGTATTCTGTTCCTTCCACACAGGATCCTGAACTCCACCATCTCGTGATCACTGCAGCCAAGGCTGCCACTGGCCACCACTGCTTCAACAAGGCCCTCCTTGTTGGTGAGTACAAGATCCAGCAGCGCTCCTCTTCTAGTCGGCTTGTCCACTATTTGCATTAAGAAGTTATCATCAATGCACTGGAGGAACCTCCTAGACTGTGAAAGGCTGGCTGTGAGTCTTCCAGCAGATATCGGGGTAGTTAAAATCTCCCATAAGGACTAAGGACTGTAGTTGTGAGGCTGCTTTCAGCTGCCTGTAGAAAGCCTCATCAACTTCCTCACCTTGATCAGGAGGTCTGTAGTAGACCCCCACGACTGTATCACCCACACCAGCCTGCCCCTTAATTCTTACCCACAGACTTTCAACTTGCCCCTCATCAGCCCCTGCACAAAACTCAATACATTCTAGTTGCTCTCTCACATAAAGAGCAACTCCACCACCTCGCTTCCCCGCCCTATCTTTCCTAAAAAGCACATAACCATCCATGGCCACATTCCAGTCATGTGACCTGTCCCACCACGTCTCTGTTATTGCTACCAGATCATAACCCTTAGCCCGCACACTGACCTCTAACTCTTCCTGCTTATTCCCCATGCTGTGTGCATTAGCATACAGGCATTTCAGGAAACAAACAGAGCCCACTGGTGGGACTAAATCCTCCTTAGGCTTTCAGGCCCTGGTACGTTCCTCTTGCGCTTCTCCCTAATAGACCCAGTTTTCTCCCCTTCCCCCTTCACATCTAGTTTAAAGCTCTCTCAATGAGCCCTGCTAAGTCCTGCCCCAAAAGCCTCTTCCCCCTCTGGGACAGGTGCATCCCACCTGCCACCCCAAGGCTTCCTGGAGAGGGAAATAAACAACTGCAGAGACCATACATAATTTTGAATCCATGCGAAGTTTGTGATCAAAATCTTAGGCAAATCTCATTTGGTTTGTAGGGCTGTTAAGATTAAATAAAACCCACCATTTTGCTGAGAATAATCTTTACAACTACATTATTTTCTGAAAAGTCACTGAAAGGAACTTCAAACTTTGTAAAGCCAGAAGAAATAATTCTTTAGAAAAATGAACAAGCCACAGAAAGCAAATGATAGAAACTATTCTGTCAGAAGATACAAAGAAAAAGTTAGAATATCTTGTCCATAGTTAAAGATTAATGAAAATAATGCTTTTCATTAGGTCCTCTGAAATGCATAAGAACATCCAAAATATCCAATATCTCATTATCCAGCAGAGATATTATTAATGAGACTTTACGCCAGAAAGAGAAACTGTGTTTTTTACCTCTCCTGTTCTTTTTCTCCCTTCTTGGGTATTTTTGTCCTGGTTCATCTTCAGGAAAAGAGGATTAAACTCCACTAACAAAAGCTCAAAATGTACTCTCATCATTCCTTGAAAAACTCCCCTTTCCTTGAACAAGACTGATCATTACCTTCTGTAGTGCTGTCAATGAAGTACATCCCAAAAAACCAGAGTTCTGAAGGGAAAAGGATACAGATAAAGGGAAAAGTTATACAAGATTTTTGTTGTTGTTGTTGTTGTTGTTGTATCTGCAATAAAGCTTTTAAATTAATTTATTGTTGGATTATTGGTAATGATAGTTTGCTCACTCACAGCCAACCACATTGAAGTTACTATAGTTGATAGATATGCCCAAACTTGCTTACTATTGGATCCTGTAAACACTTGTTGATTATTTGGGTGCCACTTTCATTGACATGTTCATAGTATCTGTAATTTGTGTCATTTTCTTACCTAGAATCCCCCATTTTCCACTCTAGTTTTCCTATAGCCTATTTAAAAACAAACCATTGTGTAATAGTGTGAGGATTTCAGCTGTTATTCCACTGAGTTTTAAAGATTGTAACTGTTGCTTTTATTATGTAAATGTTCTCAATGTTCACAAGCTCTCAGGAATGAAAGACACCTGTTCTTAAGAGTATGGGAGTGTATGCATGTATGCTACATACACGCACATCTGTAATTACAAAAATAGAAATAATTATATATAGATAGCTTTGTAAACATCTCTGTATACCTGTGTGTATATATATTGCTGACACAAAGTGAAATCTATGCCTATAACCCTTTGCAACAATTTTTTTTTTTAAACCCAAATTCTGTTTCGTGTAGTTCTTCATATGGAGCAAATGTACTCATATGGAGTCAGAAATAGCATTTGATTTCCAGTTTCTGTCTTTCAGATGGCATTATAAACATATAGCCAGTTTGGCAATAACTGAAAAAGTCTTCCCTTGGGGCACTGTGGGAAATCAGATCTGCCTGTATAATTGTGATTAAGCTGCAAAAAGGTTAACCATCAAACTCCAATGACACCTACACAACTGTATATATACTTCTGTTTGGCAACTGCAAACTGATTGTTGCGTTCAGGGTATTTTGTGCCATCTTAAATTAGTCTGGGCTCTTAATAGTTTGGGCTACAGCTTTAGGACACAAACTATCCTCTATTTTGCCTTGGCAGCTCCAGTTCATTAAAACAAAGTTACCATCATGGTCTATTCAAGGCAATAAACCTTGTGTCCTGGTTTAAACCAGGATTAAGACAATTTTCTTTTTACTGATTCTTTTTTCTTCAGTGAACTCTTTTAAGCAAACAAGTTTTCCAGCTAGTGGACTGATAATGCTGGAGTGTTTATGTTACTGCTGAGCCAGCAAGGACACTGCTCTGCTTTGGATACTGAAGGAGCAGAAGAGTTGTATCTCCAGCCCTCCTGTAGGGAGGAGCAGACTAGACAGACAGCAAAGTTGGCCAGAGAATATTCCACACCATATATAATTCAGGGATTACGGAAGTCAGGCCCCTCCCTGCTTCTTCTTCCCTTCTCTTCTGTCCATGGCTGGCATCTCGGGAGGACTTCATCTATCCACCACCATTGATCCCTAGGCCTGTGCATTCCTGACCCTCATAACTCTCCCCTCAGCTCCTGTCTGCTTTGCTGCTCTCTCTGGCTGTGCTCTGGGACATTTCAGGACTGTTCACAGCTCAGGAGATGCTGTGGGAGTTGTTGGCATAGGGGAAGGCAATAGGGTTTTGCACTTTTCTGAACACAGTTGTATATAATTGTACATATTTCTTTTATCATTAATATTTAATTAAAGCTGTCTAGTTTAGTGTTCAATTCAGAAAGTCTTTCTTCTTGTTATCTCTCTCCTTTCCCTACCTGGGTGGGAGAGGGAGGGAATCAAGAGCATTATTGTCACTGGTTTAATTGTTAATCTTGAGTCAAACCATGACACCTTGGTACCTGTAAAAGTCAGGATTCATCTACTACACTCAGCAGTACTGCAATACTTACTTATGACTAATCAAGCTGCTCAGCAGAAGTTATATATTCATGCCAATTACATACTCCCAGCTGCATGAAATGTCTAATTTAAGTTTTCTCTATAAATATTAGCCTGACTGATGTCAGCTTGCTAGCAGCCACATAGTCAGAGGCATGCCAAGACCTGTGTAAGTCCCGGCAGATTACTGAAATATATCTGTCTGTGACTCAGTTTGCATTAAGCCATACTGTATGCCATGAATTCAAAGAGAAAAGGTAGGTCTAAAATCCCTCATTTATAGTAAATATAAGTTTAAAGTACTTGTAGATAGTGCAGCATGATCTCTAGCTTTCTTGGAGTTTGTTGCTAGTTTTTCTGCATTTCCCTATAATTTAGGAATTCCGTGTTTTATTTTTATGAATATTATGATCTGAGTGATAGAAAAACTATTGGAAATTTGCATTCAATTGCAGTAACAATTATGATCAACATAAGCATATAAAACATTGGTCTCCTACCCATGAAAAGGTTAGGAGTGACTATGTGCAAATGCAACTGAATCCCTGTTGTAATGCCCTCTAGAAGTGGGCAGCATTTGTGAAGGTGGACTAATCCAGGTTGTCCAGTGAAGATCATCTCTTCTGTAATTCTTTAGGAAAAAGGTCCTTTCAAGTGGAAGGACAACATTGTAAATTGCATCCTGTCTTATTGACCACAATCTTAAATTAAATGAGAATGTGCAACTTTTAAACTTTGTCTTTCTGAGTGCGTAAGATAAGAATAGTTCAGTAACAGGAAAGAACCTCAAAATGTGATGTTCCCTTTCAAATTTTCTACTCTGCTATTGTTTTCTTATGTAGATTTTCAGATAAGTCTTTTTGTTTACCTTTTTCTATCTTTTTCCCCATTCCAATTATATTGATATGAGTAATTAGAGGTCTTAAGAGGACTGATGCTGATTCACGTGCTTTTGGGTGCTTGGCTACATCTAATAATGGAAGTCATCTGAGCATGTAAAGTTGTGGATTTTATCAGTCCAATCTATGATCCTTTAAGTGCCCGTGAGGCAATGTTGATCTTATTATATATGCCTGAGAAACCAGCATCAGTGCACATCACACCCAAGCCAGTAGGCTTTTCTCTTGAGTTTAAACATTTCATAAATGTTACTGTGATAGGTGGAGACAAGTTTTTAATTTCTATTTTATTAAGGATAAAGAGCCATTTTTTAAAAGGGCTTATTGGTTAGGCTTCAATATTACACTTTTAAATGTAGCTCACAGTGCCGTCTAGAGGTGCAGTTCAGCCTGATAAAGCCAGAACCTCAAGTGAAGTAATTTGCCTCTGTTAAGTGAACATATCCCATTGATTACACACCAACAATTATGTAATACAAGCTGGGACAATTAAACTGGGTAGATTTAAACTATTTCATAATATTGAACTATATTATATTATGTGGTTTGTGGAAAGAACATGACACATTTAGTGTAGTAATAATGGTTTTCCAACATACAAGTCATTTAAATGGAGATAGATCTAATAATAGTCAGCAAAAGTGGCTTTCCTAAAACATATATTCCATTTCAGTTTCACTGCCTGGAGCTTCTGAGGGATGACATTTCAAAACCCTTTTTCATGGCCTTTGGCAAGAATAAGGTGGCATCTCATTAAGATAAATAGAATATGTGGCAGTGAGCAGATTATGGACATTTTTGGGAAGCTGCATGTAGGAGGAAGATGTTCTAAGCTTTTCTGTGCTTCCTACTGTTTAGAAGATGAAAAGAGTGGATCTTTGCTTTTTTTATCCTTCACCTCTACCCTGACAAAGCAGCACACCTGTCGTCTTTGTGTGCAAACATGACTGGCAATTTGTATAATGTTTTGAATAATACTTGACAATAACAGGAAAAAGCAAAGATTAGACATGAAGACAGCTTTAGGAATTAGGTGTCTGAAAACTACATACGCAGCCAGACATTCATTGTCTTTCTACTGCGAGGTCTGGAATAGCAGTTCTCCCAGGTTATTTACATGGCATGGTTTACGTAACAAAATAAGGAAAAGAACTGAAGTGATGTCCTGCATTGAAATTCAACAGAAATCTGAAGTTGGGGCTAAAGAGAGCACAACTTCTAAGGAACAGGCATGAAATCTTACACAGTATCAAAGTACAGCTCCAGTTGCTTTTAGACATAGTTAACTTGTGAGCAGTGTGGTAATCGTTTACAGTATGGTAATTTTTAAAAGGGAAGCAGAACCAGGATTGATTTTTATGCAGAACAAAAACAGGGAATGGGGGAACAGTTTCCTGCTTTCCTCTCTTTAAGGTTTATAAAGGAAGAGAGACTAGCAAATAATAAATTGGTCCTCTTTTTATCCTTCTCCAGGGAGAAACCAAGACCTTTAGAATCCTTGCTGTTTGGTACTTGCAGAGAAACTAAACTGTATTGTTCAGGTTATTACAACGAGAACATGGATTGTCATTATACAAAATATGAAGCATTTTTTCATCCTTATCCTCTCCCTTCACAAATACATATATATTTAAACATTATGCATTCACAAGATATCTTTAGGAGATGATGTCTTGAAAAAAATGGAAATTACAGATAAAGCAAAACCTCTTTATAAAGCAAATGTGAATTTTTCTTCATAATACTTGAAAATGTTCTTCTCTCGCTGAAAGGCATGAGGCCTGTGAATACAAAATGACCTTTTCTTTATGAACCTTTACAATGGGGATTTCAAACTTAAGATAAAAATGGTTCATTCAAATTCTTCATGTTAGAGTTAATCTTCACAGAGCTATAGTTTACTTTTCATTTCTGAGGTAGAAGCTGTCCACTTTCCCTTGAAAAAAATTGTGGCAGCCACTTAATAGTTTCAATTTACTCCACTCTAAAGATGTGGCTCTTTCTGAAACAATCAATATTTTTCCCATAAGCAACCACAACAGGAGTTACTCTAGGTAAAAACAATACTATCTTGTTCTATTCATTATGAAGGGAAAAACAAGGCATGATAATATTGCTTACCCACTTTGCCAGAAAGCGGCTGTCCCTAGAAAGGTAAAACACATTAGCTGATTGCTGTAATTAATTTCATCATGATAGTTCCAGTATTTGAATTTCATTAGACTTTGCATTTTGTATGGTCCAGAATACTGTAAAAATTAAATGGTCAATGAATGTGATTTTTTGAAATAAGTGTGTCTATGTACCTATTTATATCAAGCAGTTGTACAGGTTAGGTAATGACAAAATTGTTTTCTGTCACGAGTTCAAAGAAAATGCATTCGTATTTTTCCCTTTAAGATTTCTGTTTCATTTTTGCTGAGTGAAAAGATACTCCATGCTGAAGGTAGATATTACCAATTTACCCTTTTGATATTAAGTTGGAAAAAAAACTATTACAGTTTTTGAGATGAAACACTTGTGTAGAACAGAATAGGTTTTTACCTAACAGCAGACAATTCGAATTTTGCTTGCACAAATTTCTGATGCCACCCTGCCTAAATTTGTAGTTATTAATAAAACACAAACAGTTGCAAAAGCCAGCTTAGCCAAGCACCCGCACCAGTGAGGTATTTGTCTGCAGATTTTTACAAGTTATCATAGTATTAGAAACACCTTTACTTGTCTCTGTCAAGTGCTTTAATAGCAGATGTAGTTAATATCAGGCAGAATCTGTTCAAGGGAGGGATGAGAGTTGGAGATGTCTTCCTGGGATAAAATAATGTATGTAGGGGAAAAGAAAGGTTCTTTAAGGCTATGTCTCCATTAGCAAGCAGTGTAGCTTAGTAGAAGGGGTCTGTACAGAGAAGCAGTTGGCCCTGGGGACTTGTCAGCCGTATTATAATAAACTTAGGGGTGATGTGAAGTAGCTATAGTCTGCTGTGCTCCTGGACTCTATTTCCCAGTTTGGTTTTATACAAAAGAAGTGTAGCAAGACCACTTTCAGGCCACTCCATAATGCCAGGGAAGTGCAGTAGGTGGTGATAAGCACGAGGTTTGCTTCCAAAGTGCAGTACTCAACTTCTCTAAGTTGCACTCTCTGTTTCAATTCTCAGAGTGTGATAGCTGGATCTGATTATTAAAAAAAACCCTTGAATTGTGATTATCTTTAGCTTACATTTTTAATTGCACTATGCAATCAAACAAGTGTTTGCATATATTGGTGTATTTAATTAGGATCTAAGGGTCCAGAAAAAAGGATATGAAGGAGTGCTACACTATGGTTGACACTGATAACTTTCAGAGTAGGTGCTATGGCTATTCAATATGCAAGACTGTATTTGGGAATTAATCTTTCAGCAGATTTTCTGTGTGACTTCTCACATGGACCTCATGAAATCTGTGAGATCAAGTTTTCATTCTCTGTATCTACAGCAAAATAAGAAAATAAGTAGATCTTGGAGGTATGACTGTCATGGTTCATATTCCCTTGTTTCTCTTTATTCACTAGCATGTTTAATGTGGATGCTGGAAGAGTCTATATGGTATAGTCACCTGTGTTTGCAGCAACCAGCAGTGTGTACAGAGATTTCTTCCTGCTGGGGTAAACAGAACAATGTGTCGATTAAACCCCAGAACATTTTTACTATATGGTGATGTGGTCTTTAATTTAAAATCTACAGCAGATACACAAGTTTCATTAGCTTTGAATATAGAAATACGTAATCACAGGTATGCTTAGGCTTCTGGTCTCACAGAATATTATAAAACTGTTACAGGTATTCTACAGACAAGACACTTGTCTGTTTCACTTGTGCCCTGCGATAGGACAAGGGACAATGGATTCAAACTCGAGCACAGGAAGTTCCACCTCAACATGAAGAAGAACTTCTTTACTGTGAGGGTTACAGAGCACTGGAACAGGCTCCCCAGAGAGGTTGTGGAGTCTCCTTCTCTGGAAAATTTCAAGAACTGTCTGGATGCCTTTCTGAGTACTCTGCCCTAGTTTTTGCTCCTGCTCTGTAAGGGGGGTTGGACTTGATCTTCAGAGGTCCCTTCCAACCCCTAATGTTCTGTGATTCTGTGATTCTGTGACACACACGTTCCCAAAGCTGTTTGTTGGCTTTTTGCTCTTACTACTATAAAACCCCAAAAAACTTCCGTCTTGAATTTTCTGCTTCACTCTAGGCAAAGTGGAATGTCTTCTTAAAGCTTCAGGCAAATGCCAAAAGTTACTTTTAAGATGTAGGATTATGGAAAAAGAAGTTCTCAAAATTAAAGTCTTACTGTTTTTTGGAAAGTCTGTCCAAATTAAATACAAACCTTAGGCTCAGCATGCTTGAGTCAGTGCCAGTCCCATTTACTATGGTGCCTCCAGAGCCCTTGTCTGTATCCAGAAAGATCAATTGGCAGTTAAATAAAGCAAACAAAACAGCCTAAACCAGCAATACGTGTTTCATATTCAGAGTATGAAAATGGTTATATGTAAACTCAACATTTTACTTGAAATTTGTTTTAAACTTATTTTTTTCACATATGCTGTCTTGGCAAGGACGTTTAGTGAAAGGTATGTTAATAAGCTATGTGCACTGTTTGCAGGCACAAGTCCACATTTACATAGTGTTGTATCTACAAAACTGATATGTTTTCTTGTTGTTATCTTGTAAGTTAGTAAATTATTCTCATAAAACAACAAATAAGAGCTTCATAAATATTTATGTGTAATCTTGGTGCAGTATTGCAATATGTATAGCAAGATTCATACATACTTTTTTATTTGTTTTTCATTTAATATATTAAAAACAAGACTACCAAATATAGTAAAAATAAGACTTAATATTGTTTTGATGGACTAGGCATTTCTTCAAAAGAAAGCTAGATTTGGTGTATTTCCAGTTCACATTAAATTCCAGCAAGGTAGCCAATTTGGCTCAGTGGCTTTGTGCTAAGTCGAAATTGTAAGGTTAATGATATCTTTGCAGTATGGCTGATATCATTAGGGACCAGAGTATTTATGCTGTGAGGAGAGACTGAGAGAGCTGAGGAACTATTTAGCCTGGAGAAGGATCAGGGAGTGTTATCTATATATATAAATAACTGCTGGGAGGATGTAAAGTGGAGGGACCCAGGCTTCTCTCAGTGGTATCCAGTGAAAGGACAAGAAGCAATTATCACAAACTGAAAGATATCTGAAGAGAAGAAACCATGTTTTTACTGTGAGGGAGGTGAAACACTAGAACAGGTTGCCCAGAAAGGCTATGGAGCCTCCATCCATCAAAACACGACCAGACATGGCCCTGAGCAACCTGCTGTAGGTAACCCTGCTTGCACAGAAGGTTGGACTAGAAGTTCGCCAGAGATCCCTGCCCACCTCAGCAATCCTGTGATTCTGTGACCTTTGATCTCTGATTCATGATTACATATCTGATGGATAGGGACCAACTATAGAAATTAACTACATATTAATAGGTATGTTTAATATCTCCTCTGGTTATTGCTGGGTGGAACTCAAATATTCTGAAGAAGTTGGTTAGTAATATGACTATATGAAGGCTGGAAAGTCATGACGTGTAAGGGCTGGAAACATGCTCAAGCACGTGTGAGATGTGAGATTTCTATGCTGTGCCTATGTCACCAATTATGACGTGGTAGAACACAGGCAGAAACTGCTGCTGCCTGTGGCTCAAGGATAAGTCACCATGATGCCAGCACTAACATGCAGAGCTCTCTGAAGGGCATAGCTCTACTTTTACTACATCAGGGCACTTAAAATCATGAGCATCCTAAATATTCTCCTATCTTGTCTGTTGTCTCTGGTGTCTGGAATGATTCTCATTTTTGGCTTGATTGTTGTGTTCTTCATGCTGGTTTTCAGCACCAGTCTTACTCTTGTTGAAACCAAGGCAGTCACCATGGACATCGCTCCTGATTACAATGTGGTGAGTAATAGAATTTTTTTTTTTTTTTAACCATCACAATCACCATAGTTGTTTGGGTTTTTTTTGTTTGTTTCGTTTTGTTGTTTTTTTTTTTTTTCTCTTGTTGGTCCATGATCAATTTAAAGTGGAATGTAACTTCTTAATTCATCTTGCCAGGTAGGACAAAGGGGTAGCTCTACTGAAAGTAGTGGAAATTAAGCATATTACTTAATGTAAGTTATTTGTACTGATTATGAGCTAAATTTAGAAGTACTTAAAAATACCATTTTAATGATTCTAGATCAAGCCTTTGCAAATAGTTCACCAGCTTTGAGAATAAAGGGAATCAGAAGATTTCAGATATATATCAGACAGGAAATTAGTCAGTTCTAAGTAATGTAAAATATGTTTTATGTGCTTTTTGAACCTGGGAGTGTCAAAGGATGGTAAAACAAGAATAAACATAAGGGCAACATTAATTCCTTCTACTTAAAAGTCCTTTTTTGTCCTTTTTGTTGTTTTTTTTATTTCTGTTCTTTTCTATGTAATGGTGTAAAATATTTTTTTAAATTTTATGGCTCTACAAACAAAACCAGAGGTCTCAGGTATTCTACAGGTATTTAATATGGTGTTGACTTTAAAACTCTCTGTACATTTATAGCAATGGCTTGTTTCCCTATCAGTATTTCTACAGCTGGTGACATTCAGAGAGGAAATAATTTTGAAAACAAGACAACAAATACTGTTTTTTCTGAATATTTCTTTTTTCTGAATTTATTATTTTATTTAGTTTTTACAAAGCAGATGTTTATCTGCTCCTTCTGATCATCCTTCTGTAAGTCTGCTGCAGTCCTCAGCAAATTTGCACATGATACTAAGTTGGGAGGGAGCGTTGATCTGCCTGAAGGGGAGGATGGCTCTACTATGGAAGCTGGACAGTCTGGATCGATGGGCCAAGGCCAATTGTATGATGTTCAACAAGGCCGAGTGCTGGTATAGATGTGGTGCTTAGGAACATGGACATGGCTTAAGCATTGGACCTAGTGAAGTTAGGGTAAAGGTTGGTAGAATAAGGTTATGGTTGGACTCGATCTTAAAGGTCTTTTCCAACCAGAACGATTCTGTTATTCTCTATTTTTCTTCCTTTTATTTTAGTTTTTTGCTGCATATTACTCATTTCTGGGGGGAGAAAATGTATGGTGATATTTGTACTGTCAATATTTTTGTCCAAATTTATATTTTAAGGAATACAGCTGTTATAATTGGTTTGTTTATGTTGATTGAAAAGTTAAAATGAGGTCTACAGATTTTTATAGTATAAATTTAATTATACTTCATCCATCTGGCTTCATGGGTAATTCTATATAATCTGTCAATCTGGTTCCTCCTCACTCAGAATCTCAGATCAGGCAAAGAATGCAAATCTGTAAATATATAAGTACACAAGTACATATACACACATACATATATATATTTCTATGAAGAACAGCTTTTGCTTCTAGGTTTAATCTCTCTCAGCAGTGTGCTTTGGCTGCTAGAACTGGATAGCAGGGAAAAAACTCACCTTGGGAGAGTTCCAGAAAATTTCAAACAAGTTAGTACTGTTTCTCCATTAGTGTTCATATGTCCAATAGGATCTAATAATTATTTGAAACCTTAGTAAGGTTGAGTGCTGGAGAAGAAGATAACAGATAGTGCTTTAAATTCAATGATGCCACAGCATTTAACTCAAAACAAACACAATCAGGAAATCCAAGTACAAAATGTTTGTCACCAAGCTAGCTAATATTACAGCTAATATTACAGTCAATAAACTCAAATCTTACTTACCAGAAGGAGAAAGAAATAGGCTATCCCATTGGGATACCTGTAAAACCAGCTCTGGCTATTTAACCTAGTAGTGTATTTCCATTTGTATTTCATTTTCTCTATAACATCTATCTACTGATTCAGGAGATACCAACACAGAACCTTCCTTATCACGCAGAAGCCACTATTTCATATTGGGTTCCAGAGATGGTAGTTGCACTCCATACATGTAACAAAGTTGTCTTCTCTCAAAGGCCTTGCATCTTGCAGTATGTAAACTTTGAATAACTACCATTTGTAGGTACTGATGTTTTATATTTTATTGTAAAATGTAATGATGAAGTTAAATCTTTTCACTTTTAGAGACATTATTTGTAATGTGTCCCTTAGACGAGTAATAGAAATAGTTTTTCTGGTCCATTTAAAATTGCTGAGTACTTTATGAGATGAATAGATGAAAATAAATCTGAAAAAGTAGGTGGTCAGTAGGTGACATTTCTGTGTTGCTTCTGTTAGACAGGAAGGAAGAAGGGGGAAATGATTTGACATAGTTGAAGTGGGATAGGTCATGAAGTTTTTTTGTCTGTTTCTGCAGTACATAGTATCTAAACCTTAAGCTGAGAACTGCAGAGCCTACAATAGCTCTTTCTGGTCTTTATGCTTTTTGTATGTGTAAAACCAGATATGACAGAGATCCAGCTGTGGATGAGATTTTGAGGTGCTAGCACAGTATTAATTACAGTAAGTTGGAGAATCATGAGCTAGCTTTTAGGTGCTTTTAGGTAATTGAGGTGGGCAATGTCACTACTGTTACCAGTGATTATGAGGCAGTTGCCCACCCTTATAATAATGAATGCTAGTATTTCCTTTTGATTAGAAATGGAAACATGATTATGTTGTGAGAATGAAAACAGAATTTCACTAGTACAGGTAAATACTCTTCTCCTGGGTCATTACCATCAGAATACTGAGACCAACCTGTTCTTTATTAAGACTTGAGACTTTATTAACTTAAGTTCATTTATTTTTTCTTATAAAGCTGCTGAAGATCTCTCAGAAAAATCAGAGTTTGACTGGCATCGCACTGAAAGTGGGTCCTAGCGTCAATGCATGGCACATCAATGCTAAAGTTAAAATCTGTGATGATGCCCTGGAGGACATCGGTTTAAATGAGCAAAGTTGCACTTTGACTCATGAACAGCTGAATGACAGCTGCATGCTAATGACACACGGTAACCCAAATGAACAGACTGTTCAGAATTTGCAGCTGAGAGATGCATGGATCATCCTACAGACTTTTTCTGACACTTCCCAGGAGGCAGATGATTTGGGATCCACTGACACCAACGTGAAAAGAAAGACCAAGAAGAAAGCAAAGGCCTGCCCAAAGAAGAAAAAAGCTAAGAAGAGTGAACCTTCCCCACTCCCATCTTAGAAACTTGCCCTTCTGCAACACTCAGAGCAAAGAACCTGCTCTTCATTATCACCTAAGCAGGACACAAGAGTTAAGCTTGCTGGTGTGCTTCTACTTCTTGGTTAAAAATTCACTGTGTTCAACATTCATATATGGTGTTTGGGTTTTTCTTTTTACAGGTCTTTATGTTCAAAAGTAATATACTCATATTGTTGGTAGAAATGACATCCAAATTTGGTGTTTTAACTGAAGTGCAGAAGAAGCTATGGGAAAATAAATCCTTTTATTTTTCCTTTCCTTTTGAGAACTAGTAATACCAATGAAAAAAATGTTTCCTAAATGTTAACAAATATATGTGTCCTCCTGTCTGGGCAAATTTTGCCACTTGTCACCTGTTAAATGGAGAAAAGCAAGTAACATGTGTCTTTGGGAAAAAAAAAACCTGACAATTATTTCTAAGCCAATCTTTATTGTTCTAACATTAAGATAGCACAGACCTGTTAGTATCTGCTGTGTAGATTACTTCTGTGTCTGAGGCCAAGATTACTTTTTCTCTGTCCCATGTTAGCTATGGAGAAGCTTAAGAGACAAAGTGGCAAATATTCCAGTTTATACTCTGGAAGAGGGATGTACAGGGGCTGAACTGCATTCCCATGGTTTGCAGGTGGTTTGGCATGAGTTCTTTCTGGTTGTCCAAAGCCTGTTTTTAAGCACAAGGGTATATATTTTATTACTCACTTAAATGTATAGAACATTTCAGCAAAACACTGAATTATGGGGCAGGTCTGTAGCTGGTGGTAAGTGGACACAGTCCATTAACTTTAGTGAAGATGTATTTGTTCATGTTGTCCGAAGCTGCATTACAATGCATTTATAAGCAGAAATACACAAAGGCTTGAAATTAAGTCAAAGAAGAAATATAAAAATTCTTATGGTCTTACTTTTCAGCTTACCTATATGAGGTTGCCATTCAAATCCCCTGTTAAGTGACTGAGTGCTAATTTGAAATCCTAAATATCTGAATAAATGAGTAAATATAGATTTTATCCTTTACATCAATCAGGGATTCTTTGTTTACATAAAAAAGAAATTTTTGTTCTAGCTGTGTGCAGAATGAAATTAGGATTAAGAAGCCTACTAAACTTAGTATTATGGTGAACTAGAGAAAGGTAGTCTACACTAGAGGCTTTGCTTTCACCTAGACTTGCGTAGAGCAGTCAGGAATTCCCTCAGATTTGTGCAGTTGAAATTTTTCCAGATAAGCTTGAATGAGTCACACTTCATTGCCTCATTCAAAGTAAGACTTTTCCTGCAAAAAATCAATTTTCTTTCTTTGAATCCTATGAAAAAATAAAGATTCCACAGTGAGGCTCAGAGCAGTGTGCTTTCAGTGTGGAGGTTTTACCATCAAACCAGGTCCAATTTAGAAATACTCTCATAGTACCTTGGGAATTTCAAGAGTAGTGTACAGTCTGTGAAATGAAACATTGCTTTTTGCGTAACTTGAAGACTACTTCAGAATATACAGAGTGCCTCCCATTAACTCAAACTTCATTATGAGGAAGGAGCAAGCCTTTCAGTGCATGGAGTCTGGTGTTAGATAAGATTTCATCACTATTTGTCTTCTTCCTGTCTTGGATTTGAGTTGCTGATTATCTTTTGAGTAATTGCATCTTTAGAACCCAGGGCTATGCATGCACAGTCTGGATTGAGAAAGAAATCAGTTCCAGACAACAAAGGAGATGCCCCTGTTGCACAGAAATACATCCAAGGACTGCCACAGTCTGGCATATATATTCAATGCAGTAGACTTTGCACTAGCTAAACAACATAGTATGTGGAAATTCAGAAGTATCAGCTGGGACCTTTGCTGCTGCCCAACATCTTGAACTTCTTGCACATTTAATGTGTGCTCGGGCAGTTCTCATTTCTTACATGACATGTTATGGCTTGCTGATAAAATTGAACATCTGTTTTTTAAAGAATACAGCTTCCTTTTTGTAGACTTCCTTCATCAGCTTTTTCACCCTAAATACCTTGTCTTGAGAATGTCTGTTGCCCTTAAAAATTAATGAAGATCTCCTGTAAGAGACACTTATGTCACCTGAGGGTTTTTCCCACTACAGCAGGATTATTTTTTTTTGTGACAGATGGAAGTCCAAGGGTGGTAGGAACATTGTTTGCTCTGGAGTTGTGTGATATTTGATCTTGCTTCCATTCGATTAACAGGACCTGTCAGAATGTTATAAAACTATGTTTCATTGTATCTAAAAAAATTTGTGGGTTTTTTTTTTTAAATTGGTCCTTGCCTTTTTTTGTTTGTTTGTTTGTTTTTTTGCATTTTAAGTGTCATTGAAGGCTTTTTTCATCATTTAAAAAGCTCTTATGAAAAGAAAAATCTGTGCCAGAAAACCAAAAGTATTCTTGATTAAAAACCTCATTTTAACACTAGAAGTCTTCTCAGATTTCTGAGAAAGATGCTATTCCAGGGTTGCTTTTTTTTTTTTTAATGCTTGGGAAAATGGTAGTTCAGCTTGATTGTTAGGTTATTTAAGTTCCCGAGCAAATAAATTGGTGTAGAGTAGATGTTACTCTGCAATTCTATTCATATTTGTTTCCCTTTATTTCTAAAATATTTTCTAAAATTAAGATGAATTAATTTGCTCCTCTATAAACATTGTACAACTCAATGAAGACCACGGATACAAAACTTTACACAAGTACTTAAAACTGTTGAAGGTCGGGCCAATTTTTTTTATTATTTGGTTCAATGTCAGGGAGAAATTAGATGAGGAGTCTCATGTTGCAGTCTCTCACATTTATGGTTCATCTAACTGATGAAGCCGTCTTAGACCCATGGTAACTACCTTATCAGCACTTAACACCTCAATTTTCTGTAGCTGGAGTAAGACTTGCCTTGCCTGCCTCTGTGTTAACCTACTCACAGTCATTCACATATGTGCAGGCAACCTTGGTATCTAATTATCTTTAGAGTCCTCCTTTTACATTTCCTCTTTTTACAATTCCTCCTCTTTGCTGTAAGCTGTCAGGGAAGATAAAGTGTCTAATTGTCCTGCTCTTTCCAGCAGTGAGAAATTGTTAGTCCCATTGTTCTATGGTGGCCACAGCTGATACACAGAATTATATCCCCAATCTCTTCCCGATACTGAAATGTCTGGTGCATAGCTAGCTGTTCTCTCCAAAGCATCGTTGTTTTGCAAATATATCAACAAAGTTTGTTTTTAGAACATCCAAACTGTTTTATGCTGAATTGTTGTAAAACAGTATTAAACTGAAGTGTTTCTAGCATATTTCAACAGCAGAAATCTCTCAGTCTATGACCTCAACTGTTACGATGGGAAGAAGAAGGAAGACCTGTCTGGTGGCTGTGCAGACAGCTCTACTGATCTCTTTATCTACCCTCCTATTAGAGGGTGCATGGTACTGCTTCGTGCATCATCTAAACTGTGGGAGCTTTTCCATTCTTCTCCTTCTATTTGCACTTCTCTCTAACATGCTTGGTGTGTCCTGTGATTTCTTCACACATGGAACTTGACTCTTGTATTTGAAAAGGAGAAGAAGGAACAAATAAATAATAAAAGGGTGTTGCTGAACATCGGGGGAATGGTCTTCCCTCCCTAGGAAGTCCCTGTCCATGACTGTACGTTTCCTAGGTGTTCCCTTGCTGCCAGTGGTAAAGAACTTAAACATTTACTACAAATTTGGATTCTTTGCTTTCAAATTTTCCACATAAGTTCACCAAATAGAAGCAACCTCTGCACTTACACAGCCTTGTTAACAATCCATCTTCCCAGGTTATGGCAATCCCACTATTTGTGTCATGGCAGTTATGCACTCGGTGTGCTGTAAAATCTCATAATATGTTTTGTTTAGGCTTTTTGTTTTGTGGGTTGGATTTTTTGTTTTGTTTTGTTTTGTTTTTTCCTTTTGCTGCATAAGATACCTTTACTTAGGTATTCAAAAGTGTCTGTTTTGAAACTTCCTAAGCTGTAGATAAACTTCGGTACAACTTAGTTGTTGCTCAGAAGCACAAAACATAATAGGCATAAAAAATTTTATGTGAACAAATTGATCCCATGCTGACTCCATAACTGCTTTGTAAACTTAAAAGTATTTTTGGGGGAAGGTAGGTGGAAATGTGAAGAGCTGAGAGGTGGCTGTTAGTGCTGGCAATGGATGATCAAAACTTCTGTTCCACTGAAATGTAGGGAAGAGATGATGTAGTCTCCTCCAATGTTCTGTCTGACATACTAACCTGGTTTGCTCCTTACTGATACTTACTGCAGCAGCAGAAAATTAATCACTAGCAGCTGAATATCTCGCTCGTTCATCAGGATGTGGTATGCAGGGATAGCCACTCTGGACTGTTGTGTCGGTTTGGCACCAAGTTGGCAGTCTCTTGATTCACCCCTCCCCCCCCCCTCCCCCAAGGTAGGGAAAGACTCCACTGGCGCTGCTAAAAAGTTCACAGAAAGGAAGAAAAAACCAGCAAAGAGCTTGCTCAAACCAAAACAACTGTCTATGAATAATAGATAGAATAATAAGATGTTAGAAAAAATTAGTAGCTTACTTTTACTCCAATAATAGCATAGTTGCCCAGTATTTAAAAAATAATAATATTTGATGTTTGGCAACCTTTGGAAATGGCCCCAAGGAAAAGGAAGCTTTGCTGTTAGTGTCTTTTCTTCTTTCAAGAACAAAGATTACTCCCTTTCCTAGGGCAGCCTACTTTGCCCTAGTAGAATAACTGTCAGTGTTTCCCTCAGTGACTTCAGGCTCAATTTCACTTTACTTCTCAATCATTCAACACATGTAGAGATGAACCCATAATGTTATCTCATAAAAGACCTTTCATAAAAATCTGAAAATAACCTGATGTAAGTAATTTTAATACTTTTATGAAAGTGATACCTGTTTCCTCACTACCTCAGTGATAATTTTTGTTTTATGGTAGATTAAAAGATTGAGGAGGTAAATTTAGGGGAAAAGAAGGTTGTTTACTGAAAGAATAATTGGAATCCAGATGGGATCTGATACTTAAAACAACATAGGCCCAATTTATAATGTCTCAGACCAACACTCTTGTAAAAGAAAGAGCAAGCATTGAATAATAACTAGCCTGTGGTAAGCGAGCAAAACTGTGGTTATGGCTTTACCATCTTCTCAGAACTGGCACATCCAATTTAACCTCAGTTGCTATATCTGATTGACAGAAATAGATTTCTGATCCTATCTAATATTTTATTAGAATCAAATAGTTTTCAGGCAGGTTTTGTGCTTTACTAGTTTGCAGAATAGAACACTTAGCCTTTTCCCAATATCACAGAATAGGAAGCTTTAGCTCTAACTTGGCTCAGTCCCATATGATGCAAAAACTACCCTCTTTCCCCACAATCCCTTTCTCACTGCCATCGGGCTCAACACTTGAAACTTTGCCAACTGACAACCAGTGCAGCTCTAAAAGGAAAAGTAAGATTATTTCCAGCCTAAATGGCAAGGTTCAGCAGGACAAAGCCACTATTAGAGCTGTTAGAACTTGTCAACTTTGGTTTGCCTACAAGGTGATTTTTTTTAGTTTGCTTTCTCAGGGAAAAAAACCCAACTTATAACAGATAACTTCTTCAACTTTGACCTTTCGCCTTTCTTCTTAAGGCTTAAAGATATCACAGAAAGATGCATGTTAGCCAGATTAAACACTGGTACAGTGCATTATCTCTTCTATTAGACAGCTGAAGGATGACTTGGTGAATTTAGCCTGCAGCAAATTACACAGTAACTGCTTTGGCAGTTGAAGCATTTTAGGAGGGTGACTTCACAGACTTTTTCTTACAATGCATCTAAAATTTTGCACAATTTGTGAAATATCATGTACATTTACTCTTTGATGGACAAACCGCTAGACCTGAATGTTCATGTATTAATATGTTGCCTGTCAAATGAGTTGAAAAGTATGTATAATCTTACTGTGTAATCTCTGGCATTAGTAAATCTCTAATGGATATTAGAGGTGATAATGAACTCTTTCATAACACAGTAACACTACTGATTTTATTGTTATCACCTTTCTTTTGTCCTACTCATGTTCATTATTCCATCCCTTTACTCGGCTCTCGTGAGACCTCACCTGGAGTACTGTGTCCAGTTCTGGAGCCCCAAACATAAGAAGGACATGGAGCTCATGGAGAAAGTCTAGCTCATGGAGGAAGTCTAGAGAAGGGCCACAGAGATGATCCAAGGGCTGGAGCACCTCTCCTGAAAGGACAGGCTGAGAGAATTGCGGCTGTTCAGCCTGGAGAATAGAAGGCTCTGAGGAGACCTTACAGCGGCCTGCCAGTACCTGGAGGGGTCCTGCAGGAAAGCTGGGGAGGGACGTTTTATAAGAGCTTGTAATGAGAGGACAAGAGGTAATGGATCAAAACCAGAAGAGGGGAGATTTAGGTTAGACGTTAGGAATAAATTTTTTAGTGTGAGGGTGGTAGAACACTGGAACAGATTGGCCAGGGAAGTTGTGGAAGCCCCATCCCTGAAAGTGTTCAAGACCAGGTTAGATGGGGCCCTGAGCAACCTGATCTAGTGGGAGGTGTCCCTGCCAGTGCAGGGGGTTGGAACTAGATGGTCTTTAAGGTCCCTTCCAACTCAAACCATTCCTATGATTCTATGATATCTCTACATTTTTCTCTGAAGCTCAAAGTGCATGATGGTAGGAGCTGTAAATGCTCAGTATGTCTCTGAAATGTTCAGCCAGCCAGACTTCTCTCCTATCATAGCTCTTCTTGAATAAATGAGATAAGTTTATGGTCTATTCTCTATTAGTTTACTTTATTCTAGGGTGATTTAGTAGATCTACTACTCTTCTACCCCAGGCACTTTTCTGTCTTTCTTTTCCTGGTGCATCTTGGATAACTGCATAGAAATTATCATAGAGAACTGAAATAATTCTTAGATTTTAAATTCACATTTGAGAAAAGGCAGATGCTGTATTCTGTCATTTAAAGACTACAGAGATTATAACACTTGAGCTGTTTTGTCTTCAAAAATCTCTTTTCTCTAACAGTGATTTTAAGGGTAGGTCACATTTAAGTACCTGTCTACAATTCCAAAAGTTTACAGCAATGACAATCTTTGAGTCTTATGCTCCAAAGAGAGTTGCAGAGACTCAGAGGAAGAATACTGCAGAAGTCTTTCTTCATCTGTTTCTGAATAGGGAGATTAACAGAAAGGTGCTTCATCTGGGCAGACTTTCATAGGTGACTTTGAAAGTCATTGCAACTCCACGCAAAGTCAGAGTTTAGTTGGAAAATTGGCTGTTAAAAGAGGTTTATATTCTTGAGGGAAAGAGATGATAATTTTCCATAATAGGTCTTGCAGGTTAACTCCAGTGGGCAGCTCAGCCCTGTACAACCTCTTGCTCATGCCTCCTCCAGTGCAATGGGGGAGAGAATGAGAAGGGTGAAAGTGCGAAAACCTGTGGCTTGAGATAAAGGCAGTTGAATAGGTAAAGCAAAAGCTGTGCATACAATCATAACTCTGAATGTCTGCCTTTTCTTCCTCTTTCCCCCAGATATTATTACTGAGCACACCATCATACAGTATGGGTATCACTTTGCTCAGTTGGGGTCAGTGGTCCTGGTTGTGTACCCTCCCAGCCTGCACACTCCAGACTACTTGTGGGGTGGAGCAGAATGAGAAACAGAAGCCTTGATGCTGAGCAAGCACTGCTCAGCAACAGCTAAAACTGGTGTCTTATCAATGCTCTTTTGGTCACAAATCCAAAGCATATCACCATACCAGCTACTATGAAGAAAATTAACTCAGCCAAAAAATCAACCAGCCAAAACTAATACAAGAGGGTACTGATTGTCTTGCCCCAAGAATCTATGGCTCTTCTAAGTATTAGATGTGAAACAGAACTCAGATGTGGTTTTACGCTTGCTGAAGTAAAGCTATAGGAGAAGAAACCTGTCACTGAAATTATTACTGGATTAAGTGTTGGGACTTTAGTTGTCTTCTCCCAGGCAACTAGTGACAAGATGAGAGGGCGTGGCCTGAAGCTGCACCTAGGGAGGTATAGGTAGGATATTAGGAAGCACTTCCTCATGGAGAGGGTGATTAGACATTGGAATGGACTTCCCAGGGAAGTGGTGGAGGCACCGTCCCTGGATGTGTTCAAGGAAAGGCTGGATGAGGCACTTAGTGCCATGGTTTAGCTGATGTGGTGGTGATAGGTCATAGGCTGATCTTGATGATCTCAAAGGTCTTTTCCAGCCTTGGTAATTCTGTGACTCCTATCAAAACTTCCTATCAGGAAGGATGTTGGTGAAGTATCATTCAGGATTTTGGGATTTGCTACCCAAAACCACCAGGCATGACTGAAGATTAACATACGGGATGGTGTTATAACATAGAAATATTTGCTGTTATGATGCTCCTAACAAAGACTGTAACCTAAAACGTTGGTGTCAATAATTGCCTGAAACAAAACTTTGGGGTGTAAGAAGAATGGCATTTTGAACAAAATACTGTTGCCAGGTGGTAGTGTCAGAGTTGCTTATGTGCTGAGTGCACTGTTCATAGGGTTTAAAGAAGATAATGATTTCAATTATTTTATGCATTCTGGTGAGAAGCATTTAAAAATATAAGCTACAATTTCACTTTGAAATTGGAGCAACAGTCTGAGGTCTAAATTTTTTATTTGCGTTAAATAAAGTTGATAATTTAGCTGAACTTTTGCTGTTAGTTATATACTGGGTAATGTTGATCAAAGTATTTTTAGAAAAAAATCTGTAATAACATCACTTTTTAGTTTTAAATTTTAAAAAATAATAATCATAAGATCTAGGTTGTATTAAAGTCAAGTAAAATAGAATTTTCCTACTGCTGGTAAAAGTTATTGAATAGAATTATCTTTTGTTTGAAAAAAAAAAATTTGGATGAAAGATGCACAACAGCTTTCCCCATGGAAATGCTTTTACCTAGTGCTTTCTCTTCACTGTTTAGCTTCATGGTTCTTTATAATCATATTTTTAAATGATCATTTAAAGAGAAGAGGTATTTTTATTCAAACGTCTCCCTTTGCTGTGTCACATTACTATAAATGACATTGTTAAAAGTAATGAATTATATTTAATTTTAATACAGGGATAAAGAGTCCTAAAGACCAAGTTCCTTAAAGGTATGAAGGCAGTTAAAAGGGTTGCCAATTGTCCTGCTCCATGCATGCTACCATGAGTTGTTTCCAAGTACATGGCTATGCAAGGATCCACATATCTTTGCATCTGTTTATAGGGCTTCCAGTCAGGTGAAATTATCTTTATATTGCAATTGGGGAAATTGATCTGGAGAGCACAGTGAGATAATGAATGTGGAACAGCAGAATTTAATTTTGAAAGCCATTCTGAATTTGTTGTATTCACATTAAAATGCAAACCAAAAAAACAAAAAAAAACAAAGAAAACCCCCCAAAACTCCCAGGAGTAGCCCTTTCAAAATAGGACAGACTGTGGATGTTATCAGTCACCACAGGAAACAATTGAAAGCAGCCAGTTCAATAGGAAACCAGAAGAATTTTGCCCCATTTCTGTGATTAAAATGAGATGCAGTTTTGGGCTACAGTCTCATCCAGCTTGATTTTGAACCTATTTTGGAGAGAAAGGAAAGGTTATTCTGTTAAGCTCGGCAGTTGTCATTGAGCTCATATGTGATTGCTGGGTGATCTGAGGCAAATAATTATTTTTAGACATGGAATATCAATACAAAGGACAGTGAGTCAATGTGTAACCTCTGGCTTTTGACCACTTCAGATTTGAGGCAGAAATGCAACACCCCCCTCAAAAAACATAATTTATCTTCATTAAATTTTTTTGCATAAAATAAATATAAGCAAATAATTCATTGTCAGGGACATGCCAGTTCATAACATGGAATTTTTAAACCGATAGGACTGTGTGATAAAAATAAGTTCAATTAAGTTGAAAATGCTGCTGATAATCAGGGGTCATGTACACTTTAGAAACTGAAATAAAGCAGAAATAATATGAAAGCCTTTAGAATCTCAGCAGAAGCTTTATTTTCTCCATGAGAAGCCAGTGTTTCCTTTAAATGCAACTTTTCTTATCAGGTCACCGATGGTTTCAGTGCAGTTACACCACAGATAACATTGACTTGTGAGCATCTGGAAAATTATTCCTTCTCCTTGACTGAGCAGTGGGAGACACAAACCTCAGGGAGGTATTATTAGAGACACTAAGCCGTATTGATTGCATAGTCTCCATACATGACTCCAGAAACACGTGGGAAAACTTGATTGCCATACTGCTCTACTGGAGTAAGTAAACAGAAGATAGATTTCATTGCTGGCAAGGGAATGAGCTGGAAATCTAAAACCTCCTGGGCTGTAAGCTGGTGCTAGTACTCCAAAGTGGAATCTTGGGATCTTCTAATGACAAGATTTTATCCTACATTTTAAATCCGAGGTACTTGTTTACCTTGGATGATATGCATAATTCTGAACATCTGCCTCTCCCATACCCCTACCTTCTCAAAATGACTGTGGTAAAGCTAAAAAAATTCTGAGAGAGGTAAAGAGGATGATCAAAGATATGGAATCACTTTCTACAAGGAACAGGTGGGAAAACTGGGACTCCTTGCTTAGGTAAGAAACAGTGGATCAAATGTGGTAACAATCTGTGGAAATATAAACATCCTGGAAAAGATGCAGTTCACTATTCCTTCTAGTGCAAGAGCAAGGGACCAGATGAAACTGTTGAAACATCTGTGCAAAAAGAATCTAAAGGAAGCACATTTGTCCATGATAGACAGTTGAGCTATGGAGCTCCATGACATGACATGCTGTGATTGTTAATAGCTTACAAGAGTTCAAAAAGCCATTAGGCAAATCAGTGGAATCTCCAAGGACTATTAAATACAAGCATATAACTTTTGGCAAATTAAGTCCTTGAGCTGTAAAATTTAGAGGCTGGGAGTGTGTTCTAGGAAAGCATTGCTACCTGATTGCCCTGTTCTAGTATTCTTCCCTCAGCATCTGCTCTTGACCACCACTAGAATGAGACACGTTCAGCTGAAAGACATTTGTTCTGATCCAGGACAGTTATTCTAAAGAGGTTAATCCTTTTGCGAGAAAGCTTTCTGGGATAAGAAACTGTAAAAAATATTAGGATAACAGAAGTTCTGGGAACATTGCCTCAGTATCCCAATAAGGATGCCAAGTTACTGTATGCTTCATTACCTACCTACAGAGAAACTTGCACTTCTGACAGGAAAGAGAAAATAGGCCATCAGGCTAGAAATATGAATCCAACAGCTCTCTCAAGTTCCTAATTACAACTGAGGGGCAATTATTAATAATTTAGTACTTCAGGTAAATTATAGGACTACGAACTGAGTAAATGCCACAGGATTTTATGGCTTATCGGTAATGAGGAGCACGTCTAAATCCAATGTATAAGACTAACATTACAGCATTGCTTTCTGTGATATATCAGGTTAGGAACATCACTGGAAAAAATAATTAATGTGGGATGTTGTTTTTCCATTTTTATTAAAGATGCAAAACCTCAATTTAATGTAACAACCAGATACCTTTCGTCCACTTCTTCCATATGCAGCCATTGAGAGTTTAAAAGACATATTTCCTTTTCAGAAGGTCACTGCATGCTGAATGCTCTCAGAGTCAGAGATGGCCCGCTAGATCACATAAGCAGCCTGGATAATATTCTGAAAGAAGTAAAGGTTTTTTCCTTTTAAAGCTTCACAGCTCTCCAGGACAAAGAGCATGATTCATTCTTCACATTTCCAATTTCAGTTAGACAGTCCCCTGCCATCTAATGAAGAGTTCCATGCTTCCTGCTACAATTCATCCTTTCTGGTGCTTTGCATTCACAGAAACCCAATTATTCCGGATTAGCATCCTTCTATCAGTATGACATCTGGTTATCTCAAAGCTACAAGTAAAAAATTTAATTTTGGATACTTTTCCAAATTCTGAAAATTTCGACAAGTATAGAAGTAATGTAATTTCAAATGACAGCAGGCAGATCTCTCCTCACAACAGCAAAAAGATCTCTTATTGAGAATGTGGAGTTGATTTCAGAAATTAAGATTTTGGCAACAAGAGAAAGCTATTCATTTCAGGCTGTCTACAATAAATTACTTCAGAATGGGCATTTATTACTATTGGGAATAGAAATCACTTTATATTTGTTTTATGTAAGGCCTGTGCAAATACTTTTCTCTTCCTAAAGATACACAGCAGTATAAGAAAAAAAGTTTAAAGCTGGCTGAAGGCAAAAAACTCTCTTCTCTCTTTTTGCCAAGGATTCTTGGTAATACCTGGTTTCCCATCCTCTTGCAGCCCAGAATGCCTTCCAGGATGAGGCAGGTACATGAAGAAAGGGAGAGCGTGTAAGGTGCCAGTCATTCTGGCTGACACAGCAGCTTTGTGGAAACTTACTTCTCCCATTGTAGTTTCCATTGCAGGTATCTGGAAATGCAAAGGAAAGTTATCCAAGAGCTGTGTAAATGAGGGAATTGGGAACAACTGGGACTCTCGTTCACTGTGAGTTTTATGTGCATTTCTAACTACGCATCAGCTTATTGTTGTAATGTCAATTTTTCACCCATGAAAATGTTGACATAATATTGGAAGGATGAAGGATTCAGAAGACGATATAATCGTGCTTTCACTTAAGTCTCCTGAGTAATACCTTGCATCACTTGCACTTTTCATTATTAAAAAATATACATCTATATTTTAGGGTTTACTCTCACAGGAAAAGAAAGAGAGTAATAGCAGGCAGATTGCAGAAAAGTTCTGATAATCTAGCATAAATGTTACTGTCATTTACAGCTACATATAGCATATACAGAAATAGGAATACATTGGCTACCCTTGAGCAACTGCAAATTGTAATTAGAAATGCTGCCCTGTGAGTCCTATTTCTGTGATGGCAGCAAATATTGAGGTATATAAATTGTGAGCTGAAGTAATTCGTGGCAAATAATATTGAAAATTCTGTCTAGCAAATTCAGTATGCATATGTACATGAAAGTGACCTTATGTAGCAGCTGCTGGAATGGGCGAAAAGTGTATTAGCTTTACACTCCAAATGAGAAGACGTATTGGAATTTTCAGTATTGTTTGTGGATCTGTTGTAGTTAAAATATTTAGATTCTTTATTTTAGAATGTTAGATATTTAATACAATGCCTCAGTCACCAAAGATTTTACACCATTTCAGTGATGAGGGAACATTGCTTGAGATAGTAGCCTCTCATTGTGAGGCAGACACGAAGTAAATATTTCTGCATGCTTTCCATTTTATATGAACTACTAAAGAGGAGGAAGCACTTTTGTTTTCTTAAAAATAGAAACAGTGATGCAGTCGTAACTAACATTAATAATGTTGCTATGGTAATGGTTTTAGAATTGCATTTGCTTTTATCTTACACATGCTAATTCAGAAGTCTGTAGGGATATGTCTAGCATTATGACGTTTTCTAAACATCAAACCTGGAGCTATACATTTGACAGAATTAAACCACCTGCCACATAATAACCATGATTGGTGGGTCATCTTATTTTCTTCTGCCTTCTCTCTCCTCCATCCCTTTAGAAATGATCAGATTTCACGTAAAGTTTTCATAAGGCTGGCACACTTAGAACTATCACATAACAAATCTGTGATGTATATTTTAGCCTGAATAACAGTTATTATAATTCAAATAAAGCATGCCAATTCTTCTTAAATAAAATTCTGTATTTAGACCAGAGGCCTTATATATAATAAATAAGAATTACATTCACTGTTTCCTTAGCCTGGAAAACAATGTTAAAACTGTGTTCAAAATTAAATGCTGGAATTTATTTCACTAACCCATCTGATTGTACGTATATTTTTTCTTGCTAATAAAAATTGCTAAAAATAAGTAGTAATTCAAATAAGATTTATGTATAGATCTCTAGGCTAAGATGCAAAACGCATTGCACAAAATGTTTGTGAAGTTCTGATAGAATTTGCCAAACATTCTGTACACTTTTGGAGAAAAAAAGATTCAACATCACAGCTTCAGCTGGCAGTACTGCTATTTACCTATTCCAGGGAAAGACAGAAACCAAAAATAGAAAAAAATATTGTTACTTTATTTTTTCTAGTTGCAGGATGTTCTAGAAATCAACATCATCTACATAAATTGTCTGTTAGATGTCTCCTTTCCCTGTTCCCAGAAAGTCCTCTTTGCTCATATGCATCAAGACAGAAACAACATGTATTTAAACCTAGGATTCCTGCTGTCTTAAATCACATTAAATCTGATTGATCAGTAAAAATGTCCACAAAATGCAGTATTGTCTAGTGTTACAAATACATGTCATGAGCTATTAGGTGTCATTTTGTGATTACTGCCTCTATAGCTAGCACTAGAAATCAACCAGGAACCTATGGGGGATTCTTAGAAAGTAAACTGCTCCGAAATCTGATTTTCTGCCTTTGAGTATTTCTAAAGATTGATTTTGAGCAACTGCTGCTTCCTAGCTTCTGGTCAAGGTCAAGACTTTGATTGTTATGTCTGACTATGACAAGAAAGTGGTTGTTCTGTGAAGCTAGAAATGTGAGTATAAATTTCAAAGGTACCCAGGTGGTTTACAGCTTGTCTTCACTGACCAGTTAATCCACAGTAAATGAGGGAAATAATTTATAGCATCACATTCTTTCTGGGCAGCTGCTAAATTAAAGCACAGAAGCACTTGTAGATTAAATTGACAAAGGTTAGCTTTAGCCCAGTAAAGTTAATCTCCCCGGGCTCCTCTACACTTAGAGAAAATAGGTAACTTTATCTAGAGAGGGACTCAGCATAGGATTCCTCAGAACAGAGTGAGGTTTTCCAGGCATGGAGTTCGTGTGAAGAAATCACCTCAGTGTAATTATGCTGCACTAACTATTCAATGCAGACAAGAATTTACAAACCTATGCTTTATTTTCATCCAAAAATACAAGTTCATATTTAAAACTATCTGTTGAAATTCAAATTGACTTAGTTTTCACTGACTATGCCAGAGATTTTGTATGTTGTTTTGTTAAGAAACTGACAGATAATACTCACTTGTCTCCTTTACTCCTTGGATACCACTGAATTTTTTGTAAAAGGTAGTTGCTCCAGTTTGCACTCTTCAATACCATGTTTCTTATACTAGAAATAATGTATTCTTCCTACTACACCAAGTTCAATTGTTATTTTGTCTGAAATAAAACAAATAAGCAGACAAAAAGAAACCTAGGTATCATCCTGTGAGTAAGAGACTCATTTAACAATCACATGTGCAAAACCACAGAAATCTTGCAGCTTGGAAACATACAGATGAATAAATGGCTAGGGATAATTACACTGCCAGCAGCTGAATTTATCATGGACTTTGTCAGCTAAAATGTCATTCATGTCTCAAATGGCACAGTCAATGAAATCAGCTATAAAATATGCAACAACTGTTAAAAATGTTTAATTTTTATCATTTTGGGTTAAGTACATTGTTAAAAATCAACATTTCAAACCCATGAAGTCCATTATAGGGGCAGGTGCCTTCTGTACTAATTCTGCAATGAGAGCTTATTTTTATTCCTTTGAAAATGTCCATCCATACAGTTCTATAATGCACAATCAGTAGCATTATTAGTAAACAAAATATTTTTTAAAATTGTGTATTTCACTCTTCCTGACAGTTTAAATGGCTGCACCTACATTTATGGATAATAATATGAAAAGTGGAGGCAAAAAGACCATTCGCATATCTCTTCTTCTCAAAGGAAATTTGTCCTAAAAAACAGGCCCAGAAGATCTTACATCCCAAGTAAGCACAAGCTGGATTACAATTCACAGAATCATAGAATCATAGAATTGCAGAATCGTAGGGGTTGGAAGGGACCTCTGAAGATCAACGAGTCCAATCCCCTGCTGCAGCAGGAACACCTAGAGCAGAAATTATCACTTTGATAAAACATATATAGAACAAAAGAGACAAAACTTCATTATAAACATTCTGTATGAAAAAGCTACAGCTATGTGAATACAGGATGTCACAAAAATATATCTGTATCCAACTAACATTAAGAGACACTTCTCAACAAACACTTGACAGCATATTAGAGATGCTTTTCTAAAATGGATAAAAGCCAAGGCATTAATAATTAAAAAAAATTGCTTACCTTAATTATCCTCTAGCTGTCTGTGTCCTGCATTTCCTGAGGGACAAGAATCTGGAGATGGGTCATGTCTGATAGGCACATTACTCAAAAGAATACATACTTTCTGTAATTCACGCATTCCATATTTTTGTACAAACTAAAGGACATTCCAGTCTGGCTAACTCTAGAGGAAAGACATATAGGGACAACTTTTGCTTCTGTTGCAACAATGTGAAGCAGTAAGAAATGGGCTTCTCCTTCCACTGTCAAGTTACGTGGTGACCTCTGCATCTAAAACAGTGGACACCTGCTTAAGTAGAACAACCTTCCCCAGTCATTATTTTCAAAGTGGATCTTATCTTCCTCTTGTCACGCACAAAAGCATAACAGCTTGTTGCCATTTGAAATACAAATGGGCAGCAGAAGTTCACCAAGAAAGGTTCCTTGTCCATTGTATGGACATTACTGCCCGTCCCCCCCATCACCCTGCCCCAAAGATCAGTGAAACAAGGAGACAAAGACTATGGAATGCCTTCTAAGAGTACTCCGCTAATGTCTCAGATTTGAGCTGCATTCAGAGACAGAACGCTGCATTTCTAGACTTAGAATGTCTAAGTCTAGAAAGATCTATAAATGGCTATGCAGCTGATCTCCAGCTATCCCTTTCCTGTGCTCCTTGATTGATTTGGCTACAGTTTAATTTATAGAAAGTCAGTCTTAATGGGGAGAAATCAAGAGAGAAAAAAATATTTCACTTCCTCTGATGGTTATTTTTACACTCATTAATCAATATTAAAACTCTGTGTGTTTTCATATTGGATTTATCTGGTTTTAGCTTCTAGACATTTGTATTTGTCTTTCTTTTCTCTTATAGCTCACCAAGAGCCTTAATAAGAGAAATTTTCTCTCTAGGACTGTGTGAAGCCACTGTCATTAACTTTCTTTTGCATAAAACGTAGTGATTGAGTTCTTTATATCTCCCACAGGAAGGCATTTTCTTTTGCCTTTGAATACTTTTCTTCACCCTTTGTGATTTGTCAGCAATGTTTTTGTGGAGCATGAACCCCCATTGCTACTCATTATGCTTGTACTGGTCTTATCATGCCATAAGGAAAAGTGAAAATAAATTCTCTGTTGTTACTCGGTAATCCCAGCTATATTTCTTCTTTCAAAAGCATTTGAAATGTTTTAAAAGCTTATGCTTTTGATGTTTGTTTTTTTCTATACATACTCACCATCTCATATTGCGTATGTTAGCTTTGTCTGTGGCTTAACACAATGCATTCAGTATGACTAACTTCTGTTTATCATGACAGGAATATTGCCCTATCTTTTGCACCGTCCCCACTACTAACTACAGTGGTACCACCTTTTGTCTTACCTGGACAGTTTATATGTAATAATTGTTCAGTTAATTCAGTGAAGTGCTGACTGTATGTCAAATACAATATCATACTCTGTAGAATATCTTTGGGCTGTGCTTTCTGTCTCCCTTTTAATGAACAATTCTCAACAGCTGCCAAGTACACCTTTCCTAATCATCTGATGGGCTCTCACAGTGCTGTGCAGCGCTAATGTTTCAATTGGTTAACTGAACAATAATTTATTTTGAAGATTTTTGTGGTTTCAGGTTTTCTCAGGCTTTCCTCTTCCCAAGAATGCTTTGAGCCATCCTTTCCCCTCTCTACTCCACCTTTTGGCTGATCCTGGCAACAAAAACTCCCATGGGTTTTAGGTTAATGATACTACCAGGTTGGCAAGACCCATCCCACCCATGTCAAATACAAGTGCTCTTTCACCCTGCTAGTCTGACTTATTTTGTGCCTGGAGACGTAAAGAAGAGACTCCCTGCTTCCATTAGTAAGCATGTACTAATCATGCTTGTGTTTTTGCAAAACCAGATTAAAGGAGGTGGGCTCTGTGCTTTTCTCCCTTTCTGTTCCTAGGCTGTCCCCAACAGCCTTCTATCCTTTCCATGAGCATCAAAGGCTGCTTCTCTTTCTCCTTGAACTACTTTCTCCTAAATTCTTAATTTTCTCTTTCCATGGCTCTCTCATCATCTTTCTTCTTCCAGTGTCTTCCATTATCCCTTCTTTGTTTCCCCTGTTTTCCCAGTCTAGGCATAAATGCTTCCTTCACCAGGATCTGTAGTAGGTTTTGCTCTCTCTCTCCATGCATTTAGTGTTCCTCACAAGGAGTACCTCTTTAGTCTCTTATGTAGGAAAATAAAAACCCTGCAATGAGTAATGCCCTACTCCCATCAATCTCTACAAATATATAAGAATTTCCTTTTGGTGAGATTGAGGAGATGGGAGAAAGTCCTTCAGATGGGAGAAATCAGTGATCAGTGCAGTCAATGACTAAACTATTATTACCAAGCTCCAGTAACATCTTTAATGCTCTTTCTTACTGACGTGAGATTAATTAGTTTATTGTAGTGATCTAGGAAGGTTCCAGTAGAGGAAAGACAGTTCTTGCTATCCGCAGGCTGCTAAAAGAGCTGGTTTCTAACATGTCTTCTTCCTTCTCTCTCCTCCTTTCTTTGCTGCTCCTTCATTCAGCTAATTCTTTTCTTTTTTTCAGCTTTGGTAAACTCTGGATCTGCAAATGCGAGAACACATCCAAGTGTTTTCTGTGTGCACATTCTGATCAATCCTGAATTTGGTACAGAATTTGATTCTGATCTTGCTCAAGCTGAGGGGAACAAGAATTGCTCTTCATGGTGTTAAATTAGAGGAAAATTTGGGTAACTGACATTGGAATCAGACTTATACTGTATATCCAAACATCTGATTTTCTGTTAAATTGATTGGAGCATCTTCCTCTGAATTTCTGTAAAACCTGCTTGAGAATCTTGCTCTGAATTTCATTAATCCCAGGAGAATTTGCAGCTGCTTCAGAATCATATTAATTTGGATGATTTTCCTTAGAGTGTTTGATGTGACACAATTTATTTCCTGTGAGTTTTTTGTGAACCTACCGCAGAATGCCATGAACCTGGTTAACTTTAATTCAACTAATGAACATACCATTAAAGTACCTTTGTGGAAATAAAGGGTTGTTCTTCCCCCCCCCCCCCATTCTTTTTTAATCTGTAAGTTTAGGGAGTCTTTTTCTGCTCTCTCTGGAGTGACAAATAAAGATTATTATTGCCAGGCAGTGAGAATAGTTTTGCTTATTTGGATGTATAATGCATTTGAACTGATCTCCAGTTGCCTATATTTCAGTCATTTGGGCACTTACAAAAATGAAATGAAAGCAAATGTTGTATTGTAGAGTGTAGCTTCATTAAAAGCAGTTATTATATTCACAGATATTAAGTGCTTCATATGGAACTCTAGATTTAATTTTGTGGTTTTACTCGAATTTACAGGTCTGAAACCTCAGACACCTGCCACCAAACTCTAAATGTTCCTTTCCATACCTTTTACCTCCACAAGTTTTACTCTGATATATCAGAATTTTTCTGTGCATTCCCAGAAGTGTTCTGTTTTGACAATACCTTTTTCATCTGTCTCAATTCTAAGGCCAGTGTATTTCTCTAGGAAGCAAGTGATCATTTTTATCTGCAACAAAAAGGGAAAATGGCAAGAAGAGAATTTGCAATGTGTTATTTCTGAATCAGAGTTTAAATAAGTGCTTAGTATATAATTTAGTTTTCTATGAAATATAACTTTGCCTTCAAATGCTGAACTCAATTATCATGAATTGCAGTATTTATGATTAGCTTTAATATCTCTAGTTCTTAAACAGTAAACACACATGTACAATATAAAAGAAAGAGATTTTCATCTAAAGCTTTGCTTTAGCAGAATCAATATTTAGAAAACTGTCTACTACTGTTTAAATGAAGAAAATATTCTGATGCTGCATTTGAGGTAGTATTGGACATAATACATTCCAGACATTTTAAGACATTAAAAATAAAATAATTTTAAAGTCAGTATTAGATCACTAATATAAATTTTTTCAAGTATCAACCAAGATTTTAAGAAAACTCTCAGTTTATAATACTTTATACCAATTCATATTCAGCCTCTAGATTCAAGATTGAAAATATCTTGAAAAGTTGAATTTTGTCGAAGACTGTGGCTGAATGTCATGTTAGTAATTTATTTCCTTAAATCAAGATGGTAAGTCAGGTATCTAAGAGTTATTATATACCAAGGAAATAAATATATTTTAATTTTTTTCCAGTTTGTCACAGGTAATATATTTATGACCAGAAAAGGTGTTCTCATTGCTGCTCTGTAATTTGTCTTTTTATGAATGTATTCTTGTCCTAAATTTCATACTGAACAAGATCAGATTCTCATATTTATAAGATTACTACCTGAAAAAATACTTGTTTTCAGAAACTGAAAGTCTCCATCCTTCATACTCATTCTTCATTTAAAAAATGTTTACAAAATTCTGCATAGACTCACTTCACATTCAAAGTGATTTCTAATACCTGGAAAACAATTGAGTGTTCACACCATCACACAGTCACTGAATAGTGGGGGTTGGAAAAGACCTTAGAGATGATCTATTTCCTACGCCCCTGCATGGGCAGGTGTTCTTCAGTTACAAAGTGCTAACCAGGCAGATTCTCTATTCTGTTCTAGCAGAAATGAAATATTTTCTGGAATTTTGAAAGTCATCTGATGACTGAGAAAAAGTGATTGTATAACAAAATATTCAGTTTTCAAGAGTAAATTATAGCTTATTTACAGTTTACTTTGCTGTCATAGCCAGATAATTAGTTGGACAATTAGAAGCAAAATCTTCCTCCTTCTACATTGATGTATAGACAAAATAGCCTGTTCACTGCATTTACAGCCAATGATTTTTTGCCAGATTTCATGCCATTTATTTTCAGTATACTTTTTCTTAATATGATTACTATGCTGCTGTTTTAAAAATAATCAGACAGACAGAGTATCATTATTCATTCAGCTGCATATTAAATAAAATATGCTGGTTTAAAAAAAAAAATAGTTTATGTCTTAAAGACGATAGAAATCACAGGAAATTAATTTCTTAATAATTTTTTAATTGTTTTCTCTACTGATAAGGTAAGTGCAGTTTCAAAATACACAGCTAAAAATAGCTATTTCCAAATGTATAGGGAAAAAAAAAATCGAATCCTCTGTCCTACACCAAAGACGAGCTGAGTTACCATCAACACACAAACTTCAGCTTTGCAACAGCCTGCGAAGTTATATGAGATAGGCTTGAGATCAGTGCAACAGGCCTAGTTTCTGGTGAAAGTCTCACCAAAACTACCACTTTCCCACTAAAGATGTCAAATTCAATAAACAATTGTACTGGAATACAAAGAGTACAGAGACCATGGTATTCCTAGGGCTGTTGCTTCTTAAGCAGTGTACGGTCCTCATTCATTTCAACTACACAGACTGATACTTCAGATGGGGCTGTATAGTAACTTGCAGTGTACAAATACTGTTCAGAGGAAATCCTGAAGATGAATAAACCAATGGCATTTTTTATTGTTTAAGACCCTCTCCTCAGATGAGAGAAGGTCAGGCAGAATCTCTACTCCAAAAAATATTTAGCTGTTCAAACTAAGAAGAATTGTTTCAACAGGAAGAAAGCATCACACTGAAAAGTGGAACCAAGTATACTCCTCTCTTGGGAAGCAGATGCTAGAGGTTTGTTTACAAGCTACAGTCTGAACTAGATACAAACACACAAAGGGAAATAGGTGATTATCATTCTGCAATCTTTTGTGCAGGTAGGCAAGCCCACAGCAATCAGAGTTTTTAGGATTTCAGTAGTATGATTAATTTTTTTAGATAATTTTATCTACATATATACTTCTCTTTTTTGTTTAAATCTTCCTGGTTTTATATCTTCACTAGTATTTCTTAATCTTTAACTTCATTGGAAAGACATTTTTGAAAGGTTTTGTACTAATAAAAATCTTACAAATAAACACACTGGTGGTTTCTGCTAGACAATGGTATATTCCCTAAAATAACTCTTCTGTTAACAGGAGGGAAGTGACTTTTCTACAAATCACTGTTACCATCAATACCTTTTTGTTAAGAGCTGTATTGTGGCTCATCAGTTAGTAGTGCTATTTGACTTTTTGTTTGACACAGAAAGTGCTTTAATGGTCATCATGCTTTAATTGCTACATGGGGAATTGCTTTGCACAAGACTGCAACTCCCAGTAGTGGTATATTTTGTTAACTGATTTTAGTTGTCTGAGAGGAGATCTTCTCCAGTAGTTTTTACTGAGACTCCTAGCATCAGAACAGAACCAGGTTTTGTTTGTTGTTTTTTTTTTACAGGCTCAATAACATTATAAGGAGATTCATGGACACGTTGCTTTATGTTCTATGGAAGCTAGACTATGTTTCACTACAAAACCAAAAAAAAATTCAAAACCATTTTCTGAGGCTCATTTGCTTTTCCCAGAAGACTATTCTGTTCTTTACAGTTTCTTTACATCATGGCTGGAATTTGAAAATTTTCCAGCATTGTATTTGTCCTCATGACTAACATTTGTCTCACAGCATTTCTTCCTTATCTCCTGCATCTTCTCTAGAAGAAAAGAAACAGTGTAGTCAGTGGACTGTTTTGTTGTGTTTTGTTTGGTGTTTTTTTTTTTTTGTTTTTTTTTTTTTTTTCTGACTGATTTTCACTGTTAGCCTGAAATATCTGGGTTTTGTTTTGGTTTTTTTGTGTGTCTACATTATTGGAGGCAAGGTCAAAACTATCTTTGAATGTAAAATGTAAAAGGTGTAGTACATTTTTATTTCACATGGAAGATGTCCTACAATCTTGGAAAGCCTCCCAAAGAAGGAGTCTCTGTAGTTATAGATGCATTATCATTGCTGACCTTAGTTATTTCAGAATTTCAAGCACACCTAGAGTTGTAAGTCATCCTTTAAATATCATCGACTCCGATCATTATGTATCCTGAAAATATTTTTGTTGGCTAATTGATTGGTTTCATGTTAATTATGTGAGCTGGATGGTGACTGAAATTTTTAGGGGGGAAAAGGGCAAAGAATTCACTCAATGTTTATACTCTAATTTAAATGACAGTGTAGGCTCCTAAAGCACATGCAGCAGTTTCCCTAGTTCTGCTAGTGCTGTAGTCAGTTCCAAAGTACTATTGACTTCAGTGGGAGTAGAATTACTACAGTGTTGATAACTTTCTGGGAAAGTAAAATAGAGTATTTAAAAATGGAAGTCAGCCTTGCTCATACTTTTTAATGTTTCAATTCTTGCTACCTCTAAATTACATATGACTTGCCTTAAGTGATGTTCAATCATTAAAATTTCTTGAGAGACCCAAACCAGGAAGAGTTTAATGGGGAATCTAAGTTCAAATAAGGATAAAAATAAAAAAGAAAAACTTGCTGTTCATGCGTTTCCTATTGGTTATTGCTTTCATTTTCCCTACATAATTTAATCAAAACTTATGGACAAATTTTAACTTTTAAAGTATTGATCTTTGTGAGCTTCTACTCTTAATTTCAGTTGAGATCATATGTGAGAATTTTAGGAAAGTACTTTAACACTACTTGACTGGAAATGTCAGAATGAACTGTGTTCTCATCTGATTTATGACACAACATTTCAGATAGCTCAATAATCCAAACCTTTCTTTGAATTCAGGTCCAAGCACCCTATGTCCTTTTGTAGGCAAACTTTCATTAGGATCAGTCCTTCAAAGTAATATACCTGTGAATGTCTCTCTGCAAGTCCAGGATAATCAGGAGGGACTCGATCCCACTGGGGATTTAAATTGCCGAAGAAATATGTCGCTATGCTAAATAATTTGCTGAAAGATTTGTCTCCAGGATACTGTTCATAGTAGTCAAAAAGAAATAATCAAGTCTAAACAGAGCTTAAGCACGGGGAACTCTGGCGTATATTTGTGAGACTAAAATTTCTTAATGAATCTCTTATGAAATCTGATGAAATCAAGTTCAAAATCTATTGGGAACCACTCCACTGATTAAAATACAGTACAACTTCAAAATGGAGGTTCTCTTCCTTTCTAATGGAACACTCTCAGGAACTTACAAAGGGTCTTTCAGACTAAAATAATAACAACTGTTTAAAATCTTTGCTTCAGTTATTGCTTACAATTATTTCTGCCTTTTTCTTGGTTAGCTTTTATCTTTGTTTTCTACAAAGCAGTTTTGCAGAGCCAGAATTAGGTTAAACCCTATTAATGACTATGTATCTAGAGCAGTTAGCCAGTTGGAATGAGTTCAGTGTTGGAATGCTCTGTATTTTACAATCATTAAGAGCTGGCATGTGAGAAATTATTCTCCATGGAACTGAGTTTCTGTTGGCAGCTTGCCTCTCTACACTGACACCTCACAGCAGAAAGAAACCAGTTCAGCTTGATGCTCTCCATGGATGCTTTTGCTGCACACTGAGGCCATGCATACACTGTAGTGTTGTGTGCTAGTATCCTAGCTAGATTTCGATGAGAATTGTCAGAAGTAGCAATTGGCAGAGCTGCTGTCTTCTCTTCTTGCATACAGTGATTTCTTTTGCCCAAGAAGCTGTGTGGTGTGGGCTAGTAGCATGCAAACACACTGAATGTACCAGGAACATTAGGTTAGGGAACAAACAGGAGACACCTCCACACTTCATGAAGAAGCACAGAGAAGGAAATGGGATAAATGCAGTAATGTTAAAAAGAAACATCTCAGAGTACCAAACAGAACAGTATAGTCAACAGACCAGTTGTGCCATACCCACAGGAATTTTGCTTTCGGTACAAGGGAAGAAAATGTTGAAGTGTATGTTCTAATTAGAGTATTTTGACAAATCTTGGAAGAGGTATAGCTTTCAGTAGATTATATGGAATTGAGGATGATCAGAGGGCTGGAGCACCTCTCCTATGAAGAGAGGTTGCATGCATTGTGGTTGTCCAACCTGGAGAAGAGTCTGGGGAGACCTCATAGTGGCTTTCCAATACCTGTAGGGAGCCTACAGGAAACCTGGGGAGGGAGCAAAGACATTATTTTCTGTAGGTGGTGAGACACTGGAACAGGTTGCCCAGGAAGACTGTGGATGCCCCTTCCCTGGAAGTGTTCAAGGCCAGCTTGGATGGGGCTTTGAGCAACTTGGTCCAGTAGGAGATGTTCCTGCCCATGCAGGGAGGGCTGGAACTAGATTAACTTTAGGGTCCCTTCCAACCCAAACCAATCCTGTGAATTGTTCTGAAGTTCTGTGAATACTGAGACGATTGAATGTAATGAAAACTATGACTGGAACAGAAGAATGTGAAGCTATAAAGTAGTAACATAGTATCTTTGTTGCAGAAAGTAAAAATGCTTATTTTTATCATTACATTTGTTCCCTTAGTTTAGAGCAATGAGCAGATAGTAACTTTATATCATGGCACAGGACACAGCACACTGTGCAGACAAGCCCTTGATTGTTATAACAGCTGTGCTGAGGACAGAAAATGGCAATTGTGTGATGCTTTGTGTGTCTAGTCAGTGGCTGAGGAGGGAATGCAGAAAGTAAACGGTGTGCCAGGCCATGCCATCTGGAGGGTGAACCACCCAGTTCAGAGTGGAGAAAGAGTACTGGCCCTGGCAGTCATATTCCCTTTGTTATATAGTGCTATGATTTCCACAGAGGGATGGGAGATCTCTACTGCCAGCTTTGGTTTAGCAATATCTGAGCATTACAGTTTTGATAGAACAGAAGAGAACAGAACAGAAGAGAACAGAACAGTTCAGCTTGAATGGGACTGCAACGATCATCTAGTCCAACCACCAGATTTATGGATTTGAACTCTCTTGGACTAGGAGGATGCTGAACCAAGATGTCCTGTCTGTGTGTATACGCTCATCACTAAGCTGCCCCAGTGACCCCAGATGCAAGTTGGGTGGGATGGGTCCAGGCTACGAGGCCCTGCCACTGCCACAGCTCCTGGCCAGTGGTGAGCTCCTTGTGGCAGCCTGACACCTGAGCTGTTTTAAAGGCATTTTATAGACCTGCATTACTTACAGGGATAATCTCATTATTTCCAAACTTGATAGAGCACAGAGAGCTCCAAGGCAGGGGTGCTGGTGTGTCTCTGTCTCACAGGAGCCCAGTGCCTCTTTCCACTGATTGCAGCAGTTTGGAGTGTGCACAAATTCAGTTATTTTGGGAGCTTTCAAGTTTGACTGGGGACGTATCTGATACATGTAGATACTTCCAGGATTAGGCAGCAGTTGGATAGGTGATGAATGGTTTAGAATTTAGGTATTTTTCAGCCTTTTTCTATCTCCTCTGTATTTCTATTTGGTTTTGCTTTTCATTTGTTTATTTGTTTGTTTTCTATCTGGAACATATTACAAGATTTGTTTGCTTTCACATTAAGTTATCTAATTTGATTAGCACAGCAGTAAACTATCCTTTTCATTGCTGACAAAGGTCTGAACAAAAGCATGCTGAAACCAGTCCAGACACTACTGGAAGTGGGTGGAATTAGAGGCAACACCTTTCTCTTCAGCCAAAATACTTTATATTTCACAAATATATTTCTCTGATGAATAATGTGAAATAGTTTGTTATCTTTCCCCTCCTTTTTCTAATATACTCTTAAGATTACCAGTATACATAATCCATTAAATGGGAAAACAGAACTTTCTCTTGTTACCTTTTCATCAGCGTTTATATGAAAAAGATTAATGCTGTTTGTACTTCAACTGTTTTAGGTTTTTATCTTTTTTTTTTTTTTTTTTTTTTTTTTTTTAAATATAGGACTAGTTAATTAGAGCACTGCTCTGATTTTTGTCCAGCAAACACTTACAAATACACCAGCTACTTTTGCTTTGCACTTTAAATTCCAGGTAGCCAGATAGGGAAAGATTTTTCCATACTTCAGGAAATACTTCACATTGGAAGACTTTTCAAATCTGTGGTGAAAATAAGATTATCTGAAAATATCTAAAAAAAACAAATTTGGAATTTTTCAGTAGTAACATGATGCAGAATTTTTCTTAGTCAGGAATGGTGCATTAACAGTCTGACTGCCCTACTGTTGGATCAGTTCTGCTTCAATTAAACACAAAAATATTTGAATTTTATCTTCTACATCTGTCTCATTTCTAAGAATAACAATTTATTTGAAGTAGGTCACCATCATTAGTTAAGAATGAGACTAAGAACTCAATTCATTTATCTGAATATTTTCAGATTTCCAAGGCCACCTGAGCTCAGTTAGTGTATCATATGTTCAGTGGGGCTGACATACAGTACATGGAAGAGTCTCATGATCCTCAGTGTGGCATCTAAAAGCTAGGTAGGAGAGCTGTGACTTTAAATTACTGTCTTGATATGCAAAAGGAGAGATGGAGGGGATGCCAGTGCATCAGGTAGGCTGCACTCCTAGTCCTCTTTAGTGGCCTTAATCCTTCAGGACTGGATCTTCTCAATATCTTTGTGGGACTGCTGGATTTTTAAGATGTTTTTCCAAGTACCTCTATGGAATAGAGAAAGCTTTCCCAAATGCCAGTAGGGATGTAAAATATTTTTTACTTTCCCCAGGGCAGGGATGACAGCTGCCCATCCAGTGCCTCCTTGGGTGTACATCCATTTATCTTCGGATGCTTTGCAAAATATACTTGGGATTTTATTTTTTTTTAAAATATATTTCTGACTTTAACCTGTGACACTTCCCAGGAGAGAAATGCTCATATGTTATTCAGTTAACTTCAAATAACTCTTAACTAAAGCTAATTTAAGCTAAAATGCATCTTAAAAGTATCAAGTTCACAACAGCTGAATAGACAGACAAGTATTTCTAAAGGTCAGAGGTGATGGAACAAAAATTCTTTTTCCTTTATCCTTGTGACTTCCTAAAGACTTTTCTGACATCCATTTCATCAATAACTCTTTCTTTCTACAAGCCTTAGATTTCCAGTTGTCTCCAAAAAGTACTTCTCCAAAGCATGCCAGCTCTTACTTTAAAAAAAGAACAACCCACAATCAAATCTTATTCTTGAAATCCATTCAGGTGAGTTTAACCTTTCTTCATGAAACTTTTAATTTCTTTCTTATTCACAAGACATTCTTACCATTCCTCTTAATTAAAGTAGTGTCAGCTCCTGTCCTTATAGACGTTAATATTTTTTGTAAGACCAGATGTCATTTCCTGTGTGTGACTAATCAATTAACAGCCTTTTGTCTCAGGAGGGATCAGTCTCTTTCTTTGATAACTCAAGATACATCTTTAGTGTAAAGTGTCTTTTCTGCTGAATCTTATCTTTTATAGGAACCTGTACTTTAATGAAAAGCTTGACACAGAAATCTAAGTGGGTGAATGGATGTAGCTCATTAATGGATTTTAATTAAAAACTGGCTTGATGGCAGGTAACCGCTTCAGAATGACAACAGGATTGAGGTGATTAATCTGGAGAATCCTCTTTTAAGGTTACTACAAAAGGTCTTTAGTTTCTTTGTGCCATTCTGTCTTTCCACTTACGCTTACTAGTACTGTGCTTCTGAAAAGAACATCAGGAATTCTATAGAAGAAACCTTGAATAAGGGACACCTGGAGTTTGGGAGGAAGGGACTTTCTTCGGGTAAAGAAGCTCAGGTAGAAAAAATCTTGGTCTATGAGCAAGGATTTTTTCCAAGGATTGTGTAGTACTTTGTACTTCTCTATGTGGGGATTCTGCACTGGGTTTTAAGAGTTTGACAGTCCAAATCATACAGGAAGGAGCACTGAAACTATGTTGAGGATTAGTTCAATCACTGCAGGCATGATTTCAGGCTGGAGATTAACTTTCACTGCCCTATGTATCCTACAGCTGTGGAAACAGATCCAAAATCATGGTATCCTGCCCTTCAGTTGTTACCTGGGAATTTACACATAATTTTTGATCAAGCACAGAGAAGCCAGCTACACCTCTAATTCTTTCTGGTTTGGAGTTGACCAGTCCAAAAAAACCACTGATCCTCCTTTTGTTCATAACGGAGAGAATTCATAGGCAGATGCAGTATTTACTAGAAAAGGTTCTCACACTCTGTAACTTGGATACTTACAATTCAAGGGAGGGCATTTACTTGATGCAGTGTTTGATGTCTTCACTGGTATTTAGTCTTTTCTCCATTTCTTATGTAGGACTCGCTGTAAACCCAGATTTTCTATGTTGTTTGTTGAGTTGGTTGGGGTTTTTGTAGCAGTGATTCTTTTCCCCACTGACAAAAAATATTGTTGTAGTTATATTGCTTTTGGTCCAGAATTCCCAGTTTATGCCAGGTGCTTGAGAAATAAGCTTTCTGCAGACCATTTAGTTTAAGTCACCAGAGTAAGAGATGAGAACCCTGGTGAGGAGACGTCCACTGGTTAGAATGGTGTAGACATCAGCCCGCTGGTGTACAAAGTCATCTCTGTCCTGAAGATGTCTGTATCCTGATCAGAAATGACTCTGAAAAAGCTTGCTCAGAGTCCAGATTTCTGTTTAATTTGATAATATATTCTGATTTTCAAATATATTGAAAGCAATTAATCCATACCATGGGTCAAAAAATCAGTTTGGCTGTTCTTCACACTTGGAGGGGATAGATTTTAAAATGGTTTAAAAATTAATATGAAATTGTGCAACCAAATTCTATTTTAAGATCAGTACCTGTATGTATCTCTATCTTTGACATTTCTATAACAGTATTTCAATAATCATTTCATATTTTAGTGGTTTTATTTCCCTGGGCAGGGAGAAATAGCTTGAGGTTTTCTATCTTCCTGTACAGCCAGGCCATCTGATTTTGTTTCTTTTGTGGATAATTTTTCTACAGAAAAAAATTATCAGATTTCTTTAATCAGTTTAGATGTGTTCTGTCCCTTTGCCCAGCTGACCTTGGTATGCGTGCTACCTTGTTATGTATGTCTGAACTATTTTTCTGTCTAATATTCACTTACTTTGTATTAAATACTGCATATTTCCATTCTACTATTTTCTTTTCCAATTTAATCTGTGAGAAGATAGCGATCTGGAAAAATTAGAGGTTGACTATGACTTGTGCAGGTACAGCGGCCTAAGAAAGGGGAAACTGCATTCAATGAAAGATGGTCTTTATCTTATAGATGGAGGCTCTTCCTATTGGGGTTATCCAGCCGTGAACATTCATATTACTTTAACATTACATTGTGGCCTCCCGAGAAACTGATGAACAAGGCTTTGGCATTTGTTCTCTTCCCAGGGTAGAGAAACTCCCTTGCTCATGGGCAAGGCTGGCTAGCTTCCTGCTGTCATTGTCAGTCCTTACAGTCCCAGCACAGCTGTACTGCTTTCAGTGACGCAGGACCTGCATTATCTCTGATTGAAAGTGGTGTTCCTCACTCCTGAAACTTTTTAACTTTCAGCCTTGGAGGGACGGGATCTTTCTTGCTCTGATTATACAACTTTACGTTATACTGTGTCTTATTTACTTGCTGGCATGAAGATTTTGTTGGTTTTTTTTTTTTCCTTCAAAAATATCCATATTTGTTTATGTATTTTAATTATTTTGGAAATTTTTCTAAATTCACATAATTAATTTATACTCTGTTACAAATAATTTAGAAAACAAACTAGTTGATAAATACATACACTTTTCATTTTGAAGCTCTTTACTGTCTCGATTTGTTGGTAGGATCAATTCTGTATGCAGCCATGAAATGTATGGAGCTAGGATTATTCTTTCCACTTGAAAATCAGAAATTTTGATACAGTTTCTGGAGCTAGGAGACTGCTTAATTTTCTTCATCACTGCTCTTTACATCACACATCATAACCATAATCTGTTTATCTAAGGGCTAATTAGGTTTTCATTAGCAGATCCAGAGTATCGCTTTATCAGCAGCAATGTAAGCATTTGACATGTAGAGCACCTTCCATATAAATTGCTTTAGCAATATCACATATTGCTGAGTTATGGTATTATAATGTTCAGCATTACATGCATAGATAAACTGAAATTCTCAGGAATACAGATGTGTACTTTGTCTAGACGTTTTTATTCAACTTTCTTTACACTTGGAAACTGAAACTGGGAACTCTCTAATAGGTTTTGTTTTGTATCTCTGTGTGTTTGTGTGTATATAGGACAATGAACCTATAAACATGCACACACACAGAAAAAGCTACAAGTTTGTCCTGGGTTGAGCCAGGATGAAGCTCATTTTCCTCTTATTGATTTTTTTTTTTTCCTTCAGTAAGCTCTTTTTTAACTAGCAACAAGTGTTCCAGCTAGTGAACTGATAACACTGGAATGTTTATGTTTCTGCTGAGACACGAAGGTCAGTTTGTTCTGCTCAGTGAATCTGCCACTACAGATGTTACTGAGGGCAGGAGAATTGTATCTATGACCCCCCCTGTAGGGGAGCTGGACTAGACAGACAGCAGAACTGACCAAAAGTATTCCATTCCATATATCTACATAAGCTCTGAGGAAGGTCAGAGATCACAGAAGACAACTTCCTTCTTGCTTCTTCTTCCCTTCTCTTCTGTCCATGGCCGGCATCCAGGGAGGACTCCATCCATCACCATTGACCCCAGGCTCAGCCCTGACCCTCATAACTCTCCCCACAGCCCTGTCTGCTCTGCTGTTATCTCAGACAGCGGTCTGAGAGTTTTCAGGACTGCTCACAGCTAAGGAGAGTGCTGGGGGAGTTGCTGAGGGTGGGGGGAGGCAAGAGGCTTTTGCACCTTCCTGAACATACTTGTATATAATTGTACATATAATTAAAGCTGTCTAATTTAGTTTTAATCCAGCTAAGTCTCCCTCCTAATTCTCTCTCTCCTTCCCTAGCTGGGTGGGAGGGATTGAGAGCATTGTTTGTCTCTGGTTTATTTTTCGATTCTGAGTCAAACCTTGACAACAATTTATTGGCGCCCAACGTGGGGCTCAATTTTAAGCCCAGGCTATAGATTCTCACTAATTGGGAATGTTTAAAATTCCATCTCTGATGGGAGGAATCCCTCAGATGCCAATGAGCAACACTTCTGCTGAATCTAATGGTGGATTGAAAACTGAACAGACACCTTCTGGAATGTTTCTGCTGGACCTTTTTCCCAACATGCAATCGTACATGTGGTGTGCAGCTGGGATCATACTGCTCTGTGTAGCTGCTCTTGTTATTGTTTTATGGTGTATAGACAGAACTGCAGCCATAATCAACCATATAATTATCAGCCTAGTGATCATAGGGTTTTTGATACTGATCTTTATGGGGGCACTGTATGCGTACGGTGATAGTACAGATCCTCAAATGAACAGAAAGGTCTATGTTGGTAATGGCAGTAGCAGGTTCAGTTCTACCTCTCCATTTTATTTTAATCTGGATCTCCCAGCTCTTGATCTGAATAGCATTGTTTCAGTAACGATGCTTCTGCTGAATGTTTATAGTGTATTGTGGATGCGTAGAGTGAGGTGTTGTTCCACTCACTGCCAATCCCCCACAGGCAGTGCTGCTGCCACCTGTGATGCTGCCAACACTGGTACTGCTACCAAAACAGCTGCTGCTGCAAAGATTAAGTCCACTCCCCTTCAATGCAAACTAAAAGTTAATCCTGTGACCAGGAGCAAAGCAAAGGCGATAGGCCTCAGCCATTTTACCTGCACCCATCTGAGATATCCAGAGTTTCTTAAAGCTGTGTTAGAGAGTGAAACTAAGAAAGCAGATGATTCTAAATCAGATGATGGAACAAGTACTTCTGAAACAGATAAAGGAGCAGGCTCTTCTCAAGCAGATAACAAGTCAGACCACTCTCAAGCAGATAGAAAAGCAGGCCCCTCTCAAGCAGATGATGGCAATGATCTTGTCCAGCCTTTCTCTCTAAAATAACTGTGCCTCATGAGAAAGGACTTTACCCGCATTGACTGTGAGGGACTTCTTCCTTGGTTGCTCCGATGCTATGATAGTGGGGTCAAAACCTATGACGTGGATGAGAGAGAAGCCAAGCAGTTGGGATCCCTGGCCAGAGATGCTGGTATTGATAGAGCATTTGGTAGTAAGACAGGAACTACCACCCTGTGGGGCTGACTTCTTTCAGCTGTGAGGGAGAGCTTCATCCTGGCTCAACCCAGGACAAAATTAAGATCACAATTTTATCATTATTCTCTTAAAGTCCTAAAGCACCAGAATCCCAAAGATTAGGACATAAGATTTTCCTGAATTTGTGGATGTGACATGGAGAACTGTGAAACTGTGACTCGGAGTTACATAAACTTGCAAGAGATGACAGGAACTTACAAGAGAGATGATTATTACATTGTGGCATTGGAACAAAAGAAGCAAGAAGGACAGTAAGAGGAGGCTTCTGGATTCTGAGTTTTCCAGCAGAATTCAGATTTTCTCAGGAGCAGAGACAGGAAATTACTGTTTGAGAGGCAGTGACATGGTAAACTTCCTCAAGTGTTTTGGGATTTGGCAGGAAAAGAAGTATTGAAAATGCAGGTAGTTTCAGGTGAAAGGGAACATCATTTTAGATTGAAGACTTCAGCAGAGATGGCATCAAATAGTACAAGCAGGCACCTCTACCAAAATGAGAAACCAGTCTGCTGATATTTTTAGTGAGGGGTGGAAGAAAAAAAAATAAATAAAAGAAAGAAAAAGAAGTCAGAAGGTCAAAAAGTTTTCTAACAATACTACAGCAATGATAAACCGCAGGGCAATATCTAGGAAAAATAAAATATTTTGGTTGGTGGTGGGACTTGTTTTCTGCTGCTGAACTGTATGTTTGTAAATATTTACTGTATTCCTTATGTTATGCCTTCAAAAAATGCTGCACCAGGTCAAATGCCTAATTGTCTAATAAAGCAGAATAAAATGACAAAATGGCCAGTAGCATTGACACATTTATGCAGTGCTCATAAGGTTATCAAAGCATTTTATTTTCATGGAATCCCTACAAGGGAGCTACTATTTCCTGAGGGAAATTAAGCTGGACGATAGCCTTGTTGGCAGACAGTCATATGACAGGGAGCTGACCTGGGCTTGCAACGAAAGCTCTAAAACATCCTGTTGACAATATTGACCAAAGAAGTGTGTGTTGTACACTACTAAGAGAATAACATATATGTCTCAAGATAAATGTGGAGTTGTACTATAACATTTCTCAGTAACAAAATGAAATATATTGATAATACACTGACAGCTAAAGTAGAATAACATAAATTTGTATGAAAAGGTAGGTAGCAAAATGCAAATCGTCTGTATGGCACTACAGATTTAAGGCTCAAAGGTCTGATAGTCACATTTGATGGCTTTAACTTCTGGTAAACCATTCTGCCTAGTGTTGTGGTTTTTCTGCTGCCAGATGGTAGGTTTCTTAGTGGTATCTGAAGAGTGAAAATAACTAGTCAAGATATTTAAAACAGTTTTATGAAAGAAAAACAAATTGGAAAAAAAATCCCTGTTATATATAAATAGGTACAGATAATGCAGGAGCAAAAGGAAGAAAAATGAAACATTAAAACTAAATAAAATGTATTCATTAACTAATAAAATTAAAATACTAACAATGAATATTGGATTTGTTAGTTTAAAAAAATTAAAACATTTTCAAAAAGGATAAAATCAAGCCTTTGCCTTGAATTCTGTTCTGCTATGATTGTCAGTTTAAAGAAAAGAAACCAAAAACCCAATAGAGGTATTAACATGAGTCAAGGTTCTTACACACATTATTCTGTTTATGAAGAGTTTGTGAATATCAATCTGTTATTCCATAATTGAATAGTTCTGTCTTTTTAATGCTCTATTACATTTCATTATTATTTAATTTTGTTACCTCTTTTGGACTAAATTATTTTTCCTCCAGTGATCAGTAAAATATATATCTGAATTATTCATGGATTTTATTATTTTTTTAAAAACTTTTCTGAATTTAACTCTTCTTTGCAGATAAATATTCTAAAGATTTTTTCTGGACTACAGCAATGAACTTCAAATCCTAGTTTTGTAATGTTATATCCCTACCAAATCTCATCACATTTGTTAATTATTTGCAAAATCTAGTCCTCTTTCAAAGTAATTTGTTAAGATTTCTTCACCTTGCAATCATTTTCCTGTCATTCTCCCATCAGAAAAGGCTCCATTCACCAAAAGCTGTGTTTACTTATGGAGAGGAAAAAGTATTGCAGCTTTCTGCTGTTACTTAGGTAACTTGGAAGGAAAATATCTTTGAAAGACAATTCTGGAAATTTAACTTCCTACTTATTACAGGTGTTGTTTTCCCTGCCATCACTATTGCTACAGTCATGCCATAGAAAATGCTGCTTTTCTGCTTGATACATAAAATTATAAGTTCAGAACATGGCAAGTTCATTTTTATAAATGTGACTGGTAACCAAGGTCTTCGCTGGAGGCAACTCACTCTGTGGTGACAGGGTTTGTTGCCAGATGGTGTCTTTTTCCTAGATGCTGCCAGTAACTACTCCATACCACTGTACTGGGTCCACACTATCTTTGGTCAGCTCCTCAGGAAAGTCTCTTTCCTCACCCTACTGCCTTAGGGATGGAAGTCTCCCCTTTCTCTCCATATGAAGTTGGAAGCATTATACAAACATTACAGTTCTGGTTCCAGACTTACGTATGAAACAACTAGAAAAAAAATATTCATACGTCAATTGCTAGACAAAAAGCCTGTAGAAGGAATTGTTTGAACTGTAAAGCAAGAGGAGCTGTATGAAGCCCATGTGCTGAGCACCCAGGCTCATATAACAGAGGTTTCTGGTGTCTCTGTTCCTTTACAAGAGTTTAAACAATTTGATAACACTAGTACCACATGTAAATAACTTACCTTGATTATCCCTTGCTAAAGTTTCTGGAATAGGCAACATTTCCAGGAGTCTTGGTTTTGTAATTTGCAAATTGTCATTTTTTTTTTTATTCTGAATGCAAGAAACAGAAGATGATAAAAATGCAAATACTTGTTAAAAGCAGCCCTACTTTAGTTCAGTCCCTCAAGGGCCATCTGCCAGGAGAAGAGCTGTGATGAAACATGAGGATGGATTATTGCAGTTTTTCCGCTGTTCCTTTGGGCTTGAGAATAGGTTTATGTTACTTTTAATGTATTTCAGAACTGTGAGATTAGGTAGCTTCTCCTCACATCCATGTTATCCATAGCACCTCAAGTTACATCTTGATTATTCCTCTTGACACCATGCATCCCTTCGTTGGTCATACAAGTCTTCCCTGAAAGTGTTAGGTTTTTCCTGCTGGATGACTGTTACAAGTGCACTATGTTTCTTATGCTCTGTACTTACGAGGGTGTTAAATAACCTGTCACCTTTTGGTGCTGATTGTTGTTCATGGCTGTTATGCTTAACTCCAGGGTGTGCTGGTATAGGTTAAAAGTTGAGAACAGCGGAGACTAGATCTAGTAGTTATTTTGCCCAGCTGACAAGTGTGTAGCTGAATTAACTTACTCCAACTAAGTAAACTGATAGTCTAACAAAACTCATCAACTGTAAACATGATCTTACAATGGGAACTGTAGGCAGCTTAATTAGCTTCTATATTATAACCACAAGGCCAGACTGGACCACGTTCATTCATAAATCTCTCAACTGAGGTTTAGAAAGGCAAATGCTACAACCCTGAGTTACTCAGACAAGGGATGCAGACCAGAAGCACCCAAAACCATGAGTGAAAATACTATACATCCAGGTTGAGCCTGTAATGCTGTTAATAGTTACATATACTGCATTAGCATGAATAAGGAAGGAAAATAAATCCACTTTTACAGCTTTGATCCAAGCAAACATTTCCCTCCGAAGACTGAAAGATAATGCAAGTCTTCATTTAAAGCATAAGGGATAAACTGAGATGGCTGTGCTCTGAAGCATATATAGTTGTGTCAGAGATCTTTGGAAATATTTCATAAAGGTCAAAATAGGAGTCTTTGCCTTTCAGTAAATAACATGGGAATTCCTATTCTATGGGAAATTCAGAAAAGTCATTTTTCTTTGAATCTTCAAACATTAATTTTCACCACAATGCCCCAAAGAAAAGAGGCTCAGTTTTCACAGAATTCCTTAACCTTATCTAAAATATTGCATGGAAACTAGTGGAAGAAAAGAAGGTTATTGTTCTTTAATATCTCTCTGGAAATAGGATTTTATATCACCATTCTGGCTATTGCAGAATAGCATGGTACCAGGCCCTATAGTAATGCATAGTCCCTGTTTTAAGTTTTAAGAAAATGTTTACAGTCTAGAACACAAATAATCTTATTGCAAATTTCAGTGTTGAGCATGATGTCCTGGCAGAGATCTGATAAAATTCCTCTGGTTATGAGGCAGATTGCTGGGCTGCAGCCTCTACTCCACTCTTCATAGGAAGTGCACTAGGTATTTTCTGTAAACTAAAGGCACCTTATAAAGTTTGAAGTGTGTGTACTTACAGCTTGACTTGCAAGGGAATGATGAACAAAAGCTGACATTATGTGGCCATTACATAAAGGGCTCATTCAGATTGTCAGAGCTAACATGAAAGATTTCCACCTGCATTAGTTACAATAATTTGCGGGACAAATGTATAGGAAGATGGCAGGAGCTGAATCCTTTGCAGTATTTTTATTCCTCGCCTCCATATTATTCTACCTTCTTAAAGCTTTTCTCACACCTCATTTTTTCTTCCCTTATCCATCAAGAAAAAATGGGGATAATTATTTTCCCATCTCTAATGAAGTCCTTATCACAGTGGTTGTTGACCACAACTGGAGTATTAAATTTAACCTGTCTCCTTTATGGAGATGCTCTGATAGATTTTTAGATGCTTTGTCCAAAAAACTGTATTTAATTACATGTAGACATGTGTGAAGAGTTCAGCTGTAACAAATTCACCGTGCTCATAAGAATTCATAAGTTTTGCTTGTGTTCCTCAAATCTTCCCTAAACTCAGAGGACTTAAGTATGGATGTTTGCCATTTCAAAGCTAAGCTCATGCTCAGACATATTTCCAGTTCAGGGCCTTAGTTATGATACAGCAAAAGAGTGTAATAAATAAATGGAGCAAGGATGGGGACTTTTAATCATTTATTGATTGTATGAAACTTGGGCTATTTTTCATTATAATTCTGTGTGCATAAAGCTTGTGTTTAGCAGAGGAAGATACTCCTGACAGAGAAATCATTCATTGTTAGCAAAGCAGTATTTTAAAACTCTTTAAAATTTACTGATTGGGGAATGCTTTTCCATGAAATATTTCTTAGTATGGGTGCTTTTTCAAGTCATTATTCTGGGCTTTGTTGTGGTTTTTTTTGTTTGTTTGCTTGTTGCTTTTTTTTTTGTTTGTTGTTTTTTTTTAAAAAAAATATTTTTATTTTGTTTTGTTGTTGTTTTTAATGTCATATTTATTTAATTACATAAAATTAAATTTAATTTCATAAGCATGAAAACACCTCAGACTTTGGCTTCCAACGTATATTATTTAAGTAAATTAGAAATTATTGATATTCCAAAGTGACTATTTGTACTATTTACTTGAAGACTGAACAATTTAAACTCGGTAGTATATTTTGTACAACATGGGTATCCACGTTAGTTCTGATATTTAACATGAAAATAAAATCTCTGTTGTTCTCTATAGGCACCTCTGATATGAAGAGTTTGCTTCATGTTACCAAGGAAACAGATCTTTGCAAAGATGTAAGGCCACTTTGATGTCACTGTAAACCACTAAAGTGGAAATCTTTAACGTTTGTCAACCTCTTGAGAGTAAACGGCTTGCTCTAATCAAAATGAAGATAAAATTATTCTGAGCATGTAGAAATGCAGTATTCTTGAAGCAAGCATGCCCACTAGTAACTGCACATCTTTTTCTCACAGCAATTCAGGACCAAAAAGAAATCTGACTACGTTTTATTGAAATATGCATGGATAGCTACCCCTATTTCTGAGCTTTTTTGTTCCTGAAAATTTCAAATGGCACATGTATAGCAAATTAAAAACAGTGTATTATTCAGTGCAGCTGCATATTGTGAATTGCTCAAGGGGATAAAATATGTTTATTTTTGAAACTCACTAAGAGTAAAATGGTTGAAACACAGAGGTGGAAGAAAAACCCACCAATAACTGCTCCCGTTCAGGACTACTCTGTGAATTTGGAGAGCAAGCTAAGTCCCTTTGTGCGAAACAGCCTCACAACCATTTGTGCTTAAGTGTTGCAGTTTAACCCCACCTGGCAACTAAGCATACTAAAGTTGCTCACTCACTCGCCCTCCTTGGGGGAAGAGAATCAGAAGAGCAAAACTGAGAAAACTCATGGGTTGAGATAAAGACAGTTTAATAGGACAGAAAAGGAAGAGACAAAAACAAAAAGATTATACAAAAAAAGCGATGCACAATGCGATTATGTACCACCCACTGACCAATGCCCAGCCCAACCCTGAGCAGTGATTGCTACCCCCCAGCCAACTTCCCCCACAGTTTATATGCCCAACCATGATGTCATGTGGTATGGGATAAAACTTTGGCCAGTTTGCATCAGCTGTCCTGGTTGTGACTGGTCCCTACTTCTTGTGCACCCCCAGCCCTCTTGCTGGCAAGGCATGAGAAGATGAAAACTCCTTTACTTGGTGCTTAGCAACAACAAAAACACTAGTGTGTTATCAACATTATTCCCATACTATATCCAAAACACAGTACAGTACAATACCAGCTACTAGGAAGACAATTAAATCTATTTTAGCTGAAGTCAGGATATTAGGGAAAAAAAGTGATTGAGTAAATCACAAATATAGTAGAAAACATCTATGGGGAAAAAGAAAATAAATCTCATTTTAAATATAAAGCCATGTTTCTGTAAATATGTGAGGTCAATTTCTGCTCATCTTTCCTCCAGGAGTTCAATACAATAATTATAAAATCCTGGACTAAAACAGCTAGCTGTTTTATGCCCCTAAAAATAATTCTCTGGCTACAATAGCTAGAAGGGGTTATCAATATACATATGTTAAGGCAGCATTTTGTCATTGGAAATATGGACTGTAGAAATTAAGGAAAATATTTGAAAAATTAACATCATACTGACACCTCATCAAGCACCAGAATTTTTCTACTTGACTATTCTGCTCCCAGGGGAAACAGCTGGATTCACCATGAGGGGGAAGAGAGCAACAAAGTTTAAAAGTATTTTCAGGGAATGGTGAAGTGAGGAAAAAGGAAAGTAGGAGAAAGAAAATGGAAGCAAGTTGCAAGGAAGAGAAGCAGAAGCAATGAATACAGGTGAGGCTACAGAAGACATAACCAGAAACCATCAGCTATAGAATTGGGAGAGAGGGTTTGAGGAGACACAAATATGAACCAAGCATTGTTAGAGGGGAAGAAAATAAAAGATACCAAGAACTGATGGAAGTTGAGTCCCCTTGCTTGCCAAGACAATACAGCTGATCTTATACAAATGGTTTTGTCCGTTGTCACCTGCTCCCTTCACTTTCTGTCCTCCTTGCTTATTTTGCTGAACATGATGTAAATATAGGACAGTTAAACACTTACCCATTTGTTAAGCGTGTTATGTTATGCTAAATCAAAACCTGAATACCTGAATAGGATTGTGTAGCTCATCATGTAATTAGGGGACTGTATGCTTTTGGTTAAGGAATACATATACTTCACTTCAGTGCCATCAGCAGTGTTAGGGCCACTTTATGCATTATCACAGTCCGAACTTACTGATATGTTATTGTTGGTAACAATACTGCTTAACTTCCTTAACTTTTTATGAAAGCACATACTATTAAAAATACTAACGAACTCATTTAGGTATATACAAAAAAGCACTGGAATGTTAATCATATGCCCTCTTATTATATATGTTTCATTTATATTCTTACATCTGATAAAGCTTCCTGACAAGTCCAAGTAAATGACTTTCTGATTGAGTCCTTGTTGGCAGTTGGAATAGTCATTATTGTCTAGAGCTATAATATAAGCAACAAAGTGATGACTCTACACAACAGGTCTATAAATTTCATTTTAGCCATATACAATTACTCATGTATGAAGTATTTCTAGGGGACAGCAGGAAACACTAGTGCCACTCTACTTGGCATTGACAAAATAGCACTTTAAATACCATGTATAGGATCACTCCATTTCAAGAGATAAAGAAAACCTATGCTTATATATATTGGCAGATCTCAGTTTGGTTAGCCAAGAAAAAACAGTGCTCCAAAGACATATATTTATTTTTTTCTAGAAAAATTGGGAATGAGAGACAACAAAGAGGGTAAAGAAACATACATTCTCTGGGGTAATGGCAACATAAAAAGAGGAAGATGGATGTGGATTTAAAAAATCTTAGGCTGTAAATTAAAATAATATTCTAAATAATGAAAAAAAATTCTAAGATACCTTTCCTACAGGCATAGTAGGAGAAAATAGCTGACAATTTTACAGTATATCTTGGTAAATTTCTTAACTGGATTGTCTACAATGTCAAGAAATGCTCTTTGATCTGTAAAATCACTTTCAGCCTTTTATTCCTATTTAATATAGGAATCTTACTGGAAGGTGTGCCACAAAATCGATGGATGATCAATAACAGTCATAAAAGAAATACAGGTTTTATAAATGTGCACACACGCACACAAAAGGTCTGTAATATCTGTTGCCTGTGCATCAGATATACATACAATGAGCTGTATGCATAAAAATGTAAATTTCATCTTGTAAATGCACATAAACATAATGAGATTAGCATGGACTGAATTTTAAATACATAGGGCTTTAAATACTGGGGCTTAACCTAGTTTTAGCTGTTTAAAATTTGGTGTCTAGCCTAAGTCTCGGCTCCCTCTGGGCTCAGTGCAGGCCATCCTGGCCAGTTATTTTCCCATCTGCCCCTATACACCTATTTTAGGGTGCAGTGAATTCTCTTTATCCTAATCACAGCCTTAGCTGACTGGCTTAAATCAAACATGCAATTTTTATTACTGTCATACATCAATAATTTCACTCTGGAAACTGTAAAAAAAGCCTTTGTAAATCCCCCACAAAATTTAGTGGCAATAGTTTATTCTTAGTAAAGGTTACTCAGCTAGGTGTTGTTTTAATATCCATACTGAGACCCTGTAAACAACAGTAAAGAAACTCTGCAGTGTACCAAAGATTTCAGCTGCGTGGGACAGTGAGGGGACTGGCAACTCTATGCTACCTGGCTCAGGCAGCATGTTGGCAGCATCCACAGATCAGCTGAAAACTTTCACCTAATAAAGATGCAGCCCAGCATAAATCCTTGAAGATTAAATAGCTCCATTATTCTCTAGCAATAGTTTACTTTGTTTCTAATATTGTTGGGGTGTGAACTACTTTTGACAGATAAGGCGTTCCACAATACAGATTTTTCTAACTGGAAAACACAAAACGGAGACTCTCGGGGGAAAAAGAAAATAATAATAATAATAATAAAAAAATGATATTCACCAGACAAACCTTGTGCTGAAAGACCAAAGATTTTACTGAAGCAGCAGCAGTACTAGAAAATTTGAGTAAAATAGTAATGAAAAAGTAGTGCCTTTTGCATGAAGGATTTCTGTTCTGAGAAGAATTTCTAATACAAACGTCACCACATGGAAACCTCTTTGCATGGAAATAACATGAAAGAGGAAATGTAATGTGATTAGTGACAAAGGATCCGTTTAAGCTACTGCTATGATGTGAACTAAAAAAGGACAAATGTAATCATAGCAATCCAATGAGATACTTCTAGTACAAACAGAGAAGTTTAAATGACATATAAAGAGATATAAACTGTCCAGCAATGAAGATAAGATAAAAAAATCCCAGAAGGTCTGAAAAAGATTAGATGGGTTCACCATCTTCTTATGGGAGTTGTAGAAAAGAATGAGAAGGAAAAAGAAACAAGCAAACAAGAAGACTGACTTGTCAGACCCTATAAAAAAAGATAAGATTATTAAACAGAAAGGAGAAAAAAACCAGCAATTTAAATGCCAGCACCAGTTTCAAGCTTGGTAACCTGCACAGTTCATGACAAATAAGAACTATCGGGATGGGGGTAGAAGTGGAGGTGGAAGAACCTCAATCAAGTTATGCACCACAAATACAGAAGATAAAACTTCACACCTGCAAGTTCTACAGGAGCTCTTCTGTGCTCTGTCTGCAGGTGGGACTGCATTACACATGGTGGATGAAACACTTCAGACAGCAATGTCTAGTGGCAGCCTGATCAAGCTTCTTCGGGGATGTCTTCCTTCTTTGGAAGTTCTGGGTTGAAATAGCTATAGTTGTAACAATATTCAAGCTAGCTAGTTTATAAGTATCTTCAGGTTTAACTACTGAACTGTTGACACAGAAAACAATTTCATTATAGGCTTTCCCTAGTTTGAGGTACCATTTTCTTTACTAGAAAGTTTCCCATTAACAGCATTCTTAAGGATGTTTCCTTTTAAACTCCAAAAGTGTCAGAAAAAAAACAAATTTTACCTATAACCAAAGTAGCACTCCAGTGGCAGAAAGAAGCAGAACACCTTCTTGTATTGCATTATCAGAGGAAAGTTAGACGTGTACAGTTTTTACTGTCTACCTTTTCGAAGAGTCTTAACTGAACTGAAAAAAAATTTTCAAAGTTTCTGTGGACTGGAAGGCTAAATTATATAATTTAATATAAAGGTCAAGCATTTAAAAAAGGTAAAATGGGCCCATATTATGGCTCAGTAGGAACTGTGCTAAGAAAGACTGCTGGATTTTGTTGTCTATTACAAAGAAAATAAAAATCCCAGACCTAATACTCTCCCCAAAACAACTGCTTCAGTAAGACCCTTTCCCTCAGTTTCAGTGGGAATTGGATCAAACCTTCTTCTCTTCAGGCAAAGCAATGATATCAGTCAGTCTTTAAAAATGTTATCTATTCCAAATGCAGCCTGCAGAGTGTCACCAATGCAGCATTCCTTTGTTCTCAAAATAGTGTGCCTTTTCAGAAAGAAAATACAGAATCTGCAAGTCAGTAGAAGCACTGGACTCACACTTGCATTATTACTACTCACTTTTAAATATGTCAGTTATTAATTGGCCAGAATATGCAACTGAAATGGGCAGCCAGACTCCCTGGTTGTAAGATAGGATAACATCTGTCTTTTCAACTCGCTTTGGCAAAGGAAGCATGCACAATTTTTTGTTATTCCAGAAGCCCTTGAAGCATGAAGAACATGAAGTTCCAATGAACTGGAACTTCCTCATTCCACTGATGCTGTGAAAAGTTGATATCTTTTCTTATCCTTTTTTTTTTCCTAATCACGTTGTCGCCCCCCCCCGCCCCGGCTCCCTTTTTTTTTTTTTTTTTTCCTCTCTTGGGTAATTTTATAGAAGCTTTTAAAGTTATTTTGAGACAATCTTCTCTTAGCTGTTATACTGGCTGGCAGTCATTCTTCCTTGCCTTATAGAAGTCGTTACAATTAAAGCTTTACTAAAATTTTAAAATGTGATAAAATGATGCTGGCATGTATGTATGATGTACGGAAATGAATTGTCATGCAAACTGTCTGCATACTTTTTTTGAATGTGAGACTTTAGACACACACAGTATTAGCTGGTGCTTAACATTTAAAACTAAATAGAAATTTCCTTCCTAAAATGAAGAAGGATATCTTGTACAAAAGCAGTTTGAACATGGTTCTTCAGAAAATACCAGGTTTATTTTGGTGAGTTTTTCTAACGTAAGCTAAACTGAAGGGTTGAACAAGGCAGAGGAGGAAGAGGTAAGATGGGCAGATGTGCAATGAACCCAAAGAATGACAAGTGTAAGGGAGAACTGAAAAGAGCAACTAGCTGCACAGAGACAGAGGCAAAGCCATCCAAATTGCTGTAAGTCCTGAGCACTCCCAAAAAATTTTTTTGGATCTGCGTTAGCTTCTTGTAGACCTCCCATCTGCAATGTTTGGCTGGTGTCAACATTGACAACCTGCATTTGTCAAGGAGCAATGGCCCAACTAAAACCTGGAGACCAAGTACAAATACTTTAGTGGACAGGGATGGCCTCCTCTCCACCTTTCTTCCAGACTAATTTGGATGGGTTAGCCAGACCTTGGGAGGACATCTTCTATACACTGCATTTTACTAAGACACTAAAGGTGGGAACACCATGTACTTCCAGTTGAGGCTGAGCTGAAGTAATTTGGGTGCTGCAATACCTTTGAAATGTAGACCTTCAGAAGTATCTAAGGCCAATGTTGTTTATGGTATAATGTTATTACATGTGACACTGCTGTGACAGAGGTCTTTTATGCACTTTTAGCCTATGGCAATATGCTATGGAGAGAAGAATTCACTGACATATCCAGGAAAAGAAAACCAATGCATAGAAAATTGAAACGACAAGGTGGACAAGGTTATTTCATAGCCTTTGTTGCATTATGATAATAACTAACAAACTGTTACACTGCCTGCAAAACTTCTTAGGATAAGCAATGCCTTTTTCTTGCATATTCTCTTCAGTACTCTTCAATATTAGTTTTCTAATCTTACTTCTCCCAGTGGAATAAAATGAAATATTTTTGTCCAGGTTTGAGCCAGGATGAAGCCATCTTTCTTTAGTGATTTTTTTTTTTCTCCTTTTAAGCAGCACACTTGCTGAAACTAGCAGCAAGTTTTCCAGCTAGCAGGCTGATAATGTTTGAATGTCTATAGTTATTGCTGAGACACTAAGCACACTTTGTTCTACTTGTTGAATCTGCTGCTTTGGACACTAAAGGAGCAGAAGAGTCTTATCTACAGCCCTACTATAGGGAGAAGCTGACTAGACAGACATAAAAATTGGCCAAACAAAATACTCCATCCATATACATGTAACTCTCGGTATAAATTCAGGGATCACCAAAGTCAAGCCCTTCCTTTTGATCTTCTCTTCCATGACCAGTGTCCAGGGAGGACTCTGTCCATCTATATCCTTTGATCCCTAGGACTGTGCATTGCTGACCCTCATGTTCCTGCCCTCAGCTCCTGTCTGCTCTGCTGCAATCTCTGGCAGCAGTCCCGGACATTTTGGGACTGCTCACAGCTAAAGACAGTGCCGTGGGAGTTGCTGGGAGGGAGGAGAGGTGATAAGGGTTTTGCACATTCCTGCACATATTTGTATATATTTGCACATATTTTCCTTTATCGTTAGCATTTAATTAAACCTGTCTAGTTCATTTTTCAACCTGGAAGCCTTTCTACTTAATCTTTCTCTCCTTTCCCTACCTGGGTGGGAGGGGATTGAGAGTATTGTTGTCGCCCATTTAATTGCTGAGCCTGAGTTAAACTGTGACAATTCTGTAGCTTGATCACTGAATACCTTTCTCTGCAGTTGCTGTATTTTCAGTCCTCTTTGAGTGTTGACATGCTTCTTGGTTTGGTTTGGGTTTTTTTTTAGTCTTTGTTGATCTTACCATCCTACCTGCCAAATCCAGAAGAGCATCGTACCACACCAACACCTTTCAGGGCTATTTCTCCAGCAACATAGGTTCTTTCCTTTCATGTGTATCTAAACGCTTTCCCCTCCAGCCCACTAAAGTCACCACTGTGCTTTATCTTCCCACATCAGTGATCTCTGTCAGCCTTTCCTAGGGAAATACTTAACTGCAAATTGAAGCATACATGATCAGATCTTTCCCTAACTAGATTTGATAAATGAAGAGGGCTCACAACCCTTGAAGATGCAGGTTAGTGTTCTAACTCCATCTTTGCTTTTTTATTCTCAATAGTAACTTCTTTTGTGTGTTTGCTTTTAATACACTATATAAAACCTTAACATGGATTAGCATAGATAAAATCACTATGAGTGGTTATTATTCACTGGATCTATGGGCCATTTAAAATAAGCCTGTCTAAAATATTGTTAAAAATTTGAAACATACAATTGTTGGGGAAAACAAAAATTAAATCTCTGAAGTGTACGTGCACAGAGCTATAGACTTTGGAGATCTAGTGGGTCTTTTTTTTAAAAAAAAAAAAAGAAAAATGTATTCCATGCAACACAATACAGAACTAGCTGAGTCATAACAAGCTTCTGGAGCACTAATACATATGCCAGATGTCTCGTGCCTGTATAATTTTGTGAATAAATTTGTTTGATGTTGCCGTTGCTTCTTTGATCTTGCAAAATCCAGCACAGAGATACGAATATGTTCAACAAACAATGAAAATATTTATTTTCTAATGATGGCCGTCACACTGTATCGTTAGAAAAAGAAAAAAAATTTCCACTACTACTGATGCATCATTTCAAGTGATGCATTGTCAATAGGGGGATCAAATTTACTTATGGCAGATTTTGCAGTTGAGAGGTAAGATCAATGATTTCTCAAAGCACTGGGAAAGAGCTGTGCACTGCAACTGCACAAAGGAAAATAAAACAAAGTAGGATCATTTTCAATAAAATTGTAAAGAAAGTCTTGTCCATTATCAGAAAAATCTAGACCTGTTTCTAAACAGTCTCTTTTCCACTGCTCTTTTTCTGTCAAAGACACTTAGATAACAAGGTCTTAAAAAATCTGATAGCTTAAAATATTTCATACTCACTTTTCCTACTCACTATATGATACAAATCTTAACTTATATTTCAGCCAATAAAAGGCTGCCTTTAAAAAAAAAAAGTAGGTTGATTTTATAATTTAAATATGTTGTGTAGTTTTCATGTCTTTAAAACAGCTGCTACTAGTATAAAAGATAACAGTGGTAAAGACACGTGGAAATTTACCTGTCTGCCATGCTTATTGTTGTATGTGTACATACACTCTGAAGGTAGAAGGAATTGTGCTGGCTTGTGGGAAGACAAGGGACTCTAGAGCATAAACCATAACTGGAAATCACGAGGTGCTTGTGTCATTTCTGTCTGAGCAGGGACTGTTAACATTGCATCTTTGTGTAGCACAGTCTTTAAAAGTGGAAGTTCGAGTGAGTACAAATTCTAGATACAATACCAGAAAGGTAAAGAGAGTTAACTAAGTCTCAGTTTACAAATCAAAGCTTAATTATTAATTTATATTTCTTAAAGTATTAATGAATACTCTCTATTCAGAAGAAAGATTTATATTTAAATACTCCTGCAGTTTCCAACAGCCATTAGCATATTTCCAGTACTATCAGTTTCTTAAGGTGCATCTGAATCGTTCCTTTAAAATTAATTTATTATTGCTAACTGAAGAACTATTCTTCTCTGTCTCATTAAGATCATACTTGAACCACCTTACCTATTTTTTTATTGCAGTTGCCCAGTCTTGAGCAATGTTTTGTTATTATCAAAAATCTTTCATGTTTTTGTCAGAAAATGTGATGTTTTTGAGCTCTCCAGATTGAATGCCTCACATTCTTTGTCTAGATTGAATGGCTTCTGCAATGCAGGAGTGGAAGCCTTGGTGATTTTATTTTCAATAATAATAAAAAAGGGAGTTCCATATGGCTTTTCTATTTAGTGAACAGTAGTTTGAAGTAAACAATAGACATAAGTGCTCTAGGGCAGCTGTCATGCCTGAGACAGAAAGTCGGGAGAAATTTAGAAAATAATAAACCGAACGATCTAGAAATTACGGTCCAGTGTCTACAGAGATCTTTTAACATAGTGCTAAAAAGTTTCAGTGGAGTCCAGAGGATGCCTATTTTTCACCAATACACTTACTTAATAAATGAAAAACAGTTCAAGTTTAGACTGGAATTGAAGCAGAATAAGCCAGATTTGGTCTGATGCTTTTAACTTTGCTTTAAGTACTCAATTAAGGAATGAAAATTGATACCTTCATGGATAGCAATGGTGAATGGGATCTTGATTAAACCACTGGAGCAAATACACTTATTCTTAAATGAGTGGGGAGAAGGATCAGTACAGTAAAAATCTCCGTTTATAGGCAATTCAAATGGCATGAGCACAACAAATCCCCTCCTAAAATCTGATGCGTACTAGGATATCCAGACTTGGAGAAAAAAAACCTCACCATTTATATTACTCTTCATGGAAGATTTAATGAGAAACAGCTTAGAGGTACTGCCTCAATCCTTTCTGAGTACAGAGCTAGCATGTTCTGATATAGCAGCTTCCCGTAACAAGATCTTCCAAATGTTGCTGCTGGGTCAGGTGATTCTCAGAGTCAAATACCTGCATGAGGGAGAAGCATCACATTGAACAGAGGTCAAACACGATGATAGGGATAACTTTTACAAATTTAGATGGAGGGTAACATGGGGCCACTTTCCTTGAGAATTATTATTTTACTATAGAATCATAGAATCACATAGGTTGGAAAAGACCTTCAAGATCATTGAGTCCAACCATTAACCCTACTCTATCAAGTCCAGCACTAAGCCATTTCCCCAAGCACCACATCTAGATGACTTTTTAAACACATCCAGGGGTGGTGACTCAACCACCTCCCTGGCAGATTGTTCCAATGTCCGACAACCCTGTCAGTGAAAAAGTTCTTCCTAATGTCTAGTCTAAACCTCCCCTGGTGCAGCTTGAGGCCATTTCCTCTTGATTTATCACCAGTTACATGAGAAGAGACCAGTGCCTACCTCTTTACAACCTCCTTTCAGGTAGTTGTAGAGGGCGATGAGGTCTCCCCTCAACCTACTTTTCTTGAGACTAAATAGCCCCAGTTCCCTCAGCTGCTCCTCATAAGACCCTTCACCAGTTTTGTTGCCCTTCTTTGGACACACTCCAGCACCTTGATGCCCTTCCTATATTAAGGTGCCCAACACTGGACACAGTATTTGAGGTGTGGCCTCACCAATGCCAAATACAGAAGGATGATCGCCTCCCTGGTCCTGCTTGCCACACTAATTCTGATACAGGCCAGGATGCCATTGGCCTTCTTGGCCACCTGGGCACACTGCTGGCTCATATTTCAGCTGCCTATCAATCAGAATCCCAGCTCCCTTTCTGCTGGGCAACTTTCCAGCCACTCTTCCCCAAGCCTGTTGTAGCATTGCATGAGGTTGTTGTGGCCCAAGTGCAGGACCTGGCACTTGGCCTTGTTGAACTTCATACAATTGACCTTGGCCCATCGACCTAGTCTGTCCAAGTCTTTCTGTAAAGCCTCCCTACCCTCATCAGGGGGTACTCCTACTCCCTCCCGACTTGGTGTCATCTGCAAACTTACTGAGGGTGCATTCTACCTCCTCATCAAGATCATTGATAAAGATGTTAAAAAGAAGTGGTTCCAATACTGAGCCCTAAGGAACCCCACTTGTGACCGGCCACCAGCTGGACTTGACTCCATTCACCACCACTCTCTGGGCCCAGCCATCCAGTCAGTGTTTTACCCAGCAGAACCATAAGCAGCCAGTTTTTTCATCAGAATGCTGTGGGAAACAGTGTCAAAGGCCTTCAAGAACTCCAGGTAGACAACATCCACAGCCTTTCCCTCATTGACCAGGTGGGTCATCTTGGCATAGAAGGAGATTGGGTTTGTCAAGCAGGACCTTCCTTTCACAAACCCATGCTGACTGGACCTTATCACCTGGTTGTTCTGTGTGTTCTCAAGATGATCTGCTTCATAACCTTCCCTGGCACCGAGGTCAGACTGACAGGTCTGTAGTTCCCTGGGTTCTTCTTTTGGCCTTTCCTGTGGATGGGTACCACATTTGCTACCCTCCAGCCCACTGGGACCTCCCCAGTTAGCCAGGACTGCTGGTAAATGATAGAAAGAGGCTTGGCGAGTGCATCCACCAACTCCTTCAGTGCTCTTGGGTGCAACCCATCTGGCCCCATAGACTTGTGGAGGTTGAGGTGGTGTAGCAGGTCACTGACCACTTCCTCTTGGATTATGAAGGTCTCATTCTGGCCCACCTCCCCATTTTCCAGCTCAGGGGACTGGTTTTCTAGGGAACAACCTGTTCAACTGCTGAAGACTGAGGCAAAGAAGGCATTTAGCACCTCAGCCTTTTCTTCATCCTTTGTCACCATGTTTCCTCCTGCATCCAATAAAGGATGGAGATTCTCCCTAGTCCTCCTTTTGTTATTAATGTTGTGGGCAACTTCTCCCCCCACACGAGATGGAATGCCTTTCAAGCCAGCGAAGTGCTTTTTGCTGATTTAGCCAAGGACAAACTGAAACAGACTTGGCAGAAATACAGATAGCAGGCTGCCTCTGAAAGACTGAGCAATTAGCCACAAGTTAAAGGAGGCGGCTGTGCCGGTGAACCAGAGAACTTTCCTTCGTCTGCTGGACTCGGTAATCGACTGAGCTGCCCGCAAGCACTGCAGCCGCTCCGCGTGGGGGGGGTCTGTGTTAGCTCATGGGGGATCGCCGCCTTGCCTGCTCGTCGGAGCCTGGGGAGTCGCCGCATGGACTGGAGCAGAGCTTGCCTGTGCCGTGCTGCCTGCCTGCCTGTGCCGTGCTGCCTGCCTGCCTGTGCTGTGCTGCCTGCCTGCCTGTGCCGTGCTGCCTGCCTACCTGTGCTGTGCTGCCTGCCTGCCTGTGCCATGCCTGCCATGCCTGCTGGAGGGGTCGCCCCACTGCCAGGCTCACCCCACTGCCGCTGGTCGCCCACCGCCACATCCTCGCTACGGAAGGAGGGTAACAAGCATACACATCCACACACACACACACACATCCACACACGTGTATCTATCGGGCTCAATTCCTACCCTTCTCCTCCATTAATCCTACATCCTTCTTGCATGGAGTGCACTTACTAACACCATAGAACCCCGATTTCCTTTCTGATATATGCCTAGATTATCTTCCCTGAACCTTGGTCCCTCAATTTGTGTTAACCCTTAATAAACCAATTAATCTGTAAGATTGGTCTCAGTAACAATCTGTGAGCATGGTGAGGGACATTCCAATCTACACTCTAAGATACGGTTCCACAGTGGCCGTGCATGAGGTCTCATTTACAAACCTCTCCGTTGGGGGGAGGGGAGGGGGGAAGTCGTGGAAGCATCCTGACAGCCAGTAGCTTTTGATATCGGCCCACGACAAATGTATTTATAGAAAGAATTTTTTTTCTTTGACAGCAGTAGTCAAGTTGAGTTCAAAATGGGTTTTGGCCCTCCTAATTGTCTTCTTGCTTTGCTTTACTACATCTCTGTATTCCTCATGAGAGGTCTGTCCTCTTTTCCAGAGGCCATAAACTCTCCTTTTCTTCCTGACCTCCAGCCAAATCTTTCCATGCTGGTCTTCTTCCCTGATGGCTTGTCTTTTGATGTTTTCTTTAACATAACAAAAGACTGACTACAGAATGTGGCGAAGGAATGGAAGGCAAGAGAGTTTACAGTGGGGAAGTCAATCATCTAGTACTAAGTGTTCAGCTGTGAATCTTTCAGTCCCATATTATAAACTGGGGGGGGGGGAGGGGGAGGGCGGGCGCAAAATTGCTGTAATGGACAGATTTCTCTAGGTAATTATCTGTATATCATATTAACCAACATATTTATGTTATACCTTAGCTGTTTGTTCCATCTTAATTCTAAGTGCGAAAAGTCTTGAATTCACCATTGTATCCTAAAAATCAAGATGTGTGTAGATTATTTACTTTCTTCATAGCTTGGCTGCAGCTATGTTTACTTGTCTGTTGCCTAAGGAAAATGGTCTTCCTCCTATAGCACCATTAAGCACATTTGATTATAGCAATTAGACAAAGGACATGTATCTGCTTTTCCGATGTCTGCTACACTGCTGGGAGTATAGATATGATAAACAAAAAATACATCATGGTACAGTGTTGTGGTCCTTCCCCTTAACTCAAGGAACAGGAATGGCCATAGTTTAGGAAGTGGTATGGTGGACTGTAAGGTAAATCTATTTCAATTGTTATATTTTCTTTTGGATAGTCGAATACAAAACTGATTATAGTAGTGAATTACTACAAATATTCCCAAGAAAATATCAACAATTCTTGCCTCTGATGATTACTTAAAGAAGGGAAATAGCACTTTATTTATGAGAGGAAAAAAGATTATATGGGTAATTTTAAAAAAAATGTGCAGCTTGCAGAAAGCAGAAACTCTGCAGTATTTGTTAGGGCAAACTTTATTATGGGACTTCACTACCTATAAAGGCCAAAAAGAAGGAACTGTGCAGGAATTATGATTAGACTACCAGTCTCTTAATTCATCAAAGTATTCCTTTCTCTTATTGCTATTTTCATGTAATGCAGTCTTCGCTGGTGTGGGAGTCAAGCAGACAATCAACTTCAAATTAACTGAAGCAGCAGTAAATAGTGTAGGATTCAAGGAGTTATACAAATATATGGTGGCAGAACTTTAAAAAGTCATTCCTCCTTTCTTCCTTCACCATTAACTTTTTGCAAATAGTAGGGTAATTCTACCACGAGAGTTCAAGTCGTAACTCATTTCTCCAGTGGAATTCACTGAATGTTTCCTGTTTTAGTTTCAGTGGATGTCAATGCACATCCTCTGGAAAGCTACCACCAGATTAGGACTGCTCTGTTGAGCAGGCAGCTACCAATTAAGTCCAACTGGGGTATATTCGTTAATATAGCATATACATAGACAAAATATTATGCATGTTCTAGTATTTTATGAAAAATTAATAAAAGTTCATGAGATGAAGCTGCATTGAGACCAAATAACTTGGGAGATGTAAAAAGATAACATTTGTCAGATGGGGTCACCTCCAACACTTGCATGTAAGCAAGGAAGTGCTTACAAGGCACCATTATGGAGAAATCCTCCAAACCCTTCCGTGCTAAGGTACCTCTCTAAAGGGCCTGTACACTAATGTAGGCACTATGAGGAATAATCCTGCCAAGTTAGAGATCAGCGTGCAGCTGTAGGGCTCACTTTTGTAGGCATCATGGAGGTGTGGTGGGATGATTCCCATGACAGAAGTGTTTCAACTTGATAAACTTCTACAATTAATTTACTGGTCTGGTAGGTGAGAGGAGAGCAATCAATATTGTGTACCAGGACTTCAGTAAGATCCTTGATACTGTTTCCCATAAGATCCTCATAGAGAAGCTATGGGCTTGATGAGGTCACAGTGAGGTAGATTGAAACCTGTCTGAATGGCTGGGCCCAGAGCGTAGAGATCAGCTCCACAAAGACTAATTGGAGGTCAGTGACTGATTGTGTACCCCAGGACTCAGTGCTTGGTCTGGTCCAGTTTAACATCTTCATTAATGACCTGGATGATGGAACAGAGTGTACTCTCAGCAGCTTTTTTGATTACACCAAACTAGGAGGAGTGGCCGATACACTAGAGGGTCATGCTGCCATCCAGAGAGACCTTGATAGGCTGGAGACATGAGTTAACAGGAGCCCATGAAATTCATCAAGGAGAAATGTGAAGTCCTGCATGTGGGGAGAAACAACCCCATGCACCAGTATATGCCTAGGGTCACCCAGATGGAGAGCACCTTGGCAAAAAATGACCTAGAAGTCCTATGGACACCAAGCTGCACATCAGTCAGCAGTGTGCCCTCACCACAAAGAAGGCGAGTGGTATCCTTGGCTGCATTAGAAAAAGTGTTACCAGCAGGTTGAGAGTCGTGATCCTTCCCCTCTACTCAGCACCTAGAGTCCTGTGTCCAGTTCTGAGCTCCACAGTACAAGAAAGACCTGGACCTACTAGACAGAGTGCACCTAAGGGCTGTAAAGATGATGAAGGGACTGAAACATATCTCCTATGATGAAAGACTGAGATGGCTGGGAATTTAGCCCGGAGAAAGCTCATAAAGGGGACCTTATGAATATACATAAATGCCTGAGAGGAGGGTGCAAAGAGGACAGAACCATGCTATGTCTTGTGATGCCCAGTGACAGGATCAGAGGCACTGCGCACAAACTGAAACACAGGAGTGTCCTCTTGAACATCAAGAAACACTTCTGTATTGTGAGTGTGACCAAGCACTTGCAGAGGTTGTCCAGAAGGCTTTGGAGTCCCCCTCCTTAGAGATCCTCAAAAAACCATCTGGACATGGTCCTGGGCAACCAGCACTAGGTGGCCGTGCCTTAGCAAGAGGACTGGACCAGATGACCTCCAGAAGTGCCTTCCAATCTCAGTCATTCTGTGACAACACTGTCAAAACAATTTCTGTGAAAGTATGTTTACTGTAATGAGAATAAAATACCTACAAACAAAATGTGATCATTCAAATAGATTATAATAAACTAGTGATTGAGATGATTATTAATAGCATACTGGGGAGCTAGTGTGTTTTTTCCATGAATGAGATCTCTAAGGAATTTTGTTGTTGCCAAGACAGATTTGTTGCATGCATCATAAATACTTAAGTTCTAGTTTGCAAGAAACTAATAGATTTTTGTAACAAAAACTGTTTAACATATGGCTCGTTGTTTATATCATGAAGGATACAGTATTTTTTCTGCCAATTTTACTAATTTTTTTACTTTTCGCAGTGACAAAACCAATTACAAAACATATTCAAATATTCTGTCTTTAATTAGCAGTCACTAAAAAAAAAATACCCATCGTTCACACACACACTGTGGGTTGTTAAAGCCCTAGACATCGTAAGCTCTCGCTCAAAAACTACAACTTTTTGTATTATAATGATACTTTTATAATAAGTGCTTTGATATGCAGAGAAATATTTTAACTACTGGCTTCTCAGCTACTAGCTACTGAAATGCTCAAACTCCATAGGGTTTCTCATTTATGTAGAACACTTTACATCTCTCCAACAGCATGAAGTGGACATACCACATTTATATTCATTTTCTGGCTTCTTCTCACTGCCAGACTGTTGTAAAGTTGCCTTAGTTTCGATCTGCACTCAAAAGTTCTGACAGGCATATAAAATAGTAAATGGGAATCAGTTATGGTGCAGCTACTAGCTTTTAATATTGGGCTAAAATTTTGAGAAAAAAAGTATTGCCATTCTAAGTGAGTTTCCTTATGAGCCACTGCACTTGTGATACTAAGTTTGAGTAGGTGTTGTGCAATACAGTCTTGAGCTTCTTGTTTTACTTTTGAAGTTTTGTTCTCTCTATAAAACCTAACAAAATATTGAAGAAAAATTGGTAAACATTAAACTATACAGGCAGGGCACATTACTAATGCTGCATATGCTGTGTAGAAATATATGGTATATTAGTTTGGTCTTTTAAAAATGTGTTATTAAACACTTGCTATTAGAAGAAAATATCCCTTGGCAGTTTATCGTAATGAAAAACAAATTTCAGTACATTGCATAGAGCAGCAAGGCTCAGGCACATGACTAAGCCACATAAACATACATAGCTCTAATGGCACAAAGAGTTAGGAAGAATTTGTCTGAATACTTGCAGATAATTATGTGCTGCAAAACATGGTTTATGTTCCTTACGTTGGAAGAGAATCCACATTACAGGTCAGGACCACAGGGCTTGCTTAGAAAAATGCAAAAATATTGTACAAGCTCCTTTTTTTTTTTTCTTTTCTAATTTTTTTTTTTTTTTTAGATATTGAGAGCATAACTTCTCCTACCATTTCTTCACTATGCAAGACCTTACAGAACACTGATATTATTACACAGTAGTTATAAGCTGTACATCAGTAAGCAGATGTGGATGCTAGGAATCTAATCCCCACAACAGTTTAATTCAGTAAAACAGAAGTGGTAGGAGTAGAAAAGGAAGAATGTTACATCATCCCAATAAGTATTTAAAAAAACTTGAATGCCTATCTCAGTCACAAAAAGAAAATATTCTGAACAGGAAAAGGAAAAAAAACCCATATGTTTTTCCCCCTGTCCTTCAAAGCTTTCCCACAGATCCTAACATTCAAGCACAACATATTAATTTCAATACTCTAAGTGCCTCTACTCCATTTCCTAATGAGATTTTAACTTGTGCAAACATTCTTGTACTGCTAGACTTTCTCAGCTGCTTTTTAGTATCTATTCAGCTATATCAAAATTCTACTTCAAAGCAAATATACTTTATGCTCTCTCAATAACTTTCTTCAGCATGTAGAAGAAATACATGTGAACGATTGATTATTTCAACATCCCATTGCATTACTTGTGACCAGTTTTTAAGACACTGAGTGCTTTTTGATGTTCATGTTACTTAGAGCTCTGGGCAACACCTGTCACTGTCATTCAGAAGATGGATGGTTGTTGCTTTTATTATATCTACTCCTTGCAGTTTCAGAGAGTCAATAATATAAATGTTGTATGGTTTATTGTTTCATGGAAAAATGAGCCTCTTAATGCAGCATGGCTCTGGTTATTCTTCATTACCTGAAATATTGTGGAAGAGCTTGTATGTTTAATGAGAATTATAGATTCAGTGCAGAGTGTACAAAATATAATGATCACTATTTCCAGACTATAAAAAGGTCTTATTCATCATGTGTAAAAATATTCAAGCAACATTAAGGAACTTCATTCTTACTTATTATGCTGAAACTGACTGCATAAAAAAGTACGTAATATTAAGGAAGAAACCATAAATCTTCCTGCTTCTGTAAGTCTTTTGTGAAACATTTATTTGATCATGAATAAAGGTGATAGTCTGTATGTCATAGCCGTGTGACCAAACACAAATCTTCTCTATTTTTCTCCCTCTTTTTCTATATATAAACATGTATGTTTGATGATAAAAAATATGACCATGTCTTTCATTTTCCAGTAGTACAGAAAAAGAAGACTAGAGATCAAAATCTAAAAATCTACCAAATGCATACAGGCTGCAGAACACTAGGAAAAGTTACATAATATTTGGGTCACTGTTTAAGTGGCAAGTTTGCTCTCTAGACCTGGCTTTTCCTCCATAATACTGTATTTGTTCAGATATATGACTATGCGTATCTATGTGCCGTACAGCACGACTGCTTCTCAGATGACAGTAACAAGTCATAGTCACATTCTAGGGTTATAGTTAGCATTATAGCCTTATCACAGCCTTGTAGCAGAAATATAGAAGACTTAATTATCTTTATATATTTTCCTATTTTCTGCCTGCAAAAGGCAGAAAAATCTCATAGAAGTTGCAAGAGTATTTTGAGACATGTATTTTCATTTGAAATATCTGTTCATCTTGCACTGAATGTGGCCTAAATTTCCACGCATTCAAACATGGGTCGCAGCTTTTCAGAAGGATCAGAACAAAAAGACCTTAAACTGTTCAGAATTACCTTCAGTTTAGTTAGTTTTCATAGATTGAGCTTTGGATTGCTGGGTTTTTTTTAATTAGAATAGTCTTAGTCTTTGAGAGATGTTTTCTCTAATTGCTGGAGCTAATCTCTGAAATGAAAAGCCATGTAATCACCATATAAAACCAGAATGTGTGACTGTGTTGTTAGCACCCAACAGAAGACTAACTTCCAACTTTGCTCAATTGCTACAACAAAACTGAAGCGGGGAAAACTTTACCACACAGAATAAAAATGCCTTAATGACTTGGGGACCTGTCATAAGTGAGAGCTGGAGAAGGTTTTGTGCTCAGTAGCTAGGAGAACCCAGTACTTGAGAAAGGAAAACATCAGATTCCACTGTAACAATTAATGATAAAATAATAATAAAATATAGTAATAATAGTAATAATAATAAATCTTAGTTCCTATACCAGATGTGAATATTTATACTGCACTGGAAACAGGACTCAGACCTAAGCCTTCTTTTGCTGAGTGAAATAAACACTGGTTTTATTGCCATGATTTGTCCTTCTGTCTCTTGCCATATGGTTAGTGAATTATTCCATGGAATGATGAATGACTTATTGGAAAGGGTATTTTAAGACTTACTCAGAATATTCTTTAATTTGGTAATTGATTTCCTGTCCACCCAGACAGGTACTAAATGCCTCCACAGCATGCATCAACTGCCTCACTACAGCGACAAAAGTTGGGTGACACGTTGCTGCTGAACTCATTTTCTAAGTCTGATATTAAACATTAAAATACTTAATGAACAAAAGATTTTAAGGAATTGAAATAAAATAAATATGACTGTGTCAAATTGGGGGATTTGTGTGTGAGTATGCTTTGAAGCTTTTCATTCCTCAGACATGCAGTACACATACTACAGGTTTATGTAAAACCTTTTGACCTGTTACAGTCTGTCAGTAACATCAATAACATGTTTATGGACCTTTTGTCCTTCATGGCATTAAGCTCACAATTTCATGGATGATATGAAAAGGTACCTTTTCCGCCAGTTATTATTTTTTATGATCTCTTTAGCTAGAAGGCAGCTATTTTTTAGATTGGAAAGATACTCTGTGGCCAGCATAATATTGACCATAACATGCTAAAGTTATGAATGCTCTGGATTAACCTCATTGAAGCCAGTGAAATTACTTCTATTGACACCATGTAAGAAACAGAACTAGTGCACCAGGAAAGACAATAATGGATGGTTGCATTTTTTGTTAAATGGATGGAGAGCTTATGCCCAAAATAACAGAAGAGTATTAAATCACTGAAACAAGGTAGCATTTTTTAGGGTCTCTTTCCACTTTAATCTGATTAATAAATCATGCAAGCATGTGTACCTGCCTAGGTTTTCAAAATTGACAATAGAAGAGTAACCAGGAGTATATTAAGGGAGGGAGGGGGAGTGACAAAGTAAACCAAAACTTAGTGGTTTGTCAACCATCACTCAGATCTATTCATTTATCCCTAATTACCACAGAACCCTCTTCACTGGTGCTGCTGATACTTATACCACAAAGCACTATAGAAGAGATTTATAAAGCAGCCCAATAAATGAGAATTTCCAAGTGAAACTGGCACTTTTTTCCATCCTGTAAGCAGAAAAAAATGCAAATTCAGATAATAAATCTGTAGAATGAAGTCACTTCACAGATGTGTTAAATCAAATTAAGAGTGCTTTTATAATATTGAGCAAATGGCAGCTGTACAGAATTACTCATTTGTAAGGCTCATCTATTATAGTTAATTTTGCTGACTTCAAGTACTTAATTTACATTTGTTAAACTAGCTAAATAATGTAGGAGGTGGTAGGAATGGTGTGTTTGTTCATACTGGAATTTATCATGTAGCTTAGGATGCAAGTGTTTTGCCGACTTCGGCATTTCCTTGTTTTCTTGATAGTTTTAATCAATGAAAGGGAATTGCTAAAAGATATCTTGAAGAATAATTTCAAAATGTAACCTACTTTTTAAGGGACAGAGTGTAGTAAAAAAAAACCCACCAAGAGAATACAGAAGCTACTAAGAAGTACAAGGCCGTCTTAACTTTTTCTTTCTGAGGTCTCAGAAATGGTCACAGAGTCTTGATACTTCTTGTAAGAGCAAATAAATTGCTAGCCTGTGGGTTTTCCTGCATTACATCTGTTTCTTTGGAGCATGACAAATAGAATTTTAAAACTGTACAACACCATTAGGATTTGTATGGCTGGTGTTGCAAGTAGAAGGAAGACACATAATATTTCAGGTACTTTTTTCTAATGATACAAGCATGTACTCATATTTTAGGAAGACATATGTCACTGTTAGTTTTAGACTTTGCAGAGACCCAACCATATAGCTAGCAGGTAAGCTTGCTTCTTTCTGTGATTAAAACTAATTCTGGTGCCAGAGTTCCCTGGGAATACTCACTTTTCTTGTGTTGAATTTTATCTGCCACCCTATTGCCCACACTTTTTCTCATAAGGGCCTTTTGTAATTCAGCAGTCAGCTCTTGCCTCTACTATAATGTTTATAGTTATAAAAACACTACTATAACTATATACATTTTAACATTAATAACTTCTGTGACACTGGCATTTCACTCCTTACTTTTTTTCCAAACCCTTTTTGAACGCTTTGAACAGCACAGGACTCAGCATGCACTCTTGTTGTGCAGCTCCACTGTTGACTTCATTTTTAAGAACTACTCCACCCACTACAACTGACTGCTTGGTTCCAACTTCTTATTCTGCTCTCTAAAAAATTTTCATTTATATCAGGACCCTTTTTTTATCCCATGGCTGATTAGTTTCCTCAAGAACTCTGGCAGTTTAATATAAGCACATGGCCTACATGCTTGCTGACTGCTTCAAAGAAGGCCAATAGGTTGCTAGAATGGGACCTTTCTTTGCAGAACACTTACTGGCTCTTGCAAAGAAATTTTTATTTATCTAGTTCACTAATTCTGTCCTTTAATGTAGTCTCTGCTAACTTATTTAATAACATTAGGTTTAGAGGTCTGTAGTTCCTTGGATCCCTCAGAGCCCTTTTAAAAGGTAGTTGCCACATCTGCCACAGTTTTCAGACAGCAGAGAAGTTTTAAACATGAGGTTACACTCTACCATTAGCAATTTAGCTATTTCAAGAAAACATATAATCTTAAGATAGTTTAACAGCTCAGTGAAAATGCTAGAACAGGGAGGAGGGCAGAGAGGTTACAGATGGCCTGTCCATAGCTGTCATGAACCCTGGAAGTGTTGACGTTCACCACTAGTGGAGGAAAGACCTGTTTTTTTATTGAAACCACAGTGGATGAAGTTAACTGAATGTACGTTTGCTAATTAACATGAAAATCTACTATATGGAGTTCATCTTAGTGCATCTTAGTACAATAAGTAGCATAACATTAAAAATCTGAGGTACAGGAGTTTAGAAGAACAGGAGCAAGTGACACAATCGACCTTAGTCGTTCTGAATTAAATAGAGCAACAAGAAAGCACCAGTTTTCAAAAGTATGTTGGGACTAGGAGTTTTCATTTGTAAAGTGTTAAAACCAACTTGAGCAGAAGCAACTGCCTCATACTAATACTTCTTTAAAACTGATAAAATAATGGTAGTAAGAACTGTGGACTGAGATGGCATAGCTTTTGCTCTTTTTTATATCCCAGAGAAAGCTGAAACTTGCAATACTGTATGATTTCTTTATGTATTGTTCTTATCTACTTGCTGTAACACATGGCCACATGACAAACTTTATATGAAGATATTTATGATCTGCTATTCTGAGTGCTTTGTTTCCTTTGTTTCCTTAGGATTAGTTTCTAGTATCTTCTTTGTTGGTCTTTAACTGTTTTTGGGGGGTTCACCAAGCAATTTACATGCCTGTCAGTAAAATACAGTTTTTGTGGGTAAGAAAATATGACACATTTATTGGTTCAATACAGGCTGCAGGAATGAGAAAATATGATATCCGATAATTATTTGTATTTTCCTCATGTCTGCAAGTCTTACTCATCAGATTATAGTCTTCCTTGATAGGACTAATACTCTGAATCCTGATGACATGCTTACAGTACAGCAAGACAAGCAGGGATCCCGCCCGGGCATTTTAAGGACATCTTGAATAAAAATGCAAAATAACAATACTGCTTATGTTGACAAGCCTATACCTGAATTTATACCAGAATGTTTGGAGTGGCCCAATTAGTGTTTTATTGACTTTAGAATGTTTGTATTACTGACATGAATATTCTATGTACTTGCACTGATGTACCAAACAGTGAGGGAATGCAGATTGTGATGAACATATTGTCTTCAAAAACATCAGCATTATATGGTGATAGTTTCTAAAGCTTAACCAACTGCTTCTCTTAGCTTTGATTCCACAAAGAATATCCCACTGTCTTTGCACAACTCTGATGCTGCCATAAGTAGTTTAAGGTCTATAACAGTGAGGGAAAAGGTGGTTTCATAATATATTTTCAGCTGTAAGTGCAGAAGACCACTCCACTAAAAGCTAAGCTGAAGTAGCATTAAGGATTCTGACTATTCTTTCAGGGATGCTGTTGGAGTTCACTACCCACAAAAAAGAAAAGCACAGTCAGGCATACACACATAGCAGAAAGCTGAACAAAGGAATACAGAACAAATGATACAGAAATATAATGTAATATCTCAAAGAAATCCTTTCACAAAAATGCATCTGCAGTCTGTATTTGTTTCATATATTGTGAAAAACAGCCCTCTGGAAGTTGTGCGATATAAAAAGGGTGTAGGAATGCTTGTTTCAGGTGGCAATAAGAGAAAAAAGAGAAGATAATACCTCACACAATGGAAAACAGATTTCAATATTTGTGTTAAATAAGGAAAAATAATGTCATGTAAAAAAGACAAGCGTGGTTAAAACTCCACAAAATTGATACATTATAATAAAAATTCTGATCTATGCTGAAACAGTGCCATTAGGGTAAATGCCAGCTAATGGTGTGCTTTTGTTTCTTTTGTTTAACATAGTTGTACCAATAAATGTTTTCACATAAAACCTGTCCTTTTTCTTTTACGTTACTTTTTACCATACCTTACTTCATAGATAGGATTAAGCTACCTGAGGTTTTGTTTTGCTGCTAGGTTATCACCAGGAGCTGCCAGCACATATGCACTGACCCATTGATCATATCAGCATGATTCGTAACTGTAAACCCTGAATTGTGATCAGAAGTTCTTCATCCTCCTACAGTGCACAAGCAAATGAAAGAACTGCTGCATTAGTGCAGAGCTTCACACCTGTCAACCAGGTTCTGCCCGATCACAGTCTCCTATGAATGCACCGTTTTATTTCAGGCCAAGACTACGAAAACAGGTTACAGAATGATGAAATACAAAAATCTGAAATGAAGGGCCCATAAACATCATTGAGGATGCCTGAAGTAATTAGTGAAATGAAAAAAAACCCAACCAGGTTTTTCCCTTCCCACAGGAAGGGAAAATATCCAGGTAAGAAGTCAGTAGGGTGATTCAGACAGTTTAAAATGACAGATGGGACTCGTGTCCCTGGAAGTCTGATGCATTTTGCACTCCAGTGTTCATGTACAGTTCTAAAGTCTGTACTCTGAAGATGACAAAAATCTTCCTGAAAAAGAGGATGACAAAGAGAGAAAACATTTAAATAGTAAAGGAAGTAAAATTCAAAGACTTGAAGGAGCAGGAGGAGGAGGGAGTATGAAAGGGTAGAGGATAAGAATGGTGGGAGGGAGCTACTGGTAACATCTGTTACGTGAGTGGGTTCTGGAGCCATTGTGCACACCAGCTCAGACACCGCATTGGCATATGCAGAAGACAATAGGAGGCCACTACAATGTTCAAAGTAATAGACCTTGGGGACTAAAAGAATGTGAATAATTTATATTTCTGATTATCTACCAACATTGGCAAGAACATTATGGTGCATTGACTAATGGCCAAGCGTAAGATAGCTTTATAAAAGGGAGATGTGAATGCTGCAAAAAATTAGCATTAGTATCTTTGGTACAGAAAAATCATGTCATTTCCTCCTCATCAAGTCTATTAGAAAAATATTATTTTGAGCACTTTTCAGCATTGACAAAAAGAGTTTCTCAGTCAGGCAGGAAAGGCCTAAGATTTGTAGAGATATCCATGCAAAAAAGCCCAGACACTAAAAAGAACAAGCCTTTCTTTGCACCTTTTTTTTTTTTCCTGATGAGTCTCCTGAGGTATGTTTGAGTTATATAATGGGCAGGAAATTTCTGTGTGAATAAACATGGCTCTAAATGGCATTATTTTAGACCACAGACAATTCAACATTATATAATTTGATTTTATATAATCTATTTATTTAATTGTTAGATAGGATTTGATGTTCACTACCCAGTTTTTGATGCTTCCTACTTGACCTGGGAGCACATGAATTAAAGTTGCCTTATACTTATCTCAGAAATGTGATTTTTGTTTTGTTAAAATAATTAAGAATCTCACGTGCAGAATGCCATGCACCAAGCAAAAAGTTCCTTGCAGGGTAAGTGGAACTGGAGACAGGAGGGAAGGAGAGGGAGGGCAGGGAGCTGTTCTGCTTCTGTTGAAATTCAAGTTCATAGAAAAATTCCAGCTGACTTCAGCGGAACGAAAATCTGCCCTTTCAAAAAGGATACAGACCTGTAATTCTGAATATTGATGTTTTATTTTATTATTTGAAAATGGGACTGAAAAAATCTAGAATACATTTTCATTTAAGTGATAACTTTATTTATTCCCATTTTTAATGCTCTTTTGTGCTACAAAAATGAGGTGCCACTGATGACATGGGTAATTTGTGTGTGTACCAGCTGTAAATACCTTTAAACCTTTTTAATTGCTACCTTTAAGGATCTTAGTTATCATTCCCACAAGGGAAGCATTTGTAATGCTTAAGAAGTGAGAAGGAGTCAGTGGGTAGTCGAGAGTTCTACCGTACTCTCCAGAGACAATCTCTAGTCCCAAACACCTGCAAGTTCCATGATCTAAATCCTATTTAAAGTGTATGAATGTAATGTACTACATCCACTTGTGCTTAGAGAGAGAGAGGAAATAAAGAGAATGTAGTGTTTTCTAGTCTGTCCACCAGCTCCAAGGTACTTGCAGTATTTTTTAGGGTCAATGCTTTTCATTTCAAGAAGGAAGTTGACCTATTCTTAACATTTAGTAAGTGCCAGATATTCTCATTATTTCTGCCAAGAAAACTGCTGCAGTGTATGGATGCTTAAAACAGTTTTCCAGCCAAAACTAGATTGGAAGCATTTAACTTTTTTGTAGAAATTAACCTTTCTTGGTTTTGGTTCTGCACAATGTTAGGGGGGTAAAAAAAAAAAAAAAAAAGACAAATAAGTGGGAATGGGGTGAAGAGAACAAAAAACCCAGACCTCTGTGGTAGCTTTGAAAAGAAATACCCTTTTACTGGTTACTGTAGTACATACATAATGCATATCATTGTTTCTGAGTTGGAGCTCTTGGGGAAATAGAGGTTTTTTTTTCTTCTTCTTTCTTCCTCATCTGCTGCTGCTTATATTTAAGGAAAGGGTGTGTGAGGTCTGCAATTTGTTGCAGAAGTTGCCTGCAAAGACTAAGTAAGATGAAGAATGAAGTGGGAGTGGGTATCCAAGGATGAAGCCCTTCAGGGCAGCACAAATAAACAGAAGCACAGGCCAGTGGGAGCCACTACTGGAGATGGACAGAAGACAGCAGATTCAAAGAGACAAAAAATAAATGGATTACAAGACATTCCAGACATGGTGCAAGAAAGAATATTGGAAGAAAAAGCAGAGAATTTACTTCAGTAGAACTTTGATGCATTACACAGAGAAACACAAAAGATTCTTGAATCCTTTGAAGTCTTAAGTTTTATTAGTTACTTGGCAATAGAGAAGGAAATAATGCATTTTTTAATGCTGCTGATATGGGCTGTACAGCAAAAATTACACACAGCTACACCAGGTCCATGTTCCTAAAAGGCAAATCAGGTTTCTGGGATGCAGTCCAACCAGTACAATCTAAAACCTCACAAGTGCTTGGTCTACAAATGTGTTGCTTTTGCTTTACATCTTTCTGATGCCATGAGTTTTGTGTGTGTTGGTTTTTGTATTGTTTTAATAGGAAGGATGTTTCTATCAAACTATAGTTTAATCAGAGTGGTTAGTGATCTTGCTTTGGAATGGATGGTGGGGCTCTGTGTCCTTTCAGGTTTCAGAATGTGAAAAACACGTCTTCATCAGAGAATGCTCATTGGAGAATGTTCTACCAACCAAGTTGTTATAGAAGTGTCCACTGAGTACCTAGAAATTACTTAGTGATCTGTGTTAAGTGAGATTCTAATGTTCCAAAAGATTTCTGAGCCTTGACAGAGTTGCCATCATCTTCCTCTGTTCTTATGCTTCTCATGAAGGATTGCTTAGATATTTTTAACTTATTCCTCAACAACATCTGCTACACTTCACCTCTAGTGTTATCTTATTACTGTGACATCTCTCTGGCCACACGACTCACTCAGTAACTGATTATCTGTATTAAATTATTTTATAATTGATCAGTTTCAGTCTGTGTTTCAGTAGATCTGTAATGTAAAGAAATGTTGCTTATAATTCTCAGTGTAGTTGGCTTCTGTTCATTTTCTTAAACTAATAAATATATGAAGAACATTTATATAGTAACATCAGTTAGCAGTACAGTAGTCTGGTATCTATTCTTCTGAACAATTGCTGACCCTTCTGTCATTTTGTCCTGTCAAAAATCACCTCAGTTCTGCTTAAAATGTTATTAGTTGGCCTCTAAATACGTACTTATAGCCTCGTCTGATAGTGCTCCTTTGAGGACTGTCTGTCTTGGGCCCCTGACTCCTCAAAAATCGTTGAATGACAGTATTTACTGCCTCAGTCTTTAGGAGGGAATCTTTATCTCTGCTTTACAGATGGGGTCTGAGGAGCTGGTAACTGAAAACTGGCCCTGTGTAATAGCATAGTCACCACACATCTCCCAGCTGCTTTGTTGAACCCATACTCAGTTAAACCTCCATATTCTAAAAATTATCTTCTATTGGCACCTTACTATGAATATTCATTTTCGTTTCAGACCTCTCTTACATCGCTACAAGTTCAGAGATAGTTCACCTTCTCTCTTGAGGTTGTGCTGCTATGACAGACAGTGAAGTGCAGAGGGAAGACAAACATTTTGGCTCTGGAGGCATTTCTGTCACTTGTGAGAGTGTGTGAGAGGAAAATGCTGAGGTTGACTTTTAAAAGCATACTCTTAAAACAAAGAGTGTGCTAAGCATTTGCCTAGATTGGCATGAGTGAATTCCTGACTGACTGAATGAACGGAGGGGGAGGAGATCTTAGAGAGGATTAATTAAAGGAAAATGTTATGAATTTGATATTTAAGTCACCAATTCACTGTAAAAATCAAACTTCAGAATATTGTTTCTATAGAGACAGTTTTATAGAGTCCAACTTTGATCATATCATTAAAAAAAGAAGCAAATAATATAATAAACTCAAACCTTGCATTTTTTTTCTTGGGATTCAGTAAGTTGCTTTGTTTCTTGTTTGCTCCACTCTGCATATTTAGTTGTAAGTTAATTTTTAAAAATTCAAAATTTTAATTATGATCAGAGACTTTATGTGACTAAATGAAGTAAATTGAATTGTGTTCTTCTCTAAAAAAAAGTTGGTCTAATTAGTTGTGTTTGAATGGTATTTGGTTTCTATGATTTTGTGTTGATTTTATGCTATTAAATTTTTATAGTGTAGAATCACGTTTTATTAACCATCTTGCAATCACTGTGAAGTGTATTGTTATTCAAATGAATATGCTAACTCTGGTGTCTTAATTTTCACATCTAGAAGCACCAATGCAAGCTTCAACACTATTTATAAATATCAATAGATTGCAAACAAATGTAAGGCACCATTTAAATGTGCCTTTAAAGTAAAACTGTGTCGGTTACAGTCAGCAGAAGGTCTAACCTTATTATAGCACAGGTTTTCTGGGAATGACTGAGATACAGCTTAACTTTGTTTCCAATAATTGAATTTGTCTGTCCTCATAAACACTATAGAGAGCAAAAGAAGAAGTGAAAACCAAATTTCAGAGTTCTTTCTTCTAGTGGTCAGGGGAGCTCTGTTTTGCCTATCAGAATAATATACACATTTAATTCTAAAATTGTGTGCCACAGTAATGTGAAAATGGACTAAATCAAGCTGCTATATCAAGGGAGACAGACATAAAATAGACATGTATGTTAGTTGCTTTACTGGATCTGGCTTGGCTGGATTTAATTTTCCTCATAGCACCTGATATATAGTGCTATGTTTTGGATTTATGATGAAAACACTGTTGGAAACACACCCATCTTTTGGCTGTTACTGAGCAGTACTTGCATAGCATCAGAGCCTTCTCTTTCATCCCACTGTCCCCTTAGAAAATAGGCTGGAGGTGGGCAAGAAACTGGGAAGGAACACGGTTGAGAAAGTTGACTCAAAATTGGCCAAAATACCATATAACATCAAGCTCAGCAATGGAAAACTGGTGAGGTTTTGAATTCTGAGTTGGCTGCTGCCCAAAGACTGGCTGGGCATCAGTCTGTTTATGGGCAGTGGTCAGCAATTGCTTTTGCATCACTTGTTTATTTTCCTGTTTCCTTCACTTATTAAGGTGTAGTGAGGTGGATCATGAACTGGTTGAAAGGAAGAAGTCAGAGAGTTGTGGTCAATGGACAGAATCTAGTTGGAGGTCTGTAACTAGTGGAGTCCCTCAGGGTTCGGTCTGGGACCGGTACTGTTAAATATTTTCATCAACGACCTGGATTAGGGAACAGAGTGTATCCTCAGCAAGTTCACTGATGACACTAAACTGGGAGGAGTGGCTGACGCACCAGAAGGTTGTGATGCCATTCAGTGAGACCTAGACAGGCTGGAGAGCTGGGTGGGGAGAAATTTAATGAAAGGGCAAGTGTAGAGTCATGCATCTGGGGAAGAAAAACCCCATGTACCAGTACAGGTTGGGGGCTGACCTGCTGGAGGTCAGTGTAGGAGAAAGGGACCTGGGGGTCCTGGTGGACAGGAGGATGACCATGAGCCAGAAATGTGTCCTTGTGGCCAAGAAGGCCAATGGCATCCTGAGGTGTATTAGAAAGAGTGCAGTTAGTAGGTCAAGAGAGGTTCTCCTCCCCCTCTATTCTGCCTTGGTGAGGCTGCATCTGGAATATTGTGTCCAGTTCTGGGCCCCACAGTTCAAGAATTACAGGGAACTGCTTGAAAGAGTCCAGTGCAGAGCCACAAAGATGATTAAGGGAATGGAACATCTCCCTTATGGGAAAGGCTGAGGGAGCTGGGTCTCTTTAGCTTGGAGAAGAGGAGACTGAGGGGCGACCTCATCAATGTTTATAAATACGTTAAGGGCGAGTGTCAGGAGGATGGATCCAGGCTTTTTTCGGTGATGTCCAGTGATAGGACAAGGGGCAATGGGTGCAAACTGGAGCATAGGAGGTTCCACGTAAACATCAGAAAAATCTTCTTTACTTTGAGAGTGACAGAGCACTGGAACAGGCTGCCCAGAGAGGTTGTGGAGTCTCCTTCACTGGAGACATTCAAAACCTGCCTGGACAAGTTCCTGTGTGATGTACTCTAGGTGACCCTGCTCTGGCAGGGGGGTTGGATTAGATGATCCTTCAGGGTCCCTTCCAACCCCTAAGATTCTGTGATTCTGTGATTCTGTGACACATTGGCTTTCTTTCTTTTACTCCCCCTGTTTTCTCCCCTCATCCCACTGGGGACAGGAGGTGTGAGCAAGCAGCTTAATGGGTGACTATATTGTCATCTGAATGTGGTTTTCACTACCTGATTCAGTAACTGGACTCCAGAGGACAACCTGTATGAGGAGACGGTGTTTTGCATTGATGTGTGGCATGCTAGCAGAGAATTGGTTACATCACTAAATAAACTGCATGTATGTGAAAAGGTGTCATGACTATAACTATTTTTGTTACCCTTACCATTCCCTGGAAGAACTGTGGACTCCTTTTTAATGGCCTGTGTCTGCAATACTGCAGAAAAGTAGCAAATATTTCTGTTGCTTTCTAACCTGCCTGAATTCCCTGTCTCATAAAGTGGGGTCCATCCCTTAAGCTGATGCTGCAGTCTTAAGTTTCCAAACAGACAAGCCAAGGAGCCTTAAACCCAACCCCTAATCTAGTTCTTGTTCTCTAAAACCTTTAATCTCTCACTGCTTTTGGCTGCTGTTGATTTCTCCATGGATTGGTTAGACTACATATGAAGTTTTCATCTTTCTGGTTTTTCACCCTTTTTAAAATGAAAGGATGTTGTGGCATGGTTTCTCATGTGCAGGTGTTCTTTAGCCTTTGTCCAATGGATCTGTCTTTTGGAAAGATGAATAAAGCTGTATTCTGGCCCTGGTTCACAGACCATTGTAGTGATGCTTCTGGGCACAGAATTTATGAATCTGCCATGAGAAAGCTGAAATTAATTAGTAGATAGAAGCACAAGAAGTGGTTGCAAACTATTTTGGGAAATGTTTATAACTATAATGAACTCAACTGTAATCTCTGAGATGGGGAGAGGTTAAGTGCCTAAAGCACAAGTCCTGAGGCAGGTCCCAGTAGGCCGCAAGCTCCAGGAGTCACTTTTGTTCTTCACTGTGAATGGGCTTACATTTGGTCACAGGGATGAGGTATTGCCTACAGATTTGTGCAAGGGCCATGCTCCTAACTGTACTGATGACTTTATTTTTACACAACAGTATTTTAAAATAATTTCAGGGAAACTCTTTTTATAAAAGCTGTGCATATCACCAGATCACCTACTCTGTACCTCTTCCAGTATTTTCAGGTCTGCTTTGTACTTGAGTACTTCCATGTTTAGGTCTCTGACTTGAAACCCTTTGGGATAGGTTTTTCTCCCTTAACTTATTCCTAACTGTGCAGAGGACTGTCAAGGATCTGCAACAGGTCAAATAAATTATATTTCAAATGTCCAATAAGAGGTACAAGATTTTGTGTTTGCATCTTTCATTTCTGGAATGAATCTTTGCTTTGGTCTAAGCCAAAGTGCTGTGTTTCTTCTTTTCTCCCAGAACAAATTGGTGTAGAGGAAGGTGGACTTGCTCCAGAAATGAAGAAACATTAACACAATGGTGCAGAAATCAATATACACTATTCTTATAAACAATTAATCCATTTCATAATTTAAAAGTTTCAGTTAGAATGTTAATATAATCAGATTTGGTATTTATGTGATGTTGTATAACTTAGTCTATTGTTTGTGATCACTTGTATTTGTCAAACAGCTGCATGTCCTTTTTATTTTAATGTTTGCCAAGTAGTAAGTACAATGCGTCTTACATTTGTCATTATCCTTGTGTAATAAAAATTGGCAGTTTTCTTTACTGTACTGGACTGAGTGTAAGCTTAGTTAGATTCTCCCCTATTAGGGGGATTTCACTGCTTCTAACTTGACCCAATGAATAATCAGTAGAATATGGGAGAAATTCAGATATTTTCTTCCTCAGGGGAATGCTCAACCCAAAAGCTGGTGAGCTGAACTTTCATGTGCCCTTTTTCCAGACTGATTAATGCTTACAGTTTGAACACCGGGGAATGGAATGCAATAACTAAGCTATGTCAAGGGCAATAGCCCAATCTAGCACAAACCACCTGAGGCTCTGGACAAGCTTTCAATGCTCTTCCAGTGTCACAGATATTAGCACTAAAGTTAAAATTGACTACATGATAACCTGCCAAGGGTACCAGTACATTGGACATGCACCATTTCCTGTGGAGAAGCTTAGTACAGTGGACAAGGTGAATGTGAGAATCATGCAATGGCATCCCTTGTGTGCATATAGGTTCCAGAGAGGGTGGAGAAAATCCACTGAAATATGGGTCTTCTTCACAGCTCTTTTACATTACAGGTAGGTGAGTAAACTACTGATCCTGGATAACACAATGGAAGTGGAACCCATTACCTTCAAAAATCCACAGGAACAGAGAGACGTGGCCATCATGATTGCTCTGCTGGGCAAGTTAAAGAAACAAGGATTGAGAAGGGTGCAGTGAGGTTGTGGTGGCTGCCTACAGAAAGAGGACTGGGTTTTGAAACTCAGCAGAGGTTAACTGTCTTTGCAGGCATACAGCCACACCCTGCATCAGTGGAGTGAATGTGGGAAATCTCCTCTGTCTCCAATCAAACTTCCCAAGTTTCAAATAGGAAGCAATAAAGACTTCTGTCCATTTTTTGTAATTATAAGGTCCTTGTTGCTTGCTTGCATTGAGTACAGTCTTTCAGATTTGCTTTCAAAATACTTAGTCTACTAGGAAATTTCACCAGAACATTGTGGATCCTGTTGGCAATGAAGTCACTGTTAGGTAGCAGCTTCTCACAAGAATCAGGATGGAGCAGAAACAGATTTTTCAGGTCTAGAATCCTTTTCAGGACAAAATACCAGGCACTCACAGACCACAGTTAGTGCTTGTGTTAGGAAACAACTAAATGGGACTTGTAAGATCTGTTGTTTTAACAGCATAGTGAGCTATCAGCAAATATTCCAGTGGTCTCATTTCTTCAAGTAACCTGAAATTTTTAGAGAGGAAGAACTGAGAGAAAATGACAGTTAAGAGTATTGTTAAAGGTTTTTCAACTTACTTTTATTTTTTGTGAGATCAAAGTTGTTCTGGTAACTGAAGACTGTTTTCCCAGAGCCCCTGTATTTGCATCATATGTTAATATAATTGTTAGATTATTACAGAGTTTCTATTGTAGATACCAGTAACTCTGCAGATAAACACTCCTGCAGCATTCAGAGACATTTTGCAGGGAAACAAGATGAACTGTCATTTGCCATTGTCCATGAGCTGCTTTCTAGATTTGTACATTTCAGGTACAACAAAACTCAAATTGTGGCAAGACAAGTTTAAATTATTTCCCTTCACGCACACAAAAAAATTACAGAAAATCAATGAAAATAACATTACGGTTGTATTTGTGTTAAAATGTTAAATTTATGTTGCTCAGAATTTGGATAACTTAAGTTGAGATAAATTACAAGAGCTATTAGACAACATACATTAAATTATGCAATTAGTTGGTAGCATAATTTACATCAAAGTTGTGGTTTCTCTCAGGAAATGGAGGGTGGCATGAAAGCATATTCTGGTATTATCAGTTTTGTTTTAACAGTCTTAATTAAATTGCCATGTAGAAAGACAGAAAAAATGCTTTATTTGTGTTAACATACCTAGAACTGACTGGCAATTTTTGAGAAATTTTATTTTGTTTATTTCAAAATGTTGGGTTTTTGTTTTTAACTAGAGAAGAAAGCAGTTTGATCTGGATGGTAGACATACAGGTAGACAGCAGAAGTCATAGATCCTTGGTTCCAAATTTCTCTCTTCAAGTGGTCAGGGTTTGCCGCAGCTTTGTGTGATTTAGGAATAGGGCTGGTTCAATACCTCTTGACACTCTGATATTCCATGAAGATAAAAACTGATCTGTTCATGCTGACTCAACTTATCATCTATCAGTTTCAAACGTTAATTTTTCCCATCATACAGCTTGTACTCTTCAGATGGAGGTATTTCAGATGCCAATCATCACAGAAATTTAGGTCTTCACATATCCAATTCATCCCAGCAGTTTAAACTTGTACTTGTGATTCTAACATTAAATAAAGAGTATTGTTTATAATGACAGAATTAATGCAAGAGTAATTGTGTCTTCTTTGTTTTTCATCACCTTTTTCTTCACTGTTGGAAAATATGATGTTTTTTGTTTTTAAGGAAAACTGCATTTAAATTTAAATTTTCCTTCTCTTTAGTCTGTGATGTGGGATATCATGGGATCTTTTTGATAATGTTGTAACAGCTTATTGATGAACTTTCAGTACATTTTTAGGGCATTTTAAGCTAAAAGGTGAAAAGGTTCATCAGCTGCAGGATGTTTTGTTAAGATTTTGCTATATTTTTATTTATGATCTTCCTTACAGTCAAGAAAATGTCAGGAATTAATTTTCCTGACATTAGCTTCACAATACTTAAATTAGCTTTGCGGTAGCTCAGATATGACATATCTCCCTTCTGCCTGTCTGTGCATACTGTGATAATTCCACAAATAATTTGCATTATTTTTGGAAACTTACCATAGTCTCTTCCACAGTGTTTATTTCTTTTTGAAAGTTGAAGCCTTTTGACATTACTTCTTGATGCTATCTGAACCCATTGTTCTAAATCAGATATGGAAAGTAAAAAAAAGAACTTGCCTCTTTTTTTTTTTTTTTTTTTGTATCAGTATAATTAGTTATATCATTTTTGTTCTGTTATTTAAATAATGTGACTATAGCAACTTAACATTATTTTGCAGTAATGTGGATTCAGAGTTCTAAGTTAGCTAAATTATTCTATAACTCCTGCTTTGCGCTTGTATGTTTAATATAGGTTGAGGTCCATTAAGTCCTGTACAACTAATGAGCTGCACTTTTGGTTTCTGCTCTGCAACCTGGCTTTTCACACGTTTACAGAAAAAGCCATCAGCTCATCTCCTGATTTAGGTTGTGCTTACTCAACAAAATTAGAAAGATGCTCTCATGTTGTACAGCACACAGTGTGGATCCCTTTTCATATGTGTTCTCTTAGAGAGTTCTTTTCTTTGAAAGTAGATAAATGCCATAGTGTCTCCTTTATCATGTGATCTACCCTGCCTTCCAGAATACAGCACATGCATGCTTAGATAGTAAGATTTTCTAAGATTGTTTTAGAAGATGCTCCCTTGTTATGTGACTCAAGAGCAGTGATTACGTGCCACAGTGCCAATAAGTGGAGGGATCTATTATGCATCCTCCCAGCTTCTCTTTTTCTTTGAACAGCAGATCAGGAAACATTCAGCATTTGTCTTTTCTGACAGTACTGAACCATTTCTATTTTTCTTCCACATTTGGTCAAAGCTTTTTGTCATATTAGACAGTTCATGCTCCTGAGATGTCAGATGTGGTGAAATCTTAATTCAAAGAAATGGCTCACTTTTTTTTATCTTATATAATTGGAATGTCTAGTATGATACTAACTGACATAAATTTTGTTCCTGTCTTTCCTTGAGGACATCTGTGGAAACAAAAAAATGTAATGAATGCTAGTTACAATGCTTATTAATACCTGCAGGTGTTGAATTAAAAAGAAAAAAAAAAGAGTGCAGTATAAGGATTTTAGACCAGGATATTTTTTTTCCAGGAGAAGATCTAACAAAAACATTCCAGGAAATTGTGATGTGAGAATAACAAAAAAATGTAATTCATTATCAGAACACCTTTTTCCTTTAATTCCTGAAATGATGAAACCCTGAAGCCAAAATAAGAATTTCTCTCAAACTCTCCTGAATGATACCTTCAGTTCTATCAAAAGTGAGCACTTTAAGTATGGAACTCACCCATGGTAAGTGAGAATAAGTTGATCTAGTAGTGCTGTTAGTTTATGAAGTATCGTTTTCCCAAAGGCCACTGCAATGGTTCTCAGAAAAAAAAAACCTGCAATAGTTAATACTGTTCAACAATAGAAGGTACATTAATACTATCAGATGGTGCTTGTGTAAGTATTCTTTTAAAATATCTTCAGGTGTATCCTGAAAATAAAATGAGAAGTTCAGTTTTGCATTTTAATAGCTGACACTCCTTTAAAATATTATCTCAAACTACGGATGTAAAACAATTGAAACTATACATGAACAATGATGAGCTCTGTATCAGCCGTTATGTACAAGAAAGTGATTCACAGATCACAACGTATAGTTTTCTAAATGCTAATTCAGTGCTCTCCAGATGTTTAAAAAAAGGGCACACCACGACCAGGCAAATGACAATGATTTATGTAAAGTTATTGGAAGACTGAGTTTATAATTAAAAAAAAAAAATAAATCAGAAGCACTGAAGGGTTTAAGCATATGGACAGGTTTGAAAAGTGAGATAGGCTTATGTACTTGAATCTGGGAAAGAAAAAAAAAAACAAGGAAGCGAGAGTGCATAGAAAATAAGTGAATCATGAGGGGTAAGGAGAAGGTAGCAAGAGAGTGATTAATAACTCTGATAGGCCGAGAACCAGTGAGTTCAAAATCACATTACCATGTATCAGGCTTAAAACAGTAATAAGATGAAGTGTTTATCATCTGATGTGTCATTTAAATTATGGAACTTTTTGCCAAATAATGTGGTGAAGCTCAAAAATATGACCTCAAAAAGGGATTAAACAAGTCAATGGGCAGGTCCATCAGACATTAAACAGCTATAAAATGTGATGCTTTGAAAAAAGCCTCCATCTTATGTCAGAAGCTGGGGGAGAATATGCCCGAAGAAAACTCTATACTTGCTGTTTCCTGCTCACTCTTTATCAAGCACTTAAAGATTGCTGGTACATAATGAGAACATTTCTGTTAAAATTTTACATATAAGCAGTTGCTGAGTTAAATATACCTGAAGAGAAAAAGAGACGGAAGAGCAAAGAGTGGCATGACAAAGAATAGAAGTGACAAGAATTTTGCCAATATAATCCCATTCTACTTGAGGTGAAACACAGATAAGCCCCAGCTTTTATTCTGGGGCTTGCTGTTCAAGACAATCCACTGTACATGCTAAACTCCTCAGGCATAAAGTTACTACTTCTCAGGAATGAGTTTTTCCAAGGCTGACCAGGAGTTCATAGAGCTACCACCTGAACAAATAACTTGGATTTTAAGAAATCCTTTCTTAAAATAGTATTTAAAAATATTAACATTCTTCCCTTCATAAGGGTGGTACTGCTTACAAGGCTTTTCATAGCTTCCTAACTGCACTGCATTTTGAGAGCAAAGTTCGTGTCTCTTCTTCTGATTGCTATAGCAGTTTGTGATCCATTCACTTCATGGTTGTCTCCATGAATTTTGCCAAGCCAATCCAATTAGCTGGATTGCTAATAGGTTTCCTTGTGGCAGCCATGAAGATAGTACCACTCAATTTTCTTCTGTCTGTGTAATTCAATACCTTTTGAGGTAATTTCAAAGACGATACATGAGATTCTGGACAAATAACGAAAACCTAGTTGCATTTTGCATTTCTTAGGCTTGCTATCCCCCTCAAGTCAATCACAATTTAGATATAACTTAGGGTTAATCTCTGGGATGTCTTGGGGATCAAATTATCACCTACTTGCAGCAAACCCAGGCTAAGACTGCAGCAACCAATTGTTTTAGCCCTATTCTTATAAATGGTAGACCTCCTGACTGACTGTGTTGCCTCTTCACATCTGAGAACCTGGCTGCCACATTTGAGAGTTGGTTGGATGTATGCATTTTTTGATTCTCTTATGTGGGCTCTTTCTCTTAGCTTTTTGAAGAGTTCTCTCCTGATTTATCTCATACCACTTGTGTGTATGCTATGTTTGCAAAAGTATTGTTGCAATTAATTGAATTATATTCACAGGAATTTAAAAATCTTGATAAACACATTTATGCATATAATTCAGAAGTTGAATTCTTTAGAATAACAAGCAGTGAATATACAACAGGTTATAAACCCTTTTATGCCTTTAATAATATGATATCTTAGCAATTTGTGTTGTCCTAGAAAAATAAGCCCTCTGGTGTTAGTACAGGACTCTGCAGTTCACGTTTTTACAAAAAAAAAAAATTAAAAAAATTTGATTACATTGAAAAAATAAAAGTCAAAGCATGAAGCTCAGCCAGGATTCTGGGTTGTTCCTTTAAGAAAGTTAAGAAATATTGCAGAGTTATCATTTTGCCTTGTTTGAATGAACCAAAGTTATGAAAAATCCCACGTTTTAATGCCAAAGTCACCATGAAAGTGTTTTACAGTCTGTATGAGCAGTGAAAATTTAGTTTAGATCTCAGCTCTATGAAAGCATACGTATTTAACCTTGGACTTGTGAATAGTCTCATTGGGTTCAGCAAACTCATTTTCATGCATCCTTCCTAACAGTCACTGTGATATTAATAAATGTTCATGTGTGTGGACTTAGAAGGAAGACATCAAAGAGCTTGCACCAAACAGTATGAACTGGGAAAAGTATTTTGGCAACCATGTAACCAATATTCATTTTCCAAAGCAGTAAAAATAGAGGTATGAATATGTTTAAAATTTTTGGCTTTGTATAGTGTTTCTAAATCTAAATGTACTGCCAAAATTAATTTTCCCTACTACTATGAAATCAAAAGGTTCCTTTTTTTTTTTTTTCATTTAAAGACAATGAAATTTGCAATTACCTCATTATCAACAGCACAAATTCTAAGTACACATAGCAATTGATTCCAGCCATCTGGTTTAGCAAATCAGAAGACTACCTCTGTGACATCTACCCTTTTTAATCTATGTATAAAATCTGATCTAAGAGTGTGAAGTGTAGTTTGACATGAAAGCGTATTATGCTGGATATCCTGGGACTCCAAAGCCAAATAAAGCAAGCAGAAAGAAGTGTATTTTCCATGTAGACGGTGTAGACAGTAGGCTTAGCTTCATATACCATTATTTTTGTAGCATTTGTACAAAATCATCAGCCTGTTATTCACAGTGATACAAAACTATTCTGCTTAAGAGACTAATTTTAATTCAGAGACACTGAAATCTGTTAATTGCTTTCAAATTGGTAATCTAGTAATTAGTCGAGTGAAATCCTGTATTGTTCACTGTAATTCCAAGGTTTCCTATATGAAGCTGGATTGTTCCTCTCTGAAAGATAGGATGCTTTAGTGTCAGCCAAGTGAATCAGTCTGTACATAGATTATTCTAAAATTATGTGCTATACTTTATGTGTTTAACATAATATTTTTGGCATGCTAGTTATGTCTAAAGTAAGGAAGTGAGACTCAGCTCTGAAAATACGCAAGGGCTTTCTTCTTTTTCTGAAATGTACTACCTGCACACTTACTGTTAAATCCCATTGTAGTTTTGATTATTTTATTTTTTTATCCTTAGTGGTCTAATAACTCTTAAAAATGATGGAATTAAGTGTAGATTTTTCAGAATCGGCACTGGTGATGAAAGAGCATATGGTGACTTCAGGGAGAATTTCCCTCCATGTGCATTGTAGGACTCAGTAAAGAAATCCTATTCATGAATCTCATTCTCATTATGGTGTATTACACTTTGAGAAATATGATTCTATGATTCTATGGTTTTATTATTCTATGAAATGCTAACCATAACCAGGAAATAAAATGAGTCTGAAACAAACTCAAAAATTCTAAGAAAAAGTTCAAGGAGTCTTATTAAACTTGAGAGTTACTCATTATGCTTAACAGTCAGTATAAAAAACAATATCTAGAATTTCATCAGCTGAGCAAAAAGATAATCAAGAATTAGGATTGTTTTTAAAGTTAGAAATTATTGCAGCCTCCACTGCTTAGAGAATACGTGATGCCTCACCACACTGTTATGAAATGTACCTTGTTAAAATAAATTTAATTCTGATATTCTCCAACAGCTATTTTTTTAAATAGATTTTTTTGTGGAGGTGAGTTAACATGTTGTTTCAGCACTCTGCAAAAGAACATTGATTTCAAATCAGTGTTAATTTATGGAACTTCATTTAGAATTTTGGTCTAACCCCAGTGGGCAGCTCAGAGGCACTTGTTTGCTCACTCACCCCCTGTGCAGTGGGGGGAGAGAATGAGAAGGGTAAAAGTGAGAAAACCTGTGGCTTGAGATAAAGGCAGTTTAATAGGTAAAGCAAAAGCTGCATGTACAAGCAAAGCAAAATAAATAATTCATTCACCACTTCCCATCATCAGGCACGTGTTCAGCCATCTCCAGGAAAGCAGGGTTCCATCAAAAGTAATGGTTCCTTGGGAAGACAAATACCATCACTGAGAATGTTCCCACTTCCTTCTTCTTCCCCCAGCTTTATATGCTGAGCATGATTTTGTATAGTACGGAATATCCCTTTGGTCAGCTGGGGTCAGCTGTCCCAGCTGTCCCACCTCCATGGTTCTTGTGCACTCCCAGCCTAGTCATCAGTGGGGCATCCTGAGAAACTGAAAAGGCCATGATGCTGTATAAACATAGTTCAGCAATAAGTAAAACATTAGTGTGTTATCGACACTGATAACAGGGTTGGCCACAGATCCAAAACATAGCACCATACCAGCTACTATGAAGAAAATTAACTCTGTTGCAAGCAGTAAATAATTCAGTGGTTAGTGACATTCTCCCTTACTGAAGGTACTGCAGACCTCTAAGTGCCTCACATTAAGCAGTTACGTAATTATTTTTTTCTTCTGGTTTTTTTGGGTTTTTTTTTGACTGTCTGGGTTTTAGACCATGTCGATGACAGCAATGAATGTAAACCTGTGCCTACAAGATTTTCAGGCAGCCAGCCAATTGGATCTTAATGAACAACAGCAGGAGGATCTACAGATATCTGTGGATGCAAAATTGCATCCGGTACAGAATTTTTTCTCATCGAGCTGTATGTGTATGAGAAGAAATGTTTAAAAATCATCCTGAAATGTCCATGTAGAAGACAATAACAGATTTAAGAGCTTAGAGCAGAAAACAGAAGAGACGCAAACAGTTATTTTCCCTGCTGAAAGGTGAAACAAATATATAAATCCAAGCAAGTATTATCTTAAACTGACAATGTTTGTTAATGACAACAGGTGTCTGAAAAAGAGTTTAAGCCTATAATAAGAAGACTTTGGAGGCTACTTTACCTGCTATAGGTTTTGCGTATATTACATGAAACACATTTATTTAGGGCTACCTTAAACAAAATATGCAACACTAAAAATATACACAACATGATAACAAGAAGCAAATTTTCAAAAGTTGACACATAAATTAGATCTAAAAAATATGTGTATGTGGCTAATTATGCACAGAAATGTACATTTGCATATGCAATTACATCTGTCAGTAACCAGAATGGTTTTGATGTTAATACTTGTATGGAACTTGTCTCTGACTCACATTTTAATGTGGTCTGATATTCCTCTAACTTTGAACAGCTGCTGTTTCTGCCTTTTTACTTTAGAATAGCTATTTAATACATACAGAGCAAGCAACAAGCTGAAAAGGACATTTCTATAATTTTACTGTTTCACATATTGAAGTCTGAGGATAGCAGAGTGGGTTCCCTGCCAGGAAAAAATGACTTAATTTTTGAAATTTGAGAGTTTTCTCCATTAAATAAGAAACTGTATAAGAGGAATACTTTGCCTTGTATCTGGTAAATGAATATCATTGGTTGATAGACTTGACTTACAATTAGCTGATGTCAATTAACTTCATTCTGGTGTCAGTCTCCCATTCTTTGGCCTCACCCACCAGAAGGGATGAACCCAGGACATTTAGGCCCTACTAAATAGAGATGTGTTTATAAACATATTTGTGAACTTGTGTAGGGTATATAGACTGTGTGTTAGCTCAACTTTCCAAAATGCTTTTAATTAGCAAATGGCATAAATGTCTATGCGTAAGCAACGTATAACTTACATAACACATATGTTCACATAACCCAGTTGAAATAAAAATATATGTGCCCCTATGAGACAAAATACACATTTATATCTGGTATAAGTTGCTCATGTATACATAATATGGATTGGCTGTTGACCAAGACCAGAAGGAAATAGAAACCAGGATTTTATGGGTGGTATTTTTTGCTAAATCAAGTGAAAAAATAATTTCGTAACTCCAGTTATTGTGTCCTTCACTGTATGCTGCAGACAGAAGCCAAAAGTAAAAATGCATTTTTATGAAGATACTTACACAAACCACACAGTAGTATCCCACAGTATGAGATGAATTTGTTCGTCCAATATCTTTGTGAAGCAGGGAAGTAAATTTATCTTCTTTTCACAGACAGGGACCTGAGGCACTGAGAGGCTAAAGCCCAGATTCAGACAATCTGAATTGCCAGTTAAATCTCAAAGTCTTGTGTATCCAATTGGCTAGGTGCCTCTGGCGCAGTGTCCAAGGTCATGTGGAATGTCTGTAGCAAAACTGAAAACTGAATCTATTTTCTCCTCACCGTAAAGTAATGCTCTAAATCACAGGATGATTCTTATTAGGGATGTCTTCGCACCACCCAGAATTGAGGGGTAGCTTCCACCTGTTTGTTCTAACTCTCTTCCTCAGAAACACCTCTACATCTTGAAACGTCCTGAATATGCAGGGATAGTTGAGTTAAGGAATTGGTATGTCTCAAAATTCAACCACAATGAACTCAGTGTGTGTGCAGTGAATCGATCTCAACAATCAGAATACAGTGACATTTACATTCCAATTACATGGAAACCACGTTGTATGCACTAAATTTACATTCTCTAAATGCTGCTCCATATAGCAATTAGTTGATTGGCCTGAGGGAAGCATTAGATAAAACCTGCAAAATAGGAAAGAATGTAAACAATATTTTATGGAAACAATTTATATCCATATTCTTCTCCAAACAAAAAAATATCTTGTCTGTGTACAAAATGAATGGCTGGGATCCCCATTGTAATATATTTTTGGGGAACAAAAAAAAACCAGGTAAAGCAAAATGATATTCTGTCCTTGGTTGCAAGAGGCACTTTGCTGGCTTGAAAGGCATTCTGTTGTGTGTGGGGAGAACTAGTCTGTTCCCCACAAACCCAGTTAAGCTAATAATATGAGAAAAATTATAGTGTTTTTTTGTTTTAATCAGAACGGGTTTGCTTGATTAGCCCTCCTGGAATCCCTGCTGCTCCTTCATGAAAGTAAGACAAGTAAGGGCAAGTAGTAACATGGATATTCCGACATAGAAAAGAACAAGACAAACAGCAGATGAGTAGGGAATTTGAAGCCTTTAATGCACAGATGCTATAATTGGATAAGGTCTACTTTTAAATGGTTTTTATTTCACATGGGTTCATGTTCCTGGGGTTTCAGCTGTGCATGAAGAAACCTTTTTTCTAATAGGCTTTCTTTGCTTACGCTTGCTAACAGTGAGTGAACAGCAAGTGGCTGTTGATGGAAATGAAAGTACAGGGAATCTTCATTATCGCAACTCAAAAAATGATCTGAATTTTTCATTCAGGCTATGTGATCCAGGTCTGACCCCAACACAGAACTGGAATACAGTCAAGGCCCGTGCCAGAATGCTGGACTGGGAAATACTATCTCTTAGAGCAAGTCTGGAAAAAACAGTATTTGGCATCCAAGTCTCTCTGTAACAGTTCTCCACGCCATCGGCAGTATTTAACATCGGCATATTTTTAAGCCATTCACCAACCCAGTTTTGTTTCTTATTAACAGCTATAGTGTACTCAATGTCTTTGACAATTCCTTATGTTGTCAGGAGCAACAACTTTGCAGGCAGACAAGGCAGAGCACTACTGCCTAAGCAGGACTAATTTCACTTAGAGGTCCTTGCATGAAACTGAAGCAGAAAGTGTAATTAATAAAGCTTTTCTTAACTCTGTCTTCTAGTTTAACCCTAATCCTCCAGAGTACCTAACAGTCTTAGACCACAGTCTTAGAATAGTTCACATAAATTCTGTTCACTTAGCTGCACACAGGTCCGTCACCTTTGAAATTGGCTTACATAAAAATAGTAGAGAACTAGGTTAGATCTCTTCCTGATTAATACCAACCTTGGAGCCAATTCACAATCGCTAAAAAATCATCATATCTGGTCATATATTCCTATTTAGAGCAAAATTCCTGGGGTTCTCACTGATTAAGTCATAGCACACATTATTATCCTCACTTTGGGTATTATGTTGATTCATATTCAGAAATGTATTCAGCAACTTATATTAAAAACTTCTTGGGATATAGGCATGTGTAGGTTGTTAGGATTCTTATTTGCAGTTTCTTTTTTAATGTTTTCTTTTTTTTTTTTTTTCTTGTTTTCTGTCTCTTTTAACGTTTATCTTGTTCACAGGACAGAAAGCTGAACCATCTGATCTGTTTCCATTTTGTATGCTCCAACATTTAGAAAATGGTCCTTATCTTGGGCTGCTGCTGATCATTTGACATGGTTTTAGCCAGTAACTAAGTGACCTATGCTCTCTGTTATTCCCCCACTACACTTCCAGGGGAAGATATAAAGGGGAATAAGAAAGAGACTTTAAGGTTGGAAAAAGAACTAGGATAAGTTTAATGAAGTAATAATAACAATGGTGAATTACAAATATATGCAAATTTGTAAGTATGGAACCTGCACTTCTCAGTGTGTAATTACTTCCCAACCAGAAAAGTCCCACACTAGACTCAGCAACATATGTGGGTGCTTGAGTCCAGTGTCCCAGGGTCAGTCTGCAACAGCCTTGGAGCTGCCAAGCTGGTTCTACTTGAGAAAGCAACCTGTCTCAATGAACTATGTTCTCCAGTGAGGAAATGAGATGCAGGAGCAGCGGAGGGAGCACTGGCTGGCAGGGCAGTTAGCCAACCCCTACCCACACAGCACATCAGCCAGAAAAGGGTGTGCTGAGGAGCCATTTTTATACTGAGCACCATGGGTGGGGACACTGTGATTGGCTTGTACACAGTAGCAGGGAATGCCGTTGTGAGTATCAGGCTAAATTTGAAAGCAAAATATAAACATGCAGGTAAAGAGAAGAGCTGGATGACATTGTAATGCTCTGTCTTTAATCCAAAAAGAAGGTATTTGCTTCTGCAAGCAAAAATTCATCAAGCAGGCCATGATGCGGTTCCTAAAGTTCATAGAAAAAGTTCAATTGATTTCAAAATTAATTATAGATTAAAATGTTCAAGACAGAGGAATCTCATTCACAGTTACTGTTTATTGTCATATACATGCATAAACTTTTTTTTTTGAGTGAATCTCGGCCAGTAGCTTTTCTTCTTGTTAGGGAGCAGAAAATTAAATAGTACAGTACCAAAACCAAAATACAGCTTGTTCTTCACTAGTGCACTACAACCTCAGAATCAAGAGTATTTCTACTAAAAGAATGTGTTTATCATTTTGTTTCCTTGGCTATTGGAAGAAGAGGCTTTTTCTTGGGGGTGTACCCTCCTGATCTTCACAAAAATTTCCTGTTTCCAAAAATTAAAATTCCTTTTCCTATAGCCTTTCCAGTAAAAAAAAACACCAAACAGTGGAGCTGCTTGCTTCTGTTTCAAGGAAGGACTAGATTTACATGATGTGTAGACTTATACTTCTTATCTGTTGTGAAAATGTGGTTTTACTAGGCCTCTTTTTTTTCTTTTTCTTTTCTTTTTTTTTTTTTTTTTTAAGAGGACCCTTTCTGCTTCCCCTTTCCCTCCTGCACACACATGGGAAAATCTTTTATGGAAGACCCAGCATCCCAACCCATCTGTACCCCATAGCCTAGCTAACTATCTATTTCTTCTGGCTATTTTTCAATGTTTTCTTTTAAAAAAATACTGTTTTGTCACTTTGTGTAGAGTTACTATTCTGAACTCAAGTAACCTTCCTTGTCTCACTTTCCTCAAAACTGATAAATTTCTACCCCAAAAACTTTCAGTTGAATGAAAAGCTTTTGCACAAAATTTTCCCTAACTCTGTTTCTCATCCAAGTTGTCCTCTAATGTTTAAGTCTGGACTACATAAATGTTTCTACCTACATTGAAGTCCCATCTGAATGGCATTAAACCATAGTTGGAACTTCATATGTTATCACTTCCATACTATGACACTTATTTTCAAGAATGCAAAACCATTTGTGGAAAAACAAACATCTGTTTGAGAGAAAATACTTGGCAACACTTTAGGGCCTTTTGAAGACTGTTTTCCAGTTCATCATCTGTGATTCATCGCTATACTATGTAGTGTAAACTATTTGCTAATATGATATATAATGTTTAATATATAATGCACAACACATAATATATGATATGTAAATAATGATAAAATGCAACATGCTCACCACAAATTTGAGTTCTGACCAGTACTTGCTTCTATGGAAGCAATTGTCTCTTCAGTATCAGCATACAGGGCCTCATTGCTGTTCTGTGTAGCTAGATATATCCATGTGAAACTGATGTAAAGTAAAATGCAAAAGTGACTGTGAGATTATTCTCTTCCCTGTTAAAACCTAATAGATGGGAAAATTACACTTCTCTTCAATTGTTTTTCCTAACCAACTCTACCTTTGTCATATATCAAATATTTCATGGAATTTCTATTTTGTGTAACTGTACATGTTCTTATATGTAGCAAGAGACGAAGAGCAGCTGATAAAGACAAAATACAAAACCTGGTAAATCCTTCTCATTATAAGTGAGGCTATGAATAATAAAACTACGGTGTTGTTCTTTAATAGTGGTAGTTTTTTGTCATATGAACACATCACAAAATTTAATGTAGCACAAACCTGTGCAACTAGGAGCTAGAGTGTGACAAATGGTCTAACTAATGTGTAATTGATTTAATTAAACATAAGGGTTATCCTGAGAAAATTTCTACTTATTATAGCCCATTAATATTTCAATCCTTTAAAAAAACCAACTTTTTTAAAGTTAGCAGATGATTGAGCTCCAATCTTTATTGCACTAACATGGACCAAAATAGAGCCTGAAATACCACTGTTAGTATTAAGCAACTTAGTGATTGTTTCCTAAAGTGCCCTACATTTCAGAGATGTTTCAGAGGAACATGTTGCCTTTCAAAAACTACAGCAGAGCACTTGTGATTCTCAGAACTCTCCATTGAATCATCCAAAGGTCCAAGCTAGTCCAAATACTAGAAATAGTCTAGCTATGGTAATGAAAGATTATTCATCGCCTAATTTATCTTCTCAGAGAGAGAAAATTACCTTACATGCAGCTGTGGGCTACTGCAATTACCAGAACTATTTAATTTACAGATACTATGCAGCTGCCTCTGATGTACTTCAGCCTGTGATCCAGCCATCCCTAACAGCAGGATTATTCTAGTTCAGCATGAGGAAAAATAACCACTTATGCCTTACAGGTCTTGTCATCTGAGTTGCTTGTTTGTGAGGATGACAATGCATGGAAGGTGTTATTTGCTAGAATGATTGTCAGAGGTATTCAGCATTATCCCTTTATATTTTCTGAGTTGTCTTTCCCTCATTCGCACCGTTCTTTTTCTGCTTCAAGAGATGAAATGGGATGTGAGTTACAATAAGCACTTCAGATAAGAAAATACCAAGTTGATGTAATTTGAACCCTGGCTGTTGCTGTTTTTTGAATTAAAATATTTATAGTCTAGGGACATCCATATACCCTTTTGGCAACTTGAAAGTTAAATGGTAGAGACATAAATAAAACAAAATAGACCTAGCATGACAGCATTATAAAGTTGAATACTCAGTGGACCCAAAGGTTCTAGAAAGATGGGCAGCTTGCAATGGAAAATTTACATCTTGAAGAGCTTTGATAATGGAGTCACACACATCAATGACAATGTATTAATGAACTGTGCTTTAAACATTAAGTTAATGGGTGACAACTCAATTCAAAGGGAAAAAAATCCTGAACTCATTCTATTTTTATTACTGTGTGCAATGACTGCTTATGATGTTGAGGAAATGAACACTCTACTCCATTTTTAGCTGTTAACCACATTTATTAAGAACCATTAACTTAGACTGATGGAACTTTATTTCAAGAACATGACAGTGCAGACAACTTGGTTTGTCTTAGGCTTATTTTAGCAGATTTTTTATAGATTTCCCTTTTTCCTTTTACCCTCATACCTACTGCCTCTTGGAAACTCACAGTGACTATGGTTTAAACTAATGTGAAGAAAATTTCAGAATAATTCCTTTGACTAAATCTAGAAAGTAAGCTGTAGCATTTTCAGTGACTTTCAAAGCTGCTTGACACATAGGCAACAGGAAATAACGTCGTTATTGCTGTGGTGGGTTGATCTTGGCTAAGGGCCAAATGACCACCCAGATGGTCACTCACTCCGGCTCTACAGGATGGGGTAGAAAATACCATAGAATCCTAGAATGCTAGAATGGTTTGACCTTAAAGGGTCCCTTGAATGGAAGGGACCTTAAAGATCATCTAGTTCCAGCCCCCTACATGGGAAGGGACACTTCCCACTAGATCAGGTTGCTCAGGGCCCATCCAACCTGGCCTTGAATGCATCCAGGGAGGGGGCTTCCACAGCTTCCCTGGTGTGTCAGTTTGGCACCGAGTTGGCAGTCAAGCCAATAACAATAACACTTTTGATTCACCCCTCCCCCCCCCCACCCCCCTCTCCTAAGGTAGGGAAAGAGGGAGAAAAATTAGAGAGGCTCTCTGTGTTGAAAAGTCAAACAGATTGATTTTATTTATTAGTGATAAGGGTATATATATATATTTGTAAAGGGATGTGCAACACCCGATCCCCTCCCTCCTCCCCCAGCCACTCTCACAGCAACTCTTCTCCCTGGTGCCTCCAGCTGAAGGGGGGAGTGTCCGGGCGCACGGACGGGGCCTCGGGTGTCGGCTGGGAAGAAAAACGAAAAAAAAAAGAGAAAGGGCCAAAGAGAGGGCGATAGAAGTGACAGTAAGCAGAGAAGTGAGTGGAAAAGGAGAAAGAAAGGCTTGACTTCCATGATGTATTAGCCTATACTGAAAGCCAAATAGAGAAAATATTATGAGAAGGGAATATTCTGATTTGCTGATCCTGCCTTCGGTCTAATCTGCTCCCCTGTAGGGGGGGAGGCTGCAGACAGTCAGAAGTGACCTTGATTATTATCAGTCCCCTGGCACTGCTAAAAAGTTCACTGAAAGAAAAAAAAAAAAATTCAGCAAAGAGCTTGCTCAAACCAAAACACCTGGGCAACCTCTTCCAGTGTCTCACCACTGTGAGTGAAGAATTCTTCAGTGAAGAACTTCTTTCTAATGTCTAACTTAAATCTCTCCTCTTCCAGTTTTGATCCATTACCTCTTGTCATCTCACTATGAGCCCTTGTAAAAAGTCCCTCCCCAGCTTTCCTGTAGGCCCCCTTCAGGTACTGGAAGGCTGCTATAAGGTCCCCCCAGAGCCTTTTCTTCTCCAGGCTGAACAGCCCCAACTCTCTCAGCTTGTCTTCATAGGAGAGGTGCTGCAGCCCTTGGATCATCTTTGTGGCCCTCCTCTGGACTTCCTCCAAGAGCTCCATATTCTTCTTATGTTGGTGGCTCCAGAACTGGACACAGTACTCCAGGCAATCTTCCTTTTCACAGTCCCTGCCTTCACCTTCTCTAACTTGGATGGTGTGACCAGGGCCTTTGCTGGTGAAGACTAAGGCAAAGTAGTCATTAAGTACCTCAGCCTTCTCTATGTCCTGCATGGCCAGGTCTCCAGTTTCCTTCTGAAGTGGGCCCACAATTTCCCTCATGTTCCTCTTATTGCTGACATACCTGTAGAAACCTTTATTGTTATTCTTGACATCTATGGCCATGTCCAAGTCCATCTGTGCTTTGGCCTTCCTTATCTGATCCCTTGCTTCTCTAACAGCTTGTCTGTACTCCCCCCAGGATACCTGGCCCCGCTTTCACTCTCTATATACTTTGTTTTTACATTTAACTGTGTCCAGAATCTCCTTGCTTATACATACAGGCCTCAGGGCTCTCCTGCTTGCCTGCCTCTTCTTTGGGACACATAGCTCCTGGGCATGAAGGAAGTGATCCTTGAGTATGGACCAGCTTTCCTGGGCTCCCCTTCCCTCCAGGGCTTTGTTCCATGGTAGCCTACCAAGCAGATCCTTGAAGGTACCCAAATCTGTTCTCTTGAAGTCGAGGGCAGTGAGCTTGCTTGGCTCCTTCCTCGGTTCCCTAAGGATCCTGAATTTGACAATTTCATGGTCTCTACAGCCTAGTTTCCCATTAAGTTTTATATCAACAACCAGCCTGTCTCTGTTGGTGAGAACAAGGTACAACATAGCACCTTTCTTGTTGGTTCCTCTACCATTTGGAGGAGGAAGTTGTCATCAATGCACTCCAGGAACTTCCTGGATTGCTGGTGCTTTGCTGTGTTGTCCTTCCAGCAGGTACCGAGGTGGTTGCAATCCCCCATGATGACCGGGGTCTTCACAGAAAGGAAGAAAAAAGAATCAGCAAAGAGCTTGCTCAAACCAAAATAGCCTGTGAGTGAAAGGCTGCTTCTATCTGCCTGTACAGGGCCTCATCTTCTTGGTCATCCTGATCTGGTGACCTGTAGTAGACCCCCACTATAATATCTCCTGCCCCTGTCTTCGCTTTGACCCTGACCCATAAGGTTTCCTTCGAGTCCTCCTCCATCCTCAGGTGGAGCTCCACAGACTCCAGCTGGTCACTGATGTAGAGGGCGACACCCCCTCCTCTTCTGCCCTGCCTGTCTTTCCTAAAGAGCTTATACCCAACCATCTCCAGTTATAGGACTCATCCCACCATGTCACAGTGATACCAATAACATCATAGACATGCAGGCATGCACACATCTGCAATGCCTCCTGCTTATTCCTCATGCTCCGTGCATTTGCATAGAAGCATTTAAGATGGGCCCCCTTCAAAGCAGTCATTTTGACAGGGATAACAATTTGCAGGTCAGATGCTTTCCTGTTGGCCTGCAGTCCTCCTGCAGGCCCAGGGCATATGTTACTGGCTCTGTCCTCAATGCGGTGGGTGTGGGGTGAATTGAGGCTCCCCTCCCCCAGCATCACTAGTTTAAAGCCCTCCTAACTCAACTGGCCATCCTCTGGCCAAAAACTCTCTCCCCGTTCTCTGACAAAAGAACCCCATCAGCCCTCAAGAGACCAGGTTTTTCAAAGTGAGTCCTGTGGTCTATGTAGCCAAAGCCCTCACTCTGGCACCACTCCTGTAACCATTTGTTAACTTTTCCAGCTTGGCCCTTTCCAGCCCTTTCCCTTTGACTGGAAGGATTGATGAGAACACTGCTTGTGCTCCCGAGCCCTTCACCACCACTCCCAGCGCTCTATAGTCTTTCCTGTTAGTCTTCAGGCTACTCCTATTTGTATCATTGGTGCCCACGTGAAACAGTAGAAGATAATAGTCGGTAATAGGATGGAAAGGTTCTTGGGCCAAGAAAAAGAAGGGGAAATTGCTTATAACTTACTGTCAAGAGTGAGAGTGTCAACTTGGTGAAAATTAATTTAATTTATTGCCAGTTAAAATAGATTTGGGTAGTGAGAAACATAAACAAAAAAATTAAACCAACACTTTTTCCCAACCAGCCTCAACACCAGTGCTTCAATCCCAGCTCCTCTATCTTCTGCTCCCACCAAGCAGTGTGAGAAGGATGGGGAATGGGGGTTACACTTGGTCAGTCTGTAGCAGCTCCTCCCTGTAGCTTCTTCCTCTTCCTCACACTTTTCACCTACTCTTGTTTGGGGGCTCCATGGGCCACAGTTCCTTCAGAAACAACTTACCTGCTCCGTCCATGGGCTGTGGAGGAATCTCAGCTACAGAGCCTGGAGCACCTCTTTCCCCTCCTTTTATCAGACCTTCATGTTTCCTCTTGCGGTTTCTCATTTTCTCTCTCCTGTTCCCCCTCCTCCACCTCAACATTTTCTGTCCTTTATTAAATGTGTTTTCCCAGAGGCACCACTACCTTGGCTGAGGGGCTCAGCTGTGTCCGTTGGAACTGGCTGGAACTGGCCACGTCCAGCACGAGACAGTCCCAGCTTATTCTCACAGTCACCACCTCTGCAGCCCCCCCACTGCCAACACTTTGCCATAGACAACCAATACAATTTATTTTTATAAATTTTGCTTAAAACTGAAGCAGTTATTGATTATATTATTTGCTCATCACAATAGCAAGGCATTTCAGAATAAAAGTATTAGGTCCCATTCCTCACTCATGCCAGCTACACCCATTTTCCCTTGCTACCTTCAGCAGAATTGCTCTTGACCAGATTATCCCTGAGGAAGAGGATGGTCAGGCTTTCCAGCCCTGTGTGTACAGACATACATGCCCATGATAATCTTTCAGTGGTATGAATACAGTTAGCAGCTTAGATTATTCACTAACCTGGTTTAGATGACACCATCATTTTCTTAATGTATTTTGCTGTGGCATAACTCTCAACAGTCAGTTTTGGTCCCCACATAAGAGCAGCAAAAGCAGAGCAGAGACAGCTCCTTTGCTATTAAGAGTCAATCTTCTGTCCTTTAGTTATACAAATTTAGGACCTCTCCAATCAAGTTTGGTACTACCCTCACCTCAGTTTGGGGAAGGGGAAGAACAAGTGTGACAAGGAAGAAAAGGAGTAATCCAATCAATACAGAATAACTGCTGAACTCTCTCTTTGTCAGGTTTTGTAGAAAGAGGTCCTAATCTCCTAATCTGGGCACGTCTTTCTCCACTAAACTGGTAGGTGACTGAAGTATCTGCAGAGTGCCTCAGTCTGCTTTAGTTAGGACCTGAATTATCTCTGCTAACTTTAGTTGCCCAAAACTAGGCATATAATGTTAATTTCTCTATGTATCTACCTACCTATTATCTAATATATAATTATATGTGTAATAAGTATTTCTGGAGGATGAGACAGGACCATAAAATAAATGGGTCACTCTCTGGAATTACTTCTCTCTTGCTTCATTAACTGTAGAAGATAAAGATGATGAATCTTATCTACCACTGAATGTCTATAAAAGTAATAGAAAACAATGGCTGTCCCTATTACATTAAGTTCCAGTTCACCTACTTCTCTTTGAAGATACCCAGATTCTATCTAGCAGGTCAATTTTTGAAAACCCCACCCAAAAAGACAGGAAAATGGATTCAAAACACTCCTCACCATGTGGGGAAAAAGAGATCAAACCTGCAATTCAGTTATCCCAGGAAAGACCATTAGGTAGCCTAGGTACCTATGTACTCCATCAGGCTAATTGCTGGCTAGGAATGAAAGACTCAGATGTTCATGGAGTCAACAAAATAGAGTCTGAATTTTGCACTATGGCTATAGCACAGGACAGGGATATTATCTCCTGTTTTTGTCCCAGAACACAAAATATCTTTTAAACAATCAATCTAGTAGTCTAACGTAAGATGCACAGACATGGAAGTCCTCTGGAATTCCATTGCCATCCCATCTGCTTGTGCCAGGATCGCTGCATACCTCTTTTCTCATCCATTATCCTTGGTACAGAGAAGAGGTGGTAGGACAGGAATTGAAGCCACCTGGGACAACTTCTACCTGATAAACTATTCATATGCCTTTATCTGAGTTACATAAACTAGATATTCCACTTCTTAGGAACCAGGAAGCCACTATGGAAAATTACCACATCACTGTGGTTTTGTCAATGTTCAACTCCTCTGTACGCAGATTTAAGGAAGAATGACTGTGAAGGACCTCTGGAAGGGAAGATCATAATTATCTCCATAGGAAAGGCACCACTGAACACACAGGTGCTTTTACCATTTAAATGGTCAAGGAACTTTTGAGGTAAGTACTGGACTGCTCAATATCTTTAAGTGCTTAGACACTTCTGAAGAGTACATACTCCGAATCTTTTTGAGATGTAGTTTGTATATTTTGTAGTTTGTAGGTGTGTGTTACATCCCATCCAAAGCATTAAACGAGAAATACCAAAACCATTCAGACAATTATTGTTGAAAGGATTTTTGACATTTGGAAAAATTAGTTATCCTTAATAACTATGATGAAGTAATTCATAAGACCATAGCACTTAGTACCATTTTATAATTACAAAAATAAACCAAAAACTTCAAGATAGTTGGTTTTTATTTTGAGTCATCACTTAAAGCAAAAGAAAAGTACAGTGGCTCAAGTGAGACCAAAGAATTCTAGGCCACAAAGATTGGCATTAGCTGCCTCAGCTGAATTTGTGGTTGAACATAAATAAACACTTTCAGTTGTGGAGCAATATCAATACAGTTTTAACTTTCTGGAACATCTAGCTGATTTTAACTATATTGTCTAATATTTTCCTGTGTACCGATAGTCCCAGAAAAACTTTTCTTTATGACATATATTTATGCAGCATTACTTTTTTTTTAAATAATTGTGGTGTCCTTAGCCTTGATAATAATTATTTTTTCTTAGGTTTCTTATTATCTTTTTTCTGCATTTCTTCTCATTTACAGTCCAAGTTGTGTTGACCCCAATTTTCCTTTTTTTTTTTTTTTTTCAGTAATATATTGTTTTTTCATTTATAATAGATGCTTTTACTCAGCCAATGAATGAGCATTTAGTCAAAGATGTCTTCTTCCTTTATTACCTTTCCAGTCAGCCATACATTTGGTTCTTCCTATAGGGAACAATGTTTTCTTGAATTTTCTATCTTAATTTTCAACTGCAATTAATTTCACTTCTAAAATTTCTGTCAGGTCTGATTAGCTCCTTTAAACTACAAGTTAAATATAAATTATTGCTAATTTTCAAGCTCCTATTTTCAACCTGTTGTAAACAGTAAAAATTAATTTTAAATGTTTGAAGAGCATATGAAAGCCAACCCATATATTATTCAGTATTAGATTGAAACACATCTTCCAATGGATTTAAATGCATAGAAAAGCATGCCTCAAAAGTGCCTTAAGTAGGCCAGAATGTAGTTTGCATATATGGGCATATATGCTTGCACATAAATTATATATTAAAAGTCCATGAGTTAGTAAAATGTTTCCTATACAAACTACATTACAAAAATAACTTATTGGTTTGGATATCTCTCAGTAAGCTACTACTGAAAATGCATACTTATAAAGAATAAAAATGCATTTTACTCAATCCACACGCTGAAAAATATTCATTATGAATTATTTTGCTATTGATGCTTTTCTTGTCTTTGACTTTCTGACTGATATATTGCAAATGCTTTGTGTCATTTTGTTCCTCCATCACATCATGTTAAGAGTCAGATGGCATAACAGAACATGACTGATGCAATTGAAAACTTCAAAAAGATAATGTTAGTGAAAAGTGCAGTGAAAGCAACAGTGGCTTGGTTTAGAAAACTATTCAGTCACAGTGTCTTCATGCTATCTTTTGTTTTCTCTATCCACAACTCTGTGGTTTTGCAGGATGATAATAATTTTGCAATTATCTATCACACTGTAGACTCATGAATTGACCAAGTTAGAGACAGAAACCCTGGAAAATTGCGTTTCTGTGCGAAAGTCTGTATCACTCTTTCTATTAACAATCTACGTTCTATTTATTCTCTGATATAAAACATCTTACATAGAGACACACAGAGAGTAAGTCATGCTTTAGTCACACATAAATATTCCTGTTAGAAAATTTTTAGATTAATTGATTCAGTTATTTATCATACAGTCTGTAGATAAGTATTTTGAATTAGGAAAAGAATCCTATTGACAGAAATATTTTTTCCGATAATTTAATATAGATTGATCATAATCTAAACCCATTATACCAGATTTTTGCATCTGAGGGATGGAAGTATTTAAAAGCTCTGTACCAGAACTGCATAGACTTTTTTGCCATTGTAGCAATTGCAAATTCAGTGACAAAATTAACTTGCTATGTATATTACAATACATTACTAGACCCCCATTGTTGAATCACTTGTCAGAAATACAGTTTGTCCTAGACTCTTTCATAGAACAACACCAAGCCTGGGACTGTGGTATAAATGTAACAGTGAAGACAAAACAAGTGTGAACATTCAGGTATGCTCCCAGGTGCTGCTTGATTCACTGCTTGCTATGGAAATTGTCATTGTAAATCTGAAACAGGTTTTAGAGCCAGAAGCAAGAGGCATAGAGGAGGAACAGAAAGTGATACTGGAGCAGCACTAGAGGACAGAATAAAATCAGAGCTGCTGAGTTTCTGGCAACGTCCTAGAGCAAGTGGTACACTCTGATTAGTTGTCAATGCCTGAGTGAAATTGCCACAGTTGTATAGCAACTTGAGGTAAATCATTGAGATTTTGGGGTACACAACTTTCATGTTAACGATACACAACAACACTGTTAACATAAAACTTTTTAAAATGTCCAACCTATTTTAGTTTGTGAAGGAAGAAGTATTATGTACTGATTATAAATTATCTCCTATTATCTGAGTGGGAAATCTATGTGATGAGAGACTAAAATAATAATTGTTAGTTCTTCAGTCCCTTTAAATATGGAGCTGTCTAAAATTAGTATTTCAAAGAGTATGAGCATAATTAGATATTCTTTTTCTTTAGACGAATAGGAATAGAATAGAGAGCATTAAAGAAGAAATATATATTTATATATTAATCTGTATGAATGTAGTGATCATTGTGACGCTAATGTTTGACGTTATCAAAGCTAAAAATTATTTCTAGCAGTTTAAAAGGACTGTATTAATAGCTTTCTATATTACTTGCTGTATGTGCAAATGTAGAAAACAAATTAATACCCTATAGTGAAGCCTTGCTTATGCATTAATTTCTCCATTAAAAGATTTACTTGGTAATTATTGACTGGAAATGTCTTGTAGCATTGAAACAATGATGGTAGTAAAAATATTTTGAAATTACCTATTTCTTCTACAAGAGGGTATACTAGCTGAAGCAGAAAAAAAACACATAAATGGATGGGGAAAAGGAGTCTGGAATGGACAAAACCAGAATTTATTTTAGATAAAGTTTCTTGGCTAAGGGGAAAAAATAATGAGGAGATTAATTACTGTAAATGTCATTGTAAAGCCTATGAAGTCCAATGTTGGTTTTTAACCTTGCACCCTTAAATCAATTTAATCTTCTAAATGCTAACATGGGGCCTGACCTTCCCACTGACTTCACTGAGTTTCAGAGACAATAAAATTAATTTACAAGTTTCTATTTGATTGCTTCTGTGACATCTTTATGTTGGTTGAAGTATATCGATGCCACTCATCCAATAATAGTGCAGCAAGAAAAGAGGGTATAGAGAATAAGGGTTTTTGAGTTCTGAAAAGGTGACTTCTAATCAAGCCGTGCTTGAGCTAATAGCTGTTATTTTCTCCACTGCAGATGATCAGACTGGAGTAAGGATGGATGGGGAACAGTTTGATAAAATTATTTCTCGGTTTACTTCAGCAGAAGATGGGTAGAAGAAGATCTGTATTAATAAAATCCACGAAGCAACCTTACACAGTAAAAATCTTACTAACTGTATGTTTTCCTCATTGCTTTGAAGAATATGTTTGACAGATTTTACACATATTGTCTTGAGAGACTCTCCAAAAAACCCTTCTCTTAGCTGCTTTTCATAATCCAAACCCCAAACAAATTCATTTACATATTAAATAAATAAGCTATTCAACAATATGGTATTCCATTGTTAAAACATAAATAAGTAAAGAATCACATTTCTTCAGGTCACAACACCTAAACCAATGGCATGTAAAAATTCTTAAAAGCCTTTTCAGAAAATTGTCATCTCAAGAGTCTAACGGCATTTCAATCCAACAAATTGGAAACCTCACAGGGTTTTATTGGTGGTTAAACACTGGAACAAGTTGCCCAAAGAGGTGATGAAATTTCCATCATTGGAGACATTCAGATCTTTGCTAGAAGTAGCTTTGAGCACCCTGCTCTAGTCAGACCTGTTTTGAGCAAGTGGTAGGATTAGATGATATTGGAAGGTCTCTTCCTAATTAAATTATGGGGTTTTTTATGGTTCTAGCATAACCCTAAAGATCTAGAGTAGGCTTGCAAAGCATTAAGTGAAGAAGTCTTGTGAGACCATGGATACATATTGAGAGGAAACACATGTCCTGAAGGTAAAAGAAACTTCTAGGAACACTGCATGTTATGTTATGCTATTCAAGGCAGCTGAGAACGCAAAAAAAAAAAAAGCGTCATGGGCTGTGATTGAGTTAAAATTTAGATTAGTTTAGTCTTGTTATGCAGGCATTATTCTTCTGCAACACTGATCATTAGGGGAAACTTTAGTCTGTTTTAGTGTAAATGGTTGTTGTGGAGTACCATCATCAGATATTTATTAGTTACAGCCTACATAAATCAATAATTATTGATGCGAATTTCTGAATATGGTACTGCTATTATGCTCATTTGTATATGGTTTGTAATTTTTTTATGTCCTCATTTATTCAATTTTATTCAATTTACATGAAACGGAAATAAAAGGCCTTTTTCTGTCATAGTAACAGTAGTTCTTAAAATAATAATCTAATGTAAACTGTAATGACTCACTGCTAGTTATGACTTAGGCAATATGAAGAATTATTTGAGAACCTAATCTTAGATTTCATAATCTATCCATGATAGTGCATTGAAATTTGCCTCTATTATTCCTAGTATATGTTTCCATTTGGGAAAATGCATGGTTTTCTATTTACATTTTTTAATTTCTATTTCTTCCTAACAGCATGGTTATATATTAGCCTCCAAAAGTAAATAATTTATTAAGGACTCCCTAATTTATCCCTATCTTTGCCTTAAAGGTTTTTTAAATGTAGCCAATTTGGTGGATGGATGTCATACACTACACTGTTACATTGCTATATTCCTAATAGCATTTTTTAATGGAAGAATACTGAGTAAGAAAAACAGTTTAATGAACAGGGTTAAAAAATGGTTCTTGAAACTGAGACAGTTTTTTTTTAGCTGATTCATCCAGAGTAGTGACCTGTGATGAATAGTTCAGTGTGATATTTTAGCTGTAGGCAACACAGACTGCTAAGCAATACCACAGAAACCGATCTTCTGGAGTGGGAAACCAGTGCATGAACACAGGTGGGATTCCTAAACCAAATGCAACTCCAAGTTTGTTTCTTCCTGCTACTCATGAATTGACTATTTGAGACTATATAAAGTGACTCACTAAGCCATTCCTGATGCATTGTAAAGTGCTGGCTTTCTGAAGCCTTATAAACAAAGCCAAACAAACAGAATTACTTTTACTTCTTAAAGCCAGGCAGTCCTTTCTTAAGTCTTCTAATTAATTAAAAGGACTGATTAATCATATCTGAAGAATGACTATTCTGCATTTAAAACCTCTGAGTTTCTAACAATTACAGTATTGAAGTAAGATACACTTTTCTGAGCTTTTCTTTCTTCTCTTTGCCTTAAACGTGTTTTTTTTTTTCCACAGACATAGAATGAAGCTGTCCAAAAAACTGGTACAATAGAGGAATACAATGTATTTAAAAAAAACAGTAAAATTTCTTAACATCAAGATGTCAAGTTTTTCCCAAGTACCAGACAGTGCGAAAGGAACAAGACATAATTTCTTGACCAGAGCAGCTATTCTATTGAAATTCCTAGAAGAATGGTAAGGACTACTGAGACTAAAGATTTTTAAGGAAAACCAATTTCCTCCAGGGAGCAGGATCAATCGTTCTTCACATTGTTTAAAGATTTCCATGCAGTGTGTGTGGGCAGACAGTAATTTCACAGAAAATTTTGGAAGAGTAAGTTTCCTGGATCTCAGTTACAGTCCCATGGAATTACTGAACATTCCATTACAGTTCAAACAGCATATGTTTAGGAACTTTCCTGGCAAGGCAATCTTTAACCTCAATCAGTGCAGGCTTTCGCTATTTCTGTCTTTCTTTGTGTCACAAGCTTTCAATCTCTAATGAAGCTGAACACTTTCCACATTGGCAAAACTGATCTGTGAGATGCTGTGAATTATACAGTGGTTGAGGGATTATAGAACATTTATTTTTGTAAAAAGGAGGAGGACATTGAGGTAATTATCTGTTCAGCTCTATTAAGCTTCTATTTTTCATGCACCTTAGCTTACCAAAGACTTTTTTGCTAAAAATATAGCTAATGCCAATCACAGTGGTTTCATGGAAATGAGGTCTTTTCAAACAAGTGTGGTACCTTTTAAACAAAATTATAGGTCCACTTAGTAAAGGCTGCTAGGCTGCTAGTGCATACTTCAGTTCTTCATCACATGATATCTTGATTTGAAAGCTTGCATTGTATGGAATGAAATAAGTACATATCAAACAGGAAAATTACTCTGACAGAACTCATAAGGTAATAATACATGGCTAAACATTCTCTAGTGGGACTCATTTCTTGCAGGCCTACCTTGGTTTGATTCTGTTTAATATCCTTGTCAATAGTCCTGTAGGGACATAAAAATAAAAGAAAGTCTAGAAGAGAAGGCTCACAAATTAAGGAATTCAACCTAGTCAATTTATGAAAAAGAAAACTGAGACCTGATTTGACTGTTAGTCATACATACTCAGTTAGAAGTTGAAATGGCATAGTCACTCAGTTCTTCCTTGCTCTTTCTCCCAGATGAATCTCTTGGCATGTAAGTACATGTCTTAGATTGGGTAGTGTGTACATGAGAGACACTCTGTCACAGACTTCCCTGAAACTCTCCCCGGAACACATTATGGTGGACGAGCTATTTTAAAAACGGTGGCCTTTCCAGTTAGCTAGCCTAGTTCCCAGAGGGGGATCATCATTTGAGCAGATCATCTTCAGAGCACACACATAATTTTCTCTTTTTTCTGATCACCTCCAGAATCCAGACGCTTCTCCTGTGCTTATGTCCTTTGAATTCCCTTGAATTTTGACTGGCTTGGCTCTGAGCTGGTTTAATACATGGCATCTGCAAGATTTTTGTTGGGTTTTTTGGGTTTTTTTTTTGGAAATGCTTCTGAAATATTGAGAATGCACCATAGAAAGCACATGGCATTTCCGAAGCTAGTGGACGCCCCTGTTTAAGTTTCTCTGCTGTGCATTCTACATGTACATGCAGGGATATAAAGTGTATTCTAGTTCAGTGCTGTGCATCCTTGACACATCGAAGAACAATTTCTTGACTTTGTTTTGTTTTGTTTAAAAAACAAAAGCAAATGACACTGCAGAATAAAATATTTTTTTTATAACCATAATCCACTTACAAAGAAAGACAAAATAATTCCCTAAAACTAGAAAAAAACCCCAAAAAAACAACAGAGGTGCAGTGCCTCCTGACTTTGCAAACTTGAAAATGAAAAAACGGAGGCATATTTGGATTTTCAGGAGAATTATATTTGTCTAGAAATTTCATATAAGGATTTTTAACTAGGGACTTTTAGTAAAGATACTGCTCTGCATTTTACCGATAATTTCTTAGCTACTCACACTGCACAGAATATGCAAAGGATATTGCAAAGGTATGGATAAACGGTTGTTGCAGTAAATATAGTTGAGGTGTGTGAAAAACGTTTCTACGAGCACAATATTTGGATGATTCTTTGGAGTCTGCCAGAGAAGGAACTGGACTTGGGGAACTTTCTGTAATTACACTGAGACTGGTATGTCAGATGCGTGAGCTTTGCAGAGAAAACAGCAGTGGAAAGAGCTGTTCATTTGCATCTGAATTTACAACGACAAACAAGCATTAAGGTGGACACACTGTTTTGTATAAAAAACTGTTTTCACAGTGGCAGCATTACCTTTTTTTCTGAGATGTTAAACCTTTCTCAGGGATAAAAAAAAAATCATTACTGATGTGTTTGCTTCTTCCAGAGTGTTCCCTCACTAATGAAAAAACAGTTTTTCTTCTCATATGATCCAAAACCATGCCTTGCATCAACACACATTGCAATGCATTGCTGTTTTCACAAAAGCACAGGATTTGCAAAGGTTGACTGAAAGCATTATATTTGGGAGAGAACATCTCACTATTATGTAGGTCAGGAAACAATTCGCCCTTTTCCACTTCCTCACTGAACTGCAGCAAGTCTGACTCCTTCTGGCTAGGTTTTATGACTTGACCTTTAGAAAAATACCATAGGTCCCTCCATACAACTGTAGAAGGCCAATATCATCCTTCATGAGAGAGAAGAATTGAGTGTAGCCCAAACTAGAAGGATGCAGGTAGGGAATGAACACCAAGCATCAGCACTTCTTGACTGGGAATTACAGCCTGTGCAATGCAGTTCCTGGGCAACATCTGATGTGGCCTCAAACGTGCAACCACGAGAATACAGTCATGTGTATTTCCTAAGATCCTGTGCTTATGTGGCTTCTCTGGTAAAGGAATACCTATGAATACATAAAATACAGCTTTAAAAGAAATCTTTTTATTTGGGAAAAGGTTCTGTGGTGAGCTGGAAATGTCCACCAAAATCACACAATCATCTGTGAGATAACTTTAACTTTTCAACAAGAACTGTGTTTCCTGCAGAGGTGTAAACTCCTGCTAGTAGAAGCAAGAACAGAATATCATTAAGAATATCATAAACAGACATTTTAATAACTTGAATACATTGCAGTGTAATTCTCTCCTGGATATTAAGTTGCAGTTCAGCTCTGTGTTTAGTACTCTCAGAGGATTTGATTACGCAAGAGGATAGACATTCTCTCATCTTAATGCTTTTCATAGGAGTTAACAGAACTTTCCAGGACTAAGTGATCTAGAAACACTCGAACTCTTCTAATGTTTTGTCTTATTGTGTATGGCACTCGTTTTTATAGCCATAGAATTGACTGTTCTAAAAGATACTGATTCTCTTCCCACTGTTTACTAGTTACATCAGAAAGATAAGCAACATGGACAGAGAATTTTTTTTTTAATAAAAACAGTAATAACACAGAAAGAAATGGATATAAATTCCCTTAATGGGGGTACGTTGGAAATTAAAGGAAAATTATCAAATAGTAGAGGGTATGGTGCAATTAAGTATGATCTGGTGTCATAAAAGAAGTAACTCAGTTTTAGATGAAACCTTAATCTTTATAAAGCTTATTTATAATAACCAGAACTGGAGTCAGTGACCCAAGAAATGTCTTGTCTGGGTCCTTTTCAATCTCACAGGTATTTCTACAACATCCTCAAGAGGAACGTAGCCTTCTTGTGTTGCAAGTGATGCTGCTTCTGTCAATGAAAAAAGGCAAATCAATTTTCTTTAAAGAGAAATATTTTTCTTGTTTCATTCATAAACTGACTCCTCCACAAAGCTACAATAAATATGTTGCCAGAAAGCAATTTTTTACAACCATTTATGTACTTATTATATTGAATGCTATAATAGTTTTATTACAGGCTTAATCCAAAGTCAAACAGAATGGTAGAAATGTCCCTGATTTTCGTGGGCTCTTTTTCATTACAAAGAAACTCGATAGCCTCTAAGCATGTGCCATCTGTACCCTTCACAAGGCTTGCACCTCAGAGAGTTTTTAAATGTAGTTTATTTCTTACTCCAAATTTTAGAAAGCCACTCTAACCTTACAGTGTCTCTAAGGATTGCCTTGCAAGTGAAATACTGACTCTAAAATGACTAGCAGGTCCAAACTGAATTCCATTAACTTTGATTTGTAATGAAGCCTAGATGACTAATCCTCCTTTCACAGCTTGTGCTATCAAAGTCAAGTCTTGGACTGGTTGACTGGACTCAAAAATTCTCAGAGAAATTTGAGACGGCATTCACCCACCAGTGCCAGTTTTCACGATGCTGCTTTTGTTGTTCTTTGCCAGTGTTGACCAAGCTGCTAGACTGCATGTGGGAGGGATTTTAATCTCCATCTGTGTGACTGGAGTTTAATCTTACAGCTTTTCCTGAATTCTCTAAAACATGGTATGTTCAGGAAGGATGTACTTGAAGCCAACAAAAAGAAAAAAATACAAGAAAGAGTGACAGAACACCCTAATCTCCTCCTCTTCCCTCCCCAGTGCCATTTTGTTTGTTCCTCAGAAATTATAATGAGGAATATCATGTGGAATGGAAGACATTCCAAACATGCTAGCCACTACTCAGGAGCTAGAAGGCTGACACGCACCCACAGGACATATTCTGTAGAAATTCAAGATTTTTTAGAATATTTCACAGACAATTGAGTTAAAGGTGAAGTTCAATAAAGATAGCTCTACAGAATAACTCAAACATACTAAAAAATTACTTGCTCAGAAACAGTAAAAAAAAAAATTAAAAAATTAGTGACAGTGGTAAACAAAATGCTTCCCAATATCACTCAGATATGAATTTTAGCAGCCTTTGCAAGAGAATTTTTAGTATCTGCACCCTTATTCAAATCTCTGTGCTGTTTCTGCTGTTCCTTCATTTCTACGCAGCCTACCAAAACTCAGTCATAAAGACTGGTGACATTTCAGCTCATGCTTAAAGGAACACAAAATGTTGAGGATCATACAGTTTCCTTGTCTTTGTATTGCTAGTTTTGCTTCCTAATTTTATTGACTAAAGTAACATTCCATATCCAAACAATATCGATTTTATATATTTAAATCAGTTATTCAAATGAGGGTATATACTTCCATAAAATAAATTTAAAGCAATGAATGTTGCATAGTCTGGCAATCATAAAGGAAGTTTTTTTCTATGAGTTTCTACTACTAAATACTGCAAGTCTATTAATTGCAAATTAAGCTAGATGACTTCCTTATGTTGAGTAATTTGGCTTTAGGTGTACTAAAACAACAGTTTATTTTGGTTTTCACTTTTCTACTTCTCTTTAATTTTTTCATTTATTGTTTGAGAAGTAACATGACATTGAAAGAATCACAGAATCACAGAATCACCAAGGCTGGAAAAGACCTTTAAGATCATAAAGTCCAGCTTATGACCAACACCACCACACCATCAATGCAGAACATCAAAAAAAAGCTAAACTGAAATAAGTTATTCACACAGAGAACTCTTTTCTTACTTCACCTTCTAATGGAAATAATTATTTTTTTGAAATAGCTTATCAGTTTCCTGGAATAATTTTACTTTTCTCTCATATTTGCTTTGATGAAATTTTCACTGGGCACTTCGCTCAAGTGTGGGATGGAGTTATAGAGCAAAATCAAAAATAGATGCCAACAGTGTGAGAGAAGGGTCTTTCTCCATCAGCCAGTAGCATTCTGGTTGAAATCTTGACTTAGGCTGTGTAGGAGACTTGCACTTTTGCTTTCCAGTGTACAGATGCATTATCTTGCTGATGACACTAAACTAGGAGGAGTGGCTGACACACCAGAAGGCTGTGCTGCCATTCAGCAAGACCCAGACAGGCTGGAGAGTTGGGCAGGGAGAAACTTGATGAAATTCAACAAGGGCAAGTGTAGAGTCTTGCATCTGGGGAAGAACAAGCCCATGTGCCAGTACAGGTTGGGAGCTGACCTGCTGGAGATCAGTGTAGGAGAAAGGGACCTGGGGGTCCTGGTGGACAGGAGGATGACCATGAGCCAGCAATGTGTCCTTGTGGCCAAGAAGGCCAATGGCATGCTGGGGTGTATTAGAAAGGGTGTGGTTAGTAGGTCGAGAGAGGTTCTCCTCCCCCTCTATTCTGCCTTGGTGAGGCTGCATCTGGAATATTGTGTCCAGTTCTGGGCCCCACAGTTCAAGAAGGACAGGGAACTGCTTGAAAGAGTCCAGTGCAGAGCCACAAAGATGATTAAGGGAGTGGAACATCTCCCTTATGGGAAAGGCTGAGGGAGCTGGGTCTCTTTAGCTTGGAGAAGAGGAGACTGAGGGGCGACCTCATAAATGTTTATAAATACATTAAGGGCAAGTGTCAGGAGGACGGAGCCAGGCTTTTTTCAGTGATGTCCAATGATAGGACAAGGGGCAATGGGTGCAAACTGGAGCATAGGAGGTTCCATGTAAATATCAGAAAAAACTTCTTTACTTTGAGAGTGACAGAGCACTGGAACAGGCTGCCCAGAGAGGTTGTGGAGTCTCCTTCACTGGAGACATTCAAAACCTGCCTGGACAAGTTCCTGTGTGATGTACTCTAGGTGACCCTGCTCTGGCAGGGGGGTTGGACTAGATGATCTTTCGAGGACCCTTCCAACCCCTAGGATTCTGTGATTGTGTGATTCTGTTACCTTTATTAGCAGCTGATCTCATTACATCTGGTCTACTGTATCAAAACAGTCATGGATGTGGAAAGCAAATATGTTAAGATGTGTAAAATTTTCTGTTGAAATGGACATGGCAGGGTTTGGATCTTGTGTCTGCTACATGAACATTTTTTAACTCCTAGCTGTTTTGAGATGGAGTACTTTTTTTTCAATTCTTATTTTTTTTCCCCTTTAAAATTTTTAAACAAAAAATGTTGCAGCACTGTTAGTATGAAATGAATATCAGTTCTGAATATCTTGAAATATTTTGTGTGTTATGAAAACTGTTACTCAATCAGGTGTAGAAGTCAAGTATATGAATGAAAGCATTCTCTCAGAGAGAATTGCACTGCAAAAATATACAGCATAATTTTTCAGAACTTCAGGTAATGTAGGGTTAATATAAAATAAGACTTTGAAGTAGAAGCATGTCTAAAACTCCATTTGATTCTTTGGCTGTTACCGTGATGGAGAAGTTCTCTTCAGAAAACTGACTGCAAAAGATCAAAGGTAAATAGAATAATGGTAGGTATTAGGGGACTTAACAATATTTTATGTATGACAACTTCCTCAGGCCAGCTTCTTGAATTTCTTTATAAAAATATTCACTAACTAACAAAGGTCTTTCCTCCATGTAACCTACAGGCAGATGATAGAAGAAATCACTGCCAAACAAAAATAACTGCCTTCCTCTGTTCATTATAAACTCTTATATTTAAAAATAAACGTGTTCAGTATGGTTAAGAATGAAAACAAATGTAAGGTTCCTAGCAAATCAGAAAACTGCTAAAAATAATCTAAGTATTTTAAAACTATGGAGAATTTAAAAAAATGTTTTTTTGGTTTAGATAGTAATATTTCTTAAATTGTAAAATGAGAGGGATATTTAAAGCAAAACATAACTAAGGGCTCACAGTTAGAGATCTGGTTTTCCTTTCATTTCTGGATTTTCTTATAGTACCTCAAATTGAAAATTTGTGAGAAATAATTCTGTAACTTCAATATTAAAGGAAAATAATTTTTATTCAAAAATCTGAATTAACTAGATCAAACAAATCATCCTGTCACAATGAAGGGTCCTCAAGCTGCTTAAAATTCAAACTACTGTAGAAAGAAGAAAACTTTTGTACAGGGAGACATACACATGACTTACAGTATTGAAGCTTTGTTGCAAAAAGCATTATCAGCTTAGGATATTGCTTTTATTTAAGGAAGAAAAAAATAATTCTCAAATGCAGTGTTTCTCCTGATGAAGGAGCCTATTTATTCTGCCTAGGGCTTACAGACACACAGCATAAGTTGCAGGACTTGATAATCTTACAAGAAGACATGAGTCAGCTCTTATTTCCGTAATTATTGCAGTGTAGGAAAGTGGCCTAAAGCTCACTTTGGATAACTGATATTCGGTAATACTTTCTGCAGGATACTGCCACAACTACTGACAACCTAAAATCCTGAATCAGACTTTATTTAGACAAAAAGTTGAAACATTGCAAAAATGTATCTTTTGTGGCAACTTGGTTCTGATTGCTGGCAGGGAACGACAGAAACAAGATAGTCTCTTCCACTGAACGAATTCATTGAGTTTAACACATAGAATATGACATGTCCAGCTTGATAAAGGGATTATGCTTTCTCTTGTTTTCTGTGGTGATTACAGCTGCTCATTTGCTTTCAACTCATGACAGCAAAAAGAAAACTCTGAAATTCTTTCTTTCATTTCTTTGGGAAAGATAATAGTTTTAACACACTGTTCCTCTTTTTATGATTCAGTGAAAAGAATGCAAAAACCGGAGTACATTATTTTAAAAATCCTATTTAAAGAATCATGGACAAACAAAATATTCAAATTTATACAGTGCCCTGGCTAATAGCAGTTTTGTTAAAAAGTGTGTTCTTTGATCCCCAGAACAATGCTTACTTACAACATATGAGTCAAAATGACCATAATCTGCTTGTGCATAGCAATAAACACCTGAAAGAAGATGGACCATAATGTTTATTACTGCTACATCTTTTTAATTGCAGCTTTATTGACCTTGGACTCAGAACTGAGCTGAACCCAAACGTGGCTGTACATGTTGTATGATTTTCCTTCTATTTTCTTACATGTCACATCTTCCAGCTTCTGTATCTCCCCTCTGTCTGGCTCAGAGCAGGCACTTATCACTACAGTATCTGCAGACTTTAATCTTCCTCATGTGTTCTCCATGGGCATGCATCTATAGGCAGATGTGACACATGCCAGCTCTTGAGACTTCTGAGCTTTCAGTCTGATCATATATAAACAATTTAGCTAACTGGCATACACAGCTTATCTCTGTTTTTGCACCTGGGACACCTTTTTTGACACTAGACAAATACTGGAGTAAGAACTGGTTTTTTTCCAGTTACACTCATAAAACTCGTCAGTGCATTGCTGGATTTCCTAGAGCCTTCTCTCAAAGCTGTAAGGCTGTGCATGATGACAGATTGTGTCTCCTGTTTCACAGATCTATCTGTCCTGTAGTAAAGTGATGCTCTATGCTTCTAAAGAATGAGATCCCTAAGTAATCTTCACTTCACCCCAGACTACCACATTCTCAATAGCATGTGCTGTCAGTGCTTCATATACTCAGCAGTGGCTTCTTCACAGCATGCTCTAAGGCTCGCTTTCAGCCTGCTTGTGCCTGAAGGCAAGCTCAGGAGTGTCATGCCATGTATGTGGGCATTGTCTCCTTTTCTATGTGGACCTACTCCCTTCTTGTACTTGTCAATGTTCTACAGGCAAATGCAAGGATCCTCAGGTTTTGCAGAAGTACCATTTCTAAAGCTCTTTCTGGTAGAGTGTTATTCAGCATAATTCTGGCTTCACTGCAGTCTTTTCATACTTAAGGACCTGGCTTCTAACCTGTAATTTTTTCATTCTCTAAAAAATTAGTGCTTTGATCTTACTTTTCCTCTCTGCATAATTCTTTCTTAACTCTCACAAAATTTCTCTCCCTATGATGGAAAGCTGTTGCATCTTGGGCTGATGATCTCGAATTATATTTCTTAAGCTGAAAATATCATAGACAAAAAGTCACGTCTGTTTTTCCATGTTCTTATTTAGTTTATGTTGGAATACTTCAAAGGTATGGTAGTCTCCATGGGGATTCAAACTGAATGATGGCTACTAAAAGATGGGGCAGAGACTGGCAAGGGGCAAGATGGTAATGCATACAGATGTGTAAAAACACAATCCCTGAATTGTTATATCTTGGGCAAATCAAGTAACACATTCTTAATGTTGATAAGATTTTAAATGCTTTGTTGTTTCTGAGTTGATGTGAATCATTGCTGGGTTTTCTTATCGCTAATAAAGTCCTGATTTCCTGTGGTAAGTGCAACAATTGCCTCTTCTTTGGTGGTTTACAATTTTCTCCTTCAGTGGCTTAAGCCAGACAGCTAAAACTGCATTAACAACAATTTTGACGTGGGAATAAGTGAAGTTCATTCTTAACCTCAGTTTTCCTTGTACATCTCAATGTCTTTGAATAACATTTTATGTTTTGTATTTCTAATTGTTTATATTTTCCCAAGAACCCAAATATTTTTATTTAACTCACCACATAATTCCCTTAAAAAACCCTCCTTTGTTAAAATGTAATGAATTTCCTAAAAGAAAATTGAATATTTTGTACATATTGATAATTGATTGAATTAAAGACTTAATGAGTTTATTAAGTTGTGGACCCATCTAATCAGGTTTCATCATGCAAGAGTCACTGGTAGGTTTGGGTTGTATCATGGAAGTTTGAAAATGAAATTTTCCCCATGTGAGAGTCTGTGGACAAACTTCTCAATTCCATTACCCTGTATCATACTTGTATAATGGTAATTAGGCATCCCTGGAAGGCAGAGGAGCATAAGTGCTGCTTTGCTCCGAACTGCAGCACCAAATTTTATGCTGCCTTTTGATAACTGCATTTTAATATTTGCTTTTAGGCTTTTTATTCCAGTCTTGTTAGTTGGCTGCTTATTCTCTGTTTCCTCACTGAGACCAAGCCTCTAGCATTTTCTCTTGACATATGCAGTGGATAGTGGAGATCATGTTGTTCCTGCAATATTGTAGGCTTGGGGACACTTATTCAACATATCAGATCTTCTTTTTCCTTTTCCAGAAGTTGAACCAGGAATTGTATGTACCATTTGGGTTTTCAGTCTTCTGAGACAGGAAAGCATCACGTCTGCACAACATATATTACTGCTCTCATGTAGCAATTAACAATTAGCAAATTAACCTCCCGTTATTCCCAAAGTGTGCCCTATAAAAGCTTATTTTCTTAACAAGAAAACCGAAATTGTCTTTTCCCTCTTCTAGTTCAAGTGCTTTGTATCAAGGGAGCAGAACAGACTCAAACTGCAGGCTGGATTAGGATGAGTTGATAACTGGTCTACAGCTGTCTATTTTACTATGTACCTGCTGGTATGGGACCTGAAGTTGCAGCAGGGAAGGTTCAGATTGGATATTAGGAAGGATTTCTATACTGAAAGAGTGGTCAGGCACTGAAACAGCCTGCTCAGGTGGTTGAGTCATCATCTTTGAAGGTGTGCAATAAACGTGTAGATATGACACTTCAAAGCATGCTCTAGTGGCCGAGGTTGTAGGGTTTTTTGTAGGTGTTTTTTTGTGAAGTGTGCGTGGTTGTTCGTGGTTGTTTGGGTTTTTTGTGTTGATGGTTGGACTTGGTGATCTTAGACATCCTTTCCAACCATGATGATTCTGTGATTCTGTGATGTCTCTGTGCCCTTCTCCCAAAGCCTGCAGACAGATGAGGATGACCCTTGCCTACACTGACCTATTCACAAGGCCAACGATATATGTAGTCAAAAAACATGAAAGATTTAACATAGGAAAAGGGCAGTTGCCATCCCAAGATGTCTGTGCACTCTCAGTATTATCTTCTTCAGTCGTTCAGTCTCCTGTCTACCATGCTGTCACTCAAGAGGATTTGAGTTCATTTTTATAGCAGAATGACACCAAATATAGAAAGAGATTATGCTTTTCTTGAGAAACAGTGGGATATATTTAGTACTGTAGCTTCATTTTAAAAGAACACAATAACCCTCCCTCCCCCTCTCAGACGTTATGATGAAACCAGATCTTTGAAATAATCTTCTCTTTCCCCTTGAAACTACCCAGGGAAATAGAAGTAGTTGATATCAAGATGTATTTTCATTGTTACTTTCAGCAGCATTTTTGTAATTGGAGATATAGGGGGTCTATGGTGTGTATACATAGGAAGAAGATATTTATTAAGACTACTGTAGTGTTTTAAATACCTCACATCCTTTTCATGGCTCCAGGGCTCGTTGTCATGGAAACAGAGCTGAGAAGCAGAAACTGGCAGCTGAAATTGCCTCATCTGCTTGTGGCTGTGTCCATGTCTAGTCCTGCTTCCATGGAAACACATATCAGAGCAGCAAATGCAAGGTAATGTTTTCCACACGCCGCCTTAAAAATAACCCTGAGCTTACTGTTGCTTTGTTTGTGATCCTCTCCACACCAGGCCTGTTTTAATAGAGCTTTTCAAGTCTGCAGTATTTACAAGTTTTAAATAACTAAGGGGGTAAAAACCCCATAAGGAACAAAGGTATCTGTCCTCTTTGACTTCTTTTACTCGCACAATATGTTTTTGGGAGACAAACTGGTTAACAAACTTTGACCTGCATAGTTATATTAGCAACTGATTGTCAGAATTATTTTGATCAATTAGGTGTTCTTTCTTATAGTTCTTGTTTATGCTGAACATTTTAGAAGCTGAGGAATGACTGGTATGGTTTAGTTGGTTAAATAAACCTCATTAATTCTCTGCTAGTACCCTGCTGTATCACCTGAATTAGAATCCGTCACAAAAGAAATTAGACTCAGGTAACATTTTTGGTTTTCAAAAGAATTGCAAAAAACCCAGCTATTTTGCAATGTTGTTTTTTTTTTTCCTCTAAATTTGTAATCTACCCTCTTTGCAAATGTCTAGACTTTTCATCTGGCTCCAGCTCTTCTGTTTTGGCTTGATATATTAGAGTCAGGAGGCTGACAGTGGCTTTCTGAAAAAAGATACTAAGTTTTGAAAAGGTTGAATAGGTTGCAGCATGTTGAGTTCAAGTACCTGTTACCCTGTTGACCTCCTTTCCCAGGTGTAGTTTTCTATTTCAGACAGATGAGGGGCCATTTTTTATCCCTCACTGTCACAGCAAATCTTCTGTTTGTTGTGATTCTAGGTGGCTGGAGAAAGGCTAGCAGAATGTTAAATTATACTTGAATAGAGTAAATTTGTCTGGATTGCTTTGCTGACATCAATTTATTGTCAGAGATAATGTGCTCTAGAACTCAGGTGCTTCTAACTTGCCATTAATCCTGAGGAAATGTTTTTGCCCTTGCTGAAATAAGAACATTAATAGATAGTCTTTGTTAAAAAAAAAATAAAAAATCCAGTTCAGATAATGAAATAAGTAACTGTGTATCAGAGCTTGAGGCTTTTGTATAAGATCAGTGCTTTGTGTGGTAGAAAAGACATCATGTCCTGATGTGTCATGGCCTGTGTGTCAACTAGTGAAAACAGAACCCCACATGAAACATCCATTTTTATTGTTCTAAAGCTTTCTGTAAAAAGTAGCTATCTAAGACTTGTTAGAGGAATGCGGTCTACCAGTGATTCATGATTTGACTTAATACCTTTCTTCCTGTCTATCCGGTAGGTCTCAGAGGAATCACTGAATGTTTTGAAGCAGCAAATATAGAAAAGAAAGCCTGCAGATTCCTCTGGGGCTTCCTGACCCACCAGCGTAGAGCACAACATAAATGTGCTTTGGATTTAGTAACGGACAGAATGATCTCAAATGTGTAGGCAATCAGACAGCTGTTAACTGTATGTGCACTATGTTCTGTGCTTTCCGTCAGTGACTAATTTTAGTCCTCTTTTTTCTTCTTAGCTGAAATAGATGTTACTATTATTCTGAAATTCTAAAAACATAGCTCCGGTCCTATAGGCTGTAAACAAACTGCATTTCATAAAAAATAGAAAAATTCAGAGCCATAATTAATGGAATTTCTTTTTATCTTACTTTTTATTTTTCTATTTGATATGGCTCTTCTTCCACATCAGCAGTTTTATTTAATCTGGTTGTTGAAATTACTGAGAATTGTAATTTCTATCTCTATGTTTCTACTTTTTCAGAAGACTTTTATTGTAATTTTATTTATCGATTTATTTGTTAAATTCTTGAAAGAAATGTCAAAAATGAATCTGTGCCCTAAATAGCTAAATAATATGGAGAAAATTACATGTTCGCGCTGTTTGAAAGAACTGTGACAATTTTAACAACGTCATCTTTATATTTGACACAGAGCTGATATACCACTTTTATTATACTATCTACCAGTCACTGACATTTTTTTTCTCCCTACTAAAAGGCAGAATTGCACATTTTTATAAGGACAGTATAAAATCATATTGAACTTTATTAGGAGATATGTAAATAAACTGTTTGGTCCCTAATTCTCTGTTTTTTCTTTTCCCTCTTGCAATTTCTGAAAATTCAATTAGAGCCTTTTTCTATCATGCTTGTCATATGCTGTGATCCTTCTCAAGAATCCAGCGGATTCCTTTCATACTTAAAGTTATATATATAAGACACATGAAATCAGATTCCTCGGATATAGCACCTGAGTTTTGTGCCATCCCACATACAACACTTAGGCAAATTCTTCAATGACATAATTTTTAAGTGTGCATCTAAACTCCCATTTCAGTGTATACACTGAGAAGAGAGAGGAAAACCACTTGAAAACTGGGATGCAGAACAATGTGCTCACAGGATAGCTCTTGCTCAAACTGAGAAGGAGGTTGCTCAAGGATGTCAGATGAACACTGTCAGTGTAGAAAGCTAAGGGTTTGGTGTGTATTGATACCAGTAGTAAAAGGGACTTTTCTAAATATGAGGTACTGGAGCTCCTGAGAAGTTGTTGAATATTTAATGGAGATAGATAAAGTGCAGGACAGGTCTTAACACAAAGTGCTGCTTAGGATGGAAATGAGATCAGAAAAGGTATCAATCTTGCTTTTTTTTGTGTGCGCTTCCTTCCACTGCCTTTTTTTTCCTCAAGCTGCAATTTCTTAGAAGTTCCTCTCAAACACATAATGTTATGACGTGTTTAGTTGCAGAAGTCCTCTTCACCTGTCTTCATAAGTCCTTTTCTGTGCTCAGGCAACAGAAGATGCTGGTCTATTGAAATTACCCAGCTAGAAAGCTTTGAAATACAATGATGTGGTTTCTTCCTTTGAGAAAGACAAAAAAGCAGGTAATCATATAGATGACTCATTTCTTGAAGAAGCTGGGAAATGGATAAGAAAATTGTAATTCAACCTCTCTTCTAGCTTATTCAAGAATAAGTAAATCAGTGCATTTCTCCACACTCAGAGAAAGCTCCTTTCTCACAGACAACCTTGGGATAAAGGAAATACAAACATGATTATAGAAGTGGAAGGATTTGGGAGAGAGAACAGATATTATACACTTCAGTTAAGAAAACTTGTATAAATTTAAATCTACCTTATCTTTGCTCCCTTAGTCAAAGTATCTGGGTTCCTGTCAAAGACTGATGACCAGATCAGTCTGTCTGCCTTATAGAGGCTTAGATTTTCAACAGATTCCAAATCATATAGAAGTTCTCCAAGTACTATCATAGTTAAACCAAAATATTTTCAGATGTGAAGAAAAAAATCTGGAATACACACCCAGTAGGAGACTTGATTGTATTTTCATAAAAATAGTACTGTTTTTTTCCTTATGGAAACATACAGTGTCTCAACTGCATGATCATAAGAGTTTTCATCTGTATTTTTTCATTTTCTTGAAATGAAGATGCAGTTTTCTTAAAGTGTGTGTTAAAAAGTTCTTGGCATTAATGGGCCTAGCAGAATCTGGCTCAACGTGTCAATACAACTGCCATTGGGAGAGTTAATTGATACTTTTTTTTACATAAAAATATTATCAGTTTTAAATTTTCAATATAAATGGATAATCAAGCCATCTGCATGTATTGGAGGCCCATTTCAAAATCTTTCTGTAGAGATTTCATTCCATATTCAGACTTTGATATTGCTGATTATTCTGACTGTACATCTTTGCAGTTGAAGATACTTCTTCCACAACCAAAACATCACCAAAGGAATTTCTTGCCTTTTGTTACTTCATTATGTTGAAATTAATATAGTGAAACTGGATATTGCATGAATGATAATAGCAATCAGAGTAGAATGCTATTTGGGAAGTTTCTCAGTGCTATTTATCCTGCTTCAAGCCATCTGGAGGCATCTGAATGTGCCATTGGAATAATTAAGAAATATCAAGAACAAAATGGTTTTAAATGAATTTTTATGACAAAACTAATTAGTAGACCATTCCTATAACACACAACAGTCGCTGCATGTTGCCTACTGTGTCACAAGTGAGATCAGTTTTGAAGGATAAATGACGTACTTTGCAAATTCATCTTTCAGCAGTATCTTTCTGGATTTTTATTTTTATTTTTGATTCTAGAAAATGAGGTTTTTTGTGATTAGTGTGTCTGAAGTGCATGTCATATTTGTTTTAACGGTAGCTTTTTGATATTTTGCCAAATAAAAAATTTAAACCTCATTCTTCTCCACTGGGAGTTGAGGTGGTTGAAGTATTTCCTTTACTTAGTTTTGACATTTAGTAACTCTAAGCTGCAAAGTCATATACCTTTTAATGGGAACTATTTGATAATTTATAGAATGTGTTCCTTTACATGCAGCCATTGACACCTCTGTTCTGGGTTCTAAACCATTTCTGGTGCCAGCTAGTTGAAGAAAATAATGGAATCAAAGAATCATAGAATGTCTTGGGTTGGAAGGGACCTCTAAAGGTCATCTAGTCTAACCCCATTACAATAAGCAGGGACATCTCACACTAGAACAGATTGCTCAGAGCCCTAACAAGCCAGACCTTGAATGTCTCCAGGAATGGGGCCCCCACCACCTCTCCAGGCAACCCCTTCCAGTGATCCACCCCCCTCATATTAAAGAACTTGTTCCTAATGTCCAACCTAAATTTACCCTTCTCTAGCTTGAAACCATTACCCCTTGTCCCATTGTTACATGCCCTAGTGAATAGGTCTCCCCCACCTTCCTAAAGGCTCCTTTCGGGTATTAGAAAGTTGCTGTAAGGTCCCCCCGGAGTCTACTCTTCTTCAGGCTAAACAACCCTAACTCCCTCAGCCTGTCTTCATAAGAGAGGTGCTCCAGCCCCCTGATCATTTTTGTTGCTCTCCTCTGGACGTGCTCGAACAGGTCCAACTCCTTCTTGTCTTGGGGGCTCTAGAGCTGTACACAGTACTCCAAGTGAGGTCTCACGAGGGCAGAGTAGAGGGGCAGAATCACCTCTCTTGATCTGCTGGCCACACTTCTTTTGATGCTGCCCAGGATGGGGTTGGCCTTCTGGGCTGCAATTGCATGTTGGTGGCTCATGTCCAGCATTTGATCCACTGGTACCCCCAGGTCTTTTTCCACAGGGCTGCTCTCTAGCATGTCTTGCCCCAGCCTGTATTCATATCTCTGGTACATGTTTTTAAAAGATGCAATATACTTTATTAACCAGTGGTAACTGTGTAAGTGATAAACAATAATGTTGATGTTTTCTTCAGAAAGAAATTAATATGCATCATGACAGCTGAATAGTTAAACTTCATTAGCTGAGAACACACATATAAGTCTTGATTCAAGTTTCAGTTTTTAAGCATAACTGGTACCTGCTTAGATAGAAATAATGACAGTAATAATAAATAATAAATTTCCTTATGCTTATTCTTTGCACAGAAAAACCTCATTGCAAAGGTAAAACACAGTTTTGCCAAGCACTTCAAAATACCATAGCTAAATTAGCAATATTTTTTTTTCTTGGACATGAGGTTAAAGAGTATTTTGTGTTGAAAACTCTACCTGTACATCTAATAGCAACTCTTCCCGCAGAGCATTGCACCAATCTCCTGATTGTAGCAGCCTTGGTTCTTTACTGGTAACAAAATAATAGCCTAGAAGACAACTATCTCAGTAAGCTATATGTGTTTATAATGTCTTAGGAATTATTAAAGACCTCTACACTTGATGGGAAGTTTGCAAGTTTGTGCAATTAGAAGACCTGGCATAGCTAGGGAATCCCCAGAGCGATGGTTGTACTAAATGAATTTGTCTGAGCTTAAGCAATGTTGCTGGACATGGAACTAGCAACTTTATAGAAGACAGAGGTATGCTTAATGCAGACTACCATGCTCATTTGTTTTTCTTGTGTTTGTGCTTCTTTGTATCTACATGTTGAAAGAACAAACTGAGCAGGACTTAAATCTATTAGCATCTTATATTCGTTTCTGTGCCAAAACCTAGTAACAGTGCAACGTTTCTGTGGATCAAATGAGAGCTAAAGAGATCTGATGTATTTAAACAAGAGATTCAAACCCCTGGGGTTTTAGATAGTCACCTCGAAGTAGGTTTGACTGGAGTCAATGGTACTACACTGCATTTAGATACTTTACACAACCAAATTGATAATAGAATGATCATAGAATCTAAGAATGGTTTGGATCGGATGGAACCTTAAAGTTCATCTAGTTCCAACCCCCCTGCATGGGCAGGGACACCTTCCACTAGACCAGATTGCTCACAGCCCCATCCAACCTGGCCTTGTTCGCTTTCAAGGATGGGGCATCCACAACTTCCCTGGGCAACCTGATCCAGTGTCTCACCACCCTCACAGTGAAGAATTGCTTCCTAATGTCTAACCTAAATCTCCCCTCTTCCAGTTTAAAACCATTATGCCTTGTTCTATCACTACATGCCCTTGTGAATAGTCCCTCCGCAGCTTTCCTGTAGGCCCCTTCAGGTACTGGAAGGCCACTATAAGGTGTCCCCAGACTCTCCTCTCTTCTAGGCTGAACAACCCTCACTCTCTCAGCCTGTCTTCATACCAGAGGTGCTCCAGCCCTCTGAACTTGCTGCAGCAGCTTCACGTCCTTCTTATTTTGGGGACCCCAGAATTGGACACACTACTCCAGGGGAGGTTTCTCGAGAATGGACTAGAAGGGGAGAATCACCTCCCTAGACCTACTGGCTGCACTTCTTTTGATACAGCCCAGGATATGGTTGGCTGTCTGGGCTGCACGCACATATTGCAGACTCATGTTGAAAGCTATCTTATACATTTCTTTATGACTCATGACTTTTTTTTGATGCTACAAGGATTTCACAGACAAAATTTGTACTGTCTAATCTTATTGTGGCTGGAAATCTGACCGGGGCTTGAAAGCCATCTTTAAGATCAACCTACTCATCTCTTCCACTCTAATAATGAACCACTTATTTAAACAGCTTTTGACCTTATTTTACACATTAATAAAATATTTAGAAATGTATCATTGATGTAAAATTTTATCTTGCAATTATTCAGTTGCCACTTAATTCAGTTTGCATTAAAGTTCAGTGATAATTTGCATTTCAGGGTAATACAATTGAGTTCATTAAGAATTTTATGTTTATTTCATAAGTGATCAAACTTCTAAACAAGTGGGATTTTATTCTTGCATCTTGGATCTATCTACCAAACATTACTTCTCTTTTTAAGTCACTGTACAAGCATAGTGCATATCTATGGAAAAAATACCCTACACCTGAGGAGAACTGAAATATAAAAAATGTCAGTGAAAAAGGACTTTATATCCCTGAAAGGAGAAATTTAAATAATTTCAATTCAACAGAAAATGAAACTCTTTTTTGTTTTGTTTCATATATCAGACAGCTATGGCACAATAATTTGTAATACGATTCTGTAATCTCTTTGCATTTAATATTTAAAGTCTGACAGCCTTCTTATGTGCTAATCAGAGAAGGACAAAATAAAATAAAAATATAAAACCTCCTCATTTGCCACCCACCAGAATTTTTTCTTCAAATGTCATTGCAATATCTGTACTTTTATGAAACATGGCTAATCTACCACAGTTACATAGTAAACTAAACTTTCAAAGTTAAGCTATTTCATACAGCTTCCCCCTGTTCTCAGAAATGCAATATTAAAGAGAACAGAAAACACCTTACTTAAACTGAATGTTACAGTAACAAATCCTCAAATGGCATACAGTGTCCTCTGCCATCACTGAAAGTTGGGAAACGTGAATCCAAATTAGATAAGATGCTGAGACGGACCATGATAGTGACATAAGAAAATGGAGAAAATATTCTGCAAGAATTTTAAGATGTCTGCATGGGGAAAATTAATGTACCATTGAATTTTTCAAGCCAGAAGTCCATGGAAAACTCATAGAGAATGGCTTAACATTTACCAGTGTATGCTCAGGAACAGGTACTAGTGTAATGGTGCTGCACCAAAGTGCAGGGATATTAGCTCTGATGTAGTGCTGTAAACACGAAGAGACATCCTTCAGAACTGATCTGGTTCGTGTCCACATGGCTCTCTGGAGACCTTGCTGCCCACACATTAAATTTCAGGGTTTATCATTCCCACAGCAGCCACAGGTCTACATATGCCCTAAAATCCAAGTTTGATTTATCTTGTGAAACACAATTAAAGTTGGCATTTACTCTAAAAATATCAGAAAGCCAAATGCTTTTGTAACACCATTTAAAATGAGAGAAAACGTAGATGGGAAACAAAACCAAAACAAACAAGCAAACAAAAAGCGTATTATACTGTCTATACATTAATCTATACTGGAAATGAGAAGAAAATATTTAAAGATCAAAACAGTAAGAATTTGAATGGCTCTCTGATCAAAAGAGTGAATATAAGCGACTTCACTAGTTCTTGAAGCTAAACCTGATCTATTTACAGTTAGGACAACATGACAAGGCAGTTGATAATCACCAGCGTGCCTCTTCCTGTGTTTGTGTCCCTATGATGTCATCATTGTAGATGCCACAGAAGAAGTGAAATTACATAGATAAAAATACTGGCGGTAAATTAGATATGAACTTTACTTCTTGGTAAATGACCAAAAGAACCCAAACTATCTACTGAAAATGTGGAAGTAAAGATCAACAAATCTGACACAAGGATTCAAAGAATTCTCTCTCTATATGAAAATACATTATGTCCCATTCTCCATAGGAGATAAAATACAAAAGAGAAATCCAGTTCTACTTGGGAAAGCTAAGAAAGTTTCATTAGGGTATAGTGATGCCATACTTTCCTTTTTCTCAAAAAAACCCCTGAATAGTTTATTCTTAATACTGACAACATTCAAGTTTTAATCTCAATTTTTTTTCCATTAAAGAGAAAAAAACTAAAAATTAAACAGAGGAAGAGAAAGGGGAAGAGCAACAAAGGTGATTGGGGGACTGGAGCACCTCTCTTATGAGGAAAGGTTGAGAGAGCTGGGATGGTTTAGCCTGGAGAGGAGAAGACTGAGAGGAGGAGACATCATCAATATCTAAAGGGTGGATGTAAGAAGGATGGAGAGAGACTGTTTTTGATAGTACCTGGGGACAGAACAAGGGGTAGTGGGCACAAAATGGAGCACAGGAAGTTCCATCTGAACATGGGAAAAAACTTCTTTACTTTGAGGGTGACAAAGCACTAGAACAGGCTCCCCGGAGAGGCTGTGGAGTCTCCTTCTCTGGAGATACTCAAAGCCCACTTGGATGCATTCCTGCATAGTGTGCTCTAGGGGATCCCACTTTTTCAGAGGGGTTGGACTAGATAATCTCCAGAGGTCCCTTCCAACTCCAACAATTCTGTGATTCTGAGGAGGAAAGGGAGGAGAAAGGGAAGGGGAAGGTGTTGCAGGAATCAAACCCCTTGGTCTTGCCTGGCTTGCCAGAGGTCAGCAGGGAAATTGCTTCCCTTGACTTTGCTCATGATATAATGAACCAGATATAATGATACAATTAACATATGCCATCAGGGAATACATGTTGTTTCTTTTGTGTGGATGGAGACATAATTTCTGTGTCTTTAACTCACTAGTCAGGAATGAGAGAAATAAAACGACATAATCAGGCAACTGCTGTGTAAACACCAGTGTCAGTTCAAGATACCAGCATCTTAAGCTGTTTGTTGCTGTCCCCCTTTATGATGTCTGAAACAACCTTCTTAGAAAATCCAGATTAACCTGAGTGATCTGGATGAAAGACACAAATATAGCATGCCAATCTCAGCTTGGTCTCAGCTATGACTCTTAAAAGAAAACTGGTGACAAAAGTATGGGACAGCAACACCTTAGACCACTTTACCTTTGACAGCAGCAACCATTTGCCTGTGGCATAATTCTTCCGTGTGGTTAGATGGGTGACAGGGAAGACCAAGATCTGGTTACTTTTGCCATATTTAATTTCTGAGCACTTTGTCACTTTTTGACTTAAGAATATAGTAGCTGGAATGGAAGAATTGCTATTTTAATGACAAGAAAACTATTGAACATTTTATGAAAAAAAAAGGTAAAAGGAGTACTGTATAATTTATAGATGTATATCAAAAATGCATTTTATTGAAGAAAACTCATGTAGGTATCTGCTGTTCAGACATATCTTTGTTGACACAGCAAATATTGAGTTATTTAATACAAAGGAAGAAATTGCCTCAGTGTATTATCAGGTCAGATATATTGGAGAGCAAGTTGCCCTGATTCAATCTTTTCAAACATGATGCTGCTTACGGAGTAATCAATCTGGATAGGCTATGGTCAAGTCAGAATGCATTTAAGCAGAAAATAAAACATATTTTTTCATTTATTTTGTTTGTTTTCTTTTAATGGAAAAGAAAGCAACTATTATTTAATTTTGCTGTACCAAGAGACTGGTATTGGTAGCCTTGAGAGAATTCTACGTAGAAGATACATAACACCATAAAAATGTTAGTTTATCCCAGACAAAAAAAAACACAACAAAACAAAACAACAAACACCACAAAAAAAAATGCTGTTCCTTTTAATTTTTCAAATCTATTAATTCTTTATAGCTATTTCTACAAAAGGTTTATGCGAGGAATTATCATCCTATTGTTAACTTGCAAGCATTTATTTTGTCTACTCAAAACTTCAGCTATTTTATTAGCTTCTACTCCTTTGATTGGAGAAATCTCAAAAATAAGACCAATTTTCAGTAATGAGAAAATCACCTATATTTTACTGAACTAAAGTGTACTTAATCAAATTTTCAATGAAAAGTCTTTCCAGTCACTTGTGGAGGACGGGACTTGCCTGTGAAATGATAACAGAAAAAAAATTGAAAAGCCCAAATAATTTAAGACACCTATACATGTTCTGCTAATCTACAGCTGGAAAAAAAGATCCAGTGGTGTATGAACCACTCAAATACAGAGTAGCTCATGTGACTTTACAGGAACAGATGTTCTAGCAGTGAGATATATGCTATTCTTTTTTGCTTAAACGAGCCTTGTACCCATCAATAATTCAGTTGTAATGACCCTGGCTACTTTTTAGTTTTCTACTACTTAGTGTTTTAGTACAACTAAATTTTATTCATACCAACTTATATATGGTACTGTGGTTTAGATTTTTGACCAAAGCAGTGCTGATAAGACACTAATCAGCTTTTGCTGAACTGTGTTTGCTCAAAATCAAGATCCTCACTTCTGTCTCCCCAGTTAATAGATTAGGGGCTGCCCAAGAGGCTGTGGGGGGACCCAATGGGGCAGATGACCTGAACTAACCAAGGAGTTACTCCATACTATACAATGTCATGCTCAAAAATGAAAGGGAAAAGAAGGGGTCTTAGGGAGTTACCCATCTTTTGCGCAGGAACTGGCTATTCATAGGAGGTGTGAGGGACTTCATTTGCATCACTTGTTTTTTGTCCTCTCTTTTCTTCCACTTATTAAACAATTATTACTATTTTTTTGTCTGTTAGTTTTATATTGACCCCCAAGTTTTGTTCTTTTTATTCTTTCTTTCTTTTCGCATCCCATTGGGGATGGAAGAGGGAAGCGAACAAGTCACTGACTGAGAGTCCAACATAGGGCTACGAGGATGATTACAGGACATGAAGACCTGCCTTAGGAGGAAAGGCTGAGAGACCTGGGGCTTTTCAATCTAGAGAGAATACTGAGGGGGCTTCTAAGTAATGTTTATAAGTACATGAGGGCTGGGCTTCAAGAAGGCGGGAACAACCTCTTTTCACTTGTGGCCAGTGATAGGACGAAGGGCAATGGATTCAAACTTGAGCACAAGAAGTTCCACCTCAACATATGTGATACTTTCCCCTTACTGCTCTCCTAGCTGATGCTGTATGACTATTTAGTAGCATTTACTTGATCTCCTGTCAAAATGCTTGTCCAGTCTGCTCTGAACATATGTAAATGTTCGGCCTCCAAAATTCCACTGGGAAAGCATCCCACAGGTCTGCCACCCACAGTGTGAAAAAGCATGCATTGCTCATTCTGAGCCTGGCTTCTATCGGCTTCAGCTGATGGCACCTAGGTCTCAGAAGAAACAGAGAGAAGTCTTTCCCTACCCACAGCCTCTACATCAGGCATGATTTTTATATTATTTCCTCCAAAGTAATTTCACATTCCTTCTGAGGAAGTTATTCCATATAATTGTTGGCCTTTTCTGAACCCTTGTCAGCCTTTCTCTGCTATTTTTGAGAAGCCCAGAACTCCACATGTTAGCTGGGGTATGCATGAACTGTGATTTTGTACGGTGGCATAATGATGCTCTTTTCTATTTCTCTATTACTTTCCTCATAATGTCAAATATATGATTCATTTTTTCAATCCTAGCAGGCACTGAGCTGATATTTTCATCTGTCACAATCACAAAGACTTGCTCCAGTGGCGAGCGGCAGTACAGACCTGATCATTTTATGTGTGAAGCTAGGTTTGGTTTTCCCATATTCATTACTTTGCATTTATCCCAAGAGAGCTAACTAGTAAAAAATAAATAAATAAATAAAATTCATCTGCTATTTTATTACTCAGTCATTTTTTTAAGATCAGGCTGCAATTCTTCACAGTCAGCCCTCATACTTACTGCCTTGACCTTTGAATTCCTTTATTGTGTGCAAACATTGTCACCTCACTGCTCAATACCATTTCCAGGTCACTTAAGAGTATGTTGAACAGTGCAAGTCACAATCTCTGTGGAATACCACTGGAAACTTTCCTGTATGTGAGATTCAATTGTTTATTTCTGCCTTCTTTCCTCTATTTTAACCATTTATTTACCAATGTTATGACCTGCCTTTTCTGTTGTTTAGTTTCCCCACAAGTGTTTTGCCTGAGACTTTATGAAAAATCTTTCGAATATCCAAATGGAGTATACTCAGTATATTATCCTTATCCACAAGTGTTTTGAACTCCTAAAAGAACTAAAGAGGTTTTTAAGGTAGGACTTCCCTTTGTGGAAATAATATTGATTCCTCTCAAGTAGCTTCCATTTATTCAGGTCTTAGCTAATTCACTATCAACACACTATTAATTTAGCTTCAAGTTCATAGGTCTGTACTACCTTAGGTCTCCCTGAAATGTTTCTTTTTAAGGATTATCACCACATTTACCTTTCTCAAGTCTTCAGATACTATGAGTTAGATGAGATACATGGTACATCAATAGTTGTACTATTTCATCCTTGAGTACTGTGGGGACTTGTGGGTGCATACAATGCAATGTTAGCAATTTGTTAGCTTTCTTCTGCTTCTACTTACCATGATCACCTTCTACTGGTACTACTACTACTGTCACTTCAGTTTCAGGTTGATCCTTCATTAATCGCCACCTCCTAAATCCAAAATATTCTAGAACAGAATCTCCTCAAGTTTTTCTACACCAAACAACACAAAAAATTTATTTATCTCCTCTGAAGTGGTGGTGTTCTCTCTGAATGTATTATCATCATTGTGCATGTCTCCAAAGACTATCTCTGTTCCTTTTTGCTCTTGTTGATTTTGATGGTTTAGATTAGATTACAGATTACATTTGATTCTGTACTTACCTAAGGGTGCACTCAATCCCACTGTCCATGTTGCTGACAAAGATGTTAAACAACACTGGTCCCAGTACAGACCCCTGAGGAAAGCCACTCATCACTGTTCTCCATCTGGACATTGAGCTGTTGATCACTAGTCTCTAAGTGTGGCCATCCAGCCAATTCCTCATCCATCGAGTGGTCCATCCATCAAATCCATATCCTTCCAATTTTGAGACCAGGATGTCATACAGGACAGTGTTGTATGCTTTGCACAAATCCAGGTAGATTACGTGAATTGTTCTTCCTTTGTCCACTGATGCCGTGACCCCATCTTGAAAGGCCATCAAATTTTTCAGGCATGATTTGCCCTTGGTGAAGCCATGTTGGTTGCCACCAACCACATCCACGTTTTCTATGTGCCTTAGCAGAGACTTCAGGAGGAACTGCTCCATGATCTTCCTGGGCACAGAGGTGAGACTGACAGACCTGCAGTTCCCTGGGTCTTCGTTCATTCCCTTTTTGAAAATGGGGGTTATGTTTCCCCTTTTCCAGTCAGTGGGAACTTCACCAGACTGCCATGACTTTTCAAATATGATGGAAAGCGGCGTTGCAACTTCATCTGCTGGCTCCCTTAGGAGCCACAGTTGGATCTTGTCAGGTCCCGTGGACTTGTGCACTTTCATGTTCTTTAGATGGTCTCAGATCTGCTCTTCTCCTACAGTGGGTGGATCTTCCCAGTCTCTGCCTTTACATCCTGTGACTTGGACAGTGTGGCCAAAGCCCTTACTAGTGAGGACTGAGGCAAAAAAGTAATTCAGCATCTCAGCCTTCTCCATATCCTGTGTGACAAGTTCTCCTGTTTCCTTCTGGAAAGGGCCCACATTTTCCCTGTTCTGCCTCTTATCACCGATATACCTGTAGAAACCCTTCTTATTGCCCTTGATGTCCCTGGCCAGATTTAACTTTATATGGGCTTTAGCTTTCCTGGAAGTTAGTTCTAATTTGAAAGCTGGTATCTGACAGTACTTCATTGCCATAGTACAAAGCACAATCCCTTCAGTAAGAAAACAAAACTCCTCTTGCCAAATATCTAGAACCAAATACATGCTCCAAAAATTGCAGGAGAAACAATCTGGTGAATTAACAACTATTTGAAGATATACTGTTTTCATCACATATTGTACAATTGCTTCACCTAACAGTGAAGCTTTTTATTTAAAAAATTATTTTCAATAGGACAGGCTACTCGTATTATTTTAAAAACATTCTGATATATCTGACAAGAGAGAAGAAAAAAAAAAAAAAGATCTGTACCCAGGAAGAAAAAAAGGAGAAAACTAAAGAAATAAAATGAATTTTACTAACTATGAAGAAAAAGCAAGTTTTCTTCTAAACTCACCACAAAGTGTTTTTCAGTACCCCCCTTTTACAGCTGTGCATTGTATTTGGCAGGATATTACTGTCAATTCACATTCAGGACACACATCTTGTGTGTGCAAGATACAGTCCTATGATGAATTATGAATCCTTCTCTTTCCTTCAGGGTTTGTTTTTTGAAATTTTTTTCTTGCTTTTAAATATTTATTGTAAATGGACTTGGAGGAAAGTGCAGAAATGTCAGCTAGAATCTGCTTTTTGCATGCTGGGGAAGCCCTGGAATGTCAAGTCATCTTTCATATCCCTCTTGCATCCTTCCTGTTGGCCTTTGGAGTCCCTTGGAGCTGACTGAAGAATTTTCTCAACCTCCCAATCATTTTGAATCAACATGTTTGCTTTTTTACATCCCTGTCATTTCATATGGTTGCTAAATCTCAAGCTGGCAGCCTCAGGAATAGGAATGCTAAAACAACTGCTAGAATTACCTCTTCTCTGTAATAGAATAATGTGCTATCAGCACATTATCCACTTGGAAAGCTATAGCTGTCACCTTAAAGTATTTCATATTAGACCTTCCCCACTGTCTTTAAGTGAAAGTTTATCTTTTCCCTCAAGAAGAAAAAGTGATTAAACTTGATGTTCTGGCCTCAGAAAAAGGTGGGAAAAACAATCACATAAAATTGAATAAGCAACATTGGTCAGTATTCATCATTAATTCTTGTAATTTTCTGAAGACACTGCCTGTGTTTGACTGAGTGGTTCAAGTTATCTGACAAAGTTAAAATGGCAAGTTCACTGACATTTCTGAAAACCTGAATCTTTATAGAAGCTCTGAATTTGGCATAGAACTAGTGCAGGCCTTCACTAATGCAACTGGATCTTTGGCTCTCAGTAACTGGGATGACTTCAACTTGCAGTTGTTTCTTTCAGGAGCAAAAGTCAGACATTTAATTCATAAAATACAGTTTGTTCAAAAGTTTAGTTTCCTCAAGATCAGGAGAAATCTACGGTCATGAGAAACTTCATAGCTTATAATTTACCCTCTGCCTAGTGAGTGCTTTGGGCAAAAGTTTTATTTGTATGCAAGAGTTTTGTAGGGGGTTTTTGTGTTGTTTTGTTTGTTTGTGGTGGTTGGTTTTTTTTTGTTTGGTTTGGTTTTGGTTTTTTGGTTGTTGTGGTCTTTTTGTTTGTTTGTTTTTGTTTAATTTTATTTTTATTTTTTTATTAAGGTTATGTTGATGACTAAGGTTACACTTTCTTGGCTTTATTATTCCATATGCTTTCCTGGAGTTTCTGTTGCTTCTTTGAGACACAGAGCAGGAACTCAATCTACTCCTTGCACTGGTATTTCTTACTGAACCTCTTGTCCAAACCATTTGGCAGTGAAAAATTGCTCAGATGAAAATCCACCTTGTTAATGAACACCTGCTATGATGGCTCCTCAGTGCATGCAGATCCACAACAGTTTTATGGAAATTATATAACTTTGTCATATAGGTTGATTTTTCAAGCATACTAACAAAACAAAAAAAAAAGTATGATTGTTGAGGTATGGTCCCTCTTTTTCACTCAGAGACCTAGGGATTGTTATTCAGCAATGATGCCTTGCCAAAAACCTGAACTTTTCCTTAAAGCTGCCCAAGGAGAGTTCTAGGTAATATCTTAATTCAGCGAAGAGTTTTCCTAATCTATAACCTCAGTAGCTGAGAAAAACACAGTTTGCTAACTCTGTTTTAGCCATGCCTTTAGGTATAGATTATAGAAAGGTTTATAAGTAAAAAGTACCTCTAATCCATGTTCTGTCTCATATATACCACATTAAAGATGTTGCTTTCCTCTTACAGATGATAGAGAAAAAATACTACCAAAATCCCACCATAGTTCCCTGTTTATGCTCAGCAGTATGGCTTACTGTAGGCTCAGTGCCTACAATCACATTAACTGCTCATTTATATCTCCCAGTTCAGATGAACTCTTGGCTCTATCATCAGTCAAGATGGGAGAAATGAGGAGTATATGTTGATACACACACCTCATACAACAGGGAGGGTTCTCCCTGATCACTGCAAGTGCAGTGGCCATATGATGCATGCACTATGGATCAATAAAGTAGAGAACTACAGGATGGTCTTCAGAGCTTACTGGTAGAAGAAAAACACGTGGAGGTTCCCAACTGTCACTTTTCCAAGTAAAACTAGACTTCCAGATCTGCAGTCTACAGCATACATGGACTGCTGAGTGCACTGCTTGACAGCTTCTGTGTGCTTGAGGCTTAGATCCATGAATTCAGAACAGTCAGCTCCTCACATTTCCATGGCAACACAGTTTCCAGAGACTCTGCTACAAACAAAGGTAAGACTTGTTGAATACAGTTCACGGTCCTGAATAAACCAGGTGACGAGCTGTAGCAAGCTATATGTCTGCAGAACTTAGCAATTTTTTTCCAATTCCTATCCTGTGGCTGGCAAAAGCAAGCAGGGAGCTGATGAGGATCACACCACCCTTCCTCACACTGGGTACTTTTACCCACTTCAGGGATTCAAGTCCTAATCAGTACTGACTGTATGAGCTCAGAAGGGAACACATTTAATGCAGGCAGATGGAAGCTTAAGACAACAATACCAGAGACGCTGGGCCTTCCAATTTTGCCCCCACTCCCTTCTGCAGCAATCACTTAGAAAAGCCTTCCATATTTGTTTGGTCTAGCTCTCTCTTCACATCCTCACTGTCTTTTTTATTTCTGCCATCAGGCCAAATATTTTGTTTTCTGCCTTACCAAATCCCCTCACTACAGAATTACGAAGTGAAATATTAAGCCTCAAACAATAATTGGTGGCTTTAAAATGACACTTTCTGCCCTTCACTTTACTAAGCAGTAACTCTCCTCCCAAGCCTTTGCCTGGCTGTTTAAAATGCAAGCTCTGCCAGAGAAGATCCTACTGTATACCTGGCACAGTGGGATCTTAATATCATATCACTCCTCAGTCATAAACACATTTGCAATGTACTCATCATCTCTTCACAGACAGAGAAAGACTTGGCAATGTTGTCAGTTATTTCACCTTCTCCCCCTCTGCCTTCACCTGCCTTTGAAGGAGGAAAATGAGGGAGGTAATGCAAAAACCTTACAGAGACCAGGGACAGGAGACAATCCCTGACCACAGACTGCCCCCAGCAAACTGTATTAAAAAGCATGTAATTTAGGAACATACATAATCATAAACATTTTCAAAATATTGCAAATGTTGCTGAGTGTACTACCTGTCTTGGTAAGTCAGTTCAGTGCTTAACGAACCTCACTTCTAGGAACACTGTCTGAATTTCAAGACTGAAAATGACACACTTCTTCAAATTTCAGTTGCTGGATCTTGGCATGCCTTTGTAATTAGCAAGAATGAAAAATGATTTGGTACTACACATCTTTTCTATGTATAGAAACACCCAGAAACGGTAATATTGAAAACTGTCTATCACAGTCTTTCAAGTACTGTTGCAAAGTAAACACATAACAGTCATCCTACACGTAAATAATTATTACATAAAATATTTCAATGTTTACATCCTTTTTTTTGTTTTTTAAACTGAAGTAAAGGCCACAAATGCTGATTGGGTAATTTTTATAATTTTTCACAGAATGTTAAATTTCACAGGGGTCCCTTTATGAACAATCAAATTATTGTACTTAGAGCAAACCACACCAGTCCTCAGGTTATTGGACTGCGGCTTGGCAGGGAACGGGAGGGACTAAGATATCACTGTCTTAGTTGCTGCAAGGATAAAGAACTGCTTTGATGATCCTAGGAGATGAACTATACCCTATTCAAAAGGCTAATATGCAGAAAAATGAAGCCTGCTCCGTAGGAAAATGTCTTCTTGTCTTGAACGTGACACCTCTTTAGCAGTCAAGCATGTGGGCAAGACACATACTTGGCGTCATTGTCCTGGATACTTCTATCCTGTTTCATGTATCATCAGCTATGGCCAAATTCTTTTTGATCCTCAGTAGAAAGGAAAAACCCCACAGGAACAGTAACACATGTAGTCATCCGTGCACTAGGGAAAAATTAGACTTAATTATTGGAAATGATCAGGTGAGGTCCTGAAAGATGAGGTTCACTTACAGTCAACGCCCTAATCAGCAAATGCAAGGATTGTTACTGTATGGAGGAGTAGACAGGCAATTTTCTTTTTCCCATGACCTAAGAAGGAAAGAAACAAACAAATTTTCCAGAACTCACAGATTTTGATGTTTGCCACCATCTCCTTGTTTATCTAACTCAAACCACACACATATGGGAACTAACATTTCTTTGTGAAATGCAGATGTTTGTTTACCAATACCAGACCTCATTTTACAGGGAATCATGGTTAATCTTTTCCGTATCCCCATGGTAATTGCCATCACTGTCAGTAAACCGCATCTGTTTTTAAAACTTCACTTATTTAGCTTCACTCTCTACCCATTTTTTTCATTTTATGCAATTGTAAACAAGACTGAAAAGCCTTTTAATAATCTGTGTCTCTTCCATGTTTAAGTGCCTTTCAAAGCACAGACGTAAAGTCATCTCTCAACATTCTGTTTGAATGTGATTATTTTGTATTTTTTTTTCTGCCTCCTGGATCATTTGTTAGCTGTGTAGGCATACTAGGCATATTTCTGTAATGGTATGTAGAGTCAAGATCTACCCATTTTGCTACCCTCTTCTGTACCAAGGGATCATAGCAACATTTTTGGCATTACAGAGTTTATCTTTTACTAGTCATAAATGTTGATACCAAGTTTTCCTCTTTACTTTCAAAGACTGAATTTCCCTCCGGCTGGTAGCATCTTTATAATTGAAGCTCTAAACTATTACCTCACCTCTGAATGTGTGAAAGCACATTTTACTGCAATCAGGCCATTTAGCAAGTCAACTTCGATCACTTTATATTATCTTACCTTTGTCTTTACAAAAATATCAGCCTTTGAAATATTCAAGCTTAAGCATAAAATGCTTAAATCACAACTTTATTCCCCAGCTAAAATACAATCTACTTAAAAATGCATGCTGCATGTCCCTGTAGCGAATGTCTTGGAGAAATCTAAGTGCAATGCCAGCATGTCCATCTTTGTTGTTCAAACATGTAATATCATGAAAAGGAAGAAAAGTAGTGTATCAGACAGGACCAAACTGCCGTAAAACTATCCGGTAGAGTTTTGTCTTCTGATTCTTTATTTATAAAACTCAAGATTAATTATTTCATCACTGTCATATGACTACTTTTTCTGTCATTGTTTCCATTGTAGTCTTCCAGTCCTTTAGTATTTTCCCAAGGTTTTCCAAACATTAACACAGTTCTTGGTGTGGATAATGTAGCTAGTTCATTTAATGCTCTGTTTCAGAAGAACTTGGGCTCATGGATTTGAAAGCGTTTGTTTTTAACATACTTTCCCTCACGTCCTCATCAGATGGAATGAATGTGTCTTCCTACAATCTCCTAAATGTGGAGAATTATCTGTCAAACCTTTAGAGTTAGTTTAGTCACATTTTGCATTTTTTTTCATCAGCATTTAGCTACAGCCCTCTACCTGACTGCAATACTCATGTTTTAAATTACTTAGAGCCTTAACCCTACTCATTACTGATATTTGTCTGCTCTTTTAGCTTTCCTTATCAGTCATACATGTATTTTAAATTGTAGCTTACAACATTTGACTGTTCCTTCGCTGTTGGTACATCCTTTTATATTATTAATATTGGTGGTGGTGGTGGTATTGTTATTTTCATATAAGTTTTGAGCACTATTCAGCAAAGGTTTCTTAGTGTATTGGAACTGTGTTTTTGTAGTCCATGAGCAAGTTCCATCTTTTTTTATTCAGTTACGTATATTTTAGGCTTTAGAGAACTTTTTTTCTTTCTCTAAATACTTTAAAAGTCTTTAAAATTAGATAGACAGACAAATAGTTCTGCTCAGTACCAAAGTTTTCTTGCGAAGTAATACAAGCCAAAAAATGACCATTAGTATCCACGTAACGCACAGTTTTTAGGTTGATGTTTAACTCCCGTGGTATGTCTTAAAGTGAGAGTCAGCTTTGAGGAAGGGATTCAGATTCTAATCAAGACACCTAAACTGAGGTAGCTATGTTTGAGTTGATGTCTAACTTCTCACCATAGCCAAATGAGATACCAAAACAGGGGGGCAAGGAGAGCTATTTGCCTAACCTAGAGAAGCATTCAGCTGCTTAGATTCCATTTTAGATAACTTACACTGTCCAGTTTGACCTCTCACAGCTGGTCAAGAAAGCAATTATTTTTTTATAGGTCATGTGTCATCTATCACAAATGCCCACCCTATGCAAATGTATGATATATCTGTAGGGCACTTCAAATGTTACCTATGCTTAAACAAGTGCACCCTGTTCCCAAGTGGCTGCTCAGTTGAGCAGCTGACTAGACTCCATGTCTTCGAGGTCTAGGGTTACCTAAAGAATATATGAGACATTTCTACAGCATTGGCAGTTAGGACACAATCGCTGGGACACATCTGCCCTTCTGGAGCAGCAGCTGAAGGGAAAGGCCTCTCAAATTGCAGTAAAAAGCCTGCAGGTGAACAGCTAAATTAAGCCTTTGATCTCCATTAACCATAGGGAACACACGAAAGGATAACTACCTCATATAGGGACACTTAAAGATAGACATCTAAATTTAGATGACTCATTTGCAAACTCACCATCAGTGACCATATAATCAGGATAGTATTTTCTATGTTTATTTATTATGTTTTAAAGTGCTAATAAAGATTTATGCTACCGGGATAGGATATTGTGCAACATTTCCTCCTTATAAACCCTGATAAACCATTTTTATAATATCTATATGAAACAAAGACAAGTTTAAGGAAAGTTAGTTCTTTTCTGTGGTGAGAAATCACAAATCATCTAGCTACAATTTTATTGTTTAAACTCTTACTCATGAATAGTTGTGCTCCAGCAGCTCCCAATCTTTAGGTCTTCTTTTTCTTGCTTTATTTCTGTGTGGAACTAATCTAATTCCAGACTACTCTAACGAACATGTCCAACCAGGTGCCCAATGTAGACCTATTTAATTCAATCCTTCACCATTTATTTTTTGCATTCACTGAATAGTTGGAAGGAAATTTGCTCTCCCCTTCTTTATATCTCCCTTGAGCATGGGGAAAGTTGGAAAAGCATTTGTATGGAAGAATAGTTCAGAAAGTTTTCATCACAGACAGTGCATTTTGCAACATCAGTTGTAAAGCAAGCTATCAGGAAGCAACAGATGCTCATGACAACATGGGAATGGAAAAGCAGGATCTGGTACTCTAAAAACCTCCTTGAGTGTAACATCTGGAATTGAGGAAAGTGAATCCTAAAGGTCCTGCTGTTTTCCTCAAGCATCATCATGTTTTTCCTGGATCCCTCTACCCTTTGCTTCTACTTTCATGCACAGTATAGCTTAGCTCAGAGTATTATGCATAGGTTAGTTTAAGTGAAGAAGACCTGCTTTCCTGTGGCCATAAATAAAAATTGCAAAATGAATACATAGGTAGCTAGACAGACAGCTAAACAGGTAAGTATGTACAGAGCATAGTTCTGCTCAGTGCCTGTGACTGGTGACCATCTGAAACATAACACTAGAATCCAGGGAACTTGTTATTCCCATGTGCAAGCCCTGTGGCTTGCAAGCCACACTAACGCACAAGACCTCAACTTCAGAATGGAGGCCGGAGGGCACAGATTGCTCTTTGACACAGTATATATATATGTCACCATGCAAGGAAAAAAAAAATCCTCAGTTCTTGGAGACATATTGTACCTACTTAAATATTTCTAACATGGTAGTAAGGTTGTCTCCTTGGAAACTAGAGTTTCAGATTGTCTGCTCATCCCTTTCATCCAAGCTCAGGTACAAGAAAACATTAGGAGGTTAAAATGCTGGTTGCTCTGACAGCTTCACATCATTAGTATGCTAACAAGTGTGAAGTAGAAAAATTTATATAATTTTCTGCTTGTTCTCCTAGATGTCCTGATGGAGAAATGAGCTGATGAAAATAGCAATATTAGCCTTTGAATACATTACCACTCACATATAAGGAAAGACATATGCATATACAGACTTTAAAAGATTGGTCTTACATGTCAGATGAGGAAGGATAAAGTGATGAGGAAGGATAAAGTAATGAGGAATGTTTCTAACTGTTGAATCTCATACTAATTTATTAATTAGTTGAAAGTTTCAGGAAGTTATGCATTTCATTACATTATGATGCCTGCATGTTCTTCAACACAATAGCATGCAATAAATAAAGTACTTTATATTAGATAGGTTGTGTTCAGAGTAGTAGAAGAGATACCAAAAGAACACCTTTCATAATGCTCTAATTGTTACCATCCCTGGATGGATTAGAAGAACAAAGCAAAGGAAAGAACAACACGCCCAATCCAACTTTGTATTTTGCTGAGTTACCTTGCCACAATGTTTTCCTCAAATGCCCTAAAATTTAGAGAAAATTATTGCACAACGATAATAGCAAACATTTTAATGGTGTCCAATTTAATCTTGGAAATAAAGAGTTGAACATTACTGTTGAGTCCATTTCTTATAATAAAACAGCTGTTTATTCTCACTGGATTAGCAATAAACACTTTACCCTCTTTAGTGCAGAAATTGAAGACTACTTAACTGAAAAGTCTTTCTGTAAAAGTGATATATTGCACATAACATTCTTGATTCTCTGAGTCTTTATTAACTTAGCTACAATGTTTTATCTGTTACAAACTGGAAGACAATGTTTTAAACTTTTATGTCATTCATTCTCTTTTCATGGCATTAAATTGTAATTACCCTGGGAACAGCACCATCATGCTTTTAACCAGTGTGCATGAATATTGCTATAAATATTTCTAGAACTTAGCTATGTTCCCATAAATGCGTTTGAAAATGTTTATGTTAATGCTTTAAAATTATGTGTTATTATAATCAGGCTGCCTGTCTACTGCAATAACCACATAACTATATGGCAGAAGGTTCTAACCCATAGCAGGTCTGCAATTCTTCCATTTTCTATCTCACTGTCCTAACCTGGACAGGAATAATAAATTAAAAGAATTAAAATGCATTAAATAATTTCAAAGTTTGGTAAACTAAAAATATGTTAATTATTTTTATGTAGAATTTTAAAAATATAATTAAATGTTATGCTTCCCCCTAGCATTGGTTATACTTGTTTGTTCATAAATGCAAATAAGTAATGCCTAAACTGCTTACTTTCTGCAAACATAAGGCCACAAGAGTCAGGGTGCCATTAACCTCCTCACATACACAGGCAGTTACATATTGGCAAGCCCCAGTGAATTCACTGAAAACTAAGGTTTGATTCTCCATTTCTTATAGCTATGTAGTTTTGATTTAAGATTTAAAACTTCTAGTTTTGATGAAGAGCATTGACAACATTCTGGGTGTTTTAAAAGAAACTGGAGAAAATTATGAAAAGTTTTTGGTTTAAAAACCTCGTACAGATCCTACAGAAGGTAGTATTTCAAAAAATGGTACTGAAAATTCTGCGTTTGATTCCCCTTTTCAGGAAAATGCTGTTAATTTAATATTGTATAAATTCAATCTCTGTTTAATAGATGTCAGAAACCTAATCACATGTTGCTTAACTGCATGTCACAAGCATTTCAAGTGAACAGCACTGGTTACTGTTGCTATCACCAACAAATTTTTATGTAGTTGGAGCCCTCCACCTCAATTAGTGCAACATCACTAGGCAAGAAACTCTGTCCTACCTGCACAGAATCTCAAGTTTTGATAATTTGTGAATAACTTAAAATATGTAACCAGGAACTTAACTGAAAAATGTCTGATATAGTCACCTTTGCTGCTAAGTCCTGAAAGATAAGATAACCTGATTCACTATTTGGGCTTTTTGGAAACCTAAATATCATTGAAGCTGGAATTTAGGTTGAGCAGGGGGCTCTTTGCTGGAAGATATGCTGAGCTGTGAATACCCAACTAACCGATACTTTTGTGTTCAGGGAAATCAGACCTACTCTACACACATTTTAAATAATGGGGGGAAGTAAATGTCATCATTCAAAAGCTATAGTTTGTATAGTTAACCCACACTAGTCTTCAGGCTTGAGAAGATGTAAAAACTCAGATCCATTTTCAAAGAGTGAGGAGGAAGACAGAGTGAGATGGCATTCCTCTTTAAACATGTTGGAAACAATAGTAGTAGTCCTGGTAAAACTCTCTGCTAGGTAAAGGTAATTAAAAGAAGACCTGGGCACTCCACGATGGCACAGAAGTAACTTCTAGAAGTCCTGGTGTAACTGAGAGATGACTAGACAAGAAGAAAAAACCTAACTTAGAAAGCTTTCAGACAAACCAAGAAATATCAATGAAAAGAAAGAGATGTGAATAAAAAAAACCAACAAACCCCTCTCAATTTCCATTGTTTTTTGAAGAGAAGGTGCTCCCCAAATCAGCTGCAATGAAATGAAGAGGAAATAGTAAAGCTCAATATAGTTTCAAGCATTTTAGAGCTGACCAGCTGTGGTGACCTGAAAGATAAAAGATAATGTACATCTATTTATTACTGGTGATGACTCAGAAAGAAGAGATCCTATTATTCTGCATCCTCTAATGAACAAGTCATATTTGAGGGGAAAAACCCAAGTACACCAGTTCAGCCTAAGATCCTAAATGAATGTCTTGGAATTGAAGATGAAAGCAAGGTTTCTAGAAGCCATATTGGATGATCTAATTTAGCTGATGCTGGAGGAGAACAGAGAAAAGATAATATAGGCTGGTCTGTGTTACATTTAGTGTTGTTGCTATTGCTGTTATTAATATTCATTTTTACAACTGTGAGCTTGGAAAGAGTGAATTAAAAATCTATGATTTGCAGTTCTCAGCCAGTCATAGGAATGAGCTGTCCAGTGCATAGCTGAGAGATACAAGGAAATAGAAAGAGATGCCAATTGATTTGACAGAAGTCTTGCACTGTGATTTATATTCTTGATTTGTCCAGACACCAACAAGGAATTCCAGGATAACTTTGCATGGCATGACATGAATTGCCTCAGTTACATTCTTTGAAGGAATGAAGAGCTGTTCTTCCAACTCAGTAGCCACTATGTTACCGTCTAATGAAGCAGAAAAACATAATGAAAGAAACCAACCTGATAGACCATATTTTATTATGGATAAATATGTATATATGCATTAAAAGAAACTGATCAAGAAGACATAGCTCAGCCTTTGAATAATATTATGCAAGATGGGAAAAGGAATATGGTCCACTGAATGACTTGAATTCAAGCATTCCATAGCAGTAAAATTTTTTACTAAATAGAGTTCCAAGAGACTTGAAAAGAGACAGTGATAAATTACTTACTGTGCTTTCTTATTAAATACTTGAAAATACTCATCCATGTGCTGTTTTTATGTCATATAGCAACACTAATACAACAAAGTTCAAGCATTGCCTTTCATATAATTCATATACCTTAACCACAACAGGTTGCCCTGTTTCTCCCTATTCATGCAACTTCCAAAACCACAAATCAGCTTTATAGCAAAAGTGCAATTTTTCTCATATAACTAAAATGTAGTTATTGATTTTCACCTGAAATTTACATCTGCAGTTCAATACCTTAAATAGCTGAAGGTTTAAAAGCCACATATGATAAGGTTAGAGCAACACTAAAAGTATAGTTTTAACTGTTCAGTGCCTTCACCATTATTCTTAGAAATGGACTACGAAATTCGTCAGTGATAGTACTAAGGTCATCAGCAACTTAAAAGTCAATTTTTCATAAGTTAATAATGAAAGTAATGGTATTTGATGCTTCCCAATAAAATCCCCAGCTGCTGAAAGCCTAATGCTGCATGAGATTTCCAGAGTTTCTTATTTTTAGCTCTGAGAGCAATAAGGAAAAGTTCATAACATGAACTCTACTGAATTAATTACAATAAGATCAGTGACACCTCTGCCATTCCATCCTCATAATTATTATTTAATCAGCTGAACTTTAATCCAGTCTCTAGAGGTCTAACTTTTGATTTTTTTAATGCTGGGCAATGCAGAATTACATTTTATACTTCCATTATTGCAATCTTTTTGTCACAGAAAAATTCCACCTAAAAAAAAAGGTGGTTGTGGAGGGGGTTCTAAGTTTCCAAGAGAATGCTCTCTTTGGTGTTTGGGAAGTGACAGAATTGAGGAGTCCGAAGGGCGTAGTTGTTACTTCAGGACAAACAGTAGAACAGATGACACTGATATATGGTTTCTGGCACACATGTCTTGTAATCGTATCCGCAGGTGGATAAAGTGCCCTTTTTCTTGAAGTTTTTTCTTGGTTTGGGGATTTTTATACTGAAAACTGGTGGGGTCATGAGCTTATATAGTGAAACACTGAAGGACTGTTTTAGCTATGGTAGCTCTTCAGTGTGGTCAGGCACTTCCTTTTACAGTGAATCTCCCAAAAGTGTCTTTGGTTCATATTGTGGAGCTGTCTCAAGGGAGTCGATTTCTTTAAGATGAAGCTAAACATGCTCTAGGAACAGATCTAATGCTCTCCAGCTGCAGGAATCAGTCCAAGGGACCAAAGTAGGGCTAGTCTGAAATAAAACGCATTTGAAATGTGCACTAGGGTATTAAGTCTTTAGCATCAACTCATTTGTCTGTGCAAGTCCACCTTGGTGAGTCTGCACCGCAAATGAATCAATTCTTCATGTCAGCATAAGCACAGGAAGGTGGTGGTTATGGTTTACCTCAGCATGTAGCTGTGAGTTGTATCTCTAGCATCAAAAACTACAAACTTACAAAAACTCTACAGCAATAATAATACTTGCTTTTAACACAACTGTTTAATTGTGGAGATAGTACAGAGGTTTGTCAGCAAAGATATTCCCACAGGAAGTCAACAGACTGTGATGTACTTCAACGACTTCACATGCCAAGACCCACAAAACCACATTACCACATGTAATGTGAGACTTCATCCATTGTTGATCTTCAGTTTCTCTGGTACATAAAGTCATAAAGGTGAATGGAAGGCAGACAATGCATTTTATACTAAGACTTTGTTGTAAGTTCTTGCAGAAGAACAAGAATGAGAATGGAGAATTGCTAGGAGGGAGAAACACCTTAAAAACATTTCCAGAAATTCAGTGCCTTACAGAGCCTCACAAAGTTGTTCCCTCCCTCACTACTCTGGAGGCCACTTGCTTAGAGACCTATGCCTAGAAGCTGCCCCCCACAGTAGCCCAGAAACTTCCAAAACTCCATTAATTGTAAGGTGGTAATGTTCCCTCCCTGCCCATCCCCCTCCTTCGCCCACCCCCGACCCCAGCCCAATTACTTATCTGGGAAGTATCTAAAAAAGTTATCTTTAAAAATTAATAGAAACAAACTCGTACAATGGTTTGAAGGAGAGACAAAAGGTATGTATATAAAAGCAAGAAATGAATGGCTCTATTAAAGATAATTACTTTGATTCTTTGCTGGCTAGTGTTGTGAAGTTATTTACAGCTGTGCAAGCAGATTTAAAATGCTACCACATCCAAATTATAGTATTTATATGCAATTTGAACTCACTTGTGAACAACTCCACAAAAGGCTTGACAAAGGAGAATCAAACCAGCTGTCAATTTTCACTGTTGTCATCATACTATTTCAGAGATTGATTACTCTGGAAAATATATGTAGTTATTTTTCATAACTGTAAACCACTGAAAAACAAGCAAATATCAAAACAACAAAACAAGAAACAGTATATTAAAAATTATCCAGAGAGCAAAAGTCAGGTCTCACCATACTCAAATCAGAATGTGAGTAAGAAAAGCTCTATTATTGCAAGTGCTCCAAAAGAGCATTAGGACTGATTAAATTATTTTTTTTTCCTACCGGATTCATACACTCTTTTTTATTATTATTTATAATGCTCATCAGCAGTTTTTACTCCTTTATCTACTTGGGCATGTTTCTAATCCATGTAAATATGCCTGCCTTTCAAATTTGCATAACCATGTAATTTCACAGTTCAAAGTTCCAGGAGAGTAAACAGGATGTACGTGCATGTTATTAGTATTTTCAATCCTAAAATAAAGTAAAACTGTTTTTAGAGAAATAGTACTTCACTGAAGTATCTCTCTCTCTCTTTTTTTTTTTTTTTTTTTTTTTTTTTTACAATTGATTTTGTAAAACTTTGGAGAATCAGAGCTTAAACCCATCTTGCAAACACTCTCCATTCAAATGGATGTCAGAGATTTTTGTTTCTGACATTTCTGATAAACTTTCAGAAATCCATTATTACTAACAGCCGATAAGTTAGATCTTAAATACTAGAAACAGTGATTTAAAGTTACAATTCCTTCTACAATTCCTCTTCAGACAAAGAGTTTGTGCCCTCAGCTACCCACATTTCTGTACGTGACCTTTACTGTAAAATTCCATTAATTTTGCACAAATGCAGCTAGTTTTCATTCTGCAAGAAGTTAACCCATCTCTTTTTCAGGTAAAGAGGTCTACATATCATTATGGGATACAGATTTTCTTCTGAGTTTTATAGTAAAATAAATTTTTTTAACAAAACATATTAAAAGAGAAAAAAAAAATAGGCAAACCCCACAAAAGCTTATTTTCTCTGTTTATTTCTAGAGTAAAGTTTTGTTTGGATCAGCTAATACATTTATCACTTTATATGTTGAATACAATTAATTCATATAGATTTTTCTCTTTAATTTTAAAGAAGGGGTAACATTTGAAGACTGGCTTATTCAGCTTCTGTTTATTTCAGAGGAGTCTTCATGTGCAAAAGAGAAATTAATCCAAATTCCAAATAAAGAACTAAGAGGTACAGTTCCTGCAGGTCCCAGAGGAAGAGATCTCAAGGAGTCCACAGGTCTCTCTGTCTTTGATTCTGCCTCAGACTCCCAAAGAAGAAGCTAAAGGCGTGGCTACGTAGAGAGGTACAGTCAAAATTCCCAAAGGATGTGAAAAAGCCATTCTGCCATATTCAGTCTTAGCTGCAAGGAGAAATTCTCACCAATACCAAGTCTCAAAATTGTAGCTATCACTTGCTTGTGAAGCTCCGGAAGTAAGCAGGAGAGAAAACTGGCCCATATGTTACATACAGATATTATTAGATCATCAGAGTCAACTATAATCAAACATAGTCCTCTAGTTCAACATGAAATTCATATTTCATACAATTTCAGTGCAGCTTGTTAGAGAAGCAATTTCAGCAGATTCTTCCTGTATGCCTGTACAAATGGAAACCAGAAAAGTCCGTCATAACAGGTCTGGCAGAGACAAGCCACCAGTGTACCCTAATTCTGCCATGCTGCTCTCTAGCTGACTGCTACTTACTAGACACCTCCCCCTTGCTCAAATAGACTCCACTCTAATGTAGTTTTGCCCTTGGTCCAACCTTGATATTTCCAGGCAGAATATTTGTGCTAGGGTTGGAGAGATGGCTTCTCAAGAAGGTCTCTGTTTTCATTAGCTGGTGGGATTTTCTGGCCAAGCCTAGCACATATCACACTCCTCAGAAACAACATGACAAGGAACAGATGAAGCACTTGCTCCAAGGGCAAATGTGGGCAAGCTTGAACCAGGCATGTCAGCATGCTTAGTAGATCCATCCATAATATTCTTACTGTTTTGGGGCTCCTAATCTAAGAAGAACGTGGAGCTGTTGGAGTGACTCCAGAGGAGAGCCATGAAGATGATCAAAGGACTGGAGCACCTCTCCTCTCCTGTGAAGATAGGCTGAAAGAATTTGGGCTGTTCAGCCTGGAGAAGAGAAGGCTCTGGGGACACCTTCCAGTACCTGAGAGGGCCTACAGGAAAGCTGGGGAGGGACTATTTACAAGGGCATGTAGTGATAGGACAAGGCATAATGGCTTTAAACTGGAAGAGGGTAGATTTAAGTTAGACATTAGGAAGAAATTCTTCATTGTGAAGTTGATGAGACATTGGAACAGATTGCCCAAAAGAGTTGTGGATGGCCTCTACCTGAAGTATTCAAGGCCAGGTTGGATGGGGCTTTGAGCAACCTGGTCTAGTGGAAGGTGCTCTTGCCCACGCAGCAGGGTTGGAACTAGATTTTTAAGGTTCCCTTCCAACCCAAACCAATCTATGTTTCCATGACTTAGTAAATGCAAGCATGCCTGACTAGAACTCCACAGTGTGTATGTCAGTGATTACAGAATGGGACATTTTTCTGCCCAAGTCAAAGCCCACAGACATCAACCATAGGAGTATTATGGACTGGACACATTGCATCCAAATACCCCAATCCTCAAAAAAAAAATTTGAAGTGTTTCTCTTGAAAATAGAAGTATGCAGGGGTACCCCAGTAGAATATGGTCAACACCCAAGTCTGTCACACCTGCTCTTCACAAAAAATGTAAATCTTACTACAGCAGTCCCACATATTACAAAAGCCAGAAGGAAAGACAGCCAGTTATTGTTGCATACTATTGCATATATCTGTCATCATGCATAATTTTTTTACTCTTTCTGCATTGCCCAAGCATCTAAATTTTCCCAGTTTGCTCTGTGCTCTAACATAAACATGACTTTGGATGCATATCACTGATTTTAGAGCTTGCAGTAAAGATCTTAAGCAAAGCAGTCTCCCCGGTATATTACATTACACAAAAATTTTTCAGTAACTCTGCTCATTACATATTGGTCCAGAGCAGCACAGGAAGAGTTTAATGAACTGTTGATCTCTGGTGTTACTCTTCATCCTGATTATATTCCATTGGATGTTTGAATATATGCAAGATTTACTAGTGTGTATTTGTAAAGGTTATGTTAACTAGCCTATAAAATTGTTAATAGAGAGCTAAACCTCCCCAGACCATCTCTGGAATGTGGAGGATGAACTCAAATAATTTAAAATTAGACTTAGAAGTCTAAATCCAACAATTATAAATGTAAGGTTTTTATTGCTCTTAATTCTCCAGCAATATCACCTCAGTCATCTATCTCACAAGCTAGCAACAACTCTTGTGCCTACATCCCTAAAAACTATGCAAAATTTAGCTAACCATGACAAGAAATTTTCAAGGTATTTTCTGTGTCTGAAGACACCATGCTGACAGAAGATAGAAAGTTTTTTTTTTTTCTTTAGGAAAAAACACATTATTTAACACAAGCTACCAGATTACCACTAACTAGAAGAAAGATTATCATCTATATAATTGAGGAGTTCAGGCTGTGAGGTTTAATACAGTTTATTGCAGTTCACAAACTTTCTGGATCAGGTTTTCTCTGTTTTTCTCATACTTTGCCACTCAACCTATCAGATAAATGGTCTACCACTCTACAGCCTCTGCCTAGGCTTCTGAATTCCCATTTACAGGTTTATAAAACCTAAGCATTGCAAACTGCTTTTGCCCAATGAAACTTGATCATTCCCAAAAATCCTGTATCCTATCTTTTAACAGAGTTTCTTTGCCCTCCTGAATTTTTTCCTGTGCCACAACCAGAAAATTCAGGAATGTCCACCCCATGACTCCCTCAGTCCTTGTGTCCTCTGTATGGATACCTTCACACAGGTTGAGGGTGGGGGGACTCTTTTCCAATCCAGTTCCTTGCAGCTGACTCCAGTAGTTACTTTACGCCAGCTGGTACCCCTGGGATTGCCAAGGAAAAGAACAGGCAGGCCTGATCCAGTATGGATCCATCTGTATGACCTGCACTGTAGAACCTCAGTAGCAGTGCAAATAAATGGGAACAGTTTCGTACAGTAAAACAGCTTGTATTGAAAACCTGACATCACAGCATACATGCATCAAGTTTTTTTGTTCTGTTTTATTTTGTTTTGTGGAGTAGCTGTAGCCTGGCTCCAGAGACCGGATGCCTCTTCGCAGTTGGAGTGCATTGGGTGAGCTTATGGAGCACATCTGCTATGTAGTTTTATCAGAAGGGAATCCAGTTCAGGCACTCTGAGGCAGCTCAACACCATGAGCTGAAGCATTGTATCTACCTTGAGCTGGGGGATTTGTTTCAAAAGCACACTATACACTGATAGAAATAGAACACATGTAGATCTGTCCTGTCAGATCTACTGAGAGTGGGGTAGCAAAGGCAGAAGATCTAAGCTTGTTGCAGGATCCTGAGAGATCACAAGACTAAGATAAAGCAGGAGTCCGGTAATAGAAAATAGCTTCAAGACACGGTGGGTCTATTTTTAAAGACAGGTTTTTTGCTGATGCATAAAAAAGACAATCTATGATGTTGCAAGCCTTAATCCAACCAAACACATAAGCAGTGCAAGTGCCTGTCTCCACCGAAGAATGAAACACAGATCGGGTGCTTTTAGCTGCTCTCCCCCCAAATACGCCTGTCACTTGTAAGACATGCACATAAAATAATTGCTCTCATTGTTGGCTTTCACTGCAGAAAGCAGCCTGTAGTATCCTGAAGCCTTAACCAGATTTTAAACCCTACAATAACCATACACCAGTTGCCTAATTCACTTGAAACTACATATTATCCAATATAACTCTGTAGTAAGCAGTTTCTGTTCTCTGACTGACAGCTTTGCACAATACATCAATAAATCAAACTATGAACTCAGTGATGACATCCTAAACCTTTAGTCTCTGAACCTGTGCCCGTGCTACTATTCTGTAGGCCTTTTACTCAGGACAAGAAGAAAATATATTTTTATTGCTTCCTGATTTTGTAATGCTTAAGAGAATACTGAAATTAATTAAAATATTAAATACAACTTATCTATTAAGAATCACATCCACTTCTCTACTTAAAGACTCCCTGTTGCTCACTAAATGAAGCAGTTTCTTCATCTGAAAGACTAAATTTTGTATCTCTTGAATAATTATGTTCACACTACAGAGATCTGAAGACTCAAACTATGTTCATGCCACAGTCAGCAATGAGTTTATGAGCACTCTGACATATAAAAACTGTCCTGTCTTAACTGTTGGACCCAGTCAGTGAGCTAGATTTGGACAGACGTCTTACTTCAGTTTGTACAGAAAGACCCTTTTGACCTTTCTTCATCTAAAAGAAAGGGTGTGGTTAGAAAGTCGAGAGAGGTTCTCCTCCCCCTCTATTCTGCATTGGTGAGGCCGCATCTGGAGTATTGTGTCCAGTTCTGGGCCCCTCAGTTCAAGAAGGACAGGGAACTGCTTGAAAGAGTCCAGCGCAGAGCCACAAAGATGATTAAGGGAGTGGAACATCTCCCTTATGAGGAAAGGCTGAGGGAGCTGGGCCTCTTTAGCTTGGAGAAGAGGAGACTGAGGGGCAACCTCACTAATGTTTACAAATATGTTAAGGGCGAGTGTCAGGGTGATGGAGCCAGGCTTTTTTCAGTGACGTCCAGTGATAGGACAAGGGGCAATGGATGCAAACTGGAGCATAGGAAGTTCCATGTAAATATCAGAAAAAAAAATCTTTACTATGAGAGTGACAGAGCACTGGAACAGGCTGCCCAGGGAGGTTGTGGAGTCTCCTTCACTGGAGACATTCAAAACCCGCCTGGACAAGTTCCTGTGTGATGTGCTCTAGGTGACCCTGCCTGGCAGGGGGGTTGGACTAGATGAACTTTTGAGGACCCTTCCAACCCCTAGGATTCTGTGATTCTGTGATTCTGTGAAACTTTCTAACTTTCAACCTACATATTTGTGAGAAGGTACAAATATGTTTCCCACTCAGAAGTGATTTACACTACACAGCTATATTTAATAAATGTTCACCATTTAGTTTGAAATTGTTACAACTTAAAATCTAACCTCAAATAAATTTTAAACTTAATATACTTAGGAAACCGATCTGGCAACTTCAGAGAAAGAAGGTTGGTACCTGCAACTGCCTACCATTGGCTCAAAAGTCCTTTTGTTACACTCCAATGAAAGGTATAGATATAAGAAAATGAGTTTTTGAAAATCCAACACTGGCAATTATTGAAATTCTAAGTGTAACCTGAAAGGTAGCTAAATAAAGGCTGATTCTGATCCTTGTTTGGGACTCTCAGAACACTGGTTTATGGTATCTTCTCAAAATGCAGTAGTGACTTTATTATAGACGATCAACATTTTGCCCTTGTCAATGAATGACTTCATATTCAGCACTAATCACATGTTATATTCCTCATTACATGCAGGCACCATCATGTGCTTATATTGCTAGGCAGAATAATTGAACTCAATGACATTTTGCTTGTAAGTTATGGGGCATTTTTTTGCACGTTTTCATTGCTGGCTTCTTCTATTAGTTTCTGCTGTCTTCCAGTGAACATGCAATTTACCCATAAGGGCAATATGAGACAAGTGAGATGATTTATAAGGATTGTGGGAACCTTTGTGCGAGGTCACAAACACAGGCAATTCAAGCTAAATCTAGTGTGTGAGTGTAAGAAAGTGTGCAATGCTTAGTGAAAGTGTTCAGACATTTCATGATAAATAAAGTAGAACCACTGGAGGATGCTGTGACTAACAATAATTCTCTGCTGCTCCTTATTTACCTTTTTTCTTTTTAATTAGTATTACCTTTGGGCAAAAATGAGTCAGATGATGATGAAAACATTTGCCTTGGAATTTCCTCTTAAAGCCCACAGCCTGAATGTCAGAGCAGCTATAAAAACAAATCAAAGATTCACATCTCTAGTGGTGCCTAGCATCTGTTGTTTTGTTACAACTCTACAACTCTTGCATTTATGAAATGCAATTAAAAGAAAATAATACACTCTCCTGGATTTCCCCAATCTGATTACAGCATTAAAAAATTGCATAATCTATTGCATGTTGTTAATTTTAATGGTTTTTCTGGTGTTAGTTTATTATTTGATATAAACATGTATCTACACATACATAATGAAGTATAAGCTATTATTGACTTAAATTAATATTATTGTAGCTAGTGCAATAATCTAAGTGATATTTCAGTCAGTCTTGTACCTGTATTATGCTAGATGAAATACAGACATATGTGACAACAGTGTATTTGTATATTTATGGTATTTGGGGTGAACAGTGTTTTTTACATAACTAAAACTAAGCATAAATAAAAACGTTTGCAGGAGCCAGGTCTTCATAAGCTGCTAGTGTACCAGAAGAGAAGGTTATGGATCCAGTCAAATATGCACTTTTTGGACATGCATATATAGAATTCTCTTAAATATTTCCTTATACATAAAGTGTCCAATAAATCTGTATTTGTCTCAAGCTGTCACTAATCATGTAGATCTTACTCCTAGCAATATGATAAAGTTTTCTCCAAGTCCATTAATAAATACAAAGTATTGGGTTTTTTTAAACATTTTAAAGATAATCCTATCACCTTCACGTCTTTCTATGTAAAGTATTACTGACTGATGTTTAAACTGGCAGCTGACCAGTTCACCACATGACAGAACTCATAGCTGCATGGAGAGAAATACTGAATTACAGAAAGTCAACTGGCTTTAACATTAGTTATCTCTGAGGAGCAGTAACTACTATGGAGGATTTTTTAAAGTTTAAGGGTCACATTCTGCTCTTATTTCCAGAGGTGTCAGATGACAGTGATCATACTGACTTTAGTAAATTTGCTTCACATTTACATCAGTACCAATCAAAACTGAAGCTGTCTTTTTATTTACACAATTGTCTATCTCCCTATCTCTCTGTCCTCTCTCTCTCTCTCTGCATAGGTAGACAGATACTCTAACCAAGTATTTCAAGAAATCTTTGAAATACATTTGTAAATATTGTAATATGCAAAAATTTGAAATGCAGTTATTTGTTGGAGAAGATTTTATCTGACATTTCACCTGAGAGGTTAGTGATAGGACAAGGGGTAATGGTCTTAAACTGAAAGAGGGGAGATTTAGGTTAGACATCAGGAAGAAATTCTTCACCATGAGGGTAGTAAGGCACTAGAATAGGTTACCCAGGGAGGCTGTTGATGCCACCTCACTGGAGGTATTTAAGGCCAGGTTGGATGAGGCTTTGTGCAACCTTGTCTAGTGTGAGGTGTCCCTGCTCATAGCAGGGGGGTTGGAACTTGATGATCTTTAAGGTCCCTTCCACCTTAACCATTCTATGATTCTATGATTTTAACTTTTAAAGAGGGTGGAAATATTTTAGAAATATCAATATAACCCACATGGTTTAAAAGGTCATGGTTTCTGGTAAAATAATTTGTAAATTGTTAGCAGCTCTGGTATTAGGTTTAAAGCACCTTAGTTGACCTGACACTCAGTGGTTAGGTATTCTAAAAATTCATAAGACTTTAGTCTTCAATGTTGGGCAGAAAACCCCCAGGAGAGACACTTATCATAACTTGGCTCTTGATTTTCCTGAGAATCAGACATTGGTACTTATAGTGTGTGTGCATATATATATACACACACTTATAGTATATATATGTATATAAACTTATACATGATGATATGGATGGATAACTTACCAAAGCTTAAGGAATGACACATTTCCATAGAAGATTTGTGGACTGTAGTGTTCCATCTGGTTCGTCAGGCCTGAGCACAGCAGGACTACATGTGAAATACCATCCGGTTCTTCTATATTGTATTATTTTAATGTATTTTCTGTATTCTCATTTTTTGTGGATAACTTCTTTGTAGTGAAAACAATTTATATTGCCAGGCACAAAAAAAAAGAAAAAAAAAAAGAAAAAAAATACAAAAATATTAAAAAAAAGAATTAGTATGGGTCACATCCTTTGCTGGAAAAAATAAAAATTATGAATCTGTGATGATCATACCTGCTGACATTCTGATGTACTCAGTCTGAAATGTCACATTTCTAAAGAAAACAGAAGAGAGAAAGTAAGACTTTAGGGAGCAGATAAGAATCCTTAACATGAGATGTAGAACAAAATGACAGTGCCTTACTCAGCTAAACTTGTAGATAGTTTTACTAATTTAATAAAAAATGAAGTAGCACATTCAAGATACATTTGCCATATCCCAATGGAAGTTCTAAATTTAAACATATATTTTCATTTATGGCAAATAAAAAAAAAAATAAAATGTTATGATTTAGTTACTGCCATTGTTTAAATCACAGAATCACAGAATTACCCAGGCTGGAAAAGACCTTTAAGATCATCAAGTCCAGCCTATGACCAACACCACCACACCATCTAGACTATGGCACTAAGTGCCACATCCAGCCTTGCCTTGAACACATCCAGGGATGGTGCCTCCACCACTTCCCTGGGAAGTCCATTCCAATGTCTAATCACCCTCTCCGTGAGGAAGTGCTTCCTAATATCCAACGTAAACCTCCCCTGGAGCAGCTTCAGGCTGTGCCCTCTTGTCTTGTTGCTGGTTGTCTGGAAAAAGAATCCAGCCCCCACCTGACTATAGCCTCCCTTCAGGTAGTTGAAGAGAGTGATAAGGTCCCCCCTGAGTCTCCTCTTCTCCAGGCTAAGCAACCCCAGCATCCTCAGCCTCTCCCTATACGACTTTCCCTCTAGTCCTTTCACCAGCCTTGTTGCTCTCCTCTGGACCTGCTCCAGCACCTCAACGTCCTTCTTGAAGTGAGGGGCCCAGAACTGTACACAGTACTCAAGGTGAGGCCTCACCAGTGCTGTGTACAGGGGGAAAATTACATCCCTACTCCTGCTGGCCACACTATTCCTGATACAAGCCAGGATGCCATTGGCCTTCCAGGCCACCTGGGCACACTGCTGGCTCATGTTCAACTGGCTGTCAACCAGTACTCCCAGGTTTAACTCAACTGATAAGGGCAAGCCCCTGGGATGTGTCAACAACTTCAACCTTGGAGTTTGGTGTGGGATGTGCTGAGGTTGTAGACAAAGAGACACACAACTGGTGCTACAGCTAGCCCTAAGCAAGGACATCCAGTGATAAACAGGCCTTGAATTAATTAAGAGGCTCAGAAAGTGTTTTCGTGTAAATCACCAACTTGGCAGAAGAGATTTGAGGTTTATAGGGATAACTGGACCAAAGGAATTCAGCAGGTGATAAAGAATTTTCACTACAGTGAACAGTGGTTGGGTGACCGCCATGGCGTATCCCAGGTATTAACTGTTTAAAAGAGAAGAATGCCAGTCTCAAGATGCCTCCTATGACCAGACCACCACACCCTCCTGCCCCCCCCCCCCCGGTAACTTTCCCTTAACTCTTTATTTCCTTTCCTGATCTCTCTCTTTTGTAGTTTAGGGTTAGTTATCACATCTAATATAAGCTTATAACAAATATAAGCTTATAACAAATATATAGCTGCCAGCTGATTAGTACCTAAATAAAAGCCTATTTGTGCAACCAATATTGTATTATGTTCGTTTTGCCCTGGCAGGATTGCAAAGAACCTCCACATATCCAATTATTGGATTGTGACAATAACCCAATACATTTGACTGAAAATAATAGTGTTCAACGTATCAGGTAAAAGTTTCCATGCTGTTCCCGCAACTCAACTGCATCGTTTTTGAACAATGACCCATACATAATTGTCAGAATTTGAGAATTCAACATCCACAGAATTGCTTTCACAGTCATATGAAGTCAGTATAGGTAATATAGTCATATATCTTTCATATATATACTTAGACAGAAATTGTGAATGGTGGAGTCAGATGTATTATGAAAGGAAAAAATACACATTTTACTTTAACAATTTTATAAACTTTATATTATTTTGTAGCACAATAAGCTGGGACAGCAGGTGAAAACAATTTGCTGTTATTGCAAGAATTCATAATGTAAACAAAAGTTACGGAACTTAAGTTAGATATAGAGCGCAAAACCAGCTCCAAACATGTGCTCAGTTACTGCTAAAACATAATACTTTTAAGCTGGTAGTTAAAAAAATTATTTACTTCATGAGAACTTCCAAGACCTGAAGGAGCAGATGAAAAGCTGGTAACTATAATTTCTTCATTTGTGTTCTCTGAAACTCTTCAGAAGTAGAGAAAATTGGCACATCTCAAACCATTGCGCTCTAAATCCTTTAGGCAGAGGTGCAAGGAGAGGGAATAGAGTCTGTGATTAGTTCTCAGACCCTCTGATCCCAGTTATGTTGTTGCTTTAGGTTGTAAGAGGCATTTCCAGCATGTGTAAAGCTGTTTTCAGCTTCATATTTTTCTCCTTTTTATAGTGTGCCAGTCACTTGCTATTATATTTCTGATATTTCAAACTGTAAGCTGAAGACCTTCATTCCCTGCTGCAGGTGAACTAGTTGTTTGAGGTAATTCAGTAATTACCTTCAATGTAATTTCTTGCCTCCTTTCCCCCCTTTCAAGGATAGCCTTATTCCAGGCTTTGGAGGCACAAAAGGCTTTGGATTTTTTTTCTGTCATCTTCCATTTTTTCTCCTTTCGTTGAACTGGTGGGATTGCTCCTTCCTGTCTTCTTCTCTTAGAATGGGATGGCACAATGTTAAAATGTATTTCAGAGTCATACCTGCACCTCATTTAAAATGCAGATGATAAGGCATGTTGTCATGGTCTGGAAAGTAAAAGTGATTCACAAATATACACCAACAAAAAGAAGTGTAAATAAAATTTGCTTTCTTCTACATTCATATGTCTCATCGTACACAAACATGCAAAATAGTCTAGTCCAAGGCATGCCATGGGATCCACAAGAAAATACCCTATTGTTATTGATCACACGTGTTGTGGTGTGGGCCTAACATGACAACAAAGAACCAGCCATATGGTTGCTCACTCAACCCTCCCCCCCCAGTACACAGCCAGGCACTCAGATGGGGAGGACAAAAGCCAATTAGAAGCTCGTGGGTGGAGACAAGGACAAGGAGAGTTTCACTCACCATTTACAGTCCCAGGAAAACAGATTCAACTTGAGGAAAAATAATAATTTAAAGTAACACTAATGAAATGCACACAGGACACAGACAAAACAAAGAGCAGTGTTAAATACTTTACTCCACCCTGTCCTTCCTCCCAGGCACAAATGACTTTGTTCTGATTTCTCTCCCTCCCCCCCAGCGGCACAGGGGGACAGGGGATGGGGTTAAAGGTCAATTCACAGTCTGGTGGTTCCTGGCACTCCTTCCTCCCCAGGAAGAAGGTTTCCTTACAGCCCTCCCCTGTTTCCCCACGGGGTCCCTTCCATGGCAGAGAGTCCTCCACAAAGCTCTCCTTCATGAATCCTTCCACGAGGTCAGGAGCAAGCTGCTCCAACATGGTCTTACCACAGAGTCATGGGCTGCTTTGGGAACAGTCACCTCCCCTGGTGCAGGGTCCTCCACAGCTGCACGATCCAAGTCCACTGGTAGCAAGCCCACATTTGCCCCTTCTGACACCTTCAGGTAATGTTCCAACACGTTCCTTTATGAAGGCAGGGGGACAGCCTGCCATCTCACCATAGGCTGCAGGGGAACATCTGCTGGGGCATCTTCTTCTCCATTCTTCCTCACCAATCTCAGGATATTCAGCCCGGCACTGCCTTTCACCTCTCCAGCACAGCTCCTTCTTCTTGCTCTCTGCTCATGTCTTATAGCAGTTCATTCATATGTTAATTGCGGAAGTACATCTATAGTCTCTTTAATGGCTCCAGCCTTTGCTACCTGGGCTGGGGGAGCTTTTTAGTAGTGTCAAAGTTTGACTCAGGATTGGCAATTAAACCAGAGACAACAAGCTCTCGATCCCCTCCCCCTCCCACCCAAGTAGGGAAGGAGAGAGAGAATTAGGAGAGAGACTTAGCTGGATTGAAAACTAAATTAGACAGCTTTAATTATATGTACAATTATATACAAGTGTTTTCAGGAATGTGCAAAAGCCTCTTGCCTCCCCCCACCCCCAGCAACTCCCCCAGCACTCTCCTGAGCTGTGAGCAGTCTCAAAAACTCTCAGACCGCTGTCTGTGATAACAGCAGAGCAGACAGGGCTGAGGGGAGAGTTATGAGGGTCAGGGCTGAGCCTGGGGTCGATGGTGATGGATGGAGTCCTCCCCAGATGCCGGCCATGGACAGAAGAGAAGGGAAGAAGAAGCAGGAAGGAAGTTGTCTTCTGTGATCTCTGACCTTCCTTGGAGCTTACCTAGATACATGGAATGGAATACCTTTGGTCAGTTCTGCTGTCTGTCTAGTCCAGCTCCCCTACGGGGGGTCACAGATACAATTCTCCTGCCCCGGTAGCCTCTGTAGCAGCAGAGCTAAGAAACGACCTTGGAGTCTCAGCAGAAACATAGACATTCCAGTGTTATCAGTCCACTAGCTGGAACACTTGTTGCTAGATAGAAGAAAGCTTACTGAAGGAAAAAAAAATCAGTAAAAGGAAAATTAGCTTAAACCTGACTCAACCTAGGACATTCCACTCCTTATTCCATATCATATATTACATATAGGCTCTATAACTTTACCAACTGTCAAATTAAGGATTCTCCCCCAGAGTCAGATTACTTTGGGGTACATACTGTACTTCACTATCCTCCATCATCACACACCAGGTATGTCCAGGTCCCTGAGTAAAAGCAACACCCCGTCCAGGTGAAGCAGGATAAACCCAAACACTTTTACTCAACAGGTTTCTTTCACATACCACTGGGATTTTATCTCCATCCACTGTTTGCAAAAGGTCTGACTGAGCAGGAACAGCTCTACTGATGGATCCCCTGGTATTAACTAACCAAGTGGCCTTTGCTAAATGTATGTCCCAATTGTTAAAGGTTCCACCACCCAATACCTTCAGGGTAGCTTTTAACAGACCATTGTACCTTTCAATTTTCCCTGAGGCTTGTGCATAGTATGGGATATGGTAGATCCACTTGATACCATGTTCTTTGGCCCAGTCAGTCACAAGACTGTTTTTGAAATGAGTCCCATTGTCTGAATCAATTCTTTTTGGAGTACCGTGTCTCCACAAGATTTGCTTCTCAAGACCCAGGATAGTATTCTGGGCTGTGGCATGAGGCACAGGATATGTTTCCAACCATCTTGTAGTTGTTTCCACCATTGTAAGCACATAGCGCTTACCCTGGCAGGTCTGAGGCAGTGTGATATAGTCAATTTGCCAAGCCACCTCATACCTGTACTTTGACCACCTCCCCTCATACCACAAAGGTTTCAACCTTTTCGCCTGCTTAATTGCAGCGCACGTTTCACACTCGTGGATAACCTGCGCAATAGAGTCCATGGTTAAGTCCCCCCCTCGGTCACGAGCCCATTTGTATGTTGCATGTCTGCCCTGATGACCTGAAGTGTCATGGGCCCATCGAGCTAAAAAGAGTTCACCCTTATGTTCCCAGTCTAAGTCTATTTGGAACACTTGAGCAGCCTCATCTGCTCATTGGTTGTGTCGATGTTCCTCAGTGGCTCGACTCAGAGGTACGTGTGCATCTACATGACCCACTTTTACAACCAGTTTCTCTATCTGAGCTGCAATGTCTTTCCACAGCTCAGCAACCCAAATAGGTTTACCCTTTCGCTGCCAGTTGTTCTGCTGCCACTGCTTTAGCCAACCCCACAAGGCATTTGCTGCCATCCACGAGTCAGTGTAAGAGATAAAGTCTCAGCCACCCATCTTGCTCAGCAATGTCCAAAGCCAGCTGGATGGCTTCCACACAGTCCAGTAAACTCAGCTGTCCCTTTCCTCCTCCTGGTCGGAGCCAACCTGGGCCCCTCCGTTGCTACTGAAACTTCTGTGCTGTGGTGAAAATGAAGAAAAAGGTTGGTGAGAGCTAGAGGTAAGTGTATGAGTCAAAAGTAGGATTATGTCCCATTAAAACAACAACAAAAAAGTCATTTCAATAATGCAGGAAGCATATGTTGAGTGTTTGGCAGTTAGTCACTCAATTTCTGATCATTTCAAAGAAAATTATTCCCAAAAGTACATTATTCCCAAATTCAGTGGTCAAGTTTAATGAGAAACCATGGTACTTAGTTTGAAAACACTATTTGAAATGTGTAATGAAAAAACACAGCGTATGAAGTGGGTGAAGGAGATTCTGCTTGTTCACAGAGGAGTTCAGCAGTACACTGCCCCTGCCCAAAAAACTGATGCAGTCATATGAAATGACACTGCTATATGTCTATATGTATACATACGATACCCCTTAGGAATCTCCTTCATCCATCTCTGTTGCTATTAGCTGAAAAAATTAAAAAAGCTTGGAAAAATGATTTCTTTAGTTCTGCTTCTTGGCAAGAGGGGAAGAAGAACTGAAAATCACTTCAAAATCTTGCATCTGAATATGCTCCCTGGAGCAATACCTTGTTGGCATATATTGTGGATAAAATGATCACCAGGGATGGCATAGGGAAATTATGATGTTGCAAGGGCACTTAGTGGATTAATGGTTATCTTTCAGGTCTAGAATGAAATGGATTCTGCTGATTTATAGCATCTTCAAACAACAAAGTACTAAGAGTTCAAGTGACACTCTACAGCAATTGGCATATATTATGTGTTGTGAGGCTATCATCCCTTTCACCGTGTATTTTGAACTAATTAATAAGCTGGACCAATATGCTGATACTAAATAACTGAAAAGCTTTACTAAATAGTTTTATACACAACTTTGTCTTCTACCCAAGAGCTTAGTTATGTAAGAGAACACAGAAGAGCAGAGAGTCTAATTCTTCATTTTAATCTTTCAAAATCCATAATAATGAAAAATGCATAATATGTAGAGTGTCAAGTGCTTTTTCTATGCTAAGTACGCATTTTTCTTCCTGATTTTGGCAAAGAAATAAAACCAAGAAGCTCTCGCCAGTTTGCCGTTAAACTGAGATTGGATGTTTGCTCTGGGCAATGGTTGAAAGCAAGCCAAACAAGACTCTAACTGGTCAGCTCTGGACTATCACAGCAGTTTTTATATGGGCTTATTTTCTGCAAAAGGATAGCGTAAGTAACCTGATGCTCACACCAAGAAGGAAAGAAGCTTCCAGAGAAGCCAGATGGAGCTGTCTGGGAGATGAGGCATCTTTTCCCATAGCTGCCTAGCTCTGTTTTGGGAAGGACCTATCTCATCCAACACATCTGCTCTGTTTCTCTTACTTGTGCTTGTTGTCCCCATCCGAGCAAGTGATTTGCATTACTTGTTGCATAGTTGTCTTACTGTTTTTATTCATAGTCACTGTGTGCCTGCATTACGTGCTAATTATAACAGGTTAGTCTTTGAATCCCAGTGGTGGCTGCTGGCTCTTATGGTACCAATCAATGCCTGTCTCTGTCCTCTTCCCCCCTGTATATATAACCATGCTGTCAGTGTCAATGTTGTCAGCTACAGACAGAACAGCAACAGCTTGCTTAAGGATGGAAGCTTAAGACTTTGGGGCTGAGTATTGAGGGGAGTTCAGGGATGACATGAAATGGGCTTTTGTCCCTGAATGAAAGACATCCCTGTTTAGACTTTCACATGCCACTATATAGCAACAGTTCCAGCAATATGCAGAAATAATTTAAAATATTTATACACATACTCCTGTTTGCTCTTGAATACTTGCAGAGAGCCAATGCAGAAGCAGAAATATTAGTAATTTGATATTACACAAGACTTTCACTTCCATTTCCTAGAGTAACTAAAGAGCAGCTGTTAGCCCAGTTATCAGTTTATCCAGCATAAAACCTTATAGAATCATAGAATGGTTAAGGTTGGAAAGGACCTTAAAGATCATCAGGTTCCAATCTCGTGCTATGAGCAGGGACACCTCCCACTATACAAGGTTGCACAAGGCCTCATCCAACCTGGCCTTGAACACCTACAGGGTGTGGGCATCAGCAACCTCCTTAGGCAACTTATTTCAGTGCCTTACTACCCTCATGGTGAAGAGTTTCTTCCTGATGTCTAACCTAAATCTCCCCTCTTTCAGTTTAAGACCATTACCCCTTGTCCTGTCACTGCCCTCTGTTCTGGTTTGAGCAAGGGTGAAGTGAACTTTCTCTTCGCTGATTTTGATTTCTTTCAGTGAACTTTTTTTAGCAGCACCAGTGGACTGATGACAACCAAGGTCACTTCTGAGTGTCTGCAGCCTCCCCCCCTATGGGGGAGCAAATCAGACCGAAGGCAGGATCAGCAAATCAGAATATTCCCTTCTCATAGTATTTTCTCTATTTGGCTTTCAGTATAGGTTAAGACATCACGGAAGTCAAGCCTTTAATTTCCTTTTTCTCTCTCTTTTTCTGCTTACTGTCACTTCTATCGCCCTCTCTTTTTTTTTTTTTTTTTTTTTTTTTTTTCTTCACAGCTGACATCCGAAGACCCCATGTCCATGTGCCCAGACACTCCCCCCTTCAGCTGGGAGTCACCAGGGAGAAGAGTTGCTGTGAGGGTAGCTGGGGGAGGAGGGAGGGGATTGGGTGTTGCACATCCCTTTATAAAGATATATAATCCATTATCACTAATAATTAAAATAAATCTGTTTCACTTTTCAACCCAGAAAGCCTCTCTTTCTCATTTTTCTCCCTCTTTTCCTACCTTGGGGGAGGGGGTGGTGAATCAAGAGCATTATTGTTATTGGTTTGACTGCCAACCCAGAGCCAAACCGTGACACCCTCTCTGGTGAAAAGCCCCTCCCCAGCTTTCCTATAGACCCCCTTCAGGTACTGGAAGGCTGCTATAAGTTCTCCTTGTAGCCTTGTCTTCTCCAGGCTGAACAGCCCCAACTCCCTCCGCCTGTCTTCGTAGCAGAGGTGCTCCAGCCCTTTGATCATCTTCATGCCTCTTATTTGGATCCTCTTCAACAGCTCCATGTCTTTCCTGTGCTGAGAGCTCCAGAGCTGTACACAGTACTCTATCACTGATCTTACATATGTTTGCAACAATTATGTCAAGCAGACAGAATACCTGGCTGCTGTATTCCCTGTTAAGATGGGCAGTTACTGTACCTCGCCTTTACTAAACACCCTGGAAAGATTTTGACTTAGAGACTGCTGATGGAATCTGAAGCCCAAATTTTTCCATTGTCACGTGGCTAGTCTCAGAGCTTAGGGAGTCTTGCCTTTTCAGCAATTAAAAAGGAGAATGTAACATTGCTTTTCTCGGAAGAAAACATGAAGTGGTATTTTCTGCACTGTTGGTGATATCTCTTGGGTATGGGATTTCTTTTTGTGCTTTTGTGTGTCTGTGTGTATGTGATGTCAATAACTCCTCAGTAATGAATGACAGTTGATTAATTACAGCAATTAACAATCACTTTGCATCAATCACTGGATACTAATGCTGCTATAACCACAAAGTATGGCCAATGCTAGTAACCATCAAATTGCATATCTCATGCTATGTTAATTCTTTTTGGCTACTATCCAAAACACACTGTGCCTCTTCCAGTAACCAATATGTGAAAGCAAACCCAAACAACAATTCAGAAGCAACACACTTCAGTTTACCATTCTGCAGTAGCGTAATGCATTCCAGACTACACTAAGGATATAACAGGGCCATTTTTCTTCAGGAAATGACTCAAGAAAATAAGAGAACACAAACATCACCTGGCAAGTATAAAAGCTGTTTTTTCATGAAAATGATGGCCATACATCTACCAGTTATATTGCTAAAGGAATTCACTTTAGAATTTATATAGGAACCTGATGTAATACAAAATTTTGCCACATCCTATGGAAGTATCCAGATGAATTACATTAATTAGAATAGTTACAATACATTATGGACTAAAAAAAATAGCTACCAATCTGTCCAGATAATTAGAACAGAACTGTTCAAAACCTTGCATTCTTTCTCTAGTATGTATTTGTACATTACTTTGTGGTTATTATGTGCTGCTTATGGTGAGAATTTCATACACTAATAATAAATTTACAGCTGGCACCTTGTTTCTCCTGGATGATGCCTAGGAGAAAGCCAGGTCTGTGCTGGGTCTCGTGTTTTGAACTGTAAGTAATGGCATCATTGCACTTGATCTTTATTGCAGTGTGACATTCTGTTGTTCATAACTGGCTTTAGCTCTTATAAATTTAAGTAACACAGATCTACAGAGTATTTCCCTTATAAACATAAGGTGCTTAATTTATTTCTGAAAGGGAGATTTTTCCCTGAATATGTTTGGGTATTTTTAATCAATCTATGTAGTGACCTTTTAATGAAGTACTTTTCCTTGTTTAGCAACATGATTTATGCATTGAATGGGTAGATAAAGGTTATGGTGGGTGGGTTTAGGTTATGGTTGGACTTGATTATCTTCGAGGTCTTTTCCAAGTGGGTTGATTCTGTGATTCTGTGATTCTGACATACTGAAATTTCTCAATATAAAGATAAATATGTAAATGGAAAAAATATGGAGCCAAGTCCTTTATAGGTAATTTGGACCTTACTCCCTGTCCCTGGAGGTGTTCCATAAAGGTTTACCTAAAAGTAGATATTCCCTATTCGACATACATTAAACTGTGTCCAAACGTGAAATGAACAGAGTGCTGCCAATGAATTTCAAGCCTTCCCAAGAAAGTGATTTGGAGAAAGATTATGTATCAAGAGCAAAACCAAAGATATTTCAGGACTGGAGCTGGAGCTTCTGTTCACTCTCATTCTCCTGTGGCTATACTACCAAATGTGAGACAAAGATAATCACAAAGATAAATACATAGGTCAAAAGACAATGAGATTTTAATGTTTACTTTTCCTTTTATGATGGAATTTTAAAAAAAGTTTCTAGCATGTTTTTCCACTTGAACAGAAAACCCCACAAATAGGTGTAGGGGAAGATAGTAAATGGTATCTGCAAGCAAGATGCAGCAACAAGAAATAGAGGGTATAATGTAAGGATAATACAAATTGCTCATCAAAGATCTGCACTTTCTTTAGTGTCGTGATTTGAGCTTAACCAACAACAAAGAACCACTAGCATCTTGGCCAACAACAAAGAACCAAGCGACCTCTCCCCCCTTGTGGAATGGGGGAGAACAAAAACCAACCAAATGCTCATGCATGGGTCAAGACAAAGACAAGGAGGGTTCATTCAACATTTATGGTCACAGGCAAAATAGACTCAACTTGGGGAAAAAATATCCATTTAATGTATCACTAATCAGATGCAAACAGGACAAAGACAAAATGAAAACCAGAGCTTAAATAATTTATCCCACCCCTCCTTTCCTCCCGGGCCCAAATTATTTTGTTCCTGATTTTTCTACTTCCTTCCCCTCAGCTGCACCAGAGAACAGGGAATGGAGTTTAGAGTAAGTGTGTCACTTGTTTTCTGCTGCTCCTTCCTCCTTAGGGAGAAGGATTCCTCATAGTCTTCCCTTGCCTCCCTGTGGGGTCCCTCCCATGGGAGAGAGTCCTTCATGACCCTCTCCAACATGAGTGCCTCCCCATGAGGTGCAGTCCATCAGGAACAGACTGCTCCAGCCTGGGCTTCCCACAGAGTCACGGGCTGCTTTGAGAACAGTCACCTCCCCTGGTGTGAGGTCCTCCATGGCTGCAGGTCTGCATATACTCCCCTGTGGTCCATCACGAGCTGCAGGTCTGCAGCTGCTCTGCTGTGGTCTTTCACAGGCTGCTCCACCGTGGTCCTCCATGGGTTGCAGTGGGACAGCCCTGCTCCTTGAAGTTCTGTCTGTGGCAATACTTTCCCTGTGTGCTCCCTGCTGGCTACACTGGTCCACAGATCTGATACATGCAGGAGAGTCTGTAATTCATTGCAGGTGAAGGCTAGCAGCATAATAATTATGACTTGGAAGTAAATGAAATTAATAGCAGCTCGTGACATTAAAGGGCATCATTGAAGCACCATGCAGATTTGTTACAGTTCATATCGCTGGAGCAAGTCTTTCCTTCTGCCATGTCTCAGGGTCGTATTCCCCTGCCCTCTGCCCATCATCCACTGCAGTACGAAAACACACCCCATACTTGCAGGAAAAAGCCTGCCTATGGCTTCAATATCCGCTCTGTGTATAAAATTTTGGACTGGGTGATGTGCTAGAGTATGGCAGCGTTGTGTGCCATGCCAGGGGTTGTCCCTCTGCTTGGAGTTTGGTCCCCATGGGTTCTGTCTGAAAGAGCAAGGCTCTGCGGTCACTCACATACCCCGTGAGCAATGTGTTGCTGTGAAATACCCCTGAAATACACCTTTCTCTTCCTGGCTGGCCACATGATTTGCTGCTTGGGGTCTCAAATGTCACAATCTAGCTTGGATGAGAAATCCCTTCCTTAACAATGCCACAAAGGATTACAAAGTTATTCAGGAAGTGGAGAAATGCCTACAGTTATACTCTGCTCTTTTACTCATAAAACCCTGCCAAAGGAGATATGGAGAGGAGAGGATTCTTTCAGCTTAGCTACTAAACTGAAAAACTTGTAGGAAAAAGTTTAGCTATAGATAACAGAAAAGTATCAGTTTTGATGCAGCTCTTTAGCTTTTTCTTTTCAAAATAAGGGGGGGAAAAAAAAAAAGATAAGATCATCCTCCTGGGTCTGCCAGAAGTGTATTTTGCAAACAAAGTTAAATATATACTTTTCAATTATTTTATCTTTCCTATCCATATTTTTTTCACTTTATTTAAATAAAATTCTAAGTGAAAAATTGTGGTAAATGAAAGTAATATATTCATTACAATGGTAGCAAAAATAATTCCAAAATTTTCTACTGTTTTTGACTGTGGCTATTGACCAAATTCAGTTTCAATTAAGAATAATCTTGTCTTTCTAGAAACCTTTTCTTCTTTAATTGAAAAACAATTAAATGGTGAACACTTTTTACTCAAGAGCATTAAGCACAATTTTTAATGTAAATTTAAATTTAAATTTATATTTATTAAGCACTGATTTGGTTCATCAATTTAGTAAATACTTACTTATTTTGAATTCATTCGTATATTGGTTAGATTAATTTCCAAAGATTTTCAGGATCTATGTTTTCTCCATTACCTTCCATTTCCAGTACATCTGCTTCCTGCCTTTATTTACTGAATTTGAAAAGGAAGTGAACTGAAATGTCAGATTTTTGGATGAGCCAGAAATTCTAACTTCTGGTCAGGTCTAGTGATGTGCCTACATCTTTCTGAAGTTCTGCTGAAAATATTTGCAGAAGATGAGACTTTAATTTAAATTTCACGTAACTTTCAGGCCATCATTTATGCCTACTTATTTTCTGTCTGAATTCTCTCTCTTATAGTTACTTTTCAACTTCATGTAATGCATTATGAAGAGTAAGAACATCATTGCCAATCATTGCACCTGTACATCTTTCTACTTGGCAAAAATTAAATGAAGGAATGTAGTAACACTTGCAGGGCTGTACATATAGAGTGTAACTCTCCATTTCGTATTTTCATTGTTTTTACAAAATATCATTGCTGCTCAAAAAGTGCCCTTAAAGTCAAAGGAAGCCAGACAGGACAAATTGAAAAGACAACTTTTAAGGAGGATAGCAATGTTAAGCTTTAGTCAGTCAGGTAAATCCAAAACTCCCTGTGCTGGGGCTGATGTTGCCCAAACTCCATGTTTCAGCTGAGCTGCAGAGACTTAAACAGTGCCAGCCATTTACCTTTAAACTTTCCCCTGTTGTGTGACATGAATGTGTAGCAAGATGTAAAAACTGCTTTTGAAAGTAACAGAGGACACAGGGTGAGCTAAAGCAAGAAGCTTTGTTTCTTTTGAAGATGTTTATCTTGAATTATTTTCTCAGTATCCTTAACATGAGGAGAAATCACAAATGTGTCTTCATGGATGACTGTTGAGATCCAGCTGTTGTATTGGAGCATTGCAAAATGAGTCTTCTGAGTGATAAAATACCACAGTGGATGTGTGTGCAGTCATCCCAAAAAATATTGCTGTCTACCAGAAGCATTCTGGGGATGGGGTTTCTGTGTCAAAAGCATGTTTTTTAAAAGAAGCTAAAGATAATATAAAGCCTGAAATCTGATACTGCATAAGTAAACATTTGCATTGATCAGTCATTTCTGAAGAGATTTTAAAAAATCGTCCCTATATCAAGTGTAAAATTATCTAACCATTCTTTGTCACTCTTTCCTTAAAAGTGCTGGAAGACATTTTAGGTTTTCATGTGACTCCATTGACAACAAGATGAATGATATTTCTGTCAGTATGAAGATGCATAGTCATGGCAAACTGACATGTCATAACTGACAAAATTATTGCTGGAATTGTAAATAGCCAATAATGCAATACAAATATGTGTTTTAAGTTCAGAAAAATCTAGACTCTTTTGCTTCATAGTATGTGGAAAGGGAAGATTCAGAGGCGACTTAAACCTTTGCTGCTGCCAAAAGTGTCTTACAGCTAAATTTCTTATTTTTAATAATAGTGTACTTCTAAATATGATGGCAAGTCAGCTGGTCCCTCTACTTCCTGCCAAGTCTTATCTGTGTTTAATCTCTCCTCAGCTCCATACCTAATCCCAGTCTCCATTCTGACCTTTCAGACTGATTTCCTTGCAGTTACTCTGGGAAAACCAACATGTCATTCTCTAAAATCTCTCAGTTCTGAGTGTTTTTGGCTCTGTGGCATCAGACATGAGATTCCTGATCTACCTCCATCATTAACTGTTTGACCCAGAGATTGGATTTAGCTGGCAGTAGGCTGACTTACATCTGATGTTGTTTACTTAACATCAGGTAACACAATGTCACCTTACAGAATCACAGAATCACAGAATTACCAAGGCTGGAAAAGATCATCAAGTCCAGCCTAACTTACTTTCTCAACTTTGTACCCTTGGTGCAATTTGTATACTACTGTGACTGTCTTCTCCTGGCAGCTGGCTCCAATGTGCACCTTTGTGAAGGTTGCCATGGAGACTCATACTTAGGAGCAACAGTGTCTGAGAATTTCTAGGCCTGAAGGATGTGGGAAAAGAGATATGGAAATTAAAGCGATGCCTGCCCTTCAGATGAGAGCCATGGAGGTCTGCTGGACCAGGTTGGAGAGGGAAGGACGTTGCCTGTATAAATGTTTAATTAACACATTACAGTCGCTGTTATTTTTCTCTATCATATTTCTTCCCTCCCCATCTGTTCTATGAAACAAAATTGTTGTTAATTGGTAGCTCTTGCTGACCAAATGACTGTGGAGGTACCTGATATGTACACTCTCTACCGTTGTCATGAAACTGAGCCCAACATGTGCTATGCCTTCATTATGATGATTCATTAATGCATTGATTTCTAGGTCTGAGTTTATAGGTATTTGCCTCCTGATGATGCCCAAAAATATTTGCCCAATTCTAGTTTTGTGCGCAAAACAGAAGTCTTCAATGTTGTTTCTAGCCTTTCACTCACAGAAGACTTTGACAAAGTTTATTAAATTCAGGGAACCAAGAAAGAAAGGCAGTGGGAAAAAGTCAAATAGCATGTTAATACAGCCTTTATAAATAAGGTGAGTTTTTTTTGCTAGGTTAGAGGTAAACCAGTGCCCTAAGGGTAAATATAGCAAAAGTCCTAAAAACCTTTGGCTCATCAATTCGTAAGATTTGATTTATAGGCAAGACCTGTTAGACAATGTTCTCTGCATTGTTTGGGGTTTTGTTTTGTTTTGTTTTAACATTGATTTGCAGAAGTATATCTATACATTTTCTGTGTTTTGGCTTTTATAATTTTGTTTTGCAACTCAATAGCCTGTGAGTTTTGTTTCACTTGGTAGATGATTGACAGCAGTTAACTGACCACGAACTGTGTGTAAATTCTGGGAATTTATTGGCAAGCATTGTATTAACCCCATTGTACATAACCTACTAGGAAAGATGCTTATAGACATAATAAGGTTAGTCCAGAAACTGTAGGATACAACAGCTGATAATGTACCAGTATGTAAATTACATTTTGCTATCTGAAGCATTCTATGACTCCCTGAAGTATTTTTTACCTAAACAGAATTAAGAAAAATCTGTTTGCATTATAGCAGTTTATCAATCAGTTATTTTTTTAATAAACATGTTTTTGAGTTTTTTCAGCTTACAAATGTATTATTTAAGTACTGAACAGGTACACTAGACAGGGCAATTATGTCCATTAGAAACTTCAAGTAGGAGTATATATTTCATATTTCCTTTATTGTAGCAGTTGGGGGTATTCTATAGTTTTGTTCACAGTAGAAAGATGCCTTTCTTCTCTTTCTTTGTAATTGTGGAAAATACTTTGTTGTGGAAGTCTTGGAGCTTAGAGTAGCTTAAGATCAGTTACTTGTATCCTTTTATTAGACTAGATTCTGTTAGCAGACCCCATTAGGCTTTCCACCATAGGAAAAAAATCTTTCCTTCTGTCTTGGCAGAATTGGCTCCTTGCAGCTGTGCAACTAAACCATAGTAGAAGAGAAATAAATGAAGGAAAGCATATGACAGGCCTCATGGATCTTGGCTTCCTTTCATTCCTCCTCAAATGGTGTAATATCAAGCCAGTCCCTAGCTCCTTTAACTTCTGCTGGCCTCAGCCTTGCATAAAATCTAGGAGAATTAAAATATCTTTTTATAAAACTGCATGTATATTTTCCACACTTCACAAGTTTTTGAGAGGAAATAATGATTAATTGTGATGCTTGTTTAGATAAGGGCTAGGAAAGAATTTATAGTAAAAATATGAAAGGCCTGGAGGACAAGTCCTATGAGGAGAGGCTGAGGGAATGGGGGTTGTTTAGTTTGAAGAAGAGGAGGCTGAGGGTTGACCTTATTGCACTCTACAACTACGTGAAAGGAGGTGGTAGGGAGGTGGGAGTTGGCCTCTTCTCTCCAGTGAGTAATGACAGGAGGAGAGGAAATGGCCTGAAGTTGCACCAGAGGAGGTTTAGGCTGGATATTAGAATTTATTTACTGAAAGAGTGGTTGGAGAGTGGAACAGCCTGCTCAGGGAGGTGGTGGAGTCACCATCCCTGGAAGTGTTTAAAAGAAATATAGAGGTGGTGCTTAGGGACATGGTTTAAGCATTGAACGGGTAGATAAAGGTTATGGTGGGTGGATTTAGGTTATGGTTGGACTTGATGATCTTCAAGGTCTTTTCCAACCAGGATGATTCTGTGATTCTGTAATTCTGTGAAATATGAGATTGAATTGGGGAAAAAAGGGTTAAGACTTTTGAACAGACAGCAGAAGGCCAAGATGTGCTACATTGCTTAGATAAGGGGAGTAGCAGTCTCTTATCTGTGCTGCAAGAATTCTCCTTGGCTAAGCAGAACCAGATGCAGCTGGACTTGCAGTTACTATTCGTCACTAAGTCAAAGTGCTCCAAAGTTGAGAGATCACTGTGAGGAAGACTTCCAGCCTTCATCCTGAAGACCCCATAAGACCACTACCAGACAGCATTGCGCATGCGGAACTAGGCGGGGAAGTAATTAGCATAAGCAAGGCCTTTTCTAAGAATTTAATTACTATGTATCACGACCTTATGAATATTCATGTACCTGCTAGATAAAAATAGAGCTTTACTAACACAGGGTGTGCAAGCTAGGAGGAGCGATCCCCCTTGCACCCAGCGCCGCAATAAACATACCTACTTTATAACCTTCCTGAGGTTGTGAAGTTTGTTTCTGCACGTCAGATCATTTATGCCTCATGATACAGGAAAGCACAAATTAAGGAATATATGAGGCTTGCAAATAATTGTAATGAAAGTACACGGCTCTGTAATAAATGAAATAATCATGTATAGTGAAAACCACATACATATTTATATTTTTATACATATTATATATACGTTTTTATATATATATTTACAGACCTTCTTCCTAGCCGATCATCTGTATAGTTCAGTATGACCCACTAAGCATTCATATTTAATTCACTGCTTTTTCCAAAGATAGTCTAAGAAGTCTTCCACCACTAACTTAAAGAATCCAATTATCTTCTAGAGAAGTAGGAAAACAGATGAGGAGAGAACTGTATAACCTAAGGCAAACCACAACGGTTTTGAATATCAGTGATGCTTTTTTTTATCCTGACAGTAATACTGACAAATTGAATTAATACACTCATAATGTACATGAACAACCAGGGGTGTAGAAAAATGTTATCAGTGATTCAGAGTAACTGACTTTAAAATAAATTAAATAAAAGAATATGTAAATTAGTACATACATTCAGTAATATGAATGTTCACTTAATCAAGTGCGTGGCACTTCAAATGGTAATATTAATTCATAGTTGCATGTAGATAATCATAGGAAAACCTACATAACACACATCAATTTGATAGCAAAAAAAATATATATGTTTTTTGATCTCTTAATTCAAATCATATAGATTTAAGTATTACAAATCAGAGTAGAGATGGTGCATGAATCCTTCAATGACTGTAGCAATTTCAAATATACAGAATATATATAGCGTAGTTTTTTGATGACTGACTATTGTCATTAATGGATATAATAGATACAATATTTTTAAAATACATCACTATGTTTTGTCTATAAATACCATATTTCCTTTTTCTTTCTATTGGCAGGCCAGGATCTATCAAAACCCTGCAGTTCTTGTTTGATTGACACAAATTGTTAGAAAAATAACATTTCTACTCCTTATGTTTTTAATATTCAAATAACGAGGCTTGCAGAGGTCTGGGAAAGTAACCACATGTTGGTGGGGGGCAGTGTGAGTGCATGCAGAAGACGACTAGACTGTATTGTAGTTATCAGGAGTTAACTTGCTATTTCTGTTTTTCCTTGTTCTTTCTCTTTAATCTATTAAGTCTTTTTCAAGCTACAATCCTTTAAAAGTATAGAACAAAAATTCCTACATACATTTCACATTCAAGTCAATAGTAAAGGGAACAATTTGTAGAAAAGAAACTTTTTTGTTAGGTCTTTTGATAAATACCAAAGAAAATCTATAATAAGTAAGAAGAAGCAGGAGGAAAAAATGTGGAAAGTAGTTTCAAACAAACTAGTTTAACAGCAACTTGGTGAAAGAAAGGAAAAAGAGACAAGTAACAGAAAAGTAAGTACAGGGAATGTGAACTGCTGGGAGGAAGCAGCAGGAAGAGACAATATAAATGAAAACAAAATGGATTTGGAAAATTGAAAGGAAACAAATGCATCAGGAGTAATTTATGGCAGAATTCATGAGTTCAAGTATATTACAAATGTAATAAAATCCCCTATCAATATATCTTCATTATAAGATGGATGAGATAAAATACATATTAATGATGAAAAGGCAAATGAGTTCAGTGAATAGTTCAGTATATTGAAATAAATGAGAATTTACACTTTCATTTGGTAAAGATGAGGAATTACTCACCGTCCAATTACTCGGTGTAATTCATCAAAACCTAAATGTTTTCTAGGATGCATTAATGAATTTGAGGTTCTTTAGAAGTCTGTTTTAAATCATATGGTATCTTTGAAACTTTGAACGCTAAAAATTATGAAACATTTCTTTTAAATACCTTTTAAAATTTAGTTCTGCTCTGGGGAGAATGGAAAGAAGGGAAGAAGAGCAGAAGGGAGCAAGGAGAGAGAAGTGCTTGCCATAATTCCCAATAGACTGAAAATTCTCTTCCCATTGCCAACATAAAGTCATACAATCTTAGAACGGTTTGGGTTTGAAGGGACCTTGAAGATCACCTCTTTCCAATCAACCTGGCCTTGAACACATCCAGGGAGGGAGCATACATATCTCCTCTGGCAACCTGGTCCAATGTCTCACCACCCTGACAGTAAAGAATTTCTTCCTAATTTCTAATCTACCCTCATCTAATCTAAATCTGGCCTTAAACATCTGAAGTGGGCTCACAGAGTTGATTATTAATTAGTCATTATGGTAGCAATTCCAGATAAAATAGCTGGAAAGCTGATAAAGAAGTATTAATACAGGATAGAAATGGAATGGAGTATTGTTGACATCAACTTCATTCTGCTTAGTAAATTTAGCTTACTGGTCCATGTTGTATTAGTTAAAGAAATCACAGTATAAGACCAAAAAAATTTACCCAAGTGGATTAGTAACTAGTCAGTTGACTTCTCAAAATTGGGGAATCATGTTTGAACTGAACTAGTAGGGGCTGGCAGTGACAGAATAACAAAAAAATGAAGCAATGCTGATATAAAAATTGATGTGATAAAAGCTGCGTCTCTGAATTCAGCATTATTCAAAGCAATACTAAAGTATGGAAAGCACTTCTGGTACATATGTACTTCAAAAAGATAGAATTGAAATTAATGAAATGGAAATGGTGCACCAAGAAGCCATAAGAACATTTCAAGAACTAAAGAAAATTTAGCTTTATGAGCTCTGTCTATTTAGAATACTAAAATTAGGACCATGAGTAGACTTGTTCATACTATGTGCTTAGTTTTGCTAGATAAGACATTAATTTTTCGTGCTTAGAGACAACACCAAAGATGGTTGTGAGTTTAATGATATACACTGAAAATGGAATAGCACTAGTGTTCTTTATTAGAACAAATGAGATACATTTTCTGTCTTTGACCCGCTTCAGACTCAGACTCTGAGCCCCTCTGAAACACTAATTATTGGTCTCAGTGACAGAGAAAAGCCCTGAAATTTGGTGGTCCATACATTAGAATAGGTGTTCTGATAAACATTTTTTTTTGTTATAAAATGAGTTTGAGAGCTTAATAAACAAATAAAAATATTGCAATAATATTAACATCATTAGTCAAAACAGTATAAAAGAGAACATCAGATTCAGTTAATAATCCCTGCATCAAGTCTGATGACTTGCAATTAAGATGCAGCATATATAATACATTAGTAACCATTCAGTTCCTGGGAAAGTCAGCAGTTTAATGACAGCCTTTTCGTGCACATCTAAAGTGTAGGACTGAAGCATTTCCCAGTACATGTCAAATTTCTCTTTCATACCCATGTCAGGATCAGACACCTTCAGCGAACATACGCCCTAAACAGCCTCAGGTCCCTATGACTCCCACCTTCGACTCAAGCAGGAAGAAAGCTTCAGCATCAGCACAATTTGAATAATCAGGGATAAAGGTGGCAGTGGGCACTGAAAAACATGTCTGAACCCAAATCTAGTTGGCAGTGTCTACTTTCAAATAAATGTATTTACCATGGTACTACTATAGCTTTGCTATCAAACTCCACTATACCTCTGAACACCTTATACTGTAACTTGGTTGGGCATCTACTGTTGATGATAGTCTTCACAGGAAAAATATGGAAGTCGATGTATTTTAGTACTTGAGGAAGTATTGACATCTTTTACTGTATTCCACAAACCTTCAGTGAAATACATTCCTGAGAGCCTGCATTGTAGACATTCTGCACGGTATGGATATCAACACTTCTAATTTGAAAAAGGACAAGAGGAAATGGACTCAAGTTGTGCCAGGGGAGATTTAGATTAGATATTAGAGGAACCGTCTTCATGGAAAGAGTAATTAAGCACTGGAATAGGCTGCCCAGGGAGGTGGTTGCATCACCATCTCCAGAAGTATTTAAAAAATGTGTTGATGTGGTGCTTAGGAACCTGGTTTAAGCACTGGACTTGGAGTTAGGTTAATGGTTGGTAGAGTTAGGTTATGGTTCACTCAATGATCTTAAAGGTCTTTTCCAATCATAATGAATCTGATTCTGTGAAATACTATTTTCAGTCTACTTATTTTATTTATGATTATAAGCTTTCATCAGCAGTTAGTCACAGGATGTTGAGGCGATATGGTGTATACTTCTAATTGGTATCACAAAGTCTTGCATTGAAGTGGAATCTACTCTAGTGACATCTGCCTACGTAGTTTGCTATAAACAGAATATATTCTTTTTCTTTGTGCTTGAAGTAGACCTAAGTACTTTTTACTGATATATTTAAAGAATTTCAAGTCAATACTGTAGCTGAATATTTTAAGGATACCAAAAGAGGAACGATTTCCCCTGTTTAAACCAGATATTATGATTAAGTTTGATTTATTGTTCTTCAGGTGACATTCATGATTGGTATGAACAGAAAGTTGAAAATTTTATTCAATTTGTCAGCTTCTAAGTATGCTGTTGTATTGCCTACTGTAGTAACATAAGACCATGACCATTCAGTGCAAACATTTAAACCTGGTTTGCTTCTAAGAATGTGGTGTATGTTTCTCACCCTGGCCAGCCTCAGATACTGAACCACAATTAAAATCAAGGAGTTAAGATGAAAAGTGACATTCCACATGCAGGAGCTTAAAATAACTGCCAGGCTATGTAAATACAGTCATAAATTGCTTGAATTCAGGAGTGGACTGAAGTAAGCAGTGATCCCTGAACCACTCCTCATTCATCTGCACTGACAGCTGCATGTCAGCCTGCAGAGGCGAATCTTTCTTGCTTGACATAATATAAGAGCCTCTAGGAAGGGCCTTGCCTCCCTCGGGGTGACCACGTGATGTCACTGCAAGTCAATTATTTTTTTGGAGGTGAGAAGGCCTTTACTAGAACAGGAGACTTACTGTTTCCATCCATATACATGCCGTGGCAGTGCCATCAGCTCAGACATTCTCCAGCGTAACCCAAAACTGGTTGTAACTGTACTGGCATTGAGGTACTCAGATCATGAGACACTGAGCTCAAGCTTAGTCACGGGCTTCAGGTATCACACAGACTACCTTTATATCTTGCATGTAGACTTAGGAAGCTTGTGCGCTCCTGGCACTTAAATAGAGGTCTTGATTTCCAGACATGTCAATCATTCAGTGATCTCAGTGATGTTCACTGGGAAACAAGTACTCAGAATTTTTAAAAATTAAGACATTAGAATTTAAGTGGCTAAATATGAATTTAATAGCTTAACTACAGACAGAAAATGTCTGAATGCTTCTTCTCTCATTCTCCCTAATATTAAGGAAATTAATTTTTGTCATTATAATAATGACTTCAGCAACATACCATTAAGACTCAGTCATGCAATTTGTACTCCCGTTGCCAGGCATTCAGGTTATGTTTATGTAGCACAGTGCAGTACCATATAGAAACAAGCAGATAATCTCTAGAGGAACTATAATGGGACCTGGAAACATTAGCACCTTTATCATTCAACTTTTTATTGTGAATTTTATCCTTCATCTGACTTGTACCCTGCATAATGATATGTGTTTATTATTACTACATAACACAAGGAGTTCCACAGGTCACTGTGCAAGGACTTTGATGAGTAAATATTCACTAAAATGGTCAGGGGTTGCATCATTAAGTCTTAACATTGTAACAGTTCTCTATGTTTATAACTTGCGAGCTCTTTTCTACTACTGTACCAACTATTTAAAGTATTGTAACAACCAGACTCCTTGTTGTTGTAACAACAAGCTCCTTGTTGAAAATTTGTGTTTACAGTTGCAACTTTATCTTAAGTTCATTACCAATATTGCATAAAAGCCTTCAGCTTTTTCATTAAGGAATTTATATATAGGGTAAAATCCTGATCTTCCTAGTCATGTAGGTATTCTTTTTGTTGTACATTGAACTCCTCCCATCAGCAAAAATAAAATTTTAATGTAATAAACTGGAATTTATCACTTCAAAAACATTCAAGTTGCACTTACCTTCTTTCCAACATATATAATACTAAATGAAAATGAAAGTCACTGGCAAAGCTACTGGTAAAGAAACAATAACATTTGAAAAACAAAAAATACCCTTTCAAATTTCACTTAAGAAGTCATCACTGCTAGTGAAAACCTTGCTGCCAAGATACTTTTAAAACCAACCCTTAATATTTCCTGTTCCCTCGTAACAGTGTGAACACTGAACACTTAGAGTTTACTGTGCTGTCAAACAATCCAAAATACGCCTAAATATGCAACACATTGTTCAGCTTCATAAATGTAAGTCTACATGAGACAGAAGAGCTATTGAAAACCTTCTTTGAATATATCAGCTCCTCAGGGACACAGAATTTTGAAGAAGAGTCTTAAAAAGTGATTGCGCTTTTTCTCTCAGAAACCCAAATATCAGTCAAGAGAAAAGAGAAAGCATAAAGAGCTCAGTATAGCTTCTACAGAAATACAGTCAATAACAATATACTTGTCATGATCACTACACAGTTATACTAGGAATTCTTTTTTTCTTTATTCAGATCTGTCATATTTGAGCGGTAGAATGAAAAGTCTCTAGTTAGACCTGCAGTGTAGAAAGGAAAAACTTCCATTAGGAACTTGGGAAAGATCAATATGTTTTTGTGTGACAGTAAGGAAGTGAAATATTGTAAACTGTTGGCTTTTACATCTAAAGAAAGACAGAGAGCAGGAAAAGAGATCAGATTTCAGATGTTTTCTTTAAAATTACATACTTTCCTATATCCTTTTAAAAGGCAGAAAAGTTGAAGGGATATGAGAGGTTAACAGAGGTGTAGCAAATATACGTGCCCTGTCTTTGGCATACAGTATTTCCATCTTTTTCAATACATGAAAGCAAGTGATTAGAATTTTATTCCAGGCACATGGGACAGACTGACCTGCATAAATCTATCATCTTAGTCTGAGTATTTTAAAATGGGTATGATTGGAAAGGTCTACTATGTCAATGAGAATTGAGTATTAATGGCATAAGGGGATGCATTTTATACAGCTAATTATGAATTTGAATATTTAAAAAAAACTAAAATGTTTTACACAACTTTATATTCAGAATGATCATGCATATTAAGTATGAATAGAAAAATATTCATGCATACTACTTGCTCTATATTAACCTCAGTCCCTGAGCATTTCAGTTTTAAAATTAAATTACTGTGTGTTTTTTTTCTGAACCTGATGTCATAGCACAAAGCCATCCTAATATAAGCATTACTGAAAAAAATACCTATTGGATTCTAATTTAAAAAAAATACATCCTTCAGACTTCGTTACAAATAAAATGTAATTGTAAATTTCAGATTTTCTGATCATAGAGTCTAAAAGTGAATTAATGTCTTCATGAAGCTAGTACATTTTTTAATGCTAGGGTCATATGGTAGTTTTCCATCCCCATTTTTAATTATTATCCTAGCCAATATTAAGAAAAACAATGTTTTGTAACTGTGTCAGCACTATTGTTTCTGAGACACATGCACAGTCAAAACTTAATTTGATTTTTTTTTTACTAAATGTGAAAGAAGTACAGGGGAACTTTGTCTGGCCTGATACTTAGATCATTTTCAAGAGTGTAAGAGTCTTAATGCATTCTGTGAGCTACAGCTCACACCCTAGATGGTAACAGCAATGACTCAAACCAGGACACTCAGGAATCATGCCAAAGAGTATCTCTATTTTAGGACAGCTCAGTTCTCTGGAATATTTTCCTTTTGCTGCTTTTTGTCAATTGACCTATAGTAAGTCAGGCTTTTTCTAGAAAGATATTTGCTGCATAGGAGAGTACACAAATTAAAACAAATTAAATTATTACATTAAATTAAAACAAATTAAAAAAATATTTCCTATTTTGTTTGAAAATGATGAGAATCCTCTTATAAATTAAGTAGATATATTAACTACATCTTAAAAAATAAATTAGTATTAACTGAGATTGAAGTCTAACAAACTGGTAAAAGAGGTGGTCAGAATAGAAGAGGCATTCCAGAGCAAAGCAGAGAAATATCTGTGAAATGAAAAGAGTTGAAGCTGTTGTAATTGATGGAGAGGACTGAGGAAAACGAAACTTGAAAAAGGAGCTAGCTAAAGGTTACAGACAGCAGTGTTGTATGCAAAGCTTAGGAATCAAAGGATGTTTTCAAACAGCTTCTCAGCATGGTGCCCAAGCAGTGAGGTTGCATAAAAAAAAAAAGCCATGACAGGGCTTGAATTCATGGGAGATCAGTATGAGGAGCTGTACAGGCTGTAGTGGATGTATAGGCTCAACCCCTCCAGAGAGAACAATTGGTTTTGTTTTCCAGAGACACAGCAGCTTTGGACTTTAAAACATCTTTGGAGATTTCATTACAATGACATGTGGAATAAAGGGAAGAAAAGGATGATTAATTAATTCTGTGTTTGATAGGATGTTAATTTACATCACACTCTTTTATCAAAACCAAAATTTTCCATGATTGGTGAAAAGTCCCACTGGTATGGTAACAGAAATCAATAATGTTGCTCAAATATTGCAGTAGATTTCAAAGTCCAAATGTGACAAATTCAGTTACTACTGTAAAGAGGGAGATTAATCAAAAGGAAGGCACAGCATAGGATCTACAGCAGTGCTCAGGTAGCTTGTCAAGGCTTGCTTCTAGCATTTTAATAGTAAAAAAAGTAGATATTATCTGAATAGTGGAGCATGATTCAACTCCAGTCTTCATTTTCTCTTCAGTTTTTCTTTTATCTCTGTTTGGGGGGATGTGTTACAACTTGATTACTTGGAACCTATACAAGATACACAATTTAATATACACTGTACATAAGCCTGATTCTCAATTTCTAAATCAAGCAATTTTTTTACTTGCTTTACTCTGTGAAATGTGATAAAATATGTTTATGTTATTTGAAGAGCTAATTAAGGGATTTATATTGCACTTGACAATACATTAGTGCTGAACATTTGATTGGCTTTTGTAAGACCATTTTCTGATGGAAAAATAAAACTGAGGTATAAATTATATCCAGTCACATAAAAAAACAGCCAAGAGGACATCTTCAGAACTGTGACCATTAGACATGCACAGCTAACATATATGATCTCTATTTCATTCCACCTACAGCCCTCGGAAATTAAATGCATTATTATATGGTATATTTCCAATAGAAGCTTGGCCCTACTGTACTAAAGATTTCTTCCCCCACTCTTCTCTTTGAGAAGTGTGAATTTGCTGCAGTAGGTTTGTTTCTTTTCCACATCCCAGTGCTCCAGCCTGTATACATTTTCTCATTTCTTTGTATCCCAGTTACAGTATGTCCCCTTTGACTCAGATGAAGAAATTATTACTGCTCTGGAGTGAGACTCTAAGTTCTATCTCTGTATCTGCCATCGGTCCAAAGCCAGTATGGAAAACTGTTATGTTTGTGACCTTGCAGTTTCTTTCTGAGCCTCTGCCATGTGAAGATACTGTGTGTTTGGGAGAGATGGGATTACTTTGTTCTGTTGAGGAAATTAAATCTAAGTTCTGCAAAACGTGAGGTCTCCCTCAGCTAAATAGTATTTTAACTTACTGTAAAAAGCCTAGATGCAAGTTTTTGTTTTGTTTTGTTTTGTTTTTTATTTTAGAAGGAGAAAAATATCAGAAAATTTTACTTCACAAGCATTGTTAAAGTTCCCATGGAAGTCACATGGGGATGATATAGTCATCCCAATGGATCTAGGATTATCAACTCAGCAGTTCCCAGGTGACATGCTGAAAAACTGGGAATCTGGGAATCTGAAGCCTCTGTAGACTGCTTCCTTGGTATACTTTCTATCTTGGTGATAAGGAGAAATTTTCCTGGAAAACCTAAGAATTTGTAACCTGAAAGATGTAAATTTCTGGGAACTTGAAGACCCACATCTTAGAAATTAGGAAACCTGGTGTGTTTCCCCAATATCATCTCCATGAAGACAGACACAAGACTGCAGAAAGTGTTCCTGGAACACAAACAAATTGTGATCTGCTGGCAGCAGCCCCCGTGACAAAAGATATAGGAACCTATCAGTCTTTCTCTTCAGATTCCAGTAAATGAGATTCCAAAACCCACTTGAACCCATAGTCATAGAATCATAGACTACCAGGTTGAAAGAGATCTCAAGGATCCTCTGGTACAAACTTTATTGCCAAAAGCATGATCTAGACAAGATGGCCCAACACCCTGTTCAGCTGAATCTTAAAAGTGTCCAGTGTTGGACAATCCACCATGTCCCCGGGGAGATTATTCCAATCTCTGCTTGTTCTGATTGTGAAAAATTTTCCTCTTGTATCCAGTCAGAATCTCCCAGGACTAACTTGCACTCATTACTCCTCATTTTTCCCATGTGACTCCTTGTAAAAAGGTAGTATCCATCTTCTTTTTAGCCACCGTTCAAATACTGGAACATGGTGATGAGGTCTCCCCTAAGCCTTCTGTTCTCCAAGCTGAACAAACCCAGTTCTCTCAGCCTTTCCTCATATGGCAGGCTTCCCAGTCCTTTGATCATCTTTGTGGCCCTTCTCTAGACCTTCTCCAGACTGTCCACAATTTTTTTGATAGCAGGGACCAGAACTGAACACAGTATTCCAGGTGTGGCCTGACAAGCACCGAGTAGAGTGGAATGATTACTTCTTTAGCTTTGCTGATGATGCCCTTGTCGATGCAGCCCAGCATCCTGTTGGCTTTCTTTGCTGCTGCAGCACTGTTCATGCATACTGAGCTTGTTATACAGCAGGACCCCCAGGTCCCTTTCCACGGAGACACTTTCTAGCCAGGTAGATGCCAGTCTGTGCTGGTCTGTCCCAGTCTGGTCTGTTCCCAGGTGCAAGAACTTTCATTTGTCCTTTTTGAACTTCATAATGTTCTTGATAGCCCACTTGTCCAGCCTATCCAGGCCTTCCTGCAGGGGGCCTCTCTCCTTCTGAAGTGTCTAATTCCCTACTCAGTTTGGTATTATTTTCAAACTTCTCAAGGTAGATTTATACCATCCTCCAGATCACTTAATATGATATTAAGCAGTGTTGGGCCCAATATTATCCCTGAGGGACCCACTTCTGACAGGTTGCCATTTTGAAAAGGAGATATTTACCACCACCTTCCAGGTGTGGTCTGTCAGCCAGATCCCCACCTAGCCACTGCACAGACCACTTGTCTAGACCATAATGCATCAGTTTCTCTAGGATGAGGCTGTGGAGAACTGCATTGAAAGCCTTGAAGAAATCCAGGTAGACGATGTCCACTGCTTGCTCCACGTCAGCTGAATAGGTTACTTCATTGTAGAAGGAGATCCAATTTGTCAAGTATGATTTGCCCTTGGTGAATCCATGCTGACTTTTTCCAATCACTTACTTCATTTGACTTGTAATGGTCCCCAGGAGTATTAATTCCATAACTTTTCCAGGGATTGAAGTAAGACTGATGGATCTATAATTTCCTGGATCCTCCTTTAAACCCTTCTTGTAGGTGGGGGTGATATTAGCCTTCTTCCAGCCTTCTAGGTCATCCCTTGATTTCCACAACTTCTCAAAGATTATGGACACCTCGCAATGATGTCTGCAGCTCTATTAGCACCCTCGTGTAGATAGTGTCTCGGCCTCTCAATTTGTAGCAGTCAGGATCCTGTGATAGTTTACATACCATGCCTTCCTTCACTGATGGCAAGTCTGTTTGCATTGATCTAACCTTGCTTAAACTGGTTGGGAAGACTGCATAGAAACTACCTCTCTGAAAAATATAACTCCAGAGTATGTAGCTACAAGAACATAAGCACATTTATTTTACCAGTTGAAACTCGGTTTTACCCTTGCCTGTAGCTTACTTTGGCTTTATCATGGTGTTCAATAAGTTGGGCTTTATCACTGTGATCTCAAGCACTTCCAGCTCAGATCGCCACTCTCCAAATGTTATATCTCTCATCTGGGGATTTCTCTCACTGGTGTTTAATGTTGCCCTGCACCTTTTTCTTTGCTGTGTTAAACCTCGTAAAGTCTGACCTTAGTTTAGCCCATCAATAGTTTTTAATCTTATGAATGTAATGGTAAAGTGAACCATGGTTCATGGCCAGCTATTTTTCACAACAGAAATGCAAACCAAACAACCTCCCCCCAAAAAAAACCCAAACAACCAAAACCAACCAAAAAGAAAGAAACACACAAAAACTTACCTAGAACAAAAAAAAAAAATATGAGAAAACATATCCCAAAGACCAGTTTACTCTGCTGATATTAAGTGCTATTCATATGGGACCCTGAGAGGCCGTCAGACACTTAATTTCCTTTATGATTCAACTGTTCACCTGTTCACACAGGAAGGAAATCAGAGAACACATAGTATTTCCCCTGCACCTATGTCTTTTATTCAGAAGGGCAAATTTCCTGAATATTTTTTGAAGTTTGTCAGGATGTGAAAGGCAGCAGGAACTTCATACCATAAACGGAAGAAAAATAAGTGCTTTCACAAGATAGCTTCAGAGCAAATACTAACTGATTAATTCTACTGATATTTCCTTCTGCCCTACATCTCTAATGCCTAAATATTGCTTGTAACCTTTATTTTTAACCTCTTTCAATGACAAGTCTTCTTCCACATGGCAAATTTATTACATACTGAACTTCTGTAAATTGTAGGAAAAGGGACTTTTTATCTGTTCTTTTTATCTGGTTGGGGTTTTTGTTTGTTTGCTTTTTTGTTTTCCAATGCAATGTCTAAACAAGTTAGTGGTTTTTTTTAATTAATAGAACACAAGAAAAATGTCCATTCTTACCAAATGTAGTTTACCCGTAGTGTCAGCATGTATCCCTATTTGGGGTTTTTTTGGATAGAACATGAAAAGGGTGGCAATCCCCATGCCAATATAATAGACAGAATGGATGGAAAACTGCATCCATTTAACATTCTTTGCATACCTACTTCATCCTAAGTAATATGTTCTCATGGATAGTGATAGCAAATACTTTTCCATGCAGGTTATATATAATGTGTGTGTGTGTGTCTGTGTGTGTCTGTGTGTGTCTGTGTGTCTGTGTGTGTGTGTGTGTGTGTATTAGGTTCAATAAGTTTACTTTCCTTTAAATTGGTCTCACACAATCAACCTGCAATAGAACTTTGTTGCTTTATATCCCATTTTGCTCCTATTGCCACATCCTTTATTGAACTTCCCTTCAGAATGTCTTCTAAACCTTGTGTAGTAGTAAAGTCAAACCAATAATGTTCCAATGTTCCACATTTTGATTTTTCTATTCTACAAGCAGAAGATGTTGACAAGTTCTTTGAACTTTCAACATCATGTGCCATTAGTATTATAGCCTAATATTTTACAGAATGATGTTTCCTTCAAGATTTGCAAATAGTTTTGGACAAATGGCAATAAAACTTCCCCTGCCTCTTTTACTTATTGTCATTCCAATATGTCCCAACATTACAAAAAATATCTGAGTTGGAAGGATCTTCCAAAGGTCACCTAGCCAATATTCTTTCCACACTGCAGCATCAGTGCATGTATACAAAATGGAAATAGCATGATGTTTTGCATTTATGTTCAGGTTACAGTATCATTCCTGACAGATACTTGCCTAAGACTTCCAATGATGCAGACTCCATGCTTCTGTCAGGCAATTGTTTTTGTTGCTTTGTTATCTGTAATATTGGACATTTTTCTTAAAATCTTGCCTGATTATTACTTGTTTATTTTGAACCTTCTGCCTGTTCTATCATCTTTCATCTGGCCAGGAATTTATTTTCTTTGAAGTTATCTTTTGCATATTTAAAGATACCATATCGTCTTTGGAGCCTACGTTCTTACACCTAAACAATGCCCATATTTGTTCCTCATTCATAATCCCTTTCAAAACAGTTTTATGGTGTGTTCTACAGTTTTATCATTTAGTCCACACCTTTTTTCATGTGCAGTGTCAGAACCTGGACAAAATATTAACTGAAAATTTACCAAAGCTAAGTAGAAGATGGTATTTCTAGCATATATTGAATTGGCTGTTCTCATGGTTTGAGGGGAATGTAAGATGTGTATCCTCTATTGGAAAGGGCATGCCAGTTTGCATTTAGATTCAGATTGGAATCAACCACATTCACATTTTGTTCTAAAGACTAGTGATCTATGTAGTTCAGTAGTCTCTATTTACATATTTAATTACTCCAGTTTAAATGTAGAATTTTCCACTTGCCCTATTCTAAAGTTTTAGCTCTTTTCCAATTTAAAATTGCTTTGAGTTCTTTTCCAGAAAATTAATCTTTCCATTCTTTCCAACAGCAACTTGATATACTCTGTAAGTATAATGAACATACTCTGTTTCCTGTCACTTAGTTTATTAATGAAATACTAGTGGTAATGAAATAAGAGGTGAACTCTGATTTAACTCAATTCTTTACACTTCCATTTTCACTGTAAAACATTAATACTTCTGAGCAGTTTTCCAGCCAGTTATATGTTTGAGATTAGTTTTTCTTTGTTGGCTTATTACAACTCAAAACTTCCTTGTCTTACTTATGAGAATATCATGTGTGAGTCTGATAGGCAAAATCCTTACTACAGTCATTGTTTTTCTTTGATGTACAGCTCCAGTACCTTCTTAAAGAAGAAAATGAGGTCAGTTCGACACGAACTGTTCTTGACAAGGCCATGTTAGCTGTTTTGGTTTAGGTCCTTATAGATTGTTTTGTCTGTTTTCTAGGAATTAATATGAACACCTAATCTATAATTAACACCCTGGTCTTCTTTTCTTTTTCTTTTTTTCTTCCTCTCCCCTGTTTGAAAATTGGCATTATGTTCATCCTCCACCAGCCATTTTTAAAAAAATCATTTTCCTCTTTTAGGGTGAACTTAACTGAAAATGCAATATAGATAAGTGGGAAATTCTATATGTAAATCAACTACATAAATGAAGAACAGGAAAGTAAGAAGTTGTTCTGCAGACTAGAATCTGAGCGCTCAAAGGCAAACAGTAAGAGATCTAAGAATCCTTCATCTTTTTCTGTCAGTATTTAGACGCTGGCAATCTAAAACATGGATTTTGTTTACGTATTCTTTTTCCTGTTTGTACACTATTCCTATATGAAAACTTCCCCATGACTCAGTGCTAACAATTTCATTAGCCCCAAAATTGCATATTTCTGTAAACTTATGAAAAACAGCACTGAATACTCTCATTTTCTTGGTATTTTTTACTGATAACTTTCTCCTTTCCTGATAGTGAAGCAATGATTTTTCTCGAGCCCTACAACGTTTGCTTAGCTATTTATTTTCACTTGTGATATCCATGGATAACTGAATTTCTTCCTTTGCCATGGCCTACCTAGTTTTGTCTTAGTATACCTAGCCATTAGTTTTGTTTGTCCTCAACAATCTGATCAACTTTTACTTCCTTCATGCTTTGTTCTTGAACTTGAGTTCAGTGATCATTTAATGGTCAAACTGTTCTTTTAGTACCATTCTGATCTTTTCTCACCATCAGGACAGCTTGTACTCATGCCCTTGTTATTGATTCTTCGAAGAAATACCAAGTGTTAAACCCCTGTTTCCTGAGACTTGCATTTCAGATTTCTTTATCAGTTCTCTGTTTTATGGGGTCTCCATTCCTGCAGTCAATTAGTCCAATTTTGCTCCTTCAATTTTACTTCAAAAAAGTTTTCTAGATCTTCCAAGTTTCCTAAAGCCTGGACTGTGATTTTTTTTTCTTCCTTAAATAATTTTGTCCTTCAAATAAGGCCCTTATTTATATCTTGCTTATTTTATTATATCTTCTTTATAAAAAATAATGTAATTAGTGGATCACATGAACCTATTGGAGACATTTTTTCCTCTGTATTATTCTTTTCTAGGAAATATTTAGATAGCTAAAATCCTCTATAACCTCCAACTACTGTGTTGTGTGTACCATTTGGCCAACTGCTCAACAAAAAGCCATGTCCTTACATCTTTTAATAGTTCTGTTTAATAGCTCTGTCCCCTCTTCCAAGTTGTTACTCATTTTCGTCTTGTTATCTAGTGCCATTCACTACTTTCTGACTTTTCTTTGCCATTTTTTTTTGCTCTCATCTTCAGTTACCCGATTTCTGTATCATACTCCACTGAATCTGAAAATATCGGTTTAGATAGCAGGATCAAATTTCCACTTTAAAGTCTAAGGCTATCTCTGTGAGAAATGAACTTTAAAATAGGTTTCAAATAAGCTTTTCCAACAAGATAGAAGTATTTGTACTTTAAATTTTCCCTCATTTTTTCTTTCATTTTTGCTTTTTTTTTCATTTTTTTTCTTTTTCTGTTGTATATCTCAATGATATGTCACTGTTGTATTGTAGGTATTAAAAAGGTATTAAGTTTTCTCTCTTTTAAGTAACATTCATCCATGTTGCTAAATATTATGTATAATCATGTTGGTACCACTACTTGCTCTTTAGTTAACTGAATTCATTTTACAAACTACTGTTCATAAGAACTACTCATCCTGGGTTTAGAATACATAATGGATGTTCTTTCTGCAGTCTCAGAAGAGAGAGCACATAAATGTGTAACATCTGCAAGAGAGTTTCATCTTCAAATTAAGAGACTGTCTTTTGAACTGAGTACAGGACCAGGGAAATTACACAAATACCCAATCCCTTTGAGCAGAATGTCTTCTCACTTCCATCAAATTTTCATAAGCAAGGGAACTGATCATATAAACTACACTCTGGAGACAATATTTATCTTGAGAAGTCCACAGATAACAAGGCAACCCACTACATCATTGTACCTTTTTTGTTGCAGATTTTTTTCCCTTGTGGAAAACTGTGACTGTTGCCTCTCGTCCAGCTGCTGTGCATCTCTGAGAAGAGCCTGGTCCTATAATCCCACCTAGGTCATGAAGACAGCAGTTAGGCTCTCCAAAAGTCTATTAGTTTTTTCTTCTCCAGAATGAACAAACTTGTATTGTACATCATGAGTTCCAGCCCCTTCACGACCTAGGTCATTGTCTGCTGGACTCTCCAACTGGTCAATGTCTGTAGTGTACTAGTAGCTTGAAACCAAGTACAATACTCCAGACTATTCTGAAGCTCTTTAATCAGTCAAGATGAAGTGCTCTCTTTTCCACAGACTAATGATAAAACCATTGGAAGAGAAAGTGTCATGGCTTAACCCCAGCTAGCAACTAAGCCCCACACAGCTGCTTGCTCACTCTGCTCCAGTGGGATGGGGGAGGGAATCAGAAAGGCAACAGTGAGAAAACTCATGTGTTGAGATAAAGACAGTGTAATAGGTAAAGCAAAAGCTGTGCACACAAGCAAAGCAAAACAAGGTATTCATTCCCTACTTCCCATTGCCAGGCAGATGTTCAGCCATCTCCAGGACAGCAGGACTCGATCATGCGCCATGATTACTTGGGATCCAAACATCCCCCTCTTCCTTCTTCTTCCCCCAGCTTTATATGATGAGCATGATGTCACATGGTGTGGTATATCCCTTTGGTCAGTTGGTGTCAGCTGTGTTCCCTCCCAACCTCTTGTGCACCCCCAGAGGAAGATTACATTTGAACAGCAGCAGATATCATCCAGTAGATGTGAGAGCAGAGCTATGGTATCTGCTCAGCTGTGTATTAAAATGGTGTGTATATAAAATTACGCCTGTATTCAGATTTTAGATATTGCTAACTTGAGTCTTCTTTCAAATTTCCAGGTATAGACACAATCCACAGCTGTTGTAAAGTGATGAAACCCTACTGAGACTCTCAATTCAGCTGAGGATGTGGCTGCAAAAGTGAATCTATAGTAAATCAATGGGGATTTTTTTGTTTCTAGCTAGAGTGGTTTAGATTTCCAGGAATGCTTTTTTGCTAAAGTATTATACAAGCTAGGATTGTTTGCTAATTTCAGAAAATACTGGAATGAAATTTAACATCTTTCACATGAATGTAAAGCAGAAAATTATTATGGTTATTAAAAAGTATTTATCCAGGCAAAGTATTCCTCATTTGTGAACATAAATTAACAAAACTATACATTTAAAATCAGGGGGAAATTTAGAGAAATAATGTAGTGGCTCAAAATGTGCATGTTCTGGAATCTATTAAACTATTTTATAGACTTTTATAAGAGTAAACTCATTAAATATTATTCCTTTTGTTGCAAAATTCTGAAGCTTGCTTACAGTTGACATCGTTACTAAGATAACATTAAAGTATTTGGCTTTAAAAGTAGTCTCAAGAAAAAGCACATTGCACTCAATGAAAAATCCGTTCTATCAGTCAACACAGATTGTTTAATGTCAGCTGAAAGAAGATGGGAGAGAAAAGTAGTTATTTTATCTTATGATTACTTTGCCATAACTCTCTGCCCTAGAGCAAAAAATAAAATTCAAAGAAAGGCAACAAAAAATAACAGTGAAAATAAATCACCAAATGAGTTATAGAGTTCCTAATGGAAGAAGAGAGATGGATAAAGGTAATAACATTACACTTTGTTCCTAAAAGAACCTGAAATTAACTGGTAAATATGAAATTCAATACAAAAGATAAATCTATGATTAAAATACAGCTAGTGTTCCATATAGAAATTTTGGTTTCTACAGAAAAACATTATATATTGTTGAAAGAAAGTTTCAGAATATTATATAACAGGAATGCAGAAGCAGCCAAATTCCACTCAAAACCAGTATGACTGTCAGTGCTTAGGTAGCAACACATTGTACAAGCTTGGTCATGCTGAAGTTAAAGGTATAAATTCTATTCTTAGTATAATTCATAATTCTTATGCAGGCTTTGACACTACACTGTGACTCCAAGTAATTGGTTGCTTGCTCTTCCTTTGTCCTAGCTTGAGCCAGGATGAAGTCTATTTTGCTTTAACTGATTTTTTTTTTCTTCAGTGAACTCTCTTAAGCAGAACACTTGCTGAAATTAGCAGCGAGTTTTACAGCTAGTGGCCTGGTAAAACCAGAATATTTACAGTTACTGCCAAGAGACCAAGGCCACTTTGGCTTGTCGGATCTGCTGCTTCAGACACTAAAGCAGCAGAGGATTTGTATCTACAACCCTTCCATACAGAGGAGCAAACTAGACAGACGGCAAAATTGGCCAAACAAATTATTCCATCCCATACATGTAACTCTCCGTACAAATTCAGGGATCATGGAAGTGAACTTCTCTTTTTCTCGCTCTTCTGTCCATGGGTGGCATCCAGGGAGGACTCCATCTATCTGTCTCCTTTGACCCATAGGCCCATGTGCTCCTGACCCCTGTATCTCTGCCCTCAGCTCCTGTCTGCTCTGCCACTATCTCCAGAAGCAGTCTTTCAGGACTGCCCTGGCTCAGGGGAGTATACTGGGAGTTGCTGTAGGTGGGTGGTGATAAGGGTTATGCAAATTCCTGAACCTATTTGTATATATTTGCACATATTTTCTTTTATCATTAGTATTTAATTAAAACTGTCTAGTTTAGTTTTCAATCCAGAAGCCTCTCTCCTTATTTTCTCTGTCCTTTCACTATCTGGGTGGGTGGAGGAGGGGATAGAGAGCATTATTGTCATTTAATTGCTGATCCTGAGTTAAACTGTGACATCTTTGAAGGCTTTTAATTCCTATTAGGTGGGCATTGCTGACCTCCCTAACCACAAACTCAGATTAACACCAAATTGATTGCTTAAATTTCTTTTAATGAGGCAGTCTAATAAGCAGCAAGGCAGAGTACCAAGACATTTCTGGACAAACTGTAAACACTGCCTGTCCAACAGCTAGGATCCAAAGATCTTACCTACAGCTTCCTGAAATCAGAATATTGCTTTCAAATATATATCAGTACATGCTTGCTAACTGGCTAGAAAAGTATTTGTCACCTACACAGTATAATTCAAGCATTTATGGGGTTAGGAAGGCCAAGGTGCAACTGGAGCTGAACTTGGCAAGACATGCAAAGAGTAATAAGAAGGACTTCTATTGGTATGTCAGCCAGAAAGTAAGGTCAAAGTCATTGTACCTTCCATAAGGAGCAATTCTAGAAAACTGGTAACAATGGATGACGAAGAAAGTTGAGGTACTTGACAACTTTTTGACGCAATCTTCTCTGACAACCTCTCTTACCACACATATCTTAAGTAGGTGGCAGGGACTGAGGGAGCAAAGTCCCTCCCTCTGTAAGAGAAGATGAGGTTCATGACCACTTGAGGAAGCTGAATAAATCAGGTCTATGGGACCTGATGAGATGCATCCCAGAGTCCTGAGGGAATTGGCTGATGTGGTTACCAAGCCAGTCTCTAAGATATTTGAGAAGTCCTGGCAATGAGGTGAAGTCATCAACAACTAGAGAAAGGAAAACATTGAACCCATTTTTTAAACGGGCAGAAAGAAGGACCCTGGGAACAACCAACCTATTAGCCTCACCCTCTCTGCTAGTGAAGATTATGGAACAGATCATCCTAGAAGCTATGCTAAGGCACATGGAGGACAGGGAGGTGATTTGAGATGGTCAGCATGGCTTCACTAAGGGCACGTCCTGCCTGACCAAACTACTGGCCTTCTATGATGGAATGACTACATCATTGGCCAAGGGAAAAGCTACAGACGTCATCTACATCATTTATCTGGACTTCTGTAAGGCCTTTGACATGGTCTCCCACAACATCTTTCTCTCTAAATTGGAGAGATACGGATTTGATGGGTGGATTGTTTGATGGATGAGAAGTCTGTGGGATAATTACATCCAGAGGGCAGTGGTCAACAGCTCAATGTCCAGATGGAGGTTTGTGACAAGTGGTGTCCCTCAGGGCTCTGTTTTGGGATCAGCACTGTTTAATATCTTCATCAATGACATAGGCGGTGGGATTGAATGCACCTTCAGCATGTTTGCAGATGATGCCAAGATGAGTGGTGTGGTTGACATGCCTCAGGGATGGAATGCATGGACAAGCTTGAGAAGTGGGCCTGTGTGGACATTGTGAGGTTCAACAAGGCCAAGTGCAAGGTTCTGCATCTGGGTAGGGTATCAATATCCGGTATAAAAACAGGCTGGGGGATGATGTGATAGAGAGCAGCCCTGAAGTGGAGGGCTTGGCGTACTTGTGGATGAGAAGCTGGATATGATCCAGCCAGTCATGTGCACTTGCTACCTAGAAAGCCAACCATATTCTGAGCTGCATCAAAAGAAGCATGAACAGCAGGTTGAGGGAGGTAACTCTCCACCTCCACTTCTACTCTGCTCCAGTGAGGCCCCACATGGAGTACTGTGTCCAGCTCTAGAGTCCTCATCTCAAGAAAGACATGGACCTGTTGGAGCAGGTCCAGAGGAGGGCCACAAAAATGATCAGAAGGCTGAAGCACCTCTTCTATGAAGAAAGGATGAGAGAGTTGGGTTGTTCAGCTTGGAGAAGGCTCTGGGATGACCTTATTGCAGTATTTCAATACTTAAAGGGGGCCTGTAAGAAAGATGGGCCCAAACTTTCCAGCAGGCCCTGTGGTGATAGGACAAGGGGTAATGTTTTTACACTAGATATAAGGAAGAAGTTTTTTACAATGAGGGTGGTGAAACACTGGAATCTGTTGCCCGTAGAGGTGGTAGAAGCCCTATCCCTAGAAACATTCAAGGTCAGGTTGGATAGGGCTCTGAGCAACCTGATCTAGATAAAGGTGACACTGGTCACGGCAGGGGGTTTGGATTAGATTACCTTTAATGGTCCTATCCAATGCAAACCATTCTATGATTCTATGATTCTGTGATTCCATGAATCATACATTTTGCCTGATGGATTCTTGGCTTGTTTACACCTATCACAGGAGGGAAGTAACCATTTGAATTAAGTTTGTGATGCTCTGGGTTCCATCTCAGTTTAGTTGAATGCTGGGATATAGTTATCATTATCTTCTTGACATTAGTATTTCTTAAGTACCTAGTAATTAGCTGAGAGCTTCCCTGCAAATTATCATATGAACTTTTGATGGTGTCATGCACATTTATACCAGTCGGTTAATGATGCACACAAATATCTCTCTACAGCTACTTGAGTTTGTGAACACCTTCTTTCCAATATGGATATGATTTTCCATTTTCACTATTCAAATTATGTACTAAATCTACATGTACCTCAAGTCTAACATTTCCAACATTTTGTGTATTAAAATTGCATGCACCATATTCTAGCAGTGTAAGGACCATAGAATAAAGTAATGTTTCTGTCTAAATTGCTGGGAACCTAATCAGCAGAACGTGGACAAAAATAACCAATAAGTGAAAATGTTGCATAATTATCTTTCTGTTTGATTATCTAGCTGCAGTTAATAACAAACAGCCACATATAAAAATTGTTAATTCCTTTTGTATAAGCCATGAAAATTGCAGCTAATTGTACTCCCAATGTGTATGAGCCTTTAGAAATTGTGTTTTTTTTTTTCTGAAAACAGACTCTGCAGTGGGGCTTTCTTAATGTAATGGTTCCTCAGCTAGACTAAAACATTATCTGTCAGAAAAGATTGTTTTCATTCTTTTGGGATACATCATGAATTCCAAAACAGTTCGAAAACTCTTTAACAAAATATAATGAGTAAATTATGCATCTTGTAATGTAGATATCCTTTTACAGGATTATGCTGTACTATGGAGGGATTCCAGAGTGGTGGAAGTCTAGAATTCTCTTAATCCAGAAAACACTTGGTCTCCAATCTCATTATTTTAGTTGTTTCATGTTTCATACAACAATCCAGTTAACACAGGTCCCAAGATTTTCCAGATCTTGAATTTCACCTCATCAAAAACATTCTCTATTTTTCATATTTTTTTCCCCATTCTTTTCCTTTATTTCTCTGTACCCTGCAGGAGAAAATAGTTGTGTTTTTTTTTTTTTCTTTTTACTTTAATGAAAAGGCATTTGGTTTCAATCTGCATTAACACGTTTTGAAATTCTGTCCATCCAATGTATTTGATGCTTTTGCAACACAATTTTTTGGTTAATGTTTCGTTTCTAGGGCTAAAATAGTAATTCACTGAACAAACAAAGCAAAATACCCTGCCCATACCATGCCCTGCTAAGAGCAGAAGGGACTAAAAGTTGTAAAATCTCTTTTTGGAGTGTTTTGAATGCACATCACACTTGCTCCAACTTTCACAGGCTCAATTACTCGTTTAGCTTGTCAGACTCCCTTAGGCTCACACCCACTTACTGACACGTAATTACATTTCATTTCACAATACCTCTGATATTACTCCTGGAATCCAACTGTGTCCAAAAGTCTAACTCACAGGCCAATTGTAAGAAATAATCGTGCCATCAAAAAAAAAAAACAAAAAAAGAAAGAATTATGTGTACATAAATTACAGCTGAAGAAAGTGTTTATATTCCTCTTTTCTGGGCCTCCCAGCTTTGCGTGGCTAACACTCACACTTGATCCCACACAGATTCGTGCCTTGAAAAGTTTCTCAGGTTATTTATATGATTTGAATTATCTTTTTCTTCTTCACACATGATTTCTCTCCTCCTTTCTCATCATCCTTGTCTGCATTCCCACTCTCAACACATGTAGTAAGATACAAAATAAATACTCTTGGAAGTGAAAGAAACTGATACATCTTTGAGATCTAAAAAGAGCATTTCATACTTAAATGCTGAAGCTGTAAGCAGCATGAAGTGGCCTTGTCAATGTATATGTGTTAATGTGGATGAGGGAAGTATGCAGCTCTGTGATGCAACAGGGTAACATTGGTTGACATTCCTGTTAGTCAAGGTCAGACTTTGACCTGAGAGGATGAATGAGGACATTATTTAATGGACTGCATGGCTCAGTAGTAACTGAGTTTCCTTTAACTCAATCAAAAATCACAATCATGGTTTTTTTCTTGTTCATATGTATCTTCTGTTTTCATTAAATTAAAATTTCAGTTTCATTTCTGTGTTAATATGTTACACTCTGTAACTGTGACAGTGACAGAAGAAGCCAAAAAAGCATGAACAAATTCCATACTTCAAAGACATCACACACCATTATACTTTCCCCACTAGGGTGCTTGTGCTGCCAATTCTCAGTTCGTTACAAAGAAGAACAACAAATGCTGGATGAAATTCAGATACCAGAAATGTGATCCAAGTATTTCCACACATTCTTGACAGCTTCAGATACATGATAAAAGTGATTTTTCCTGTACAGAGCTCATAGAATTATTTGCAATCCAGCTACGGGATCAGCCTCCAGCTTCCCAGTGAGAGCCCTCTGTAGGTTTGAGGCAGGCAGAAGATGTGAGCCTCCCAGGCTGACAGGAAAGCAATCTGTACTGTGGCATGGTCTAGAGATTAATCAATATCTTTATCACAACTTTTTGACCTTAACACAATCAACTTTGATATGCAAATCCAGCTTTAATTTTATAAGAGTTAGAACTACTGCTTATACAATACTGCTCCTCGCAAATAGTAGATATTAAAGATACTCCAGTCCCTGTACTTCTTTGCTTATTCCAAAAGAAGAAAGGGACAAAATAAGAGCATTTAATACGTAGCTATGACAGAAGAGATATGTAAATATTGCTGCCTGGGAATGTGAAGGAAGAATATATCTTGTAAACTAATGAGAGAAATTCTGATTGTGACAACTTAAATTGTCACTGGTTTCTTGTTGGCTGCCCAGAGATTTAGATCATATACCTCTACACACAAATAAAGAAATATATAACTAAATGCCTCATGTTATCTATCAGTTTCTGACATTCAGTGAGCTTTCACTTTCTTAGAAGTAAGCTGTATAATTATTTAATTCCTTATTTTGCTAATATCTCATAGAACCAAGAGCACTGCCTTAGAGGCACGAAACGATTTTTCTTCCTAAAAATGATACCCAGTTCATTCATTAAGAGCTATATGAAACTTAGGTTTCGTGCAACAGTTAGCCTAGAATTTGAAACAGTCCTGAAAAGTAATTGGTTTTGTCCCTGGGTTCCCACAAATCTATAGGTTTTAATCTATAATTTATTCTTCTTAATAGCCAAAGTTTGATAACTTTCTGCATATACAGTCCAACATGCATTTTTACCAAACCACTTTTATTTGCATGGTACAGTAAGTGTGTGTAGTCTCTAGGACATTAAGGAGAAAATTTCTAAGGTTAGCCTTTATGTTCATTTTAGGATTCTTTAGTGAATGTCTATTTCCTCAAAAAGGCTGATAAAAGAATTAAGAGCTTGGGACTATGACTAGGATTCCATCCCTTATTTTCAGATCTCAAAAGAATTTAATCCCTTATTTTCAGATCTGGAAAGGATATCTGAAAGTATAGATAAATCCTTGCAGAAGTGCATGAAAATGTAAATTTCTGCTTTGATTTAAAAAGAAGCTTTATATTTTCCAGAGAAGGGAAGGGGAAAAAAAAAAAAAAAAAAAAAAAAAAAAAAGGAAAAAAAATAAAAGAAACCTAAGAGTTAAATATAATAAAAATTAATGTTTGGTGGTAATGCACAGATTCTCATGAAAAGATGTAAACATTGCAGTGCATTTGAGATCAATGATGGAGTCATTCATTTACTGTAAAAAAAAAAAAAAAGGTTGGATGGAGGATAATTGAAGAGAAACTTGCAAACATTTTTTTAAAAACACCATCTCTAACTAGCATGATAAAGAAATCACACCAAGATAAAAGATAAAATATTTTATTGAATTAAAATCAAAATTGTACTGAAAAAGGGTGAAAATAATATGAAAAAAATCTTAAGGTAAAAATGGTTTAAAAACAACACACAACAACTAATCAGAAGTATTGCACCAGTGTTTCTAAAAAAAAGCCGTTCCTAACACAATAAAAATATTTTCATTAAGTTAGAAAATGCATCAAAGAGTTTATTTGTGTTGATAGGAAGAAAAGACAATTAGTTGAGAGAAAGTAACCAGAAAGAAGCTGTGTTCAATAAAAAAAAAATATTTTCACAGTGATTTTTCTTTTAATACTTTAATTTTCAACAAAGTTCACTTCAAACTGCTTGATGTAACTTTCCATTTTTATTCACATTGTAGGTCAGATACTTCAAAATGGTATTAATTTCAGACCAATGCCCTGAAACCAGAGCAGTGGTGTTATTTTGCCCTACGTAGACACAGCCCAATACAATGGAAGCCAAACCACCCAGACCTGAGAACCAATATAGTGGTGGAGTTCAGTGGGATGGACATAGATACAGAGATTTTCAAAATAAAGAGGAAAGAGCAAGAAAATAATAATAATTAAAAAAGCCAACAAGTAACAGCAGGAGAAAATTAGTCTACAGACGTTTACATATTAATTTGTAACTGAAAAAGAAAAAAATATTTAACAGTCCTAACAACTGGTACAATGATTGATGTATTTGATAATGACCTTCAGTAAACTGGTTAAAATAGACTAGAAATGTGGTAGCCATGATATGCCTCAATACAAGGCTTTAATGAAGGTTACCAATCTCATTAATTTTGCCAAATGAACAAGTGCCATCTTTGTCCCTATATTTGCATAACTGTTATTTCATTAGCAGTATTTCTCTGAGAGTGAGCTGGAAGAAAGTAAAAGTGAAGAGGGAAAGAAAGTGGGAAAATGACTCAATAAGAAAGGTAAGAGTAGTTATACTGGTTAAGAAAAGATAAAGAACAAGATTTTTAATAGCAATACACTTCACATGTAGTCTATTTCATTGTGCCTTGAGTCAGAAAAGTAAGAGGGATGGGAATGCTAGAGAACATCTGGTCCAAACGTCTGTTCTGAATAGGGTCAGCTCTACAGTACTTCTCCCTAGAAGAGAGTAAATACATTCAAGTGGTCCTAGTCAGTGTAAGGGAGTAGTTGATACAAAGAGAATGAAAGTAAAGAAAAAAAGCTAATCTCTTGGTGTGGAGGCCAGATTAATACACATCATGGGGATGAGCTGTTGCTACTTGCTCAGCAGATCTTCAAATTGAGGATCCCATTTTAATGTCTCAGGGAGGAATGAGACATACTCTTGATCTTATAGTTTACAATCTCTAATTTCCAAGTTCAGTTTGAGTTATCTAGGCTTAGATGGAATTGCAGAAATTCAACACTAATTTGTTTAAATTACTAAATACAGCAACAAACTGAGCTTCCAGTTGTATTACAGCAAAATTGATTGTCACAAAATTCTGAGAAAAATACTTGTAAAAGCACAGGAGACACGCCTATTTGCTTTAACATTTTTCTTGCTTTCCTTTTGCCACATCTTTCCCTCTGCAGAAGATTTGTAAACAATCTTTTACCTTAGATACCTTTATTTTATTACCAGATGTTCCTTTTTAATTTATTTTCTGAACTGTTTCGGAACCACACAAAGAACTGGAAAACTATATTTGCCATTGTATAAAATATTATAGGAAGAAACTGTGGTATAATCAAGGGACTTTTCTGAGTGTAAATGTGACAGTCACCCAGGAATCACATGATGACTCATGTTGACTGAAGCTGCAGAGATACACAGCACTGGTAGTGTGTTTAAATATAGTTTCTCATTTTCATCAGGCTTGACTGATGACTTCAAAAATAATCTTTGGGAAACAGAATACAACCTCAGAAGAGAATAGGGGAAGCACTGAAAATGGTGAAAGCTGTTTGTCATGTTGTAACAGGGACATAATAGACTAGAGCTGTCAGGGAGGAGAGGTGTCATTCAGGGTGTATTCTGTGATTGTCTTCCATTGTCACAGGCAAAGGGTAAAACTTTCCTTAATGTCAGTTGCACAAACTTGTTAGCAGTGTATCATGGCTATCCTCAAGAAATATCAAGGATTCCTTAGTGTGTAAGCCTTCAAAGCCTTTTTGGGCCTTATGCTCTTTCTCTAAAAGGGGACTACAAGGGAATTTGAAAAACATACCTATAATGTAGAAAGCAAAGCAAAGCTATAGATGAGCAGGCTGCCAGTAATTTTCTAGTGTTGTGCTTAATTTTTCATTGTTTTGTTTTTAATCAATAAATTTGAAAAATCTTGGAGTCTGAAATTTTTGTCATCCTTTATTCATTGCAAACACTTACAAAGGTTTTCAGTAGTTTTATAATGAGAAGTACAGATCTTCTGAATGGCAAAGCCTAATTATAATGCCACTTGCTTTTACTGTTGTGCTAGGATATTCTGGTGTGGTTAGCAAAGTTCAGAGCATACTGAAACTGTTGTTTAAAAAACAATAAAAGCAGTGGTGGAATGCATCAGAGTATCTTAGACAAGTTTCAGTTATTAATTACCTTGAATGTTGTGATGAGCAAATAGCATTTTAATATGGGCCATTTACTATGTGTTAAATGGTAATTTAAATAAAAACTCTTAAGTAGTGATCTGTGGATATTTTCTGATTTAAAAATCAAAAGTAAAGAATATTAAGAATTCAATCTAACCTAAATGTATAGTTGTCAGTTTTCACTGGAAATTTCATACCTGAATGTGTTAGATGTAGCTTTTTCCAAAAAACTATGAGCAACTGGTTTGTGAAATACTTCCTATACTAGAGTTTCAAAATGCTCAGAAATCCTAAAAATTCATGCTCAGAACAAGGTGTTATTTTCAACATGCAGGAAAACTGGTACTCAAAATGATCTCATAAAATTGATCCACATCTTATTGAACCACAGATCTCAAAGGGACTCTTCAATACTGCTCATCATAGCTGATGAATGAATCTTCTTTTCTTTAAAAATTCATTCTTTCACCCAATAGATCTTAAATAAGCAGTATTTCTTTGGTATATAAACTGCAGAAGATACCATACAAACAAAATATAGCACAAGTCATGATCAAATATTTATGGAAGCAGAACAAATGTGGCACATACCATGGAGGTGTGTTCTCAGATAGCCTGCTCTATTTTTAGATTTTAGAAAATATCAAGTGCTACCTTGGTTTCTTTACCTAGTTAGGTATTGCAGTTTTTGGTTGCTGATCTGTGACACAATCAGATTAAACAGCAAGAGTTGCATTAGCTAGACACCTGGGACATTTATAGAAGAAAAGCTTTTTTTTAATGAAAAAAAAAGATTATTAATAAAATGAAATTACTGCACCAAATGAACCAAATGAAATTATAGTGCTTCACATGAAGTTTAAAGTGCTTTTCATCTACATTTTTTTAGCTTTTTACACCCGTTTACACTTTACATCTCCGATTTTATCCACAATAAGAGAAAAATATTAAAACCAGGTGAAATTTTATCTTTAACTCTTGCCAACTGCCAAATTGTTAAAACTGAAAAAGCCCAAGCATGGTCAGGAGCTTACTGATAGTTACATATTCTTTCATCTGAATCTAACTGCATTTCCACTATAAGCTAGTCCTTGATAAATAATTGAAACTAAATGCCAGACAAATGATGACAGCATCTAAGCAGGCACAAAAAATATACTAACTTACCAAGGAAAGCTAAATTAAGTCATTAAAACTATCAGGTGAAATACTAGGGTTGCCTTTCTTCATAGATTTACTTTCAATTTAATGACTCATTCAGATGACCAATGACTTTCATACCAGTGTGATGGGTTTCAAAGAATGTCTCATATAATTAAAACCACATAAATAGGTTTTAAACAATCCATTCTGGCAGCTCAACATACTTTTCAGCATTTCGAGAACACTTGTTTTGCTGAAAAACCTTGCAGCATTAAGAGAGTGATCTAACATTTCTGTGCCTATCAGAATTCTGCACTTTTCACAAAACCATGACAGAGACTAATACAATGTGTTTTAAATCTGGCATCACTAAGTAATCTAAAAAAGCCTTCATCTCTTTCTGAACTCAGCTGTTGTAAAGAGTATTGCTGAATTTTGCCCCTTAAGCTGTGATCATCATTCTGGTGACAGAAAATGTCACAAAAAATGTGGTGTCCGTTTTATCATCCTACTCTGTGGGGTTTTTATTGGAAAAGTGACATTAATTGCTTTGTTGCCATTATAACTATGCACATTATTTTGCTTTCTAATGTAGCAGATCTGAGTCATGTTGGGGTCACAGCACTAGTGTACAAGGAAGAGCAACTGATGTCATCTACTGGTACCTGTGCAAAGTATTCGACAGTGTCCTGCATGATATCCTGGTATCTAAACTGTAATGATATGGGTAAAGATTGGGTATGATTGGGTAAAGAACTGTCTGGATGGTTGCATTCAAAGAGTTTATGTCAACGGCTCAATGTCCAAAAGGTGACCAGTGACAAGTGACGTTCCTCAAAGGTCTGTACTGGGACTGATGCAGTTTAACACCGTTGTCAGTGACATGGACAAGTTTGCTGACAACACAAGCTATGTAGTGTGGTTGACACACTAGAGGGAGGGGATGCCATCCAGAGGGACCTTGAAAGGCTTGAGAGGTGGGCCCATGCCAACCTCATGAAGTTCAACCAGGTGAAGTGGAAGGTCGTGCAAATGGGGCGGAGCAATTCCAAGCACAGATACAGGCTGGGAGGAGAATGGATTGTGGCCAGCTGTGAGAAAAAGAACTTGGGGGTGTTGGTTGATGAGAAGCTCAATATGAGCCAGCAATGTGTGCTTGCAGCCCAGAAAGCCAACCATGTCCTGGGCTGCATCAAAAGAAGCGTGGTCAGCAGGTTGAGGGAGGTGATTCTTGCCTTCTACTCAGCTCTTATGAGACCCCACCTGGAGTACTGTGTCCAGTTCCGGAGCCGCCAATACAGGAAGGACATGGACCTCTGAACAATGTTATAGACTATTACCTTTTCAAATGTGTTCATTGAAGTGTTTTATTTACAAAATCATAACTTAAAAGCTATTGTGAAACGCTTAGAACTGCATTTCTCAGAACACAAAAAGAGATTTCAAAGCAAACACCTTTTTGTCAAACAAGAGGCAGTCAAACTCAGTGGCACTGACTTTAACAATCTTATACAATGATGCCACAAACTTTTCATCAGTAGAAAGTGTTAATGCCTATAGGAAAGTACTTTACAAATATACAAAAGTATAATAGTACTCCATTGAAGGAATGAGTTTTTCATGCTGTGTTCTCTAGAGGTATATTTCAGGTTTACCCCTACCAAGTGTCTTAATGCTCCTTGATTCATCTCAGGTGAAATTCTATAGACTTCAACCTGATTTCTGTGTAGCTAGTTCATAGAATCATAGATCATAGAATGGTTTGGGTTGGAAGGGACCTTAAAGATCATCTTGTTCCAACCCTCCTGCATGGGCAGGGACACCTCCCACTAGATCAAGTTTCTCAAGGCCCCATCCAACCTAGCCTTGAAGACCTCCAGGGATGGGGCTTCAACAACTTCCCTGGGCAGCCTGTTCCAGTGTCTCACCACACTCACAGGAAATAACTTTTTCCTAATGTCCAATCTGAATCTCCCCTCTTTAAGCTTCAAAGGCTTGAAAGCATTGTTCTTATTTTTCATAACCCTGTCTTGTTCAGAACAGGACTGCCCAACTAGCATGATTTAGACTTGATAAGTATTATTACATGAAGCTCCAACGTTTGGAAGAAGTAGCAGTTCCTGTGAGAAAAAATGCTTATACATTTTGAATCAAAATAAAATAGTTTTGTTTGTTACAAGATCAACTTACAGACACATCATTGAAATAGTTAGTCCATTTCTAGAGGTCAAACTATCTAACTTTCATTTTACTCTTCATTGTAAATCTTATAATAAAAGCATTTTTCCTTGCACTCTCATAGGTTTAGCTAGGTAGAGGATGAAGACACAAAATTATACTAAGCACAGAGAGGTAACAATCAAGAAAATGTAATATAAACTTATTTCTGAACTTTCTGCCTCTCTCTTGTCTTTCAATATGAATCTTTCAATGAAAGCACTGGGGGAGTTCTAAGAAATAGTCCGAAGAGAAAACTGAATGTTTAGAAATACTCGTAAACAAATAAAGAATATAGTTATGCCACAGTGTGGATCCAAAGTGTGGATATCATGTAGAATCCTTGTCACATCATCTCAAAAAGTACTTACTAGAACTGGAAAAGCTTTGGAGAAGGGCAGCAAGGCTGGCAAAATCTATAGGTTCATCCCTGTGGAAGGAATGACTAAGCAGACTAGGATTCATGGGTAAGGGAAGAGACTACAAGAGACAGACATGACATCTACAAAAGGAGGAACGACATGACAAGGTGTCGTGGGCTGATATCAAGGGTTACCGGCTGTCAGGATGCTTCCGCGACTTTCCCCCCCCCACAGCGGGGAGGTTTGTGAATGAGACCGAGGGCGCACACGTGGCGCTCGCCTCACACAGAGGAATGGCCACTGCGGGACCGTATCTTACAGCGTAGATTGGAATACTCCCTCACCACGCTCACAAACTGTTACCGAGACCAATGTTTAACTTACAAATTAATTGGTTTATGAAGGGTTAACACAAATTGAGGGACCAAGGTTCAGGGAAGGTAATCTAGGCATATATCAGAAAGGAAAATCAGGGTTCTATGGTATTAGCAAGTGCACTCCCTGCTAGAGAGGTGTAGAATCAATGGAGGAAAAGGGTAGCAGTTGAGCCCGGCATATATGTGTGTGTTGATGTGGATGTATGTGTGGTTGTGTATGCATGTTACCCTCCTTCCACAGCGAGGATGTGACCGGCGTCCTGGTGACTCAGCGGCGGGGCGACCCCCCCAGCAGGCAACAGGCAGGCACGGCAAGCGGGCACAGCAAGCTCAGCTCTGGTTTGGGCAGCGATTCCTTGCAAGCAGACAGGCTCTGGAGAGCGGCAAGCAGCGATCCCCCGTGAGTGAGCACAGGCCCTCCCATGGAGCGGCTGCAGCACTCCTGGCAGCTCAGTCTATCACCGAGTCCGGCAGATGAAGAAAGTTCTCTGGTTTACTGGCACAGCTTGCTTTCTCTTTTAGATAACATTCTCTGTTCGACTTAGCCAATTAGCAGTGGCCAGGTGCTTAGTCTTTCAGAGGCAGTCCTTTAGCCTGTTATCTGTGTTTCTGCCAGTTCTGTTTCAGTTCGTCCTTGGCTAAATCAGCAAAAGGCACTTCGCTGGCTTGAAAGGCATTCTGTTTAATCTTATGTGGGGGGGAAGGGAAAATGGTCCTTTCCCCACACAAGGGCAAGGAGGGAGAATTTTTTCATTGTCACTTCCAAGATGTGATAGCATCCAAAGGTGCTAACAACACACACACAGTTAAAAGCAAACTAGAGGAAATTCTTCATGTACGAGGTAGTTAAACTGTAGGTCTCCTGACCACACAAGGCTGTGGATATTAAAACTTTACATGGTTCAACTGGAAACCAGACAAATCCCTGGAAATCTGTTGAGGGTGTTCAAAAGCATCTTCTAGCTCAGGCAGACATTCAGGTGCACATTGCTGGAGTTTGAAATATTATTTAGGGCCAGGATCAGTATATTTTTAATCTGTTTTTATAGTCCTAGATAAACATCCCCTTTTACCAAGGTGACACTAATCTTGGTCAGACTCATTGCAGCTATTCTTCGAAGTGTGCCTACCTCTCATACCAGAAGCAGCACCAACATAGACCTGATATAACACAGATGAACTTCAGAATATCCTGTAATTCTAAATGATAAAAGGTGAATTAAAATATAAAAGATTGGTGTCAGAGAAATTTTCTTTTCTCCTTAGCCAGCTGTGTGACATCCAACACAACTGGTTGCAACATCAGCTTATGTGTGATAAAAGAGGAAAGAACTTCTGCAAAGTGATTACAGCACAGCAATATATTCTCTATAAGCAGTTCTCCACTGACAGCCCTTCATCAGAAATGCACATTAAATGAGGGTCATGAAGCTGGAGTGACACTGAATCCCTGAGAATATTTGCTTTCCACTGTGTCTTAATGGAGCTAACAAGAATAAAACCCAGAACCACCCAAAATAGACTGCCTGTGCCTGTCCACAAGAGACAAACCAAATCTGTTTCTAGAGTAGATAATCTGTTCCAATAGTCCCTGTTGTGTGATGTAATCCCAGAATATCTGGCAAGATTGATGTCAGTGCAAATCAAAATTGCTGTTAAGGTGGGTGGGTACTCAAGCTGTTCCTGCTAGCGTCAGAGAGATGTATGCTTTCTCCTTCAGAAAAAGATACTTTTACTATTTATCCAAAACCTTAAAGAAGGATTATAAATTATGTACAAACTATTTCTGTAAATTGCTGGCTCTGTATACTTGTTTTGAATTGTTGTTAAAAATGAGCTTGCTTACAAAATCTTTAGGAAATTGTTAACCAGTTTCTACTAAGGGTTACCTATTATCTTTTCCTTTAGGTTTTCTTTTCATTTTTCTTTTTTTTCCTTTTATACATGTATCATTTATCAAGGCATTTTAAATTATAACGAGGCACTCAATTGCTCTAGTATATCATCTATAGCAGCTCCAAACCTCTGTTTTTTACAATCATGGCTACTCTGGCAATGTCAAAATTCAGAAGAAAATAATAATAATGAATGTCAATATAACTGATGGATTCTGTAAGTAATTGTTTCTTTTATAAGAAAGATTAAAATTCCAGACAGACATCTCTATGAGGTCAGTTTTTAACTTTCAAACATTTCATACAAATCTATGATTTTGACCTCTCATCTGTCAAATAAAAATAGTGCTGCTAATGACACTGCTGGGTAGAACAGGATTTCTTATTGTTTACATACTTGGGAAGGGTGTTGATTTTTTTTTTCCTCTTTCTTTTTCGTAAGAGATTGCTAATTGTTTCTGTATTTATTCAAATAATAGTGACGCTGTAGAAAGTTACATTACTAGACTTCTTGCAGCTAAACTTGTAAACCTACTTTGAACTGAATTCCAGGTTCACCCAAGTAAATCTACAAAATACATTTTTATCTGAAAAGTGATTCTAAAAATTGGTCAGAATAATTGTTTGACAGTTTTCAAAAACATAGTTTGAATGATAACCTAAACCATCAGTTTTTATTGCATATTTTAAAAACTTTTCTAATAGAATTCATAAAGTTGCCTTTCAAGGATGACTCTCAAAAAAAGAGGAATGTATGTCCATCACATGCTTGAATACATTGACACTCAGAAGAGAAAGAATCATCAGTACAAAAATTAAAAATTCATTAGGACGAAACCAGTCCAACAGCTGAAACAATATCTTTGTAAATCAAATTAATCCCCAAGGTGTCATTGCCTGTTGGGAATCAGCAGGTTTTGAACTCACAAAGCTCCACCATCACATGAAGTCCAAAAACCTTGATTGGACTTAAAAATCAGTAAAGGGCTAATGAGATTTTCTTCTATGTGTCAGTGACAAGTATAAGAGGTCGCACTTTTCTCATCAGAAAACCTCCAAGTTTAGTTTTCTTTAATGAAGGATGGAAAGTAGCTTATTGCTCAGCATTATTGCTCAATATCTTAGTAGAAGAAAAAAAATAAAGTGCATGTTAAGCAAGCATAGACTTGCATGGTAACAGAGAACTGGCATAGAGAAGTACTGTACTCAGAATGGAAAAAAATGCAAGGGAGCCTGTACCAACACATGAACCGTGTACCCAGAAAGCTTGAGTTCTAAGTGTGGACCTTCTCAGTCTCTCAGGCTCACTATTTACAGGTGCTGAACCTTTGGACATTATGTTTCTGTGCTACTGAGAATGAATTATTTCTTTTCTGTAGCTGAGAAATGGTCAAAAGAAAATGTTTTCCTTAACCTGCAAGGGGATGTGATATTTCAGCAGTTATAACACTCAGTAATTTCATAACCTGTGAGTGAAGGCATGGTACAGTATCATTTCAAATTATCTTTACTAATTATTACCACTAACAGTAATTTGCCACAGACAGAACTGTTTGTTACAGCTGAACTGTATAGTTAATGAGCTAATATGCAAACTCAGTTGACCAATTTTTTTTTCTCCTTAACGTTCACATACGATTTTGTTCCCTCTCAGGGTTAAAACCCACCCTATTCTTAAAGCTGGAATAGGTAGTACAAAAGAAAGAATAAATTCTCATCTTGCTATGTAAAAGCAAGGGCAGGCAGAATTGAGAGTTCCTGAAACTCCTAAAATGCTCCATTCCGTGATAACAATTAAAAAAAACCCAAGCAACTAACTCAATTAACAAAAATGTTGCGTCAGACTAGAAAACATCGGTCAGAAAGTATCTAACTCAATTTTTTAAATTTCTTTGTTTTCCTTTTTTGTCCAGTCAGCATGCAAGTTGGAGCTCCATAATCATGAGACAACTGTAACACAAGGCAGATGGTGTGTGGGTAAGCCAAGAAATGAGTTTCACAGAAATGTATTAGTGGAAAAAAGCTACCTGGGATTAATTCACAAGAAAACTAGTTTCAGTGATAAAGTTTGATTTTATTTTAGTCAGGAGTACACTTAAGGATTCTTCTGCTCCCTATTTTAACACATACCAGTGTGAAGGGGAACTCTTTAAGTTTAGTTAGTTTGGCACAGCTGCTCTGTGTGTGGCAGTGCCATGCCAGGCATGCTCCAGAGGGGGCCATTTGCACATAATGTAAGAGGGCTCCTTTCCACCAAAGGATGGATTTGGAAGGGTAAGAGGTTTCACGATCACTGCAGGTTTCCACATTCAATGGATTTATGCTGGAAATATTTTACACATTGTTCCCAGTCTGAGAATTTAATGGCACATTCCAATTCTCCTTCCTTCTTTCAGTTTCAATGTTGCCAAACTTCACATCAGTTTCAAGCACTTCAGCACAAGGAGCATCTACAGACACACAAAAAATTTAGCAGGATAAATAACAGGCTCCAAAAATGTCAGCAATCATAATCTTCACATAAACTGCCATGCAGGATAGGATAGTTACTCAGGTTATTTTACTGCCATGCATTGCAACATGGTGGGTTATCCCAGAACATTTAAATCAAAGTTGCAAGTCCCAGGTAATGGGAAGGAGAGATTAAAAAAAAGTGTAAAAACACTCATTTTAAAAAACTTGAAGAAAAATCACAAATCGAGATATAATTGGGTTGTAATTCACAATAGTGTTTCCATTGCTCATTTACCCTCTGAAGCTTCACTAACTTTAGTGGCAATTTGCATTGTCTGAGGGGACTGCCCATACCAAATTAATTTGGCACTGATGCTGGGGAATTGGATTAATATGGATTCAAAATCCATAGTCACAAAGGTATTTAGGCAACTGATACTGTAGCAGAAATGTTGCTACCTGAATAAGAAACTGTAATTAGTATTTCAATTACATTGTGTTCTCTGATTAATTACACATTTTACAAAAATACCATATCTTCTGAAAAGGAACAATCAAGCTCTCCTGGGAGACAGGAGGAGAGAACAGCCCACAAAGAATTCAGTGTTAGGTTGTCAGATGAGTCTTCACATCCCGGCATGCCAAATTTCTCACCAAGCCATGACCATCTTTTCAACAGCTTGCCTAATGCTTTGCTGTAACACATCCCTAAAAACCAAAGTACGGACAATACAGTTTGCACCAGAAGCTTGATGGATATTATCTTAAAAGATGCAAGTTATCTACATGTATACTCAAATTTACTAAGTTACAGTCTGTAACCATGGGACAACTTCATGGAGCCTTTGTTTTATGGCAAGAAAAAACCCAACACATTAGTGGTCTTCTACAAGAGGTAAGAGAGATGAAGTCATTAGCATTTGTACAGCAACCTTGTCAATCAAGTGATATAGTAACAAATTTACATCTTCTTTAATTATAAAGTTCAAAGAAATATCACATTACCTGAAAAACAAAAGACAAACACCTTCCTAATATAGGTCTACTGAAAGCAGTATGGATAATTTGACCCTAAATTCTCAGCTCTGATGACTACAACAAGCTGCCTAATTCATACAGTTATTTTAAATTAATAGTCATCATTGTCCAAACAACAAGAAAGTGCTGCAAGAATTTTCATGTGGAGAATTCCCATCCAGGAAAACAAGAATAGGCATTTAATCCCAACTCAACCATTTAGACCTTCATGCAGTTCCAGCAGATGTATAGCAGCTGAGGGAATGTTAAAAGATGTATGATGCACATCACAATACCAGCTGTGTGAAAGAGCTGATGTCTTCTCAGAGCTCAAGGGAAACAGGTCAAGCAAAGGGAGTGTCTGAAGAACTGAAGTTCTTCCTAGATTCAGAGATGAGAGTCTAAGACTAAGTATGAATAAGTGATACATTTTTTATTTTATTAGTCTTGAAAAAAAAGTTGTTGCTCTTTTAAGTTAATCTGTAATATCTATTTATAGCCTGTTCTGATCACATGGCCTTCAGATAGATACCAGTTTAGCTTTAACCTGCTGGATGAGAAAATCCAAGCAGAGAACAGTTCAAACAATGAAGGATGGAGTACTCTCTGCAAGGTCAGATGAATTACTGAAAAAAATAAAAGATACCATTGGATTTTACCACTTTAATTAGCAAAACCCTCAGTTTTTAAATTGGATTGGAACTGTCAAATGGAGATATATTGTTACATTGCCACGCTAGCAAAGGAGACTATGAAAATTGAGGAGTGTAACTTACTTTTTCCAAACATTCAAAGTATTATTTTTTATTGTGTCCTATCTACTCCAGACACTGAAGTGGCAAATAGTCAATAGACCAAACATATTTATTAAAGTACTAACCTCACACTCTAAACTGGAAGAAATGCTTGAAATTCTTGGTTCTTTAGGAAGCTGAAGCTCATTCTTCCTTCCTTTTTTGCTTTTTATTCAGAACTCCAGCAACGATCAGCTGCAGCAACTTTGACAACTCAACATTTGCTAATCCTAAGGACTGCATAACTATAGCTGTTCCAAATTAGAAAATTAATTAATGCAGAATAATATTATAAAATAATTGAAAAACTGTAAATACTTGTTTTAACATCGTGCTCAGTGCAATTCATGTGTTGCCTTACACATAAGCTACAGTTCACTTTGGTTTAAAACATATATACACTATCTTTCTATTTCCAGAATAATATATACCTTTGTTTGTTTTGTTTGTTTGTTGGTTGCTTTTTTTAAATTCACTGTAGTCGACAAATTCTAATTAAAGAAACCAGAGCTTGGAATTAAGATCTGAGTATGTCATAGTGTCCTTAATTCATGCTGGATGCAAAATTAAGGCAAATATTTGCACTGCCATATTCTATTGTTATTTGTAGAGAACTGCAAATCCACACCCTGCTACGGAAAGCAGAGATATATGAAAATCGGCATTTGCAAAGACTTTACAGTGTAAAGAACTGGATTTGCTGACCTTATTATACCTATGCTTAGGAAAGACAGCGTCTCCTTGCCTGTGTGATCCTGATGGGACTTCTGTCAAGGCTTTTGAAGCAGATGCTTGTATTCAAGAAGGCATGCAATGTTGCAGTGCTCCTCCATGGTACAAGAAATGGAAGAAGGGGCAAAACTGCCAAAGGCCTGTAGGGTACTTCAGCTCCTGTACACCACTGCAATGGTCAGGGCTGTCTTTGGGCACAGGCAAAGAGGGCATTGCTAAATAAATAGCACCAGTTATTAGAAAACAGGTTCTGCTGCCTGAAACTTCGATTTTGTTTCGAACAAAGCCTTGGAAAGCCAAGTTAGAGCCCCATACTAGCGGTGGGATTGCATAACTACTGCTAGGAGGTCCTATTTATCTTCGGTGGTCTTTTAAGACTCTCTGAGCTGGTCTTGGCAGTCACTCGCAACATGGTCGTGCAGGGAGAAGTCAATTTACTGCCCTGGATAGGTAAGGCATGCAAATTACTTGCCAGTCTCCCAGGCAGCAGAAGAGACTCTCAAAAAGATTTGTGCTTCAGAAACATGCTGGGAAAACCAGATTCCTGATACTCTGCTAGACATCAGTATCCCAATACTCCCATCCTTTCATTCCAAAATTAGGTGCCGTGAATGGCGAGCTACAGGCATTAAGGCTTTATTGAGAGAAAAGCCTATCTAGGAAGGCTTCTGTGACAGCATTGTTTTTCATGCAGTTTTTTAAGGAAGGTAAGAAGGGCATTCAGCTCATTATTTCTACCAGATGCTTAAATCTAGTCTGGTGTTATTAAGTTTCAGCACTTTCTCCCTACTTCAAGGTGTGGTATCAGAGAATTGGCTATAGTTAGACTAGCCAATCCATACACTGAGCAGAAGTGTTGGCAAATTTTGATTTTTTATGCTGTACCATGGCAATGGAAGATTTTCTAGTGTTGATAGCTATATATGACTGCTGAATTTCCACTACACTGTATGGATTCGTGTGTTTAGACTAAAAAAAGTACAAGACAAGTATTGCCATAACACTGTCAATGTAGCCAAAATTTAACTTCCTTTATTTCTTTTTCAAATGCAAGTATGTAGTCAGATATACACCACAGTGAATCCATTTTGCATGAAGGATTTTCAAAGACTGTCTGAGCAACCGAAAAATCACTTTTCCTGACAATTTTTGTTAATACCTTAATTTTCTGAAGAAAAATCTGTTCCTACTTCCTGCTAACTCCTTTTCCAGCTCCTGGTTGAGATGTGGTAAGAGAAAACACTCTAAGTTTTAAATTCGTATTTTCATAGCTGTTCATTAATATCTAAGAAATATCTGCATGCATGTTTCATTGTTTCACATCTTCCAATTAACAATACTTATATGACTCTCAGTAGTAAGATGTATTATAAACATTTTTCTAGTTCAGTAATGTAAACAAGGTTAAATTATTTGCATATGCGCAGACTCTGAGATGAGCCCAGGATAGGACCCTTTGTAGAACATGCCTGTGAGATTTCTGAAGGAGTCTCTTTTATCCTCTGGTGTTGGAGTTTTGTGGCAGAATAGAATTGTTTTGCAAAAGTGTTCCTGCTAAGCTGAACTATAATGAACACTGTGAGACGCTTATAATAACTGAAAACTATAGATAAACTGCTTCACTTATTATACATTTGCTCTGCAGCATCTGCAATATAAAAGTACAGGCTGCTTAAAATCTCTGTCTAAATTGAATGTTAAATTGATGTCAGGAAAATATTTTTATCCTGTCAAGGTTGCTATTTTTTCTTGTGCGAATTTTTTCTTCTGAGGCTTAACCAAATCCAAGAAGTGTCAGCACAAATCCCAAATATTTCCACTATGTTTGACTTCTGAGTCCCTCATCATAACTACTGTTTGTTTTCTTTCTGTTCTCATTGACACTCTTTGATATGAATGAGCTTCCCCACTGGTTTGCCTCTCCTAAGAGCATCGTGTGATTGCTGTGATTCAGATGCTCTCTGCTGCTCTCGCTGGAGAGGTGACCGCAGAAACCCAGTGGAAACGCTGTTGGAACCCAGCTCAAACAAAACAGGAGGAAGGCAAATCTCACTTTTCATGTGTTTGCCAGTGCATTGTTTTTCTTTCACAAACAGAAAAGTGTTCTTGCGGACATTTGCATTTTGAACCAGCCTCTATTTTTTCCCCAAGCTGAGACTATCAGAACTAAATAGATTCCAAGCCACTGTAATGCAGGTGTGAAGGCCGCTAGTGTACTCCTACATTCATCATGCTGTTTGCTGAGTTGGCTGCTTTCCTTTTCAGGGGACAAGATAGATTATGGAATACTAACTTTTATTTCTTTAAAAAAAGAAAAAAAAAAGCTATATTCAACATCACTACAAAAATATGCAAATTACCTTGTCATACGTATCAGACTGATGGTTCTATAAAGACTGGAAATTGTCAAAAGATTTCTACCTCTAGGCAGACAATGCCATTATAATATGGCTTACAGCCATGCTGCCTTACCCTGCTAAAACCTCACTTTTCTTAGGCCACCGATTTCACAGACTATTATTTTAACAAGATGTGCTAGGTTATGACGGGGGGTTTTTATTAATTTTTTTGTCTACATACGACATGCACTGTTCAGACTTGTAGGCAATGACATGAAACCCAGGCAGAATTATCTAGAAGCAAGTAGCCCCATAGCAATAAAACTGACTGACTGAGCTGGGGTTGTGGCACAGATGGGCTGCCAAATATTTGTCAGAACATGTGGCCAATCGCCAGAGTGTTTTTAAGATAGAATAATTAGTGAGTCGAAGTAATTACCCCAGCTATTTCATGGAGAATTAAATTATATTAATTCTTTGCAAGTACAGGATATAAGATCAAGCTAACCTTATTCTTGTTCATGTTGTATACAAAAAAAAATCAGTTCTTCAACTTAATCTGATTCCTTCTATTTCAAAGTCTCTTCATTTTAGGTGTGTGCTCCAAAGAGCTGTAGCATGTGTGTTTTAGCACTCTAATGAAAAATGAGACATACTGAAATATTAGATAAGAGAATCACGCACATCTTAGTTAGAATTCTACATCGACTTTTGATTATTGACAATTTCAGCTTGACCCCTCTTTGCTGAACAGGGACGACAAGGCTGGAAGGGAACACAAAAACATACCAGTGAGTCTCACCTGTGTGTTGGGTGGAGGTAGGAGAGAGCAAAGTCTTCCCATGGGAAAAACACTTTTCTGTGGAAAGTACTCTTGTGATCTTTCACAACAGCAGAATATTTGGGAAAAGATGATGCAAAAATTGTGCTCATAATTTCATTTATTGAAAACATGAATATTTGATAAATTGTCATGAAATTCCAATTTAGAAATGTTTGTGATCTAAATATACCTATATATCTATAACTATACATTTATATCTGTAACATCTATATCTGTATATATAAAAGTAAACTGTTTAAGGACTCCGATATACCAGTCTGAATTTTGGCAGCTTAGATAATTCAATATGACAAAAGAAATAAAAATAAAACAAACTAAAACTGATTATTTCATTAAGGCCTGTAGAAGGATAGTTTACTTACTGTATGAAAGTATGCAGAAAACCCATCTGTCAATTTGAAAGCACTGGTATTACATTGCACACACAAAAATGCCTGAGTGAAAGTCTACGCCATGATCTATAGGTAGAAGTGATGAAAAGAAAGCAAAATAATGAAGCAATTGAACCTGAAAAATCGGAGTCACATTTTCATCATGCTGAAGTGCAGTGCTCTTCTCTGAAAGCACTTAAATCTGTATGGATGACTGAAGGTTTTGTAGAAGCCACATTTTTAGACAGTTCTTAGCTGATAGTGCTCTATTACTGCTATCATCTTTGTTTAATCATTAGGGAGAGAAAAAAATGTTAGTTTCAGTAACAAATAATGCATAGACTCTTCTGCTGATGAAGCTGAAATGTTTCTGGTTTTCAGCTGAATCTTGCTGTGACAGGGAGTTTTAAGGCAAAGTGACTTGCTCTGTCTTTAGTATCTTATTTCTTTTATAACCGAAAAAGAAACTAACCTGGGTATCTTGACTTATGTGTCCCCCAGAGTGTTCTCATCCAGAGAACTGATGCACAGTTGGTAAACTAAGTTTAAATAATCTCAAAAGTTTTCATTTTAAGGAGCAAAATCTGTCTGAACTTGTGTTTACATGTACAAAACTTTTATGAGACAAAGATCTTCTCTGTTTCCATGCACAATAACTATTTATATTGGCTCTGGTGGGACAGATCCCACGATCTGTAAAGAGCTGCAGGTCCACCCTGAGAGAAGAGCAGAGCTGGGACACCTGCTGAGAGGCCAAGTCCTTCTCTAATCCTGCAGGGGAATGACACCTCTTAGCTGCACTGTGCAGAAGAAAACTTCATTCACCTATGAAAACCAGACGTTGCTTTTCCTCTTGCCTATCTCATTCCTTTTGTTGCCTTTTTCTTTCTTCTCCATGCCCCTGCCTGTGTCTCTGCCATGCTTTGGCAGGGAACAGAGCCACGGGCTGCCAGTGTGGTGGTTTCAGAATGATGCCGTGGCGTCTCTCACTGCACTGAAGAGGAAAGCTGTCTGTGTGCAGAGGAAAGGTGATGCCCTGGCAGAAGCTGAGGGCTGCACTCTGCCGACAGCAAGCCCAGGGTGGAGGAGGCTGCTTTCCCTGCCTGCAGCGCAGCAAGCTGCAGGCAGAATTGCATGTGTGGGACATTCCCACCCACACTCTGCTTGATTTGCCTTGTGAGTATTTAACTCAGCTTCTTACATCTATATCCCCTGCTGTTGGCCTCACTGCTCCCCTCAAAACTGGCCTAAGATGCTACCATAATAAATGGTGACAGTGGGTTTCAGACTGCCCCAGCTTTCTGCACTGTGTATGTTTTCCTCACTCTTTACTAATGTAAGAGAATAAACAGGGAATTAGGTAGTGGCTGATGATATCTAAGATGCCAATTCACCTTATGACTTGGACATGCCTCAGACCACCCAAGCTAAAGCCTAAGATAAAAATCAGCATGATCACATTGCAAAATACAGATGCTGCACTGCAGCTGAGCTTTTCTAGTTAAGAGGTAAAAAAAAGAGACAAACAACGCATAAATCTCAGGGGCCCAGTGATTGCCTGGAACTGTTGCAGTACATTTATCATTGTTACATAACCCTAAAAGGTTTTGTTGGCTCAGTTTTCACTAGCATGAACATTTAAAATAAAAATTAACACATGCATATGTAGATCAGTCCACTGAACGTAGCAACCTGATGGGTAATGCCCAGATGGGGATTTCTTTTTCTCTAATTTGGCTTGTTTAATTTTTATTTTTATTATTTTTTTAATAGCTCAGAAATAGCATGTGGGTTATATAACTAATAAATGAAACCAGAGACAAATACTTGCCTTAGGCCCTATGTAGAAGGGCTGGCAACTGTCAGCCTTGACTCCCCAGTTGTCAAATACTGAATAGGATGTTAACTCCTGAACCATTCTCAAGCTTGGAAATGTCACAGATATGGGTGAGTCAGAGTTATTGTCCTAATCCACAATAAAAACATTTTTGTGGTAGGAAAGTATTTTATCTATACAAATTAAGGTATGTGTTTACATATGCCACTATAAATCACTGCTAGGGTGCTCTGTAGCAATTAGCCAAGAAACAGGCTACTGTTCTGTTGTTCTGCAGTAACTGGGCAGAAAGTTTGGAAGGAAAGATTTCTTGGTCACCAGGACACCTCCTACTACCATTTCCAGTTTAGGAGGTATTCCCAGGGTTGTTTGTCTGCTATAGAATGATCTCTTAACACTGTCCCCATTTGCACTTATTTTGGATTCCTAGGACAGTCACCCCAGGGTGAAGTTTAGAGAAACTGGTCTGTATATCGTAATAATATTATATTCAGGGTTTCATAAGTGTAGAAAGCTGTTGCTTTTCTTGATGGATGAGCTCGGAATACCACGTAGGAATCTTTACCTTTGGAAAATAAGTGAGAATTTAAGAATTTGTTGAAGGAAAATTACTGAGGAGCATTTCAAGTCTGTCACAGAGGAAAGACAACCCCCCATTGAATCATTACCTTTTCTGAGCATAACATCTGATTTACTCTTGAATGTGTCCTATATGGTTTCTGACTGTTTATAGGCTCCTTTAAATCGAAAGATCCAATAGAAATCTCTGTGATAACTTGGCTGAAAACAAATGTATTTATTCCAAAGAAAAATTTGCACATGAAAGGTGCAAAAGAAATAAGGAAGAAAGAAGGCAAAGACAATGGAGATCAATTAGGTAATTAAGGTTGAAGTAAACATTCTCAGCCTCATTGTCTTATTATGTAAAAAAGTGAATACTGATAGCTTGCTTTAACTAAAAAAATAATACATATGCAGGTATTTTTCTTGCAATACTAAGTAAATCTCTGATGTTTTAAACTGAGTAACATCAAACCTAAAACGGTGAATTTAAAAAGAACATTAAAAAAACAACTTTAAATGTCATTGATTCCTCCTTATCTTTTTTTTTTTTTATGAAGTCCTTTATGAATGCCTGAGTAGCAGCTCAGAAGTTGCTCCCTGCATTCTTTCTGCTCACTGTTGTATGGTGGCTTTCGTTTTACGTACTAGGAATTGGGCAGGAATGGAGCATGGACTTGTTCTGCAATCAGCAGAGAAATATTTTGAGCCCAGGAGGAGTTGGGTTTCAAAGTTGCCTCACTTATGTTTCCCAGAGTCACTCACTTTCCCTAAGTCACCAACTTGGACTTCAAAGACACCATAGGAATATTAAGGACAAGAAAGAAAAGGCAGCATGTTTTCATAAATAAAAATTCTCCTTCCTATTCTTTCAAACATGGGCATTCAGAAGCAGTTCTAAAATTGCTTTGAGTCCTCTGTTCATTTTGAAGCAGACGAAGGTGCTACATTTCAGTACGCTGAGGTTTGCAGAATGAAATTAATTTGGGAAGGATGCTTGGCTGCTTTAGGAATAAAAATCTGAAAACTTAGCAGCAAATGTACTGCTCAAAGCATGAGTCATAAAGGTAGCATAAAAGGGAGCTCTGCAACCCTCCTGAACATGTTGGCCAATCTCGTGTTTGAACTCTCTACAGAGAGCAGCCTACATATTTACTGGATTACCCAGTGGTCTCTATAGAAACTGCACTTGCATCTTCAGATCCAAAAATAAACAAGTAGGACTATGTCTTTTACCTGTCCCTTTCAAGAACAGGCAAGAAATAGCTCTCTCCTTCCCCTAAAATAAACCCCAAAATGTTCCTGAACATTCCAAAATGTTTACTAAGATTAAAAGAGGCCAGTTCCAGTTCATGACAGAGCACTTATGAAAGAGTCCCCCATGACTTATATGAAAGAAAGAGCTAGTTTATGTTTTCTGCATTCAAAATACTTATCATCCAATACATTTACTATAACTTCACACTGAACTAAAGATGATTCTCCTAATTAAAGATATTATTTAGTCAGAAATTTTTAATTTTGAAAATAGGCAAATGAGATCTTGTTTTAATTCTTTCTTTTACATTCCTGCCATCACTAGCTCCATAGAATGCAAATATTAAAAGCACTGAAGAAACTGAAAAATACCCATCGACATTGGAAAGAGACCAGATTTCCCAAAAGACTTTGGACAGATCAATCTAAGAGTCATGCAATTGCTTAATTGTAGTAAATTGAAAACATTTGGCGGGGTGGGCGGTGGGAGAAGCACAGAGTGTGTTTCTAAGCTCCACTACTTCCTTGATATTTTTAGAGTTTTGCTTGATGCCATGGGAAGAACTCTTGTCTGTGCTACGAAAGAAGACTGAAGAGCTCCTTACTCTTGCAATCAAGCCATTCTCTCATAAAACTTTTTCTCCTATCTGCAGGGATTAAATTCAATACCTCCATCACTCTAATCAAATAGACTGCCATCTTTTATTACAACACACAGAGAATCCTGGAAATAGGATTTTAATTCTTATTTGTCCTGCATCCCCCAAATGCAAGTCTGTGTCATTTTAATCTTCTCTCCCACATGCTTTCACAGATTAAGTTTTACTATAATGCAGTGTGAACTGTGGTGTTGCTCGCATACTTAAATGATCGTATTCTATGTGACCAAAGCACAGGAGATAAAGCAGGGAAAAAATATGTGTAATCCTGGGAGAAGGTGTTTGATGTGTGATAGCCAATGGCTATTTCATCTACAATATACGAACAGGATTTGTGCAGTAGATGTTATAATTTCTGGAAACTGGGCTTTGGCAAAAATGACAGCACAAGCTTCTCAGTCCTGTGAAGCTTAGGCACTTCTGCATCTGTGCAGAAACAAACTTTCAGATGCATGGGAAACTTTAAAGGCACACACAGTGTCTTCCTCGTCTCTTGGGTGACCCTGGCATTAGACAGGCACAGCCCAAACCATTGGTCTGCACCACCAGGCCTAGATGTTTTATTTTATCAAAAGTATTTGCCTTTTCCAATGAAAAACAGGAGTCCTTGGCACCTCCTCCATTCCTGCTCTCCATTAGTACCCATCAGGGACCTGTTTGAGCCCTCCATGATTCCTTTCTAGACGTGGGTAGAAGAAAGCATATGCATAGATCTCATCCTGATTTTGAGTTATGTCCTAGGTTGAACCAGGTTTAAGCTAATTTTCCTTTTACTGATTTTTTTTTCTTTCCTTCAGTAAGCTCTGTTTTAACTAGCAACAAGTGTTCCAGCTAGTGGACTGATAACACTGGAATGTTTATGTTTCTGCTGAGACTCCAAGGTCAGTTCTTAGCTCTGCTGCTGCAGAGGCTACCAGGGCAGGAGAATTGTATCTGTGACCCCCCTGTAGGGGAGCTGGACTAGACAGACAGCAGAACTGACCAAAGGTATTCTATTCCATATATCTACATAAGCTCCAAGGAAGGCCGGAGATCACAGAAGACAACTTCCTTCCTGCTTCTTCTTCCCTTCTCTTCTGTCCATGGCTGGCGTCCGGGGAGGACTCCATCCATCACCATTGACCCCAGGCTCAGCCCTGACCCTCATAACTCTCCCCACAGCCCTGTCTGCTCTGCTGTTATCTCAGACAGTGGACTGAGAGTTTTTGGGACTGCTCACAGCTAAGGAGAGTGCTGGGGGAGTTGCTGGGGGTGGGGGGAGGCAAGAGGCTTTTGCACATTCCTGAACATACTTGTATATAATTGTACATATAATTAAAGCTGTCTAATTTAGTTTTCAGTCCAGCTAAGTCTCTCTCCTAATTCTCTCTCTCCTTCCTTACCTGGGTGGGAGGGGGGGGGGGCATCGAGAGCTTGTTGTCTCTGGTTTAATTGCCGATCCTGTCAACCTTTGACAAGTTAGGATGTGACCTAACATCCAGATTCAGGAGATGGGAAGTGTTTCCAGCTCTAAAAACCGGACACTTTTAGTTGCTCAAGTTATCTGGATGTGGTTCATACAGTTTCTAAAAATCCTACTTGATGACTATAAATAAGTATTCTCTATATAGTATCCTGAAAGTCAGTGTTCGGATTAACCGACTCATTTATTGCAATGATAAATGAGTCATTTCTTATCATCTGTTGAGAGGACAGAGACTTCTGGAAAAAATGAACGCAGAGAATGAGCCTGCAAGCAGGAGGACAGAGGGTGGCTATGGGAACTGAAATTATGTCAGAACACAAGAAATAAAATATAAAATAAGTAATTATTTCCCAGGAAAGGAGATACGTTGGGGTTTTTTTAGTTTTTTGTTTTACATTTTTTTTATTATTTTCCTGTTTGTTTCTGGAAATCTAGTGTATATATTTTTGTGGCTGCTCAAGCAGTGGTGACTGCTCTTTCAGGTTCCTCCAGAAGACAAAGTTTTAACAAAAATGCCAGTTTGTTATAGAGGAGGATCTGTTACATGAATAACAAGCTTTCTGGGACAAGAGCTACCTCAAATGATGATACCCGAAACTCCATCATTTGAAAAAAAGTGCCCCTTTCAAGCTTTCATAATAAATCTATAAAACACTATGAAAGGAAAATTAATCCTAGAAATCAGTATTGGAATATGCAGTTGTAAATGAAAAAAGACTTGTGTCCAAACACTTGATGAATAAGGATTTCAATATTGAAATACTCTGTTTGGATCACAAGAAATTTTTCTTGTTCTCAACATGAGAGAGCAGGGTATGATTCTGTGAAGCAGCACTAAAAATGTTGGTTTTAATGAAACAATTAAAAAGCTGTTATTACAAGATGAGTGCCAGAATTTATCAAAATAATTTCTAGAGAAAACATTAATTTTTTCTATTTTCTGAATGTACAGAAACATTCCCCAGCCTCTTGTTGTCCTCTGACACTCATTTTGAGTTACGTGCATGCATATTAAATGTAAGATTTTCTATTGTGTCAATTTCCATGTAATCTTATAGACTCACAAAGACTATTTCTTATCTGTCAATGAAGTACTGAGATCCAGGAAGAATTTAAACTTCAGTTTTCAAACATCCATTGATGGTAAGAGACTAAATTTGTATAAAAGCTTTCAGTGTTTTATTGAGACTTGCTACTATCTTTTCCTAGTCTTTTCAGGTTTTAAAGTATGCATGTAAATAATCTGTGGGATGTCAACAAACGTATCTGCCGAATTTCAGGTAGAAATTAAACACTTTTAAATTTATGGAATAACACTCTGAATCACTGATATTGATGCCGACATTTTTTGCGGTTGATTTGCCCATCTTTTGGATGTTATCCAAGTGGGATGAGCAAACAGCTTTTACAAAGGAAGCACCTAAACCACTTTCAAGTACAAGAGAAAGAGGTGAGGAGCTTCAAGTGAGATTCAGACTAGCATCTGTGGCTGGATTGGGACTGATAGGGAATTCCAAAAGCCTACATCCATAGGAAGTCCAGTCTCGAAACCATCCTGTGAGGGAAACCATCTCAAAAATACAATGAGAAAAAAAGAAAAAATAACTGCATTAAGAAACAAAGAATTTTTCCTTGAAACAGGTATTGACATTTAAAGTAATGGGAAATATCAAGTGCAGAATGTTATTTGTATATAAATTTTGGACAACTGTAAGAATAGGTAGCATTGTGAAGTGAAATGACTGGGTCACTGTAGGATTTAGAACTCTGAGGTGTCCAAAACTCAGTTTAGTTATAAGGAATGCTGTTCTCAGCAGTTCTGAGCCCCTGCAGCTCCATTTCTGAACAGAATATCAAAAGCATTGGATGTTTAGAGGACTATGCTGCATTCTACATGGAGTCTGTCAACATGTGTATCTACTCTGCTCTGAAATATAATACCTGTTTTCTTATTCCGTATGTGTGGAAGAGATGTTGATAAAAAATTTGTGATCAGTGCTTGGTTTACTTGATAAAAAGTCAATAGTTTTATATTTATGAAAACATTTGAATACAATGAAATTCTTCTTTCACAATACTCTCTGGTATATCTTGTCTCCCAATCTTTTTATACAGGAGATAAAAAAGAAATGGAAGATAAAAGAAATTGCCCACACTGAATTATTTAGACTTCTCTAGAATCAAGCAAGTCAGAAAAGCTTGAAAGGGTTTGTATTTGAGTTAATATCTATTATAGAAATGTTGGACAGGTGAGCAACAAGAGGCATATTGAATTCTAAGGTGATTTTAAATGTTGAATGTACATGTTTGCCAAAACTGTGCCAGAACAGAAATTCAAAGTCTTCATCAGTGTTTTCATTTGATGCCTTTGAAGAAGTTTCTTGATCCCTTGCCAGAAGAAGTAGCCATGCTGTTCATGTTTGAAAACATCCTGCTGCAAAAGATGGAAGTATTTCTAAACTGTTGTCTATACAGAACAGAGGTGCAACAATTAAAAGACTTAGCATGGCCTTTGGTTAATTTAATTCCTTTTGCCAAGAAACTTGGCAACACTAAGTTTGTTATTTTAGTAGAAAAAGAACTTGACAAAAAATGATGTCTATAAAAGCCAAATAGGTTTAGATTGTTTTAGTTTATTCAACACATAAATGACATTCTAGACGTCCCCAGAGAAGTATTAACAAACTGTAATATAACATCGTGATAATCTGAAGGTAAAGCAACAAAAGAAACAGATTAGATGCCTAATCAGTTGTCCAGTCTGAAGGAAAGCTGTATCATGCTTTTGGAGCATAAAAAACCCACAATTTTTTGAACAGAAACATCCACAAAATTAAATTCTTCTTACCTCCTGGTCAAATCTTTAAATTAACAAAATGTGCTTTCAATTGAAAGATGTTCCTTGATTGTGTCTCATATTGTTTCCTCTGCTAAAATTAGCAGAAAGGGAAGAAGAATTCAGTGGGGAACCTGACCAGAGAATGTAGAAAAAGTATGAGAATAAATTTTGCAGCATACACTTATCTTTCATTTGCTTCATGGAAAAATGAGGTTTTGCAACCAAAGTCTTAAGAAATTTATTTTCTGTGTGAGAGGAATCCCACTGCAGGCTGGAGGGGTAGAGCCAAAAAAGACAGTGAATAAAGAATTCTGTATCTCCAAAAAGACAGAAAATTGTCTGCATAGCTCCTGAAAGATCACTTTTTACAATGCAAAACTATGAGAATTAAAGTTTTAAGGTCACCACATTTTCATTGTGGATGCACTGCCACAGACCTCTTTAGGATAATAAATGAAATCAATACACTGTTGGCCATTCCTACCTTACTGGCAAATTCTCTCTGCGGTACACCTCAAAGAAAGCAGCATGATCCATTGATAGTCCCAAGCCAGAAAATACATTAGAAGATGCTGCAGCTCCCTTCCCCTGCTGGGTGCTCATCATGCCTCCATCTCAGTATAGACTGCAGAGATGGTTGATGTACCAATGTAACGAGTTGCTCACCATAGAAACAGTCACTGAAAGTTAATCACAAAGATTCCTCGGAAGTGAAAAGAACAGGTTTATTTCACAGGAGATTGAGCTTTCCACAGCAGGGTTACATTGACAATATCTGGCCTTTCGAACAAAGACTGCAACTTCCTCTTGGTAACTGACTGAATCTAGTGAGGATGGACAGTGTAGTGACCAAAGAGCATAAGAGGTCTGATGACCGCAAACAGTACGTTTCCAATTAAATCACTAATCAGAATCAGGCAAATATGATCATTCTCTCCTGCTTCAAGGAAAGGTTTGTTATATTGAAAACCATCTGGAATATGGGCTGTTAGTATGCTGGTACTTCCATACTGAGTATAAGGTTTTGTATCTGTTTCAGAAGTGCTCCAATTGCTTTGTGAACATACACACACACACTCCCTCACACACACATTCCTATTAGTAGCAGCAGCATTCTCTAGAGCAAGCCAGGTATTATGCACTTAAACTTTCTTCTTGTTCATCAGAAAACACCAATTACTGAAATTAAATGTTTTAGGGAAAGACTTTTCTGTATAATCTTTTAAAAGTAAATCTTTCAACCTTTTGTTTTTGAATTTTGTAAGCAAACCAAGAGAAACCCCTCTTGGTCTTTCTAAAATGCATTTAGAAATTCTTACGTAATATGCTTACAGAGAAATGACAAGAATTTCACTGAATTTATTCCATATACAGTTATTTGTAAAGGTTAAATTCATAGATATTTGTCCATGAACTCTGATTTTGAGGTTCAGGCATGACTAACCAAGCAAAGAATTTGTATGTACATCCAAGCAATTTTTCTGTTTTCTGCTAGTTATCTCTGCAAGAGTGCTCTGGAATGAATTTTTTGGATAACACTGTCAATTGCTTCATTTCCCAGTCACATTGGTTATATGAGTTTCCAAAAGTAATTAAAAATAAATTCTTCCCATGACTGTGCTTAGGCTTTTACCAAGAGTTTTCAATATTTTTACACAAGGAAAACACCTTTGATAAAAAAATTTAAGACAATAAAATGTTGATAAAATCAAAGTGTTGCCAGTTGTACAGTGAAGATATTTTTTTGTTGAGAATTCATTTTGATAGAAGATCATAGAACAGAATCATAGAATCATCCTGGTTAGATAGGACGTTGAAGATCATCAAGTCCAACCATAACCTAAATTCACCTACCATAACCTAATCTACCCGTTCAGTGCTTAAATCATGTCCCTAAGCATTACATCTATATTTCTTTTAAATACTTCCAGGGAGGGTGACTCCACCACCTCCTTGGGCAGCCTGTTCCAGTGTCCAAGATTCATGATCAAGTTCTACTATTTATAATAAGACAGGAACGAAAGTATTTTTTTTGTATTTTCTTTCTATACTTTATGTAGATTTGAAGATGTACATTAGTCAAATCTGTTTCCAAGCAAAGAGTTAGCCATGGTTTATAATCCTGAGCATACTGGCAAGAATTTCCAGTTTGAACCAGTTATGGCACCAAAGCAAACATAAGGGGCCTTACCATATCTGCAAGCAATTTTGAATAAAACTTACAGCTAGTTCATCTTTATTTCCTTACGTGCCTATAAAGATAAACCCTAAAATCTTTCCAAAGATAGTCAAGCATCTCATGGAACCCCTCATTGCTCCTAACCAGTAATACTCAGCCCACCGAGTGTGTCCTCAGTTCTCACGGGAAAGTATTTTAGCTTAGAGTGAAAAGCTGGTAATAAAGATAGTCAGAAAAGAAAGTTAGTTTTATCAGCCAGATTTCCTAGCAAAGTTCCACTGACTGCAATACGTACTTGGATTTTTACAGATATATTTGGGATCTGGTTCTCTGCTGCTCTGAGCTACATTTTGAAAGGAGTTTTCTGCATACTCTTTTCTCCTGATTAGTCCATAAAGGTAAATTGGGCTTTAGTAAAAGTGTTTTGTAAGCCAGCATGGGGCATGCACGAGTGATCTATTTTTCATCCAATTAGGAGAAACGAGATGTGTCTTAGACTTCTGACTGTGCCTCGAAACTACCTCCCACTCATACTTGCATTCTTTATTAATTCAGCTGTACTTCCTCCATTAATTCCATCTCCTTTGCAGTTCTATGTAATTCTATCTCATTCACGACACACTGACTAAATTACAGGTATGGAAAATCTGTTTTCTGTTCAGAATTCTTAAATTATGAAGAATTGTGAAATCTGTAGGAAGGAGCTGTGTGATAGTTCCAAGTCAGCCGAGCCCAGGTGGCCTAGCCCTGTACTTAGTCCTTCTCCTCGAGTTTGGAGACTTGTTTACCATATTCAGTTCTTCAACTTGCTTTTCTTCTTGAGCTTCCTTTTTCATTTGAAGAGAAATGCATCACAGTATCAATAGTATAGTCTCATGCTCTCAAGCAGCTCTGCTGGTGTGTGTATGATGAAGGGGAAATTTGTACAGTATAAAATGAATAGATTTGCACTCCCTGTGACCCCCATCAGATACATCGCTGTGATTCTTGACTGTCCCACAAGACCAACTAAAAGAAGTTTTGTTGATATTTCCTTAGTGAAATCCTTTGAATACAGCTGCAGAAGCTGAGAACTTCACACTGTTTCTTAAAATTTCTTGTAGTAGGCGTGTCAGAACACCAAAGCCCATGTCAGCAACAGGAATTTTCCATATCACTTTCCCTCCCCTGTAACAGCAAACTTCATTAGCTCTTTTTTTGGTTGGGGTTTTTTCAGCTTGTACTTCAATCTTCTGATATCTGATCCTGAATGAAATGAGCACATCATTTGCTACGAACAACGTTCTTGAGGCTTCAGCCTAAGATATTTATTTCAAATAGATTTTATATCCTGTCTTTTACAGACAGTTCAATATAACCCACACAGCGTAATCTGTAATGGTAAATATCATAGGTAAATACACATGATTGCAATATATATGCGAGACCTATAGTTATGGAATAATAACTATTTTTTAATAACTTTTTTCCTCCTTAATTTCATTTTAGTTCCTGCATTTTTTCCAAAAATTTAATTAAATAATCTTTTGTACTTTATTTGAAAAAAAAACAAAACAACAAACCACTAATGTGTTTAACATCACTCATCTACAGTTTTGTTAAACGTAACTTGAAGAAAATGTCATGGGTCTGTAGCATTGGCTTTGCTTGCAAATGTTTTTCCTAGCTTTACCTGAACTTCACGTGATGTTTTGTGAAACTAAAAATTATATACTTTATTTTCCCAGATTTCATACAGTTTTTAAGTTCTATTCCAATAAAAAACAGAGTTGCATTAACTTCATCTGGTTTGATTCCATAAAATGCTATCAATACAGTGGGAATCAACCTGAAAGCAAGAAAATATCAACAGAGGAAAATATCACAATTTATGAGCTACCGTTTTAGCTCACTTCTCTCTGATAGTCCTAGGGTGATTATAATATTTTATAATAAAGAAACAGGTATAAAGCAAGTGCAATCATCTTCAGATACTGTGGATGTTCACACAAATAAAATTGCTACTGAAAGAAATAAAGACATTTCAGAATTTTACAGTATGTTAAGAAGAATTAATCTAATTTCTTAGGCTGCATATAACAAAACTCACATTACTTCCATTTTCCACAAACACACAAAAACTATTCTGAGTTGAATTTAATTTCAGACAATAGATTCAGAATATCTTTTGAGAGGAATGAAGGGTTCCAAATAAATCTATTTCAGGTCTAGTCTGAAAGACTCTCAGAACTACATTTCACCCCATTATTTACATACTACGGGTTATTATAGTTGGCCTTTTCTAGAATTAAACTTTGACCAAGTTGCAAGCATTGTTTTTTTATCAGAAGACTTAAACCAGTAGTTTGATAATAAAAATAAGTTCAAAATCTGTAGATTTTTTTCTAAATTGAATGTGTTTTATAATAAATTAATTACAAAAATATTTTATAAACTTAAGAAAAAAGATAGTGAGATTCTGGTATTTAAAGTTAAAATCCATCACAGTTTACCAGAGCCACATAAGTTGCTGGTTTCTCATTTGCACTTTGGTCTGTATTGCAGTCTTTCCACATTTCATTTCTTATTTCTGGAAGCATGGAGTATTCCAAGTTACCTCGTTTTAAGCAATGTGAGGTTTTTTTGCAAGATCAAGCCTCCAGTCATCCTGACCCTCCATAGCATGGAAGCAGCACAGACAGGAACTTGAGTGCAAAGGGGCCAAATGCCAAGTGATTTCTAAGGATCCTGAAAGCTAATGGGAACCCCTTGGTCTCTCATCTGGAAGCAGAGAAACAGGCTGAGATGGAAATCAGCCTGGGTTTTTTCAGTCATATGGCAGCAGGTAGAATTTTCAGGATGGTCTTATGTGAATCCAAGTTCTCTGTGTGGACATGACTTTAAGACACTGGTATCCGAATGCACAAGGAGATTGCTAACTCACTCCAATAAATCATTGACTAGTGTTTTCTTTAAACATCTTAAATCCTTAAGGTTTAAATCTACAGTAGCTTAAATTCTTAAGCAACATGAATTTCAAATGCTGTGTAGACAAAGGCATGGGCAAAATCAAGGAAAGATTGCCACAAGAACTATTCCTCTGGCAGTTCTGCAAAATTTTAATGAGTCTGAGATAATGGGAAGAGAAAACAAACAGGCTTCTTTTTATGTTTATTTTGACACAGAGAAACCTGAGAGTCAAATTAAAAGACGAGTAATGCCATGTATGGGGCCTTGCACACCCATTAGCAGCACCCAGTGCTCTGAAACCAGGCACAGGATCTGTGCTTACCTTCTGCCAGGTGTCACTCACTATGCGGTAACCAGCTTTGGCCTTGGAATGAAGGAACTAGAAAGCTCTGGAGAGGATTTGGGGTTCACACATCAATTGGGTTGTCTAAGCTCCACTGAGCTGAACAAAATTCAGATGTGTCTTGCCTATTCTTTGAGATACTATTTAGCCATTGCAATGACAATTCAGTGCTCTTGCTCATGACTTGCACAGCGTGAATGAGGAATCGCCCATCCTTTATACTCAGTGAGAAAAAATGCAAATACAAAGAAATTTCCCACAGCTTGATCATTAACGGCAAATGACAGAAACAGCACTTGGAGCTATAAAACAAACTCCAAATTTTTGCCCTCTCCATTGAGATGTTTTTCACAACTTAGGTTTTTTTGTTTTTTTCAAAAGTCTCAGTCATTTCATTTCTCCCCACTAACAAAACTGTCAGTTATGTTTCTTTCCTCGGTTCAAGTGGTTTATGACTCACCTCCTTATTGTTATATGCTATACTGTAACTGTTATTTCCATTATCTCCTATGTGAGTAATTTACTTTGCAGCTGTTTGTTACAAAGTGTGATTCTCACTTCTCTTAACATCTGAGTCCCTTCTGCACTGATGATGATCATATTTTATATCCACTGAATGTGATTTATTTCCATTTTGAGCATTTACTGCACTGTTTTTACTATAAACTGAGCACTACAAACATCACCTGTAGATCATGAGTCTTCTCTGAAGTTTTATTCTGTTTAGTCCTGATTTATCTACTTTCCTGGGCCATTTTGTCATTACAATTCGGCAGGAACTTTCAACTTGGGTGATTTCCTAGCATCATGTCTAACGGTCACCAAGAAAACGGTTTTCTTGAAATTAATCCTCTCTCTTTTGCACATAACAAATTCTGTAGCAAAATAGTGAGTTAAATCTTTTCCTTTATCAACTCTAGGAGGATTTTATTATTGACTTAATTGGGAAACACCCTAAAGTCCAAATCCCTTAATCTAAATGCCAATGGCATCTAGCTACTAACTGCAGTTAGCCACAGGATAATTGTATTTCCTGAATGTGTCCATCACTTGTGAATCTCATAGCATGCTGTGCCACACTTGAGATCAGAGCTGGCAGATATGATGGGCATAAGGCAATTTGTGGAAATAAGGCTGAGAAAAGTTCCATGTTCCATTACAATCCCTTTTAACTATTCAAAACAGTAAAATGGATGTATTGCAGGTGTTTTATAAAGGTTTTGTCCACAAGAAAAAAACCCTACATTTATGGTGAAAGTCTCAGAGTAGTAATAAGAAATGATTATGCATACCATCACCATAATAGAGTTCAGCAAAATAAGTAAACCTAATGTTTAGCTGAGCTTTTTTCTCTTGTTTATAGAAATTTTCTTCCAATTTCAGTTGGTGAATATCTTTTCTGTATTTCATCCTCCATGTGACTGCAGTTGACCCCAAGTTAGGAGGGAGTGTTAATCTGCCTGAGGGTAGGAAAGCTCTACAGCAGGAGCTGGCTGGGTAACGGGTCAAGGTCAGCTGCATGAGATTCAACAAGGCCACATGTTGGGTCCTGCACTTGGGTCGCAACAACCCCATGCAACACTACAGGCCTGGAGAAGAGTGGCTGGAAAGCTGCACAGAGGAAAAGGACCTGAGGGTGTTGGTCGACATCCAGATGAATATGAGCCACCAGTGTGCTCAGGTGACCAAGGCCAAGAGCATCCCGGCTTGTATCAGAAATAGTGTGGCCAGCAGGACCACGGGAAGTACTTGGCACTGGTGAGGCTGCACCACAAATCCTGTGTTCAGTTTTGGGCCCCTCACTATAAGAAGAACATCGAGGTGCTGGAGTGTGTCAAAAGAAGGGCAATGAAGCTGTTGAACGGTCTAGAGCACAAGCCTTATGAAGAGTGTCTGGGGGAATTGGGGTCATTTTGCCTGGGAAAAAGGAGGCTGGGGAGAGATCTTAATTGCTCTCTACAGCTGTCTGAAAGGAGGTTGCAGAGAGGTGGGTGTTGGTCTCTTCTCCCAAGTAACAAATGATAGGACAACAGGAAACTGCCCCAAGTTGCACCAAGAGAGGTTTAGACTGGACATTAGGAAAAATTTCTTCACTGAAAGGATTGTTAGACACTGCATCAGGCTGCCCAGGGAAGTGGTGAAGTCACCATCCCTGGAGGTATTTCAAAGACATGTAGATGTGGTGCTTAGGGACGTGGTTTAGTGGTGAACTTGGTAGTGTTAGGGTAATGACTGGACTCGATGATAGCAAAGGTCTTTTCCAACCTAAATGTTTCTATGATTCCATAATGTTTTCCATCTGAATAGTACATCTCTTATCCCTGGTTTCATGATTGATGACTGATTCATGTTCTCTCCTTCTAAAATAAAGGAAAACTGCCTCAACATAAATTTTCTCTTTCTCATGCCCTAAAGGCAGTAGCTTATTATCCTGCAATCCTGGTTTCACTGAACACCTCCCATGGAGAGGAAAAGGAATGCCTCAAGAGGGTTCACATGTGAAGATAAGGAAAATCAATATCTATCCCCCAAAAGGCAAAATTGCTTGGGCAAAAGTTCACTAAATGTTACCAGTTATGTTTCATACTTGAAGAAGAGAGGAAAGAGAAAATAGACATGGACTGAAAGGAAGTGTCCATAGATTTGACTCTTCTATAGCATGCAGTGGCAGTTAAAATTTCATCCTTTGCATTCCCTAATAAAGATACAACAGTCACGAAGGATACACAGTTTCATCTAAAAGACAACTTTCATTTTAATATATAAGAGAACACAAAATGCCAGAAATTTTATTAGGTTCCTCAGACAGACAGAATTGTATAATGGTAAATACATTGGCTATATTCCTTTTAATATATATGTTTTTCAAGTGTAAAAGTATAATTACCCAATTCAAATAATAAGTATCATACTTTTTAAATTATGCAGTTTTCAGGTATATAATACCTACATTCATATCATAAGGAGAGTCTGCAAATATTTTTCAGCTTTAGCTTTATAAGGTTATTTTGAGTCAAGCTTTTACAGCAAGTAACAGTATCCTATGATTATTTAGAGGAGATAATAATTTTCACATGCTAGAAACATGTTGTCTAGGAAACCCTAGATCCCTTGGAATCTGCAATGTCCAAACAAACCTGTAATATTATAGGACCCTTGTATTCCTCCTTTTCCTCCAATACTTTCCAATTTTTCCAGTCTTCTGCTTCACTGCTTGAACAAAATTGGATAATATATCTGAATTTAGCTATTTATTGAGTTGCATTACTTCAGCCAGATGGAAATGGAAATACTTGTCATACCTAGGCAAAAGGTCTACAAAGTGAATTAAAGATCATACTTCCTCAGTGAAAGTGAATCACAAGCATCTGCCAAAGTGTATGCTATAAAACATTCAGAAAGTAGTTAATAATAACATTTTATAAATCTTCTGGTATCTGAATGAAGTTCTCAATGTCCTAAGGTAAAACCATACTACACATGTCTAAATAGCACTGTCTTATATTTTCCCACTTGTTTTTAGTTTTACCTTTAAAAACAAAACAAAACAAACCCAAAAGGCTTTTGTATCTGATTGTTAGCTAGTTCATTCACATTACTCCTGCATTTCAGAAACAGTGTTCAGTAGCTACAGATAGAAATCAACACATTCAGTCCAAGTGCATTTAATAGGGTCTTTTGCAGGGCTTCTCGTTGAGCAACACACACGTATCTGGTGTGTGTCTTTTGCAGCACTGCATAGATCCTGTATATTTTATGCTATGCTATGGATTGCACATGTATTTTCTGCTTTGTCCCACATGGAACAATTTGAACACATTGAAGAGAAAAAAACTAATTGCATTCACAGTCTGAAGGTCATTTAAACATACCAGCATACTTTTTACTTTGCAAAACATATTTATATTATGCAGTTTTGATTCTGCTAGTTATTTATTTAAAACTACTTGCATATTTCTCTTACCTAATGATTTAGGTTACAGAGCTAGTCCAGGAGAACATCTTTACAAACTAGTTTAAGACATTTGGCTTACCCATAACCATTCTAAGAGCCTTGGGCAAAGAGCAACATGTTACATGACCACTGTGTTCAAAGGAAACCCTCAGAATAACATAAGAAAAACACACAAGTTCAAACTAAACGTAATGGGGTTTGATCTAGCTCACATAAGTATGCTAAGCCATCTTAAAAAGAGTGAGATGGAGAACTCTGGTCCTTTCTCCACTAAGGAAAGGATGCATAATTTTCAATGGAGAACACAGATTGCAGAGGCTGATAAATTATTGTCCTTTTAATTTTCTATCAACAGAACAAGATAATACATTTAAACAGGTGGAAAAAATAAGGAAAAAGAAGGGCACAACATTTAACATCTAAGTAATAGTCAAGGTTCCTCTATACTCACGTTATGTATGCAGGTTATGTTATTTAAATCACATTCCAGTCCTAACATAATATTGGCATATCAAAGACCACATATACTTAATGGTAGCTGGCAGACTGCAAAGAAATCTCCTGAATGACTCTTAAAGACTACAATGAAAGTAATTTTTTAGTTGTTACATACGCTGTACCACAAATAGGGATGTGTATGACAAATCTGTAGTCTTGCCAAATGAGACAACAGAAATCTATGTTAGGGAAATAGAAGAGAAAGAACCATTCTTTCTCTAGGTGGTCCATGGGAGCTTGAGTTTCAGTTTCTTGGATGTTTACAAAGCCAACTTTTCTTTTTGTACCCCGTAATAGCACAAAAATACATAAAATACTATGGTAAAGAAAATGTTAAAGTTATGCCAAAATACTATGGAGCCATATATCAAATTCTGTCTATAAATGAACAGTAACAGCAAAATTTATTTTCACCTGTGTGACTGTTAGTCCATTCCTCATGAGGGTAATGGAATTATTAAGAAATGAACTCTGATAAGAACTGCTCTGCATGCAATTTGTGAAAGGTGGAGCTGCAAAGTGCTTGAAACAATAAGAAAAAAGAAGTGCTTTCACAGCATTATAGAAACACACCCATGACCCAGGACAAACCTCATCATGTTTTGAGGAAAACAGGTGTCCCACATGCCCCCTGAGGTTATTCAGTAAAAATGGTCTGGCTGAAATGAGTCTTCTAGCTTTGCTTGAAAAGTAGACAGCAAACTTACTTATGTGCGTGGATCACAGTCCAGGAATAACAATTCAAAGTGTTTAATTTCCCTATGCCTCCCCCAATTAAAAAAAAAATAAAAAATTTGTTTCAATTAAAAAAAAAAAATCTTATTTTCACTCCTTACTTTTTCAAATGTTCTTCAGGCTGAGCCAGATCCCTTATCATTGCAAACTAATAAAGAGGTGACAATGCATTGCTGATATGGCTGATGTGAGAAGAGAAGAAACAGCAGAACAGCATCATAACATTTCCATAGAAATTATTTGGATGAAGGAAAAAGGATCAGAGATGGAAGCAGTTTGGGAGGCTCCAGATGGCAATCATTTTTTTCTCGGTCATTATTTTTAATTAGTAACATGTGTTCCTTAAAACCTTTTTCTGCTTTGTTTGCAAACACCATATAGTTTTATTGCTACATACTTCCTTTTTCCTTCCCCTTTCTTCCTCCAAGAGTTCATAGCTTGCTGGATGTTAGAATCAATTTTACTATAATGAAACTTCTTGTAAAATTATTAAAACCGTCAGAGCTGGAGTATGAGGAGAGTGTGTGAAAGGTCGACATTGTAGAAATTGAATTAGTCTACAGAAGCAAAACTAGCACAGGTGTTACTAAGATTTTATACAACCAAAATGGTGCCCTCTTATTTCACAGGTTATAGGACAGCTGGACATACTTGTGAGAGACCCAAACCCCTGTGAACAATTAATACTGAATTGTGAAAGGAAGAAAGAGCAGAAATAAAAAGCTGGCTGATGTTGTATAAGTAAGAAATCTAATTCCAACTGTCCTCTTATTTTACAGCAGTAGTTTCCTTGGGATACTTATTTCATGCAAGTTAATGAAATTGTATTTCCCCTTTGTTCCCACATTCCTAGCTAAAAAAAAAAAAATAAAAAATCCATCAGACAGGCAAAAACACAGCCAAAATAACTATATCTGCCTTTGGAAAATTTTGCACAGCAAGGAAACTGTAGGACCATTAAGATTATGTTCATTCACTTCCAATGGGCAGCAATTTAGATCAGACTTCCATGGCTGCCCTTCACTGCAGCCACAGTTTTGGTGCTAGAGTTAGGTTTTGTTTATTTTTGTTTGCTTTGCTCCTTTTTTTGAGACATGTTTGGAGTGTTTCTGCTGGAGATAAAAATATAGGCCAATTTTCCTCGCTGTTCAAGCTGAACACTTACAAGTCCAACTGTGGAAAAATGCACATGATTCCTTTTGGAGAGGAAATCTTTTTCTAGTTCTCAATGACCAGGGATCTCATATTTATTCTGCAAAGGCCCAAAAGACAAAATGTCTTTTCTTTGTGATAACCATACATAAAATTAATTCTTTATATCTGAAGGCCTGATAAAAATCTGGATAATGTGGAGTTGGCTTGGGAAATGACGGCCTAATGCAAAGTTTGAGCAAGACTCCTCAGGAAAAGAGGGCACATGTGAGTGTGTTTAATCTAGTGACTGCTTTTTCCTATGCATATTTTAAAAAAAGTCATGAGTATACAATTAAATCTGTACCTCTATAGTTTCCTCTTTGCTGTGGTTTTCTAATATTATTGTTTCTTGAAAACAAACTAAATACAAAGATCCTGTGTAAATACAACTCCTGTGGGGAGTTGGATCTTCTTGTAAGGGAAACATGAAGACAGACTTGAAGGGTTGATTAGATCTAAAGCACCAAGGACACTCAAAAAGGGATAAAAGATGCCCTCTACAATTGGCATGCATGTTGCATTCTGACTTCAGAAAAACCTCGCTGGTTACTAGCAATGTATTTTCTTGTACCAATTCTTGTTTAATGTAAAGATGTGATTAGATCTTTATTAAAAATAGACAATATTGCATAATTTCAAACTCCTCAAAAGGTTACCTGAGTTGTAATCAAATTTTGAAATAAATTCATGCCAAGGATGGAAAATTTCAGGCCCCAAATATTTGTGTTTCAGGAAGTTAGGAACAACCCAAACCAGAATTATGTTTTAAATAACAGGCAGTGTTCTGAAATCTTAACTACATAAAAACCTCTCCACTCCAATTATCTTAACTATTTAAAAAAGTAAGAATCTATTTTGACTGTGACCATTTAAAGGATAGTGGTGCTCTTCAGAAGACTAGACATGGGCAGACAAGGGAATATTCACATTGACAAAACTACAGCCAAGACAGTTTCTTATCCACGCAGGTATTAACCAATATAGCATGTTAAAAGAAAATGTCAGTCACCACTTTTAAAAATCCAAGCTGCAGTTACAGCAAATACTAAGTTATTTAGGAGCCTGATTGAATGTCATCAACACTTTCTTAAGTCTGGATAGCAATCAGTTATCTTTCTGCAGTAGCAGTGTATCTGGGATATCTCAGCCCACACTGAAGCACACTGAGCAGTATCTTCCCATTAATCTAACTACAACTAATCGGAGATTTTCTCGAAGCCATCAAAAGTCCATGTTGCTGCTATGGTTTTCTGTTAGCATAAATCCCACAGACCCCATTATTCACTACAATCTCCACTATCATCCTGACTATGACATAAACGTTGTGCATACGCATTCCTTAAGTTGCCAGAATCTTGATGAATAGAATAAATAGCACTCACAAAATCCATTAAAAATCAATTAAAAATCACAGATTGATCAAGAATCCTACACTTATACTGTAATTTCTTTCTCTGTGTAATCAGAAACAATCCCTTCCAAAAACACATAATCACTGAAGACTAATATCCTGTTCTGAAATCACACCCAAGTAACTTAATTAATGTATCCTGCTGAGTTCACTATGCCTGCCTGTAGGGATAAAGTTATTCAAGTGAATACATTCTTAAAACTGTCTTTAATGGAACAGAGAGATCTTTAGCTTGTGTGTGGTTTTTTGTGGGGTTTTTTGTTTGTTTTCTTGTTGTTATTGAGTTTTTTCTGGGCTGGTGAGGTTTTGGGGTAACCAAGAGTATTTCTCAGTATTTTCAGAAAGTCTCAAAAATGATAGTATCAGGGAACATATCACACACAACCACTGCATACAAAAATGCATCCATTGTGCTTGAATTCTTGAGAAAAATCAAGCTGGTTGCAGCTGCTGACAAGTTATGAATATTCATGTTGTTCAGTGGGTGGTTTGGAGCCTGGCAAAAGCAAACAATGAATCTGTCACAAACAAAACATAATAAATAAAAACTAATTCCTGCGCATATTTCTTTGCAGTGCAGCTTTGAGTTCAGATAAAAGAGAATAGTGCAGTCCTTTAAATATATTTTTAAAATCAAAAGCATAAGACACAATGAAATACTGAGTGTGCCTGGAAATTTATTTATGCAACTGAGTTATATTTGAATTATATGCGTATCTTGCTTTTCTTTTGTAGGCAGTGAAACGTATTTTGTACAGAGTTCTGGAAATCTAAAAGAATAGTAGTAACTGCAGTGGGATTTTTGGCTGTACAGGAAGTACTCCATCTGGAAACAAGGGGAAGTTTAGGAAGCTCCTTGGAGCTAGACCCATTTGTCCTGTGTTTCAAAAGCACAGCAGAATCCCAGTTCGTGACTGCCGTGAGGCACTAACATACATGCTCACAAATCACAGTAGCAGTTCAATGAACAACTACAGGGCACCTACATTTCTTCCTCAGAAGCATCTATATGATGTGACAGCAAGGTACAAATCACCCTCCTCTCAGTACCCTGGAATGTTTTACAGCAACAAAATTGGAAAGAAGCTTTATCTTGCAAAAAGACCTTATGTTTTGACTTGTCAGGTCCAAATTTGTTCGCACTGTATCACTTTGTCTTGGATATTTCACTAAGAGGTATCATTTTACCCATAACTGATGTTTTTCTTGCAGTTTTCTCAGCCCATCTAATTCTAAGTAACTAGCTTTTCTTAATGAGTTACTGAATTCTGACTCAGCTCACTAACTTGATGTTCTCTTTTTCAGGACTTGAAAAATGGGTAATCTAATTCAGCTACTTGCACAAGGACTACTGGTTCCCATCCAGTTAAGTAAATATGACTGTCCACAGGAAGATGCCTTCCTTTTCTCCACATATATTCCTCTTTTTATATCTGAGTCCCCTCATTAATGGTGTCTACCCTGATCCTCCAAGAGGATCAAACTTCACATCTAGAGTCCAGCTGTCATTGGGACTGTTTCCAGTCCCTGGGGGGCTGTCACATCCCCCATGTGTGGATGTCTAACAGCAGTATAGCTGCATGAGAGCATCTACGGACATGAAAAGTTGTCACCTGTAGACATCTCTTGGTGGATGCTGATTTTGTGTGGTATTCCCATAACACTTGACTGGGCACACAGCAAGTGTGACAAAGGGAACAGCATCCAGAGCTGAGTATCTCCTTTGCTGGTGTCCTTTGCACAGGTGAAACAAACCCTTGTGACTTAAGACATCCACCTAGTGCCCAGGTAGCATTTGAGGTGTAGCTGTATTAAATCACCATTAAAAATGAGGTTGTCTAAACCAGTGCTGCACATCTATTTGTGCACAAGAGGACAGAGCATCCATGTGTTAATGAGATGACACAGGAATTTCCTTTCTCTGTAAGAAATTATTTACATTTTCTTAGGATGCAATTAATTAATAAAATAACCCAATTAAAAAAAACCCAAACAAACCTTCCTGTAAAGGCCTCCTGGTGTAATTTGGACCATCCCTGGAATGATCATAAAGACATCAGGAATATGGAATAAATCCCTCACAAAATCCCTCCATGAACAGCTAAAATAGATCTATCAGTGAAGCAAACATGAGGAAGAATCTTTACTTTAATGTGCCTTGTTTTTTAAATAAAATTATCTCTTCTCCTTTCACTTAATCCTCACAGTTAGATTTACCTTCAAATATTTGCATGGTTTTTCATTGATTCTTTATTCACTCTAGTTCATCATGTTTGTTTTCAAATTGTCCACGTTTACTTTTATCTGAATAATTTAGTACAAAAGCTAGCACTGCACAAGTCAAGCATTCATTATAACAATATTTGCCTGAATAGTTTGTAATTCTTATTAATGAGACAGCAAGTTCAAGAAAGAAAAGGAAAGTAACAATTTAAAAGAAGGCAGGGAAATCTTTAAGAAAAAAACCAAAAGGCTGGCAATTTAAGACCCAGTTGTTATATTTTCTGCATGAAAATAACAACTGGATTCCTTAGGTGAAACTGGGGCTTCCTATAGTCATATGTAACACTTCTCTTGATTCCAGGGGAGAGAAAATTCATCTCTAGTAGACAGCAAATGTGATATCAGGTTCTGTGGAATTAACAGAGTGCTTTGAATATTATCAGCAAAGGAATTTCAGCTTCCAGTCTATACAGACATCTGTTTCAACCTTAAAGGTGACATTGAGTTTTATTTGAACAAGTCAGCCAGGACTAAAATCCCTTTTTTGTTAAACTTCAGTGATTTGAGTTTATTATTCATAACGTTACACTAGCTGTCTATAAAGCAAACAAAAGGTTTATCTAGCTGTTTAGGTGGGGTGTTTGTTTTGGTTGTTTGCTTTTTTAAAATGTTTTCAAACTTTTACAAGTTATTCTTTTAATTGCTATTTCTTTTTCTCACTTCCCACTAATAAATGCTTATGCATTGACCCAAACCAAAAGAGTCAGCTATAACTGCTTGCAGAAGCTAAGATCTATTTGTTCTGCACCATAACTGTAAGGTACAGTTTTCTGAAACTCCATGCATAGAGTGAGTTGTTGTTCCACTCACTGCCAATCCCCCACAGGCAATGCTGCTGCCACTGCTGTCACTGGTGTCACTGTTGCTGCCACCACCTGTGATTCTGCTACCACAACTGCTGCTGCTGCCACCACTGGTGCTGCTAAAAAAGCAGCTGCTTCTGCAAAGATTAAGTCCACTCCCATTCGATTCAAACGAGTAAGAGTTAATCCTGTGACCAGGGGCAAAGAAAAAGTGAAAGATCCTTATTCCTGCTCCCGTCTGAGATATCCAGATCTTTTTCAAGCAACATCAGAATATGTAATTCAGGAAGCAGATGATTCTAAAAGAGATGATGGGGCAGGCCTTTCTAAAGCAGATGATGGAAGAGGCCCTTCTCAAGTAAATTAACAGGCAGGACCTTCTCAAGCAGATGGAGGAGCAGGCCCTTCTCGAGTAGATAAGGATGATGATCTGCTACAGCCTTTCTCCCTAAAGGAATTGCATCTCATGAGAAAGGACTTTACCCACAATGAAAATGAGGGGCTTCTTACCTGGCTGCTCCGATGTTTTGATGGTGGAGCCGACACCAATCTGTTTCACTTTTCAACCAAGAAAGCCTCTCTTTCTCATTTTTTCTCCCTCTTTCCCTACCTTGGGGAAGAGGGGGGGGATAGAGAGATTATTGTTATTGGTTTGACTGCCAACCCAGAGCCAAACCATGACATGGGTCCTCAGAATCGTTGGAAAAACTGAAGAAAAAAAATAGGAAGGCTGTTTTGTTTCTCCACATGGGGAATTTTTCTCATTATGTCTCTCTTGCATTGTATATACATCAGTTTCTAAAAAATGAAATAGACTGGCAATTAGAAGTAAGAATCCCACATTCCTGTAAGTGCCAAGCTGACACTGTCTTCAGACAATCAGCTGAGGAGGTTTTATTTGTGAAGGATGCGAAAAAAATCCCACCACTCTAACATCAAAGGAAAATACTTGATGCTTTAAGTGAATCAAAATCTGAGTTAGTATAAGGTAGCACACCAGCACCAAAGTCATGGCAGCTGTGCCACCTTCTAATACCTTTACTTGCTTGCTTTGGGATGAGAGAAATTTTGAAGAATCATTGCCTGAACATTACAAGGTCAGGATTCTGAGGAGTGATAAATTAATGTTGAATAACATGATTTTGATTTCTTAAGCTATGTTATTACTATTGGTAAGATTCCTGAGAAGTCAGTCTAGAGAACGCATCAGAAATTTTCCTGATACACACCACCATAGCAGAGGTCTTTAAACTTTATTCTTAGTGTGGGTTGGCACCACATAGATTTTTATAGCTGGGCAAAAACTCTTTTGCTTATTTAAAATATTTTTCCCTAATATTTTGAATTTTTCAAAACAAATATTTTTATTAATTTAGGTTTTCCATATGAGTTCAATTTTAAAAAGCTCCCCAGAGGTCACACACAGTGGAGGAAGGTAGCAATGCTGTTTGGCTGTACTGTGACAGAAAAATCAAAACCTAAAGAATTAGTGCAAGCTGTTATTTCTTCTCAGTTCAGTCTGCCTTTAATTCCTTGATTTGTCTCTCCTGTTTCCATAAGATTCAAAGGAAACAGATTTGACTCCCACCACTGGCATCTTCTGCATATCTACAACTCTTAGGCAATAATGACTATTTCCTAGACTCTGGTAATTTACATGTCTTACAACATTCCAGTGTGGACAAATTCTGCAGTTATCAGCTAGATACACAACTGATGGAGAGAGAATGTGAAGAAGGGAGTGGAGGTTGCTGCAGGTAGGGAGCTAGAGATACGGAGAGGATTGAAAAACAAGGAAGAAATCTTTCTTTTGATTAGTATTCTTGAAAGAAATGTTCTCCAACAGCATGAAAAAAGGGTATACTTGTCTATTCTGCCTTTTAGTCTTTCTAGATTTACATTTGTCAAGGACATCAGAAAAAAAATTTATTACTAGCATGAGCCTCAAAAGAGCGACCAAGCAATTAACTTTCTCCATTATGCCCCGTCTCTTCCTCACTGCAAACTTAAACTCTACTTCAATAGCATTTATCAAGTAAACTAGAAACAGAATATTGCCTCATTTATCATGCTTAGTTGTTCTATTTCTTACTTTAGAGGAAAGGAACCAGTGTTCTTAATCAGGTTGCCATAGCATTGTATGAAGAGACTGTCTTTTGAAAGCTAGCTTACCTTGGCTAATGTTGGAGGAACAAGTGTGTTCTTACATCCTGTCTTTTGTACAGTTCATATTAGAGTGAAATGGCCATTCATTTTGAAAGATTGCTAGGCACTTCCCTGTTCTATCAGGGTATTCAAAGTGCCAGCTACCAAAAATTCTACTTGTGGTGCTTTTCCACGTGCTACTAATACGGTATCTTGCTATCACCATTCCCTAGAAAGAAGAATAAGTCTTCTTATAACCAGTTCCTGTAAATTTGAAGTTGCAAATCTCTATATTGCCATGCTAAGTAACACCCACAGTGGAAACTTTAAGAGTGTGCTAGAGTAGCTGGAGGTTCTCACAGCGTGTCTTGAGTCCAAATGGCTTCTCTACAAACAGCTAAGGAAAGTTTGAAGTCTTTAAGAGGTATTTTCAATAAATCTGATTCAATAAAGGCTGCTTGTTTTCTGTGCCTTAGAAACTCTCTGATGAAAAGGAATCTAATATGCTAGTGCTCTGAAACAAAATATCACATAGATTGTGTAAGAACAGATTATTATACTTACTATTCAGGGAATATTTCCAAACTAGCTGCATGGGGGTTATTGACACTGCATTAAGAAACTGCTCTTGGGAAGTCATGACATGGGATGATGAGATCTGCCAGGTTTCTAAAGTCCCATACTTCATAATGCATTATTAGATGTTATGTTTATGATTAATGAACATTTGTTATTATAATTACATAAAAATTAAACCTTCGTCCTTTTTTCCTTCCAAAATGAATGCAGTCTTAATTAAAGCAGTATGGGCTGGAGTTGTGTCAGTATTAATGTTCTCATAGAAAAAGCAATGTTCTTATTAGATCAGGATGTATTCCGTAACACATGTCAAAATAAAATTCACTACTAAAACAGTTGGAAGAGTCTATGACAATTTAAATGCAAGTGTTGGAGTAAGATGTAACTCAGTCATTAAAAGAAAGCTTGAATGTTAATAGTGCCCCCTCAAGAGTTAAATGTGGAAGGTCCTCATCTTCCAGCAGCAACTGGCTACTTGGCAAGGTCTGTAGGCAGCCCTGTTGGCAGTGTGAGAGCAGATCTTGGGATAGTCAAGTGGTTAAACTGCTAAAGGCTGTGCTGCCTCATTAACTTGGACATCATTTTCATTTGATTCACTTATGCTTGTGCAATTCTATTTGTCTAGGAAAAGTTTTCCAAATAAAATTAAAGTAATAATAATAACAAAAATAATAATAATGTTAAATATTCTCATATCACGTGATCACACTTTTCTTCATATATTTTTGCCTATGTTTCATTACTAATCAACACTGAATATTAGTATTTCTTGCTCTGCCGATTCTATTAATGCATGACATTGCTTTTCATCTTCTGTAAGACTTCCTCAATGTATATCTATCCACTGTCTTTCCTGTGGTTCATCTTCAGTCAATAAATGTGAGTAGTTTGGCAGAAAAGGAAAATTCAATATGTTTGCTTTTGTTTTTCTATAAAAAAAAAATATCTATATTTTGAGCAGATCCTCTTGAGATGTCAGGTCAATCTGGGGCCTACGGGATTCAAACATGAATATCTGAATATATTTAAATATTTTTAAAAATTATTTCCTTTAAAGTAAACACAAATTTTTCACTGAAGACTGCAAGAAATTTCCATATACAGCATATATTTCACTGAGGTGAAAGCATCCATTCTCCTGCCCACTCAGATATTGTCTTTCTGGCACATAATACCATAAAGATGTACACAGTAAGGACTTTATAAAAACTCATAGGTAAAACTTCAAAGAGACTTACACAGCATTTCGTCAGGGAAAATCTTAATTCCTTACTGGATGAGGAGGGGAACTTAGTAATGGAGGACAAGGAAAAGGCTGAGGTGCTTAACATCTTCTTTGCCTCAGTCTTTAACAAAAAGACTAGCTACCCTCAGGACAACTGGGCTCCTGAGTTGGTAGACAGGGATGGGGAGCAGAATGCCCCTCCTGTAATCCAGGAGGAAGTAGTTAGGGACCTGCTGTGCCACTTAGATCCCAACAAGTCCATGGGTCCGGATGGGATTCATCCTAGGGTGCTGAGGGAGCTGGCGGAAGAACTGGCTAAGCCACTCTCAATCATTTATCACCAGTCCTGGCTCACTGGGGAGGTCCCAGATGACTGGAGGTTGGCCAATGTGATGCCCATCCACAACAAGGGCCGGAAGGAGGATCCGGGGAACTATAGGCCTGTCAGCCTGACCTCGGTGCCTGGCAAGTTTATGGAACAGGTCATCCTGAGTGCCATCAAGTGGCATGTGGAAGACAACCAGGGGATCAGGTCCAGCCAACATGGGTTTAGGAAAGGGAGGTCCTGCCTGACTAATCTCATCTCCTTCTATGAATGGGTGACCCGCCTAGTGGATGAGGGGAAGGCTGTGGATGTGGTCTACCTTGACTTCAGCAAGGCCTTTGACACAGTCTCCTACAGCATCCTCCTGGAGAAGCTAGCGATCCATGGCTTCGACAGGTGCACCCTTCGCTGGGTCAAAAACTGGTTGGATGACCGGGCCCAGAGAGTGATGGTGAATGGAGCTGCATCCAGCTGGCGTCTGGTGACCAGCGGTGTCTCCCAAGGATCAGTTTTGGGCCCAGTCCTATTCAATATCTTTATTGACGAACTGGATGTGGGGATTGAGTCCACCCTCAGTAAATTCGCAGATGACACCCAGCTGGGGGGGAGTGTTGATCTGCCAGAGGGTAGGAAGAGGCTGCAGGAGGACCTGGACAGGCTGGATCGATGGGCCGAGGCCAACGGCATGAAATTCAACAAGATCAAGTGCAGGGTCCTGCACTTTGGCCACAATAACCCCAGGCAGCACTACAGGCTGGGGGAAGAGTGGCTGGAGAGCAGCCTGGCAGAGAGGGACCTGGGAGTGCTGGTGGACAGCCAGTTGAACATGAGCCAGCAGTGTGCTCAGGTGGCCCGGAAGGCCAATGGCATCCTGGGTTGTATCAGGAATAGTGTGGCCAGCAGGAGTAGGGATGTAATTCTCCCCCTGTACACAGTACTCGAGGTGAGGCCTCACCAGTGCTGTGTACAGTTCTGGGCCCCTCACTTCAAGAAGGATGCTGAGGTGCTGGAGCAGGTCCAGAGGAGAGCAACAAGGCTGGTGAAAGGACTAGAGGGAAAGTCTTATAGGGAGAGGCTGAGCATGTTGGGGTTGTTTAGCCTGGAGAAGAGGAGACTCAGGGGGGACCTCATCACTCTCTTCAACTACCTGAAGGGAGGTTGTAGTCAGGTGGGGGCTGGGCTCTTTTTCCAGGCAACCAGTGACAGGACAAGAGGGCATAGCCTGAAGTTGCTCCAAGGGAAGTTTAGGTTGGATATTAGGAAGCACTTCCTCACGGAGAGGGTGATTAGACATTGGAATAGATTTCCCAGGGAAGTGGTGGAGGCACCGTCCCTGGATGTGTTCAAGTCAAGGCTGGATGTGGCACTTAGTGCCATGGTCTAGATGGTGTGGTGGTGTTGGTCATAGGCTGGACTTGATGATCTTAAAGGTCTTTTCCAGCCTTGGTGATTCTGTGTGATTCTGTAACTTCATCACTAACAAAGTCCGAAGTTTAGATCATGCTTGTTTTCCTGAGAGCACTAGTGCCTACATTTTTTTATTTCATTTTGAGATCAAACATCTCTGCTTCTAAGGTAAAGGTGAAATAATTCTGACTCATTCAGGATCAAGCTTAACAGCATAAACTTAATTTACTCCTAACAGCTGTCAGGATCTCTACCTTTAGCTCTTCATTTCTAAATTGCAAAGTGTTGGGATTTATGGAAAATTAATATGGGATTTATGGAAAATTAATATGCCTGAACTAAAACAGCAGTGTTGCAGGTGCTGCTGACCAAATCGTCAGGCACCCTGAGGCAAACCGTGGGATCAGTAAACAAGCGGATGTCTCACAGGCTGGTACCCCACGGGACCAGCAAACAGCAGGTGTCCTATCTCACGGTTGTTATCTCATGAAATAGTGAGAAAAGAATGTTATAGCAAGAACTGAGAGGCACCGGCTGGGAAGCGAAACACCTTGGGTCATCATGACATGGGCAGCAAGTGACAAGACATGTAGCCAATCACATATGAATTGTGTATGTATGTAACCAACGGGGTTTGTACTGGGGTGGAACATCTGGAGTCAGAGGGGTATAAATTGCCACCATTTTTAACAATAAAGGTCTTCAGTTATAACTCTTATAGAGTTGTGTGAAGTCCATACGCTGCCTCCAACAGCAAAGAACATTAGTTCTTTGGCTAGTGTTTCTGCTCTTCTACAGGGGTATGCAGAAGCCATCAGAAAATGGAGTTCTGCTCCCCAGCTTCCAGGACAGAGGGACAGCTCAGGATGGAGTCAGCTACTGATGGTGAGAGCCCTTCTCTCCCCTCTGCTCTACACCATGATGTGAAAAATCATATTTTAAGGAAAGAATGACATAAAAGGAAAGAAAACAGGAAGATAATACGCCCAATTAACATTTTGTGTGTAGAAGGACCCAGTCTTGCTCCTCTTTTCTGCTACATTATTTATAAAACCAAACTGGGTGCTAACCCTCCCTTTCACCTCAGAACCCGCTATGTTAACTAGCTGATTCCTCAGAGGCATTTGCAATGTAAGGCAGAGATTTTCAATACTGCCTAAAGGATTAGTTAGTAGAAATTGAGCATGTAATTCCCCTTTGAAAATTCTATCCTTACGCTTTGCCCTCTAAGAATTTACAAATCCCAAGAAATTAACATTTAAGATTGAGTATCACTTCATTATGAAATCTATGCCAACTATTTAATTACAAACCCCCGCTGATTTGTGAGCAAACTCTGAAACTCTTCTAGCCATATAAAGGCACTGTTCCTAAAATGCATCCATTCTGTGGCATCTTCACTTCTATAGAGAGCTGTGAATTTTGCATACTTGATGAAAATGCAGCTCTCACCAGCTTAGAAGACAAATCAGCATATTAATGTGTTAGTGGGGCTGTTCAACATTCACTCTCAGCAAAGTTTGTAAGTCCTGGAAAGGAAATAATGAATCACTTCATTGGAGTAGCCCATGACTGCTGACAACACTCACCTTCCAATATTTTTACTTTATTTGGAGCAATCTGAAAATATTTTAATATAAACAGCATATCTCAGGAGTGTTTTTGCAAACAGGAAGAAATACACAGGTACAATAAACCAAGTAGTAAACAAATTCATCGTACATGCATTTCAGAACATACATTTAGCTGAAGCATGAAGCAAAGGTTCCCTTAAATCTTAAAATTAGAATGAGGTCTAAAATCTACACCTTATTCACAAATATCCTTCTTATTCTCAATAGACTTCTTTACATACAATAAAAAAATATTTATGAAAATAACTAAAATTAACAACCTCCAAGCAATGATTAATATATCACTGTGCTCTTTGACTCTTAGGAATCACAGAGTATTTTAAATTTAGTGTCCTGGAAGCAAAGGAACATAGAGGTGAGAATGGGAACGATCACACATAATTGTTTATTCCATCTCCAAACACATCCACTCCATGGCTGTTTCAATAAGAGGTGTAAACTACATCCTGGGAATTAATGTCTGAAGCGATGAATTTTGGTGTTTGGAATATTATTTTCTCATTTATTGCAGAAGTTATACATTCAAATGACCTGGGTAGCTGCACACTGCTAAAGCCTATCCTACATACAAGATTCTGGCCAGAAAATTTAAACAAAACTACTCACAGCTGTCACTAGATTCTGTATTCCTTGCAGCTGGTTTTCCAACTTCAGATAACCAGGGATGCCCAATCTGCAGAAGCACTGAAAATGTACAGTTTAAATTAAAAAAAATAATGCTTGTGCTCTGCAGAAATATAGAGCTAGAAATCAGCAACAAATGTGGGAAAACAGTCTTTTCAAAGTGATACATGAAAGGACTGATCTCTTCTGACATCTGTGTGACTGAAAAGTTCTATGAAGAAGACTGGCATCATTATGAAGACACATTCATGGCTATCCATGATATTAGAGATGTGAGCTGCTGAAACGTCTATGAAGATGTAGGATTTATGCACTATGCAGGAAAAAAGGCAAGGGACATGCATTTGATGAGAACATGAAATGGAATTGCTGTTCTTTCAGTGAACATTATTTTTTTTGTGAAACTGTCACTTTTTTTTTTCTGTCACTCGAGAGTGACAGAGCACTGGAACAGGCTGCCCAGAGAGGTTGTGGAGTCTCTTTTGCTGGAGACATTCAAAACCCACCTGGACGTGTTCCTGTGTGATGTACTCTAGGTGATCCTGCTCTTGCATGGAGGTTGGACTAGATGATCTTTCAAGGTCCCTTCCAACCCCTAAGATTCTGTGATTCTGTGGTTCTGTGAATGTCAAGGAACTCTTCTGGAAAACACTTTAGGGGTGATATCATCATAGCTATGTACCTACAAAGAACAGGAACCAATTGGGTTTATATAGGCAACATCAACTCAGGTATTTTCTTGCTGTTCACTGAGTATTTAAGAACATTTATAGTCATATAAATATTCCATGTGATAATGCATTTCATTTAAATATATATCTTTTCCCCTGAAAATTTGATAAAGGATAACATTTTTGTTAAAAGCCTGAGGTATGGGCAGATTATGGATCATTTCTGAGAACTGCATTCCCCATAATGACTGACTGTTTCATACCTTCATAATTCTAAATAACCTGAAGGTCCTCCAAAGATGTCAAAGCAGCCTCCTCAACCAGGACAGGATACCAACAAACATCATTGAAGGCTATTTTTCACTCTGAGCTTAACATAAAGGTTAGCCCTAAAGCTTTAAACTGTAATTGTAGAGTTTTTTCAGACTTATGGTTTTATTATGGATTTCTTAAAGGAATATTGTGCTAATAAACCAACCACAGTCAGCTGTAAAATTTGAGACAAAAAAAATATTTTTTGTCTTTGGGGGCATGATGACCTACTGTGATAATACACCATACACCATACTGTGGGGGAAAAAAAGCCAGACTAATGCAAGATCTTTAAAGATCTTTAAAATAATTAATATTTTCCTTCATTCAGAGTCTTGTTATTTTCCTACATGGAGCTAGGCCAACATTTCATGAACATTAAGTTTGGTTTGTTAGGTAACTAAACAAATCCTGCATCTAAATTAATATGAGAATCAGCCAGCTACCCTATTTTTCTACTTCTGAGCATTGATAGTGTACAGTGAGACAGTTTACAAAAATAAGCCTTCTTGCATGTTTTCATCACCCTAGGTGCTATCAAGAGTGAATAACTAAGAAGTATACACAAGAATACAGAGAAGTAAAAGTGTATACCTCAGTCCTAGCTGAATTGAATTGAACTTTCTGTGTCTATTTAAATGGTACTCATGTACACACAGATCTGTGGGTATTTGATTTCTCTGCAGAAGTACACAAGCATAAAGAAAATACCTACAAAGAATCAAAATAGCTGGTGTTTGCCTAGCTTGAAATGTTGACATCTCACAATAATGTACAAAATCTTAACATTTTGCATACTTTGAGGATTCTTTGGGTTACAGTGCTACTTGGAAGACTCTTCCATCAAGCACTTTACACATAGAATGGTACCCATGATTTCTCATAATCTAAATACACAAAGCAAAGAGGTGACAGACAGCAAGACTGGTAGGCACATTAAACAGAATAGGTCAATGGCCAGCTTGGGGAACAGAAATACAGTTTCTTGCCTCCCTTACCACTGTTTCTTCATCTCTTCTGTTCTCTCTGTGCTGCCTCATATTATTGTAGGAAAGCTTCAGCTTTTGATAAGAAATTGTGTAGCAGAAAACAGGCATATTCCAGTTTTGAGAAGCTGCTAGCACAATCTACATTTGTAACATGAGCATTTTGTTTTCTATTTGTAGGCCATTACAAAGGATGTCAATACCAGGCACTTCAGAACCATTGCAGTGTAAATAACTCAAAGCTAGAAGGCTCACTAACCTGATATAAAAATGAAGGGAGAAATCATCAGAGGAAATTAACAATAGACTACATACATGGAAATGTCTGCTGTGCTATACTGTGCTATTACTGATTGTATCCTCCTTGAGAGTCTTTCCAGCACATACATGCACACACTTGGTGTGACTTTAATAAAAGTACCCACTCAGTGTTCAAAAGGTTTGGTATCTGAATCTTCTTTCTGGAAAGCCTCAATTCAGCCTCCATCCAACAGTACTCCAGGGGAAAATCTTGTGATTTGCTAGGTAAAGTCTCATTTGTTATATATTCCTTAGGAAATAGCTATCCTCCTCATCATGTCACTCATCCTAGTCCAAGTCAAAATGCTGTGAGCATATTTCTCTTTCACTATTAAACATGGCCTAGAAAACGTGCAATAAAGAAAAATAAAGGTTATTTTGATCATACACAAGTAAAGTATATCTTATATCCAAGATTTAAAAACAAGAAAGCAAACATGCATTGGGAAAAATTCTGATCTTATACACAGAAGGGGGAGGAGGTAAAGATGCTCCTTACTCTAACAGTTACTGAAAGAGTGTATGGAGAAGTCCTGAGGATTATGAAGACAGTTCATAAGTCAGCTGTGTTATTTTATCCTGATCCAAACCTCCTCTTAGACAACACATAGAAAAACTAAGAGGATCCCCATGTATTACTTGTGGCATAGATTTATAGAAAATCTCTTCATAATGTCGCAATTACATATTAATTAAACAAGAGTGAAAAAGAAATAAAAACTAATCAAGAAATATTCACTGGCAATAACCCTCAAACATTTGTAAGCGCCAAAGGTTAGGTGATTTATTTCCAGATGACTTTTTAAACTAATGAGTATCAAAATGTCATCCTGTCCTCAGAAATGTGAAGTGTCCTCAGTTAGCCAGTCAGAGGATTGCTATGTCAGTTTGGATGACCAGTTTCTCTGGAATAAAAAGGAATGGTCCACCAAGCAGAAACAACAAAGCTCCAAAAAGTAGATTTCATGCCTCTTTGGTTTAAAACCATGTATCTCATATTATTTTGACTAGAATTTCTGTCTTACTAGCAAATAAAGATTTTATGTGAATGCTTTGATAAACCAAAGTTTATAACAAATACAGTATTAACAAAATAAAATGGGTACTATCCTAATCAACATTATATTCGAGTGAAATCTTGTATAAAAATGATAGTAATGCAATTCCACACTTGGAAGTATAAAAGGAGGTGTCTTTGTTCAGCTTTGCCTTACCATTAATTCACAAGCTGCTAATAATTTGCATTCTGCTTCCCTGTTTGTCCTGTCTGGGTTTTTCTTGTAAACTTTGAAAAGCAAATAAAACTTGGATTGTGTATGTTATCCTAGGTGAAACCAAATATAAAGCCTAGCTATTACAGTTTAGAAGTTTCTTTACAAAGCACTCACTAGACTCACACATAATTTCTAGAAAGAACTTAATTCCCATAAGGACAGAACTTTACTATTGGCAAATAGAATTTACTATTGATCTCCTCCACCTTTTGATAACCATTAATGATAGCGTCAGGACAGAAAAGGGCAGATATAGCAAGAAGGTGAATATTATCACCCTTTCCTAAGAAGTGCCATGGCCAGAGGCTGTATTTTCTTTCACAAAGACTTCTGAAAAAGTGAAGTTCATTCTTTCCAATGACCCTATTCTTTTTAATCTCTGGATATAAAGGTAATAAGGTAGCATTCTAGAAAAGCGAAACTGAAAATTTCTTCAATGCTTGAATAAATAACTAATCTTAAAGTCCTTCTTCTATTTATATAAAAAAAAATATCTTTACAAAACTGCTTTAATAGTGCAGTGCCTAGTATTAATTTACTAAATTATTGTCAGTGCTTCTGATAACCAGGATATGACATTACCATTTAATGTTTGTGGTCGTAAGTGTATCAAATAAACTTTTGGTTGCTCCAGTAAGAAATTCAAGGAGTTCATTTTTGGCATTGTGTTCAAGTTGTTGCATTGAAACTCTTAAAAAGGGTAACTGGGATAGACCAGTTAAGGGAGTAAACTTAATTTTCAACACCAGTAGGTTTCAGCAAGGGTAGCTTTGCTTAGTGATCCATTGACTCCCAAAAATATGCTAGAAAATACTTTACAGTAGCAGTAAGACCCAAGGAAAAAAATAGTCTTGAAGATTAGACTTAAAATTCAGCTTCCACAAATAAACTGTATGAAGGTCTATGATTTATTCATTTATACACATTGAATACCAACTTCAGGTACTGGCAGATTACAAAAACGATGGTGTGGTTTGGTTAGGGGACAGGGGGAGAGGAAGTCTCTATTCATTGCAGTTTTTGTTATGAAAATGCCCCATGTGAACTGGGACAAGGCTCAGGCATTTATCTAAATGTGGGTCACAGTTCAAACATGAGCGCATATAAAATTATGCATATGGATGTTACATTTGTTAGGTACACCAGATTTCTGTTGTCGTAGATTAATGATTCTGTGTTGCACAATCAGACTGAAAAGGGTCTGAAGGGATCACTAAGATTATCAGTCCCCCTCCAGTGTGAAATGAATTGCTCTCTCTTTCAAGTGGTGGCAAATTCAAAGCCTTCCCAGGCAGTGCCTCTCTTTCCTGAATGGAAACATTTGTATTATCTAATCTGAATTTTTTCATACTGGAATTTAAGCTCACTGCTTCTTGTCATACCCATCAGGAATCGAGGGAGAGATCCTTCTTTTTGTTTTATTTTGTTTTGTTCTTGTAACAGCTTTCTGTGTGTTTAAAAATGGATGCCTTTTTGTTCAATAGGTTAAAAATACCACAAACTCGTTCAGCCTGTCCTCCTACATCAATAGCTGGTGTTTTGTTTGGTTGGGGATTTTTGTTTCGTTGTGTTTTTTTAAACAACAACAACAACAACAAAAACACCTACTTAGGGCCATTCTTGCTTCTCCTGTTGGGACAATCTCCAATTGACTCAATTCTTTGTTGAAGTGAGATGACCAAATGGGGCACAGCATTACAGTTGAGTAGTCTTTTATGTCGCTGTGCATTGCATATCCCATTTGTGTTGTACACATAAAAACCACAATTCAGGGTTTACATTTATAGAATAATGTACCTAATTAGAAGAGTTATTCACAAATGGGACATTAAAAATTGCATCACAGCCTTTCTACTCCATAATAACAATAATAACGAATAGAGACACATTATTTAATGGCTCCTCAGGGACACACAGTTTAGTTCCCTAACTTCTTAGAAACAGTCAAGTATGCTGCAGACTGCAAAATGGCTTCTTTAATACAGCCCTTAGCATTTTTAACTACTGCTTCTGCATCTTCTGAAATAAATATTCTGAGGATAAATATTGGTATTTTTCCCTGAGAAAATAGTTCAGCAAAGGTAGAATTTTTGCATCTCTTTTTTTTCCTATCAGGAAAATTGTAATAATCTTATTTGAAATATTCTGTTGCTTAGGAAATTCCAGCATTTATTGCAGTCACAAAATATACTTGAAGAGCATTGCCTGTCCAAGGCTCTTCTCTTATCATAGAATCATAAAACCGTTTAGATTGGAAAAGAACTTTAAGATCATTGAATCCCACTGTAAACCTAATCCTGCTAAGTCCACCATGACCAAGACTGCACATCATGCCAAGCAATGAAAAGCAGACCTCTACCTTTTTCACATCATGTGAGCATGCAGTGGATTTCCTTCTAAATCTAAGGTGCTAGTGGTGAAAGACTATAAAGTGACCCTCCCAGAATATCAGTTCATTTTGCAGCCTAAATTACTGACAGATTTTTAATCTTATGCTGAACCTTCCATCTGGATCATGAGCTGGAGTCCACCCTAAAAATACAGGAAAAGACTTTTTCATGGCAGCCACATCCACTGTGTGCCAAGTGCATCATTTCACATCCAGAACAAGGAAGAACACCTTATAAGGATGAGCTCTACTTATTTCTAGTGTTTGTTATCATACTTTTGCTCAAACACATCAAGCTGACCTGGAAAGCTCAAGGTTTTTGCTCAGTGGGGACAGGAAACAATTAACTGTCTGTACATATCCTTCATAGGAGGTTTACTACAGGGTGAAACCAAGACTTATGGAGCACATGTATCATATTTGCCTAAAAAACTGCATGAAAACCCGTTGTCACAGCATGTCACGAATAGAGCCACATCTTAGTGATAAGTGTCACAAAAGATCAAAGAGAAAAAGTTTAGTTCACAATTCAAGGTGAACTTGACTCCCCTCCTGAAGCCTTCAGTCTGTCTTAGAAAAGGTCATCTCTGACTCACAGCTGTAATGATTTCTCAAAGCAGTGTGTTGTTGATAGTTCAGTCCCCAGAGGACACAAGGAAATAGCGTCATTCTGTCACTGATTCAGTCGTACCCTCTAGGGTAAGCAGAGGGTAAATATGAAGGAGGAAAACTTGGTTTGGGTATTCAGGCACTAGACTGAAACATCTCTGAGCTGGGAAATGAAAACTGGCTCAGGATATTATGCTATAGAACATACGCTCATGTATGGGAATGCTCTTTCAAGAGATAATACTCTTAAGCCTTTTGTCAGGTATTCAATATAAAATGCCAGCAGTGTGGAAGAAACACAAATCCTTAATTAGTGTCACAGACTGTTTTTACTCTCACTTTTGTCAACACAAATCTGCTGTGGCCCTGATTAAGAAACTCAGCCACGATAAAATCAGTCCAAACAAGAAAAAATTGAACACTTGACTTTTTAAAGTTATCAGTTGGTTTATCGCAACCATGAAAATAAAGCCATTTAGGCATATACGCAACTCCCGTTGGTCTAAATTAAAAGTTCTTGCTTGTATCTCTACATCAAAGCCCCTCCATCTGTGAAATTAGGAAGTGTCTCTCTCCTTACTTCATATAAACTGTGTGGAGTTAGGAGAACTGAACGTCATTGTATTAGGAGTTCCACTTTACACTTTTATTTTTCATTAACACTATTACTTGCACAATATTTAAACTAAAAAGAAATGTACAACATTATTCACATTTTACTTGTACAGAGTATAACGGTTTTGACCGTTCAGACTCAGTCTTTTTTGCTTAAGGTCACTCTTGGAGAATACCTAGTTAGATACAGCCTAGGCCAATAATCCAAAGGAAAAACATAGGCAAAAATTTACCAAGTACAACTGTATGAACTCTCCCTGCTTTTCTTCAGTTGATCTTTTGCAGGGCAGATGTGGACGTAACCAACACATCCTTATCTTTCAGTGAATAATTCCTCCAGCAGGATTCATCCATCCCCGTCTTAGCACATAGTAGTTCCTCAGCTACCTTTTTTTTGTCCTTAGTCTCAAAGCCTCATAGTATTGATCATTCCTTTTAAAGCCTCATTCCAAACAATGCACTGGACTTTCACCTCTGCACTTCCACTGATTTGGACTAATCAGACTAATTGTTAACCACCATGCATACTACAACTTCACTTCCACATGGCTTAACTCCATCTAGATGTCCATGCCTCCCCTCTGAACTAGAGATTCTGAAACCAACAGATGCTATTTCCACCCCTATTATGAAAAACTCCCAGCACACCTGTTAAGGCATACCTAAAACCCATCATTGCTTCTCTTAAAGGTCCAGGTCTTGGAGAGCACCAGGTCAATTTCCCAGGCAGTTCTGATGGTGCACTGTGTAGCTAGAACATGCTGGATTCTGGATACAAGCTTTAAAATTGAGTTAGAAAACAGTTTCTGTAAAATATAGATATAGGAACTGTACCATTGTTCTACTCTAGTGTAAGAAGTCCTGCCTCAGGAAAATCAAGACAAGTGAACATGCTTGAAAAAGATTCTGGTGATAGAAAACTTTCTTTTGTTTAATTATTCATATAAGCACTACCAAAGAAAAAGCTGAAGCTGTAAGCAGCCTGCAGTCAGTGAGGCACTTACCCAAGCTGAAATTACACAATGTTACAAAAAGGGAAGGAAGCGGGATGAAAAATGCAGGAAGACCTCAGAACAAGTATCTTTTAAGTGCTGCAATATACCAAGGGGTAGACAAAGCTGAGATAAAATTGCTACAGAAAATAAGCTGCTTCTAAAAATTCATCACTGTGTCATGGTAGCAGAGAGTCATTACACTTGGTAAAGAACTGGAAGCCTGATTTTGAATGCCTCGAAGTGAGTGCTCCCACCAGTGTCTGGGCACTGATGCAATCCTCATCACTCTCCCAGCCCAAGGAAGAGAAAGTGGCTGATCCAAGGACAGCCACATCACTCTGCGGCTTCGCCTTTGGTGAAGTCAGCAATGAGCACTTTGCACATCAACCCCCTTTGCCACCTTGTTTAGGGAAGTCTTTGGCTTGGATTTGCAATTAAATTCTCACACAGAGTTTAGTAGTTACTTAGCACCCAGGAACTTGGGAAAAGCATGACTTTTCCTGCAGTCATCAGTAGTAATGGTAAAACCAACAGCCCAGATGATTCATTTAGATGATCCACAGCCACCTAAGACTTACCTGCATTGCCTGAAACTTTTTAGTTTCTTCTCTCTATAGTTTTCTCAACTGTTATGTGTCTTGGATTGAGACTGCAATCTCATTTTCTGAAAAGGATGGTAAAAAGGTTGTGTATGTCTGAATAGCAATGGAAGGACCCCGAGCTGAAGCTGAGCAAGCTGGCAGGCAGGTTTAATCTGAGATGGGAGTGACATGTTCCAGGGAAACACAGCAATAAACTAAAAATTAATTTATAAAAAAAAAAAAAAAAAAAAGTAAAGAATCTATGAACAAGTGTGGTGGCAACTCTAGGAAAATTGTAATTCCAGTCTCTTGGATTTACCTTTCTGTGTTACACTGTGCAGTCCTGACTCATCTGAAACTACAAATACCCTGAGTCTGGAGTCCCCAGACTCCTCGTTCAGTCTAATACTCAATAAAAATGGTCACCAGTGCAGCTATTAGTAAGACTAAGTAACATGCTGCCTGTGGATTTTTCCAATTGCTCTCTGGTAACTGTCAGAGCTATTAATGTGTTCAGTGCCAGGGATGCTTCCCCTGAAGAATTTCTTTCAAAGAACAAGTTATTTGTACTGCCAGAATAACTTGCCTTATTTCTCCCTTACAGTCTGGGCTAAAGTTAAGCTCAAAATGTCTGTTGCAGGGAAAAAAAAAAAAAAAAAGAGAGAGACTCAGTCATTCAATGAAAGTAGGAGATAATCTCCTTTCTACACATGTGTTTTTAATTTAGATTTAGGAATATGTGTTTAAGTATTCTCACGTGCATTGGTATCATTACCAGCAAAAATATTGCTGCAGTTACTCATTCATTATTGCTAATTTCTTGCATTGCCCGCTGTCTTTTATGGGCAATGCATAGGATTTTTCCCCAGGTTTCTACAGTGGTTTCATAATAACCATACAGGTTGCTGAAGCTGAACCTCCAGAATACTGGACTAACTATTTTTTTGTTAGGACATAATGTAATGTGCAACGATGTGGGATCATCAGCTTCTTGCTTAAGTGCTCCATCTTCCAGGAGAGCAGCATGAACTAAAAATCAAAGTTTTTTAAACTTCAGGCTCAAAAGTATTTCAAAATTTTGATTTATTTGTTTTCATGTACAATTAAGATAACTCACAAGTACCTGGAGAAAGGGAATGACGATAATTGAAAATCCTAAATGTGTGTTACTTCTATTTATACTTTCTTTTGACAAGGGTAATGATTTCACATTTCAAAATTCACATTGATTTCAACAGTATATCTTATGTGTATTTTGAAGCCCCAAAGTATCAGTATCAATCGAAAATCTCTGAAAATTTTCTGAAAATCATATTGCCTAAAATGTGACTCTGCTCACTGCTGTTGCTACACAGAAGCCTCAGTGTCTTTGATGGATCTAGTAGAAGAGCAGAAGTGGGGACCTTTTCAAACTGGAAAAGGCTTGATGGTAAAGCTGCACTGTTTCATTAGCACATAGGTATGTCTTCACATACCTGCAGTGAAGTCAGAGCTTTTCCTGACCAGTCATTGCTTTTGACATTACTACATCAACACGAGCAAAAACGTCTGGCAAGAGACTTATTCTGACCACGTGCCTGGATGCCTATTAGGGCTTTTTACCAATGCATCTACATGAGCTTCATGGAGTTGGCTTTTTTTGAACTCTCCTGACTGATGTTAAGAGAGGCTTGTGTTTCAAGGTAGCACAGGCAAGAGGAAAAATAGCGGGAATATTTTTCTTTATTCTGTGACAGAGTAAAATTTTCACTGTGACTGTCAACTTCACCATGCAATTAAAGGTAAATAAACTCAGGCATAAAGCAAAGGCACAATAAGATGAAGCATAAAGTACAGAACAGAGCACTGATCCCTCAGGTAACGCTACAAGCATTTCAAAAAGATGTTGAAAGCTTTATTTATCTTTATAACTTAAATTGCTGAAAACCATATCTCTGCCTAACTTATTTGCAAAGCATGTTCTTTTACATGGTTATGCCTTTTATCAGTGTCTAAAAATAGTGAAAAATCATAAAGAAAGGATGCTGAAAGATGACTCCCACTTTATTTCCTTTTTTCTCGTCAAAGGCAGGGTTTATCAAGTCTTCCTGAACTCTGAAAAGCTCAAGGACTGTTTTTTTCAGACACATGCATCCTAAGAAGAACCATGAAGAGGTGCTGCAACATGCCTTGATGAATAATTGGGGTTGTGTGTTCAGCTTTCAAGAGAACTGGGTGCTATTCTTAGCTGTTCCATTAACCTGCTTTATGGTCCTGGGCAAATGTTTTAACTTATTTTTTCTTTCCCTTTCTGCTTTGACTGTCTTGTTCATTTAGATTACAAGCATTTTTTACAGGGACAGGCTTTTACTGTTGTCTGTAGATTTCTTTACTAAACAGATTTTTAATTCCAGGCTGTGTCTCCAGGCATTACTAGAATATTAACTTTGAGAATCAGGTGTCCACTACAGACCTGGAAGGTGACAGCTGGATCAAGAAGGCACAAGACCATTGCCTGTAAATAATGTGTTTCCTTTCTGTATGACTAATTCTCTGCCTTATGTTGTCTATCTCGATGGCAACACAACTCATCTTTCAAGGACTGTCCACTACCTAAGAAGTGTCAGTCCCTGTTCTGACACCATGTTTCCTGTGGTTTCTCAACGAAGTACCAACACAAACATGAGTATCCATGTGTAAAACACAGATGGGAGTTAGAATTCAGGATTCAGCCAAAGGTAACGTCTTCATCAGCCATTATTTATTTATTTATTAGGAAGGAAGAGACAAACAGCTACAAACAGTGACCCTTTCACCCTTTTTCTTAGCTGCTTTAATGGCTTGGACACTGAAGCAGATGTACATGTAGGTCCAGGTTTCAGGGGTCTACAATGGAAAACAGGACAAGGGCACAGTGTTTGGCAGCAGATTTAAGTTGTATCACAGCCTCCCTCCCTCCAAAACCCTCTTAATCTGCTTGGACCACCAGCTCATCTCTCAGTTAGTGCCATTTTCTGTCTCTAATCTGGAGGTACTATGCCTTGAATCACTCAGTGTATAATACATGCAGGTTATGAAGAAGTATAGGCATAAACAGTGCTTGAGTTCACACCTCAGTTTTTCTAGGAAAAGCATTTCTCCAAAGTGGAGCGAAGGTGTAAACTAATGGGGTGTGCAGTGAAGAAGTGGAGGATTCCAGTAAAAAAACCAAGACCACCTCTAACACGTCAGTAATGGGGTTCAGAGAAAAAAAAGTGGTTTGGACTTCAACTTGGGGACCTGGAAAATGGTATGGCTCCAAATATATTCACTTGCAAAGAATGGCAAGGAATACACTTCCCACACACACAGCAGAGAGTTAGTACCTGAGTAGTTAATGAAATCTTAATCACCATTACATGGCTTGGAAAAATGGAATTGCTGTGACAACACATTCTTTAAAAAGTGTGAATTCTTGTTAACTATGTGAAGACATCAGAGTTAGGGATTTTTTCTTCCCTGAAAATAAAGGGAATACTTAAATTAACATTTTAATACATTTTCTGAGAGAACACACTAAATTTTGATGGAGGTTGTTATTGAAAAGGTATAGAAATAGGTAAGTGCCCATAATAAATAGCTGAGGTGTTAATAAATGTAACTATACATTATAAATTAAATAGGTTTGGGTTTTTTTGTTTCAGGAACAAACGAAAACACTTGCAGACATAGTATTGTCCCTACATTTAAGAAGGCACTTAATTCATTTAAAAGGCATCAAATTGTTACAGAATAAAGAAGCAGTTGTCTATCTGGATATGTTTCTGCAATGACAAAAAAGCTGAACTAAAACCCCCTTTGTTTTAATAATGCAATGGTCCTGAAAGAAGTCCTCAATGGTAAAGCAAAAGAGGGAAAGATCTAGTTGCAAAATATGTATACAAAGTATTTGACACAGATAAAAACCTTGCTTTGGAAGAGAAAAAAAATTCTGACTCTGCACTGATTTATATCTGGTGTAAGTATTTGTATCGACAGAACAAAGGTGTGAGCAATGCTATTTCATTTTTCTGCTGGTCACTCAGTTTTGTGTCTGCACACATTCAGAGTAATAAAGAATTGATGCCACAAAGAAGACTGTAATGTGCTAAATGAAATGCAGTCTTGGCAGAGTTCATAGACCAGCAGGCTGAAACCCTTGCCTATCTGAGCAACAACACTTTCACCACTCTGGTTGTGGGCAAGGTTTCTTCCACAGATGTTAGGACCAGAATTGTTATTAATATTATACCTCCTGATGTAGTGATAGAATGTCACCCTGCAGATCCTGACCTGTATTTCAACTGGAGTAGATAATTTAAGAGAAATCTTACTTGAAGGTATTCAGATGATTGACTTATTGCCTCTTGAGATAAATACTAGAGAAAAAAAACCCTCATTTTGTAAAAGGAAAAGAAATTAAAAATTGCTACTCTTTGAATACAATGGATAAAATTTCAAGGGTATTTAAGAGAAGTGGGAACTAAAGTTTTATTAATTTAGGCATGGAAGTCACACAGGAACATTTGAAATGATAATTTAATAGCCAATTAGGACATAATATAAAATCTTTTCCTCCTGCTGCTGACTAAAGGCTGTTGATGTCATATTTATAATTTAATATATAAAATAAATTCAAATAAGATGAAGTGGTGTATTCATTCAGGTTCTCAACTTGTTTATGCGTCCTTTGTAATTTGCAAGACAAATATATGCATGTGAAATAAAAAGTTACAGTCTTCTGAACTATGCAAGTCTATTTTCTAATGATTTATGTGACTCATGATAGCATGGTAACAGTGTCAAGTTGCATCAAAGAATGTCAAATTGTTTGAATCATGCCTGATTCATGCATTCCTTAACAGCCTGGGTGAGGTAATCCAACATGACATGGAAGCTGATGCAGTATCAGAAAGGCCATTATTTTTATCTACATGTCCTTATGAAGCCAGGAAAGATTTCTTCTTTTAATTTGGTGTTCTGTTGATGTTCTCACCAGTGATGACAGGAAAGATTGCAATTTCATTGTTGTTTACTATGAACCCTATGGAAGTCTTAAGATGTCTGGATTTACACTAGCACAAAGCAGGTAACTGATCTTTGATCTTCCTACTGTTAGTCTTACACTGTTAAGAAAAGTTAGATCCATAGCAGCAAAGAAACCACCTGGTAATTCTCCACAATCTTTCAGCAATACTTTTATCAGGTATAATTACAGCAACAGAAGCTAAGGTAAAAAAAAAAATAAAAAAATTGTGTATTAGTTTTTTTTTAAAAAGCCTTTATCAAAATCGCCAAAAGGCAGCGATTTGCAGTACTGACATCCTCAAGGAACCAAAGGGATAGCTTCAGAAGTTATTTGTAAAACTTTTTGAAGCCATTTATCAGATCAGGTCTGCATTCCAATTACAATCCACAAATTAAACTCTGTGACATGATTCGTGACTTATAGAAATAAAACCCAATTTTTATTTCTTTAAGTGCCATGTGCATGTAATTTCTTTTTAAAATAGTAACACTGGAAGTGTTCAGCATTGCACTAGAAAGTAACACAGTGCTTCGTATCTTTTTCTAATTTCTACAGAACCAACTGTCTGATATACAACCCACCCTTATAATTTTTATCTTCATTAGCAATTTCCCTGTCAGAATTCTGTAAGAAAATTATACTTTTTTAGAAATATAAACTCAGCTGTCTCATCTGTGTCTGTCAAAATGATACGTGCCATCTTTATTTAGAAAACCAAGTCATGTTGCTGTTCCATCAGTGTGTATAAATATTGATACTTTATGTAAATAAGTATATAATATTACACATTGGAAAAATCCTTTGAATTTGTATTTCTAGTCTATTTTGTTGAATTATGGTATAAAGATATTTAATGCAAGATTTTAACAGCCATATATCTGATATAATTAAAATAATTTAAACCATAGTCTCACCTTTGCATTAGAAAATCTCTTTTCATGCTAATAACAAGGGACAGAGATACTTCATTCTTAATCATAACTATTTCTATTTCAGACATCAATACTTTATACTTATTGTAGAAAGTGGGTGCCAATATTATACTTGTTCAATTTCCTTTGTTTTTTTCATGAAGATTAAAACCATGGAACATCTATAGAAGGACCTTCATCTAGAGAGTAGCTAAACTCCAAATTGTTAGGATGTCATGTTAGAAAATTCTTTTATGAACTTATATACAGTTTTTCAAGCTAATACTAATAGTTTGTTCAAAGGAAGCTAATTTAGGAAATGAGTAAAGGAATACAGGATTTTTTTTGATATATATATCTGTATATGACAAAGACTATCTGCACAAAGGATTTATAAGTTTGAACTTTGGAGATAAATCAGCCGTATCCAACAGCTTTTCTTGATGAACGATAATAAAAAACTGATTTGTAAATTCTTTAAGTTTTTTGACGTATGGAAACTTTACAGAGTTCATGAATAGCAAACGTTAGGTTTTTTTTAAAGTCGAGGCTGTTCTTAGGTGTGTGTGGTGGTGCAACTTGTTTTGGTGTCTTGAAGTTAATTGTGTAAGAACACCTCACAAATTGTGAGTGAAAGTCATCTGGTGAGGATTTTATTTTCTTAATGAATACAAAAGTGAGAAGAATCTGTCAGCATTTTCCCCTTTCACAGTCCAGTCCTGTTCTCTGGCCCCTACTTGTTAGGCTTTATGATTGGTAGTACCTTTTTTGTTAAAGGAAGATGAAGGTATTTTAAAGGCTAGATAGAAGTGTACTAATCCACAAACTGAGGTGATGATTCCAAATTTACATCTGTACTGAATTTAACTGTTTGAATAGATAGCAGCTGAAAAGTAGGAAAAATATTACAGAAGTAGGGACTTGTTAGTCTTTATGAAACTTACTGCTTCAAATATGAACTTGAAGGGAATTGAAATGTCCTACACCATTCTGACATTCTGATTGGATCATGTGTTCTGGTTTCAGACTTGAGAGGAAGACACTTGAGTTTCCTTGGTACTGAAGCTTCTCAGAGGTCATCAAGCTCATGGGTCGAGACAAGGACAAGGAGGGTTCACTCACAATTACGGTCACAGGCAAAACAGACTCAACTTGGGGAAAAATAAATTTACCACTAATCAAATGCAAACAGGACACAGACAACAGACAGACAACACAGACAGTGTTAAAAAAATGGGTAGACATGGTGTTTCGGGAGATGGTTTAGTGGTCACGGGGGTGTAGGGCTGATGGTTGGACTTTATGGTCTTGAAGGTCTTTTTCAACCTTAATGATTCTATGATTTTTCTGGTTCATATAGACCAGATTCTGATATCCCTCCAAATCTGAAGAACAATTTATTCCTCTGAAGAGTTCGTGGGCATTTCATATCATACATACGCAGGTAAGCCCATACTAGCTTGCAAAAGATCAGGGTTATTGGAGAGTGAGGTCTCTATCATATTCCATGAGATAATTCAAAAAACATCAGTTCCATCCCCATATTTAACAAAACAAAAAAAATAATCAGACCTGGAAGCATTTTGTAACATGAGAGCCTTCCTTTCTAATTAGTCCTACTCAACTGTTCCTTATCAGAGATCCACTACATAGACATTTCTTAGGAGTACTTTCAGCATTTCTGAATTGGCTTGATAAACAACTAAAGTCATGCATGCCTGACAATTAAGATTTTTCTGTTCTTGTAAAGTGAAAAACAAACAGTGAATGTTATAGCTTCATCTGTTTGTTCACCATTTCAACAGCTGACTATTCCTTCCATGTGAAGCAATTCTGACAGAGAATTCATAAGGAAAGGAATCAATGAGCTGCTTGTGAAGAGCTGGCAATCTATGTCTCATGGGAGTTTCTTTCCCTACTACATGGAACAGGAGCTTCAAAGAGTGGCCAAGGAGAATGTATTAAAATACACAGGTCAAGGTAATTTATATCTTACATCTTTGAAGCTTTTGAGTTTTCTTGGATCACTACTGCTGAATTTTAGGAAGGCATGTCACCCCGCAGGAAGAAAGCTCAAATTACACCAGTACCTAGAAGGGATAGACACTGTGACCTAGACTAATGTGGCAGGAAATCTTCTACATAACACTCTGTGAGTTCAATTACTTGTGATACTGTGTGCAGGCCCTGGGCACAGCGTGGGAGAGGAGCAGCCTTGCCTTCAGTTCTATCCCTGGGACACCTGGTCAGCTGAGTGCATATAGAGAACAAGGAGAGGCTGAGAGAATTGGGATTGTTTAGTTTGGAGAAGAGGAAGCTGAGGGGAGACCTCAATGCTCCTCATTGTAGTGAGGTGGGTGTTGGCCTCTTCTCCCAAGTGAGTAATTATAGGACTAGAGGAAATGGCTTGAAGTTATGCCAGGGGAGATTTAGATGAGATACTAGGAAGAATTTGTTTACCTAAAGAGTAGTCAGGCCCTGGAACAGGCTGCCCAGGGAGCTGGTGGAGTTTCTGTCCCTGGAGGTATTGAAAAAAACGTGTAGAGATGGCACTTCAGGACATGTTCTAGTGGGCATGAAGGTTTTTTTTTTCTGGGTTGATGGTTTGGACTCGATGATCTTAGAGAGGTCTTTTCCAACCGTGATCCTTCTGTGATTCTGTATGCCTCCACAAAGAATCAGATAATGGTCTACTATAAGGTTTGCTGAATGTTGTGCTTTTCGGTGTTATTACCTGCATAGAGGTTTCAAAATGTCATGCTTTCTCCCAAGTGGCAACAAGAATCGGGGACTGAGCAAATTAAGCTTGTGACCTTGCAATAAAGTTGCAATAAAGTACAACCTTTCATTATACTGCTGTTTTCCCTCCTGAATTCTTGAAGATAATTGTGTGAAGATAACTTTTTAACTGAAAAATACTTTTTGCAGTTTTTAGATTTAAATAGAATTATTTTGAAAATATATTAACACCTATAAAAAAATTAATATTTGCATTTAATAAGTTTTTCAAGTATCTTGTCTGTTATTTTGTTATGTGTTATATATCCTATTCAAAGCATTGTTATATGCCTTGAATGGGATGCTAACTACTAAATTTTTTCTTATAATAATTTTTAAGTCTCTGCTTTAGCTGACAGGAAAAAGACTGTTTCCATCTGCTTAATGAAAAATTAATTATGCATTTCCTGGTTATAATGTCTTGTAAGTGTCTCACATGGCCATGTAAGAACCATCCTACTGCATTTCATAGGGATTCATATTTATTTTCTCTTACAGCCACAGCCTCATTTCTCTATGTTTCTACTTGCAACTCTGAATATTTTACAGATTTTTTTTTCAACTAAATCTGTCTTAACAATCATTATAGTTTAGTACACTGTCTAGATAAATTTCTCTTTGTTGCTCTTTGATGCTGAAAAGGAGTTGATGTATCACAACACCAGAGGTCTCTAACTCTGCAAAGTAAATCTGAAAGGAAATATTATTTTCATTTCTCTCAGGGATTTTTCAAGGGTTAGCTTTAGCAAAATCCCATGCTAATGAAAGTGAGCTTGACAATAGAGAATATGTGAAACCTCTTCTCATTAAAGCTTCTGATATAGCCCCCAATGATTTCAGAAGACTGCTAGATCAGGCTCACAGCAGGAAAACTTTTATTTGTACATGTTTAAAAGCAGTTTACCTTGCTGCCTGTCCAGGTCTCCAAGGATGAATTTTGCAATGAAAATGAGAGGAAGAACTAAAGACCTTAAACCAAGCTAGAGGCCTTTTTGTGTGGATGCTAGGCACTTGAATAGCCTCTTTGGAGTTCAGAAGAGATTAAGTTATCTGCATAGGCATATCCTAGGCATGTCAGAAATACATGGAAGAATTAATATAGCTTAGTGTATAACAAAAATTGTTCAGGAAGAACCTTATATCACAAAACTTAGCAACCTTGTTATGAGGTATATAAAATACCTCATAATTTTGAGGATCCAAACTCAGCTAACAATCATCACAGTATACTGAAACAAAATCCTTATTTCTTTTGTAAAATAATTACCAATGTTTGCAATTTCTAATAGTGATTTAATATTGGTGATTCTTATTCAAAACCTTTAAAGCATGGAAACTTTTGACTTGCTGGTTGTCCATCACAGATGCTGGACTTTGCTGATAGAAACTTGTAATTCAGGTTTAAAGTGATGGTCGTTGTTATGAGCCTGAAGACCTTATGGCATCCTCTCTTCTAAAGTGATAGAAACGTTGAGGTGCTATTGCTGGAGTTTTTTTTCATGCTCCGGTATTTGAAAACAGCAGATCATTAATATTAATACCAGGTTTAATATTAATGATAGCATTTACAATATGCTGTTAAAATTTAAATGGAGTCCTGTGCAAAGACTAGTTGTACACATAAATATAAAATTGAGTATCTCATATAGGAAATAGTTTTTTCTCCATCCTTATCCAGTTCTGACTGCATCTTTTGCTAAGAAGATATCTAACCAACAAACTAAGTCAGGTGGCTCAAGCCCCTTCCCAAATTCTTAGTTTAAATAATCTTTTCTAGAGCTGAAATCTTGGAAGTACTTTGATTTTACAGTTCAGAGACATAAAAACTTCACAAAGGTTCTGAAAACAACCCTTTCAGATTAGAAAACATGAAGAAATATACAGAGTGAAAATAATACCTGTGTGCCTTTTCACAGATGTTGTTTCTTGATCAACTTCTTCAAAATCAGGCAACATTGTTCCAGGATATGTATTCCCAAAGGACACCACACAGACTTTTTCTTAGCAGCTGCTACAAAGTGGTGCATGAATACTGTCCAAAAATGCATAGTTCCTCCCTGTATATGCACAAAGTAAAGAGCAGCTAGTCTTCCAGCAGTTCCCACTGCAACAACCAGCACCAAACCCCAGCTCTGAGGTTTATGACCCCTTCTTAAAAAGGAGCATATGGCCATGCTACAGCTGTGCATATGTCATCACTATAGGAGCACAGCTTCTATGTGGAATCAATTTCCTTTTCCCTTCACTCTTACCACAGTAAGATTAATCTATTATGAAAATATGCCCCTTCCTGACCTTTCTCTACTTCTGTCAATCTTCTGCACCCGTGTACTGATAGAGGGTTGGGTAAAGGAATTCCAGCACTTTAAACTTCTTTTTTGGCAAGCTGCTCTCCATCATCTTAATTTCCCTAATCTTGGGGGGGGGGGGGGAGAGAGGGGCAGCCCTGACACCCTACTTTTGGGTTCACCTGCTGCAGTATTCCACAATTCAGTGATTTTTAAAACTGAAATGAAGTTAATGACCTATTAATATCACAGAATTTCCTGAATTACCACAGTTGCAAAGTCAAAAAGCTGTATTTGGAACTGGAAAACTGGATTTAAAATGTGTTGTTTTGGTTTGTTTTGGGTTGTTCTCTTTTTGGTTTGCTTTGGTTGTTGCTTTTTGTTGTTCTGTTTGTTTTGCTGCTTTGGGGTTTTTTTTTCACAAATTACAGTGCTAATAGTTGTGTGGGTAACTAATATTGAGGTAAACAACTTCAGTATTCTTGAGAGTTGACATGGACAGTCGTGTTGCCGAACAAACCCTAAATGTGATCAGAAATGGCAGAACCTTCAATTTGTTTGGTAAAATAAATGTGAGTTTACATTTGGAGATAAGTAAAATCTTTCAGTGGAGACTGTTCTGTGCAGGAATGGTTTAGTCTGGAGATTAAATCTTTCTCTACATTTGCCAAATGTTAGCAGCTTCATGAATAGATTCATCAAAATGCCCTTTTCTACAAAGTGTGTATAGCTGCATACAAATTGTGTTGCACATATAGATGAGCAACATTTCTTTTTCAATCTGCACTCTTTGTCCCTAAATACAAACTATCACTCTCTGCTCTCATCATTGAATGCTTGCTTAATCTGTAATTTGGAAGTAAATACTTGCACAAATTAATTTGGAAAAGTCTTTGAAGTATCACACAAAAAGTTCCTCTTTTCTTCCTTTTTTTTTTCTTTTCTTTTCCTAGTTTTCATTTCTTCCCATTTTAACTCTTGATTCATGTGGCTAAATTAATTGTGTCCTTATAGTGTGCAATATATATGTGTGTATGAATATATAAGTATGTATGTATATACATGAAATGAAAACCTACAAATATATAAGTTGCAGGCTGTGAAACCAAGTTGCTTATGCTTTTTCCACATGATAATTCTTTTAATAAGAGTAATGCATATATGAAAACTCAAATAAGTCGCTTGAATTATAAGAAGTCTCCTTGCAGCTTCCTATTCTTCAAACAATATTGTTCTCCTTGATCCTGTGTTCTTTCTCATAAAGTGGAAAAATATGACAATCATGATAACTAAAGTCTAAACACTTCATAGAAAAGAAAAAGCTAAAAGTACCATTTAATGAAAAGACTTGTGTGGTATGATTACATTCATTCAATATCACATCCTGAGGTCCTGAGGTTGGAATGTATGGACGCCTTTTCATTACTAAAGTGTTTCCTGTCAGAGATTTGTGCATCCTAGCATGGGATAAAGCTTAGGGTGTCTGTGTAGGAAAGAATGATAACTTTGCGTATCAACAAGTGAGGACAGAATGTCTTAGAGTGCCAAGTGAGAGTTCAATGAGTTCTGAAGTCACAAGGTTTTGTGCCCTACAGAGCTTTGATGTAGGATGGTGTAGACAAAGATGTGTTTTTAACTATTTTTCCATTCTTCAATACTCTGAGATTTCAATACTCTACCTTAATCCTGCCTTTCACTTTTATGGAATACAGGATCATAACTTCTTACCTGACCTCTCTATTGGTAGCAACAGTAACAGTAGTAGAGCTGTCCTGGCACCAGGGGTCTGAGGGCCAGAACATCATATTTCATACAGGTTGTAAGTTAGCCCTTTCCCTTGGTACCCTATGCTACATGTATGTAAAATTGGCCTGGATTGTACCTTTTCATCCCAATGCTGTTTTGATCTGCAACTGGGGTGTGTGGCCACTGATAGAATATAAATAGAAATAACTGAAGATATTGATCTAAGCTTAATTTCTGCATTATCTAAATGCTGTTACAGTTGTATTCAGGGTTGCTTCTCAGCTTCTTCTAGGACCAAGCAGATTGTGGAGATTCCATAGGATCTCATTGGTCTCATCCAAATATCTCCTGAAAGGCCTTTGACCCAAAGGAGATTCATTATTCATCTCTCACTTAAGCATAGTTAATCAGTAGCACTACCTACCTCCAGGTGCATATCATACAGCTTTTCATCAAAACTGCCCTGGTGAGCTAATGTTCTTTAATGGATAAAATCACAGTCACCGCTGATTTTGGTGAGCTTTCTGCATTTTCAATAGGTGAAAAATGTTTGTGTACAACATGATTCGGTTTCTGACTATGGCCGACCAGAAGCAAAGCCTCCACGATGAAAGCATTGAAGATACATTGTCAGTTCTATATGAGCATTTACAAATCCAGAGGCAAGGCTTTGTTTGGCCTGCTCTGAGTGTGAAATTTATGACATTTCACCTTTTTTTTTTTTTTTAGCAGCAATAGCAAGCAGCAGTAGTAGAAGTGTGAAACTGTCAAGCTTCTGACTTAATGGTAACAGAAACTGACATTCTTACACAGCAAGCTGTATTTCAGGTTACTGAAGTACTTTAAAAAGTAAACATAGAGGTCACTCCCTAGGGTAGTGGGCTCTAGCTATCTCTGGAAAGAAAGCAGAAGCCCTGTGTTACACACAATATAGCTTCGAACTGCTATTTCAAGAAGAAAATGAAAAATGTCAGTCTTCATAGATAAAGGAAAGCTTATGGTTTTGACCTCACAACTAGGTGGTATTGAAATCCCAGTACCCATCCTGCTAAAATGAGAGAACGAATGGAAATGACTGAGTCAAGCTACAGTCACAGGTCTTGCTCTGGCTGAGCACTAATTGAAATTTTCATTACATTTCATTATTATTATTTTTTTTACCTCTAGTCAGGTATTCATTCTTTTGCACAAGAAAATGCTATCTCTTGAGCAAGCTAATACACCAACAGTTCATTTTCAGTTCACAAGCCCTAGCCTTCCTATCTAAAAGAAAAGCACTCCCACCCCACTCCAAACAAAGGAGACACTGTAAAATTGCTTAAGGCCTTAAATAACCAAAATAGGGAAATTAATACTAAATATCCTCTTCAAGATGGCAATGTTAAGTCTCTAATAGTGCCAAGGCATGAACATTAGTTTGACAATCTTTTTCTGGCCACTAATGGAAAGAGTGTAACCCCATGTTATAATAAAAACTTCTCTTCCATCTTTCAGTTGTTGCTCCTGTCAGCTGTGCTGACACCTTAGAGGCACAGGCTGTAGCACACACTGACTTCTCACCAGGATTTCTACATTTTTTCTACAAATGCCTCTAAACTTCCATTTTGACATTGACTACACACATAATGAGTAATGGGAAATAACTATTATACATTTTATAGAATTAATGGAGCATATAATTGCTTTTGGCATGCAGTCCAGCAGAGACCTGCAAGATTAAGTAGTTACATCTTGCAAGCTTAGAGGCATATTTGCTGTGTCTTTAACAAACATCATGGCTTTGAGTGTATTTAAATTAATATAATTTGTTAAATCTTTCTGTACAGAAAATCAATTTTATTAGGGTAGAGACAAAAAGTTAATCGAGCTTAGTCAGAAGAAAATTGGCCTTTTCAATTTTGTTTACAGAAAAATATCTGCATACACTTTTATCAAAAAGAAAAATCAGCAGCTGGGATTGTGAGGTAAAACCTCACTGAGTTGAATAAAAGATTTCTTAAAAGTCAGGAAGGCTTGACAGGTTGTTTACAGTTCTTACTGAAGTTTCTCAAATTACACAGGGAGTTACAAGTATAGCTTCTGTTCACACTAATGGAATGACAATGAAAAGGCAGCCCTTCAAGTGCTCTGTGCTCTGAGGAGTTCATGCTGTGAACATATCCCTCCCAAATTATTTTGGATTATGTCATATGCCCAAGGCAAACTGGTAGTTTTCTCTGATCACAACCAAAGTCCTAATGTAAAAACATAGACATAAAACAGTCATCTACAGGGCAGAAGTCCCCCCAGAAAAGTGTTTGTCCTGATGTGTCCCTCTCAGCGGTTTTACCTAAACGGCTGTTGTGGAGAAGTGTGAAGACTTTTAAGTGGCTTCATTTTGCCTTTTGAAGAATTTATAAGACAGAAATAGGTATTGGCAGGGACCAAATGGGAAAGAGAGCAGAAGTCGGGAATAGACTTTCTGACTACCTGCTGTAGCTGGTCATAAGTAATTCACCAGAAGGTATTCCCAGCTGGCAGAATACAGCCTTATGATTTTTCTTTCAATAGCAAACATGATAATTATTTTTGTCTGTTACCTCTTTTTGAAGTTTCACAAGGCAAAACATTCACAATCCATGTAGGAATCAATTTATCCACTACTGAAGCTCATCCCTGAAATGAAATAAGGCAACAGAGCAGTAGATGAGAACAACTTCACAGTGGATGGAGAGACCATACAGTGCAGAAATGCTTTGCCTCCATCCAGCAGCTGGAGCAGCAGCAGCAAGAATTAGGCTTTTTCTTCTCTTCTCTCTCCTAGGATGACTTCTTATTTATGTCAGCCATTTTCAGAAGCTTCATTAACATCATTTGAGCCTGACTAAGCAGTGGACTAGTTGCCAAAGCCTTCCTCTGCAATGATGCCGTACTATTTCTTGATTAGTTAGAAATAAATAATTAAACACACAGTGGTTGTTATGTCTAGGAGGAATGGGCATTTCAAAACCACTTTAAATTTATATGTAACCTTGATGATTTCTGGTCTGATACTCTAGATTCATAGCAGTGATAAAACAAACTCCTCAAACTATCTGGCCTTGCAGTTAATACTACTTTTATCTGTTCTATATACAAAGCAGAGAGAGAGAGAACTCAGGAAATAATGAGTTCTGCATTCAGCCACTGTCTTCTGTCAACTTGACTTGTCATCACTCTGCCTTTAATCAGGATTCACATTATTGTCTCTCCTCAGGTTACCTTTCTAACTTTTTCAAATCATCAAAATAGAAACTCCAAAATTGAACTTCAGAAGACATACCTCTACCTGTTTTTCAGTATTTCTTTCTTCCTTTCACCAATCACTGAAGCTAGACGGTTCCTTTGCCCTCGCATTCATACTTTCATGTCCATCCTCACAAATCCACTAATTTCTTAGAAATTCACCCTTCCTCCCCTTTATTTTTCTTCACATTTTGCAAACTGGCCCTTCTTTTATTCTCAGCATTCTCTTCCATGCACTAGTGGAAATATATTAAACTCTTACTTAACTTTTGCAATATTTTCATAGCATCAGAATATAGAATATTTTCCTTTTTCTTTGCTTGTTCATTGCTTTATTCTGATTCAAGTTCTGACTCGTTGTCTTTGCTTTGGACCTTCTGCACAATACCCTTCCCACACTGGTCATGGCTCTCACCTCCATCTCCAGCTCTCATCACTGCACTTTCACCACTTGTCCCTCTGTTTTTATTTTTATTTCTTTCCTATTTGGCAGGCCAAATCACTCATTGCTTTGGAACTCTTCTTCATGATCTATACTTTGGAGATGTTATTTCACCAGCAGGGCTGTACGTATGATAACTTCCTTCAAATGAATCTGTCCTAGTGAACCTGATTTGAAAGAATGCAGTTCACTTTTTCACAAGTTGTTCAGGAATTAATAGCAACCATATCCTTAAGGAAACTACACCAATATTCAAAGCCTCACTGAGAATCATTTGCTTAATGGCTCAGAGGAAAGATCTTCAGCTACAGTTACAAAATTGAACCTATATTGACTTTTTCTTGAGGCTCCAGCTTCCAGTAGATATCTCATTCTATGTACATGACAAGATCATAACCTCAGAAGTCAGGTATACAATAATTGTTATTATTGCCTCCAGAAACAGCATTCTCACTTTACCCATGAGGACTTCAGCAGCTGTATTGAGCTCATTTTTGTCATTACAATTCTAGGGACAACATCTCCATGGATGGGAAGATAAGCACTTCTGAGTGTATATTTCACTTTCCTTTCACAGGTGCAATGTTGATGAGTAGTTAGATGTTTGTATCAGCCTTCCAAACCTTTTAAATTTCCTGTGTTTAAAAGTTCTCAAAGTCTGTCCACACATCCCTGCCTTTGACTCATGTCCACCCAGAACAGGGCAGGCCCTCACAGCAGCTCCTCTCTTCCATAGAATGGCAACCGGGTCTCTGTCAGGTGCCCTGTGGTATGTCTGGAGGATTTGTGGGAGATTGAGGACATAAGCCTATTAGGATAGCCAGCTGCAATCTTAGTTGAGTCTCTGGTTGCAAGAAATCACAGGAGCAAACTATTACCAGCCCTGCAGGTGTATTTTATCTCATGGAGTCCAATTGATTCACCCCAAAGGAGAACAGAGGAGCAAACAATATACTTATATGGCAGATGTGCACGAGATCAGGAACTGGAAATGAAGCAGGGTGGAAGTTATCCGTCAGTAAACACATTGGCAAAGTTAACCAAATTGCATTTTGGTGTTCTCTCCTACACTGAAGATAATCCTTTTTGGTGAAATCTATGCATTATAGCTTGTGAACTCCAGAAGTTCAATCTAAATTAGTACTAGGAAAACAGATCAGCTCTTTCTCCCCCCTTTTTCTCCTTTTCTTTTAGAAATATGAACAAGAAGGCCTGACATGAATGACCTCTCATGAAACAGGTCTACCCATGGTGTGGGACACAGCCTTGTGTTCCACAGCACTGGTGGTGAGACTAGAGCCATCTGCCAAAGGCACATAACTGGACCCTACAGGTGTGGAAAATGTTTAGCTGTTCTAAATTGCAAGACAAACAGACACTTAGGTTTATGTTCTGTGTCATCCCTAACAGAAGTTTCTGTCTCAAAATCTGTGCTATTCTCAACAATTATGTATATTTTTAACATGTATTACAATTACATTTATTTTACAAGCATGTTCCAAGTGTGCGTTTAAATTGGATGAGCAATATCCTGATAGTACTGGCTTTACTAGCTATAGTTTCCAAAAGAATTATATGTAATTAAACTAACTGTATGTAACAGACTAACTAAAGTGTCTAATTTCCTTGGGTATAACATCTCCCTATTCTTTCTTTCTTTGATTATGTTTTTGAGTAGTATAAAGCCAAACCAGCAGTCAGGCTTCATTAGTGTATTCTGCTTCAGGAATAGCACTTTTTTAAAAATAAATTTTGCATTTTATTTATTATTTAAGAACCTGAAAGAAAGGAAGTGTTTAAAGGTCTCTTTCTTTCTCAGAATTACACTCCTAGGAGGTTGTCAATTTTTAACTACATTTTCAATGCAGCATAGGGTGATTCAATCAGATAATCTCCAATGTCTGAGACTTGTGTGGTTCTCCTTAAATCATTACTTTCAGTAGTTTAAATAATAATCTGTGCTCCTTCCTCTCATCCATACTCAATGTCATTTCTTCTAGCTTTTTAGAATATAGGAAGGACAACATTGAAACCACGGAATTAATATATGTATTTCTAATCCCTCATTAAATGATCTGTTTTCAAACAATTTAAAATGATACTTGTCTTTCAGCTCTTAGATCTACCTGCTTTTTCAGAATCACTCATGTGATTATATTTTGCTCAAATCGTAGATTAAATTTATCTCAAAACTAACCAGAGACAAATTGTTGAGAGGAATAATCAGTGCACCTCTCCACACCTATAGGCAAGAGGGTCAGTCAGCCATGGCAGAAATGTGTCCCAGTAACCAAGCAGAGCAGCACCAAGACATACCCAGGTGAAGAGACTCAGTAAATTGTTAACTCCCTGGCACCAGGCTGCTTCCTAAAGTACTATCAGATTCCTCAGTATAATAGAAAGAAACGATGGAAAGTGGGTGCTCTGTGCCAAAGGCCAATGTCGGGTATATGTCAGGCTTTTGTAGGAGTGAGAAATCACCTTCCTGAGATTACACTGCTACTTTGATGCCTTGACTTGTGAAGGAAAACCAGCCACCCTATTTTTATAAGCCTCTAAAGTGCTGAAGTCCCTTCTGGGGTTGTCTGCAGCCTGCACAGACTTACCACAGCACATTACATTCCAAAGGGGAGAGCTTCAGCATCTCTGGCTGATTTCCCAATACGTCTGGATCCTTATAGAGAGAACAAGATGTTCAGAAAAGGAAGAGGAGAGAAGTGCATTATGTCTGTAATAGCAACTGAATACATAATGACCAATGATAAGGGAAGAATAAATATGTAGATGCAAGATGTGCAGTGAGTCCTAACTTGTCTTGCAGACCCCTTAGAGCTGAGTTCAGTGCCTGCTCTGGCAGTAACACAACTGGTGGCCCAAATGCTGCAGCCATGACTATACTCACTAGTTGTAGTCTACACATTGCATGCCAAGATGCCTCACTTCAATGAGAAGAGAATCACAGTACCTAAGTGGCACTGTTGAGCCATTTCAGTACCCAGGCACTCTGCAAAGTAGGCCACTCTCAGCATGACTATGCTATTTTTTTTCATATACACTATCCATATGGTAAAAATAAGACCCAGATTTTGAAAAGAGCTCTGTACAGATAGACTTGGTTTTTTAACTAAACCAGGTCACTCTTTTGTTGATGCAGTTTCATGCTTATGAAAAAGATTTCCTTATGCTGAATTGAAGCCACAGTTTTCTAGAAGCAGCCATCTGCATACCCTTGTAGAACATCACTATAGATGAAAACTTATATCTGAGATACAAAGACTAAATTAAGACAGAGGCTAAAGGTCCTAGTTGCTGGTATCATTTGCACTACATGAAAATCAACTATTTCACTTAAAAAAACAGACATCTTAGCTATGTGCAATGCAAAATACAGCTTCAAAACATAACTTGAGCAATTTCTGTCTACTCAGAGAGGCTGTGGAGTCTCCTGCTCTGGAGATCTTCCAAGACCAGTCTGTACTCATTTCCGAGTGATCTGCCCTAAGTGATCCTGCTCTGGCAGGGGGTTTGGACTCAATGATTTCCAGAGGTCCCTTCCAAACCCTACCATTCTATCATTCTATGATTTTCAGGAGTGAACATTCCTATTCATATTATCTTTGAGGATTAGATCATCTGGGAAAGGCATGAAAGGTTGTACCAGTTGAATTTCCATGTAATAATCAGATACCGAAAATGGTCATCCCTGAAAATCAGCTCAGTGATAAAAAAAAGATCTTCAAATATACATTGTAAGCATGACATAATTAAACCATGCACATGGGTATCAACATTTTTATATAGAGTTACACATTCATCAACAGTCATGACAGTTCATTATTTTCATATTTCCTAAATCCCTGATCATCTCAGCAGTGCTCCACTGGACACTCTCATGTTTACTCAACATCCTTCTTGAAATGTGGGCCCAAAATTGGATCAATTTCAGATACAATCTCACCAGGGACTAGTCATGCTTCTCCTAATGTACCCCTCTATTTCATCTTATTTGGTTTGTGAGGTTTGTTTTATCTGAAATCAGAGCACAATGTTGGCTGATATTCATATTGGTATCCACCCTGACTGCTCAGGTCCTCTACAGCGGGTTTGCTACTCAGCCATTCAGTTCCCAGCCTGGGCAGATTTAGATTTTTTTTTGTCTCTGGGTTCAGACATTTATAGTTTTTATATCAAACATCATCAGGCTTCAGATGGTTCATTTTTGTATTTTACTCTGGTCCTTCTGGTAGAAATTCTGCCTTTTGGCATGTCAGTAAATTTTGTCCCTGATACAGCATCATCCATAAATTTGCTGAGAGTGTACTCTGTCTCATCTTCCCGGCTGCTGATAAAGTTATTGAATAATACCAGCTCTAGTATTGACCCCAGGGTACTCTGTTACCTCTGCCAAATGAACATCAAGCTATTGATTACAGCACTATGAGCTTGGCATGTTAGCAGTCCAGCTGTTTATCAACCTGTATGAAACACTCCATTTGCACAGCTCACAGTTCCTCCTTTTCCAAGGAAGAATGCCTGGGAGTTGGCATCCAAAGCAGTGCTAGAGTCAATCCACTATCCTCTCACCCACATATCCGATCTTTTCTTCAGAGAAAAGGCAAGAAGTTGGGTTAAGAAAGATTTTCCCTGGTAAAGCCATGGTGACTAATTTGATTGCTTTCTTGCTTGGAAATTAATGCCAAGAGGACAACTTTCCTCAACAGGGACTGAGGTGAAGCCCACACTACCCTGGGTTCTTCTTGCTATCCTTTAAATAGAAGTAACATTTGCTTTTTTTCCAGTCATTGAGGACCTTGAGTGCCACAACTTTTCATTAGGTGATAGACACAGTTTGTGCTATTTCTTTTAGCACCCATTGGTGACTCTCCTTGGCAAAACTGTTTTTGCGAATGTACAGTTTCTGCCTAGCCCACAACCTGTTGTTCCCCTACACCACCCTTTGGCTGTTTTCTCCTTTCTAAACCATTGCATAACACACTTAAAAATAATCTTCCAAGCATAGCAGCCTTATGAGTACTACTAATGTAACTTCAAAGTCTTTTCCTCAGACAATTGATAATATCTTGTACTTTCCACTGTACAGAGACATTTTATTATTGACCATGGAAACCAATGCAACTGCACTGCTTTTGTTACACAGGAATCTTGAACAGAAGTTAGGAAAAATCCAGTGAGGCAGGACTACTCACAGACACTTGCAGCAAGGTCATGAAAATAAAAACAGAGATACAGATATTCAAAACCTTAGGAGGAAGGAGATTGTAATTCTGCTCCTGGCAGGAGAGGCCACTTCCACAGCACTCTCTCCTCTCTGCTGTTGCCACTGCTACAGCTGTCTGAGTTTGATTATTGCTTTTTATTTCAATTGCTGGAGTTATACTTAGTGATGTAGCAGTGGAGCCCCTGCACTCAGCCTACCACAGATTATAAATTGAATCATTGATCCTGAACTGATGTTACAGTAGAAATACAAAAAATAATAAACTTTTAGAGGGACTTCAGCTGAAACATGCAACTTCTTTTAGGTACTATACTTGAGGACCAGGTACTATATACTTGAGAACTATAAAATAAACTGGAACAATAGCCTTTATCCTGGACCCCCAAATCTTCTAGTATAAGATGAATCCTAGGATAAGACTTGAAAGGAAGTGGTGTTAACTAAAGGATAAGGTTATTTCTTATTTTTACATCAATAGCTTCCAGAACGCCTGTGAAAATATTTTCCAGGCCTCATGGAAGCCTTATGAAAGGAAGCACATACTGATTCCCATAGTCTTCTAGCCTTTTCCAGATGAGAATTGCAGTCCAGGATTTCCCCCCACGAAAGGACCTTAGAATTTTGTCTCAGGATCTGTTTATCAAATGTCTGGTTCCACAAAAAAATCAACATGGAATTATCCCTCTAACAGCTGGAACTCTGCTTACCACTAGGAGCTACATTCCTTGTGAGAGTCCCAACTTCCTATGCAACAGAGTAGATGGAAGTGCACATAGAAATGAGCCTCACAGGATCAAGACAAATGGACTGTTAACCCTGGAAGAGAAGCTGTGGGAAAAAGAGTTTAAGAATTAATAGATATTGAATATATGTGTATTAACATGTCTTAGGATAAAACTGTGTTTCATACTAACTGCCAATGATAAAATGGGATCTGCCCTAACAGATGACCCAGAGCAGCTGCTTTCTGAGATTACCTTGCACTGTAGACGCCTGAACTCATTGAAATTCTCTCTATACCACCTGAAACTTTCCCTGCTGTTCACTTGAACTGTCTTCAGACTCAGAAATGTTTGGTTTCGGAGGACAGGAATTAATTTTTAAATTTTAAAAGCTTAAAAGTCTCAATAGTCACACTATTTTACAAGATAAGGGTAATGGATTTATGAATTTAATTGCAGTCCTTGAACAAGGACAAGACTGGATCCTAAGTGTGTGCAGGAACTTCATATTTCTTCATATTTCTTATGAAAGAGCTTTAAAAACTATTTTCCTACATTCTACCCCCAGTTATTACTGGTGAATCTGCACTTTCAGGTGCGTTCTGTGGCTGTGTGTAGAAATGGGAGGGGATGGGAAGAACACTGGAACACCCAAGATTCCAGTACCCAGATTGTCTTATCTCAATATCTATTACCTCATTACCTAACTAGTATATAGTAACCATCAATAAAACTGTGTTACTTGGCCTTTAATGTCATTGAACCTAGATAACTTGAACAGCTACACTGATCTCAGAAATAATCTGTTCTATCAGTGTTTGTAGGCTCTGATTCTTGAGAGTATTTCAGATTTTTCAAAAGATTGATTTTTGGATGTAATTAGAATCTAGATTAGGCTCATCTTTGAAAAGATAAACTTAACCTTATCTTTCTCAATGTAATAAATGGAAAGACTTCTTTCAATACAAGCCTTCTGTAGATACTGAGTTCCAGCTTCAAAAGAGGCTGCTGTATTGCATCCTGTTAAGGATAACTAATGATAAAGAGTACCAAATTATTTTAAAAATTAATAATCAGCAGCTGAACTTGTTAGTGTATCAAAATAGATAAATCCTTGAGCAATAACTAATTTATATGAATTTTTATTATTAAGACTTACCATAAGTAATGAGCAATTAGCAAACAATACAGCAGTTTTACTAAGCTATTCTAAACTTAAAATTAATTAGAAAATAGGCTGCATAACACACACAAAAACATTTTGTGACACCTTTATGCTGTTGAAAAAACCTATGAGAGGTTTGCATCTACTCACTATTGCAATTTACCCTGTTAATTTAAGAAAATTAGATGTATCTTCCAAAAAAGCCATCAGAAGACTCTTCCTGGGATAAGAAAAGCATTAAAACTTTGATAAAGTTGATTCTAGCATGGAGACTTGCTCAGGTGACCACAGGGAGTTTTGATGTTAATTTAAAATAATGAAAGCCCAAAAGAGATCTTTGGAACATGCTAGAAAACTGGCAGTAAGCCAGAAGAGTTTTTTATTAAATAAATTTATTATTATTTTGCGACTAGGACGTACCGTGGGAGTTTTGTGCTGAGTGTAAAATAGCAAAAGGAGGAAGCAACTGTGATTAATCAAAATGAAGAATCAACACTTGTATTACTGGTAATATCTCAAGACAAAGTTTTCATAAAAAGCTAAGGAAATGGTGGAAATAAGAGGGAGAGAAAAAACTGATCTCTGAAGCTATAGCTATCCTGCTAACAACCATGCCCTGCAAGAAGGCCCTTTCAGCTCTCAGACAGGTGGCTACAGGACAGTTATGTCTGTACTGCTGAGGGCAATGTCCAGACCTGACCTATACACCTGCAGTGTATAACCCTTGCCTTGGGGGTCATCTGGGACTTTTGTGTCTGTGGCAGACATGCTTGTTACCTCCTGAAGGTTTTTTTTTTTTTCACATGTTTCAATGTGACAGCTTGAAACGCTCAGACTGATGGGGTTTTTTTGAAGTGTTGCATGCCTTATGGTGCAGTAAGTGTGCGGATATTAAAGGGTGCAAAATGAGTGGAAGGTCCAGGGAGCCAAATCTGGTGCAGATTTACCTGTACATCTATACCATACATGCATACATAAACTCACCTTATACTTATTGGAGTAAACAATCTCCACATCCTCACCCAAATGGGTTTGTCTCAGAAATAGCTGACTCACTCTAAGTGAAAATCTCAGGCTTAATTAGCCGTTACACTAACACTGGGAAATCAGGACTCATTGGAGAGCTAGCTCATCTGACAGTGTTAAAAACACTCTGTTAACAGGCCAGGAGGTAGTAAAATGGAGAAGGATGCAAGTGAAAGAAAAACCTGATTAGCTCAAGAATCCAGCATCTCTAGAATATTAGCATGTGAATGGCTTCCAACATAGAAATGTTTGTCTTTAATGTCACTAATGATATAATTAGATCAGCTTTTTTCATCCATGTCTAGCTAGACATTAATGATTCTTTTTTATGTGTCTTATAGAGTGTTTTATTCAAATAAAGCTATGATTCCAAGCAATGGCAGCAGACTGATCATCTCAGCAGCCTTAAAAGATTATATTTGGAAAGGAGTAAATGAAATAAATAGAAATCTGGGATACTAGGCCTTGGAAATCAGTTGAAAAGAGCTCTGAAAGAGATGAACCACTTCTTCCACAAGGAGGCAGTCCTGCCTAAACATTTTTCCTGTGTTGTCTGGACAAACTAACAAGGAAAAATTGAGAAATGTTAAACCCATCCTTCCTAACCTTAAACTCTTCTTAAATCAGGAGACACTGAAAGATGAAAGGATGCAATTAGCTATCTTTTTAACTATGACATATTAAACAGAGAAAGGAATTATTGCGTACTGACCACCTCTTTCCAATATGGAAGTGAAGGTAGCAGTTAGAACTCCCAGGGAATAACTCCAGGCCTTGCAGGTTCAGTATGACTTTAAGAAATCATACTCTTGGGATGCATCAAAAGAAGCATGTCCAAGAGGTTGAGGGAGGTGATTCTTTCCCTCTACTCCACTTCTGTGAGACCCCACCTGGAGTACTGTGCCCAGTCCTCGAGCACTCAATATAAGAAAGACATGGACCTCTTGGATTGAATCCAGAGGAGGGCCACAAAGATGATCAGAGGGCTGGAGCACCTCTCCTATAGAGACAAGCTGAGGCAGTTGGGGTTGTTCAGCCTGGAGAAGAGAAGGCTCTGGGGAGACCTTATAGCAATCTTCCAGTATCTAAAGGGGCCCTAGGAAAGTTGGAGAGGGACTTTTTACAAGGGCATGTAGGTATGGAACAAGGGGTAATGGCTTTAAACTGGAAGAGGGGAGATTTAGGTTAGAAATTAGGAAGAAATTCTTCACTATGAGGGTGATAAGACACTGGAACATGTTGCCCAGAGAAGCTGTGGATGCCCCATTCCTGGAAGTGTTCAAGGCCAGGCTGGATGGGGCTTTGAGTAACCTGGTATAATGGGAGGTGTCCCTGCACTTGCAGGGAGGGTTGGAACTAGATGATCTTTAATGTCACTTCGAACCCAAAGCATTCTATGATTCTATGAGAAACTAAAGAAATCATTTTTTATGTGAGTTAAGTTCTGCTTGGCTGTTTGGTACGTGAAAATTAGGACTGCAAACTGAAATAACCAAGAATGTATACTTGTAGCTACTTGGGTTAAAATCCAGATATGGAGAGGTAAAAATAATCAGCTGTTTCATCCCGCTAGCTGATGTTGCCAAACCGTTGGCGTATGTATTGTTGGTGCAATTTCCATCTCCATAGGAAGGCTTCACTACTGACTATTATTTCTTGTACTTCCTCACATTTCCTCAGAAAAAAAAAGCAATTTACTGTACGTTTTATGCCATTGTTCTGCTAAGTTACATTAATTTGTACTTCTGAAGTATGATGAGGTGTTCAGGTCACAGCATTGTGTACAAGTATTATTATTAAATATAATTATTATCATTGTTATTATCATCTGACTTTAAAATTTCAGAAAGCTTTATTCAATAAAGCATTTAAAAACATATTCTTCCCATCTTCTTTTGTCCCTCACAAAGAAAGATGCATTCCCAAAGGTGACTTAGCTTTGTGGGACAGGAAATTTTCGCATTCTTCAACGTAACATCTTTCATGTGTACTACTAGTAATAATTCCTTTAACCTATCATGGAGCATTCTGTATACTATTCAATAACCACATATAGACTAAATGAGTCAGGTAACTGTAATGTCTGTGAAAACTGGATTTTGAGTCATTACTGGGAAATACTTCCTGAAACAGAATTTAGAAGATGGAAATGCTAGTATTTAAATCAGAAGTATTATTGCAGGAAGACTGCATCCAGACAAGAAATTTGGTCCAGGTGCCTATATAAAAATAAAGAGAAGAAGAATGTATATTGACAATAAACCACTTTTATAAAATCTATAGTCTAAGAATTAGTGACTAACATTATTCACAAATTTCTTTACAAATAAGACTGAGAAATCATAATAAGCTTGAGGACATTCTATACGCACACATATAAAAGCAGCAGTACTAGTTTAAAATAATTTTCAAACCAGTGTATAAACATTAGCTAACTAAACATTGTAGGCCTGCAATTTTTTGTTGGCCCAGATCCCTCAATGGGAAACAGAGGCAAGAATCACTGTGGACCTGCAAAACCACAAAGATAAACTGGAAACACATTAGTGTGTAGCTTTCAGTCTTGTGCAACGTTCTGAAGAGCAAACAAACCACTTATATTATTCATTAGTATGTATATGGTTCAAAACATATAACCTAATCTACAAAGACTAAATTTGGCTTTTCAAATCTTGGTCTTCTGATGACAGATATTGACAGAGGGAGAAATGTCAGAGGTACCTATATCCCAGTCTGTCTTTATTTAATGACCAAGGAGAGTTTGCAAGGTGCATTCTGGTTGCCTTTCATGGGATGTTAAGCCTTTTGGTTTTTTCCTTAGTGAGGAAAACATTAAGCCAGAAATGAGAGCTCCCTAAATTTTCCATTGTAAACACATGGAATTCTTTAAAACCAACTTAGACCTGATTTAAACCCAAAGCAGTTACCTTGTATATTTCAAAGTATTTCAGTTAGATATCAAGAGCAGACCTTTAATGAGGTTCAGATTTAGTAACATCACTAGAATTAGGACCACAACTAGGTCAGTTTTCTTCAACTTTTACTCCTGTCCACTCTCTAAACAGTAAAAAGATAAAATCATTCCAAATTGGCCCTTTTGCTGATAGCTTTCCTGATACCAAACACATAGCAAAAAACTATGTCTCCTAAGAGTGCAAGAGCAGCCATTCAGACAAGGGGTCACCAAGCAGAGGATGCTGTCTGGAGCAGTGGGTGCTGCAGAAAGAATAAGGATAGGAAAATGGATATAGCATTTCACAGAATCACAGAACTACCAAGGCTGGAAAAGACCTTTAAGATCTTCAAGTCCAGCCTGCACACTTTCCAAGCTCCTACTATTTTCTCCCGAAGGAATATAGTTGATGTGGGGTTTTTTCTGTTTATTGACAACAGATCTCTCTTCAGAGTACTTGTCAAAACTCCCCTTGAACTACTGTATAATTTTTGCACCCACAACATCCTTTGGCAGTGTCCCACAAATCTATGACCACTGGCATGAGAATCAGACCCTTAAATCCTGTCAGACTGTGGCTCCAACTAGCCTTATGGGATGGCCCTTGCTCTTTTATTGGAAGGCATGGGTGAATAGACCCTCCTTGTCCCACCTTCTGATACCACTTAAGGTTTTGTATTCCTCCATCATGCCCCCTCTAAACTTCTCCAGGTGGAGGAGTCTGAGGCTTTACAACCAGTTTTCTTCATAATTCTATCAACAGAGCAGGGAATACCTTTTTCATAATATTTTAAAAACTCAACAAATCATTTCCATGTAAAACAGTTGATAGTTTAACAAATGTATCCATCGCAGTCTTCTGTTTGGGGAAGCAACCAACAGGAGTCATGATCCTTAGGATTCTTATTTACAGAAATTTATTCTGCAACTCTTTCATGGAAATGGATTACAGTTTTCATGATTTCCTCATTGTAGTAGTTATTTCAAGTATTTACTCTTTCTGAAGGACTCCATGTGCTGCCTCCTTATTGAACATTTATGAATAGGAGCAGACCCTGAAAGATATGAATAGTATAAACACTTATGTAAACACGTATTTGCATGAACACTTCTTGCCCATAAAAGTATTCATATTTCCTCTTCACAAACATTTTTGAATAAGTCAGGAAGAATTCATGTATGTGATTATAGAAAGAAATAAAAGTGGAAATTGCTGCAAGTGCTTTCCAATGCAATTGATGGCTTTTATTTGAATTCATACTTTGAAATTGTTTTTTAAACAGTCATATTTTTTAAATTGAAAAGATGCAATTATGGTAATTCATTTTGACCTACAGAACACCAACAATTTCACAAAGTATCTCATGAATCATGACCATTCTACCAGTGTGCAATCCCCAGTCCCTATCAGGAACTGCCAGGAACAATAATCCTCTAATGAGATAATCAGATGGCTTAAAAATCTACAATTTCCGAAAGTGTCAAGGAAGCCCTACTTTGGCAACCCACATATTACATTACAAAAATTGTATTGAATTATATTACCATCCAGGATGCCATATACCTTTTCTAATCTAATCACTTACTGAGACGTATACAATATAATTTCATAGCTGGTATTCTAAATAATGATAGGGAGTTTGTAGTATACTCAAGATACAGATTATTCAATTTTATAGGTGATGGAAGTAACTTGATTAGAAAAGTGATTCAGTATTGGAGATATGTGATTTGATGGATAATTGAGTGAAGGATGAATATATTCAAGTCACAAAGAGAAATTCAGGCTAATGTGGATATTCATCTAGTGTATCTGTGGGATATTTGAAAGTTTTGAAAGCTATATAAGCTTTATTTTGCGGGTAAAATGGAAGGATTTTAATCACTGTTTCTAAATAGTGAATTTCTAGTCACCTAATAAAGTAACCAGTTTTAATATTTATTATATTTAGGTTTAAAGCCACATATGAAGTAATCATAATAAACTCTCTCCTTTGGCTTCTTTTGTAAAGGGCTAGAAAATTTCTTGTTGAGTTAAATGCATGAGTAAATGTTCTTATAGCTCAAAGCACTTATTCAATTCGAGAACTTCAATGTTGCCTTAGGCATGGTCTTTTCCAGTTTAAAAAAGCATTAGTTTTTATTATTTATACCACAAGGATATTTAAAAATTATAATTAAAAATAAAAAAGAGAAGGAAATGTAAAATTTATTTGAAATATGTAACCCCGTGTTACAGTTCACTAATTCTACTCCTTAGCTAATGCTGGTCCATTGGGCTGATCACCCCAAGGGACACATTCAGACCACTGACTTTCCTTCTGACATATAATTATGAGAAGATAGGGACATGAGAAGTCTCTCCTAGCAATAGAGCTGAAAACACAGAGTGTTTAATTCAGAGAAAAGAAAGACAAAATGGGCCATAACAGAGAAGGTAGCTAAGGAATTTGAATTAATCTTTTTCCATAACAGAGAAATAGAGAGTCTTCAGTGAAATGGGAAGGTAGAAAAATCAATGCTGAAAAGTGAAAACATCTACAGAATTAGCAGTGGAGCTCTGCCATAAAGTACTATGGAGATTAAGATCTTATCAAGGTCAGTAACAAGCATGTATATGCAGAAAATGAAATCCATTAGTTGCAATAACTAATATCAAAACACAGGATCTGGAAAAGGGATGGAGATTCTTATATTTGAGCTCAGCTGCTAGCTGGTGAACAATACTTTTTTTTTTTTGGGAGAGAAGGGAAGGATCCCACATCACTCAGGTTCTCCAGTGACATTTATAAACTTTGGTCAGCATACAGTGAAACTGAAGGTGTAAAAAAGACCCAGAGTGTACTAAACTCACCTCACAACTGTAAGACTCTCATATTCTATGAAAAAATCTCTTTTTTCCTCTGTCTTGCTTTTTTGAACACTTACATGGCACTTGTCTAAATGTAATTTCCTTCCATTTTCTATAATCAATGTAACGTTTTGTGTCTTTTCCCTTTCAAACAAGGAAAAGATGCCATAGTTTTTTTACTTCATGGCAACTCATGACACTTATTTGCATGTGGAGCATGGTTGTCCTTTTAGTTATATTTATAATAAGGTAGTGTCATTCTATTGAATTTATTAGATGCCTTTGCACTTGTGTAAATGACAGGGGAATCAAAGGCCTCACAATGCAGTGCTATACCATGATAACATTATTGTTCTAATAGAAAATATTTTGCTAATCTAGTATGTATGCTGTATTAAAATACATTATAGCTGACTTCAAAAGCCAACAGCAGACACATTGTATGTTAACTACTTGGTGTCAAGTCACAGGTACTTGTCTAAGGGTAAAAGCATGTCTGAAGTTTGTTTCGCCTTTTGTGATCAGCAGCAGCATGATAAGAGACAAACTCCACAGCTTTTCTCTCTGCTGAGCAGTCCCACCGACTTCAGTGCAAAGTACTATATAAAGGAACAATGAGTGAAGACCTTGGAGTTGCCTGTGAAATTTTTTGATAGATCCCCAGCTAGCATAAATCAGAGGAGTTCTGAAATCAATGGTGAACTGCCAGTTCGAATCCTGATTTCTGACTTCAGGAAAACATGACAGCTGACACAATATTATTAGTTGTAGTCGTAGTAATTATTATTGTAGTGGTAATATTAGTAGTAGTAGAGGTAGCAACTACCGTCACTCTTACTATTCTTATTACTACAACAACTATTACTGCCTTGGTCCAAAATAAGATTGTAAATGCTACTAAGAAAAGTACTAATTAAGGTACCAAATTAAAGCATATTTCAGTTCATAAAATTTTACACATGCTCCATTGAAGATAAGGGACTACTATGCAGCAAATTTAAGCTTATTAGCAATAATCTCATTTTTTTATATAAACATTTTATTAACCTCCCCTCAGAGGTCTCTGTCTCACAAACTAAAACCTGCTAGATTAAGTTGTTAAGTAAATCTCTCCGAGGGAAAAAAAAAATAAAATCAAGAATAAAAATAGCAGTAAGAGATAGAGTTCATTCACCCTTGAGCAAATGGATCCAATTCTGCTCATACTTAGGTCACAAACTATCTTGAGCAGCATAAACACAAAGAAAAGAAAGATATTATGTATTTTAAAACATATCTTTAAAATGTGGAAGTAGATAGTAAGTAAAAGTTTATTGCTGCAATCTGCTTTTTATAATTGTGGGGCACAGCTGCAACATTTATATACATGACCTGCAGCACCATCACTCCTGGTCTGAAAATGAAAACATTCCACTTTCCTCTACATGGATCAGAAGGCAAAGGAGATACTTACTCAGCAGCTGGCTTTACTGTTGCTTACTGCCAGAGAGAGACGGCATAGCTAACAGCTTCTGGGTTCTGTTCCAGCTTTTGCAAGACACTGTTCTCTAATGTTCTTTAACACTGGTAAAACAACAGACTTTGCCTAATCTCATTCTCTGAAGTAGCTGAACTATTTCGTCTGAATATTTTGAATAAAGTTCTATCTAATGCATAAACTTACTGTGGAAAATTTCAGTCCAAACATTCCAGTTTTGGCCAAGTCATTATTTAAAGAACACCAGACATCTTTAACTTTACATGGGATGTTGTCAGCTCAAATGCTACAATCACACCCACCACCCACATACACAGACATGTATATACACAGACATACACATAGCCACACAGGAAAAAGCCGACCTTGCGAGGATCGTGTTGCATTTTTTCCCAAATCTTTTAAAACTGATAATTGTTACGATTGCAAAATGTGAACTTCAGTGCTTTGCAAAGCCTTGATGGTGATGGAAATAGCCATGAAAAATAAAAAGGCACATTTTCAGTAAAAAATTATTACTTACTTCTAATAGCATACTAAAGTGCATTTTATAAAATATTTTCTATTAATCATGCAAGTTCATAAAATTTCCTTAATAGTCTTTAATTCTTTTATTGTAAAGTAATACACTTATAGCTAACATCCATCTTCATTCTCAGCTCAAAGAATAATGGAATTATTTTTACGTAGCAATTTTTTTCTGAATTACTCTGCATATTTCAGCACTACAGTATTTTACCTACAATAAAAAAAGAAAGGAAAGGTATTTCAACAACCCTTTACTTTATGATCACAAAAAGTAAGAAATAAATCATAAGAAATAAGAAGTTTGAACATTTATCTTGGAATATGTCTATGACTGTTTTCCTTAAAGGATTAAGAAATTAAAATATTTACTAATAATTTCTATTTAATGTTAATCTGTAATGACATGTTTCACTGAGATTCTCTTTTTCTAAACAGGAGTGTGTGTAGGAGTTATTGTACTTAACTCAGATATTTCTTTTGACATAAATATTCATTAATCAGAAAAAAAACCCTCAACAATTTATCCTTTTTCCTTTTCCCATCTCTCAGCCTGTACCCTTTGAATTGAGCATGTAGTTCATGTTCATTCTTACATGAGGAAAAAAAGCCTGGCTTGAGTGTATGTGTAGGTATACAGACACTTATTTGCAAGTGACTTTCTACAGTGCTGAGTTCAAGAGGCAACATGTCATGTTATTCCTTTCATCAAATTATCCAATTTTGTCATAAATGCCAATATGGATACATTTTGATATTCCTAGTAAGGACAATAGCAAGGAGAACCAAGGTGCTGTAATTCAAAGAGCTTCCCACAAACATCTGTGGGGTGTTTTCCTTCATGCAAAATGTCATGGAGTCCTATTTATTAGCTCTAGATGTGACACAGGAATCTCAGTCAAGGAAAAATAAGCTCCTGATGTTTTCTCTTTAAAGTGGTACTTCTGAGCTCACTGTTGCGGCACTGTGGCCTTGGTGGCTTTCCTTTTAGCTATATTATTGTAGGCAACACTTCTAGACAGCAGTAGAACAAAGTCTGCTACTGGGCTAGAATAACAAATCCATAGTATGGAGTAGATTTTACCATCTGTTGCCTTGCAATATAAAAACTGATCATGATTTCATATTGAACTAGTCTCCTGTTTCTTAGGTATACTTGATAGTTCAAAATTGAGAGTTCAGGAAGTTTTCACTGCAGCTACATTATTCAGGAAGAAGGAAAAGAGTATCTTAAATTATTTATATGCTTATGTCAAACCCTATCCTTAATTGTATTATAGAGTATGTCACTGACATGTTTCCCATCTGCCTTCAAAATGTGCACACTCCTTGGGCTTCAGATGTACCCTGTATCCTATATAAAACATTAATATGCTGTCAGAACTTCAGTAAATGAGTATTTTTCTACACCAGAACATACGTCTTCCTGACAGGTATTTCATGAATTTCAGCTTACTAATACCCCAGGATGATAATAATTTTCCAGGAAGTGTTTGCATTTCACACAGCAGTCTAGGTGAACCTTTTGCTCTGCAATATTAGAGATTTGAAATTTTAACTATAGAGATAAGCTTTTTAAGTGTCTTGGCAGATAATGACCATTATTAAGCTTTTAGACTTTTTGGAAAGAAAACAAAATGCAAAATGGAAATGAAAAACAAACAACAAAACAAAACCAACCAACAACAACAAAAAACAACCCTAAAACCCTAAACCAAAAATACAGTTAAACTTTCCAGAATTAAGCTTTCCATTTAAACATTGTTTCCCTCTCTTCACAGCTTTTAGTGTCCTTGTTGAAAGGCTTGTTTTTAACCCTGAAAATACTGACTACTCCTTTTGGGTAGGGGGGGGAAAAAAAAAAAAAAAAGGTTAAGCGGTCTGGAATATCTATTTGCTTTCTTATCGTCAGAGTTGACAATGGGTTGTAAGCATGCTCAATGCAAACAGAAGTATTGCAAAGATAGAAAACACAGATGCTTTTTCTAAAGCTGACGCTGCTGGAGGAAAGCAAACACAACGCATGTCTTAACATCTCCTGTGGAGCACTAGCTGTGTGCTACAGTGAAGAAGTAGTACAGTTTCCTGCAGTAACTTTACTGCAGTAAATTTTCCATGAATGAGGAAGTTGGGAACAGACCACATGCAGATGCTGTTTCTTACCTCTTCAGCTCTACAACGGTGCTGTGCTGCATTGGATTGTTCTGAGTCTGGGTTAATTTGAAGGCATTATCTTTCTATGTAACAGGTTTTGTCAACTGAGACCCCTACTGGCAGTGAACTATTTTAAACTTTGTTGTCTTTAGTCTCTCTGGTCGTCAGTGCAGAGAAGTGTGCAAAAGATAAAGACTTACTTTGATAAGCCTGACTTTTAATGAACTGAAGGTGAATGAAGAAAAAAGAGGAAAGAAAATAAATTGGTAGGGAAAGGAAAGGAAGATCTGACAGAAATAACACAAGTCTCCTCTTCCAGGTGCTGTTCAAGCCTACAAGAAAGCAAGTAGCGCTGATGATGTCTTTGCTATCTTTCTCTCTCCCAACCCTTTCATAAGGCTTTTACTTTACCACAGTAGCAAAGTGGCAGGGCTCTCAAGACAGATCTGAAACTAGAATGAGATCTGGGTCTGAAAGTTAGGCATGGTGTCTGTAATCACAGCAAGCCTTCCTAATCTGGTTACTTACCCTTCTTACAAAGGTGTCTAAAAGCAGTGGTTCACAGAGTACTCTTTCCTTCCCCTAGATGAATGGCTCGTTAGACCTATTTTCTGTCGTAACAATTCTGATCTACTGTTTTCTGATGTTATACTATTTGATTTTTTTCAGGCACAGTCCTTGGATGGCATGAAGAAGCATTTTTGTTTGCAATATTTTATTTTTCTGCTTTTCAATTGTTTAGATTAGTCCATGTTATTACTATGTTACAAGCTATGCTGGATGCTTCTGTTTCTGAGAGCACAGCTAGAAATACAGGTTTTAGTCCAGAACCCAAAGCTACTGGTTGAAGGAGTGTAGCACCTGCATAAACACATGATGAACCTCAGGTTATTCAGAAAAGAAAGGGCTATTTGGTGAACAATCAAACTGAAAAAGGGTTGATTTAGATTATATATTAGGAAGAAATTCTTCATTGTGGAGGTGATGAGACACTGGAACAAGGTGCCCAGAGAAGCTGTCCCCTCCCTGGAAGTGTACAAGGCCAGGTTGGATGGGGCTTTGAGCAACCTGGTATAGTGGGAGGTGTCCCTGCACTTGCAGGGAGGGTTGGAACTAGATGATCTTTAAGGTCCCTTCCAACCCAAACCATTCTATGATTCTATTACTCCTAAGCCACTCATTGACAGGGCAGCATAGTTTTCAGAGGAGTCACCTGTGAAAATCTCAGTCCCTCTGTCAATCTGGAATCATAGAATCATAGAATCCTAGGGGTTGGAAGGGACCTCGAAAGATCATCTAGTCCAACCCCCCTGCCAGAGCAGGGTCACCTAGAGCACATCACATAGGAACGCATCCAGGCGGGTTTTGAATGTCTCCAGTGAAGGAGACTCCACAACCTCCCTGGGCAGCCTGTTCCAGTGCTCTGTCACTCTCACAGTAAAAAAGTTTTTCTGGTATTTACCTTGAACCTCCTATGCTCCAATTTGCACCCATTACCCCTTGTCCTATCACTGGTCATCACTGAGTCCTCACAGGGACTGCCAGTAGATACTACGGGCTCCCAACCCACCTACTGGAAATTGCCAGTCTTGATTGTGAACAAAGATGGCTATTACAGGGAGAAGTTCCCTCTTTCCTAAGTGGTTTTTGAAAAGGAGGACCTGCTTCTCCTCCCATGTGCAATCCTCCCCCCAGTTTCTGAGGATGCTTTTCTACTGGATAAATCTGCTTTTCTCTCTGAATAAATAGTAGAGCAGAAGATAGACAATAATACACAGCTGAAGCTTTCAAAGAAAAACCCAAGCTAAATTTTTACGCCTTTTTATTCCTCCCCCTCTTTTTTTTTTCTTTTTTTCTTTTTTTTTTTTTTTTTAATTGAAGCTCCTGGGCATTCACTAAACAATTTATATCTTACGGGAAGGATGTTGTATTTTGCAATAAATGAGCTATCAAATGGAAAATTACATCAAGAAAATTGAAAAATAATGGTCTGTAAGCACAATAAAGATGGACACTACAGTAATACAAGGCAGTTCTTTCAGTGAAATAAGCAAATGTTACTCCTTAAACTAACATGGTTTCTGGGTACCATCACCCCAGCCTTCTGGGGTTTCACAGTTGGTTGATTTTAGCCACTCTCAGTTGCATAACTGTTCCTTTTATCTTGCGACTCTAGAGTCAACCTGAGGTCATGCTGCATCCTGCTGGAGGCTGACATGTAAACAAATGTGAGACAGTGCTTCCTGACCTAAATTCCTTGGAAGATCAGAAGCAGTGCTATACACTTTCTCTTCTATTCATTGCTTCACAGCACATTACTTAATATGCAATGCATTTTTTGAAAATATCTGTGGTGTTCCTTGAATACACACTGTTATTTCTAACTTTGCTGCAATGAAAAGTGTTGCAGTTCACTGAATCACCAGTGATGCTGTATATCTTGAATACACTAATGATATTTGGCACATTCAGATATCCATTACATACACGCTAAAAATTAAAACAAACAAAAAAACTAACACTTTTTTAAGAATATGGTGTATGGCAATGTCAGTTAAAATCCAAGTTGGTTTCATCATCAGTAACAACAGCAAACTTAATAATCTAGCAAAGTGCCGGCGAGTTCTGTTTATTTCTAGAAAAATTTAATTAAATAAGTTATTTTAAATGAAAAAGCAAAAAGCACATCTTCAAAAATATAAGGAAACAATCAGTTCTTTAACAGGGAAATGAGAGAGCAATCCATTAATTTGCAAGATGAAGAACATGACAAAAGTAAGTAAACATTTCCTAAAGCAACTTAGGAAGATAGTTAAAACTATAATAGAGAAAATCTTTTAACATGAAGCCTTCCAGTATTTTACAAACTTAGCACTCAGAAATTTCACTTTTAATATGCAAGCAGAAATATCACTTTCATTTTTCTCCCTGTATGTTATATACATCATGAAATTATTATTTCCAATTTAGTAACAAAGCGGACAGTCAGCAGTTGCTGTTTGATTCATAGTAAAAGAATACATAGACCTCGGCTGTCTGAAGAAATAAACCAGTTTTCCTGAAAGAAGAAAACCCGAGCTCTTCTTCCTTCTGTTTAGTATTTTCCCTCTGTTTCTGAGTAACGTTCTTAATAATTCAGGATCTGCATTGCTGAATGGGAGGAGATGAACTTTTAAAAGGTGTGGCCTTCCTTAAATGTATATGGTTGTATCCAATGCAATAATGTATATACTACTTTCATCTTGCTTAGAACAGACTTGCTGCTACAATTAACAGCATTTTGCAGTTATTTGCAGTGTAAAATCCTGAAAATGAGTGAGTGCACATCAGAAGTTACTGACTTGTTTCTGTTCTCTCTCACAATTTATAACAGATTAGATTAATCCTGCTCTTGCCCCTTAATCAGACAGAAGAACTATATGGGAAGAATCCCTCTGGATTTCAAATTGATTCCTTTCTCATTCAAGAAATGTAATAGGAACTATTTGTTTTTTATTTTTTAGTTTTTCATCTCTAGCTTCTTGACCCCCTCTGATTTCCTTAGAGATAACTGTACAGGTGCAAGTGTGCCCATGTTCAGTGATGTGCTTAGATAGGATACACTTGAATGCAGAGCCTGTAAAGCATTTCCTCAAATACCCAAGTAAGTCAAAGTTTAAAAAACATTTCCACCTAATAGACTGTGCTGAAGTGGTACATTAGTTAGGAACAGGATTTTTAATTAGAGGAAATATTTTAAATTTTACAACAGTTTGTTACCTTGAAGTATATAAGAATTTTTCTCCCTTAATCCCTTTAGTAAGAGTGGAAAGAGACAGCCTTCGACTTCACTATACTGTTTAGGTGGCTACCAGCTGTATGTTCAGATGTTCAGGCCCATCAAGGAAGACCTTAATTGTCAGCTATCAGAGTGCCCAACAGTGTTGCTGAGACTTAGAGCAGCCCATACTTTCTGAAAGCCAGATAGATAATAAGACTGATGCTCTCTCCCATGGTTGCAAAGTACTAATAGTCAAATAATGCCAGGTATGATGAGAAGAGGGAGGATTTCAAAATCGGTGCAGCACGTCATGAACCATCTGCGAGAGAGAACTGCAGGAAGAATGCCAGCAGCATTACTGTTAACACTTGGATCTTAAGTCTGATTTTGTTCTTAGAGTCTTCTAAGAGCACCATTTGAGGACACTCGAGCACACCGCTATGCCTTCTTCTCACCCCTCACCATGCTCCCTTCCTCACATGGGCTCATCCATCACGTCCCAACAGCGGGCGCTTCTCTGCACTGCGCAGAATCTTTTCTGCATAGGTGTTGAGTGAATGCAGAAGGGAAAAACAGCATATTCCATTGCTGTGGCTGGGTAGGAGTAAGGACAAGTGAAGATCTAGTCCATCCTGTTTCAATGTTCATACCAACATAACAAAGATAATTGTGTTGTTTTGCTGACAAGATTACTGGCTTTAGCTGAGAATGGATATAGTGGGTAAAAGGAAATGGGTCAGACCTCTTATATCTAATATACACTGAGATAGTTTACCAGTGCTTACCTGTGAGATATTATAATGTACTATTTCAATTAATAAATTAGGAATAGCATTCATTTTAATAGCAATATCAGATACTTGTTCTCTTGCATTTATGAATAAAGTACCATTTTGGTAGTTGCAATTAATATTAGAGTTTAAACACTTAAAAAATATTCTTAATTAGCTTTGAAAAATCTGCAGTTATTGACTGTAATGATCAGACATGTAAAAGAGCATACCTAATTCTGACAAAATGTTTTTGTCTTTATAGCTGAAAAATGCTTTTAGCCAACCAGAGAATGTATTGGGGGTTAATTTTTTGTAAGGATTTTTTTTATGAGGCAAAAAGGGAAAATATATTTAAACAAAAAATTGTGAATATGCACACTGACAAAGCAACAAAAAAAAGCAACACAACATTTTATTTTGTTTTAGAGGCTATGTGTTGCTTGACATTTTAAAGCATTAAACTGCAAAATTGTTGCTTGCAGCAACTATAAATATTTCTTGCCCACTATGTTTCCATGGCAACTGTGCTAATTTATTCAGAGACCTTTGCATTTTTTTAATTTCAGAGAAACAATAGTATCTGCACTAAAACTGTTCCTAGATTTGACATTTTGATCCTTCCTAAAAACAAAATGTGCCATGAAGTATTTTTAGACATAAGCTACATTATTATACAAAAGGTAGAGAAGATATTTCAAATGTTATTTTGTAGATTATACTGTAGAGATTTTTAAAGTGTAGATACAGATACATACACAAATAGCTCCAGAATAATGGTTCAGAAGTTGAAAAGGTACAGCAATCTCAGCCACTCCTAGCCTTTGAACGGAAATATCTCATGCCTAGTGTCGTCTCAGAGATGATAGTTTTTGAACATTTTCAGTTATCCTGTCATTCTGCCTTACAAGAAAACAAAACTAAACAAAAAAAACATTATTTTAAAAAAAATATATTTTCAGAGCAAACTAGTCTCTGTATCACTTCTTGCCTTTGTTTTCAAGTCTCTATATGTCCAGTATTTGAGACTGTTCACAGAGAGGACTAGCATTTACAGAACACTTAAGTATTTTAGAACACAGATGTAAAGTCATGATAAGAAATTGTTTTACATGTGTCTGTCCTTAAGATCTAGCCAACATCTGACATGGACAGAGGGAGAAAAGCTACAGGCACCATGGTATTTGCTTCTCCCCTCTTTTCTGAAAATGTTCGCAACATCAAAGACTATTATAAGCAGTGGCTTGTGTCCAAATGGAAGACAGAAATAATTTTCCCTTTTGGATACCTGTATCCTATACTAAATGGCTTCTCTTGATGGTGTTTACTAAATGGTCATCAAAGACAGTTTTACTTTTTGGTCAGGTGTCAGCCACATTGGGAGGGCAGTATTGCAGGCCTTGTGCAGCTGTTGCTCATTTCACATACACTGTGTGGCTATGTAAAGGACTTCAGCCTCCAAAGCTGCTTTGCAGGAGCAGCAAATTCCCTTTAAAAATTAGGCATTTACCCTCTGAACATAAGTAAGAGTACATTAATAGGTATAAAGGAAATTACTTCTATTAACAACACTTTTTTTTTATTCTAAGCTCAGAATCAAATCAAAGGATCCAAACTTCATTGCTATTTTATCACCATTAGTATAATGCTGTTTGTTTCAGGTGTATCAAAAGATGAAATTGATATTGAAAATCATGCCTGTTGAGATACCTTTGTACGCATAGCTTTTGACTGCAGATGATGTTTTAGAAAGAAAGAATATTTTTAATTGAAAATTCAACCTGCATTATCTAATCCCTGACACCACTGGTTGCTGGTAGCAAATAACTAATCTAAAAAAGTACTGGAGTATTCAAAATCTTTTCTCTAAGAAGCTATAAGAAACGAGTTAACAACTTACATGTTCACACTGCATGAGAATATATGTTGTAAGGTTCATTGGCTGAGTTTATAAGCTCTCCACATAGACATTGGTAGCTGAAATTTAAAATCTGCATCAATTTACATAGCTCAATTGGGAAATCACCTTATTTTTCAAACTCTACAACAGAAATGTCTTTTTTAATTACTGTAAATATGCAAAAGAATTTTCAATCAGCTTGCAAGTGAGAATAATGCTTGATGTGTAATTTCTCATGATTGCTGAAGTTTTAAAGGCTGAACCTCCAAACATGCTCCCAATGGGGTGCATTTCTATGTGATATTAAACAATTATGAGAAATAAGCCCAGCTGTGGAATTAGGCAGTTGTATTCAGCTCAGATGTTATTTTATTTGCACTGATGATCACAGTAACATCTAGCAGTCCAGCAATGGTGTTTTGTCACATATCTTATCCATGCATATATTAGAGCGTTCTTTGTCTTCTTTATTTAGCTGATAAACTTGTCAGAGCAAAGAATGAATATACAGGAAAGCAGATATTGCTCTGATCCTCATTTTACAGCCAGATAATTGAAACACAAAGAGATTAAACAATATGCCTATGGTCATATAGCAGGTTTGACCCCAATTCTGATAAATTTTATTTTTCTTAACCAAATGAGTTTTCTTGCTTTATCTAGTAATTGCTCTTTTTTTTTGTTCAGGCTGAACACTGTGGATACAGCAGGTGGGAAATAATGACAATTTCAGCCAAATGAATTAACCTAAAAACACACTGGTGGTGATGATTTCTAAATAAAGGCTTTAGTAGCTTTTATATGAACAGCTATTAAAAACCACTGGAAGGTGCATAACATATAACTTTTCATGTGTGCAAGAAAAAGTTTCAGAGGTATAATGAAGAATTCAGTTTCTGACGCATAATTTTTTAAGTTTTCTAAGAGCCATGGTTTAAAGTGTGGATCCATCCTGGGGAATGGTACATGTAAAAAAATTTGAAAGCCCTCTTAATTTTTCCTCTTAGCACTCAATTTATGTTAGAAGGAGGAAGCAGGTTTTCATGCTCTAGGATCGGCTTCATGCCTTCAGATTAAAGAGTTGGGAGACCTTTCAGACAGACTAGCTGTCATGAACCATACCCAATAAAAAATGATACAAATGATACAAAATTATATCCAAGGATGGAGACTGCTCAATGTCCCTGGACATCCTGCTCCTCTGCTAGGCTGTCCTCATGGGGTAAAAGCTTTTCTTCACATCTAGCTTGAACCTTTTTGTTTCTATTTGTGACCCTTGTGTCATTCTCCCACTGTGCACCACTGCAAGGAGGCCGGCTCTGCCATCTTGATCACATCACCATACTTAGGGGAGGATGTTCCTGGGTGCCCCCAAAGCCATCTCTCTCCAGGCTGAACAATCTTCTGTCCCTAAACTTCCTCTCACAGGGGAAGTGTTTCTGCCCAGACCACCTTGATGGAGCTGCTGTGTTTGCTCCAGTTTACCTACATTTTTCTTGCATTGTGGGACAAGCACTGGATGCTTTGGTCTCGCTGTAATCTAATGATCACTTCCCTCAACCTATTGACTCTTCAGCTCAGCCCATCCAAGCAGCCTGGGAGGCTATTTGCTCTCTTTCCTTCTAGGGCACACAGCTCACAGCATAGAGAGGGTTAAGTTTTCATAAACTGGTTGGTTTAAGGAAAACTTTAAAACCAGCAGAAATATTAGTAGTGTATTTAACTGATTTAGTTTATTCATTTTTGGTTTCTTTTCTTTCATTTAGATTTACACTATTGGGTTCTCTTGGCTCTGAGCTGTTTCTCAGAAACCAGCTAGAAACAACATAGCCAGCAGGACTTTAGGTAAGAGGGGTAGCAAAAGGCTGGGCTGCAGTTACTGCTGAGCTGCAGTTCTTACTGGATACCAGCAGTACCATCAGAGACTGGAATTTCCCTTGTGGAAATTTGTCAAAAAAAATTCGCAATTTCCTATTTCAAATGTAAATCTAAGCTTAACTCTGAAGAAAATAATAATGTCTTAAAACTTGCAAATATTTATGTATATACATATATATTTGTTGCGCACTGTCCTCTTATGACAATTGGTTGCCTTTAACTGATTTTCCCATTAAATTTTAACATATTTCCCTCATTTTTTTTCTTGTTTTCTATCTTTTCTTCCTGACTTTGTTTTTTCCTTTCCATTTTGTTCCAAAACATACATTTCTCCACGAGGAAGTTGTCTTGGTTTGAGTGTACCAGGATAAAAATTTCCTATAACCATACTGACCTGAGACTGCCCAGGACCCCTCAGCTGCTGCTGGCCCTCTGCTGTGTCTGTTACAAGGGGAGGGGGTAGCTGTGCCTGTGGGGAGGAGGGGGTGAGTCAGGTGACCCACATGGACCAATCACAGTGTCCCCACCCATGGTGCTCAGTACAAACTGGCTCCTTGGTGAGGTCTCTTCTGGTTTGGTTGGGGTTTGTGTGTTTGTCGTTGGCATGTGTGCTCTTGTTCCTGTATCCTGTTTTCTTGCTGGAGGAAAACATTGTTTATTGAGAGATCACTTTATCCTGTCTCTCTTACTAGGACTGGTTTGGCTGTTCCTGTGGACTGTTACTGGGACCCTGGACACAAGTCACTTCCATCTGCTGTCAAGTCCAGTTTGGGACTTTTCTGGTCAGGAAGTAATTACCAACTGAGGAGTGTGGGTTTCATGTTGGTATATATTTGTAGTTCACAATCATATTTGTTATTGTTACTTCATTAAACCTATTCTGTTTTTTTTGTTTCAGTTTGGGATTTGTTGTTTTTGGCTTTTGTGTTTATTTTTTGTTTGGTGTTTGTTTTGTTGTTGTTTCCCCCCCCCCAACCTTAAAGACTCTCTCCATTATTCACCTTCTTATCTTCCTCTGGGAGGGTAGTGAGGGGGATAATGGAGAGTATCTGTCACTTGGTTATTGTCTAAAACTGTGACAGGGCTAAGATATTTCATATAACCCACAACATCATTGCATAATAGAATTTTAAAACTAAGTTTAGTTTTGTTAGAGTCAAAGCTGAAAATCTCCACAACCCTTAACTATTCAATAGATTGTTTCACTTTTATTTTGTGTGCAGAAATATAATTACATTAACATGTTTTTCAATGATTAATTTTACCTCTGGCCACCTTACATGTTAACAGAGTTCAACCATGCTGAAAAATTAATTTTAGCTATGTTCTATATTGTGACATGGACATGTCCTGAAGGCACAATTATCAGAAATTTCTCCAGTGAATCCCTGTTTTGCATGTCGCTTCTTACTAGATGACCACAAAAAGTGTATCTTACTCTTGGGACAATTAAAGTTACAGGTGCAATAATTTTGCTACTGACAACCTTAATAGAAATTCCTCATGAAGCTACTCATACAAAATATTCAAGTTTTATTATAAAATTCAGCCACCAAAGAGGTGTATAAAGACCCACAGCTATTTTGCAAGTAATTTACAGTACCAGAAAATGCTTCTTGCCTTTAAAACATCTTATTTTCACCAGTATCCTGTCACTCGTTAATGTGAAGGTACCATTAAACCAGCGTAACTGAAAATTACTCAGACTTTATCAGCATAACCTAAAGTAATGTGAAGATGTTAATTCTGCTTTTTTGGTTTCTTGCTGAGAAAAATGAGTAAGACTAAGCTAAAATGCACATCATCATATGTACCAATCAATTTTAAGTCATGAAAGATACTAAACAGCAGAGGCAGGCACAGATTCTACCCTCAGTCCTGTCTATATTAGGATTGCTCCCAGCAGCAAAGGAGAAGAGAAGGTGTTTCCTTGGGATAAACAAGCTGACTGGCAGCTGTCTTTCAGATGACCGACAGAGATGTCAGTCACAGAGGCTACTTTGAACAGGAGGTGATCTGGTCCATTTGAGAAAAGTCACTTCATAAATGCAAAGACCTGTAAGTCACTCCTGACACGATGGTCTCCACAAGTGGAATAATACAGCTAGTGGCAGCTGTGGAAAGGAAACATTGAAGAACATTTCATGTTTTACTACCTACATTTTGAAGATATTTGCAACCAGTTACCTTTCTTCTTGTTTCCTGAGTTTTGAAGGGAAATTTAATTGGAACTTGGGAAGGACAGGTATTTCTAATCATGCACCAGAGGCTAGAAAAAAAAAAACAGTCTCTTTCAAACACCAAAATTGTAGGTAAGAAAAGTAGCATTACTATAAACGAAGTACATAGCTGCTTTCAATGGCCCCTACCATCTCTATAGTACCTCTACTGATCAGCTTTTGTTTTGTAGACACCTTCACTAAAAAGAAGGCTTGAGTAAGTGGTTTGGTTTTATGTTTGTGACTGTAGAAATATTTCCTTGTGTGTCCCCTAGTGTGTACTAGCTTTTTGTGTTAAAAAAAAAAATAAAAATATGTTAGTGAAAAGAGAATTTGAACGTTTTCAGAATCATTGACTTTTGTGGCCAAAAATAGTAGAAAGCCTATAAAGAGAAATGACCACAAAATGGCAAATGAAGAACATCTGTCTTTCATTCTTTGGGCTCATGCCATTCTACCACAAGGTGTATGTAGCACATGTGCTTCAGTACGTAGAGGTGCCTGGTTCCCTACAAGTACATTGCTGGGAGCCAAGGTGTGTCCAGGGAAGATGCAGGGGATCAGATCCACAATCTCTTGCTGTGGAGTGCTGCTTGACCCCTGAGCAAGATACTGCATGGGTGGCAAAGACCTTGTGCAATGCTGCAAGATAGAGAAGGGCACAAATACAGCACTTGTAAATATGACTGATAGGCAGTTACTTGTGAATAGTCGTATACAATGCAGGTTAAATTATAGCTTGATAGCTATTAAATGTAGTGTGTATTTTTCTTTGCTCTTTACACAGAAAGAGATAACGTGCAATATATGTGCATGTGAACAGGTTTTTTTGGAAGCAGAAAAGAGGACTGAAAACATCAGTCACAATTATGCTTGTTGTGTTTTTGTTTCTCTCCTAAATCCTCTCATTAAAGTATTTCCTCATCCTCCCTATCAAGTCAAAGTAGTGATATTATGTGGAAGAAGTCAACAGAACAGGTCATACCAGAGCTTGTGAAGAGGGCATTTTCATTGTAGTACAGCCTGTCTTTACCTGGCTGTGCTGCACAATAAGCTAAAAGCACTAGAGAAAATCCAACTAAGGATGTTTGGGAGCATCACTTTGGGTGTCTTTTACCTTTATTCTTCCAAAGGATTGTAAAATATCCATCACCCTATCCCAATTCTGTTCTAGCCACAGTTATAGTACAGTACATGACCTACAAAATAATTTTTAAAATATCTTTCTGCTTGTGCTCTGCTAGTTTTATTGCTGCCCCAGATACATGCTGCAGGCCAGAAAATTGTTTGTCACAACAGAAAGCAAGTTATTTCTCATAAATGCTACTATGAGCAAACACCAAGCTTAGGTAACCCTTGGTCTCAGTGTCAGACTGCAAGTGGATCTGACTTGAACTCTTGATTAATCCACTCAAAACAGCAGAAAAAAATATTTCCTAATGCAATTATTCTGAAATAGGAAGCAACAGAGCTATATAAACACTCTTGAACAACTACCTACATTGTTTTTTTCCTCTCTCTACCTTAACACACAGCTCTGTTTGTGAAGGGGGAGTGAAAAGCCACACACACAGTGAGATTATCAGTTACTTTCAAATATTTGTAAAGCTGTGTAAATGAAGGGAAAGAGGGAAAAGAGATGAAAGAGAGGGAAATATGGAGAGAGGAAGCAAATGGTGGAGGGAAAAATCATACTGTTTGTACTTAGGCCAGTAGAATACAGAAAGCAAAGTGGAAGAAAAATGACAGTGTGGTAATTGTGCATTCTAATTTACAAGGAGTTCTGAAGTGCAGAACTTTGAGTTTTGCAGGGGTAAACAGATGTATGAAAGAATCGAGGAAAAGACAGAGTGCAGGGAAAAACAAGATTTACCATGGGTTTGTATAGGCCTAAAATAATTGAGATCTTGGTGTAATGGGAGAACTTAATGTCAATAAAAGCATTACAAGTCCATAAAGCTAAACCTACAAAGCAATGGGACAAAACTGAAATAGCTCTGCAAGTCCCAGGGTCTAAATGAAACCTCAAAATTAGTTAATGTGCCTATATCCCATATATAACACTATAGGCCATGGAGAATCACCTAGCAGTGTATCTTTTTGAGGTTTAACAAAAGAAAGGAAAAAACCACAGTGAAATAAGTCACACTACACTGCAGTTCTTGGCAGGGAAGAAAAGGAGATCAATTTTTAAAGGGCATGGAAGTCATTTTTCGAAGTTCCAAAGTGGGCTAAGGAGGAAATTTTATAAACAAAAAACCCAAAGGAGAGTCAGGGTATGCTACTGAGAAGATGCACTGAGAAATAAATTGTCCAAACCCTGTCATCACAGAATGTCAGCCCAAGTTAGTTTCTCTAGTGCACAGACATGATATAAGCCTGTGAATACTAAGAGAGGGTAAATATTCAGTAAGCCTAATAGGTTAAGGGGATAAAGTACTTCCTATATAATATCTTGGGCTGTCAACTACTGGTAACTAATGTTTTCCAGTGGAGTAGGGACATGGAAATGTTGAGGTTTTCCTGCGTATGTGCAAGGTTATTGGTAGTGACTCAATTTAACTACTTGCTAAATTTCTTTTTTGTTCTACACATGAACAGTATTTAGATTGTAATATAAATAAATGTAGTGATACTCTCTTTATGCTGTTTATTAAACTGCATATAAATGCATTCTTCTAAAATGCCCATTTCAGTGCATCACCTCTTGTGCAACATTAACTCGGGCAGTATTGGTAAAATGTTCAAAGAGGGCTGAAATCAATCCTAAGGTACCCAACTGACTTACAGGATTGTGGATCAGGTCCCAAATCAATCATTGAGATAGATAGATAGATAGAGGACATGTAATAGACTTTTCAATTTGAAAGACAAAATAAATCCTCCAACCTTTTCTGTGTATGCTTCTAAGCCCTGTCCAACTTACATATTACAGCATTTATTTCACTCACATGCCTTGGTTTCCCCAGAAAAGAAATGAGCACCTGACCAAGACTGAAACTACAGATATATTTAATAAGGTTTTTCCTCTAGATTCCCTGGGAAATAGGGTCATACACTGCAATATATACCTAAAATGAGGTTATACATATTATGAAGGTATGGTTTTCTTTTTTAAAATATAAACTGAATGCTACATCACAGTAGTCTTTTAGTTCCATACCAATATGTGTGTGTGTAACATGAAGTAGCTGCAACTACACATTTTTCCTTCAGTGGTTGACTCCTTCCCTGTTCCAGTCTTTTTTAATGTCCATGAATAAACCATGTTACTCAACACAATATTTGATTCTGTACTCTGTAAGAAACTCTTACAAGTATTAAAACCAAGGCACCTATGCTCAGTTCTCTTTGTCAGAGAAGCTCTGACAAAGACCAGGATTAGCACATCCATCAGTTTGAAATGATCAGCTACTGTAACTTAAAATAAATCATTGAATGAATGGAAAAAATGATCAGAAAAGGTGTAATGTTTTTTAATACCCACAGAAAAAAAGAAAAATAGAGTTGTGTCTTTGTCTTTGGGGTTGGGGTAGAGAATAGAGGATTCATTATCTGATTAAATTTTGTAATTGCTGAATGGCAAACTAATGTTATGCACTTGCCAGGCTGTTACTTTTTTTTTTTTTTTAATAAAAATCTATGAAAATAGAAATACCAATTTGATAAATGTTCTGTATGAATAGAATATAATGTTTTACCAAGCTTTCAGAATGTTTTCCTACTCACTTTAGCACTAGCTTAGAGCCTTATCTGAGGAACAGTCTCTTGGATCAGAACGCTGTTATTATTAATTTAAAAAAAACACAAAATATATTATTAATCTACCAATGAACAAACTAGTATATGGTTTCACACATGGAGTTCAAATGCACAAACATATATAATTTGTAAATAAAAAACTCTTGCAAACTCTTTCCAGCTCACTCTGCTCCCTGTGGTCCTTTCAAGGCAGAGCTAAGCAGGACAGAAGGACTCACCAACCCCTCACACACATACTCCCACCCCACCAGCAGTGTCACCATAAGAAGCACATAACCACAAAGTCAAATAAACCAGATACAGTGAGGCCTATTTAAAGTAACACAAATAATCCTATAGATGAGTCTGTAGTTAGTAAACCTCAAAAGTTCTCCAAAGCACTTGGGGGCAGAGTTAATTTAGTTCCTAGCACAGCAAGGAGGTTCTCTTATTTTCTTTTAGCCCCTTGGCCCCAAATGGAAGGAGGGCTGGAGACCTGCTGTGACCAGGCGGGAAAGACTTCCTGAAGCAGACACTACTCAAGGAGTGATAACCTGTCCCAGGAACTGTAGTTCCAGCTAGTGCCTGGAAAAGCCATGGACAAATTTAACTGTCTCCACTAAACCTTTTTGTTCTTCTGGGACAACACAACAATCTCTTGGTAGAAAGATAGAAAACTGGCTAAATAAATCCCAACTTTTAAAATGTTTCAAAATAAATGAAATTAATTGTAGCAGAGTAAATAGACCATGTTCATTGCAGGACTGAGTAAGTGAATAAGAACAACGAGAACAAATTCTTAATGGTGGATATCTGACTGTGTAAAAGAGCTTCAAGGTATAAAGAAATTATTCCCAAAATGCAGAAAGAACAGTGTTTTAGACAAGTTTAATTACTGTAATTCATCAGACAGGAGATAAGTCAGTGAAAATAACAAGTTTGTTGATCTGTAAGAAAGTTTATACAGTCGGAAACATTCTTTACTTAAAACCAAAACCTTCCTTTGAGGTCAGTGACAGCAGTATGGAGCTTTAGAAGCGAATTTCCCCATAATCTCTTGGCTTTTATATACATATAAATTGGAACGTGAATGAGGAACATGGATTCCAGGAATTTTGGTAGACTTTTTTAAGGTCTTGGCAATGGCTGTGGGTAAGTTACCTGTGTATATAGCCAGCTGCCTTCCAGTATCATTTGAGTGACTTGAAACTGTACATGTAATGCTAATACAAAGAACCCATGGTTCTTCTGCTTGAATTGTAAGATACTTTTGAGGAATAGTACCAGGAAAGTGCCATGATTGACAGGAAACGTAGCAATAGCAGTATCACCTAATGCAAAATTAGCAGAATATATGAAGCAACAAGAAAACAAAGTCAAAATTATCAAAAGAGCTAATTAGAATGAAAACCGGTTTTTATTGCAGAGATTCTAGTAAATATTTATTTTTAAAAATGAAATAAAATTCCAGCAGGACAAAAAGAAGCAGAAATCTCTAATGGAGACATAGAAAGGAACAGTCTTTGAGAAGAGGTTTGCAGGATAGCATGGGCACAAGTCAGAGTAAAAAAAAATCTACATTGGAAGTGGGAGAAGTATCAACAGAAAACACAGAGCTCTGCAGAGTCAGAATCTTCATAGCAAGTAGGCATACACTCAGAAAAGTACAGAGATGCAGGGCTTTTTTGGAATGAGGTACACCAAATCACCACCCTGAAAATACATAGTTGCTGTTTCTCTCAGCCTCTCTGTAGATTGCTTTGCTACTTTGAGATCTGCACTCTGCAGGGATACCCACACTCCAGTCCACTGATTCTACATACCTTTCAGCTCCATCAGTTGTTCTCAAATCTACTCATCTGCAGAGTTGGTGAAGCGCATAGCTAGAGGCATTAAATTGGATTTGGAGAGAAAAATATATATATTTCCCTGTGCCATGTAGCCCTAAAATGGCGATGATACAGAGCTCCAGTGAAAATCTGACTTGCAACATGGACGCATTTGTTTTGGAAAGAACATTTTCTCTGATTCTATCTCTGTAAGATGGTGGATGTACTAGAGAAACGTAAGTGTTGTTCACCGACTGGCAGGGGATTATCCTATTTGTTTAGTTATTCTCCTATTATGATAAATGATAAATGATAAATGGTGCTATCAAAAGCTTCCCTATGAAAAAAATAAGTAGAACGTAGTTCACCAAAAATGAATTATCTGGGCATTGTATGACAAAAACTAAATCAGAAACAAAACTCTAAAACAAACACAACATCATCTCCTTTCTAAGAACACAGCATTTATTTACCCATGACAGATTTTTCAAGGGAAAAAAGAGGAGTCAGTTTGAAAAACCTATTTTGAAAAATTGGATATCACATAGCTGTATTGTCAGTGTACTGTTAGGTTAAAACTATATCCAAAGGTCCATATGGCTGAAATGCAGTCACCAAAAAGAGAATAAAAATCTGGGCAAACATTGCAAATAAGCAAGAAATTCAGGAATATTTTAGAAACAATCAAATGCCAATTACTCAGCATTCACTTTTATTTCAGGTCTGTGTAGCTCAGATGCATAAAAAGTCAAGATAAATGTGTTAATCAGTTCTTGATTATAAAGCAGAAAGACTTTTTTTTTTATAAGTCACCAGATGGGAAAACATGCAATGTCATATATTCTGTACCTCTGCATGAAGAAATCTGGTTTATTTTTTTTGATGGACTGAACTGTTAAATTTGCTTACTCCCTACAGCTGTTCTTCTCCAAAAGGAGAGGCTTTTTAGTAGCAATAGAAATAAGCTAAAGAGCACAGAATCAGAATAGCTAGTCTGCCTTATATATGTATTTGTCTGAATATGTGAGAGCAAGAAAGAAAAATTAAGAATGGAGGTATTTGTATTTTATTGTTATAAGACACAAAGTAAAGCATGATTTATATTAAGACTTCTGTACTTGATTTGAATGCAATTAAAAAGTGATTCTGAGATCATGGCAATCTAAATGGTGATCTAGAGATTATTGCTATAGATGAAAAAGATTTATTTTTAATCTGAAGCAAAATGTGACAGCGTGGAATACGGTTTAATTTATAGCACCCATAGGGCCAAGCTGCAGTGCGTGTGGTAAAGATTAAATACTTGAATAAAAAATTAAATTAATAGCTTTGATAATACCCTTAAAATTCCTATGAAACCAAAATATTTGCACTAATTCCTTGATATTTGAGATATCATTAAGACACAAAATATTGATACCTTTCTTAGGGCAGAATTCCAAGTATAAGATGGTTCTTAGGTTTACTGATAGAAAACACAACTTTAATTCACTCAATTGGATAATTAATGTGTATCAGTTCTTCTGGAAATGTCTTATTTATGTGCAAGTTCCAGATTGATATGGATGTCTCTGAATGTCCTAGACATGACAGAACATCCCAGACTGCTACTGAGGAAACAGTAGTCCCAAAAATGGACACTTTGCAACAGGCTTCTACCACAGCAAGGTAACCTGGAAATAATACAAAGAGCTTGTATTCCATTTAAAACTAATTGGATTTAATTGCATCACGTGGTTTCCTACTAAAATCAATGGAGATTTAAGAGTCTAGAACCATAGTTCATACTACCATAAAGAAAATCAAATATCTGGTAAAATTAATCACACTTTAAATGTCATTGGCTCTTCTGCACATATCCTCACTCATTACAAATGAAACTAGCTCAGACAGAAATTTAATGGGTAAGACCTAAAAATACGCCTTGTGAATCCAGTCAAAACGCTAATTTCTGGCAACATCATTTTCTCAAAAATGTTCTAGTCACATAGGTTAGATAGCCTGGCATCATTATCACCATGGTCTTAAGGTTTGCTAGATGCTAAAGGACCTAAGTACAACCCATTTATTTTATTTTCTCATATTATAATTTTGAGTTGTACAAAGAGGAGGTGCTGTATGGACTGTTTAAAACCATGAAGTTTACTCAAAGAATACATGAGCATCCCCAGCACCTTATCACAGATTGAGATGGAACCTGGTAAAACTAGAAAGGCTTTTAAGGATCCAGAAAAGATGCATTGACAGAGCTCCTGACCCAGCAGGGGTGTGGGATCATGAGCCACCTCCTCTAAACGATCACAGGAGTAGGTAGATGTTTAAGAAGTTCCCAAGGAGCCTCGTAAAGGTTGTGTTAAGGTTGTGGGCCATCAGATTCCTGATCAAGCACACAGAATGTCAGGGAGAAGCTTAACACGTCTGCTGAGTTTTGCAAGGATTGAGAAGAGCTCCAACACCCTGCTGGGGAGTATGCATTTTATAGCCTTGTGTGACTTTTAAGATCTACAGAAGAAGGATTGTAACAAATTTCATTTTTTTTCCCCAAAACTTGGTGAGCCGCAAATATAACTTCACTGAGTTTTAATAACAACTGTTTTTGCTAATGATAGTGTTCTTGCCCTGAATTCCCTGCTGTGTATGACTAACGTTAACTTTGTGATGATTAACAACTTTTATTTTCACCATCTTCTCTTGTCAGGGATTTAACTGTAAGAGACCGTGCCAGCTACTTACAGAGCAGTAGCAATGTTATCAAATGAAATAAGCATAACTTTTTTTACTGTCATCATTATATCTCTTGAAAACTTAAGGCAGTCAAATTCTTACACTGTTTAAAGTTGAATATTTCGTGTGCTTATAGTGCACATTTTGAGAGGGAAAGTTTCTAGGGTGAGAAAAACCTCTCATCATTTCTGAAGACAGGCAAGACTTTGAAGAAATAGTTTTTTGAAGTCAGCGTTTAATAATCTGAAAAAAATAATGAAAATGTTGTGAATTCAGCATAGGAACACTGCACATAAAAGTCACTTCATTTTTTTAAAAAACCCTCTCTCTTAGGCTGAAATAAAAAGGTTCAAAAGTTCACTTCAGTGACAATGTGTAATTAAAGACCCAAAAGTCTGGATGATTGAAATACTCTGGGGTGCAGAATTTCAGAGAGATACTGGAAGATAGCATTTACTGAGAAATTTTAAAGACTGGATTTCTCCTCCTATATATTGAGGCCATAATAATATCTTGCAAGAAAACACAAGGAAACAAGGAAAGAGATTCCTTCCTACTGTTTTTGGTCCACCAAAAATATCTGGTTTAGGGTCACTTCAAGTTTCAGCAAAGGATTTATCTAAGAATATTCATATTATCATAGTTTTAGAGGACCCAGATCTGTTTTGACAGTATAAAGAACCTTAAAAAAAAAAAAAAAAAAGGTAATCCCTCCCCAGAAGCATTTCCAATCCAGTCCTGAAAAGAGAAAAACAGTGACTTGAAGTGACACACTAGGGTCACTCCATTAGTCATCAGAAGTGCCAAGAATAGAAACCAGGTTTTCTCATTCCCTGCCTTAGACCCAATTTGTTAGGCTATATTGCTTTCCGGTCAGAGTGGTTGCGGTGACAGTACATAATATAATGTGGTTTTCTCTTTTGATCATTCCCTTTGTCCATCCCCAGAGTAAGGCGTGCATACTTCAGCTCAGGTCTTCAGTACTTAAAATGTAATTATTTCCGTTTTACTTTAAAGATACTGCCACATCAGTACTCTCATATTTGAAATGTTGCACCAAGCTGCAACTGTCCCTTTCCAGGGCCTCCTGAGGTAGATAGAAAGAAAATTGCTATCACACTCACTTCAAGTCATATTTTCCTTTGATTTACTAATCCATTTGGTTTTATCAGCTACCTGAGTCCCCATTTGAAACCACTTTTACAAAGTAATTGTTTTCAGTGAGAAAAATGTGTTTTACAAATTCTAAGCCTTTCACAGAAATAGGGAAAAATTAAATTGGATAGGGTAGTCATGAATTTTGTGTAGAAAAAGTAAAGATTGTTGTTGCTCAACGGATCCGAGATTGCAAACAAAAATAAAACCTTTGTTAAAGAAAGCTGTATTCTAGATTGAGAGCACCAATAAAAATCAAGGACTTAAATTACGGTCTGAAAAATTAATCATTCCTAACCACTTACTGTACACAATATAGTGGAAACCATAATTCCTTAAGCTGGTGTAGTTCAGTAATGAAGTGTTGTAGTTGTCTCTATAAAAAGAATTATGCTAATATGGAACAAAGTTGCTCAACTGTTTTAATACAAATAATGTAATACTGCTCCTTCCTTCTAAAACAACATTTCTAACCAAATAAACTGGCCTCTATCTTATGAGAATTCCAGCAAGCAAGGTGATTTTTTCAATTAGGCCAGCCAGTGATAATGTTTTCTTAGCATTATCTTAGCCTTTCTCACTGAACAGTGAAGTCAGAGATGATGATTTTCTCTGCTGGTGTTTGTATTGATCAAATGAAGTTATTCAGTACACCTTATTATGTACACAAGTACTCATGCTTTATCTGTATGAGGAGTTTGGCCTTCTTACAGAATTAGTGCATAAGAGCTCTACAAGAGTGATAAACAGCAATAATGGAGCTTATGTTTTTTTTCCGTACATACGTAATGAACTTCAGCCAAAAGTGTGATGGGAGTCACCAATCAGGCAACAAGCCTGCACTGAGCAGGGCATTGATCCTATTCAAAGAGCAATTTTGAAGAGACTGGGCAGCTGGAAATCCTAAAGTGAGAGAGCTGCTTCTGACAGGCTTTGCCTCTGCGCAGGTTGAAATGCATATGTTCTGATGGCAAAACAAGTCAGAGCGACTGTGTGCTGTCCTCCAAATGAGTTAATTCCTACAAAGCTTTGGGCTGCGAAAATAATTTTACCAAGTTGTGTTAATGAAAGGTTAAGTTCTTCATAGAATTTACCTAAATAACTGAAGAGGTTTGTCTTGGGTTTGCATGGCAAGGTTTTGGTAGTGGGGGGGTACAGAGGTGGCTCCTGTGAGAAGCTGCTAGAAACTTCCCTCATGTCCAATGGAGCCAATGCCAGCCAGGTCCAAGATGGACCCACTGCTGGCCAAGTCCAATTTATTTAAGGAGAAAAGTTGCTGCACGACAGCAATTGCAGCTGGAGAGAGGCATAAGAATATGTGAGTGCAACAGCTCTGCAGACACGCAGGTCAGTGGAGCAGGAGAAGGAGAAGGAGAAGGAGAAGGAGAAGGAGGAGGAGAAGGAGAAGGAGAAGGAGAAGGAGAAGGAGAAGGTGCTTCAGGTACCAGAACAGAGAGTTCCCTGCAGCCCATGTTGAAGACTGTGGTGAACACCATGGTGAGGCAAGCTGTGCCTCTGCAGCACATGGAGTTCCACGGTGAAGCAGATATCCACCGGCACCCCTGGAGGACCCTATGCCAGAGCAGGAGAAGAGTGTAAGGAATCCTCCTCCTGAGGAGGAAGGAGTGGCAGTGACAACATGTGATGAACTGACTGCAGCCCCCATTCCCTGTCCCCTTGTGCTGCTAACTGAGGAGCAGGTAGAGAAATTGGCAGTGAAGTCAAGCCTGGGAAGAAGGGAGGAGTAGTTGTTTATAAGATTTTAGTTAAGGTTATTTGTCATTATCCTTCTCTGGTTTGATTGGTAGTAAATTAAACTGATTTCCTCAAGTCCAGTCTGTTTTGCCCATGACAGTAATTGCTGAGTGATCTCCCTGCCCTTATCTTGACCCACAAGCCTTTAGTTGGATTTACTCTCCTTTGTCCAGCTGAGAAGGGGAGTGATAGAGTGGCTTTGGTGGGAACCTGGCATATAGCCAGGATCAACTCACCGGGTTCCATTTTGGAATATGAATATATGTATTACAAGCAAAGTAAGTACAGCCTTTGAAATAGTTCTGGGCAAAACATCAATACAACTAATGGGGAAAAATTCAATGAAAGGGCACATCAGATTTCTTTTCAGCAAGATCATATTCCTCCTTCTCTGGCTTTCTGACACTCCCATACACCCTTTAAAACCTACTCACTCTCATTTTACCCATGTGTGTCTACCATAATATGATTAACTTTCATCTGAGGGTATACATTAGAAGCAATCCTAACACAGTGGTAGATTACATCTGTGATCAAATATTTGCTCCATTAACTCTGGTATAGATTGGAAGTGCTTGGGCATCATGAGTCTAACTATTTTCAAGAGACAGAGCTTTTTCAGTCCTTTAAAGGTCAAGCTCAGTCTGACCATGGAGAACACAAATTCCAAAGTTTGCAGAGAATGCTCCCAATTTCCTGACCTTTGAATTTGTGAGCTGTTCAAGTACCACAGCTCATCTCAGTTTTATTTGAAGTCTGTAGGGAGAGATGTGGATTTTACCTACTGTTTTAAGCAGAGGGTATTGTACTTGACCCCCTCCTAAGTAAAGAATAACATACACTCATCAGTTTTCAACCAAAAATTCACAAGTAACTCCATCAGTTGTAGTACCACTGTGTGTGTTTTTTTTTTTAAATGGAATTATAAAACAGTTCATCAGAATATAAAACCCTTTTCCTCCCGTGTGTTTGTTGGAAAAAAAATTGTAGACTGAAAAACTGACTATATTTGTCTATTAGTCATTCATTCCATATTGCATTTATTGCCTTAGCCACAGGGATGTGTAGCTGCTAAACCTAAACCAGTTGGCACATTCACTTTGATTCCTCTTTTCAGAAAATGTATAGTGAATTATGTTTGCAAAGTAGCATGATTTTATTGCTGCTTTGGTGAGACAGTTAAACATTTGATACCTTTTCATGCCAAAATACTATAGAATAACTTGTAAAAGACTATAAAACGCATAATACAATTCAGGAGTGCTATCATACCTTGCATTTACTATTCATGTGCACATTATTTTGAGTTCTTCCATTTAGAACACAGCAGTACTTTCTTCTTTCTTAATTTCCTGTGCTAGTGAATCAGATCCATAAAATTGTCTATATACCACCAAAGATTCATGCATTTTTGTTTCTTTGAAAGTGATCAGGTCAAAAACATCATTAAGATCTGTAACCTGCTAAAGGTAATTTTTAAAACACAAAACTGGGAAATAGGTTGTTCTTTTTACAGGTTTCACTCACCTAAACTCCTTTCTAACATTCTGCGTTATAACGAATTTATTCCAGATCATGCAGAAATATGCATGCTTATGTTCACTTATAATAACCTGATAAAGTAGAGATGAGAGATACACTTTCAAATATTGTCTTCCTCAGCAGTATTCAAGAACAAGTTGTACAAATGGGAACAAATATTTATGTTAAAACTGCAATATGTAAGGATAAAATGAATTCCACTCATCTGTGAACTCACAATAAAGATGGATCATGTATAGAAGTACCCCATACAGAAAGCAAATAAATGAAAAGGTATAATGGGAACACTGTGAATGCATATGAATGCTGTAAAATATTTATGATAAAGTTATATTTTTACCATTTTTGGACTTTGAAGACCTTTAAGAACTTATAAGAATTTTAAAGTTTGTCTCAAATTTTCACTCCATGTTTTAAGATGTGAGTTCTGAGTAGAGAAGATAAAATCTCAAGTGTTGGAATAATCATAGAATCACAGAATGGTTAAGGTTGGAAGGGACCTTAGAGATCATCAGGTTCCAATCTCCCTGCTATGAGCAGGGACACCTCACACTAGACCAGATTGCACAAAGCCTCATCCCTGGCCTTAAACACCTCCAAGGAGGGGGCTTCCACTCAGCTTCACATTCACAAGCCATGGTACTCAGCTAAGGCTTTTGGTCTCCTGTATTTTCCCCTCCAGACCCACCACCTACTTCTTCTTTTCCTTCCTCTGTCTGTCAGTCATACACACACAAGAGAGGCTTAGATTGAATATTTGGAAAGATTACTTCACTGAAAGGGTAAGGCTGCCCAGGGAAGTGGTGGAGTCACCAGCCCTGGAGGTATTTAAAAGACATGTAGATGCGATGCTTAGGGACATGGTTTAGTGGTGGACTTGGCAGTGCCAGTTTATCTTAAAGGTCTTTTCCAAGCAGAACGATGCTATGATTCTATGATCTGGTGAAAGAGCATCACTGGTGAGTGTCTTGGAAAGAACATGTTCTTCTCCTCCCTAAACTAGTGAGGGTGGAAGAGGCTGGTTGAGCATGAATAAAGGGGGCTGAGAACAGTGGGACACACTGGTCATCCCGAATACCACATGAGAGGAACCTCCAACTGCTCCCCTCTACAAAAATCCTCAAATGAGACCTCTCTCCAACAGCTGGCTATGAAGTTGTACAAGAGAATCTTATTATAAAAAGCAGGAGATAGAGTGTCATCTGAACCAGCCCATGACCTGGAATTCTAGCCCAGAGTACCAGAAAATAAATTTATGGGAGATTGAAGGCATCCTCTAAGTCACTGTGTTTTGGTTTGAGCCAGGGTGAAGCTCTTTGCTGATTTTTATTTCTTTCAGTGAACTTTTTAGCAGCGCCAGTGGACTGATAATAACCAAGGTCACTTCTGACAGTCTGCAGCCTCCCCCCCTACGGGGGAGCAGATTAGACCGAAGGCAGGATCAGCAAATCAGAATATTCCAAAAAATATTCCAAAGCAACTTAAAGCCCTGTGACACCTCACCAAAAGCAGGCACTAGTACGTTCACTATGATTGTAATTGCTTTCCAAAGACCCTTTTTAAAGAAGTTGTCCACAAGTTGTGAAGGTGCTTCAGCTGCTGTAGAAACATGCCCATACTCAGAAACATTGGCTCTGATGTAAGTAAGGCTTCATTCCACACATCTCAGCCCAAAAAACCTCTACAGCTCTAGGGTACAGCTCGACTGATTTTAAACCAGCAGTGTGCTGGCATGCAAGTCCTGTTCATGTCTGCTGCAAAAGCAGTTGATTTATTGAAAGCATTCCCCTGGCTGCGGTTTACTTAAGTAAAATATGAAGAACATTCATTACCCTGAATATCTATTAGCTTTCAAGTAAGGCATCATTTCCTAATGCAAATGAGGGGAGACAACATTTAAGAACTAAATAAAAATATAAAGGCACTATAAAAGTTACAGAACACTTCATACCTTTGTGTTTTAAATTATATGCATCAAAGAGGAATCCTCCAAATAATGAGAGAAAGAGGTTGCCTTGAAGAATGAACGCCCTTTAAGGGTGACTCTGCCTGATTCACATGGGGTCTGGAGTGATTCTTCACACTGTGCTGCAAAAATTGATGGCCACTGGTAGTTGCAGGCTTCTCCACTGCTGGTGACCTCTGAGCCATGAAGCTCTGCAGGTGCCAGCTACTGCAGAGTTATCATAACAGACAAGAATTTTTAATGATTTTTGTTTCACAGTTCCCTGGTATTTTTCCAGGATATTTTCCTTCAAATGGGTTGCTATTATAAGGATGACCCTCGTTGTACAGTTTCAAAATAAAGCTGTTATGTTGCTTGTTGCTACTGTGATTATCATACAACAATTAGAGGCAAGTGAAGTTTTTCAAAACAAGATCAGTTCTGTCTGCCCTACACAAAGCTACACATATTTCATATCATATACTGTTTCCATAGAAGCCTTATTTTTAATTTGCTAGCAAGTTATCCGTCATCAATTATTCTCTAAGCACAGGTATCTGATAGCATCACCTGGACCAAATGATTCATTCTTAAGGCATTTTGACTTTTTTTCTTCTTCTTTTTTTTCTTTCCTCCTAAAATTCAGCCTGCATCTTCAGCAGCTGCAGGACAATTACCTCTACTGATCCTGCAAGGTGCTTATTAGGCCCAAGGTCTGAGCATTTCTGAAGGGCTCAATTAGTTGCTCTACTCAATCTCATTTACTTCACAGCTTCTCTAAGCAGGAGCACACAAATGTAAAACTTTTCAGGTCATAAGTAGTACGTAAAAAAATCAACTATGAGAACAGCATCTGATTCCCAAATGTTTCTGATTATAATAGCTACATAGTTCAGCTTCCAAGTACCAAGAATACAAGAAGCTTTATTTCCTACTTGCAATTATTTATTTATTTGCTGTGGTTGCAGTTATTTTGGTATGTAAGAAGGTACGAGATCATGCTGAAGCTTTTCCAGCAGTGGAGTCATTTCTATCTCTCACTGCTATGGGTTTGCCAGTGTCTGGCAAACAGATTAGCTACAGACTCACAGTTGCCATTCCCTTCTTCCAGGCACTCACAGATTCTCCCTTCTCTCCTTGACTACTTGCTTTTACAAAGCTTGTAAGAGTTTAATTATTTTTGAAACCTCTGTCCACCTATGAAGATTGGATTGCAATTAGTCAGTGAATTCAAGTCTTATCAAAGGGAAAGAAAAAGAGGCTGACAATGTAATCACACAACTCTTGTTTTCACTGGCAATCAGGTTAAAAACCTTAAAGAAAAATCATGGAACTGGGAAAGCATATTTTAGTAAAAGTGGAATAAATGCCTGATAGTTAATTGGCATGCAAAGATAAACTTGTTATTGGAAGCCAAATACTACAAAGCCCAATTGCTAACTGCATTCCTAGCCTTTGAAATTCCCACTCCTTTGGTCTACTGCAAGACAGCTGAGGATGCTTCAATCTCACTCTTTAGTTATGCAAATGATATGATTAATGCTCCAATAGTTTATAAAACAGATAGGGAAGATACAGGTAATAATGACTGATACCTGTCTCCATACCAGGGGAATGATAGAATGTGCAATCAACATTGCAATGGTAGTCCTGGATCAAAATGCTACATCATGATCCTGCATCATATGTGGGCTGAAATCTGTAGTATTTATGGACCCAAGATACATTAAATGATATAAGGAAGGGATTTAGGACTCAGATGCTCTAAGTATTGAGGAATAAGAACTGCTTAATTCTCATCTATAAGTGTGAGTGAGTATTATTAACTGCTGTTCAGATAAATTATATTAGCATGGTGCATTGCAGGGGGACCCTTCACGAGAAGCTTGCACTGACTACCAAATTAACATTGCCTATAAACATTTTTTTCTGAGTGTTTTATTGTAATACAAAAGTAATCAGATCATAGGCTATGTTCAGCTATAGACATATTTGAAGTGCTAGTAATGGTTTCTATCCAGAATCACTGTTACAGTAAATTACAGACACTTGTAAAATCCATCATCATTTATATATCTTGGAATAAGATAGCATGTAAATTGCTTAAGAAATTATCTAAGCAAGCATTTTTCCATGTCCCCTGAAAAGAATGCAAGATTGCCTGTTTTTCCTTTTTCCTGAAATAATACATTGTACTTTCCAGACTTGCTTCCAAGTCTGGAGAAAGGTAAGCTTAGGCAGACTTCAGCTGTGATTATTCTGCAAAAACATAGTTCAGTATCACCTTTTACGTAATATGAATTAGGGGTTCAAAAACTTCAGTTTGCAGCTATCTTCAGCAAATAATGGGAACCATCTGGACTGATTGGTATGGAAATCAAAACTAATTGATCCTGCCATTTTAGAGACTTTTACAAAACACGAAAATAGACAAGATAATATTATGTTTTCTAGAGTTAATCAAAATTGTATTTCATATTACTCAGTGGTAGGTTATTGAAAATGTTGGCATTATATTTTACACAGTTAAAAAATCCACATTCACAAAGCCCACAGAAATTATTTTTCTTAATTAATGGAGGCTGTTGCTGAAGGGTGACCAAATAACTCTAAAGGAGAGTAAAAATTAAATTGCTATACATTTTTTTTGTCTCCAAGTAATTTCTCTCCAGGTTTTTCCCTCTCCATCTCCCTCTTTAACTAGATCTCTGCCGTATCTTTGTGGTCAATAGCTCTTCTCTGAGATCAGAAGGGAGATTTTTCTGTCTTCACACAGAAACCTGCTGATGGTAAGAGATGGCAACCAAAGGCAGCAGTTGACCTGTGAAGATCACAATGTAGTTTTAGGGCTGTAGACTGCTATCTCCTTGGGCAAATGACCGCTCCGTATATCTTAGTCTGTGAAAGCAGAGCGCAGTGTGTCTCTGCTCTGATTGAGCTTCATTGCTTCAACACAACACCCAAAATTAATCACAGTAGAGGTTCTAGAAAAGAATTATATTTAGGTTGCATTAATAAGACCAGAAAGAGGAAGACTTTTATGGTTGAATAAGTCATCTCATATCCTGTTAAAAGGCAGCACTAATGGATAAAGCTACAGATTTCTTAACCCCCTGAAAAATAATGTATGCAGGAAAATGTTTTCTTTGCCTGCATGGTCTGTATTTTTAAGAGGGTGAATAGTATCAGAAATGGTAGACTATCTTACTCAAGAGACAATGGGAAATCATTGCTTTGAGCAGCAGTGTTAATCCTAAACCTTCATGTATATAATCAGGATGAGAAATTTAAAAACCCAGCACTTCATCATGCCTCTTCACCTGCTGAAGAATGGCATTTGGGTGGAGGACCTAGGCCAGAATAAGGCAAATTATTATGTATTTATGATTGTCAGCACATTGTTGTAAGGAGTATCTGAAATCCAGGAAGGATTTTTCCTTATATTGTCCTTTGTTCCTGAAACTATTTTTTCTCGTTTTTACCACTTAATAATTTTAAAGATATCTGGATGCACGGTTTCTCTTGTACAGATTTTTGAGGAGAAAGAAAGAAAGTAAATGGTAAGGGAAAGTAAATTAATTAGTGACCTAGAACTCCACTGACTGGGGAAACTGTCCTGATTTGTGAAAAGAATAAGGTCGTTTACTTGATCTTATTAGTTTCTAGTTTCATCTATGTCCACCTCTGTCAATGAACATGGATTTTCACTGGAGCTTTAAAAAAAAAAAAACTAAGCAAAACTTAACTTATGAAGTCATCCCTTCCACAAAGCTGCCACCTTAGATAAAGCATAACCAATTTCTGTCACCTAGCACAACTAACTGTTTTCATTCTTTCACAGATTTATTATTCTTTAGGTTCCTCTGCATTTGGGAAACATCATGGAAAGCTCAAGAAGCCCCTGATTCAACAACAGCTTTTGAACAATATTTTGCTAACTTTTGACAAGATAACTCAGGGCGAGATCAAATAAAAATGCATTATGCTTCTTCATTGTGAAGCTCTGAAAAATTGATTTTTATATTGGATTGGACCATTGGCTTGTTAAAGAAACTTAACGTGATAACAACACCCTTTATCCCCTTAGGAGCTATCATTCCATGTTACGAGGACTGAAACAGTGCAGCACATATAAAGAATATTATCTAGCTTTGTGGGGTCAAGGAGTTATCTTGTAGTACAACCTGAGTCACAGGGCTGTGCACTGGAATAAGAAAGCAGGGCAGAGGGTTTCTCGGGGGATGGGAAAGAATGAAAGAAACCTTTTCCCATTCTAGGACATAAAATGATAACAGAGCTTTTTAGCAACCACTTAGCAAGGTTAATATCCTTGTTTCCCAAAGAGGCCTAATTATAAAGCCACATTTCATTCATTATTTTCAATTGCTGGGGATACATAAAATAAATATAGACAGGGATGAACCCCTGTGATGTAGCTCACTACATCCCTCTCTTCAGTTTGGTAGTCAATATTTGTGATAGCTCTCTGCTCAGACCACTTGATTATTCTTAATCTGCTTGAAAAAGCTTGTTTGCTCTGTTATGCTGAGACCACAATTTCATAGAACACTGTTCCTGGCCCATACCCACACATAAATAATACAGTTTGAAATCCATAATTATGTTCTCATCAGTTATATTCTCCACCTTTCTTCCAGATCGATGTGTTTTAGTATAATTTCTCAACATCTGTTTTCTTGAAATGTGATTCCCTTGAAATGCACATTCCAAGTGAAGTGCAATTCTAACTATGAAACAGTGGGAAAACTCGCGTATTTGGTATATTATACTCAGAAGAAAGAAGAAGATGAATGGTTCAGTTTCCCCTTAGATATAGTTTTGAGATCAATTTTCTAATACAATGTTCAGTGTATTTATTATCCACAATGTGTTTCACTGATAAAATAACTTTGGGATATTCTTTTGCTTTGACATATCACTGAGGAGACACAAAGAGATAGGTCTGCTTTTTCTACCCCTGAGCAGTCCAGCCAACCCAACTAAAGATGGAAAAATAGGCTTCTGATAGCTAAAACCCTTCTCAGCATTAGAAAACATGGTATGTTTGTGCTTTCCTGGGGAGGCAAGGGGTAGACAAGGAAGAGTTGCCCAAGGCATAAACTACATTTACATACTTAATTTTTAAATCATACATTTTAAGATTATGCATGAGGCAGCAACACACTGAATTGCATATGAAAAGGTTTTAAATTATTTTCAGTAGCATAGCTATCGATTATACTATGACACAAGAAATTCTGCCTCTCATTTTTAAACACAGTTTACCATTAATTTTCAAATGACTAAGCGTGGAAAATTTCTTTATACTGGAGCAATGCAACAGGCTAAATGACAGGACAGGTGGGGACCACACTTTGACAAAGTGTGTCCTCCATCACTATTCCCTATAATAAAGAAAGAGCAGGAAATTGTGCTGCATGCCTGACTGCCAGAGATGCTGGAGGTTTTACTGTCTGGATGGTCTGTTATATATGGTGCTTAATGCCACGACAGTAAGGCAAGATAGGACCAAGCAAGGAAGAGAGGACATGGACATACCTCTTTCTGAAGCACCTGCTTGCCACTGACAAGAGTGTAGACATAGAGATGCTTTGCCCTGCAGGGAAGGAGAGAGCAACAAAAGCTGGGTGCCTAATGCATGTGACTGGCTGTTGCTGTTCCTGGGTAGATGCTCTGCCGGGGCCAAGGCATTTCATGGAGGGGGGGGGGAAAAAATGCAAGCAAGTCTTTGCAGATTTCAATTACTAAAATCGGTGATGGCAGAGTCAGTGGAACAGTATCAGTTGTTCCAATTTTGTTCTGATCTTCTCTGCTTTGCATGGTCTCTGTATTTTCAGTATGCAGAGAATGCATTATGCTGTATGTAAACTCACACAGATCATAAAAAGCCAGGGGTACATCGTTGTCTTTGAAGAAATTAAACTGTCATTACAGTTAATTTTAAAATCATATACTAAAATGAATTTATATGTTATGGTAAATTAAGAGAAAGGGTTTCTATTTCTTTTGAGACAGTGGTGATCTTTCCCAAATTCAGTTGCCGCAGAAACACTATTTCATGTTCAGCATAATTCCATCATATATACTATACTTGGATATAATAGCTGGCAGGGTGTGAGGAAACAACTCATGAATCTTCAGTAAATTAGGTTTGCCTTTTTTCTCAGAGCTACATGGATCTTGCCTGCCCTCAGCTGGATTTATGGAGGGTTCATTGAAAAGTGGTGGTGAGAAATATATTTGAAAACCAACAATATATCATGTTATATAAGAAATAATCTTTTCAACCTGGCCAATGATGTTATGTTATAACTAACAGGAAACAGAGTCCTTCAGGGATTTCTGAGTGGGAAAAAAGAAACAATAGGAGAGAGAATGAAAAGGAAGAAAGGTCAAATGAAACATGGAACTAAACAACTCAGAAAAAGAATAGGCTTTATGGCCTTATCTGTGCATAAGACAAAAAATACCCTTATTTCAACAGAGTCAAATGCCATCTATTTTGCTGTCTTCAGGATATATGAGGTCTCCTTCAGCCCCTGAGAAGTAAAAGGAAAATCTCTACAGAAATAACAGAGCACTTGGGAAGCAGCAGTGGTCAGAGGCAATCTGCTGTAAAGTGCATTCACTGGGCAGCATCCAGAAAAATAATCATAGAACATATACTTTTCTGGGTTGAAACTGTTTCTAAAAAGATCTGAAAACAAACAGATAAAAAGCCTGGGTAAACTGCAGGGATATTTGTTAATAAAAATTTGTTAATAAAAAATGCCAGCTTCTGAGATAGTAAAATTTGGTATTTAGAAATGAAGTCAGGCTTTTATTTGTATCTTCTCTCCTTCTCATATCTCTTTTCCTTGTTATCCTATGAAAAAGTCACTGAGGTGATGAAGAGTGGAATTAGGAGAGGAAAACAATAAATCCAAAGCTATTTATGGGATTTGTCAACACCTTTTAGATTATTTGCCCTCTGCCCCCATTACTGGGTATACTCCAGAAATCATTCTCCAACCAATGTAAAAGATGATGTGTTGCTGTTCCTCTTATTAACTCTCGCCCTGACGTTTTCTAGTGGAATAAAGTACTTCATTAAACAGACAACTGAGCTCGATTACTTTTGAGATCCTGTAAACTTTTTTCAATTATTTTGGATGTTATTGATCTTAATAAAGGTGTGACCAAAGGTGAGACCACTATAACAACAAATAATGAAATTATGAAAGACATAATTTTGCCATTAAATTAATAATTCCACTATCTCTCCCCTCTTTCTTCTTCTCCCATCCATCTGAGCTGAAAGAGCCAGTGATTTATGTTATGGTTGGACTTGGTGATCTCCAAGGTCTTTTCCAACCAGGTTGATTCTGTGATTCTGTGATTCTATGTCCTCATAACTCTGCCTTTCCCCCACAATATTCATAAATATAATCCCTTTTTGCAGTTTATCTTAGGCATCCATACCTGTTCGTTTTCAAAATCCTCATGATGTTTCATCACCACATCTGTTCACAGGTGTGAGGACATACAGGATGCATCACATGTCAGGCAAGTAAAAATGCCATCTAAGACCACCCTGGGTCTGTCAGAAAGGCATCAAGCTGGCTGACTTAAGAATAAAGGAATGAAAATCACATGCTCTTAAAGTCTTGTTACATCAAATGTCAAACAATTTAATTATCTCTTCGTATACTCTTATAGAAAGGAGCAAAAAGAGCAGGAGAATACAAGCAATGCCAGAATGCTTCTCTATTTTATCACTAGGCTTTGTGGGGCGCATCAGGAATGTTTTTATCCTGTGAAATTATACTTAAATAATCTCTTATCCTTCCTGAGGTTATCACAGAATCACAGAATTGTCACAGTTGGAAAAGACCTCTAAGGTCTCTGTGTGTCCAACTGTCCACCCACCAAAAGATACCGTCATCAGGATTCCAACACTTTGGTTGAGCAGAGCCATGCTTTTAATTTTTCTGCTTTCCTGCAAAGACAAGATGAGGATGTTTTGTTTTGTTTTGTTTTGTTTCGTTTTGTTTTTTTCTGCTTGTGTAAATTCCATGATATCTACACTAGCAATATTAGTAGCTATTTTTGTGACATTCAGTTGGAGATGTTCAGGAAAAAGCTACAAATTATATTTCAATTATGAGAACAATAGCAACACACTAACAAATCTTTTACATTAGAAAATCTCTCCTCAGAAAGTGCTTTTTCTGAGGAGAAAAAAGAAAAAACATCCAGACTACCTGATGGTCTTCATACAACAGTGAAATCAGAAGCCAAAGTCAAGAAGCTACCACAGCCCAGTCTGATTGATTCTTCTGATGTCAGCCATAAAATTTTATTGATAGATACCTTTGAAGACCATGAGGATCCCATTAGTACAAAATCACAGTACTTCTTCCCATGAAAAAAGCATCACTGTTGCCACACAAAGTAGTACAGGTACAATTTTGCCAGAATGGTTGTCACAGTTTGGCACCGAGTTGGCAGTCAAACCAATAACAATAACACTCTCGATTCATCCCCCCCTCCCCCAAGGTAGGGAAAGAGGGAGAAAAATGAGAAAGAGAGGCTTTCTGGGTTGGAAAGTGAAACAGATTGATTTTAATTATTAGTGATAAGGGAATATATATATATTTGTAAAGGGATGTGCAACACCCGATCCCCTCCCTCCTCCCCCAGTGACTCTCACAGCAACTCTTCTCCCTGGTGACTCCAGCTGAAGGGGGGAGTGTCCGGGCGCATGGACGGGGCCCTCGGGTGTCGGCTGGGAAGAAAAATGGAAAAAAAAAAGAGAAAGGGCCAAAGAGAGGGCGACAGAAGTGACAGTAAGCAGAAAAGTGAGAGAAAAAGGAAAACTAAAGGCTTGACTTCCGTGATGTCTCAACCTATACTGAAAGCCAAATAGAGAAAATACTCTGAGAAGGGAATATTCTGATTTGCTGATTCTGCCTTCAGTCTAATCTGCTCCCCCATAGGGGGGGAGGCTGCAGACAGTCAGAAGTGACCTTGGCTGTTATCAGTCCACTGGCGCTGCTAAAAAGTTCACTGAAAGAAAGAAAAAATCAGCAAAGAGCTTCACCCTGGCTCAAACCAAAACAATGGTGTTTAGGCATACATGGTTATGTAAAAGTTCAGACTGTTGTCTACATATGGATGTTTTCAGTAGCTTTCAGGCCAAGAGGCAAGCACAGGGACAGGGAATGAATGTAGGAACAAAACCAAATCATGCTGAACTTAATTCTCAGAGGTTGCCAGCTGATATTTACCTTTGAAAAGCCAATAGAGACAAATGCAAAAACAATGTGGATGAGTGATTTGATGCAAGATAAGGAGAATCCCCATAGGACAGCCACACATGGCCTCTGGAGGTGAACTATCCCACCAGTTGCTCAGGAAGACTCATTTGCAGAGATCAATTAACGCTTATGTCCACGAATGTAAAAATTACCACTGATTGAGAGATGTTACATGTAGCCAGTATGAAAAACAGAAAAGCTGAGAAACACAGGCCTGGTGAGCTGTGCCTATCCCTCTGCTAAAAAAATGAAGTGCTTCATTGAAGCCTAGAATGTCCTATTCCTAAGTATGTCTGCTAAGATGTCTGCAGTCCCCTAAAGCTAATTTCTTCCTTTGTTCTTTCATTAGTTAATGTTTGGAAAGCACTTTGAAGATTAAAAGCTCCATTTAAGTGCAATGGATTATTTATTATTATTATTATTATTATTATAACCTCAGCTCGTTGACTTAATCATTTAATCAGAACCAATAATCTGCCTCCTGAGGAAGCTATCACAGAAAATTATTTGGGCAATGGGGAAGGGAAAACAATACATTTTGTGAAAGGAAAAAGGATTGCAGGGAAGTTTTATCACTACGTATTCCTGAAGAGTTGCTATTAAGAACCTTGTAAATGGGGGGGGGTGGGGGGGAAGTGCTAATTTTTGTGCAGCTTGTTCTTACAAAAATCAGAGTTGCAAAAATTCTTTTTTCACACACTGTGAAATGCATTTGTGGGAAAAATCCCTATTTTGGGGCACTTAAGCCTGCTTATTAATTTAAAGAATATTTTGGACAGCATAGAGTTTTTAATAATATCAATAAAGTCTATATTTATGAAGTGGTGATTTGAGGTAAGACATAATTAAATAGGACCTTATCCTGAAACACAGGAAAATTCTGAAATTACAGAACAAATATTTATTCTGTAATACGTAATCGTTAAACTTTGTACCTTTCTGAAGCTAGATTCTATTGAAGTAATGTATGTTACAGAGATTTAAAAAACCTTCAAAACATGTATGTTTTCCAGTAAGAAATCTTATGGCTAAAACCCATGCAAACAATATTTTCTGATATTTTCAAAATCGAATTTATTTTTTTATTTAAAATGGTATTTTCATTAGCAGACTAATTCAACTTTATCCTGTCTTTAAATTGAGAATAATGAAAAAAATACATATTTTGAGTAAAAAATGTGAAATTTTCTTTTGCAGAAAGAGTAATTCGCACTGTTATAATGAAGGCAAGTAGACGAAAGGGCAATAAATCCTTAAGCCTGGTCTTCAGGAACATTATTTAGTACAAGTATTTGGACTTTACAAACAACTCCCAACCTGCACATATTCAAGATGCAGAGACAGTTGCCTCTTAAACATACATGGTCCTAGAAGTGGGAGAACACACTCAGAGGTCAACAACTGACAGTAGAAAAGCTTACTCAGTTTCTGGCTGAAGTCAGTTGGAAAATAGGATATTTATTTGGAAGCAGAATATTTTACTTTTTTTTCTTTAAACTTTAATTTACTGAGGATAAGGTTCCGAATCTTCCTAAATTTCAATTATATCTACTATTTATATCCTGAACATGTTGCACTCAAGGTGTTTGTGTGAACCAAACTAGTAGTGACATAGCTGAACACCATGATGATAGTGATCTTACTGGTGCCTTTAAGTGAAAATGGAGCAACAAGAGCTTTGCTTTTATGTTGTATCATCAGCTGAAGATAGAATGATTCATTCTTAATTTCTGTGGCAATTCTTTTCCTATCAAATGCCATGCCATCATCACAGAATTATTAAATGTTTCACAGCAAGTTTTAGTGAAGCAGCTTGGATTACATTCAAATTACTCTTTAGCGTCTCACACCAAATCAGTTAAAGTCAGTTTAAAAAAACCCTTACAATATTTAAAACTCATATTTGCACTGTTTGGGATAACTTGTTTGCTGAGTGTTGCAGAAAGTGTCATCGCAGAAAATAATTAAAAGGCTTCAATACATACAAAAATCCATTGGAAAGGATTGAACTCTTGAGGCCTGGGCTTGTGCAATTGCTTATTCTATTGGGAGCCTTGTGGAAGACATTGTGTTTGAGGAGTTAATGATCTTGGACAAGCCACATCTGCTCTGTCAGGCCTTGTATTTAGGGTTTAAGAAGTGCTTACGTTAGCATGAGTAGCTACCATAAGGGAACCTGCTGGAATATCCGGTGCCAGCATCTTCTGCTCACTAGTGGGCATTTATGACAGAGATAACATCCAGTCTGTCAGGAGAAGGTATATGGTCAAAGTCACCACATCATAGGAGGGAGGAAGAAGGAACCCCTTTCATGGCCAGTACTCATGCAGCATTCCGTGCGAATTCCAAGACCTCTCCAATGCTGCATGAAAGCAGGTTCCCAGCATCTCAAGAGATGGGAGATTACCTTTCTAATCTGTATTCCTTTTTTTATTCTGTTTTATTGAAACAACTATTTTATTAAGCTGTTTGTTGCTTGGCTGCCTTATAGAGATCCAGAAAGAGTACTCTCACCACCCCCAACACCTGTGCAGAACAGTTATCTCTTTCATTTTGTGATATATCTTCATTATGCAACAATATTATGGTTTGTGTTGTGTCACTGTAAGCTAGAATATTGTTATTATAGGACATAAATATTATTCAATATTTAAGTGTGCAGGCAGAAGGTATTAAGCAGCTATGTGTAGTCACTGTAGCAGTGAGTGAATAAAGTGCATGGAGCTTCTAGATGCCTAGACAACAGTACAAGTACAGGTTGCCTGCACTACAGCCCTCACAGGGGGGTCACAGAGTACTGTAAGAGCCAGTATGTCCTAGGAACACTGTAGTTTTGCTCACTGGGACCCCACTCCTCAATCCTCTTCAAATCCCTTGACTTCTTCTCCCAACAAATGTCCAACTTCTGCCAGTCAGCCAACTGCATTGCTTGATCCTATGCCTCCTGGCTCAAAGACATTGTCTCTCTGCAGCCTTCCTTCTTCAGGGTCCACTGGCCACCAGACTTTCCTTCTCTAGGCCACATCCTACATGGTACTCGTCAGCATCTGCAGCCCAGAGGTGACCAGTTCTAAGTTAAACACCTTCCTTAGGCTTCTTCATGCTGCAGAGATTCTAATCACATCACAGTCAACACAGGTGTTATTCTTACAACTTTTTAGCTGACTAGTAGGATTTTTTAGGAGTATACTCACAGTGTGCTGTATGGTTCTGTAACATAAAAAAGCCTACATTTCTCAAGTTTAGCTCAGTGCTATTACATTAGGGTAAGATGAACAAAAATGCGTGGTTCCTTAAGTATAAATTAACACTCTAATATTTTACTTAGACAGATACTAGTATGTTTAAATCTTCAAATAAATTTAAGAAATGCAAACCTACTCTAGCAAATTAAAGTTGCTTCATATTTGAAAAGTCTTGGCAAATTAATCACGGCAAGAGCATATGTGATGAGGAAGTACTTTGGTTATATTCAGATACAAAATTGAAATTATTGACCAGAAATTGTCAAATCACAGCAGTCACATCTGATATTAGTCAGAATAACAGCATTAATGAGAAAGATACAGGTTCTGAATTATGACATTTTACTGCACTTATATACTCATAAAACATAATTGTATTTGACTGATTTTAAAATATTCCTTCATAGAGAGAGGGCCATAACTGATGGATGTCATGACCACCAGCAGTACTTGATTATTGTGGCTAGGTCAAGGCTCATTAGACATTAGAAGTCTGATACAATTTTCCACTCTTCTGCATTCATCATGCAGAATTACTTTATTTTTTTTTTTCTCTTGGCTTTCATATAGTTCTGTTCCATCACATTTGCTCCAGATGCATCACAATTTGACAATGGCATCAGGGGGATGACTACCCAATAGGAAACAGGATTTCAGATCTTAGTCTATGGAAAAAATGTGGTTTAGACTCTGTTACTATGAAGAATTTCAGCAAATTAAATATTGACCAAAAATCCCCGTGAGAATAAACTATCTTGTAACTCCTACCTCTGTTCATTCTTATAGAACAGAATTTTGGCTTTATAATTTATACCAGGACTGCAAGACTTCCAAAGCACCGATCTCCTTTCCTCATATCTGTTGCATTGTTGTCCTGGATTTTAACCTTACAATCCAGAGGATATGTGAGTTTTAATAAATCTTCTAGTTTATTTGCTCATTGTATATTGATTTGAAGTAATGAAGCATAATATATCCATACCACAATAGCACCATGTTTTTCAATAAATGACATATCAACTGCTACCAAAATTATTGGCACTGGTGTTACCACTTCACCATGGTGTTCACAATGTTTAATTTGTGCCTCATTGGACTTTCTTTCGCACTTCTGATGAGGAAGGACGAGTTTCAGTCCTTGTGTTGCCTTGTCTCTCCTTACCCAGGAGTCAGTCCTGGCCCTCGGAGCCATCAGATCAGCATACAGGGATCAGGAAGATGCAAGGAAGGAAAGACCCAAACATTCTTATGTCCATTCACAACCTCCCAGCATTGCCCGACCCTTTGCCTGGGTGTATTAATACTCAATACTTGGTGGTAAAATAATAGTTTGCCACTAATTTGAAACTCCACCTTATTTGATGCTTCTAAGGATACCATTCTCCATTGTGTTATACAAAAACATAGAAAATACAATAAATGGCATCAACCTCAACAGAGAAAAATTCTTGTTAAGCAATCTAGATGTCTGGACAAGGATGAGAAGATCTGGCTGGGCTCGAAATCAGATGCTTGTAGATTCCAGAAGGGAAATATTATGTATTTTCATGTCTACAGTTAATTGATAAATAATGAAAACCACTCTGGCAAATCATTCTTAACGTACATAATATATCTCAATAGAAATAAATTGATTATTAGAAATTAGTTCAGCCTGACAAATTTCTGGAGAGAACAGAGGGGTTTTGTCAGTGAAACTCCTGGAGCAAAAAAGGAGGAAAGCAGAGCAGAATATTCAAGTGAACCAAGCATGTAACTTAAGTTCTCCCTACTTGTTTCCTTTCTGTAGAATCCACATGATGAGAACAGAAAAAGGAAGACATATAATGTGTTCTCTTGAGGTCTCTTCCAGCTCTTTTCACGTGATTTCTGTGGGCTGTTTCTGAAAAATGGTAAGGAATAATAAGATAAAGAAGCAGTAACAATGACATTAACTGAAATACAGAAGAAGGGGCAGTCAGGAGAGGAGTGAGCGAAAACAGAATTTCAATATAAAGCTGTCATTTGAGGCTGAACCACATCAGTTTTACTTAGCATTCAAATGCAAAAGCAGTTGTTATAATGACTATTGGGAAAACAGTTAATGTTTTAATAACTGTAAGACTAAACCATTGAATTATAAAGTCAATATTCCCAGAGAGTAAATACACATCTAGGCTGTGCAACATCAGGGAGGCAGAAAAGGAGATAGAGAGCTGGATCCAGGTCCAGACTGCAGTAAACCCACAGCCTATGCCCACACAGCCAATAACTCCCCTACCAGCACACACAGAAAGGAAGGAAGTCAATAGTGAAAAGGAATGGAAGATTTCAAAGGTGAAAACCAGCAGAAGGAAGAGATCTCCCTCAAATCCCCTCGCAGCAGTGCCACTATATAGATTCCGAATAAGACAATTTTTACTTCTACTGGTCTGAGATTAGAATCAGTCCAGCTGGTCCTTGCAGAAGGAGGTAATACCATCTTCTTTGTTATATAAATACAATCTGAAATACGGTTTTGCTGCTTCCTGGGCAACTGTTCAGAAACTGCACTTAGGAGCAACTGCCAGGAAACTGTGCTGAACCTCAGCTTCTGTGACACTTTTTCTCAGCTGATGCCCTTTAAAAATGGTAGCATAAAGAGGGTGAAGACATTTTTTGCATGCTAAATATTTCTTGACATGGTAATATATATCTGATTTCTGTTTAGAGCTGCTTTCCATTGTTTTTTTAATAACTTTCCTCCATAACTTGTAGCTTTTTTAGTTTTGTCTTTATTGGTTGCTACTCCTTCCAACTCAAGATGTCGTCTTCCCAGTCATCCTCATGCTCTATATGTTTCAGCTTTTAAAGACATTAGACTACTCAAATATTGCTGTAATGGTATTTTAAGATTTAGCTTTAGAAAAACAAGACATTTTGGTATTCCTGGCTGTTAAAGTCCCTCTGTTTTGGCAGACTTCCATTACATACTCAAAGAAGTAGATTAAACTAGACAGAAAAGTAAAGAGAAGATGGGTACAACCTAACCCAGGCAGATGAAAAAGGACTCATTTCAAGGATCTCCAGTAATTACTAGTGCCTCATCTATTCCTGAGTTGAGTCCCACTGAGAATAATGGTCTTCTAAAGCATCGCCAGCAAAAGCACATTTCAACTGCATTTACTCCTTTACTATGGAGTGCTCTGATGGAGATATCCATATAACACTAAGTAACTAACATGAATTTTTCTGGACTTCATCTCAGTCAAATACTATCTTTAGACTTCTATTTAAAACAGAGATTCATAGCCTTACTTGGAAATAGTAGAGGAATGAAAACAGGATAGTAATCTAAAAGAAGTCTGGTTTACCTCTGAGAATTGAGCCTACAGGAAAGATGGGGAGAAACTTACCTTACCAGAGAGCATAGTGATAGAACAAGGGGTAATGGTTTAAACCTGAATGAGGGTAGATTTAGGTTAGACATCAGAAAGAAATTCTTTACCTTTAGGGTCATAAAATGCTGGAATAGGTTGTCTAGGGAATTTGTGGAAGCCCCCTCTCTGGAGGTGTTTAAGGCAAGGTTGGATGAGGCCTTGTGCAGCCGGGTCTAGTGTGAGGTGTCCCTGCTCATAGAGAGGTTGGATCCTGATGATCTTTAAGGTCCCTTCCAACATTAACCATTCTATGATTCTATGATCCTGTGATTCTATTTTGTAACCAATAAAACCATTTTTTGTGTGTGATACCACAGTTTTTATTTATAGCAATGGTGCCTGACAAGGTGAGATTTAAAAAATTATATTGGTTCCTTTCTTTACTAGCATTTCTTTGAAATGCAGACCTTCAAAATAATGTGACTTGCATTCATTGAATAAAAAAAAGAAGTGTCAAACATGAATTGCAAATTATCTTGGAAGTGCCACAAAGTAAAAGGGAAATAAGAAATTTCTAAAAGTTCCATGCCAAAGACAGTACCAACAAATCAGTGACAGCTAAAATGAGCAAGTGAAATCTTTGTGTTTTGATTTACTCCATGGTTTTCAGACTGATGTCTGACAATGCTGGAAGGTACATAACATATCATAAGAGGAAGAGCAGATCTTCGTAGCTGAAAAGCTTCTCAGGATGTTTAAAACAAATGGAAAAAAAAACCAAACAAACCTTAAAAGTTTGAATTTACAGTCTAGGTCATATAGACTAGTGACTTCAGCCAATTCTAGAATCTCAAATGTACTCATCTGCTGTAATGACTCTAGCTACCAGTACAGGAGTCTAAAATTCTCATCCATATTACGACTTCTGGGGCTGCTTTTCCATTAGCCAATGATATAAATTAAATTTGGAGTATTGATCTGGTTTCTACCCAGCAGCTTCCCATGCCGAAGATCCCTGCCTACTCACCAGGCAGTTACTCCTTTTATAAAACCATCTGAATTAGATCATTAACTATACCTTTCCAGCCAAGTTTGTGCAGTGAAGACAAGCTTTCTTCCTTAAATTGAGGAGGGTACTACACTCCGCGGTCAACAAGGCTTTGTTGCTACCCAGCACTGCTGGTGTTACAGTTCCTTCAGTAACTGAGGGTCAACTACTTATGTACTGTGAAGGCCTCAGGCTGTCACATATCTTGCAAAGGGTTTTGATCCTATTTGAAGCACTAGATGTTCTGGGTGATTGGGTTCTTAAACTAGATCTCCACTGTCCTGTTTCACTCAGGTGAAAAATGTTCCTTAATTGCATTTTTCTCCATATAGAGAACACCTATTGCAAATAGGCATGAGTTGGCCGCATCTTACAGGCCAGTGGTTAGAGGTTCAACTGGGATATGAGCTGCAGGTCCACATCACTCAATGCTTGATTAATTATTTATATAAAGTGGAAAAGATCCAACAAGAGAGAAAACAGGTGCTCAAGCTAAAACACTCAATTGTCTAATGATGGGGTATTCCTGGAGGATATAGATTGCATTTTCTTAACTGAATTCAGTAGAATGGGATTTTGAATTCAGGCCAAAGCTCTAATTACTAAGATGATGCATATTCTAGGAGAAGAGAAGCTTTCTTTTCTTTTCTTTTTTTTTTATTCACAGACAGAAATTAAACATCTAATTCTCTGAGAAGTTTCCACAGGATGACAAGATAAAAGCTATCTCTATCAGTGGGCCACTATCCTTGGACACTTTAAATTTTATATTTATTATTCATGTTTTTTGGAGCTGCTAGCAGCAAACCCTACTTTGGAAACCATCAGCACAGGGTTCCTATTCAACCATTTTAGTAACCCCTTCATCGTGTGAGTAACTCTGCCCACGCATTTTATGGAAAGGCAGCTAACCAATGACTGGAGATTCTCTGAAGCACTTTGGGGTGTTTGAGCAGTACCTAAGGACCAGTAATTATGGTCAGACCAAGGTATCTTCTGTGGTGTCTCGGTTCAAGACTGTGACAGAGGAGGCAGACCCTGGCATCCTATGCCATCAAGTTATTTTCAAAATCCTGTGGGAATGACCTTGCAAATAGTTGGGATGCGGGTCTTCAGAAATTTTTTCCATTATTTTCAAGGGTTTCATATACATACAGGAGCAGCCAACTCCACAAGGCTCAGTCCAGTTAATTGCAGTGCACTTCATAGCCCAGCTAATTCTATAGCTAAGTCTAGAAGTAACACTGAGTACCTTGAATTCTCTGCTTGCAAATAATATTTCTCTGATAACTGATTGTAACTGATGTGATGATCACCTCATAATAATTGTATCCTGAATGAATCTACAGCATTACTAGATTTATGTAATGTGGATGTACAATGTAATTTTGAAATTTCAAAAATCTTTGGGAATGCCATATTTGCTCTTGAAGTCATGGTTGGAAATGCCACCATCAACATGTAACACACTCCTTCTGGGAAAGGGGCAGCTTGCTAGATATGAAATTTGTGAAAAGGAAAATAGTATCAGTGACACCAATATGTTCTGAACGAGAATTTAGACAACAACATGAACATCTCAGAAGAAATATCAATAATGTCAGGGAAAAGTAAAGAAATTAAAACTGGCTTTATGCATTTTTAAAAAATAGTTGTTAATATTCTATAGATGTACTTTAAAACCATTAATTAAAACTTTCCCTCCAACCAATTAAAATAAGCACACTAAATTTGGTAGACAAAACTATTCTGTTTACAAACATCTCAGACGACTCAAGTAGAGATGCTTCTTACTGATGGTGAAAGTCTTATATACATTCACAATAGCATCTCCTAAGGGAATTTGAATATGTAGTCCTTCTAATTTGATATTTAGTTGTATATTTACATATATCAGTTGAGTGAAAGGATCATGTACAACAAGAGAATAACAAGTATCCCTATTTCTACACATTCAAATTCAGTGAGCTATGATGGATAAGGCCCAGGATAAAATTCTGAAGAGCTAGGATACTGTTAAAGGTTTCCTCACTGTCTTGTTGGATGCAAATTATTTTAAAAATTCACAGTCCTGTTTCCTCATGTAAAACCAAGTAAAATAATATTTACTTTCTAATGTTCTTTTTTAAAGACCTGTGTTGAAAACTTACACATAACAACAAAATAGTTTAAGGAAAGACAGAGAACAGAGGAGATGAAACAGCACAGAATAAAATGCATTCAAGTGGATCTCCAGGCATCCCTGACTCCGGTTGAGAACAATTCCATCATCTTTTCTTCCCTTCAGTGAACTAACAAGTATTATAATTTATTTTACATAGCTGTTGTCAAAAGATTTTTTTGTATTGATGTGCAATTTCAGAGACAAATGTTTAAAAGTTATACGAGGATGCTATGAGGATGCACTCACTGAGATGTTCTTAGCAGAACCTGTTATTTCAAAAGCAAAACTCTTCTAAGGTAAAAATTCAAAGGGAAACAGAGCCTGGACTGATCTGACAATGATCTGATGCTAAAGAGGAAAGTTAGATATAATGAATTTTAAAATTAATTACTTGCAATATTGTATGGTATATATAGTCTACTGTGTCTATGAGAGAAACACAGAGAGAGGATGCAAACAGTCGTTTAATAAACAATAGATTTACAACATTGTCAAGATCTTAGGTACTTATCAACTGCATAAGAGCTACTGAATTATCCTCATCAGTTTGGCATTCTGACAACCTACAGATTTCATATCTTTTCATCTGAATGACCTTCCTGGTTCAAAAGACTTCTTTGGCAAGAGCTCTACTGCCTCCCTGAGCCGTCTGCAGCTTTGTGACTCCCTAAGCAGACACCTGACTCGTTGCAGTGGTGAGCATCACACTCAGTCTCTTAGCAGATTTTACAGTAGGCTCCTTGTCTGTCCTGAAGACCACTTTGGTCTACCATTGTACAATTCAGCAAACAATTTGTGGACAATATACTTGAAAGAGATACTCTTTATTTGGTGTCCAGCTCTAACTGCATAACAGATTGCAAAAATCTGCAGCTGCAACTCAAATTTTCTCTGTGTCAAGGTCAGCCATAAAAAAATACAATTCCTAAAATACAATTCCTATTGCCATGTCTTCCACTGTCATAGGACACATGAATAATACTACACATAATGACAAACACCAAGAACTCAGACTGAATCAACTGTTTTCAGTCATCTCTGAGGTACTTCCAATGGGGCCTGCAGATCTTCTATGAAATATCAGTGCTCCATGGGCTGGGCTGAATGTCCATTGATTCCAGCACTATTGTATCTCAGTATTCCATCATATGTTTATAGTTCCTCACTGAAAAAAAACTAAGGCAAAATGTTTGTGTTTTTTTTTCTCTTTCATCCCCTCTGGAAAATGAAGGAAAGATTGCCTGTTTTCTCTCAGTGGATGCCCAACCAGCATGACAAACTGCTGCAACTATAATGCACTTTCATTTGTCATCATTCCTATTTGGAACTACTGATTTTCATCACATATGCATACTGTGTCTGTTCTTGACCTGATCACAGCTCCCAGGACCCCAATTCACATATTTAAAGCTTTATATATGTAATTTTACTCCACCAAACTGCAGGACTATCATGTTTCTAAAATGAGAGAGATCTTAATTCTCAGGTATTAGTTAAGCAATTAGTGTCACACAGATCACAATATTGCTGTCTTTGGAAGAGGATTTCATGATGGACTAAAAACTAGTTGTGAATTTAAAGCTGAGCTTGTGAATGTGCCACCAGCCAAACCAACAATTTTATGTTACATGACACTTCTTTTGAGGCTCTTAATAGTCTCATGCTTCATGTTCTATGTAGTTTTAGAATTTTTTCCTTTGTCTTTCATGTTTCTTTATGGAATTTGATCCTTTATGCTTTTGACAAGTCTTCTGAAGTGTCTATTCAATGATAATTCTGCAAATCCTCTCTTATGTAACCAAAATATAATAGTATGCTGTATCATGCATTTCACATGAGACTTTTAGTAATGGTCACAAGTTGTTAAGAGCCAGTATCAGCAAACACTGTCCTCTCATAAATAAAAAACAGTGTGCATACATATGCTGAGACAAAGTCAACTGCTTTTCCTGAATGTATTGATGTCTGGGCTTTTTTGTTGGTTGAATTGATGCATATATCATTACAGAACTTCACATTTTATTGCACTGCTGAGGGACTACTGCACTGAGTTGTCGGAGGTGTGCAAAAGCAGCTTTCACTTTTATGCAGAATAAGGACCTTTTAACTAAATTCTCAATGTTTTTTAAGATTTTTCTCAAGTTTTTCATCCCATGTTCCATATTTGTATAATATCATTACTTCCTGTGCATATACAAAAGGAAAATGAAGGATTTTTGTATACACAGAATAATGCACATACAGTCAATTAACCACTGTTACACAAAACTAAATCATATATCAAAACAAAGCCCACCTCCAGCCCAGAAGAATCTGCTTGGTGTTGAAAGTATCTCTAGGTTAGTGTATTGACAAATAAATATTCATTGAAGCATAAAACCATAGAATCATAGAATCATTTGGGTTGAAAGGGACCTTAAAAATCATCTAGTTCCAACCCCTCTGCATGGGCAGGGACACCTTCTACTAGACTAGGCTGCTCAAAGTCCTGTCTAGCCTGTCCTTGAACATTTCCAGAGATGGGGCATCCACAACTTCCCTTTATTCCTTGCATTATAACATGAAACAAAGCAAGGAACACCCCCAGGCTGGTGTAATATTCTTCCTGTTGAAGACATTAAGTCTATCAAGCCCACTTCTGAAAATACTCAGAGTAACCTTTTCCTGAACAGGTTAGAACGTTTCTTCCCACAGTGCTATAGCAGACTAATGACATTCCATCTCCTAGTTCTTTTCTTTTCTAACAATATGCAAAGCATATTCATAGAAAAAAATGCATTCGGGTAACAAAATTATCATGAGAATGAAACAGCCATTTAAAGGTATCCAAGTACAATGGGTTTTGGTAAACAAATTTTCCCACAAGTTTTTACATTAATCTGCTAATAAGAGTATTACAGAAATGTAGCTTTATTTCTTCATCACCAAAAAAATTCTGAACACAAAACTCTTTAAGGCTTTAACAGATTTAAAAGAAAATACATTTTAGGTTAAAAAGCTTGAAGAGTCTAGCCCATTCCACTTAAGAACTAAAACTAAACCTCGATTACATATAAATTAAAATTAGAATCTTAGTTTTGCAATTCAACCTCATTTTAATTCTCATGTTCTCCAAATATTCTCTAATGAGTTTAAAGTAAGTATAGAGGACACAGTCTTGGTAAAATGTGAGAAGAGATCAGGTCTAATTAATGTTTGCTGTTAAAGAGAACTGTTAAATATCAAGACTTGTTACACTACCTTATGTAGTCAATAGCTTACAGGAATTAAGATAATAAAGCTCTCTTATATCATTGCTGTGACGATAGACTAAATAATTTCTCCACATATGTAATATTTTGTGTAGCTGTGTAGTACATGGCCCTTAACATTATATTTATAGCTCTAAGAGGATTTGGGAAATACTGTATTATATTTTCCTAGTTCCTTTCACACACCTCTTCATACAGGTGGGAAATTCTGAGGAGCTATGTGCTAGCTCAATGGGTTTAACACAGTTGTTTTTTTAATCATGATCAAAGTAGTATTTCAAAATCATGTTCTATTAAGACATAAATGTTACTCTAAACATGGTAAAAGGGAATTACAACATCCCCTCGATAAGACATGATATAATTCCTGATTAATGTTGATTACTAATATTATTCACCTCTCACATAAAGCAGGTGAAAAGCAGCCTACCTTACCCCAGAACGTCATTGATACCTTGATGTGCAAACGCAGCTGGCTTTACTTCAGAAGTTAAATTAGTGAAAAGTCAGTACAGAAGAAGAGAGCAATTATGTAGTGATACCAGAAGAATCTTTTTAGAATCATTATGTTAAAACGTTTTCAAACACTGCTCTCTTGCCAAAACAATAAAGTTTATCCAAATGTAAATGATTTATTGAACTGAGTACAAATATGCTGTTGATCACCGTTGAGAATGATGCTTGTATTACTGTATTCTAAAGTAACCTGTCTGTAGTTTCCTGCGTTGCTTTTTGCCTTGTTAATACCAGGAGTTCAGGTTCCCTGATGTGGAAGAAAACTGCTTTGCCTGCACCTCCTCCTGGGCTGTAGCTGCTGTGTTTCATCCTGCAGGTCATGGTTACACCTTTGGTAGCTGGGCCACCCCCCTTATACATTAAAAATATAAGGCAGGGGGCAGGGGGAGGGAGAGGAAAGTTTATATACATCTCTGTGCTATTGAAGATCCCACACAGTCAGAATAAGTGTGATGTTGCTCTGTTGCCCTTGTCTCATCAGCAGGTGCCATTTTGGGGATAATTCTGCATGCAATAGAAACCTGCCTCAGTTCATCAGAAGATCTGAAATTGTCACACTTTTCTTTGCAAAAATTTAAATGCTGTTCAGAGGCAAAAAGAAAGTATCCTGCAACATGGCTGCAGTATCCCCAGAGTCCCTTGCCTGGGTGCAAGTACATTTTCATGGCTTACTGAGTGTGCAAAGTGCATTTTAATTCATAGTTCATACCCTCAATATATATATTGTTCATCAATCTTAAAGGTAAACAAAGAAACACAAGAAAAAAAAAATTAATTAAAATTAAGAGTGTTTTTTGTATTGTTCCTGCCTGCAGCTTGTCCAAAAATCTGCCCAATCTGTGAAAAATTCTAGGCACACCAATGACTCTTCTAATAACAGATGTTCTGGAAGGTATACCATGTTTTCTGACTAGCAAGGACATTTTTTAAATGATAGAGGGCAAAGGGTTAAGTTCAGTCACCCTTCTTGCCATAAGACTGTACCATGGGAAGCATTATCTATGCCATTGGCAATGGTACACGAATGGTTTAACATTCACGGTCAATGCTTCCAGTCAGGCATCTGGGACTTAACACACTTGTAACAAGGTAATAACAGCATATACCATCTGCTGCAGGTGTACATTTGAAAAATTCCTTAATATACACTTACACTCATACGTACATTCTGTAAATATTCATGTCTTTAGTTCCATTTTCATTTCTACCTCGCACAGTAAACTACATATTTTACTTCATTTAGACTTTTTTTCTGTTATTTGAAAGACACAACAAAAGGCCTTTAGGGATAATTGCTCTGTAACTCTTAACTATGTACGAAAATCTCTCTTTTATGTAGAGAAAGCATGCAAAGCTACCTACATTATTCTGGTAACTCAGCCTATGTCACCATTGCCTGGTCTAAATGCACTGGGTAAGGTCACTGGCCAGCTGATTACAGTATGGATTTAGGCTCATCTGTGTAATTGTTTGTAGCATTAACTTCAGCATTTCTTTAGAAATTGTTACAGTTCAGAAGGATCAAGTGCCAGAACAGCCACATGGGATAATTCTACTAGGTTTATTATTAGAGATATTCCCAAGTGTTTAGGTATTAATCCTAATATTAAAGTCACTTTTACAATTATTTTTTGTTAAACCCACTTCAAGTGCCTATGAATGCCTTTGTGTACTAACTGGCAGAAATACCCTCGAAAATGGAGTTGATAGTGAGTTTGTTTCTTCAAGCATTGATTTTTCTATTATGCTAAAATGCAAGATATTGGTTTGTAGAGTTTCCTTTCAATATTCAAATACAGCTATATGTTTTGATTGCACGTTTTGTATATGTTTCACACTGGTCAGTATGTTTTCCCAAGTGTTCAGCTTGATCATCTTGTAATTGGTTTCTTCCGGATATCTGTGACTGTTGTAGTTGCTATGAGAAAGAAATCTTTCATTAGAAATAATGTTTGTGATAAATGTAGTATTACCTTGTTTCGAGTAAAAGCACTTTGCCCTAACCTTTTCTCAGCAGTAATTTTTTTTATTCTATCTGAACACCACTACGACATATTTGGATAAACAATGATACTGAGTGCAGAAATGCGCTGCTTACTGTGTTGTGTTTCTTAATTTGCAGAGATGCAAATAATTTCTATATATTATCTTTGTAAAATATTAATGACCAGACCAAGGCTTCTTCCTTTCCATGTTGTTATTTTAGCATCAACACTACTGAGTATATGCTTAGTGGTATTCTACTATAGTTCCTATTGTGAAATAGAATAGTTTCTCAAACTGTTTAATTGCAGTGTAATACATATTATAGTCCACATTGTGATTAAGTCTTCCAGAATTCACAGAACAGTCACTGCCATCTTGGCATCCTGTCAGTTCCCCTGTGAATCACTTCAATTAGTGCTTTTAAATCTTCTGCTTCTGATCTGAATATGGGCTATTTATACACAAGGTCATGCAGTTGTTGAAAAAATCGCTCAGTAGTACCATATGAAGTAGCACAGGGTTCCTCTCCAATTACAGTCAGAAATGGCTGTGGTATTTCACCAACCATTGTGTGATGACTTGTGACAAGCATTCACATTTTAATGCTAATATTATAAAATCTGTTGGCAAATCTATTTAGTAATCAAATACCTGCCAGATATCAAGATATGCTTGAACAGGTTCATGATACAGTCTAAATGATTGTACTAAATTTTCATCAGACTATCAGTAATAATCCCAGACTCCATGTTGATGGTTTTACCTTGAAACTCCCCAAAAAAAGTCAATAAACACACAAGAGCCATCTACCAAAATACCACAGCAAGATGTAAAGGTATCAGGAGACAGACAGGTGGTTCCTGGTTCCCTGGCAGCTTCCATAGATAATCATTGTACCACAGATTAGATCTGCAGTTGGATAGGCTGACAATTCAGTGTGTAAGGACTACTGGTTTATGTTCTATGTTTTTTCAGACATTCCATGCCTGATTCTCAGAGTAAACTTACATTATGCTTTGCAAATATGCACCTAGCATGCACCAGCCAAGGACTGGTTTTATGATGCCTCATCTGTCCAGACAGAACTTGCAAGAAAAAAAAAAACACGACACATTTTGGGATATTTATTGTATCACTTTATCAACTTTTAATTGTGTGGCTTTATTAGCTATAAATATGTGAACTCTGTAGTTAGGGTTTTCAAATTTGTCCCAAGACAGTCTATTTCTTTAGCATATGTGAATCAGTTAAAGATGATTCCACAAACGAAATGTCATTCTTGACTTCAACTATTTTCAAAATGCCTCCCAGCGGTGACTTGACATAATGTATGTTTAAATGCATAAAATTAAATATTCAAAATCAGATAAAACTTATATTTACCTTGGCTCAAAGGTTGAGCACAAAGAATGACAGTGAATGGGGTAACATCAGGCTGGTGACTGGTCACTAGTGGGGTCATGCAGGGCTTCATCCTAGGCCCAGTCCTCTTCAACATCTACATAAATAACTTGGACACAGGACTTGAAGGAATTCTAAGTTTGCTGATGATGCAAAGCTGGGAGGAGCTGTCGACTCCCTTGAGGGCAGGCAGGCCCTGCAGAGAGACCTCAACAGGTTAGAGAGATGGGCAGTCACCAACCACATGAAGTTTAACAAGGGCAAGTGCTAGATTCTGCACCTGGGATGGGGCAACCCTGGTGGTCAGTACAGACTAGGGAACGAGTGGCTGGAGAGCAGCGTGGCAGAGAGGGACCCAGAGGTCCTGGTTGATGGCAAACTGAAGATGAGCCAGCAGTGTGCCCTGGCAACCAGGAGAGCCAGTCATGTCCTGGGGTGCATCAAGCACAGCACTGCCACCTGGTCAAGGAAGGTGATTGTCCTGCTCTACTCTGTACTGGTGCAGCCTCACCTTGAGTGCTGCGTGCAGTTTTGGGCACCACAATATAAAAAGGACATCAAGCTATTGAAGAGTGTCCAAAGGAGAGCCATGGGGATGGTGAAGGGTCATGATGGGATGGCTTATGAGGAGTGGCTGAGGTCGCTTGGATTATTCAGCTTGGAGAAGAGGAGGCTGAGGGGTGACATCACTGCAGTCTATGGCTTCCTCACAAGGGGAACAGATGGGGCAGGTACTGATCTCTTCGCTCCTGTGACCAATGACAGGACTTGGGGAAATGGCAGGAAGCTGAATCAGGGGAGGTTTAGGTTAGATATCAAGAGAAGGTTTTTCACCCAGAGGGTGGTTGAGCACTGGAACAAGCTCCCCAGGGAAGCGGTCACAGCACCAAGCCTGCCTGAGTTCAAGAACTGTTTGGATGATACTCTCAGACACATGGTGTGATTCTAGGGTGCCCTACACAGGGAGAGGAGTTGGACTCGATGATCCTGATGGGTCCCTTCCAACTCAGCATATTCTGTGATTCCACGATTCTGTATTTCCTTAGTATGATTTAGTTTCATAAGTTTAAATTCATAAATGCGTTTCAAGTGCTTTGAGACTGCCGTGCTGATGTTGCAACAGAAATCACAAACATCTTTCCTGTTTTGCTATTCTTTATGAATACTTGCTGTGTTTTAACAGTATTTTAATAGTGTATATTGAACTTCTTTGTTTTGCAACGGCTGAATGTTTCAAGTCTATGTCTCTTCTTCGTTGGCAAAGAAATCAGTTAACTGGTGACCCTAAGAAAACTGGTATGAGAGAGCTTAATAACACACAGACATTTAGGAAGACTTGAATAACCGTCAAACTTTTAAAAACTTAGGTAAGATAAACACATATCCTAATAAAAAAGAGTATGTGGGAGTCTGTGAAGTGCAATTAGGCAGCTAAACTGGTGCATAATTGATTTTTTCCTTTTAATTGCTAAATAATAACATTAAAAGTATTCTAAAACTTTGAATTTTGTTTGATTTGTATGAGAGAACTTTTTTGGCATTTATGAGTAGAAGAGAAAACTGAGATTCAGTAAGATTTAGATTCTTCCTTCCAATGCTTATTTGAAAATCCCCAGGAAGAGTTTAATAAAATATCATAATATAGGGGTTTTTTTAATATTTAGTCTGTTACTTTAAAATGTTATTATAGAAATAGAAACCTGCAAAGCAATAAAATCTGTCTGAAAAATTAATTTTAAAATTCCCAATTTAAGACTGAGTTAAATTCTTATAAGAATTATCCTCCCTTGACAGTGACACACACATTTTTCATGTACCAGCTGAATTTCATTGCCATAGGAAAACTGTCTACCTCAAAGGCAAATTCAAGGATGACTCATTCAGATCTTTAACAAGAAATACAGATGGAAAAATGCCACAGCTGCACAGAGCTGGAAGCAGAAAAGTGCATGACCTTAATGAATATGCTTTTACATTTGACAGATTCCATCAGAGAACTTGCAGTAGCTTCAGATTCCTGTGGCACCATACAAACTTTTCTACCATTGTTTTATCCAACCATTACAAGAAAAAAATATGGGATTTGAAATACAAGCTGGAGACTGCTTTTTCTTCCTTTTAGCTAGATCTGATAGGTTCTTAGAATGAAAATACAATATAAAAGTGCAACAGCCATAAAAATGCATGTTTGTTTTTTCATTTCTTTTCATCCATATTTTTATTATCCTCCTTAACTTCTTCCTCTCAAAACATTTTCTTTTATCTGTTCTTTGTTTTCTTTCTCCAGCTCTGATTTTTGTATATTTTTTTCTCATCCTGATTTGAATCTCCACTCTTTCCTTGATGCTTCTACTGAAGTTCAACAAAGGTAAAACAAAATTCTGTATCTGGGATGTTATAACCCTGTGCAACAATCCATGCCAGAGGATTATTAGAAATAAAGTGGCTTTTTGGAAAAGGATGTGTAAGATCTGTGGACAGGACAAAATCTGTAGCCCTTTTGTGTCACAAGGAAGGAACAACATCTGAGAGTGCCTCATCCTCAGAGAGGATGACTGTTGCATCAACATCCTGGATATGCAGCTTAAGAGGTGAGCTGGCAGTAAGCAGGGAGAAGCTGTTATTTCAGTGAAGGCCATAACAGCCTCCATTCAGATTCCTACTACTGGTTGTACTCACAAATACTCACAGCTCGTTACTAAAGCATTTAATATTAAAAATCAGTCCCTACAGTTACATGAAGAACAGCAACACTCCCTTCCATCCATGCACAATGTATTGCAATGAACACAACTAGGGAAGAACAGTGGGTGCAGAATCCACCCTGCAGATGCTTTTGTCCATCCTCACAAAACAAAAGACCAGATTTCCTATGCAGAGACAGGAGTACAGAGCAAGTAAATATTTGATTGGGCACTGCTTGAGAATGATCTAAAAATGAAAGAGGAAGGGCAAAAAAAGATATGTACAACCTCTGAGTCGTCTTCTTAGATGAGTTTACTAATTGAAACTTTAAATATGGCTACATAGAAAAGACCCTGCTCTTCAAGTTTAACCTTTTCTTCTTGACATCAGTTGTTCCATACCCAATTAAGCAGTGAAGTTCTAAAGAATCATTTGAGCAGTTCAATAATACAGCTATCTTATATCCAGAAGAAATATTAGCCATAAGTACCAGAATATCTCCTTTATTCTGAGGCATACAGGCATATATCACTTACTGGAATATCAGAGCTGATGATATTGAGTAAGCCAAGCCAACTGCTGAAAGCTCTGCTGTCTGAATAGAAAAATAAGATTGATATATACTGTGGGTCAGTTTTGGCAAAGAAAAGATGCTATAATGATCCGTCTCCTCTATTTCCCTTACAAAAATACTTCTATTGCATTCTCTTCAGTTAGTCACTATTCTTTTTTCAATCCTTGACTTGCTCCTCCGATTTCCTGCCGTTTAAACAGCATTACTTTTGCATAGCTTCTCATGCTAAATCACTGTTTAAAGCTCTTTGATCCCTATCTCTGATCATACCCAGCAAGGAACATCCAGAAGCTATTTCCATCACAATGTAACACAATTTGGAGATCCTAACGGAGCCATTACTTAAAGCTGCCATTTGTTTATGAGCTGCTCTAAGTGAAGTTTCTCTAACAAAAATTGCTAAGATAGAAGAATATTGTGGAAGAACAAGGAAAAGATATAGGGCAATAGTTTTAAAAAAAAATTACTTAGGGTGAAGTGTACCTGTAATGCAAAGACACTGACATCAGTAGTTTACTGACCACATGATAAATCCAGTTCATAACATGTGCTATTAATAAGGAAAGTTTTCATGGCAACATAACTTTCATATAATTTTATTATCTTACTACAAGCTTTCTATTGACTAGGAAAGTTGGAAGGGGGGGCCTCTTGTAAGGGAAGCTAAAACATCATGGATTTCTCGATCACAGGAAAAGTATTTTTGAAAATCAAATAAAAGCATAAGAGATCTTGACCCTTCAAACTCTATGGGTTTTTTTGTTTTCACGCAAAATGGGGTGAGGTTGGCCTAGTCAAAGTCTTCTCTGAGAGCGCACCCAAACCCTAGTGATTCTGGAGGGTCTCCAGTGTGCAGCATCTCCAGTGGCCTCCCCCTAAGGCTGACTGTTACCTCCATGATGCAGACTATTTAACATTTCCTGGTCTGAATCACGAGAGTTAAAATCAACTCTTGAATCTGCAGCAGGTCTCCATAGTTACAATACAGTCAGTTGTTGCTTTGTACACAGGAATAGCTGGGATTTTTAAAAACTCAGGCTGCGTTTGCAGAATGACCATGTGACTCTTTTCCCCCAACACATAGACAACATATAAATCAATTTTTCCAAGACAAGGGAAATGCAAAGGTAATGTCCATTATCCCAACCCAGACTGACAAAGTGGTCAGGGGTAGAATTGTTTGTCAGATAAAGAAGTTCACAGTGCAGGAGTTACAGAAAGCGTGATCTACTTAGAGGTTTTGAGAAGGAAACCTTGTAACAGCTACATAACATCCATTTGTGCAGACTTTTTTTTTTTTTTTTCCCCAAAGCATTTTCTTTGCAGGCTAGACTCTTGTTTACTTAAATCTCAATAAGTTTCCTGATCCTAATTGTTCTCTATTAGCCTAAGGATATAATATTAGTGTTAATTAAGTGTAGTTACACACTGTTAGTGCATGGATCATATTCAAATGTATTTGAAAGAGTAAAGGGCTTTAGGAGCATGTATTCAGCTCATTTTACATTAAGTAAAAATGAAGCAAATCACAAGTAGATTTCCTTATCATTATACATCTTTGTAAAAATATCACTGGATTTTATCTCAACAGCTACAAGGGACCGGGATGTCAACTTTACATTTTGAAACACCATCATGAAAATGCCCTGTAGCAATACTGACTTGGCAGAGAGGATGCCACCTACTAAAATATTAATATCACTTGCTTCAGGACACTTTCCTTCATCACTAATTGTCAAAGCAGAATTGACAGTGTTACCTAGAGAGCTGCTAAGTTTAAATTGTATCACTACTGTTCTCAAAAGAGATGAGGGACCTCTTTCTCTCACCTCTCCTTATAATGATAGGAGGAGAAGAACACAAGCTCTTTCCAGTCTAGAAAACCCAAGATAAAGTAAGCCTTTGCCTTCTTTTTTTTTTTTTCTTTTTTCTTTTTTCTTTTTTTCTTTTTTTTTTTTTTTTTTTTGTTCTTTTTCTCCTTCACAAATGCAGCAAAAGTCCCTTTCATTTCTCTTCTGCAGCTTTTTTCCTACTTTCGAAAAGGCCAGATGAGCATATAATTTACAAAAGAATAAAATCATTGTTCTCCACTATAGATTATGAATAACTTAGGTTTCCTCTCTGGGACTAATAACATTGGTGAAAGACAGTGGGTCATAAAGAAAGAAAGGACCACTGAACACACATACCCTGATAGCAGAAACTCCCTAAGACCTGATTTTTTTTTATGTTTCTTGCACTGTCAAAAGAGCTTTTTTCAAAAGCCTTAACTATTCAAATAGGATGAGAGCTGACTTATATAACAATATTTAAAAGGGACTGACGGCATAAAAGCAGCTCAGGGAGCTGAGTGAAGTTTTAGCTATGTCAGGATTTTTACTCTATTTTAAATAAGACTTTCTACAAAACACTAGTCAGCAGCATAACCCTCCAAGTCTTTATCAGGGGAGGAGTCCCCAGAAAGTTTTTCTTATTCATTAATGCACTCTAGCTGATCAATAATTTTCCACCAAAACATTAAATTAATGTTGATTAGCCAGACAGAAATGGGTATGCACAAAGTTCTAAAATAATGCTAGTTGTTTTGAAACATGCATAAATAACAACATGAAGATATTTTATTTTCCTTTCAATTTCCAAACCAGTATATCAACCTTTTGAAGTAATATAAATAGCCAAAGAACTGTTGCAGTCCTTACAGTGATCTAACAGAGTCCAATTTGACATGAAATACTAGTTCATGTCCATCTCAGAGAGAATAACATCCAGAAAAGTGCATGCTAACATATTGTGAAACCATTAGCATTCCTCTCCATGACAGAAAGGAGATGAAAAGCTTTCAGGTCAGCATGCTTCTTATTGTCTTCCAACACCATGCTCATCCCATGAGTGAACTGTCAGTGAAACTTATCATGCAAATAGTCTCCATAAGCTCAAGGTTTCCCTCTGCTCTAGCTTGACCACTCAACTCTCAAAGCACAATGCTACAATTAGAGAGGCTTGTGTCATATCCACATTTCAGCTTTAAGATGTAATGTTTGGAACACTATTTCTTCTTGGTGCTCCATTTTTTATATGCTGCAGAGTAAAGATGCACAATATGGGCTTTCTGCTTGCCTTTGACTGACTGGTGTGCTCAGTACTGCAAAGGTACAACAGAATAGAAAGTGAATCCTTTCTCTGCTGAGCAAAAACATGAAAGCCAATAATAAAACTGCATGTGAAGTTACAGTCAACCACTGAGTAAGCAGTTTTATTATGCTTTTTCAAATGAGTTAAAACAAGCATTAAAGTAACGGAGATTAAGAGACTGGCCACAGGAACTTCACTCTTTCAGATTACCATGAATCACAACTTGGTTTACAATCAGCAAGCAGGAATCTGCAGACAGATGAATTGAAGATTATTGAGAAAGAACAAAATGCTGAGACCACTCCATTGAACAAGGATTTTGACAGGCCGAAATGACAAAGACATGAGTGGTGCAGAAAAATTGTTCTCATTTTCCTTAATTTTGTGTGTTGTTCACTTAAATTAATAAACTGAAATGCAAAAGTTATAGATAAAATTGCTCACATGCACAAATCTCTGAACACTATTTCCTGAATTTGTCACAGAAGGAAAAAAAAAGGCAGTGAGCATTTTTCCTTTTCTTCATGCTTTTAAGTGAGTCCCTTATTGCCAGCCATAGAGATTGGATATGTGCAATTGCAGATAGCTGCCATGAACTGATAGATACTCTAAGTATTTTCATTTTTTATATAAAGCATTTATACAGAAATAATTTATTCGAACTGAAATCTCCCATTTGACAGAAGCAGTCAGAAAGGATGAAATTAAGAGTACCATACACAAATTTGAGTTTAACAGCTCAGAGCATGATGCAAGTGGCATATACATACTTGTACATATGTAACATAGAGGTTTTTAGAGTTCAAAGATGGGGATTTTTTTTTTCAGTGTTGTATATGTTTGCTTTTTAATAGAAATTCCATTTAAAAGGCAGGGCTATTTCTCTGTCCATTTAATTTTGCTTGCTTCTGTTATGCAGTGCTATATAAATGGTGCCTTCGTAAAATGAAGCAGTGTTTTGTTGCTGGTGGCATTGATAAATAAACAACAAGATACTATAAATATTTTATGTGGTTCCTAAAGGCTACATTCACTTTCAGATCCTTCTGCATCAGAAGTAGATTCACTATGAGCATGTTACTTCATTCTAGACTTGGTCTGTTCACTCTGTTTCATTATATTCCCATAAAATGGCAGTAACTGATTTTTTTTCTGTAGTGCTGTTACAAAAACCCTACACAATGACTGTGACAGTGATTATAGCAGAACAAGATGGTGTTGCCCCTCTTACAAACAACAGCAGACAATGGTTTCATTAACAAATGTAACATTACCTGGTATGGTATGGTATGGTATGGTATGGTATGGTATGGTATGGTATGGTATGGTATGGTATGGTATGGTATGGTATGGAGAAACTGCTGAGTAAGTATAGCCATGCAAAGAGCAGGAAGGTCTGTGTATGACTTTCAATGCATAAGGTTGCTGGTTCCAGTGACACAGTTGCCTGACAGGATGGATATGCCCCTGGCTTTGACTATACAAAGCAGAACTATCTTTATGAGCTTTAACCAGTCTGACACTGTCTTTTGAGCTTAGCAGTTGTGTAAGCCACACACCCTGCCAATTGTAGAGTGGTGGTTTTGGTATGTAGCTTTGTTATTCAGGTTGTTTCAAGTATCATTTTACTAAACCATGATCATAGGTTTTGAAATGAAAACGATTAGGAAGCTAACTAAGCACCTATCCAAACCTGCACTGCTTGGCATTACCATATTTTTAGTGAGAAGGGTTTGATATGTTTTTAAGGAAAATAAAATTTCTAGAATTTGCATTGAGCAAGGAATATAACACCACCCACTCATTTATCCCTATTCACAAAGGATGATTGATCCAACTGTTACTGGTTTGCAACCTTTTTATGAAAGAGGAACAAGATTTTTTTATTTGTATTGATAATGCAAGGATTTTTTCCTTGCTGCTGAGCAGTGCTTACACAGAGTCAAGGCTCTTTCTGCTTCTCACACCACCCCACCAGCAAGTTGGCTGCAGGTGCACAATGAAGTTGGGAGGAGACGCAGCTGACCCCAACTGACCAAATGCACATTCCATACCATATGGCATCATGCTCAGCAATGAATAGAAATTTATCTGTGATAATCCATTTGGGGAGTTTGTATTTGACATCCAGGTTCTGGAGCTTTGTGGAAGGAGCAGAAGGAAGGGCATGTGGAAGAAAAACAAGAACATGCAGAAAGAACAAAATAGAAGGTTCAGAGGCAGCATCATGGTGTAACATGAAGGAGGGGTGAAGACACCAAACTGCAGCTCTCTGCGCAGCCACTGCATGTATCCTACTACTTTATAATTAGTCATACCTCTTTCAGCCACCCTACTAGTATTAGAGCAATTAAGGGTTTAATTTCTTTCCCACTTCACTAAGGAACAAAAAAATATATCAACTTAATCTCATTAACACTGACTGGAAAAAATAAATCTGCCTTCCTTCAAACAACAGAGCCAAGAACTTCTACTGAATCAAGGGTAGACATGTCACTCACCCAACACCCCTGTTCCACCTAGAAACCCCTTAAAGTTCCATCTGGTGCTCTGAGTAACTATTTACCTTGCTTGTGCCTTGCATTGGTTCCAGTCCTGCATGCACCATATAGCAGCAAAGCACAGTAGGACATGTAAATTTAATCTGTTAATTTATTTATTATAAAATCAAAACCCATTCCTCCCTGCAAACTCTCTTGTAACCCTCGAAGTTATGAGTATGGAAGGCACAGTACACCTGTTGGAATAATGCTCCAGTGGCTATATTAGAAAAAATCCATAGAAGAAATCCATTTAAGAAAAATCCATAGAAGACCAAAAAGATATCAACATTGATCATCGAGCAATTAAATTCCTCTAGCGCTAAATTATTTGTAGTTTCATAAATATTAAAAATAAAACACCAAAAACCAAAAAAAACCAACACACCTGTTTTCTGGAAAGTATCTTTGATAAAACTGCCAACAATATTTTAAGTGCTCACAGTTTTGCGTGTTTTTTTTTCCTTTACCTGTTTCACACAGCAGCTGAGGCTCACCATCTGCTCTGAGCTGAGACAATGGAGTGCAGCCAAACTGGTCAGAATCATGATGTTTTGCCAATGCTCTAAGCACTAGAAAATGCTTGGGGAAAACTAAAAATAAACGTAAGCATCATATATCACAACTCTAGAAAGAAAGTCAGGACCTGAAAATAGCACAAGGGCCATTCAAGCGACTTAACATATACAAATGGTTGTTTCTATTGCCATTATTTCTTTTAGAGAATTATTGAGTAATTCAAACACTGTTGATTATCATTCAAATCTACTCTGAATTTTCAACTCAATACTTCTTATTCTGTTGAGTGAACTTACAAAATTACTAAACATGTTTCATCAGTCTCAACAGTTGAAGCATAAGCCTCTGTAAGTCTTTTTCTATGCTAATTGTTCTTTTTTCTTAAAAAGACATTTTAAGTTAACCATATCTCAAAAGAGGGCTTTAAAAAAACATCAAATCTGATACCTCTTTTCTTTAACAGCAATATTTAATTATGATCACAGAGATGACCCAATTCATAGTCATCTGAAGTTTCTACTTGACTGAACTTCATGGTACTCACAAGTGTTCAGTATCTCCTCAAATTCGGTGTTAAATCTCCAGCTTTTTTCTGATTCATGCTGAGATGTGAGTGATTACATATGCAATTCAGTCTAAATGTCTGAAGACCAAACATCTTATTTAATGGAAAAGTATAGCTACATAAACTATACATACACATATATACACATACAGGGGAGAAATACTCCACACTTGGGTTTTTTTAATAGGAAAATAAGCTAGAATATTTAATGCTCAATTATTTTTTATCCTCCCCCAACGTGCATGTTTGTCATGCTGCAATGTAGAGAAAATCTTACATGTGGCAACATGTTTAAGCTGTTGCTATTGTACATTTCTACTCTCAGCTTACACTTACTTTTTAACTTGGTGTACTTTTCTAAATTTAATTGACATCTATTACAAGACCATCAGGAAAGAATAGGTTTTCTCCACAAAATATCCAGATACATTGAAACATAAACAATTTACTAGCTGCAAACATGACCTGTATCTACAGGAATATAAACAATGTTTTTTATACATGGGATTTGTGAACTCCCCTCTGGATATGTGGTGTTTTGATCCATCAAGGTCTTTATTTGAAAATTGAAATACACTCTGAGTGAGGTATGTTGAAAGTTGCACATAATTTAAACATCTCCATCACTTACAATAATTATTAATACATGGCATCTTGTGGATAGCTTGCACTCAAATGCATCACTGAGTTACTTCACTAATAGAGCAGGTTCTATTTGAGAACACCATAGATTGAACAAAATATTTACAAAAGTATACTTTCAGACTCTATGAAACAGAAGATCAAATCCCTATATTAATATGGGACATATGCACGAATCCTAGAATTCACAACTGAAAAATTAATCATTGTTGAAAATATAACATACATTAAGTTAGAGGAAACATGCAGAAAATATCTTTGGTGTTCAGAATCAGGACAAAATTGTTTTGAGAAAACTGCTTCTAGCAAAAGAAAAACATGAAGTTTTATCTCATTCTGAGACCGGGTTTAGGTATTAAGAGAGGTATCTGTTTTGTTCCTACTAGAAGTTTCACATGCTGTGACAGATTCATTATCCTTCAGGGAAGGAGAGTTTGTGATTCATCCACCACAAACAACCACCCAGTAGAGACCAGTTCTTTCAATGAGAAGGTCTATTTAAGGTCCTCCTCACCTCTCCAGGTGCTGTTTTGATCGTATATTGTTTTGATATTTTGGGGAATATTTTGTCTGTACTCTGCGAGATTGATGTCTCTCTGACAGCATAATAAGCAGACACATTACACCACCCGTCCTATAGCGGACTTCTACTGAATCTTTTTTATTTAATTGTTATATTTCTGTCATAATTATACTCTGTAATAATATATATGTAGTCAGTTCCTACATAGTCACTATTTAATTGGAAGCATTTTACTGGTGTTTTGAACATAATGAAACTCTATGCACAAGTCAATGCACAGCTATAGGTGTGATCTGAAGAAAATTTTGACCTGCCACCCTGGAAGCAGGAGTAGCAGGGCAAATTCAGTGTTTGCTTCAATCTAAACTCTTTTTTTTCCCAGCTGCAAGTTAATAACATGCTGCTTTAGGTCAGCATTAACAAGTCCTGTATGTACTCGTTTGGCAGAATCAATGATCTCTAGGGCCTTGAAAAGCCACAGTAACCTGTAGCATTTGTCAGTATTAACAAAGAGAAAAAGGATGGGGGAGGACATAGCTTATATGACTCTCAGGGAATTAGATCCTCAGGGCCTGTTGACAGAAAGCAAGAAGAGTTTATCTGCTCTTCAAATCCACTGACAGATGTCTGTGACACACAGACAGTAAGGTCTCACCACCACAGGACAGCTAAGTGAGGGGTTGCATTGGAGGGCAACTGCAAGAGCCTCTTCAGTAACCACTTCACATGACAAAATGAGCGCATACCAGAGAGTGATTACTGTATGTGATACCTGCCCTGAATCTGTGGGTCCTGGCCTGCTCTGAAGGTACATAAACTCCTGCATTCTCTATTATTTATGCTTTGTTCTGAGAGTAATTTGACTGAAGCTGCTTTAATACTATGAACTTGCTTCACCTGATCTAAACCCAAGAAAAAAATATTTCTTCACCTTAGGTTTTCTATTTGATTGCTACATGAGGCTTTCTCATGTGTGCAGATATCTGTGTGCAGATGGTTCATGACCATCTAAGGAACCTGAACATATACAAGTCCATGGGACCCAATTAGATGCATCCCAGAGCATTGAATTGGCTGATGCAGTTGCCAAGTCACTCTCCATGATACCTGAAAACTCATGGCAGTCAGGTGAAGTCCCTAGTGACTGGAAGAAAGAAAACATCACACCCATTTTTAAAAAGGCTAGAAAGGATGAACCTGGGAACTACTGCCCTGTCAGCCTCACCTCTGTGCCTGGGAAGATCATGAAACTGATCCTCCTAGAAGACATGCTAAGGTACATGGAGGACAGGGAGGTGATTCAGAATAGCCAGCATGGCTGATCAACCCAGTGGCTTTCTACAATGGAGTGACTGTATCAGTGGACAAGGGAAGACCTATGGATGTCACCTATCTGGACTTCTGCAAGGCCTTTGACAGAGTCTCCCACAACATCCTTCTCTCTAAGTTGAAGACATATGGCTTTGATGGGTGGACTGTTCAGTGGATAAGGAATTGGCTGGAATCTCACATCCAGAGGGTAGTGGTCAATGGTTCAATGTCCAGATGGAGAATGGTGACAAGTGGTGACCCTCAGGGGTCCATACTGGGACCAGTGCTGTTTAATATCTTCATTAATGATATTGACAGTGGCATTGAGGGCACCCTCAGCATGTTTGCTGATGACACCAAGCTGAGTGGTGCAGTCAATATGCCAGAGGGACAGGATGCCATCCAGAGGGACCTGGACAAGCTGGAGAAGTGGACCCAGGTGAACTTCATGAGGTTCAACAGGGCCAAGTGCAGGGTCCTGCATCTGGGCCAGGGCAAGCAGAGATATTGTGGCATACAGAGGTAGAACTAAATAGCTGGGATACTATCTAGAGCCTTTTTTTCACAGTTCTATTCTTTTCCCTAACCCATGAGCAATAGTGAGCACGAGATATGCCATGAATATCTTTCTCCATCCACTTGTTTGTTTTTCTGTTGTTTTGCTATTACTAAGATTTGTTGTTGTTTCAGTTTCTTCATCAAGGTATGAGGGCAAAAGGTGACCCATTTGTGCACAGCCCTGATGCCCTCAGCACTGTCTCTCAGCTCCTAAGGTACAACACTTGGACCTCTCAGAAACCTCAGGCCCATTCTTCATGATCTTGCCATAAAAGACTGCCAAAGAAAGGCATCACTAGAAATCAACAGAGCTTGGGAAGACATAGCAGATACATTGCCATGGCTGAAAGGTAGCATAGTAGTTCTGAAGAAAGTATTTTTATTGATAGCTAACATATGGGGAAGGCCACGGCTTAGTCAGTGCCCCAAGCAAGATTAAATTACAGTGACTCCTGCTTGAGAAAAGATGGGAGGAAAAATAAAATGCTGTAGAACTTTGTTTTGCCTCTGGAAAGGATGCCAATATAGAATACATTTATATTTGTCATCCTGTTTGAAGAAAGTTACTGTTTTTAACTTTTACATTTTGTGGTGTCTCAGATTGCAGTTATTTCAAAAACGTAAGGAAACAGCTTCAGAGTTGAAGATGCTGTCCTTAAAATTTAGCAGGCAGAAAAGAAGGAATAAATCAGTTTGGGGTATGCATGTGTACCTCTTGACATCTCCATAAAGTTTGTGTTTAGGGGTTCCCTACTGAGCCTCAAGAAAAAGTCTTCTAGAGAGTCTGTTCTCTGTTAATGTCTGACTGGGTAGCAGCTAATAGTGCTTTTGTTCTATTCTGGGAACTGCAGAGTCCTCTCTGAAGGAGTAATTTTCCTTTCCTATCACATTCCCATTGGATGCCATATCAAGCTCCTACTGTTTCTTCACAGGTCTGAAAATTCACTGGCTCCTGGGCAATTGTTTCATTTGCAACAGGCATTTGGTGGCACTGGCAGACAGACACGAAGTGTTTAGATCAGTGGGGAAGCAACATAACACACTCAAAAAAAACCACAGTAGAAGGTTCATACAATCTGCTGTCAAAATAACCCCCAAAGAATTAAGCAAGCCAGAAAGTATTGTGAATGAACGGGAAGAAAGATTACAATTAGCTCCTTTTTCAGGTGTCATATGCTGTACAGACATAGACAGATGAGATGACTCTTTGTCTACACTCATATTAAAACTAAACCTGTCCTCAGCTGGTTTAAAAGAATAGTTTCAATTATTGTATCTGACAACATTTTAATGGGTAACTGCCTTGACTGTGCTTCTGAAAGACACTTCAAGAGCCACAAGGTAAAAGCAAACACCCCCCTTCAGTTAACAAGGGAAGATTTACTTCACCCTATGCAGTGAATTACTCTTAAGTAACACTGTGTTGAACACCCAGGTGTGTGACAGAATAGTTCCAGCACATTAATTTCAATTTGCATACAAAAAATTAGTGTAATAATACATTATTATATAATAATGAAGGGATTAAGTAGCATACCGGGGTCACTGAGACTCACACAAGCTCTGGGTTATGACTGTGCCTGTGCAACATAAAAATTTAATAGACTGATAAGGAATTCATTTTGGGTTTTGGCTTTCAAATACCACCTTATTTTAAAGTGCTACTGCTTTTCAACCCTGTTAACTGAAAACAGCCTCACTCTAGTTTCATGCCATTTTGATGCAAAACTGAAAAAATTTTCTCCAAGAAAAGAGAAGTGTGACTCAGGTGAATAAAGACACAAAAGATTCTAGAATATGGCTACACATGAGTCCCTGCCTGTGATTAACAATTACAGCCCTGGTGACAGTATCTGCTGTCTTACTGTGGTCTCCCACAGCTTTGAATAGCCATGGTGCATTCAAAGCCCAAGAGTGAGGAAAATGAATTGCTTTCACATCTGTAAGCTTTCTAACAAATCCCCTGGGAAAACAAGGCTTCACAAGTTCACTTTCTGCACCTGCATGAGACATAACCTTCAACATACCCTATCATACTTGAAACTGCTGCCAAGTCTGTCTGCTCAGTTTAAGAATCCTCATAATGGTCTTTTCACCCTACCAGAGGCACTAAAATCTACCAACATGGAAAGTGCACAAACTTCTCAGGTATGAGCCTCCAGGGTACTGAGCAACTACGGCAAAATTCTTGAGGTGCACAGGAAATAGGAATGTATGGTTGTCAATGAGATAATGTCAATAAAATATGTCTTAAAACAGCTTGATGGAGATACTTCTAGGGTATAGGAAAAGCACAGTACTGTTGGTTTACTACACTTTGCAGTTTCAGTGTTCACTTTTTCTCTGCTCGGTTGATGAGCAAGGTCCTGCACCTGGGTTGGGGCAATCCCAAGCACAAATACAGGCTGGGTGGAGAATGGATAGAAAACAGTCCAGAGGAGAAGGACTTTGGAGTGATGGTGGATGAGAAACTCAACGTGAGCTGGCAACGTGTGCTTGCAGCCCAGAAAGCCAACCGTGTCCTGGGCTTCATCATCAGTAGTGTAGCCAGGAGGTCAAGAGAGGTGATTCTCCCCCTTTACTCAGCTCTCAGGAGACCCCACCTGAAGTACTGTGTCCAATTCTGGAGCCCCCAGCATAAGAAGGACACAGAGAAAGTCCAAAGAAGGGCCACGAAGATAAGCACCCCTCCTACAAGGACAGGCTGAGAGAGTTGGGGCTGTTCAGCATGGAGAAGAGAAGGCTCCGAAGAGACCTTATAGCAGCCTTCCAGTACCTGAAGGGGCCTACAGGAAAGCTGGGGAGGGGCTTTTTTCAAGGGTTTATAATGAGAGGACAAGATGTAATGGATCAAAACTGGGAGAGGAGATTTAGGTTAGACATTAGGAGGAAATTCTTTAGTGGGAGGGTGGTGAGACACTGGAACAGGTTGCCCAGGAAGCTGTGGAAGCCCCATCCCTGGAAGTGCTCAAGGGCAGGTTGGATGGGGCTCTGAGCAACCTGATCTAGTGGGAGGTGTCCCTGCCAGTGCAGGGGGTTGGAACTAGATGATCTTCAAGGTCTCTTCCAACTCAAACCATTCTATGATTCTATGATGATGAAAAATCTGGTGCTTCTTCATTAAACATTTTTGTAATTGATGCCTGAACAAAATAATTCTAAGAAAGAAAAACAAAACAAATGAAACAGAAGAAAATGAAAAACCTGGTTCTCCTTGTTTTACTGAATAATTTAACTGGGATTTTTCTTTCATATGTACCTCGTAAATGTTACTGAGCACTGTTTCTCAGAAAACAGCTGGGGGTTAAACATACACAAAAAGTTAGTTCTCCCAGACATATTCAATTGAAGTAGCACATAATTAGATGTTTATTCAGTATCTGAATTGCATGCAAAAGTCTCCACAAAATATAGTTCCAAAGTCAGAGCAGCTTAGTTTGACTTGGAGATACTATTTCTAGTAAGTGCACATACTTCAATTAATTTTCAAATCCTTGAATGAGATTTTTTTCAAAAAAAATTTATAACTTTTCATTATATTCATAGAAACTATGTATTACATATACATATAAATGTATAATATATTAGAATATTATATATACAATTATTTCATTATTTTTAGCTAAATTAATGAATTCGTGTATTGTCATGATTTAAGCAACTATTCTTTTTGGTATTCTAAGATCTCAAGTCTGAAAAGCCAGCTGTACTAGGTCTGTCATCCAATCTATGCCTCCAAAACATGTCAAGTAGCACATTCTTAGGAAATGGCAGAAGAGTAGAAGGACATGCTGAAACTTCCTTAAAGGCTATTCCTGTTTCCACCACCAAGTGACTCAGGGACTCTCAAGATTGTATAATTGTATACACTTTTAATGGATTTTATTCTATAAATTTTTAGAATCACTTTTAATTTACACATCCTTCAGCAAGAAGCTCCACAACTGATTTATATGCTATACCAAAAGCAACTTCCTTCTGTTTGTCTTGAACTTCCTTCCTCCTAATTTAGTTTAATGACACATCAAATGAAAAGCACACCTGCATATTTTAGTATGTGTTTAATCAATGTCCTTCTCTTCTAAAGGTCCTAGAATATAATTTTATTGAGTCACGAGTGAGTGCAGTGCTGACAACACTTCCTTTTTTCTTAACACTACTCTGCCTTTGAGGATCCTGCTGATAAAGTGAGGAGGAGCCTCCTCACACTGCCCAGACTGGTTTTGATGGTGCTACTCATTCAGTGAAATTGAATCTTCTCAGCGCAGAATCGAACTGAAATCACTTCACCTGAATGATCTTTAATAGCTGATCTGACCAGAAAGTGGGGTGGAATGTGCTGTTGACCACATTCTTTTAAAAATATAATGGGAGTGTTTCCAACGTTTGCACTTACTGGGCAGTTGATGTGAATGTGCAGACAAAAGGGCAGGAAAAGGTACTGCTGGATGAAAGGACACTGCTCTTAAAGGATGTCTAGAAAACAGTCAAAGCTGCACTATGGCACTGGCAGAACAAAATAAATTAATTACTGCTGTATCTTGGTCTCAAAAACCCACCAAAATTAAAAGGGAAAAGTGAGGTAAATGTTAAAGAATGTGCATGAAATAAATGGAAATCATTAACTCACAGAGTACATGTGTTTATGGGGTTACAAAGAAAAAAGGCTATATTCTGGTAATACTTTCAGTGACAACACAATCTCAGAGTAACCTCTAGCAGCTGCTCCATGACTGCTAAAAAATAACAGAAAGAATTACAAAGTCAGCCCTCTAGCCCAGCCCAGCTGTGCATAGTTCTAAGAGTTTCATTTTTCTTTTTTTCAAGGAAGTTGTCTGTTCTTTGGCCATTTTATGAATGGGATAGAAGGCATGCATGCAGCAGGGGTGAGCCTGGGAGCTGAATTTCTCAGTTTTTGACAGGAAGACTAATGGGTGGTAGCCAACTATGCAGCTAGTGATTGCAACTACAAGTACTCAGTATCAGGAAAGGCATCCTAACTGTGTTGGAGTCTTATTTAAATATCAGATGCAGACCCTGGGGAATGTTTCCTTCTGGTATTGAATAGAGAAAAAAAAAAAAAAAATCAAACATAGCAATGTACTTCAGCAGACTAATGAAGGCATCTGTTAGAGTTTCAGCTCCAACACTGAGGTTAGCACTTTGCATTTTGTGCCAAGCAACATGTTTCTGGATCCCAGCCCTCTGCGAATTGTATTTACATCTGGCAGAGGAGGACCAAAAAGCCTGTGTGATTTTTAATGGAAAGATTAAATAGATTTATATGCAAGTAAATGAGATTATCTGTGGAAAAGTGAATTGTTTCTGGGATCACCAGTAGAAGGAAACATACTTTAACTTATTTGGGCAGCTTAACGGACAATTTACAAAACAATTAGGAACAGAAAATTAAAGGGAGGAGGGGGGTGAGGAAATCAAGGTACAAGAACCCTCCTGGTGCCTCCACTGCTCCTTTACTCAGTATTTTCACTGCGTTTTTTCACAGTTTCCACATCCTTTCATCTATGATTGTCACCAATCATGTTTTACTGTTTACAAAGCTATATACATGCAGAATAACTATATTGGAAGTTCTAAAATATTGTTCTAAATTTCGAAGAACAGAGTGAAGAAATCTTTATTTACCCCACTGTAAACAGAAAGAGGTGACTAATACAGAATTAGCAAAATAGGGGAATCAAACTTATATCATTGTCATCCAATTCTAAAGATCCTGGAAAAATATATAGATATTTAAAAATATTCTGATCACTGTATGTTTGTCAGAATGCAACATGTTGAAGATCCATTCAGAATATTTTCTGAACCTGAAGAAATCAAGCTATTTCACAGCATTCTGTCCTATGCTCTATAAAATCATTGATTGCAAATCACATTCCTCCATTGTAGTAAAAATAAAAAACAAGTGTTTCATCAAAGTGGACATTTCTGAGTTTTAAAATGAAAATTATTCAGGATAGTGGATGGGATTATTTGAGCAAATAAGTAAACCCTTAGCTATTAGAAAAGAGATTGTATTTTATCCAGTCTTTTGCACTGATAGTAGCTGACCTTGAAGCTGCTCCACATCACTCTCTGTGATCACAAGACAGTGGTGGATCACCTCTGCACAGTTCAACATCCTCATCAAGCATCCTCCCCCTGCAGCCTTCACAACACATACCTGTGTCCATACCTAGCACACTCAGAAGTTTTATCCTAATGCACTCCCTTGGCAAGGAAATAGATCCCAAGTACTTTGTCCAGTTTAATGTAATTAACAATCAACTGTGTTCAAATTGGAGACCTTAGTTTTGCAGCACTTGCCTCAGTTTACCTGATCCTGCAAAGGATTGATTTGAAAGATGATTGAGTAGCAAAAGAAGGCTAGAAATATAATTACCAGTGTGCTGTGGAGCTGGTGTACAAAAATAAAAGACTCTGAGAGACAGATACGTATATAAGCCGAAGAAGATGGCAGGGGTGTCAGTAAAATGCAAAATTAATAAGAACACTAACATGTGACTGGAAAAGCTATTCTCTGGACTCCCTAGCATATAACTTCTTTTTCATTTTAAGAAAGAGCATTATGTAAATCAGTTGGCTTCTAATAAAGCATATTTACAAAGTAATTTGTCTCATGTATAATAGCACTTTTTCATTTCCTCGAGTCTAATATTGCTGTGAAATATTATAGTTCAGCATATTTTTAAAGCTTTTTTGTTTCTTTGTAAGGACTATATAATTCTTAATACCATTCAAAATATCCTAGCCCACTCCTTTTCAGTCTTGTGACTGAAAAGGGAGTAACAGCACATAATAAAGTCAAATGTAATGTGATTTTAGTTGTCAGTATAAAAACTGAAAATAAGAGGACCCTGTAGACACCGAGACAATATTGGTTAGTTCAAAAAAATCATTTACACTGTATTGCTTCTCCTATATTTGCACAGGGAGTTTTCTTTAACTTTAAAAAACAATAATCTTCATTATTTTTCCTTCATTTTAGAGAGATTTTGACCCACTTTAATGTCACTATTACAGATCATAGACTGTGATGTTGCAAAGGTTTGGTCTTGTATCTACAGAGTACATCTGAAAGAGACCAAGCTTAATATTACCTGAGAATAATGAGTATGTGTTGAATCTGCACAGAAATTATGTTTTTATTTTTATTGGCTGAAAATACATGCTGTTTGCCATTAAAATAATAGAATCATAGAACCATTAATTTTGTCTCGCTGCATTTCAGAAATACTTTGTTTGCTAATCTAAAGGTAACAGTGAGGTTGTTCTCTTAAAGGTGCACAGATTTTGTATGAGCCCAGAAGGTCTGTCACTTTATATATGCCCATGAATTGGCCAGTGATTAATATAGAAGATACACAGTAGTCCAAATAAACCAACAGAATTTACAGGCTAGATATATGTACATTCCATATCCTAAGAAATTAGTATCCTGAGCATTCATGAAACTAACCTATTTACTCATTTTACTAAAACTGGAAAAATAATTGTGCGATTCGTAACAAACACACTTTGTTTTACTGCAGTTTGGTGTCCTTATTGCAATTAGTAGATGATTAGGGAAAAAATGTAATGAACATAAAAATTGTAAGAAACTCAAGGACACTTATTTATTTGAATAATAAATTATGTAAATTGGTTAAATGGGAGTCTATGCTGTCAAGGTTTTTCATATTACCCACTTCTCTGTTTAGATGGCAGATGGTTCAGATTTACTATTAGCATATTAGTGGGAAGCTGGAGAGAAAGAAAATTTAAATTACTGTGAATCCCCAGAAGGGAGCAATAGCAGTTTTCAAGAGGGTGCTTTTTGAAAATTTATAAACTGAACTAAAAAAAAAAATATATATATAGTGCAAAGATGGATGTTATTTGCATTTAAAATGAGAATTATTTTAATCCAATTCCAAACACATCTAAGGGATCTTTAAAGTACCAAGCAAAGCAGCATTTCTATAGGTGAAACCAGACTTACTATCTTTGCACTTAATTAAAACTGTCTGTTCTCACTCAAACACAATTATTTTTTCAGTTCGCTGATTAAATTAAAAAAAAAAAAAATCAGGAAAATCATGTTAAAACAATATCTCTTTCCAGCATACTCAGAATAACTGTGATCTAGGTATTCTCCCAAGCATACTAAAGTTATTTTTCTATTACTGATTCTGGCTAACAGAAGGTACTGGAAGATGTCTTTTCCTAACTGGCATCCTATGTGACCATTCTTTCCCCTACTATTTGTAGATGAACGATACTTCTGTATCTTGGCATCTTTGAATCTCCAAGGTTTGAGGCATTACAAGAATGGCCTGGTCACCCTGTTTTAAGAATTATCATACTAACAGGGATGTATTTGGTCTGCTAGCTACTCTGCATCATCTTTAACATTCATGTTGTTAAGGAAAAAGTAAAAGAAATTAAGTGTTATTTACTGGTAACACTTGTTTGTTAGGTTTTGAGGAAGGTATTTAGAAATAGAACAAAAAAACATTGATATCTACCTATGCTTCAGATCTATTTATTTTATGTGGTTCTCTCTGTTTCTGGCAGCTCAAAGGCAGTGGATCACACACACATTGCTCACAAACTGGCAGCCAGTCTTTAGGCAAAACTTTAATCGTTGGCACTTTTTTGCATAAAAAATAACTGTGATTGGAATCTATTTGTGTATTTACATTCCCAAACTCTCTTCAGTATTTTGTTTGGTATTAGACTTTTCCTTAAGGATTTTCTATAGTTTATACACTTGATCTGTTATCATTTGTAACCATTGTCCTAGAGGAACTCCTCACCTGTGACAGATTTAAGAAACACTGAAGTCCTTTGGGCATTTTAAAGCAGAATATAATGCCTTTTTAGGCAGTAACCAGAATGTGCTAATAATTGCTTCAGTTCTTAACTAAAAATTTATCCTTTTTATCAAAGAATGTGCTACTGAAGGAAACAGGCCAAGATTCCAACTACGGTACACAACTTTTTTGCATGCTAAAAATCACTTCTTTTTTCCCATTGATTTTTTTTCTTCTATGGAATTCAGCACATTGTGGAGAAAGCATTATTCTGCCATGGTTGGTCTACTTTAGCAAAATTTGGGCAGGTTTTTAATATTAGAGTAGATTTATCCATATTATGTCTGCCAAAAATATATGCTTATTCGTCATTCACTTAATTCATCTCTGAAACTTATACCCCAGTTCCCTGTGAGAAATAGGTTGAAGCAGTGAAAATTAGAATGCAAAATATAAGGAACCATGCTCAGAACAATAGTAAATAGGAAATGAACAGCACCAGCTTTGGATGGATACCAGCAAATGTTGTTCTCTGAGTGTGAGAGATACCAGGGGACCTTCAGGCTATAAACTGAAGATTGTATCTTTACAGTTCATGCAAGGAACTGCAAGCTTAGCAAAACAAAGTGGCACCAGCATGCAGTAATAACTATATAATACTGTCAGTTACTAATACATGGGCAAGGTAAGATCCAGCAAGAAGGCTTCCTTAGAGCCTTTGAAATATTTCAAGACATTTGCTGTAGTTTCTAAATCTTGTGTTTAGGCAGTTCTACTGTAGATGAGAATAATAGAGGTGTTTGGATGCCTTAAATGAAGCATCATGGGATTAGAGGCAAGATCTTCTTGGTTGTAAAGCCACAAGCCTGAAATTCAGTCACAAGCCTGAAATTCGATCACCTAACTAATCACTTTACATTGGTCATATGTGTTGATTTTTGACATTACTGTCAAAATTTAAAAAAAAGTTTCAGCAAAAGTTTGTAGTAGAAAAAAAAGAAAAAAATACTGTAGGGACTTTAACTGTCTAGCTGAAGTAAATATTTTAATGATAAGAACTTTAGATACAAAGATATGCATATATTACACATTTGTAGTCAATGACATAGCAAAATTTCTTAAAGCAGGTTTCCATCAGATCTCTGATGCAGTCAAACTTAAAATGTTATAGATGCTTTCTCAGTGCTTATATTAATTTCTGGACATATAAAAATGACACAAGTTAATCAAGTTATAGCAGGAAAAATTAATTCAATATTTTTAACTATATTTTTGTAGGAAAAAAATATTTTGAGAAGTATCTTGAGATAGATACAATGAGTATATCTCATCATAAGTAGCAAAATGGTTGCATAAGTCAGTAAAGGTACAATCATCACAAACCTTTCTTGAAAAAAACACAGTAATTAAAAAACCCAAAAGCATTTCCATGAAAATATTGGCAATGGACTTATTTTTGAGACAAAATTTCTTCTGCAGGCAATTAGTACAGATAGTGTAAATTGCAAATTAGGATAATTTGTTTTCTTTTCCCCCCCCTAAATTCTGATAATTTCATATTAATATGTATTTATTATAAATAGCTATTCAACATCCTCAGAAGTGAGTGGATACATAGCTACTCTGGCAACAAAAAGAAATCTGGAAGTCTGAGGAACAGGCCGGGTGATTAGAAATGTATGTCATCACCAAATGCCAGATGATTTGTTTCATAAAGGAGGGTCAAAATCTTCCATTCAGGCTCTCAGCTTTCAGCATGAAATGATACAAGCAGTGAGATAACACAGAATATTCCTCACCCATTATGGGTCCCAACAATACAGTAGTTAATAAATGCATGAACTATTCTTAGAGAAATGCTACTCACATTTAGGAAATTGAATCGATTTTATCTCTGTCTTGCATGTGACTAGATATATCTAAGAGCTTTATACAGTCACTGTGGGACTCCATGTTTTTCTAAGATGTATTAGTAGACTAGTAGATGGGCACCAGCAAAGGAAATACAGCTTGTCTTTGAATATTTATAGCTATTGTTAATTTCCAAAGTACAATTTCACATCTTGTTTATGGTCTAAAAAATAAAAAGGGAATTCTCTGAGTTAACAGTGATCTGTCAGGAAGAGACATCCTTTGTATGCCTAAAAAGATTATCAGCGACTGAAATCTTCCCCTGATCATTCAGAAGACACAGGAGCTCTGCCTCGAGCACTGTTATGTCCCTAGTAAACCAGTTCTTCTTTCTGCTTCAGTCAATCTTGGGAAGAAAACAAAACTTGAATAAAATAACTGAAAATCTAATCCAGGGCATTATCAAATGTTGGTATATTTGTTATGTCACTGTAGTTCAAGTCCAATTAGTAGAAGAAAGGTTTACAGAGATTATAGTAAAAGATAATATTACCTGCTCAAGTTTTCCTTATTTTAATTTAGATTCTAACATTTTAGCCCTTTGTTTCTCTTCATGACTGATCAGATAGTTTATGGTCAAACCAAGGTGTTTCAACATCCTGAAGGCTCAACTTTTTTAACTCTTACGACTCTTCTTGGTCTTCTCGGGCTTCCCTGTTATCAAAGTTTTGATCAGATTAATTGAAAGTTGCATCTGTGCTTCAAATGAGCTGCAAATTGCCAGATGGCACTACACAGTGTCTCTAGTAAGTAGACGGCCAGTGTCACAGTGGTGATTGTCCAGCAGATAGGACTGGACCTACCACTGCACAAACGAATCAGCTGGAGGAGCCCTTGTGAATGCTGGGACATGACTACCATGAGAAATGTTTTAAGTGGGCTAGCATTGGAGGGGTTGGGTAAAAACTGAGCTGAAGCTTAAAGTTAGGGATAAAGATTAGACCTAGGCTTAGGAGAGACAGGAATGTGAAAGCTGCAGCTGAAGTAGGGCTGGGAAGGAGATGCCAAAGGGAGTGGTGAGCTGTAAATACTTTTCTGACCCGACAAGTTTGTCATCTGGACAAGAGTTCTGGATCTTGGTTTATGACTCAGCAGAGGGTCTGGTTCTAGGGTTAGGGTTCAGAGAGACACAAGACCTAGGGCTGCACTGGACAGGGGCTTCCAATGAAATTGTGGGCTTGATAGAGTTCTCTCTCCTGACAACTTTGTCACCTGGACAAAGGCTGAGGCTCTTGGCCTAGGCTTAGCCAATGGCCTAAGGTTAGGATTAGGGATAAAGTTAGGAGGGAGCCAAAGCCTAGAGCTGCAGCAGGAGTGGGGTTGGAGAACAACTGTCAAAGGAAGGAGTGAGCTGCAAAATATTTTCTGTCTTGAGAACTTTTTCATGTGGATTAGTGGCACAATGTTGCAGGTTAAAGCTCATCTGAAGGTTCAGGTTTTGGGTGAAGGTAAGGGCTGAGAGAAGCAAAGCCTGGTGTTTAAACTTCAGCAGACTTTGAAATGCACTGCAAACAAAAAGGGCTATCTGAAAAAATATTTCTCCCCTGAGAAGCAGCTCATCCTTGTTGTTGGGCCACAGATAATGCTCAATTTATACTTATGGTTAGTTTCAGCCTTAGGGTTTAGAAAGAGACAAAGCTTAGGAGAGGGGCTGGAAAGAAAATGAAAACTAGAAAAACAAAGTGGTGGATCAGTGGATTGGAAGTTTTCTTTTGAAAAACATTTCCTACTAATACTTACCATTTACATGAAATAAACATTTTAACTACTTTTTCTAATTGTGATTGTTCCCTATGCTTGTTCTAGGAAACGAGCTTGTTGTCAGAAATGCTTCCAGATCAGTTCAACTGAAGAATATTTGTATGCAAAAACACATTCTACTAGTTATGTTTATCTGGTTTAGCATACCATATACCACCAAGTAAGACAGCATGAATTCGGACACAAAAACTGCATAAAGAACTTAACAAAGACATATCAAACTAGGCATCATTTGTAGGAGTTATGGGCAAACAGGTTCACAAAGCTTAGAAAAATTGTCAGCTTAGGAAAACTGACAAACAGAAAAGACTCCTCGCCAAATGCATGACACAATTATTCTCCCAGTTATTTCAGGAACTGGTGGAAGTAAAGCAGTGCTCATAAAACAACTCAGAGCTAAAGCAAGAGCTAACCACGAATGTTGTGTAGTGGTGGGTGAGCAGCTACAAGAACTTACACACATTCAACAAGTTTGCAATGCAAGCTGCTGCTGAGGGAATAAATGCTTTTATACTGAGATGTGTTTTGGCTAAAACCTTCTCACTGCTTACAGAGGCAGACAACACTCTTTGAATGGGTGGCCTATTATAGGTAAGTTGGGCTTCACAACAATCACAGCGATGAAGTTGAAGGCAGCTTGCATGATTTGAACCAGCTGCTTATCCAGTCTGCCAGGTTCTGGCTTCTTATACAGTCTTTGGGAAGAAGTAGTTGTGATAGCCATTTTAGACACTTGGCAGTGGATGAACTGCATATGTACAGACTGGCAATACTCCATATGTGCATACGGTTGGGTTCAGGAAGGGAGGCAATGGCTACCTCTGTGTTGTCTTCCATAGATTTGCTAAGTAGTGCTATATGATGTTTCAGAGCTGTCGCCACCCCACGTGCAGTGTGAGTATCTGAGGATTTGGTCAAAAACCTGAAGAACACCAGCATACGGCTTAGAGCCAATCCAGGAGGCTTTCTGTGACGTGAAGACTGGGTTCCCCTGCAGTAAGAAACAATCTTCCTAAGATAAACCCAATGACTTTTTGAACAATAAAGCAGGTAAACCCTCTCTACTGAAAAATACTACTACACATATATCATATGAGCTTTTCCTTAGCCTTGTTGCTTTCATTCCATTAGGAAAGATACCCTTTTGTACAAATTTCTCATTACCATCTTACCCTTAAACTTTCAGAAACAGTTGTTTCTGAAAATGCCATTTAGTTTGTGGCAAGGTTTTGAGTACATTTATTGGAATTTTTGCCTTTAGAAATGTATGAAAAATGAAATGTGCATCCCTAAAGAATGAACTTCTATGAGGCCAGCTCTGATTTCATACCAGCAGTCCCCAAAAAACCTAGAAATTAAAAAAGCCACAAGTCTTTTCGTTGGGGAGTTTAAGATGCTTTCTGCTTTGTGAGCTGCAGACATTTCTGAGTCTTGCTACAGACCAAGTGTATGAATAATTTAAGATTAAAACACAATAGGTGCCTTGAACTACACCCAGATATCAACAGTTATTCTGAGCCACTCTGACAACACCCACAGCTTGATGCTCTGTTTAGTCAGCATGACTACTAGTTCATCTATGTAGGTGGTGGTTGAGTGGTTAAGACAACGCATCATCTATGACTGCCCAAAACTGACTGTTCATTGTGGACACCCAGACATGAGCTCAGAAGCAAGAGAGAGCTTCAGGGAAAACAGACTTTACAGTAGTAGATCAAAAAGTACTTAATGTAAAATTGTAAATGCATGACACAAGGAAGTAATAAAGAATAATGTGCTGCAAATAAGGCATAAGAATTTATATATGAAACACATACATATTTTTTCATACCTGAAGTTAATTAATCTCCAGATAATTTTACTTTAGAAATCAGTAACAGATGGACAGCCCATTAGGGAAGAAATTCAACCTTAGTTACCTTTTCCAGAGGCAAACAGTCCAGATTTCAGAGCATCTGCAAACCAGAACATCCAAATACACACCAGTTTAGAAAATGAAAAGAATCCCACCTCAGAGCAGAACTACTCCTTTAGTACTATGCTGCTTGGTATAAATCTGTAACTCTGAAAGAGAAAATAGATAGGCTTATTGTGTTACCTGCAGTCAAGCTTACTTACCCAGCTGTGCCCCTTGGAACTCCCAGTTCATCTTTCCCTTTTGGTGTTTCTCACCTCTGTGTCTTCTTGTTTTTCCATGTACTAGCAATTTCTTTCTGTTTCCTTAACCTAAACACTTTCAAGATAAAACCCAGGCAGTTACGGTCTTCTTATATTCTTAAAAGCCTGTATCAGTTTGAGCTCTTTCTACTTCATTTTACTTTATCTTAAATACTGAGGCCAAAGCCTAAGGTTACAAACCAATCCCCCTACACAGCCAATGAAGAGTACATCAACTGCTACTGTGGGTATTTAACATCCATACCCCAGGCAAACTCTCTTGCAGACACCGAGTGCTATTTTACTGCACAGTGAAGAAGCTTAGGGATTGACTGCTGTAATAAATCATAACTAATTATGCTAATACATAGGGCATGAAATTAGCTGCTCATCTCATGTGACATCTATTAATCTATATGTTGGTTTATTACTTGCATTCTGATTTTTATTAAGACAAGTCAGCTTTTCCTCACAGGAGCATTAAACAGCTGTTCCTTAATTCCCAAAGTAAAATCTTCCAAACTTCTTTATCAAAGGAGACTTCAGTGCTCCTTCGCAAATCCAGTGGGATAAGCAGATATCCCAGCCCAGGCAAGATGTTTGCAGGGTCAGTGCTCAAACAGCTCAAAATCAGACAGGATAGGTACTGTATGGATTAAATAATCCTGCCTGAAGACTTAGTGCGCAACTTGCTACCAATTAACAGTGAGCAATTTAGTATTGCACTCAAGTGAACCTCCATTTTTCAACATAACTCTTTTCATGGGTATATATTTACACTTGTGGGGAACACTTTCATAAGTGACAAAATTGCACAGTAGTCATTGTCATCGAACACATCTGTGAAATGTTACCATTTCTCCCAGATCTTCTATTCACAATTTCTATCAGATTACATTCACAGACTACATATTATAGAAAAATTATATGGAAGATTAACAAGCAATGGTAGATTTAGTAGCATGCCCAGTTATTAATGCATCTAAATTATTCCATAGTTATGGATGCTTCTAATGTCAAAAATTTGTTTACATAATGTCCTGAAATATATAAATCAGCCTTTCCAACTACTCCCCCAGGTGTGCCTCCCAGATTCCTCACTGCTTCATGACAGCTGAAGTCAGGGAGAAGACAAGGGGCACTGGCCTTACCTGCACTGGGTTATGCAGCCGCATGAAGAATGGGGGAAAAATGCCTCCTTGTATGAGTCACTTTTAAGAAACCATGAAAACCTTATCCACATACAATGCATAATCTGCAACACACCAAACACAACATCTGTTTTGAGAAACGGATGTCATGATCAGTCTCACAGGCTTTGAGCCACCGAATGAATCAAGAATTTACTTCTGTGAAGCATTTGAGCCTTTTTATAGATTCAAAGCTACCGAGATCCTGACTGTTCTGCTTGCACCTATATCGTCTGAGGTTTATTTCAAGAGACGAGCAGCAGAACATGGGCTGCAGAGGTGGTCTCTATGAGGACAGGCTGGGGCTGCCCCATGTCAGACACACCTGATTCCAGCTGGCTCCAAGGGATCCACCACAAGATACAGCTGAGCCCAGCAGCCAAGCTGGTGGCATGTCTGGGAGGAGGAAGTGCTCCATGGCAAGTACTTGCTGCAGCTGGTGGAGAGGCCATGCTGGAGCAGAGGAAACCTATGAAGAGGAAGAAGTAGCAGAAAGGAACTGCCGTGTCCTGGTGGCCACCCCCACAACACCACCATGACTCTGTCAGCTGTGGCTAGGGAGACAGAGCAATACCTGCAGTGCCAGTTAGGGGGGAGGACAGGAGTCTGGAGTGAAGGTGTGGAGATTCACATGACTTTTCTTGCTCCTGATTTTTCAATTTTCTCTCCTCCCAGTCCCACATCCATCCACTCCCCTTTACTCCTGACTATCTGGTCTCATTTTTTATAATCAATTTTAAAATGTTCTTATTAAATATTTAAAAAAATATTTAAAACTATCAATTCACCACAAATTATCATTCACCACATTTATCACAAATGTGATAAATACAAAAAAGGAATTTGTCTATGTTTATAAGTTTCAAACACCTGAAAAATGTGTTTTCCGTGGAAGTTACATTCAGAGAGTTAATTAAGAAATGCAATTGAAATTGTAACTTTTTAAAAGAATATATGACATTTAAATCTGAGCAGATATTGTATCACATAAGCCTTTTTTCCAGCAATTCCTGTGAATAACTAAAATTCATGTAAAATGAAGATGCAAATAGATATAGCTGAGAAAAATTAGTGATAAACATGTAATACACATTATCTACAGTTGTCTTCCCCCTACTTCAAATAAAAGTTACAGCTCTTTTTCTGGTTTCTTCTGATATTCCCTGATCAAAGTAATAAAAATTCTGCTCATTTTGTAATTTCTTTGATGATTTTCTGTAGCCTTAAGCTGTTCACCAGAAAAGATCACAACATGCAGGCCCAAATCACTAGAGAATTTAAACACACGTCTAATTTTATGAATTATCATATCACAACAGAGGAAGATGAACACAAGTTTAAAATTTCAAAAGCACTTTACTTTCTAGTCTCACCAAAACATATCCAGAGAGAGTCACTAAAAATAATGTAGCTTGCTCATTATCTGTAAATTTCAGAAGCTTCCTTTTTCTTTAGTAATTAAAAAAAAATAGTATTATGAACAACTGATGTTCCTCAAGGCATCTGTGCCATGTGCTAGTAGGGAAAAAAAGCAGAAACTAAGGCCCATTGCTTGTCATTGTGGTTACCTGTTCCCTTTGATATTAGCCAGTAGAAAACAGTCTCACATATTGTAGTAAAATCAATTTAATTTAACTATATAAAATAATTTTGCTGCTGATCTTGTGTATGTTTTAGATCTCTCCCCAGACTTTCAGTTTCAGTGAAGCATGAATGTTATTTTGCCTGTATAATTGAGAACTCTTATTCTAAAACAAAGTTCATTGAATTGGTACCCAAGTGTAAATGTAATTAGCAACACAACTTTTATAATGACTAGAACATCTGTGCATAGTGCAAAATGTTTGGTGATTCCATTTATTGCATTTTTATTCTGTACATAATGTCTCCCTAGATATAATGTGCTTGGTGAGGTTTTCTGTGTTCTATTTACAGCACTGGAAATAGTGGAAATTCAAGATATTTCATTGTTGTATCAAATAAATGCTAATTATAATACACAAAACTAAGTCTGCAAGGGCAATCTCCAAATCATATATTCATTCATTTGAGAATTTATCAAGGAGGATTTCCTAACTGTAATTGCATTTTTTTCAAAGAAAGTAGGAGGTTCTGTGGAGTTATTAATCTGTTAAGGTTTCCTCAGAAGGTGTTCTTTCCCATGTTAAGAGAAAACCCAAAAGGATATGGCTGAGAATTTATTTCAGACTTGTGTACCATGCAGGGCAGCAAATCATTAGACCCCACCAGGTCCCACAGACTTGTGTACCTTCAGGTTCTTTAGATGATCACAAACCTGTTCTTCTAGAGCTGGGGGTTCTTCGTTCTCCCAGTCCCTGCTTTCACCTGCTGTGGCCTTTGCGATGAGGCTGGAGCACTTGCCAGAGAAGACTGATGCAAAGAAGTCATTGGGAACCTCAGCCTTCTCAATAACCTGCATAGCTAGGTCTCCTGCTTCCTTCAGGAGAGGGCCTACATTATCCTTGGTTGTCCTTTTCTCCCCAACATACTTATAGAAGCTTGTTAGGACATTTTTGGGGAAAGTTTGGCCATTTTCAGTTGGTTGGAATTTTTTGTCTTCTACCTTTAAGACTGTCATGCTTAAGATGGAGATGTTGACACCACCTAAAGACTTACAATTTAAAAGTTACTCACAAATTAAGATTTGGTACAAAAAATTAACTCCAAAACACAAAAAGGAGCAGTACTGTTTAGCAAAGAAGGACATTTGACCAGATTTTATTTATAAGAACATCCACAGTTCAGCCTTTGACCTCTACATGAAGAATCTGAAAGTTGCTTTACTGATACCCTGAGGAGAGCAACCAGCAAGGAACATCTTTCTTATCTTACAACCTGACAAAGAGGCCATTTCATACAGTATATGCAATCACAAGCAGTTTGACATTCTTTGTGAAAGGTCACTAAAAATATAGGCACTTTTGTAACCTGGTCTTGGAAATGCCTACACTGGTTCTAAAATAAAATTAATCTAAGTCTTGACACAGAGGGTATTTTCTATGCACACTAACCATGGCATTCTTGTGCAAATACATGAACAAGATAACTTATCATATAAGAGATGTAGAAAATATGGTAAACATTTATTGCTGACATTTTCTGCATTCAAATGCAGGAAAGGATCAGGCAGTTGTGACATAATGTGTGAATTGTATCATGAGAAAACCTATCTGTGTATTTTAAAGTATATTTTAACCTGAAGATGTCACACAATTTGACTACAGATTTTAAGACATCTAGTAAAAATTTGTGCCAATTATGATTACATTTGGAACTCTAAGGATTTTTTTGATCTGAACCAAGTTGTTCAGCTGAGCAACTCTAGAAAATACTTATGTGGTAAAAATTGGATTTTCACCAGGACAAAATAACTAATTATAATTATTACAAGGGTTTATCTCTGAGGCTGCTGAATTTTTCATTTAATATACCTATATGGTTCTGATCATACCACCACCATATGGCAAATTCAACCTAAATTCACAGAATGTTTTAACTGAAAGCAAAATGCATAGGTAAAGGAGATGATATGTTCCTTTTTACCAATGAATTAATGGATAGAAAAGGGAAGGCCCTTTGTTTAATTCCTTCATCTTTCAGAGTGAACTTGCACTCAGACTACTAAAAAAAAAGAAATCTAGAGGTCATGTTCAGATACTATGCCAAGGAATAAATTCAGTCTTATCTGGAACAATATCCTATTTTACATTGCATTTTGAAAACTATTGAAAGACAGAGCTTATTTACAGAATGAGAGAAAGAGAACATTCGGTGATTAGGGCATTTCACCAGAGAGGTGGGATGTCTATCCAGATGCTCTAATTTAGATGATTCATACATAAGGGAACAGTTTCAGTACAAAATAATCAACTTCTTAGAGAGAAGAAAAAAAAAAAAAAAAGAACAACTAAAAAGACTCATCAACATGGATGGAATTTAATTTATTTTTGTCTTGGTATAAGCTGAAATATTAGTTATTCCCTTATCCATAATTATATTCTTTACAATGATGTTCTTTCTATCTCTCTTTCTGTTTAAGGATTATTCAGTTTAATGCCTTTAACTGTTCCTAGTGCTGGTCTTTCTCTAACTTTTAATTCCTGAGAACCAAGAAAAGAAAAAAAAAAATGCACTTTCATTTAAAATAAATTCATGTCTGTCCATGAGCTGTTTAATGAATGAATTCAAGATTTACAAGTCCATCATCATCAGAACTCTCCTTTGGTTGTTCTCAGCATGCTCCTGATAAAAATTATATAACTGCTATACTCCACTGATCATAGCAAGATAGATACATAGCCCTGTACTGAAAGTCTATCTGTGCTTCTGTCACTTGTGCAAGGGATCATAATTATATGCTGCAGAAAATGAATTAATGGAATAAATGAAGTATGCAGATATCTGTCAGCCCTGACAAACAACTTTGCTGTTCAATTAGCATAACTCCATCCTTTATTAAAGAACTGGGATTACTCATCACAGTTAAAGGCTTTATTTATTTAGGATGCTCATTTATAAAACAGGCCTAGAGAAGTATCAATTTATTTCCCTGAAGCCTCTTAGCAAGAGAAGTTGGTGTGGTTATGTACAGAAGATGGTTTGTACATGTTTTTAATACTGTGGGCTGCATCTCTAATCCATTCTGTTTTGTGAGCTGCCTCTTTGCCCATTCACATGATGTGACATTCCCATGGCAACTACTGTAACTGCCAACATGGAAAAATACTAGGAGCGTACTTAATGCATTTTAACTTAGCAGTAAGCACATCATTCTTTTTGGGGTGAAATGCAGTCAAAGCAGACGTAGTTTGCAGTGAGGAGTTGCAGAACGTACCAGTACCAACCTGAAAGGAGCAGACAGGAGTACCCTGTGACTCCTCAAAGTCTCCAAACTCACTAGCAGGTTTTCTGCATGCTCTATGCTGCAGAGGGACCATTAAAGATCCCTTCCAACCCAAAATATTCTATGATTCTATGATAAAATACCACTAGCAGATGATTCTTAGAAAGAAGGACTTGAGTATTATTATAGGCTTGGTTTCAGTATTCACTGCTTTTGGTAGTGGCCAAGGAGTGCTGCCTTTTGACAGTGTGCAGAGTGCAACATACAGGAGAGGGCTCCATGCTCAGAAACTCTCCCCAGATTGGAAAACTTCCCTCCCTGCTGCTCTTCATGGAAGCTGCTCCACACAAAGTGGGTTGGAAGCACCAGTCCTCAAAGCACAGGATAGGCTGAATATCTTACACTGACATCTTGAATAAAAAATATGTGAAGCCTTGGTCCCTCTAGGAAACACAAGAGGAGACAAGATAAATATGGCATGCAATAATTTAAGAAGCAGAAGTTTAAAAGTCTTTAGTGCAACCATGATCATGTTATCTCATTTCAGGTATCCATTTGCATGTCTCTAGGACCGTGTTTTGTGTCTCTCACTGTACAGTAGCAAACACAGAATGGAAAAAACAAACAAACAAATGACTGCATATTAGGTGATTTAAAATAAGGATATAAATCTACATCAAGGTTTCAAGATAGATAAAATGGCTTAGAAGTTATCTGAGCCCACATTAGAGATCAATTTGATAGCATAAATTGAAAATAATTGGGAAACATAAATAAAGACTATGAGACCATTACAAAAAGAAAAAAACACAGCTAACTCTTCAATACGGAAATCGTTCTAAAAAAAATCACTTCAGAAATGTACTGGACCATCCTACTATTTATCCTTATCCTCTGCTGCCATCCGGTGGCCGTATAATTCAAAAGACTGTTAATATTAAACAGGTTTAGGCGCATGAGCTAAAGAATCTGAAAAGTCGTGACCTTTAGCAAAAGGTAAACGAAACAGCCAATCTTAGGGTGAAGCAGTGTGTTTTCAGGCAACGAATACTGACAGTAAATTAATAGTCAGCAATTTTTTTAAGTACACATCTTTTAACAAACTATAGAAAGGTGTAGGATGATACACCAGCAACGGAAATAATAATTCTTTTTGTATGGAAGTTAGATGTTTAGGTTAAAGCAGTTGTGGCATTTCCCCTCCTGAGGTAATGAGGAGGCAAAGGACACCTGAGGCAGCTCCAATGGCAAATTCTTCCATCTTAAAAAGGGGTGTCTAAAATAAATGGGATAAATCAGCATTTGGCTGTGTCTCACTCTCTCCATTGCCTATAGAGCAATCATCTAGGCACCTGACATTTAGATAAGGTCACTTAGAGAGCTCAGTCCCACCCTAAGAGACAAGCCAAAACAGCAGACCTTTATGACACATCTGCACAAGAACATGCCTGACGCTCATTTAGTAGTACACAAATATCAGGGAAGAGCAGACTATCCATAAGGCAAAATTATTAATACTACTTTTAAGCTGCTAAAACCGTGACATCTTTTAGCAGCTGTCCAATTTCAGATAGAAAAGCTTCTACCTCACTTTTAAAGGAGGAACAATGCAAAATTATGTATTGAGTTAAATCAAGGTGTTAAAAAGAGTATCACCACCATAAGACACCAGGGCTCAGGACACTGATAGCAAAAGACAGCAAAAGGCTGCACTTGTGGGAAAGAATTCTGCTGTACTTTGCCATATTTATATTCATGATCGCTGCTTCAAGAGAAAGAAGGGTGGTCAATTGTCACAGTTACCCATGTTTTTAGTTTAATTTCACTATCTTGCTGCTTTGACTTGTAAGACTATCAAAAGTGGGTAAGATCTTAAGAATGATTTGCTTCTCTCTGCCAAATGAGGACACAGACCACTTATATGCACAGTGGAAATACTGATGTATTTCCAGCTGTCAACTAAATTTGCTCTTCAATCAGATAAAGGATGTTTGTATTCTCTCTTTTCATATGTCTGTAAATATGTGTTTCAAAGAAGATAATGGTCAGTGGAGGAACAGGTACAAGTATTCTTCTTCAGAGACAGAAAAAGATTTACACACATGGAGTGGAGAGTCTTAGTTTGGAAAAAATAATTTTGATGGAGAAAAACAGCTGGTGCTCCTGTAAATAATGAGTTGAAGGTTCATTCATGTGCAGCTTCTGTCACCACAGATCCAACATGAAAAACAGTTACAAAAGAAAAGGAAAAGGCAAGAAAACAGGTATTTTTTGACCATAAGAGAAGTAAAAAACTGCGTGATTTCTATAGAGCAAGAAACAGAAGCAAAGAGATCTCTGACACCTTCAGGCCAGAAAACTGGGCTGAAGCTTGATTATCTTAGACAACACACTGGAATGAGTCATTCAGAATAGTGGTTGTAGAGGATGTAAAAAACAGCCAGAACTGCATAAAACATACACAGTAATGACTGTTCTGCTCTTCACATACCCAACCTTGCCTGGAAGCCATCAGAGTTAGTTTGACTGGGATTCACTGATGACAAGACAGTCAGCTAGTGACAGAAAACAAAACTCATCTGGAACATTGACAAGAAAACTCACAAGTTCCTGAAAGATTGGATGAAATAATAAAGTTGATAGGAGAGGATCTCCTAGTATGACTAATCTGGATTTGGAGTAATACAACATAAAAGGAACATTTTATTCCATTATTTATTGGCATTGTAGCAGATGGATGCACAAGAATCCTGCTCTGGTAGGACGTAAGAAATGTGTCCTACACAGTCATGGGTAGAAATTTGCTTATTTTTCTTCACTCTTTCATTTTGCTGCTAGCTGGCTATAGGTCCTCCTTTTTCTTCTCCCCTGTGCTAAGTGCTAATCTGCTCTCTGGTTCCTACTTTTTCCTGTTCTTTCCTTTCCAGTTATTTTTCATGTTCATTCTGCAACGACACCATCTGGCTACCAAGGAACTTCCTCTCTCATGCTGTGTAGGAGCAACAATTTAGGGGAACAAAGATTTAGCATGGAGTTCCTCCAGAATGGCAAATGTTTTTTTCAGTTACGTTCTGAAAACAGGCATTCCACCTTGCTGACCTTCTGTCCCCTCCATAGCTCCTAGTCAGAGTTCTTTAGGATGATTTCTAATAAAGAACAATCTGCCTGCATGACTGATACCTATATTTTGATTAGGGTGAATCGACAGACATATAATATGGAAAACTCTGACGTACTTGGACTGTTCTGAAGGCCAGTGTAGAAAAAAGTGTGTCACAGTTTGTCCCAGGATCGGCAATTAAACCAGAGACAACAAGCTCTCGATCCCCTCCCCCTCCCACCCAGGTAGGGAAGGAGAGAGAGAATTAAGGAGAGAGACTTTGCTGGATTGAAAATTAAACTAGGCAGCTTTAATTATATGTACAATTATATACAAGTATGTTCAGGAATGTGCAAAAGCCTCTTGGCTTCCCCCACCCCCAGCGACTCCCCTGGCACTCTCCTTAGCTGTGAGCAGTCCTGAAGTGTCTCAGCCCGCAGGCAGGAGATAAGGCAGAGCAGAAAGGGGCTGGGTTATGAGGGTTATGAGGTCAGAGATGCCTGAGCCTGGGGTCAACGGTCATGGATGGATGGAGTCCTCCCCAGACGCCGGCCATGGACGGAAGAGAAGGGAAGAAGAAGCAGGAAGGAAGTTGTCTTCTGTCATCTCTGACCTTCCTCTGAGCTTACGTAGATATATGGAATGGAATACCTTTGGTCAATTCTGCTGTCTGTCTAGTCCAGCTCCCCACAGAGAGGGCTCCCCTGCTCTCAGTAGCCTCTGCAGTGACAGGTTCACTGGGTAGAACAAACTGACCTTTGCGTCTCAACAGAAACATAAACATTCCAGTGTTATCAGTCCACTGGCTGGTACACTTGTTGCTAGTTAAGAGAGAGCTTACTGAAGGAAAAAAAAAATCAGTAAAAGGAAAATTAGCTTCATCCTGGCTCAAACCAGGACAAAGTGTTTATTAAACTAAGAAGCAAGAAAACTTTCTTTGCAGACACTAGCTAAGGCAAATTTCTGCAGTATATAAAAATCTGCCAGTTCTTAGGGATCACACTCAATAAAGATACTTCTATAATCTTGTTAGTACAGAAATTCCAATGTCAAACCTAGAGTGTTTTTTTTCTTCTTTGTGAAACATCTATTATTTTATATATTTTAGGTATTAGAATTTGATTATATTTTTAACACTTCTTTATATTTTTTATCCTACCAGAATCTTCTGCCATCTTCGGAGAATAAAATGTCACAGCGGGTTAGCCGAATTTACGTGGAACTGCCACAGATTATTTCTTCCCAGGAGTCTGTCAGTTTCATGCAAAGCAAGGAGTGTGCAGGCACAAAATGACCCCCTCAAAGATTTTTTAAGCATTGTAATTCTTGGTTGAAAAGTTGTGTGTATGTGTATATTATATAGATATATTTACATATCCATCAAATGCAATCAATATAATAAAAACAAATTAAAGAAAAACTCTCTCTGTAAGGCTTGGCCCAACTTCCATCCCTTAATTTGGTTTCCATCATCTATATTTATTATTGTCTTAAAAAATTGTGTTTATTAAAAATGAATTGTTTATCATGCAGGCAATAGGTCTATGCAACCATCTTCTGCATTAAGAGATTTTATTTTGAGATGTCACACAATTTGTTTGTATAGCTTTATTGATAATCACAATAGCATCTGAGTACTCCCTAATCATTAAGTTGTTTGGATAAACAACTGCAAAGTAGGGAAATATTATCCTTCAGATTTTCCAGATGATGATGGAAGTAAGAAATAGCTCCCCAAAGCTATGCCTTTCTTTTTTTCTGTCACTGCCCATCCTGTTGAAAGTGCTGATTTCTCTGCTAACAATACATTCCAAATGGTACAGTAATCACAAAAAATACTCTGAAAGAAAACTATGACTTAAATAACAAATAAATAATTCAAAGATACACACACAAAAAATCATTCCCACTAGTCAGTGAAGAGAGATTGGGAATTGAGTAAAGGTTCAAATTACTGATAGCTCAACATGCTAATGTAATATTTTTGCTCTCATGTATTCAGTTTTGGTAAAAGTATGCTACTAAAGCCACAGGGCACTGCACAGTCAAAAAAAAGAGACTAAGTAGGCCAAACAAGAATTTGTAAATGTTTTTGAGCTAATACATAAAATTTTGATATAAAGCTAGAAGAATAAAAGTACGGGGATCTATCTCAGCAGAGATGTCAGTGGTACCAGCACTTTATAAAAATATTGTTAAAAATTCCACTTATTTCTGAAAAATACAACAGGTAACAGTGTACAGTACAAATCAGCTTGTTTAACTTCTACTGAATTCATCTATTTATTTTAAAAGGTAAGAAAGAATTAGACTCTAAGGGCCAGATCTAAAATGGAACTTCAGCTAGGAATTTAAAATTAGACTTGCATGGCCTCTGCAACCTTCCATGCTCAGCTGCTGTCTGGCTTTAAGGGTCTTCTCCTCTGTAGACATTTGAGTCCATCTGTCTTCTAGTTCTCTGTAATTTTTCCAGTTGCACTTCAGTCTTCATAATGCTGAGCCATCTCATGATTGCCTCATGCCAACACCAAAACAAGATATGCCTCTCCTTGTTATCAGCAGAGGGGCTCCATCTGACTGGCAAGCTCAGCATAAACTCGCCCTACAGGTGTCATCATGAAGAACAGCAGCCACGAAGGCAGATATGAATGGCACTTCTTTTCATGTTCTTTTTAAACAATGTCTCAGTCTTTAGAGTATGGCGTTGAAGAAAGTTCTCTCCATTGCTTGGGAGCAGCCACAGGTAGGTGGCAATCTGGGATTCCACTTCAAGGGACAAGTGTTTGTAACACTGCTCAGCCTTGATGGGGGTAGCTCTGTATTTGAAGACTATATCTCAAACACTGTTTCATCAAATTATTTGAAGCTACTCTTAATGCAGACACTGCAAAGCACTTCCGAGCAAGCTAAGCCTAGTAAATGTTTCTCTTGTCCATTGTACTTTACAAAGGCAATAGAGGCGCCTGTAAAAAGTTTTCTTATTAGCATCCTTCCTGAGAAGGAAGGAACAGGCCTGACAGGTGTGTCTGCTCCTATAGCATCCTACTGGGCACTGTACAATATAAGTAGGTTGAAACTCAAGTGCTGTTGCAGAGATGTCCTTTCTTTTTTTAAGGAAGGAAAAGCATTCCCCTTCTCTCCACAATTAATGGCAAGAGACTAAAAATATCAGTTTTTGATATATTTACTGGTAAATAATTCACTTCTACAGTAAGATTGATTGCTGAGCAATCTCTGCAATTTCTCTGGAGCCTTTCAAGGGAAAAGGGTCTGCTCAGCTGAAGTGACTGCAACAGGCAACTGTCTCACATTGATCTGCATTGCCTCAATATCCAACTGAGAGCCACAAAGTTCTATTTTTTGTGCCTTGTGCCTTGGGGCTCTTGCAGCAAAACCACTGTTTAAACAAACTTAATGACTGTGGTATATTCAGATCACAGAATTACCTCAGCTGGAAAAGACCTTCAGATTAAAGACATTTAACTGGGAGAGGTCTACCGTCTCCTTTGTAAGATAAGTGCAGGGGCTGGAAATGGAGTACCTGAAGACCATGTTGCTCTAACTGTATTAAATTCAGTCACAGGACAGAAAGGTTAATCAAAAGAACATTTCACCCCAAAAAATAGGATCAGAATGGGATAGACAGGACTTGAATATGTAGACAGATGGCAAAAATATAGACATATACTGAAAAAATGTTATGAGATCTAATGAACTCTCAAAGCATGGTGTAGGACTCCTAGTGATGACTCCACTATGGTTCTGAAGTCTCAATAGGATGTAAACTTCTTTGTGTAATACTTTTTTAAAACTCCAGTTTTTCTGCTTCCAAAATCTTCATGTAAAATCTAAGTAGGCTGTGTGCAACAGTTTTGATTTTAAAAGAGGGGTTTGAAGTTTCTTTGTTTCTTTCTTTGTTAGCTCTTCCATTTATGCTTGGTTAAACAGGGATGAGTAAAACAAAGCAGAAAATAACCATTTCATTTCAAAGGATATACACTTCATCAGAACACCATCTGACAGTGATGCAGTCTGTTTACAATGCCATGTTTCTGTGAACAGACTGGCTGGAACATACCTTGCCTTGGGAGTTTCTAAAGTGAATAGAGAGTACAGGCATTTCCATCTGAAAATAATTCATCTAAGTGTAAAGTAATTCCTTCAAAAGAAATGCTGACAGCTCTCCTGAGAGCTTAACATCTGTAAAGAGGTGTTCCCCCTTCCTTCTATTTTTTTTATATTTATTTTTTTTTTTAATTTTGACTAGGTAATATATACTTTATTTTTCAGTTTATTTAAAGGGTTTTGTTGGATTTCTGCAATGGTCCTACGCAAGGACAGTCATCAATTAGCTAAGTTAAACACAAATTATAGATCTTATGTGTTTTCAAACCATACAACCCTTTATTTGGTTTTGGTCTGTTAGCACAGCACCCCATGGAACACAGGCAGCCTCTTTTGATATTGCAGTCCTGTAGGTCAGCTGGTAGAGTGGTGAATCCAAGCCATTCTGATTACACCTTTCAGAGCACTTTGTGTTTATTTCAATAGCTTGAGGACTACATGGCAGTTATGAAATGCAAGCTCTGCATAGAACATTCTGAAGGTACAAGTGAACAAGATGTTGAATCTTCAGTCACAGAAACAGTATTTGAAGAGCCACAGAAACAGATGTTTGTGTGTGGTTCCATCATGGTCCTGAACTTTTTGCTGGAGTTCTCTTGACTATCTTTGTCTCCCTGCAGAAAATGTAGCTAAATGTTCATACATCAAAGTGTTATTTTATTTTAAAACCAAGGATTGATGTATCGTCTAACCTTTTTTCTTCCTCTAGGAGCTTTTTATATACCATTAGGTAAACAGGAGGCTGGACTAGAGATTTCCTGTGGTCTCTTCCAACTTGATTCCCATGATCCTATGAACCTAATCATGGTCAAAAACAAGCTGATGGCTTATTTACAGGTTTTTAGATCTAGTCTATTGGCTGTTGTCACAATATTCACACTACTGAGTAATTAATACATTCACACAGTCAGATGCTTCAGAATGTCATAGAAGGCACTTGGCACAAGCACTGATCTTACTTCAGTGTTTTAAAATCCCACATGCCATTGATGCTTGCAATAGCATATCTATAATTGTAGAAAACCTTGACCTATATATATTCAATATGCCTCCAATTGGAAGACACCAAAATCTGATTATAAGAATAAATATGAAATAGCCCAGACACCTTAGTTTTATCTCATGATCCCTGCTTGAAAAGCTACACATTTATCAAATTGCAGAGATGGTGAGATAAGGAGTAGAAGTCACAAAAGGCATAAAAGAACATGACAAAAATTTATGCCAATAATATCACTGAATCTTCATCGATGTACAGAGGGCGAGACATTTTACACCGATCCTTCAATGCATTTCTCTTTCCCTTTGGTCTGTTACAATGTTGCTTCACTTCTGAAAAGGAGGACACTTAGGACAACTGGCTGCCAGATATAACCATTCCCATTTCCCAGTTCTACATTCAAATGACATTACTGCCCTGTGGGCAAGGAACTAAAGTGGGACCACAGGATAAGAATATTTATCTTGTATCATGACAAATACAATCATACTACTTTGTCTACTCAGAAATTCCATCTAAAAGTTTTGCACAGGGAAGTATATTATATCAAGAATATCACACATCATCCTGGTAAATATTAGTGCTATTTCACTGACAAAGCACAAAGATGGAAGCTATAATTAAAGTGCAGTGTGATTTTGACAATGCCTGTAACAAGTTGTAAGTTAAGGGTTCTATCGTAAATTTATTGTCTGATTATAATATAACCAGATCAATTTTAAAAATTGAGAAAGTTGTCTGCTGTGCTACATGAGATAAAATGTTTTGGAAAAAAATTTAAAAAAAAAGAAAAAAAAAAAAAGAAAAAGAAAAATAGGAGTTTCATATGTGGGAAGCTAGAGTCTGTCCAAATCATCCTAATCCAGAATCTAAAATACTTCTTCCTTTATTCCAAGGCAGAGGGACATAAGGTACCCCCTCAGGTACGGCTGTCTTCTCTAGATGAACTACTTCAGCTGAATGCTAACTATCTGTTTTGCTTTCCAGAAGAGCAGTTTTATTTGTTGCAGGCTAGTGGTGCTTTATTCAAGAAGTCCAAACTTTTAAACTAGTGCCTTTACTTTGTCCCTACTCTGACAACCTATCGTTTGAATGAACAAAGATAAAATATCACCTGCTGATATTTTGAAAGCAAATAGTGAGAGACACATGCAGAAACGAAACAAAACACGTTTTCAAAGCCCTTCTGCTTCAGTATCTTGCCAGTTTGAAATGACATGCAGTCACCAAAGAGCAACAACAATGGTGCTGGTTGTGGGAAAATAAAGAGCAGAATAAATAGCTAAATACACATGCTTTTCTACATAGAACAAAAAATCCAGACATAAAAGAAGGCAGTAAGAGGAAACGCATGGCCAACTCCAAAGCTGAAGCTCCTATTAAGAGCAGGTGATAGTAAAACGAGCCAACTGGATTATAGGTGGCAAGTTTGTAACAGCCAGAGGGTCTCTTGAACATAAGTAAAGTAACAAAGTAACAGTATAAAGCAAAGGCTAGATTGCTTTCTGAAATAAGAGCACAGTAGTAACACAGTAAGTTACTACCAGACAACTGTATCACAGGCAAAACCTCTTTATCACGCGCAAAACAGTGAGAGACGATAATAATGTCCAAACCTACAAAACCTGATGTTGAACCTTAACCAAAAGAGTGATGGTCCACCTCTGTAGAACAACTCACAAAATTAAAAGGCTGTCTAGCAAAATAAAGGTATTGAAAAAAGAAACAATGGAATAAAATTTAAGCTACCAAGAACACAGATCAGTCAGAGATTGTTGTTGTGCAACATAATCTCACACAGAATAATGGAAGTGCTGGAAACAAAGATGATAAACCATAAACTGGATTTCAAGCAAGACTGTATAATAACTAGTGTTTCAACACAGGAATAGTCATCAAGCCAAAAAAGCTATTCCCTCACCTTTCTTATTGAGCACTGCTGATGACACAAGGAGCTGACAAATACATTAGAGTAGAAAATTTGACTTCTAGTACTTGTAAGTAACAACTCATCTGTTACACAGAAAAAAGATCAAATTATTTTGCAACAGCAAAGATTGGATTAAAAGATAATATTAAGAGTCCAAAGTAGCCCTCCACTGGCCTATTGAACAAGGAGGCAGAGAAACTGTAAATTTATTTACTACAGTTATACAATAAGGAAGGTGCGGTGTACTAAATAATGTCACAATTTGGAGTAGTAACAAATTACAAATATCTATTTGTAATGCTATCCCCAGTTAATAGATAGATATGAAACTTGCAGTGTAAAGAAATTTCTCTTTTTCTCCAAAGTCAGCAGGAAGTTAACTGGAGTCCTCTAACTTCATTTTAACTGCAGTTTACAGTCCCTCTCATATGATGGAAATGTTAAGAATTCAGCTGCTTTCTAGCCACAGCAACACAGAAGCAAGTTCTGAGTTAAGAACCAGGGCAGAACAACATAGCATAAATATTAGAACTAATTTCTTTACCGAAAGAGTGGTTGGACAGTGGAACAGGGAGTCCCTCCCTGCCCAGTGAGGTGGTGGAGTCACCATCCCTGGTAGTATTTAAAAGAAATATAGACATAGTGCTTAGGGACATGATTTAAGCATTGAATGGGTAGATTAGGTTATGGTAGGTGGATTTCGGTTATGGTTGGACTTGATGATCTTCAAGGTCCTTTCCAGCCAGGATGATTCTATGATTCTATGATATGAAAAATAGACAAAGAGGAAAAAAAAAGAAAATGGTGATAACTTATCTATGGATTCCATTATACAAAAAATAATTTTAGATTTAATATTAAAAACAATTAAAGACTAACTAGGGAGTTATATGTAATACTTCAAATAATCTTGTTTGGTTTTTGCTTGTTTCTTTTGAAATAATGCTTTATATTAGTATTATTTTGAAAGCATCCATTATGATATGGTTGGTAGTTTTTGTTTGTTTTTAAAGGAATTATGCCCTTGTAAACTTATTTTAGTCAATTCCATGACTGCTAACAACATGAAGGGAAACATTACTTTCTCCTCAATGTAACAAATACTTTAGGGAGAAATTGTATTGCAGAAACTGTTTCTCATTGTGAACAGACCTCACTGTTTTCATAAACTGAAAGTTCTGTTATTCATTTTTTTCTTTACCTGTTTGAATTTTATATCTCTAGACTAACATCAGCTTCTTGAAGCATTTTCAGACAGCTGCTTTAAGCAATTAAATCTCTTATCTCTCCCCATCAGACATGTTTACTCTTCCAAACACAAGGCAGGACTGTTCATCAGCAGGTTGTTTATAATCTATCCGTACATCTCACTGTGTTAATTAGTCCTTGGGGCACATCATGTCCAGTGCATGTTTGGTTCACTCCAGAGAAATGTTTCTGTCCCTTTTTAAGGAGACACAAAGTCTCTCTAAGCCATTCACCTAAGATGGAAGTGATATACATGTAAGCCTGCATACCCCTCCCTATTCTCAAGTGTCAGTTATATTTTTCTGTTAAGTATCTCCAAAACAAAAATGTAAAAAAACCCCTTAGATGGCAGTTTGAGGAAAACATTTCTTCCAAAGACAGTGTTGAATTTGTCCCATGCTTTTAAGAACACCCATCCACTGGCACACAAATGTGGAAAAATATTTTTCATTAAGCCATCTCTCATTTCTGTTTGTAGAGGTTTTGGGTTTTTTTTCTTTTTTTTTTTCCAGATTTTTACAAATTTGTCTTGATAAGTACATGTGGGGTTTTTTACCTATATAATAAACAAATAAGACTCAGACTGTTGGTTCCTCTGCTGCTGTGAGCTTGCCACTGTGACAAACAGTGAGCATAGCTTGCTCCCTTTTTTTGCTCTGCAACCAAAGTTAAAGGACCTTCCCTTGAGGCAAGAGTTAGAAGGGCCCTTTGAACTCATTCCTGTATTCACTTGAGAGTTATTCTTTCCTGATTTTCCTTCATCTTTGGTTTTGGGGTGGCTGTTTTCCCTCCACACCCCATTTTGTCTTGACCATTCCTTTTTCCTGTTTTCCTTACAATTTTTAAGAAATGCTGTGATGATATGTCAAGAACTCGCATGAATTCTACTTTTCTCTCTCAAAATATGACCTGATCTGTCCATCAAATAATCAGATAAATAAGGTAGTTTTCTTTTCTTCTGGGAGCTCATAAAGGCTGATGTTATGTTGTTATTTAGCTTCACTGGAACATCCATCGGACTGAGATCAGCTAGAGAATTCAGTTCTTTCCTGTCTAGTTGATTCAAAATAACTCCTGTACAAAGCAGGTTTTCCACCTAAAATTTAGATTTCTGAAGACTTTTGTCATTTTTCAGTTCAGTGCTTTTTCTGAAAGCTAACTGAGCAGGGCTTTTTATTCTCTCTAGGGCTGGAGCAACATGTATTTTGGACACAGCTTTTTAGTCTGTGCAGATGGAACCATTGCTTCAGATGTGCGTGTTTATAAATAAAGCTGAACAAAGAAACAATAATACCCTTTTGGAATAGGGCTTATTAGCATTTTGATGACTTCTTTATCCTGGGAACAGCCCTCTGCTTTTAGCCTGTTCCTTCTATTCTTCATACTGAATCTGTCATCTTTCTCTAATAATTAGAATTTATACTGAGCAATCCAGGCTTAAAATGTCAAGAAAAAAAAAAAAAAATAATTATACCATGTTCTCCTTGCAGATAAGAATAGCATATATGTGCTTTATAAATAATGATTTTAAATACGTATATTACCAGGAACATCATCTTGTGAAGGGTGTATGTAAAGCTTTAAAATTTCAATTTTTCTGGAGCCACAGGTAATAGGAATAACATCATTGATTTTTTTTGGGGGGGGAATTTGTTTGTCTATGTGAAATAAAAACAAATAGCCACGTTTTATGACATCAGTTAGACTGCTGTCTAACTAAATGAGGAAGAGGCAGCATTCACTGAACCACCACCATAACAGGACTGTAACCAAATAAATAAATACTCTTAGATTCCTGATTCCAGGTATGTGATATATGGCTCTCAAAGCAGTACTCAGTCTATGACATTAGTGGAGTTGATGTAATAATATTTGAACTCTCTATCTGTCATTATAAATTAATCATGATAATGCAAATTTACTCACTCCTATTCAGTCTCTTTAAGGGTAGTGGCCAATGTCAAACATTATTGCCTCTCATTATTGCGTGTAGTCTGGAAAAAAATGTTTTAAGGAATAGCTTTAGACTTCCATGTGCCATCCTTCAATAAAGAAAATATTCTTAGTTTAGCAGTTCAACATACGTTAGCAGGTGTTACAGCAGAATAAGTAGGACAGAATAAAATTTTATCAAAGAAAAGGCAGGTATTCCAAAATCGCATCACATTTAGAAAAGGTACAGTCCTAGGAGGAACAAGACTAGAAGGGACAATACTAAAACTTAAACTTTTATTGTTTCAATTTTTAAGGTTCCATATGCAGCTAGTAAGCTTCTGAGGTTTCCCTTGTAGGAAATTTCCCTTTCCATATGACTTCCAGTAAGGGATACCACTTTGCAGAAAACAAATAGCTACAGCAGTGAAAATCAGCACAATTTGCATGACTTCAAAGCCCTGCTCTTACACCTTATTTCCATATCTGATGATTCCTCAGACCTTCATGACTTGTGGACAGAGTAAAAGAGATTTCCACAACATATTAAAAAAACAAATAAATATATTTTAGAAACTGGCACTCTGGGTTTCTAATCTCAGCACTGCTATTTATCTCTGTTATGACTCCAGGTAAGTAGATGTCTTACAGAGCTTTGAGGAGTGGAGGGAGCCTGGGGACATGGTGAAATACTGATTTTTACTACCTTACTTGTCCTTAATGAACATATTGATTTAATCTGTTCAGTGTCTCAAAGCTGTGCTGTATCACTTCAGGCTGTTTTTCTCCTAACAGAAGACAGTGATCATGCTTCTCCCTTTCTTTTTTTTTTTTTCTTTCTTCTGTTAATTAACACAGCATTATTTTTTCTTTTTCACATCCATTATAGCCAATATGACTTTGCTAAGGCAAATAGTTAGATGCAACGGATTAGCAACTGGGACCTTAAGCTGTATAAAAATATAAGTTAAAAAAGGGTGTAAACTTCCATAAATATCTAGAAAGAATTAGCCATGGAGTATATTTCTAGCATTCTGTAACAGAGACATTTACAAGCCATCTTGATGGCACATTTTGTTACTTGATTTCAGTGTTTCCACACCAAAAAGAAAATAACAGTCATGATTGTATGCCAGTATCTAACAAAAAGTATTTTGTCCAAAAATTTCTCATAACTCTGCTTCTAGAAGCATTGAAAGGGAGGGAGAAGACAGCAAAAGGTGAAATGAGTAACTGCTGGAAGAGTGAGAATTATGGCAGTTGGCACAGGAGCCTGAATGCGTAAGTGAAGAGCCAGAAGATATTGAAGCCCTGTCTTGCCATCTGAGTTTGCACTAATCTGCTGTGGTTCTTTCTCAAATGACTGACTATTCTGTGAGTAGAAAATGATGATACATGCCTTTCTATGGTGTGAATACTCCTCTGTGATTAGTGTAGTATGTAATGTATGTAACTGCACACAGTCATGGGTCCTTTTTCATGGGGTACAGTCCTAATACAAATATTTTCCAGATGCACAAAACATCTGAAAGGATCAGTAAAGCTTCTGTGTTGTATCATTAATTATTTATTAATGGCAAAACAAAAGTCTGAAGAAACCAACAGAAGCATTATAATTCCTTTAAAAGTTCTTTACAGAATTGAAAGGGTAGATGTCAAGCCACTCAAGAAACAAATGATCCTCCAGTTTTCATACCTTATTTTCAATAATAAAAAAGACTTATCTGTTTATACACAATTTCTGTTTGTTATCTAAGTTTAATACATGTTTCAATCTTCAGACAGACATGCACTAAACCAAGCAGTTTCATATATACTGGAGTCTATTTGACTATACAGACAACAAGGTTAGAATGCAAAATGAGTCCTACTCTGTGTCACCTTACAGACCATCTTTTACCCCTGTGGATTCACCATGCTAGCCAATAATATTAAATATTTATTGCATGTGCTGTGTTTTGTTTTGTTTTGTTTTCCCAAAAGAGAAGCAGCATTCTTCTTCATTTATTGTCATTTTGTAAAATGATGACCAGAGCATTTCCATTTCTGCTTTTAAAAAGTAGGATTGTGCAGCAACAATTGTGGATATAAAGGTTGAAATGAAGATCAGGCAAAAGGGCTGCTGACTGCACACTGTCCCCTGGGAAGTGCTGGCATGCCTTAGGGCAGGCAGTTCAGCACAGATCTTGTTCCTATTCAGGCAGTTCACATTCAGGAATGGATGTCCCAGCCATACCCTCCAGGGAGAAAGCATGAAAGTCCCATTGTTTCTATCTCTAAACTCTGATTTCTTTCTACTGCTGGCATTGGATCTCAATTCTTCCAATCCTTGCCTGGTTCTGTGCTATTATTTGATTCTAGGGAGTCTCTCCTCTTGCATTTTTCTATCGTTTAGCATTTTCTGAATTTCTGAAAGGGGTCATCTGCCTTTACTTAGCCAAAAATATTAATGCAGCTAAACTATTCCCAGAATCAGAGGCAATCAACAGCATCCAGAGAAATAGAAAACTAAAGAGACACATACCCTCACAGATTTCCTATACAAAGTTATCCATTACCACTGAGAGAAAGCAAAAAAATGGGAAGGTACCATTGGAATATCCATCGTCAGTCATTGTCTTCTCTGCCTATAGGGCAAAACTCGGCAGGATTTAGGAATGTAAATATTTTGCTGACTTTGGGACAGTTCTGTGCATCAGAACTCTTAATAGAAAGGCAATAATACTAGGATTAATTAGTTTTAAGCCCAGGAGTTCTGTTTTTGTCCAATATCACCTAACAAAATCTGTAGAAAATGTGTTTGTTCTTTGTGTAGGATGTACAATTAAGTTCCATACCTGAATAGTGCTGGTTTAGGTGGTAAATTGTGAAATTTGTAATATTGTTTTCACAAAGTGCAATTTGTGCATTTTTCACTTTTATCTCATGAAAAATTAAAGCTCTTGAAGGAGCCATGGCTATATTCATACGGTCTGCTGAAGATGTAGGAAAGCTTAGTGTAAAAGTGTCTCAAAGGAATATGCTCTTAAGGTTGCAGGTGTTCTGAGTTCTAAATTTATTATGTGATTTTTATTTGAATTAGATTGCAGCATGTTGAGGTACAAGTGCTACAGGTATTTCCTAAATGTTGAACTGAAGTGTACTGAGACATTTAAGGAGCTGAACCATGTAAAATTCAGCTCAAAATCAGAATTAGACCAAAAATGATCAAGTTTTACTCTATGTTAGTCACTTTGATTTCCTTCTGCATTTTTAGATCACATCAGGTTGGTACTGGGCATTTGAAAATGCCACAGGTTATATTTCAGTACTTACTTACACTAGAATCTTTGCACACGGAGAAACATGTTTCATATTTTCCTATTTATTTCATCCCATCCCACACCAGTTGATGGTGTCACAATCTTTCACAGGAAAAGAAGAAATATGATAAATGCAGTCATCCAGAATGGATCAGTAAAAGGTAATAATTTTATTTTTTTTTTTCCCAGGCATTGGGAAGGAGAAAAGACATCTTGCTGCTCTGCTTTTAAGCTACTAAGCCAGACCCTGGTGAAATGGAAATATAGACCAAGGGGCAGCCACTGAACAACAAAAATAATGTTGCATGAGGTTTTATGCCTATCAAACATCATGTTCTGTGTTTCTTCAGTTAATATCTGTTTTTTACTTGGACACTAGATCAGATTTTTAGAATTTTATTCAATGTGCAATTACAATATGATGTGAAAATAAACAAAAAAGCCAGATGACTAAGTAGAGCCAATCTGTTACATTTGATGCTTTGGAAATATGAACATCATCTGTCACTTTATGAAAAAAACCTGTTATGAGAAGATGTGCTCTCACCAGACTATATGCTCTGAATAAACATACAGAATTGGAAGTGTAAGGAGAGAGATCTAGCAAAATTAAAAAATCTCTTTTGATGGTAGGAAGTTTATAGTTGACAGAACTCTATAACTACCTACCTCTCAGGAGAGACCTTTCTATATGACAGTAACATAGAATACATTAAAATAAAATTGCACAACTTCAAACCTGAGCTAAGAAAACAACAGTCAAGTGTGAAGGTAGTAGTCATTCTGAGTGCAAAAGCATCCTCAAACAGGATAAAGAGCAGGTTTAAATAACATGGTAGAGACCAACACCATACATCTGGCTGATGTGTGGCAATCATTAGTTTTTTTCTAGAAAAAAATTAAAGGACAGGAAGGAGCAGAGATATCAATAAGTGCTCAGTGTTGGTTTGACCCTATTCCCATGAAGGCTGATGTATGTTTTCAGAGTTTTTTAAAACACTTTAAGTGAATACTTTGAATATCTATCCAAAGTGACTGGTGAGATAGAAGCAAGGAGGACTAGTACTCCTATTAAATATATTTATAGACTGAGGTGAATAACATTTTATTGATATACATTTCTATATTCAATACACAGCATAACTTTTTAGAAGAGTAAACTTTAGTGGTAGCATCTATTTGCTTAGACTTCCATTGTTGCCTGAGACCATATTGCTGAAGTTGAACTGTCAACAGGAAAATGCAAACACTTCAATTCCCATAAATCATTTCAAACCCACAAAACAGATGGTGTTGAGAAGCAGCACCACAGCCTCCTGTTCCCTGAGATTTGAGAAAGGCTCTGTAGCTCTCCAGGGAAAGCAATATTATTTTTTTCACTTCATCCATTAGGCATAAGAGTGATTAAAATAATAAACAAAAATGTCATTTCAGCTTTTGAAGAGAGCTGAAATACTAGCAATCTAAAGACTAACTGTAAAATCATACTTCATAAATTCTATCCTTTGCATTAAGACATACATCTCACAGATATCTAGGATATGCATTGCACATGTCTTAACAGAATCTTTTAAAAGTGTTTTATTGGCATACTGTAATTAATTTTTTAAAATCTGTATTTTCCTGCATTCTTTAAAATGCTTACATCTTTAGTATACATAACTTGGTCCCAGCTAGAGTAAAAATCTTCAGGAAATTTCAATCTGTAGGAAATTTCAAGGACTTCAGCTGTGGCTGTAGCTGTAGAGTCGGAGGAGAGAAATAGAAGAAAATATCTGGTTTACAACCTCTGGAATAAAGTAAGGATTGCTTTAAATGTAGTTCAATCTTTACTTATTAGTGTATTTAATCCACTATAAAATGACTGGTCTTGCCTCAGACTAAACTTGGATGGCTGAATCAGATACTGCTTCTGATTGTCTCTCTGACATAGGATGCCATACTGTGACAGGATGAAATCAGCATTCCCTAGTGACTTGTTAATCAGTTCCTGAGTTATTTAGACAGAATTTGGGGTTTTTCAGTCACACCTGTACTGTCAAAGCATTTTCTGTACTCCAAAATCTCATTCAGCTTGACGAATTCTAGCTATGTCCTGTGCAGAAGGCAAGGCATAAAACAAGACATAAACATTATTTTATGGCTGGTTCCAACAGGCATAAGGAAGTTTAGTGTCCTTTATGTACTTGGGGAAACTCTGCTTTTAGAAGTGTCATCATCACTACTTAAGGAGTTCTTAAAGGGGTATAGCACAGATAAGCAGTAAGCCTGGTATCTATCAATATCTCTGCAATTTGAACTAGTTTTTGCCTATAAGCCAACAGAAAGAATATATCTCATTTCAAAGCAATCATTTGCATACTTACTTGAAGACAGGATTTTGCTTGAGCTCTCAGTGTTATTACTCTAGCAATTATTACCATCCACCAGAGAAGAAGGCCTGGGGCAAAGAAGCCACATGGTTCTTTGGCATGGGTAAATGAACAGGAATCTAAAAGAGCTGCCATGTGTACAGCCTGCGAAGGTAGGGCATCTGTCTGCAACTGGTGATTTATATCTTCATAACATCAGCTGGAAATTCTTTACCACTTGACCAACAGAATACCTTCTTTCTTCCCCTATTTATTCCTTGCCAGGAAGCAGAGATTTGCGGTGGATGAATTTTCTTTAAGAAAAGGTAAATTTCTGACCAAGGCCACTCTGCAAAACCATTTTTAATTCAAAGCACAGGTTCACTTCAAATACACCGGGTGAGAAAAAGAGTCAGTGACATTTATCAACTTAGCCATAATTTTTCTACAGTTTGCACCAGAATATCTAGATACACCAAAGTGCCTATCCTCAAACTCTTAATCTCATTCAACTGATTAATGTTGTATCATGTTACATAATTATAATAATACAGGTACATTCTCATCTTTTTATTTTGGACATTATCGTTCTATCTTCTAAAAATTAACCCGAATTGCTAGGGAAAGTTATATTATCATCAACATCTATATAAGAGTAAACTGTACCTTTGGGCACAAGAAATTATGCAAGAGCCTTAAAATGTATTTCATCTATTTTTTTAAAGTTTGGAGATTTTTAAAGGTTTTGTTTGTTACATCAAAAGCTTGAGAAAAATTATTTCTTCACCCTCAGTCTTTCAGTGTCATTATTTAAGCAGCTAACATTTTCAGTAGTTAAGGAAGGAAATATTTACAGTGATTTGCAGTACAGCCCTTAAAGATGAGGGAGCAGGAAAGCTATCTTTCTGTCCCTTCTGTGCTGAGTCTTTAGTCTCACCACTTCCCTTGAAATAGGTTTTAGAAATCAGCTGTAATTTCCTTGACGTACTATATCAGCTAACAGACAAAACTGCAAAGAATTGATTGGATGAAAGTCAATAAAAATTAAGAGTGTCTAGGAACCCAGCTGGGATATATCTATTATTTCTCTTGCACAACAGAATCTGTTCCATGTTATTTTTTAATACATTTCTGGGACATATTTTTTTCTGTAATATCAGAGGAAATAGTGCAGACTTTCTCTGAGAACTTCAAATAAGAAAAAAAAGCCTTCTACATTCATCTTTTATGGAACATGAACAGAATGTGCAGATCTCAAATAGCAAAAACTAGCACATCCTCTTGAAGAAAAATGTAGTTTTCATCCTACACGTATGTGACTTCCAAACCAGAAGGGAAAATCTCCATGAAAGAACACCAGATTGCTCCAACTGATGCCTTCTCAGAAATTTGCACTCAAAGGAAAAACCCCAAACAACATTTACTTATAACAGCAACACTCTCAATAGCTAAGAAAACTTGCCCATACTGAAAAAGAGCAAGAAGAAACAGAGTCTGATGACTATGAAATTATATGAATACAAAACAGTGGAGAAAGTTATTTTTAAAAGGAGCTCTTTAACTTGCACTGGGAAGACAGATGGCCTGTCTAACTGGTAGGTGGCAAAGGGAATGGAACGCATATTGGAAAACCTTGGTCAATAGCAGATGTAAAAACTGTGATTTTGATATTGTAGAGTTGAAATGCAGTGTATATAGCAATCATTTGGTAATGTCTAGCTGCCTGCACCTTAATTTCAAGCCCCCAAATGTTGTAAGCAATAGATCAAACCTGGAGTATGTTTGTGAGAGAAACAGGGGACGTGCACTTTGCAGCTGACATTTTCTTCTTCAGCACAGTCTCCAACCCACTCACTTTCACACCAAGGTGAAACAACTTGAGTTCATTCAGAAGACACAATTCTGGAATACAGTGCTCTTGGGAAGATGGTAAAAAGCTGCTAATGGTGCTGTAAAGATGGCCTTCAGAACAGTCCTTTCGATACCCTATTCTGCATTGTGAAACAATCACCTGGGGTATTTAAAAGTAAAAGCAACTAATAAGATAACTCAGAGTTTTAGCTCACTGTGGCTCATTCTTGTTTCTTTCGATTTTCATATTCTCTTTTTAGGTCTAACATGTTTAAAATACATGCACTCCAAACAAAATACCCTTATCTAATAGGTACTTATCTAAAAGATAGCTGGTTCACTACACATCTATGAACACATATCTCAGATACCACTGAAGTTCACTGTAGCTTATCTGTTGCCTGGGTAAAAAGGCTTGTACATATATGTGGATGGGTTGTACAAATCTGACACTAGTATCTTTTGATTTAACTAGACTATAAAAAAAAAGTCTGTAGGCTCTGGCCAAAACAATAAAAATATGAGGACTTCTACAATAGGTTTCAATACTTTCTTAATATTTCTCTGCACTGTTAAGTCCAATACAACTAAGAAAAGGGAGGGTTATTAATTACTAGCGAACCTGTACTCTTTTCTAAATACCATCTTCTGTCTCTCAAAGAACACTATCAGTTCAAATGCCCATTTGTCTATTTCTTATAAACCAGAATGACTCTAGGTTAACAGCAGTCATGCATTTATTCCAGAAGTAATAAAGACTTAAGTAAACTTAGTTCTTGCCATCACCATCAGTGACATCTGTGAGGAAATAAGTCTCATAAATGGAAATGCAACTAATTTATCACTTTTTTCCAGGTATCAAAAGATGAAATTCAATGGAGACTTACAAAATACAGCCCCAATTCCAATCTATGGGCAATAACTTTATTTGAGACAGTTTGTGCCTGAAGAAGACAGATAAAGAGTACTCGGGGTTGGATACCATTATTAATTCTTTCAGATATTCATCTGAGTTACTGTAAAGCAGCACAAACTCTTAAGCCTAATGTAGTTTTCTATGGGGAAATATTGCTAAATTTTGACAAAAAGTAGCTGGAGGGGAGGAGCATTGTGACACAGGAGGGGAATAACGCCAAGGCATAAAAAAATGCAGAACCCAAATGAGAAAGAAAACTGTAAGGGGAGGAAAGTGATAAAGCTATAAATGTAAAATTAAGGTGAGGCAAAAAGAAAAAACTTATTTTTCATGGTGGCATAGAAAGAAGGAAAAAGCTGTCAGTTTGGAATTCAGAGGAGGCTTAATCTGACAACTCAGTTCCCACATAAGAGAAAAATCACCACTCTAAGTCGTAATATTGATGCAATGCACTAATTATTAAGCAGGAAAACACAGATGCTAAGTAGTTTCCAAGTCTGATTTTTTTTTTTTTTAATGTGATGGGGAGTTTAAAGTTCTCAAGAGAAGTAATCTGCTTTACATGTCGCTGATGATAACTATGATTTTCATCTTACGTTAAGTTTGATGTGTTTGAGGATAAATGTATAGACGATTCCTAACATAAAAAAGCAAATATAAGAGGCTGCACTTTAAGATGAAATTTCCTTCCATCATTTTGCCAGCTGGTACTGAATTTGGTTCATGTAAAGTATTTGCTAGTTTTTTCCACATCTTTGCCATTATGAATACAAGTTGCTGACTACCAGCAGTATAACTGCAAGTTGGAGCAAATGCAACACAAAACCCAGCCTAAGCTCTTAGTTACCCTCTGGGTTGTGGAATGTAGCTCATATAAGTAACATACAGGTAATTGGTCTATTTGGGAGATTTCATTTTAAGAAAAGGAAATATAGAAAACATTGCATTTCAGGAGTATGTCATATGCTGGACTACATGAGCAGGGACATTGGACTTGGGTTCCTTGCCAGCATCCAGATTTCAGTTTGGATGTGGCCATTATGTTCCGAGTTGAGGAGAGTTTATGTCTGTGCTTGTAAAATAAATGGACCAAGGATTGCCTAAATCTACCCTCTCCCAGTTTAAAGCCATTACCCCTAGCCCCATTACTACATGCCCTAACAAAATTTCCCTCCCCAGCTTTCCTGTAGGCCCTTTAGGTACTGGAAGGCTGCTATAAGGTCTCCCCAGAGCCTTCTCTTCTCCAGGCTGAGCAAACCCAACTCTCTCAGCCAGTCTTCATCGGAGAGGTGCTCCAGCCCTCTGACCATCTTTGTGGTCCTCCTCTGGGCTTGCTCCAAGAGCTCCATGTCCTTGACACTGGAAGAGGATAGCCCAGAGAAGCTGTGGAGGCCCCCTCCCTGAAAGCATTCAAAGCCATGTTGGATGGGGCTTTGAGCAACCTGGTCTAGTGGGAGGTGTCCCCGCCCATGGCAAGGGAGTTGTAACTAGATGATCTTTAAGATTCCTCCAAACCCAAACCATTCTATGATTCTATGACGACTACATCCAAGGATGTTAGCTGTTGTGTGCTGAGAAGCCAGTATCCCGCAAAAGGGAATGCTTACCCTCAGACCTTTATGGCTTTCCTCTACCCAAGCTCATGCAGTGATTTCTCACAAAGCCCAAGGCAGCAAGGTCACACCTCTGCTATTTTTTTTAGAACTGCCAGGAGAAAAATAATACTGTTAGCACATACTTATTCAAAATTAAGTAGAAACAGCTGAGAGCGCAAATGTGGTATCAATGTGTAATAAAGAGGAGCAAACTCTGGAACATTATCACTTATTTTGACATCAGTACTGATAAAAGCAACAGACTGAATGATAATTTGAAAGCACAGGGCAGACAACTGCTAAATAAACAGCAACAGCATGGGCCTGCAAAGAGCAGATTGTACCTCATAAACCTGAGTTACTTTTTTGTTCACACTCTGGAAAGAGGGACCAAGCAGAGAGGTGATAAAAGACTGTCAGCAGAGAATTGCAATAAACTTTTGAAAGACCTAACAAAGATGGGCAATTTGATAACAGGTTAGCAGTGTAGAGAAGTTCATGGAGATATGCAGAGAAAGAAGCTGCACAGGTGCTTTTGAGGTACATGGAGCCTGACCTTGCAAAGGAGCCTGATGTTTTACTGTGAAGCAGTGTAGCACCAAAGTTAACTGGGAAAAAAAAAAACCAAACCAACAAACAAACAACCGTAAGACACACAAACTCAAGAATCTTGTATGTATCCTGCTGCTATACAAGATGAGTATATACAGCCTTCCTTACTATTGTTCATGTGTCTACCCCCCACCTCAGGAGAGATTTCATCTGGATATATTTTTAACTGAGAGAGCTATCATTCAGTGGAACACTCTCCCCAGGTATGTGGTGGACTCAGCATCACTAAAGGTTTTCAAGACATGACTGGACAGGTTGCTAGATAATCTCATCTAGGCTTCCTTTCCCACAAAAGGTTGGATCAGATGATCTTTCAAGGTTCTTCTAACCTGGTCTATTCTATCATTCTCTGAACTTCTCACTCACACACCTCTAATTAAATTGACTCAAACATAGGGAATAGTATTATCAGCTTACAAAAATGACATTTCAAAGTTTAGTATAAGCGCAATTTTAGAACTTCCCATTTTTGAAACGGCCACAATCTGACTATAACATATTTGACCTCAACACCTGCCTTGTTATTACTTTCTCTCTCTGATTGTGCAGTGTGATGGTTTGGAGGAAATAATCCAGACGCTCCCTATTCAAATATGGTCGTCACCTCATTTAAAAGTAATTTCTTCAGAAGAATGTAGATAATTACTTCTGCTGGCTGTACAATCCATCATGGGAAAATAGACTGGCCTCAAAATATGAGCAGGGCTTGATTCTAGTAGCTGTGCAGTTGCCTTGGCCAACAAATCAGCAAGACTACCTATCCATCCACTCCCCCGCCCCTTCCCCAATGCTCATCATTCACACCAGAGCTGGGACAGGAGATTGGCATACAGTAAGGACAGAAACAGGCTGCCACTGCACTGAACACTGCAGTCCTCCATGGCTTTGGTTCTTTACCAGCTGCAGCAGGGACAGGTGGTTGTGGTTTTGTAGCTCACCAGCTCTGATGAGTGCTGCTGCTGCCATGGGTCCTGATAAGAAGGGTTCCTCAATCCCATCGGGAGAATAAGAGCTCTATTTAATGTGTGCAGAAAGGCACATTGACTGGGAGTGAGTTCAGTGTTAGATTTACATCTGGGTTGTCCTCAGCCAGTTCTGCCTCAAGAAATGCTATACAAATACACATATTTCTAATGGTTATACAAGGTTTACTGAGCTTTTTTGAGTTAACTTTTCTGCCTACTTGCTTCCCCCCTTTGTCTTATAGCATCCAGTGGTCTCCTACAGATTTGCCTGCAAACATCTATATCTGAAGTCATCTTCCAATTAATGGTAGAGGCTTGGCATGTTTTATGAGAGGATCTCTGAACTGAGCCTTTCAGTTCATATGTACAGGTAAACAGGATGCCATAACAGTTGTCACATGAAATATGACATATATGGGTGCACTAGAAGCATTTGAAAGCTGAGATCCTTGCCCTTTGCCAAAACTTTGGGTAAACAAAGAAAAAAAAGCACTGGAAAAATCACTTTTCCATTACCACCAGACTTTCTCTTTCAGCTTCCTTAGTGGCATGGGAAACATCAAGGCTGAGAAAGGGTGTCTGCTCATCTGCATTAATGACAACATCTCCTAGGTACAGGAGGAATGTTCGAGTAATTCTGCACTGAGGACAGTGTAATAGAAGTGCAACTCTGAGCATTGCAAAGGGGTTTTTAATGCCATGATGTTAGAAATATTAGAAAATGTGATTTTTTTTATTTTATGAATTTGACTCCCCTTAGTCACATCCTCCTTCTGCAGCCTTACAAAGTCAGGTTATACAAGGTCTTGTAACATTTCTCCACGTAGAGTTTAATGGAGCAGTGAAAAGTATAGCATTGAGTACAATATTACGGCAAGTTTGCAGAAGATATATTTGACCTCTTCTTCACTGGTATTAAATCAGTTTCAGTGTTTAGGGCACAACTGCAGAATCAAATGGAGCAAGGTCTTTTGCCCAGTTCCCCAGTAATGCCACCCACAATTTAAAATTGCAGCTACATTTGGAAGGTGGTGATTACACCATCTTTCTTGAATTTGCTGACATCAGCCTCCATGACAGATGGCTGTCTGAGGGCATACGGAGAGAAGATGATGGATAGCCTATATTTCAAAAGGCAGCAATCAGTCCAGCAATGAGCTCCATGCGTCATCCAAGTTATGCAGAAATGGCATAAATCTTTCTTCTTTTTTTTTTTTCTCATTGCAATCAGATTGACCATGTGCCAGAGCTCAAAGAGGGGGCACATCCAGGTAGTTTCACACTGCAGAGTTTGCTGGAACATTTTGTTAATTATTTGGAACTGTTGCTTTCTGAAGGAAGAAAGAAGCCGTCTGGCATTTGAGCTTGTCATCTGACGATGCATTTCCATACACTGCAAACTCTTGCCATCCAAGGATCAGAACATCTTTCTAGCTGATCTCAGAAGCATCAGCACTTTCAGGTTGGCATTTTCAGATTTTTTTTTCTTTTGGTTAGCATTGGCAACACTAAGACCAAAGGTGCTCTTCAGACTGTTCCTTTCCACGAAAACCCATGTTTATCAAGCGTCCATTTGACTTCTCCAGAACATCTTTCACTTTTGAGAACAAGTACAATTGTGCAGTTAATTCCTCAATTCTGAAAAGAGATGCATTAGCATTCTGAGCTGTCCTTGGCTGCAAAAAAGTTCTCAAAGAGTTGAGGTATGTTATAAATTCTTAAGCAAACAAGGTTGCTCTGTCTTCCAGACACTGACCTTTCTCTTTCATAATCTGAACCATGCCTTTGCCTACATACTTCTGTGGTACTCTCAAAGCTGGTTGAACTGGGATTGCTTAGTTTTTCTCTAACCTTTTCTGTAGACATGAGTTCACAGTGCTTTCACTATGTGCAGTTGTTCCTTTTATATTTTTTTAACGTGTTTCCTAGAGGAAAATTCTGATGTGGAAAGGGGGCCTCAGCTAGTCAGTAGCAAGGTTCTATATGTCCAAATTATCTTCTGAGAGCAGACTGCAGTCTGTCTTTCGAAGGGCAGAGCTACAGATCATTCACTTTACCTCCACTCAAGAGAGGTCACAATAGTTTTTCCCTGTTGGACGTGGCTGTGAGTGGGACTTGTGAATGCTCTGCCCTTGACAGCATGATTAAGGGCACATCCAGGTGCAGTAAAATCAGGTTGGGACGACCCTGAGCTGACATGATTCCATTTCTTCAGCAGACATCCTGCAGGGCTGAGGCATCAAACTCACAAGCTCAACTCCAGTACTAGTTTAGAAATATTTATGCACCACAGAAATAGGCAGTGACAAAGAACATTTTCTGTTGTTTTTTTAGTGTATAAAATATTCTAATGAGACTAGGAAGACAAGATGTTCCCACTTTCTCTCGAGGGTGTTGGTCAGGATTGAAATCCCAGCAGGGGCTACAGACTGCCTTCCCAAGACCATGGTATGACACCCTCCATAATTGTTCTCTTCAGCCCAAGATTGCCAGTCTCACACACAAGACCAGCAACAGCTGAAACCAAGACAGATAAATACTAGTACATGTCTGTGTTATCCCATGGTAATTCCTATATGGGTCTTCTAACACTAATGGTCTTTGGCAAACTGCCCCTTTTCAGTCCTGAAGAAAGGACAAAGAAAGCTGTAACTTTTTTATTTAACCCAAACCATGTAATTATTGATGTCAAAAGTGAGCTTTGGAGTCTGGGGGTTTTTGTTTGGTTGGTTGGTTCTTGGCTTGGTTGGTTTTTTAATAAAATTATCAACATAATTCAAGCAGATGTCAATTTATGTACCCAAGTGGAATATAGCAAAGAACACTGGGTACCAAGCTGTCCATTATTTTCATCTGCAATTTAGGAAAAAGCAATAGAACCTACCCCATTTAAAATTTAATGCTTCCAAATACAGGAAGACAGATCTTTTGCAATGGTTTGTCCTTTAGAGGGATCTTGAGAATTAAGCAATCTGAATACACCTTAATAGGATCAGAGTTAGTGCAAATAATCTCCTTCTACTCTTTCACCCATCTCTTTTTTTTTTAATGGAAAGGCTAAATGATCTGCTGTAGCAAGTTTTTTTAAAGTCTGAAGTAATTTGATAGCGGGGATAACCTCCAAGCCCTCTTGCTCTACAAAGACCAAGTCTTTACATTACTAGGTGAATCATGCCTTGCCACAGCATTTATTCAGGCCATCGACATAAAAAAACAATATTTCATAGTTCTGTCACAATACATCAACTCTGTTCAGTTGAAAATCCAGCAAGTGAATCGGTGGCATTGAAACCTAATGGCCTCCAAATGAAATGTTTCATTTTTCAAAGCCTGTAATGGGCCCAGTAATTTCTTATTTCACAGGCTGTAGCAGATTCATCAGCTAAATTAAAAGCAGTCATTGCTGGACTTTAAATGACAATAAAAACACTGGCACTGAAAGACTGGGGAAAGACATACTGCCTTCTAGACAGAGTCTGAACTTCGCCTCTAAACAACTGAACTCATATTCTGGATTGTTCATATACAACTGATCTGTGCACAAGTTTAGATCATGTATGAACTTAAAAAAAACCCAACAACAACCAAACAAAAAACAGTTTTAAAAATGAGACATAATTAAAGGGTATCAGTTTGCTAAAGTATTTCTTTGTGGCAATCAATAACAAGCTGAGCATTTCCATTCTTAGCAAGGTGAGAGAAAGCCCAAGCAAGTTATCAGACCAGCAGTCACCAGATGGCCAGGGCTACCTGGTACTATCAAGGACACTCTACAGATATACCTACAGAATGCTTAGTCAAGTACATTCTAAAACTAATCTGAAAGCACATTGACTGATGCTCAAAATCAACAGTATAAAGCGATGTTTCAAAATCCCAGGGATTCTGAAAGTGACACAGTGCAGGACAGAAGGTTCCTGCTCCTTCCTACAGTTTTCTTGCCTCGGTGGCACAGGTTAGATTCCCATTGTTCAAATCAGCTCCAAGTTCTTGAAAGGGTCTGTTCATGCTCACTTGTCAAGGTGTTAACCCATGTTTTATGATGAGTTAGATGCTTCTGTCTTCACAGGTTTAGTATTATTTCTGTAAGTGATCTGATTTCTTTCCCTGCCAACCTGTTGTGGGTCCAGACCCTCCTTAACAACATGCCTGTTCGGTTTTAAAAGATACAGTGTGTCATTAAAAAAAAAGAAAGCTAAAAGCAGGATTAAAATAATCTACAGTATCAGCAGTTGTATCAAAATATAAAGGTGATTAAATTAGAAACAATAAATATATACACCTAAATATCCTAAAACTATTCCTTCCTCTGTTTATCAACACATACATTGTCAGGCCTTGAAAGTTTACATTAATAATTTCTCAATACTAATTATTATATTGCTTAATAAATTAGATGTTGCACTCTCCTTTTGTAGTCGCACATAGCATTTTTCAGTCTTGAATTGCAAAGAACTAGAGGGATGTGAAATATCTAATTTTCCCGATCGGAGTTCAGATACAAGTGTCTGGCTCTGTCTTGGAGGTGTCTCCTTTCATGGGCAACAGAGTGCTGTTACAAGACTTAAGCAAGCCCATAATGGCTACAGCACAAACTGGAATCTCCTGTTTCAGCTGACATTAAAAATAGACATCTTCCTACTGTGCACTGGTCAGGAGTCAGCAGTTTTCTATGTTCTAATACAGCATTTAAAATGACCATAGATTTTTTTTTGTTTCCATACCTCACATTTTTTAATGTTGATGCTATCAGAAGAAAATGATGTAAACAAATTTAAGCTTGCATGGGAAGAAATCAGCATCCTTCTGCATCATCAAGTGAGGGAATTCTTGATCTGTATCACTATTTTGAGAAGTCTAGAGAACTAAAAAAAGAAATAACCTCCAATAATGTAAATAAGAAAAGCCTCAGGTGTCACATAATACTTGTGACAGAGAAACCAGGGCCATAAATGTGATTATCAAAAGACTAGTATGGGACAGTGCCATTTTTAGGATTTCACTGAAGTAGTAGCTGAAGTAGTATATATAGGAGATTTTTAACTTTCCATTTATACTGAAAGAAAAGACCTAGCAAATATAGGATTAGCCAGTTCCCGTGGATCATGACTGATAGCAATTTTGAACTTAGAAAAAAAAATAATCTCTCCTGGGGGCCAAAATGCTTTTGAAGTTTTGAATTTATAAAATAAGATAGCACCACTGTGAAAAGTACTGGACAATAACTATTTTGCTGGTCTTTCCTAAGACAGAAATTTTTCTTTACACATTTATTACATTGTGAGACACACTTGTGTGATTAATTTTTTAAACTGTGACACGCCTTCCTCCTTGAACAATTTCTAATTAAAAGATATGCACTTCAAATTAATTGGTTTTGCCATTTTGTTTTACATAGTCATTGCACTGTGATCTGTCACCTCTAATAGGACTTCTTGACAGATATTCCGAAAACAATGAAACTGATTTGTCCCTGACCGTGAATTTGTTAAGAGCGCTCGTCTACTCTGTATGTTTGTTTTCTCTGTTTTATCCCTCTCATTTATCTTCCTACTGCCTTCTTCACAGGCTCTTCTTTTTTTTTATTAGCTCTGTAATAGCAGCTTTTCTTTGGGTGACTGGAGTGTGTGTGACTACTCATTTTAGGATAATGTGAGCCTGACAGCTGAGAGGCCTGGACCTGAGCCCTGAATCACCTTTGGTTTGTGTATCCACCCCCCATGCAAGCAGCTGCTATCCCTCAGTTGAAACTGCTGCCAAGTCCACTTTCCTGCTCCTGCCACAGGCAGGCAGGAGGTGGAAGGAAAATGGGCAAACAGCTGCTGCCCAAACCAAGCTAGCCCCCAGAAACAAGGCAGGGAAGCTCCATGTCAGTCCTGCTTTTCTCAGTGCTCAACAGTAGAGGGAACAATGTCAGGGTCACCTTACTGCAACTTGCTTCCAGCTTTCCATCAGGGCTGGATGCATGTTTAGGTCCATATATCACACCCCTACACCAGGATGTCACCGCACCTACTGTGCCAGCCACACACATGTTGTAGTTTGGGAGACCCCGGCACTGTGTTGGACACCTATCGGAGAGGGAGGGGGTCCTTAGCACCCTCAGAGACTGGCAGGGGTCAGTATTGCCACCCACTTCCTGTCCCAATCCATAAAAGCCAGCAGAACCAGAAGCCGTGCTCTCCTTCCTCCTAATCCTCTTCCGCTGCCGGGTATGCTGCTGGTTTCCTTCAGCTTCCCACGTGCTCGCTCCAGAATCCAACTACATCGGGTGCTGTGAGGAGCCGTGGACCTCTCCTGGAGCGGCCCTGCGTTTCCCATATCCCTGCCATCCTCGAGATCGGTTTTGTATATTTGTATATAAATATTTACTCACTTCCCCTCCCCCCCTCCGTTTTACCCTTTTTTTTTCCCTTGTGTTATAGTAAACTTGTTTCTAGTTTCAATTTCCAAAGTTGAAGTCTCTCTTTCTTATTCCCCTTTCTGTCTTCCCTTGGGAGGGAGGAGGTGGGGGGTAATAGGGAGCAATTCTGTTCTCTGGTTGTTTGGGGTTCACCTTTAATATTTAAACCAGAACAACACACCAGGAGAAAAGGACCTATACACATTTCTCTGATACTTCCTGCACTGTGGCAGCAGCATTTACAGAACGCCATTCCTTGCTCAGTGAAATAGTGAGTACTCTTCTTGGCTCAGAAGCATTTGAGAAAACCCATTCACAATATCTGTGATTTCCTTTTGAATCTGTGGTTCTTTTCTAAGGCCACCCCACAAAATGGAAGAAACTGACAATGTAAAATTACTTCCTAAAATCACTACTGCAAGGGCTTAGGGTATTTCACTCATGGGAGGAGCAGAAGAAGCAAGACTGAATAATTTGTCATTCTGAAAGTGGCAAGAAGGAAGCTGATCGTTAGACTGAGCAAAGCAGGAGAGCATGCTGAAGTTCCCCTGGCAAATGAAAGACTGAAAAAGCAAAGAAAGAGGTGTATTTATTTAGGAAAGAAAGTACACCTTCTTTCTTCCAGTTTGTTTTGTGAGGCGAATTCCATTGCATCAAGACATGCATAGGAAAATAAATCCATATACAGTATGTTATACAGCACATGTCTGTATATAGCTCCATCAGGTCTGCCCTAGCAGCATGTATATCATTGCTTTTAGATCTCTCGTGCCCAGGATAAAAGAAGAACCTGTTTTACCACCATGGGAAGGCAGTCTTGCCTCCCGTGAGAGGCAGCCTGCAGGGGAGATTACAAAGCAAGCTCTGCAACACTTGATAGGTCAGAGTAATGTTTATAGCTTTGGGTGTCAGTGTACCACCTTGATACAATCTGTAGGGATACACTATATCTCCAGACTAATTTCAAACTCTTCTAGTCCTGCCTGTTTTAACCTAGCCTCAGACAACATTCTTCAGGGCTTTAGTTTCAAAACAGCGCTGAATAGTACAAGCCTACTCCATGCCTACCTTCCTTGAGGCTTCTTCCCATCAACCCAGTTAATTTACAAAGATTAAAAACTTTCCAACAGTATTTCCTCAAGGCAGATTCTCTTTTCATCCCCAATACCTGTGGTGGTAGAATAATTATTGCAGTGCCTTTAGCCTCTTTATCTCCCCTTCTATAGAATTAAGATGCATTTTGTTTGGGTTTTGGGGTTTATTTTCTGCAGGGCTGACTCTTAGTCCTTTCTAATCAGTTTGTAAATAGCATTTTCTGGGAGGAAAATCTGGTATACTTCTATACTGTGTCAAGAAACCCTTAAGAAGCCTCTCTCACAGGACATGGTTACTTCCTTTTTGCTTATATCTTTAACTGTGGTAAGCAAAGAATGTTTTTAAATCACTTTTGCTGCATGAGTGAAAAGATTACTTTTGAATGGTTCGAGTTTTCATATTCTGCTATACATTAAGCTACTGCACTTCTGAAACTGTAGTCCTGTGTTTTCAAAGTTATTAACTTTAAGAATGACTTTAAAATGTAGTCTAGGCAGAGAAGATGAAAATTCAATATTCAATATTAAAAAGGAATACAGAATTAAGACATTAATTTCCAGCAGTATAATCTTGAGCATTTGCTGTCTCATACCCTTTGACTGCACCCAGAAATGAATGCCCACAAGTATATTATTATTTCAAAAGATGTAAAAAATATATAGCTTCTTGTTCTTACTTTCAGCACCTTCTTTGTATCTTCCTTCTTCAGCCTTTCTCAATCATCTGAGGAACTGAATGTCCACTCATACAGCTTGTTACCCCACCTACAAAATTTCAAGGGACAGGTGCTTTGAATTAATTTGGCTTGCAATGAAAGAGAGCCATACTAACTCAAACTATTTGTTAAAGTGTAAGAGCAATGGCAAGTTTACCACAGATTATTTTGCTTTAAAGTACCTTGTTGGCATGCCTTAAACTTGAAATACTTTTCTTGAAAAATGTGGATGACTTGAAGGACTTTGAAATAGGCTTTTCCTTAAACCATGGATCCTGAGAGTCAGGATGACTGTTTAACTTGAAAACCGTAACTGTTGGTCAAACCCAATCTTAGCAACCAAGGATTCTTGAAAAAGGAGTAGATAAGGCTGACCACAACCACTGTTTCTCTAGAGGGTAATGGCTATACTAACACCTGCTTTTTTTTTCTTTTAATAATACAGACTCTGAGAAAGAACAGACTTTCCCTCCTTACATGCTGAAGTCCTTCCCTATTGTTTTTCAAAGATATTTCTGTAAATAAGTCAACCTAACGACACTCAGTTAATCTTTTTCAAACTCATTTGAAAATAACTCCCTGCACCTGTGTCTGTTTTACACTGTCGCTTTGTGGTGACAAAGTGATACTGCAATCAACTGTCATTTGACCTTCAGAGTTACTGAATACCTTCTTTGCTTCAGTCTTTACTTCTAAGACCAGCCCTCGTGAATCCCAGACCCTGGATGTAAGAGGGAAAGCCTGGAGGAAGAAAGACTCTCCACTGGTCAATGAGGATTGGGTTAGAGATCAATTGGGTAAACTGAATAGACACAAGTCCATGGGCCCTGATGGGATGTACCTATGAGTGTTGAGAGAGCTGGCTGATGTTGTTGCTCTACCACTCTCCATCATTTTTGAAAGATCCTGGCAAACAGGAGAGGTGCCTGAGGACTGGAGGAAGCCAATGGCACTCCAGTCTTCAAGAAGGGCGAGGAGGATGATCCAGGAAACTACAGACCAGTCAGCCTCACGTCCATCCCTGGAAAAAAGATGGAGCAGCTCATTCTAGAGGTCATCTCTATGCACATGAAAGAAAAGAAGGTTATCAGGAGTAGCCAGCATGGATTTACCAAGGGGAAATCATGTTTGACTATTCTGATAGCCTTCTTTGATGTTGTGACAGAATGGGTAGATGCAAGGAGATCAGTGGATGTAGTCTACCTTGATCTTAGCAAGGATTTTGACACTGTCTTCCATAATGATCCTCATGATCAAGCTCAGGAAGTGTGGGGTAGAAGAGTGGACACAGAGGAATTGAGAACTGGCTGAAAAATAGAGCCCAGAGGGTAGTGATCGATGGTGCAGAGTCCAGCTGGAGACCTGTAAATAGTGGAGTTCCCCAGGGATCAGTGCTGGGTCCAGTCCTGTTCAAAATCTTCATCAATGACCTGGATGAGGGGACAGACTGTTTTCTCAGCAAGTTTGCTGATGATACGAAGCTGGGAGGATTGGCTGATTCACCTGAAGGCTGTGTGGCCATTCAGCAAGATCTGGACAGACTGGAGAGCTGGGCAAGGAGGAACCTAATGAGGTTCAACAAGAATAAGTGTAGAGTCCTGCACCTGGGAAGGAACAACATGCAACAGTACATGTTAGGAGCCGATCTGCTAGAAAGCAGCTCTGTGGAGAAGGACCTTGGAGTCCTGGTGGAGAACAAGTTATCCATGGGGCAGCAATATGCCCTTGTGGCCAAGAAGGCCAATGGTATCCTGGGGTGCATTAAGAAGAGTGTGTCCAGCAGGTAGAGGGAGGTCCTCTTCCCCCTCTACTCGGCCCTAGTGAGACCACATCTGGAGTATTGTGTCCAGTTCTGGGCTCTCCAGTTCAAGAGGGACAGGGACATACTTGAGAGAGTGCAATGGAGTGCTACAAGGATGATTAAGGGACTGGAACACCTGTCTTACAAGGAAAGGCTGAGAGACTTGGGGCTGTTTAGTCTAGAGAAGAGAAGGCTGAGAGGGGATCTTATTATTGTCTATAAATATCTGTAGGGTGGGTGTCAAGAAGAAGGGACCAATCTCTTTTCAGTCATGCCCTGTGATAGGACAAGGGGCAATGGATGCAAACTAGAGCACAGGAAGTTCCACCTCAACATGAGGAAGAACTTCTTTACTGTAATGATTACGGAGCACTGGAACAGGCTGTTCAGAGAGGCTGTGGACATTCCTTCTCTAGAGACTTTCAAGAGCCATTTGGATGCGTTTCTGAGTGACCTGCTCTAGATTCTGTGGCGGTCCTGGTCTGGCAGGGGGGTGGCACTCGATGAAACCCAGAGGTCCTTTTCCAACCCCTAACATTCTGTGATTCTGTGACCTTTTTTCCAGAGAGAGCACTGGATATGGGTCGCTAAAACCGACATACAGCCACTACACAATCACGAGGGAGGGAAGGGCAATAGATGAAGGGACCCCTTTACAGACCTTATTGCATTAGTGGGGCTTCCAGGTGTACCAACATGAGTTCAAGGCTCTCGACACTATGAAGATCTAAGGTGAATTTTCTGGATGTCCAATTCCTTTAGGAAGAGGATGTTCCACTGTTTCTACAGCTGGATTAGTGTAAAAGTGCTGATGAGAAAGGGCACCTTTCTCAGATCCAGAGATAACAGAAAAAGGGGTAAGAGCTTTCTGCACCAATCATTTCTCTCTAGACCTGATTTACCTTAATGTTTACGATATGTAAGAAGTTAAAACCGAAGTGCAACTATAGTGTGTTTTTAGTGCAATAGTATCTACTTACTAAGATTATCCACATTATAACTGATGTTTTTCCTGAAAAAGATCTCCTATTACCTGCACACAAATTGCTGGGGCTAAGAGCTACCCAAAATGAAACAAAAAAACAAACAACAAATTGAGTTACTTGCTATTTTGAGATTTAAACTTAGGTGTTCATGTGGCAGAATGATGGCTTTTTCCAAAAGTCTGTGAATATTTTATATTTATTGCGCTGTGGGCAATCTGAATAATCCCATAAAAAACACCTACTTCCTGCTAAAGGTCAACATTAGTAACACAAATGGGCTCAGAGCTGCTGCTCTGCACATTCCAAGTGGGGAGTCTACAGCTGCCTTAATGTAGGCAGACAGAGCTGGCTTGAACATTCATCTCCTCACATAACCTGTTAGCACCTGTACCTACCACTGCATATTCTTTCTGATCATATATCACAATCCCCTCCTTCACCCACTGAACATGCACGTTGTGTCTCACCTGTGATTAATACTTCATAGAATCAGAGAATGGCTAGGGTTGCAAGGGATCTTAAAGGTCATCTAGATACAAGCCGTTAGTTCCAAGTAAGCCCAGATCACAATCTGACTACTGAAATAGCTCAGAAAGCCAAGTTCTGGATGTGGCACAGCACTGCTCACCTTGTCTTATAAAAGCATGAGCTTCACACAGTAGTAACTCTAAAAGACCTCATTAAATTGCAATCTGCTCTCAAAAGATCTTTCATAATGCAAAGTATTTGTACACAGTACTTTTCATCAGAATGTGATGAAGCAAAGTAGGAATGCCTAATGAGACTTGGGAGCTAAGTCTGGTGTTTGGCTTAGAAATATTCTTGCTACAAGTGCCAGGAAGTCCAAGAAATCTACAGAGGAAGAATCCCAGTAATTGTATGAATAATTTTGTACTGAAGCCTCAAAGTAATATCCACTGGGATCTACAGTATGCTCTCTCCAGCAAGTAAGAGCTAGTTATCAAGGCCTGAAGTCACCAGGGAGAGCACTGTGAGTGTGTACATTGCTTCTCAATGCTAACTGAACTATAATTTAGCAATAGGCATAGCTGAAGAGCAGGGTGGGAAGGCATAATGGCAGCTATACAACACTTTTCTTAGCATCTCACTTGTATGCAGTCCCCATAGATGAAAAATAAACAAAACCCAGAAACATCAGATTTATCTCTCAATCACTTCATTATCTTTCTCTGAAATTTTCTGAGGTCTTATCTTGCTACCCTTTCAATCCTGCTAAAATGCTGTTGTTGTGTAGGTGCTGCACTGGGGCCAGACTTTCACAGACGTTTCCTACATCCCTAGTCCCACTTGTTCTTCTGTTCTCTTCCCTGCTTTTTCAAATGACCTTCCACATTATGTATTATTCCATTCTTCAGTTTTGCTCTCTCCCGGATGGGATGTCTTCATCCTGCATGTTTCTAAATAATTAATACTTCAGTACATGTAGCACTTTGCAATATATTTTTAATTCTTGCACCATTCCAGGAACTTCATTAGCATAATGGTAGGATGGATGCACATTGAACTAGAAGTTGATTTAATGCAGTGATCTGAGTTCCTATTGTAAGGTCACAATTGGATTTCATTGGAGACTAAGAATAAACCTGCTGGCACACATCATTGTTTTGTTGTTAATTAAGCTTTTGAAAACAAAAAATAGCATTTAAAACACTGAGAAGAGTAAATTCCTACGTCCCTAGACACCAGAGAGGACTAGGGTAGGTCAAGTCCCTCAGCTATACTGGTTCATGCTGGATTACATTGGTATCTGCATTATGGGTATACCATGCTGTAGAATTGTTTTCAGACACAACTTTGCCGACACTGGCAGCCAACTGGTATGTGCTTTTTGTGTACCAGTGGTGCACTCAGATTGGATTCCCTCCAGCCAGAAGCAGGGCTGGCACTTACTCTCCACTACAGAGTGGCAGATCAATCCTAAAGCCATTCCTGAAAAAACCTCTGTTCAAAACACCAGTGCAATCCCATATTTAGAGGTGACGAACAGTGCTAAATCTTCCTCTGACATCAGGAGCTTTCGATTTATTTATTTTTGTTTGTTTCTTTCAGGGCACAGCCCTTTGCCTGGTGGAAATGTAGTAATTTCTGTCTGCTAATGTTGTGCAGTTACTTATTCAGTGGCTTTGACTTACAGCAAAGTGACTGATAAAATGTCTCAACAGAGTATAAAATTATGGTGACGCTAGATCATTGTGGGGAACGGACTAGTTCTCCTCCCACACAACGGAATGCGACATTCATGAACAGGTAGTAGCTCATTAACCTTTTAAATCAAAACAGGAATGTGATTAATTTTAAGAAGTCCTTAACATGTTAGTGACTCTTAATTCACTAGTCACGCTAGTGACTCTAGCTTTGGAACAACCCTGTAACAGTGGAAGAGTGAGAGTGAAGTCTTTCTTTTCCTTTCTGAGAAACCCATGTATTATGTTACATACTGCTAGACCCCTATAGGAACAATGATCAAGCTGTAGCAACTGGTTGCATGAACAGCCCCTGCAGAAGATGGCAGTGCCCCAGCCCAGCTAAAATCTTTCACCAGTTTCTTTGTAGAAGATAGAAAAGGCTCCAAAATGCATAGGACACTTTCAGTGTTGGCATCTCCATGATATTCAGGTATATCCATCTTGCTTATAGCTTGACAAATGCATGCTCCATCTTGCAGCATCAGAATGAAAAGGCAGTGTCAAATTTTTGTCCCCAGTCTGTCACTGTCCAGGTATAGCTTCATTATCCACCACAGAAGTGGATACACATGTTCTGCCATGATGCAGACTGTCATCATTACAACATGTATTGCCCTCTCATTCTGAATGCTGGAGCTGGTGCATCCCTGCCCTAAGCACTGCACAGACTGACAGGTCTGGCCCAGATTTGGCTATTCACATGAGATAGAGCAAGCTGTATGGCCATGTATTCAAACCACTTGGAACCCTTCCTCCAAGACATAACTTTGCAAAAATCCACAAAACTTACTTACAATATTGAAAACTCTTGCTACTTTTCACAAAACAGAACACTGAGTCTCAAGGATTAGGATCAATCACACCATTGATCTCTGCAACCACTGCACTGTCCTGAGCACCTGGTGGCAATTAAAGGTCTGAATAGTAAGATGAAAGAGGGGAAGACAGCAAAGATGTGTTTTCCTAGTTGTCAAGAGACTGAACAGACTGCAGAGCTGACCAAAAGAAAAGAAAGCTTTGGCTAGAGAGACACGAGTCAGAGGCTGGCTGCCTCTGAGCAAGGCACACAGATGACTTTTTTGCATTGTCTGTGAGGCGAAAACACACGGTGTGCACCCAGGGCCAGCTGCTGGCATGCACTGCACTGCTGAAAAATGCATATGGAGGACATAAAGGCCTCAGATCAAAACAGTTCTCATGAAATTGAGCACAGGTCACTCCCTTAACTGCCTAGTGTATGGGCACCCTGTGTGATATACTGTCAACTGTTCAATCAGTACACTACTTGTACTTTAAATATTAGATTTTTGGATTATTGTTTTAAAAATAAAGGACTCCACTAGATGTACCAGCTGAAGTACATACAACAAAAGGAACACAAGTTTCATCCAGTGCAGCATGCATGAATCCATCAGCTCCAGAGCACAGAAGAGTTTATTCTTAAACTTCTTTATTCAGATAGAGAAGCTGAGTGAAATGGATCGTGACCTGCCCTTGATTCTGTGGTGGTCCTGCTCTGGCAGAGGGCTTGGACTTGATGATCTCCAGAGGTCCCTTCCAACCCCTAACATTCTGTGATTCTGTGATACTGTGATTGGTAGATTTCTTGTAGGATAAGCCAGCTTTGGTGAGTTTTTTGTGGGGTTTTTTGTTTGGGTTTTTTGGGGTTTTTTTTTGTTATTAACAGTGGTCTGCTGATTTTTGCATTTTAAATTACCCTCTGGGTAAATTACCCTCTGCATTTTAAATTTACCTCTGGGTATTCCACATTTTCAGTTTGATGATTATTTATTTCTATTGATAGGCTAGAAATAAACATAATTTGCTTATTTCTAAATAGATCCCAAACCCATTTCAATGTAGTTTCTGTCAGCAAAGGATTTAACTAATACCAGAGGCTTCCATCAGAAACCTCAGCTGTCTCCCTTTCAGACCAGCACAGTTGATGAAAAGGCACTCTTTCACATACTCCTGTAGAAATAAAATATTCACCCCATCTTTTCAGTATCTTGATCATGTTCATCTTCACTGCTGGTGAAGTGGAAAGATCTGGAAATGAGTTCTGCTTCTTTTCTGACAGTGCAGATGAGTGATTTCATCTTATCTGAGCATCACTGATTACTGTCCTTAGCTTTGTAGCTATCCTGAATAATTTTCTTTTATTCTGGGCTTTCACCAAAATTTGAGAAACTGAAATGCTTTGAAGAATCAAACTTTAAGACACTTGCACTGATGATTACAGTTACAAAGGTTAGAAAAACAAGTGTTCTAACTATTTGGCACTCATGAAAAGTTCTTCATGGCAAGAACTGACACTATGGTTTATTTTCCTTCCTTCACTCCTGCTCTGGCTTTGTTGTCTTTCTGACATATCTTTATTAACTCTTCAGCAGTTTGAACAGGTCAAGAGCAGTATTTTTCTCCAAGTCTTTATAACAGATTTGCAAGCAACTTTTTGTGTCTGTAACTTTCTGTTCTTTAACCATACTCTCTTGCAGAAATATTGCAAGATCCAGAATCGTTCTCAAAAAAGCTCCCAGAAGATAGAAGAGGGGTGGGAGAGAGAACCATTTCTGTGCTGAGGCAGAAGCTTCCTGCCTCTGAGATATCCCATGCACTTCTTTTCCCTTCACAGACAACTCCTCCTTAGACACTAAACTAAATCCTACATTCAAAGTTTGTATGTCCTACTTCCTGTTCCTATGATTCTGGAGGAGTCTCTGCCTCTATCCCATCTTTGTTACATGTGTCTTGGGCCCACTCAGAAAGTTATGCCAAATGGTTACTGAACAGAAAGGGTGAAACATGCTTAATATTGTCAAGATGTAGCTAGCCAGAGAAACAGAAAAGAAAGCTGTTTTTTCTTCTCTTACACAGAAGCAAGGAGAAAAAATCTTATCATCCAGACTGAAAAACTGGGGGCTGTTTTGTCTAGGGACAGGAGAACTGAGAGGAAACATCACAGTGGTCTTCAAACCGAAGAAAGCCTCCTGCAGTGACAAAAGGAATCATTGATGCCACGACCTTTGCAAAAGGAGCAAATGTAATTGCATCAAGTTACACAAAGTGGAAATTTAGGTTAGACATCAGAACAGATATTACAATAGCAAGGATAATTGAGCACTGGAGGAAATATCCATCAGAGAAGGTTTTAAAAACCACTCTAGACAAGAAACAGCCTGGAAAGATGTGGCTATGCCTGAAGCTGAGTAGTGGACAAAATGGTCTCTTAAGGTCTCTCTCAGTCCAATACTTTTTAATGACTTTGTGATTCCACATAGACTTATGGCCTATTCATTATTATTTTCTAGAAGTAAAACTTAACACCCACAGTTATTTAACCTGTATTCTATTAAAAAAAAAAACAAACAAAAAAAAAAACAAAACAAAAAACAAACCCAAACCAAACAAACACAAACTCAAAACAAACACAAAAACAAAACAAAACCAACCCCCCCTGAAACAACATATATTGTAATTTTTCTCCTGATCAAAAACACTAGTGGGAAAATTTGATCTATGGTTTGTACCTGGAGGTACTGACAAGTACCTTTCCTCTTGTTGCTCACCTGAAGCGTGCTACGGAGTCCACTGCATTTTTTGGCATGACAACTTACCACCACATTTTCCAGAATGTCTCATTTAGCCCAAGGTGGTCTAAATTTCTTCCTGGTATGGAATATGAGGTAAGTGACAGAGACAGCAGAAGAAAGGTCAATAATTTAGCCATTTTATTAATGACTATATGAGTGTTTTATCATATATTATGCAACTGTACTCATGACTGCATAGCTTCAATGACCCTAGAAGAAAAAGGACAGCACAATACAATGACAAAGAAGAAAAAACAAGTGCTTCCTTGAAACATGATAAAAAGTTCTTGATTTCATGGTTGGGTTGCTGTTGTCTGAAGGGATCCTTATCACACTGCAAGTTATGTAAGCCAGCCCTGGCAGCAGAAAACAGTGGACTAAAAAAACATTTTTAAAGAGACATGCATAGCTTTCATACACTGAGTATGTACAAGAAGTTCACATAAAAATTTGTAGATAGACTAAGTTTTTTAGCAGAATGCAGACCCTTACATTCACAGCAACAATCCAGAAAATCTCTGCCATTCTTGCCTCAGTTCTTGAGAACCACAAAGCACAGCTTTCTACTGTCTTGGTGTTCATTTTCTAGTTGGAGTTGTTCGCAAGCCAGAAAGTCAGTATTCAGAAGCTTGATCTTCTCGGTGCCCAGTTTGCCGGGCATACAATTTGTCTGCACCTTGCATTGCTGATGGACTCTTGATTGGTGTTAAGACAGACATAAAAATCCAACTGACCATTTCTGAGACTCATCACTAAGTGATCATCTGTGATAAAAGTGCTATCAATTTACCCAGCCGTAGAAAGAAGCATAGAATATTACTGAGAAATCATCCCAGATCCTGTGTGTTACTGGGAGATGGAGGCATTCAGACACAGAGGGTCAAATCTTGGTGAAAAACCTCAATAGCCTTGCACAGACTGCTTATCAGTTTGAGAGGAACTACCCACAGCAGCCTCTGTCATTTCTTTTGCAGCATTTTTGCTATTTTTTAGAGCAAAAAAAGTTGACTTTATCAAGTACAGGTCAGAGCCTATCTTGAAATTTCTGCTGCATCTCCAACACATGGCCAAAACCCACCAATATAAATTTGCCTGTACCTTCAAGGAGTCTGAATAAGTTCCCATAAGAAATAACCCTTTATTGACAGAGTATCTGGAACACTTTTGTCCTCCCACCTGCAAAGCACTGACTGTTTTCACTCGACTGTGGCCATCACAGCTAGGAGTATGTGTAAACACAGACGGAAGGCCAAAGCTTGCGTCAGTGTACTGATAGTCTTGAATGACTGTCACTTACTATGTGCATGATACATAACCAGGTCAAGAAGAGAGTTTTCATTCCTCATTGTCCAGTATGTGGTTTCCACAGAAGTTATCAGATTCTGGCCATTTTTATCTTCCACAAGTGTGGAAAAAAATTTTTTAATCCTTTTTTTTTTTTTTGAGTACCATGCTTCTTTTTTTATTTTCATCTTTTTTTTTTCTTTTTACTTCAGAAATATCCTCATAGGATGATGCATGCCAATGTCTGCTCCATAATAACATCTTTCTGACATATTATTTATTGAAAATGACAGCCTGACAGATGGCAGGGCAAAGCCTTTAATCCTAGTTCTTGACAGCATTATCCATTGCACATCTGACGTCAACTAATGTTTTCCTCGTGTATGCAAAGCCATGTGTTCTGTGAAGCCTTCAAACTCCTACACCTTTGATGGAGGTGTCTCAGTTGTAAAAAATACCATGCACCCTCAGATGGTAAGTAAAATGTCTTTGGTATGGTATATATTGCACAATATAGCACCTTACTAGCTGAAGAGCTAGACAGAAAAGAAGAAGGAAAGGGTGCAAGTGGAAGAGAAACAAAATGACAGGTTTCAGGGAGAAATTGTCAAAAAGTTCATCCCATGAAGCTGCCAGGCAACAGCAGCTGACCACTGTAAGAGGCCACAGGAGACAAAATGGCCTTTCATGGAACATCTTTCAGGTCACCAACTGCCAGAATTAGGAAAAGATAAAAATGAGATGAACAGGCAATTTCTAGAAATTACCCACTACAAAGAAAAATGCACAGTTTTCCCAGATAACAATAATTAGGCCCAAGAGGGGTTAAAAAAAAAACCACCAACAAAAACCAAACAAACCCAGCAACAACAATTTTTCAGTTTTTCTGCATATCTCCATATAAGTAACATGGATAAATTAAAAATATAGTATTGGAAATGTGGATTACAAATTATTTGACAAGCCTTCCTCTGAATTAGAATTTAACTTTACAGTCAAAATTAAAGTAAACTTTCAGACTTAAAAAACATGGGATAACATTTCTTTGTGATCCTGTGCAGTGGAGGATCATCAGAGGAATTTCCAGCTGAAAGTCTGGGGTCTCTCAACTTGGGAGATGTGGGAAAGATGTGCTCTTCAAGCAAGTGCTGTGCCTTTCAGAACTGCCTGGGGACTACATGATTAAATATGTAACTCTTTAGTTGCTGCTTGCTCTAAATACGTTGTCTTACCAGGGTGGTGGTGGCAGCAGCTGGGACTCAAGTAAGGATTACCAGATTCAGAGGTAATGGGCTGAGCAAGAGTTCCTCTTACCAAAGTAAGGACATACATAGCTTGCTGGGTACATCCACTGCCCAAAAAAAACACATGGGTGTGTCTCTTATTCTTAGGCTAAGAGCATTTGACCTATCCCCAGAATGAACAAAGAAGGTCTTCATTAAGCAAGTGGTCATCTGTATGCGAAAAAATGATTGTGTGATTTGTTCTGAGTACGTCCCATCTGCGACACCTTCACTATACATCAGTGAATCAGTTAGTTAGCTTACTCCTTCCAACTGTTTGTGGCTTCTTGTTTGTTGATTCATGCCTTGTCTAAATTGAAATCAGCAGGAGCATCTACTCCTAGACATAAGCTGGCTGTGCTAGTTGCCAACAGCAATTACAGAAACTCATGGGGAACACTGGCTGCAGGTTACCAAAACAGATGTCACTTGTAGCAACACAGGCATGAACTGAATTTCAGAGTGCAAGCAGCCCAACGTGCCATGTGTAAGCTCCAACAGCTCCGGCCACAAATCAGACCAAGAGCTAAAAATCACAATTTGCAACCATCATTCACATACAGAGCACTCCCTACTTTCATTTGCCTTGTAGAATCACATGCATATCTCAATACTAAAAGGTGGGGTTTTTTTTATTTCCTGGTAAGCTTTTATAACTTTACCACAGATACGTAAAGCAAAGAGGTGGAGATGTGACAACAAGCAATTAGAAACACAGGCTCATTCCTACTAGAGGAGGACGGTCGTTCTAGGAATAAGGCTAATAAAATTTAGAGATGAATAGTACTGGTAGATTTTTTTAATCTACTGAATTTTAAAGCAAATGGAAAAAACTGTTTCTGCAAGTTTCGTCATCACTCACAAATATGCACCTTTTCTATTTCACATCTCTGCATCTGCATAGGCAAACGAGGAACACATTTTGAAAATGCTGACTGTGCTAATCCAAATAATCAGAACAGGCAGGTCTACCTCATGTTAAGAACTGTCATGAGCCTGCCCCACCTTGTTTTCTATTCACAGTCTTATTGCCACAAGCACAGGCTTCTGTCCTTCCAAGGTAAAAACCCTAAGGTGAAAGCAGGTTGAACACAGCTGAGTGATTTTTACCACAGCTTTGTACACAGTGCAAGCCAGGCCTGGGATCTACAAACTCTTCAAACACTTTACAAACCTGCAGGACACCCCAACTCCCAGAGTACATCCTGTTCTCTCTCAAAGTACTCCTTGCACCTCAGGGAAAGCTACAGTAATATGCAGTCTGTTTTCTGCATTACCTAAACATCCTGTCGGAGTACTAGAGCAGCTTAAAGAAACCAGCTTCCCCATGTTCTGGCTGTTGTCCCATGAAACACAGGCAGCAACCAACCTGAAACATTCCCGTCACTGATAACAAATTAAATGAAATGTGGAATTGTCATAACATTGCCTAACAGAATGAAAATAACCTGATGCCAACGAGGAATGTGACAGCTCCAGAAGCCAGGGACTAGTTTTATATGGAACTAGGCAAATTACTTGCTGAAACTGTTTTTAGCAGTTATCTACATAGTTCTAAACAAGTCTAGGAGAGGCCCTATCCTTACCAGAGAAGAACATCAAGCATGGTAGAACTGCAGCAAAGGAAGGCTGTGAGAGGAAGGTGGAGGAAGAATGAGTGTGATCTTTAAGGATGGCACACTGATCATGGAGAGGAACACTCATATAAAGTCTTGTGAGCAAACTCAACCAAAGACCAGTTACACACCTTAACTCCCTGCTTGGGTGAGTCATTTGGCCATGCCTACACCACACTTACATCCATGCCCACAGGGAGAGAAGTTACTCTTTTTGTCCAATTGTCTGCAGGTGCAACTCCAGGTCTCAAGAGCTCAGCAAACAGTTGCCATACTAAGCATTTGGCCATGTTTTCCTGCCCTTCATACTTTGTGATTATGTGATTTGCTTGTCTGTGCTCCTAGAAGATGCAGGAGATGCTGGAGTGGCAGATCCTTTCTGCCTGCTCTGCCTACCTAAGGCAGAGCCTGGCTTAGTTTCAAGCTTTGCAGAGTGCCTGCTAAAAACAACATTTAAAGTCCAAGGTAATGTCCACCACAGATTTATTTCCTTTTCCAAACTGTACTAACCTTGAGGTGAATTAAGACGTGCATTTTTTCATATTCTGTCTTTTGTGCCAGTATTATCACACCTGTAGCATATGAATAGATTTTATAGGTTTTGAAGTAAATGGGTTGCATTCTACCTATTTTTAGAGCTTTAAAAAAATAATATGTATGTGGAAAGCCTACCTGTACAAGGACGTTTTTAAAGAAATAAAGGATGCAATGACAGAGAGTCAGGGACAATGCTGGCCTCAGGCCTTTCAACTCCTCTGCCTACTGATCACCACTCCCTTAGCTTGAGAGGTGGCAACAGAAATCAGACAAGTCATGTCCAAATATCCTCTCTTATCCCCTGTTTCTTCACATGGCCAGTCAAACCAAACAGACTAAGGTAGCTTTAGAACATATCAATCAATTTCTAAAGGGAACTATAGACCAGTAAGCCTCACCTCCATCCCTGGAAGGTGATGGAACAACTTATCCTTGGCATGGTCTCTAGGCATATGAAGGATAAGAGGGTCATTAGGAGCAGACAACACTGTTTTACCAAGGGGAAGTCATGTTTAACCAACCTCATAGCCTTTTATGAGGACATAACCAGGTGGCTAGATGATGGTAGAGTAGTGGATGTGGTTCATCTTGATTTCAGTAAAGCATTTGACACGGTCTCCCACAGCACCCTTGCAGCCAAACTGAGGAAGTGTGGTCTGGATGATGGGGTAGTGAGGTGGATTGTGAACTGGTTGAAGGAAAGAAGCCACAGAGTTGTGGTCAATAGGACAGAGTCTAGTTAGAGGCCTGTATCTAGTGGAGTCCCTCAGGGGTCAGTAGTGGGACTAGTACTATTTGATATATTCATCAATGACCTGGATGAGGGAACAGAGGGCACTGTCAGCAGGTTTGCTGATGACACTAAACTGGGAGGAGTAGCTGAGACACCCGAAGGCTGTGCTGCCATTCAGCGAGACATAGATAGGCTGGAGATTTGGGTGGGGAGAGATGTGATGATATACAAGGGCAAGTGTAGAGTCATGCATCTGGAAAAGAACAACCCCCTGTACCAGTATAGGTTGGGGACTGACCTGCTGGAGAGCAGCATATGGGAAAGGGACCTGGGCGTCCTGGTGGACAGAAGGATGACCATGAGTCAGCAATGTGCCCTTGTGGCCAAGAAGGCCATTGGCATCCTGGGCTGCATTAGAAAGGGTGTGGTTAGTAGGTCAAGAGAGGTTCTCCTCCCCCTCTACTCTGCCCTGGTGAGGCCACATCTGGAGTATTGTGTCCAGTTCTGGGCCCCTCAGTTCAAGAAGGACAGGGAACTGCTTGAAAGAGTCCAGCGCAGAGCTACTAAGATGCTTAAGGGAGTGGAACATCTCCCTTATGAGGAAAGGCTGAGGGAGCTGGGTCTCCTTACCTTGGAGAAGACTGAGGGGAGGCCTCATTAATGTTCATAAATACGTAAAGGGTGAGTGTCAGGAGGATGGAGCCAGGCTCTTCTCGGTGATGTCCAATGATAGGACAAGGGGCAACGGGTGCAAGCTGGAGCATAGGAGGTTCCACATAAACATGAGGAAAAACTTTTTCACCGTGAGGGTGACAGAGCACTGGAACAGGCTGCCCAGAGAGGTTGTGGAGTCTCCTTGTCTGGAGACATTCAAAACCTGCCTGGACACATTCCTGTGTGACCTACTCTAGGGGATCCTGCTCTGGCAGGGGGATTGGACTAGATGATCTTTCGAGGTCCCTTCCAACCCCTAAGATTCTATGATTCTGTGAATATTTTGTAAGAATTTGTATCTCTCAAAGTTCAAAATTATACTAAGAAGTTGATGAGAATGATCAGTACTTCCCAGCACCACAGTCTGAGGGAAGTTCTGACTGGTCCCAGAATGGGGGTAGGATGGATAGGAACTACCCCAGCCACACATCTGCATTCACGTAGCAGATCCCTAGGTCCTTGTATGAAAACAAAAATAATGCAAAAAAACCCAAAAAGTCAACTATACATCAAGAGAGAAAAAGAGTTTTTAATTGGGGCTCACCTGGAGGTCTACTTTGTCTTTGGAACTGCACAAAGCAGGTATGTAGAGAACCACAAGTGGCATGGCCAGTAGAGAACAGCCTAACCTCTGAGGACAGGCAGCCACTCCTGTTTGTAGGGATTAAAAAAGAATTGTCCAGGAAGAATTTGCTTAAGCCTTCTCTGTTTTCTTAGTTCATTTGTAACATCCACAGATGGAAGAAGAACCATTATCTTCCCTTTCAGGTAACGATGACCTAGGTAGGACCCAACCTTCAGAAATTGCACTGCAGGATAACCATTTTCCAAGATCTACTAGACAGTGGGTTGTTGCAGCTAAGTGTTAAGAGCCTCTGGTTAAAATAAACAAGAAATAACAAGTCAACCCAGATAAACATCCCTCAGTAGCTTGCTGCACATTCTGCAAACTAGGTGTAAATCATAAAATCATTTTAGCTGTCCATGTCTCTAAGCTCCACATCCACATATCTTTTAGATATCTCCAGGGATGGTGACTCAACCACTTCTCTGGGAAGCCTGTTTTAGTGACTAAAAACCCTTTCTGTAAAGATTTTTTTCTTAATATCTAATCTAAGTCTCATCTGGCACAACTTGAGAGCATTTAGACATTAGGAAGAAATTCTTTAGTGTGAAGGTGGTCAGACACTGGAACAGGTTGCCCAGGGAAGTTGTGGATGCCCCCCCCCCCCCCGATATGTTCAAGGCCAGATTGGATGAGGCTTTGAGCAACTTGGTCTAATGGGAGGTGTCCTTGCCCATGCAGGGGGTTGGAACTAGATGATTTTAAGGTCCCTTCCAACGCAAACGATCCTATGATTCTATTATTTTCTCCTGTTCTATCACTTGTAACTTGGGAGAAGAGATCAACACCGATCTCACCACAACGTCCTTTCCGGTAGCTGTAGAGAGCAATAAGGTCTCCCCTCAGGGAATATCCCCAGTTCTCTCTGCCAGTCCTTGTAAGACTTGTGCTCTAGACCTTTCACCAGCTTTGTTGCTCTTCTTTGAATATGCTTCAGCACTTCAATGTCCTTTTTGTAGTGAAGGGCCCAAAACTGAACACAGTATTCGAGGTGTGGTCTTCAGCCATACCTCAGTCTAGCCTGACTAAATGGGTGACATGGCAAACAATGCCATCAGAGTTTCCATAATAAGTTTCTAGATACTGAAATAAATTTCCTGGAAAAAAATAATATATTAATTCCATTTATGCTGGAGTCCATATTTTTAAATATAAATACAAATTTTATTATTTTAAGGGAGTATAAAGTTGATTATCATCGTTTCATGCCAAGTGTTGAAGCGAAGAAACAAGGCAGTAAGACTATAAAGAACACAAGGTATTTAACACTGAGTATTTAAGAAATTAATTATTTACAACGCTGAATTCAGAAGTTAAGAAGAACAGAAAACTACGGTCTCTAAGCGAAGGCAGCAACCTGAAGGGCGAGCACCACACAAACCCGCCCGGCCCGGCCCGCTCCACTCTGCCCGGCCCCTCTCGGCGGCCCCTGCTGCCACCTGCCGGGCGCGACGCGACATCGCCCCGCTCCCCAGCCCTGTGGGAAGACGAAGAGGACAATTCGTTTCGTCTAGTAAAATCATGACCTTTTGAGAAAGAAAAAAAAAAAATACCGAGGATGCTATTTGAAAGATTTATTCAATAAGGAGATGTAATAATTCCAAACTACATTTCTCAAAGGTGTTTTATAACTCCAGCCTTTTCAAGCTTTAAAAAAAAAAAAAAGACAAAGAAGATTTCAAAAAAAGAGCAATATGACATGGGATGCAACATTATGTTCCTTACAAGTATCAATTAAAATAAAAAATCCCAGTTTTTCTGGTTATGTCTCATCATCCTCGAAAACCTGACATGAAACTTTAAATCCTGGTTTAGTTTTACACAAACACTGTCAAAAGAGAACATTTTTGTGAGCACTTGGGACCCCCAGAGTTTCTCATTATTCATAAAATACATACACCCAGAAACCTTCCCAAGCACTAAGCTGACTGGCACAGGATGGGCTATGGATAAGCTAGTAAAAACTTCGCTGTCTGTAAAAACAGGGAACCCATTTCCCACATGCTTACCTGGAATAGGACAGAGTATTAAACATATCCTTTATATTTTTGTGCTCAATCTCATTAATGTCTCTACAGAAACACCTTCTATCTCTACTGCTTTCTCACTGGCTTTCTGCAGCACATGGCCATGTGCAATTGTAGGTGCAGCAGTCAACTATCTAGGGACTCACTATCCCTTCAAAACAGGAGGGCAGAGGATGCAGAGAAGTGCAAGCAGCTGTCGATTTGCCTGACAAGATACTGTGACAAAGGGTTACAGATATACTGTGTGCCTGCATTGTGACTTCCTGAGAAAAGATAATCAGAATATTGATTTTTTTCCACCATGTGTGCAGTGAAAATGGAAAGTCTATTCATGTAAGAATCTGACATGACCGATGTGAGCTAAATTTTGAAACACTGCCCCTGGGCTGCATTTTATCTGACTCTGTATTCATAGATTCACTCCATATTTGCTCTGTATAAAACTCCATATTCAAGCTATTAATATTTTTCTGAAGGAGATGCTTAAGATCAGCTAGAATTCAACCACTCAGGACAGATGTCTTATTTCCCCCATTGTTCAGCTGACCACATTCTGGCCACGGTCCTGCAGATGGTGTGAATCAGCCTACCCACACTTTAATCAGGCTGCCTAGCTGGGCAGACAAGAGTCAGTGCACTGAGCAAATACCCATACCCAAATCCCTTGTCATTCACTCTTGTTCCTTAACACCTATTACCACAGCACACCTTGCAAAAACACCTCAAAACCAATCAGTCTTCTTGACTCGTAAAACTTCAATGAAGCACTGCAGATTGTCTATAGAGGGGGGAAAAAAGTGCCTCCCAGTCCCCCACCCCACAATCACACAGTGCTTGAAATAGGGGCACTATTTTGTCTTAAGCCTGAAGAAGGCCTTGTGCTTTGTACCCTTTATTTCTACTTTTAGAAACAGCTTCACTTCACAAACGACACCAGATGAGTCAAGAGGACTAACATGTTGTATCCATTTCAGCCCCGTCACACACTCTTGGAAGGGCTGGAAAGGCTCACTCGTGCAGCCGTGGGGAGGAGCAGATTAGGAGAGGGCAGAGAGAAGAAAGGATAGAAATGTTGAACTAAACTGTGCACTCTGAAAGGAACATGTTTAAACAACAGCTGAGACCACTTTAGAAAATTTATCTCAACAACAGCCCTGCATACATCAAGAATGTTCCCCACTGCAGGGGTACAGCCAACCATCCACTTCCTCACTCATACCTATGAGGGAGCCAATAGTTACATCAGTAACGAGGGAAAGATCTGATCTGGAGGGAAGGCAACTCTTCATGGTGGTTCAAGGAGAGATGTTTGAATGAGATGCTTGTGGATAAATATCCTCCCACTCCAGACACACACAGGAAAACAATCAGCATCAGCTCTCCCTACGTGGCAAAACAAAGTAGTACTGAGTAGCAAACTCCAGCACTGAACCCCTGCTCAGAAAAACTGAAGATTTCACCAGCAATAAGGTAATATGGTGATGATACAACACTTAAGTTGTACACCTCCTCTCTCATCATCTTTAATGCTTACTCTGTAATCATCAACTCTTATGTTCAAAACCAGCTGGTACTGGGTAACTCTGTTTCAGTATAGATTCTGCCAGAATCCTTATACGAAACATCAACATATGGCAAGTAAGAACAGATACAGAAAACAAAAGCATAGGGTGCTTATCTATTACTGTGTATACTTGCCCAAACTGACTCAAAGTCTTGCCTATGAAAATTAAGATGGTGCTAAACAGTAGCTAGAAGCTTCATTTGTATCTCTGTTGGCATATTCTTGGCATCACAGAATCTGATGTTTCCCACTTTACTGGAAAATGGTTCCAATGGGATTGTTGCATAAAACATAAGCCCAAAAGACATCACATGCCATGTACTCCTCAACTCATAGAAACATGGCAAGGTCTAATCAAGGAAGCTTTGAAGAAAGCTGGGACAAGTACAGGGCTGCATGAGCATGAGAAACAACCTTCAGTCTGCAAGCAGTAAGCAAAGCTGCCACATGGATTCCGTCCCCTCAGGCAGAAGACGAATTTGTCCAGAAGACAAATGAAATTACCAGAAATTCCACATGCTTTAGTCGCAGGAAAACAGAAGGCTACTGACCCTGGGGCATTAAACAGAGTTCCAGGGGTAACCACCATTCTCCTCACATTCTTTCAGAGCTCTGAAAATTTAAAAAACTCAACAATCCACTGCAGTTTTTCTTATTCTCCCCATACAGTTATCACCCTCTAAAAGGTTTCAATTGCTATGTTATTTTGTATCCTTATTCTTGATTCACATGCTTGTATTCTTAATTCTTGATTTGCACACCTGTTACACAGCAGAGTTTAATTCAGTAAGGCTATAAGAGGTAGTCTTTTCATCAATTACCTGTTTCTCCACCTCTATGTTTCATGCCCTGGCAAATATCTTCATTACCACATTTTTTGCTTCTTCTCAGATACTTTCCTGCATGTCAACATCCATTTGAGTAATTTTCCTTCATGGGTCCCAACTTCAGGCAGGATCCTGTGTTCTGCAAACTAAAAAGGAGGCAATCTGAAGGAATAGCTACTTGTTAAAAGGGTGGATTTGGCTTAAGTTCAGGTGGCCCTTCTCAGGCAAAACTCAATACAGCTTGGTTACTATTGAAGTACATCCAGTTTAAATTCCTAGTCACTTAAACACAGGTTTAAAAGAGCTGCACAAAAGCCACCAGGTCATAGCAGATATATAAAAATCAGATAATCATGACTAGAGTAAATGAATTAATACTTAACAGAAGGTGCCATTAAGGAAAAAAAACCAAACCAAACCCAAACAGAAAGACTGTTTCCAGAAGCAACAGAAAGACAAGGGGATTTTAAATACTATGACTGTGAGATTTAAAAAAAATTACTAGTCATGCTAGTCAATGAAACCTAATTAGGAATTAAGACATTACCTATTTGCAAGCAAGCCCATTTAGTGCATACAGAGCATTTTGCATCTTATTAGAAAGAAAAACCTCAAGACTGACTTTGGAAAAAAACATACCCTATGCATTAGCATACTAACAAGGAGAGGCAGGATTTAATATGCTCACAAAAGACAGGGAATTTATCTGAGAGCAGGTCTAATAGAAAAAGTTTAGGTAATGCTGCCAAGTTTGCTAAAAGGCAAAAGACACAGAAGGTTGCTTAGAATTTAGAGGCAGCAGGAAGGGGTGCAAGAAGTTCCTCTGAGAATATGCAACGTAGGGGAGCATAGTATCTGAATGCTGAGATTTTTTCATTAGTGATGAACATAGTGAATTTTCAAGTTGTGAAAACACACAGAACCTGTGTGAAAGACCCATTTTCTGCAACAATTTAGCATGCAGAGCAATGAACAAAACCTGGTGTTGTTTATAGTCTGTAGAGATGGAGGCTGAGAGGAGACCTTAGGAAATAATTTTATAGTGAAAAAATTTTCAGACACTGGAACAGGCTGCCCAGGGAAGCGGTTGAGTCACCATCCCTGGAAGTATTTAAAAGGTGTGCAGTGCTTAGGGACATGGTTTAATGGTGGACTTGGCAGTGTGCTAGGTTAACTTGGACTTGATGATCTTGAAGATCTTTAACAACTAAAATGATTCCATTATTTTCTCATTAAGATCTCATTGTGCCACTCACTTCCCCCAAAACAGAGGCTCCAAAAAAAGGCCTCATACAAAGGCCCTAACCTAGTCTATGAGGCAGGTACATAGTTTTGCAGCAGTGTCTGCCCACCTCAAGCCACCAGCAGCTTTCTAGACCCTCCTCTAACGATAGACACGTGAGCTCATACCCTACCCGTACAACCAGTGGCAGCAAAGCCCCTAATAGAGCCCTCCCTTCTTTCCAACATCCGCCCTTATGAGGCCTCTGCACCCGCGCATGCGCGGCCCCGCCCCCCGCCAGCCTATTTCCTGTCCTCCGCAGGTGCGTCCGGGTTGGACTCTGTCGGCGGTGGAGGAGTGGGCTTTGCGGGGCGCTCCGGCGGGTGGCGGTCACCGTCCGCGGCCTCTGTTCAGTGGCCGTTCCGCGCCGCCCGCCTCTGCTTGTGACTGCTGTGGGCTCTCTTGGGGGGTAAGCGGGGCTCGGTAGGGTCGCGCCGGTTGGTGGGGTGTGGCTGGGCCCCGCTGCCGGCCCTGCCCGCAGGCCCTCGGACTGTGGGGTTGGGGGAAGTCGCGGAGTCCGCGGCTGCCTGAGGCGGGGGCTGAGCTTGACGGGCGGAGGCGGCCCGGCAGTAGGTATCTTGTGACAGTGTGGACTCACCAGTCTCCGAAAAGCAGCTCTGGCCGAAAATCTGCAGTAGTTCTGGCGCCTTTTGGCGAGTCGTCCCTCTCTGAGAGCATCATTGTGTTCTCCGGGTAGATTCCTTAAAGCTCTGTAAGGCTGCCCTGGAGCTACGGGATCGCCTTCTGGTGGCTTGTTTTTTTCTGTCCTTCCAGAGGACGTGTGCGTGTTAACTCAGGTTGTACTGTGACTATGTGACAGTTTAACCTAAAACTCATGGAAAAACGAGTTTCACTTAATTGCAGGAGCTGCTTACGTACTCAACAGTCAAACTTGTCTTATAAATAGTAAGCTTAATGGTTGATATGGTTGTACTCAAAATCAGAGCTTATAAATTATGACTGATTTGTGTGTAAAGTTATGTTCAAAAGAAAAAATACGATAGCTATTTTTTCCCATGAGTTTCAAAGATTTCAAATATCTCTAATGCTTTAACATTTTTTTTGCAGATTAACAAGCTTACTGAAGCATTGCTGTGGAACTAGAATGGAAGTGAAAAAGTTTATTTCCAGTTGTGTATTTTGAATATAGAAGCATGGGGTTATTCTGGGTTGTCTTTTTGAAATTCTAGGCATTCAGCTGGTCATGAGAAACAAGTTAATTTCTTTACTTATTTGCTTGCTTTTGTTTTCAGCACTCTAACAGTAACAATTAATTAAAAAATTGATGTTCAAAATGGCTTGTTTTCAGTTTAGCTTTTTCATGTAAGCTACTTGAAACTAGTATGTGAATTTTAATAAATATTTTTACTGTAAGCTGTGGCTTTGATTGTGTAGCTTTTCTTTTGATTGTCCAACAGTCCAGCTTGAATTAGGACTGCAGGAGTGCAATATGCTTATGCAAGTAAAATATCCTTTATTTAGCACTATACATCATCAGTATGAAAGGTCATTTTTTTTTGTCTTCTGTAATCTGAGACTTTTACTGCTATTCACGTGATGCTTTTTTAAAAAACTTTGATGTTTTCTCCAGGTTTAAATTAATTTTATCATACAAGATCCTCACTGCCATAATGAGGCTAGTAATTCTTGAAGATTATGATCAGGCTAGTGAATGGGCAGCAAAATACATCTGTAATCGTATTATCCAATTCAAGCCAAGTCAAGGAAGATATTTCACACTTGGTCTACCAACAGGCAAGTTTTATTCAAAGCTTATGGAAATCACTGAACCTAGAACCGTGTTTATTATTGCTAACAGATATAGTATTTAAAAAAACACATTTTAATGGTAATACCTCAACATATTTCTGTTTAAGTATAAATTTGATTTGTGTAAAAAGTTGTGATAAGGTTTGAGAAGCTGTGAAACACTGAATGAGAAATGAAATGTATTTTATGCTGAAAAAGCATTGTAGCAAAATCTTAGTCTAAATATGACTTAATTACACTGAAAATGTTGTGTGGGTACATAGAACAATAGAAAAACTGTATTTAACAGGGAGTACACCTTTGGGATGCTACAGAAAGCTGATAGAATATCACAAGAATGGAGATCTATCTTTCAAATATGTAAAGACTTTCAACATGGATGAATATGTAGGTAAGATGTGCTAATTGTTTGAGAACTCACTAGACTGATTTTTTTCCTTTATTAAAGCTGTTAAATACTTGACAAAGCACAAGTTCAGGCTAGGATGTTTGTATCTCTAAGTTTAATTTACGTACATGGGGCCATATTATGCATTTTTCTCTATTTTTTTATCCACAAAAATGAAAATGATAAACTAGTCCAGGTGGATCCTGGGCTAAATTCAGTTCTTGTAGATTACAATACTTGTTTAGAAAGTGTGTTGCTGCATAGGATTGTAACTGCGTTTCTTCTAAAGACCCTGCACTCCTTGTGATAGGATGTATGCAAAGGAAATGTAAACCATTTGTGTGCCAACAGGAAATTTTTCTTAATATGATTTCAAATACAGCTTTATCTGACTTGTTACTTAGGTTTGCCTAGCATGCCCTGCATTGATTACACAAACTACAATTAAGGCTGTTTGGTCAAATCTTGTTAATAATGCTAATTTCCCTCCAAATGATTTCAGGGCTTCCCAGAGATCATCCAGAGAGCTATCATTCCTATATGTGGAATAACTTCTTTAAACATATTGACATAGATCCAAATAATGCTCATATCCTTGATGGGAATGCTCCAGACTTACAGGCGGAATGTGATGCATTTGAAAAGAAAATTGAAGAAGCAGGGGGGATTGATCTGTTTGTTGGAGGTATGAGGAAATGCTCTATGGTTAGTTATGATTTGGACAAATACATTGACTCTTCAATCACTATTTTCACAACTTGCCTAATCACTTTTTTCAGTTGTGGTGTAAGAAAGTTATGTGACTAACAAAGAATCAATTTTAAAATAGACTGGTTGGTGTCCAGCTTTCTAGTAAGTTAATGTCAAGTAGGTTTTGAATTATTTCATTGAAAATGGGAAACCAAAAAGAATGAGTCCTAAAACGTTTTTATTCACTTACAATGTTTGAGGATATTTGTTGACTCGCAGGTATGGAATGATTTACTTTTTTTAACTTTGAAAAGGCATTGGTCCAGATGGCCACATTGCATTCAATGAACCCGGATCAAGTTTGTCTTCAAGAACAAGATTAAAGACTTTAGCAATGGACACCATTTTGGCAAATGCTAAATACTTTGATGGAGACTTATCTAAAGTACCAACTATGGCGCTAACAGTTGGTGTGGGTACAGTGATGGATGCTAGAGAAGTAAGAACTCATTTAGTTCTAGTTGCATGTGTCTGTTTTCAAGACTAGTTGGTATTGATACTGGGACTGAAAGTGACGAGACCTTTGTTTTGCAGGTGATGATTCTTATAACAGGTGCACACAAGGCTTTTGCCTTGTACAAAGCCATTGAAGAAGGAGTCAATCATATGTGGACAGTTTCTGCTTTCCAGCAACACCCTCGTACTATCTTCGTGTGTGATGAAGATGCTACTTTAGAACTAAGAGTTAAAACTGTGAAGTACTTTAAAGGTGAGCACTGAATTGGAGGTTACACATATTAAAAAATAAATTTTAAATTATATTGACGTAAGTCTGATCCTTCCAACACTTTACAGTAGCTAATGTATAATGTTATATATTCAGTATACTAAACCTTAACTTATTTTATTGTAAATGGAAGAGTGCTAGGAGGCATAACTTTTGTTCCTTAGCCTTTCTGCTGAATCAGCTTTGTAAAAATACTTCCTTTGCTTCCAATTTGAATTGATAGTGTAGTAATTTCAACAGCAGCACTCCTGTGTTCCAGAATACAGGTCTGAAATACACTGAGATGTTTCATTTAAAGAAAACTTGATACATTTATTAATGCTAATATATTTTTCATTCTTCTTTTGCTATGTGCTGTAATATGCTGTCTAGTAAACTTGAAATGTGTGATACAAACTTCAAAGCCCCCTGAAGACATTTTTCAGACAATGCAATTAGCATAACAATCTATACTGATGTGTATACTAATACTTTGCAGCCTTTTACTCTTCATATTTGTAGTAGGTTTATTGAGACAAGCTTAACATTGAGATTTTTGGTAGCCATTGAAAATTCCTGGATGTGAATTCTATTTCACTGAGACTTCTACAGTCTCAGTGAGAAAAGTGGTTTTCTCCGAACTGTATTAGCACAGCAAATGCAATCGTGTAAATCATTCCTCTTTCTCAGTAGCATGGATACTTGTAGTAGTTGAGGCTTCTGAGATCAAGATTGTAATTCGTGAAAGTACTTGTAGAGCATTACGTCACCAATGTCCATATATTTATTAGATTGCAGTTCTGGCATTAATGTGATTTTTATCCTGATAGGATTTGTGGCCAACTTGTTGATTTTGTATATTTTTTGCCATGTATTGTGTGTGTGAGTCTTTACCTGTATCACACTGCTAGGTAGTACTTGTTGCTGTTTTCAAAGACAGGCTACTTTAACTGGTTGGATAAATTTTAAACACTGTCCGTTATTTCAAAAGCTTTGCTTGGAAAGATATAAGCCTAATGTAGAATTACCAGGTATGAATGACACTGTACATTGCTTTAAAAAAAAATAATCAAGGGCTACAGTATATGAATGTGTGCCATGTGTCACACTGTATTTAATTACCCTGTAATACAGAGCAATAGAAGTCTTAAAAAGATTGTTTACTTTAAACTTGCTTAATTTTACCTATTCTCAAACTAGTGAGGTTTTTCCCTTTTAAGATGGAGGAGAAATCAATGTGGGTCAAGTTTGGATTTATTTCTGAATCTTCAGGCTAGGCTTCTTAGGAAGCTAGGTAGTTCTTAATGACTGCTAATTATGGTGGCTATTTACTGCAAATTTTCACCATGGAACAAGTCTCAAGGTACTATAAGAAACTTTACATCTTTTTGATAGTAAAGTACCACACTGTCTGATAACTAGAATAACTCTTTATTCCTTTTCACTTTTTTCTGACTTTCTGAAAAACTGTTAGAGGCTAAAATTATCAAGTGTACTTAAATATTCCTATTGGAGAAAGGAAAGGTAACTTTCTTCTAGAATGAAGCAGAAAATGAGTTTTGAATTTACTAACTAGTCTGCAGATGAGTTAATTCAAAATAAATTTTCTATACTTGTGCATGCTCTTCTTCAAGCTTTATGCATACATCTCTTTATTCAAAGCATACTTGAATATATAGTGAGAATTCCTTTTGAAATAATTGCTTTGGCATCTATCAAGTAAGGATTCAGCATATCTTTAAAAACAGCTTTTGATTCTGTTTTTCCTGAAATCTCACAGGATTTAAATATCCTTCATTAAGTATGGCAGAGGCAATACTTCGTAAGCATTTTTTATGCCTCGAGGAAGTGGGTAATTATTTCCATTCTTCAGAAGAGGAAAAACACTGGTAGGAAGTGGAATGTTTTGTAGTTCAAAACATGATTCTAGTTTGGAACAGTGTGTGCAGCTGTCACTCTTCTAGTACCAATGGCTTTTGTATCAAATGTGTACTTAATATTCTCTCATTTGCTGTTAAACTCCTGAAGAATATTACTGACTTGATCTTTTCTATGTATGTCAACCTAATAGTTATCCCTAAGAAACTGTTTCTTTAGTTATGTTGCCTTCTAAGATTTGTTTAGGCTTTTGGGTTTTTTTTTTTGTACAAGTATCTGAAGCTAAGTCATTACCTGCAGAGACAAAATGAGCTGGATTCTTGACTCAGAGGTGTGTTGGCTGTTTAGTATGGCTGAATGTGTCACTAGGTGGAGAAGGAGTTAGTAACATCTGCATCTTATATTCATAATCACATGCTGAAACAGATGCTGCATTAAATGCCTTTTGTTGTGGTCAACTACTGTAATGACCTCAGATTGTGGTTACTCAGATTTCATATTGCTGCAGTACCACTAAGTTTGCCACCAGATGAATCATGTAGCAAAAGTATTTGAATATTCTTTGCCACTCTAGGCAATCCTGCTTTAGTAGGGGAGTTGGACTAGATGATCTCTAGAGGTCTGTTCCAACTCTGACAGTGGTCAGTCTTCTTCCATGGTTTTTAAGAACATTTCTCTACTTGTATTGTTGCATATTACTTACATTTGTACTTTTAGAAGTTAATCTTTAGTTTGGTGCTAAAATGAACTTTTGCTTTGCAGATTGTGAACACTGATCAGTTACTGTTGTTAGTCCTTAAAGTGAAATGAAGTTACAAACATGCCAGTGACTGAATGTCATACAGACCTAGATATAGGTAACATTTTTACAAAGTTGGAACAAAGTAAAGAAAGCAGCACTTTTTTCTTAATTGCTCTTCTCTTGAGCACAAAACAAAAGTACCTAAATAGGGAAAAAACTTCTTGGAGATGACTTGTAAGTGACAAAAAAAAAGCTTGAATTGAAAACAGTTAAACTAATGAATTTCTGGATCTGTGTTAATATTCTGGATACTTCTAGGTTGGTTTTGCTTGTCTAGGACTGCAAGTACACTGTTAGTTACTGAGACAGTAATATCTCAATGATAGAACATTTCAATTCAAGTTGTAAAAGTATCCCTATGGGTACGTCTGAGATCTATGACAGCTCATGGTATGAGGGAATTTTGTTGCTGTTATGCAGTTTTTAATACAAAGGAAAGATGGGTGGGTCTCATGTATTCAATTCATTTGGAAGTATTCCAGATCTGTTTTTGACAGGTCTGTTATCAGAGCTGTCTCATCCCTGCTCACTTCTATACTACTGACATCTTCAGTATAAAGTGATACAGGAATATCTGCTGTCTTTAACTTCTTACTTTAAACTACTTTAAGTAGCCATTGTTATTCTCTTCAGTGAACTATTTAAAATGTATAATTTGAAGCAAGCTTCAAATAAAAGTACAGATAGACATGTTGAAAAAGTATAACTAATGTAAAGCTGGCATTGTTGCTTTCCCCCCCAAGGTTTAATGCATGTGCACAATAAGCTTGTGGACCCACTGTACAGTATGAAAGAAAACTGAGAGAAGAATTGAAGAGGAACTCCATGTGGGTCAACAGCAGCAGTTTTAGGTAGCAGATGAGTTCACTGCTATGCAATATGCTGAAAACTGTTTAAATGGGGAATCCTAGGTACTGTATTTTTTAAAAGGTCCAATATCTATACATTCACATTCCATCTCTGCTGTGTTGTGCATTTTGCTTTAACATTTGGAGCTCTGTTGTTGGCTGGTACATAACTATATGGAACAGAACAAACCTGTGGGAGACTGCATGTTATGTGGGGTGGGGAAGAAGAGCACTTACTCTAGCACAGCAATGTAATGAATCTGCCTTGTGTTAGAGAAAATGGTATTTTATTTCCAGGAATCTGTAATTTTTGGCTTGATTAGTATAACTACATTTCGCATTAGTGTCTCTAGGCATAATGGTTTTGGCCTTTGTCAATACTATGGAGCTGTAGTAGTTGTACAATTTCTACTATGAAATGTTTTGTTTACATATATCTAATGTACACTGAGCTTTTGCACTTGGTTGCCTTAAATTTATCTTAAACAGTTTTTGGGCATCTCAAGTCCTGCTGTACAATTCAGGCAAATAAAAATACAAAAACAGTGCCTAAAATTGCACCAAATTGTTGAAGTTACAATTTACTCCACAGATAAAAAAACTTAAACTTCTGCCATAGCACTTTCTCCTCTCATGTATTTCAAATTACTTTAGGTTTTTTATATTTTTGGTAATTGAGCTTTATACATAAGGAAAAAAATCTAAAAATTCCTTTCTGGAGGTACCTGTTCAATTGTACCATTGATGTTACTATTAAATGCCTGAAAAGGGTTAATTTACAGGAATGTAATGTCTTCAAGTTTAATACATGATCATTTAAAGTCAACTGTTAATCACTTTGCATAGTTACATCTCATTGTATCATTACAAATATTGAGCTGTTTCAAGGAATGTTATTTCCTACTTTGAATATAAGTAAAAGTTAAATATAAATCTGTAATTTTAAAATTGTTTTGTTTCTAATGTAAATTCTGATGTGAATAAATACTTCAGGGTTTCATTGAGAGGTTAGGAATTTTGTGCTTCTTCCAGCTTAGGAGAAAGCTAAGAGTTAATTGATTTAGGCTTTTTTGGGGGATGTGGGGGGGTAGAGCATGCCCTTGTGTAAAAAAACGCACTGGGATAAAGTGCAAACCATAACTTCAACAATTTAATTTTACATCTAGGTAGATGATAGGCAAGTAGCCTTTATTACCAACCCTGTTAATCACATTTGAGAATACTGGCTGAGTAGGCCACACTGTCAAGAACTTGGCACAAATTCCTCTCTCCCAAAGAGCTGAGGCTGTGCACTTGGGAAGCAGCCTTTGAGAAGGGGATGGGGTGGACAATGAGCTGAATGTGAGTCAGCATGTGAGAACTGCATCCATAAGGGCACTACTAGCAGAGACAGATGTGATCATGCCACTCTCAGTGTTACACCTGGAGTACTGCATCCAGTTCTGGTCCCTACAATTCAAGAAAGACATGGACAGACTGGAAAGGGACCAAAGGAGGGCCACAAAGATGATCGAAGAGCTTGAAGAACCTGCTGGATGAGGAGATCTTTCCTTCCTGGAGAGAAGGCTCAGGGGACCTCATCACAGTTCATCATGCTATTCCACTATTTAAAGGGTGACTACAAAGAGGAGGGAGGCTCTTTCTACAGGAAGCTACATGCAGAAAGCAAGGGACAACAGGTGTTAAGTTGCACAGGGAAAGGCTTCATCATAACATAAGCAATGATTTTTTTTGAGTAAGAACAATCATTGACTAGAACAACCTTCTCAGGGATGTGGTAAAGTCCCCATTGCAAGCAGTTTTAAAGATGCAATTGGACAGGCTACTAGATTATCTTGGCTCTTGCCTTTCCCACACAGGGTTGTACCAGATTATCTTTCAAGGCTCTGTCAAACCTGGCCTGTTCTGTGATTCTATGAAATTACAAAAGGATAGCAGTCTGTTTCAAGCAGTGCAGGATGCTGTGCCTAGCATTCCACTTCTTAACAGGAGATTGAAAAAGCATGGATTTAAAACAGGCTTTCAGGTTTAATGATAGAGAGCCTCTCCCCAGTCTCTACTTTCTTCAGGTCAGTAAGAGCAACAGCAGTTTGTGCCTTTAGTAGAGATACAGGTTGACTTGTTCACCTCCAATCCTTTATTTTTCAATACAGCTGACATAGCTTTAAATAAAAAAACCCCAAAAAGCAAAAAAAACAACTACAAAGCCAAACAGAATTCCCTCCCTCCTTTTTCTGTAGTCTGAAAGTAGTATTTGTTGATGAACAATGTCCAGTTCAATTCCATCCCTCCAAGGATTTTCCCAATTCATCCTTGTACTCAAGTTGAAATAAAATAACTAGCTTATGCTTAATTAATCTCAAATAGCAGTTACAAGCCTAAACCGAAGAGCAGCCTTTCCTGGTGACTATTTTAGGAAGTATTACTAGCTATTTGTTCTCTGTTTATTTACAAGAAATTAAGATCTGTTAAGACCAGAATTATTCCCTGAAGACCTAAAAAATACAGCTTAAAAGCTTTTAGAGGTAGGCATGCAGTTGGGAACACAGTATATAGCATGGTCATTAACTTGTGTTTGTTATTTCTTGTTTACACTTCCAAAAGCAACAGTTTATATAAAGCACACTTAACTACAGATTTCAAGTGAGAACTGGCTAATAAAGTTGAGTATGTGAACAACATAAGTAAAACTTCAAGTACACCAAGACATGCTTTTAGCAAACCTTCATGCCAAAGGAATTCTTAAAGGCCTGAAGTGGTCTCATTGGTGGAGCAGTTATGTATCTTCTGTTTTAATATATTAAAACTTAGAATTTCTTTGGACATTAGCAGAGCTAGGCTGTGTTCAGGGTAAACTGACACACACAAGGTTAAAAAGAAATAGTGTGGTACATTAAAAAAGGTCACAAATACTTTTTCCTGATGTGATTTCCCAACATCAGCACTATTGCATGACAACAGCAACTTTAGAAAGTAAAACAGGAAGTGGCTTCTTTTTGTGGCAACAGTTCAATAAAAAAACCACAACAAACCCCGGCATTGTTTGTCTATACATACCTTTCAGTTATTTTTATAAACTTTTTGCCACATTCTTCCCCTTCTCTTCTACAGAGGCTTGCAATAAAAAAATAAAATTATTAAAATTTGTGTTAAAAGTTCATTGAAAAAATGAAATACAACGAAAGCTTTCAGTAAAGTTAAATTAGATAACTTTAATTTCATAATTATCTACAAGTATCTGCACATTTTAAGTACACAGTCCTTTCAATTTATGTTCCCACATGTATTTCATTGACACCATTCAAAGCCAACTATGTTCACTCTCACTGTGATAAAGTATACATCAGCTCATTATGCTGTCTACTAAATTTGAGAGAATCATCCGTTCCATGTCACTGATCTCTACTTGTCAGTTTGTCTCTTTAAAACACGTATAAAGGCATCTCTTGGTACTTCCACGTTGCCAATTTTTCTCATCAACTTCTTCCCTTCTGCCTGCCTCTTTAAAAGCTTCATTCTTCTTGTAATGTCTCCACCATACTATGTATGAAAAGGAAAAATACTGTAATAAGCTTAAATGCAACTACATTACATTTCAGCAACACTAGATTCAAGGGCTTAAAAATAGAAAGGCTACTTATATTGTGACAAAAAATTACTTTATACTCCAAATAGTTATCCCACAAGGCCACTAGTTAAAAAGCAGGGAGCAAGTAAGTATGTTCATTTGGGTAATTGAGAGTTGAATTCAGTTACCCTAAATATATATGCTCACGTAAACCTGGCTGATGTTAGACACAACCTGTAGGATATCCAAATGCTCCTGGAACAGCAGCAGGATGCCAGCTCAGATACACTGGGGAATCTTGACCAGCACTAGGTGCTTCTGTCAAGACAAGTTAACTGAACCCTCATACAATCTTGAACAAACACCATCCTGCTAAGTGCCTAGCAGAACAATTCTATAATAGTTGTGAGAAAGGGACACTTCTTTAATTCTTTCCAACATGTTTTCTTCAGAGAGCTAAACAAGATAACAGAGGCATCATGTTTTCCTTAGTTTGTCTAGTCTCCTTGGTAAATAACTATTGCGTATTTAAAGCCTTGTCATGATGTAGTACCAAAACCTAAGGAAAAGTCAATTTAGGAAATGTGAAGTTACACATACATGTGTGCCCACACATACATTTGCTCTATGTCTACAACTATTGAAAAACAGTGAGAGAACAGGAATGAACAAAGACACGCTGCTGAGTTCGCTGTGTGTAATTTTGAAAAAGCTGTTACTCTTTCTGATCCAGTGTCTTGCTGCAACTAAACATTACACGAGTCTAATTTTAAAATAAAAGCTTAAAAGTATCTTCTAATAGTCCATTGACACTTAGGGGCACAAGCAGAACGTGTGCTTGCTGGGTTTCTAGGAAAAGACAGGCCTATTATATTAGCAAGACTCCTAGGTTTACATACATCAAAAACATAAGAAAATGAAAAAACCCAAACCACTTACACATTTTGCCACAACATTTTTTCTGTACGCTTTCAGCCTATAAAATAAAACAACATATGTATGTTAACACATTGGAAGATCTATATGTGAGGATAAATATCAAGTTGTCAAAATGCTAAACGTTGATTTTTTTACTAGTTTTGTAAGATGTATTGGAATAATGACATTTTCAAATTTTGTATAGAGAAGACAGTTCTAAACAGAATTATTCACATTTCTCAGTTCTACAAATATCCCTTAGGGTGCATACATACATAAAAATTAGTCATGCCTTTTTAACTAGGATTTCTGCTATGACTCGTAGTAAGTGTTACAAATACATGAATATAAGTACGTACACACACATTCTTACAGCACCCCTGCTTAGATCCCTACATTCAATTATTTTACCACAATTTAAATCCTGTTTAACAGCACCAGAAAAAATGTGACATGAAACACCACTTCAAGGAACCAGTTTGCTCTAAAAGAAGCAAATGCAGCTAAGAAATAGTTGTGTGTTAGCTTGCAACACGTTTCCTTTAGAATAGCACAGTTCAGTTCTTTTTTTGCTGACTCTCCCAGAGACTAAACTATTCCACAATTAGCTAATTTTCAGTAGAAAGAAACTTTTTCTGCTGCCAAAGAGGAAGTGGAACACGTGGCTGTTAAAAGTTATGCTCTACAGAGTAAATACAATGCTGACCACAAGCAATTTAAAATAAAAATACGTTTTTTTTCTCAATTAAATTTATACAAAGTCCTTAGTCATAGTCACAGCTCCAATGTGTTTTTGTTTCCAAGATGTCCAGTAGCATATACAAGAAAAATACAACTTTTAATGCAAAATCAAAGTACTGTCATATAATAATCTATTTAGGTAAGACATTAAAAGTCCATATTTTAGTAGCTAAAAATAAGGAAAAAAAAAAAAAAAGAAACAGAAGGGCTTCACTTACGTTTCTCTTGCAATGATCTTCTTGCCAATTGCAGCCTGGATGGCTATCTCAAACAATTGTCTAGGTATAGCATCTTTTAAACGTTCACACAGGAATTTACCAGTAGCATGCGCCTTATCACTGAAAAATAAAGTCACCAGTTTTTTCAGAAATGATACTGCAACACCAAAACCATGTCCATACACTAAACTGTTCAATAAAAGGATTTTAGTGGAGGGTTTCCTCTTTCCTACAGAAAAGATAAGCTAATCAGATCATAATTTTACACCTAATGAGTGGTCTCTGTATGTCACCTGTTTCATACAAACAGGTGATAAGATTGTAGGTTTTCAAGTAAATTTAAAATATTTATAATAAACACCCTGATTATCACACAGAAGCCATTTTGAACACTGTCACAGCTTCAAATGCAATTTTAAAGCAGAAGACCAATGAGGATTTTCATTGATTGTAGGCCTGAAAGGTCAAAAAGGTCTACACATTAGAGAAATATTTTTTAAACATCTGTTTCTATATAAATGGAAAAAAGGGTTTAATGTACTTTTGTGATCTGCTAATAAAAAATACCTGACTACATTCAACATCTGCATATATTTCAGATTTTGGAAAGAGAAAATGGCAAAAGGTCTAAAGAAGCTGGTAAACAGGTACTTTCATAAGCCACTGAAAACAAATGTGTCTTTTCTTCCTAAGAACATCCATAGTTAGCAAACATTTTTAGCAACGTACAGCTGGAAATGGTTTTACATGTTTTCATTTAGAAAAAATGTGACTCCTTGCTACCTGTATGTATAAAGTAAACAGTTTAAGCATGAAGTACTTGAGTAATGTTGATTAAGCACTGCACTTTTCAAATATACAGATGTTTATAATTAGGACAAATAATAGTACTGAGGTTACAGTAACCAGTAATTCTCTCTCTATAAAAGTAATTCAGCATAATTATTTTTATAGAGACAGATGTAGTCTATTTACAGTGAGAGAGCTCTGAGAGTAACTGAAGCTGGAGCAGAAAGCATGCTGTCTACAATTAAAAAATATCTACAATCTAAAGCTAAAATAAAGGTTGTAACAAGTTTTAGTGCACAAAACAGTTCACAGGTGCAAGCTAAACACCAAGAAACGCATCTTAAAGCAGTAACTGACTTCTGCAATGGGTTTAATTTGCCCACATCAACCTTTTAAAGTTAAGGAATTCGAAGGATTTCAGCATTGCAGTTATGGAAAAAAATAAATGAAACATTTTTAGCAACCGCAGGTCACTATTTTAAGAAGGACAAAAACAAAACGACGCCTTATAAAAGCTGATCTCAGGATTACTGACAACATAATTTTTTTTTTCAGTATTAAATAATAAGTGCCATAAACAATTCATCTGGCATCCCCAGTACTGGTCTGTATTTAAGTTTCTCCAACTCCGTAAAAGATTGGTATTTTGCATTTCCTTCTCCTCCCTGCCCTACATTACCACCAAAATATATACAGCTCTTAAATGCCTCTCTTTTTCAAATCATCTCCAGAAGTGGTGATGTGGGGAAATCCTCAATTCTCTTTTCATACACATTTGTCCTACATAGAGTAATACATTTATATTTTTTTAATTGTACATTAATAGGAAACCTTAATTATTTGGAATGTAGAATCCAGTCAACCTACTGGTGTATGATCGTTGCCAGTTCTTCAACTGGATTTCCATTTAGAAGAATATCCATTTTTATAAGGTCTGCTGCCTGGTATCCTGCATCTTCATAATCAAAACTAAAAAAAAGGAGCTTAAAAGTTAGTGATAATTTTGTAAAAGTTATATTCTGCATTCCTTGTTCCATAAATTTTAAGTTTTAGACACGTTTCTTAATAAAACATTCAAAGTTTTTATTAAAATAGTAACACAGTTTTGAATAGTCTCTCAGTACATCTCCCTTATGCAAGACTGGACTAGAAATTAAATAAAATTAAGTTAAGTAAGACTAGATTTGCAGCACCATCATAAAAGAACATTCTTCACTTGTGCCCTCCCCTATCTTCACCTATAATAATTTTTTGTCCCCCCCACCTCAGGGTGTGGGGGGAGGAGAAGAGGAGAAAGAGGGGGTAGTTACCTTGCGTAACCAGAAGACAGAGACTTAAGAGTATCATAAAAATCCACCACAATTTCATTCAGTGGAAAGAGGTATTTTAGCATAATCCTGTGTTCATCAATGTACAACATATCCTTCTGGACTGCCCTACAATCCTAGACAAATAAAATTTGTTTCAGTTTCCCTTGAAAGAAGTTTTCTACAAATAAATACGAATCAAATTAACATAAAAAGCTATCCAGTTACATAAGGGAACTCCCATACTCTTAAGCCCTAAACTAACTTCCTTATCAGTAGTTTGCTTAAGTCCCAGAACAAACTGCAGCACCATAAAAAATGATGCGGTTGTAACTGAACTGGACAAATGTTTTAAGTCTATCCTCTAAAAGCCAAATTTCTGAAATCCTTAACAGCTTCTGCTTACTGCTGCCTTTTCAATGTGTAATTATTTGTGCATAAAATCTCACTGAAATTACATTTTCACATACATAGGAGTATTACACAGTAGGACTCACTCTCTCACTCCAGGAGGGTGTCTTAAATTTATTTTAGAAATTCTTTTTAAGAGATCTTATATTTCACTGTACTGACATACAAGTACTGTACTCTTTCGCATTATGTATTTTGAAATGTGAAAAGCTAAGAAAAATACTGTGAAGAAGTTATATAAAGACAATATGCATGGCAATTAAAACATTTTTAGTTAAAAGTAGTCCAGATACTCTTGGAGAGTTGTGTTTGGCCATCTAAGAAGATACAGGAAGCCTCAGTAAAGTGTTCAGAGAAGTCTTATTTCCATGGATATACCTCTAAAAACCAAAAGATCTTATTTCCCTGCTGTGCATTTCCATTCTTTCAGGAAAATAAAACTAGCTATCCATTTGTCTAGTGTGGGGTGCTTGACCAGGTACTTTATTGTCACTGAGCTCCATCATTAATTTTCAGATTTGTAGTTCAGAAGTTATTTTACACAGTTTAAATAATTTTTAAGAACATTATTTTTTAATAATTACTGTCAAAGGTATTCTGAAGTACTACTATCTAGTATCTTACTATCTAGTGTCTTCACTTGAAGTATAATATGAACAGCTTAAAAATGCAATGACAAAACTTAACCTATATACCAACCTGACACAAAGCAATTATTTTCCCAATATATTCATGAGGTGTTACAATAGTACCAAGAACAGTTGGCTCTAAATATTCAGATACTGAAAGTTTATCAGGAAACTGTGCAGGGTTGATAATGGTAATCTCTGCTTTACCGTATTCCTGGAAACAAACAAACAAAACAGATACTGTAATTTTACAATTGAGTATGCTGAATAGCAAAGGAGTCAAAAATAGCTGAAAAATGAAAAAAATAAACAATTCCAATTGCTTGGAAACACTTGCGAATTATGCAACCCAAATTTATACAAAGCACAATTTAAAAAGAGATGTCTGCATCACATACAGAGGACTCTGATCATCATCATTCTAGGAATTACTTTCACTAGGAAAATGTTTTTTTAAGCGTTTTATCCAATTAATTTTAAAAAGAAGTGCTTAGAACCAAGAATACAACCACCTAAGGTTATCCACAGAAATAAAGAAGTCTTTCTATCTTTCCACCTCTCTCTTGCCTGTAGAGGAATGGATCTTCCTTCTTACTCCATCCTGATCCTCTAACAAATGTGTAAGGCACAGCTTCAGCTAAAGACTTGCTCCCAGTATTCTGCAGTTTGGTGGTAAGGACATTGTTCTCTAAGTAGAACCTTAGATTCAGGCTCTCTTACAGGCTGAAGCAGGCTTAGAAATTTAGGTTTTTTATTTCTGTGCAAGTGCTTTCATTACCTATTTCATGTAGTCAAACATCATGATAGGGGCTGGAGTTACCCTTCTGAAGCAAGAAAAAAGGAAGGTCATGCTTCTTATGTACATACAACCTTCCTAGCACTAAAGAAAGTGATTATACATCACTTCCACTGAAAGGCAGTGTTCTTGAACAATGACCCAATTTCCAGCACTGCTTGAAAACAGGGTCCCACATCAGCAATCCAAAAATCACTTATGCACCAAAGGTGTCAAAAACTTCATTCATAGCTGCTATGTTGCCTAAGCAAGAAGCCAAAACTGGAGAGAAAAAAGGTCTATGACTTACACCTTGCAAGTACAGCAACCTTTCTTATACAAGGTGTTTGGAAATTACAGATTTTCTGTACTGTTTAGAGGTATATGTTGGATAATAATGAGACAGCCTATTTCATAGAATCATAGAATGCTTTGGGTTGGAATGGACCTTGAGGATCATCTAGTTCCAACCCCCCTGCATGGGCAGGGACACTTTCCCCTAGACGAGGTTGCTCAAAGTCCCGGACAACCTGGCCTTGAACACCTCCAGTGAGGGGCCATCCACAACCTCCCTGGGCAACCTGTTCCAGTCCCTCACCACCCTCATAGTGAATAATTTCTTCCTGCTGTCTAACCTAAATCTATCCTCTTCCAGTTTAAAACCATTACCCCTTGTCCTATCACTGCCCTCTCTGGTGAAAAGCCCCTCCCCAGCTTTCCTGTAGGCCCCCTTCAGGTACTGGAAGGCTGCCATAAGGTCTCCTCGGAGCCTTCTCTTCTCCACGCAGCCTCCCATCAGAAGGTGCTCCTAAGTCCACCTCTGTCTCTCAAACCCAAGCACAGTAATTTTAGTTGTACTCAATTCAATTAAGTTTGCACCTGCCTGTTTCACTGCAATCAAAAACTCACTTGCCTTCACCAGGCCCTGCCAGTCTACAGTAGCATTACAAGCTATTCCTAAAAACATTTATGTTTTCTGACTGATAAAACCTGGAAGATTATTTCACCTGCTTTAAACTCAGTCCAGTCAGTATGCACTTAAAGTAATATAGCAAGAAATGTGTCCTTTATTCTTTTTATGTCTTACACCTGTCATTGAAAATATGAGAGTGCTTGATGTGGAAGGGGGAATGAAAGTTAACATTCTTAAAAAAGCTCCATTAAAAGAAAGTTTTAAGTTAAATATTGGTGTTTCTAATGTTTACCATAAAATAAAGTACTAGTCTACATTAAAAATAAAAAGAGAATATTTATATGAGGCTTTTAAGCTGCTATTTACATAAAGCTGTAATGAATTCAGCATACCTTTATCAACTTTGCAGAGGAAAGAATAGCTTTATATGGAACTGTAGGTGCAGTCAAAATAACAGACATGTTATATTCTTGCTCCAATCGTTGATTAAAAACTTCCATATGCAAAAGACCAAGGAAACCCAACCTGGGAAAAAAAGATCCTGTTGGTGAAAGTGTTTGTATACCCCCCTTGTATTTTACAGTGGGTTGTTTTGTTTTTTCCCTCCAGTGTATTTACAATAGTGCTAGTCTGGCAATCTCAGCAGAGGAAACAAATCTCCAAAAGACCAAATGATTCTACAGCTGAATAATATGAGTCTTAGCAAACAAAACCTATCAATCATAACAAATTGCATACTCTGCAAATGCAGAACGTAAGAAAATAAAATCCTTTTTATCTTTACCTTTTATTTAAAATAAAACTCCTAATCTTGAATTAGTTTTAATTCAACTTTCAGTGACTTAAACTTGCATTCTTAATTTATGAACCCTTCCAAAAATCAAAGCAGTATAGAAGCCTCACCTCCATCCTGCTCCTAAGGCAAGGCTACTGTCACGATGAACAGTTACACTGGAGTCATTCAATGTCAGCCTTTCCAAAGCACTTTTGAGATTATTATATTCTGTTTGATCTATAGGATACATTCCTGTCAAAACATATTAGATAGAATTGATGTGATACACAGCTTTATCTAGTGTGTACATAGCTTTCAAACACACCTCTTAAAGTGAACACTGTAATGAAACCAGAAATAGTATACTTTCTGTTCCAACTTTAAAATGAAACAAGGAATATAAGGATCTTTTTTTCTCCCAAAAAAGAATTTCAAATGTAATAAAATTTTAGATTACCTCAGAAAAAGAGGAACTGACATTCCAACCATAGTGCTAGGGGTACTATACTCATCTAATCCTTCAGAGTTGTAGAAGATGCACAATGAAGTATAACCACTGTTTTGCAGGGCTACAGTATAAACATATAGCTTAAGCATAAATGAATAAGCAGGCAAATTTCACTGAGATGTTCCTTCAAAGGTAAAAGTGAAAAGCAAAAAAAAGTGTCACGTCTAAGTAAGCTGCAAATGTTTCTGTATTTTTTGAAACTAATATGAGCAGCTGTCTGTGTAATTATTATCCAAATCACCTCTCCTACTGTATCACTTTTCACATCAGCACATGCTTAGAAAATGTTTATTGGTCTATACCAGGAAGCAACACACATGCATACAGAAAACCTTATTTACAGGATTACAGTTTCCTACATTCACTGACAGACCACAATCTCCATGAGTCAATTCAAGTGAGTTTCACACATCCTCTCACAACAAGTCTAGAATGTGATTTACAAAACTTATTTTTTTCTAAAGCCATCTTCCACAGTACTTGTAGTTACTGAAGCTGGTAGAAACAGTTCAACAGAACTTTTTAAGCTTAAAAAGTCAAATATGTTACAGAATCATTCTGAATACTTGCTTTGACAGTTTACCTCATTTAATGAAAAAGAAACAGCTGGTAATGTTTAGAAGAAAAAAAAAATCACAATAATTATGGAGACCTGATTATCAAGATGACAAATTCCCAAAAGTGGACTTACTTCTAAAAAGTCTCATCATTCTTTTCCAGCTATCAGAGTTTACTAGCATTAGAAGCAATAATCATGGCTAAAAATACGTATGAGCCTTGTATTCAAATAAAACCAGTCTTCAACTACTATTAATCCTGTTTCTTAAGTCACAGGGAATACAAAGCTATGTAACACATGAAGGTATATAAATGACATGCCTCTGTAGTGGATCTCTGCTAAAATTCTAATCGTCACAACTCTTAATATACACATATATTCTTTTAAAAGCTCTAATATCTCTCTTACTGCTGTCATGGGAAAGATATCATTCCACTTTACATCAGTTTAGTCCTCACCTGCAAAAACCATTGGCTTCGCTGACTTGAAGCCAGGCAAAGGCTCCACTGGCTGTTTATACAAAAACAGCGTGTCTCCTATTTGGGCTTCCGTTACTTCTTTCATTCCAGCAATCACGTAGCCCACCTGTCCAGCATATCTAAAAAAAAATTGGCATTATATGGACATGCTTCTTGGCATTATCAATATTTCCACTATTTTTCCCACTTGACTTAGCTCAATCAGAAATTCAGCTATGTTACTCCCCAAAAGCTCACACAGTCCAAATGCCAGATTTTAGCTATTTCTCCCCCTAGTTGTTTTATCTCAAGGGATAAACTGTTGACCCAAGTAGCTCTGTTTCGCTTAGAGTTAAACAGTACATTTATAGCTCTGGATTTTGAATTCTGTGATTTTGAATTCTCCCAGTTTGAAAGCTGGAGCTAAAAGGAAGTTCTCATGGATCTAAGACAGAACCAATAACAGTTCCCAGCTGCCACCACAGCAAATTTCGTATACTAAGTGGCAGAAACAACAAGCCAAATGCTTTCCATCAGTACATAATGCTGTTAGGAAAGGGACCCCTGATAGATAAAGAGTAAAATACAATGTACCGGTTTTGGCTGGAAGGGAATAACTTTCTTCACAGCAGCCTGGCAAGATGCTGCAGTTTGGATTTGTGACTAAAATGGTGTCAATAACATACAAATATTTTAGCTGTTGTTGAATAGTGCTTGCACAGCATGAACGTTTTCTCTTGTTTCTCACTCTGCCACCCCAAGCAAATAGGCTAGAGGTGGGCAAGAGGCTGTAAGGTAAAAAAGCCAGCACAGAGGACCCAAAGTGACCAAAGGGATATTCCATGCCATATAATGTCATGCTTAGCAATAAAAACTAAGGAGTGTAGTCTTTGGCCACAACTTGACCAGCAAAGCGCTGGTCTGCTTATGGGAGGTGGCGAGTAGAAGGCGATTACCTTTGCATTGTGTTGCACTTGTTTTTATTTCTTTTCTTTTTCCTTCACTTATTAATCTATCTTTATATCGATCCATGAGGCTTTCCTCACTTGTGCTCTTCAAATTCTCTCCCTCATCCCACTGGGCTAGGGGGACTGAGCAAGTGGCCGGCTGGGTGCTTCGTTACCAGCTGGATTCAACCCACCACACACGATAACATAGTCTCACTGAGAATCTCCCAAGCAAGTCATTAACACATTACTTGGATGCAAAATTATAGAACCTCTCCACTAATTCTAAGTACCTGATTTTCTTCCCACTGCTGCAATGACGAGCCAGTTTCTGGAAGCTGTTGCATTCATGGATTTTAACTTTTCCACCCTCAAAATATGCTGCAGCAATAACTAAGATGAAGCCCCATTCCCTTCCACTCTCAAACAAGGTAGTTCCTAGAAATAAATTGGACAGCTGAATAAAAATATCAAATACTACTCTTAAAACACGAGCTGTCCAGGTGTTCCATGTACTACAGATGATAGAATGGCTTCCTTCTCCATCATAGTGCTCAAAAAGCAGTCCCCAAAAGCTTCTGCCTCAGCATGCCCAAAATGAAAAAGACTGACATTGAGCATTACACTACAGGATGCAGGATTTTGTATCTTACACCAATTTATGATTTGTTACACTGTAAGAAATTCTTACTTACAGCTTATGCGTTGGCTGTTCATTCGGAGTCAGAATTCCAACTTCATTCACTTCGTATCTTTTCTTTGTGTGCGCAGACACAATTTTATGCCCTTGCTGAATCTCCCCACCAAAGAGTGCAACGTTAGCTATGACGCCTCGGTAGTGGTCAAAGGTGGAGTCAAATACTAAGGCTTTTAATGGATCAGCAGTATTACATTGGGGTCTGCCACAAAAATATTTAAAACAATATATTAAGCAGTGTGTTTTTCATTCAGTGTCGATTAAGCACTCCCACCCCAAAAGCTTTCATAATAATATAAAAATACCAAGTAATTTTCACTAAACACATACCAGGCATCCTTTCAGTGTTTCACTGCGTACTGTGAAGCAAATCTTGACATTTTATTTCCCCCATGTACAACAGCAGTACAAATAGAATAAAAACAAGTGCATATACATCATATGTATTTCACAACAGGTGAAACTGATGCTTTAAATATTGCACTATGGGGGACAATAAAATTTCAACAGTTACATTCCAACAGCTCAGTTAAAAAAAGTTATCTACTGATATTTCAGTTTTGTCCTTCATGGAAATCTAATCTCAAATTTTCATTGGTTTCTTTAAACTATAATTACTAACTAATAGGAGGACTACCATTATTAGTTAAAAGTAGGAAAAAATAATGAAAAGCATTATGCTGATTGAAACTGAAATGTAATTCAGCAGCTTTGTCAAGTTCTTAGATAAAAGCCTATTTTAAAGGTTGGGTTCAGGATATGAAACTCTGAACACAGCAGTTTTTAATTATCATTATCATTTTAAAAATGCAAAGTTCAAAAAGAGTAACAGCAGACATCCTCAAACACTGAGTTTCAAGAAGCTGTTGAAACAAGTTTCAACAAGCTACATAAAGAGTCATTAAACCATCACCTTTAGTGGCTTATCTCTCATTTCAGACTGAATTGATTTTCCACACCCACTTAAGAATAAAGAATTCTTCTCTGCTGATATTCACACATTCATTTTGTAAAATCCATCTCAAATCTGAAGTGTCATTTTTTCTGATTAGCAAGTTGAAACTGACTTAACCAGCTCCAACATTAGATTTCTCCCATGTCTTTATAAAGTATTGACTTTAAAACAAATTCATATTAAGTGCAAAACTACTGTAAATATTGTGTAAATGCAGCTCATGATTCCCTAATTAACCTTACAAGGTTTCATAGTAAATACAGACTTACGGTGGAATCTTCTCAATGACCTTTTGAAGAACTTTTTCAACATTTGTTCCTTGTTTAGCAGAAATCTGAAACAAGTCCAACAGCAATTGTGTAAGATATGTGTCTTACGCTCATTCAGTATTGATTAAATAACTTCACATTTACTTAGACAGTTGTGGTGGCCATGGATAATACTAGTCATAAAAGCATACTTTAGAATGCCATTACTATAAAATGTTTATTTCACTATTAATTATTCTGTAACTTTTTTTTTCTCTCCTGAATGGCAATTATTGTTACAGTAAAAATGAAAACAATTTATGGACTTACAATGAGAAAGAATTTTAAATCTATCTGATGTCATTCATCAAGACACTAGAATTTTTAACCAAGAAGTATGTTCTTCACCCTTGTTTTCCAGGAGCTCTTTAAAGAAATTTATTTACATCAGACCCAGACAGGCAACACCTTGCTGACTTACTACACGTACATGTCTTTCATTAGCTAAAAAGTAGATATTGAAATACAATCAGCCATGTTATAAAACTTTAAGAGATCTTACCCTTACACATTCATCTATGGGGATATCAAACAGCTTCTCAATTTGTTTTTCAACTCTTTCAGGGTCTGCATTCTTCAAGTCAATCTGAAAAACAACAAACTGCTAGCTATACAGGCAATCGTGTCTGCTATATGATCCAACACTGTAGTTTCTAAATCTACAAGTCAAGAAATCTTTATAAGTAAATACTGGATGTCTTCACAAAAAGATCAAGAGTGACTTTAGAAAAAGTCTTGTTTGCTTCACTTCAGGAAGGTTTACCTCTCTAACTAGACTACTTTTGTTTGCTTGATTAGGCAAACCACTTTTGTCCAAGGGCTGGTACAAATCTTTCTCTTACAAAGTAATTTCAAAGCAGAAATGCTATGTATACTGCTTGTAGGGTCAAACGTTAAGTGCAATACACATCTACAAAAAGCAGTGAGAGCTGATCAATAATGAAATCTGTTATTTTAATTGTACAGCCCATGAAAACTGTATAAACTACAACATTCGGTCTTCATTTAAATCTAAGATTACACTTTTAAAATACTGAGTTGCTACTCGTGGAATCTCCCCTGTGTATCATCATTAACAAAAAGAAAAAAATACTAAAACACATGGAAGAATACATGGATTATTACACTGAGAACCTTTAAAGTTACTTCTGTAGAAAGCCACTTGAAGATGCACCAGAAAAAATACGTAAAATAGAAGGAATCCAAATATTCATAAAATAGTGCCCTTAAATTATGATGGACTACAGATTTGTTACCTATATCCCCAACTCTCCAAGTCCTCCCTAGCCACAAACCTTACTATCCACAGATAGAAGTCTTAAGTGTTCTCAGGTTAAAGCATCAACTGAGAAGTGACAAAAACACACATTGCTAAGGCAAGTGTATACATTAAAAATGCAAGGCAATCTAAGTTCACACTGACAGCCTTCTAAATCACTCACATCTGTAATTTCCAATATGAAATCACAGCTGTTAAAAATTTGGTATTTCAAAAAGCAGAATTAGTACCTTCCATGAGCCACATCAGAACCAGCCTGCTTGAAGCATAGCAGAGCACAGGTAGGTTGATCTGCAGCCTTCTGGCCACTCATGCCCAAGTGCCCCTACCAGCTAAATATTCTCATGGGTATTTAACATCAAAACAATTAGAAATGCCACAGCTGTAGCTTATTCTCTAGACAGTACTGAGTATTACCTAAGTGGCCAATTGTTTTTCATACCATAGGGCTTGTTTGCTTCAAACTTATAAAAACTGAAATTCCCAGCAATTACTATAAAAGTATTAATCAGCCAAATACCCAAAGTTCTTATTACATTCTAGTTATTTTTTCGTTATGTACTTCTATCTGAGGATACATTTCTTACCTATCTTCTACACTTTTAAACAATCCAACTATTTAACAGGAAATTCTAAAACTTTTATTACCTTATTTATGACAGGAATTATTGCAAGCTGTGCTTCAAAAGCAAGATAGAAGTTTGCCACTGTCTGAGCCTGAATACCCTAGAAAATAAGCATTAAAAAAGTTAAGCATGAAAATTTCCTGAGTTTCAATAGGTTTTTATTTTTTTAGCCATACTACACAATGTGAGATTACTTCTCTATTGTAGCCACTCCTTCACTTGGGGGATGGAAAATAAGTAAAGGTTATTAATTATACATATTGCCAAGAAAGAAAACAACTTTCCTAATTATCATTTCTCATAATCTGAATAAAAGTAGACAAACTAATAATGCTGTATGAGTGACCACTTACGTTCAATTATTTATAGATAAGATGGTATTATTACTCTGGTATGCATCAGTAACGTATTTCTGTGTTTGTCATTTATTTCTGAAAAGCCAAGATCACAACAGGCCCTTCAAAAAATAGATTCTTTGTCCACAACAAACTACTCACAAGTGGACCAGGGCGAAGGAAAAAGGGACGTTTAGCATGGTAATAAGATTGTAGTTACTTCAAAGGGCAGGAACATACCTTCAACTTACAGGTTTTTTCAAAAAAGAAAACCCATTATAAGGTTTGTACTTTACATTTCTTTCAAAAGGATGGCAAAAGAACAGCTCTGATTAGAAAAAAGGTAGATTTCCTTCTAGATCTAAGTATCAGACAAAAGAAAACAAAGACGTAGAGATGCTAAAGAAAGAGTATAAAGCCTAACATCACAATTGGACCAGAGAGGGCAGAAGGTATGAAGAGGAAAGCAATGTATAGTAAAAAAAAAAAAGCTACTTGTTGTTTTCCCCTTTGTTTACAATAAATCAAGTGGAAAATTAGATATTTGGGGATATTCACTGTGGATATTTGGGGCTATTCTTTTAGGCAATGTAAAGAAGCCAAGAACACTTAAAAAAAAATATGGAAGACCTAAATCTGGAAGGTTACCCCCAGAATTCAGGCTGTCACGAGACACGTTAGCAATTATAATAAAAAAGTTGAGTTTATAAGCATTCTGACTGAAAGGCAAATACAGAACACCAAATAAACACTTAAATATGGCTTCAAAAAATATCTACACATTAAATACAAAAATATCAGCACATTTAGAAAACGTGTTTCTTACCAAAACCTACTTAAGAAGTCCACTAACCCACCAAGCTACAAAGAAGCATGTGTGTATAATCACTGAAATTTAAAGTTAGGATTTTTTGGTGTTGTTTTATTCATATACCAAAGAAAAAAGTAGCATTCATTTGACCCTTGGTACAATCCAATCATAAATGTGCCATAGAGAAAATTATAATCGAAATACATTCTGAGAATGTGTCCATATTTAAAATCATGATCTCATACTCTTCATACTTGTCTGTTAACTGATTCTTCAAATTCTTTAAAATATTTCTAGCACTGTACAAATAAAAGTGCAACTAAGATATCTAATTTTACTTGCCTCCTAGCATAGACTTTGTCTGTAAATTTAGGAGTATCACCTTACAAACATTTTTCTCCCTCACTCTGCTGCTTCTCCTGAAAGATCAGCCAAGAACCCATGAATTCTAGTAGACATAAATTTCTTAAGTTTCCAGAATAAATTTATTCACGTGTAGCTAACAGAATCCTTTAATGTTGCCAGTATCAGTTTGTATTACAGGTGATCAAAAACATGACAGAAATTAGTTATAAACTAACAGCGTGGTTGGCTGAACAAATCTTCAAGGTTTCCAACAAGAAACTGAAGGTATCAAATGAGTATTAGCACAATGGCTAAAAGTTCTCCAGACTGCCATTTGCAAAGTTCACACTTTGCAAGTAAACAAGTAGGATCTGATTCTTCACTAATCCTATACTTTTATTGCTATGTCATGGAACTACAGGATCTAGCAACACACATGTATTTGTCTCTAGATTTTTAAAAAAACTCCCATTACTCTTCTTCTGTAACATAATACTTTTATGGAGATAGAGACCAGGAACAAAAACACTTATATAAAAATTACCAAAAACCCCACCTAATCTTCTGTAGCTTGCTTAAAGAAACTGCTGAAACTCCCAGTAGAAAGTACAAATTCAGAACTCTACCTCATTTGCATCCACTACAAGTATGACACCTTGACAGGCAGACAGCGATCGTGATACTTCATAGCTGAAATCTACATGGCCCTGTGGAGAAAATAAATGTTTACAATTTCAGGTATTTCTAGAGTTTTTTTCAGAAATTTTTATATTATGTTTTCATTTGTATAGATGTTCACAAATCTTACAAAAAAAAAAAAAGACATTGAATAAACACAAGAAGCCAGAAATCTCCTACTGTTGCACATAAAGACATTTAGCTTTCTGCGATTTAAACACTGTTTATACTTAACTTACTGGCGTGTCAATAAGATTTAATAGGTAGTTTACTCCATCATGATTGTAAAAGAGAGATGCAGACTGTGCTTTAACTGTAATTCCTCTTTCACGTTCCACTTGCAGTTTATCCAGGACTTGTTTATTATGGTCAGTTTTAGCAATTGTTCCTAAGATTAAAAAAAGAAAAGTTTATTACCTCATTTAGTATATTAGCTCTCAAAAAAAATTTTTTTGAAAATGCCATTAACCAGGAGAACACAGAACTTGCAGCTGCAAATGAAGATTTTTGATGTGATTAAACTAAATTTTGATTTTCATTAAAAAATTAAATTGTGTTTCAGCTCTTACAATTTGTTAAATAAATTTTACATATGAAGTTATATAAAATACTTTACTGAAAAAGCAGAACTTAAAGAGAAGCAAAAAGCAAGTCTACAGAGCAGCTGAGAATCCACGGAACTTACACTGAATTACTAGCAGTTATTCTACACACTAAATCTGTATCAACATAGGGCTGTACAATTCTAAAATTTACTATGCAGCCTCATATCAGTTTCAGTACCAGTGAGCTCCTCCACCATGAAAAGCAGTTGTTTATGGTTTGCTCACAAGAGAGCATACCATTATTTCCATCTAAGTACAAGTGGCTTGAAGTTCTTCTCTATTTCAACAACACTTTTGTAAACTACACTCTCCAGAATTCCTAGATCATGACAGTCCTGTTCTGTCCACCCCAAACACTGGCATCGAAGTTTATAAACTTGCTGTGCACTGGTCTAATGGATGATTGGTCAGGAATGACAGGATTAGCACCCTGAACAAGGAAGTACACTCCTTTCCAGTCTCTTTCCAAAATACATACTTTCTTGAGTGAATTACACACTTCCTTACCCTAACTCGTAGGCAGATCTCAACCAGAAAGTACATCATATTCCTATCTGTAACACAACACAACTGACAGCCTAAAAGTACGAGACACCTGGCACTGGAAGAGCAAAGATATTAGAAATTTCAGTAATAATCAAAGCTACAGAAACTTCCACATCATCTTACATGTCAAGAAAAGGTAGCATAAAATGAGAACACTTACCTGTAATTTCCAACAATCGGTCTGCTAGCGTACTTTTGCCATGATCTACATGAGCTATAATACTGAAGTTTCTAATGCTTTCAACAGGATACATCGACATATCTAATTTTTCCTAAAAAAACAGAAATTTATTTTCATAAACCATAGTTACAGTCTCTATGTACAACATGACCTGGCCTTTAAAAGAGAATTCTCTTTTCTCTATAAGAGGCATAGGTTGAACGGAGCTACAAAAATTTGTCATCAGCGTTTAAAAGGTTGTAACTTCATTTTAGTCATATATATGCATACATTTATTAGTCTCAAGAATCAGTAACTATGCTGGAAAGTGTTGTGAAAGTTACAATGTTCTAATGAATATAGGGAGCTGGAAACTTCAAGTTTGTTCAACTGCTAAACATTAAGGATAAAGAGAACTGTATGAAGGGGACCATTAAGGACATCATCCTTCACAAGCATAAGAATACAATGACAAGAACTCACCTGGCCGCGGGAGCTGTACAGCCGCTCCCATGCCACGGGCCCCACGGGCAGCCAGGGCGGATAGCAGAGCAGGGCGGCGGCAGGGCAGGGGCTCCGCAGCCGGGCCCACCACATCGCCGTTCTGCCGGCGAGAGCCATCGCGCTGGGGCCGGGCTCAGGCCCTCACTGTGCGGAAGGGCGCTCAGCAGCCTCAGCCCCCATGGCAGCCCGCCTCCGCTCCCCTCACCGCGGGGCGGCCCTCTTCAACGGCTCCCTGACTGCTCCCGTGCCTGCTGTGAACTCCAGAGCTCTTCCCTTCGAACAGAGCGCCTCACGCCCCGGAAGCGCTCCCTAGGTTGGCGGAAAAGACCACAGCTCCACCACCTTCCCTCCCCTTCCTCCTCCCGCCAGGGCGGGGCTTAGCACGCAGCCGTGGGGCAGCAGTGGTGGCTGTGGGAGGATCTTGTATAAGTGCTGCGCCACTCTCCCGTCCGTGGCCGGCGGCTGAAGAGCATGCTCCTGTCGGGAAACCCCAGGAGTCTCGCTTCAGTAGGCTGTTGGGCCCGCGGCCTGCTTGGCCGCGCCTTCACTTTGGATATGTGGTTGCTGCCCGCGCCTTCCATGTCGGCTCCGCCTCTGTGGCGAGCCTGGCTGGGGACCTGGCCGGGCCGGCTTGGCTGAGTCTGAGCCGGACCTGCAGAGTCTGCTCCATCGGGTCTGTAGTGCTGCTTCTGAAGTGCAGGAGTCTCAGGGGAACTTCCATAGGGCTTTCACCTTGGCTGGCTGTGGAAAAAAAAAAAAAAAAAGCAGGAGTTTTGTCCAGCTTCTTTTGTGTGACGTCTGAGCAACGATGTTTCCTAAAATACCTCACCTGTGTGGTTTTTTTTTCCAGGCTCCCATTAATTATTTATACATAATACAACGTGTGTTTTCACAACTTTTACAAGTTTTTGTTTTACAAGTTTTCTTCAACATCTTTATCAATTACCTTGATGATGGGACAGTGTCTTCTCAGCAAATTTGCTGATGACACAAAGCTGGGAGGATTGGCTGATTCACCTGAAGGCTGTGTGGCCATTCAACAAGATTTGGACAGGCTGGAGAGCTGGGCAAGGAGGAATATAATGAGGTTCAACATGAGCAAATGCAGAGTGCTGCACCTGGGTAGGAACAACAAAATGTACCAATACATGTTAGGAGGTTATCTGCTAGAGAGCAGCTCCATGGAGAAGGACCTTAGAGTCCTGGTAGACAACAAGTTATCCATGGGACAACAATGTGCTCTTGTGGCTAAGAAGGCCAGTGGTTTCCTGGGGTGCATTAGGAGGAGTGTGTCCAGCAGGTTGAGGGAGGTTCTCTTCCCCATCTACTTGGCCCTAGTGAGACCACATCTGGAGTATTGTGCCCAGTTCTGGGCTCCCCAGTTCAAGAGGGACAGGGATCTACTTGAGAGAGTCCAATGGAGGGCTACAAGGATGATTAAGGGACTGGAACACCTGCCTTATGAGGAAAGGCTGAGAGACCTGGAGCTTTTCAGTCTAGAGAGGAGAAGACTGAGGGGGATCTAATTAATGTCTATAAATACATGAGGGCTGGGTGTCAAGAAGGCAGGGACAACCTCTTTTCACTTGTTTCCAGTGATAGGGCAAGGGGCAATGGATTCAAACTCGAGCACAGGAAGTTCCACCTCAACATGAGGAAGAATTTCTTTATTGTGAGGGTTACAGAGCACTGGAACAGGCTCCCCAGAGAGGTTGTGGAGTCTCCTTCTCTGGAAACTTTCAAGAACAGTGTGGATGCCTTTCTGAGTGATCTGCCCTAGTTTTTGGTCCTGCTCTGGCAGGGGGTTTGGAGTCGATGATCTTCAGGGGTCCCTTCTAACCCCTGACATTCTGTGATTCTATGATTCGGAACTTGTTTGATTTTTTGTATGTGTGAAATCACTTGCAGGAACAGCTTGGATTCTAATTGTAACATCTCCCTGCTGCTGCAAGGCATAGAATATCATTGTCTTGAAATAATTAATTACTGGCATTACACAGGGATCTATTTCTTGTAAGTCTTCAGTGCTGCCAGTGTATGGCTGTTCTGGCCTTCTCACTTGCGCTTTGTAAAGTTCTAGAAGCAGAAGAATGTCACTATGTTTTCAGATATGTTTTCTGTGTGCTATCAAAGTCTTCATAGGTTGACATTGCCTTTTCCAGATATTTCTCTAGCTTTTATTTTCTCTAGTTTACCTTTTCTTACTGTTTTCGTGTTCCTTGGGGATTTTCTTTCTTCAGAATTTTGTGTTAAGGTTTCACAGACCTGGGAAAACATGCAGGCCTAAAGTCACTGCTCAGTTTACATGTATTGGCTTTATCTTTCTAATTTGCTCAATCTAATTGGGGTTTCAGCTATAGCTACATAAAATATTTCAGAAATACCATAAGACCACTTAGCTAAGAAAGCTGCAAATACTTTTATCAGATTTTTATCGGATCAAGATGGACTATATATTGAGGGTTAAAATTTAAAGGAGGTTTAGTTTCAGGATATCAATATAAAATTCATACTCCATTTTAAGTTAGAGTGATTTGATCTCAAAAGGCTGCATAGATGTGTCTGATACATAGTGCAGAGGGCACAAGAGCTCTGCATATACCGGCTTGGGAAAGTGAGGTAGTGAATTTGCTAGCATAGGTCACAGTGCTGTGCTGATCACATTGAATTTGGTAATAATGGGCAAAGAGTGTCCTTCAACAAACACATGGAAATATATAGGGAAAGAGAAGAATGTTCTTGAATGGAGAAAGTGTGTGACAGGAGCCATGAATCCAAAACTGTGATTCAGAGCATACATATGAATGTGGCACCCATATTTGGAGGAAAAACATTGTTCCTGCTATAAAAAAATTAAGTCTGCTGCACTATAGATATTGGGCCACACGTGTACAGGAACAGAACATAAATAAATACACAACAGTACTATAGTTGCTAAATGGCTATTGTCTTCACTGTCCCAAGAGACAAGAATACCAACATACCTCAGAAGGCGCTCTATTAATAGGAGTTAAACTACAGGACTTTAGAGAGTATCTTCAGATGTCACCACCACCGAGCAACGTATATAGGTATCACATTTGAGGAATTCAGAAAAGCAGCTGCAGAGGCAGCTGAATTGCACATTTGCACTAGCAGCGCATTGTTCATTATATGTAACAACATGCACAAAATCACTGTTGCATTAAGAGGCAAAGTAATTTGGCAGAAAATAAACCCCCTTGCCTTCCAGCTTATCCTCAGATACTAGAGGAGCTGGGGGTGGCTGGGCTTAGATTCTGATTGATGCCCAATTTGGTGTTAATAGTCTGGTTGTGCCCAATACCTCTATTGGCCTCTCACAATTACGGATGCACTAACGCTACGCTGTCCATCCGGTGGTGTTCTGTGAACTTTCAGGGCCACACTCAGGAATTTAGTCACGTTCAAGAACTCTCACAGCCAGTTTGATGAACAGTGTAATTTATTAAAGCAACAGATGCACAAATTCTTTTAGATTGCCAGTGATAATTTCACTGTCTGCAAAGCATGTGCAAATTGATTAATATGGCTGGGTTGCACACGTGTGAGAAAATAAAGCAACTCTATAGAGATTCCTGAGTTTCCCGGAGATGCACTTAGGATAGCCGAGTGTTCGAATCTTACTCAAAGGCGTCCCTATGGGGAGGAAGAGAGGCTCAGCTGTCGACTAGTCCTAAAGGTCAGGGCAATGGTGTCGCCCCTGAAATGCTATCTTCCCTAACATCCATCCCCTCTTGGACTATTTTATAGTATTTTTTACCTTACAGGTGGAGCTTGAGTGACTCTAGTCATATATATCTTTATCATGATTGGTCCAAAATTCTCTCGCTTCACATCTAAAAATATAGACTAGAGAAAATGAAATGTGCAAGCTCAGTGAGGGGTGGTCGCACTTTGGGAAACGGGTAACTTTTGGGATGGAGGTGGGTTTTCATATTATAATGCAATTATAATGAGCAAAGTTCACTCAGAGGATAGCATTTCATCAAAAGTTGGCAGACTGTAGGCCAGGGTATCAAATGTGCAGCTTATCAAATTTATGTAACTTCAGATCCCGTTGCTATCACAGAGTATGGCTGCAGTGTCTCTGCTCCACTGTACCCTCCATGCAATTTCTCTTGGAGTCAGCACACCAAGTTCCCCTGATGTTGCCAACATCTAGGAGATATTGCCTGGGGAATTGCTCATTGCACATTAGCTGCATTCCACCCTGACAGTTTTCTCAATGGTGTTCTTAAAGTGCGAATATAAGTTTAATTTCTAAGTAACCCCCAGCAATTATTCCACAATCACCTGCAAAAGCAAAAATTATTACAAACGAAACAATGTGACTTAAGGTTGCAGTTTCACTCCATATGTCCTCCTTAGAGAACGAAGACTTGTATTTGCACTACCTGAACACCGGGCTGGCTGGATACACCCAGGATTCAAGAAGGTGTGCTGGAGGTATGCTGTGTCTTCATGCTGGGACTCGTTCTTGTCCTGTTGGCATGGAGTGAACACCTGTGGAGTGGGTGCTGGTCCATGCAGGGAGACAGCAGTCCTTAAGGTTAAGCTATTGGCAGGTCCACATATTTTAGAATTCTGAAATAAATGAAAAGCAGGAATGGAACTACATTTCAAGTATGACTCCTAGTCATGTGAACACAATATATTAACTGTAAGTTCAGATTGGTGGTCTGTCAGTAAGCCAGGACAGAGTACAGTAAAATGACAAAGTCATCTCTTCACCTTCACATTTCAGCTTGGATAAATATATGAAGAAAATATTAAGATTTTTGATCAATTTGCTTTGAGCTCTAGGAACAAAGGAGCACACTAAAACAATTACGGGAAGATGTCCAGTTCAGCAGAATAATGAATGTTAAAATATTTACAGCAAATCAGTAGCATAAACAGGAGTTTTCAAGTGATCCATTTACATGTCAAAATGTGATGGATGGATGTACACAAATAACATTTCCTGTACTTCAAAGCCATTAGTTATTATGAGGATGAACTAAATGTATCTATCATTAGCTATATCGAGTAACATTGAAGCCAACCACATAAAATGGTAAATTCAAATTGTTACAGATTCATGACTCAAAATGGGAAAACAAAATATCAACATGAATTTCTCATCCAATTCCCAAGTATCTTATTATAGCTACACACGAATGCAGCATTGAATGTCAATATTTTTTTCAGCTGAAGATGATGTAATTCTGTCATTATTGCAAACCAGTCAGTGTTGCGTGTTATTTCTTGGCAGATGTGTTAAATAGAAACAAATCTGTTCCCTCACTGACATGGTGTCACAGCCTGAGTTTTAACAGGAGTTTTAAGTTTTCCCATAAACTGACATAATCTGATCTAGTGGGAGGTGTCTCTGCCCATGCAGGGGTGTTGTAACTAGATGATATTTAAGGTCCCTTCAAACCCAAATCATTCTATGATTCTATGATTTACACGGTCAGTGATCTGAGTCCTCTGCTAAACTTCCCTAAGTGTGACAGTTGCACAGAATGAAGTAGCATACTATAATGTAGTGAATAATAGAAAAGGTAAAGAAACCTTTACCCAGTAGAAAACCACAAGCTGATAAAAAGCAGCTAATGGTTCTTAGTGTATGCATGCACAAGGCCGAGCAGATCAGTAATCAATGGTATCTATGAAACACAGCAGAGAGTGTATCACTTGCTATTCAATCAGCAATGTAGCTCATTTGGAAGCTATCTTCAGTAGCACTGTGAGACTCTGGGAATGTAGAAATAGAAACAAACAGAACAAGATTCCATTGCAGAAGTGAAGAAAAAAAAAATAAGGTTAGAGCGGAGTATTTCTTTATTTCATTTGTGAGGATTTCTGTAATAGGAGCTGGGTAAACAAAATCACAGGTTTGTATTTGCCACAAGCAGTTACTGTGCAAATGGACTAGCCATGGCAAAAACCTTTCCTGACACTGGGTAATGCTGCTGCCTGTAGATGCTAAAAGGGAGTGACTTCCTCAAAAATAACATTAGCAGAAATTTTCCCTTTCTGTAAAATGTATTCTCCTAAGCCAAATTCACAGGCTTTTCATTGCACAGTAGTGAACTGAGTTAAAAGAACATTTTTCCTGAAAAAATCCACAATAGACAACAAGCAAATAAAACCAAGGTTAATGAAATTTTTTCATGGACCTCCTAAACTAAACACATTGTAGGACAGGTCACCGACACTCATCTTCTTACTGTTTGTCCACATGGCAGAATGAGTTGCCTTAACAGACACCTGAATTAACTGACCTGGTCTGCTAGTTTCTTAACCAGAAGATGAGTCACACAATTTACCTCAGGTTATCTTATTTGAGCTTGACAGGCCCGTATTGTTCTTCAAAGGACAAAAACTAGCAAATCCTTTTCCTTTTTCTCCACTTTTTTTTTCCTTTTGTTTTTTCTTTTTGCAATCAAAAAATGCCAAGTGCAATGTCCACATTATACTTGCCCTTGTATCTGCTATAGACCTTTCTTAACCAAAGTTAGGATGATGGGAGAACAGTTCAAAGGTACAGCAGTGGCTGGAGTTAGTGTTTTGCTTCAGGTTGATGGTGATTTTCTGTTTTGGAGCCTTTTCTTGACATTGACTTGTCACATTACTGCAATATGTCAAGTTCTGCAATTGGGCTCGAAAATGCAGTTTAAACTTTTATTTCTTGGCACTTTGCTGATGCTGATGGACAAACATTTCTGTTGTAGACAAGCTGACAAAAGTAGAAGACCCATCTGTTTTTCTAGCCTTAAAAATACAGTAGAAAAGTTAGTTGGAATCTTCCTGTCTTATCTTCAGAAGCCACAACAGACACCAAGTGAAGCAGCAGTGATTTAGTGTGTAAAAGACGACACCTGAGATTATCATGATCTTTCTAATAAAAAGGAAAAACAGAATGTTTCCCTTTCTCTACAAGTGATGCCAAATTACATGCTTCTAGGCCATAGCCTACAGAGGGAAATCAGTATATAGTGAAATACCTAACTTAGAGTAATAATTTATATATTTCTCTATATTGGATATATTTTTCTCTATATTTAATATATTTCTCTGTATTCCTCTTTGCCATTTAAGACTTCTTCATTATTCTACTTACTAGGAAGACAATATTTTAGAATTATATTGTGTTTACTTCCCTGGTTTAATAATTCCAAGACAGTGATCAAGAATATTTCTTCCCCTTCCTCTCCCCCATATTGCATCCTTAGTATATAGACTCTGATTAGCACCTTTGCATGAGTTTACTGGTCTAATGATGCCGTTTTAAGATTTTCTTGAGAAGGCTTAATGAGTATTAGATGGATTCCTATTAGCTTGATTTGTGTTTACAAAATAGTTCAAATGTGTTTAATAGCTTGCATCATTTTAACAAACTGCATATTGAGAAAAATGCTTGAACAGTAAAGATTACTGATGAGAGGGGTTTTATTCCTCATTAAATATCTTCTTCGTAGAAATATGGCATTTTAAAGTGTGTTTTCACCCTTGTATTATCCAGTTAGTTCTACAGGAATGTTCTAAATCTTAGAGGATACTTTTTAAACAATATATTATAGCATGCTGAATAGGTAAAGCATGTATTTATGAAGCAAATTGAACTAAACTAAAATTCACTCTAGACATTTCAAAATACTGAAAAATTGTCATACGGATGTGGATGAAAAAGTCAAAAAAGAGGAAGATGTCCTTCATGTTTCACCTGTACACAATAAAGTTTCTAAGACTTTCTGTATTTAATTATTTTTTGCACTAGCATATTATTATTAATAAAAATTCAGGAGTCTTGATTTGGAAGGCTGTCAGTGATGCAGAATCCTTTGCCACATGGGACTCTTAACATCTGCCTAGTTTTAAATCTTTAAAAAAGTGTATTTATTTCTGTTCTGAATTACTCTCTAATCACCTGCCTGTTTCTAGGGCTGAAAAGACCATCATGGAGGTTTCTCTCCTGTGTAAGTTCTTACCTGAGCAGGAGGCCTCCCTTAGTCTTGTCTTTGTAAGCTAGGCTGAGTTCCCTGGGGTTTTGATTGAAGGCATTACATTTCTGCTATTGTTTTTCAATTTTCCTATTATATTTGTATTGTTCTCTACTAATGATTTTTTAATGATAAAAGGCTAGTAGCACAGCCTTCCCTTTCCCATTATTGACCCATTTATGTTTTCAAGGATAATGGTTTTGCCTCAAAATTTCTGAAGCTGATGCTGCCACCATGTAAGCAGAGACCACTTTCTTTGGTTGTAGATGGGTAACTTTACCTTTGGTAACACCGTAAATACCAGGTTTGGTTATGCCCACCTTAAAAACCAAATTCAGATTGCTTTGCATCAGTGACTCATCTTTCTCATTATCTAAATAATCCTCAGTCTTTGTTTTATTTTTAAGTCTATTAGAAATTACTTTGTTTCCCAGAGATAATAAACAGAATTATTATAATATATACAAGCAAGGAAAAACTCTGCTAGACTCTCCACTAGAAAACACAAGTACTTGATGATCATTTCCTTTAACAATACGTTTGAGACGTAACAAGTACAGTAATCTATTTGATGTGCAGTGTAAAGTTATTTTTTCACAATTTCATAACCACATATTGCGTGTTATCGAAGTCACATGCCATATAGAAATCTACAAATTTTATATTAAGAATGTTATCTACCACCTCTGTCAAACTCTTTTGTAACCTTATTTTAAATAAGCAATCAAGTTACTTTGATGGGATGTATTTTTCAAAAATCCAGGTTGATTGGCATTAATAATGTTATCCTCCTTTAATTCTTAATTATAGTCCTGTAGCATGTGCTCCATTATTTTGCGTATGATTGACATCCAGCTGACAGGTCTATAATTGCCCTCTTTAAAAGCTGAAACACGTTTACCCTACCACTGTTCTGGAATTGAAAAGTGTTTCAAGAGTAACTGAAAAACAATTTTAATGGTGCACAGAGCTTGTCAGGCAGCACTTCTAAAAGTTTTGTATGCAAATTATCTGGATATAGCTGCTTCAAAATTTATCTCTGCAATATTTTCCAGTGTTGCTATTACAATGTAAAGAATTCAGTCCTCGTTATTGTGTGACATAAATGCTGCTCAATGGTATTTTGACAGAAATTAGCTGTTCTGTATAACAAAAACTATTTTTCATCTAATAAGTGAATCACCTAATTGATCAATATGATAGAAAGTTTTTTCTCCTGACAAATTGATTTCATTCCCTGAAAGCATTAGTCAGCACTTAAACATCTAAGTCTGCTAAACAACTCTCATACCACGTATCTGTAGCTCTCATCTCCATATTTATGGTCATTATTACCACCTTACACTTTCTTTCATTCCTCGATTATTTTTTCTTATATCTGCTCTTCCCTTCTAAGATGAATGGTCTGTTTAACCAGTGTGGCCTCTGTCTTTGCTGACTGCCCAGGGGCTCCTTTGGCAGCTGGCAAAATGTTTGCCCGTGTTCTGGATTGCAGTCAGAGCTCTGTATCCTAGGCCCATACTTACTGTCTTTAATTGTTAAGAGCTATTAGAGGCATAGCTCCCTGCAAGTTACTTCGTTTTAGAATGTTAAGAGTAGTCTTCTCTCAGAAACAAATCAACCCTATGAAATTGCCATATCAAAGCTGCCTTAGCCATTCTCCAAGGAATCCCAGTTTTAGGATGCTACCTTGCATTTGTTCCCATCTCCATCCTTTCTAAAAAGGTATGAAAAGACTGTTCATTCCCTCAAAAGCCATTTCCTTTCTCCTCCAGGAAAAGTGGCACTGACAGAAATCATAAGCCCAGTTTCACCATGTAGGCCACTAGTACTTGGGTCATGGGTTTGATTAATTTTGTAGTACTGGCTTCTGTTAGTGTAATGATGAAGGACAGCAAAGTATTTTTCAAGAACCTCTTAAAATGCCTCACAAAAATAGTGTCTCTACACCTTGTTTTGTTTTTAAAAAGCCATTAATAGTTGTAAGTTACATTGCCTGTAGATATGGTGAAAGAAGACCAGTTAAAAAGCTTGATGAGTAATTGTAGAATTGTTATCCTTAGGAAGCCTTGGCTAGGTGGATGACAGATCAAGAAATGGAATATTATTTACCTTGTGTTTTCTTCCACTTATATTATATGTATCAAAATATTGTAGCTTGTTTAGTACAGAAACAATTGTTACTCTTTTCCTTTGTTAAAACTATTCTCTTTCAGCTTGTACTCTTTCTAGAATTCAGTGGTTATCTGAGTTAATACTGAACAGGAGAACTGCAAGAGATATTCTGTAATTAGGTATGAGTAAACAGAGTTAGTAAAAGCACCAGATTTGCTTGTTACTATAGAAGATTGATTTTCTGTGCTTGGACACCTATCTTGTAGAACACAAAAGTGAGCCCTTGTCTATCACAACCATTTCTTTTAACCCTTTAATAAATATGTTGCTTGAGCTTTTTAAAAATAATAGCAACCTCTTTTAAGGATGGGACCTCATAAATATAAAAAAATCAGTTTCTTTTTCATACTCCACATATTTTTTTCTGGAGAAAGGATATGGCTTTTTTAGAGTACTTACAGTTTGACCTGATTTTGTCCAAATTGATGGCTTTGATTCTGCTTTTTTGTAGAGGCTTTCAAGCGGCATAGGTCAGTGTGAACTGACTTTCAGGACAATATTAAATTCTTTGTGTGAAACCACCAAGTATAACACATTCTTTTCCATCTATATCATCACAATAGTCGCCTGGAAAACAAGTTAGTCAGTGATTACTAGAGAGCAGCAAAAAAGAAAGAGAATTTAAAAAAAAAAAAAAAACAGAAAAAAACAATGCTCTATGTGTGAAAAGATTAAATAAATAATTTTATTTTAAAATATTACCTCAGTCAGGCAAAGAGTGGATAAGTCACTGAAGCAGCAATACCTTTCAGCTACCAACAGTAGATGAGAATGAGCAACTACTAGTTATAGGTATTTTGAATAGTACAGAACCTACAACATCAAAATAATAATTGTTTCCACGTTTTTGTCCAAACTGGTGGGTATTTTCCCCAAATTTGCCTTTGATATAAATCTCCAAGTGCCTCTGCACATGTTTTGATTTTAATTACCTCTGTTTTAGTGAAAATAAACATTGCTGATAAGCTGTATTATGCTTTATGCCCTATCTGTAATGTGCAATCCCTGGACATGTAGTTTCAGAATGCCAGAGGTCTACTAAGTGGTGCATTGATCAGTCCATTTTACTTATTCCTCAGGTGTCTTTTCTATGGTACTAAAATAGTAAGGTTATGAAGGGTGGGAGTCTACAGAGAAGACACTTCATTTGTGTTATTGTTTGTCTTTGAGATGTCATGGAAAAGAGCCTAGTCTCATTAGGGAAGGACAGACCTAGAAGAAAGAAGAGGGACACATGATAATCACTCAGTATGATACCCACAGAAACATTTGTGCTAACTTTTTAATTTCTAATGTCTATTAAAAAGTAAGAAAAAACAGATGGAATGAATTCATGGAGAAAATCATGTCAAGTCAGATAGCTATCTCTTCACAGGCTGCTTGGCCTGATGAATACAGGGGAATCAAAGGATGCAGCTCACTTTCAGCTTTAGCAGGGATTTTGACAATCCCAGCTTCTTGTAAGAAGCTACAGCTACATTGTCAAAATCAGTGATTCCCAAGCTCAGGTTTGAAGGGAGGTGGGGAACTTACTCCCCCAATTTACATGAGCCTGTGTTTTATAGTTAATATGGACCAGCTCCTGGTCCATCTCCACGTTCAAAAGACAATTTCTGAGCTACTCCAGCCTATAGAGATTTCAGTTTCTCAAAGGCATTAGCCTTTTGGCCCAAATGGCATTTGAAGTCTGAGCAAATCCTGTGTTACCAAACTCCCCAAGGAAACAGGTATTTCCTTTGGTGTCGCTGTAAGTCAGTTAGTCACTGTCTGCTGCAGCTGCTGGTTCATCAGACTTTCTCCCAAGACACACGTCTGTCCCTGTTGCAGGGGTTCCTTTACTGTGTGCTGTAGGAATACATGAGATGTGGCATGCTGTGGCATATTGTCACTTCCCCATTTCTCCCTACCCCAGGGTCTTTCGTCTTCTACGGTTGGATCCATTCTGTCTGCTACCTGAGGTTAATCCTTCCTTCATATTTGGTAGTTATGAAAACAGTCAGTCATAATTGCATTAACCAGGAATATTTGTAGCAGTGTGATACTGCAGTTGTTCTGCTTCCCTCAATACAAGGGTCTCAAGGACTCAGTACTTTCCCACAACAGGCCTAGCAAAGAAATAACATTTTCCCAAAACTAGTGTTCAGTTTGGAGCAGCATAGCTTCAAAAGGTTTCTGACTGGATGAAATCCAGAGGATGGAAACAATGATACTAAGATATTTAGAAATCAATTTTTCAAAATGCTAAAAGAATTAGTTCAGATTATTCTAGAAAAGGGAACTCTAGCCAGCATGGGACTGCATGGCCTGTGCACTTGCCAGTGCAGTTGCCCATGCAGAACATAGCTGATGGGTTTGTGCAGTGCAAATGTAAGTTTCATCATTGCCTTCCCACCATCTCAGCCACCCTGACAACCATATGATACCTCTCAACACTTCAGTGAGCTGGGAGCTGCTAGGTTTTTCTCTCAAAAAAGCATCAATCAAATCTTGCAGCCTAATACATACTTTGTAAATACAGCATACAGTGGTAGCAGGAAGCTGGAGATTGATGGGAACATTAGCTTTCCTTAAAGTAAAAAAAATCAAAGTGGATATATGCAGGTTAATATAGCAAATTTCATTATCCTCAAAAAATGTTCTCACTTTAATTTCCACATATCTCTAATAGAACAAAACCTTAGATAACTTGAGAGACCTCTCACCCGTATCTTTCCATTTGTTAAATGTATTCTTTAAGATAACATGCAACTGTAGCTGAAAGCAGTAAGAACTTAAGAAACACCTCAGTGGCTGAGATGAAGGGTTTGCCAGCCCAATATTTTTCCAGCAGCAGCAGTAGCAGGAGGTGCTATTTACTAGGAGCATGCAGGCTTGGCTGGTCTCCAGTGTATTCCCTTTGCCCTCGGTCATGCCCCTCTTTGCCTTCTCTCCGGCATTAAGAATTCCAGCCTCCATCCCTTTCATCCTTTTTAACCTAACTCAAGTGTCTCACCATCCTTTCTTACCTTCTTATTTTCCTGAAGCAGAAAAGACAATTTAGCACTTTATTGTTGCTTAAACATGAGGTCCCAATAATGGGACAGTCCTGAGGACAGCAACAGTGTTCAACAGGGCATATGAACTGTATCTGGAGGAACAAGTTCCATATTCTTCACTGTTTCTATTAAAATCCTTCCAGACATAGATCATGCCAAGGTCATTAATCCAAGTTTTAATTGCTTTTCTCTCTCATTAAGCTGTGTTAGAAAGCTAGAGTCATCCAGCTGTGGAGGGGGAACAATTAACGTCTTTTTGATGGTTATAGCCCCAAAAGAGCTACAAATAAAGACAATGTTTCTGAGCAGAAGGGAAAGAATTGTTCACATTAGACATGAGTATTAAAGGTATTCCAAAAGTCCAGCTTTGAGGATTTGATTTTTAAAACATGGTATCTTGTGAATTACAGTTGTAACTCTGCTTTTTATTTTTCAAGTCAGGAGAAGGAAGCAAGTCTTCTGTACTATTGTACTTAATTTTTTGGTCTATATAAGTTTCCCATGAGCTGGCAATATCTATGTTGTATGATTTGTCCAGCCAGATAAATTAATGTCTGTGTTTGAAAACTGCGTGATATATTCCTGAGTACTTCTTCAAACCTTTGCAATAAATAAGAACTGCTTAATAATACAACTTGTGTCAGGCTTGTATTTTTTATCTTTCAGAAAGGAGGGGAATTTAAAATGAATAAACTGATACAAAGCAAACACTCCAGTAAACCTTGGCATAAAAAGAATTCTACATTTTTTCCTTTCTAAATTATCATAGCAGAACTGTTTTTTGATCTTTTTTATTTCTCTTTATTTGGCTTAATACTAAAATAAAGTTAGTAGTCAACAGTGATAATTTTAATAAGCACTTCCAAAAGTAATTCACCCATTAGAACTTTGGCTCTGATATTTGTACACGTATAGTTTTAGGGGGTTGTTATATATACTTATAGATACTTTTATATATACTTACTCTGCTGTGGATCTTTTCTAGGTTGAGAGGGAAAAAATGTTTGTTGAACTTCTGCTGTTGGCTTTTAGCCCAGACATTTTATTTTGTTTCTATGTCAGTCTCTTATAATTGCTACTGTTTTGTAAAGAGTTAACAACACATAAAACCTGGGCTAAGGAAATGTTAACTATGGAGTCTGAAAGTTTGAAAGCATTGGGAGTGACAGTCTCTACAAATATGATTTGAATTAATTCTGCACATTCATTTTCATACTTGATCAAATACTTATCCTTTCATAAAACAAATTCTTTTTTTTTCCCAGCATGATTCTCAGAAAACAGCGAGCATTTTTTTCACTGAATTTTCTTTGCCTTGAAAATAAAAGACACGGAGAGTCTAAGCCCAAATACTTCAGATTTTACAAATATATGAACAAGGTCTTTATATAAAGCCTTTAATTACAGTTTGGGCTACATCACTAATCCGCTTCTTGGATTACAAGTGAATACACACTCTGTGTCACAAGCCTGCACCCTGGATGACCTCAGCTGGAATGAATTCACGGATCCCTATCACACTGTTATGGTATCCAACATTGTGTCAGTATGTGGAATTATCTTCTGGACAAAAGTGGCTGGTCTGTCTTTTTCCTGTTCAAACTGGACTGGGCCCAGGAAAGGGTTGTTTGCAATGGTGGATTTTGCTGCACAAGGGAATAAACCCTGTGCCTCTATCCCCTTTTTTCCTAGCAGCAAGTTGCAGGATCCATCTGGCATCTGACTTTTGGCAAGGTCAGGATATACTCAACTAAATACAAGTTCTTTAAGAGGTCCAGATTAATTATTAGTAAAGGCTCTCTCTGGTGATTTAGGTTTAATTCCAAGATTTGGATTTACTTCTTCTTCCCTTTGCTCCCCTCCTGTGGGGACCAAAATAACAACAACCAACTGAGGCTTTTACCTTAAGCCTCTCTTTTCTCTGTTTTCTCTTAGTTTAACTTTTCTGTCCTAGGCAACCCCTATGTATGTAAAATAACAAGAGCAGAGCAGCAGGTACCTCCAGACATCTATTTAATGTTTTACAAGTCACCAACGCCTTTTCTCTGCTCTTTATCTGACTACACTCCTCTGTATGTAATTACTCTAGGCCCAGAAAGAAAGCTGAAATTTTGCCTGAGAAGCCCTTTGAGGATGCTACATTCATCTAAGTATTTTTCCAAAAAGTAAAATGGAGTTATTCCCTTTAGGCAAACCCTAGATTATTGACACAAAATGCAGTAGCTGCTCTTGTGAAACCTTTATAGCTTACAAAGCCTGTGTGTGCTTATTCTAAAGAAATAATTACAGCTTGTCCTTAGGAACTTTGTGACCTCCATGCAGAAGAAACTTCTTTGCTGAAATGTTACCACCTCTCCAGCTCCTAGTCCAATTTCAGAAGAATTGTTATGATTACTCAGGATGCAGTGTTGCAGTTTTGTTACTCCACCAAGAGCCCTGTGAAAAACGTATCGTGCAACACATTTCTCAAATGTTGAATATCTTCATTGTGTTTGTTTCAATAATGTTATATTTTCTTTTAAAGCTGGTACATTGTCTTATATAAGGCTTGCCACAGAACCAAAATTTCTGTGAACAGTGGAAAACAGTCTGTCCTAGGTCTCAGAAGTGTATAATTCCATTCCCAGCTATATTGCTGGCTCAGTGAGCTTAAAAATTTACCTAAACTCTCTTTTCAATTGTATAACAGCAACAATGCTGACTTTCTGCCTAAAATACTTTACAATCTATTGAGCAAAAGCCCTACAAAACAGTTAAAAATAATTGTATTTTCTATATGTTCACTATTGTTTCAGTATTCCTGGAAATTACGTTGTGTTAATTTAACACAAAGGCAAACCAACACCATTACCCACATTTCAAACAAGTATACCTCAAGAAACAAGTTTTCTTTATGATTTATTTTTATTTCAAGTTGAGCTCTCCTGGGGTATAAATACATTTTGTACTTTACGTAGCTCTGTATTTCATTGTTTCCACAAGAAGATTTGAAGGAAACTGCACTATAGTGACACAACAGAAAGGATACAGCAAAAAAATAAAACTAAAAGTAGATGTTACTGACTTTGCTTTTACATAAAAATCTTTATTTCCTGTAGATAAAATACTGCTGCAGCATGGTGTTTATCAACCTGTTTTGACATTCTCCACAACAGCTTTGAATCTGTTGGCTAATTTTGAGTATCTTGAACAAAGAGGCAGAGCTCTTGATGCTAATTAAGTTTCTACAAATGTCATGAGAATGGGCAGCTACTAGGAGGTAAGAAAACTTATTACTACCTCTATTGAGAAAAAATTTAAAACACAACTCATGCTTATTAGACACCAAATAATCAACCTGAGAACAAGCTATTATGTGTGATTCAGCCAAAAAAAAAACCACACTACAAAACAACAAAAAGCAATCCGCCCCCCCCCCCAAAAAAAAAAAAAAAAAGCTTTAACTGAAGTTCCTGTCTTGGTGGATATTAGATATTAAAGAATTCAACCACAAGATATTAATCTATTGTCAATTAGGCCTTGTTAGTTCTGATACCAGAGAACTGAGGTTTCTCTCAAACTTATCTTCCCTTTCATGGGACACATCAACAACATAAGCAGAATTGTAATACTTTTTTGGCATATCCATATCCAGGCAGTGTCTCCAAGGAACAGAATCTGAACTCTTCAAAATATTTTGTATGTAAGGCAAAGAAGCACAGAAGTTTTGGGGTTTTTTTCTGGAAAAATCAAAAGTTCCTTTCACTTTTTGGAAGTCATTAATCTGAGCAGGTCAGTTAACCCCATTTCAGATTTTTTTCTCTGCTGCTTCCAGCAGAAAAAAAAAAGCTGCATGGGAAAGATATGTTATTATTAGTCAGAAGCTGAAAGGTAGCAAACTCAGAACAGAGACATGAGAATAAGGACTCCAATATGAAATAAAAAGTTGTGTGGAAGGAGAGGTATAGTTGAAAAGCACTACTATTACTACAAAGCAGTAATTTTGGTAGCTGTTGGAAGTCAACAAATCTGTCCCACATAGAATTAAGGATGTTACAATCTCATGCAGTTGGGTTCTACCCTTTTCTTAGATTTGTATCTGTATTATTTTGGATTGCTTTCCTCTTTTGTAAACATAAAGAATATTAATTGCGGTATAAGTCCAAACAGAGTCTTCTCTTTAGCAATGACAGGGATTCACTGCATGGGGAGGAATATGAAAGCTTCCTCTGAATTGAACTTCCTAGAGTTCTACTAATACTAGTTTATGGACTTCTTGAGCTACATACTGTTCCTATGCATTTAGTAATTCTTGGTGGTTCTATCTTTCGTGGTCTTGGTCCGGATCCATATAAATATTTAACATAGGTGATTTCCTTTCACAAGGAGTTCCACAGATCTGTCACCCATGAACCTTTTGTTTCTTTGTTTTGAACCTAATACCAACACTTTGTGGCTTATGTTCTTTCAGAAGAAAGAGTCAACAGTTTATCCCTACCCATCAGTCTATGTCACTCAATTTTGTAAACCACTACGAATCATTGCTTTCCCAGCCCAAGGACTCCTCACTGACCTGGTTGTTCTTCACGTGGAGCCCATCCCATACACACTGCCCCTGCCCTTCTCTCAGCATGTTGCTGTTCTGCTATGCACTGTCTTAGGCAGGGGAGCTAGAACTGCTCACAGTAGTCATGTTGTCCGTGTATCATGGATTTACACAGTGGGATAATGATGTTCTCTGTTTTGCTTTCTTTTCCTTTCCTAATAATTTCTCACAGCAGAATTGTGGTTTTGACTGCTACTAGGTATGGACAAGTGAAACTATTTGTGCAGTACGCATAAATACTCACCTGTTTGTTCAAGTCCAAAAAAATGGTCCATCTTAAAAAAGGATAACAAATAGATTTGGATTTCACTTTTTTTTTTTGCTTCTTACTCTGAAGATCTGCCATAGGAAAGGATTAGGGTGTTACATAGAAGTGTCTAAGACCTGTATGCATAAAATTCATTTAGTAGACACTTTATATAATATAAGCAATAATTTGGTAAGAAAATATTTTGTAGAAGTAGTAAATGATATATTTCTCTGTAATGAAATTTTACTCTCTTCTTTAGTAACATATTTTAATAGTGTCCCACTTATAAAATTATTAATGGGTCCTGTTAATGTAAGTAAGTAAACTTAGGGCTCACTGAAATAATTTTTACTGTGATTAATTTTTACATTTTAAAAGACTATAGAATAATTGGCTAATTATTATAATAGATTTGTCATACTTATCAGTTTACTTTGAGTGATAAATATTGGGTTACTTAGCTGATTCCATAGATAAAATTCTAAAGTCTTTTCTGTTTTACCCCCATTTAATCCTATTCTATCTAATTTATTTAAAGTTTACTAGAAAATTATTAAATATCTTAATTATTACACCATTTTGTCAAAAAAGCTGAAAATTAAAATGTAAACTTAAGAAAACTGATGATATTTCACTTTTCCTCACACTGTCAATTTTCCTTTACAGGAAAGATGGAAAATACAAGTAAACAGAACACTAGCAGTTTAGTTTAGAAAAAAAAGTTTTCAATTTCTTGTAGAAATTCTCACATTTTTCATCAACTCAGTCTTTTTTATACTCATTAGTTTCAAATCTCATTTTCAGTTTTGATTATTAGACCTCATCCAAACTACTGTATTTCCGTAGATTATTAACACCCTATGTGCCTGTCAATCAAGGAAGGTGAGGTTATATTCACATTCTGCTCTAAAGCCTTGAGATGCAACAATTTCTTTTTTCCTTATGTTAACACGTCTGCCAGCCTTCTCTAAAGTGGTGTGTCAGTGGTGAACTGAACATCAGGTATGTGAAGAAATGCCCAGCTGAGGCATCCCTTTTATCAGTCTTCTGACCTGTACCAGTAAATATCAACTGGATGCTCCTTTCACACCAGACTTCAACATTTAATAATTGGGATAGCTTTTGTGATCATGGACACATCCACTTTTCCTAGCCCCTCTCTGATCCTTTTCAACGTTACAGTTTTTTTCACCTCAGAATGGTTTATTTGGTCTTCAAACTTTCTCCTGAGCAAAATAATCTCTTATTTGTAGACTTCAAGACTAGAAAGGACCTGGGCTATCTAGTTTGTAGACCTGGATAAAGAAAGCTCATGGAGCATTACTGAATTAATTTCCTACCTGAGCTAAAATACAGTATCTCATCTGGTAATCATATTTCCTATTACAGGAAACTTGCTAGCACTGTTGAGAAACTGTTCTTGTGGTCAACTTCTGCTGTCACGGCAAAATATTTCAAGCTATTCTGCTCTGAGTTTTATTTTACCATTGACTAGGAGCTTCAAGGATCTTTTTATTATTTGCTGTCTGTTTTGTCCTAACAGATTCTGGCAAAACTACTCAGTGACTGGCTCTGGTTGGTAGATTTTACTTCAAAGTGTCTGCTAAACAAGATTTGTAAAGCTTCCGTCCTGTAAGAACATCCTCCCCTGTTTTACAATTATATTCAAGATACATCAGATAGCACTTATTTTTAATCAGTATGATGGTTGTCCCATTAAGTAGTGATGGTTCTATATTTATTGAAGCAAAATCAAGTAAAATGCCTTGTATACTATAGGTCATTGGTGGTTAGCTTTCCCAACTTCAAATCTTGTTAGAAAAAAAATTAGTTTGAAATTAGCTGGTTTCCAAAAGCCATGTTGATTAGATTCATTGATTCAGTTATTTATTATTTGAGCACATAATTTGCTGGGTTTAATCTCATGGTGATGGGCCAATATTTACTCAGGGCATCTCATTTAGCCTTTTACAAAATGGCCCATTTACTTAGCTTTGATCTTCTCAGACTTTCCTGTTGTTTCACAACTCAACATTGTAGAAAGTTTTTGACCAGTTCTTCTAAAACTTTTAGATGTAGACTTTTAAAATGTTGATTTGAGCATTTCTAATGAAATGTTTCTGTTTGTTTTTTTTTATTGATCCTTTTACTTTTTCATCTGATTGATAGAAAATGGCAGTACTGGTATGATTCTGCTTGTAATACACTTGGACAGCCCTTGTTTCTATCAGTAACTTTCTTGTCAACTACTTAATCTTATTTTTATTTTTAATCCATTTTCTGCATCATAATTTCTAAAGGGTATTACTTTCTTTTTTGTGTGTGTGTATGCCTATATACACAGGGATATTAATGTAGTATACATGTGTAATTCATGTATTAAACGTATAAAAATATATATATATAAATTTTATGTATGGAGAGAAACAGATATATGTTTCAATTTTATTTTTTATCTATTTATTTATTTTCAGGTGACTTTCCTTTCTAACTGTGATATGTTAAATATCTATTAAAATATTCTTCAGCTGTTCCCCACTACTAGTCATTGTATTTTTTTCTATTTAAGTTCTTTCTCTGAAGTGCCTTGTCTGATAATTATTCCCAGTTCTTACCTGTGTGAATACATGTGTATGCCTATAACTTTTTCTAATTGAAAATAGCAAAAGTAATATAGTCAATTTTGTAATTAAAATAGACAGGCATAGCCCTACCAAATTAGGAATTTTCTGTGCCTAAAAAAATTTTTTTTGTTACCTTCCTGAAGGACAGGTGTTAATCTTATAGCATTCCCACCAGTGATTTGGTATAAACAAGATCAAATCATATTATCTAAACTGAGATGATTAGGCATTATAGAGATTAGCAGTTTTCTAAGAACTGAAACAGAAAATTCACTTTGGTGGGTGTAGCAACATGAATTGTTATTCTGGAAAGGGCAGGAGATAAATTTAGCAGTATGAGGAAGGTTTAACAATAACTGTAATAAATCCCATAGTTAGATTATCCTTGAACAGCAGAAATAGGTGTTATCTTTTTCTAATTCTCTCCATCCTTCAATTCTGGCCTCTTTTTTGGTGATACATACTGAATGAATACCAATACTTGCACCGATGTAATCTTTCTTTAGCTTTGTAAGTGATTTACTAACTGGGCAGGATTATTCTAATGAAATGGAAGCCCTGTGACCTTCAACCTCACAGAATTTAATATGTACTTAAGGCATAGATTAATGGCCTAATAATACATCCCATATAATGTCCCATTCCTTAAATTAGCCAGCTTAAGCACTGATTGAGAATCTATCCAATAAATAACTGAAAAAGACAGCACATGTTATGACGAGGTTAAACACCTGATACTAAAGTATGCATAAATAGGAAAGCTGTCTTTGAAGCTTAAACTCTTCCAAAATCCATACTGTGCTACAAGTTTTCTAGTAGCCAGGACTATAGAGTAGATGTTCCTGATGTTTTATTTGTTCATAAAAGGTCAGGTAACGAAAGGGATATCACTCTGAGCAGTGCATGAAAAAAATTAACAGTGAGTCTGATGGCTGCACATTCAACAAAGGTCCTTCAAGTGCAGAGCAAGGTTCCCTGTCTTTTAAGTAGAGACTTGCCCTGATCCTGGTGTAGTGGGTGCTTCACTGCAAAAGACTGCTTTGCAGATGGGCGAGAGCTCCTGGAGAAGGGATGGGGCAGAGGGATGTGCCTGGAGAATGGGGTCTTGGCCCTGGACCATTGGATGGATCTTGCTCCGTGAAGGCCTGCCTTCCCTCTGCTCTTGCAATCCCAAGGTACATCACCTTCTCCCCAAGATGCATGGGATTGAAAGCTCCCTCACCCAGCCATGAGCAATAGCTCTAAGGCCAAATCTGGCCCATAGTCTGCACTGTGGAAACATCTGCTAGAAATGTATCCCCCAAGTAAATGTATTTACTGTACTTATTTAACAGGTATAGCGTATTGTTAAAACTTTTTAATATCTAACAGCTCAGCTCATGAAGACTTCACTGCGACCTTTAGAAATACCAATTTAGGAAAGAACATCTAAACTACAGTCTAGATTATTAGATTGAAATGTATAGAACAGTGTTTGTTCGTTTTGTTCTCCTTTTCTTGAAGATTCCTATCCTCTTCAGCTTATTGTTGTTAGCTCTTGTTAAATGCTGGCTGTGATATTGACAGGTTGTGGGGTTTTTTTCCTTCGTATGCATCTGTTCAAAGATCAAATTTAGAATCATATAAATAGCACTAAGCTCATCCCTGTTGAAGCAAGTGGATATTTTAGGTGTCCTCTACCATGTAAATTCAACAGACTGAAGTTTTCATCAAGTATCTTAAGAAGTAAGTAACCTTAACTCCAAATTAGTTTGAAAAATAAGTTTAACTTTCTACTATATAGACTGTAGCATAACTGGTTAAGTAATTATTTAATTCCTTATAGTGACAGCAAAGGACGTTAAAGACTTACTGGAACTGAACTATTGGGGTAGAGGTATCAACTGAAGTTTTTTAAAACATATTCTGTGTAATTTTTTTGTTGAACAAATACAGAACTGGTGTGCAATTCCGAACAAAACCACAGAAAATAGCTTAGTACAATTAATTTATATTAATTCATATTATTAATTTAATTCTAAATTTGGAAATCCTGTGTGATTGGTCAGCAGTTAAGAAAATAATGCAAGAATAACTTGTACTTTGAATGCTCTAGGTAAATGAAAGAATTGGGTCCCCACAGATTAGTCTGATTATGTGACACAATGTAGACACTTGGCTATGCAGCATTTCCAGGTCCCTGATGAATACTGATCTTTATAACTTTCACCTTACGAAGAGCTTTGCAAAGATCTTTTCCATAAGCAGTGTGAGTTTTATAAATACAGAGATAACTGTGAGAGTAACCGTGAGAGGAAAAGCATATTTTTGCCAATGGCGTTTGGAAAGCTGGAAGAGGGCAAAAGTGAAGAAAACAGGAAATCTTAGGGGAGATTAATATCTTACATGAAAATCTAAGGAAATGGGATATGGTTCTGGTTATTAGTCGGGTTGTATAACTTCTCTGTGTGTTTTAAGAGTTTAACACCATAAATAAATGCTAACCAGGTGGTGAAATGCATACATCTGTGCATTTACAGACAACTCCTGCTCAGATCTCTGCCTGAATGCCTGGAGAACTTTAGCTGGCAGGAGACAGGTCTCAGGGGGATCTCCTAAATGAATACAACCACCTCCTGAGAGGGGGTAAAGATGACAAAGCCAGACTTTTCAAGAGCAGAGTAGACATGGCCCTGAGCAGCCTGCTGTCAGTGACTCTGCTTTGGGCAGGGGCTTCAACCAGGCAAACTCCAAAGTCACTCTCCAGCCTCAACTCATCAGTGGTCTGGGGACTCCCTGAACTGATGCGCTGCTCTGAGTAAGTGTAACATCCTTGCTGCCTGTGACTCAGCATAAAGGTAACACAGGCAAAACAGGGTCAGTCCTTAATGTTGTGGATACTCTTACCCAAGGCATGGAATTACTTGTCTTTGTCTTGGTAGACCTGGCAATTTTGAAGCTGTTTTGTGGATTTGTAGTCAGTGATGCTAATAACATAAGAAGCACCTAGCCCAAACTTAAGAATTAATAAAATTACTTTGCAATTTGAAACACACTGTAATGCCAAAAGATACACACGGTGTTTTACAGAACATACGTGCTTATGTTTCTTATGTTGCTTATACATGACCCAGACAACCAGTCCTGTCTAAACACAGGATATGTGAAATGGGCCCAGTGTGTGCAAAATCCAGATAGTCACAAAACCAAGAAGGTCCCCAATCCTAGGTTAGACACAATGTAGAAGGGAAAACAAATGAGTTGTTCCTTTTTAAATCTAATCAGTCTGTACCTACAGAGCAAAACTATGTGTCAGCAAGAATGACAGACGTTTGTCTTCATTCCTGCTATATTTTCTTTATTATCCAATCAATCCTTCAGTGTGCTGTCCTCTCTGAAGGCATGCAGCTAACTAGTGAGAATGTTACTCTAGTATTCCTAATATGCCAGCTACGGTGTCCTTAATCATAAATCACAAATTCTGTGAATATATTTTTGTTGTTCTGTTGTTTTATGATAGTCATATATAATATTGCAAAACATAAGTAGCTGAAAAAAGTAATTTAGTTTGAAACCCAAAATACTTCTTAAAAGCATCTATTTCTAAGCATTCAGACATGGTCACAAAACAAAAATTTAATTCCAAAGTTACTTAAGTTCTTTTTGGTAACACTAACAAGACATAAAGTCTTATATTTCACTTGTAAATTAACATACAGTAATTAATTATAACAGGAGATTAATTTCTCTTGTTACAATGAATAAAAGTAAAGAGTCCATTTTTGTCACTTAGAAATTATCATGCGTTTCTATGGAAAGATTCTCTTAATTCTCTGTCTTTAAGGGTTATTGTTTTCATTCCATTTAGGACATTTCAAAACATAGACTTGGGCTTGTTCCAAAGAATTGTATAAATTCTTACAATCTCTTTTCCAATCAGAATGTCAAACTTCGAGCAGTTTCATGTTGACTTTTACCAGTCCAATTATACCATAGACGACCAGGAAGAAGGTTACAGTGGTTATGGATCTAATGAAAACATCTGCGGAAGCAGAAAGTAAGTATGCTACCAAAACAAAAATAAATTAAATAAATAAAAACATCTATCTCTCAAAGCTCAAATGAAATTAATGGCAAAAACCAGCATGCAATTACAAAAAAAGGATTGCATAATCAATACAGAAGATGTTGTAGTGGAGAAATACAAGGCATAGCTGTAGAATTTTATTATTTCATTTTTTAACTTATATTTTTTAAATCTGTTAGTGACTTCTGCCCATGGAAGAGGGACAATGAGGGAAAGGAGTTCTGAGTTTCCCATTAAGGAGATTTCTACACAACTGTGTGGTAGGAGGCTGGGTATCCCTTCACCTTCCCTATTCATAGAATCATAAAATGGTTAAGGTTGGAAGGGACCTTACAGATCATCAGTTTCCAGCCTCCCTGCTATGAGCAGAAACACCTCCCACTATACAAGGTTGCACAAGGCCTCATCCAACCTGGCCTTGAACACCTCCATGGAGGGGGCATCAACAACATCCCTAGGTAACCTATTGCAGTGCCTTACTACCCTCACGGTGAAGAATTTCTTCCAGATGTCTAACCTGAATCTCCCCTCTTTCAGTTGAAAACCGTTACTCCTTGTCCTATCACTGCCCTCTCTGGTGAAAAGCCCCTCCCCAGCTTTCCTGTAGCCCCTTCAGGTAGTGGAAGGCTGCTATAACATCTCCCCAGAGCCTTCTCTTCTCCAGGCTGAACAGCCCCAACTCTCTCAGCCTGTCTTAATAGCAGAGCTGCTCGAGCTCTTTGATCATCTTTGTGGCCCTTCTCTGGACCATACCCAATAGCTCCATGTCTTTCATGTGCTGTACGCAGTACTCCAGGTATGGTCTCACCAGAGTAGAGGGGCAGAATCACCTCCCTGGCCCTGCTGGCCACACTTCTTTTCATGCAGCCCAGGATGTCGTTGGCCCTCTGGGCTGCAACTGCACACTGACTGTTCATGTCGAGCTTCTCATCTACTACCACCCCCAAGTCCTTTTACTCAGGACTGCTCTTGAGCCATTCTCCCCTCAGCCTCTATTTGTGCCTGGGGTTGTGCCGACCCAGGTGCAGGACCTTGCACTTTGCCTTGTTGAACTTCATTAGGTTGGCATTGGCCATCCAGCCAATTACTTATCCACCAAGTGGTCCATCTGTCAAATCCATGTCTTGTCAGTTTGGAGACCAGGATGTTGTGTGGGACAGTGTCAAATGCCTTGCACAAATCCAGGTAGATGTCAGCTTCTCTGCCACTATCCATCATCTCTGTAGCCTTGTCATAGAAAGCCACCAAATTGGTCAGGCATGATTTCACAGAATTACCAAGGCTGGAAAAGACCTTTAAGATCATCAAGTCCAGCCTATGACCAACACCACCACACCATCTAGACTATTGCACTAAGTGCCACATCCAGCCTTTCCTTGAACACATCCAGGGACGGTGCCTCCACCACTTCCCTAGGAAGTTTATTCCAATGTTTAATCACCCTCTCCATGAGGAAGTACTTCCTAATATCCAACCTAAACCTCCCCTGGAGCAGCTTGAGGCTATGCCCTCTTGTCTTGTTGCTAGTTGCCTGGAAAAAGAGCCCAGCCGCAACCTGACTACAACCTCCCTTCAGGTAGTTGAAGAGAGTGATGAGGTCCCCCCTGAGTCTCCTCTTCTCCAGGCTAAACAACCCCAGCTTCCTCAACCTCTCCCTATAAGACTTTCCCTCTAGTCCTTTCACCAGCCTTGTTGCTCTCCTCTGGACCCGCTCCAGCACCGGAACGTCCTTCTTGAAGTGAGGGGCCCAGAACTGCGCACAGTACTCAAGGTGAGGCCTCACCAGTGCTGTGTACCCTAATTTGTGGGTGCCCTCACAGCTCCTGAATTGCTGTCTGCTCTCACCCCCAGCCTGGGGGGCTGCAGTGTGCCATTGCCTGAGCTAGATGGGCACAGAAGTGGGTGTGATGGGCTGCAACATGCTGGTAGATGGGCAAGGAGCCCTGCCTGGTTTCAGTGGGGGCTGCAATGAAGGGCAGCAAAGCTGTGGTCAGCAGCTCAGCATTCACTGACCATGGCAAATTCTGCACCTGAAAAATTTCCAAATTCTCCAGTTTGAAAATAAGTAAAAATATAAACCATCACACACAAATGAGCACTGCTAAGCTGCTGTGAAGTTGCTCATTGCTATCATTTGTTTTGCTGTCATTTGTTTCTTGTCCCAGGAGCCAGAGAGGAGAGCAACCTCCAGCCGGTGCTTTTACCCCATCAGAAATGCTATTGTCCTCTCAGAGTTACACGGGTCGAATTTTGCAGCCAAACTACAGTCCTGACACTCTCTCTCATCTTAGTTACGCTGATGGACTTGATGAGGAACCTCCTTTGCTAGAAGGTAAAAATAAAACCAGAAATTATGTGTGTGGTACCTGGGGATGACTGTATTTTTCTTTGCTAGCTTGTGGCAGTCACTAGAGCAACTTCAACAGAGCTACCAAGCTTCAGCCAGCAGCCCCTGACCCCCCAAACCTACATTTTCTTATTTGAATTTGCCGTGGATTCATTCAACCTTATATACAGCATATACTTTGCTACCACTAGATGACAGCATAACAGTAAGTTTTGCATTCACATTTCCAAAGATTTTTTTCAACTCTGTGCTTAACCTGTGTCCATGGGAACATCTATAATTAATAAATACTGATAATAATCTCTGTTGCATATCTAGTAATAAATTTAGTAGCTTAAAAATGCTAAATAGCTTGTTTCAGTAAGAAAGATATTGAGAAAGCTGCTTTCAGCTTCAATTAGTTGATCATTTAACTACATAAACAGTATCATTCTTCATAATGATTGAACCATCCTATATGCTAGTGGCTGATTGTGTAGTTTACAAAATAGTTGCACTAGATGAAAAAATAAATGGATAATTTGTTTGCGATTTTTTCAGCATAATGTAAAAAAAGCACATTCAGCCTTCTTTTGCATACTGGATAGCAAATGGAGTTTTTACTACTTAAAATGTACCACTACTGTCTTAAAAACAGCAAGATCACTCTGTTTGTTATGGATAACTTTTAGATCTCTGTCTCTCAAACTTCCAAGTATTTAACTCCCCACCCTGTAAAAAGGATGTTGAAATACAACTGCTTCTGATCTGCAGGACTGCAGAGATATTCTTATCTGTGTACCACATAAATTTGATCAGAGACACTCATTTTAATACAGAATAACTTTATTTATATAATGTTTGGGCTCAGCTTGAAATGATGGATTGGTGGAATAAGCTAAAGACTGGCTTTCCAAAAAGATCTAACACATTGCCATTCTTGGTAATTCTGGCAAACTGTTCTAACTTTTTCTTTACTGGACCATCTCAGGGAAGATGATTACTCTTGCAAGCTAAGGTGTTTCGGCAGAAGTTACAAAAGAAATCTTTGCCCCAGTAAAGTTAATGTAGAATTTCCATTGACCTTAATGGGGAAGAATTGTGTTCTTTTTCTAGAGGTACTCAGTAATTACTTTTTAAATGCAAAAAAAAAAAAAAAAAAAAGAAGCTGAGAAAGCACTGCACAAAGTATTATTAACTTGCCTTGAAGGGAAGGATGTCATTTTTAAGTGCCTCTGGCAGTTCAGGCTTAAGACACATCTCTTGTCAGATTTGCCAGAATTAAAGCATAGATCTCTGTCCTCAGTGTTCTAGAATATCTTGAATTCTGCAGTTACTGTTAATTAGCATATTTTTCAACATCCAAGTTAGTGTGGCATTAGATGTATGTTTTTTAAATGCAGGGAAAACAAATATTAACTCAAAAATGCTGAGGGCATTTTTTGGTTCACTGCCTAAAATTGGATTTAATAAATTAATATTGCAATTTAGAATCAGAGCTGACTCTCAAATATACTGGGTATATAGCAGGGAGACCATCTTCCTGTTACAGAATACAGCATTAAACTGTTAACTTGTTTGCTTGTTTGGGGTTTCGTGGTAGCTGGTGGTTTTCTGTAAAAGTGTTGTTTTCTTCCGAGCAATTAACAATCCCGGAATTTCTCGTTGCAGAACTTGGGATCAATTTTGAGCATATATGGCAAAAAACTTTAACAGTTCTAAATCCCATGAAGCCTGCAGATGGCAGCATTATGAATGAGACAGACCTCACCGGACCTGTTGTTTTCTGTTTGGCCCTTGGAGCAACATTGCTGCTGGTAGGATGTAGCAGATATCTGGAGAGATTTCTTTTCTAATACTTTAATGCCTAGGTGATAATGCATGTGAAATTGCAGAATATTTAGTACTGACATAAAATGAGTAATTTGCTGCCGTTTGTTCTGAGATTATATATTAAAAAGTCTCCTTGCTTTGAAAGTACCTGCATAAAGTTTAAATTAATATAGATGTAATACAAGTGAAGTTATGTATTACTTCCAGTGGAAATAAAAGACCACACCATTTTTGGGGTGTGATTTAGTATGAACAAAGGACAGATCTGTGCAATGTATATTCTGGGGAGGTCCTGTGTGCCTGAAGCATGGCAGTGTGTGCTAGGTAAGGACTGAACAAAAAGGTTTTAAAAGAGGGAATGAAAAGGCATAGCAGACCAGCCCAGTTTTTCTGCCATTCTTGCTCCTGTTTTGGAATTATCTTCTCTCAATGTTATTTTGGGGAGTGCAGAGATATAAAAAAAAAATTTAACTGAAGTAATTTGAAAAATAAAATGGAAACAGCCTCTTCCCTCCTACCTCAAATTTGCAATATCTTCCAATAAATTTTGCTATTGCTTTCTTAATTTCTATTATTTTTCTATATCATCTGTTAGACAAAATACGGTAGCCTGTGTTTAACCTTTTTCTTCTTTATGAATATAGCTTTCCTAAAGGAGAAAAGTTTAACAGGGATTGTACAGTACTCCAAATTCATCTATTTATCACTGACAACAGGGGTCTCTAGTGCTGCTGAAGTACAGCTCTGATTGTTGGCAGCAATTTATCAGACAGGGATAAGATGGGACCATTCTGGGAAGTGCTTTAGTGTTCTGCAGCTGAGGTGAGAGAAACAGGGCTCTAATTCTCCATTTCCTCTATGATAAATAGTGCTGAATCAGAAGATTCTTGCAAGTTCTTACTCAATTTGTAATGTCAGTGCAGTGCCTTGAATGTGCAAATGGCAATATAAATGGCAAGTATTATTATTATTTATGTCCTTATAAAAATAAAAATCTTTTAAAAGGGTGGAAGAGGCAGGAGCAAAGGGAATAAAAGGAAAATAAGGTGGAAAAATAGAGAAAACAGGTTATTTTCCACCTAGACAAATAAAGGTATGAGAGGAATAAAAGGAGAAAGTGTTGAATTTATTAAATCAGGAAAATGGAAAGAAAGCTAAAATAAAGAAAGAATGAAAAAAAATGGTTGCTGTTGATTTTTCTCCCTGGTGAGATAATAATTGTAATGAATATTAAACTACTGCTATTGAAATAAAGTACTTTAATTACCATATTTTTTCTAGGGTATTAAGCATTTTAAGTGTCATTAGAAAAACAACTATTTTCAGTGCTCCAGTTTTAGGACAGCAGAACTTCACCGATACAATCTAGTGCTTTTGTGCCACAACTTCACAGCAATAAGTCTATAGAATTTCCATGGCCCATCTTTTATAAATTCAGGCTGCTCATTTTATCTCGGATGCATTTGAATACTAAAGTGGCTCTTCAGCTGTGTAAGCGATTATATCCTTCTGTACTTGGATAATTCTTTTCTAATATCACCAGGAACATAATTTGGTTGAGAGCTTGTTTCCAAAAATAATTTATAAATTTTATTTAGTTTTAGCTTTTTAACTATGGAAAAATATGCAAAGATGTTTTTCAAATGGTTGCAGTTCTTTCAGAGCCCAAAGAAAAAGAAGAAAGGATTGTTAGCCTGGCAGCAGGATTTTGTCTTCCTCATACTGGTGTAAACAGGGCATCTCCATTACAGATAGAGAAACAACAGCAGAGCAAAAGGTAGCAGAAACCTGAGTCTCAGCTGCTTTGCATTTTACATAGTCATTTTTATGAAGTCAGAGTTCCCCATCCACTTAAACTAAGGGTAGTAGTACCACTCAAGGCAGATGCGAACAAGCACACAAAGTCTGACTTTCTTCTAACCTTGTTCATTCCGCAGGACAAATTTAGCTCTTTCCATTCATCAAAGCCTGCCAGACTAATCAAGCCTGATTCTGGTTTTGCTTGCATCACTGTGGATTGGGAGTATTCCCACGTGTGTGAGTCAATATATTTACATATGTTAAGAAAGACTAGAATTGGAACCTACATGTTCAGCTCTTTTGATTTTTTTTCTCTTTCATTCTCCTGCACCTGAAAACAAACCTTTCACCAAGTGGAAACTTCGGTTAGCTGCTAGTGCTAGTGCTCCCTTTATCTCTGTCTCAGTAATTTCTTAATCTTCAACTAATATGCTAAATAGTGCTGCGTGGAAAAATTAAATACACTGAAGCAAACATCCTCGAAGTTTGCAATTGTTGTTGCATCTGCTTGAAACAGCTTTTCTTAGTTGGCCTATAGTAAAGGCTGCACCAAACTGTTGCAGATGTTAAACTTAATACAAATCTTTAGCAACTGAAATTGTAACTGATAATAATCTGAGCTAGTATTGCTCTCCCAAACTAGCTATCATTAATTTTATTTGGTGAAGCAATTTTTCCTTATTATTTTATACGAGTAGTATGCAAATGCCAGCAAAGGACTCTGTACCTAAATAGGAAGACTTTTTGTGCTGTTAGTTCAGAAATATAGTATTCATTTATGGTGGAATGCACTGGTGGGGAAAAGGCTAACACTTGGGATGTTGTAAGAATATAGGCAACCTGGCAGTACCTGACCTAACCTTGAGGACTGGAACCAGAGGAGAGCTCAGCAATGAGCCAGACCTAGCTGAAAACAGGATAACAGTGCTGATGGAGAGGCAGGCCTTATTAACTGAGGCTGCCTTTCACATAAGCATGCACTGCTCTCCAACTGGAGCTGGTGAGCTGTCAGAATCTGCAACATGAGGACTTCCAGGTTATGTCATCTCTAGATTAGGCTCTTTCCACTGTGTTGTTTTATCATGGAATCATCATAGAATGGCTAGGGTTAGAAGTGACCTTGAAGATCATCTAGTTTGAACCCCCCTGCACTGGCAGGGACACCTCCCACTAGATCAGGTTTCTCAGAGCCCCATCCAACCTGGTCTTGAACACTTCCAGGGATGGAGCTTCCACAACTTTCCTGGGCAACCTGGTCCAGTGCCTCATCACCCTCACAGTAAATAATTCCCTCCTAATGTCTAATTTAAATCTCCCCTCTTCAAGTTTTAAGCCATTGTCCTTTGTCCCATCACTACATGCCCTTGTAAAAAGTCCCTCCACAGCTTTCCTTCAGATACTGGAAGGCTGCTATAAGGGCTCCTCGGAGTCTTTTATTCTCCAGGCTGAACAACCCCAACTCTCTCAGCCTATCTTCATAGGAGAGGTGCTCCAGCCCTCAGATCATCTTCATGGCACTCCTTTGTACTTGCTTCAGGAGCTCCATATCCTTCTTATGTTGGGGGCTTCAGAACTGGACACAGTACTCCAGGTGGGCTCTCATGAGAGCATAGGGGGAAAACCACCTCCCTTGACCTGCTGACTACACTTCCTTTGATGCTGCCCAGGACACGGTTGGCTTTCTGGGCTGCAAGCGCACATTGCCGGATCATGTTGAGCTTCTCGTCCACTATTACCCCCAAGTCCTTCCCATCAGGGCTGTTATCAATCTGTTCTCCACCCAACCTGTATTTGTGCTTGGGGTTGACCTGACTCAGGTGCAGGACCTTGCACTTGGCCTTGTTGATCTTCAGTTTGGATGAACTCAGCTCTCAAGCCTGTCAAGGTCCCTCTGGATGGCATCCCTTCCCTCCAGCCTGTCAACCTCACCATACAGCTTGGTGTCATCAGCAAACTTGCTGAGGGTACACTCACTGCCACCGTCCATGTCACCGACAAAGATAAATAGCATCAGTCCAAGTACCGACCCTTGAGGAACACCATTCATCGCTGATCTCCATATGGACATGAGCCATTGATCACAACTCTTTGAGCGCAACCATCCAGCCAGTTCCTTACTCAACAAGTGGTCCATCCATTGAATCCTTATCATTCCAGTTTAGATACCAGACTGTTGTGTGGGACAGTGTGACATGCTTTTCACAGGTCCAGGTAGATGACGTAAGTTGCTCTCACTTTTATATCTGTTCAGCTGAAACACTGCAGGCATCCAGTGATCAGTTTCCACCTAAATGGATATAGGAAACAGAGAAGCAGGGTTCTCAAAGATAGTTGATTTCCCCCAGGTTTTATTAAAATGTATGGATGAGTAAAGAAGGAGACAGGCTGCCCAGGGAGATGGTGGAGTCACCATCCCTGGAGGTATTTAAAAACCATGTAGGTGAGGCACTTCAGTACATGCCCTAGCGGGCAATTTTTTTATGTATTTGGGGGGGAGGGTGTGAGCAGGGGCTGGACAGTTGGATGCGGTGATCTCAGAGGTCTTTTCCAACTGTTACAATTCTGCAATTCTGTGATTCTGTGATCCTCTCGTTCCTTCCTAACCACAGTGGAAGAGATACTTGTAAATATGGTAAACTATGAAAAAAACTTCAATAATATTTCCATCTTATCTATCACAAGAGAATCCAGCCATAAGCTAAAAAGTTAGTAGGAAACTGGGACCCTCTGTTAGTTTTGATTCTCATGTGGTTTATGGGTGTTGGGAAGGTGATACATTGTGGCCTTTCATTTGGGAAGTTTATTCCATGATCCTGAGTTAAGGGTTGAGTCCCAGGTTCGAGCTTTCCCCTTCACAAATGAATGTTATCTTTAGGATACAAAGTTTCAACACAAATCAAACAAAAACTTCTTCATGCCAATCACTGTTTATTTCTGATGTAAAAATGTTTATTTCTGATGTACAGATGTGAAAATGACAGTATTGCATAACTGACATTCAGTATTTCATTTGTTGGAAACTTGGATAGAGAGAAACGATATTTAAGTGACTTTTGTGAGTGTTCATTATTGGGAGTGAACAATGCCCCCATGCCTGGAGGTGATCCTTCCAAATGATAGCAGGAGATGAAAAAATCCGTGGTGCGGTGGCCACCGTTGCCTGTTGTACCAGCTTTGTGTATAAATTAGAAAACATCAGACACCAGGCTGTCAGGCCTGTCAGGTACCATTCACAGGCGCTAAATTCACACAAAGGAATAAAACCTGGAAGAAAAAATCACCTGGGGAATTTTTCATTCATTGGAACAAAAAAAAGAACACAAGCTGACAGTTACTACTAAGTTTTATGTTGAAATGAGCACATTGTATTGATCTAACCATAGAGATGTGTCTTTCTCCTGGTAGTCAAGGGGAAGCATGGACACATCCACCCTGAGAACCAATATTCTTGCAGCAAAATTTTACTTCTTTTTGCAAGTCTTCTTAAAGCTGGAGGTTTATAATAAATTGTGAAGCAAATTGAGTAAGTAGGGTCATCATTTTACTTAGAACACTTTTCCACAGCCCCATGTACACCTACTGGAAAGATTTTTCCTGACACTGGAATGTGCTTTCCATAATTTCTTCTCAGTTTGTTACCAGGTAGACCTTCCCAAGTCATCCCAACCAAACCCTGTCCTATTCAGTAAGACTGAGAATCAGCCTTATAACTTTAAATAAGCGACAAGCACATTCTCACAATCGTACCTTGGATTTTTTTGATGCAAAAATCACCCAGAAGTATCAGCTGTGATTTACAATTAAACCCATGTAGGCAAAGGGAAGAGAAAGTGTCAAAAAGAAAAGAGTACAAACCTTGTGCTTGCTTTCTGTCTTCTCCCACCACTTTGCAATCACTTCCTCACTTCTGATGCTTTGTGCTTGTTCATATTTGTTCCAGGCAGGAAAAGTTCATTTTGGCTACGTATATGGCATGAGTGCCATCGGATGCCTTGCTATGCATGCCTTACTGAACCTGATGAGCGCCTCAGGAGTCTCACATGGTTGTGTTGCAAGTGTCTTGGGCTATTGCCTGCTGCCCATGGTGATCTTGTCCTCTTCTGCAGTCATCTTCTCACTAAGGTAAGTACCAGTCTATGGCTACAGGAATCATATAGAGGATAGTAAGTTGGAAGGCTGGTGTTACGCAAAACATTCTGATAATGGTTAAGTAGTGAATTTTGGTTTCTGAAACTGTGAAGAAAACTAGCATTTTGTTTGTGTGGTTAGGTGGAAATGGACAAAACTGATCTGCATTTGAGAGGGATGATATATGTTCATTTTAAAATGAGTGTTTAATTCCACTGTTTGCTACTAGGACTGAGAGTGGCTTTGATGTTTGTAGCAGCCCCAAATGTGCTTTTTTTTGTTTTGTAGAGACAACAATGTTAAAAATGAGATATCAATTTTAAAATCAACTGATAGACTGGTTTTATATAGCTGATCCTTCTGTTCCTTTTTTTGTTCACAGCATGCTCGCAGCCTTCTACTTCCTTTCCTTGTGTAGACTTCTGTGTGACAGAATTAAATAACCAGTAAAGCTTAAGGACCTGGAGCTTTAGAAAAAGTGTTTAAGATGTAGTAGAGTCCTATACTCAGAGGTATGGTTGTGGTGTAATTGCAAACCTGAAAATAACTTAGCAAACTTTGAAAAGCTAAACATGTGGCTGCATATGTATCTCTGCCGGGGGGGAGGAGGGACTGTGTTCAATAATTTGCCTATGTCTAGGAACACAAACCTCTCCTTGCCCCTCATTCTGTAAGCCTTTTGAGATACAGACTGTGTTTACCTCTCTGTTCACATACAGCAAAGCACAAGAAAGCTCCAGGTCTTGCCTGAAGGCCTTGAGCAGTACTTTTATCCATTGTTAACAAATTATTAATAATGGTTCTCCTCCTTAGTCTTTGTTGTTCACTCACATTTTTAACTCTCCAATCTGTAACATATGGCACTTGGCAGCTGATGAATAAGAAAGTGCATCTGTTTGTTTTCTTTGGAAAAGAAGCAATTTTATGTATGTTGCTTTTTTTTTAAGGAAGTTATATAGTGGGATAAAGATTTTAGCACAATCCTTGTTGCATGTTTCTGTGGAGCTGTGATGGGTTAACCTGACCATATTCCATATATTGAAGCGTTTCTGAGCTGTCCTCGATTATATGAACAGTAGTGACACTGAAGAAGCCATTAATTCTCTGGTCTCCTGGGCTTCCCATATTTTCTTGATTAACCTGTTTAATAACCCACCCTAATAAAAAGTGCAGATACATAATCATAGGACAGATGGGACCAACTCCAAACCAGCTGTTACAACTGCACAGGGTGCTGTTTGCTGTACAAGGATTCCCCAAGCATACACTGCATATTTGTCAAATGCTGCAAATTTATAGAAAATACATCTTTCAAAGATCTGTAAATACTATACTGTGATAGCCTTTGCAAAAGCAAACCATTATTTCTGAAATTACCTGATAACTTCAAATGACTATTAACAGGATTCTGCAATAATTTCTTATTCACTATATGAAACGGCTTGAACACAAGTACCAAGGTTAATACTTATGAACATGGTATTACAATTACGTAGCAACTTTTAAATCCAACCTATGTATCATTATTTTTAATCTAAAAACTTATTTAAAATGGCAAAGGAAAGACAGCAACACATGCATGATTTTTTTCTAATATGTGTAAAAAAGTTATTTCAGGCCATTTCAAAGAACTAACTTCAATGTTTGTTTTCATGGAAAATATACATAAAATATTGTATATATCTATTGCAAAGTTAGATACTAATCCAACAGTTTTTGAAATTCATTATTAGCTATTTCACAAAATATGGAACCGGTTGGGTGCAGAATGGTACCAATGACCAGTTCTCTTATACAAACTTGCCTGAAGCCAGACTGACTCAAAGCTTTGTTTGTGCCCATCTATGATGATATCATGTCTGAACGCAAGTTGATTATGCCACCTTTCTGGAAGAAACATCAGCAGACTTTTTTCCTGGAAAAAACAAATATTCTTTACTATCAGTTCCCTGAAGAAAGTGGTCAAGCCATTCAGTGAAGGAAATCTAAGAGTGTAGAAAGGAATTCTTAGACCCAGCTGATGCAAAGGACCCATTTTGTGACTGTATCTGCAGGTTGTGAGAGAGAGGAGTGGTGAGGGTCCACTCATGTCTGCTCCCCCAAATCACTCTCGTGCCAGTACACCCCTATTCCTCTTGCTCACTGTGAACGTGACATCTGCCTTTCACCCCTCTGCTAAGCTTGAGGATTTGGCCTTCATGGACATGCCAGACACAAGCTCTCTGCTAAAGCCAAGCCATTCCTTTTGGCAGTAACAGGGTGTTAGATCAAGGACTGAATTTATACGTGCACAGAAGTACCTCTTGGCCACAATATGATTGTCTGCCACATGGAAGAAACCAAGAGAGGCCATTGGCCTCTCAGTGCAAGGCAGAACTGCCACAAGCCTAAAAGGTGCTGCCTTGTTATAGTCCCCTACAGAATCATTGTAGTAGCTGAAAATTGTCATTGCACAGTATGTTCCTTTTACATCCCATCCCTCTGCCACCATGGGTACCTGGTCTAAGAGCTATCCCTACTAGCTCTGAATTTCTGGCTAGTTGAGTGAGTATCTTAGCATCTCCACTTGGAGCAGAGAGCAGGAACTTGGTTCACAGACACCAGTGTTATTTCCCTGAACGCAACTGGATGTTTTATTTTTAACATGCGCAAGTTGCAATGAGGTGCTGAGTCACCTTAAAATCAATTCTATCCTGCCTCCCCCAAAGTCCCGAGAGCTGACAATACTAAGTACCTTATTGGCCTGGAGACTGTTTTGCCAAAAATGAACTGGTTTATGTGATATGATTACAGTGACTGAACTAAATAAATTAAATAAGAGATTTACTCATCATGGTTTAATTGCAATAATAATATTAGTGGTGATTATTTCTGATAAATGGACCTGAGTAAGTATATGTAGTCTGTTTCTCACTGCTGGTTCTATTTTGCTGAGACATTGGAGGAGTTTAGCAAGTGGCAGAGGTTCATTCATTCCCAAAGTCCTTGAGACTGACACAGTGAAAGCGTGTAATGCAGCCAATCTCATTAGGTACTTCAGCAGCATATTGTGCGCATGATCTCATGCATTTTACAGAAGCAGGCTGCAAATACAGAGTGCAAATAAAGCATATGTGAAACATTATTTATTGGCAAGATTTTGTTCCTACAGGATTTCACAGTGAGCTCTCTGTAATCTGTAGGAATATTTCCACGGGCTTTTGACCATAGTCCCATAATCATCAGTTCCCAGGCCACCCTTCACCCGAGAGGTGGCAAAATGTAACTTCAGAAGGGCCCAGCTGCCACCGATGGACAGTGTGGAAAGCCACTGTCCTTTCAGTGTGCACAGAAGCATGCCAGGATAAGCGAAATATTTTTTCTAGGTGGTTCCTTTCCCATTCCCTACTTTCTACTCAGTGTGCACCCTTTTTTAAAAGATCAGATGAGCTTTCTTCTGGAAGGCCATCAACACCTTTCTGCCTGGTCAGGTAAGGTACGACTCTTTAAGAGCTTCATTGCAACTCCTCAGAGGCCAAAGCACTGCGTGCTATAAAAATGCAACTCCTCCAAGTCATCAGACTGCCTGACCTAAGAACAGGTCAGTAGTGTTGTTTTAGATCCTAACAACTTCTACAAGATGATTTTGGCTGCAATAGGTTTTTTTTTGATAACTTGAAAATCAAACTTCAGCTGCTGCATCTGCTGGAGCCCCAGAAGATTTATTTGGAATTGTACATGTCCTTTCAGCAGTGTTTCTAATGAAGCTGCTGCTTTTATCCCTGCTGAAAAAATTACCTTTCCCCCCCCCTGTTACTATTTTAATTTGCTTCTCAGGCTTGACTTTCATTATGTCAGTCAGTCCTTGGCTCTTCCAGTGACTGTTACCTGATCAATAGCAACTTGCTAGACATGAACTTGAGTTTGATAAGATTTGATGCTACATTTACTAACAAGTAGACTCTGTCTTGTTTCTTTTGTTTTTCTCCTAGGGGGACCCTGGGAACTTTGTTAGCTCTGTTTATTATTGGATGGTGCAGTTTGTCAGCCTCTAAAATTTTTACCTCTGCATTGGCTATGGAAGGACAGCAGCTTCTCATCGCATACCCATGTGCTTTACTCTATGGACTTTTTGCACTTCTAACAGTTTTCTGAGATGTGTTTTCTGGTAGTTTTATTGCAGTCTCTTTATCATTGTTGGAGGGACAAGGGTTTATTCACTTATTTTTAGATTGCCTAGAGTTGCATTACGTTCCATTAACAAAATCAGATTATATGACTTACCTTTTATTTGCCTAATGGCTGATAATGAAATTAAAAAATCAAGCTGAAAGGTGGATTACTGCAATAATGGTGTTTTGAAAGTCTTGCAGAGTAAAGAAAAACATTTTTATTGAGAAGGTAATAAAAGTGAAAAACTATGAAATAAATGGTAATTAAAAAAAATACTTTTCTGAGTGTTTAATATATAACACGTATACTAGAGAGTAACTGGAAAGCAAAAATGTAAATATTTAATAGATCTAGTAAATCAAGTGAAAATACAAATGTATTCGTTTCCAAAAAAAAAAAGCTTGCCATCTTATATGATTAATAATTAATATCCAGAAGGTATGCGTGTAGGTAACAGAAGAGTGAGTGGCCCTCCTTTGTGGTGTTTAAGAATTTTCCAAGAAGAAGTGGCTACAGCAGAAACAGGAATGTTATCCTGTTTGTGTTTTTTTAAGGGGACTTGCTGTCCAAAACACTATTGTATTGTTTGTAATGTACAGTAACATTATATTTTAAAATAACCACTAAACCACCACCCGCTGTCACTGCAGAAAAGCACAACACAAAGACATCTCCTAAAAATGTCTCCTGAAAGGGAGAACTGTATTTGAGCAAGCAAAATACAAATATCCACAATTTTATCTGTCCCCCCCAAAAAATCTATTTGCTGCTTTTACTTTTACAGGAACTTAAAATTTTTATAACAGCAAGGAAGCACTGAAGGTGCAAGATGTGTTTGAAAATACAATTTTAGAAGTATCAAGCCATCAAGAAGAAGTGGAGATGTGTGTACAGTCATAACAAGCAAAATCCAGTAGACAGAGGTAGAGAAAATGAATGTAGCTGTAGAATCATAGAATCATAGGATTGTCAGGGTTGGAAGGGACCTTTAAGATCATCTAGTTCCAACCCTCCTGCCATGGGCAGAGACACCACCCACTAGATCAGGTTGCTCAGAGCCCTATCCAGCCTGGCCTTAAATAGCTCTAGGGATGGGGCTTCCACCACCTCTCTGGGCAACCTGTTCCAGTGTTTCACCACCCTCATGGTGAAGAACTTCTTCCTAATGTCCAATCTACCCTCCTCTAGCTTGGAGCTATTCCCCCTAGTCCTATCACTACCCAACATCTTAAAAAGTCCCTCCCCAGCTTCTTGTAGCCCCCTTCAGATACTGAAAGGCCACAATAAGGTCTCCTCGGAGCCTTCTCTTCTCCAGACTGAATAACGCCAACTCTCTCAGTCTGTCTTCATAGTAGAGGTGCTCCAGCCCTCTGATCATCCTCGTGGCCCTTCTCTGGACACATTCCAGCATATCCATATCTTTCTTGTAGTAGGGACTCCAGAACTGGATGCAGTACTCCAGGTGGGATCTCATGAGAGTGAAGTAGAGGCAGAGGATCACCTCCTTTGACCTGCTGGCCACGCTCCTCCTAATGCAGCCCAGGATATGGTTGGCTTTCTGGGCTGCAAGTGCACACTGACGGCTCATGTTGAGCTTCTAATCCACCAGCACCCCCAAGTCTTTTTCATCAGGGCTGTTCCCAAGGAAGTAAGGAAAAGGAATAGATTAAATAAAGGGAAATGTGAAGGAAATAAATGACAGCAGATTATTTAGTCAGTGGTTTAGGGTGTCTTCTTTCTTGATTAACATTTTCATTATCTTTATTACCCTGTAATTTATTAATTATATTGAACTGTTCAATGAAATGCCTAGAAAATATTTCTCTTTCTGGACAGAGGAGCAATGATTCTATGAGAGAGGCTCCTGATACTACAAGAACAATGCAGAAGCATAGCACGGCAAAACTGCTCAAGAATATGTAAAATGAATTGTCTTCCTAATCCTTTTCAGGTCAGAGTTAAATTAGAGTATAGATTTGTCCTCAAGCTAGTAATTCTGTTTCTGAATTGAAATAGCCTCTGGTAAAAATACTTTTGATTGTTGGCACTTTTTTTTTTTTAAGAACTCTTGTGCAAACCATTCTGGAATTCATTTTACTGAATGCCAGTAGGACTAGTTCAGACTAGGGCTCATGAGGAATAAACAAAATATAATGTAAACTAAGTCAAATCCTTAAAAAATGAAAACTCTTTCATGGAAAAATACTTACTGTGTTTATCCATTTCTTTCTTGCAAGGCTAGGAACACAGGCCCAAAGAGGTGAGGTTGGAGTCACAACCCTGCTGCAAATTGTGGCCATACCTAGGGTGGATCTAGTTGCATATACGTAAGAAGTGTGTGAATTTGGAAGATCAGCATTTGCAAGTACAGCAGATTTGGCCCTGCTCTATCTGGGAGTAAATTTGCCCCTAATGAGGCACAGATAAACACATCAGGTAACTCCAGGATATGGTTATAAAATCAGGCAGTTTGATTTACCATGCGTTGAGGGCATTGTCATGTCTGAACAGGGAATGATCCATATGGTTGCACTTCTTCTGAAGTTAAGATGGTCTAGAAATGTTTAGATCCATTTTCTTCCTGCACTTTCTATTATCATTTATACTGCCTAAAACAAGTATAAAATGTTTCTATTCCACAGCACTTTATATTCATTTTCATCCTGATCTGCATGATATGAATGGCAGGGGAACAAGTGAACCAAGCTATCAACTTGTCTTTCGATGTCATAGACAAGTCAAATTACTTATGGGGAAAATGAAAACCTTGAAATTTTGCCACAACATTTACAAAGCAAATGCTACTCTAATTATAGTTTTATGTTTATTCTCTCAGAATTTATAACTTTATTTTCTTCATTGAGATGCATCTTCATTGTTTTGAATGCTAACTTCTTAATTTCAGTATCTTTCTTTGCTATACTGTGTAGCCAAGCTGATTACCTTTTCCCTGTTTCCAAAGGATTTCCAGCAAACAGCATGCACTTGTGCTGCACGACCAGTATGGTGTCCTTCAGGGCTCACTATGCTGCCTACGAAGATTTAAATCTTATAGCCATCCTTCTTCAGGTCCTTTTAGACAAGATTCCTCATTTTTACATAGCTCTCCTTTCTGAAGGTCAGCACGGCCACAGTGATGCTTTTGGCTCTGTGCTTCCTGAATATAAGAATATGATGGTTACTGTTATAAGCAGTTCCTCAAAAATAAATGTTATTTGGTCTAAGATCAGTTCAAAATGTGTATGTGGTAATAAACTCCTGTTCTGCCTCTCTGGACAGGCCTTCCCAACACCACCGACTTTACTGTCTTCTCTCTTCTCATTCTCTTATCATTCCATGAAAGTTTAAATACAAGCTTGGCAAGCTGTTACTTTCAACTTGTCAAAGAGAGGATTATAATATAGTAATGGGTCACAGACTGATTTTTAATTCATGCTTGCTACACTGAAGAGTTAAAAAATCACAGGGCCTAAACATACGCTTCAAGAAAAATGTGGGGAAAAATGTCAGGATTTTAGAAGGGGAAAGTTTCTAATCTGTCTTTGGTTTCTTCCTTTTCATAGTACACACATGGAATGCAATTCTGCGTTTGCATTCACACACAAAAATGGGTACTCATTTAGGTCCATTTAGTTATTTCAAATAGTGATACCAGGGCTGGACATGGGCAGTATAGGAGAGGTATAGAAGACAAAGTGCTTGCCAGTCTTCCACTGCACTTGTCGTGTGCCAGGTATACTCATGGTCACCCTCAGAAAGGAGCTTGCAGCATTCTGCTGTGGTATAAACATTTTACTGTTCTATTACAACAAAATGCAGGAGCATATGAAAATGAACATATTCTGAATGAGAGGAGACTATAGAGTGAGTCAGAGTATGCAGCGATGATAAAATGGTTATCTGAACAGCAGTGGCTGACAACACATCAGGTAACATCCAGAGACATGCTCTCCTTGGCAAGCCAAAGGCCACATTTGTAGTGCCAAGGTTCCACTATTTATCAAAAATCATCTTGTCACATGTCATCTTTAAAAGATTATAATACAGGCCTTGAACAGTTTAACTGTTGGTAAACTGAATTGAGGATTGAAAGCTGCTGACACATTGAATTGGACACATGCCATGCTTCCTGGTGAAATAGCTCCATTAGCAAAGGGTAATCTTTTCCTGTCTTTTAACATGGAAGCCACAGAAAGCTTATATACAAAAGCAGTGAAAATTATTTCATGTCTACATTGTTTATGTCATTTGAGGATGAGACATGACAGCTCTGTCTTGCCTTAGACCTCTCTTGCCACCACATTTATTTGAGCTCCTTGCTAAACAGCCATCTTCAGGTGTTGGCATTTTCTGTCCACTGAACTATTTTAAGTGGATTTTGTAGTAATGTTGAATTACTCATCTTTAGTCATACCAATAATAAGTATCAGTGAAGCAAGAATTCAATAAATTGTGTCTGGTTTAAATTTCCTTTTCCTCCTTTCTTGTCAGGAGTATATTCAGAGGTCAGGCTGTTGTGGGCTTGTTTATGCCCGGTAGCCAAAAATATACATATTTATGATATGATATATATACATATGTAAAAATAAAAATACACATATATATGGTAAGTTACAAGACACTGGGACTGCCACAAGTTCTGGGCAGTACATCACCACTTTTTGAGGACATAATATTCGCAATCTGGTGACCCAGCCTGGGAGATGATGTATATCCTTCCAAAGAAATCAGCAATTGCAGCATCTGATAAGCCTTATGGAGAATCACTGCACATAATGGCAAAGCTCACCGTGACATGATGATGCATGTGGTGGTTAATGTATTTTCTGACAGACAACAAAAGGCTACTGGTTCAGCAGGTAGTGGATTACTGCAGCCTAATGGCTACAAAAATAATCTGGATAATTGATGTCGACCTGCCTAGATCATTGTAATATGAAATTGATCTCTACCTGTGTCAGCATTAGTAATGGATGTTCCTGTTCAAAATCTGCTCTCTGTCAAAATTCACCCATCACCAGTTTCATGTTAATTTAGCCTCTTGCATGTTTATTCTAAGCAAACTGCAAAAACACTGTTAGAAGTAGCCATTTTGTAGGTGTAGACCATGACTTATCTGCTTAAACCTCAAAGTTCTTGATGGTGCATTCTTAGGAGAGGTCAGAGCATGCACAAGGGCTGTTTTAGTTGTGTTTGCCAAGTGAGTTTGAAAGAATAATATCTGCAAAAATGATAATATGTTTGCTGTGATTACCAAGCACATTTATTAGACTTATGGTCTCATCATTAGTTTAAAAATGCCTAGTGACCTTGGTGCTGCATCACTGAACTAGATGAACAATGTGATTCCCAGTGATCTGCATACAGTTGCATAATGAAGACCTTGGCCAACACATACCCTCTGCTATGGTACCACTTTTGTTGCAATTGCAAAACCAGAATCATTACCCTGCTTTTGCCATGATGTGAGTGCAGCAGTAATGAGTGAAAAGAGGTCATAGGAACACCAAACATGCATAATTGTAAACATAGCAGACCACATGGGAAGCCACCACTTTGCAGAGAACAAGGGGTAGATTTTCAAAGGCACGAAGATCAGTCCTATCAAAAGTCACTTGAGAGCTGAGCTCGAGTATGTACTTTGGTGATTTTCCTGACAGCCTCTTGACAAGCACTCCTGAGCAATCAAAGTGCAAGGAGCCACCAGGCTACCACAGGCAGTATCCCAGGAGACTGATGACCCACATACAATTCTGGGTAGAGACAGCTGTAGCAATCAAGCATAAAACTATCCCAATGTGTGATTGCAAGATGTGATTCCTGCCTGCAACACTGTTCCTTTGTTTTATTCTAGTTTATTTATCCTCAACTCTGGACGTTGAGTGGCTGCAGCTTGTCTAGCTCAAGCACTAACTGTTTATTATCTGAGCTCTAAATGTATGATAGGGACTTTGATTGGGCTCTGGCTTTGCTCTTCAGCTTAGTAGATTGTTGATTGTTCTCAGTTCTGACCCTTATCTGCTCTCCTGACTATGCTTCTTAGCCAAAATTTCTTCTTCTTCCTGATTTTTGGTTTCCTGGTTTCTTGTTCCAAGTTCATCATTTTAGTCATAGTCTTGAACATTTTGCAGTCTGCATCCTTGGTGTATTTCTTTGATACTCTACCAAACTTCTAGAAAATAAAGCACACAGGAATGCTAGTGAACAATGTGAAAATATTTCTAACATAAAATCCTGTCAGAACTTGGCCAGCTTTTTGCTGACTGTGAAAATAACTGTGCAGTTAGGATTACATGTAATCCAAACAGTTGTGTTGAAAGAGAAACTTCTAACATGTTTTATGAGTCGAAGTAGAACCTTTAATGCAAATACCTTGTTTAAACTCCAAATACGGTCAGGGCCTTAGAAGTGATACAACTACATATCTCAATGAAAAGGCTCCAGAAAAGAATACCCTAATATTTAAAGAGGCATAAAGAGGTGCACTAGATTTTATCTCTCCATTGTAGAACAATATGATAGTCATGCATTACTGTTCAATCACTTTCCTGAATTGCTAACTGAATGGAGGAAGTACGCTGTTGATGCACTGCAGAATGTGAAACAGTTTAGGCAGTTACTCCTTGTGAAAAGTAGTAATGGCACTTGGCACTTCCAAAGAAGTAGGCATGATAATGCGATTCACTTTAAAGTGCACTTGTGCATTTTGCTTGGTGAGTCAATTTGCTGGAGGAAGATGATACTAAATGACACTAATAACCACAAAAAGGATGAGTGCAGCATAAATTTGCTTATATTTCAGACACTGTGCACATGGTGCATAGAGATCTGCAGAGTGTTGCAGAGTAGCAGCACTGCGATATATCTCACCTGCATAATGAGTACTGCTGAATAACTGTTGGCACTGCATAGGAAACCCTTGGACTGAGATACGAGCACGCCTAATGCTTCCTGCCTTGTAAAATGGACCACTTCTCAAAAGAGAAATTCACCCTGGAGACACATGAATTTCTGAGGGCAGACATCCAGGTGATATGTTTAATGGAGCACTTCGCAGTTTTCTTCGCCACCACTGCTGCCTACTTACTTGTGTTTTCTCTTTCCAGCACAGCAGTCTAATTATTGATGGGGTTCTGCTGTGAAGGAGGGGGCTCTGGTCAGTTGCTAAGGTCAGTTGCCAAAAATACTCTGAGGTATAGTAAGGATCTCCATATTAGTGACTACCAGAACCACAACCTATGTTTGGTCAATAATGTAGAGACATTTTTACTAAGATAGATCACACCTATGTTGCTGATGTCTCTCTCCCTGCTGCTCCTGGCAAGATGATATGTGTATGCACAGCAGTTCAGCTCCTGTGCTATAGCCATGGGTTACCAAAGAGCTATGGTCCCCAGATGACCGTGGCCCTCACAGGTCCTTCCTCTGGTTCCACCAGCTGAAATGCTACGTGTGTGTTACATGATCAAAGAGAATGGAAGATATTTTCCCATTTCAGACTAATTAAAACTGAACTTCCTAACTGCTATGACAGCTGACAAACCATAGATTCATAAAAAAAACTTTGTAGGAAAGAACACTGAGAGGCCATTTATTCCATCCTCTGCCTCCAAGAAGGACTGAAAGAATTTCTGGCAGCATGATATGACAGGATTACCTTCCTTTAAAATTTTAGTCTTTCTCTCAGTGTATCTTTCAAATTACTATACTGAAGATCTGTGCCTTTGTATGTGTGTATGTGTACTGGCAGGGATGTTAAAGGTACACTAGCAATAGACTGTTGGTTGTCTGGTTTTGAGTCATCAAGTTACAACAGAGATGTTGATGCAAATCAAACTGCTAGAGGACACCTTTAGAGTCTAGTTTCAGATTTCATATACGTTCTGCTGGTTGCTGCAAACTCAAAGGCTATACCAGGGAAAGAGTCACTCTATACATGCCTAGTTTCCCACTTTTTTTTTTTTTTTTTTGCATAAAAATACACTTCTGGCCACTGTCAGAAAAAGCATACTGAGATAGATGGGGCTTTGGTCTGACCAAAGGCCACAATTCTTATTTTTACAATTATTATCTCCACAATTATTATCTTCATCCTCATGATTATTATGCAGTGTCTAATAGCTCATCAAGTATGTTGGCTAGGCAACGTACAAGCAGAGAATAGTGCTTCTTTCCCAGAACAGCTTATGCTAGTAAAATATGACTGGTGTAGCAGTGCAAAATTGGTGGTCGTGTTGCATTAAAACATTGCAAAGCTTTCCCTCAGAATAGCCTGACTGGTGCACCACAGAAATAATTTTGCTCTGTAATCATTGCAGTATGGTACTAATGAGCTTGTTAGGATTTGTGTGCTTTACTGCACAGTTTGCATACTTTGTGTACTCGGGATACTTCAATGTTTTCTAGCTGTGCCAGTGTTATTTGCATTCTGATTGCTTAACAAAACAATGCTGCACATTTAAGGAACTTGTAATGCAAATACAATGCATGGCAACAATAATAATATCCTGTATGCCTACAAATCCCAATGCATGCAATGTCATGCATTCAGATGTGAAAGAACCGGACAACGTGACGCTACAGGCATCAGTTTATACATAAATTATATACACGTGTTTACCAACATTTTTTAAACAACTCAAGGAATTAACGGAAGAAGGCTTTGTTTGTAAGATAAAAAGAGATTGTGGTTAACACACTGGATTGAGACTTGGTCCACATGGGTTCAAGTCAGGCACTTCGCTGGATTTCCTGTGAGGCCCTGGCCAGTGATTTGGGCCAAGGTGTTCAGTGATATATCCCACTGATTTCCTCGAGAGACAAGCATCTCTTATGATCTGGCCCTGTGACTCCTAAACAAGGTTAATAATACATTCACATTTCACAAACATGCTATAAGGAGAGCTTTGCTCCTTAGAGGTTACCAGACACTCAGAAAATGGACCCTAAACTCAACTCTCACAAAATAGGCAAGTGAAGTGCCACTTCCTAGACTAGCAAGTTATCTTTTCCCTGGGACACAAGCTCTCCATACACATGCCGCCAACTTTTAAACCCAATAGACTACATATCAGATGGGACAGCCCTAATAACGATGAATTTTCTTTTGATGAATTTCCTTTCTAACCTGGTGGAGCCAGATGAGCAGCCTTTGGCCAGCAAGATGCTCTCCTGCCTGCCATGTTCATCTCCTCCTCTACCTTTTCCCTCTCACTATGCAACACCTCACTTCTTCCCAGTGGCCACACCTCCCTAATGTGAAGAAGGAAGAAAAAAAGACCTCAGAAACAAAGTCTCTCTCTCTCTACCTTTGATAATCCCCATTAAAACCTTCAGGGAGCAACCTGAAGTGTGGAAAACACAGATTTCCCAAGGCCAAGATGAGTATGAACAAACATGATAACTCACGTTCCTTGCTTGGGAGTCTTGATTTTAAACTGCGATGAATGTAAATTATAGCAAGACTGGGAAAGGGTTACACATTTTTTTGAGACAAGAAATGCATCCTATATGGGGTAGCTGAGAGCACTAGAGGTGTTTGAGCCAGATCTAAACTTAGTACTCACCCCTGTGTACACTGGCCACTACACTAGCAGGCAGCATGACCTGCAGGTCAACAAAGCTGCCTGTCCTACAACAACTAGGTGTTAGGAAATGGACTCTACCAAGAATCAATACTGCTGTAATCCAGACTCCAAGTCTGGGTTGCTGAGTGATTCTAACACAGACATGCAGCATCCCCATGTGATGGATCCTGGTTTCTAGTGAGAAATTCAATATATCCTGGAGCTCTCCTGACTTTTTAGTTCACAATCACTGTCCACAGCCAAAGGTCCCAGCTATGCAGTGACAGCCTGGCTAGCAGAAGTGGACCCCACACACTTCTCCCTGTTAGATGGAGCTTGGTAAATGGCTCAAGTGACCTCAACAATGTTTTAGTTCAGTGGTTGTCAACTAAATCAATGAAGGACTTTTTTAATAAATAGTCTGTAATGTTTTAAATAAGCAAACATCTGTAACTCTGTTAGTCAGTCTGCTTCTGCAGGTAGTAATCAGTTTGATGAGTTCCAGAAATATTTTTGCAGTCCAGTGTGACAAGGCAATATGCACGATCAGAAATAACTCTTTACAATGGTTAATCCATCTTATGCTGTTGATATTCTGTTTATTACTGACTATTTATAGTAACTTCTTTGTCCTTGATAAGGCATACTCCATTTTAGCAAGTACCTGCATGTGTGATTTTTTTGATAGGTCTGGTGGAAGGTTTTCATCTGAGATAATTTTTCTGACAAGTCGGCCTATTTTTTCAAAAAAGAGATACAAATCCCCATTCAATCTGAGCAGACAGCAACACAACCAGAGTGCTGGAAATCTGAGGGGGAATTAGGGTTTCAACAGCAATAAAAAAATTATTTACCAAACAGAAACAAAAACAAACAAACAAACAAAACCAAACCAGAAACAACAGAAAAAGAGTAAATCACTGATGGACAATTCTGGTGCAGGCATAGGCACAAGTAGATAATATGACCAGAAAGAATCCAATGACAAGGCTGCGCTTTTTTCAGTTTCAGGAACACAAAGCTGACTTGAGCTGCTATGTCTCAGATTTCAGTTAACTTGGATCACTGAAAAAGCATTGCATAGCTTTGTATTGCTTAGAAGTGTGGAGAAGAGGAGATTGTGCTATTGTCTATGCTTTTGAAGACATACATGAAGAACTGGGTCAATGCCTTAATCATAGGAGTGCTTGTATTATTTTGCTTCTTCCTTTTCTCGTGCAGTGGGCATTTTATAGAGTTGCATTCCATTATTAAGTCATTTGAACTGAAATCAAATTGCAAGGATAAGGAAAGATAGGATTTCTGTCAGTCCAAAATGTTCCTTTCATGCCAATTAATCTGCGGCTAGACAAATATTTCTATAATATCAGAGCAATTAAACTTAATACACTATTTTCATTATTTTCTTTTAAAGGCAGATGTTCTTTAAATCAATTTCTAACAAACAGCAAGCAGAGAAAATATATTTCTACCTCATTTGAATCCTTATTCATTGCCCATCAAAGCCAACAGAAATCTTTTCACTGGATCCACTGGTGTAGGGCAGAGCTTGTATTGCTCTCTGTGAAAGCTGAGAACATACACAGTCCTGGTGGTGACACTGGATACCATTTCAGCTGTTCATAAACTGTACACCAAACACAGTATGACAGATATCACATGCCCCAGTATTATTAGAACTTTGCACAAGGAATCAGTGAACACTGTAAAACTGCACAGGGGAGAAAAGGAGGTTTTTTTCTCTTTTTTTTTTCCACTTGCTAATCAGTCTGGTTGGCGGATAGGTTGGGGCCAGTCCTTAGGATTTTTATACTAGTGATGATTGGTGGTACTCTTGTAACCCTGTCATACTGAGTCATTTTGTTCAGGCACCATTAGGCTTGCACAAAGAGATGCTGTTATCAAGATATATCTGATTTCAACTTTTAAAGCTATCATTTGATGTCTAATGGACCTAAGAGATGTCTAGGGGATTCAGTGAGCTGCTACACTATGCATGCTTGCTACCCCAAGAAGATATGCAAGAAGTTTCAGCAGACTAGAGTCTTTCTCACCCTCCAGTTGTTGTCCTCCAGCTCCTTCTATTTCCTTTTGGGATTTTATACCTTTCTATTTTGTCTTTATGACTGCTACCAACTTCTTCACAGCTCTTTCTTGCAGCGATCTATTTCTTCAGTCATCTGAGCCAAAGTTTTGCAGCTAGGCACTGGGCCATTCAGATGAACTACTGGGGTGGAAGGTAAGCTGCAGTTGAAAACAAAAGATGTTGATGGATGCAAAGGAAATTTGATAATTTTGTTCACTAATCCCTCTCTTCTTCCACAGTCCTTTATTTTCCCACTCTATCACTGCACTGCTCTCTTCCACTGCCTTCCCTAAGCTCGTCAGTCCCCTCCCCCCTACCTCAGCTCCCTCAGAAAGAAGTCCTTGGTAGGGCCCTGCATTATGCTGGGGAGATATGTGCCAGCAGCAGACCAAGAAGGAAGTAAGCATGCCAGCCACCTCCTATCTTTTCACCACTACTGGTAGCACTTGGTGACACTTGGGAAGCCATTAGGTTGCACCATCCCAGCTGTGGTGAAAATAATGGACTGGACAGGAGTGGAAACAGAGACAGAAGTTCAGGGAGTCTGGGCAGTACCAAACATGGCTATATCTGGGTGCCCAGATCATTTGGTGTTGATCAGTATCATATACATTTACAGCAAAAATGCTACTATGGTAGCTATGCCTTGCTCACTCTACACTCTTCCAGCAGCATCCTCGTTATTTGTAAATCAGTGTATTCTGGTACCTCTGGTGAAGCTATACCAGCTATACTGTCTCACAAGCCAGCTCATAAGTTGGAAGTAACAGGGAGCACTGAGAATGTACACTGACCTCCAAGCTGGTGCAGAATGTAAGATTCCATCCACAGGCTCTTGGAGGAAGGAGAATTACTCTTTCCTCCAAGTCCAAGAATGATACGAATCGCCATTTCTACTGCTCAGGATGGGAAACTAGTGCAAAAAACCCCAGGTTTTTCTCTGAGTTACATTGCAGTAAATTTGGAGTAGGGTCAGTGGTTGGTTCTTAGAAATTCCTGACATATCTGGCCAACGTCATGTTCCTGGGCAACAGTGGGGTTTAAGTTTAAGAATAGAAAAACAGCTATTTTTCAACTTTATGTGAAGTGCAAAATGGCTGTGACATACCTAACAAAGAATAGTTTGTGTCAGCAAAATTGCTTTCACATTTTTAATGTAAAAACTTGAAAGCAGATTCCTTCTGGTTCAGACAAACACTAATCAGTAGAAGCAGGTACTTGTAAATAAATTAACTGGTGCCATAGCCTCCATTACACCTTTTTCTCTTCACAAGCAGAGAAATCATAATATACCTCAGGGAAAATAGTCTTCTTTGGTGTTAGAATCTAAACAGGTTCTTGAGAAGAATAAATACAAATCAGAAGTAAAATAAAATGCTTGTCTCTAATGAGAAGAGGGAGACTGATTGGTTTGTGATTCTTAGCATCTACAAAATTGAGGTCACTATTGTGAAGGGGATCAGTCAGTTTCTAATCTATTTCTTTAGTGCAGTACTACCAATTCGTCAGACATTTATAGGGAAAAGTCCTACAGAGCTTGAGACTTGGGCAGAATTCATTATTCAGTACCCAACTTGCTCTTCCTGAGATGCATATTTAGTGCAGTAGCTATATTTTTATCTACCAAAGAACTCTACTTAGATCCAAAACCTTTTCCTCGCTAAAGCTTTGAAAGCTCTATTGGAGGTGTCTACTCTACAGCAAGTCCACATATATCCTTAAGGGAATTGTAAAATATGTCCTTATTTACTTTTAAAGCTATTTTTGTAAACTTCTAATGCAATGCAAAGATTTACAAGCATAGCCGGTGAAGTCTTCTTACTGATCCCATAAACCATGCCTGTAAAATCCCTTCCACAAGCAATGTTTAATGTACAAAGTACATATATTTAGTCCAAGGAAAAATGAATCATAAAACCTAATGATTTTTGCTGGTTTGGTGAATGCCAGCCTTGATTTCTTCTTGTAGGTTTTATTTTCTTCTTCATATGACTCTTAAAAATAAGGCACCGTGTGCACACCTTTTCTGTACAGCACACAGGGCAGCAAACACACACTACTCCCATCAGTGTGGGCTCAGAGATTGGCCATTTCATGCTGGGCTACCCCTGGCTGCATGGTCATAGATAGTTCCTCTGTGGAAATGATAAAATATTACATTATATGGCTGGAAGAAGTGGATGCAAGAAAGGAGGGAGACTGAGAACACATTTTAACGGCAGTATTCTGTCTGTCTAGGTGTGAATGTAGATGAAAGGATTTCACTGAATGCTCCTTTACTGGTGTTGTCTCTCTCCACCCCTTAACAGAGGGCATAAAGATTACAGGTTTAGTGAAGGGATTATGACCATCGGCTAATAAAACAGTCAGTCATGTTTTGTGAATGATAGGAGGGTAAGAGGGAAAAGAGGATTTTGGAGAGAGAATAAAACTTCCCTCATAAATATAGAATACTCAGTCTGTGTTCCCTTTAGAACCTAAGGCTCCATGTAGCTAATTCTCAGTCTCTGCCTTCCATCTCATCATCACCATGTTTTTCACATGAAAAATGGAAGCATGGACTTGAAGCTTTACTATACAACCAGAATCCTGCTGTGAGATTATTATTTTTTAGAAAAAATTCAGTTCTGTTGAACTATTTTAATAATCAGCATAGTAGTCCACTTAAAAAATAGATTAATTTTCCACGTGCATTTTCACTGGATTAAGAAGACAATGACAGAATCATATCACAGAGTCATAGAAATGTTGTCTGGAAGGCACATCAGTGAAGCACATTGTCCAACCTTCCCCTCAAAGCTTTACTCCAGCACTGGGTTATGTCAGACATGGGTTTGTCTAGCTAGATCTTGAAAGCTTCCAAGTGTGTCCACATCATCCATGGGTAGCCTGTTCCAGTGCTGTATCATGCTCCTGGTGAAGTTTTCCCCTGATGTCTAACCTGAACCCCCTGACCCACAATTCATGGCTATTGCCTCTATAGTGCCATCTGTCACAGCTGAGGAGAGTTTGGCTCTATGTTTTTGCATCTGTCCTTCAAAAAGCTGTAGGCTGCTATCAGGTTGCTCCTTAACCTTCTCTTTGTCAAACTATGCTGATGCTGCCTCCACCTCTCTTCACAGGACATGTGCTGTAGGCCTGTGAATACATCTTCTATCTTCTAATGCCAAGATAATCCTCAACATTTTGTTGATAATATTTTTTATTGGCAAAGCTGCTGGGAACTTTGCTAAAGTGAACATCTGAGATGAGACATAAGGGTTTAACATGACAGCCTGTACAGTAAACTGAAATATCCAAAGAGGTATAATTTAATGAGTCTAGCCTTACCACATTTTAGTGAACACTTAAAATTAGATTGCCTGCTTTTCTTATGGGAAGTGTTCATACAACACAAAAGAGTGTTGGTTGAACAAAAATGAAGAATAAAACTATGGCACATACTGAAAATGTTCAGATCAACACAAAATCCAAGCTTCTGTCCCAGGAGGGCATTGTGAGAAAACTTCAGTTTATCAGCTTGTAGATAGCAACACGGAAGCCACTGGGAACATCATAGCAATTCTACAACTGTTTAGTTTAGCAGACAATAAATAAAGTGTTATTTGTTTCCCCTTACAAGTTTAAGGGGGAAAACATAAAAGGGAGCTCACTACAAAGTATACTGTTTCTGTAATTTCACAGCAGGACAATCAGAGACCACTTAAAACCACAAAGTTGTGGAAAACCTCAGTGCTTCTAAAGCTCGTATCACTTGCTGGGACCTTATTACTGGGGCCTGCATTACTGAAGGTAACATAAAACTGCAAACAGCATATGCTAAGCTTCTGTATTGTACAACAAATTCTGTGTTATGCCTTGTTTTCTGTTTCAGAAAATGACTGTAACAAGTTCAGAAAGTTATAAAATTCCTGCAGATTCCAAAAGTTATTAACCCAACCCAAAAGGCATCTAGGGCCTTTCACATTACAACTGGAACTTTAACTCTTATAAAACCCAGATATGTGCTTGAGTTTTGACAATGAAGCATGCACATTCAAAATATATATAGCCCAAGTTTCTATATAACGCTGGTGAGGCTACCTAAGAAGCTCTAGTTGTGAACAGAAGACTGGCAAACACATATTCTAAACCAGTAGGTATATAAGCATTTTACACAAAATGTACTGGAAGAGATCAAGAGACTTCCACATGGTAGACTTTCTTTTTATGCTGTGGAAGATATGGATCTAATTCGGTAAGGAACTGCCTCTGAGTTTCCCCCTCCCATATAACCGTTATAGGACTGAGTAAATATGTGACATTACTATTTCCATGCTAATGCTCTGACCATGGGTAAGTGACAAGTGGTTTTGACAGCTAACAAGCACACTGAATACTGAATTTAACTTAGCATAAGGAACAGAATATTTCTCAGCATTTAGGAATGGCTTACTTAGCTTGCTGGCCTTCATCAGCCTATTTATTGTGACCTTAGGTGCCTAACTCCGAATATGGATTCTGCTAAATGTTAAGTACCATATCTATATAGGATTAGTTCACCCCCTTCATGTATTCCCTCACCAGTTTTAGGGAAAACCCCTCATGTACCCCCACTTACCACAAAAAAAAGTCAGCCACACACTATCAGAGCAATAATGGATTTATTTTCCTTCTCCAAGCGGGATCAACAGAAGACTGCCCACCAAGTGCTCCTAAACAGCTAGTTAAATTACGCATCTGCTTATATTCCCTTTTTCTCCCTTTTTTGCTTCCCAAATTCTTCCCTTTAACACCCTCATCCAATTCGAAATAAACAATCTGTCCCAGTTTAATCTTTCCTGTTGATCTTAATTCTGGTACTTTAAACCTCTTCAGTGTTTGTTATATGGTTGCACTGGTAATTTCTACTTCCATCAGCAGTTCTTTTAAGTCAGCAACCCCCTTTGCTTATCAGTTATATTTCTAATTCTTGATACTTCTTATATTTCTACCTTGTTAGTATAACCATGAGTCAGGACTAGATGTCTGCATATGTTACCCCTTTTTGCTTTCTGCAGTACTTTATAAATTCTGATGTTATTTTGTTAGTGTAGCTGCATGCCAGGGCTGGCCACCCTAACAACAGTGCTAGACTTGTCTGTGTTGTGAATCTAGAACATTTTACTTTCACTCCTTACTGCCGTGGAAGATTTATTCCTATTACACAAGCAGTACTCTGGGAATGCTCAGTTAATAACTCTTGTTGTTGGGTAGCACACCAGGAATATTGCCCTGTTCACACACCTTCAGAAAGTTTCTCACGGAGAGAGGAAGGATTTATCATCCCAAGCTGCTGTGAAACATTGAAAATGATGTTAACGTTACTTTAAGCTGATTTTCCATATATAGGCAGAATATTAATTCATATATAGCAGAAGATATTGGTGTATTTGGTGGCAAACAATGCATTTCTTTTTTCCTTTATATTTTTTTTAATTGCGTTTTAATAATAGTAGAAAAAGATTAGCAGCTGTTTCTGTCATCATTGACCTGACTCTGCTTGGAAAACTACTGCTGCTGGCCTTGGCTCCTTATAATTGGCTCTGTGCTTGCTTTCCTTCAAGCCTTGGGGCTCTATCACCCTAAAAAATCTCCCCTGAATGTTCAATGCCCTTCAGAAATCAGTCCCAATGTCTAATTCCATGATGAGGTCTCCACCTGAATTATATGACACACTGGTAGAATATATATATCTCCATCATACATATATATCTTTCTATAGCCAATGACTAATGTAAATGGCTTGAATTATTCCATATGAATTCAGCTAATTCAGCCCAGATGGTGAATTCTTAAGACTCCTGTCTTCATGGAGGCTTCTGAACAGATTGCACATGACAACAGAAATCAATTCATGTTCATAGAGTTTCTATTATTTGTCAAAAGAAATTATATCAAACATGTCACATCAGCTTTTTACTGTCCTGCCACTAACATGTTGACTGAAAGATCTACGCAGACATTTCAGGCAAGCTCTACCAGCGCTAAAGCCCTCCTGGAGATAGCTTGTACTACCTTGTGGCTTGAGCTGTCTCTCTTCTCCTGTAGAAATAAATTATGTCTTATAAGTGTTTTGATAGAACAGAAATTAAAGGTTTTAGCATCTGATTAGCAGAGTGAGCAGTGATGTGTTCAACTAGCTGAACAATTGCAGGAAACTGAGTATTGTCATTCACTTTTCCACTCTCTTGTATAATTTTGTCATGGAGACGGTACATAAAATATGTGGTTATGTTATTTGAATACTTTGGTTTTAGTAAAACAAAAAAATCTGTGTTACCATTTTTATACAGTATATTGAGTATGCTAAGATATGTGTTGCTATTGTAACAGTGGTTGATTAATCTGCTGCAAATATGTGAAAAATTCGTTAGGGCTTTTTTGTCTCATGATTGAGCTTCTAAGTTGTCCTCTCTGACCCCTAATATATGTGAGTTCAAAGCAAGAATTCATATGCTTAAATTTTTACATACTTGTGCTGAACTGCAGTTTTCTGTGACTACATTATTCATGATGAGTGTAAAAATCCTGAGGATAACATCATGAATGAATGAGTGAATGAGCAAATGAATGAATGGTACTGTTCAGTAAATTAAAAATGCACAGTGCCTCTCATTATGTCTACATGCCCTCTTAAAGGACAGGTACTTTTATGGGTAAAAATCTAAGCACAGACTTAGCTAAACTGAATAAAGTAGTTGGGGTAGGGGGAATTGTGAATGATGTTGTATTTGATTGGCCCCAATAGAAAAATCTGGTGATATTCTGTAGATGACATGATAGATCTTTCGACTGAAACAAGTGGAAGATGACCTTTCCTCTGAAGATGAACCTATAACCAAAGATCTCCAATGGCAGAAGAGGAGTCTGAATGCTCTGATGAACTAGGTCTGCTTGTTTTGAGGTAAGTCTAGCAGATTTACATTTATTCCTCAGCTTCTGCATCATGCTGAGAAACTGGGGCCGCTGAAACCAGCCAAATTGCCTGCAACCTGCTGAACTACCAAAAAATAATAGTAGAAAACCCCAATATCTTTTAATCTTGACTTTTCAAGTTCTGTATTCAATATTTATTAGTAAAAATATCACTTAGAAAATGTATAATTGAAACAATAATTTAAACCAACAATTGTTACCATTGTCTATATGACTATGGACATTAGCTGAACCTGTCTGGACATTAATTTAGTTGCTGAACCATAATGTTTAATGGGGAAGGGAGGGAATGAATTCCACTGACTGACTAGGGGGATAATGAATGTAACATACATGGTTCTAAGAGCTTAACTGAAATTGTCACAAAGGGTATTTTAACATTATTTAACTACATTAATTTAAATACAGTTTGGTAGATGGTGTATGCATAAAAGTAGAGTTTTGCTGATTATAAGTTAAGAATTGAAGTACTTGCATTTAGGATTATTCCAGTATTATATGTTGCATCACTTCATTCCAGTATTATATATTGCACCATTTATAGTAAAAATGGAAAGGAACCAGCTAACCCTGAGACATGAAAATACTTTAATTAAAAGTAAAAAAAACAGTTATATATTATTTAATTCTTTCAGGTACTCAAAAGCTCTGTCCACCTGTAGCACTATTCCATCCCTAAAACATGATACTGAGAGGTGTAAATCATGATGAGCTCCTTTGCAGAGACCTCTTCTGCAGATGGAGGGCATGGGGCAATGAGCTTGCTCAATCTCACTATGGCACTCTAACAATCAGATTGATTTCCATCAGGATGATTTTTCTTCTCATCACTTTTTATCAAGGGATATGTACACTTATAGTATTTTTGGAAAGTTAATCCAACATGATCTATGCCTTGGTTAGCAAAGAGAAGTAAGTTCAGAAGAAGGAAGAATCAAGTGAATATCTGCATGCTGGGGTACAAGAACCCTGCTCAGCCCCTGCACTGTAAGGGGTGACCTTCAGGCTTTCTGACTCATTTCCACACTTTGATTTCTGCTGGGGTTGGCCATCAGGGAGCTGCAAGTGCCCCAGTGTGGTACCTGACCAGAACCATCAGGGACCTCAGTGGCACATCAGGTTCATCTGCCCTGAAGGCTGAATAGTTGTTTCCCTCCCATTTCTGTGCTCCCTTCCAGCAAGGTTTTTAAGTATATGAACACATCCCTCCCTATTCTGAAGAGCCTATGAACATCAAATAGCTGTGGATTGCTGAGCTGGTTTTCTGTATAAATGCCCCCACTTTTTCTTAGCTGGAACAATGTATCATTCACTGAAAGGGAAGGAAGGTATTGTCCTATGCAGGAGTGAGGAACTAGGGAATGGTATCCGGTTCATATTGGAAAGTTTATAACATGATTTTAATCGGTTTGATTATCAATTGTCAAAAGATTTGATTAAATGGCATGGGTCTTTTTGTTGTCTTGTTTTAAACAACTTGTTTGCTTGATTTTAGTGGAAAATACATGCTAAATAATCACATATTTCTCTAGACATAAACCATTAATATTTCAGTCCTTTAGGGAAAAGGTGAGAAAAATAAATTATATTTAATAAAAATATATTGAATAATATTATTTTAGGAAAAAACAAAACCGAACAGTACTGATCACCTCTGTTGAGATGTGATTCTTGGTGAGATGTTCTTTTTTTTATAAGCATATTTATACAGATAATATTTGAACATGGTTCATTTCATAAAAGCAAATATTGAAATCAATCATTAAAACTCAGTCTCACGAAAACCAGTCTGGAAAACTATAATCTAATGTAGGATAATTTTGCAGGGAGTGTATAATGTAGGAATGTCATTCTTGTTACAGTAAGTCTTTAGAGAAGTATTTTAAAGACAGTTATGTCTGTCAGTAGTTACTCTGTCCCCTTTCATTGTCAGGTAAGAGTCTGCTTCAGAAACATAAGAAATGGCAAATATACATAATTATTCATCTTGCAACGAAAGTGGTACATAGCAGGTAGTTTAGACTCTTTTGTAGTGGAAATAGATGGAAAGTTCATTTAATATGAATAATTACATCGATTTGCCATTTTAAATATCTTGACTGATTTTTTTTTATATTTGCAGTAATTCTATGAAATAAATTTCAAGCTGATATAAAAAAAGAAACATACTATATAAAACACGACCAAATAAACAATTAAAAGCTAGTTCAAGGAGAGAAAAATTGCTTACAAAATATAATTGGTTTTTTTGATTCAGAATTATTTTGCTATCTGTTCTTTCCTTCAGTTTAATCTGGGTATTGAATTCTGCTCTACTTCTGTTGCTTTCACAATTGTTTTTTAATGCAAAGCCTATGAAGGCACACACTTATCTTGCAGGGGATTAGCAAAAAATACAACAAAAGGCAAAAAGCAGTAATTTGTGTAGTCATTTCATTTCGCTCAGTAGAGCAAAATGGAATTACTCAAAAATCCTATATAATTTGTGGTGTGTATCACAAGAACAGTATGTGTCACCAAAACTACATAATAGGTAATGTTCTGGTATTGTGATGTTGTAACTGTCAGCTTTTACATAACCCCTGGTTTCTTCAGTGTGTTGCTCCAAGTCATGAGTTAGTGATTCTAAGAATTAACAATTTTTTTTTTATATTAGAAAAGCAGAATACATACCAAAATTGTTTTTTCTTTTTTTGTTTTTTTCTTTTTTTGTTTTTTTTTTTTTTTTTCCCTACAGAGGAAGAGGCATAGCAGGAACCAACCGAATACTTATGCAGAACAGCATCTATTTTTAGTGAAGCAGTTTTCACTAGATATAATTTGGGCATTCTGAATAGAATATGTGAACCATTGTAAATTTAACTCCTCTGAGTTGGGAAATAAATCCCATACTCTGTGACTATGGTGATTTTCTAACTTTAGGATATTATCTCAGTTTTGATCTGTCTTTGCAGGGTCACAAATTATAAAAGACTCCTGTTTAAGCAAACAAATAGGATATTCAGAATATACAGCAAGAATACACATAGATAAACCAAGTGACCCAAATTCATGCAAATTCATGTAACTCGTTTTCATTAGGATTGACAGGCTCCAAATATGTGTGCATGGAGGAGCTCTCCAGCAAAGCATAGATATTTTCATTTTGCATAGCATGAGTGCTGTATGTATTCCACATCTGTTTCTTCCATCCCCAAATATAGTGTAAAATAAGTGATTTGTGTTTATCCATTGTAGGTTCAGCCTATTAACTCCTATCTATTTTTTGCCTGTATATGTAGATTGTTTCATACGAAGCCTGTGAAGGTAGTATCTAAGCAACAGCCTGAACATTTCAGTTTTGTCCTGAAGACTCTATTCATCATTTACAATGGACCATAAATGTAGGCAAGTTCTAATGGCTACAGGGGGTTTAACCACTATATGATTTTACTTTGGTTTGTGCTAAGCAGCTGTAAGCAGTATGCTACTTAAGTGGTTACCATTTCCTGTTTGAAACAGCACTCTCACTGTTGTTACCAGTAATGAAGCTACCTCAGAGGTGTTCACCTGGAGAAATGTCAGGAAAAAGACAGTACTAGAAGCAAAATCACACAAGAAAGAAAAAAAAAATAAATCAATGCTATGCTGCATTATAGTCTCTTCATCTGGTTGCTGGCATATGTGGGATTTAGCAGGATTTACTTCCCAGATATTCAAAGTAGGATAGTAAGTTTTGTGAGCTTATGATGTTATTTGAATTTTATTTTATTTATATATATATTTCAAGGACCTGAGGTATTTTTTTCATCTGCAGACCAGTGAGTTTCTTGGAAGGCTTCCGTAAGAATGCATGTTAATTCACACCCCTTCCCCACCAATACCCAAGACAGTGTGGTCCTCAGAATCATGGAGGATTTGCTTCTCTCAGCTAGAAGGGCTTCTTTGGTTGGCAATAGATCATAAGAAAGTTATGTGACAGACACACCTTGAATTTTTACCAATTGTGGTAAAACATATAAGGAAAAGATTTTGAAAGATATCATGAAAAGACCTACTACCACTGATATGAGAGACTGAGTTTCCTGTTAGCTGATTCAGAAGAGAAGCAAAAACCCACAGCCTCAATCAGGATAGCAGCAAAACAATTCTCTATATGTAGGTCTCATCTGTGTTAGAAGAGTCTTACTGATTGGATTCCAACCTTACAGCGTTTCCACAATTTCTGCTGCAAAATGTGGGGACGTTAGATGTGAAATATTTCCAGATTAGGGAAGGAACGGAATATCATATAACAAAACTGGTCTTCGGCTAAAGCAAAACTGGTTTAACAATATTAAAAGTGATGGCATGAATTTAGAGGCTTAAAGCAAGAATTTCTTCTATAAACAATGGGGTTTTATGTTAGAAATAATATAGTAGTAGAAAAACTTGCTTTTCTATCAAATAACCCATTGCATGCCACCAGATAAAGATGCCAATGTAATATTGCCATGGAAAAGAAATGGAGTATTTATCTACAAGAGGAATCTAACAGAATTGGTTTGATGTGTTTCCCCTGTAATCATGAACAAATAGAACTGATGTCCTGGGAGTTTCCACCTGACAAATTGCCAGTCACTACACACATCAGTGATTCTTTGGGTCCTCTGTTTTAGCCCTTATGATATAAATTCTTTAGTTTCTACATATTCTGACAAGTATTTCATAATTTTGTGGTGACAGAGCAGTACAGATGTACACACATAATTCTGAACTAAATGCTTAGAACCTAGATTTTTGCAAAATTTTCTGAGAGGAAAAAAAAAAAGTTGTTAATGACTGACCAAAATTTCCATGGCTACAATGTCACCCTTGTGTGTGGGAGTACAAAAAACATATTTCAGCAAAGTTGAGAGAACTTAAGGATAGTTAAGAGAAATAAGGCTTGGAAAGTTACTCTTGAATATGTGGCAAAAGTCCACATTTTTTGTTGTGCTTAACAAACTTGGATTACAGCTATACTCCTCTGTAATAATTAATACTTTTCTGGAAGAGGTCTTATTCAGAATTATTGCCCATCCTTGACTGTTCTGCACTTTTATTCCTAGATTAATAATGAAAACTTTGTTATCGTTTCAGGTATCCAAGGGTAAGTATGACTAGTAATTCTCATTTGAAATACAGAATTTTATTGGTTTTGTCCTTGTGCACTCTTTGAGTCCCTGTTATTATTTTCCATTGCTTTGAACAGGAAAAAAAATATATATATAATCTGTAAGAGATGTAAAAAACCTGATGATCGTTCCCAATATCCAAAGACTGTGGTTATTATGTTATGAGTAAGTCACTCATGATTGAGTGCACCAAAGTTGATGAACCACAGCAAGAAAGTACTAATGAGACCATGGCCCAATAATCTAGAAAAATGCTACTCAAGATACCTGGCCAAAAAGGAAAAAAAAGCAGTTACTCAGGAAAAAAAAAAATGTGGAAAAGAATGTGGTACAGGGCAGGAAAACATAAAGAACTTGAAAAAAATCAAAATAAAAATAAGAGGCTGACAAGCTTTTCTTATCTTCTTGTCTTTCTGGCAGTTATGTGCCAACACAACACTATTTTAGGATTTAAAAAAAAAAATTATCCCTTTTTTTTCACCAATAGTTTCCAATTTAAGAACTTTTCCTTTTTAGATATTTGCTATTGTTCTTGCTATTTTTTTATTTGATTCTTGGTGACTTATTTACTCTCCTGTGCTGTTGCCAAATTTCTTGCCTTCTTTTCTATTTCATTATTTCCTCCTCTGTCTCTCTTCTAAGTCCTTTTCCTTTACTCCAATCTTTTTTTTTTTTTTGGCTGGTCTCCATAGAAAATACTGCAGTATTTTTTTTCATACTATTCTTGCCAGTAAAACACTATCCTTGACAAAGAGAAAAAATAAGCTGCTGCTCTGGAGGTGGCTAGAAAACTGGCATAATACCAGTGAACATAATCCAAACCTGGCACAGGACAGACTAGACGACCTAAAAAACTTTTCCTTATATTGAACTTCAAGGTTTTTGTTGAAGCAGTAAGGGAAAGGGACAGAGTCCAAAACACTAAAATCTGTCATGATGTTTTAATTGTGAAGGACTTAAGAGACTCTGGACATACTCTGTGCTAAATCACACATTTCACTCTCTGTTTATTTTGCATTTCATCTTCTTCAAAATTAAATAACAATAAGATGTCTACTTTAACTGCTTCAGCTTGACCCTTTACTTTTGCTAAGCAGATGAGAAGAGTTTCTGTGCCACGGGTAGAGGCAGCCACTGCTTCCCTCTGGAAAAGAGCAGTGCAAGTTCTGGATCAGCACTGTAAGCACTGATGGAAGTGGAGGAAGGGCAAAGTCAAAGATGAAGGCTGAGCCCAGAGAAGTTAATACCTTGGGGACTGTAGCACACATACATATTTCCTTTTCTTCCTTGCTTGCCTGCTGTGAAGCTTAGCTGCATGTGCCAAGCACTGATTTCAAGACTGTAGACCTGTGTTTGGGGGCCTGAAGGGTTTCTTCTTGCCTTTCTTTTGTGGATTCATTATTTGTCCAGCCCTCAAGAATAAGTGCCTATGTATGTTTGGGTATGTGTATTTAATGATTTAAATTCTTTCCAAGTTTTTTTCTTTAAAACACACACTTCTGAAAGACTGCAGTGATGTGTCATATTTAATAGAAAACAAAATATTCTCTCTCACCCAAGGTCATGCTGTGTCAATCAATCCCTTGGGAGTCATCAAGCTCATTTATTATTATAGGAGCCAGATAAATACATGATAGAAGCCACCACTGACACTGACACATTAAGCAGTCTTATGGAAGTTCAATAAACCTTCAGACACAGCAATTTGACATCTTATTTTGCTTCCTCCTTGATCAGCTATCCATCTATCTGTAATTGAAGTACAAAACAACAATTTTATTAAAAACTTTAATAGTATTCAAGACTAGACACGGTGCAAAAATAAAACTAAAAGCAATTGCAAAAGTGAAGGATTCATCCCAGATTTGGAGCTAATTTGCATTGCCATTTCTAACACATAGGACTGAGCCTTTTATTTTCATATCTTGCTTTAAGTCTTTGCTAGCCTGCTTATATTCCCCAAATAGCTTCTGCTTCACTACATTTCCATCTGTACAGAAAGGGCATGGACATAAACACTGATAAACAGCAAATGAAATCTTCCCTACCTCCCAGCTAAGGCAGGATATTGGCAGGGCATATTTTTCTTTTCAAAAAGTATTATGCTAGGGATTGAGTCCTTTATTGTGATTTAAGAGGGATTTTTACCAGGAAGCTGGCAGCATCAAGCATTTTTGCTAGATGCTGTGCTGCTCTATGATATGTAGGTCTTTTTGCTGCCGTAACAACCTTTCTTGAAACTAACAAGGTACCATTAACTATATCTCCACTATTTAATCTCTGCAGTAGGTTAAAGCAGATCTTTGTCTTGCATTTTTGGTCTGAGTTTTCCTCAGATTAAGAACAAGATAGAAGACTGTCATAGAGGAACCAGTTGCACCAGGAAGATATTATCTAGCTGTAAGTACAAAACAGATTTAATGGGAATGTTTTTTCCCATGTTCATTAAGCAAGAAATACTTGGGAGGTCAGGGTTTGTCAGAATCCTGGCTTTTTGCCTATACCACTACTACACTGGTAAAAACTGGTAGAAATTTAACTGAGCCTATGGAACAATTAACACAATTATGCCCCATTTATCTACAGCAGAAATTGAGCTTCTAAGTCAGAAGAATTTTAGGGCAAGACAGCTATAAGGTGTGGTTAGCAAAGTATAACTCCAAGTAATAACAATTTGATAGAGTTTTAAAAATCAGTAGAAATAGATGGGTCACTGAAAAAAACCACTTTGCATCTGCAGTTTTGTTTTCCATAGGAGGAAATTTTCAATACGAGAACATTCCAATGAGGTACAGGTATATCACATATTCCAAATCAAGTGTTCCAAGTGATAAGAATAATAACGGAATAAGGATAGTCCCTACTATATGTTGAAATAAATAATATATTGTATTTAGCAAGTGTTAGTGCAAACCACAGGCACATCTCTTGAGGAAAAAAAGGGTAAATGAATGTCCTATAAAATTCCAGTTAGATTGCTTAGAACAGAAAAACGTTTTTCTGTAACTAAATGAATGTCACCATAAGTAAGCTGATGTAATTCTCATTAATATCAATGGAAATCTGTTGCCTAGAAAGAACATAATAGAACACTTATGCACTTATAAGAAGCAGATTTGCAGCTGATTAATTAATAAAAATTATTAAGCTTGCTTTTATCATCTGATCCTAACAGCACACTTGCAAAAGCATATACAGCCTGTGCCTTGCATTCTCTTAAGTCAGCACCTATTCCTGAGTCGTGAACCCTCTTGTAACTGAGGCCAATGGTAGAAAGCTAGGAAGAAGGGTAGGTAATGTTCTCCTCCTTGTAACTGTTTCCCTTCACTTCCAGGCTGTTCAACAGGGCTGCTCAAGTCTGCAGGTACTTCCATACATGTTCTTCAGTTGTGTTTAGACCAGCTCTCAGAGAGTCCCCATCATGAATGCTGGAGGCAGCTTCAGGAATGCATGCCAGAACACACAGGGGGTGCCTGCAACAATGGGAAGACCAGGAAAAACTGCATTTAATGCAGTGTTTGAGAAAATAATTTTCTTAGTTACTGTAATAAGGGAAAATCACAGTGGGAAACAGAAGGCAAGAAAGAATTGCGTACTGTAAAGATAGATGCATGAATTCAAAAAGTATCTAGACTTCAACTCTGTGAACAAAAATGAAATTGTAAGTGATCTGAGAGGGTAAGACTGACAGTTATGGTGCCTGAACTGTTGCTGTTTTTTGCCATGAACTTATGATGGAACACGAAGGAAATGACCACAAGCACTTTAGACATATTATCTTAGAGCTGTCCATTTTTCAAAACAATGATGACTATAAATGCCCATACCAAAAATATATGTGCATCGACCAATCCTTTGGATGTGATTTGTTATTACTGGGGGTATCCAAATATCATTTAAACAGAACTCTGCACACATTGCCTTAATTTGTATGAACGGTATGTCCTTCTGGAGCAGCACACAAGCCGAGTGAACAAAAAGCATATTACAACATGTCATACAGTGGTTTGATGAGGACACTGGCACTTCATGAAGTCCTACAAGACTTCCGTCACATGCCAATGAATCTTCAGACTGTTGAAGACAAGGAACTTAGGAGAGATCAAAATGCTTAAAGGAATAAAGAAAGTAAAAATCTCCCCACCCCCTCCATGAAATTTTGCATTTGGTGAAGTGCCAAACAAAGTAATCCCAACATAAGAGCATGAAAAGGTTTTTGTGAAGATTTCTGGCTTCTCAGACATCCTGCATGCAGGTTTTGAAACAGCAGACTGTGCTAAGAAAAGAGGAATTTCTTAATTTCTTCTTCTAGGACAATTGTCTGTCCTATCTTGGTTCCTCCTGCTATGCTGTTCCAATAGGAGGTAGGGAGACTGAGGAAGAAGATTTGCCATTCTTACAAATATTTCCTCTAATTCTTATAGTGAAGAAAAAGGAAAAATAGCATTTTCACATATTGCTCCTACAGAAGGTCTCCTGACACTCCCATAGAAAACTGGGAGGTCCCTGAAACTTAAAGATACAGATGGTAAGGGTGGAGTGATAGGAGCAAAGGTGTAGAATGGGAGAACAGGTAAAGCGGGAACCAGAGAAAATAAAGAAAGGATCTTCTTATGCATTATATCATGCATCCTCCTGTTGGTTATCATCTTTCACCATTCATTCATTGTGTGCAGATTGATAATTTACTGACCTAGTAAACTTGCATGCAGGATCTGCTCATTAGACAAAACATATTCAGTTCATATTATTAATTGCCATATTTGGACTTTAATCGGTTCGCCCATTCTTTCATACAGTATAACATATGTACAATAATTAAACTTTTTATTTTAAAATGTTTATAGCAAGCTGTATCCTACACTTGGGAAAACTTAAAACTAAACCAAGACATTGACAGAAAAAGGAGAGATAAACTGGAGTGATTTACGCAGCAAATTGGTAAGAAATATTCCATCCAAAATACAGATGTAATTGTTAGATAGAAAGCCCTGTGGCAAACTCTGAGGATAAAAACATATACCTGATTGATATAATGTTAATGATTCTGTGTAGAAAAGGGGCTGACAGAGTCTGGCCATTTCTGGTACATGAATAAACAAATGTAGTTACTGATGCACACAAAGCAAAGGAAAACTTAAGCAGAGTTCTGGAGTAAGGGGCCTCCTACTGGAGCGACTGCTACGTATTTGTTGGATACTCAATAGACATTAATTACATTCCATTTTTATTTTTTATAAAATCTTTTTCCCGTACTATCTTAAAATGTCTCAAAATGCAGGAACTTGCACTGCAATTTCTAGAATAACTAAATATAGTGAAGACAATTTTGCTTCCTAGTTTATCATAGCATTTGTTTTTATAATAAGAATAAAGAAGATGGATCAATATGTAGTATTTTCCTACTTGATTTTCTAGATATTCATTTAATGAGATCTGTTAAGTCAGTTGGACTGAAAAGGGCTATTTTTCTGTTTGAGTGTTAAACTTCCACTTGTAAGAAGAAACTGGAGCTTGGCTTAGTGTCCTTTTCTTTTTTCCAAATGGCTTTGTAAATGGAGCTCAGGCAAACTGGGTCAATTAGGATTTTGAAGTTAAACACCCCTGGAAGTACATTACTTTAGTTTCATTTAATAGGTCTGTGGATTTATATTACTGTATAAAATATTCCCACTGTTTAGTGATATGATGTTGTTTTAGGTGCCTTATGTTGAGAGCATTCTGGACCATGCCTAAATTAATCTTGACACTGCATTTGTAGTTTTGAGAGCCAGTCTAGGTGTTTTTTTCTAATTAGACCCTCCCAGGTAGCAGGAAACTGGAGCTTTGGATCCTTAGTTAGCAGCTGTTCTCCCAGCTGGGTGTGTTTATTATAAATGAAAAAGACTCCTCAGATTTCCATTCTTGGCATGACCATGCTTGGCTTCAGTCTCCATTTCTGGACGTCACTGAAGATAAACATTAAAGGCAGTCTGAATGCTGCCTCATAAAGATTTGGTTGACATAATGTATCATAATGATATATTTCTAATCAGGCTATTTAGTGCTATCAAAGGATCTTTTAAAAAATGAATCATGACTTGTCATTTGAATATAAATGTAACCTAACTCAGACAGCTCTCTGTATAACGAGCTTATGCAGTATAGCAACTGAATATGAAATGAAATATTTGCCTAAAACATGCAGGTGATAACAAAACAATGGGGCATTGTTGACCCACGGTGAGAGTATTCTACTGCTCATTTGAAGAAAAAATTACTTGTATTTCCATCGCAGTATAAAATGTGTTCCATGGCATTATTCACAATAGTGAACAGCATTTTATTGTCTCACACCCAAATTGTAAGGTTTAAGTGAGATTTAAGAAGTACATAGGCCCAGTGCTGGTTCTTAACATGGGATGATTTTGTCATTAATAGCTACAGATCAGATATAAACCTCTATGAAAGCAAGACATGGGAAATCAGTGTGTAAAATTATTTTTTCCTGAAGTCTCTAGAGTATATTTTTGTAGAGCTGGAGGTTTTTGTTTCAGGTGATATGTTTATGTGTTAAAAAAATTATTCCTTTCCACTCTCCCTTCTATTTAATTCTCTAGCAGGCAATCTTTCCCTCTGCACCTCCTAGCACTTTCACTGCTTTTTTGCATGATTCATTGAGCTTTTTGTCTCATATATTTCATCCAAGTGTAACAAATCCCCTCAAGCCAGCACTGGTCTAGAAAAGGCTGAGGATAGGAAAGCAAGTTATTTCATATCAGGGTTAAAGGCTTTAGATTACTCTTCTGAGTTATAATAACTATGAATTTGTCTACTTAGATTTATTTTTTTTAAAACAGATTTCTAGTTGAGATACACTGTAGATTTCATAGGCAAAATCCTATCAAAGTAAATGACAATTTTGCAGCTGATTTCAGGAAGGCTATGATTTAATTAAATTTGTTTAGTTTTTAAGTATCTAAAAGATAAATCTCTGTTCCGCTGTCCTATTCTGCTGCATTCTCCTTTTCTGTCTCCATATGGTTATTCTTATTAATCAGTAAAACACAGAGGTGCCTTCTTCCAAGGTGACTTCCATGCTATCAAAATAAATAATTGTCTTATTTAGAAATCACTTTCTGACCAGGGAAGTTGTGGATCCCCCCCGCCTTGAAGTGTTGAAGACCAGGTTGGATGGCACTTTGAGCAACCTGGTCTAGTGGAAGGTGTCTCTGCCCATGGTAGCGTCATGCTTTAATGCTGGGCCAGCAATTAAATTACTGACAGTAATGCTCTCTATCCCCTCTTCCTCCCACCTAGATAGGAAAAGGAGAGAGAGAAGGAGAGAGTCTTCCAAAATAAAAACTAAACTAGATAGCTTTAATTAAATACTAATGATAAAAGAAAATATGTGCAAATATATACAAATATGTCCAGGACTGTACAAAACCCCTATCACCTCCACTCCAAGCACCTCTCACAGCACTCCCCTGAGTTGCAGGGCAGTCCTGAAAAGGTTCTGGACCACTTCTGGAGCTAGTGGCAAAGCAGACAAGAGCTGAGGGTAGAGATACATGGGTCAGGAATGCACAGGCCTAGGGATCAAAGAAGATTAACAGATGCAGTCCTTCTTGGATGTTGGCCATGGAGGACAAAAAGCTTGACTTCCATGATCCCTCAATTTATTCTGAGTATGACATGTATGGGATGGAATACTTCATTTTGCCAAGTTTGGTCACCTGTCTAGTCCGCTCCTTGCTATGGTACAGTTGTAGATGTGACCTTTCTAGTCCTTTAGTGTCTGGAGCAGCAGATTCAACAAGCAGATCAAAGTGGCCTTGGTCTCCAGCAGTAACTATAAACATCGAGCGTTATCAGTCCACTAGCTGGAAAACTTACTCTTAATTTCAGCAACTGTGTTGCTTAGAAGACAGTCCACTGAAAAGAAAAAAAAAAATCAGTAGAAAGAAAATTGGCTTCATCCTGGCCCAAACAAGGACAGGCAGGGGGGTTGGAACTAGACAAGTTATAAGGTCTCTTCCAATCAAACCATTCTGTGATTCTGTGATTGTATGAAATATGCCTCCCAAGTAGTCTCAATAAATTATTTAAGGAAGCATTATTACCCATCAGTATGAAAATGTATTTTCATACTTGCACTCTTCTATTAAGAATAGATGTGGCCCCCCACATAATTCATTACCTTTCTTCAACTGTAGGTTCCTCTGGCCCTTATCTGCCTTATCTATGTCCTGAGGCCACTACCATCACTAAACTAATGGAGGTAACACTAAGCATAACCATGAGAAAACTAAACTGGGAAGCTTTCCAGAAGACAAAAGGTATTTTGTATCTGCCTCTTTCCAAACAGAAGATTTTAAAGTGTTGATCCTTGGTCATAACAGTGTTAAAATATAATTTCATGAGCTCCTAGGTAGGACATTCTCAACCATGGATTTTATGAATTTGACAATATCAACAAATTTTCTTTTAATGAGATAAAAATACATGGATGGCAGCCAGCCTCTCTACTTCATCTGAAATCAGCCTTTATGATTAGTTATGTAGTAGAAATCTAATTATATGTTACAACCCAATGTCTAAAGAATGAATTAACTGGTTGAGACCATATTCCTTCCACCCATGCAAAGTTTGGCCACGCTCATTCCTTGCTTAACATTACTAAAAATGGTGTGCTTTTTCTCCCAGGGATAAACATGATCCCATAGGCCAAATTCTCCTGTGATTGACACACCATGCAGTCTCTCTGTGCTAAATAATTAGAATATGCTCATTTAACAATTATGCCTTAGCACAATTCTAGTTTTTCTATCCTGCATCTTAGAAATAAGATACATTTCACTTTGGAAAGGTGAAGTTGCTTTTGTGCGTGCCACCAAACTTGTCATCAGTTTGGCCTAGGAATTATACCAAGAAAAATCATGTAGGTATTCATGTAGGTCACAGTCTGAAAAATTAATCCACAGAATCATACTGAAGGTTTTTTTCTGCTTCCTTCTCTAATTCAGTTACAAAAAGTATTTGCAGTAATTTGTTGCACAACAATAAAACACATAAGGACTGAAGTTAGTTTTAGGTTAATGTAGGCAACTGCAGAATTTTAAACACCCTCTGGACTACTCTGAATTGTGCTGCTCTTGAAGAACTGCATACCATATCCTTGCAAGAATAGATGGGAGCAGTGAAGAATAGTCTGACAGATTCCTCTGCATCAAATCGCCACAGTTGTTGCTACAGTACGTTTTGATACCCACGTGGTGCAAACATCTCACCATACAATTGTGAAACTTAGTTGATAATATTACATTATAAAAAGCTTTGAGATTATAAATGTAGGCCAGTTACACCTGCTCTGAGGAAGATGTATCCCTATTGTCATGTGAAAGTCAAAAGGCCAGGGGGTGAGGGGGATACATGTGTGTCTAAAATGGATACATAGCTGAATGGACCAGTGTGACATGGATGTGTGGTTGAGGGATACCCTCCCATTGAAGCCACAGGATTTTAGACAACAACACCCTTGCTATCCAACAACCCTTGTGTGCTGGGGGCAGCTGGACTGCAATCTTACGTCCCAAGTGTTAATCAACAATTTATGACTAGAGGATTATGTGTGTTTATGTGTACAACCACTTAACAACATTTGTCTGTCCCACTGTCCTCAAGCAAGGCCTGACATCAGACAGATTTGCAAAGTGGCAAATATGAAGTAGTTAGTTGTAAACATGAGGTAGTTTATTAAGGCTACAGATACAACGAGCTTGAGGTAGCCACTGATAAATGCATTGAGTGCAATAGCACTACTAATAGATGTTAATATTGATAACAATAATAACACAAAGTACACAATACACCTCGGGATGCTGTCACCCCTACCCAAAAGGTGAAAGTCGCAGTATCTTACCCCCCCTGCCTGGGGGGAAAAAGAGTGGATCCGGCCTGTCAACCCATTCCAGGAGAGGTGCTCTTCTTGTGCTGAAGAAAAATTAAAAGACTAATTTAACACCTATTGATGAGGTGGGATTTAGGTCATAACTGGTGTATTGATTGGTTCTGAGCAGACTAACGATGTTTATTAATTAGGAGAAAGGTAGGGGAGATGCCCAGTGCTTTCTTTGCATGTAAATTCAAGATTCATTAACACCCAGGGCTTGCTTTGCATGCAAATCACCAGATGAACTCATACAGGCTTGGATCCTGGTCTTTATTGCATGGCCTCTGACTGGAGAGCCTTCACTTCACTTGGCAAGTCATGCACAGTCCACCATATAGCCATTAGGCACCTGGGTTTGATGATAAGCAGACAAGGACAGAGATACATCCCTTCCAGCCAGCGAGCCAGGCCTGTCCTCCCTACCAGACATAAACATTCCACTTGTCGGGTCCAAGGCCCAATGCCTAGTCAAGCATCGCTCATCTCACACTCCTCTGCACAGGTCCTTACAAGAAAGCTAACACAAAGCACAATACAAGCGTTTTCCCACACCTATACTCAGCTAAGGTGGTGGTTTCAAGGTGTTTTTTTATTAGCATCCCTTACAAGGAGGTGTGACCTACTATTCAACCTTCAAGTATTAATTCTGCTTACCTTAGATATTTTTGGTGATCACAAGAGTGGACAGAGCACAGGCTGCCAACCACAAGCCTAAGATGCATTTGCAACACACACCAAGAATAAATAAATTACGTATCTTAAAAAAAAACAGTCAGTTTGAAGATTGGAATGTTTTTCAGGTTTTAGTAATATGATTCTTCAATTCTCCACTTCCAGCAGGTAGAAAAATGAGCAACACCTGTAATGCTTCCTGATTTGTAATATGAAGTGCACTTCACAAAACTGAAATAAATGTTAATATAATTTACAGTACAAGGTTTAATAGTCAAATCCAAAATTATGTGGCACTGATCTTAATTCTGTGTTAATACTTTATTAGTACTTTATGTATAGGCATTTATATTACATAATCCTCCAAGGGAGGTTTAGGTGGGATATTAGGAAGTACTTCCTCACGGAGAGGGTGATTAAACATTGGAATAGACTTCCCAGGGAAGTGGTGGAGGCACCGTCCCTGGATGTGTTCAAGGAAAGACTGGATGTGGCACTTAGTGCCATAGTCTAGATGGTGTGGTGGTGTTGGTCATAGGCTGGACTTGATGATCTTAAAGGTCTTCTCCAGTCTTGGTAGTTCTGTGATTTATAATCTGCTTGAAGCTCTAAGTACCTTTAGGATGTTCAATAGTTCTATTGAAATCTCCTTTGTATTCCCTAGTACCTCAACCCATTGGATTTTAATTATTAGTTTCTGAAATACGTTTGTTTGAAGTTTAATAGAACACACCTCTGTTTCATCTCTATTTTTTCTTTTAATCTCAGGTTTATGCTTAATATCTTCCATACTTACTTTCTTTCCACATTTGGAGGTTTTGTCATTCTCAGCAGTACTTGTGCTAAAAGTATTTTGAAATTTATTATGTAGAAAATAGCAGCTGTGTTTTATCTCCACATATATACTACCAGCTTCATTTCTTCCCTTGATTCTCTCAAATCTGTAACTAGGTTAAGAAAATCTCCCATTATTCCTTCAGCTCTCTTGACCTTTCCATATGCCTTTTCATTTACTCAGTCATTTCACACTTGAGCTGTTCCTTCTGGAGAAGGTGGAGCATATTCCTGTAACGAGTTTATTCTCTGAGACCAATTCAAATGCAACCCTGCCTGAATGACACTGTAGCCTCAGGAATGACCAAGTTGCCAAGTTGTTCTTCACTCAACGAACAAGCAAATCGATGCCTGTACAAACACTTGCCATGGGAAGGCATGCAAAAGGGAACCTTTGACTCCCATCTGCCTTTTCTCATAGCATGGAGTGGACCAGCTGGAAGGAAAACCCAAAGATCTTGTCTGCACATGGAATTTGCTGGCTGATTTAAGCTGGTATTGCAACGTTTTTTACCCTTCTCCAAGTTTTCTGCCTCAAAGTAAAAGCGAATGCAGTAATCATCTCATTCCTAAGGGCTGTTGCTCACAAAGAAAGCCCAGGCTTCCCTTTTCATAAACTTTCCATTTCACATTTCTGCTAGCTTCATCTAATCTGTGTCTTTTATTGTTAATAGCTCAGTTAATGAGTTAATGTAATCTTTGAGCCAGATTTCAGTTATGCCCATAATATCCTACTTTTCTTCATATGACTAGGTCTCTCATTCTCCTACCTACTTTTTAGCGTACATTACTGTATATTAATATCTATAAATTACCCATTAATCTCTTATATAGAACATTTCCCCAAAAAAAACCCCAACCAAACAAACAAATAAAAAAACAAAACCATTTGCCTGTTAGCATTAACTCTGTTTTTTTTGTTTTAATTTTCTCTGTGCACATAATTGTTAGAGAGTCCACATTCAGGAAAGATTTAAGTTTGCTCGAACAGGTTCAGCTGATTATAGCATACTACCTTATCGATCATAAGATTTTCTTCTAATAGTAGAATGCAAAAAACCTCTGAGTTACTAGTACACTCAGATAATTCCTGAAAGTCTTCCCTCCTGTCATTCAATATATATGAGAACAGAAATGGTCAGCAGGAATTGAGGAAGTAATTAACAAAATACAGAGCAGTTGGGTGACTTTTAATCTTTTAAATATATTTATGTATAATATAATTGCCTATTTTGATATTAAAAATTTGGAACAATGAAGTAGTTTTTTACAGGTCATTAACAGCATTTTACATCAGATGCTTTAATACAAAGAATATGTATAATTATATTTATGCGTGTTAATGTGTTTGTTCCTTGCAGGAAAAAAAAATAAAGGCAGCCTCTCAATCAACACAGAATAATCAACATGACATGAAGGAAAAAAACATAGTGCAGCGTTTAACTCCTTTATGGTGTTGTCACCCTCTTATATGTGGTGTTCGTGTGTCTTTTTTTGTCTATTTTCCCTGAAAGCTGTGAAAATCCTGACTTCTTTTTATTTTAATTACTATTGTCTTCTCAGAAGTGGGAGGCAGCCACCTCTTAATCATACTGGTGAGTCCACCACTACAAGTTTTACTTTCTTGTTTTTCATTTGTGGCTTTTATTAATACTATTTTGATAGTGGCAAAGATTTGGTTGGCTCAAAATCAAGTGCATATTGTTATTAGTACCTAATACTGACTTTTGCATTCACATATGTTAATTTACTGTGCTATTTCTTGGACCCTTGTCACTTTCATAGTTTTTCTTATCAAGCCACCATTAATTTATCATTATAATAACTTCTACAGCTTTCTTTTGGGAATGCAGCTGCCTGCATGACAAAGAAATTCTGTATTTATATACTGATTTGGTTCTTCTGTGGAACATTAAGAAGAAAAGATCAAGTACACAAGGAAAGCAGAAAAAATATACAGAAGTTACAAACAAATATTAATATTTCACTATGCTATTTTATCTCTCATAAAATGAATTGAGTAGACAGAAAGCTCTGAAGCATTATGAATTATTGTTTTATGTTCTACATAAATATTGTTTCATACTAATGAAACATCAGTATAACTGACACAGAAGCAAAGACTTAGTATAATCTCTGATCCTGCATTGCATGTGAATATCTTTACATTGATCAGTACTCTCATCGTAGCCAACAGAGCTCTTCAAAGACTGCAAAAGTGTTTATATGTCCAGTGCCAAAATGGTATTGAAACACTTACCTCCTGTTTAGGCACTTCACTCTTATTAATTTCAGTGAATCAGGATGGGTTCTTGTATATTCTATTATAGATCTGGCTTTAAGTGTTTTGCAGAATCAGAGCCATGCCCAACATTTTATCTTCCTTTTTCACTTAGACAACAAATATTGACGTACAATATGGCAAGTTGTGATATCACCAGAAAAATGACATTTCTTGGGCTTGTGCATTTAAAAATTCAAGCATAATCTTATACTGAAAAAGTATTGTGTATTATATTTTCTTTGATATTTTCTCCCGTAATGAAGAAGGAAAAAATCATTATGGTCTATTCCTATATTAGATAAACTACAGCAAACAGGAAAAATCTATACTGAGTTGAGTGGAGTTATAATTTGCACTACTGTAGGGAGTTCCTGAAATAAACAGTTCTGCATTAATTTCTATGTGCTAGGCTGCAGGTATATACCCACTCAGACATAAACTGCCTACTTATCAGAACATCTGAATACCAGAAAAAAAAGCTGAAGCCAAAGGGAGTTGTGACTTTGTAGATACTACCAAAATAGAGGAAAATCAAAATATTTCTTGACAAAACAGTTACAGTTAGACTGTAGCTGCTCCAGCACATGGACGTACTATTAGTACCTGATGTTTCTGGATCCTATTTAACTTACATTCATAAAGAAGTAGTGGTGAGAGAACATTAAATTCCCTGTTCTGATAGCAGCAAAAAGGAGCATAGTTGCATAAAATATGTTGCTATAGCGAGTGACCATATTATATGCTTAATGTTCAGGAGCCAGGTGTCCATGAAATACAACCTAACTTAATTATAATGAAACAATATGTTACCAAATATATGTTTGTTCCATCAGGCTGTTCATTGTAGCAGGCTCTGGGAAATTTTTGCTTGAGAATAAGAAATGAGCAGCTGAGCGGAACATCAATACGAAGTGCTTCTATGGAGATCACTTCACATTGATCAACATTTAAAAGATGTTTTTTAAAAAGATAAATGAGTGAAGAAGGAAAAAATAGTACATTCAAATGCTAAATACAGCCTACACTGAGGAAAGTGAGAAAAATGTCATTGTTGTACTTGGGATACACTTGCAAAACTGTTCAGGCTATTAGGCCTGATTAACAGGGAGCTAAGAGATCCTTGCTGTGGGGGTGTTTATATGCAGAATATGCTAAACGTCAAATTTGATACATTGAAGTTAGAATTTAGTTAGATTTAGGTTAGTGTAGATTCACACAGAATACACATTTCTGCTCTGAAAAGGAACTATGAGCTTAAGTACATTGGGAATGCCAATTCTGAGTGCTAATCTCAATGATGAAAAAGAAATTGTGCATTTTTCATGAAAAAAAAAATATTTGCATCCATGTTTGGATAAAATAATATAACTGAAATATTTTATTGAAGCTAGATTGCCTTGAAATTCCTGGGGCTGTTGTTTTCCTTTTGCTTGGTATTGTAACATAGTGTATGTAATATTCCAAACAGCTTCAGTATGAAAGAACAGGCTTTATGTTAACTTTTGCATATGACTCTGGACCTAAAGAACTTGTCAGGTAAAGCTAATGCAGCTGTTGCTGTGAATAATTCAAACGATTCACTTCAGCCACAGTATGACAGAGCCTGACTTCACAGTGGTAACTCCATAAATACTGCCAGAAAACAGATACATTAGCTATTAGTGACTAAAACTTCCAGTCCTTGAGAATAAAAACTTCCTAAATTCTTTCTTGATTAACCTGACTGACAAATGTTTTCACCAAAGCTTTTTTTTTTCCTGACAATGCATAGTCTTTGAAACCTTAATAACTACTAGTTTTGTTTCAAAATGCAACTTAAATTAGAGCAATGAATTACTATGGACCGCAAGGAAGAAAGCTCCCTCCTTCTGAGAATCAAGTGTACAGACTTGCTTCTTCTGATTTCAGTTCCAGCAGTGCAACTAAATAATCTACAATACTAATCTAACTGTGTGCAATGTTGTTTAGGTCCTGAAAATACAATTCCCACAGTACTAACTTGCATGTATGAGTGCTTCCACTTAACTCTGAGAATTTCTAAATTCTTGTAGGATAGGATTCCAGTCATTCTGGAATAATGCAATGTTACATATAAATATCTTTCAGGTTTAATAAAGGTGAATTTTTGGCCTAGAAGAAAAATGTGGTGTGGAGAAGACCTACTGAGGAACAAATGTAACATACATATTGAAATCATGACTGTTAGGTGGTTGGAAAATTGACAAGCTCAGAGTCTAAAAGCCATTTATTTGGAATGATGCTTTCTTACCAACAGAGAATAACATATAAAGAAACAAGGAAGATCTAAGAATTCTTAACAGGAAAATATTAATAAATGGGAAAATTACAGAAATTACAACAGAAAGAAGGAGAGAATCATGAAAGTGGCCAAGACTTTTAGGGCTTACTGAGCCAGATTACAGCAGTGTTAGAAATTCTGCTGGCAGTTTGTCACACTCTTGTCTACAATTTTAATGTCATTTTTTGGGCTGATGACTTTTTGAAAGACAACATAATCATCTTAAATGCTTATTAGGTGATTTCTGTACTTATTGCAGACCCACTCACAATAATCATCTGGAACTTTTTCTGCATGATGAACTACGCTTCCTGCCTGATCCTGTAGTTCAGGACAGAAGAACAATCCCCTTTGACTTCACTGGGAGTCTGCCAGAAGAATCTCCACCTTGCTATAAAAGTTCATGTAATTTATTCTTTTGCCAGGATCACAGAATTTTCATAGTTCTCTCTCTAAGAAACTTCAATTAAGTGTCCAATTTCAGTGCTTGTTCTTTTCTTACATATTATCCTCTACCTTGTTGTTCATTTTCATTAGAAAAATAAGATGTATTTTACATTTTAAAAGTGGTTATGTATACATCATTACATAATTACATTACATGTAATTACAATATTTACTTGTTTTCATTGTACTGGCCTTAGACTTCACTCAAATGGCATTGCAAGATGCTGCTGCCCTACATATAATGTAAGCGTGTAAGAAGATCCTTCTTATCCCGCACAGCACAAATATGTTCTCTCTGCCCATTTTCATGAAAAATTACCTTTGGAGTTTATTTGAGCTTTTGCCATCAACTCAAACAAAGACACTGAAGGGCCTAGCATGTACTTACTCATAGAAGAAACCATGAGTTGACCAAATAATAGCATGCAGGAGCTTTAATACAGAAGTGACTGCAAACACTTGCTAGAAGGATTTTTCAGGTGCTTCAGGCAATGGCTGTTGAGCCTAGAAAGAATGAAGGACTGATTTTCCCTTCTTTCCCTGATATTCCTGAAAATAATTTTTTTCTTCACCTGAGTAATATGTTAACATTTATTTTATGCATGACTTCTGTGCAACCTGCCAAAGTTGGGCAATCCTATGTGGTAAATGATCTCACTGTAACATTTGTCAAGCTACATATCCTTAAATATATATACATATATTCTTACAAACACAGGTCACTAGAGAGGTTTAAGATACAGTTCTGCTGCAGCCGTGGGCTTCTGGAGATGAGAAAGAAACGCAATTGTCTCCTTGCTAATGGCACTGCACTAGGTATGGCAGTAGCTCAGAGCTGCTCAACAGTGCAATGATGCAGTGTCACAGCTGGGCAGTACTCTGGCACGAGTTGTCTTAGACATGAGCAAATTATTATTCCAAATTACACAGAAGAGAGTGGATGTGAAATGTCCTCTTAGGAATCAACAAAAATATTTCAGCTGAATCCTCAGGAGAAACACTGTCCCCTGCAGGCAAGAACAAGACGATGAATACTGTCTCATCTCATGCCTTAAAGATTTGAGACAAGAAATACATGATGAAATGGTCAATAAACAACGATGCCCTGCTTTCTTGGTGCTCAGCAGTTTGAATTATTTTTCTGACCTTTAAGAGTACTTCAAACAAAGTAACCAAGGAGAGAGAATTTTGCTTAGTTTCTTACAGTCATCCCCATTTCCAAAACTATTAATTGGTTTCAGTAACTGGTCAAGAAGGGGCATTGCAGAAATCTCTCCTGCACATTTGTTCTCTGCTACAAGCTCTTTCACTCCCACATAATTCTGTTTGAAGCACAACATCTCTTGTTTTCTAGGAGTCTTTGCTCACTCTTTCCAACACTCTTCATCCAATGGGTGGGTGGTGGATATGCCCCCCCAAGCACTAGCCATGCAAAAGCTAAAAGCTCTCTCTAAACACAGATTTAAGGTTTGCCTATAGCGAAAGGAGACAGAAAGGTAGCACCATAGACTGATTCATCCCACCTGGAAAGAGGTATCTAAGATAAGTGGGATGAAGTGCTGTAGAGACGTATATGTTACTGCTTTAAAAGTGATCAGTTTACATAAGTAGTTTAAAGAACATGACTAAGCTTTGCATGACTAGTGAAGGAAACTCACTCTTTCTTGATCACTGCACAGTAGTGACAAGGTAACAGACTGCAACTGTATCTGCCTGAGAACTGGTTACTTTTACCCCCAGGCCTGAAGTGACATTGTTTAAATGATGAACAAATTGGGGTCCTGCCTGTGTGTAGCACAATTATGGGTTTAAACCTTAACTTTTAAGGGATCAATAAAAAACAAAGCTGAAGTGTTCCCATGCATGAACCACCCAGCACAAGAGTGACACTTAGATCTGGCACTGGTAGTCAGAGAAATGCAGCCAGGTTTGAGCCCCTAGTTCTACTGGCAAGAGCAATTTTACATCTCTCTTCCAACACATGGGCACAAGTCTGTACTCTGATACATTCCAGCCGCACAGCCGGAAAGTGCATGCATCAGAAATCTGCATAAAGGTGAGCTGCAGCTCTGACTAAAAACAAATAAATAAAAAAATTTAAAATCTACTGCTTAAATAGATAATAAATTCAGTTGCTTCATGGCCAAGAATCCAGACACCGATGTGTTCCAAATAAAAATTTTTGTCTGGCATCTGGATCCTAATGGCAGCTGACTTTCTTTTCTGCTCTGAATCACCCCAATTCCCTTGTCAAGCTAGAGAAACACATTAAGCTTCTCTGAAAATCAAGATCCCATGCCATGCCCCAGCGAAGCAGCAGGACATAAAATACAGCATTTGTGTCCCACCAGGGCCTGTTAAATTTGTACCACCAGCACAGCTGAACACTGGTTTCTTTTGTGCCCCCAATTAAATTACCCCCTTCCCTCATGTTGCAGGCATGCTGGTATAGGGAAGACGGTGGAAAATTTTGACATGCATCCTGTCGGATGCTACTTTTTTGGACGGACGACCACCATTCTGGTGGCACTCCGCAAGTGCCGACTGAAGCGACAGTATAAGGGAGGCGGAGAGATTGGAAGGAGGCGCGGGAGGGGGGGAACGGACGGACGGGACGGGACTGGGAGGCTTCTAAGGGGGCGGGGGTGCGTATGTGTGAATCCAAAGCGAACCAAAAAAGCCACCCAGCCGAGGCGAGGGGAGGAGCCGGTGTAGGGGCTTGGCTCTTCCCTGCGCCGAGCCTGGCAGAGCGGCAGTGGTTTGCCAAGTGGCAGCTGGCTGTATCGGTCGCTCGGCTTCGGGGACAGCGCGGCTGCTGGACTTCGCACCGCCGCCACCGGGCGAAGCAGGACAGGAGCCGGGGCAACACTGCGGTCGTGTCGGGTCGCGCCGGGGCAGCGCAGCCCAGCCCAGCCCAGCCCAGTCCAGCCCAGCCCGCCCCGCCGCCAGGGCAGCGAGGGGGCGCCGCGGGGCAGGTGAGGGCCGGCGCCGCTCCCCGGGACCGTACCGCCCGCCGCTGTGCCGTAGAGCGGTGAGAGCAGCGGCTCCCTCCAGGCGCTTCCGGGCTTGCCGGGCAGCGGGGAAAGGAGGAGGAGGAGAAGGAGGGGAGGGGTGGGTGGAAGGGAGGGAGGGAGGGAGGCCGCCTTTTTTAGGAGGGAGACCCTCCTTCGCGGCCGCCCGCTCGCAGCCATGGCTTTGAAGGAGGCGGGCGGCAGCATCCTGCCCATCAGCGATATGGTTTCGGGGCCGTCGGGCTCGCCGTTCCCCGAGGTGGTGGAGCTGAACGTGGGGGGCCAGGTGTACGTGACAAGGCACTCCACGCTGCTCAGCGTCCCGGACAGCACGCTGGCCACCATGTTCTCCCCGTGCCGCGGTGGCTCGGCGGCGGCCCGGCAGCTGCCCAGGGACAGCCGGGCGCGCTTCTTCATCGACCGCGACGGCTTCCTCTTCAGGTACGTGCTGGATTACCTGCGGGACAAGCAGCTGGCGCTGCCCGAGCACTTCCCCGAGAAGGAGAGGCTCCTGCGGGAAGCCGAGTACTTCCAGCTGGGCGACCTGGTGAAGCTGCTCTCGCCCAAGGTCACTAAGCAGAGCTCGCTCAACGACGAGGGCTGCCAGAGCGACCTGGAGGACAGCAACTCTCAGGGCAGCAGCGACCGGCTGCAGCGGGCAGCCCTGGACAAGCGCTCGGGCTTCCTCACCGTGGGCTACCGCGGCTCATACACCACGGTGCGGGACAACCAGGCGGACGCCAAGTTCCGCCGCGTCGCCCGCATCATGGTGTGCGGCAGGATCGCCCTGGCCAAGGAGGTCTTCGGAGAGACCCTCAACGAGAGCCGCGACCCTGACCGCCCCCCCGAGAAGTATACTTCCCGCTTCTACCTCAAATTCACCTACCTGGAGCAAGCCTTCGACCGGCTCTCAGAGGCGGGCTTCCACATGGTGGCTTGCAACTCCACCGGCACCGCTGCCTTCATCAACCAGTATAGGGACGACAAGATCTGGAGCAGCTACACTGAGTACATCTTCTTCAGTAAGTGCTGCCCGCGCCCCTGTCGTACCTCACCCCCCATCTCCGGGAGGTGCATGGCGGTGTGCAGTTAAAAGTACAAATGCACACCCCCTACTCCAACCCTTGCTGTCCGAAAGCAACACGTAGCTCGAGAGAAATTGGGGCTGCCCCCCCTCCCCTCCCCCCTTTGGCGCTGTCACCGCCACAGTTCAAATTTTGTTTTGTGTATTGGGAACGGCGGGACACGGCTGCCTAATGCTTCCCTTGCGGAGCGCAGCGAGGGAGCAGCTCCTCTCACTCCTTGTAGCAATCGGTGCTCCCCCAACCTTTTGGTGCCGAGTGTGCACTGGGCAGAACCAGCCCACCCGCCCGTACCGCCTGCCCCGTGTTGGGTCTCCCAGAGTAGCGTCGCGCCGGTGCTGGATCGAGGGGCTGCGGTGGCCGAGAGGGGGTCCCAGCCCCGCTGGCCATGCGGGCGGTGCGGGCGCTGTGCGGGCGTAGCGCTGGCACCGCCGGGGAGGGCTGCGGCGCTCCCTCCCAGCGAGGCGGTGCTGCGATCGCAACGGTGGAGCCCGGAGCAAGGAAAGGTTTTAATATTTTATCGCTGCGTGTCCTTCCCCAGTGAGCGCAGTGCGCCTGGGCACGGTCTCCGTGAGGGAAGGGGCAGTAAGGGCACGGCCAGCTTCCCGAGGAGCAAGAAAGAGTCTAGCTCCAGGGGGTAAAAATTGGAAAAAAGAAAATAAATCACTCCGTAGCTAGTACACAGATCCTAAGGAGCTCCGCTAGTTGTCTGTGGGTAGCGCTAGAGGTTTCAGGTCACTCGCAAAGAGGAAAAGCGAGTGATGATGAATGAGTTTCAATCCGGCAATGGATGGAGTGCTATGTAGGGCACAGACGGGGCAGTGGTTTCTGGTAATGAAACCGTAACTGGATGGAGAACTCCAGCCCCCAGCAGAGATTTGTCTTTGAAAGGCAGAGGCAGCCTTAAACATTACAGATGTATTTGAGAGTCGAGTAAGCCTGTGGAAGAGAGAGGTGTTCTCCATTCACATCTGTCTTCTCCTGCTTCCGTGTGGTCTCACGCTCCCTGAGTGCAGGAGGGATGCTTTGGTAGAGCATCTGCCTGCTGCTGAGATGCCACCTCTAACTAACTTCACCAGTAGGGCAGCTGAAAAGAAACAACCTGTTTTGCATGCAAAACTGGACCTATGCATGGTATTTAAATAGAGGAGGGAAATATGAATAGTTTTCTATTGAGAGGATAAATTAATTAAATAGCTTGCATTGCTGTATGTGGTGACCACCCTTTGCTGAGCAGACTTAAGTACTTCAAATCAATCTTCAAAACTATATTAAAACAGTTTTTAAAGATTCATTTAATAACCTGTCACCAGTCATATTTCATTAAGATGTGTAAAAATTTAGCTGTAGTGGAGCTTTAGAGTCTTCTGGGTGTTATCAAGTATTTACATGATTATTAAATCTCCTTTCTGAGAAAAATGGATGTACTGAGTTTCAAAATAGTAGAAATTCCTTATTGTTATTATCAAGACACTGAAATATCCCGTTTGCTCAGAAATAGATTTGTAGGTGCATAATTATCTGTGTGCATTTGTGATGCACACAACGTTTGGGTTATTTTTTGTGTGTGTTATGATGAGGTTGCTGTATGGAACGGTGCTCTAATTCAGATCAGTGTTCCAAATTAATCCCTGGTGTAATACCACTGATTTACGTGGAAAAATGCCAGGAATGAATTGAGTGTTGTACATCATGATTTTTGTTTTGGTTTCTAGTCTTCCTCCTTATGATGTTGTGAAAAGTAAACCAGTTAATTACTTAAATTGGTACAGTTAACAGAAAATGTATTTGCTTAATGTTTATTTGCTTAATAGTATTTACTTAATGTTTTTGGGTGTGTTTTGTCTTTTTTACTTCTGAGTGAAAAAAATGGCGGAGATAAAAGTAGGCTGAAAAGATAGGGAGCATACTTTAATTTTGGTTGCTTGTTATGCATTTAGCATCCTTTTTTGTTACACTTGAAGTTCTTTGCTTTAGGCTTGTGGTTTTTTGGTTGGTTTTTTGTTGTTGTTGTTGGGTTTTTTTAAACTAACTAAGTGTCCAATTGATGGAGACTCTTGATACCTTTTTGCTATTTTTATTAAATACCCTAGATGGATTGGGTGCTTGCTGTTGCTTTGCCGGACTGCTGCACAAGAATCCATTGAAGGGCACTAACCTTGGAAACCTTAGTGCTCTGTACCAGGACTGAGAAGAGTGGTCGAGGTTATGGACTGTAAGCTTTCCAAGACCATTAGCCAGGATCATATTCTTTCCTCACTCACAAACAGAGCTTAATACCCAAAGAGAAGAGCAGTCACTTTTCAGTTTATTCCTTGCCACATGTCCCTGTTAACCATAAAAAGAAGGTAGTTTTGGTTGGGAGGTTGCTGGTTTCAAGAGCTGTCATGGAGAATGTCCAGCCCTGGCTCTGACTTACAGACAAAAATATCAAGTCAAAAAACTTTGGGGCCTTTATTCTGATTTTGGCTGGCACCTGAGACTTAATTTGGTGCTAATGGAGAAGAAACCTAGTGTTACGTTCCACTGGAAAGAGCCCTAGCTGTATTTGCATTTGTTGCTAAAAGCATTAGCATCTGCAACCAGCAACTATAATAGTTGTTGGTCTGTAATTCAATAGCAGCCATACAAACTTGTCTGTCACCATGTCTCCTGAGGACTTATGGACAACTCTGTTTTCTAGTAATGGTAGATAGCAAAGCGGTTAGAATGTATATGGAATATATGTATGAGGATATATACAATCTTCCAGTTTCCTTAGGGCATGAGTTTCAACATGAGAGCTACTAAGAAATGTTTGAAGGCCAAAGGTTTAATTTGTGGTTTGTGGAACAGATTTTAGATCTGTTTCTAGTATCTCTCAAAACTTCAGTAAGTATTCCGAGTTGAAATTACCATCTATAACTTTTTTTTAATGGAAATTACTTTATATTCTTCAACATTCCAGCAGATTAAATAGACATTGGATGCTACATATTTGTTTAATTAATTTATGGATTGCTATCTAAAAGGTGAATTAGTTGTTGCAGACTAATTCTGATTGAAGAGCCAGAGGTCATGTGAAACTGCTTACCAGGAAATAATGCTTCGGTCTTTGGCAACATGTCCTGACAAGTACAGACTTTCCCTCCTAGTATACATAATTCCTGTAAAAAACATTAGGTTCTTTGCCCCCAGTGTCATGCAAGCTATCATGTACTCAGTGACAGCTTAATTTGTCTACACAACTACTGCGTGGCCAGAATTTATCTTGCACTTTGCATGGTGGCTTAGTTCAGAAAAGTGCTCACAGATCTATTCCATGTGTCCTTTCTCTTAATGGTCAATAAAAAGAGCAAATTTTTGTGTGGTAGTGAAAAGGCTCTACCAGAGTGTACCACAAACTTTTCCTTTCTTTTTTCCCCGATGATAGCTTGGCTCAATGCTATTAAAGTTCTGACCTTAGTACACATGAAGATGACTTGGATCAGTGAATACAACATGAAATGCATATGCAGTTTGGGAAAGAGGCTCAAGCTCTTTTTCTTCTTAGTTTCAAGCTGTCTTAAAGGACCACTGATTAATACCTGTTGATGTGCAATAGGTGATGGCCTTCACAAAAGTTGCTTCTAGCTGAACACAGCAGACTGTAAGACAGGTAACTTTGCTTTATGTGGCTGCAGGCAACATAACAGACCTGTTAGTTGGTCCCTTGTGAGGAAAGGGTACAATTTACATTTTTAAGCTTTTGTCTTTTTTTTTTTTTTTGTGGTTCACTGTACTGTTGTGTTGCCTCTGTATGCTATTACTGTTTTTTTTCTTCTGTAGAATCTAATTGGTTTTAATGGATTTTACATTTAACATCTGCTATGCAATCTGACTTACGGGTGTTGAGGGCATCGTGCTCAGCTGGAAGCTTTCTGCACTGAACTGACATGTTTATTGTAAGAAGAAGGCAGTAATATTTCATTTAAAACTTTGACATGTATTCTGTTTTGACACTACTGTTTCACATGCGACAATTTCTGTTTCCTTGTCTCTTGTTCGTTTTTTTTGCTTTTTTTTTTTTGTAAGAGGTGACGTTTTCATGAATTTACGGTGCTTATTTTCCACTTGAAATCACAGCACTCTGAGATTATATTGATTGCTGTGGAAATTGTCATAAACAAGTGATAATAATTTTGTAATCAGTGGGGACTAAGCAGTTGGAAGCAATTAACTTTTAGGAAACAACATGGTATTTTGAAAAAAGCTAAAACAAAACCCCCAAACCCGAACAAATCCACACCACTAAACCCCCCAAAAACCTCACCACCACCAAAACCCAAACCGTATTTGTGTCTTTGCAATAAAAAGCAGAAGAAAACAGAAGGTGATACTTGAAACATGGGGAACAAACATGTATGTAAAATAATTTGAGGTGTTGCTCTGTGAATGGTAACTCCAGTTCGACATCCCACCAGGGTAGGGAGGGGATGGTGGGTCAGCAGATAACTCCAAACTGCTCTTCTGAGGGCAAAGTGGAGTGAGAGCCATCCTGCAGGTGATTTCTGTGACCTTACTAAACTGCTCTCCATCCAGCACTGCTTACTTGGTGGAGTTTTTGCTACATGGAGTGTATCTGCCACTTTTTAGTTTTTTATTATTTTTTTTTTTTACATGGAACAAATATATCTGAAATGCACTAGACTGAGGAGAGAAAGGAGACCAACAAGGGTATTGCTTCAATGTGGCACATTAAGGTAAAGTTGTACAATTAACTTTGAGCCTCAAAGATAAGAGTACAAATTTTTGGTGGTACAGGCAAACATGAAAGATTATATCACTATCACAAGCATAATGTAGAAGAGTTTTTCAGTTTTCTGACAGTATCAAGATCCAGGAATGTTTCTGGTAGGACTATTGAGTAAAACCCTTTAAAGAGAGAGTCTGTAGGCAGTCCTGTGACTTTGGAAAACAGACATAAAACTTCAAGATATTCTACCTTATCATTCTAGCTCAACTCTGGTACAGTTTAAAAATAAATAGATAGATAGATAGATAGATAAATAAATAAATAAAGGGGTAGTCTTTATCTTGTCAGTCTTTCAAAATATATGTCCCTGAATGTGAAGGGATGAATCAAAGTGAACAGTCATAAATGACTAATATGAGAATATCTTTCTTACACCACCACTTGACATAATGTGTGATAATCTAGACCGCTGAAACTCGTATTCTGATTTCAGTCATCATTCCCACCAAGAGACTCTATTTGAGAATTATTTTAAAATGTGAGATTAAAAAGAAGTTTAAAAAAATGTGGCTTTTTAGTAAATAAATAATGAAAACAACCTGTGTTTGCTACAGCTGGTGTAAAGTCAATCCTGCAGTGAAAAACTACGCCACGAACCTTTTGATTTTTTTTTTTAATGTTATAATAGAAATATGCAAGACTCTGTACAATTATTTGTGATCAGATTTTAATAATTTTATCCAGTTTCTGCTCTTATTACAATAAAATTATATTTTTAAGTACTATAGAGCCACTTTAATATTTGGAGCTAAGGACTGAAACTGCTGTGTAGTATTTTAGAAGTAAAATTAGAGATTAACTAAGAAAACAAACTCTTCTGGATATTACATACCAGGATCAATACTAGATAAGCAATAAGCACCTTGATAGAAGCAGTGATTATTTCTGATGCTGGGAAATGGAAATCCCAGATTTACACTTCTGGTGGATTACCTGGGAACAAAGTGACAGTGTTGGAGAAGCTGACTTTGCTGGATCTGTAATAGTTTGCAGGAAAAGTGCTCTTGGTGTTAGATTGCTTCATACATTTTCAAGGATTTATTATAGTAGTTGCAGGGAAATGTTTACTTTTCCACAGTAGGATGAGCAAATAATATTTTATTATTTCTTTATTGTCAGCATGAACTTCTAGTTATCTTCTGTTCAAGCACAGAATTTATGTGTACAAAAGTTTCCCGTATAATATTGTGCCAGGCACATGATTTAAAATTAAAACATTACTGCTAATAAAATACATTTTGCAATATATTTGCTTTCTCAGTACGATATGGCTGGTATTTCACTGCTGGTTTGCAGCAAATACCACACTTATTATACTGTGATGAGGATTTGTGTGACAAACAAAAATTCACTAAGCATTGCACCAAGGGGGAGTTCATAGATTCTCATATTATTCTCTTCCTGCCACAGTTCCACGTTTAAAAGTAGGTCTCCAGAAATGAGGCTGCTCAGGTAGCTCTCACAGATGGCAGAAGTAATACGCTACAGGCATGAGGAGAGAAGTAGCAGCAAGAAAGGCCCTCTTCTTGTTCCTGCTGAACATCAGCATGGGCTGAACAAAGAAACCAGAAGTAATCGGTCATGTTTCGGTGTGTTACTGTTTTAAGGATGAGATCTTTGGTGAGCCAGATAACTAGATGGGCAAAGAAGGAAAGCATGTAAGGTGATGTACACCCATCTCATGCCTCTGGGGTCCTGGGCTGTACGAGACTGGTGTGGTGCCCTGTGTAGCTTGCAGCCAGTTTAGCATTGCCCTAAGTTGTCTCAACAACTAGGCAGATCCTGGGTGTCACTGCAGGAGAAGTTAATAACATGGCCATGCATATTTCCACTCTGATTTTCTTTCTCCAGTTTTGGATTACTTTACTGCCAGAGTCACGTAAGATGTCTGTTACAGAGTTAAGTTGATTATGGTCATGTCTGTAAGGGTTTTGCCACACAACAGATATTACATGGTTAGTGGTTGTTTGGCTTGGTGTAATTGTTGAAAAAAGCTGGAGTGACTATACCAGCTAACATCCTAACCTGGAAAGCAGATGCTATTTTTATATTCAAATATGATTTTATTTCATTTCTGCTCACAAGACCTTTCTTTCTTAAAGCAGATGGCATACTAATAGCACTCTCAAATCATGGCTCTTTTATAGACTGAGCCACTGGAAGTCCAGTGGAAAATCCTTAAAAAAAATTACCAGGCAAATTTCATTTTGCTTTAGCAAATCAAATGCTTCGTGATGGATTTCCAATGGAGGTTGTTCACTCCAACATGATAAAACTGCATGTTCTTTTGGAGAAGAGGTAATTTATACTGTACTTTGAATTCATATATTGACTAAATATTAGAGAAAAAAGTGCCATGTCTAAAATGAAATTATCATTCTCAGTAGAGTTTAAATGCTTTTCTTTAAATGTTTTGTATGTTTTGTTTTGTGTTTTTTTAAACAAATAATGGCCATTGCACGTTTGGCTTTTGCCTCATATAAATTCAGGATTATTCCATTAATTTGTTATTTTTATTTTTATTTGGTCTAAATGGGATTTATCATATAAATAGGAACTAACTGTGTGCAACCCACACTCAAGTTTCATTCACAGCTGCAAGATAGACCTTCACTGGGACTGAAGCAGCAAATAGTCTTGGGGTAGTCTTTCACATAAAAGTGAAATTCAAACTACACGAGTGATTATTCGGTTTTATAACTGTTTCTAGTACACATAATCCTGGTGAGAGGTAAGCAGTGATTTTTGTAATTTTCATGGCACTTGTAGAAACTAATGCCATTCCGTTTTGGTTGCATTTTATCAGATTGTGGTAACAAAACTTGTCACGTCTGTTACATTTTGACAGTTTGGCTTCTGAAGACATAATTAAATTAAAGAGTGCCTCTTGCTGCAAGGTGTCACTCCATTTATATAATCTCTAAATATTTTCAGGACTTCACCACACATACATAAATATCACAGTGGTGTTAATGAGGGTTTCATGTTTCTAGCAATAAGATGAATCCAAGGCTTTATAAACGTTTATGCAAATATTTTTTCTTCTTTATGGAATGACTTCTATCTTGATACTTTCTCAAAGCTGCTCAAAACAGGATTCAAAGATAGGGAGCAGCGTGTTTACCCATTCTTTGTCCTGTGGGGCCTGCCCGGCCATAAGCAGCATCAGGACTGCTCTCAGTTACAGCTGGTGCAATGATTCCTGCATTTACATTTTGCAGCTGAGAGCAACTAGGTCAAAATTTAGTTGTTCCCGTTCTCATTGCTCTCCATATGCCTGAAGCCTATGGCAGGGTCTCAGAGCAAAGGAGTTGCAGAGACAGGGGCCACTGCCTCCAGGGGACTGCCACTGCCTCCAGGGGACTGCCACTGCCCCCGGCTGACTGCCTCCGGCTGGCTGCCACCGCCTCTGGGCTGTGCACACCTCAGGTTTGCTTCGTACTGCTCCTGGCATGCACCCTGTCCCTGGCCTGTTTTCTGCTCCAATGATAGGCACTTAGTGAATAAAGAAAACCCAGAAATCATTAGAGAAAAAATACTAATGATACTTCTTTTTGAAGGGAATACTACAACACATTAAAAAGGTGTTGTCCATAGACAATGTCCAAAGAACAACACAAGTGCAAGTACACAGAGCAACGATAACTAGTGCATCAAAGTAGATATGCTACATGTCCTCTTTCAGGGACAAGGAGTGGATTGAGAAACTGAAGACAGGAATCTTATACATTTTTATTAATGAAATTAAATATTCCAGGACTTCACTTGGCTATGTTCAGTCATATTGTACATAATACATACAGAAATACTCTCTTTGCATCAGCACAAAGATGTGATTTGGAACAGAAAAGAGGCAGTTTATTTTATTTTGTATTTAAGTGAACAACAATAACCTTCAGATGCATTTGTATCTTTTATCTTTCATCCTTACTGGGTTTTACCCTTCAGTAGTATTAACAAATATTCCCAAAGAGAGATGAGTTGGTGCTCAGGGACTCTCGTCACACTTTGTTGTAAACAGCCTCCTGCAGTTTATGTTAATAGCAAAATTACTTTACTGAACATAGATGTTCGTGGGTTCTTGTAAGGATTACAACTGTGTCAGTGTATTCCATGCAAGTTATTAAAAGTGCACTATCATTCCAAAGGCTTTTTATCAGTGAATATTTTATATATATCCCAGGTATCTGTGAAGCTCTTTCTATTTGTTAAATGATAGGAAGCAAAAAGGCCTAGAATTGCATATGTACATGATTATATAAATTGTGTGCAAAACAGTTACGTACATAACTTTGTCCTAACAGCTTAATCAAACTAGATTTTTTTCCTGTCTGTTACTCAAATCCCCATTAAAGCCACCATACCTGCAAAACTTCAACAGCAATGGCAATTGTTTATTTTGTGTATACAGAAGTATTATCTAACTTGGTTCTTAATCCAAGGTTCTTTCATTCTCATTGAAACTCATGAATATAAAATATGAAAATCAACTACAAAAGGGTTAGAAGGCAGATAAAATAAGTCAGTAAAAGAGAGTGCCAACAATTTAATCAGTGTAATGTGTAGATAATACAGTGGAGAAAGACTAAAAATAAACAAACTTTTTTTGCTAGTTTTTCTTAATAAACACATTTTCTTTCTCTTTCTCCTCACAGTCATCCATTTATAGCCAGTCACTTCTCACTATTGTTCTCTTCAGACAGCTGTTACTATTTCTGTTGTTATTGCCTACTGTGGCCTTTGAGCTGATCTGAAACAAAGTAGAGGCATGGCTACTCTTGCCTTTCCACCTATTTTTTCTCTTTCCAGTGTTTGGGAATATCAAGATAACTCATTCTGTCCTTCTAAAAGTACCAGTATACAGCCTTATAAAAGTGTGATCAATATTGCTGAAGCTATGTGGACCTTAGGAGGAAAAAAAACAACAAAGCAATTCAGCTATTTATGAAACAAGATAGAAGGGGACCATTGTTCAAGTGAGGTTGTGTCCGTCCTCTCTTACTTCCAAAATTTTGTCATTAAATCCCTCTGCCTTTCTGAATGACTTACCCATTCAAAGTACCTCTTCTTTGGAGCAGATCTGTGAGCATCTGTATGTGTGGATAAGCTGCATATTAAAAAGAGTCAACCAAAATTACATAAGGAATAGAACTAAGACCCACTGTAATTTGCAGTCCTGCTAGTAATTTTTACTTTCCCAGTACTTGCAGACTTCAGTTTTCCCTGATAGCTGTCTCTGAGAAGGTTGTGCATATTTATCTCTTTTAATGTTGTCATAGCTCATGAACATAAATTTCTGGTAATTTTATTTTTCCTATGGAATTTCTTCATGCTGTTGCTTTGTCTCTAGGGGTGTAATGAATGAATATAACATTTCTAAATGTTACAGATACAAGACAAAGTCTGTTTTTGTTACCACTTCCCAAAATTCATCTGAAGTAGCCGATAGTGATATCCTTTGGCTTCAAAAATAATCCTGTAATTCTTTAAGATAGAAATGACAGATTTTTCAGAAATGTTTCACTTACTCAGTATGTGATATTTTGAGGACTCTTGACATTTTTGAAGTTTTACCTCATAACCTGTGAAGTTTATATCTTCTATGACTTTTAGCTGCCTCATAGTCTAATCTCCAGTCATAACAGCGCTCACATTTTTATTCCTTTAATCCCTTCGGTATTTACCTTATCCACCTGCAGCTGAAATAGTTTGGTGTCTAAATTGGTGGAATTATGTCCCTAAATAATTGCATCTGTGATCACATTTAATTACAGGAAGAAGAAAGCACTCACGGTAGAGGAGATTAGGTTAAATGCTGTCTGTCTAATCAGATCCCTGGTGACTGACTTCTGGCAGGGCTTTCTTCCTAAATCCTGTTGCTGTGGATGCAATGAATAAAAGCTGCATGGTCTGTGCAAGCCCATGTCTTCAGAAGGTGGTTTTGCTTTTCTGGTTTGAGGGGTACGACATGGATTTATGATGAAGTGTGAACATACTTTATCCATGCCAAAAACCTGCACAGGCCTCACGGTGCCTTTGGGTGGGCTGGTGGCCAGGCAGGGCTGTGGGGAGCTGGAGATGGGCCCTGCTGTGGCCATGGGGACTGCCAGCCCCAGAGGCTGAAATGGCAGCCTGGGCAGGGACTGCCAGCCCCAGAGGCTGAAATGGCAGCCTGGGCAGGGTGTTGGGCATGCCGGGGGTGGGCCAGGGCCAGTATAGCCCAGCAGTGTCCCCTCAGGGCCTGGCATTGTGGTGGCCATGTCTGCTTTCTGTGAATACCGGCAGGTAAGCCAAGAGCTGTGTCCTCCCAGGACCTCTGGCCGGGGGCCATAACCACAGGTCAGTGTCAGGGCTTTAAAATACCAGGTCAGTGATTCAGGGTGGGGTCTCCCACAATTTCATGAATTTTTGTGTAACATAAAATACATGAGAAGTAGCTCATTGAGTTATTTTTATACAGGAAAAGCAAGATGATGTTGGTCAAAGGCACCAAGAAGGCAAGAGTAGCATCTAACTAATATTTATTCAGTGGCACGGCACACTATTTTTCTTTCTGTGGCCATGTTACTGAAGTGGTGTAAATTTAATAGTAATCTTCAGTTCAGTAAAGTTAATCTAAATATTCTTTACCCTTGGTTGCAAAACATGGAGGGAAACAAGCGCCTGTTCCAAGCAATTGGTAACCTAGAAAAAAACACACAGGAAAAAAGTATTTGATTTGCTTTTTATACTACATAAATACACATCATTAATATTAATGATGTGACTGTATGCAAGCCTTTCTATACTGTCATGCTTATGATGCATAAAAGATATGAAGGAGCTTGGGGGGTTGCTTAGCTGCACTTTTTGAAAACAGTAAAAATATTCTGAAATTGGAGAAGATGCACTATTTTTCTAAAAAATATTTTTAATACGTGTTTTTGAAATCAGAGTTACCCTCTATCATCAACAGTGAGGCTATGAGTAAAAAGTTCTTCTTTTTAATGAACCATATACCAAATCACATATGAGAGTAATATGAATCTGAAACTGACCTCCAAATCAATGCTTGCAATCTTGAATGTATTTCCAGAAAAACAGCCGAGTTCAGTGAGAATTTTCATCTGCACTTTGAGTACCAGGCAAGCAGCAGGGATGGACGATTTTAAATTTAGGCTGCTCATTTGGAAAATGTAGTTCTTCCTATCATCTCTGTGACTGGCAGTAAACTGCACTTCTTTCTCATCTTCCTTATCCTGTGGTTATATTGGAGACTTAGCAATACAGAGTTTGACATTTTGACAAAGTTCACCTTGATTTCTAGCAGTGGTTAGCTCTCAGTCATTAATTTGCTCAGTTAAATCAGTTTATAACAGTGAAAGCAATAGTGGTAAAAGCTATTTACTGTATTAGCAACCAGTCATACAGCAAGAATATCGCAGGTTAGTGGATAAACCTGCTGGTTCAGAGAACTTCAAGAAGTTACGTGGTATTAGACTGTGGATCAGTAAATTAAGACTATTAAATGTTACATGTGGTAGCTGTATAGCACTCTCAGCTTTCAAGCTTCTTAAGATATTTTGGAGTTCCTAGATAAAAAGAAAAGCATTTCCCCCATTAAGGCAATCAGCATTAGAACAGGTTGTGCAGTGATGCTATGCATGTTGTGCACCCTTGAAGATTTTCAAGACTCATCTGGATCAAGTTCTGATAACCTGGTCTGACCTCATAGCTGACCATGCTTTTGAGCAGGAGGTTGGACTAAAGACCTCCTGAATTATCCCGTGAGTCTCTTCTTTGATGTGATTTAACTTGGCATTGGTTATTTGAACTCACTTCTCAGGAAAGGAAGAGTAAACTGCTGCAGGTAAATGAAGTAGATGCTAGAGAGCTATAAATTCTGAATATTCTGAAAATCACAAGCTTCAAAGCTTTATGTTCTCTTTTTACTTAATTTTGTGTCCTACTTGTAGTAAGAATTGAAACAAATGCATCAGGACGAAGTTTCTTACAGGAGTTACTGGCCCAAATTCAAAACCATAGAATGTTAAATAGGCCACAGATAAGAAAGTATCTGAAAACATGTTCAAAATTGGTTTTGGATAGCACTGTGGTTGTTGATCACATGTTGCCTGAAGAAAGAAATCTCAAAAAATTAGCAAATCGCTATTGCTTGAAACATTTTCATTGTCATTGTTTAGATAGATTCTGTAGGTGCTATCTGTCACAAAGGTGTCAGACCACCTTGGATTTCTTTGGATTTTTCCCCATTTTGGTATTTTTCATCAGTGCTGAGTTTCTTTAATGTGACATATTTCTTTTGCTTGAGCTTTTCAGGCTCTGTATTTTTCCCCTAGCATAGCTTGAATCAATTTACACAGCAACTGCAAAAATGCTGAAAAGGATTTTTTTTGTAGCCTGGAAAACTTAGAAAAATAAATCATAAAGCAAACATGAACAATGCTGAATTACTTTTTAGTAATTAATTGCTGAATCAATGCATAACATAATAGCAAGATAGTTAATTATTAGGATATTTAAACATTAAATATATTAAATTGTGGGGTTTTTTTAATTTTTATATAAGAATGGAAAATGAGGCACTAGTAACTAGGGTTATACAAAAATGTTTCTCTTGCTTCTCCCATGTTACTGAAAAGATTGTTGAAGTGATGTGTCTGGAGACTTCTTGCTGTTAAAAATTCTCTTACAACAATGAACTGAAACAGAAGTATTGCTTGCACCGATTGGCACCTAATAGATAAATACACAAAATACAGAGAAGAAGCATAATAAAAAGATCTTGTGACATTTGTAGATTGTCAAAACACTTTTGGTGTCAATGAAATTATGTGAGCTATGTTTGGTAATATGTTTTCTCCTCTAAAGTTATTCTCCTGGGCTGGGCATGTGTTATTAAGGTACAGTGTATTTCATGGTGGTGAAAGGATTGGGCAGATTGGTACTGATATGCTTCTTACCAGCACACCTTCATCCACTTATAGAAGGTTTCAACGTCTTGGTGGTGTTAACTAGTCTGTCCCTTTTTGTCCACATTAAAGATGACACAAATCTTATGTAGCATTGTATTAAAAACCCTGTGGCTTGCCTGTATTTCACTTCTGGGAGAGTGGTGGAGATGGATTCCTTAGAAGGGGGAGGAGAGGATCTTGTAGAACAGCAACCACATGTTTTCAACACATCGCTTCTCCTCCTCCTACGCTGGTGTGGTGACCAAGAAGCAGTGGATCACGGAGCTTAGCCACTCAGTTATTTGCGTGGGCACCCCTGTAGTTTCAGGACCTCTGTGTCCATGTCATGAGTTTTTCTTCACAACCTTGAGAGCCAGATAATTGCTTAATATTTTTAAAGTTAAAACCTGGTATCATGTATGAACATGTGAATCAGGAGCCTAATATCTACTGTGCAATGTTTTCACTATCCTTTCAGTGCCCTCTTTCCACCCTTATTTGTAGACCATCATTGGAACTATATTAATAATTTAGCAACACAGGTTTCCCAAATATTTCTTAAATCTAATATATCATAATCTTAACTCTAAGCATCATAAATAATGTATATATATTTCTCTATCTATATTTAGCAATCTAAATATTTAAAGAAAAGGTGTTACGTAGATGGTGGTATCCTGGCTTTATATTGTATCTGAGTCATGTTGTGGTGGCTTGGGAGGCACATAAAGTTCTTTATGAAAAGTGTTTTTCCTTAAACTATTATTGACATGCTTTGAATACTTGGCAGGGTACTTTATTTTTTATAGCATCCAGTAAATAAATGGTTGTACCAATATAATTCAGAATTATATATCACATACAATTGTCATTATTTTTAAAGTTAAACACCTTGGTAAGTATTAGAATGTTTAGAATGTTGAAATTGTTTGTTTTACAATATGACTTGCAATACAAAATAATTCCTAAATTATTCTACCCAAACTAAGAACTGTTTGTTTCATTTTGGTTCAAAGCTTTTAGAAGTCTTGGCATTCAGTTCAGTAATTTAATATGTATATGTAAAGATCCAGGGTATATAGAGTTACCAAAATACAAATATTGATTAAGTAATCATTTTATGTAGTGCTAAATCCTACATCAAATACATAAGAATTATGTTATCAAGTATAGAAGATTATACTTAAGTAACTCTGCTTTTTGTATATTCTTCTTTCTGAGTTCTGCTTTTTAAATAGGATTTTCCCTCCACATCCTTCCCTTTTAAGATTGTGATGTTCCAGTCCTATTGGATAGGAAAATAGTTTCCCTGCCTCATAAAGCTATTTTCTTTTTGCTCTCATTTTCAAGATAAGCAGTGTTTCCCCAGCATTATTGGAGACAAAAATGACCATATTTTCATCAGGATGCAGAATCTTGCTATATGGATTTTCAGAGTAATTGATACAGCTTGTATTCTAAACAGGGTTTTTGTTGTGATGAGGATCATAAGGAATATGCACCAGCCAAATAGCATGTAACACTTTCTTGCTACAGTTCTGGAAAGACATAGACTACTGTGTTACCTGAGTACTTAAAGGCCTTGACTAGCACAGTGGTAATATAGAGATTAAAACAAGTTGTAGAAATAATAAGTAACTCAAAGATCATAACATCACAGAATGGTTTGAGTTGGAAGGGACCTTAAAGATCATCTAGTTCCAACCCTCCTACATGGGCAGCGACACCTCCCAGTAGACCAGGTTCATTGAACAATTGTAGTTAAGTGGATAGGACACAAAACAATGGAAACTTGGGGCTATGTGGACAGGAATGTTCTTGGAAGCCAAGAGAAGATCTTCAACTAGTACAGATGCAAAACTCAAAAGTTCCTGATGTTCTGGTCCTGTAGACTGTTGTTGCAGTGCTTTCCATATAATGTGTATTAGAGAATAATGTCTTGAAATTGTAAATTTCCAATAAAATATGTGGTAAGTAAGAAAAAGCTCTTTTCTACCAAGAGATTCCTGCTAGTAAATACTTTAGACTTTTCGTTTTAGGTTTGGAGAGTTACTCTAAATGAGGCTACCGGGGCTAAGGACTCTGCTGAACCTGTCTGACATGACACAGTTCAATCTAATTGAAGCCATTGAAGCCTAACAAGTCAGGGAGCTTCCTATAAAAGGGAGGGCTTCTGTGTGTTTTCCTAAAGTAGAATGACTAATATTCTGAATATGATGTGTAGGTGCTCAAACTGTTTGATGGAAGGCGATCAAATTTCATCTTCCATGTTGCAAATACACTTTACCTTTTTTTTTTTTTTCCCTTTTTTCCCTCTTTCTTTGTTATATTGATTTTCCACACTAGATGGCAGTGCATTAGCACTAGTGCATGATAGGGGAATTGATTTAATTTGTCCAGGGGGGAAGAAATCCTTCTGTTTCATGTTTCCTTTACGTAGCTCAAAGAATTGCAGATAAGAGACTGGATTATGATTAGCCACATATAGACTGGGAAAGGAAGATGCAAATTATTTCCCCTCATCCTTTGTACAAATGAAAATCTCTTCAAGCTGATTGAACCAGGCTTGCATTGGCCGTAGGCAAGATGAACTGCGGCTGTCTCTCTGTGCTGTCCCCAAAGAATTGCGTTCATAGAAACTTCACATGAAACGCTGCACTGAGTTAGAGCTGAGAGTGCATCTAGACTCTGAGCAGATTGCCTCACAGTTCTGAGCCATATGTTGTCTATACTGAGAAATCAGTGAGAGAAAAACACAGTTCCCTTCTCTTTCCAAGAAAACCAGGTGCTGGAGAGGTGGGGATAGAGAGCTGAGAGATGATGGGGTGCACCTAGATACTGCTGTGTTAGAGGTACAGGACAGCCAGGACACATACACACATCTATGAGCTGTAGTGCATTCCTGGATTGCATGTTAGATGAGAAAGACTGGGAGTTTACTAACTTGAAGAATTTTGACTAACTGAAATGTGTGTGAATCTCTCATAGTGAGGACTGAGGGAAGATCGTGACTAGAAAACAAACAGGCTCTGAAACTGTAAATGTGGCAGTGACAGGCAAAAGCTACAAGCTGAAAGCTTGGAGTTGAAATCCAACTTGAAATTAAGATAAATGTTTGATATGTATGGATGAAGTAATTAAAAACACAAGTTTATTAATGCAAATGAACAAAAACCCCTTTGTCATTTGTTTTTTGAGTCTCTAGTGTTCATATTTTCCACCTTGTGTCCACAAGGTTGAAAGAAAACCTCCACCTAATCCTGTTTTAAAAGGAGGAGACAGGGGTTTGAAAAAAAGCAACTCTTTTAGACTCTGTAGTTAAAATAAAATAAATAGTCACATAACATTATCAGGAGAAATTAAATACCTTAAAAGACAAGTAACAGTAGGGGAAAAAAAAAAAGATAAAAGGAGGCATGACATAGGAATGACTGAAAACAGCTGAAAGAAAGAAGGTATAAAAAAAAACTTGAATAAAAATATGTCAGTAAGTCAAAAACTGCCAAAAAAATAACTTTCTCTATGTAAAATTCCTTAGGAGTCTCTTTATGGTAGGGTTTGCTCAAAAATAAGATCATTGTTTCAAGTTTCAGTCCAATTTATACGTAACAGGAAGTAAATTTTATGGAGTACCTTTATCTTGCTCACTGGAGTTCAGTATTTTAAAATCAGGAAAGTTCTCGCCCAAGGCTGGAAGAATACTGCCATGAATACATTTTCTTAAAGAATATTCAACTAAACTTGGTGTCTGCTGGGATTTTTCTGCATGCAGCTTCTGGTTTATTTATATTCCGTTTTCTTATATTTTTTGCTACACCCCTACTGAATGAGCTGGATAAAAACAAATGAAAATACAGGAAATTTTCTCTCACTGTTTTTTACTGGATCTGCTATAGTAGCTGAAATTTCATTAACACTGCTGGAAGGAAGGCAGGCCAATGGGTTGTTTACCTATCTTCTACCACAACATTCACAGAAACTGAATCTTTTTGCAAAATACGCTGCTGTTATTTGCTGTCATTTTTTGCATGTCACAGAAAGTGATAGTCCTCTGCATAATTGATTACACAATTCTGCCAGAGCAGAAGACACAGATGGCTCGCTATAAAAATGCAATGCAAATTATATTTGATAGTACCACTTAGGTGATTCCTTATTAGCTAGGGGAAGCAACAAATGGTGCTAAGTTGGAATTTGTCAGGAACGTGGTGCTAGGGGTGAATCTCATGTTTGGGGCAGTTACGTAGAAGATAGAAGTTGCCAGTTCCTTAAATCAGAGAGAACAAAGGATTGAGTGTAGACCTCCCTAATCACTAGGTTATGTTGTCAAGGGAAATACCTATTGAGTTTTCAATAATGATTTTCTTCTTTCTAAATTTGAATATAAATATCTTTCCTTGAAGGTTTTCATAAAACAGAAACTTGTTTTCCAATTAGTCTTCTTCACGTCGGTGGGAAGTCTGACACAGAGTTGTTTGAGGAAAAAGGTATGAGGTGCCTTTAGAAAAAAAGAGTATTTATATGAAGAATATTATGCAGAAATGTGAAGTTGCAGAGGTTTGTTGTTGGGTTCAGAGGGGTTGTTTTTATGTCTTGTCTTGGTGTGGTTCTCTTTCATCCTGTGGTTAGACGATAAACTGGGGTTTTCCCTTTATACAGATTTTTGGGAAGTCTGAGGAAATGAAGTCATATGGAGAGTAAGTGAATTCCTTCCAGAGTTTCAGTCTTCCTGAGCACACAGTTTCACAGACTGGATGATATATAGCATTTGGAAATAAAGGGGCCCACTGGGTACCCCAGTGCTTGAGTTTCTGAATCATTAACATAATAGCATTTTCAGAGACTTTTCTGACTGATCTGCATAGTATGCAGATAAAATTCCAGTTAAAATTAAGAAAGGTAATTTGTAAACTTTTAATGTAAGTACCAAAGCAACATGGCATCTGTATTTTAAAAATAATTGGAGAGTCTCATTAAAATTTTATCTCATCCGTAGTTCTGTAGCCATTTTCAATTTTTTTAACAGCCATGTCCAGCATTTTGGGAAGTGACAAGAGCCCTTTTCTTTTTGTTCATGCAAGCCAAGTGTACCTTGCTCTAATAGAAGATTTTCATCTTGTTCACATGGCAGTTTTGATTAGATCTGAAGAACAACTGAATGACAGGATGCTTCAAACCACCCATATGACTTGTCTTTACTCATATCCACAACTTAATTGTAAGAGGTAGGTTTGCCTTCAAGAACTAGGCTTTGTAAGAATAAGAACTACCTTTGTTTGTTAAATGTTAACACCGTAATTCAGACTCTTTCCTCAGAAGGCAACGTGCTCTTCCAGACTACTTTCTTGGGTTGACTGTGGCTGTGGTTTTGAAAAAGAAAACCAAATAAAATGTCAAGTCTGTCCAGCTTTGATAATCTGTCCTTCATGAAAACATTCAAGGTGTTCTCTTTAGACAGTGTTGCTTACGGGTGGTACTGCTGCTCCCCTTCCCCAATATTTTGCTTACCTCCTTCTGATTCTGAAATGTCATCTCCACAACAGGAAGAACAGAGTTGCTATGCTTGCTAAATTAATGTTAGCATTCCTCTTTGCAGCTTTTATGCAGTCCAATCACTTACTAGTCGTGTGGCTTGCACTTGAATTATTCCAATAATCTGGAAGATATCCTTCTGACTCATTTGACATGGGAAAAGTATCCTATCATAAAGTTATTTTTTAATAGCTTTTCTTGTAGGTAGGCTTGCAAAGTATTAATTAACTTCTGTTGTCCTTCAAATTTTTTGCCTTTTTCTTCCTTACTTGGACCTATACAGCTTTTTTAATTCTTTTGACATCATCTTCCTGTTCAGAGCCTAATAAATGAACTCATTCCACTGTGATACCATTTTTCTTTTACCTTTCTTTTCTTAGTTTTGATTTTTGTGTGCATTTAAAACATTTTTTCTGTACTGTTAATGTCCACCAGTGTTTTGTCCTTGCTCTTTTTTTTTCCTGTTCCGCTAATTACCTTTAAGATTTTTTGCGTCTGTTTGTTTCATTTTTTACTTCAAAAATCTCTCTTTCCCCATACAATTGCTTCTAAATGGAATACATTGTTCTACCAGCAATTGAAAACAGTGTATTCATGGGGTTTTTAACATGCAGTCCACTCTATTGCATTTTGTTTCATTTCTACCATAGTTAAAACCTTTAAGAGACAGCAACTTTGGTTATGTCTTAATTGTTTTTGTTTTCTTATCTCCATCCTGCCAGACATATGGAAAACTGCTGGTTCCCTTGTTTCCATTCCTTAACTAATCTTTCCTATGGTCACATGCCATTCTTATGGTCATGTGCAAGTTCTCTGAGTGGCATAATAGAGACAAGAGATTGGTATTTTCTCTATAAAATGCCATGCTTCCTTTTTTTTTTTTCTTTCAATTTATGTCTTTTAAAATAGCAGCTGAAATATGTAATTCCAGTGTTTAACACTTTCTTATTTCACTGCCTTCAGAAGTAAAGTTCTGCAACATACTCAAATTCTGTCACTTCCATTTACTACTTTTGCTTGCTGCCATAGACTCAAACCCTCAGTCCAGCTGAAAAAACAAGTTGTCTGCTAGAGAGAAGGTTCAGATGCAAGTGGAGTGAGAAACTTCTGCTATAGTCTGCAGAGCTGCTGTGAATATGCTCTGCTGGGGGATCTGCAACAACAGCCAAACTGGTGGTTTTCACTATCATTTCAGCTGCATCGGATTAATCACAGAGCCAGTATGCTCAGTCAGCAACATGTGCTGATCCCTTCTTGTGTAATATGAGGACAATTTCTCATGGGATGCAGCCTCTTTTCCAAAAAATTGAATAAAGTACCTGATGGGCAGCAGGACCCCTTGGGATGTCTGTGTGCCCACCATCCCAGGGCTCCAGTGAGTTTTCCCCCTGTATGGGCAGATGCAGGCAGCAGGTCCAGCAAGGCAAGGAAGTGTTTGGCTCTCTGATTTCCTGTGCTTGTTGTGGCTACTCCTGTAATCTGGAAATACACATTTAGGTATCCTTTTTTGTTTGTTATTTTTATTTAGTAAATGCCTATTTCCTTCAGATGGAGGGCAGGTATGTCACCTTTATGTATGAAGACCCAAGCACTGACAGAACATATTACTCAAAGGCTGGTCCATGTGTTAAATTGTGGTTGCCCTTAGAGCACACAAGTAGTAAAGCTTTATGCATTTATTTCTTAAGACAGACACAGAAAAAAGGCAAAAAGATGAAATAACAGCTAATAAGATTTTAGAGTCTGTATTTCTGTCCATTTTGTTGTATGCTGCAGTTTTTAAACTTTCTGCCTCATTTCAGAGATTCACCACAATTCATGTAAATGTACTATACAATAATATCAGCAAAGTTAATGAGGTAGATTTATGTCCTTCACACTGTTAGAGGCAATAACTTACACAACTGAAATGCAATAATTTCTATGCTAATATTACTACATAATTATGTAATGAGTTTTTTTCTCTCTAAAGATGTCACTAAGAAATTCCAGGGAAAATTGCTGATTTTACTCAACTTGAAAATTGTTTTATTTTAAAATCACAAAAAAGGCTATCCTAAAAATTAATGTCCATCAGCTATTTTTATTCTTCATCTCATATTCTGTAGACTTGGATTTTTTGGTGGTTGATGGTTTGAGGTGTGTAATCTTAGCATTGCCTCACTATCATTTTAACTCTGAAATATTAAGTTGGTGTTTATGGAAAATACTGTGTTCTACAATGATGGCAAGAGAATAATGAAATATTTAAATTCAAGAGGAATTGTTTGAGGGGGAGGGAACATCATATTCAATCATGCCATTTCATATAAAGTCAACAACAACTAAAGACACAGGATATTTATCTGGCATAATCACAGCACTGTATACAGACAGGAGGCAAAACCAGATCTGGCAGTTTAATTTAAATATCCAGAATTGGTGGTGCTGAGGCACCCAGTTGCCACTATTAAAATTACTCTTTTTCTTACTTCGGAAGCTCATTACTGACAGTCTTCAGTTTGGGATGCTGAGTGTTGTCAGCTGCATAGCTCACGTTTTGCCACCACTCCTCCACTTCTGACGTTTGGATACAGTGGGTGGCTTGCAGTGGTGCTGTTTCTCCTGGCGCTGGCACAGGCAAAGTCACCTGGTGTCTGCAGGAAGGGAGCTGAGATACTTGTTAAAGAAAAAGTAAGTCAGAGCAGACACAGGAGACTGAAAACAAGAGCAAGGGTGAGAGAAAGCTTTTCCATTTTCGAAGTGGCTGAGGATGATTTAATTGATCAACTGGTAGTGCAAACCCCAGGGCACAATATATTCACGCATACATTCCCGGTGGATTTGATGGACATGCCTAATATTTTATCATCTTGGTTCCTAGTGTACTTGCTTCACTATTTGACATTTAGAGTAGCAGTTGAATTAAATCTTGTAAATGAACATCCACCCTAAAACATTGTTTCATTAGCTTCAATCCATACCTTTTAGTACTAATAGCTATTTATTTACTGTATCAGAGACACTGACTGAAAAATCCCTCAAAACAGCTACAGATTTTTGTATGAGACAATGAAAAAAGACAAAATCCTAATTTCCCCCTATTCTTTCCAGATAGCATCACAGATTTCCCTCCATTTGCAAACAATGTATCATATATTTTTCCTCCTTTATATTTAAAATAATTTGGGTGGGGGCAGGATGTTAATTTGTATTTGAACTATTTGGCAGAAATCTTTAGGCAGAGGTTGCAAGATCTCTCATCTGTTCAGAACTCTGAGTTTGTAGTTCTGCATTCCCTGGCTGAAGGGTAGAACTTGTTTCCAAATATGATGGGTTTTGGCAATAGAAATCAGAAATGTTACCTCACTTTTCCTTCCAGCTTACAAAAGATTTTAGATCTTCCTGACGGACTTTAGAATACACTATTCTAGCAAATGAAAACGGGCTGTCTGAAAAGTAAATAGAACTGCTTGTTAGGTTCCCACAGTAACATGTATAGAATATTTGCAAAGTTTGATTTCGTTACGTGGTTCTCTTCTTTGGTATGAATAGATCAGTTTGGCATCATGAGTTTTGCATCACATTTTGCTGGGTTCTGACTTGTCATGACAATAGAAACAGCAATCAGTGTGATGTGAAGATGAAGGCAGTAGCGTTTGGTAGGAGTTTGTGTAGACAGTTTAACTTCTCATTGTTATAAAAGTTTTGTTCATCTGTTGTATTTATTGAATGGAAAAGCCTAGTGAAGACAGATGCAAACTTTAGCTTAATTTTGTTACAGACCTCTTATGAAAAACAGCATAATATATAATGTTTGCAATCCTATTTCCCTTCCTTAACTATTGCATACCTTTGTGTAACAAAATTTCCAATGTATGTTACATGTTTGGCAAAATAAAGGTATACCTTGTTGTTCTGTTCTCTGGGAGTGAAATCTTGGAAAAGTAATGCCTGTGGAGCTGACATCATTCCTGGAAATCCAGCAGTGGGCCCCAAACATACACATTCATAATTGCTTAAGCCAGTTCTGTTGAGGAGTGTGAAGGATTGGATCCAGCTGAGGTCTGATAAGGAATCAGTCACAATCTGATGCATTTTTTATGTACTTTAAAGCATATGTAAATTAATGGGATACAGTAATAATAGAATCAGTGTTCTTTCCCAAAGGTTAGCAGTGAGCCTTAATTTTTGTATATAATCTTGTATCTCCTTTTATAGGAAAGGTAAGATAACTCAAATATTATCCAAACATTTAATTAAAGAAAACAATAGAATTAGTAATACAATATCACAAAGAATTAGATGAGGTGGATTATTTGCTCTCTCAATCTTAATTTAGGAATACATTCTGTATCTTAAGACTAAGGGTAAAAATAGGAAACACATTTTCTCAAGGGACCCAATGAGACATCTTTAGCTTTCTTTTTTATTGCTCTCCGTGCAACTTCTAACTCTACTGTTTGGCTTGTAGGAAAGTAGGGTGTAAGCCTGGGAGTGACATTCCAGATGATCAGATCCAGTCCTTTGCCTTTATTAGTAAATATACATAATCTTATTCATACATCTCTATCAATTAAAAACCTATAATTTCATCCACTTTCACTACTTTTGTTGGTTAGAAACCACTTTAAAATGTCCAGCTTTAGCTTTAATTGCAGTAATTATTTTTTTTATATGCTGATACTGCTTTAGTTTAAATAGGTATTCCTGTTTCATTATGAAGAACAATAATATTTTTTCTGTGTGTTGGTTTGCTAGGATGAACAAGATACCATTTTGTCATGTACTATTATTTGATAGTGTTGCCATTCCTCTGATCTTTCTAGTAGCTTTGTTTTCTGCATCTGATCCTGTTTAACTGTAAATATTCTGAAGAAAGAATTGTAAAGAGTGCATTTGATGAGATTTTATCATTGCTGTGGCATTTACACATTTTAGGATAACATTCATTATTTGCAGAAAGCCATACGATGCAGACCTTAGATTACCAGATTAAGTTAGTCACATCTTTCTCTTCCTTTGTTGTCTCCAAGAAATTTTTCATCATTACTTTAGCAATCAGTTCACTTGTAGTGTTACATTTCACCCCATTATATTTCACCCTACTTAAATTCTTCTTTTATGATATTCTTATCTTAGTTTATTGACTTCTCTGAACCCTCCACTGTCTGGGAGAGTTTTTTTGATCTCTTCTGTTTTGTTTTTCGTTTCTTCTTTAAGATGTTGTGTCTTTTTGCAACCATATTGTCACCACACTGCAGCCCTCACAATGTAGACATTCAAGACACTGTGTCCAGAGATCCAAGATAGTATGGCCAGAGTGAATGCAAAGCTGCGTTTTAAAAAAAATAAATAAATCCTTTCTATAAATTATGACTTTGACATATCGTTCTAGTGGTTACTTGAGTGGGGTAGTCCAGATACTTTTAAATATTGCTTTAAATCCAGTCTTGTTTGTCAAACTATGCAGATGCTTTGACAGTCAGTCTTCATTGATTTCTTGGCATTATTTGTATAATAATATGAACCATATAGATGTATATATTTTTGAAAATTATAGGAAACATATTTGGGAATAGAGGCCTTTAACAATAACTTTTGGACATCTTATATATAGCTGATCCCAAGACCTGCTAAGACAAGAAAAGGAATTTTGGGAGAAAGGATCCTGTAAAAGGCAACACAAAATCACTGACTCTGTTGTGGTTTTGTTTTTTTTGTTATTGTGCAGCAAAATATCAGTGTTACAATACACAAGCTCCACTTTCTGTGGTGTGTTTATTCCATCAGCTGATAATACTGTAACAGGCAGGACAGCTGATGTTCTGCTTAATCTCACTTTATTTTATGTAGAATTAACAGCAGCAGTAGGTAAGAGCAGCTGACTGGGATTTCAGAAGTTTCTTTTTGACTGTTCTGGAGCATAAGTAGCTGAGCCACTCTGTAGCTATAAAATCTCCTTGCTCTTTGAAATTGCCAAAGCTCCTTTAGAAAAAATGTAAAATGTGCATTTAAAAATAAATCTAAATACTGTAAAACAAAATTCCTTACAACGTGATCATCATAAACATCAGAGACAAAATCAGCATTTTTTAAATTTTGAGTGCAATTTTTTTTTTTCCCCCAGGAAACATCGTTTTCTGTTTTTGAGTTTTTCAGTGCACTAAACCCTTGATCTTGTACCTCGGGCATTAACAGAAGGGGAAGTGGAGCCATGATGAATGGCAAAAAGAGTATAGTTAAAACTAGCCTGAGAATAAAAGAACAACGTAACACTTAGTGCCATTTATCACAGCTTGCTAAGTGAAAATTGTTAGATATGGAAATCTTATCATAAATACAGTTTATTGTTTTTTCCAAGATAATTCCTTGGTTGAGAATAATCTGGAAATTAAGCAGAGTGGCCTACTATGCATCTGCGTTATATTTGGTTTTCAGTCTATTACCCAATAATGTGCTTTGTCAGAAAGAAACCTCTCATCCTGTTCTGTACTAAAAGGTGTAGAGTGGTCATGTCAGGATCAGTGATGGTCAGAAGTGGAAGAAATAGCCATTTTAAACACCCTTTCCTATTCAAAACAGTGTTGTTTATTGTACTTAAAAAATCTAGAAAGTGCTTAATATTGTGAATGATATGTTCATTATAGAGGACTTTATTTTAAAACAGTGAGTTACCTCTGAGACCATAATGTATAATGAAATTTTACTTATAATCTCAGCATCAGCTCAACTTATAAGTGAATGTTTCCCCAAGCTTTTGTGTTGTTTTTTTTTTCAATGTGTATGTTCTTATTTGTGTATTACCGATAACTAAAAATCTTGCATCATGCCATTACATGTGGCTTGAAAAATTTGTAACAGTTATGCTTTTTGTGATTTAATATATGCTGCTCTGTGGATTGTTTTGTCCTTTAGCTTAATACAAAATTACTTTAATTATATCTTGAACTCTGCTTGTTCCTCTTATTTGAAGCTAAAGATATCCATTAGAAACGAATGCTACATTTCCAACCAAAATTGAGCAACAAATTCGATACCTGCTGTGAGTGTTCAGAGAACTGCTCCCAGCTGTGATATTAATATTGCATTGTTTATCAGGAAGGTAACTTGCTGAGTTATTTCAAGGTAAAGGCCAGGGTTATCTCCCACTGAGATAATAGCAGCATTATTTCTTAGTACAAAAGTACTGGTCTAATTACATTTTTAATTGTGCTACTAACTATGGTAGCCATACAGCTATATACATTAGGGTTTAAATGATTATTACATTGAGCATTTGATCCTGAATCATCCTGGTTTTGAAATATATTGGTAATTTCTTTCAATTTTTATTCAGTTCTTTGAATTGAATAAGCAGCTAATGCACCGAAGATCTGCACATTTGAACCCTGTTCAATAGCAAGCATATGGCAAGGGAGAACTTTCCTTCGCTGCTTGTAGCCACGGTTACAAGTGACACATTTAATAAATCGACTCAGCTCATCCAGTTACATTAAACTCTTGCTTATCTGGGGATGAATTATTCAGTCTCAAAGTTAACTGTGCCACTGATGCAGAGACATTGGAGCTGGCTCTGGATGAGCTGGTTTCATTTCAGGAGTGCAGGCATGCCCTGGTTGAGCTCACAGTATGTTCTTGACTGCTTGCCGGGTGCCAGCCGGGGGATCTCCTTGCTCCACACTTCCCAGCAATGCTGCCCTTTTCCTGCTGCATCCTTGCTGTGTGTTCTTAGGGCAGAATTGCACGTGTGTATTGCATTACTTGTGGTTTTGGGTTACCCAGGTTATGCAACCCCTTCAGAGTCTGAGAATTTATAGTCAAGGGGATTGTTGCCTGCTGTTTCCCCTTTACATTTTTTAATGTACCAATTTGCTAGGAAACTATATTAAAGGTAGGAGTAAAATTAAAAACACTAATGATAAAGTTATATGTGACTTCAAAATTAGGCTTACTGCTGTGTTTTAGTAATAGGATTCATTATCTCTTCTAGTGGCAAAAAGGCATTCCTACTACTAACTTGGACATTTTGCTGTCCTTGAGCTTTTGATACAAAGTGAATTTAAACCATTTCTGCCATGTAATTCTTCTGCACAAAATTGATAAGACCACCCACTTCAGAACTTTGTGTGGAATAGATGCACCCTGCAATAAATACGAAGCAGCATGAGATTTAAATTTCACAGGGTTTTATTTCAGATCCTCTTCACAAAAAGTATTAATTAAGTTCTGTTTTATGATATTTTCACATTTATGTTCAGAATTTTAAAATTCTTATCTATTGTTTTCAGTGCTTTACCATAACATGCAATGTGTTTTGAAGTGGCAATTACACACATATATTCACATATGTAATTTTTGGCTGAGAACTGTATTTTATTCTAACAGAAGGCATCATTGGCACTGTCAGACCCATTGATTTGCAACCACAAAGTCCAATCTGTGTCTTGTGATTTGGCTTCCTATTTATAGATTATATTTAGACACAGTCATTTGGGAATAGTACAATGGAAATCCATTTTTGAGATGTACTCATGTTTCTTTTAAATGAAATTAAATGGTAAATTGTACTACGAATATGTAGTTTTTGAACCACCTTTTTTTTTTTCTCTGAAATACAACATTTTAAATGCTTAGCATAGCTATTTATATTTGAGTTATATTTCAGAATGTAAGATCTAACCAAGCTGTAATAGAAAAAGCTTTAAATTTTTTGGTTACTTCCATGATGGAAATAACAATGTGTCAAACACACTGCCCAGGATGACTTTACCTACCAGGTTAAAGCTTTGAAATCTTTCAGATTCTGTCTCTGAAATGTCTATAATTTAATTCTTGGTCTATCAGTGACATTACCCCTGTAATCATAAGATGCTATTTGTTTCATCAACATCATCAACTGCCTCACAGAGAAATATGACAGTGGAATATTACACTCAGTGAAATTATGTGAAGTAGATATCTGAAAGGTTAAAATCTACATTTTCACCATTTCTGCCAGGTAGTATCTGAGTAAGAAAAAAAAAAAAAGAGCAGAATTTTGAAAAGTAATCTTTTCCTCTGGCCTTTAGTTCCACATAATATGCTAAAATGGTAGTTGCTTTTAAAATGCCAAGCAAATTTTTCTTTGAAAGATTTCTAACTTTTTCGTTTAATATGTAACATCAGGCTCCTGTTGAAATGGAAATAAGCTGGTGTTAGTATTTTTACCTATTAGTCCACCTGTAATTCAACCCACCTGCATATGTCCCTCTGGACTTGCCTGTAATGTGCAAGCTGGTCTTTTTGTTACAAGGTCAGGGTATTTTTGTATTAATATATGTAACTGTGCTTGTGATATGTTCCTAAAGGCTTTGAAGTGACTTCCTCTGTGTCTTTGAGCCAAACGGAAAATGTATGACTTCGACAAAAATTTCAAAAGCTTTGATGTTGCCAGTAAGACCATAGGTAGCATTTATTTTTTGAACATACGGCAATAAAGATAAGGTGGTGTTTCATGTTAAAATCTTTAGTTTTCAGGATTCCTCAACCACTGGTAAAGGCAGTAAAGTTTCTGCTCTTAAAATGAACTATTTGTTTTCAATTTCCTAGATGCTTTCATCATCATCTTTAGCATATTATTCTATATAAAAGAAGAAATGAGGGAGGATATGGATACTTATCTCTGTTAAGAGAGCACTTCACTGGAAATTCACACTCATACATCTCCTCTGATTTTAGACTTCTGACTCTTTGCCTCACAACAGAATGTGGCTCTGCTCGTTTTTCCTGTGCTCTTTGTGCTGTTGTGATTGTGACCTATTTTCACACTTGTTTCAAGCACCTTTTGTACAAATAATAATTTTATTTGAGCTGTTTCCACAAAGAATGTCTCTGGCTGGGTAGCGCTGAGTCGTTGTATCTTTCCTTTCCCAACCATAACCAGCTGCCTTACACCTATGCCCATTTGTTTAATCTGCCTTTTCTCTTCCATCCGTACTTAGAGTCTGTCAGCATTAGTCACTACCAACCTAAGCCTTACCATTCCCATGCACTGTTGGTAGAAAAAATTGTTTCAGTACATTTTGCACCTTTCTGTGCCCTTCCCTCCCATTAAGTAGTTTCCCTCCCAATCTACTTAATCGCTGTTCTCAACAATACGTATCCAGCATGTGTATTTGCAACTTCTGTATGTTGTGAGACTTCTTCTATGTTGGTATTTAAGATGGTTTAAGTTGCTTCAATCCAAACACAGAAAGTTGGGAAATTATCTGTATAAGATGTAATTAAAGACCTCACACAAGCTCCATGCAACTGCTTCAAACCAGATGGGCTGAAGATGTACTTGAGAGCCCTAGGCATCCTTCTTGAGGAGTACTGCATCCTTCAGGGTCACCAAGATGTGTAAGCAGCTACGAGCCTGTAAAGTGTGCGCACAATACACAGAAAGCAGAGCTGCAGCTCTCTGCCTCAGGATTTATGTGGTGAGGATTGGACTGTGTCCCTGCTGATCTCCCTCACCTTATGGACACTGCTCCAGCAGATTGGTGAACTCCACACCATGAAGGCGTTGCCAGAAGTGTACAAGGCATGGCCAAGCTGACAGAAGTAGGAGAAGCAGGATGCAGAAAGAGGAGGCAAAAGGCAGAGGTGGAGTAAGAGCTCTGAAGGACCTTGGATCATGATTCTCACTTTCTTCCTAGTCTTCAAAAGCAGCCCAAATAAAAATCTTAGAGATATAAATCTTATAAAAAGTTTCCATAAATAACAAACTATTCCTTTTATTCCTTGTTTCTTGCACACACTTTGAATACTTCTATCTTCACCTTTATCTGCAACTCCTCAAGCCTACTACAGGGTTCTGCACAGGTATCTTGATTTGCTATTAAGTCTGTTGTTTCTGTCTGCTTATCCTTGCCATGACCCTGTGCCTTTCAACAGCTAGTAAAGGGGCATGCATTAAACTCTACTCATCCCTCCTGGCTCTGTAACTCTATGGGACTGAAATACATGTGTCTCTCAGCAGTCTCTCTCTCTAGTCTCATATCTTAGCCAGGACCTTGGCCATTGCTGACAGGAGTGGCTCTGCAGCAGATCCACAGAGCTGCTTTACTAGAGCAACTTGATGTTTAACCCACATGCAGTGAAGCTCAAATATCTGCACAGGGTAATTCCATGCAAAGCGAACTTTAAACCACCACTGATATGGTCAGCTCATAGCATGCAAAACTGCACATACTATGTATGTATGACTTCCTATTTCCTGCCTCTACTGCCTGGTCTGTCTGGGAGGTTTCAGGGACAATCTTTAAATCCAGTTTTACCTCTTCCATCTGTATTTTTATTGTCTCCCTACATGCTGTGTAAGCTTTCATCTTATCCACCAAAATTGTAGTCTCCCTTGCATATAAATATTCCTTCTTACATGAAATACCCATTCCAACAACATGGGCATGTAGCACATATCTGCAATATGTCTACCTTCCTTACCTGCGCAAGTTTCTTAGGAAACTGCACCTTCCCACGTACCCCAGGCACAGCAGGAATGTTTCTTTCTTGAGTAATAACAATAAGGACAGCCAAGCTGTGAATCAGGGCTGCTCAGTGGTGGAGAACACCTCATACATTCAACAGAGAAGTACGTTGAGTCTGTGTTGTAGCATGGCTCCTCAGAGATTGTCCTTGCCCGTCAGTGGATGTGACTTGCAGTGGGTGAGAGATCTGACAAGCCTTGATGGCCAGTCTCCTTCAGGGGTTCCTTATAAGGCACTTTCAATTGCCTGCATTGTTTATTCAGCCTGATTGTTTGATGACGATAGCTTCAATGAGTGAGTTTTTTGGCAAAGCCCTCAAATTAATTAGAAATTCAGGTCTGTTGCTGGATATGACAGGACCTGGTGACTCATTAGTCACACCTGACAAAGAGCAGAAACTGCTGCAGTAGGTGTTTGTGATCTTGACTCATTTCAAGTAAGTGTCTGCCACAGTCTAGGGGTTCTTTTTTGAAAAACACAGGGGCATCAACACATATTCAAGACAACAGTTTCTTGGGTGGCATTTCACATGTCACACAGAATAATCTGTCTAGTGATACACTCATTTATCACTTTCTTCTGGATATGCTTTCAAACTCCAGATTTTTTTTATATGCTGCAATGTGCCTAAGATTGCTCAACAGTCTTCTTCAAGAATGATGATACAATTTTTCCGTTCTGAATAATTTTTCGAACAGTTTTTCCTCATAATGTTCAGGGAGAACATGTTCTAGTAGTGGTTATGTGGTGGTCATTCCTGGAACTTGGTAGGCCAATTCTAGAGTATCCAGACTTGCTACCAGTAGAATGGCACAATCTGGCAGCATGTTCCAGTGGTGCATCACGAGGATGGTGAAGAAGTACTGCGCAGATGAAGCGCTGACCTCACGACATGTAGTTGAAGGCATGGCCAATGTTGTAGCATTCAGTGATTCATCAGAGCACAGCGGTGTTGGCAGCAGTACCCTCATCGGTTAGCTGAATTAGGCAGAAATGTAACTGGCTATGAGATCATCTTATGCCTCATTCTTCAGCACAGCAGGTGCATTAAGTGCCTGTAACGACAAACATGGGCAGTTGAAAGAACAGTATGTTTTAGTTTAGGAATAATCTCTTTTGTTTCAAAATTATTCTTGAATTCAGAAACCAAGTCTCATGATACAGAAGCACTTAGACTAAGTTGCTCAATGCATCCCAGCTGTGCTGATCTAATTTCCAGGCAAGCATGCTATTTCTGTGACTGTGGCAGCCCTTTACGCTGTGTTTGCTGCTTGTCCTTGGGACCGCTGCTTCCTTCCCTGAGGAGCAGTGCCACATTCCTGCCGGTCCTGCTTATTCTTCTGCAGGAATACACCCTTCCTGTCAGAGCCCCAGAGGTGGGTTTGTGGAGTGGGACACGTCTTGCAAAGGAAGCCGGGGGCAAGCAAGTGTGACTTTTTTTGGTTATGAACAAAGCCACACCAGCTGTACCTTCACATGGAGAAACTGTGCTTCATGTTATTTCCTTATAGGCCAGAAACAGTATTCTGCATATACAGCAATAGCATCTCACTAGTTATTCATACCTCAAATAATTTAAAGTGGCCTTTTATGCATACATAACATTATCTGCCTTCTGCTTTCATTTCACTGTCTGTGTGGGCATCTGCTGCCTTTTTCAGAGAGAAAATCAGCAAGTCCAGCATTGCCACTATTGCTGTTGCCTCTTTCTTTGTATTTATCAATATCAAGATTTCTTTTCACCTTTCCTTCTTTAGTCCTCACATCGCTTCAGAAACTCATCAACAGTCTGACATGGCAAACGCTGACTTTGGTTGTTACATTATTGTCCCCTTTATTGTTCACTTACTTGGTTGCCAGCTAGCAGCCTGTCTGGTTTCCTCCATATGTCCTTTCTTGACTGGCACTGAAAAAACAAACTGTTGCCAATAGATATATTTGCTGCTTACTAATTGTATTTTGCAATTCTTTGAAAGTGGACTGGTTTTTTATCAATTTATGAAAAAAAAAGTGTAGTAGTACTTACTGTTAATAGTACTGACACTGCTTTTTTAAAATGCTTAGCTAACAGCACTAGTAGATCATTACTGTAGCTGGGCACATGTTCCATGTTAAAATAACACTATTAAATTAAACAATATACAAAATATGGCTAAGATAGTACACTACGTCACCGTAAGTATATAATTAACAGTGATCTATGGTGAAGTATGTAGATGTCAAGGCTTGCAATTGGTGTTTGAAAACTACAACCTGTCCCTAAATAACAGTATCTCTGGAATATATTACATGTTCTTTGTTGAATTGTTGCTACAGAAAGCTCATTATTCCACCTGGGTATCATGTTATCATGGTTGTTTGGAAATACTCTGAAATAAACTCAGTAGCTTTATCCTCTTAGAAGACTTGGGTGATTTTACTTGTTTATATACAAAATGACAGACCTAGTTGGGAATAGGTAATGGTTTCTGTTTCCAAGAAGTCTATAATGAATAAAATGAAGGATTCTTGTATGAAAAGTGTAAGATTCTTGGGATCATTTGCAAAACATCAGACCTTAGTAATTTAAGTCTACTTGATAATTCATTTAGCTCATGGTTTAGAAAACCAGAATGCCGAGGATATTTGGTTTAGTAGCTTCGGAGATGAGATGTAAGCTTTAGAGACATCAGTGTCACTAAAGAGCAATGTACTAAATTGTTTCAACAACAGTCTTTGTTGCCTTCATGACCTATGTTTATAAAGATTTGCTTTTAATTCTGTTTACTCCAATACTGTATTGTTTTTAGTGCTGCTAGAGCTGTCTTTTTTACTTTTGGCCTTTTTACTGTATGTTTCAATATGTAAGTGAACCAGCAGAATAGGGAGAGAGCTTGAAAGTACAAAGGAAATCAAAAGTTCAAAGCTTTCACAGAATGCCTTTAGGTTCTTGAAGTCTTTCAAGTAGAAAAGTATGATTAAATAAATTACTTTCTGGTGCTAAAATATAATTAAGGAATAATAATGGATAGCGCAATATAAAAAAAATTAAAAAACAGATTAATATATTATAAATATCTAAAATATTTATCTAGAAGCAATTTTTCAACACATCCCAATATTTTGTTTTGTAGGTACATGCATAAATTTTTTTAACAGGTCTTAAGTATTTTCAAAGGGTGATACGAAACTAATCATCATGAGCGTGGTAAGACACTGGAACAGGTTGCCCAAGGAAGGTGTGGAAGCCCCATCCCTGGAAGTATTCAAGGCCAGGTTGAGTGGGGCTCAGATCAACCTGATCTAGTGGGAGGTGTCCCTGCCAATGCAGGGGGGTTGGATCTATTTGCTTAGAGGCATGAAGAACAAGTAAGATCACTGTCACATAGCTAATGCCCAGGAAAGCTGTGAATACTCGTGATCCTATAGTGACTGCCTTTGCTTATATGTAAAGATAGAAGAATATTTTGATGCTAATATTTGAAATACAGAGTCAAAAGCACAAGGTCTGGAAGGAGATGTCTGAATACACTTTGGGAAGTAATTTTGCAAACTAGGTATTTTCCCTATAATTTGATACACCTTGCCCAAAAGACAATGTCTCACCAACCAAAGGTAGACAATTTTGTTGGCAAATTATAAACTACTTATGTTAAAGCCAATATTAAGCTTTACCTACCTAAAATAATTTTGAAGTAACTATTATTTAGAGATCATTTGTAATATCTTTGTGGCTTGTTCATTAAATTTTAAAATATGATAATGTTTTATGTTTAAAGCAGATAAAATTTTGAGACACCAAAGCACATAACTTTGTGTCCTGAAAAGAGCTGAGAAAATAATTCATAATGTATTTGCAGGATTTTATTTTTTTTTCCTCTGCTTTATGAATACTTCATATGGAACAGTTTCACAGTATCAAATTTTTAGATATTGAGAACTGGGTTGGTTTTAAGTTAGTAAGTTTTAGTCAGTAGGGTTTCTTGTCAAGTTGTTGAATTCACAAATGCTTGATATATTTGGACTGATAGGGTATTTTTGTCCTTTATCTGTAACTCTGTGCACCACTATGCTGGCAGAAATGTCATGGTGAATGGAGCTGCATCCAGCTGGTGTCCGGTGATCAGCAGTGTCCCCCAGGGATCAGTACTGGGCCCAGTCCTATTCAATATCTTTATTGACGACCTGGATGTGGGGATTGAGTCCACCCTCAGTAAATTCGCAGATGACACCAAGCTGAGGGGGAATGTTGATCTGCCAGAGGGTAGGAAGAAGCTGCAGGAGGACCTGGACAGGCTGGATCAATGGGCCAAGGCCAACAGTATGAAATTCAACAAGAGCAAGTGCAGGGTCCTGCACTTTGGCCACAATAACCCCAGGCAGTGCTACAGGCTGGGGGAAGAGTGGCTGGAGAGCAGCCTGGCAGAGAGGGACCTGGGAGTGCTGGTGGACAGCCGGTTGAACATGAGCCAGCAGTGTGCCCAGGTGGCCCGGAAGGCCAATGGCATCCTGGCTTGTATCAGGAATAGTGTGGCCAGCAGGAGTAGGGATGTAATTCTCCCCCTGTACACAACACTGGTGAGGCCTCACCTCAAGTACTGTGTCCAGTTCTGGATCCCTCACTTCAAGAAGGACGTTGAGGTGCTGGAGCGGGTCCAGAGGAAAGCAACAAGGCTGGTGAAGGGACTAGAGGGAAAGTCTTATAGGGAGAGGTTGAGGAAGCTGGGGTTGTTTAGCCTGGAGAAGAGGAGACTCGGGGGGGACCTTATCACTCTCTTCAACTACCTGAAGGGAGGTTGTAGTCAGATGGGGGCTGGGCTCTTTTTCCAGGCAACCAGTGACAGGACAAGAGGGCACAGCCTCAAGCTGCTCCAAGGGAGGTTTAGGTTGGATATTAGGAAGTACTTCCTCACAGAGAGGGTGATTAAACTTTGGAATGGACTTCCCAAGGAAGTGGTGGAGGCACCGTCCCTGGATGTGTTAAAGGAAAGGCTGGATGTGGCACTTAGTGTCATAGTCTAGATGGTGTGGTGGTGTTGGCCATAGGCTGGACTTGATGATCTTAAAGGTCTTTTCCAGCCTTGGTAATTCTGTGATTCTGTGATTCTGTGAAATGGGAATAAATAATTATTTTTTGGTAGCTTTAGCATCTCAGGCTTCAGATGTCTCTGTTACTTCTGGTCTGGAGTTCTGAGGTCCATGACCAATGGTACTGAAATTCTTTCATTGGAGAATGCTCATTAAAAAAAGAACATGATGTCTTTTCCTCTAAAAATGAGTAAACACTATAAAGTTTATGATAGTGAGAAAGAGCATTAAGTGTAAATTATTATAAACTTAGAATAAAATTGTTATGGGATCAATGACAACATGAAAAGTAGAAGAAAATAAAAAATTATAATCAAAGGATAGAGACCAGTAACAGGGAACTACAAGTGCTTTTATAGGATTCAAGAGAGGTGGAATTCCCCACCCTCATGTTTTCTCCATTGTATGAAGCAGAATCAATGGTCTGAGTTGTTTATCCTCAGAGAGTAGTGGTGCTGATTAAAGTCTGGTTGGTTGTAGATAAGCATCTGACCTTGAGAATGATAAGTAGTCTCCTAGATCTAAATAATATTGCTATGTGCTTAAAAGTTTTAAATGGCAATGAGATGGGAAAGGATATTAACAGTCTGCATACAAAAAAAAACTACACCCCTTGCTGATTTTTAAAATAAAAATATTTGTAAGCCTTATTTATGTAGTTATTTAAATAGTATGTATGCTTTTTCAGACAGCTACTTTTACTTAGAAAACTAGGCACATCATGTTTTTTCCCCTGCAGTTTTTCCATGAGCACTGAGTATTTCTTTCTTCATTTCACTACCAATCAGAGACTTTTTTATTTGTTTTGTTCTAAATGCTCAGGGGAAAAGTGGGAAATAATTGTTTCTTGCTTCAGCTAGTTGAAAATCTGGGACTTCAGGGGCATCCTGTCTGCACTGGAAGACTTGCCCAGACCATTAGTTTACACTGTATACATTAATGATGATTACAGCAACATGTCTTGTGAGGACCATTTCTTGCATAAACTAACCCTAGTGTTCTTGAACAGGTATGATTTTACAACACAAAATACCTTGTGTTACTGGTGACCTGAAATATCAGTAACATGCATGGTACTTGTTCCTTTGTTGAAGTGCACTTACTTAAAAACTAAACCTATTTCAAATAACCCAGCTTTTGAAATAGAATCATAATTGCAGAATCGTAGAATGCCAGGTTGGAAGGGACCTCAAGGATCATCTGCTCCAACCTTTCTAGGTAATACTGTAGTTGATATGAGATGGCTCAGCACCCTGTCAAGCTGAGACTTAAAACTGTCCAGTGTGGGGGAATCTCCCACTTCCCTTGGGAGACTGTTCCAAAGTGCATAATGGACAAAGTGACTTGGAAAGAATTGGCTGTACGAAGTAAATTACATGGTTTGCCCTCTCGCAGTTAAAGAACATTTCCCAGGAAAAATGCATGCCTTGGCAATTGGATTCAACTGACAAGATATTAAATGCAGAGCAGTATAAACCTCAAGGAGCATCTACTTACTGTTGCAGTATTTGAGAGAACCTATTTCTGAAAGCCGTATACATTTTTTACCAGATTAAAAACTGAGTAAAAAAACTTACTAGAAATAAAAAATCTGGGATTTAATACTGGGTGGCAATTTACTATTTTTTTTAGCAAAAACTGCCTGTTAAAAGAGTGTTTATGAGATAAATTGGACATGGAAAAAAAAAAAAAAGAATGAAATAATCTAAAATATTCAAGTGCAATTATTTTCTTTGCAGATACAGGTAAAGATGTTAACAAGTTACTTTAGGGTAGATAGCTGAAAAAGTTGAAGCAGCTTATCATGATCATGCATATGAGAGTGTGATGAAGACGGTACTGATGTTTTGTCCCAGCTCACTGGTTCCAGGCAGTTCCTTTGGGACTTGGCATTTCTCTAATGCGCCACAGCTAGGTCTGAGCTGGTACCATGCAAGATCAGGAACATGGGGCTGTAATCAACTACGGGAACTTCTCTGTTCTCTCCTGCTGTACTACTGAGCCCACTTAGTTCCACACTTGTTTTACGTTAATAAAGAAATAAAAACTCAGGTGATTAAAGGTTAAAGGTTTGAAAATGTGTCTGCAATTACTATAACAGAGTCTTACCCAAGGTTGTGTGGGTATGTATTTGCCTAACTATTGAAACCTTGATGTCTTAGAGTATCATATGCAAAAGCCGTATTTATGATTCAAATTCTGGTGTGCTTTGCACCACTGAAACTTTACACTTTGTTTGCATATGCTTCTTTAAGATTGGCAGAACAATGCAGCTTTTTACCCAGACCTTTTCTTTGATGTAGGTGACAGAGATTTTCCATCAATAAAGAAACATTCAGGGTGGAAAAAAACCAAATGCTTTATACACCTTACTTCTGTTTCCAGCTGCTTGTTTTTATTATGGCTTTGCCTGCTATGACTGAAAGCATAGTGTTGTCAGCCTAATTGTTCCATACACCTCTTTCCATTTTCCCTAATTTTCAAAGTAAAGCATATAAAAAACTTTCCTTTTGTATGATTTCTTGACACCTCACTTCTTGTCCCTAGAGCCAGATTCACCATTGCGAATAAGCTTATCTGCCAGCAGTGAATTGTCTGCCACAGTCTTTCTATCTCAGCTATGTTTCCTAGCTTAATTGCTGTGAGTCAGCAGTAGGAAATTAGAAACACGCTCCATAATGAATGAAAGCTGTCTGAATCCTGTCTTATTAAAGTACAGTTGCGCCTTTACAAGTATAAGCTGATTTTTATGCTTTTAGAGCCATGCTTCCATTCACATGTTTTTTTCACTGTCAGAATTTAATGGCTTGTCATATATGACAGGTCATAGCTAGGCAAGAGTTGTAACCTGTAAATAATCAGCCAAATGATCCTATGTTTCAGATTCACTGGGATTTGTAAACATGCGCTTTAATTCTGAAAATCCTTATTATTTTTATGTCAAGTTTTTCCTGTGTGAAGTGTTCTTGTGTGGTTTTGGAAACGTTGCCTTGACAGCTAATGTGGTCAGAGTGAGCTTCTGAGACAAAAGTTCCTATTCAAAAAATGATGACAGTGAGACATCACTTTATATAGTGACACTTTGGTTTATGTCACAAGGATTAAATGCGTGACTCAGACATGATCCCAAAGATTTACACTATAAGAATTTGAGTAAATTTAAGTTTGCATATGCATCTTCCCAGGATTAAATTGTAAAATTTATGTACTGATTACCAGGTATTTACAGTAAATACCGACAAAGTGTTCTACTTGATAAACTTGGTTTAATGATATGCCACCTCTTGATTTTTTCTCTTGCTAGAGCAAAGACAATTAAATGTTACTGAAAGGGCCATCTTAGTGTATTGCATTGCTAAACTAGCAACAAATGTACTATGGATGGTTCTTTTGGTGATTTGAAGTTTTATTCTGTCTTGATGAAAAATAATTAATCATCACTTTGAAATTATCCTTTTTACTTTTCCCTTCTGTTTTTACACTTTGCCCTTACTTAATTCGTTGGGTGTCAAAGACACAGAGTCAAAGCAATTAGAATTTGTTTGGTATGTTTTCACTGTGATTTAAGGCCTGAAAGCTTTACATATTCAGAAAGACAGTATGAACAGGTATTTATATTTAGATCAGCTCTGAAGCTTGCAGCAAATGGGTGTCAGGTGGTTATGTTAAGCATTGAAACAAGATTTTTAGAAAAAATGAGCAAATTGAAAGGTACTGCACATAACAAGCTGCATTTTATTTAACTTGGACAATTTGTTGTCTATGAGTAAAATCTATAAACGTAGAAATGCCTCTTTTGGGTTACTACTGGGTAAGGAATATTTCTGTGGGATTTTTGAGATACAAGGTCAATATGAAGGCGTTGCTGGATACTCCCTTTGTCAAGTGGTTTCAGTCCTTTGTGTCCCAGTGTTTCCATCTATAAAGTAGTTGTACTGATTTAATACTTTTGTGTTTTGGTATCTGTTTATAAGACCATGACTGTAAGAGCCACATACAGTTAGTACTCTCTTAGTGTAACATCAATGAATATATATATTTTTATTAAAAAAAAAATCAAATAATGTAACATTGTACTCACCCCAAATTCTGTGACAAGTCTTATGATTTACAAAGAATTCTCACCCCCCACCCTGTCTTGTTCTTCTTCCTCCAAAAATCAAAACCAAGTTCCTGAGTTCATCTGATTACTCAGAATTTAAGCTTTGTTTGTTAATAGTATTTATTATATTTTAAAATTATTACTGGCTTGTGTAAGTTAGAAAAGATTGAGAAGTGCACTTCAGTAGGATGAAAAGAAGACAAACCCTATTCCCTACTATCTGTCAAGACTTTAAAGTCAATGTTATTATTTTAGACTTATCCTTTGAATTTTGATGCTTGGACTTGGTATTATTTGTTTAAAAATTCTATCTACCCAGACTAGTCATTAAGTACCTGACTCCCAAGTACAGTTCACTTTCTGTCCCCTTGTGTTTCACAGACAAGACAAAACTGAAAAGTTCACCTATTGAGTAAGTCTGTCAGAATATACTAGAATAACTCCATCATGTATGGACACTGTATTGAGAATTGAAATATTCCATAATGTTTTCATAATCCAAAATGATCAAGCCACTGTGGAAGAACAGTAGTTATTAGGGAGTAGACCTTTAGGAAAAAAAAAGGCACTTTCAGACTACTAGAACTAATAAGGAGGTGTGTGTTCAGCCATGTGTCTCATTCTGTAGAATTGACAAACTCTGCATTAAATTGCAAAAAAAGGTCAAAAATTCAGAGCTATGTTTTTGTTGTTTCCAAAAAAGTGTCAGGTAATTAACCTTTCTGGATTTCTACAGTTCTGTACCTTTCAGCCTCTCCGCCTTTTTTGGCAGTGTGGTGAGTTGTGAGTGGTAACAGCTACCTGCTGCCCACTGAAAACCTTGACATTGTGCTGAGTTGCTTCAATGTGTTTGCTTAACTGTAAGAGGAGGAAAAATTTAGCTGGAGGCATCTGGTTCTCCTTTATTTCTCTTCCTTCTCTTTTTCCTACTGGCTTCACGATAGGGGAAGGGGGAGTGGAATCCTAATTGTGGTTTAGTATTTGTCCAGGAGGCCAGGATCAGAAACTTCAAGCAACCTCCCCCCAGCTGAAACAGCAAAGCCTGCTGTGAAATTTTCTAATTCTTTCTGAACTGAAACTTACTTGAAAGGCAACCATATTCATATGGCTTTGGAAACTCAGGGATTTTAAGGAGACCTGTGTGCACATGGAAACAGAATTGGATACATAGAGAGAGAAGAATGGTGTAAAGATGAGTTCTTTGTAAAAGGAAATATAAAACTGAAAAAATGGCATTACAGATACCCTACTCAAATCAAGGCCATTACATACAATCCTGTAAAAGAGCACAGAGGAAACCAAGTTGTCATGAATTCCTGTGATGAATGAAATTGGCAGTAAAATGCCAGGTTCTGAAGTCAAATGAGGGCTTTTCCAAAGGTAATGAAGTTTATTTTAATATTCCATTAATGTCACAATATTGGCTCATTTAATTCTAGAAACAGAAGTGAAAAGAAACCAAAATCTTGAACTGGCAAAGTCCTGATCCTCCCATTTGTAACGAGGTGGTTGGAACCCAGTCTCCTTTTCCTGGCAACTGTTTAATGCTGGATTCAGCGCTTTGTAATGAGATTTCATTATAAATGCTCCCTTACTCGAGCTAGGGTTCAAATCAAAGCATTTACTCTTTCACAGTCTGTGAAAGAGTCACAGTCACAGTCACAGTCCTTGCCTGTGTCAAAATTTGTCCATTTGGCTCTACTCATCTTAATTGGCTCACCTGAGTTTCAGTTGCCTGCAAGTACCACAAATGTAACTTTTTACGGTGAATATGTGGAAGTCTGAAATGTTAAAAAAAAAAGGCTGGTTTCATTTGCTTGCAATTAAGATAAGGTTATTCATCCTTGTAATAGGTTGCTTTTTTTTTCTTCTTTTAAGTAATTATCAGAGGTCATTTTTAGCATCAAAGTCCTGAGTATCTCCATAGTCACTGACTTTCCACTAAGTCAAAGAAGTTCACATCCTTTCAGGCAGTGTTCAGCAGTGCTGAATGAATGGTCCTAAGGCTTCCGTTGAACCTCTTGGAAGAATAAATCTTCCCTGAAAAGGGAATGTAATTCAGTTCCATTTCTGTGTAGGTTTGTTTCTAACTTGAGAACTATTCAGAGTACATCAGAAATGAGTGATGAATACATGAAGACATATTACTTTGGGAAGTTTTCCAGCCACTAAAATGAATAAAGGCATCCCTGCTCATCCGTTCAACAGTTCCATCTGCTATTCACTGATAGCAGACCTTTGGGATTTTTTTCAGAATAAAATATTAGTGTAATGGACAACAAAAATACAGTGCATGCATCTACTTTAATGTATCATAAAGAAGCATCATTCTTTAGAAAATTTATAGCAAAAGGATATGGCTTTATTATCATAAAACGATCTTCATAATAACAGTATGTGTAATAAGATTAAATTAGATATGAGATTTGTCATTTCTAAGTATCAACAACATGTTTGGCTTGTGCTGAGGAATTCTGCAGTAAGGTTGCAGTCAGTGGGACACGGTTTGATAGATATTACTGGTTGGTACTATTGTGTGGGGTTTTTTCCAATTTCTTCATAATATGGAAATTTCCTATCTTTGGAGAGACCTGGTATTTGTTGCTGAACTTCGCTCTCCATCTTACAAGCAGAACAAAAATCTGTTTCAATGGAATTACCCATCTCTGGGAAAATGTATATTCTTTCTTACAGTCTTTTTCTGTTGTATATTTGTAATTTCATGATCTATAGAAATACTGCAAAGAACTTGTAACAATCCTAATTGAGAAGGATTATTTTGTGGCCTTCAGGTAGTCAGGATATCCTGTGTTGCAAGCTAAGGATTGTCCTTAACAGAGATTCCCCATCTGACAAAAAGCTGACTGTGGTACAGCTAAGAATTATTAGAAGTATTACAAAATTTGAAGTATTACAAAAAAGACTTAGTAATAAAATCATGAGTACTTTGTGTTTATTTATATATTTTTTTCAAATTCAATGCAAATATTTGTATTCATTTAGAAGAAACTGTTAATCTTTATGTGTGTACTTTCATGTATATGTATTTCAGCAGGTGTTCCTGCATGTAGGTGGAGACAACGAGGACGAACTATGGAAAAGAGTTGATTTTGCAGTTTCTTATCAATGTGACCTACAATCACTTTATGTTTCTTCATGTAGTGAGTTATTTTATCTTTTTATGGTTCCAGTGAATGTGTAGTGTCTTGTATTTAGAAGACTTTTCCTTTACTGTGTTATTTCATCATTTCAGGGAAGCAGAGCTATGGTAGAAAATTGCCGTGCTTGGGAAGGGAAGAAGGGGAAAGGTGGGAAGCTGATGTCTGAGATGTTCAGTGAAGATAGCACACAGGGAGCAAATAATTGTCATAGCATCTTCTTAGTCTTGTGTTACAATGTAAAGTTTGTACATGAATTGCAATAACTAAGTGTGCAGCCCAGAGCTATGGCTGATCACTGTCTCCAGTAAATCATGTGATAGACAAAGCATTTTTTACCTGAACAGTCATGTCTAGAAATGAGCATTTTTTTCCTGTCATAGATGTCTAGATGTCTTGTTAGCATCCTGGAATCCAGAAGATCATAGAATCATAGAATCATCCTGGTTGGAAAGGACCTTGAAGATCATAAAGTCCAATCATAACCTAAATCCACCAACCATAACCTAATCTACCCATTCAGTGCTTAAATCATGCTAAGCACCACATCTATATTTCTTTTAAACACTTCCAGGGATGGTGACTCCACCACCTCCCTGGGCAGCCTGTTCCGCTGCCCAACCACTCTTTCGGTAAAGAAATTCTTTCTAATATCTAGTCTAAGCCTCCCCTGGTGCAACTTCAGGCCATTTCCTCTCGAAGTTCCTGTCATTATTCACTTGAGAGGAGAGGCCAACTCTGACCTCCCTACAGCCTCCTCTCAGGTAGTTGTAAAGCGCAGTGAGTCTCCCCTCAGCCTCCTCTTCTTCAAACTAAACAATCCCAGTTCCCTCAGCGTCTCCTCATAGGACTTACTCTCCAGACCTTAAACTGACTGATTTAAACGTATGCCAGTCATAATATATGAATGATTATACTCTGTTTAAACAAGTTTTGGTAGGAAAGTAAATAGTATTAAAACTTAATGGAAACAATGATATTTGTTTTTTATATAACACTTTTTTTAATATAACGCACTATGAAATATGTATTTCATACCTGCTCTGGAACCTTGTAGAAAAAACTACTGATTAATGCATTACAGGGAAGTTATAGTAGGTTGGTACCAGTATAACTGAGGTCAGAAACTGCTAATACGATTTTTTAAAACACTGTGTTTAATAATCTATTAGTTTATTAGTGCAATAGATTGTTGTTTCTGTAGCAGCAACTATATCTCTGTTTACAGGATACTGAGAATGGTATGGTCTGAGCTGTGGGGTTCAGAGCCATTACTATTCACTGCTGCAGTGGCATATTTAGTGGCCATACAGGCATCATGGGTTCACAGCTGATGGAATATCAGTCAACACCACATCTGTGCTTCTAACCTCAGGAGTGCTGAGGGCTTTCCTATACCTCAGTAACTGAATAGTTCAAGGTTGCTGACAGCTGTCATAATTTAGAGGGATTAACCCAGTTCACACCAAAGCAAACACTGGGAGAGTTCAAGGAAAGCTCAATTCGATTAATGTACAGAACGAGTGACAAAATTTAATATTAGTTTCGTGTCTTTCTGTTGTAATTATAGAAATGTTCTTTTGTATCAAAACGTTGTTAAACTTTAAATCATATATATTATGTTATTCAACAAAATGGATCACTGCAAAACATTTAATCCATAAGGAAAAAGGATCTGGAGAGAACGCTTGGTTTTGCAGGAGAAGAGCATTGGATATAGTTACAAGTTCCTTCCATGAGTAATTTTTAAGTCAGGCTCCTTTTTATTTTGTCCTGTATCTCAGTGAATACTGCATGAGAGCCCATGGGAGGCTTTTTTATTATAGCTTTATCCTATGGCAGATGCAGCTAAGAGGCATTTTGTACTGATCAGTGTTGGCCTGTTGGGTAGACACACTGATCATGTTTCTGGGCACAGTCTCTCCTGAGACATGGTGATTTGCTTGTATCTGCTTCCTGGCATCTGAAGGCCCAGGGTGTTTGATGAGTTTATAATGATTTTGTAAGATGGGAAAGAGGAAATCTAGAAAGGAAGTAATAGTAAGAAACATAAATACATAGGAGAACCTCCTCATCTTTTACCTCCTTGCCATGATAGCTTTGGTCACAGCATTTGATAATCTCCTTATGCCGTAGACTGGAGAAATGTTGAGCTGCTACAAGAAAGGAGACATATGCCAAGGGACATGTAAACATCTAGGCAGAGAGGGAAGCATTGAACTGGAAACTTTCTGCTACAATGATTGCTTTTAATTGGAATGTAAAACTAGTATTGCTTTATCCCAGGAAATAAAAAAGAAACCTGACTTTTAGGGATAAAACTCACACAAAATATTTAATTTAAATGTCATTTTATAAAGTATGTTAATAGCATAATTGCACATTAGCATCACATTTTTAATTCCTTTGGTACAATTAAGGGAATTTCATATGCTTTGTATGTATTTGAGGCCAAAACAATAAAAAGCACTTCAGTTTTAATAATTTATTTTATGTTAAGGAAGCTATTTTCTCTGTGTTTTGATCTCCAGTGTATGATTGTATTAGAGAATAAAGATGGTAGAAATACAAAAATAAAATAGCTGTTCTTAACAGGCAGAAAGGAAAAGATGAGCAAGTTTGGCAGTCCCAATTCACCACTGAATCACCGCAGGCTTAGTCCATGGAAGTAAGAATTTTCCTGGTTATACTCAGAGCTGCTTTATTGCAACTCTTTTTAAAGAACGCATTGGAGCTTTTCAGTTCCTTACTTTCTTCAATCAGCAGTGTTGCTATATATTTTTGACAGTGTAGTGTCAGCCCGCGATATAACTGACAGTGGAAATCTGTCTAGCACCGTACTATGACTATGCACCTAACAAAGCAATATGGCTAGGGACTCGGCTGAAGGAAATGTTGAACAGGACTGGACTCAGCACTGATCCCTGGGGAACTCCACTATTTACAGGTCTCCAGCTGGACTCTGCACCATTGATCACTACTCTCTGGGCTCTATTGTTTAGCCAGTTCTCAATCCATCTCACTATCCACTCTTCCGCCACACACTTCCTGAGCTTGCTCACGAGGTTGTTATGGGAGACAGTGTCAAAAGCCTTGCTAAGGTCAAGGTAGACTACATCCACTGGTCTCCCTGCATCTACCCGTTTGGTTACGACATTGTAGAAGGCTATCAGATTAGTCAAACATTATTTCCCCTTGGCAAATCCAAGCTGGCTACACCTGGTAACCTTTCTTCTCTTCTATGTGCATAGAGGTGACCTCCAGAATGAGCTGCTCCATCATTTTTCCAGGGATGGAGGTGAGGCTGACTGGTCTGTAGTTGCCTACATTTGTAACGCATATATTCTCTACTGAATATTTAGCTCTGTGGTTTCAGCCACCCAAAAGTGTCAATCTGCACTGCGCACGAGAATAAAAGCACAAGGTAGCTTTCTTCTCTTAACTCAGCCAGATGTGGCTGTTTTAATTTTCAACTCAGGGTGTGTGAGCACATTTAGCTAGTGTCGCGGACCGAGATGGGTAAAGCCACGACTCACACCCCCTGGGGCACCCCCTCACAGCTAGTTTCTCACATGAAACAGTCTACAATTGTTCTGAGGGTATACAAGAGATAATTTTGTGCTCAGCTCAGTATGAACTACTTTTTTCTCTACAGTCCAATTTTTCATTCATTCTTCCTTTATGTTTTGTCGTAGCTGAAAGATGCTCCGGGATTGTGAGTTTAATTAAAAAAAAACATTGCCCTAAAATAGCATTCAGAAGTTACTTGCTCTCCTTTTGGATGCGTTATTACAAACTTCTATATTTTATAATTGTCTTTAAAGTCTTTCTCTTCACTGTAGAAGTTCATATAACAAAATTATTTTTTACATAAGAAGAGGATACAGATGCAAGGGCCCATTCAGAAAAAAATGAATGCATATTGTTGCTCTTAGAAAGATTTGAGCATTTGTGGGTTTTCATTGTAGCCCTGTTTGAGGAAAAAAGCTGCCCTACTGCCAGTTTCAGTAAATTTTTGATGGATCTTTTGGGTAGGCAGTTCTAGAACCTCTGTCCTAAAAATGATGAACCTGTATTTACTGGTTGCCATGGGCAGTTTTCATTGTCAATCTGAGCTGTCTCACTTGCTTTGAGGGTAAACACTATGCTAATATTTGTAACTTAAAAGTGATGAGTTGTCCTTTCTTTCACTTAGTTATGGAACAAAAAAATTGCCTCTTTCCTTATCTTCCTAATTTCCTTTCTCTTTTTAAGTGTAGCTGGAGATTTACTTTTCTCCAAGATTCCTTTCATAGAATCATAGAATAATTTTGTTGGAAAAGACCTTTAAGATCATCAGGTCCAGCACTGCCAAGGCCACCTCTAAACCACATTCCTAAGTGCCACATCTACATGTCTTTTAAATATCTCCAGTGATGCTGACTCCACCACTTCCCTGGGAAGACTTTTCCAGTGCCAGACAACCCTTTCAGTGAAGAATTTTTTTGGAATATCCAATCTAAACATCACCTAGCACAACTTGACACCATTTCCTCTTTACACAGGAACATCCACAGGGGGGAAGGTCAGGTATATTTACACTCGACTGTTACAAGAAACAGCATTTTAGCAAACCTAGCAGGCCAATTTACTTCCCTTTCTTCTTTTGAATCGTTGAGAAAAATCCATGTCCTTTCTATGACCTCCCAAAGGCACAGCTTGCAGATAATGTGCACCTCAAGCAACATCTGCTGAAAGACTGGAAAATTCACTTCCTTCTGCGTTCCCAAGGATTGTTCAAGCAGTCCAGAGACTTCTCTCAGGGCAAAAATGCAGAAAGAGCAGCTATGTTATTCAGTATCAGAGCTGCTCTTCTTCCCAGATGGGTGCATAAGAGAAGGAAGATTTATTCCTTTTTGCAGCTCTATGCAGCGTCACAAAAGCCAGGAGCCATCTGATCCATAATTGCTCTTTGAAATATATATGTAATGTAAATTCCTAAGAAGCTGCCACATTTTTATTTGAAACGTTATTGTATGTCCCCTGAAATACCTAAAAACAACAGACAATACAAGTCTGCATTAAAAGAAAAAAGTATAAGCATTAAGACGGTTTCATTTTCAATGTATCTTTCCCCACCAATTTTCTCATTACTTGTGATGACTAGCCAGTCAGTGAGGCAGCCTTGGCCTCAAATTGGTCATAGTTCTTTAAAAAAGGAGAAATATTTCTTATCTATCTATGAAATTATTCACGTGATTAACAATTTCTTCATGGGACTTTCAATTTTATCTCACTGTAGGTAATAATAATCTTTTCTGCTTCAGAGGTAGGGAAAAGGTCATAAAACTAAATAGAGAAAACCTTGACAGATTGAAAATGCAGAAGATACCAATAAGTGCCTAAGTTTTAAAAAAACAATCAAGTTTAAGGTATTATTATTTAAATAAGTACTGTTAACAGACTAGCATGACATAGCTGTTTCTTGAGCTGTTTCAGTATGGTAGCACCACTACAGCTGCAAATAATTTTATCCTGTCTTCGTAACATCTTTGATATGCCCCCAGACCTCTCTAAATACCTATTCGTTTCTCAATTCAAGAACAACAGGCAAACTTTAACTCTGTTCCATTACAGCATTTCAGAAGGACTGATTAAAAAAAAATAAAATCATAAAAATATACAGATTGCTTGGAGGTTAGCTAAGAATATGACCTCTGCTAGGTATTTCTGACAAATCTTGCCAGGGAGAAAACATGAGTATGAATAAATATATAATGCATAGGTTCAAAAAAAGCTCTATGTGAAGAATTAGTGTAGCTTAAAATTATTTTTTATTGTGTTTGCTTTCCATACTTCTAATAGGAAGAGATAATAATATTTTGCATCAACAGAGTAATCAGTTACTTTTTCTAAGATATAATTGGCAGATTTAAAAAGTGCATGGACATCCAATGAAGTCTCAGTAATTACTACATTGAAATCTAACTTCTTGAATTTTTGGATGTTACATCATGTTACAGTTATTGGCAGTTTTATTTATGGAAATATAATAATTTCTGAGATTCTTTTGAAAATCACAGAATCACAGAGCTTTCAGAGTTGGAAGGGACCTTTAAAGATCATCCAGTCCAACTCCCCAACCAAAGCAGGATCCCATAGACCACATTACTCAGGACTGCATCTGGGTGGGTCTTAAATATCTCCAGAGAAAGAGACTCCACAACCTCCCTGGGCAGCCTGTGCCAGTGCTCTGTCGCTGTCACTGTAAAGAATTTTTCCTCATATTTAAATGGAACTTCCTATGATCCAGCTTGTGCCCCAGGTCCTTCTCCTCAAGGCTGTTCTCAATGCATTCTCCTCCCAGCCTTTATTTGTGCTTGGTGTTGCCCCAACCCAGGTGCAGGACCTTTCACTTGGCTTTGTTGAACTTCATGAGGCTGGCATTGCTCCACTGCTCAAGCCTGTCAAGGTCCTTCTGGATGGCATCCCTTCCCTCCAGCGTGTCAACCACACCACACAGCTTGGTGTCGTCAGCAAACGTGCTGAGGGTACACTCAATCCCACTGTTCATGTTGCTGACAAAGATGTTAAACAGCACCAGTTCCAGTACCTATCCTGAGGAATGCCACTCGTCACTTTTCTCCATCTGAACGTCGAGCCGTTGATCACTACTCTCTGGGTGTGACCATCCAGCCAGTTCCTTACTCAACAAGTGGTCCATCCATCAAATCCATATCCTTCCAGTTTTGAGACCAGGATGTCATGCAGGACAGTGTTGAATGCTTTGCACAAGTCCAGGTAGATGATGTCATTTGCTTTTTCCTTGTCCACCGACGCTGTGACCCCATAGTAAAAGGCCACCACATTTATCAGGCATGCTTTGCCTTTGGTGAAGCCATGTTGATTGCCACCAACCACCTCCACATTTTCCATGTGCCTTAGCAGAGCCTTCAGGAGGATCTGCTCCATGACCTTTCTGGGCACAGAGGTGAGACTGACAGGCCTGTAGTTCCCTGGATCTCCTTTCCTTCGCTTTTTGCAAATGGGGGTTATGTTTCCCCTTTTCCAGTCCATAAGGCACCTTTCAGTCCACAGGCACCTCTTGTGTTCTCCGTGACCTTTCAAAGATGATGGAGAGTTGCCCAGCAATAACATCTGCCCGTTCTCTCAGCAGTCATGGGTGCATCCCATCAGGACCCATAGATTTATGGATGTCCAGTTTGGCTAAGTGGTCTCTAATCTGATCCTTCTCTTCTGAGGGAAAGCCTCTTTCCAGACCTTTTCCTTTACCTCCAGGGTCTGGGATTCATGAGGGACAGCTTTAGCAGTACAGATCAAAGCAAAGAACGCATTCAGTAACTCCTCCTTCTCTGTATCTTCCACCACTAGGGTGCCTACCTCATTCATCAGCGGGCCTACATTTTCCCTAGTCTTCCTTTTTCTATTGATATACTGAAAAAGCCTCTTCTTCTTGTCTTTAACTGCAGTAGCCAAGTTGAGTTCTACTTGCGCTTTGGCCCTTTTAATTTTCCCCCTGTATAGCTTCACTGCATCTTGGTGTTCCTCATAAGTTTCCAACCCCCTTTTCCAAAGGCTATAAACTTCCTTTTGTTTCTGAGGTCAAACCAAAGCTCTCTATTTAGCCAGGCTGGTCTTCATCTCTGTCGACTCATCTTTCAGGACCTGAGGATGGCCTGCTCCTGTGCCTTTAAGAGTTGCTCCTTGAAATATAATCAGCCTTCCTGAGCTCCTTTGGCCTTCAGAACTGTCTCCCGAGGGACAACTCTCAACCATACTCCAAAACAGGCCCAAGTCTGCCCTCTGAAAGTCCAAGGTGGCAGTTCTGCTGGCTCCCCCCCTTGCTTGTCCAAGAATTGAGAACTGTATCATTTCATGATCACTCTGCCTAAGATGACATTTACATCCTCCACAAGACCTTCTCTGTTAACAAGCAGCAGGTCCAGCAAGACACTTTCCCTAATTGGCTCCCTCACCAGCTGTGTCAGGAAGTTATCTTCCACACACTCCAGGAACCTTCAGGACTGTTCCCTCTCCCAGATATCTGGGAAACTGAAATCCCCCATGAGAACAAGGGCTAGCGATCATGAGACCTCAGCCAGCTGCTTATGGAATATTTCATCAGCCTCTACATCCTGGTTGGGCAGTTTGTAACAAACATAGAGGGCCACCCCACCACCACTTCTTCCTTGCCCATCCCTTCTGAAAAGTTGGGCAGCACTGCAGTTGTGCAAGTCTTTCCACCATGTTTCTGTGATGGCAAGTATATCGTAGTTTTTTTGCTGTACAGTGGCCTCCAGCTTCTCCTCTTTGTTGCCCATGCTGCATGCATTGGTGTAGATGCACTCCAGCTAGGCTAATGGTCCTGCCACCTTTCTGGGGGGACAAGCCCTAATTCCCACCTGACTGCACTCAGACACCTCCATAGTTACGAACCCTAACCCTCGTCTTTACTGCCACAAAATAAATATTTATCTTAAATATTTATAAATATATTTATCTTGTAAGGAATTTTCAAAGTACATAAGATAAAAGGAAATTAATACATTGAAATCAGCTGAATTGCAAGCAAAATCACTTGCAGAAGTCCACCATCCATCCACCATCTTGCCTGATAGTGTTTTGGAAGATTCCCTTCCAGACTAAAGGAACTCTGTCCATTTTTGACTCTTCCCTTGAATGAAGATTTCTGAACTAAAGCTCTACAAAATAGGTCATTCTGTGTTATTTAAATTCCAGTGGTTGTTCCTTAAATGGATTCTGAATCTTCTACATGTTCAAGTCTCCCAAGTGGCATAAAATATTCATTTTTGTAGCTCTTGTCTGTTGGGTTGCTTCCTGTCCCATAAGACTATGTTTTTACTTGAAAGTTTTTTGGGTTTTGGTTTTTTTTAATCAACAGGACAATCAGAACAGTAGGTTATAATTGATGCTTATATCCTGAAGACTTTATTAAAACTCAGGACTCATATGTTCATATTCTAAAAAATCAAACTGATGGATCAAAATCTTAGAACCAAAGTTAAGCTCTAAGTACACAAAAAATATCAGTACTGTATACAAATAAAGTCATGGTAAATAGAATTACCATAATAATTACCTGTCATGGTAATTTCAAAACAGAGTTCAAACTTAATATTTAATGAAGTTATATCATTTTTGGTATATATTATTTTTTTAACCTAAATTTATGTGGCTTTTCCTATTATTACAATGTTTTTTTCTAATTATTATTTATATGAAAAACTCTTTAAACCTATACATTATTGTTTACACCCTCTGATACTTGTCCCATAATAATATATATATTTGAGATTAAAGAATGTGTTCCTTTTTAACTCTAATTTTTGTTGCTAGATCTGTAATATAGTTCAGGCATGACATTTTAATCATCTGATAAAATGTAAGATGAATTTTTCTTTAAAGACTTACTCATCAGCAAATTGACTAAATCATTTATTGACCTTCCTTTTTTTTTTTTTTGAGATTTCAGAAGCTTTAAAGACTTGCGGTTCATCATCCTAATCTTCCAAGATTAGATTAATCTGACCTTTATTCTGTGTTTAACATTAATTTAATTATTTGATTCAGAGAATCCCATATTGTGAAATACTTTTAAACTTTTTATTCTCCTGTCAGTCAAAGATAATGTCTTCAAACTATATTGATGAGAAAGCAGAGATCTTTCCACAGAATTAATCTGTTCATGGTCATACTGTGATTATGTTAAGATGCTCCAGTGCAATGGTTGTCTATTCTGCTTATGCAGAGTGAAGTGTGGTTTGAAATAGCTTGTCCTGAAATAACCGGAGATCCAAGAGTTGTTCAGTCTTATCTTACATTAGTAAGACAGTCTGACATTAGATTACTGATGTTAATTTTTCAAATTATTACCCACAGTTAAATTCCTTAATTGTTTTACAGAGGATAATGAATTCTGTCAGACAGTATTTTGATCAATCTTCAGTTAAAACTACTGTCTACTGGCATAACAGTGAAGTCCATTCAAATGGGTGCCATTCCCTCTGTAGCTTTTGACGTGAGAATCAAGTCAAGTCTAAATTTTGTATAAGAATTTGCATTTCCATCTTTCCTGGTTTTCAGTAAAAAAGTGGATGATACAGAGTGAACAAAACAAACTGGGGTGAACAATTTCCTTTGTTTGTTGTTCTCTGTTATGGTTATCAGGCATTAATTTCACTGCAGTCACCACTTCTACTGTTACCTGTTGTAATAACTTGGCATGAATCTGCCATGGTAGTAGCTCTGACGAGCCTTTATTTTTAGTCAGTAACCTCTTTGTATTTGTTAGTTCAGTTCTCATTCTGCAATTAGAATTCTGCAATTGCAATTTTGTTCAGCATGCAGAATAAAACTTTGTTTCTGTGCCAGGAAAAAAAATATTTTCAAACTCCTGTTCTCTGACTGGGTATGTATACCCACCCTTTCAAAGAGTTCTTGCAGGACAATCACATTATTATCAGTCTTTTGATGAAATGCAAAAACACTACTCAGTCCTCCACGGCTGCTTGTTCTTCCTCAGGCATCCTCAAGCTGTCACAGCCATGTGTTACTGAGCATGGGAGGGGAGAAGCCAGTGTGTTCCTGTGTGTTGAGCCTGAAATCAAGCAGATGAAGCCTTTTAGGGTGCTAAAATAAAAGAAAGTCTGATTCAGGATAAACAGGTACAGGAACATCCTGGTTCAGCTTTGTGCATGACAAGAAGAAGTGGATCTGAACCCAGAACAATGAGTTTAGGAATCTTCAGTGACTGAAGAAAATTTTTGGGATTAATCTTTGGCTGGAAATACCTCCACTGTGCTCAAGTCCTATTCTAGATGCCCATTTTCATGGAACAGGAAAACACCAGAAGCCAGCCCAGCTTTATCACTATGCATGTGTAAGCACACATCAAAATGTTTTACTCACAATTCAGAAACAAGTATGATGAATCAACAACCCGCTTGAACCTGGGAAATGGCAAACAGTGGAACAGACTTGTTAGGGATTTCTGAGGATGATGATTATGATTATCCTCTGAGCCCCCTACATTTGAAGCTTTCTGGAATACAGAGCAGCAGTGTCCCCAGGTTTGTTCCCAAACTTCCTTAAAGTTTGCCTTAGCATTGCTGTTTCTGCAGGTGAGATTACATCATTCCTAGCTTCTCTTCTTTTGCAGAAGCTAACTTGCTGTGGTAAAGTAAGTTTATATAGATAGTGGCCAGGTGTGATGGTAGCTCAAATGAATCTGATCATGGGCCGCCTTACCCAAATTCTCTTAGCATACCTATCTGCTTCTAGAAGTTGTTGACACTAGCGTCTATTTAGCTACATGTTAAATCAGGACTGGGAAAGGATTAACTGTTAAAAAGACCGTTTCAATTCACTTGTCATTTTAGTGCAACAGCAGAGCTTTTAGAGTGCACTGCTTGCAGACACGAGTTTAAAAATTACTCAAGAGAAAGCCTGGGAATTGTTTAAAAAACAACTACAAATCATCTGCTTTGTTTTCAAATCAGAGTTGCTGATTTTTTAAAATTCTTTGTAATTCAATCTGATGGTTCCCAGAATTGCTTGCAAATGAATTCCACTGTGGTTTAGTACCATCAGTGGGAAGAAGAGTGTGAAGCTGAGCAAATCTCTTGCCATCTGGAATGTAACCCAAGCACCTGATAGTTCCATTCTGAGTCCCCTCAGGAAGCTTACAATTATATAAAATGTTTAATCAAAGCTGTTATGCCAAGTATAACTGCATAGCTGACACCAACATAGGAGAAGAAAAGTTAAATGGCTCCACATGAGCTGTTCTTTTCACTAGAATTTTTAAAAGATGGGAAAAAGAGACAATCCCAAGTTTGCTTATCGGTGAGTTATTAAAATCACACTTTTAGTAAGTAGTGTCCTTTGGCTACTCTACGTTGTTATTGTCACTTTGTTAATTAAAAAATTCATGCTCATAGGAATATGGCTCTGTTTCACGAAGACTGAATGTTTATTCAGTTGCTTACAAGCACACTGATATTCGGGTATTACGAATATTTTATCGGATTTGAGGGTGTGAGAAAAAAAATCCCACTTCTTGAAAAAGTTCTATGTAAAACCTACTTTAAAAGTATCTCTTAAAATATTTCCTTGGAATCTATGTCCACTTAGGGTGAATTTGTATTTATGAAACGGTTGGAACATAGTCTTGTCATATTTAGGAATAATATTTTTTTTCATAACAGCTTGGAAGAGTCTGCAAAATCAAGTGATTTTTTTAATAGATTTAGTTGGAAAACTGCTTGCATAAACAATCTTTCACTAAAAATCAGTTCCAAATTTGTTTACTAGAAAGAATCAACTTTAAAAAACCTTTTAGATGTCACTTGTTTTCAAAATTAATAAAATTCTAGATTTCCAAAGCAAAATATAAATTAGTGAAGAAAAATATTACCATAAGAGCAGAGATATTCAGGATTCTTTTTTCTTTTTGGAATGGAATTCTATGAAGCTTGTAATTTCACAACATCTTAGACACACTTCAGGGTATTTAAACATTGCTACTAGTTAACTGAAAGTGCTTCAAGATAAGTCTGAATCTTTTAAATACTTGCTAAAATAATTGTAAAATATAATATATAAGTCTTCTGCATTTTCCTTATTCTTACGTTTGCAATGTGTGACACAAAATCTTGTGATGCTAATGACTTGGGAGTGAAAATGTTGATAATATTTTCAGTAGGATAGATAAATTTCAGCTAGACTATTCAATGAACTTCTTATTTATATAGCTGTGTAACTGATTGCCTTTATGCAAATCTGAATTTGTGATAAAATTTAAATATTCCATAAGGTGGGGGTGTTATATCATCAGCTGAGGCCTTGACTGCCGTATTGTATCTAGTAATTGTTAAAATAGGGGTATGAAAAATTCAAACTCAGGAAAAATAATTGTCTGTTACCTTTTTGCATTGTAACACACTCTGGCATTGACAATGGTTTTAAAAACATGAGAAAGAAATGCAGATCCCATATTCTCAAACTCACTAAGGGAGCTGCAGATTCCTTAAAGCTAAAGCTTTATTATGCTAACAAACTCAATAGTCCGTTTTGACTGTTTGATGAGTACCAGGACACACTTGAAGGACCTAGTTAGTAATAAATCCCCAAACCCAGTAGTCCCACAGGTAAGAAGCAGATTCAAATGCCTCGGTACTGTCTGATAGTTCTACAAATATGGAATCATAAGTTAATTTTGGTTGGAAAAGACTTTTGAGTTCATCAAGTCCAACCATTAAGCTAGCACTGCCGATTCCACCACTAAACTATGTCCCTAAGCACCACATCTACATGTGTTTTAAGTACCACCAGGGATGATGACTCCACAACTTCCTTGGGCAACCTGTTTCAATGCTTGACAATCTTTTTGGTGAAGAAATTTTTCCTAATATCCAATCTAAACATCTCCTGGCACCACTTGAGGCTGTTTCGTCTTGTTCTACCGCTTGTTACTTGGGAGGAGAGACCAACCCGCACCTCACTACAACCTCTTTTGGGGTACCTGTAGAGACCAATAAGGCATCTCCTCAGCCTTCTTTTCTCCTGGCTACACAACCCCAGTTCCCTCAGCCTCTCCTCATAAGACTTACGGTTTCTCTTGTTTCGTTAAGGCATCCAACTTGGCCTCTCTAATTGTATAAAACTCACAGAATGTTAGAAGTATTGGTTGGAAGGAACCTCCCAAGGTCATCTAGCTCAACCTGCTGCCTGAAGTGGGACTGTTACTAACCTCATGTAAGTTCAGCCTAGCTTTGTCCAGCTGAATCTTGAAAACTGCAAAGGAAAGGGTTGCACAGTTTCTCTGAGCAATGTGTGCCAGTGTTGCACTGTCCTCCTCCTGGTGCAAAGGTTTCTCCTAACATGCAACCTGAACCTCTCAAACTAGAAGAGTTGCTGTGAAGTTACATCATCTTACTGCTTTATCTGTCTCTAACATGACGAGTTTTTTTCCATCACATGTATAGCTAACCATCAAATAATTGTGGGGTCAATCCATCTCTTCTGCTTCACAGATGCTGGAGAAGACAGCAGATATTGCTAAAATTCTTTCTCTCCTTGAACTAGCAGTGAGGGCATAGCACCATGACTTACTTCTATAATTACTTGTAGGAAGGCAGAGGAGGAATCCATACAGAACTAGGAGAAGATACAGTAGTGACTCTGGTTTTTTTGATATGTAATTGATTATTTTTTTTCTGTGAGGAAAAATTCAGTTGTCCCAGACAGCAAGGAAATCTTCACCTTCATCCAGGGACAGTTAGTTCAGAAAGGAGGGAGTTTGGTTAGATCCTACCATGTGGTGGATGGAGTGTACCATTCGTGCTTATTTTGAACAGGAGATTGACTTGAGATTTTCTCAGCCCTTACAGCTCCCTGGGAAATTACACTGGCCTAATTAGAGCTGTACCAGAACTTCATCTACCACCAGTTCTTTCTACCTACCACCATTTCATTTTTAATAAGCAGGCAGAAATTTCTGTTTAAGCTAGTCTAATAGCAGGTATGTCCTGCTGCTTTAAGGATTGCTTGCATTTCAGTCAGCATAAACTCTGAAAACAACTTTCAGATCAGCTGGAGAAGGTACATTAAATGCATCTGTAATAAAAAGGAAGTGGGCTGCTTTAACAGGCTTTCAAAGGAACTTATACATACTGAAGATATGTGTGTTGGCATTTACCTGTCGTGAAGCTGTATTTGAGAGTTACCAATAATACTAGGAACTTCATCTAGTTCTCCTATTGTTACTACCTAGAATTTGAAACATGAAATTAGTTAACTAGAAGAAGCAGAACAAAAAAACCCAAAACCCATCGGTAGTGGCATGTGAAAGTTTGAGCAAGAAAAGTGAAAAATCTCAAAGAACTTGAGTGGTTCTCTGTGTTATTTTTTAAAATACAAAACAGCTGATCCCCATGCCAGTAAGTAGCCATTAAATGGTGCAGAGGGTAAATGCTGTAATTTCTCTTTGATGTCTCTCTGCCCTTTAAGAAACTCTCCAAAGACTTGTGAAGTGGCCCATTCACCTTAACGAGATACTGCCAGGCAAACGAGAACATCTCAGAGACATGGGTACAGATAGAAACCATCACTGGGATATCTGCATCACTGCATTAATTTCAGTGGCTCTTCTCGTTGTCCCTACTTTAGTTTCATCCCTTGTGAGCTTTCTGGTAATTAGATTATAAAGCTTTATATTTAGATAAACAACTTTGTAGCATTTTGATATTTTTCTGCTGTTCATAAGACTGCTGTATGCAAGTGCATGCATTGGAGTAAGAAAAAGGAACTTGTTTTATTTGCCATTGACAAATGAAATAAAGTACCTGAGACAATGTTCCACAGTGTTGCACACAAAAACAAAACTGAAGAAATTAATGGAAAAATCAGAATGTAAGCTACTCCATTTTCATTTGCATGATATCATCATACAGTAGCTTTTTGCTGACACTGATACAAGACCACTTGAGCTGTTTAAGACCCCTTACATGTTTTCATCAGTAAGAGAACTTCAGTAAAAGAAGCTCAACTTCTAATTGAAATGTTGTTTGCAGGCTGCCTCACTGTATTTTCTAAGTTTTTTGATTCTTATAGTTTCTATCTTTCAGTTCTCTATTTTAATGTGTTTCTAACAACAATTTCTCCTAATTGGCAATTATTTTTTATTTGTAAACTACTAGAGATGTTCTAGGCAAAGAACTTGAATTCACCGAAAACTTTCTTGGAAGTGTATGGAAATCCAGAGCCAAAATTCAATACTTGAAAATCTTTAAGCCATGATTTTCAAGCAGCATATAGCTTTTTTAAAAAAAATATTACACAACTGTAGTCAGTTATGGTGAGGATCAGTTACCTCTCTCAAGCTTACAGCTAGATGCAGAAAATTGCTGCCCTGTTTTTATTTTTTGCCTCCATCAGCCAGTGAGTAGATTTCCTAGAGAAAATCCTAAATTTTCAAGGATTCATCTTGCCTTGTCGTCAGGAAATATTCTGCAATTTTAGTGTAACATCACTAAGTGAAAGAGCTTGAAAATAATTATATAGGAAATCTTGACAAAAAGGAAATGCGTTTCTAACAACAGCTATCAGAAGTTATTTTTATTTTAATACAATAAAGTATTGTTAATCCTTATCCTGCAAAAATTATTTAAGTAAAATATTCTCCCACTTCAACATGGAAATACTTGAAAATTTATCACAGCCTACGCTGAACATTGTGTAAAGGAAAACCTCAGAAGTAGTTATCACGTTGAAAATATAACTCTTTAGGCCAAATACTTTTAGAAACAGTCTTTTTTTTTTTTTTCTGTTTTAAGGATTAAGAGATTTTGCACTGCATGAAAGAATTATTTCACACCATTTTTCCCTATTGCTTTTTTGATTTTGATTGAGTGTCTAGACTTGTATCTCTCCTCGTGCAATTAGGATTCTAAAATTGATTTGTCGTCTGGTTCCAGTAGATAAAGATAGAATTTATCTGAAAATGATACTGTTTCTTCAAGGGTGCTTATAAATCTTCTTATAAAATAAAATTAAACATATTAAGACTTTAGTGTATTAAAACATATGAAGACTTTAAGGTCCCCTTCTGTAGCATTTGCTGCTGTTCAGTTGGCTGTTTTCTTAATCCCCTATGAAGAAATACTTGCATAACTGCTCTGAAATAAGAATATTTTGGTACTGAAAATTGCACAGGTAGAGTTGCCCATTTTCAGAAGTAATTTAAAGGCAGATGGTGGTGACTCTGTGGTGTTTTGAGATAAGTAAGCTTGAGGCCCCTGGGTAGATGAATTAAAGAGCCCTTAGTATGTGTATCCCTATTGCAAGTGGTCTCTGTACCAGGGTAATTTTCACTCTTAGACCAGAGGTCTGGTGCAGATGGAACCTGCCCAAGTTCTGAGCAAGTCTGATCCAAACATTGATCAGTGTTTGGCATTGCAACGTGTGCTGAATCTGGTTTAACAGAAATGCAGACTCTCTCAGTTCAGCTCATTATCTTGGGCATATATTCCTCTCATGCCACAGTTTCCCATCTGATTTGGCTCAAAGCACAGGTGACAAGTGCAGTGTGTGTGTGTACACCCATGTGTATCAGTAGGAAGTTTGCCAGTTTACCATTAGTGATTCTTGTTCTTTTATAGCGAGGTTTCACATGTGAAAATTGGCAAAGTCATGTAGTGCATTGGAAATCAATCTCAAATATTATATTTCTATATCTAACAATTTATAGTGCTTTGACTTTGCTGGAGGCCTGCTTACTGTATGTCATTGGAGTTTAACCAATCAATGATGACACTTGAATAATAACATACCAATAGAGTTTTTCCTTCTTTACAGGCAATAAACTCTGGAATCACCCATTTAAGAGTTATTAATATAATTCTGCTCAAGTTCTACTTTGATGCCTGTTTTATTTTGTTGGTTTGATTACATGTTTGTGTTTGAGTTTTTGCCCCTTCTCTCCAGCCATTTCTTTTCCTTGTGTGTGTATTTATTGTCCCTTTAAAATGTTTTTGCATCTCATGCTACAGCAGAGGATGTGAAGTATTTCTTGTTCCACATCAAGTACAGATTCATTTCATACAGAACCCATAGAGTCATCAGTTATAACAAAATCATACTACGTTAATCTTCGTTACAATGAAGTGGCCAGAAAAGTACCACCAAAATATTATTTGGTGACAGATCCAAAAGGGTTATTATTAACCTTTATTATTACAATACCTGTAACCGTTGGAGTTTGTAACTCTAGAAATAAAAAAAGTTAAACTCTTTCCTGCAGTTTGCCACCTAATTTCTGTTTCTATGCTTTCTTTAAAGAAACCTAATAATGGAATGGGCTATAGAAAGACATAAGTTAAGATACATTTCTTGTGCTGGTAAAATGACATAATTGCTTGGTTATGTCAATATTGGCTTGGAATTCAGTAATTTTTTTATAATCTTAATATGTATTCATTGTTTTATTGAAATGGAAGTGACAGCACTAAGCATCCACAAAGCCTCTGGTTTAGGAAAGAAATGTATAAGCAACCTGTTGCTGAATGTCCTGTGTTTGGGGCTGAGGTACAGTGGGAAACAGAAAAAAGAAGTTGATAGAGAAACCCTGGAAACAGTTTCAGAGCTGTCTACCACGTTCTTGATCATTTTGGATTATGAATTATACTTTGTAATTCAATTATTTAGCATATTATATAGAAAAGAAAAAAAAAAGTCTATCATCTGCTCTTCAATATCTGTCAGTCTAAACTAAAACTAATAAAATTTCTTTATTTCATAAGGTGATTCATTATAATCTGATCTGAGAGGATGCTTCCTTGTTGTTTGAATAGGAAGACCCAGTTTCAGTAGTACTTGGGTGGAGTGGACAGATAACTGTTCTTCCTGAGTCAGTTCTCAAGAGGACAGTCTGAAGCATGAATTAATTACTCCTCTTTTAACGCTTTTATTTACTTATACTTTAAACATTCTTGATCTATCATTTCTCATTCCTAAAGTGTGAATCTCTTTTGAATTACTGTGATTTGATAAGAATATAAAACTTAACATGTCCTTCTACCAAACACTGCTCCTTGAGAGTTAAATCTCTCTGACAGCTCTTTTGCTTCTGACTGCAACACAAGTTGGAATTTACTTTGAAAAGTACCGTTTCATAGACCTCAATAGAACTACTCATTCTTCTGTCATAGAATCATAGAATCATTTAGGTTGGAAAAGACCTTTAAGATCATCAAGTCCAACTGTAATTTATCAGCACTATCAAGTCAATAGTTGTCTTTTACACACCAGAAAGAAGAACAGGAGGAATTTCAGGGCAAATTAATATTTTTTCCTGCCTCTCAAATGGAAGATGTTGAGATGATGATGCAAGATTTATATACCTCTTCATTGCTCTAGTAAACACCTTCAGTGCCTTCTTCCAGAAATAGGGTTTATTTCTTACACAGTCTTTGCCATTCTGTGCCCTGACTGCAGTTCAGTGTTTGTAGCTGTGAGGTGCATAGCATTGCTCAAGGAACAGAATAAACCCTTCAGTGTGAGTGTAGGCTAAGCTCTGTGCTAATGGAATTTGATCTCTAACAGAACAGAAATTATCTCAGTAGTTTAAAGTTAACTGAAGCTAAACTATGTGCTTCTACACCACAGTGCTGTCACCATTGACTTTTGTATTGATCTCTAATGGTGGCTTTTCCATACCCTTGCAGTGTTTATCAACAATTTTATATTTGGGTGGGTCACACATTGCTGTTTGGTTGCATCAGGTAGAAAGCTATTTATTTTTTTGATCTGATGGATCAGTTACAACTTTAGTTAAGGAAGCATGTTGCGTGACTGGAGTTCATAGGATTCACAAAACAGGGAACTGGGAATCTGAAGCTACATGGAGAAAATGCAAACTCTCAGGGACTGCTCAGCCATAACCTGATTTTGAAGAAGGCAAAGTACCTTTTGGTCTCACTTTGTAGCCAGTGTTCAAGAAGAAATTCAGTAATCAGGTAATCCATTCAAGCTGTTTTTTTTCCATTTGTGTTGTCTCCTGACAGCTTAGCATGCATGCTGGCAGGTGAGTGAACTGTGGCAAGTGGTGGGATAGTGGGGAGTAAGGGGGTATCTAAGATTAAGCATTTTGGTGACTGCAAAAAGCGTAAGATTACTGTGCTTCAGTTCCCCATCTGGGGACTCTGGCCAACAGGTGACTGGTATTCCCTGACTCTTCATTAATAAAGCCTTCTGTGTCCATGTGCTTTCAGGGATAAACAGTGCTTCTGTTTCTTGAGAGGATGGAAAAATGTTACCTCTGTTTGGATGAAGAAAATAGTTGTATTTCAAACTGTCTCATCATACAGGCTGAAAATACTGAAGGGAAACAGAAAATTTGATTGTTGATGCTTATTACTGGCACAGTATAGTAGCAGGCATGAAGTAGATAAGTGTGTATAGGTGAGATCACTTGAACAGGATTTTAAATTGCTCTGTGTTTATATAAAAGTGAGATAATTCTTTCCAAAACATGTATTTAGGATATGCTGGTAACTTTATAATTCCTGAGGAGCATACCAGGTTATTACTACCAGACACAAGGTTTTTCAGTTAGTGTTTGTTACAAAAGTCAGTAATTTAACTAGGATTCTTTCCATATATTTCTATTATCAGAGATTTTATCAGCCCTTTAGAGGAGATTTTGTTATTGGTATTATTAAGTATTGTTTGAAATAATAAATAAAAAGTTAAACACATCTTTTTAGAGTATCAGGTTTTCTTGGTCTCCACTGTACAGATGGAGGTTTCTTATTTCTTCAGTTCAGCAGTTTTTTAAATAAACAGACTACAGTAGAGATCTAAGGACTACCTGGTTTTCTTGGTCTCCACTGTACAGATGGAGGTTTCTTATTTCTTCAGTTCAGCAGTTTTTTAAATAAACAGACTACAGTAGAGATCTAAGGACTACCTGTGTGGTATGGCCCTACCCATCACCATTGGGAAGGGTGACATCTGTATTAATGAACAATTACAACTGATTTTATGTAAATATCTATAAACATTCTTTTTGTATTGCATTTTCACTTTTCAAAGGCTTCGATGTTTAGGCAGAACATAGCCTGTACAATTTTGTTGATATAGAAAAGCGTGTAGCTATTTAGCTTTGAACAGTCAAAGGAGTTTATACACAGCATAGAAATGCCAGCTCACATTTTTCCACACAATTGAGTTAATAATGAGCTAGTCAGCCTATCGAAGGGTAATTAGTAAGGAGAAAATAAACACGCATTTCACCAAAACACTGCTTACTTTGTGGTGTTTATTCTGCACTAGTTGTTGATAAAATTTGGATTGAGGTCCTAATAATCAGCATGTTGATACTCTAGTCCTGTGACTCCTTCGGTCTGTATTCACTGGGCTAAGTTCTGTAAACTGGAAGGTGTTCAGTAAATATCCTTCTTCCTTCAAAAAGTGGCTTTCCAAATATTTCTAAAACTATTTTCTCATTAACCTTGTTGCCCTTTTCACTTGTAACTTTTTCTAGAGAGAACTTGATTACATGCTTATTAATGTTTTCTCATTTATTTAAAAGTCATGAGACTTGAGACTTTTATAAAGTCTGTATTTGATGAACAGATTAAATTAAAATATCCCCAAACTCTAATGCTTTATCATCAAAGGGTATAGCTGTCAACCTTTTTTAACTTGTATATGGTTCTGTGACTCACAATGTTAAACATTTGAAAGTATAAAAAAGAAAACTCATATATTTCAAAGTATTAATCTGCACCTTGTACATATAACTTTGAAGTCACAGTCTGCACCCTACCTCATGTCATCCTGTCTAAAAAAAAGTCCTTAAGACTTCTTGTATCCTGCAATTTTAAATTTTTTTATTATTATTTTTTTAAAGTTTTTAAAACTTCAGAACTTTAGAAAGTACTAACCTTCATAATTCTTCTGCTTCTTGTAGAAGGATCACTAGTGGGAAATGGATGCTTCATATTCAGTCACAAATTACAGACTTTACACCATGCATGAATAATATCAATTTCTCACCATGGAATGCTGATACTAGTTAGGTAGAACAAATGAATGAGTATGTGCCCCAAAGGAAAAGCATTATCCTGCTGAATATTTATAGGTGTTAAATTTATTTTTATTAGAACATACTTATTCATATTATTTGGATGAACAGTCTATGAATAAAATAAATGAACTGTTATGTGTAACATTCAAAATACTTTCAACAGGCACTAAATTCAGAGTCACTTATTTTCCATTGTCTACCTAGATGTTTATTACCCACATTCCTTTATTAGTAAATAAAACACTTCTCTTTATAGTACAGTAGTGATGCCATATAGGCAGTGAGACAGTGATGCTTTATTGGACATGAAGTTCAGTAAGACCAAGTGCAAGGTCCTGCACTTGGGTTGGGACAATCCCGAGGAGAGATAGAAGTTGGGTGGAGACTGGATTGACATCACTCGTCAGACAAACTTGGGGGTGTTGGCTGATGAGAAACTCAACATGACCTGGCAGTGCACTTGCAGCCCAGAAAGCCAATTGTGTCCTGGGCTGCATCAAAAGAAGTGTGGCCAGCAGGTCAAGGGAGGTGATTGTCCCCCTCTACTCCTATGAAGACAGGCTGAGAGAGTTGTTCAGCCTGGAGAAGAGAAGGCTCTAAGGAGACCTTATAGCAGCCTTCCAGTACCTGAGGGGGGTCTGCAGGAAAGCTGGGGAGGGACTTTTTACAAGGGCATGTAGGGATAGGACAAGGGGGAATGGTTTTAAGTTGAAAGAGGGTAGATTTAGATTAGATATTAGGAAGAAATTCTTTAGTGTGAGGGTGGTGGAACAGGTTGCCCAGATAAGTTGTGAGTGCCCCCCCCCCTGGAAGTGTTCAAGGCCAGGCTGGATGGGGGCTTCCACCTGGTCTAGTGGGAGGTATCTGTGCCCATGCAGGGGGACTGGAGCTAGATGACCTTTAAGGTCCCTTCCAACCCAAACCATCCTATGATTCTATGATTCTATGACACATGGGACACACAGCATAGTGAAAAAAGATCACTAAACCAGGAATATTTTGAAAACTTTTCTGAAGCTTGGGTTTCTGATAAACACGTGTAGGGTTAGAGAAATACATGTTTTGAAGGAAATAGTGCTAGATATGAGGCTCTCCACATGTACACACTGTTTCTCATATATTTATTTTTCAGATAGGGTTGTTAAAAATGGTTTCATATTTTGACAGAAGTGATAATTTGACAAAAGTTTTCCTTCCTTACAGCTACTACAGCAGGCTGAGGGCATTGGGGTTGTTCAGCCTGAAGAAGAGAAGCCTCCAGGGGGACCTTACCACAACCTTCCAATACTTGAAAGGGGCCTATAAGGAGGCTGGGGAAGACCTGTTCATTAGGCCATGTAATGATAGCCAAGGAGTAATGGTTTCAAGCTAGAGAAGGGTAGATTTAGGTTTGACATTAGGAGAAACTTCTTTCACATGAGGGTGGTGGATCACTGGAACTGGTGGCCTAGAGAGGTGGTAGAGGCCCCATCCCTAGAGACATTCAAGGTCAGGCTTGATGGGGCTCTGTGTGACCTGTTCTAGTGCAAGATGTCCCTGCTTATTGTAGGGGGGGTTGGACTAGATGACCTTTAGAGGTTCCTTCCAACCCAAGACATTCTATGATTCTGTGATTCTACTAGTTTTCAGAAGTATCAAAGCATTTTACTTCTTTACCTGAAAGAATGGTTAAGGAAAGCATAGGTGATGAGGAATACAATAGTAGAAGAATAGAAAGCTTTGAAGCAAACACAGTAAATGTGAGATTATATTAAGCTGTAAAGTTTATGGAGATAACGTAATAACCTATTGGGACACTCCTCACTCTCCTGCCCTTTCCCATATTCTGTAATAGAAATGAAGACTAGAATAATCTGCTGTTCCCTGCTCTCCCCAAAGCTAACTTACCTAGTTTGTAAGTTTTGATGAATTACCAGCAGCTGGACAAGGGGTAAGAAGCAGCTGCTTTTGTAGCCACCTCTGTTCTGAATCTCTGTAAGAAACTTGTCAAGAAAATTCTTCATTCTTTCCCCTATCCCAGATCTCACATTAATGCCAGCTTTGGGTTCAGCTTCTACACTGGAAATACAAAGGCTCTGTGTCTGTGTGCATGCTGTCTGCTAAGGGTGGCCCCAATGCTGACTGAAAAACAGGGTATGTCATTAGTTTTCACTACAAGTCTGTAGAAACCACTCCAAGCCTGGAAGCCTTGCCTAAGTCTGTTGGCTTGTTGGCACATGTGCTTGCTCATCTTCTCCTGAGGCAGCCTTTGAACAGAAGGTGAGCAGGCTGTGGAGAACAGCATGTTTAGAGCTACTATGAGGGGTGGTCTCTAAGTGTAACAGGCATTCAACCTAGTGCTTTTGCAAAAGCGGTAGAGAAAAGGTATTCCCCTCTACCTGTTTCAAAAGATCAGGCTAGATGCAGAGGGAGGGTGCACACTCCTATCACAGCAAGGAGGCTCCTTTTTAAAAATAATTTAAGTCATAGTCTTATCCAGGAGTTAACATGTAAACATTAACTGGGATCACATATTCCAGGTGGTACCTGTGTGGTTTTGACAACTCTTTCTTGAGTCCCTTCTGGTTTTCCACATGTTTCTCTCTATAAAGATCCCATGCAAAAATCTTGATAGAGGAAACATAATTTATTATCAATTATGAGAAATAGTTTGCATCATATTTTATTATTCCCACTCTGAGTAAGAGATATAGTGCCTATGTGTATTTACTGCTTATTTCAGATAATCTAAAGTTTCCTGCCAGTGTGACACAGAATTCTGGTAACACAAGTAAAAGTGGGAATGGTTGAACACTGCCGTAGGTTGCCTAAAGAGCTTGGGTAGTCTCCATCCTGGGAGATACTAAAAATCTGACTGGATATGGCCCTGGGCAACCTGCTGGAGTTTACATTGCTTTGAGCAGAAGTGTGGCCTTGATGATCCCCAAAGGTCCCTTCCAGTCCCTCAGCAATCCTGTAAATTTACTTCAGTCTTCTTGAGGATTATGAACCTCTAATGGTTGGCTGAACAGCTCTGGATCATCCAGGCCCACTTTACATTCAATCCTCTAGTTTTTGCAGCCAAAATAGCTTTTCTTCCATTACCAGCAAATGCTTCAGAGATACCACCGGAGGTGGCTGCTAATTGTCTGAATACAGACTCAGTTTCAGAAAACACCAAATAAGTTTACTTTTGGGGTAACTTCTATGGTTTTTCAAAGACTCAATATATGCATCAACAGAAATGTATGAGTAACCATCACCAATTTCAGTAACCATCACCAAAGTGCTTTCTCAGCCAGGTTACTCTATCCTGTATTGATCAGGACTAATTATGCTGTTTGTTTTCATTTTTTCCTTCTACATAAGCAGCTTAAAACAGAATTTAAATGCCAAATTCTCTCTTAAGTAGTCAATTCCCACTAGGCAAATAATTTTTAATGATTAATTCATTTAATTAATGTACAGGATGGTTTGCAAGCATCAAATTACACTTAATTCTTGGTCTGTATCTTCATCAAGAAAAGTTCAGTGCAAGGTTTCTGCGGGAAACAAAGACTGATTTAGGTGAAAGTTAAATGTCTTTTTATCCCTCAAAAGTTATAGACCAAATTATTTATTTCACTAAATGTGACAGTAGGATTTAGTAAAACACTTATGAAAACACATCATCAAACCTAGGTTTAGTATATTCTAAACTGAGCAAATATGAAGCACTCTATCTCAGCAAGGTCATATCAGCAAATTATTCTCTACTGAACTGGAATTTGATAAACTAATTAAATCCTCAAGTTCATACGAAAAATATCCTATTTTTATATGTATTCTAAGTGAGTCTAGGGAAACGGCTGCATGTGTGGGTTGCAGATTCTAATTAAATAACTTTCCCAGAGCTGTTTCACTGAATAATTTGAACAGGTAAGTGCTTTAATACTGCCAGAAGGCTATGCTCTAACATCTAAATTACATTCTTAAAGGTAACAATAAAAAATCCAACAAATAAACTTACATGAAGTGTTAAACCTTTCACATATATTTATCCAATAGGAAAAAGCACTGACTTTACCAGGAAACTTACTGAAAAGCAGAAGTTTTGCAGACCTTATTTATCAGAACGTGCCAGGTGACAAGCTCCAGTCTTCCAAAACCTGCACGATACCAAAGTCATCATGAAGCAAATTGCCACACCCCCCATCCCCATGTGGACTCACTGGTTGCTGACATAATAGTAATGCATATAACCTATAGTAACCATGCAGAGTGTGCATGGACACACTTCTGTTTCTATAAATTGAAACTATAAAGGACATCTCCAAATTACTAAAAACAAAATGAAGAAGAATGAGCTGCTTAAGGCATAGCAGAGCTTGGACACTCTTTCCCTCCCATAGGACAAGTCTACACAGTGCAGTGGAGCACATCTCCAGGCAAGTGCTGACAAAGCTTGTCCGATGCCAGAAGCAATACACTTGATGTGCGTTAGCGCTGCCCTGGTGCTCAGGTGTAGCACTGAAAATATGCCCTAGGTAATTCTCCGTGTAATGTGTTAGCTGTCAGTAACTGGGATAGTGTCAAACTGATGCGTAGCAGAGAGCCAGTGGTTGTTACAATGGTGAAAGAGTTTTGTACATGAGCTGAGGAAATCAATCCATATTCCTGTGTGGAGCACATTGCGTTAAGCACTACTTTTGCTCTTAAAGTAGTTTGGTAGACTTAATGATCAATGTGTTTTTGACTTCTGGGTTTGAGGTATGGCACTCACTATGTGAAGGAATGAAGCACATCTGGAAACACAGCAGCCACAGGAAACTGTTCTTCTAAGAAGCCACAGCATATACTTTGTAAAGCAAAGTTAATGGTAATGGTTCAGACCTGCTCCATGTATGGGATGCCCGATCCACATCTATATCAAACTCTTCAGGACCACTTTTTCCTTGGTAAATATGGCTCCTCTTGAAAGGTTAGAATTTCACAGAGGAAATCACACTGCTGTCCAACAGAGATGGACTTCATATTTGCAAGAAATGGATGAAGATCAGTTAATTATTTTAAAAACAGAATACGAAATTTATCTTCCTTAATCAACTCTATGCAGACATTAAGCACAACTATTAAAATGGCAAATATTCAACTTATTTTTACAGCAGCTAAAGAAAGTTAATTGAAACAGGTAATAACCTTCAGTTTTAAATATTTTTGACACCACATTAAGGCATTCCCACACAGAGTGACACAAATTGGGAATTTACAAGATCATAAATGGAAATCTTATTTGCTGCTGCTTTTCTCCATTGTTCACTGCTAATCACTGTTCTGGTTAGAGTTTTTACCACTGAGCTAATTTCATAGGATATTAATATACAGTTAAAAAAAGGCAAATAAAAAGTAACAGTTAAATCCACAAACACTTGTAGAACTTTGCCTCTCACTTCCCCTCCTCCCTGTAATTTCACAGAGGGTGGATTAGGACCAGAAATTTTAAAAAATACCGAGTTTTTCGTGAAAGCCAAAAAAATCCAGAAACTTCTCTTCAACCCCTTCCTCTCACCAGTCCCATCCTATTTGTAACATTCAGACTCAATGCCTATGTCACATTGTGGACCTGAAATTAAACAAATGGCAGATGCTGTCTAGTGACCCCTCTCCCTTCCCAGAAAGGGAAAGAAGAGAGAATAAGGGAGAGGGACTTATGGGTTGGAAACTAAACTACACAGCTTCAATGAAACAGTAACACTGAAAAGGAAAATAATGAAATATGTACAAATATATATACAAAGATATACAAAGCCACTATCATGCTCCCACCTAATAACACTCACAGCACAACTGAGGCTGCAGGGCAGGCCCTGGAAAAGTCCCAGACTGGGATTCTGGAGTCAGTGGGAAACAGCAGCTGGATACAGGAATACATGGATTCAGGAATACATGGATCAGGATCAAAGGCAAACAAATGGATGGAGTCCTCTCAGGACACCTGACCTTCATGATCCCTCAAATTTATACCAAGTATGATGCGTATGGGATTGAATACTTGTTTGGTCAGTTTTGGTCACCTGTCTGGTCACTTCTCCCCACAGGAAGGTCACAGGTATGACCCCTTTACTCCCTTCTGGTTCCAGAGCATAAGACGTTTTTCAGAACCAAGCAGTGGTCTTGGTTCTGCACACCATTCTCCAGCAGTAACTATAAACATCCAGCATTATCTGTCCTGTAAGCAGACACTGACTGAAAAACATGTAGGTAATTTCAGCAAGTGCAGCTACATCAAAGAGACTTAACTGTAAAGTAAAATTATTAGAAAGAAAATTGGTTCTATCCTGGGTCAAACCAGGACAGCTTGTATCAGTGCTTAATGCAAACTGTCATAGCATAACTTTTGAATAAATGAAGACTATTTATTGTACTTTGCACATGACCAGAGCAGGCTTAGCTTCTGGGAAATGGCATTGTTTCAGTTCTCTCCTACCCTCTTTCATCAGATTCATTTTAAATAGTTTGGAAATGGTGACTATTGTGAGTAGTTTCCAAAAAAAAAAAAAAAAAAAAAAAAAAGAAATTTTTAAAAAATTAGTGGGTTTTTTTCATATTTGATCAGAAATTGTGTTTTGTTTCTATCGTGCCTTGGCCTCCACAAACCAGTAACACAAAATCTTCCTTTCTTTTGTTCCCATGTGCCCTGTGTTTCATTTGCTTTTAAAGCTTTTAAAACGTCACATGCTCCTTTTCAGATATCTTTTTTATGAAAATCTGAGAAGAGCCATGGAAATACAAAATCCCATCATTGATGTCAACCTAAAAGCAGAATTTTACTTCAGAGAGATTTATTAAATTCTATGGGCTTTTCAGTGTTCAGCATTGCAGTAATCCAAGAAACACTGCTTTTATTTTCTCATAGTTGTGTCCCCTTTGTCTACTCATTTTTTTGAGTTCAGCTAACATGTGTGGCACTTGCTGCTTTTCTGCCGTGATTCTGCAAATGAGGTCACCGATTCATTTACATTTTATTTTCCATACATGCCTTGTGAACTATAGGTTTTAATCCAGTTGATAGTATGTACAGAGGCAGCTACAGGGAGCTCTGCTGAACAGGGGATGAAGCTTCAGCATCTGCATGCTGCACACTAATTGTTCTCAGTTTCCAGAACAGGGATATGTGTAAGCAGCCTAGTTTTCCAGTCTAGTGCTTCCCTTCATTCAAATCTTTCTTAATACTTTTTTATTATATCAATAAATGAGATCAACAGTGCCTTTAGATTTTCATGCATAATCTCTTAATCCTGTACTAATATTAGACAGTTGTCTTTTTTTCAAATCCTCTATTTCTCATGCCTGTGCTAGTTCTTAATTTACCCAAAGATTAGCTTCGGTAAACCAACCCATGAGTGTTTCACAGCAGTCAGCTGGTTTCCTTTTCAATTTGTCTTTTACATGATTTATTGCTTGCTGAGAGAGCCTAATTAAATCTAATGGTCTGCTGGTATACATCTATTGGAATATTGACTTTTTATCACCAATTAGACTGTATTCTCTATCTTCTTATGCTGTTAGAGGGCTTTCTATCACTTTACCATATAGGATTAGGAAATGCTTCTTCTTCTGTTTTTCAGCATATTTTTTTTTTAATTAAGATTTTGAGGTTTACTTGAAAAACAGAATTTTACATGTCAGAAGATAAGTATACAGGGCAATGTATACTTATTTATAAGGGCAATGTGTAAGTATGCAGGGCCACCTGCATTCTCTCTCTTTCCAAAATACATCCCACAGTTTGTTAAATTAAGCTCCTGGATGCAAATCCGCTTTCAAGCTAGAATTGCTTTCTTTCTTCCAAACCATTTTGCAACAAGAAACTTCTAATGATTTCAACTATAGTATCTTGCTAAACTGCAATGCACACTTGTTTGCAGTATTTCTTAGGCTCCTCAGCAAAGGAACGGAAGAAAGCTAAACGAAAGTGAGTGCTAAGTCAATTTTGAACATCTGGACTGTGTTCATTGTACCAATCAAAAAAAAAAAAAAAAAAAAAAAAAAAGGAACCATGCCTGAGATCAACAGTCCCCATTTATGCACAAAGAGTCTTTTCACACAAAACCACTCTGGCCACGTGCAACTGACTTGGTGGGGAAAGACCCTGGCCCACACTCAAAACCGTGTCCAGACATTATCTGCAAAACAGCTTGTTGGCACTGGGTATAACTGTTCCACACTCTGGGTGATCCTTGGCCCGCAGTTGAGTTTTCTTATATTTACTAGTTTATCTGTAAAGATTTTCTTTGCACAATTCAGCCTTATGCTAAAATCTGAAGATTGCATTGTATTTCATTACTTTAGGTTACAGGGTGAAGAAAATCAACACTGAAGATGTCACTGCTGAGTAGTAAAAGTGGGACTGGGCTACATAAAAATTTGAAAAAAAAAAATAAGGCCAAATGAATTTCTGCAACAGTTACAACAGTGCTGATATCAGTAAAATTGAACTGGTTTATGTAGGCACTATCCAATATTTGGACTTCCAATTCAAGTAATAATCTTCACAATATCTTTCCATATTATAGAATATTTGGGTTGTTTTGCACACATTGTGATCTAATTAATGAGGTACTATTCCTATCTACATTTTCTCTTAATGTTAATTAGATATTAATGATGAAATTATAGAGACTATAAAGAGAATTATAGACAACACAGAGCCATACTCTGCTATGGGTAAAGTATTTGCTACGTATCAGGAGATTTGCTCACCAAGAATATTTTCTATGAACTGTAGGGTTATTGAGCAAAACAGCCTGTAAAAAGTAGAGGATTTTAAATTAACAGACTTCAGTGTTGTTTACATTGGAAATACATCGTAACTCAGTGACACAAAGAACATCTCTGATGTAAAAAGATGAAACCAAATGACAATGGTATTGATTACTGACTATTCCATTAAACCAACATGGAAATTGATTTTTATGAATAAATTTGGTTATTAGGCTGTAATCCAAGGCAACTGAGGTGCCAGCACATTGTTTTCTTTGGTGTTTCAGGGGGAAGTAGCCTCTTCTGGACATGCATAAAGAACAAGAGAGAGTTTAAACTGAAGATCTTCTGTTTCCCTTCAGCAAGATCCACCAGGGAACATCTGTCCTTGCTACTTCTATATGTTGCTTGAATCCTGCCCTTGTTGATGACCACTTGTGTTGATGTATGTCGGTATCTGCCCTACAAAAATACTAGGAAGAGGAGATATTTGTGCATACACAGTCATGCTGTGGCAACATTTTCCCAGTCAGAGGGACTTGGAAGTCTAAGGTTTTGCCTTGGAATTGGATCACTGGTGGTTAAATTTAGGGTTTTTAGGATGAACATGGAAAAAACCTTTGAAGTTCCTCTCGCATGAACTGATACTTAGGATTGAGTGGCTGTGAATATTGTATTCCACTCAGTTGCTGCTGAGACATTCAATGGAATGAAATATGTTAAACTTTTCCCCAGAAGTGGACATAGTATACTATTTTTTCTAAATGGAGTAACTGATATCTAATACAGATAAACTAGGGAGATATACAGGTTATTAACAGAAACCCAACAAAGTTACTTTACTGAATTACAAGAAAGGTTTTCATCTGTATTTATGAATTTACCTCATAACCTGTAGCACTAATGACCCTGGAATACAATTATTTGTTTTTGTTCTAGACTTATGGCTGTCTAGATGCAGATTGTAGTGATGATGGGAAATTGCCTGTATATTAAAAATACCATATTGAATAGTTCTTACATTATAAAATATCCTGCTTCATAATGAATTATTGTTCTCATGATGATTTACAACTTATATCACAGATGCACTAGATGAAGTAGCATCAGCAGCAGTGATAGCAGCATAAACATCATGCTCCACTGCCTGCCCTGTGCTGAAGAAATGAGAGTGTGTGAGGAAGAAACATCACATTGGGAGTGCTGAGACCAACAGCCAGGGAAGTGATAAAGCCTCATGAAAAAATCAACAGCATGTAGGCTACACATTCACCAGTGATGATGACAGTTTCACTAAAAGGTGGACCCACTATCAGTACAGCCAAACAGAGCTGTTAAGACAGTTTCCAAAAGATCAAGAGCAGCATATATAGTTTTAAATATATAATAAAAGTTGGTTGAACCCAGCAGCTCTTCTAACGCAGTCTCACCTTGTCTCCTATCAGCATGAAATTTGAACTGTTATTCTCATCTGGCTTCAAAATATTTTGTAGCCCCTTCTTGTCAGGGATAGCACACTGTCTTGGTTCCACACTCATCATTTTGAGGCATGACAGAATGCATGTTGCATTTGTCTGTCCTTAAGCTGGTACACCGTGCTCTTTTACATAGGCTGGGCGAAAGGAGGAAAGTGCTTCTGCCTGGTGCCCTCACTGGGTGTTCTGGGGGTGGAAAAGGTTTACAGAGCTGCAAGGTGTTCAGTTCCTGGAAAAAAATCCGATAGCCCACAGCACAAACAATTCAAGGAGAAAGTGGTTTGTTGTTTGCTTTTTTTCTTTTTTTTTTTTCTCCTCTTATGTATTCAAAGCTTTTGAGAAGTACCTATAAGGAAACTGCCTAGGCAGATCCACCCCGAAGCTGTAGCTGATTCAGGGAACTCAGCATAAATGTGGCTGGAAGGCAATTCCTAGTATACGGAGTTTGTACTGTTACAAGCAACCACATATAATCCTGTTGACAAGCTTATCAGACTGCAAAACCTTGCTGTTTTGCTTGTCAAAAAGCTTCTGAATTGATTATTGGTTAAAGTCAACTTATTTTTGTACCAACACTGTAATTTCTGTTTGCATTGCTTTTTCTTCTTTTGGGCTTTGAAATCAACAACAACAAAATAATAATAAATAAATTAAAACAAAACAAATAAAAAATAAAATAAAATAAAATAAAATAAAATAAAATAAAATAAAATAAAATAAAATAAAATAAAATAAAATAAAATAAAATAAAATAAAATGCTAGAAGCACTTTCTTTAGCTTGAAATTGGCTTTCATAAGAGTGGGAAGGCACAATTAAACACAGTTTTCTGGCTCAGGTCTTACCTTTACCTTGCAGATGGGTGTGCATCACTTGTCATGTTCTGGAATCACATACAACTTTTTCTTGAATGACTGAATTACTTTGTTCAGAGGAACTGTGATCAATTGGCACAACCAATTCTTTCCTCTGCTTTTATTTCTACTCAGGTGCTTAAAGAAGGAATTCTCGTTAATAATGTCCAAAATGCATTTTGTACCATTACACTTCATCCTTTTTTCTGTAACTTTGGTCTCCAGCATCACTTCATTTCTCCGGAATGATATCCCGTTCTTCCCTTGGAATAGTAATATCTTACAGTCTTGTGTAAACACAACATTTTAGCAGCAGGCTTCTGTGCAGAGGTCATGACTACAAATATTACATGAGACTTGTCTCAGGAATGATTCCTAGCAAAAAACACTCATCACTTTTCTCTAGCTCAGCAATTCAATTTTCAATGCATCTTCACCTCTCACTTAGTCAGGTCTGTAGCCACCTTTGTATAAGACCCTATTCAGTCCTCTAAATGTCTGGCTTTTTTCAGATCATTGCTGCACAAGTTTTACAATACTCCTCAAATGACTGAGAAATTGTACCGATGTCTTAACAAAATATTTATTGCTCAGAATTCATATTTTCATGCAGCTGCAGATTCTATTCCTATCAAAATATTTATAGCACACCCATAAACAGGGTCCAAGAAACCCCTTGCAAATAGAAAAAAATACATGCACAGAGCCCAATCAGAGAACTGCTGCATTTAAACACTGAAACTTTTTCCTTCATAAATTATAATTTTGCAAAACAATTAAGGATTCTTCATACTTAAATACCTAAGGAAGGTAAGGCATTATTTATATTTTGAGTACAATTCTTGCATTAAACAGTAAGAAAATTTAATGAAATCCTGGAGTATCTCAAGTCGCTTTCACAGAATCATACAGAATCACTTAGGTTGGAAGAGAGCTTCAAGATCACCGAGTCCAATCACTAGCCCTACTCTGCCAAGTCCAGCACTTGTTTAATGCTTGTTCATACCAAACAACACAAAAGAGGTCATCTTCATTTTATGATCACAGTTAAAATAATTTAATTTGCAGACTACTTTAATAATAACATGAGGATAAAATGAAGAGAGTTTAAATTTTTAAGTCTGTTTTGTATTTTTAAGATCCATGACAAAACCGGTTAGTACTGTTTTACAGCAGAGAGAATAATGCTGCCATTGTTCTACAGACAGTCCCAACTGAGAAGCAGCTTTTTTCCCCTTTGCTTGGTGACATTTTCTTTTTTGGTTATTAAAAATAGAAAAGAACAGCTGCATACTTAGATGTGCATTAACTTCATAAATTGTTAATCCTTAAAATACATGCTGGTCACGGAGGGGGCCAGTTTAATGCTGCAGACTGCCACTCAGTGACTACCACTGTTTCTTATGTCTGAAATTGTGCACATCAGGCAATATTTGCTTCTCTATGAATTGAGCACATTCTCAGGGTGTCCCTTGATGCAAACAAGAATTTAATTTATTTTGGAAAAAAATCTCAAGTAAAAACAATAGACATAACTGAAATGGCTGTCCAGCTGGTGTTCCCAAGCAGAAATGTGCGGGAAGCAGATTTGCAGCACGTCTTGAAGGTCAGCACCAATGCTCCTCCTCAGAGAGCATTAGCTCCCAGGTCTTCCCTGAGATGGCTCTCACCTTCATCCTGACACCCACGCTGGTCAAGCGTTAGGGCATCCAGCCTCATGTTGAACGTGCTTCAAAGGATGTTTGGTCCTTCTGCCCACGTAGTCAGTGCTGCAGTGGATCCCTTTGCAGGAGGTGGGCACCATTTTCCCTACATGGATGCTTCAAAGCAGGGTCGGATGGGAACCAGGTGACTTTAGGAACTTGCAGTGGTGGGCAGGATGGGGCAGGAGCACAGTGTGTTCTTGTGAATACTTACGTGTTGGGTTATAGAAAAGTAATTGTGGATTTATGTGGGGTTATAGAAAAGTAATTGTGGGTTTATAGAAAATTAGTGGGCCTGAGTTAAAGAAGGCAGCAGTGCTGCAGGTGCTGCTGAGGCTAACCGGGGGACCAGTAAACAAGCTGGTGTCCCACAAGCTGGCGTCCCACAAGCTGGCGTCCCACGGTTGTTATCTCAGGAGGCAGCAAGAATAGAATGTTGTGGCAAGAACGGAGGGGCACTGGCTGGGAAGTGAGAGAAGTGGAAAACAGTAAAAGTCCTGAGTCATCATGACATAGGGGTGCAACAGCGCATGCGTCAAGGGGTACGAACAGAGAGTGACAAAACACGTAGCCAGTCATGTATAAACTGAGAATGCATGTAACCAATGGGGTCTGTACTGGGGCAGGTGGAGTCAGAAAAGTACATATTGCAGCCATTTTTAATAATAAAGGTCTTCAGTTATAACTCTCATAGGGTTGTGTGAAGTCCACTTGTGAGGCGCATCAACGCTTACATCCCAGTTAAGAGCAGGATTTTGTGATTTAATTTAATTTAATGTTAAATGGTTAAACATTAATTTAATGTTTAAATGTTTAATTTAATTTTAATGTTACTTTTGTTAGCTTTGTCCTTTACCAGCTACTGCATGTGCTGCCATTTCCAAACCTTGCTCATTAACTTCCCAGCCATAAGCTTTTGCTTGTTTTTTTTATTTTGGGTTTTTTTTATTTGTTCATTTGTTTTTGTTGTGTGTTGGTTTTTTTTAAACTAAAATGCTCCCTGTGCTTAGCGAAGTCTCTATCAAAGAAACATGATGGGGGGAGGAACCTTAAAATTTTTCATTGTTTCATGACAGGAGAGTAGCAAATATCTCTAAGCTGTGTTCCAGTTAGAGGAAGACTGAAAGCCACATCAAAAAATGAAGATTTTGGTATATATGCTAGAACTTAGCTAAGTCCAAAATGTCACCCTAAGAAACCTGCCTCAGCTATCACTTCATTCTGGAGCACTTGCAATCTCTGGCAGAAGTTTCCCACTTCCCATGCTTTTAGCTTTCTGACTGTGTGTGCCTGGACCACCTACTGATGTTGTTCTAGAAGGCAGAAAATAATTTGTCGTCTAAAAATGATGAATCCTTTCCTAGCAGCTATGTTTTTAAAAACATATCTAAATACACAAACTATAAAAAATGAACTGCAAGAGCAACACAATGGTTCCAATACAAAATATAACACTACCAGTGCTGTTTGATGATGGCAGAGGAAATAATTGTGAAGTCTTTGGAAACCAAGAGTTTTTAGAAGGTCCTAAAAGGAGAAGACGCTGAGAACCTGCAGGTCCAACCGTAACATTGTTGCAGATAGAAGCCTGGCTCTCTTGCACATATTCAGGTTAATTAATGCATGGGAATAGAGGAGACATGCCCACTAAGCCTGACTTGTGTTCAGTTTTGAGCGTGGTGAAAGACCAGAACACCTCCATCAGCACTACTAATGGGAAGCCAGGTTCAAAATCTGAGCCACGCTATCAGAAACGTATCCAAATGAATGTGCCAGAATTGAACTTCTCATTATTGAGTGTGGCACTAGCAGTAGGAAGCAAAGGATATGACTGTAAAATAATTGCCTGCCTCCACCTGCTGAGGACAAAAGTGGCATTTTTTGTGTTATATATCCTGCTATTAGTGGAAATGTATTTCTATATCTGTATTTTTAGTACTATATCTGCATTATCCATAGATACTGCATAATCCATAAATACTCTTATTCTAATTACTTTACCTTACATGTTAAAATTATTCATATTCTTTGTCCCTTTATCCCTTTTATTCTTTCATGTAAAGACATAAAATAGCTTCAGACAGATATCATAAAAGTGATCTGTGGATCTATTGCTTCAGTTGTGTCACAGTCACAGGGTGATGCAGGATGGGGAGGAAATGTTTATGGCCCTGATTGTGTTCAGAAAATTCTGTTGAAATAGTTTCTCAGTGGAACATATGGGTTTCATCCAAGGTGAAAATATTTTAAGTCCATGGATCTAAATTATTATTTTTTCCTAGAAAAAGTAATTTTAAGAAGAAAAACAGGTCATTTCCAAAAGCGACAGAAGTTAATAACTTTTAATTATTTTTTTTACTTAATGTGGATTCCCTTCGTTTCTTTACATTATTGTATAGAAATGCAACAGCTGACTTGTTTGAAATGTCAAAGCTTATGTCTCAAACCAAGAGACAAAAGTCAAAAACCACTCTGAGCAAGAGAAGAAGCAATTCTGTTCTAGAGCCTTTATATATATTAGAAAATGCAGTATTTCCAGTATGATTGGAATATTTCAAATACCCGTGTTTTCTGTTTTATTAGCAGCTGCAGAGGATAAATTATAAACAAAAAGTTTCAATGGCAGAAGGCTGAAAAGTGAAGTCAAAGAAGCTATTAAGTTTACTGTAAAGAATGGTCTTTTATTTTGGTTTTTTATACAAGGGTGGAATTTGTGACAGAAAGCTGGTTCAAAGAAACTTTCTCTAAAGAAACAGAACATATAGCCAAGAGTTTGCCTTTTGCTTAATTTTAGTATAATCGTGAAGAACACCCCTGACTAGAATAATGCACCATATTGCAGTCGTCATTCCCAGTTTGTGAAGCCCCTAAAGTTGGTTTATATTGAATGTATTTTTCCTTCCTGCTCTCATTCTTTTAGTTTTATTGCAAAGCTACAAAAGCCACTCAGCTGCTAATTGAAACATTGTTCAGATAATTTACTGGAATGTGAGATTGTGGTAAAATGTGTACATAAATGTGTATTTCTCCTCTGAAATTCTCATACTTATTCTAGTAGGGCTTTTTTTATTGTTTTCTTTATCTCCATTAGGGCTAAATTAGGTATCGACTAACAGTATCTATGTTTCCATATTGGTTGCTAATTCTCTCAAGATTTGATCTATTTTATTAAAAAAAAATTCTTAGAATAATGTAAGAAATGAAATGTTCACTGAAGAACAGTCACCCTCTTCAGGTAAGTTTCTGTACTAATTTGGTATTCAATTTGCAGAACAGTAGAAAATAAATGGATTTTATTATTTCTATTTTTATTATTTTAAAACTTTGCAAATGTAGTTAATATTTCGAGAAAGAATGAGTTTATACAAACACATTTCAGTCTGAGCTGGGCATAATACATTAATTACAGACTGCAGTCAGTGATTCAAAATCTCAGTTATGTATATTGTGTTTCTGAGACATTTGGAGTAAGAGGAGGATGAAGTCTTCCTACTCTTTCTGATGCTGGTTCCACCTGTGCTAGTGATCAGAGGATTTTTTACTTGGTCAGGGATGGAAATGCCACATGTAAGTGCAACTACTGAATGCAACTAGCAATCACCTTGCCGAAAATATATCTGTAAGAGGTGAGGGACCTAAGGAATAAATAAATATTGCAGGCAAGATCTCTCTGCTAAAAAATTAAACATCATGTTGAACATTTAAGAAAATTTTAATCAGAAAGGTAGGTAGTTTCTATAGAACCAATTTTACAAGCCTAAAGTTGCTCAGAACAGGTCTCGTGCTGTTTATCCCTTGAGTTCTGCTGCAAGAAGATGAGAGGAGTTTGTTGGGAACAGCTAGGGTTAGGCAAGAAAGTGTTGTAGAAAGTCTTGAGGAAAGCATAGAAAAGCCAACCAGGACCTGAGTGCTCTGTAGACCTATGTAGCAGCTTAACCAATGACAGAAAACAGCCTTCTGAGAAATTATATTTTCAGTTCCATCCAAATCAAATTCAGATACACTTGTGTTTGGATGGGAATTGTTTATGGGTGCTTTTTTATTAAAAGCAAAATGGATTTTAAGCCTTAAATAGGCTTGCTTAGAAATATGAAGAATTCAATTATATTTCTAAGAAAGAGTTTTCATTTTCTACCTCTTCCATGCAGACTTTAAGTATTTAGCTATGGAAATACTACTTTATCTGCTTCCAGAGCATCTGCTTTGTGTTTAAAAAAAAAGTTTTTATAGTTCATTGCTTTGAACCCTTGTTTCTCAATCCTTATGTGAAACCTCTTGTATCTCTGTCAGACGTGGGTTGCTTGTCCTCACAGCAAGACCTCTGGTTGTCTGTCCTCACCTAGCCCTTACATGCTGTTGCAATGGTAACTCTTAGCCCCAGCCAGACTGTGGTGACTTTCTCTATTGCTCACATGCATGTCTCCTCTAGTGATGCTTCTTACTTAAGAGAGAAGATGCCACTAACATCTGCAAAAGCATTGTGTTATCCATCAAAATCCTCCTTAAAACTCTGGTTTTTTGCTACTTGTATAAGTTTTGACAAAAGATTAGGCAGCTGGAGGTCTGAGACAACCAGCCTATCTTAGTGACCAATACTGCATTTTTTGGTTCTTGCCATCTGTTTGTCTCTTCCCGTCTGTTGTGTCTTGTCTTGTTTTTAGATTTTAACTTATTCAGGGCAAAGACCATCTATTAATTACTGATGATACAGACCAACTACATTATGCACAATGCACTATTACTAGAACATACAGTCTGGAAGGGAAATAAAATGCATATTAATACCAACAACCACCTCAGTAATAGCAGTAAAACCTTTTTAAACTTTTCTTTTTATTTATTTATAGGATTAAGTAATAAGGAAACATTTATGTTAATTCAAGATACATAGCATCACTTTTATCTTTCAAGTATTATCTATGAAGTGTCTGAAGAATTTTTGCAGTGTTTCAAATACTGCTGTTAGGAATCTCTGTATGTTTTGAATTTCTTCTGTAGGTGACCAGTGTTGTCCTGTCCCTTAAGTGCTGTTGGTTCTGTCTTGTCAAAAAAGTAGTTTGCTTAGCAAATGCTCAGGATTTCTCTTAAGAACTTCACATTGTCTTTACTATAAGGTAGTTGTGATCTGTGTGATTTTACTGTTTCCCAAGGAGAATTCATTTAATGAATTCAACCTTCAGATTTTTCATCTGTTTCTGGGTTTATGTTGAATAGTCATAATATTTTGTTTACATGGGTATATAAGATTTTTACATGCATAGGATTTGCAAACTATTTTGCTTTTTGCAGAGAACAAGATGTTTTGTTTAGAGTGTATTAATTTTCCTCTACATATTCAATAATATTTATTTTACTTAAATATACACAATAAAAATAAGACTGCTTTTCTGCATGTGTTTTCATCTATTCTGCAGCTAATTACTGGGAGGGAATGCTTTGTATGTTCCACAGGGCTGATCTAGGAAATTGAACCTAAAGATAGTGTGTTGTTATTGGCATGTGGTTACATAGTTCAGGATGCAATGCCCCGTTAATTTCATATTGTTTTACTTTCTTTTTCATATACCAGTCCTTAATGATAAAAATAGATGAATGGCATTGCTATAGTTGAAATGTGAGTCTGAAATGTACTTCATGCTATGTACACAGAATCATAGAATCATAGAATTGTTAAGGTTGGAAGGGACTTTAAAGATCATCTAGTTCCAACCCCCCTGCTATGAGCAGGGACCCCTACCACTAGACCAGGTTGTACAAAACCTCATCTAACCTGGCCTTAAAAGCATCCAGGGATGGGGCATCAACAACCTCCCTGGGCAACATATTCCAGTACCTCACCACCCTCACAGTGAATAATTTCTTCCTAATATCTAAACTAAATCTCCCCTCTTTCAGTATAAAACCATTACCCCTTGTCCTATCACTATCTTCTCTGATGAAAAGCCCCTCCCCAGCTTTCCTGTAGGTCCCCTTCAAGTACTGGAAGGCTGCTAGAAGGTCACCCCAGAGCCCTCTCTTCTCCAGGCTGAACAGCCCCAATTGCCTCAGCCTGTCTTCATAGCAGAGGTGAGAAATACCTCATTGATGACCATCACTGTTACTTAGATAAAGCTTTCAGCACACATTTCTGATCTTTTCAGAGAATTCTTGTAGATTGAGACATTTCTGATATCCCAGAGACCAGCGAGGAAAGGCATAAAACTATAGAAATATAATCTCTGTATATTCTGATTTGATTCCCTCTTAGTGCTTGAACCTTAGGATAATTCACTGTGAACTCTGACCCAGTTCATATAATTCACTCTGAGTTTTCAGTAATCACAAGTAAAATGCAGACTTGATTCAAGTGTGTGTTTTCCATTGTTCTGCACTTGCTTATTGCCTAAAATGTTATAATGAGTATCATGTAAGCCTACCAAGTTTGCTGGTGTCTGAAATATTTCCTTAGTATGAGACTTTATCTAATGCCAATGCCAGTGCATGGTATTTTGACAACTTTCTGCTAGCATGTTTTACACACATTCTGTAAATTCACATTAGCATTAGTTTATGTGGCATGCCAGTAGGAAAGAAACCTGTAAAACTGGAAGAGCTAGGAAGGAAAAAATGAAGGTCACATATTTTATCTAAACTGATTGACAAACTAATTGACAAAGTAGTGTGAGATGATACTAGACAAACAGAAATAAAAATTACTGATGAAAAAATTTAGTTTAGTATCTGAAATTGAATGGAAAGCAAGCCAAAAGGTGACAGTTGATTCTGTCCTTTTTTATTGTGGGTTGTTGTTTTGGTTGGTTTTTTTTTCTACTGCTCATACACTTACAATAAAGTAACCAAGACTGAGGCCACCAACAGTCCCCAAAGAGAAGAGTACTTACCAGTAAGTTGCGAATGAACTTTTCTTAAAATAAAATCTCAAAAGAAAGATTCCTGAAATTACTGTGCCATTTGAGATGGCATTTCTTTACATTCCATGTGTACTTTCATTGAAAGTAAACTATATTTTGATGAGGACATTATTAAGTCAGTATATTTAATGTATGTTTGTGTCACAGGAAGGCAAGCAATTGCTTCACATATGTTTCAAATTGCCATAAACCATCACTGAAAAATGCAATCCCTCCCCTTGAATACTCCCTCCCATCCCTCTGGTGCCTTCTGTTCTGGCACAAGCATTTATGTGGCCACACAGAGAGCCACATATGACAGCTGAGAAGTTAGAACTAATTTTGGATAAAATTAAGTGTGAGTGGTTCAAAGAAGAGCATTGTTTATCTGGGTGGAAAGAGATTCAGCTTCATGTTGCCTAAAACTCTGATTAGGGCTTTGTCAAACACAGACCTGGTGGCTAAAAGACTATTTCACAGTTGAGCAGATGCCCAACTGATATTAATATTTACAAAGCAGAAAGCAGCTGCCAGAAGCGTGGTTGACAACAGACTGAAATTCCTGATTGACTTACAAATGAGTATGTCCTTAGAAGAAAGGGGAAGGGAGCAAGGAAGGGGAATGATAGTATCTGGCAACATCAGAGGGACCTTCAAGAGTCAAGGGGCTGGATCAGGGAAAAAGGGGGATATAAAAGTCAATATCCTGCCCCAGCCCAACAGCTGTTTTCTCTGACTGCAGCCTGAGGACACCGAATACGAAACAGAACTGAGTCTCTAAAACCACAGGTTAAGCAGTCATTTATAGTTTGTTCTATGAATCCTTGGAGGCAGACACATCTGGGAAGTGTTTCTGCAATGCAAAGATGGAGTGGCTCTCTTTTTTGTCACTTCTGCCCTTATGAAGTGATTGCAAGTGAGTTTTCAGGTTGTTGTTGGTTTTTTTTTTTTGTAACTTTAAGCTTGTGTTAGAGGTGATTTCAAGGAAATGGTTAAGAAAGAACATCTTAAAATCCTTTGCATCCTTGACAGTGAAACTCTCTAGTAGTGCTCAGTATCCTGGTGTTGAAAGAATAAGAATGTGTTTGTCCTTTCAGCTGCAAGGGCTAGAGTGAGAACTGCAAGACTGGAGTCTGGGTCACTCTTTCAGTGATCAGCATTAATGAAGTAAACTTTCAGCCAGCACCAGTTAGGATGAAGAAGCACTGAAGTCTTAAGGGAGTTTATAAGAGCAACATAACATGTCCTGCTTTTGATAACATTCTCCTGACTCCTTTTCCTCGTAAATGGAGAATATCACTCTAGATTCTAAAGGTTTATTAACTTTCAGATGCCAAATTAATAACTTGAAGATAATTTGGTGGACTTCAATATCAATTAACTCTTTCTATAAGAGAAAATACTGCATCTAATAAGCAACTAGTAAGCAGTTTTAATTGACAGAACAAAATATTTTAGCTCTTAACTGAGCTCCAGGTGGGGTCTTAAAAGAGCGGAGTAGAGAGAGAGAATCAGCTCCCTTGACCTGCTGGCCACGCTTCTGTTGATGCAGCCCAGGACACGACTGGCTTTTTGGGCTACGAGCACACATTGCTGGCTCATGTTGAGCTTCTCATCAACCAGCACCGCCTTCTTTTCAGGCTGTCTTTTATGAAAGTTGTTCTGATTTGTTATGTGTACCAATGCATACATTTTCAGATCTGGGGCAAGGGAAAGATTTTTCTACAGGTGGAGACAAAACAGTTCAGACATTCTACATGTAAATGCATTCGTATCAAATTGCTTTCATTGTAACATAACTGGCTGCTACTAGTGTAATGTTTGTATTTTACTGCTATTAATCTACTTTTAGTGAAAATTAATATAGCTTATGACCACTACTGGAAAATGCGATCAATTATCTAGAGTTTACTCTAGGAAGAAAATTCTGAGCTGCTTCAGTAAGCCATATTTCTCCAAATAACTTACAGAAGTATCTGATTGACTCTGGAAGCTTGTGTTGTCTGCTAGGAACTTGTTACATGATTTCACAATATTCCTTTAGCTGGGTAGACTTTAAATTTTGCTTCTGGGATTTTGCGGAAGACCTTGCACTCTGTTTGCTAAACGGTGATCTCTTCAGTGATAATTAGGAGGGCTGACATCTTTGGCTTCAAAGTATTGGCCTAGTGATACAGTACTGAAATGGATGAAATCTGTTATGCATCATACACAGTGGGTGGATATTGGCAGTATTGATGGTTCCCTGACTTTCAGTCTTTTGATGTTGATTCAGCTTCTATCTTATCTATTCCAAACATTTCATTTTCTTCTTGTCTCTCCAGCATAGCATTAATGCAGTAGCAATCACCAGCGCCACGAAATAAAAACATCATCTTCAATATTTGACTCTGTAGCTGGATATGAAAATTACTGGTCTTTCCTGTTATCTTTAGCTTACCTGCCAAGAAGAGACACTTCTCAGAATGACTTGAAAATTTTCAGGTTAATATCTTTAATAAGAAGCTGTGGACTCTTCATGAGTTTTACTGGAATGCAACAAATTGTCTGTCAGAATTTCACTGTCTCTCTTCCATTTAAGTGCTATTTTGCCTACCATGAAGCCCAGTTGGAAAAGTAATAAAAGGAAGGAATATTTTGGTAGTTGTTCAAAACAAAATCAGGGTGAAGTATCTAATGAATGCAAGTTGGACAGAGGATTGTTTATTGTGTATCTTCTGTCATTAAAAATACTAAAAATTGTTCCCTTTCTATATATTGATTAGTCTTTTTATATTATGAATAATATTGATATTTAAAATACAGCCTGGCTAGAAATAGGCAAGGACATTTTCCTCCTTGATTAATTTAGTTCATTCTACTGTACCCTTTTGAGAAGTTATTTAATATGAGGTGGTGGAAAATGTGACAGAAAAATATTTTTATGTTTTTTGTGTTCTTTTTTTTTTTTTTTTTTTTTTTTTTGAGAGAGAGAAAAAGTACTTATCACTTACAGGCATTTGGTCCTAATCTGAAAGATTGAATTGGTTCATTCACTTCAAGTACCACATAACCATTCACACACCATCAAGCTTAACACTATTAAAGGGTAATTTCCCCTGTGGGAGCTATGCCCAACAGGGCCGCAATCTCCATACAGTGACTTTTATCTTTCCATGGCAGGTAAGGAGATTTAAATAAAAGGCTTCATCAAGAGAGCAATCACAGACATATTCTTCCTATTGAAATATCCATGAAACAGCAAATAAACACTCCTAAAAATCTTAATGTTCCTAAACATTACCAAGAAGACTTCACTCTACATCTCCCACTTTGAAACTTTGTGTTGGAATCAAAGCATGTGAGATGCCTCATGGGCTTGGCAGTAGAGGACAGAAAATATTATGGTAAAATTTGCATTTCCTACTAAGAGCTGAATGTAGTTAAACGTTTCAGAGTAATCAAGGAGTATACTTTGTCTTCATCTCTCACAATCACCAAGATTTTTTTTAATTTCTCATCACTTCTTTGGGTTGTCTACAATGACTCATTCAACACCCTATTATCATAACTTTTATATTCTAACAAAGACTAAGTCTATAGTGAGGTTTTCGTTAGAAAATAGTATTTTCACATGTTCTTGCTCAAATATTTGGGAGCTATTATCTGCGATAATTTTGCTTGGTTTCACCTAAAGATTAATTTTCCAGGGTTGCCATTAAAAATAAGCTTTCTGAGTAAAGTACTGAAAAGTTACAGAAATCATTCTAACTTCCTTATTTTTCTGTAAGAAGAGACAGTATTTTTCACCCTTTCTGCTTTCACGGTTAAACTGCTTTCCTTCTAAGATCTTTTTTTGCATTCACGCTAGACTGTACAGGCTTTATTTTTTAATTAGTTTTTTTGTAACTTAAGGACACAGAGTGTGCTGTCTTTGACTTGAATGGGATCAACATTAAGTCTAAACATTTTTTAAATGATGCAGTTTTGCACCCAGACTCACAGCTCAGAATCAGCTTGCTAGTAAAGCCAAAATAATTTACATGCCCTGTAGATACTAATTTGAAGCTTTACTAGATCGTAGGCATATTTAGATAGCTATTTTGATAAAATGTAAGTAACCTAAGTGCTATTCTTTATGTCAGGGAAGTCCTGCTGAGATTTGCAAGACCTCTCTGTGGCAGTCTCATCTGCAAGGCAACTTGCTTGGCTTTCTAAAATCACATAAAATTCAGGTTCTGCTCAAAGTAGTGCAGTTGATACTTTGACAGTGCTGGCCTTTTACCCAAGGGTTCAGGGCTTAGCACATTAATAAATCAAAGGCTCCCAGATACTAATTGTCTCTTGTGCCTGAGGGAAGTTAACTCACTTCTTCCAGATGAATATGCTTCCCTGCAGCGATCGAAGGCAAAGGCAACATTCTCTTCATTTTATTGAAGCTATTCTACTTTGCATTGACTAAAGCCAAACCTCAGTTGGGTCAAAGAACATGAAAATGTGAGCACTTAGCTATCCATAGCAATTCATCACACATCTGAAAGGAGGAGGAAAAATAGGAAATGCCGAGTTTCAATCCTTCTTTCTGAAAAATACTTCACTATTACATACTAAGCATTATTTAAATAAAGCCTTTAATCCAAAAAGTGGTTTGAAATTTTTTACCAGATGAGACCCAAACTGGAAGCTGACTCTGTCTCTGTCTCTCTGTCTGTCTGTCTATCTATCTATCTATAAAACTTTAACTGATTTGAAACAACACAGCACAAAGGCTCCCACACAAAGTTTTGTTCCACTGAAATCTCTGCACTAAACTATTCAATTTTTCCCTTAACTGCAAGCTGTCGAGAGCAGAGCTTGTCAAGAGCACATAGCTATTTCTTACATTGTATATTTAGTTATTAGTATTGTTTGCTTGGGATGTTGATAATGGATAAAATTCACCCACAGGCAGAGGGGAAGCTAAGGGCCACTTAATTCCTGGGTAAGCCTCGATATAAGCCTTAAAATAGAAATTAAGTGGGGCATGGCCTTCCCTCTTTCTCCCCCTCCCAGCAGGACTAAGTCAGATGTAAATTGCAGTAGAAAATATTCCTTGACAAACTGCATGGAGTTGAAAAAAACTACATTAACTCTCACTGTTAAATCCAAGCTGTGGATTTAATTTGGTTTTGTATTGCATTAAAGAGGACAGAGTGCAGTGGTCAGGAAGCCCCTTGTAAATTTGCCTGCCATAAAGCTAGTTTTAACCTACAGCTCTAGTGGGAAGAGGCGAGAGGCAAGCTGAGTCCCTTGCTGGTATCAGGGAGTCGTTTCATGTGTTGAGCTGAGCTCTAAGAACAGGAAACTATTCTAAAACTGGCAATATCATTAATGTGCCACAGAAAATGTCAGGGGTTTAGGGCTATCCTTTTATAGCTCTTAATTTTTTATTTTTTTTTTAAGTAAAATTAGACTTAAAGGATAATCAGTTACCATTGAAGTGTGATATTAAGCACTCAAAAGTCTAGTAATGAAAATGTTCCCACAGTAGCCATAACCTGTCATTAGATTTCACAGGTGACTTCTCTCTAAGCATTCAATATAGTGCAATACTTTGAATGTTGGTGCGAGGTAATAAAAAACCCTAGATATGTAAAATGGATAAATTAATCATGTGAGATTTGATGAGTATTTTTTCTATGGCTGTATATTAATTATACTTAATTTTACCTAGCTTCTTAAGAGTAAATCATAAAGTGTGATAGGAGTAATCTTATATTACTCTGAATATAATCATAGAATTATAATGTAATTTTAAAATAGAAAGCAGAAGAAAAGTTCATTCAGGGGTTTAACATAGCTGTGTACCAGACTGAAGGTCCTGTGTAGCCTATAAAAATTAAGGGGTTTTCCCTGTGTAAAAGAAGGCAAAAAAATTGCATTTAATGCAAAATCATGTGCAAATCACATCTTGCAAATATTCTAATGGATGCAAAAATTATGAATAAAAATGGAAATAGTATTGTTGGATTAGATTTAATTTATTTTTACCAATACAAATAAAAATAACTTTTGCTCTTTTTCTACAATGTTTCTGAGCCTTCCAAGAGAATTGGTCAGTTTAAAACCCTGTTGCTTTCCTGTTTTCATTTCTGACAAAATCAGTTAGAAATACTGAATTTTTTTTACATTTTGTTTTTATTAGCAATTTTACTGCAATTTTTTAAAGTTGTATTCTCAATAAATATAAAGTATTTGCCAAACTTACTTGGCTTATGCAAGAGTTGGCTCCATTACTAGCTGTATCAGTTCAAAGGAACCCTTAATTTGATTATTTCTTAATTCAACAGACAATATCTCGTCAAACTGTTGGGGTTTTTTTAAATTAAATTTGAAAAAACAGAAAATTATGAAGATAAAATACCCCCAATAACTTTATTTTCACTAAAATTACATCGTATAAAACCTCAGGGTTTTGGGGTTTGTTTGATTGTGTTTTTTTAATTGGTTTAGTTTTCTATTTAAATCAACAAATAGCGTTAATTTTATAAAACTCAAATAATTTCACTTCTAATGTATTTTTTCTGGACCAACAGTAAAAGGTTGCTTCTCTTTAACAGATTCCATTCTTCCTGATCAGGGTACCTGTCCTGGGTTGAGCCAGGTTTAAGCTAATTTTCCTTTTACTGATTTTTTTTTTCCTTCAGTAAGCTTTCTTTTAATTAGCAACAAGTGTCCCAGCCAGTGGACTGATAACACTGGAATGTTTATGTTTCTGCTGAGACTCCAAGGTTGCTTCTTAGCTCTGCTGCTACAGAGTCTATCGGGGCAGGAGAATTGTATCTGTGACCCCCCCATAGGGGAGCTGGACTAGACAGATAGCAGAACTGACCAAAGGTATTCCATTCCATGTATCTATGTAAGCTCAGAGGAAGGTCAGAGATCACAGAAGACAACTTCCTTCCTGCTTCTTCTTCCCTTCTCTTCTGTCCATGGCCGGTGTCTGGGGAGGACTCCATCCATCCATCATCCTCGACCTCAGGCTCAGCCCTGACCCTCATAACTCTCCCCACAGCCCTGTCTGCTCTGCTGTTATCTCCTTACTGCGGGCTGAGAGTTTTTGGGACTGCTCACAGCTAAGGAGAGTGCTGGGGGAGCTGCTGGGGGTGGGGGGAAGCAAGAGGCTTTTGCACATTCCTGAAAACACTTGTATATAATTGTACATATAATTAAAGCTGTCTAATTTAGTTTTCAGTCCAGCAAAGTCTCCCTCCTAATTCTCTCTCTCCTTCCCTACCTGGGTGGGAGGGGGAGGGGATCGAGAGCTTGTTGTCTCTGGTTTATTTTTCGATTCTAAGTCAAACCTGTGACAGTACCACATATTGAACATGTTGAAAATGTTGGTTATGTTTTCTTTCCAAATTACTATTTTTGTATCAGTTTCAACTCTTATCCACGTCTTCTATCCAGCTATAACTGTTGTATTCCAGAGCTAAGATTTTCCATTCTTCATAACAATATAGTATTTAGTAAAATAGCTTGCAAGCGATTATTTTGTCTGTCAGTTCTGCCAGTAAATGTTGGCAAAAATGTGTGAAGAGACCAATATGGATGAGGAATAAATACAGTCAAAGTAAATGCAATGTGCCTTCCTGATCAGTGAAATATGTTTGAGATCTTCTTTCAAGTCTGCAAGACTTGGGAGTTCAGTAGCCACTGTGGCAGAGGGGGTGAGTAAGCCCAGCTAAAGGGCAAGCTCACTTTCTAACTTTCTGAGACAAAGGAAGCCATTTAAGAGCAATAAGGGTGTCCTGGTTATGCTGTGACAGAACAGTACAATCATCTTTCAGTTTAGAGAAACTGTAGTTTTGAGAGGCTGCAGAATCCAATTCTGTGAGAACAGAAGAGGTAAGTTGTGTTGGTTTTGCTGACACCCAGCTCTGAGAGCAATTTGGTATCTTACATTAGCATTGGGGTCAATGGTAGTTAATTATTGTTAGTCTATTAAGTCTGGTTTTGTTGCAACCCATGGGTCCCATTTCCTTTTCCTGATTCCGCACCTCAGCACCCCCCACCCCCAAGGTGGGATGGGTGATAGAACAACTGTTCAAACTGCAACAAAGGGAAAAAGAAGTGGGACTTTCAGTGTCTACTGGAACTGCCTGGAGAAGTTGGAGAACCACCAACAGGTGGGAAAGATGCTAGAAATGGCAGGAGCTGGAGGGACAGATTGTAAATCAGTGATGTTTTTTAGTGCTATGTGCATGTTGGAGCAAGCATACTTTCTCTGAGTTTTTAAGAACCCTTCTGCACTCCTGGAAAGTAAGTAGTTTCAGGTAGACTGAGCTATTTAAAGGTGTTATTCTGGAAGGGCTGAAAAAGTCGAGTGGAGTCAGCATCCTGTCACACAATCCTGGCCACAAATGAATCTGCCAGCATAAAGAGTACTAAGGAAATTGTTTCTGAATTAGACATGTAGCTAAATTTATCTGATAATCCCTGACATTGAAAACTAAACAAATATGTTATTAGAATCCTTTCCTGTGTACTTATAAATCCTCTTGGCTTTCATCAGTCGGAAAATATTGTGAGAAAAACCTATCCTCTAGCACAACTGTTGCTTCTGTTAACAATACACTATTGAGAAAGAAGTGCAGGAGCATATGAGGTATTCTTTGAAAGGGAGGATTTGTTAACTTTTAAAAGGAGAGGTGTGGGAGAAACCTGTGTTTTGTGAATTTAGGCGTTTCAATGAAGCATACAGAGTTCAGTGCTGTAAGGTACTGAACTTCAGGAATCTGATCCAAAAAAGCATTTAAATACCTGCCTATTGTCAGGCTCCTGAATGATGCTGTAGCAGGAAATGGAATTATTTGTGTTCTTGAAGGTGTACTTCAGTGCTTTTTGTTAATAGATTCTTAGATTGCAAGTTTGAGCCCTTGAGAAGCAAGGATTACCAATAAAAAACTGGAAATAATATCTCATTTTATGAATTTACAGCAAAAAACTGGGCAGGAAAGACAGAGTTGAAGACTACAGGGTGTTGCTAACAGAAAATTTTAGTTTCTTCATCATAGAGTATGTCGTTACATTTGAAGAAGCTGAGACTGTAAACTAGATTAGATATTGATGTTAATGATGTTATTGAAAATCAGAGTAGCAATACTGAAATCACCATCTGATTAACGACTCAGTTTTATAATCACATGCTGTGATGCCAGAGTAATTCCATAATGCCAGCTGACTCTCATTTTAGTATATTCATATAGTGGTTTTATGTATGAAATAAAATGCCAGATACAACAGCAGAAGGACGGTACGTAAATCTATTTAAGAAGGTGAACAAATATGTTCACCTTCTTAAATTAGAAATATGAAGGAGAAAGAGGAAGGAAATAGCTGCAGCCAGGTGCTAAATATTTGGGATCAATATAATGAAGTAGAAAATCACTCTGAATAGTGCAAGTACAAGCCCTGATGGGTTTTTGTCTTTCTTCTTTGGATCTTGATTATTCATGGGTTTCTCTAGAACTACAGAAATGTGACACTTCATCCTGGGATGCTGGCTAAAACAAAAGAAAAGCAGGCTGTTGAATGCTGCTGCTGTTAAATTATTATTTATTTCCTGTTGTGTTTTGCTTTGTTTTGTTTTCCCCTGTGTCTCATATAAAATATTGCAGTCTTCTTAGATTCCTTTGAATCATAGAACTGCACTGTCAAAAAGGCATTAGAGTGTTCATATTGCTCCTGCATTCTTTATAATTGTAATTATGTTTCTAATTTGTAATTCCAAAAAACAGAATACTAAGTGACTCAAAAATCTGCTTGAAACTCTGTTCCCATAACTCAAAGTTGGGCTGTCATACCCTGAGTTTTGGTACTGGCAGAGGTGGTTAACTGATGCCAGTGGTGTTTTCAGTAAACTGTAAGGATAATCTGTTTTTTCTAAGACGTGATATACCTAAAAGGTTTTAACTCTTTCAGGATTTGTAGCAGACACACAACTGCCACTGAAGTCCCAATCTTAATTTTCATTTAGATGTTTAAACATCTTTGAAATTTTTCCCTTTGCTCTGGTCCAGTGTCTCTTGAACTCTTTAGGTATTTCTGTGAGCTTTATATAGTGTCCTAAATGTAGATCGTGACGTTTATATGATGCCAGCATAGCATCATTTCACTTCACAGCTGCAGTTTTGAAATAAGGTTTCTGGAATGAAAAAGCTTGTACAGACTAAGCAGCTACCACCTAATTTTCACATTCATATTCTGCTTAAGACTTCAAAGCAAAAGTGATATCTGGGGAGAATAATGGGCTATATCTGACTTCCAGGCACATGAAGCACTGAGCAGTGCCTGCTGATAGGCCGTCAGATGTCTTTCCCCGCAGTCACAGAAAGCCTCTGTACCAATAACTTCATAGCGTCCTTTTCCCTGCCAGCTTGTGCAGTAAGAGGTGTACAACTTGCACTAAGGCAAGTCTGGGATAATAACTGACAGTAAGAAGTGCAGTGAAATCACTGTAGGATTAAAAAAAAAAAAAAAAAGCCCGAGGGCTCTGTCACTGCTGAGCAATCTCTCTGTTATTCTATGATTAATACTCCTTTTTCTGTCAAGGGCCTTCTGCAGAGTTGACATCTGCAGAGCATAAATCAGTTGACTGTTCTGGGAAGGTGAACTAAGAGCTTCCAAAAAAATCTAAGCCCTCGGAATAATTTTATTGAAGCAAAGGGTTTGCAAATTCTGTAGCTGTATTTTCATAATACTACAAAATGTAACTTGGGGTGTAATAGCAAAGTAGCTCATTTAAACTTGCCTGCAGGGATTTCTGGTGCAGAAAATCTGTGCGCATTGCGCATGTTTCATTACCTGGATTCTTAGGCAGGCAGTGAAGTTGTTCTTGCCATTAACATTTTCAGGAGTGAGAATTTTGACAGCTGAACACATATGTATGACTGGACCTTCAAACCCTGTAGCAGTCTGGTATCTTTCTTTTGAATCGAAAGTAAAAGCCACCAATGTATCCTGGCCAAGACTCAGTCATGTTTTTTCTGAATGGTGGCTGATCAGCTTTCTGTGCAAACCAGTTCTTGCTTAATACTTTTTCTTTCCTGCTTTGCATTAGGACCCCCCCAGCGAACTGTGTCCCCCAAACAAGACCACGAAGAAAGGAAGCACAACAAAGTCTTGGATAAGGGCAGTGAGAGTGGGACTTCCTGTAACGAGTTGTCCACCTCAAGCTGTGACAGCCACTCAGAAGCCAGCACCCCTCAAGAAAATGCCACTAGCACTCAGCCATCCACAGCCCACCAGCCAAATACTCTGACTTTGGATCGTTCATCTAAGAAGGCCCCAGTGCAGTGGATGCCACCACCAGACAAACGCAGGAACAGTGAACTCTTTCAAACTCTCATTAGCAAGTCCAGAGAAACTAATCTTTCCAAAAAGAAGGTATGTGAGAAGCTGAGCGTTGAGGAAGAAATGAGAAAATGTATCCAAGATTTTAAAAAAATCCACATTCCAGATTACTTTCCAGAGCGCAAACGCCCGTGGCAGTCTGAACTCTTACAGAAATATGGGTTATAGTAATCAACTCTTTCATGACATGTCTCTGGGGCATTTGGTGTTCATTAAGTTGCCACTAACTTACTGATGTCCTTCTGGCCAACTCTGCCACCAGAGCTATTCCTGCTGCTTATTTCTTTCTGTGAACAGTGGATGTTGGATAGTACATGGTTTCTTTAAAAATATATATAAAAAGATAGAAACTTAAAAAATGCAAAAGGCATCTCATCTAAACCACTTCATAATAGCAAAGAAAATCATGCATGGTCAAGAAAGATGGTTTTTGAACTGTAGTCAGTTGAGCCTGATTATCGTTTTGGAACTTTCCAAATAAAAATCTCGATCATCAGTTAGCGCCTCATTTTATGTCACCAATAAAAATGACTCAGACTTGCTATGGATGAAGAGAAACAGGGTTTAAAATTTGATTGAACTGGTTTCAGAACTAATTCCCAACGTTCTTTCAATGTTACTGCAATAAAGCAAATACCTATTTTGCATGAGCACAATATTACAAATAAATCACACGAGAACAAGAGGTTGTCTGTAGCTTGGAGAATTATTTGTTTGATACCAAGCCTATAAACATAAAATGTCTAAGGGATTGAATTTACTTTGTTCTGGATCTGTGATTTTTTTGTCTGTACAGTGTTCTGTATGTAAGGATGGTATAAATATGCCTTATACTGTTTTATTGTTGCACCAACAATGTTCATCTATTAGTGCTTGTCAGGATTATTTCTGTGAAATGCAAATTTATGGCAGATTGTGAAAACTGGTTTGATGGTCTGAAAGTTTCTGTTATGTTAGTCGCTAAAACTGGAGAAAAATAAAAGAGACTTTAATGTATTTATTAAAAGAATCATCTGGTAGATTTTCTTGGCTATCATTATCTTCTCTCTTTTTTAAAAATAGAATTAAGCAAATTGTTACTTTTTGTTTAATTTTTTCATGACTACTCTGCTAGGAAAAAAAAAAACCACACCAAATACACAACAAAAAACTTGTTTCAAGAGTGGGTGAAAAATATTTAGGGTAGTGCCATTTAATTGGAACCACCGTCCAGACTCTCAAAGAGGAAGAGAGTTACCCTAAGCAGCAGCAGGGAATGAACTAAAAAAACAGAGTGGTGTTACTAATAGAGCAAAAAGCCATTCCAATTTGACAAGTTCACAAAAATCAGCTTAGAAACAAAAGATTTAAAATATCACAGCAGAGTGCGCTAAATTTACCAAGGAAAAGTTTTCCATGACTAGTCAACTCTATATGACAAACCCGTTTTCTCAGCCCAGATACGGGAAAATCAATACCTTTCTCATTACACCACCACTAAGAAGACAATGGTGGTTCAGACAGCTGTAGCTGAAATGAGTAAGGACAGCTGGAATTTGCAAAAGAGCTGCTGAATTCTTACAGACTTGAAATTATTACTGTGTGCACGCACAGAAACACAGATACACTTTTAGAAGGGTTCATCTTCATACATATTCTATAGCAGGAACTGTGCAGTTGTGTCAGAACTGATCATCAAAATATCTGATGGTTATTTTAACTGTTTTAGCTAAAGAGTATTGTAATTTCCAGGGTTATTCTAATGCCTGTATTACTTTTCTGTCCTCTAACAGGCCACTTTAAGAAAGACTGCATACTGTAGCTCTGTAACTTTATTCACTTTTTCTTTTCCCTTTTAAACATATCTAGTGCTAGTTGCTGTCCTACTCAGTTAATCTCCAACATTTCATCTTTTGAAAACATATTTATAACTTGGAAGTTAATATCTCAGATGAGTCTAGTCTGAACTGATGCAGTCCAGTCTGAAACCATTTGGCTTCTCAGCTCTGCCCTTATGTCCTTTGCTTGCTTCTTTCCCTGGGGCCCATAAGACCCATTTCTTCTTTTGAAAGTTTCTTGCTTCTTAGACACATTTAGCATTTGCTTTTTCTGTTTTTTAATCTTTGGCTTTCTAGACTTTACTCAATGAAATTTCCAACTATTTAACCATGACTTACTAGCCACCAGTGGAAACAATTCTGGGGTTTTCTTAGTCTAAAAATAGACTTTTGAAAGCTTTTGAAAATGTCACACTGAGTTGTCTACTGGCCTTTTGAATCTATCTTCATGGCACTTCTCACACTTTATGCTGTTTTCTGTTACCTTAGTTTAGGCTGTTTCCATCTGGGATGATACCTTTTAGGTTCAGAAAGGGTCTTGAATTTTCCCATTAAACATTGCCCTTGAGTTTGGAGATTTGTTTTGCCACCTTAGTTATCCTCAGTACTCCAGGCTGTACCTGCTTATGGAATGCTTAGCTGTTTGTTTGACCTGTCCATCCATTTTAATATGTCAGTATATAAATTCTTTTATGGGCTTTTTATATTTTTTCTTTTAACATGCTATCTAAAATTTTTCAGAGCATTTCATTCTTGAGGAAAACAGAATATTATCTGAATACATATCCTAATCCATGGGCAGCATAAGATTTATGATAACCTTAACTGCTTTCTGTGTCTTCACAAGGCATGTGAGTGATGTGGCAGATAAACTATGTTACTGTTACTTAGCAACTACACTGGCACCTTAAGAGGAAGTGTTTTGGTTTTGGAATTGCACAATGTAGTGTCTTTCTTTCAGAGTGAGAAATTGGGATGTGGTGTAGACAGAGTGGGAGAAAACAATGTCTCCAGTGAATCCTTTGGTCATATTCTCTAATTCCCATCACGCTTTTCATCCAGCTCACCCAGTTACAGCTCCAATCCTATCTAAATGCTTATTGATCTACAGTTTCTGGATTCCAGCCTCTAACTGGGCAGAAAGCAAGCTGAGACATTTGGCATAACAGAGGAGCTTCCAGGCAGTTAGATGGCTAAGGCTGGTGGGGAATTCCCAGGTGATACGAGGGAATTGGGTATCAGAAGCACATGGGGGCTTTGATTGCTTCTCTTTATCTTCCATTTTTCTTACTTTTCTACGATAGCTGTCTTTTGTTTTTCCATTTAAGTCTTCTTTCTCTCTTCTTTTCAGTTATTCACTTTGTTACACACAGGAATATTCTACCATGGGAATCTGTGCCTTTTATTGGACTTCAGTGGGGGTGGTCAGTACATTAACGTTCCACTCCATATGAAGTTTATGATTTTAAAACATAAAATTTTTCTTTAAAGGGAAGAAAGATCAAAACACTTACATTTGTCAATCTTAAATTAAAAGAAGGAGAGTAAATAATAAATAAAGTTTATATTTTTCTGTCCATATTTCATTTCCACTTTTTATGTTAATTTCCAGTTTTATGGGGTTATGTTTTATAGTTATAACAACATATTTAGTTTAGTTTCATTAAAGACCAAGTAGGTTTAGCCAGCAGTTGCTATTATAAATAATAATTGAGAATTGCTTTAATAATATAGATAAACATTTTAAAAAATACAAAGAAGTTATACAACATTTAAATGAAGCATATTTCTTGAAGGTAAGTAATTCTCATAAAAAATTGAATTATTTATTTTTCAGATTTTTTTTTCTAAATCAACACAATCCCTTAAATGATCATATTATTGGGAATTCAGATTGGAATCTGTTTTTCAGCCAAATTCAATTCTTAACATGCTCAGCAATATAGAATGCTATATTCTACATTATATTTAAAGATTTGGAGCTGAGAAAAATAAAACCAATCATTCTTCACAAGTAGTCTCCCAGTTAGGCTAATATTTCACAAGAGTAACATCAGAATCGGCAGCAGAAAAACTGTCATCATCGCCTATGTTTATTCACTATAAAAGTTAATTTTAAGACCTCATAATGGATGCTGTGTGTGCCAATTTTTATATACTTTATTGTTCTAACTGAACAGATGGGCAATTGAGATACAGTTTTGCCATACAATGATGTTTACACCTTTAAAATGTGTGAACAAAGATCAGACTTACACGGTGGAGTAATTAGTCTACTGATGAAGGAATATTTCTGAGCCCTTCTTCCACTAACAGAAATTTACAAGTATTAGAATAACTTCCATTAATTCTGAAACAGGATTTTAGAATTCACTTTGATTCACTCTGAATGCATTTTAAAAATCCTAAATTATATAAAGGCAACATTTTGGGGTCTTCTTAAAAAAAAAAGTGCATATGCAAAATCATTTTACTTGCTAATGCTGTCTTTGTTCAAGTAATGATATTCAAAAATATACTTCCTACAGGAGGTGGAAAACCCAAATTAGTTTACTTGGTAATGAGAGGGCAGTGGTGGGTTCCCTCTATGAGTGACTCATGTCCTCTAACCAAGCTCTTTGGGATCCTCAGAAATTCTCAAGAAACCTTCAGCTTTTTGCAGGATCACACCACTGGTATGGCTCACCATGAAAACAGTATTCGCACATTACTTCAGTTTATGTATTTCAGGCCATCACATAGTTTCTACTTTTCCAGGATCTGTTATCTAGAAGTAATTTCCAACCTGTTTCAGAATTTCTGCTCTACCGCTCTCTTTTCCATTGTAACTATTGACATTCATACAATCATTTTTATTTAAGAGCTTATGTGTTCCTTGCTTGAAGGTACATATCCAAATTTAGAAGGGACTACCACAGTCTTCACACTGAAAAATTATGGGGGAAGGTGGGCACACTGGGAGTGTTGCTGGTTTGAATAACCTTCAGATGACAGGAAGATGCCATACAGCACAAGCTGGAAGGAAAAGTCCTGTCACCCTACATCTGGTACTCTCTTTCACGCTGTTGCGTATCCAGTAACTTTAGCACTGTTCAGTCACACACTGAAGCCAGCCACAAAGATATTATTCACCAATAAATATGCTGCTGGTGCTGTCAGCACCCAGTTTTCCATCTACACCTGCTGTGTGTTGCACTGCAGCTAAGTGGTCATCCTAGGTCAGATATGGTGATGCTGGACTTCACGAGATGGGGGTAGGTAAGAGCTGTAAGAGCTACTACTTGCTGTCCTGAAGGACCAAATCGTGCTGTCCTTACATACAGATCCCCAGCAGAAGATGGAGATCTCTGCTGCAGTAGCACTCTGTTCGTTCTTTGAAACTGGGCTCATGCCAGGGTGAAATGGCATGCTGAGAAAACAGAATACAAATGGTGCCTAGAAGAGAAACTCAGCACTGACTGTGCTCCCATCTGTTTGGAGCCTGGCACCCTGGCACTCCTCAGCTGTAGGCATTAGATTGTGTAAGACACACTGGGGAAAAGCACAAATGGAGTGAGTGCAGTTAATGATGAATACAAGAGAATAAATATTTGGGAATTTTCTCCTCCCCTGAAGGCTCTTCCTCTTCTTCCTGGGCTATCTCTTCTCCTCAGATAAGAAGAAAGGAAAAGGGATTGTGAAACCATTAATAGACCAGATAGAAGTAGTGAGAATTCCTGTGCCTCTGTGTCACATTGCCTTTTAAAATTCCTATATTTCTTCACAATGTTACTTTATGTTACTTTATATACAGAAATAGCTTGATGGGATTAGTTCTAAGAGCCTAGACCATATAATCTTTCATACACATATTAGACAAAGTTCTAGTGTTGAACTTGTTAAGTGTTTCAATTAGAATGCAGCATAACGTTTAGCAAGAAGTCACCCAAGAACAGATGAGCACCAGTAACAAGAAGTAAATTAAATTAACATAAAAGGAAGGGAGATTACAAATAGGCAATAAATAACCTTTCCAGATTCTGAAGCAACTTTTAATGTTAAAATGCTATCACTCTATCAACTTATCTGCTTAACATTCATGCAATTCATTAATTTGATATGGGTCAATTCATAATGTGCCCAAAACTTAGACTCCTCAGGATAAATTTCTGAAAGATTGTTGTCATAAATGTATAGTGTACCTCTTAAATGTAAATTTTGACAGCATGCAACACCTGATGGAATATTTCTTATTCCTACTAGATTTCTAGTTTGGCCTAGGATGAAGGGTAGAAACCATCAATCAATGACCCTAAAAAAAGCTTTCTTCTGTTTCTTTTGCTATTTAGGTGAATTGTGTGTTTTATGTGGTATAATTTTTCTGTCAAAAGTAGCATTAGATTCAATGCAGCACAAAACAGTCACTGACACTTTGGCCCTGAATTATTCTGATTCATACTTACCCTTGATTTAAATTACATTAGTAAGCTTCTGACTTCAGCAGCTGACTGCTGAGTGATTGAACACCTGCTATACAGTCAAGAAATGAACTTAAAGAAGATAGGGTTAAAAATAGTCCTCTGTGCCACTGCAGATTTAGAGGCATCTCAAAGGATTAAAAGCCCCATCACCTCCCAGACAGGGCATGTGGTGCTTCTCCCTCTGCACAGGGGGGGGGTCAGAAAGCCCTCTTTGTATCCTTTCCCAAAAGCAAGCTTGATTTCACCATCTTGCAGAACTAAGCCTACTGCTTGGGAAAAAAACAGTTGCTCTTTCACAGGTTCTGTGATTCTCATCTTGAATGTTCCTGTGGAAACACTAGGCAGAGCTCTTTTGGTCCCTAAAGAGAAAGAAGAATTGGCTCCTATTTTTGTGGCTACAGTCACTAAATTCATATGAATAATTACTTGGAACTTCCCCAGCAATTGCAAGTCTCTTTTCAAACCTGTCTTGTTACTCCCCTTGAACTCTCAACTGTTCAGTACTCTTTTAGGGAAGAAATACCCACAAATGCACATATTCTAGTTTTGGTCAGTAATGGAAGGACAGAGGTATAAAAAAAGTTATTCCCTTCCTGCACTGTGATGGGATGTTTCCATATATAGAATTCAATATTCCATGTGCTTTTTTACTGCCTCCTTATATTGCAAAGTTATGTTACTTTTCTTGACTGCCTTTTTTTTTTTTTTAAACATCTCTTTCTCCTGCTTACTTCATCCCTCTGGAAATACACAGCACAGATTTTCAATTATTTCTAAGCAAACCACTTTCTTCAAAAGTTCAGTTGGATTTTACCTTTCCTAGGTTTCTAATTACTCATGAGTCTTTCTTTTCTTTTTTTAAAACTGAATTTCATAGCATCCCACTTATTTTATCTTAGATAATTAGAGAAGATGGCAAATAAAACATATAGAGAGATTTTCAAAGGCACACAGGTGAGAGATCCCAGTTCCCTGTGGCATTTACTGAGACTTGGGCACGTAACTTTTTTTTTTCCTCTCTCTGAAAAACTCATTTTATTTCTGCAGTGGTCCCTGTGCCCTTCCTCTCATCTCAATAGGATCTGTCAATCATCTTTAACTGCAGATTCCCACTTCCACTCCAAGTCAATTTGCATTCATTTTACAAGTAAGGTTTCTTGAAATTGAAATCAGGACTTATTATACTGTCCCATTCCCTTCATCCAATAATTCTGCAATGCTTACTGAAAGGAATAATACAGTTTGTCCAACAAGACCTATGTTTTAATACTCTTTGTCAATTTGCTCATTCTCACACTGTGGTAAACAGCAATTGCCTGAGCCAGGCTGTGATAGGCATCTCAGCAGGAGGCAAGAAGTGGTGCTGCTTTGTGGGGTACAGAAATGAGAAGAACTCTTATGCATAAAAGCTTTCAATAAATTAGCTGTACATCATTGTTTCTGCAAATCTACAGATGGTTTCTGCATCCCTCTGTAAGTCTACATACAGTGAAGCTGTCATGGAGGGGAAGAGAGGAGGAAAAAAATAATGAACAGGACAAAAAGTTTCTCCATGGTTTTGAAAGGGATTTTAGTGGTTTTCTCCAGTCTACAAGTACCTGGGTAGCAGAGAGATCTTTAGCTGCTTTAAATTCATTTTGCCACATGATGATCTTGATTGTCTGCTGATGGACATCTTGTGGGCTAGGGCTCCCAGCTTTAGTTCCTAGCTGGTGCTCAGGAGCCAAGATCCTGCTTGACTTTGTAGCAGTGATCATGAACCTCATCTCCTGAACACCATCAATACCCCAACTTAGAAAAAACAGATGTAATTTCATAGATCATACCTTAGCAATGGTGCAAGTGCCATATACTACTCCCAGGCATTATGTTTTTGGTTGTGCCACATCCCATCATGATCCTGACTTCAGAAGATCTCAGCAGAACCACAATATGATGCAGGACCTGTGACCAGAATTATCATATCTTGGTTTTACTAGAACTATTAAAGGATTACTTTCAGCTGGTAAGATACCAGGTTTCTAAGCTGTACACATGCTTATGTGATTATCTGGTTGATGCTTCCTCACAGTTCCATGTGTTGTTTCTTTTTCCTCTTCCCTGCTGCTGCCTCAGTCACCACAGGATATTCAGTAAAACTGATTATTGATGCAGTAAGCATGTGCTGATTTACTTAGTACCCCAGAATGCCCATCATTCATTTTTTATTTATTTTGCATGAGATGCATGGTTAGTGCTTTACAGTTAAGCATAAAGACTTTTCTCCTGCCCCAAGGTAATTGAAAATGACAAAACAGGAACTGGGACTGTTAAAATGAATGTTGCATAAATGCAAAGAGATTACTTGTTTTCTATTCTTTCCATTAGTATTTATCAGAATGTTTCTGTTTAAACTTCATTACAGTATGGGGCAAGATAGAATCCCTTCATACTTTTTTGTATTTAAATCCATGAAACTCCTTGTGAGTTAGATCAAGTCATGTCTAGACCATGATATTCTGTCCCAAATCTTCCTAATTACCTGAGTCCTTACATATCCCATCTGTTCGAGCCCTATCGGTGCAGAGCAATATTCTGATGCAGCTGGCAACTACTAGATCCTACACCATCAGAGTGATAGCTGGAAGAGCATCATGTTCCTCAGAAAGACTAGGTAAACAATTAAAAAATTGACATTTAACAGTTTTTCAAGCTCAGCTACCTGTAAGAATGGAGACTCAGACCTTGCCAGAGACTCAGGGCATGGCCTCTCCAGCTTAATGCCACACAGATGAATTCTCCAAGTAACTCCCTCCACCAGGCAGAAGTACTGAGGTGGCTGGAGGGCACTCTTACACTCACTGACTGCATAGGACACTCCAGCCAAAGTTCCTCAGAGGTAACCTTGAAAGGGGCTGCTCAGCCTCTGTGGAAGGCATCTGTCTGAAGCAATTGCCAGACCCATCACTGTCTTTAACTGTTGCACCACTTGACGTTAGAAGTCCACTTATATTACCCAAGTACAATGCTGAATGGTAGAAAAGGTGCATTTTCCTCCTTGTAGAATCACCCTTTCTGTACCTTGCATGCTGTGCTGTTCTGTATACAATCCAGAAGGGAAAACAAGCTGCTTTTTTTGACTTTTTTTTTTAAAGAGAGAGCTGTTTATCTCTGGCAGTGGGGACATTTTCTAGCAGTGGCATAGCGTATTGTCTGTGAGTCACTGTCATCAAATTCCTGTTTTCTTCCTCCTTCCTTTTCAGGCTGTAACTCCTGGACTGCACAGCAGAACCATGTAACTAAAAGCATTGCTCCCACCTGGGATTCTCAGTTTATTGGACACCACTAGAGGAGAAAGAGTGACTACTGCTACTGCCCCCACAACAGGAGAAGGAAGCTATACCCTTAGCCTCCTTCTCTGTCTCCATTGTCTTACATGGCTCAATGATGCCAACTGCATAGTCTGCGGATTCAGCATGGAATTTGGTTATTTTGTTTATTGGTTTGTGGTTTTTTCCCCTCTGTAATCTTTCTTCTAGAGACACCAGCTGCAAATCTGGGCTGGCAGCCAACTTTGTTTCTCCTTGAATAAAAATAAGATGGAGCTAGTGGGAAGTGTAGAGAGGGCAGCAAAAGATCACACAGCCGCTTGTATCAACCACACAACGCTCACCCAAGCTGCAGAGAACCACTGAGGTGCTGCCCCAAGAACGAGTCTTAAATGATGTCCATATAGACAGGCACCTGCAGATGCATGGCCCCTCACCGAGCAGAGCCCAGGAGGTCATGGCAATGAGCTGATCTCAGCTTCTCCTGAACTTGCAGGATGCAGAGCTGCAGGACGAGAGGGCTTACAGCCTCCTGCACCAGCTGGGCCTGGGCTCTCACTGTGCTGCCACAACACCTGGGTAGGAAAGTGGCCCTGCAGGGTCCTGGAGGGAACTGAAGCTGGTGCAGTGTGCTCAGAGAGCCTCATTTTCCTAGGATGAGGTGGGAATCCAGCAGCTTTGCTGTGGGCAAGCCAGCAGCACCTCCATGCTGTTTGGGAGAGGTCACGAGAGGGGCCTTGAGGCAGCAGTCAAGGACATGAAAATAAGCAGCAAGTGCTCAGTAGGTGGATGATGAGAGCAGAATGAAAAACAAGCTGCAATTTATTACTTCTTCCTTGCAAGCCACAGAGGATAGAAACATGCCTCCAGAAGGAAATGAAGTTGAATAGTAGGGAAATTAAGAGAGCATTTCTGAGTTCTGTCGACCTTGCCTGGCCCAGAAAACCTTCTCTCTGATTAATCCACCCTCTCACTGAACTGATCACTTCCTCTCAGCACAGACCTTCCCTTCCCCCTCCTTACCCATGAGCTCATGGTGCTTTCTTCACCAGCTGCATTTTGACTGCTGGCATTCCAGTGGTGCTGTGTATTGGACACAGATCTGTGATGGGGATCAACTGCTCAGTTCCAGCATCACTAACTGAGCCTTCTCTGACAGCTCAACAGGTGCATTCCTCACATCATTAAAAAAAAACAACAAACAAACTAGGTTTTTGAGGAAATCTGGAGCAGCAAAAGCATTCCGGGATCCGGCAGATGTTCTGCTGGATGAGCTGGAAACTGTTTCTGGGTACAAGCCCTGGGGTGTAACCATTTGGTGTGTACTCAGGTTGGAGGCATTTGGGTAGTTATGTGATGATGGATGGGCAGGTACCTGGAGGTTTAGGCAGCAGATGAGTTACAGTTTAAAAAACATCTGGGATGCATTGATTTTAAGCAAAGCTGCCAGTCTGCCTCTTTATGAACCTCCACCCATAGGCTGATGTCCTGGCCTCTGTTTGCCTCCATCCCTAGGGTGGTGCACATTGCACAGACTGGTGCTGCCCTTGTTGCCCTGGCTGCTCTGCTTCTGCTGGAGAGATGGCACTGGCACTGGCCCTGCCTGCCAGCCCCTGCCCTGCTGCTCCCCAGGGAGCACCCACCATCCCCTGCAATATGTATGCATGCAGGAGCTGTTCAGCTAGATATTTCTTTGAGAGATAAATAAGACTGGAATACTAAAGTAGTAAAAAAATGTAAATCAAACAACCAAACAAAAAGAAGAGTCACAAAAATGCAGGAACAGCAACAACGCCTCTGTCCTAGCACAATTGTGCCTGATTAAAAATAATCACTTTCCAGTAATTTTTTTGTATTTTTCAGGTCAAGGAATAGAAGCTGTGCAAATACCTGCCTTGGACAGTTCTGCTCACTGCTTATCTCCCCTTCTTTGCATTCAAAACAGCTCATAACAATTTCTTTCAGGACAAGAATGTTATGTGCTTAAGGTAATACAGGACAGGAAAGAAGATGCAACTGTGAATTCAAAGCAATCAGCCACAAAATATAGCCTTTTTCCAGACCATAAGAGTACAGAGGATGATGAAATGTCAGCATGCTTCTGGAAATCCCTGTTTGTCAGAAAAACAAAAAAAGTAACCCCATTCTCTACGTCCCCCAACCCCTTCCCCTTTCAATTGATGTAACTATTAAAACTGGCTTTTAAAAACAAGGGAGCTAGTAGAATAAAAAATATGAACCTTAAGAACTCTTATCAACAGGGAGAGAGTTAGGCATGTCCCTAGGGATCCTGAGGGCAGATCTCTTCCTGTTGTAAAGTATGTGAAAAGTATATCAAACAAAAATTGTGCATATATATATATAATGGGTTCTAAATCCTGGAACTAGCATTTGGCATTCATTGCCAATTTGCCTCTCTATGCACAAAATCTTAGATCTTTCCTTATTTAGACACTGTCAAAATATCTGTCCATTATATCAGTGGAGAGAGCTCTTTAAAATTGGAGAAGAAGCATCTTACACCCTTATTACTATCATTTCTTGTGAAGAGCCTTAGCGAAAATGAAAATCTGGCACATTCCTCTTCATAAACATTGCCATTTATTAGCAGGTTAAGATAGAAGAAGAAGAGTCCTTTTGATGAGTAGCATAGAAGATAATTAATTAGAGTTGTAATTTAGCAGAAAAGTGTAAAATTTAAACTTCAGAAGAATTATAAAACTTAATGAATTTACCTGGAATGTGCTGGAACTTCTAGCAAATTACTTAATTGCCTTGAATTAAATGACCTGAAATCATGTCAGGACTTTAAAAAATTAAATTGATTGACCTGACCAGTATATTCTGGGAGGAAAATAATGCATCTGTATAGGAAAATACAAATAATTTATTTAATAATTCATGGTCCATAGAGATTACCATTTTAAATCTCTTTCCGTTCATTTCTAGGAAGACCCAAAGGCTTCAGCAAGGAGACTTCATAGAATATTTTGAACTAAGCAGTTCCCAATATAAGCATTTAAAACAGGAGATGCTGAATGGACAGTTTTCTTTCTGCCCCTCTGTTTTCCTACCTCACTTAACTCCTGTCTCCTTTTGCTGTGAGTGCCCAGCAAGCAGTCTGCCAGCTTTCACAGATGTTTGAAGACAAGGACTGATGAGTGTACTCTATACACAGAATCTCTGCTCTTCAGATTTTGATGTGTTTCTTAGATATTTAGCAGAGTTCCCTAACCCTTACACCACATCTATAAAATTAGGGAAAATGGCAGGGACATTTGGCTTAATAGACCATGAAGCTGATAGAGCTGAACTTTAGGGCACAGGCAGAAGTCTTGCATATTCTTAAAACAAAACAGTTCCTAAATAAAAGCATTAAAAAAAACCAAAACAACAACAGAACCACAAGCATAGAAATAATAATAAAAGAGGTTCGGCAGTTTAGCTTAGTTTAGCTTTTGAGCCCAAGTGAAGAGAGGTTGTAGTCAGGTGGGGGCTGGGCTCTTCTCCCAGGAAACTAGAGACAAGACAAGAGGGCACAGCCTGAAGCTGCACCAGGGGAGGTTTAGGTTGGATATTAGGAAGCACTTCCTCATGGAGAGGGTGATTAGACATTGGAATGGACTTCCCAGGGAGGTGGTGGAGGCACCATCCCTGGATGTGTTCAAGGAAAGGCTGAATGTGGCACTTGGTGCCATGGTCTAGCTGATGTGGTGATGTTAGGTCATAGGCTGGACTTGATGATCTTAAAGGTCTTTTCCAGCCTTGGTGATTCTGTGACTCTGTGATTCTGTGAACTTCACTCTCCCTTTACAATATTATAAACTCCAACTGATGCCATCATGCAGCAGAAGAGAATTTGGGCCAGTGTGTAAGTACTGTGCCACAATTAATCACGCCATATGTTTGTTTATTTGATTAGTTCCTCCCACACACATGACTACCACATGATATTCAGGCCTTCCAGGACATGAAGAGCTGCCTCTACAGCTTTCCCGGTGGGTGCCATTCCCACTGAATCTAACACAAGAGGTGGATTTAGTCACTGTCCACCCAACGCAAAGTGTCTTGTAGCCAGCCATGCTGGCAAGTTTCACAACCTTTACCACCTGAAACATTAGAGGACATTTACTGTAATAATTTTTGTGAGCTGTCTGTTTCTTCACACTGATCAAAAGTAATGCCAGTATTTTCCCTTTTTATTGCCTTTCTCATTTTGCTGAAATCATGACATGTGTTCGCCACAGCAGTGGGTGCTGCCAAATGGCATAAGATCACTTGCACTACAGGAATAAAAGTGTATGCAAATCTAAGGGATTGGAAAAGTTACTCAGAGGATCAGGTGGCTTTAGTCAATAAAAGCTAAAGCAAACAGGCCCTGGAATACTGCGTGTAGGGACCTGTGCATCCTAAGGCAGAAACATGGCAAACACTGTGAGTCAGCACTGAAGTTCTGGGCAAGTTTCAGTGTTTGTCAGAATCAGAAAGTCATTCACCTAATTAAGGACTGATTTTAAGCTTATACTTCCCCTTCATTATTATGCACTGCAAGAGTGTACTACAAACATTAGTATCCCATTATTGGTTCATAATGTGGAGCCATTACTCTATCCCAGCTCAAATTACCACTGTAATGGCTACTGGCTTCCAATAACCTACCCCAATGTGAGATTCCACAAGGGAGACACAGTTTATGTGAGACACCACTATAAATGTCTCATAATATGCGTAAAAGACCAAATTGCTCATAAAAGATTGAACAACTTCTGAATGCAAAGCCTCTGTGCTGTCTGCAATAGATGTTTTCCTTTATGCTGCCCAGAAAGAATATATCTTGGGGATTGTTTTAATGCAAATATATATAGACTCTATAAACAGTTGTCAGTGCCATTTGTGGCACCTACTTCCCTTCTACTTTCCTGCCCACTTCTCCCTCTTTTTACCTTAGACTGGGTTGTGAATATGTGAAATACTGTAGGACTCAGCCTTTAGAGTGCAAAAGCATACAGGTGTCGTCTTTCACTGAGCTGGAGCTGCTTCCCACTCTTCTGTCACACACTGTTCATCAGGATGATGTCAGGCACCTGTACTGCAATTAAATTTGGTTCCCTTGCCCACAATTTCTTGTCTGTCTCACTGCCACATCTTGGAGTTCCCTTCTGTTCAGTGCTGATATCAGTCCTTACAACAGACATGCTCTGCTAAATAAACACCACACACACTCTGTTCCCTATCAAGCCCCTCTAAGTTTATCATTATTTGTTTATTTCAAACTTTGTGTTTTTTCAAAATATTTTAATTCTCTGTTCTTATCTTTCTCTTCTTACAGTTGCCATCATGTATTAAATAAACTTTGATTGAATCATCTTTGAAATATATCCTTAGGAGTAAGCCATATTTTAAAACAAAAGATAGCATATCACTCTAACAGGGACGTGCAATTCAGACTACTACTTCCTTTCACATACAATTTATTTATGCATATATTAAATGTAGGCAACTACCCAATCGATCAGGGAAAATTCTCCATTTAATTTTCCTTTCATCTCTCTCCCTCTGTGATCTGCATCTCACAGTCAATAACTCTTTTGCCCCCACGTCATAGCTCCTGTCATCTTTCTTTTCTACAGTTTTAAATGAAAAATGCAGCCTTTTTTTTTTTTTTAAATCTGTGCATGACTTTTTGTATTTGTTGATGCAAGAGCCTATAGCATTCTTTATTTTACTTTTCAGAAAACCGGTTCTCTCTCATTAAACATCCACTTCTTTGCCATCCATCATAATAAAAAAACTTCCACACTTCCTAGCATTAATACCTTTTCCATTCACAATAGTAACCTGCCTGCAGTCAGAAGTTCTCTACCTTTTTTCATGTATTCCTAAGCGAGGAAAGATTGAAAAGTGTTCACTTAAAAATCTCTGAGAAGGACTGGGGTTCATTCCCTCTCATTTCACTGATAAAAGAGTTCTAATCTTTGACTTGAAGTTATACTGTAGATACAAGAATGAAGATGAGTAAAGAGCCTATGACTGCAAATTGTGTTATCCATTTCTTAAAGGAAGCACTGACGATTCTGTTTCCTCTGAGCCCATCCTGGCACACTGAAGTTAGCAAGTATTCTGACAGTAAGGCTTTTTGAGTTTTCATTACCACAGGGACTCTGACAGATAGACAGCTATCTAAGATATTTATGTGAAAGTTATTGTTTTCCCCCTTCTTTAGCAATAATATCTGAATTTTGTGATGCTCTCACCTGCCAATTTTACCATTATCAAAATTACGTGTCCTTATTTCTTTGACAGATTTCTAGTAATATGGTATGAAACATGGCGATGAAGTAAAGATTTTATGTTATTGCATTCAGGAAGTTCTGGGAAAAGGAAGCTGCTTTTTTCCGTCAAGAAAGTAAAAGGTTTTAATATTTTAATGTATAGGGCAAGTGGACTCTGACTGGAATAACGATTAGTATTTCAGTGAACAATCATCTTCTTTGCACCATGTTAAAATCAGAAGAAAATTAATGGAATATGAATATAGCAGAAACAAAACCCATTTATTGTAGTAAAATCTTGTTATTGTTTCATAGGAACTTGAATCTTCAATCATATTATAGTATATATCAGAATTAAATTATATTTCTGATGAGATGGAACACAAATATGTTAGAAATTATCTAACTGTCGAAAGGCTGTAAAGAGGCCTCTGGAAGGAAACAAAATGGTTGAGGGGGTATATTTGTTTATTCTTGCTTTGTAATTAACAGTCATTAATGACTTAGAATCAGTCTGATTAATGAGGCATTGTCTTTGCAAATTTGTTTTCTGTACTGTAAGGAAAAGACTGAGGAAGAACTGTGAGAAAAGTTATTAAGACAGCACCAACTTCAATAATGAGACTAAGCAAAGTCTACATCACTTCTGATGGAATAAATGAACAACGAACAAAACAAAAAAAAGAAGTCTTTATAAAGACAACTTACCAAAAGCCAGCAGTAGATTACAATTTCAAACTAAGACCTTTAAGAATGAAACTTGAACTCTAGACATCATATGTGACCCTGAGGTCCCAAGATTAATGTTCTATCCCTTTCAAATTATATATTTAGCCAAATACATTATTGGAGACTCATTAAATTAGCGGGGACATGTACAGTAACTTTAGCAAGTTTTAGATCCAATTTTTGCCTTCTAAGGAGACTTGGCTGATTTATGTACTGGGGAAACAACAGCTTTATATTGGAGAGCCCCAGCTCATACTTTGATAATAACTTGCAACACAAAGCTAGTTGAGTTTCTCTCCTTATTAATTCTCTTCATATTAAGGCTGATAAAAATGGGCATCCTGATTTGATATGACAATATTTGAGCTCATCTATATGAGGATTCACACCTACAAGTATAGCCTGAAATCAGAATAATGGAATCATCAGTAGAGTGGATCTGCTTTTGTATTGGTGCTTCCAATTCGCCAGGAAATCAATTGGGTCTTCACAGCTAAGACTGTGACCAGGCCCTCATCAGCTCTATAAGTTTCCTTAGAATCATAGAATCATAGAATCATAGAATCCTAGGGGTTGGAAGGGACCTCGAAAGATCATCTAGTCCAACCCCCCCTGCCAGAGCAGGGTCACCTAGAGCACATCACATAGGAACGCATCCAGGCGGGTTTTGAATGTCTCCAGTGAAGGAGACTCCACAACCTCTCTGGGCAGCCTGTTCCAGTGCTCTGTCATTCTCACAGTAAAGAAGTTTTTTCTGATATTCACCTTGAACCTCCTATGCTCCAATTTGCACCCATTACCCCTTGTCCTATCACTGGTCACCACTGAGAAAAGCTTAACTCCATCTCCCTGACACTCACCCCTTACATATTTGTAAACATTGATGAGGTCACCCCTCAGTCTCCTCTTCTCCAAGCTAAAGAGACCCAGCTCCCTCAGCCTTTCCTCATAAGGGAGATGTTCCACTCCCTTAATCATCTTTGTAGCTCTGCGCTGGACTCTTTCAAGCAGTTCCCTGTCCTTCTTGAACTGAGGGGCCCAGAACTGGACACAATACTCCAGATGCGGCCTCACCAGTGCAGAATAGAGGGGGAGGAGAACCTCTCTTGACCTACTAACCACACCCTTTCTAATGCACCCCAGGATGCCATTGGCCTTCTTGGCCACAAGGGCACATTGCTGGCTCATGGTCATCCTCCTGTCTACCAGGACCCCCAGGTCTCTTTCACCTACACTACTCTCCAGCAGGTCAGCCCCCAACCTATACTGGGACATCGTGTTGTTCTTCCCCAAATGCAAAACTCTACACTTCCCCTTGTTGAATTTCATCATGTTTCTCCCCGCCCAACTCTCCAGCCTGTCTAGGTCTCTCTGAATGGCAGCACAGCCTTCTGGTGTGTCAGCCACTCCTCCCAGCTTAGTGTCATCAGCAAACTTGCTGAGGGTACATTCTATACCCTCATCCAGGTCGTTGATGAAGATGTTGAACAACATCGGTCCCAGTACCGACCCCTGAGGGACTCCACTAGTCACAGACCTCCAACCAGATTCTGCCCCATTGACTACAACTCTCTGACTCCTTCCCATCAACCAGTTCCTGATCCACCTCACTACCTGATCACCAAACCCATCCTTGTACTCACTATTTGAAAAGTCAGCTACTGAAACTGGTTATCTTCAAGAATTGAGGCCTCTTTGATTGTTTTAGCATTTACAATTCTTCATTTTTTATCCTAATCTTCTCTTTCTCCTGTCCTAGGACAGAGCTTATTTCATAAGGAGCGGTTTATTATAATCTATTATTTCTCAGCAATGCATGAGAAAAGATTTCTTTCACCTCAGCTGGCTCTACCAAATATTCTCTAAAATTTCCCATTTGCCATGATGCAAGAAAAACCTATCTTAAAGTATCCTACTGAACATGATGAGTATCTGCTCTGCTGTCAGCTGTTTTCAACATCAGATACTTAAATACATTTAGATTTGAGAAATTGTAATTTTCTTGATTTGCAAAAACAACGAAGTCTGCTCTTCTTTAAATAATGGAAGAGGCTTTAGCTGAAAATAAAAAATTATTATATAAGTATTAAAAATCACCATAAAATAAATTATTTTGATGGAACAAAACATGAAGAAACAAGCAGGAATTCTGCAGATACAATTACAGACGTTGGTGTTCTGTGTTTTGCCATAAGTTTCTCCCTGCCGCCTTCCATAAATCATTTGCTTAGGATGTCAGAAAAGTGCTTAGATTGCATCACTGAACACTTAAAACGAGCATTTCTGCAGACCTTGAGAATCCCTTGTGCTCTTTTTATTTGCATTTTTTTGTCTTTTTCCTAGGGAGCCACTTTCTGTAAGATTAAAATAAAATCATAAAATCATGGAATCATTGAATGGTTTGAGTTGGAAGGGACCTTAAAGATCATATAGTTCCACACCCCCTGCATGGGCAGGGACACTTCCCACTAGACGAGGTTGCTCAAATCCCCAATCCCTCATCCAGATATTAGTAAGAAATGCATTTCTGTGAGGGTGGTAAACACACAGGACACAGGAACAGGTTGCCCAGGGAAGCTGTGGATACCCCCCCTCCCTGGAAGTGTTCAAGACCAGGTTGGATGGGGCTCTGAGCAACCTGATCTAGCGGAGGTGTCCCTGCCCATGGCAGGGGGTTGGAACTAGATGATCTTTAAGGTCCCTTCCAGCCCTAAAAATTCTATGATTCTATAATTCTTTGGTCTGTATAATACTACACTTAACTCTTGCCTGAAGAAGAGGACAGTACTTCAGAAATGCAAGAATAATTTTGAAAGATTGAGATGGTGGTTTGCATTAAAAATAGTCTTCCTTATATAATCAATTCACTTGAGACCTCTAGGTGTAGTCTTTAGTAAAAGCATGTATATTGTAAATAAATAATAACAAATAAAATATAAGTTTAATATTCTGTTCCATATAAAGGACATACCACAAAACTCACCAATTAAGTTATCCATCAAAGTGGTTATATTGGAAGAATGCTGTTAGAAGTTTCAAGGTCACTCCTTGCAAAGTGAGGAATCTTCGGTACACCTGAATAAATCCTCATTATATCTGAATTTTGGAAATTTTGAAATGAAAATCTGTTTTTAATGGGAGCTTTCTTGCTCTTGAGCTGAAACTGTGGCTCCCAGAAATGCCTTTTTCCCATCTTCCCCACTCCTTCCATCATACACACATACACTCACTTGCTCTCTCACAGGATAGCAGCAGAGGACCCTCTGACACTGGCAGTTTTTCATACCTTCTGGAAAAACACTTTAAATCTACTATATATAAAACTGAATAAATTTTATTATGTCTTGAATTTATCCTGGTTGCTGTGTCTTCCTTTATTATTTTTAATGTCTTCAGAAAGAACAACAGAAGCTAAATCACTTCCAAGAGCCTCACTTCCCTGGTGCAGAATTTAATGCACTGGCAAAAAATGGTTTTAAAGCAAATGTTTTGACCACCTAACATTTTGGGAAACAGACTATAAATTTCCAAAAATAAGACCCGTGAAGAACCTAATAGGCTGAACTGGAGGACATGAAAAGAAGCTATAAAGAAAAAAAAAAAAAAAAAAAAAGCCTTTCCAAGGCCTAAAGGTATTCCAAGATTGGCAGGGATCAAATCAGCCAGACCTGCACCAACACACCCAAGAAGCTGCTCTCTCATCCAAGAGGTAAGTGATTTTCTATAGGAGATGCCATAACTGCCTGTAAAAAAGACTGGGCACTGATAATTTGCAGGTACCCAGTGGAGTGCAGCCCATTATTGCTTGGATTGGAGATGCTGGACTGTTAGAGGTGCTTTCAATTGGTAGGACAGCTCCAGGCACAGGATGCAGTGAACAAATGCTATTGTGGTAGGGATGCAGGATATTGCTGGCAAGCTACCACCAACCTTTGTGCTCTGCCCAGGTGAGCAACAAAGAAAAAGCCTTGCTTTCTCAAAAGCATCCAGAGGAAGGGACAAGGTGGTGCATTCTCACATGTGGCATTTTCTAAATGCTCACCAGCTCTCAACTGAAAGAAAAACCTTTCTTGTTATATTTGTAGAAGCTGATATGCAGAGATTATATGCTCTGCTCCTATATATGTAGTTGAGAAATGAATGCCAACACAGAGTCTGGCAGAGATTTACAAGGGACAGCAGGATTTCAGCAGAGATATTCTTCATTATTCATTACTTCAGGTTTGTCTTAGGAAATGCAGGAGCAGGAAAGAACAAGAGACACATTCAGGTATGGTAATCTGCTTGAGTCAAGAGCTTTTGGAGGAAACAATGTGCCATTTTGAACCCACTGGACCCAAGGACAGCACAAAATATTCAGAGTAATATCTTACCATGTTGTATTTAGCCACCCCCTACCATAAGTATGACAGAGGCCTTCCAGAAAGAATTCTGTTGAGGCCTTCCTTGAAGGACAGTTTTGGTCTTTGGCTGCTCAGCAGACTGACGTGCTATCAGTGGACCTCTTCTGGAAGGTCATCTGGGGAGACCTTTGCACACCCTCTGCAGAGGGTATAATGCCACTCTTTTGAATTTTCTGGGAGTGAAGCTTGCAAATCCTGATTTGGAGCTAGTCCAAGGAAAACATGGAAAAATAAATTTGAATGAGAAATATGTACATATATACAAAGGGAAAGGATCTGCTTGGGAGCTGGAAGAGAAGTGCTCTCTGCCCGTTGGTGAAAGCTTACTTAACCATGTATAACCTTTCCTTGTAAGCAGGTAAAGGGTTGCTACAAGCCCAGTTACTTTCTCTGGGTGTGTGTCTGCCCTGCCAAAGCTTATTTAGAAATCCTCCTAGGGAGGACTCTCCACTATGTAGGCTTTAAAAAAAAAAAAAAAAAAGCACATCCTTCTGTGAATCTAGAGAACTTTCTTCCATTTATTTTACTAGCTTGGACAAATCTACCAGTCTGGGACTCAAGAGGTGAACCATCAAAAGAACACTCCCCAATCACCATTCCTGCAACACGTTTATTTAAAAAACAGTGGCCTAGAATTTGCAAGCAATGAGATGCATGGCTATTGGGAACACCCTCATTATTCAAATGGCTCTGACATAACAACAACAGTAATCTAGTGTGAATTTGGGCTGTTAAAATGTCGGGAAACTATCTTCGGAGGTTTTTGAGGGTAGATTTACTTTATGAGTTTTATGCACAACAGATCAGAAAACAAAAATACACCAGCTCTGGGAAGATTCATGAGACAGAAGTGGCTCAATGTATTTGCAGAATTCCTAGTTTATGAAAAAAAATTTAAAGCCACCGTTTAAAGGATGTTTTCTTCTCTCTTTTTTTTTTTTTGTCCTTACTAGTAAATCCTCAACATTAGCACTTCATGTCTCAATATTTGACAGTTAAAATCTGCAGAAATCCACATGCACAGATGTATGTGCATATGTTTAAGTTGCTATTATTGTAGTCTTCTGATACCACTAATTTAAGCTTTTTAATGTACAGTTCACTGAGCTAGAAAAGATTCTATTAAGTCCTAAGAAACTTTGTTGTCTAAAAAACTCGTTGCTATTAATCTTTGCTCCAAGGCAGTATTTATGACAAAAATTAATATCTTCAGTGCTGACTATCCTCCTTTTAGATATCTATGATTACTATTTCATTTGAATTTATTCTGGCACCTTGAGTATATCACATCATAGAATCATAGAATCACTTAAGTTGGAAAAGACCTTCAAGATCATTAAATCCAACCATTAACCCTACTCTAAGCCATATCCCCAAGCACCACATCTAGACGACTTTTAAACACATCCAGGGATGGTGACTCAACCACCTCCCTGGGCAGCATGTTCCAAGGCCCAACAACCCTTTCAGTGAAAAGTTCTTACTAATGTCTAGTCTAAAGCTCCCCTGGTGCAGCTTGAGGCCATTTCCTCTTGTTCCATCACCAGTCACCCGTGAGAAGAGACCAGTGCCTACCTCTTTAAGACATCCTTTCAGGTAGTTGTAGAGAGTGATGAGGTCTCCCCTCAGCCTCCTTTTCTTCAGAATAAATAGCCCCAGTTCCCTCAGCTGCTCCTCATAAGATTTGTTCTTAAGGCCCTTCACCAGCTTCCTTACCCTTCTTTGGACATACTCCAGCACCTTGATGTCTTTCTTGTATTGAGGTGCCCAAAAATGGACACAGTATTTGAGGTGTGGCCTCACCAATGCCAAGTACAGAGGGACATTCACCTCCCTAGTCCTGCTTGCCACACTAATTCTAATACAGGCCAGGATGCCTTTGGCCTTCTTGGCCACCTGGGCACACTGCTGGCTCATATTCAGCTGCCTATCAATCAGAACCCCAGGTCCCTTTCTGCTGGGCAGCTTGCCAGCCACTCTTCCCCAAACCTGTAGCATTGAATGGGGTTGTTGTGGCCCAAGTGCAGGACCCGGCACTTGGCCTTGTTGAACTTCATGCAATTGACCTCAGCCTATTGATCTAGTTTGTCCAAGTCTTTCTATAGAGCCTCCCTACCCTCAGGCAGATCAACACTCCCTCCCAACTTGGTGTCATCTACAACTTACTGAGGGCGCATTCCATCTCCTCATCAAGATCGTTGATAAAGATGTTAAAAAGAAGTTGTCCCAGTACTGAGCCCTGAGGAACCCCACTTGAGACTAGCCTCCAGCTGGATTTAACTCCATTTACCACCACTCTCTGGGCCTGACTGTCCAGCCAGTGTTTTACCCAGCAGAGCAAATGCCCGTCCAAGCCATGAGCAGCCAGTATTTTTCATCAGAATGCTGTGGGAGACAGTGTCAAAGGCCTTACGGAGGTCCAGATGGACAATATCCACAGCCTTTCCCTCATTGACCAGGGGGGTCCTCTTGTCATAGAAAGAGATCAGGTTTGTCAAGCAGGACCTTCCTTTCATAAACCTGTGCCGAGTGGACCGGAATCAAGATGTATCTTAGCCTAAATATCTAAACTATGTATGAACAGCCCTACAGGATCACAAGAAAACCTGTCCAGTCCAATGCTCTGTACTGGGAAGTGATTATTATTAGGTGCCTTCGGAAACAGTGTACGAAACATAGCATACTTACCCTCACAGCCCTTCCCACAACTGGGACTTGGAAGCTGAGAGATTTCCTGACCTAAGTGAAGGATCATAGAATCATAGAATCATAGAATCATAGAATCCTAGGGGTTGGAAGGGACCTCGAAAGATCATCTAGTCCAACCCCCCCTGCCAGAGCAGGGTCACCTAGAGCACATCACATAGGAACGCATCCAGGCGGGTTTTGAATGTCTCCAGTGAAGGAGACTCCACAACCTCTCTGGGCAGCCTGTTCCAGTGCTCTGTCACTCTCACAGTAAAGAAGTTTTTTCTGATATTCACCTTGAACCTCCTATGCTCCAATTTACACCCATTACCCCTTGTCCTATCACTGGTCATCACTGAGAAGAGCCTAACTCCATCTCCCTGACACTCACCCCTTACATATTTGTAAACATTGATGAGGTCACCCCTCAGCCTCCTTTTTTCCAAGCTAAAGAGACCCAGCTCCCTCAGCCTTTCCTCATAAGGGAGATGTTCCACTCCCTTAATCATCTTTGTGGCTCTGCGCTGGACTCTTTCAAGCAGTTCCCTGTCCTTCTTGAACTGAGGGGCCCAGAACTGGACACAATACTCCAGATGCGGCCTCACCAGTGCAGAATAGAGGGGGAGGAGAACCTCTCTTGACCTACTAACCACACCCTTTCTAATGCACCCCAGGATGCCATTGGCCTTCTTGGCCACAAGGGCACATTGCTGGCTCATGGTCATCCTCCTGTCTACCAGGACCCCCCAGGATCATTATGTTTAATAGGCACTTATGCATCTATTCTCTAAGACTGTCCCTTAACCCAATCATACGTTTAGTTCTGCAACATCCTATAGCAACATATTGCCAAACTTAGATAAGTTGACACCTAGAAGCAGCATCCATGGCCTTGATTTAGAGAGTTGGGCTTCCTGTTGCAAAATACAATGAAAGTTTAACAGATGGTCTTTTTTTAGGATCCAGGATTTCTATGCCCCTCTGCTTTCTGTCAAAGGGGGAGGTTACAATTCCTTGGATAATGGGAAGGGAGAGGCACCTAAACACCTTAGGCTAGGAGGTGACTGAGATCTCTTCAGGCTTATAGGATTATGAGGGGTTTCTTGGCAGTTTTGTCACAACATCAAGGAGTCTCTGGGGCCCTAAAACCAAACAATTTGCATCTGAAACAAGTAGAGGGAGAAAGAAGATGCCTGTGAATAAAGTGGGCATGCTGTCACATTAAAAAAAAAAAAAGATCACACAGTATGGGAAGCTGTGTGAAACACAAATACATGTGTTGAGGATGGCATGCCAGTTGGGGGACACTATCAACAGTAAGTGGACGTAAGCCTTTATCTAGGGTAATCAGCAGGGCAGAAAAGAGGTGTATTGTGTCAGAGGCAACATTCATATGCACTAAAGGGGCTGGAAATTCTTATGCCTGTTCCTTTGATGGCAGATTTAGAGTCTACACACAGATCTTTCCCTGCTTAAAAACAGAAAAAGACTGGCTCACAGTCTCTTATTTCTTATAAATTCAAAGAATTGGGTTCAGGAGGAATCTGACTACACATTCTAGTGGACCAGATGCACAGCTGAGATGATATTGTATCCAAAATGACTGTGTGCAAGCTGGTTTATGTAATCTGAATAGGAGATTTGTAAAGGCAGAATTAGGTATGTGAGGTAAGGTATGTGTGAAAGGGGACTTAAGTCTGTATGGTAGTTAGATGTGTAGCATTGAGTTAGTGAAAAAAGGGAACAAATCTATGCAAAGCCTGAAAAGCTAAAATTAATGTACTGAATTTATTAGAATATAATGGCGGATGGGGTTGCTGGGGTTTTTTTTATTGTGTTGTTTTCTTCTTTTCAAAAGCTGAGAGGTATGTTTTAGTCCATTTCTTGCTTTGAATTTTCTATTTGAAGGAATCCCTTTCCATTCTGTTTGTTTCACTGTATTGAACCTATAATTGTAATTGGACATGCAATAAGATAAACCATGATGCAAATTAATATAAAAGGTGTGAAGAAATAAAATATAAAGAGCTGGCCATCTAAAATAAAAGGTAGCTTCATTACTTTCCTAAAAGCACTGGGGAGTATTCTCTGTGATCTGTCTTCCAGTATTAGTGAGAATTGTGCATGTCAAATGGGGAGTAAAAGTAGATCGCTTAGTGTTTACTTTCTCATCAAGTTTCACATAAACAAAGAACAAAACAACAGTTAAATCCATTCTAACTCTTACATAGAATCTGCACCTTTGTTAGGCAAGCTGCAAAGGAAAGTAAATTGAAGACATGGTAGAGGAAAGCAATTAAATTGAAGTGAAGATGTGGCTTCTAATTAAGATGTACAGTATATTAGTGACTTAATTTCTCAGGTTATTAATTGCTATAAAAAAAAAGTCTATATGACTCAACCTTTCAAGCTTCTGACTTTAATGGCAATTCAAAGCCCTTGACATTTCCACAGTGTGCTCAGCGCTACAGACGATCGAGTTCCTAAAAGAAGAGAAAGCATTTTTCTCTTCTTGCTTAGGGTCAAAGTAATAAAATTCCAACTCCCCAGATACATGTCAAATGTACATATGGATGCATGAAGCCATAATGTGATCTTCGACTATGATTAAACCAATTATGCAGAAAAAAACTGTAGACCCTCTACTGCTTTGGGCTGAGTTTTGTATTTGTTAGCCTATGTAAGTAATCTTGCAAAAATCAGATATTTGTAGTTTATGTTAATGACCAGAAATTACTGAATAAGGTAAGGTTCCATGCACCTGTTTCAAACCTTAGTCTTAATGTAATCCTGGTGGGCCCAACATGTTTTTGTGTAAAAACTAGGAGCAGCTCCAGTGATGCTGACAAAAGGTTATATCTGTAAAAACTGGTATAAAGGATACTGGAATCTAGCCACTTTCTCTTCATGTTGTATGACCTTCTATCCTGAATTTCTTGTGGCCTAAAGTTGCCTCTCTGAAAATTAATGGACATTCTTTCAATGACTTTGGCTGGAGCAGGATTTGACCATTGAGAGACTGTTTTAGTACCCTCCCCAATGAAGTTCATACTCCAGTAAACTCCATTAGAAAAACTAATTTTATTCTAAACACTTATAACACAGCATTTAGGCAGGAAAAAAAGTACCATCAATCACTTGGTGTTATCCCACAGACAACACTACACACATCAGTGATGTGCTCAGAAGGCAAAAAGACCCAGATGAATTGGTACAGTTTGTCTGGTTCTTTTACTTTATAAACTAAAGTGTTGCAGAGATATAAACCACTATTGTAGCTATCTTTTCTACTGTGAAATTCAAGCATATCTAAAGGCCTTATAAGAAAACAACCGGACTAAGCAACAAAGGATACATTTACATACTTTTACAGGGTAATATATAAGAGCAGTAGTAAAAGAATTAAAGTTTAATGTGATAGACTTATGATTAGCAGCCCGGCATTCAACTTTAGCATGTGTTCAGTCTATAGAATGTTGTGGCAATGAAATTTTGCTCATATATAGTAGAAAAAATTATCTGTACCTCAGTGGAGAATGTCTATTTGTTGTAATAGAAACTGAGTGACTCAAGGTTCTGAAGGGAATATGCAGAAGGGAATAGAACTGATATTGGCCATTAATATACTGACTTTCCTGGGAGGGTTGAATAGCCTTACCTATGCAATTTTCTGAGTTCGTAAGACAGATCTGTCTAATCTGTCCAATCAAATGTACTTCAAAATATCTGAAAATCATCAGAAAACACTTATTTTCTGAATTATTTTCAAATATCAGAATGGCCATTGGCCATTCAGTTACCATCTGTTGAGTAAAGCATGTTATATGAAGTTCTAAAAATTTATGAAGACGGTCAAGTCATGCCAGATAGTGCATAATAATGAACACAACAAAATTGAATTAAAAAAAAAACCACTTTGGAAATTAAAAATGACAGGGAAAAGTTCAGTTTAGTATGTTAATTGCTTTTTGCTGAGCTTATGAAATAGTTAAAGAGATATCTTTTCTATTTTAACGTAATTTATCTTGACAAAGTATGTTGACAGTGCTGCTTGTGTATGTAATGCCATTAAAGGTAATATTATTAGCTTTTAAAGATAAAAAAGATGGTTACATCTTTCTGTGTAACCAAAGCAGTAGAATTTACCAAGCAATTCTTGCCTCCAGCTCAGAAGTTACAGATTGATATCTACAAAAAGACTTTTAATACTTATTTAAGCCCTCAAAGTAATGGTAAAGCTAGGTTATTGCTTGGAAAAATGTTATTAGTTTGGGTAGGGAAAAGCATTTTGAATTTTTATTTATGCAAGAGAAAACATTGTCATTAATATGTGTGCATCTTAGGGCTATTTAAGCCATTCTTATCAGCTGAAGCATTTATTGACTACAGTTGATCATTTTTACTTGTTGAATAGAATACAGTAACTTTCATTTGGTATTGTAATAACATTAAGTTATATGAAATCCAGATAGGCCTGATGTTTATATTATATTGCATTACACTGGAAATTATTCTCATTTGTACACACTGAACTTGATGAAATAATATGGACAGAATCTGATTCTGTTCAGCTGTCATTTGTGTCATGCAAAAGAGAATCCACCCACCAGAACCAGTTCACCTACACATTTCCTTCAGTGCAGTAAGTGTTGATAATGCAGGTGTAAGTAAAAGGGAATTAAGGCTTTCTTTCACTTCTATATTTTTTAATTCATTTTTCTACATGTGTTTGTTATATTCAGCTAAAGCCAAAGAGAACACAGCTCTGAAATAGCAACACGTGTCATTATGACTCCAATAAAATTATTCTTTTCATGCAGTAAAAGTAGAGTCCTGCTTCCTTTCTCCTATTCTGGCCTTGCTTATTTACCACTTAAATGTCAGTAACGGTAGTAATTTAACCTTTGGTGTTGCTCTAATGGACCTGCAATTAACCAGCAGGATTTTCACTGGCCTCTATTGAAGTGGAATAGCACAAGGGGCTGCAAAGCGAACTGCCGCAGAGCGTGTGCAGGAGGAAGGCATCCCACTTCTGTCTTCATAACGACGTACTGTGGGCTGTGCCTCTGCAATGCATTATTGATCAAACAGTTGTTATAAATAGGAGCATCTAGTTTTGCTACCAGCACCAACCCTCAGATCTCTGAAAGCTAAGATGTAATTAATGTATTCATATAGAACACATAAACTAAGACTAGAAGACTGCCTGAAAACAACAGTGTAAGAAAAAAATCAACAAGACAAAACTCATTAAGAATCATAATGTTTGTTAGATTAGGTAGCTTTTGTGACCTGCACCTCTCCCCAATGTGCCATTCTTCTATCAACATTCAAAACCACGTTACAGATTTGCCGAGACAAGTTGGTTCTTAGTTTGATCAGAGAAAGAAAATCATACAATTCCACTAAATCTTCTGACAGTTCTGCTGTCAGGGCTGTCAGGCTATGTACTTTACATTAAATGAAGCAGAATACAGTAGTATAGAAGGGGCTGTAAGAGTCTCTTCATAACAATGATTTATTTATTTTTGCATTAAACATGCCTTTGAGCTGTCAAATGATGCAAGGTTATTGCTGTTGTTTATTGTTTATTGTTGATATTATTATCATGCCTCAGAGTAGCCATGGACTATGATCCAGTTGCTGTTGCTGCCATACGCAGCTCTGCTAAGGAACTTGTAACTGAGGGTATGCTTAGTGAGCTATGAGAGGCAGGACTGCAGCACAGCAGGTCAGCTTTACTCTCTCGAGTGTGGGTAACAGCAGCAGTGCAATCACTGTAGCTTGTACTGTGGCTGCCCCAGTCTGTTGCTGGTATGATCTTAAGATCTTACCCCTGTATGGCCTTAGACTGTTTCCACTGCAGTCTGTAGTACAACAGTGATGGTGGTGGTGGCCAAGCCAGGTAGCTTGATGCTTGTGCAGCAGCATCATAAACATAATATAGGACAAGGTGGAAGTGAGGTAGGCAGGCAGTGAAGGAAGCAGAGAGGCCAGGTATTACATCCACCGTTGTCATGGGACATCAGCTGCTTATCTAGTAATGCTTTTGTTCAAGGCTTCATGGGAAAGATGAAGATTTTGAGGTGAAGGAAAAAACACAGTGGTTATTCCTGCAGAGTCCTTTCAAGTCTCAGAGGCATCAGTGGAGAAAACCAAGTTACACTTGCTAAACAGATATATCAAGTAGAGTCAGTAAGAGGGAAAAGCTTTTGAGAAGAGCAGAAGGACAAGCAAGAGAAATGGGAAGCTGAGGATGACCTGTCCAAAGAAATGGGCTAGAAACTTGAGTTTTGGGAAAAAAAAAAAAAAAAAGAAAAAATGCAAGGGTCCTTAGCTTTACATCAAAAAGAAGAGAGCAACCGCAAAGGTTACCATCAGAACCCAGCCTATATCCAACATGCTTTTTCTGCTGAATAGCTCTGCTGAATGGACAATGTGTCCATTGTAGAGAGTTATACCACAGCTTCTTTTTTTATGAGCATGTAAAAATACAGAGAATAGCCTAACTTATATTCATGGAGGAGTCAGGATTCTGTGTCTCTATTATTTGGCAAGGTCTTTCAGACCCAAGTTGCAGAGCTCAGACTGAACAGCATCACAGAAAGTAGGACTCAGGAATAACAACCATAGGTGTGTTAAAATGAGATATTAGACATGCAATATTTTTACTGTAATATTGGAAAAGTTGTTTCTGCCATAGGAAGTATTTATACTTAGTATATAAATGCCTATGTAATTCTATAATAATTACTGGTAATTATTCCTTTCAAATAGTCGTTACAGTGTCAAAAGTAAAGCTGTATTTTTTAGAGCCAGTCTGTATTAATGAGGGCTGCAGTGTTGTTAATATTGTAGAAGTATATTCCTTGAAGACTGAGTTCAAAAGAAAAAGAAAGAACAGTTCTAGTTCCAAAAGGTCTATTTGGAAGAAGGTGAGCATTTTTTCCATGTATGAAAAAACAATAGTGACTCTGGGAAAAATGTGAATGAAGTCTTGCAAATATGGAATAAAAACAAATGGGAAAGGGTAAATGAACTTGAGATATTGTAATAAGCAATGTTGTATTGCTATATAATGCTATATTAATATATTACTATCCTGTATATATAGTAGTAAATTGTCCAAATCTGTTTAAAATACTTGTGAAGCCTTTTAATTTTTTTCATAGGGAAACTGCATGACCAGATGAAAAGAGATGCAAGATGGAGCAATTGGAAAACCTGTTGTGTTTAACATATTTTAAAGGTATGGATACCTAGGTGTAAGGACATTTGTCTTGTGAGAGTATCTTGTTAACATAAATGAAAAAAACCCACAAAAAGCCCCACCCAGATACAACAGTGAGTCAGTGAAAACAGAGATTATAGCAGAAACTGGATCCCTCAAGTCAGTGTCTGACAGGACCTTGAAGGAACCACTCAGGCACACCTTGGAAAAGGTCTGACCATACTTTGTAAATTATAAGAAAGGGGGAAACAAGGTTATCGTGCATCTCATGGGAAAGAAAAACTAAAATCCTTCTAAGGAGATCTCTCTCTTCTTTATTTATTTATTTTTAGACAAGCTTTAAAATTTACCTCACTAAGATACATTATGAATTCAAGCCAACATCAATTGGTTCATTTCTTTGGTAAGGTACAGGCTCAACATAGCACAGTATTTATAACTACAGAACATATAAAACTCCATAGATAGAGACTAGAAACAATTTTATTGATTCAGCAGTGGTTATCTTTGCCTAGGACACTATTATTTCCTTATAAACCATACTATGTATGGCTCTTTATAATTAAAGCACATTTTATTTGCCTAGCTGGAGACTTGATAGAAAAGTTGTACTCTCTCTTAAGGAAATCTGCTTTAGGGAATGCCTTTAAATATATCAAAGTGGAGGGATCATTACCTTGTCTGTGGCTCATTTGCAATATAATCTCATTTTGGCTCCAACCATCACTGAATGGTAATGGATATTGATCAGTTGTTTTGGGAGTGGAATAACAGCTTCCATTTAATGGCTGTCTAATAACATTATAATGGCTGTGAGCAGAACATGTTCATTATTTCACAAGCCATACAAGGCAACATCAGAGATGTATTTTTGTATGATTTAATTGTGCAGCAAGTTGTACTTTTTATCCATGGAACAACAATAGTATACAGAGTATTACAGTTTTAAAATGTAAAGTATGTACAACCTACACAAACACAGCTGATCACATTTCTATTTATACAGCTGATCACATTTCTATTTTTACATCTAGAAAACCTGCTTGCCTTTAAATAAACTTACAGCATGGCATTTCCTTTGAAAGGTAGAAGGTACTATAAATGTATTCATAGCAGAAGGAAAGGTAAATGGCTGTGTCTTTTGAGCTGACACAGGCCTGCTTCCAGACAAAAGAGAGCTGGATTTAAAAAAATAATTCAAGCAAACTATCAGGTATGTTAAAAATTGGTCTTCAAATTTATGAGACCGGACAATATAACATAAACTAGAAGTCTTCTCTTTTCAGTGCACCAGTGAGCCAAGCTTTATTAGTCACACTGAAAGCTGTGAAACAAAATACCTTTTTGTGCCTTTTTTTCTTCATATTTTTTCCCATATTTTTCACAAGAATTCTTAAATCTCATCATTTTCTAGTTGCACTTCTTGACACTGTATTCCTTGTTTTTTTTCACCTCTGAAAAATGTCAGCATTTTTGAAAAGGCTTCAACTCAGCTATTACCTTGACACTCAGTAAATTATTACTATATTGAAATATGATTGTCTTTCTTTGCACATGCTTTCACACTTTTAAAAGCAGTTTCCATTCAACATCAGAACAGAAAAAAATATTAAATTGTTGTCTAATCAATTAAAATCACAACAAATAAACAACTGTGAATTTACACCCAATATTCAAATTTCCATTATGTGTGTTTTTCTAAATTAAACAAAAAGTTCCTTTTCAAAATGAAAAAGCAATTCTTGTCTTCCCAAAATATCAAAATACTACTGTGTGGTATTATTAGAAAGAAAATTTCCTGAAAAAGAGCTATGGAAATTTTTTAAGTCAGTGTAATTTCATTTTTAGAGCCCTACCCTGAAAAAATCTTAAGAAGTTAAAAAAAATTTATAGTCAACTAAGCGAATGTAGTTTAATCCTGGACTTACTCAAATGTTTGAGGAACTCTTCAGTGTTTTGAGAATGAAAGTTTCATCTTATATGTCTTACAGAATGTTTGAAGCTTGTGATTATATTTTTATCACATTATTTACTTTTTCAGCATAAACCAAAACTTTTTTGAAACTTCCCGTCAAAATATGATGATTTATACTTGTGCTTCCTGATTTTAGTACATTTTTATTTCTTCCCTTTTATTTTTAAATAAGTATTAGAAGTATATTAAAATAATATTATTAGCCAGGAACAAACAGATCCACTATACTTGAAGAAAAAAAAATAAAATCTAGTCTACAGAGGATGTCTACTGTTGGCTCTGTTTTGATTTAAAGTATTAAAAGAGAGGGACAGTCACTAGTGTCATTAACATGGAGACTGGAATCTATTGAGGTATAGGAAAATTGCTATGAAGGAGAGGAAAAAGAGCAAAGAATCAAGATCAATATAATGGGAGGAATAGGAAAAATTTATGAGAGTAAGACAAATCATGGAGGGATCTGAGGATCAGCAGTCTTCCAGTTCTCAAAATGAGAAAAGAAGCTCTTAGTATTGGTGTTTAGCTCACCTGTGACTAGCCTTGCACCTAATGCAACCTTGAGTGAATATATCTCAAAACCCTCTAAGGATGGTCATCCACCCCTCCCACACCTGCTATGGACAAAACTGCAGTAAGCTATGCATCCCCTACTCTAACCTGACAGGCTACTGCTTTTATTTTTCAGTTAGATAATTTAATCACAGATCTGTGTGGGTTTAGTGGAGTCATATGACTGTTATGGTCTACAAAACTGAATGGCAGTGTTTCCGTTGAGTAGTTGTAGACCTGTGAAATAGTTTTCATTAGTTTCAGAAGGTGCTGGGCTTGAGTGTATCTCTCAGCTTACCAGCTGCTTTTCTATAGGCACATTATCTCCATCTTCATAGAGCTAATTGTGGACTTATGACCAACATTTTTAAATTATATGACCATTATAAAAATTATTATTATTTAAAACTTAATAATTTTAAAGCATAATTTTCTGCAAAAATATCTACCTCTAATTTTCCACAAGTTTATTATCTAATAGGTTCTGCCTGTCAAATACTCATGGAATAGCTCAGAAGAGAAAGCAAGAACACATTTTATAAACATATTGAGGATGAGGAGACCAACCGTATCTTTTTTTTTCCATCATCATGTCCATATAATACTGTTAAGTGCTGTAAAATAGCCATTTATTACGCTATCAAAGCCCACCACTCTGTTTGAAAATGGAGAGTAGATAAACTATCAATCATGTCAGACATTACTATGCTATATATCCCATCTTCAGCAAAATTGGTTTGACATGCACAATTATCTGTCGAGATGCATTAAGTGTACCAGAACCTTCCATTATCAGAAATTAGGCTACTTTCTGACCGTCTTCCTATCAGTACCCTGTGTAGGGCTCAAACCTCTCCTGGATGCTTTGAGTTTCCAGAGGATTTCAGGTCTAATGGAGAAGCTAACTGCAGTATTCTTCCATGCTATTATTTTTTCCATTTCATTTTACTCCTGACTCCACATGTTACTCACAGTCTCTTTAGGCTCAAACCATATGAAACTGATCCAGTTTATTTGGAAGCATGAGGCTAACTTAACAGGAGATATCCACTTCTTTCTTACTCCATAATGCCTTTTCTTGAGGAGCTAAAGCACTTCTATTCCTTCAGACATTGCAACAATACATGGCACTGTTGATTTCGATAACATTAGCAGAAAAATACAGTTTATTTATTATCAAATTTTATAGCTTAAAACATTCTCTTTAATATTTACATTCCTGTCTTTCATGTTTAAAGATAGGATTTTATACCAGCCAACCCAGCAAAATACAATTAGCTGTCTGTACTTAATAACTTGCCAATATTTCCCTGACTTTAGTAAATTCCAGCCAGTCTCCATTTCCAGCCATTCTGGTTTCTGCCCTCAATGTTGTAGTAGTAGCTCATTTAAGCACATTGCAGAGCCTTCCTTAAATGTATTCAGCACCTCCATTATAATTTATTCATAAATTAACTCTGTGAACCTCACTTCTGATCGGTTCATGCTTTAATTTCACACATTGATGAGCACTGCATGAATAAGTGTGAGAGGTTTCTAAAAATAGGTAGGGAGGATTTAACAGGATAGGAATCCTCTTGTTAACTGCAAGTAAGCACCAAATTCACCATACTTGCAAATTTGGTGTCTGCCTGGCAAAAGCAGCATTTTACATGCAACTAATGTCACTTCAGTGCTTCTGTTATAACTTAATGTTTCTTAATGAGTTCTGAAGTACTAAGAACAATCAAATCACTGTGATAATCAATGAAGTTGTCTTTTAACAGAGATGGAGTATACTTTCTGACCTCCAATGCTGTTATTTAATAGTACCTGTTCTAATTGTGTTATGGTGTTTCACTTGCTCTATACTATGCTTTTATTGCTTAGTAACCTTATGCTACCTAGCTGTGTAGTAATAGCTTGTGAATGTTATTAAGACAGAAGCCAATGATCAGCACTATGACTAGCTTATAGAATGTAATATATTTATAATATTAAAACATAGTAAATACAGGCTATTACTGTAAGTTTAAAACAGGGCTACAGGTGTTACCTGCCTGATCAGCAGAGCAGATCCCTTCTTCCACAGGCTGCTGCAACATCTAAACTCAGAATGCTTAGCGCTGAGCTGTGTGAGCACTCTCATGGCACAGCAGTAATTAGTCTTCCAAACAAAAAAAAGCAATAACCCAAAATGTAATGGCTAGAAGAACAATTTCAGGTAGAAAATGAAGTATTGGTCCCAGTTACCTTGCTTGCTTTTGGTGAGAATAGTTAAATCTAGCCTTTGCAAATGTATCCTTCATTATGATGCTATTTTTTTAGGTTAAGTTATATAGAGAGTAACATTTAAATTTATACAAAAATAAATAATGAAGAAGAAGCATGAAACCTGTCACTAGGAAAGTGACAACCTTATGTTTACCTCTGTGAACCTCCTCCTCTTCCTAGTGTTTAGAATTTTCTATTTTGACTACTCATGGGAATAAAAAGACAAAATGCATTCAGAATTGTGCTTTTTTAAGACTTCAGCCTACGTTCTCTGTGCTTTTCAATTCTTGGTTTTACTTGCTGGAAAGTAAGTATTCACCATCATGTCAGTTTCTCATTTTGCTCAAAAAGCATGTTTTAAGCATGATATTTCTGAAAAGCTGTCTTGAAAACAAAGCTCAGCATTTAAGTCCAGTGGCTAAATTTGAATCGAGAAATACATTAATTTCATTCTCTGTATTTATTTATTACATGTTATAATAGGACCAGTTTTGAATAAAAAGCAACTTCACATGGAGCTTTCCACCAGAGCATGTTGATTCTAAGCCTGGGATGCAGCAGGAGCCCTAGAAGAGGACTCTATCTTTAATTTGTTTTGCTTCATGAACTTCAAATTGATTTCCACTAAAGCTGATCAAAAGGGGGTTTGCGGCTCCTTATCAGTTTGGCAGTTTTGAAAATGTTACAAGCGATCTCTTTTGTTATTTCTCCCCCACTCTGGCTCTAAGTTAGGCTTGGTTATCTAGTATTTCATGTCTTGCCTTGAGATTTTGAGAGGGGGGGTTTTGCTTGTGAATGTCAGTGTGAAGATATTAACCACCCTTTCTCACAAAATAGTCCTTAATATTTAGTCATATTTTCTTCACAGTTTTCCACATAAAATAGCCTTAAAAATCAGTAGCTGACAAACAAATTTGTGACTTCTGTATCTGTTACTATAATTACTGTCTTTTCAGTACACTATCCAACTTAACCTTGGTAGTAAATCCTTTGGTCTCCTGGGAATAGTAAAAATCTGAATTTATTGTTCATATTGGAGCAAATCAAACTACAATCTCCAAGTTAGACAGAAAGTTATGTGATGGGGTCTTGTGTACCCCTTGATCATGCTGGGGAATATTTTATCACCTAAATGATCTTATTTAGATGATTCATGTATCCTTTCCTCTCATGCTTCCCACAAAACATGTATAAATGTCTGGGACTTGCTATTGGATTTGCTCAGATATTTTACATCATAAGTGTAAATGCAGAAAAGAAGTATGGCTCTTCTATTTCCAGTGGGAGCACAGTCATTGATTTGTGTAAGCTGTTTTCTGGCGGTAGCCCTTAGAAGCAAGGGAGCCAGCAAAAAGTACATCAGACTTTTTTAATATATCCCTCTGTAATTGTGTTTATCACCCTTGGAATAAGGTTACCTGAGAATCAGCTTTAAGTATAAGGACTTAGTATCTCTCCAAAATTCTTCATTCTTGTGAAATCAGTTTTTACAGTTGTAAGGTTGTTCAGGAGTTAGCATTTCTTGTACTTCCCATTGCTTATAATGCTAATGAAACCAAAAGAAAACATTCAAGGATAAAAATCAAATTCCTAATAAAGACAAATCAGCTCAGTTGTGAACTTTAGAGTTGCTGGAACACTGCATCGCTGCAAGAGCTGTACCAGGCAAGAAAGAACCATGTTCTAAATATGTGTCTATCTACAGTGATGTTGCACCCTGAGAACTACAAAGTTTTTGTTGAAAACAGTCTGATTTTTGTGTCCCAGATCTTGGTGTTTCCTTGTTATTATGTCACCCAGTAACTGGCTAGCTTACTGAATACAAACTGAGTAAACTTTTCTTTCTGAAATGTTGAAGGCATAAAATACTACAAAAGTCCTAGAAAACTTGACAGCTCTTTTAATCATGTTGCTGACTTACTGCTTTTTTTCTTCCTGTGGGTAGAAGAATGCCTTAGATTTAATAAGATTGCACATACAATCTCAACTTTTTGAAAAATGGTTTAGAACAATATTACTGGAGGGTCACAGCGGAATAAAACACTGTGAAAATTTATAAGTTGTTTTTTTTTTAAATTGCAGACTTCATGAAATATTTCCAACTGCGTTTGGCTTTTAAGAACAGAGAGTGAGACAGAGTTCTGCTCTCAAGCATCCAAAGACACTCTTATTGAAAGCTGGTAAGTAGTCACCAAATTTGCCTGATTTTTTTTCAGCTCCTGACAGAAGATTGAAGTTTTGTAGCGGGAGACTAGAAAAGGATGAAGAGCAAATATATGTCACTTCTGAATCTGTCAAGCTTTGAAAGAGTAATCTGTTTGAATGGAAATATTGCAATAGATTTAAGTGTATGCTGACTGGGCTCAGTAAAATTATGCGAGTTGGACATTATTTGTGATTCACAACCTGAGATTTAATTACATCTAATATTATTTTTAAGCTGATTTGAGGGAGAATTGGAGGTTAGGGAGAGTCCTTAAAAAATAAAATCAGAAGTGGAGCAGAAAAAGCAGCACCTCTTTTTAGGAAAAAATCCAAAGGACCTATTTTTATTTTTTTTTTAACAAGGAATAACAGTGATGTGTAAGTAATGAGGTTGCATTAGAGTGATGACACCTTCAAAGCCTCCAATTTTATTTTTTTTTTTAACAACATATTATAGATCTATGTAACTTATGGTACTGGCTCTGAAAGTGCTTCTGCTTGTTTGGCAGCTGTGATGTTGATCTAATCTGAGATTTAGAACATCAGCAAATGTAACATGGGAGGCTCCCTGAACATCTCTAATGAAAGCAAAGCAAGGCTCCAAACACACTGGAGTTGAAAGTTCAATTGGTAATAGGGAATATTTGTCTGAATAAAAGGCAGATTACATCCTGTCTGGGCTGATGCACTCTGAAAATGTATACTACATAAACAGAGACTCAAAGGCAAGGATGTGGTAAATATTCAAATGGATTTATTTCAGTGTCCCTTGTAACATCACAGTTTCAAAGTTCCATTGAGAAAAAGTTCCATTTTTCAGTAACTAACCCAGAATTGAAACATGTCAAAGTATGCTCTTCAAAAAGGTGCCACAAATGGAGGTATTGTTATAATTGTTGCTCAGGATTTACAATCCCATTCTGTCATTTTGGTGAGCTCTCCACCCTAACTCCTTCTCACATAATTCATCTCTTTATCTCCTCTTAGTTAAGAGGGGGGACACTTTGCATGAACTATGAGCTACAAGTCAACCTCAAAGCATAACTCACAGCAGAAAATAGCACTATTTCAGTTGATTTTTTTTCCCTTTCAGAGAAACTATTATGCATTCTCATACAAAACTTCATAGATTTCATTTCTCAGATACTTGGTGTTCTAACAGTATATCAACATATCTGTTGAAAGCAGATTATTTTTCCAGAAAAATGCAGGTTTATATTAGTAAAGAAATTTGACAGGAGACTATTTACTAGTCCTGATTATTAACTATTGTACTTGCATAGTTTACATGACTGAAGGGAAATAAGTCTGTTTCAGAAAATCTCTTTTTAAAAAGTTGAATAAAAATTCCCAAAGAAATCTGTGAAATTTAACATCAAAAACCAGCTCCAAATATGTACTGAAATAGTTCTCCGCTTCATGCTGCAGAGTGGCATTCAATTTGTTAACATTTTTCTACTGTTACTTGTTTAAAGTACTGGTTTTATACATTCTTATTCATAGATTTCAAAACAGATTTTAAAACAGCTCAGATTTTTTTCAGTGGTGGAGATCAGCTGCTCTCAGTGCTTGGGTATCTTTATTCCTTCCCCTTCCTTTCTCATGCTTATATTGCTCAGCAGCTCTCCATCTCTGACCCGGTGCTATAAAACCACAATCACTTATCTTCTGCTTTCTCAGGTGCACAAGGAGAACAGAAAGTTGAGTGTGCCCATAATTGTAGCACTTAGTCAATTCCTTTAGTAGCAGTTAAAAAAAAAGCGATGCAGTGAAGCATCCCTTAATACGAAAGAAAATATTGCACTGTGCCCAATCCCAAGTGAAGCCAAAGTAGATCTATGTCTTGTTTAGTAATGAAAGAGGCTCTAATAGGCACTTGTTTCAGACACCAGGTGATCATCTTGGAACAGAACTGAAAACCGAAGTTTTAAAACTACTCATTTTGTTCCCATGACGTACATGTGCATGTACTGAAAACAAGTATTTATATCAAACATATAGGTCGTCTTTTGATTCAGCAATGTTCATTTTTCTCTAATGCAAAATCTGAGTCAGAGTGGTCTAACTATTGTGCTCCTCAGTCTTTTAGAAACTTCTTTAGACACTGAATAATTTGGCTTTACGAAAAAGACAAGTGTTACAGCAAACCAAGAAAAGCAAAATACGGTTGTCATGTATATAAGAGCATGCAAGGGGCTCCCACAGTAGCTGTTACATATAGGCAATCTTTGATAGCCTTAATTATATCATCACTGGAAAATCAGTTACTGTGTATCTGAATTCATTTGCACAGATTATGTTTTTCACCCCTGAGGAATAATATGGTATATAGCTACTTCTGAAAACTAAACCAGTTAAATGTATGTCATGGCAGTATTTATTTTCTGGTAGAAATGACTTTCAATAAGCAATCCAACATCTAATAAAAGGCTCTGATCAGGCAGGGTTATAATGTCATCAAATGCTGCATTTGCTAATAGCTGCAAATATTTTCTTTCTTATTACTTAAGGGTGTTGAAAAACTTGTTAATGGGAATGGAAATGAGCTGCAAATTAGTACATAGATATTATAGTGAAGTAACTCAGCAATTGCTGTTCCTGTTTAAACTGAAAGAAAAATGTCAGTAAGGAAAAAATGCAAGAGATATCACGGAAACTTCCCAATCCTTGTGGACACCAGTCTGGAGTAATTTCCTGAAGGAACCAATGGGAGTTGGATTTTTGAAACATTTAAAACACAACATGATGTAATAGTGAAGAACATAAGAAACTGTCTTGGCAGTGATTCTGAGTTTTAGGTCTGAGATCTAAAAAGTGTTCCTCAGGCACTGTTGGCTTTTGCCATGTTGAGCAGAGGTTACGTAAGTGCCTGGTACCTTCCCATACAGAAACAACTCAGTGGGAGTTAAAACTACTGTGGAAATATACCCATCCACTCCTGGCTGGCTGCACTTCTCTGTCAAGGCAAGAGAGGAGATGGTTTATAGCTTTCTCAGGTGTATAGCTCTTTGTTTTCTGTTTTCCCTACCTGATGCTAGTTCATCACTATTCTTCAGCTGCAGTACAAGTGAGGTGACTCCTTCTTATGGGAAGAGATCTGTGCCCAGCAACCGCTGTTGAGAGAGAAGGTAAAGCTGCTTTGTTGCAATAACACCTCTTGGGATCAATGGCATGGAAACCAATCAGATGAGCCTCAGACTGTGATTCAAACGTAATAGCATTTCATATTCCCTGTGGTCTAACAGGAACAGTAGCTTGTTTTCTTGTCTTTCTGCCTGAAGCAGAAGAAAAGTGGAAAAAACCCACATGGCCTCTTGAAAGAAAAAACTTGTATGGGACGTGTTAGTGAGAGCAGTATCAATCCAAAGTCAGAGTGTGGTGACTATGCAGTTGTATGAGGACCCCAGCTTGCATTTTACTTGAGGCTGCCCTGACTAATGCTAGCTCATGGTAATAGCTTTCATTGCAAGTTTTAATAATTTTGCACTACTGTAGAGCCAATGAAACTCATACTCTTTCTCTACATGTTTTTCTTTATTATGGGAATGTATTCAGACATAAATTAGAAGTAAAAACTAATGCCATCTCCTAAGACAGTACCTCTGAAATCACTACTAAAAGTAATATTGGAAGGATTAATCTTTCATTGTAGAGTGCAACATTTTTTTCCTTCTCCTTGATTCTTTGACCACTATTTACTTAGTGCTTCTGAACCTTAACTATGAGATATAAATTGCTACTATGTATAGTAATTTTTTCCAGTTGCTAATTTACTGATAGACCTGATGAGATATGGCTCAGTTGAGCTGAGTTCAGAAAGTACATGTAAGACTAATGCCAGGGGAATGAATCTCAGCTTGTGAAAGTGCAAATTCTCTGATACCCAAGTAGTCACAACCAACTTGCCATCAAAAGCAAAGCAGTCTTTAACATGCAGTGCAGAACTCCAAATATAATTAAAATTTTAATTAACATTATTGTAGGAATAAATTAATCTTACAGAGCCCAGAATCTGCCCATTCCAAAAGATACCAGAATTTGCTGTAAAAGAAAGGTAATAAAATGATAAAATTTCAGATAGGAAGCAATTAGCTGTTTCTCAGATGAAACATTCAGGGCCAGTCTCATCTCCACCATACAAAATTACCAGTCTATTTCTTCAAATACTTTTTCTGTTTGTGGAATGGACTAAAGCCCTTCCCATAGACTAAATCACTCTGATCTTGTAGGCATATGAGAGTTAGTACTGAGTGCAGAGACCCAAAAAGGGATGAATTAGGGTGGTCCTATTCAGCTTCTCTACGTAATTGATTTTCCAGTACTTTTTCCTACAAGGAGCAGTGAAATTGCAGAAACTTTTCAAGCAGGCTGGAGCAGAGAGGGAGATTTCGATGAACAACATGAGGAAGGTATAAAGAATGCCATGAATGCCATGTGCCCACCAAAGCTGCTCTATCACTCCCTTCCTCAGCTGGGCAGGGGAGAGAAAATATAGCAACAGGCTCATGGGTCAAGGTAAGGACAGGGAGATCACTCAGCAGTTACTGTCATGGGCAAAACAGACTGGACTTAGTTTAATTTATTACCAATCAAATCAGAGAACAGTAATGAGAAATAAAGCCAAATCTTAAATTTACCTCCTCCACCCCTCCCTTCTTCCTGGCCTCAACTTTACTCCCTATTTTCTCTACCTCCTCCCCTGCAGTTGCACAGGGGAACAGGGAATGGGGGCTGCAGTCTATTCATCACACCTTGTCTCTGTTGCTCTTTCCTCCTCAGGATGAGGACTCCTCACACTCCTCCCCTGCTCCAGTGTGAGGTCCCTCCCATGGCAGACAGTCCTCCATTAACTCCCCCAACGTGAGTCCTTACCATGGGCTGCAGTTCTTCACAAAGTGCTCCAGTGTGGGTTTTTGCCCTGGGGTGCAGGCCTTCAGGAACAGACTCCTCCAGTGTGGTGCTCCACAGAGTCACAAGTCCTGCCAGCAAACCTGCTCCAGCATGGGCTCCTCTCTCCATGGGTCCTGCCAGGATCCTACTCCAGTGTGGGGTTCTCCATGGGGCCACAGCCTCCTTTGGGCATCCACCTGCTCCGGTGTGGGGTCCTCCAAGGGCTGCAGGAGGATATCTGCTCTACCATTAACCTCCATGGGCTGGAGGGGGGCAGTCTGCCAGACGATGGTCTTCACCACAGGCTGCAGGGGAATCTCTGCTCGAACGGCTGGAGCACCCCCTCCTTTCTTTCTTCACTAACCTGGGTGACTGCAGAGTTGTTTCTTTCACATATTCTCACTCCTCTCTTCAGCTACAGTTGCTATTGATGCACAGTTTTTTCCCCCCTTCCTAAATATATTACCACAGAGGTGCTACCACTGTCACTGATGGGCTCTACATTGGCCAAAAATAAGGCTACATATTTTTCGTTTCTCTTGGTATTTTCTCGTTTTGCTTTTATGGCAGGTCTGTCTTGGAGCCGGGTGGCATTGGCTCCATTGGACACAGGGGAAGCTTCTAGCACCTTCTCAGAGAACCACCCCTGTACCCCCCTGCTGCCAAAACCTTACCACGCAAACCCAATACAAGCTGGTTTGGGGAAGGATGGTGAGATTCTGGGCATTTTTTTTGTTCGTTTGTTTGTTATGTGTTTTGGTTTGGGGCTTTTTTTAAACTTGCCCAAGGTTTCTTGCTGTTGGCTTTATTATTCTCCTACACCAATTATTGAATTTTTTGCCTCAGGCATCAGATACTTATCTTTCAGATAAGGAGTAGAAAAGAGAAGAACATATGAGGCAAAACACTAATGGGAAAAAAACATGTTAGAAACAGATGGAAGATAAATGGATAAACAGGAGGAAGTAGGACAAAGAGGTAGTGTTATATCTTGACAATGAGCTCCGAAAAACCTAGGTATAGCTGTAACAAAAGATGAAAATTGTCTCAAAACCCACACTAGCAGGAATTACAATAGGAAAGGGTTAGTTTCTTCTTGTGGAGGTGCACAAAACCCTACACAGCACCATTTACCCACTTGTTCCAAAAGAAAACATCCTTAATGGATCTGTCTTCTAAGAGCATGAACTTGAGCAGTGACTTATTTATGCTTGGGTGGCTACCTAAAAATAAGAAATTCAAATGCAACAATGCAACTCTGCATTTGTAAATGTTAATATGACAAGATAGGAAAGTCACTGTCTTATCCTGTTTTGTGAAATAAAATCAAAAGGACAGATAATAGACTGGGCTTTCACAAGCAGAGTGAGACATTGAAGGAGCAAGTAGTGAAAGTGTAAAGAGACCATGAAGAGTTTGGTTGTCAAGAAAGTAAATTTAAATTCCTTTCTTGATATAGCAGAAAGGAAGGAAGTGAAAAGGTGATAAGATAATTCTATGTTTCTGCAGACTACTTGGTAAAATGCTTAGTAGGGGCAAGAATATGTACTGTGTAACTGACACTGACTATATTTACTTTGTAATATTTATAGCAATTATCATATATTTAGACTGCCACTACCTGATATTTACTATACAACCAAATGGCAAGAGATACTATGAAATGTGGTAAAGAAGAGAAGGAATATGGCAACAGCCATATGGGTAGGGTTGGAAAGGACCTTAAAGATCATCTGGTTCCCACTCCCCTGCCACAGGCAGGTTGCTCCAAGCCCCATCCAACCTGACCTTGAACACTTCCAGGTATGGGGCATCCACAACTACTCTGGGCAACTGTAAAGGTTCAAAGAGCAGAGAAAAGGGTTCAAGCGGTTAACGCCTCCTTTTTTGGTTTTACTTGATACCTGTTGAACCCCCCCCCCCCCACGGGTAGTACATACTCTCACTCAAAAAGAGAATGAGGACACAGAGTGAAGGTTTCTTCACTGGCGGCGGTGCACGGCAGCACCCGGGCGGTGGTGGCCTGGCTGGGTCTTGGCTCCTCCTGGCTCGGCTTGGTCTGGCAGCAGTTCGGCTCGGCAGCTCGGCTCTTCTCAAATCAGGTTAGGCTCCGCTCGGCTCTGGCTGGCTTGGCTCCACCCGGCTCCTGTCGGCTTCGCCTGGCTCTTGTTGGTCCTGGTGCTGATCCAGTCAGTTTGGTCTCCTATCCTCTTCAGGAGCAGGCAAGGACCTCAGCTTTCTGCTCTTAAATGAGCAGTAGGATTTCAGCTCTTCAGCTCCTTCGGGTCCCACAAGGATCCAGCTGCAGATTTCTGCTCCTCCGTCTCTAGGGGCAGAAGCCCCCCCTTACTGTTCAGGGACTTTCATCTAGGTTAGAGTGACCCATCTCAGGTGCCGCAATGCATTAATGCATTACCATTTGCATACCAACCCCGGCGTTGTTGCAGCCCTCGATCGTCTTTGTGGCCCTTTTCTGGACTTGCTCCAACTACTCCATATCCTTGCTGTGTTGGGGGCTCCAGAACTGGGCACAGTACTCCAGGTGGGATCTTATAAGAGCAGAGTAGAGAGAATCAGCTCCCTTGACCTGCTGGCCATGCTTCTTTTGATGCAGCCCAGGACACAGTTGGCTTTCTGTGCTGTAAGTGCACACTGCCAGCTCATGTTGAGCTTCTCATCAGCCAACACACTCAAATCCTTCTCCTCATGACTGCTCTCAATCCATTCTCCACCCAGCTTGTAACTGTGCTTGGGATTGCCCCGACCCAGGTGGAGGAGCTTGCACTTGTTGAACTTCATGTATTTCATTACCAAAGTAACAATTACAACATACTTTAGGACATTTCTGACTCAATAATTGTTTGTTTTTTTTTCAAAATATTGTATTATGTGCAAATTACAAGCCAAAATAAAGTTATTTCTTTCAAGGAGATCAAATTTTAGTCTCAAGCTATTTATTCTGATGTTATATTTGGCTGTGTTTCATCAAGCTTGGACAAGCTCCCAATTCTACGCAGAGCCTGGAATAATCCCACTGCAGTGAAGTACTGAGGAGACAGGAACAGTATCTTCTCAGACTCCCCCCCATTGCTAGGAAGACAGAAGAGGCATCTTTAAAGGAAAATTGTGAAGTTGGATAAGCTAAGATGTTGTCTAGAGGTGTTTATTTTTTCCATTGACTATTAAAGGAGCCTAGGGTGGTTGTAATCCTAACATAAGCATCTTTGTTAATTGCATGAAATTAGATGAATTGCACTCAGGCCTAAATTAAAAAGCCAAACGAATTAAAAATAAATTCACCAGAAGCCTGCCTGAAAAGATCAGGCTCTGATTGGAAGATCTCCTGTGTATGCCACATGTTCATAAAATTATTTGCATCCCACCCCCACTCAACCTCAGTATAGATAACGATCACTTTTATTGCTTTCATGCATTTTGCATTTTATGCTACAAGCTCAAAATAATTACTTGAAAACTTATATCTGACACCTGAAAATGAGGAAAATGTAATCAGTGTAGCTCATAGTAAAGTACTTACTAACCCTGTGTCTTTGATAAATTTGAATTTGGATCATTATTTTTGATTATATGATAAGCATAACAACACGTCAGGAGGATAGCTATGCAGATCATAATACACTTTCAACAAGCGAAGTGCATCAGTTACTGGAGATAAAATTGTATCTTGCAGGCTAATTTCTAGTGAGTTAAAGTCATTGCTCAAAAAAATTCAAATGACCTTGAAATAAGTCAAGAGAAAATATTTTACTGAACTGAATTATTAGATCCCCATTTCAATAAATATTTCATGAAAAGTTAATAACTAAACAGAAAAAAATAAAAAAGACAAATGTTTATGCTTTCCAAAATTTATAGAAAATGTATCCACTGGGGAGATATACCTCAGTTTCATGGAGCAGTGGATGAATCCACAGATGTTTTTGAATATGCATCACATCCAAGATTACTGTTCCCTTGCTCCTGGACACTATTTTTGAAAAAGCATGGGAGGGTCCTGTATTTCATTCTCCCTGTTTAAAATGTTTCAAATGCAGGAATACAATCTGAAAGAAATGAATGAAAAGCTAGATGAAATGCCTATCAGTCACCGGAAAAATACGTGATGATAAACTGATGGTCTAAGTTTTATGTATCTTTGTTCCTATCCTAAATGGGTAACACTTTTATTAGGGTTTGTAAAAATTACAACATTGACATGAAATTGACAAAGCATCAAATTTAAGTTTCATGGGGTTTTGTACAACAATAAAATCCTTTTGGCGACTTAAGTTTTTCATTTCATACAATGAATACAGGTTTTTGCATTATCAAACCTTCCTCCTAACATACTTTGTTATGGAAAGACAAAATTGCAAAAGTATTTAAGTTTTGTAATCCAGACTTCATATTTACTTGATTCAGGAAATTACAGAAGGTACATTGCTGCACATGAACAGAGAAAGTCTGTTCTAAGGACACTGATATTTTTCAAGCATCTGTTTTTTACAGGTATAAAATTTAATTTTTAGGATGGCCTTATTTTGTATAGCTTTTCCCACATTTTTAGCATGATAGAGTCAGTCTGCCTTTGTGCAGGTCAGAGATCTGGTCCTCACTGCCTATCCTCCCTTTGGGCTGAGGTGCTGTAAGCTGTTTCTGGACCAGTTTCAGAGTTGCCTGTAGCACACTTTTAATGTACGTTTTCAGAAGATTACTGGGAAACAATCTGTTTAGCTTTTTGCAGCCTTATCTGACATACACCTTGTTCCCAGAATGTATTCAATGTAAGCCTTTCCATTTCTTCAATCACCTTATATAAGGGATCTATTATTCATAGCTGATTAGGAAGAGAGCACACCACCCCTGCGATCTCTGCTGCAAAGGCAGTAACAGAATACTCTGACGTTTCTCCCTCCCACAGGAAGATACAGAGTTACATCAGGGTAACTTTGGTTTGAATTGCTTGGAGAATTCAGCTGTCTGCACAGTGGTGTTACTTTTTCCGACCAATACGGTCTAAGGCTCTCGTCAGCAAAGCTAAAACAGGCTTCGTCATGGAATGGGACTACAGCTTCACCTAGAAGAATAAAGTAGGATAGCAGCATCTCCAAAACCAGAGGTGATATAATCAAGCTTATTCTGAATGTCCACTTTCAAAACTCAACCCCAGAAGCAACAGCTTTCTGGGAGGACAGTTAGAGGGTATGGAAATCTCATTCCAGTTATAAAAAAGAACTGAAAAGCCAGAGCCAGTTTTATCTCAGGGTGTTATCTCCTGGCAAAATCAGGTGTGCTTCATGGAAAATTACAAAAGCAATTCAGTAACTCTTGCCTCTGGGCTGCTTGCTGCAAACAAATGTATGTTTTGAATTATTCATGGGATTCTGAACAATGGTTTCATAACCACCTATGATCAAACCCAGAATTCATATGTGCAAGAGAAGGGCTTTAGCTTTAGCTTTAGCTTTAGGCTTGCCAGGCAGAACTGTCTGTGTAGCAAAGTAGGGACCAGGCTGCTGATTGAAACCTTTCCATAATTAAATATTAAATCCTAAAAGGGATTAGCAGTTTACTAGTAAATTAAACATCCTAAATTATCTTTCACTGTTTAAAATTTCACCTTTGGTCATACCACTGATGGGTTAACACTGGTCTGCTCTTATTAACAGTCTTTAGACCTCAGCCTAGACCGTGTTTTTCTTAGACACAATTTCAATTCCTACTCTTCACCAAAGAAGATACAATTATAAAAAAATGTAGGGTCAGTTTGCAGTAATAAGTGTCAGTAGAACACCATACCACAGGACAGCAGTTTGAAGAATTCATCTGGAAATTCATTTACAACATACAGGGAATGTAAATATGGGACAAAACTGTCTCATTTTCCAACTGGAGTTGAAAAGAAATGATTCATCATCTAGCAAAGGAACTCTATAATTTCAAAACTGTAAAGTGAGTTACCCTGTCCAAAGAGACCTGGAAAAATCAATTTTCTGTTCAAATACAAAAAAAATGTGGATGATAACAACGTTGATTTTCTTTTTATCTGCTGTACCTTGACCATAGGATCAGTTACAACATCTTCTGCATAATTACCTCAATTCCAGTGAAAACTGGCTTTGTTAGGATTAAGGAATTTTCAACTTCTTTAAGTGACTGTTTTCTCATCCTAATGACAACAATGTGAGCCAAGGGTGGAATGGTGGAGTGGGGGGAGTCAACATCTTGCAGAAATAAACCCTTGAAGACTTCAGGATTGTTTTCCAAACAAGCAATGTCATTTCAGAAGACAATGCAATTTATGTTTCTGAATTTATTTGCACACACTAGAAAGAAAAAGTTTTCAATACTAAGGAATGTTTCCTTGCTATTCCTGTAGAAGAAATTCTGTAATAAGCAACCTTAGTGAAGTGATTTCTTTCTCTTTGTAAGCATACATTTGAATAACCCTTTCACACTGCCTTTGACTGGAAAGAAGTCTTTCAGCTACAACTCTGAGCTATATGGGAAAAATCCTGGTGTCACTGAAGTCAACAGAAACTTACCATTGACTTCAATAAGATAGAAACTTGGCTCTGTGCTAGATAAAAATAAACTCAGATGACTGGTTTCTTTTTGGATGTCCTCAGAAGAATTGAAATGCACCGTGAACTTATTTTTATAGACTTCGATGCTTTCTTTGGATATGTCCTTGCTTCTTGGAAGAAGTCCAGCAGGTTCTTTCAGGTTCATGTAACTTGAAAGAAACTTTAGCTGCTACCTAGACTAAGGGAAGTAGAAAACAAAACAAAACAAAGCAAAAGAAAACAAAACAAAAAATCAAATTTGTGTTAAGGAGTTCCTCAAAAAATAAGTTGGTATACTGCAGTATACAAGAGATGAAGAAGTAGGTCAGTACAGAAGAAGATATAATTTTAAAGCATAGCATCTATAGTTTGTCTCAGGGGCTTTGCAACAACAACAACAACAAATTTAATGCAATAGATAGGCAATATGTTGGTATCAGCACTCCGTGTTTGTGTGTACCTTCCATTCTCTTTACGGATGGACTAGAACTCTCGTGGGGTTTTCAGAAGGCTTCCACAAAATCCATAAGGCAAAAAGGTCTGTCTCTCTCACTCTCTTAGAACTTCTTCATTTTGTATAAATAATATTTGTAGATCAGTATATATTATAATATTAGCTAAATAATATTCTGGGGTTTTTTGAAACATTTTAAGAAATGTTTGTGATGGAATTTCCCAGGTTACCAAAAACGTTGGACCACCTTTTTGAACCATTCCTATCTGCACTGGAACAGGATTTACTTGGATTTAATTAAGTTTTAGTAGTTTTTTTCTAATGTCATTTTGATTACATGTAATAATAAGCACAATTTACATTAAAAGTTTACCACACAAATAGCTGGTGATGGATTTATCAGAGCTTTAATGCCTCACAAGCAATGATAAACAAAGGAATAAGGAAGTATCACATACACCTGTAGTTAATAAGACATTAAATGACCATTTTAAAAGCCAGTGCCTATGAAAAAATGGTTCCACATCAATTTTCAGTTCCTCCAGTAAAGTGGTACAAATTAATGAAGATCAAACACAATAAAGCTATTAATGAATCTCTAGATTTTCTCAAAGAAATTATATTGGTAGCTTTAGTATGATTTTGCAGTTTGAAACTGCTAAATGATGGCATAATGCCTAGGAAGTTAATGGAAAAAAATAGTTCACCAGGCTTTTGCAGGGTATCAAAACCTTAACAGTGCAATAAGTTGATTTCTTGTTGATGTGTGTGTGTGAGAGAGAGTGTATAGGAAATGTCGTGGCTGTAGGGGTTTTCACAGGTGTGCCTGGGAATATCTCTTTCCCAAGTTCTAGCAGTCTTACTCTTCTGTGTTTCTGTCTCATTGATGATCCATTTACACTGATACTTGCCTCCCAGCAAGCCCTGAGAAATTCGTAACTGCATCCTTTAGGGCAGCAAGTGGAAAGGGTTTTTTTGTGTTCTGTCTTTCCCTTTTACACCCTCAGAGAGCCAGACATGTTTTCAACATCTCCCACTTTGTTACTTGGGAACCACTCCTTTCCTGGCATTGATGCGGGGTGTGACATGGACTATGCTCTCACTTGTTGATGGACAAAGTTACAAAAGAGCTAAATTAAAGTCCTCGGTTACATTCTTGCCATTCAGAAAAGCTTGTTTGATCAATCACTGTATAAATAATAATTGCATACAAAGTAGGATAGAAGACAACCTCAAGATAACATCCAATTCTTTCAGCCAAGATCAAATTTACCCATGTCATTCTTTAAATTTATTTACCCAGTCAGTTCTTAAATATGTCCAGTGATGGATATTTCCCAAAACTACCAGGTGATCTATTCCTGATCCTTAATATTCATAGTGTTAGAAAGCTTTTCCTGATTTCTGTCATTAATATCCCTCATGGCAAGTAAAGCTGGAAATTTTTCACCTGTAGACCTGAAGGATAAACTACCCTCTTCAGAGAATTTGAGTGGTTTTGCCTATAAGGCTCTGGAATCCTTGGACTGTCACAATTTGTGTACTTGTTATTGTCATAATTCTGTGGCAGAAGTGAACAAAATCAAATTTGTATGATGTGCCTCAATTCTGATGTTCTTAAATTTTTAACACCTGATTTTGAATTTATTTTTTTTTCCAGAATGAATCAGGCCATGTGTTTGCATACACATATACGGATATATACACATATTCACACCCTGAATTTATGGGAGGTAGACATACATACTGACATGGACATGGACTTTCCCATGTGGCCATTGATATAGGGATCTAGGCACGTCCCTGACAGGTCAGCTAGCTTAATCAAAAAACCTTCCTTCAATAATTCAACATTAATATCTACCAGAGGTTGAAAGAAAAGCCCTAGAAAAGCCCAGGAAAGCCCTATTATTTAACTGGATTATCAAATATATTTTTCTGTAAATATGTAATGAAAATCTGACAAGCAGAAATAGAACAAGGTGTGTTTTCCACCTTCACCTCCAATCAATAGCCCAGGGTCCTACTTTAGCTTTATACACATTGGGTTAGTTTATGTACTTAAATGGCTTTGTACTGCTGTAGATGAATTTGCAAATATAATTACACTGTCAACCTCCCTATGGGACCAGATGAGCTTCTGGAAACTAGAAGAAATGCCAGATCAAGTTTTCAAAAAAATTTTTCAGTGCTTCATGAAGATAAGAATTCTTATAAAGAGTAAATAAGTATACAAACAATGAAGGATGGGAGAGAAAGTAGATTAGTTGCTATAAATCCAGGCAACAAAAATGTTTAGGGTGCATCTGCTTTCCTGACTGGCATATACAGAGAGACACCAGCTACCTTTTGTCCACGGTGCATGTGGAGCACACTGCATGGGGCCCTGGTGCATTGTTTTGAATTTGGCACCAGAGTAGTCCTGATTCAAGAGCACCATGAATGTGCTAAATTATGCAGGACAAGACTTAAGTGCAGATGTAAGGCAAATTTACAGGAGAAAATAATTTATCCAGTGCATTAAATTGCAGTTGTAATTGCACTCTTTGTGTATACCTGGTTTGGCAGTACAAATAGAATAGAATACAAATAGAGAACCCCCCACAAAGGAAAGCACCAGATATCGTGGCACTTGTAAATATGGATTAGTGCTTGACAAAGTGACAAACTCCTTATTGTGCTACCAGGGTCAGGCATCTTCCATGTGACTGGTCAAAAAGATAATGGGTTCTGACTCCTGCACTTCCAACCACAGTGTGTTTAATGTAGTGTAAGTGACAAAATCTATATTTAGGATAGGATACATCTCCCTTAACTTTAGCCATCAAGACTGTCCAATCTAAGCTACCCATCAATGATATAACTAGGGTCCCTCAGTCAGTGAGGAGAGATCTTACATATCTTATATGTTATCAACTGAACCTCTTTCTGACAGAAGTTTATCTCCATCCATTGTCTTGCAAGAACCCTAGATCCTTACCATTCAGACAGTGAAAATAAGACTTTATGAATCCCACTCTCAAGGAAAACAAATAAATAAGAAGTCACTGTGGAATACAAACCTGAATTTTGTAAAAACAATTCTACCCAATCACAACAAGGAGGCATTCTGCAGAAATAGCATTGCTTTGACAAACAGATCACTTTGCCGTAGCTTTGACCCAAGTTCAAATGTGCTGACAAGTCTTCAAGACAGGAAAGGATGAATGAAGGATTTAAGAAGAGACAAAGTATTGAGACAGGATAGCCTGCTAGATGGTGATTTTTTTCCTTCCTGATGCAATGTGCCACTCAGAGAAGATGGAGGAAGCAATGAACCAGTAAGGTCGTGGGTGTGTTTGCTTACATGTAATTGCAAGTTCATTGTTCAACATGACTGTATGTAGGTCAAGCTGGTTTTGCTGTTGAATTCCCTATTAAAAAACCTTATACTACAGTATGTATAAGTACTATAGATTCTAATTTATTTCTTTACCTTTGTTCATGGTCTCCTAAGAAGGAAATAACTGTTTCTAAAGTTCAAAGCTTCCTTACTACTTTTGAAGTCATGACAGCACTGTTCTGAGTGAGGGCTGTGATCTAGGCAGCTGTCCTCTAGGAATAAAAGTAAATTAATAGGAAAAAAATCATAGAGATATAAACCTGTGCTTTCATCAATAGTGCTTCCAGTTTTGCTTTATGATATGTCATCTGATGTGGGAGGGGAAACAAAATAACTTGCACTTTGAAGTAGTAGCATGTTCTGAAGCAGTCATTAATGTAGTTCATACTGCTTCTTAGGTACCTGCATCAGAGTCCCTGATTCATTGAGGTGCTCTGTGCAGCCAAGATACTTTGCAAAACCTAGGCTTGTGCAAGCAGCCCAGAGGGCAAAAATCTGACAAAGAAAACTATTAGCTGGAGAACTTTGGGGTTGAAAATCTAAAATATTTTCCAGTTAAAATGTAATTCTCCAGCCTTTTACAAAGACCTTACAGCTAGCCTAGCTTTCAGAAAAGTATCTTATATTAAATTATTTATGACTAGGAAAGTAGTTTTCTCTTTAGCTTATTTTAATTTCAAGTTGAAAAGTTAGATCATAGGTTTCCCTCTTTTCACATTTAATTTATTAAGAAATAAAATCTTTACACATTTTATTACAAATACATGAGCACATTCCTATAATTTTCATCGGTTTGCACACATTTTCATAATGTGTTAATGCCTGTCTCATACATTTATTCCTTATCTTACAAGTGAATTTTAATGTCTCTTTCCATGGCATAAGCATCCCCTTAGTTAGCTGACATAATTAGAGGTGTTACTCTTGTGAGGTAGGAATCAATTATTTCTCCTACTAGGAGCACGTCATGCAGCTTCCATTAAATTTCCTTTCCTTAACAGGTCAAAGAAAGTAGAGGACAATATATAACTGTTAATTCTTGTGACAGAGTGCACCTAATTACTAATTGTATCCATTGACACTTATGATAGTTATTGCTTTGTATTATTTTAGCAGATAATGAATAGTGTACCTCAGCTGAAATATAAAACTACATGGACATAAGCTCACTATCTTCATCTGAAGACCTAAGGAACTCAAATGATCTGATGGGGTTTTTTTGGTGTTTTCTCAGATAGATTCTGCTTTGAACTAGATCCCATTTAGGATTGGCTCTAACAGATCAGAGCAATCCCTACTTAGATGTCCACTGGGAATACCCAAGGGAGAGTATCAGAAGAGGAGATGCAAGTAGATGAACTTTCCCAGATGCTCTTCCTGCTGACAGTAATTTGTGGTTTGGGGGATTCCTGAGAGCGTGGTATTTTTGAACCTAATAATCACAGATGGAATTTTCTTTCATATCTTTTTCCAGTGAGTTTGTCACCCCTCCTAGAAATCTGCAGCCTCCTGTAGCAGGGATGTCTACAGCTTAGTTACAAGCCACAGGACAAATGCCTCCCTTTACTTGGGTAATTACCTTCCAGTTTCATTTGGGGCTCTTTTAGTCTTTTATTGGAGTTGAGCAGGAACATCTGCTCAGATTCATTCTGCACTATTTGCTCTCATACACTATTCACTCTCTTCAAATTATTAGATGATGTACAGAATTGTCTTACCTCTTCCCTCATATTTGCTTCATTTCCAGGATGTTTTCTGCTCTATAGATATAATTCTCATACCTAAGGCATTTCATAACTTTAATTATCCTTGATAAACTCTGCTGAAATTTTTGCAATTCTACTAATTTAGTACATTACATAGAAAGCAAACGTTAAACTGGAATTTCTGACGTTACTGCCCCAGTTAAACATTGAAGACTGGAGAGTATAGCATGATTCTTTTCTGTTACAGTTAGCTTCACATTTGCTTCTGAAGATACATTTCATCCTCCATTATATGAAGGGGAAAGTAATATGCTGCTTTAATTTTTGTAAATTATACTTTCTAGGCATTCAAACTACTGAATACTGAAAAGGTCAGCGTACTAGAGTTCACCAATGTAATTTATGATACATCTCATGCATGCTAAGAAATATCACATATGGGGGAAAAATGAAAAAAATAATCAAATTGTCAAGGGTGATGTCCAGAAAGACTAATAATTTAGTTTTAGATTTTTCTGTTGCATTTGTTACATTTAGAGGGCAAAACTACAAGTGTCATTGAAAAATTTTCAAAACATTAATTCATCCATGCTTAGTTAACTCAGTATTCTTATAAGAAAGCAGGGAGTGATGTTCCAGTCACAACAGATATTTTTACCTATATTCAATAGTTTACTCTCAGTAATGAAGGAGTCCTAGTTAGGAGGAATTAGAATCTAGGACTCCTTGGGTGCCACAGTTTTCTTTCTGTGATTCAAACGTGTATATTAAATGATATTTGGTATAACTTTTTGGTGTGCAACAAGTCTCAGACTTTTGTTCTGTCTAGATTCAAAACTTTCATGCTTTTCAGGTACCCCATTGTCTTGATTGAACAAAAAGATATTTTGCAAAAAAAAAAAAAAAGGGTAGGAGATATAAAAAACTAATACATTGCAGAATTAACTCATGCACATGTATCTGTTCTATCAACTTAAAAGCAATTAAAATGATATTTCATCTATCTGAAGTTAATTTTTCTTATAGAACAGAGGTCCGGTGTTTTTTTAGAGGGAAAGAGAGTAAAATGTATCATTCCTTTTGAGCAGGAATGGAATGCATCATGTGTTGCATTTTTCTAATGGACTTCAAATTCCAAATACAGTTTGTAATGAAATGGTATCTGTAAATATAATCATTGAATCAACAGCGACTATTTTGTACCCTTGTGTAATGAGTAGAAAATGGAATTTCGATTATTACACTTGACTTCTTATGAAACTTTTCTATTCTAATATATTTTTCCTCAACTTTCCTGTCCTAATACTCACAAGAGAAACTTTTTCTTCCTGCCATTTATTTATTCCTGACAGAATGGTATTCACTTGTAATTTCTTACATTACATCACTCTATCATTATAAATGGCTTTCTTATTTCTAAGCTCAAAACATGTATTTAGGTGAAAGAGTCCGTATCCTTTAGAGGTATTTTTGTCCTACTTTATATTTGATTGGCATTGTAGCACAGCAGCAGTTGAGGAACATAAGTAAACAATAGCAGTAAATTTCAGTAAAGCTGAGTCTCAGTAGTAGCAAAGGGGTATTATTGCAGGTTGGTAACAGACACAATTGATTCATTTAGTCATTCTGGGTTTGGGACACTATTATAAGTGTTTTCAAGCAAATCTAATTCAAGGAATGCTACAGAAAAAAATGCTCTTGCTCATATGTGCTGTCAGTACAATAAGTCCCCCTAGTAGAGTACTTCTGAATGGTATCTAGGAAGAGAGAGAAAGGTTTTAAAAGCTAGAACTATGACTGAAAAGCTGCTGTAGCAGTTAACGAGCTAAGACTTTGAAGCATCCTTCAAACATCCTTCATCCTCCATTTCCAAGCCCTGGAAATAGAGTCAAATTAATAGCACCAAAGAAGAAAAACACCTTCAAAACAGTCATGTTTTGCTATAACTAGCAGCCTCAGTGCCCTTTGTGTGAAACTACTAATAAACAGTGACCATTCACCAGGTGGTACCCTCGCATGAGAATAATTGAACTACTTTGCAGAGATCTTTCCAATAATTTTTCTTACTCTCTGACAGGGTGTTTTGGTGGCAGCAGGATTCATGGAAGTGAAAAACAAGCCAACCACATAAGAATACCCCACAAGAGAAAGAAAAAGCAGTAGCTCTCACTTGTAAAAGGACCAAAGACCTGACAAAATAGGTAAAATAAAAAAGACACTCAAAGAAAACCCTGTCACTGGGACTTGGGCTGATTCTCAGGCAGTGTATTTGCAGGACTATTTCTTCAGCAGCAGCAGCGATTGAGGTAAGCCCGAGGTGGGGGTTCAGGCATGCAGTACAGGGGGGTTTCCAAGCTCCGGGATCCCCGTTCTCCGCCCGAGCCCCGGCCTGAACCAGGAAGTCCTTGCAGCTAAGCAGGCACTGAGGAGGTGCAGCCAGGGGCTGTGCAGGAGATTTAAACACCTCTAGGGAGCAGCAGCGACCCGGAGCGGGCAAACAGGGGCGTGGCACGGCAGTGTGCACGAGGCAGTGTGCACGAGGCAGTGTGCACGAGGCAGTGTGCACGAGGCAGTGTGCACGAGGCAGTGTGCACGAGGCAGTGTGCACGAGGCAGTGTGCACGAGGCAGTGTGCACGAGGCAGTGTGCGCGGGTGAGAGGAGAGGTCGTTAAAACCAACTAGAAAAGAAAGAGGGTTAAGTATGGTTTCAACCTGGGCAAAAGCCTCTACCAGGAGGACTGTGGCAACCCAAACAGGTTCCTCACAGACATGTGGGCCTTCAGGTCTCTGGCGGTAGGGAGTGCCAAAGCCTGTCGTTCCCTCTGGAGAATGGCAGCTGTGTGAGGTGTGAGCAGATAAATGATCTGCTCAGTATGGTTGCACAGCTGAAGGAGGAAGTAGAGAGGCTTAGGAGTATCAGGGAGTGCAAGAGGGAGTTAGACCATTGGTGCCATTACTTAGCCTCCCTGAACCACACCCAAAAGACAAGTGGGGCTCATGATGCAGACCACTCACTGCCTATCTCCTGTCTGCCTGTCTGAGTGTGACAGCCTACAGGATGAGGAGCAATGGCAACAAGTTTCTGCACAGCAAAATCGGCATGGCAAGGGGGTCCCTAGTGTTCCCCCTCTCCAGGTGCCTTTGCAGAATAGATATGAGGCTCTACAAGTAGAACCAAATGATATTGTGGATGATAGTTCACCAAACTTGGAGGTGTTGCCGAGGCCAGGTCAGTCTGTACCTTCCATCAAAACCACCTCAGTTAAGAAAAAAAGGCGGGTACTTGTCACAGGCGACTCACTTCTAAAGGGAGTGGAAGGCCCTATATGCAGGCCTGACCCACTTCTTAGGGAGGTCAACTGCTTCCCTGGGGCCAGGGTTAAGGATATACGGAGGAAGCTCCCTGCCCTAGTTGGGCCCTCAGACTACTACCCATTACTGCTGTTCCAAGTAGGCAGTGATGAGGTAGCTACCAGAAGTGTAGGGGCAATGAAGAGAGATTTCAGGGCTCTGGGACAGCTGGTTAGGGGATCGGAAGCACAGGTGGTGTTCTCCTCTATCCCACCAGTAGCAGGGATTGATGAGAGGATAAACAGGAAGAGCCAGAAGATTAACTCCTGGCTTTGGGACTGGTGCAGCAGACAGGACTTTGGCTTTTTTGATCATGGATAGACCTACAGGACACTGGGCATTGCAACAGGTGGGGGAAGCCTAACCTGGAGGGGGAGAAGGGTCCTGGTGCACAAGTTAGCAGGGCTCATTAACAGGGCTTTAACCTAGGTTTGAAGGGGGATGGGGACAAAACCAGAGATGAACCTAAGAACGGCTGCCAGTCTGCTGTCCCCATCAAGGACATGTCACGCCCATCTTTAAAAAGGGTAGAAAGGATGAACCTGGGAACTACTGACCTGTCAGCCTCACCTCTGTGCCTGGGAAGATCATGGAACAGATCCTCCTAGAGGAAATGCTAAGGCACATGGAGGACAGGAAGGTGACTCAGGACAGCCAGCATGGCTTTACCAGGGGCAAATCCTGCTTGACCAACCTAGTGGCTTTCTACAATGGTGTAACTACATCTGTTGACAAGGGAAAAGCAGTGGATGTCATCTATCTGGATTTCTGCAAGGCCTTTGACAGAGTCCCTCACAACATCCTTCTCTCTAAATTGGAGAGATATGGGTTTGATGGGTGGACTGTTCAGTGGATAAGGAACTGGCTAGATGGTTGCATCCAGAGGGTAGTGGTCAATGGCTCAGTGTCCAGATGGAGAACAGTGACAAGTGGTGTTCCTCAGGGGTCCGTACTCGGACCTGTGTTGTTTAATATCTTCATCAATGATCTTGACAGTGGCATTGAGGGCACCCTCAGCAAGTTTGCTGATGACACCAAGCTGGGCGGTGCAGTCGATATGCCAGAGGGACAGGATGCCTTCCAGAGGGACCTGGACAAGCTGGAGAAGTGGGCCCAAGTGAACCTCATGAGATTCAACAAGGCCAAGTGCAGGGTTCTGCACCTCGGTGGGGGCAACCAGAAACATCAATACAGGCTGGGAGAAGACATGCTAGAGAGCAGCCCTGTGGAAAGAGACCTGAGAGTACTTGTGGATCCGAAGCTGGACGTGAGCCACCAATGTGCAACTGCAGCCCAGAGGGCCAACCACATCCTGGGCTGTATCAAAAGAAGTGTGGCCAGCAGATCAAGAGAGGTGATTCTGCCCCTCTACTCTGCCCTGATGAGACCTCACCTGGAATACTTTGTCCAGCTCTTGTGCCCCCATCACAAGTGTCCTAGTCTGAGCCAGGATGCTGATCTTTTTTCTTTCAGTGAACTTCTTTGAGCAGCGCCAATGGACTGGTAACAACCAAGGTCACTTCTGAGTGTCTGCAGCCTCCCCCCTTATGGGGGAGCAGATTAGACTGAAGGCAGGATCAGCAAATCAGAATATTCCCTTCTCATAATATTTTCTCTATGTGGCTTTCAGTATGGGTTAAGACATCACAGAAGTCAAGCCTTTCTTTTTCCTTTTCCACTCACTTTTCTGCTTACTGTCGCTTCTCTTTGCTCCTCTCTTTTTTTCTTCCATTTTTCTTCCCAGCCGACACCCGAGGGCCCCGTCCATGCGCCCGGACACTCCCCCCTTCAGCTGGAGCCACCAGGGAGAAGAGTTGCTGTGAGAGTCGCTGGGGGAGGAGGGAGGGGATCGGGTGTTGCACATCCCTTTACAAATATATATATATATTCCCTTATGAGTAATAATTAAAGCAATCTGTTTCACTTTTCAACCCAGAGAGCCTCTCTTTCTCATTTTTCTCCCTCATTCCCTACCTTAGGGGAGGAGGGGGTGAATCAAGAGTGTTATTAGTTTGACTGCCAACTCGGTGCCAGACTGTGACAACAAGAAAGATGTGGAACTGCTGGAGCATGTCCAGAGGAGGGCCACGAAAATGATCCAAGGGCTGGAGCACCTCTCTTATGAAGAAAGGCTGAGGGAGTTGGGGTTGTCCAGCATCAAAAAGAGAAGGTTCCAGGGGGACCTCATAGTGGCCTTCCAGTACCTGTAGGGGGCCTACAGAAAGGCTGGGGAGGGGCTTTTTACAGGAGCACATAGTGATAGGACAAGGGGTAATGGTTGGAACTACAGGAGGAGAGATTTAGGTTAGAGATCAGAAGGAAATTCTTTAGTGTGAGGGTAGTGAGACACTGGAACAGGCTGCCCAGAGAAGTTGTGGAGGCTCCATCCCCGGGGGCGTTCAAGCCCAGGTTGGACGGGGCTCTGAGCAACCTGGTCTAGTGGGAGGTGTCCCTGCTCATGCAGGGGAGTTGGAACTCAATGATTTTTAAGGTCCCTTCCAACTCTAACCATTCTATGATTCTATTCTATACCATGAAAGAAAGTTAATATTTTTTATTGTTATTATAGTAGCCAGACCTGAAACAGAACAGACACATTTTACCATCAATGAATTGTCTCCAGAACTAAAGTAATTATCAGATACTTCTATTTTCCTTCTTCTTTTTCTTTTTTTTATCAAGTTCTGTATAGAGAAAAATGCAGCAAAAGACATATCACCCTACCTAGATTTTAGATAATGTTCTGTAGTCTCCAGAATAGAGGATAGCACAGCAGAAGCATGAGATCAAATAGCATGAACGGCTCATTTTTAAATTCTATTTTCTTTGTGCTTTAATTTATCTGTCTTGCATTTCAATTTTGTTCAGGAATAAAACCCTTTCAGATGCTTGCTTAAAGACATACTACGTTATCAGAAAGAGGAAAAAGTGCACAGAAAATTACAAGTTGTTATGGAACACTGTAATACCATAAAGTTAAGCTCTTGTGTGTTACGGTTTGAATAAGTGGTACGAGAGAATTTGCCCTATACATTAATTAGCACTAGATACTACGTAGGACTGTTAATGTTCCTATTTTGACCTCGTAGATATATTCAGGCAGCAAATTATCCGCTATTAAAACACCCACATTCTGTCCTCCACTTCCCAAACAGCTTTGGCTTAGTGTGAATGTAGGAAGGGGTAATTTGACTTTTGCAATCACAGCAGACAGCTGTGAGTGATGCATGACATGAAAATTAATTATCCCCAGCCCTACTCATTGAGAACAGATAGTGCTGTGCAGTTATTATGCTGTGTTGTAGTCTGTGCTTGACAGGTAGGGAGTACAGGAAGATAAAATAAATCTCTATTCCCACTTTTATTAATTATTCCTATACATACAGAAAAAGAACATACAAACACCATATTCCTAATTTCCTTTCTGTCTCTCCCTTCTCTAAATTCTTCATCACTATGAGATAACACAACTGTGCTCCCAGTCACTCAGGCTTAATAGCAAAGTGTTAAATTAGACCCCCCTTTTCCCTTTCCACCCACTGCTAGACTGTTGTTAAATTTCTCCAGTTATTCCTCAGTAAGATGAATAAGCTGTATTATTTCCTTTCTATTTCAGCTTTTACAGTTCTGATAATTTATCAAACTGTCCTATAATCTCTCCCCTCATCTAATTCAGCTCTCTTCTTTTTCTTTTAGGCTTTACAGTGAAATTTTTTGTCCAACTTACGAGAGCTTTTTCTCAGCCCAACCTCATTGCCCCCTTCCTATTTTGAGCTCACATTTCACTGATTTGAAAGCTCTCTGTGGCTTCTTTATGAGCAACAGCTGCCTCATAACAACTTGTCACTTTCATGTAGTCTACCCCAAGCTGCTGATGGTTGCTTGGAGCTCAGTCCCTTCTGCTCCCTGGTCTCTTCACCTTCTCTCTCTGTATCTCTTTCTCATTGGAAGCATCTACAATTTTGCAGTTCAGAACATTCTCATTTTCCTTTCTTTCCTTCTCTCTGAGACTTTCAAGCCTTGGCTCACTTACACCAGAAATATTTTAATTATTTTCTGATGCATGTTACTTATTCTGAATGCAGTTTGAACTGTGTCTCAGAGGCACAGATTTAGGCAGAGTTTGTGAGATTTGCCCTTCATCATGAACTCAAAATATGAATAAGGATAAGAGAGAGTGGTTTAGGGGACATGTGTGCTAACATCTGAGTCACCAAGACATGCTTGGCTGCTCTAGTTTGAATAGATCATTTGAATTACAGCATAATGAGAACCTAGAGGCATTTTATTTTTTTTTATGTTTTTTGACAGTGAGTTTTGAAAAAAAATCAACAGCTCACATAATGTAAGAAATAGGATTAAAGTGTCCCTATAAACACATGCATTTTGAATTTGGGTGCCTACAGTTGGGCTTCTAAAATCTCATGTAGACAGTTACACAAACTATCTACTCTGAAGCTCTGAGTAGTCACATCTCACAGTGACTGCAGCAGCTGACCTGCCTGGTTCCCCTTCGAGTGCACCCTAGTGAATTTCTGTGACCTACCAGCCAGAAGACAGACCAGACTTCCTTACCAGTCCATGCTGCCACCTGCATCTGCTCCTGAGCAGTCCCTGGAAAATGTCTGATTTCCAAACAAGCCTGCTTGTCATATCCTACACTCAAAGAGGCTTTTGCATCAGCAAGAGCACATAGGTGCCTTTGTTTTCATTTTATGTCTTGCTCTCTTGTGTGTTCTGCTATTTATGTCTCTAGAAATTAACCACATACTAAGGGTTGTGGTGTCATCTGCATGGTGTGACCAGTTCTGTACAGGACAACAGAGGTGAGGGATGAAAAAGGCTTTCTCTCTTTAATTTCTTCTGTAGTGTTTCCTGGACTACAAAGATGTTGCTTCTAGCTTTTTTTCTCATCTCCCAAGCACTCTCTTCACCTCACGTGTATCTGCAAATGGGAAGATTCTTCTACATGTGCCCAACCACACACTCCAGAGAGGGTACTGCAGTATCTGCTGGGGACACACCATGGGCAGAACAGGAGGAAAGCACTAGTCAGACTGAAGTAATTTTTTTTTGCTTTCTCACAAGGCAAACAAATGACAGATCTAGCTGTGCCTGACACTTCCCTAGCACCAGAGACTCTTTCTCCCTCTAGGGAACTCCAGGTTAATGAGATGGAAAATGCAGTCAGCAGATCCTGTGCCATCAGAAACCACCAAACTTGCACAAACTGCCCTCATACCTCTGAACTGTGCCTTCTTTCTAATGCTAAATTACTATTAATGCCAGAGTCTCAGTCCAGTCCTGATTTGATTTTTAATATTTTCCTTCTGCCCTTCATACTAATATTTTAGAAAGGAAAAGGAAAGAAGGATTCCTCACAGATACTGAAGTCTCAACAGTAATTTTCAGGCAGAAAATCAAATTGCCTGGGGGCTGTAGATTTTCATGGTGTGCATGGATAGCAGAGGTCACCTTTAACATTAAGGGCATGAATATCGTTTTCCCTCCATCATTTGAGCTTTGGTGTAATGCCATTAATAACTTCAGCAGATTTACACTGACTGGACTGGGGGGTAACTAAGACCATTAGTTTGGCCCAGATGTTGTATTTAAAGCGTAACTAATGGCAACAAAAAAACTTAACTGTGCTTTAGAGAAAAAATACAATCTTGAAAAGCTGCTGACAGCTTCATAGGAACCATATCAGACTGCTTACCTAATTTTATACCAAACTCTCCATTAGAAGATCCTACCATTTTTTTTATTTTTTTTTTTTCAAAGCAAATTAACTCTTTATCCCTATTTTTCAGACAGAAGTGGGGTTGTGAGAGATAGAAGAACTGTCAAATGTCATTCAAAGGGCAAAAATACAGGTTTTTTTATCCCCTTATAGACCATTACACTCAGAATGTGACAAGCTGGATCCTACAAAGGAGAGAACACAGGACAGCAGTTGTACAAGACATCCAGAAAGGAGACAAAATGAAATCTGCCTTTTGAGATTGTTCTGAATTTTGCTGCTGGAAAAACAACAAAGCTTAATGGGCTTGCCCTGAGAGAAATCTATCTACCTTTCTAGCTCCTAGGCTACTTACAGAGTTCCTAAAAATCCCAAAATATTAATATTCTGGGGTGAAGGAACTAGTGCTACAATAGTACTCATATTTCTGCAGTGAAGCTACTCTAATCACACTGCTTGAAAGGGCTATTTGTGCCGGAGCTGAAGGCGTTAATTTCTTAATTAACTTTAGTTCCCACACAAAATACCAGGGAAGGAACAGCTGGACCTTAAGAAAGACAAAGGACCTGTCACTATACTAGTCCTTGTTCCTGCCTTCTGATACAAAGTTTCTCCCAACTGGTATCCTCAGACAGAAAAAAAGACACTCACCCATTCCTGCTAAAAAATGGTGCTTTTGCTATCACGCAGTTACCAGCCAGCAGCTTCACCCCTTAGCTGCCTCCCCAGTATGATAGAGCAAGGCTCTAACATGAAATAGCCAGGACCTGAAAAATTCCAGGATAAATATAAGTTATGGTTACACCAAGAAGCAGTAGGCTTTGACACTGAGCCTTTGTGTTTGCTGAATGGCCAAGAGTCACACAGTGATACCCCCTGTGCAGTCAGACAGCCTTGGAATTTGCTGGAGCACACTGAGTCAAATCTGCTGCTGCTGGTAGAGGCTTTCTGTTAAGATATTTGCTTGTAAATAAAGAGCTTGACTTAGCTATACCAAAAATAATTGCAGGAATGAGTCACTCCTGAATTATCACCCATTTTCTGTGATTAACACTTGTAGGGTTTAAACGAGCCAGCTGTGATATGCAGTGTGTTACTTTAGTTGCTATTCAGTGTGCTCTGTAACGAGTGAGGATTTTTTCAGAAGTGAGCAGTGGTCCAATACTAAAAGCTAATATCTCCTGTTTAATTCAAATTATCTGTACTGACCTGACCCCAACACTCACTGTGCTTCAGAGAGAGTGCCTGTGCATTTCTTCCATCTCAAAACCCTCTCACCTAAGCCAGTAAAATTCTGCTTCAGAAATGGCAGTGCCTGAATTAAATTTATTTCAGATTCCTCTTTCCACAGCTCCTTGCTTCCACAGATTAGAGAAACTGTTTCTTAGCAGCCTTCCAAGTGTGCCACATCTTTAATACATCAGCTATCTCAATTTGGCTGTATCATTTACAGAATAGAGCCAGCACCTGTATGGCTAGATCTTGTACATCATTTGCCTACCTGGAGTTCTTCAGTTTTGTGGATTTGTTGGCTTCTAAAAATATTTTCTGCACTGCTCAGATTTGCTTCCTTTTCTTGGCTCCTTTCATGGATGCCTTTCAAAGTACTAAGTGACTTGCAAGGATCTAGACTGAGGTTAAAACCACAGAGCTAATTATCTCAGTGTAGCACTAGGATACCTGGATATACCTGCCGTACAGAGCAAAGGATGCAAATCTACAACAGTTTGGTTGATGGATTTCTCTTACAAGTCATCTTTGTCTTAGCCAAAGCAATAAAAATTAATCTAACTGATATTTATGGCTGTAGTGATACAGCAATACATCCATGTGGACTGATCTTTGGGTGTATGTAAAGCACTAGCCTATCAAATATAATCACATTCTCTTTCTGTTTGTGTTAGTTGCTCTGACTGGCACAACCTATTACTAACAGTCACACATAATCCTCTTTAGCATTGTGGTAAATCTGATTTTGAACAATGAAAGTTCCTGAATTTCATCCTTCGCATCCAATAAATTATATTCCACACTGTATTTATACACTGGGACAGAAACCTACTTTGTTAAAAATTAAATTGTATTTAATTCTTACTAAATTTTCCAACACTAGTGTTTGTACTACAGACAGGCAAAACCTTCAACACAGATTTGCTTTTTCAATAATCCACCTTTAGATGGAAGTCTACACATTTTGTGTTGGTACATTTTTAACACGGATTTTTTTTGAGGGATTCTTTTTTTCTTTAAAATTCAGGAAAAAACATGCAAAAAATGTAGGAGTATAATTAAGAACATAATTGTGATCAGTTAAGTATTAATTTGTGTTGGTTTTGAGCTACAATGTAGACAGATTTTTCTGAAATAAAATGGATTGTGGCTTAGTAACTTAATCTGCCAGTTCCCTCAGGACCTATGGGTACATCTTATCAGGTCCCATGGACTTGTGCATCCTCAGGTTCCTTAGATGGTCTTGAACCTGATCTTCTCCTACAGTGGGCAGATCTTCCTTCGCGCAGATCTTGCCTTCTGCAACTTGGGCGGTGTGGCTTGAGTGCTTCCTGGTGAAGACTAAGACAAAATAGTCACTGAGTGCCTCAGCCTTCTTCATATCCCAGGTAACCAGATTTCCTTCTGGAGATGACCCACATTTTCCCTAGTCTTTCTTTTATTACAGACATAGCTATAAAAGCTTTTCTTGTTGCCCTTGATGTCCCTGGCCTGTTTTAATTCTATCAGGGCTTCAGCTTTCCTAACCTGATCCCTGTCCACTCAGACAATTTCTCTGTATTCCTCCCAGGGTACCTCAAACTATTCAAGCAAATATCATACACTAATTCATAATTCTGAATTTATATATAGCTCAATTATCTGAATACAGCCAAGTTACAGTCATACATCTTCTACTCCTAAGGTTTACAGTGATTCAGATCATCACTTCTGAGAGTAATAGTTTTCTGTGGAAACTAAGTCTCTTCTTTATGTTCTTTTGATTGTTCAGACTATAGTTCAGCTTCCTGAACATGTGTATTTACATATATTTCAAGGGTAATGTTCTCCCTGCATTGAAAATATTTTAAAAAAAAATATTAAAAAACAAACAAACCAACAACAAACCACAACAAAAGCAAAACCAGAAAATACCAAGAGAAACAAAAAATATGTAGCCTTATTTTTCTTGTATAAATTTTGGCCTTTACCATGTTTCACTTCCTACTTCTTTTTTTCCCCTAATTCAAGTGATACCAGAATGGGGTTGGAGTTAACTAGAACTTAATTTACTGTTTCAGGTGAATGTGCATATCTATTAAACCTGTCAAAACACATTTTGTTTCACGTACTTGTAATGACAGACCTTAAAGATTTCTGCAAGGCCCACATTCCGTCAGCTGTCGTCCTAAGAACATTAGGTTAAACAGAGGTAGGTGAGAATTTCCATTTTAATTTCCTGTGATTTAGGCATCTGGGTTTCCTGAAAAACATGAATTTTAGCATTTCCCTGAAAATGAAATTACTAAAATAATGCTTGTTCACTCATCAATGTTTATTATTATCAAGTTGAAACAGTTGTATTGAACTTTTAATCTGAAATGTTGTTTGAAAGGCTTCACTTTACAGAATGTCTGGAAACATTTCAAAAATGGCAACATGGAGTTTACATTGTTAAAAAAAAGCCTTTGCAGTACAAACATGGTGTCTTAGTGAGTGCTCTCTTGGTTTTTTTTTTTATGATAATGCTCTCCTAAGAGCTTCTTGACCAGATCAATTTATTGGAAGGGGAACTTCATCAGGAGCTCCCCAACCACTGGGATGGGTCTTCTTAAAGTAGTTCAGGTTAAGTAAAGGCTATGCAGGTATGAGAAGTACCCAAAGAATTCAGCTTCTTGCTTCTCATTTTCATTCCAACTCCATTACTCTACTACCTGTCTAAATCTGCCAAGAATGCTGATTTACACCTATGATGATATTGAAAGACCACCTTGCTGGGACTGCCAGAGTTCCCTTCCTCTGTGCTCTTCTCAGCTTTCCTTACTGGGTAACCTAACATTTCTACTTTCTCCTTATAAATGGTGGAAGCAATTATTAGAGGATATTGATTCTTTCTGCTTGATCTTGAAGATAAACAGTACTATTAAGCCAATACTACTGTTTGAAATGTGTTTCACTTTTGCCAATATTGCTAGCAGTCTACATACTCTTCTACAGGTATAATGGGCACTCCATTTCCTAGGTTCAGTGCTCTGTTTATTGAAGAGTAGTCTCAAATCCATTATGATGACTGAATAAAATAGATAAGTTTTGCCCATTTCCCTGACCTGAAATATTTGTCTGTGTTGCTGTTTAATTGTAAATCCTGGCAACAATAACCCAAAGCAACTATATCAGCTGTGCAAATAAAGATCTGGAATAGTTCTAGCAGGAACTCTCTAGTCTTTCTATTGCAAAATTTAATCTGATAAATACAGACCTTTTTTATGGGCTAACCAAGACTACATGGAAAGTCAAGGAAAACAAGGGTAAACTCACCATGTAGTAGATAAATATTTCCTAAAATCATATAATGCCAAGTTGGAAGGGACCTCAAGGATCATCTGGTCCAACCTTTCTAGGTAATAATATAATTTAAATGAGATGGCTCAGCACCCTGTCAAGCTGAGTCTTAGAACAGTCTGATGTAGAGGAATCCAACACTTCCTTTGGAAGATTATTCCAATGTCTAACTGTCCCCATGGTGAAACATTTACCTCTTGTGTCCAATCGGAATCTCCCCAGGAGTAACTTGTGCCCATTACCCCTTGTCTTTTCCATGTGACTCCTTGTAAAAAAGGAGTCTCCGTTTTCTTGGTATCCACCCTTTAAGTACCGGAACATTGTAATAAGGTCGCCCTGAAGCCTTCTCTTCTCAAGGCTGAACAGTTTTCTCAGCGTCTCCTCATATGGCAGGTCCTCCAGTCCTCTGATCATCCTTGTGCCCTTCTCTGGACCCTCTCCAGCCTGTCTGCATCCTTTTTGTAGAGCAGGGACCAAAACTGAACACAATACTCCAGGTGTGGTCTGACAAACACCGAGTAGAGTGGGATGATGACTTCTTTATTGCTGCTGGTGATGCTTAATGTTCTTTTGTTCTGTCTACAGAAAAATAATTTTCTTACTCTTTTTGTTGATTTCTTTTCCTCTATTGTTGCATTGTGTTAAAGACTTAGACTGTAAATTCAGCTTAGAATTTGAACTAGTGACTACTATACTTTTGCACTTGTTACTGTAAATGCCTCTGAAATAAATGTTGACTATGAGGATAGAAGCAGGTTAAAAAAACCTGGGAGGTGAATGTTGAGGTAGAATCAACACCCAGTACCTTTCAGCTGTACGCAGAATCTATCAGGGCTTTTCCTCTCTAAGTACAATCCTTTTTCTAATCCAGTATTGGTTGGTTTTCAAACTCTCCTTTTGGAGACTATGCTTGATGCCAGGGCTGGTATTAAACCCACAGCAGCACCATCTTTTAAACAGTGGGGGTAAGGCCTGTCCCTGGTGTCTGTCCCATAAAGGGCACTCCAGAATGTGCTCTAAAACACATCCTATGTTAATCGCAGAGCGACATTTCCTCAGCTACTTCTCACATGTTTATCAGTCTGCTTCAGGTCTTGAGCCCCACTGCCATATGGTGGTCTTAAAATATGTCCCTGAGTAAAAAAGGATGTCTTAATCTTCACTATTGTCAATCCACATTACATTACAGGAACAAAAAGAAATTTACCTTAGAATAATGAAACCACACTTGGTTCAGACATAATGTAGGGACTAACAGTGGCTGAACCTGAGGCCATCAGCTTCTCTGTTTTGATTGCTAATCATCAGGAAGTGCCCCCACTTGATCATTATTGCTCATTTAAATAAAAAAATATGCTAAAGACATAAGCCTATAGCATTCAATGACTGTCATAAAGTTTTGGCTACAGAAATTCTTATGCCCAGAAATCTTTTTTTTCTGTAACACCTTCTGTGAGCTATGGAGAACAGTAACATACACTGTGTATTTGCTGTACTCTATTTTACATAAATTTATAGCTTCTTTAAATTCTGCACTATTTCATGTAACATATACAGAGCGTAGACTTCACAGAACACTGCATTAAACCTCTGCTTTTCCTAACCTGTCCCCATTATTGAAAGTAAACAAATTCTACCTGAATCAAAAGACACCTTTCTTTAGACAAGGGAAGTGTACTCTTTTGCAGAACTCTTATAAAATAGGTTGTGCTTTGTTTGCTCATCTTCTGCCTGCCTGTCTACATCCTCTTTCCATTGGACCAAATAGCCAAAATAAGCAGGTCATTTATTTTGCAAAGAAAATGTGAAACTTAAAATAAAATCTAGTATTGGAAAAATCTGAGTATTTAAATAGACTAATTTCCCGAATTCCTTTAAAATATATTGTGTGGGTTCATTTTCAGCTTTTTAGGGAAAAATGTAAGAGCTTTAGCATAGCTTTCAGAGAGGCAAATATATTATTAAACAGAGGGAAAATTCTTTTCAGCAGATTGTAACTCCAAGTGGGATCACTTAAAGTTAATAAAAAACTAGCAAAAGCTATGATCACTCTTCCTCATAACTTTCCTTTTCCCTGGAAAAATAGTATTTCAGAGGGCACAGTTACAGTTGATGACAAAATAAAGCAATATGAAAGAAAAGCAGAGAAGTTGCATAGGGGACTCCAAAAAACCCAACCTACTTTTTTGTTTACTGCCTGAGTGCTGTCAGTGATCTCCCCAATAATGTACCAGACGAGGAACTAATATGCGACAAAAGAGAAAGGTCACTCACCACAGTAAGTCAGCAAATGTTTAGAAAGGTTACACTTTATGATGACAATTGTAAATACCATACTTATTCCATGGATGAGTAGTGAGGCAGCAAAGTTTCATTAAAACCAGAGCGATGTTATTAAACTTTTATAATTTGACTGGGATGTGTGCAGCAGCATTTTTTCAGAAGCTCAAGCCTGTGTGACGTGCAATGAGGGAACCAATAAGTGGTGAATTACAATAATCAATATGTGAAATGACAAAAACATTAATCAACATTGCAGCAATGTCCTGACCTAGGAAGAAATTAGTTTTATATAAAGCACATAGATACTAGATAAATTACAGAGTGGGCCAAATGAATGGCTCATGTAACTCTACTGCTGATATATGCAGCTGGTGACACATTTGGATCTAGTGATGAATTTGGATGATTACATTTTGACATGATATCATACTGAGTCAGGCTATTAGCATAACAACATTTTCACAAGGGCTTATTTTGATCTGAAATTTATGTAGATTCAGCTGTGCTCATGCTTATGCCTTGTTTGCACAGGACATTATATTGCTCCACAGGAAAAAGTCTCTGAGTTTTGCTGGTATGGGAACCCACAGATGGGTAAGCTTAGGTGTGAGTATTCTGTTACTGCAAAAAAGGAAAATTATGCATTTTTCTTTAGTTGAAAGGGACATCCCTTAATACAGAGCCCTGGATCAAAAGTGATCACAAGTGACTAAACAAACTAGGCAGGGGATGAGTCACAAGCGCTCAAAGACTTTGTAGCACAGTGAGAGAAAAATAGTGTTAAAATTGTGTGTTGCAGTTATCTTTTCAGAAACCATTTTTTTTTGAGCTTTTTGATAGAAGTGCTGTGAAGGTAGCAAAGAGGGTGTTTCTTGCCTCACTGGCTATTCCAAGTACCTAGAAATATGCATGTTTATTGCAATTATTTGTATGCAATATGTAAACTGTCAGGGACATGTTGGAAAAAATTGTTATGGGAATGTTTTAAGGATGGGTTTAAATGAAAGCAGCGTTTAAGCATATCTCTTCATTAAAGATAGTATAGAAAAGCACCAGTGATAACTGTGCATATATAGTCATTCCAATATTCTCAGCTCACCATTGGGATGGATGATAACTCTCCCAAGTGTAAACATTCTTCATCAAGAGATGTGAACGGGTCCACTTGCTATCCTGCAGGGTTAAGATAAATTACTTGGCACATACGGTGTTAGTGAGAACTTCTTACAGAAATGAAAAGAGGGGGTGAAAATTAATAGCAGCATGGCTGCTTTCCCTAGATGCATCTGTCTCAGGGAAAGTGTCGTGGACCGCTCTCACAAAAAACAAGCAGCTTTATAAAGAAAACAAGAGCACAAGCATAAATAATAGGCAAGAGTAATTTTTTTTTAGTCAGAAATAAGCAGAAATAGCAGTTAAAATTGAGAAAGCCTTCCCTAGAATACATCTGGTTTTGCTAGCCAGAAGAAAAGCTCTGCATGAAGACCCAAGGGGATTTTCCAAGAACTTAAGAAGTGCTTAAAAGAAAAGGCAAAAGGGCAAATTTGAAATATCTTTAATACACCTTTATTAAAACCTCAACATTTCAGTATTCTGTATATAAAAAAAGCATATGAAAAATAAATGAAAATGACAGGTTGAAGGCATCATGCTGGCTGACACAGTAGTGATGTGTATTGATCCTGCCAATGTCTCAGAGTTGTTCACTTGCAATGATTGCTTTTTTGACTCTACACTCAATTCTTGTTAACAAAAAATTCAAAGTGAGATCCATTAGTCTCTTCAATTGTTTGTGACTGTCAATGAAGAGTTTGTTTTCACTTGGGCTAACTCTAACTTTGGTAGATAAGAAGAATACCCATGAGGTCACGGAATAATTCAGGAGTGACTCAAAGTCTGACCAACGGAATTAAACTGAATTTATTCAACAATGTAGGCAGAGCCGTAATAACAAAAGTTGCTTTAATATTTAAGGAGAAATCTGCACACTAGAGGTAGACTGATCAGAATCCTTTATCTGGTTTCTGACTAGAAAACATGTTTTTCACTTAAAAAGGAGGAAACATAAGATGGACAGTAACACTAGCCTAAAGGGAAAAGCATACAAACAAAAAAACCCACAACATTATCTTTCAATCATAGTACCAGAACCCCATTTCAAGAGACCTAGGGCATGTTATTTCAGTGTCTATTGTTTATTCACTCAGCTTTTCCTGCACTTACTGACACACTGGAAAGACTTTATGTTAGAAGCAGTAGTTAGATTTCTGTGCAAATGAGGATTGCCTTTTTTTTTCTAGCTAATACTGAAATGAAATGCCATGTCTGTATGTCGCGGTTTGACTTAGGATCAGCAATTAAACCAGAGACAACAATGCTCTCGATCCCCTCCCACCCAGGTAGGGGAGGAGAGAGAGAATTAGGAGAGAGACTTTGCTGGGTTGAAAACTAAACTAGGCAGCTTTAATTATATGTACAATTATATACAAGTATGTTCAGGAATGTGCAAAAGCCTCTTGCCTCCCCCCACCCCCAGCAACTCCCCTGGCACTCTCCTGAGCTGTGAGCAGTCCTGAAATGTCTCAGCCCGCAGGCAGGAGATAAGGCAGAGCAGACAGGGGCTGGGTTATGAGGGTTGTGAGGTCAGAGATGCCTGAGCCTAGGGGTCGATGGTGATGGATGGATGGAGTCCTCCCCGGACACCGGCCATGGATGGAAGAGAAGGGAAGAAGAAGCAGGAAGGAAGTTGTCTTCTGTGATCTCTGACCTTCCTCTGAGCTTATGTATATATATGGAATGGAATACCTTTGGTCAATTCTGCTGTCTGTCTAGTCCAGCTCCCCTATGGGGGGGGACTCTCCTGCCCCGGTAGCCTCTGTAGTGGTAGAGTTAAGAAGCGACCTTGGAGTCTCAGCAGAAACATAAACATTCCAGTGTTATCAGTCCACTGGCTGGGACACTTGTTGCTAGTTAAAAGAGAGCTTACTGAAGGAAAAAAAATCAGTAAAAGGAAAATTAGCTTCATCCTGGCTCAACCCAGGACACTGTAAAAAATAAAAAGCCTAATAATCCAAAAGTAGACCTTGGTAGAAAGTCCAGAGTATGGAGAAGAAAAAAATACATCTTTTAATTAGAAAACTGATAGGTCAATTGCATCACAATGAACACTTCCAGATTAATTTGTTTTCTGTTTCCACCATTGTGATAATTACGAACTGAAGTGTTACAAAAAATGAAATGTTAACAACAGAGAACAGTGGGAACTGGAAGTAGTTTCAGATAAGCCATCCAGGCATATATAATAAAGAATAATATCAGTCCCAAACCACCAACAAATTAAACCTGTGCCACTCAGTTTCTCTAGAATTTTATTTATGATTATAAAAGAGTCATTGATTGAAAAATCTGTCTTTATTCCATTTTAATTGAGTTACTTTGCCCAGTTTACCTAAGTCACTAGAAAATACATGAGGAGCTATAATTTTGAGTGAAATGCTCTTTTTCGGAAAAGGTATTGTGGGCAAAATTCTATCATGTTACCAAAAAAAATTGTATTTTGGGGAAGTTCTATACACCTGCTCCTTGCTTTTTTGCCTGAGTATACTATCTAGGCTGGGCATTAGCATGAAGCCTGTCATTACAAATAACACTTCCAAGCAACAAGAAAAAATCATTCTGGCCCATCTTCATTGTTAGTTACTCCATAGTTGCTTGTTGTATTTCATCATAAAGTATTATGTGCCTATCATTTCTAGAAAAATATAGTTGTTCTATTATCTAAGCCTAAAAGCTAAAAGCAGTAAAATATAACATGCTTTGACATTGTGATTTATTGTACAAAAGTGCCAACAGGGGAAAACTGATATGAAATAAACCCAGCAAAATTAATATGTGTTTTGGCAGCTTTTGGTCTATGAGAAGGTTACACTGAACAGTTTGCTGGTCTAGAAAAAATTCCTTATTTTTCAACCCTCTAAAATCCAAATAGTTTATAGGTTCAGTCTATCACCAATATGTATGTCAAAAAATTCACTGTACTACTGAGAAGTGGAAGTATTTTTTTTGACAAGTTCATGCATGAATTACTGAAACATCAACAGTGTCGTATAAATAACTGCTTCAGAAAGTAAATTAAATGAAGCCTGAGAGGTTTTTGGCTTTCGTGTTTCAGTATTTCACATTCACTCATCCTGAAATTATGGTGAAAATCTGAATTTTACACTTACGAAGAGAACTTTACAAAAAGTAGAAAATGGCAAAATTGCTCAAAGTCCAAAATAGAAGTATTCTTATTGGATGGGGCTGTGTATCTCAGCTGTGGAGAGCTTATTTTTCTTTTGAACTCACAGTAACTCTGTAACTCTCCTTTAGAATAAATTTCTTGGTGCAATAAGAGGAGCCGTGCTATTTAATTAGATTTATACAAGAGGTTCAGAACCTTTGTATTTTGTTCACTGTACGAGCTGATTGAAGATCTCACAATGTGACCCTCTAGGCTTCTCAACTTCAGAGAGAGAACTGCAAATCCCCTTCTCCCATTGACCTGGGTAAGATGTGAATACAAGAATAACTTCTTAGAACATACACAGCAACTTGGAAGTTCAGTTCCGTTGTTGCATTTAAATTTCTATAATCTGCTACTTAGGCCTTTTTATTTGCATCAGTGTTGTCTGTGGGGGCAGTTTGCATTTTTTATTGTTTGTTTGTTACATTGGTCCTCAGCCTTGAAACGCTTTACAGGAGGAAGCAGGATGGCTTTTATTACTAGGAGTTGGCATTATGGTGCAGCCAGTGAATAGTATTTCTCTAGATTTAAAGAATGCTGATCTCATTTACAAAGTACATTACTTTGCTTCCCATTCTAAGAGGAATACATTAATGTTTTTGAAAATGACATTTCATGATTAGCTAAGCACGACACCTACACAGTCATTTCAAATAAGATTGCCTGTTCTCAAAATTGTTTTACTATGTCAAAGGAAACAATAGCCTTTTTCCCCAGTCTGTTTAAAATTGAAAAACAATTATTTAAATTCACTTTGACTCACAAGCCTGGCTTTTCAGTAAAAAAATAAGCTCATTTCTATATTTTCTTTTTTAACATTCTGTATTGTATCTTATTTTCCAAAGACTTTCAACATTTTCTGGATTTGGGAAGCAATTTTCATTACTAGAAGCATTAATGTTTCTAGTGAAAAATTATTTAAGAACATAAAAAAACTAACTGATCAGACATTTGCGGGAAATGTTTTGCCTTTTATATTAAATATGAATAGAATTTCGATGAAGTATTACAGGCTGAAAAGAGGAACCTTTTCAAGGTTTCATCTGTGATCTTGTGACATTTAAAAACAAAAATAAATGAAGAGATGGCTGTTTCCATTGCAGGTCAACATTTACAGTATCTAAAGAGAGTAGTCTCGAAAGGGGTACGTCAAAAATGAAAGGAGCATGACTGTGATGTGCTGAGCTAGAAGTTCAACAGTGTTTTAAGTGTCAACGCTCATTGATCAACCCAAGCCCTCACCTGAAGTAAATCAGCATATCTCCACCAGGTTCAGTGAACTGGGTCACTGTGCTGGGCTGTTTCTCTAAGCTCTAGCACCTACTCAGCTCCATGCGTTTGATCACTTGGACTGTGTCAGCCTGTCAACATCATGGTAGCTGTGATGCCAATTAGAGGTTCTGTTTTCAGACACCTGAGTTACAGCTCCCTGCTTTTGATGGTGACACCACCTACCAGGTGTGCTACAGCAACCCAATATGAGAATAATGTTAAGTAACTCCCTAGTAGGCTGGACTAACCTCTTCTGCAATTGTATGCACTAGTTTGCATCACTGCATTTGAATTATAGATAAGGAACTAAAGGCAAGAAATGCAGAGAGCTGCACTTCCCAAAAAGCAGCAAATCTAGGAACATACTGCTGAAACACACTGCCACAGCATCAGTTTCCAGAAGTGAATATTTGAAATGGCAAACTTTCTGTAGTTTTGTTCAGCCACCTTTTAAGATTACTTGCCAGAGCACATACTGAGGTCAGTAAATACATCAACTACCTACATCTGTATGTTCACCTATGATTAAGATACCACTGTTGTATTTTTTCACTTTGTGGAAAATATGCAGCAGTAGCTGGACTGATTTCTGTATTTGTTTGTAATACCTAAGTCTGTCGTTTGAGATGTTAAAAAAAAAGAAGATTAAGAAGAAAAAAAGAAACAGAAAAAAGGTTAAGCATGCTCCAATGACTGTAGAAAGGATTTCAAATGCAGACTATTCACTCTTCAATGTCAGAAATTCATTTGTTTCTAAGTTTCATCCTTCAGAGACCTTTGATCTGATTCCCATTTCCCATCTTGCAACTTCAATATGTATAATGTTGCTTCATTATTTTCTGACATCTTGCCTCACGGTGAGCAGATGTAACTTGAAAATAGTATATAAAAGCAATCTCTAATGTTGTTTCCAAGCCCCAAAAAGTAATCTATGTCTGAATGACTCATTTGAAAGAAGGCATGTCTTAGGTCCTTGAGGTTTGGAACAATTTTCTCTCCTGCTTTGGGATTTTTTTGTGTGGAGCTATGTGGCTCACAGGAACCTTACATTTGGTGTACCTATCCTATTTTGATATAAATAGCTACATATATGTTCTTAGGGCAACTCCCATGCTTGATTAAGGCTAGTACAGTGATGGAAAAGGAGCTGAGGGTGGAAACTTACTCTGCTTTCATTGCTGGTTGGATGACTTGTTACAGAACCCAGCTGCACACAAGATGTATATAACTTAAACTGTTTTTACCCTGTCTGTGTAGCTGTGACTCAGGCTACTCTGGTAGCACTAGCTTTCTGGTGTTCTCACACCAGGGCTGAAGCACTTGCATTGGACAACATGTTCCCCTCGTTTGGCACCATTGTGATTCTTCCCCTGAAGCTATCTCAAGGCAGGGAATAAAGTAAGATAAAGTAAAATAATATAAAGCAAAGTAAGGGGAGGACAGGAGAGGGGAGAGAAAGGGAGAGAAAGGGAGAGAAAGGAAGAGAAAAGAAGGAAGAAAAAGAGAGAAGGAAATCTCTCTGAAACTAGGTCAAGTATCACTATGACAGTAGGAGTTGCTTCTCTGAAGTCATGGCTTCAGAAATTGAAAACATTTTGACAGCTTTAATGTAGCAGATCTAAAGTACTGGAGCCCTCCAAGATTGTTAATTTCCAAACAAACCGCATCTTCTCTTCAGGAGATGTCTTTGATCAAAGCCCTTTGTTTATTAGGTTACTTCCAAGTCATATCAGCAATATATGAAATATTTTGACCATCATTAACAGCTAATAATTAACAGCTGATGATAGGCATTTGGGAACCAAGGGGGGATAGGTTTGCTTCATTTGCTGTACTTTGACCCCAAGAGATATAAAGGAATCTTAACGTCATAGTCTTTAGGAACCCAAGCAGGATATGTAAAACTTTTTTTTTTTTTTAATTTGGAAACAGAACTGATTTCCCCAAATTTTAAATGTAATGATTTGTTCTGAGCTGGCATCCTGCCTGCAGTGCTTTTTTTGACCCTGCTAAAATGACTGCTTTCCCCAAGCCAGAATATATGAAAAGAAAAATAATAATGTCATGTAGAGAACGTTGCCTTACAAAATATCTGCATGCATTACACTATAATCTGTGAGATACCAACATTAAAAATATACTTTTAATTCACATTTAGCTATTTTTAGTCAAATCATGCACAGAAAAGACTGAATAATAAACTGTAATGTTTTACTAATATTATTTTTTACAATTTCTTCCTTTTAAGTGTTTATGCTTTTGAAGCTGAGTGAATTCTCTGCAAGTATAAGGCAGAAAGTCACTCCTGTTTAAAAACATATTTTCAGTTTTTGAGTTGATAACCTTTATGTGTTCACTCTGCAACAATATTTTCGCATGCTGGAAATATTTGCCAAATCTGAAAATAACCTTGCATAATGTGCACGGAAAAGTTAGTAAAACTGAATTTCAAAGTTAATGCTCAATTTGCCCATAGCAATCACACAACTTTATGAATCATACTCTGTGCATTTCCTGTTCCAGCAAAAATGAGGAAAAGTGCAGTTTGAAAATGATGTGATAAACTTCTTTCAGCAATAGAATAGTTACTTATTTACAAGAATGTGGGCTTTTAAAAAAGTGCTAACCATAGTATATGGAACAGCAGCAGGTCATGAAACTAGATGACAGTGTGGTTGCAGTAAACACTGTTAAAATACATTTCAAATACTTCATTTACTGACTGTTAGGATGTTTTCTTCTTTAAGATGATTTACAGTAACCTGGTAGTGTATTGGAAAGGCTTAAAATGAAATTAAAGGTAATTTAATCTGCTTCATAAGCTAATTAACCAATATTCAGGGAAGAAATTATTTTGTGATTTTTAAGGTACCAGTTATATCTTAAGTATGTTATTTGACTAAAAGGAAATATTATATTAAAACTTTTATTGCAGCTCAACAAGTACACACACAGAAGGCCAGTTCGCTGAACCCATGAGTATTTCAAAAGAAACACGAACATTTTCTGCAGAATTAACAGTTTAAAAATCCCTGTTAAAAAAGTTTGAATTGAGCATTTTAAATAATGCTTTAATGTTTTAGAAGTAAAGTAAATCATCCGAGAGTGGAGTAACATTGCCTTCTTACCAGAGACATTTGGTATAAATTAATTTGGTTTAAAAAAAAACCTTTGACAAAATCAAAGCTCTTGCATGAAAGGAAGCAGTACTGACAAAAATAACCCTCATAAATAAAGAAATAAAGAAATAAATACTTGTAATTATCATAGAAATCCAATTTGTTATATAACTTAAAAGGGATCTTGTTTTTAATTATTTTGCTACAGCGAGGTGTAAAGTTTCGATGCAAAGGGTGATCTTTCTGCTGTGCTCTATGCCAAACTGATAGCCTGAATAAATGAGGCAGGCTAAAGGTGGGGTCGAAAAGAGGCATAGTAGAAGGCAGTGACCATGTCTGAACTGCAGCAGCCTGACATCTGTAAAGAAAAGCATGACCCAGTTCTGATCTACTTAATGCATGTTTGAACATAGGCTTTTCACAAGAAAAAAGCAAGCTGAGAGCTAGATTAGACAAGAACCACCCATTCTAGAAATGATAAAAATGCTGCATTGCGTTCAGTTGAGGACTACTGAAGAGAAACTTCCAGTTAAGGACAATGATTTGTACTTGTCTAGGAGGCAATCTCTCACATTTCCCTTTGAATCACTTGGTACAAGCCATTGTCAAAGACAGGACAGAAGTCTAAACAGCCAACTAGCCTAATCAAGTATGAACATTTCTGTATGGTTAGAATCACTGCTATTAAACACTCCTTCAAAAAAAAAAATTATAAACTAATAAATGTTGCCCAAATAGCCAGAAACTCACCTAAATCAGCAGGTATTGTAACCACCTGTAAAGTAAGTTTGAGAATCTGACTTTCTACAGATAAGGCAGCTATTTGAAAGGTCTAAGTACACTAGTTATAATAAGTGTTTTGTAATGTTTCATCAAAAACACTGACCCACTCTGCATAGCAGGTGCTCATTTTATGTGGAAGATCTGCCATTAATAATAACTTACCCCTTGTGGAAACTGTGTATTGTATGTAATAAAATTAACTGTCTGACAAAGCTAACCAAGAAACTAATATTTCAATGAAACCAAGTTGAAATTCCTTATTTCTTCGCATTCAATGAACTGAAGAAAGAACAGAGTAAACCTGCACCCTGTTGATCCCTCAGAAGCAAAATACTATCGCTCGGTAAAACATGTAAGTATTAATGCTTATATCACAAATACAAAAGCCAATGAGAACTCTGCTGTGATCTACATGAGCTTTCAGTACTGTTCTGCATAAAAGCTATATATAGCGTGCCTGTTAGTATTACTGAGCATGTTAAAGAGAGTTTGTACACACCAGTTTAGGAAACTTGAGTAACTCTTTGGTAATATCAGTAGGACAAGTTATGCCCTACTACATTGTGTGGCATGAGGAGGGGCTGGAAACTGGTCATAAATGCCAGACCACAGAGAACTTCCCCAGGCTATAGTGGCAAAATGTCAGTACTCTTCATCATCGTCCAAAAATTACAAAATTACCTAATATCTAAGATGGGACTGGACTTATTCCAGTGTTTTTGTTAAATGTTCAGTCAGCAATAACCAAAGAATGTGTTAAGACCTAAATCTGCACAGGACTCTGGTACACACAGGTTTTTCTCTGGCCTGTTTCCTCCCTTCTCCTTCATCTGCACCCTCATGCCTGCGCCTATTCAGTGTTAAATGTGACTCTTCTTAGTTTACTGAGTTTTTATTCTAGTGTGGAATTCCCATAAAATCTATTAAACTCCTTCTTTGCTTTACAAAATAGTCTCTTTCCACAGCTGTAGGAAATAAAAATAAAACCCAGCTTCCCTGTAGAAGGATTTTGATTTCTTATACTTTACCTTTCAATAGTTTTTGCATTTTAACCTTTTGGAAACAAATAGGAAACTTGCAGAAGAAATAGACATAATGGTGCATACTGGTGAGCACAAGACAGACATATAGAATAAAATGGATCTCTCTCTCAAACAAAATTAGTTTATTAGTTACTAATACATATAGAAGTATACATACACTTAAGGATAAAGAATAGAGGTCATGCCTGCTGATATATATCCTTTACAAGACAAGAATAACATTGGAAGGGAGATAAGAGATTAACAAGATTCAACAGCTGCAACTTCCAGTCAGAAAAAATCAAATTAGAAAGAGCCTTTTTAAAAAATTATTGGTAAGGGTGACTGACACTTGGAAAAATTACCAAAGAAATTGGCACATTCTTCACCCCTTTTGTCTTAAAATCAATATAGAATATTTTACTAAAATATTTACTCAGATGCACTGTTTTATACTCAATACACGGCTTATGGACAGATGTCAGAGTGGATAACTGATATCTTCTCTATCTTTAAAAATCTATGAAGCTACAAGAAAGTTGCAATAGTTAATTGATTTCAGCCCCTTCTGCCTGCTGTAGGTATGATTAAGTTAGCAGCAGTGTTAAGTATTCTAGCAGACTTTCTCTGTCTTAACCTTTATTTCTTAACTCCTTAAGTCTCCATTTTGCCACCATTTAATCTTTTTCTTGTTTGTTTATAAGTATTTGAATGAGCTGTCTCGATTCATTCAAATGGAAGAAGTTCAAATTCTAAATCAAATAGGACAGTTTTAGTCTAGGATAAATTAACTTGCATCTAAAGCCCTGTGTTCTTGCTTTCCCAGTAAAAGACATGCCTTTCATCCCAGCTGTTGTTAACCATGAACAAGGGCAGACCCAGAGCCACGTTTCTCAGAAAAAAAATATGGCTGCAATGTGCTGAGCCCCAGCCACAAAATGAAAAGGCAACAGCTTCTGCAAAGTGAACTACACTGTACTTCCATCGTGAGAAAGCACTGCCCTCCCAACTGTAAAAAGTTCATCACAAGGACTCACAAATATAGTGCAGCGTAAGCATTTTTTTAAACTATTATTTGTTTGCCTATGTAGTTTGTAATCTTTTATGTATATCTGAGGAGATATTATGATGGCAAGAGAAACGGGTACTGTGTAGACCCATTTCCTTAAGTTTATAAATATCCATGTTCATGACTCCCAGGAATCATCCTATAGCTTGAGACCAGCTGAAGGTGAATAAACCAAGTTGTAATTCTTATAGACTTACACTTGGAGAATACATTTTTCCAAAAGATAATTTCAAAGAAATGTGCTTTCTTGAAACACATTTAATATATTTTTTAAATACTTCAGAAATATTCTTACAAACCCAGGTGGCTAATGCAGCTAACAGATGTGCAGATTTTGTCTGGGGATTACAAAGAATACAGTTTACTAAATTGTGTCATATGGCAGATGGGTAGGAGCTCAGTGGAGTATTCGGTTGATTACTCCATAGTTTCTGCAGTCAGAGGAAAAGCCCCAGCCTGCTTTTTTGCATACCCACAGCTCCTGGGGATCCCAGTTTACATTTGTTAAAGAGGATTGAAGATATACACCTCAGGGCTTCTCCAAGGGTATCTTCTCTGTTTTCATTAATTCCCAATGTTGCCTTCTTGTGTCCGGAAAAGGAATGAAATAGGGAGGTGAGGCCTTTGGGCTAAACAGCTACTTCCTCTGATAAATGTCGTTTTTATATCTTACTAGTTCATCTGCTCTACCTAAACGGCCCTTTAAAATTTCTCTATCAGCTGTAATAACATTACAATAATTATATGAAGGCTTGGAAAATGCTTCTGGTTTTTGAATGGCTTCCGCCATTAAGTGCAAAAGCTCTCACAAATCTAATTTCCTATTATTAGTTTACAAAGGTCCCTGTGCTGCTTTGTGACTCACAATCTTCCTATAAGTTACAGCAGTCAAGAGACAGAGAAAGCAGTTTTATGTTGAACTAGCACAACGGTTATATTAAGAATAGCCAGCTTAATCCCACTAATATAAATTTTCCACATTGGTGCTTACACATTATATATAAAAATAAGGATAAAACAGTAGCAAAAGCCTGGATCTTAAATGCAAAAAAATGGCAAATAACCATCATAAATTAAAATGTTATAACGACTGTGGAAACTATTGATAGTGTTATGCATGCTGTCATTAACAGCTAAATAGGAATTTTCAGAAATCACCAATGTATTTTTTGTGAAAAGTTTGTAACCCTTAATAATGTAATTATTTAATTTATTATTGCAAGAAAATGATGAAAACTTGGGTGATATTTTTCTTATCCATTACAAATAAAATTATACAGCACATGCTACACTAAAAGTGGAGCTAGTAGGAATATGAGTATAAAAATGGCTGCTACTTAACACTTTCTCTGTAAGATCCTGCATTCAATTCTCTATCAGCTTGTCAAATTTCAGCTGTTGCAGCTAAAATTGTCCATGTCAGCAAATTCACTTCAGGCAGAATTTCTTCTGAAAAGTTTCTAAAAAAAAGTTTCCCATAAAAAAGTTACTCTGCCTGTTCCAACAATGTCAGCAAGGACTAATAATTAGTTTGTTGGTGTTACATTGAGCCCAAGAGACTGAGGAACAGGACTTTCAGTTTATCACTGCTTTTGGCTCAGGAAAGCAGCTGTTTCACTGAATGCCCACTAAAGTATGGTCGATTTACTTATCTGTGAAAAAAGTCTTAGAGTCTTTCGCATGTTTCCAGTTTTCCTCCTGTGGCTGTGTGAATTGCCACTAAAATAGTCTTTTCCTTTAAATTATTACTCATGACTAATATAGGAAATAGGTCTCTGAGAATGCTCTTTCCACTGCTTTAAATGTGGCTATTGCTGGAGACCAGGAGAAAGCACAGCAGCTTGCAAGAGGGGGAACTGTAGTCTTACAAGGCAAAAGGTTTAGACTGGGGCAAGGAGTGTGGTGGGAGAGGGGAATATGCAGTGAAACTAGGACTGTGAGGCTGAAAATAGGAGGCGGGATGCAAAGAGATGAACAAAGGGTGAATGCATCTCTCCAAGCACAGAAATAGACCCACTTGAGCTAGAGACATATCAACCACCAGAGCTTGGAAAACCTTTGCTAAGGTGTGGTGCCCACGCTCCTCTGGTACTGGTTCACACAGAGTGAAAACACCGTAACTCTTCTGAGCTGCTCCTCAAGCCACAGCAGGTCTGCTCTGAGCATTCAAATCCTACTTGTGTATGGCTCAGTATGTTTATAGTTTTCTTCGTGTTCTGATTAGTAAAAGGAGACCAATCTCACCCTCTCATCTCACAGGCAGACTGGAAAATGATGTGTTTTCTGTTCTCAGAGTAGGGTCTGAACAGTTGGCAGTAAATAAAGCAGAAGACCTCAGGTTGACTGTGAGGCTGGCAAGAAAAATAAGTACTGACACAGCCTGTTCTTCCCTCCAGTGCACCCAAGCAGGCAGGAATCTGTGAAAGAGAATTAAGGTGGTTATTCAGTAAAAAAACATAGGAGAGGAGACGATTGTCCACAAAGGCTAGTTTTAGTGCTGGAAATTTTAACTTCCTGTCCTGTTGTCAGCTGGCAGGGAGAGTTCCTTCAGGAGAGGATTTAGATATCTTAAAATCTTATTCTAGATTTGCTCTCCAGACATGTTTGCCTCTCTCTCCCTACTGAGGAAGAACACACGGCAGGTAGCATCTTTGGTAGCATCTGAGAGATGTTTTGTTAATCTTCCTCTATGCCATACTGCAAGTGTATAAACTCATTCTGCAGGAAAAAAAAATAAAATAATAAATATATATATTAAAAATGAGAGGAAAAAACCCACCAGTAACATTGAAATAAATCTTTTAATGGTTCTTCTGCCATAAATGCTCTGTGAATTTTAATGATACAGGAAGTTTGAAGAGCTGTCTCTCTGTTTCTAAACTCAGCTGGGACAAGACCATGATTTGAAACAGCATGAAAATTTCCTAAAGGATTGATTTCCAACTGAAAGACTAAATAATTCATTTGCAAAAGAAATCCAGTACTTGCTGAAACTTTGGGTAAAACAATAGTATTCTTTTTATATGAGTGTTTAATTCTTTCTTTAGACACAAAATCCTTTTTTGAAATAAAAAACAATCTTGATTTGTATTTTGAGAAACAGCACTGGAAGCTTTAGAACAACTTCATGGAAAGAGCTGAAAACATCCACCAGACATTTTTTATCCGAAAGCAATCTTCCACATGCGGCTCAGCAGATAGACTGGAGAGATGTTTGAGACAAAAAGAGACAAATAGCGAGTTATAGATTGGCACGGCTGACCAAGCAGGGGCTAATCCTGCTACAAGGCAGGTGGCAAAAGGCATAGTTGCAGCTCTCTAGTTCATGGCAAAGTGCATTAGGTATGGAGTTATAGAGGAAACTAGTGGAGAGGCTTTGAAGAGACTGACATGGTCTGATTGACAAATCCACCTAGTTTGCAACATGCAAGCATGCAATACCCCCTTCTCACAGGTTTTTACCAGAGTAGGGCAAAAATTCTTTGGAAAATTAAATTAAGCTGATATATTGTTCTGCTAACAGCAGCTTCCTTGCGTACAGATTCAGCACTGGGAGAAAAAAAATTGAGTAAAGATTCTCAGCCTTTGTGTGACTACATTGTGCACTGTGACAAAGCCACTTCACTGGGCTCCTGAACTCCTTGTCCTGTTACTGGTGCCTATACTCTGTGGTGAAGGTCTTTGGTTGACATAGAGTGAAGGAGAGCTTTTTCAGGCACCGCTTCTCTTCTGAGTACTTATGAGGAGGGATGTCTCACAGATGGAACTACAGGAATAACTGGACAGCTTTAAGAAGAGGATTTTTGCTCTCATTCTCTGTGGGACTCAACTCCAACACTCCGTAAACAGTAAACAGCTCAGCTTGTTTAATGTGCTGGCCCTGGAGAACAAGCAGCAGGGCACAAATGCATGAAGCTCCCCGTTAACTCCTTTTTCACCCCCTGTCACTGCAGGTTTGGCACTGACTGAACCAGCTCTGCAGGCTTTAACCTTTTCCACCAACAGAGTCAGAAAGGAACAGTAGCGAGCTCAGCTATGGATATCAAGCCAAGGACTCACCATATGGTGTTTTTGTTTCACACAAGGGGAAAGATTACTTTAAAGACCAAGGGCCGAATTCATCCCTGGTGTAAGACTATTAAATTCAGTGGTGTTAGATCAAGCATGAATTCAGCAACAAACCCATTCTATGTGATGGGGAACAGGAGTCAAGAGTGTTTTTTTAATAGACCAAGGATGTCTGTAAGGTAAACTCTGTTGAGCCAAGTTTCCTTTTTTTATGTCTAACTGACATCTGTTCTCTGAAAGCCTGCAGCACACTGGAAACATTTCCCAACCTTTTCCCCCTCTATAACCACTGTGAACTTCTGTGACAGCCAGAGACCATGCAAAAGTGAAAATGGGCACCACAAATGACCCAGCAGATATTATGCTAAAATACCCTAACAATGCTTAGTGGTTTTATAATCAAATAAGAAACATGAAAAGAAAACTTTCGAACAACCAGTGAATTTTTATTAGAGTTTTGTTAAAGATTTATTGAATTGACAACAGATGAGTTTTAGCCATTGCTTTCACCATGCACATAAGAGAAATGAGACCAGAGACAATAGACTGTGAGCTAGCCAAACTACTGACAGTGTAAGTCCCTCTTACATTTTCAGAGCATTTGATGTGCAGATCAATTTGAGAGCAAATTTCAAGTAATCTTCTATAGCACAGCAGCTATGACATGCAGAATCCCCATAATGCAGACATTCAGTAAAGTGCACATTGGTACACTTTTATCTTTACAGCATGTTATCTCATTTTTACAGGGAGACATTACTAGAATGAATTGGTTAAAATGTAAAAAGTAAATGAGGAACGTGGCTTTTAAACTTGATGAGCTATGGGGAAAAAAAACTGGTTCTTAACATGAGTCAGATTGTCTAACCTGACTACTGCTGTGGGTTAACTTAGCAGTAATGCCTGAGAGAGATTTTAGAGTAGATTCTCGAAGTCTGGGATAATGGCTGGTGAAGCTGTACTCAAGGTACTGTAGAACAGCACTGATTCAACAGAAGCCAGTGAAGTTGAACAGCTGTAAATTCAAAAGAATTGCAATTGGAATCAGGTCTGGTGTATATTTTGTTTCATGTAATGGAAGATGTTACATAGATAGGTATCTGAGAGCTTAATTCAGTGGGGAAAGTGAGGCCACACCCACTACAACATCAACGAAGAATAAGACCTGTCTGCTGAATCAAGTTTTGATTGACAGAGCATAGACAGCTAAGATACAGGTTTCAAGAAATTCAGGTTGTCCTGTGACTCCAGTTTGTTGCTTAGTGGCAGAGTGCCTATGCAAAACTGAGAGATGGGTTTACAAAATGGTCACTCTCATGAACTCCTATGAGAGACCAAAAATCATCCTGGCAGATATAAATTATTCAGCCTTTATTGTGTTACTGATTCTGGCTCTAAACTTGGTGTGTGCTGGTTTGGTTCTGGCATGGTTTTGTTAGCGAGGGAGGGGCCTGAGGAGGGACTCCTGTAAGAAGCTACTGAAAGCTCCCCTGGCCGAGGCTGGGGTCGTTAGAAAGGGAAGAGATGCACCTCGGTGATTAACGTATGAAAGAACTGATATAAAACCTGAGGAGAGAGCAAGCGGGGAGAAAGAGCTGTGCTGGAGAAGTGAAAGGCAGTGCCAGGGAGAAGATCCCGAGGTTGGTGAGGAAGAAGGGGTAAGGAGGTGCCCAAGCAGAAGTTCCTCTGCAACGTATGACGAGATGGCAGACTGTCCCCCTGCACTCATGGAGGAGCACAGTGGAATGTTCCCTGAAAGTGCCAGGAGGGGTGACTGTGGACCAGGGAGGACCCCACGCCAAGGGGGAGGTGATTGTTCCCGAAGCAGCCCATGGCTATGTGGGAAGCCCACGCTGGAGCAGCTTGTTCCTCACCTCATGGGAGGGACTCATGAAGGAGAGGTCCGTGAAGGACTCTCTCCCATGGGAGGGACCCCAGGGAAAACAGGGGAGGACCGTAAGGAATCCTTGTCCCTGAGGAGGAAGGAGCAGCAGGAACCGCCAGACTGTGAACTGACTCTAAATGCCATCCCTGTCCCCCTGTGCCACTGGGGGGAAGGAGCCAGAGAAATTGGGAACAAAGTCATTTGAGCCTGGGAAGAAGGGAGGGGTGGGGGTAACGTATGTAAGCACTGCTTATTGTTTTGTCTGTGTCCTGTGTGCATTTGATTGGTGGTAGATTAAATTATTATTTTTTCCCGAAGTTGAGTCTGTTTTGCCCGTGATTGTAATCAGTGAGTGAAACCCTCCTTGTCCTTTGTCTTGACCCACGACCTTCTAGTTGGCCTTTGTCCTCCCCATGCCAGTGTGCATGGGGAAGGGGGGGGGGGGGGGGGGTGAGTGAGCAGCCACGTGGCTGGTTCTTTGTTGTGGTGTTAGGTTCAAACCACAACAGGTGTAACCAGAAATGGTAGGACCGACTCAGAAGAGCAGATCCCCTGGAGGTGGCAGCCTGGTAGAGCAGGACATGCTGCTAGTGTAAGGAGTGAGGGCAAAGGATACAAAAAGGAAGCAGTTTCATATACACCCCATAATGCCCTGATATTCTGCTGGGAAAATTAGGAGAAGGTCAAAACATTTTAGCTTTTAGTGGTTACTTTGCAACTTCCAGAGATCTCTTTTATTTAGCTTCCAGCTAAATAAAATGCCAAGAAGCAACTAGCAGAACTGCCCATCTCTGAAGCTAACAGTCTCTAACAACCAGCTTCCTTGCCAAGTTGAAAAATTAGTGTCAAAAGTCCTATTATAGGTTGCCTTACCCTCTAAATCTCCATTGCTTCCATCTGACATTCACATCTTGCTGCCCAGAGGAAAAGAACCTGGGGGTGCCCAGGTGGCCAAGAAGGCCAACAGCATCCTGGCTTGTATCAGGAATAGTGTGTGCAGCAGGACTAGGGAAGTGGTTGTCCCTCCATACTTTGCACTGGTGAGGCCACACCTCGAATCCTGTGTTCAGTTTTGGGCCCCTCACTACAAGAAAGACATTGAGGTGCTGGAGTGAGTCCAGAAAAGGGCAACAAAGCTACTGAAGAGTCTGGAGAAAAAGTCTTATGAGGGCCAGCTGAGGGAACTGGGGTTGTTCAGTCTGGAGAAAAGGAAGCTGAGAGGAGACCTTACCACTCTCTACAACTACCTTAAAGGAGGTTGTAGTGAGGTGGGTTGGACCCTTCTCCTTAGTAACAAGCAACAGGACAAGAGGAAATGGGCTCAAGTTGTGCCAGGAGAGGATAAGATTAGATGTGAGGAAAAAATTCTTCAATGAAGGGGTTATTAAATGCTGGAATAGGCTGCCCTGGGAGGTGCTTGAATCACCATCCCTGGAGGTGTTTAAAAGAGGTTTAGATAAGAGGTTTAGAGGTGCTGCTTAAGAACATGGTTTAGCACTGGACTCTCTAGGGTTAGGTTAATGGTTGGACTCACAGAATTATAGAATGGTTAGAGTTGGAAGGGACCTTAAAGATCATGGAGTTCCAACTCCCCTGCATGTGCAGGGACACCTCCCACTAGATCAGACTGCTCTTTTCCAACCAAACAATTCTGTGATCTGTTACCACCAATGCAGAAGCTCTCAGCTGGAAAGCCCTGGGTCACACAGCACCTTCTCCTTTTACTAGCCCTAAGGAGTTATGACGCCTTACTCACTGGTGCCCACTGATGCTAGGTGAGCTCATGTGGTACCCCTATGGTTTGGAGCTGCTTATTTCTCACAAGCTCCCTTCCAGGATATGGCTCTGGCTTCCAGTACTGGCTCGTTTTCTATACAACACAAATTTTACTCCACTGCCATCATGGAACTGCTTGGCTGGTATCCACAGTTTGCCTTGCCACCTTTCTCAGTGCCACTGCTCACTCAAAGCAAATATAAAGCACCACCTTCATCTTAGATTTTTTAAGTCTTTAGCAGACAGTGTTACAGCTCAGGAAATACCAGTGAGATGCAGAACCCAGGGAGCTCATGCTGTATTTTTAATGGAGACTGAGAATAAGCTGTCGCATTTGGCTTATACTGACAACATCAGTATCTGTTTGCAGGTTTTTTTCCTGAGCAGCGTTTGTGGCAATAAGTCCACATTTTGTCTGACTCAGGGATAAGTAATTTTTATCAGACTGACATTTCATGCACTTTGCTCAAATGCTCTTTTGCCACATACCCTAACAAGTATGTCTGCAACTGGCAACTCTGAGCCTGCATTCAATTTACAGACTGTACATTTGCAGCTGAAATATTATCTCTGTGTTATTTGGGGAGTAATGAATACATTTAGCAGGCACCTAAAGGCACTATAAATAAAGATATTAGATTTCTTTCACACTCAAGGACTTAAACAGCCCTCCTCTTCTGCCTGAACTTATTAATGCTGTGATTTTTTTGAACCTGCAACACATAAGATTGCAGGAAACAAGGTCAGACATGCATATCAGAGACAGGTCTCTTTGCTGGCATCTATCTGTCTTCTTATTTTTTTCTCCTAGATACTCTATTTTCCCCTACAAAATTTGCAGAGGAAATTTTGTCTGCCTAGCTGTACTTTTGAATATTTTCCAAAGTCTCCGGATGTTTTGCTTCTGCCTGTCTCCTGTTTTTCCCCCCATTAGTATGTTTTCTATGTACCCTCTATATTGTAAAGGTGCTAGATTTGCTGATAAATCATAGCAGGCATTGAGCACAACCTAGATGGCACTCTTGAGGATCAGTCTCTAAACAGTGCATCTGAGAGCAGTGGGAAAAGAGGAAATGAAGCAAAGGCTTTGGAGTTGCTGAACAAATACAAATGTGTGCTCTGCTTCCTTGATGGCATCTGCTGAGACATAAAAATAATAGAAAAAAAAAGAAAGATTTTATGCAGACACCCAGACACAAAACCATTACATTTTAAAGGAAAGATTTTCATAGCCTAGAAGGGAGAGCAAGAGGAAAAAATTCAATAAATATCTTTGTATATCCTTTGTATATCTGTGCTGGCACTCAACTTCTTTTTTTTCCTCTTTTTTTCTTTACCTTACTGTAACCCAGTAACAGAACGCATGGAACTGAAGACTACTACCAAGGATCAACTCCATCTCTCATGTGATGCATCATTAATAATTTGAACCAAACTTCTTCTTTCTGGGATGCCTTGGCACATGCAGACCAGAGGGTCTAGCTACCAGTGGCTTGTTTTGATGATCAGGAATACAGTGGAATTAATCAATAGAATTGTCCCAAGGCAATACTCACAAATCTTCAAGACTGTGGTACAAGCTAGCTGATTTCCATAAAATAGCTTGAAGTTTCCTAGGTCAAGCAAAGGCTTAATCTGCATCTCATCTGCATTTCTCACAGCACCTCAGAAATATCCTCATGGAAGCTTTTTCCAAGAAAACCAAAATTCAGATAAAAATCCTTGCAATGGCAGAAATCCAGTGGCAGTTATTAAAGGAAAAAAAGTGCAAGGGATTTGGAAGCTGTTTCTTGTTACATGGGAAGGACCAGGAATATATTGTACATTGGAAGATCATCATGCACCTTACTCCAGTTCACCCTTGATTTGATTTAAGACTGCACAGACTTACTGAATACTTGTCAGCTAATTAATCAGTTAGGTATCAGGTTGGTGGAAAAGGTGGATACCTCAGTGTTTTCTAACAATAGGTAGCTGCTGTATCTGCTTTTTTCTGCTTTCAGTGTCAGCAATATGTGGCCATGGCTTAAACACCTCTTTCTTACTAATTTTTTATAATGTTGGAATTTAAAATTAATCTAGGTATTAAGATGCTACTGTACATGTGTGGGCCCATATGGAAGGCTATATTTAGCTACCTAGAAATGCCTATTTGTTTCAAAATGTGATTAACCAGTTTAGATGGTTTGTTGTGTTTGCTTCTGATTCCCATCTTAATTGTGTGCACCACCTGAAAGAACTAGGCTTTAATTTATAAAGGTTTTTTTTACCAGGTGTAGATCAACTAATTGAGGAAATTGTATCCAATAATCACAACTGGGTAAATGGTAATTTTGATTTGTCCTTATCAGTGCAAGAGACTAAGACTCAGGCATTTTATCAGCCCATTATTAAGCTATGAGCATTCTTTATAATTCAGTTTGTTTCAACTTATTGACAAACCCATCCTAGCTAACCACCTCATTCTTGATTACTAAAGAAAATAAATATACTGTAATGCCAATATTTAATAGCCAATCAAAATAACAATTTCCCAGCCTACTGCAAATTTAAGACACAAGTAACTGTGTCCCTTACTCTTCCTAGCTGTAAAAACTATAGAACTATGTTATTTTGACTGAATGTCTCTAACATAAGTGAAAAGAGCCTGTGTGATCAGATATCCTCATAGTTAACCGAGAAACCGACTCCTGTTCATAGGTTTACATCTGCTAATAGTCATTGGTACTGGAGTATTTAATCATGACCTAAATCTTTTTTGCTTCTTAGCTCTGAATAGAAAATGAATTTGCATTAGCAAAGAGAAAAGAGAAAGAAAAAAATAAGGGAAATTAAGCTGGAGATTATAAAAAGTGAGAGGTGAAATTAGTAAATTATTTTCTGATGCAAATCAGTGCAATGTATACTTTCAGCAACTTCTGCTTTGTCCTCTGCATTGTTGCTTTTCTTCTATGCCCTAAATACCTAAACCAGATGCTAGGTGTGGAAAAATAACCAGCACACATCCACACTTTTAATTTCTGTTCTTTTTTATAACAGTAATTATTTTAAAAGTAACAAAAGTTCTGCTCCAGAGGATTGGACCAATTAAAATGGTGTTTCTTTAAAAAGAAATTTGGAAGAAGCAACATGAATATACCTCTGTGAAGGGAGGAAAAGAAAATAATCTTCAGCTTTTATCCTCAGGTAAAAATTCCTAATACCACAGAATTGTTACCTAGGTGAGTTCAAGTTATTAAGAAAGAAAATAACTAACATTGATTATAGTCTTATGAAGCCAAATTATGCTCGTTTTCAGATTCGGGTGAATTGTGTATCACTCCCAGATCAGTCTACTGTAAACTGCACCTTAATTCTCAATCAATAGGTAATTGAATAATCTTTGTTGTGATTTTCACTACCAGCTATGAATCTTGCCGCCGTTAACATCCTTTTCAGCCTTATCTGCATTCCATTGTCTGTTTTCTTCCTCCTGTGAGCAGTTGGTATGTCTTTACTACCAGTGGTTACTACAAATAGTGTCTCTTCCCTCATAGTGTTTTAAGTTGCAAACTCCCTGAAGTTTTGTCTTCTTGACAGTCTGCAGTATCTCCCTCTGTGTTGTACCAAAGAAGTCTGTGTCTGAAAAGGAAATTCTATTTTATTTTTCCAAAAGTACCATTTTTTTTCTATATACAAGAAAGTGAACTGTCTGAAAACATCATTTAAATGTTATTTAAAGTACTTTAATATTCACGTTTATGTTGTTTCCTTTTGAAATTACCTCAATTCCCATGTCCCACTAGTCCAATGAAATAAAAATTGGAAAACAGGAAACACTGCTGTAGCTACTTGTCTCTCAAAGTAATAAGATTAGAAAATTATCTCAGCATTAACAGCCTAGAATTTCAACTGAATGCATGTGTGTCTGTACATGTATGCATGTGACAGACATTTTCCATGGCTATATTACCAGCTGCATATTGTGTTTGCCACTCACAATAGTGTAGTTTTTTCTCTGCATTGATAATTGTAAATGGAGACAACATGAAAGATTCACAGATACTCCATTTTGTTTGCACTCAGGAGGTTTTATGCAGGGTAATGCAATAATGCAGGTGTATATATCTATTTACATACTTAGTACACACAGTTACAGTATCTGTATGTATTTATATATGTAATGTAAATATTTACATATATGAACATGTAAATTTTTGTGTAAACTTTTAGACACATATATATGTATGTATTACATATGGCAAAAGTGTTTATCCTAGTCGTTTCAGACCTTTTTACTATGCCTGTAGTTCAACGAATTTTGAAATTTTATACCACTCTGCTGCTTTTAATTGATCTTAGACCTACTTTTTCCAGTAGAATAGCAAGACAAGGAATTAACACCTTCGTAAATGTGTCCTGAAAGATTCTTATGGGAACTGTAAAACTTCTGTTTCTCTTGATCCTAACTTAGAACTAAAGAGAAAAAAAAAAAAAATTAATTTAGAGTCAGCAAATGAACATTTCTGTGTAGCCTGTAGAGTTTATAGAATATCAGCTTTTAGATACCTGACCTATGAGAAGTAAGGTGGTATAGAAGCCTGAGCACTTCAGGAGAAACATCTATAAATGAAAACTGAATTTTTAAGAGTGAGCTATAAAGCAAGGCTGTTAAGGATCAGTTGTGTAGACGGACTTAACAGTCCCATATGGTATATTTCAGATAAACACTTCAGACAGTTTCAAGTTTATCACTAGCTAGTATGCTTTTAAAGCACTGCATAGAGAAATAAATTATTGATTCCTGTAAATCATTTAAACTGCACTCAGATGAGTGAGTTTTCTATCTCCTTGCAAAAGTTTTGTTTCCTTACGTGGCTTAATATGTTTTCTGATAGATTTGGAACTACATTCCAAATTAAGTATTGCACAAGTTACTTTGTAATATTGTGTGCAAGCAAAAAACTCCTAAGACACTTGCAAGGCCAATGTGCCAACATGGAATATAAATGCCCAATGCAGAGGGTCTGTCCAGCAGCAAAGAAAATGGGTGAGAAGGTTGTCAAACAGACAAGAGCTTATTAAAATAAAAATAACTTTTTTCAGGAACACTAAACAAACCTTAGAACAAGTATGGATCTACGTAGCATTTCTAGTAGTCGAAATTCATGTCAATTACAGGAAACTACAAAAATCCTAGAGAACGGCTGAGCACACAGGGGTGTCCTGCAATTGGTATCTCACTTTCATATTTATTGCTGGGTGTATTTTACCTTGTACCTACAAAACAATTCAGTTTATGCTACAAACCCATCCTGCCATCCACTGAGTATGTATGTACATGTGTACATAATGATAAGAATCATTTCATCACATAACATTCTCACACCACTTCAGATGCACTAACAAATGGCTGAACCAACAGAACAGACAGGACCATAAAGTTTTTCGTATGTAAAAATCAGTACTGCTGCTCCTCAAACAACCTCTTACCAGCAACAGTTTACATGATAATTGATAACTGTTAGTCAGGCTTTTGTATTATCCCAGTATCATAGGATGCCCATGGCCAACCATCTTTGGCTGCTAATACCTGTTCCTTCCAGGGTACAACTTCTCAACTACTTTGCAAAGCTAGATTTCTGTTTGCGAGTCTATTCTCTGAGCCTCAGACATCTCAGACATGTTTAAGTTATGTATGTTTATTTATAACAAATTTGCTTACCATCCTTAATAAAAATTATACTAAATATCACCTGTGTATGTATCTAGTGTATATATATGTGTGTGTGTGTGTGTATATCCCTATGTATATATCTAGGAAAGGCTGATGAATTAAAAGAAAAGTCTTTCAGGGAGATGATACAATTACTTTAATGCTTTAGAGTTTGTCTGTTTGCATGAGGATTTCCAGGTTGTTTTTTTTTTCAAAAATAAATTAATTTTACCTGAATCTGTTCTCCTCTGTTGGGTATATCACTTTTGTTAATTGACTTGTTATTATATCCCCAAACCATGGTTTTCACAAAGCCCACAGCTGCCTACCTTTATGAATAATTTCAAAGAATGATAATTAATTAATTAATTATCTTTTTCCATTTTCATCTCTATTTCCCTCTGGCATGACAAAGATTACAATGAAATTCTCTTTCAGACACCTGTGCATCTTACCTACCGGCTTTCCCCTCACACTTCTGTGTTCTGTAGTTCCTATTTACCACCCTCTGCACCTATTGCAGGCTACTTTTCAAAAGATGGTCAAAGATTTTTGCATGTAGTTTTCCAAATATCTGGATTTAGCTTGAGATTACATTAGATCTCCTTTACCTCCTTCTTGTTAGTAACATACAAGCAAAAGGAGGGTCTTATCAGGTCCTGATTTACTTACAAATGCAGTCTAAATCACATAATCCTTGGCAAATTGCTGAGTTTGAGATTAAAGCAGACTAGACTGCTCAGCAAGACTCTGTGATGGGAATTTGATAAGTACAAGACATACATTTCCAGACATGTACTGTAAAATCTTAATCAAAACAAGATTTACATATCTACTGAATAAAAATCCCCACCTACCTTGCATCACGTGTTGCAGTTGTCTGGAGGAATGCTGCCATCATGGACAAGTACATAGATGAAGGGACTTGAAAGGCAACACAGTAAGATTTTTTTTAAGTGAAGTTCTACACAGAAGACCTTTTTTTCTTTCATCAAAAGGACTGTGGTAAAGTGCATATAGATTATGGCCCACCTTTCCCATAAAACAGATTAACCACATGGGCATTTCAGTCTACTTATTCATATAATGTATAAAAATGTAAAATGAGACAAAAAATGAGTGGACATTGTTTTATTACATAAAGTCTAGGAGTTACATCTGGCAATGTGAATTTATTCAGCATTATCTGTCACAGAATCTCAGAATCTCAGACTGACTGAGGCTGGAAGGGACCCCTATAGATCATGTAGTCCAACCTCCCTTCTAGGTCACCAAGAGCAGGTTGCTCAGAGCCATGTCCAGTCAGGTTTTGAACATCTCCAAGGAAATGCCACAACTTCTCTAGGCAACCTGTTCCAGTATTCAACCATTCTCACAGTGAAACAGTTCAAACAATTTCTTATACTTCTTACAATTCAGTTTGTGCCCATTGCCTTTTATCCTGCCTCTGGATACCACTAAGGAGAGACTGGCTCTGTCTTATATATTCCCTCCTTCCCCATCAGGTATTTATACACAGCAATAAGATCCCTCCAAGCTTTTTCTTTTCCAGGCTAAACAGTCCCAGCTCTCAGTCTCTCCTTGGAGCATCCTCAGACATTGCAGAAAGCTGAGGCGCTCAGTTCCCTCTGTGAAGTCCTGAGATGTTTGTACATTGCAACTGGTTGGTAAATGTCTGAGTTTTATTTCTTTCCAGATAATTCCCTAAATGTAGTTTTGAAACACTCTCTGAAGAATAATCTTGCATATGTTTAAAATTTATGAAGCTTCCTTTATTAAAAATATGTAAAAGCTAAGATATTCTAGCTTTAATACATTTTTCCAGTATACCATTTATTTCTAGATACCAAGTATATTTTTATAACTTGATGTCTTCTTTTGTGAATGGAAGTTTCCAGACCCCAAAAGTTAATTTCAGGATATCCAGAAGTATATGGGGATGGCACTGCAGGTTTTCTTTGATTGTATTGTCTAATGCTACTTCAACAAAAGAACATTTATTTCCATGAACCTATGTACTAAACCAAACTTTTAAGTTGGGGGTAACAAAGAGGCTTGGGAGCCTTGCAAAGGGGATCATAGCAACTAGCATGGCAGGATGGAGCAGAAGTCAGAGAAAATAGGCAACTGGGAGGGAAGGAAGAGTTTATTTTAAGAACTTGAGGATGAAAATTTTGGGCATCTGTGACAGATTGGGATTCACTGACTGAACTTTCTAATCTGTTCTTTCAAAGGTGAACAAGATCAGGCCTATTTTTGGTGGTGCTGCCCCTTTGCAAAAACTTATGGCTTATAACTGAGAATGTGTGGGAGATTTGACAATAGAGGGCAGGAATCAAACTGGCTACCCCTGTGATCAACTGTCTGATCCTATACATTTGTTTAGGCTCCACTGTGAGGGAAACTACAGGGCAGACAAGTCATCTTAATTCTTCCTACTGACACCATAGCAGAATATAGTTCAGGAGTAAATTGTGTCATACGTAGGAATCTCACTGTTGTTAGACCAAAGACTGTGACATTCAGCTGCAGGGGCAGGAAGTAGGAAGAACTACATAGTCTAAAACCAGCTTCTTTGGTTGATTTAATGTGGGAGGTGGCCATTTTAAGACTCCTGATGTTCAATTTAGTTACAACTTAGTTCTGTTGAGATGATGCAGCATCAAACAAAATTATAGTTGCCTAAGGAGTTCATCCAGTACAAACTTTAGTAATTATGGAGGGAAGTTTGTGGATTATTCTTTTAAATCATTACTTAAAATCTGCTCATGTTCTATGTCTAAATCATAAAACTCCAGTTACTTTAATTTTCTAATCCCTAACTAGCATTCTACCTTCAGAAGTTAGTTTTATTTGAAGGAAATCATTTGACTTCCCTTGTTTTCTCTCTAAACAATTTGTAACCCTTGCTAAGATTACTAAAGGGAACATTTTCCTTCGGAGTAGGAGAAAGCAAGCTGCTCAGTTTTGTTGATTGGTAATTTGTAGAGAGCAGTAGGAAGCCATCACTTACAGACTGTTCACACATTTTAAGGGCACTCATGGTTTCCTTTGCCATCTTGCCTGGTATTGATGGTGATATTCCACAATAAATGCCAGTGTTTGCCAATTGCCATTTCTGGTGACCATCCATGAGCCAATATTTAATTTCAGATTCCAGCACATTATCATTATGTGTATTATCCAACGTGGCACTGTAACATGGACAGCTACTGTGAAAGACATTGAAGGGTGCATACACAACAGGAATTTTTGGCAGAAGTGCATACTCTTTTGGTCCTCCTTTGATTACCATCAAAATGGAACTGTGTACTGATTGTGCTGAAAAGTTGCTAAAGAGAAAATTTCATATCTTTTCTAAAGTAAATTGAAACACAAAGACAAAAGAAAAAGCCAATTTTTACTAATTTGTTCTATGAACATTTCAAAACAAAGATGTTTCTGGTCACATATGATCACGTATCTACATAATGTTTTTACCAAAACTGCAGTGTCAATACATACTGTATGCTATATAAATATACATATGAGGTAAGCTGAGGGTGAAGAGAGTCTGTATAAATGACTGTTCAGAAAATTGTGTGTCCTTTTGATGTTCCTCTGAAAAAGTCGACGAGCATAAGTAGAGACCAGCTTATAATTCCTTTGAAAATTAGAGCACACTGGGTTTTCTAATGAGACGAGAAATGTCTCTTGGATTTACATAGCAGAAGCCTGCTTCCAAGACAGCTGCAGATATCAAACAGAATATAATTAGGGTGAATTAAATCATTCTGGGGCAATAATACCACATTCCTTCAATGAAGCAACAAACTATTTTAAATAGTTTCTGTTATGAGTTACTTTTCTGTACCGCTTCTTAAAGATGCCTATTTACGTTGCAATATGGTATGCAGTGCTTTACCCAGAAATCATTTTAAACACTTTGTATTTCTCTGATGAACTTATTTGCAGGATCAATAGAAGATACTTTAACAGGTAAGGGTGTTTATGGTTAGTATTTTCTTTTCTTTGTATATGAAGACTATTATAGAATCCCCTTGGAATGCTCAGTTTACAAATTAAAGAAACATAGTACTATTTTGTGAGATGCAGTTCTGTTTTTATTCCTTTACAGGGTTTTAGGGCAAAAAGTTGAAAGGCTTTGTCAGGCTGTAAATAACTGAAGAGAGATTTGCAAATCTGTGCAATTATAATGAAATATGAGTTCCAGTATTGTGGTCCAAAAAGCAGCATGGAGAAAAAACAGACAGACTGAGGAAGCAGTAAAAAGGCTGTCCCTCATGAACAGCATAGTATAATTTTTATTGTACACCATATTGATGTTGTTCAAGGCATAATTTCTGTATGGCTGAATTCTCTATGGGTTTCTACACTTCTGTAAGAGGTGATGTTTGAACTGATGTACTCATATAATTTGATGTGATATCTTCAGCCTTTTCATTGCTCCTCTCTCTCTTTCTGAAGTTGTATCTGCCTTATAAGGTGAGTGACAGGTACCTTGAGAGAAGGCTCAAACCTCCTGAGCTCTTGTGTCAGAATATTCTAATTCCATGTAGCTGGCTTGTTATAATCTGTCTTGAAATGTCCACCTAGTCTTGGGGCTATGTTCAGGATACATGCTGGTAAACCCAGCTGAAGAGCAATCTGCCCCAACACTGCTGGCTCACAGCCCACAGAGGGAGAGCCAAAAGGCAAGTCAAACACCAAGAACTTGATCTTTTCTCCTTCCAGGATGTGGTGCTCGGTTTAAGCCCATGGTGAGAACAATCATCTGCATGGGCTTTGATCCATCCTGAATGACCAGGTGGAGAGACTCCTACTGAGTCTTCACACAGCCACCTACTCCAGTGATTTGGTTTAGCCTGTTTCCACTTGCAGCTCAGCTAGATTGCTGGCATGATCTGTAGTCTACATCTGTGAGGTTTTCTGACGCTCAGGGCAGAAGTGCCTTTTCCTCACACAAAATTTTCTCAGACAGAGAACAAAACAGCCCAGCACTTCCCAAGGTGCCCCTTAAAAAGACCAGTACTAGGTCAGAGTATGCATCCTTCAAATTCTCAGTTGGATCATCTGCCTGCTCATTTAATGAGACTTGAAACACTAAGAGACTAAAACACTTCTCTGTGAGTAGGTAATACAGATGGATTTTTTTTTTTTTCTTCATTTGAACATATTCAAGGTTTGCTCTTTTACAAGAGTAGGCTGTTGGAATTCTTTATTTGGGAAATTATGGTTTTCACAACAGTTATTTTTTTCCCTTCAGTTCCTTGTGTATGTCTTCTACTCCACAGAAGTGAGGCCTAGAGTAGCCTCCTCAGCAAAACAAATGAGCAACTATTTCCCTAATAATACCCTTCTAACACAGAAAACTGATACCGCTTGACCAAAATTGGCTTTTATTGACCTGTAATGACCTAAGAATAATGAATTCTCCTGTGCAAACTGTCCCACAGCTGGGAGAGGAGGCTGAAAATCCATTAAGGTTCCAATATGTGTCTGTATCCTCAAGTTAAGAATAGTCTAATCCACTTGAGCATCAAACTTTTTGCCCAAGTACATACAAAGTCTGCTCTCAGGATAGAGTAATGTAGATGACTTCACATATCCCCCTTCATGCTTTGCTATATGCATTTTTGGCCTGTTCCTCATTCATCAACATCTATTAGGATTTAAATAATTCAATTTTTTTAGAAAAAGTACACAAAACAACCAACCTGTCCCTCCCCAACCAAGAAAAGCATTCAAACAAATCATTTTAGCCATGGAAAGACCTCTAAGCTTTATTCAGTTGAAGTGGTTAGAAAATTCAGAAAAAATTACTGAAATGAAGACAAAATCAATACCCTTTTTTCTTACAAACATGTTGTTGTAGTAGCTGCTGTGTAGTAAGTACAAAAAGCTGTAGAACATTTCTCATCCTCAGAAATACCCATTTTCATCTAACTGTATTATAATACCCTTGTACAATGGCACTTGCACTTCATGGAGTATGTTTCATCTTATGATAACCTGACCAGACACATTCATGATTCATCTGCACCTATTTACATTTATTTTACTTATGTGTGATATTTTCATCATTGTTGCTGACAGAGCACAGCTCAAGAAGCAGTGGGAAATGTCAGAGCAGTGCACTAAAATGGGTGCATTTACAGAGAAATAACTACGATTGATACACAGGCTTTGAAAGAGGGAGTTTCCAGGCACTGGAAGAGGCTGCCTAGGGCAGTGTTGCAGTCACCATCTCTGGAGGTATTTAGAAGATTAGTAGATGTGGCGGATTTGGCAGTGTAAGGTTAACAGTTTGACTTCATTATCTTAAAGATCTTTTCCAACCAAAATAATTCTGCTATTCTATGAGAAGAACCACAGAATTGTTGAGGTTGGGAGGCACCTCTGGAGATCATCTTCTCCACCTACCCTGCTCTTACAGGTCCAAAAATAAACCTGAGTTTTTTGTAATCATGCATCTATTCTACAAAAAGGCTTACCCACCTTTTCTTCCACCACGTGGTGCATTTTGTGAAGAGCCCCATGTCAGGATATCAGGTGTGCCATGGGAGCGCCTGCTGCCTTGGGCTCCACAGAAAGTGGAAGGCAGACCCCAGTTGCTGGTGTTGATAACAGAAACTTTCACTCGTCCTTCTGGAGATAACTGTTTAATTGGGGTGATGGTAGTAGGGAAATCATTAAGGACTGAATAGGCAGATTTGTGTATGTTTAAACTAAAATTAGGATGAAATAAGGTCAGTAATACCTGCTTGTCAGTCTCTTACTATATGAATGCATGCTATTAGAAAATACTTTAAACCTGTGCAACTATTTCAATAGTAACACAGGACTCAGGTTAAATCTACTATTTGTCTACATCTTTTTAAGGATTAGCAGCTTGTTATTCGGAAGAAAAACTATGCCAGGAATGTAAAGCCTGATTACGAACCTTTACACAAATTACCATGCTGTGAAGATAAGGTTTGGCTGTTACATCATTGTTTGATTTTCAAGTAATCCTTAATTTCCTTTACCAGCTCTGTGTGTTGGTGTCAGATCTGAGCAAAACCACAATGGTTAAAGTTTTGCTCCTAGGCCTGAATTCGTGATTTGCATTTTTATTTTTTGTTGTTTCTTCCTTTCACTTGTCCTCACCAAGATTTCTGACATAACCCCAGGATGGAAGTATTTCTGCTAGGCTTACAAATTAGTTAGTTCTTTCACCTGCTCTCTCTTCATTTTACCTGCTCCAGGACCTCCCAGAATGTAGTGTACAGATTTAGAAATGCCACGTGGCACAGTAGTCTGCATTTCTGTGACCATCTGACCTGTCTGCTTGACAGTAATCAGATAAAACTCAGTGTGTCTCTGCTCTCTGTGAGAAGGGGAAAAACTGAAAGAGGGGGAAAAGAAGAAACTTCAAGTACAGATAAATGATGATGCAGCCTTCAATGTCATGAATGCCCTGTCACAGCGTATTCTGATTTTTATTAGTAATCTGGTCATAGAAAATGTAAAAGAAGGGTTTACAGTTGATAGCAAAAAGATTGGGTTTATTTTATAGGACAGAATTGACAAAAGCGTCAGTCAATCTTTTCCAATCCAGCCAGTATAACTAAAAATCAAAAGTCAGAAGTGATCTCAGTGCTTCATCAGTCTAGCGCTCTGCACCAAGACAAGATCAACTGTGGTCATTTCGTTCCTCATAGATATTTAACTTGTTCCTAAAGACTTCTGTTAATGGGACTGACTAGATGTGGCTTCTCTACTTTATCATCCTTATCCTGTTTTTTCTCACACATACTGGTGGCAGGTGCTACATGGCTGAGAAGTTGCAACAGTGAGTTGCAGCCGATGAGGCAAGACAGCGTGGGTAAAAGTGAGGTGAGTGACAGTCCATGGCAGATGTTGCTACAATACAGACTTTATGAAAGTTCAAACTCGGGATTTTTTATGCTTCTGGATTTTTGATCGAGAACTGCTTAACTGAGGATGACATCCTGGTAGGAGGGAAATGGCAGGAGATACTGTCAGGTTACATTGAATTCAACCAGAAAAACAGAATTTTTTTTCATAAAAGGATTCACTTTTCTGTACCAGTAAGCTGTTTTACATGGGAAAAGGTTTTAATTTGGAAATCAACTGCATAAGACCTTCAATGTATGATAACACTGCATAAGTATTTCTAAAATTTATAGGTAACATTTTTCTGACAAAAAAAATATATTATGCTTAATGCATTGCTGATTTTTTGTACACTACAAAAATAACCTGATAAAAATTAATCATGTATCATTAGTTTTTGTTTCCAGTTCAGTGGTATGATCTCATTGACAACATTGTTGAGCAGTTAGAATAATCCATAAATACTTCAAGAGAACCAAATTATCAAGATTAATAAAATACAAAATTTAAACAGCCAAGACACGTTTCTAGCTGAAGGTAGTTGCTGTTTCACAACAAGATGTGGATAGCAATTTGAAACACAAAAGCAACAGGGAAGATCCAGGGGAAGCAAAACCACCAAAAAATTCACAAAAGAAACTAAAAGCATTGTGGATTCAAAACAAAAAAAGAAAAAGAAAAAGAAAGAAAAAAATGGGCTAAGGACCAGAAAAGTTTTGAAATGAGAATTGGGATAAAAAAATTCTACTGAATAATATAATCCACTGTTTGATTGTAGCATTCCTCATAATGATTCAGTAAGATTTTCTGGTTTATATTCAAATTGATAATATCAAAGCTTTTCCAGGTATAATTGAGGAGGTTTTACTAGGAGAAAACATTTTAAAATTACCACCCCATATTACTGGAATTGTAGATAGAGGAGATCTCTGACCCACAGTGAGAAGTTTTAATTAGGTCTCAGCATGCCAGAGAAAATACAGATGAATAAAGTATGCTATTGCAAGCATTCAACCAGGGTGTGCTGGGTGACCCACATGACTATGGGCAGGTTTAGCTAGACAGCAGCCCTGGGGAAAATAATGAGACAGCTCATACAGGATTCAAAAATTAATTAATATAAAGGACTATAATTAACATAACACAAAGAGTAGAAATATAATCCAAGCAATCAACATGCTTTCCTAGAAAATGCATCTTGTCAAATGGTTTAGCTTAATTATTTCAGAAAATTACAGGTTTTATTATTAAAGGTAATGACACCAGGGATTTGATTTAGAAAGACCCTGTGTTCTGGTATGAAAAATAAGGCCATGTTTCAGACTTTCAGATGCAGCTGTCAGACACAATTGTCAGGGAACATGGGCAAGATTTCACCCAGGCTCCACAGTCTTGAACTTTTCCAGTCATTATTCAGAGTAAATATGAAATAATACTTATTTTTCATTATAAAATGTATAGACCACACTGGAAGAGTAATAAATGGCTGTGAGTTCAGAGCAGCCATACACAGAAATTGGATTCTGCCATAATTTGTTGAGCCAAATGTATGTTTAATGTAGCCAGTTGCAAACTTACACAACTGGAAAGATGTAACAACTATGGGGTAGGACACTGGGAGGGCCAGCAGTGAGTCTAAAATAGAATGACAAATCTCACGGGCCAAAGGAGTGAACATGAATATGTGGAATGGACAAAAATGGCATAATAAAATTTTCACTGAACAAATTGACAGCAGTGAATAGGATGAGGGATGAAATTTGTAAGCATAGTCTGGAAAAGATGCAAAGTTTTAAAGTTAGATTTTAAAAATATGTTGACAAATGGAAGGTAATTACAGTGCCCCTCTTAGTTCCCAATAAATAGTTTCAAGTAAAAAAAAAAAAATAAAAGGAATATAAGATTCTAGCAGTTTTCTTAAACAACATTAAATAGTTACAAATTGACAATTATTTCTTTATTTGTGACTGCACATGTGAGTAAGCAGTAAACAATATACTAAAGAAAATAGATTCAGTTTTATGTGTCTTATTTAAACGAAACACTCATTTGATAAACAACCATTAAGTTTAACACCCGTGGAAAAATATATGACCCAAGTGACACAGGAGATGAGACTAAATAATCTGAGGGTTCCTTCTTTACTTAAATTACATTAATCAATATGTAAAGTTAGCCTCACTGACTGGACCTAGCAAAATGCAACTATCCACAGACAGGATAGGAAAGGATAGGAACTGTAATCCTCTTAAAGTGAAGACAAATGAGAGAGAGATAGTATAATTGAAATCACAGAAACAAAATCCACAGCCTGCTGAATAGCTGAAGAAATGTATTAGCAGTGGATGTTGTGTTTCTTGTTGTCCTGGCTTTGATTCTTACATTATTTTTATCTAAAACTTTCAGTATACTAATATGGATTATTATCTTACTACATTTCAAGATAGAGCAATTTAAACAATGCTGAAGAATTATTATTCACAAAGCAAGTGTATTATTCTAAGGTATGCAATGAAAGCTCAGTCCAAACTAAATAACATTCACATCCTCCTCCTACTTTCTTCTAAGACTATTTTCTGACAAGGAAAGAAAGAATCTGTCTGCTTCTGCTTTGTTAATGTTTCTTTTAGTATGTGTGTGAGGCATATTTTCTTGTCTGGGAGTACAAAGTTTAAAAGTTTTCTACTTTTTGTGAATGTTTTCTGACATCAGTAAGAAGTAACAATGGTTAGCAAGCCACTAATTAAACATGTAGAATTATGCCTAAACCAACTATGGAATTTAATATTAATAAACAGATTCACAGTGTCCCTCTGGGCTCCCCAACAAGGTGTAAATATCCAGTAATTTGCCTCTTAATGGCAATCCTGAGTGCATCACTGTGGTGCTTTTAACTCTGTTTTATTTTTCATCTCACTCCAAAAGGAAGATGTGATGGTTTCCAGCTGCATAATTGAGAACTGGTGGGTTAAACCCATCCCCAACCTACCTTACTGAGGCATCTGCCTCCTACCATGTGCAAGAATAAGATTTTTTGATGGCTAAGTACACTTTACACACAGCAGCTGAATAATTTTCACAGTGGTAGCCAGGCACCTTCCTACAACCTACGTAAAAAAATCACTCAGGCTGTTTCTACATGGTTTAATTTTTTGTATTTGTTCATTGTTCCTCTCCTTTTGGAAGATTTTAATCTTTTTTCCCCCTTCCTCTTCTTTTAGTAACACAACATCCCACTGTCCTGGTTTGAGCCAGGGTGAAGCGAACTTTCTCTTTGCTGATTTTTTTTTTTTTCTTTCATTGAACTTCTTTTAGTAGCGCCAGGGGACTGATAATAACCAAGGTCACTTCTGAGTGTCTGCAGCCTCCCCCCCCCTACAGGGCAGCAGATCAGACCGAAGGCAGGATCAGCAAATCAGAATATTCCCTTCTCATAATATTTTCTCTATTTGGCTTTCAGTATAGGCTAAGACATCACAGAAGTCAAGTCTTTGGTTTCCTTTTCCTCTCACTTTTCTGCTTACTGTTGCTTCTATCACCCTCTCTTTGGCTCTCTTTTTTTTTCATTTTTTCTTTACAGCCGACACCCGAGGGCCCCGTCCCTGCGCCCGGACACTCCCCCCTTCAGCTGGAGCCACCAGGGAGAAGAGTTGCTGTGAGAGTTGCTGGGGGAGGAGGGAGGGGATCGGGTGTTGCACATCCCTTTACAAATATATATATATTCCCTTATCTCTAATAATTAAAATCAATCTGTTTCACTTTTCAACCCAGAAAGCCTCTCTTTCTCATTTTTTCTCCCTCTTTCCCTACCTTGGGGGAGGGGGGTGGGACTGAGAGCATTATTGTTATTAGTTTGACTGCCAACTCAGAGCCAAACGGTGACACCCACTTACAGATGTCAAAAGTAAAACATGCTGTAATTGAACAGGAAAATGGAGTAAATTTAGGCAGTTGCAAATAGTAAATAGTATCTGCTGTGTACTGGTTTTAGCAAGATGATTCAATTTCTTGGCAAGATGATTCAACTTCTTGGCAAGATTGCAGCCTCCACTTCTTACTAGCTTTGTCTCTCTCGATAAAGAGCTACAAAGGAAGGAATGTTTCAAAACAAGGACAGGTAATTCCATTCCTTGTGATCATAGAATAAAAGCCATTATACTGTTTTCTGTAGCTTACTTCCTGACTCTTAGCCCTGCTATCCATTTCAGAGTAAATTATGTTGAAGGTCTGAGTACTACTGAGGAGCGGAAGAATCAATTAATGTGTTAAATTATTGTGTGGTGCTGATTTAGACACAAAATAATAGATACCACTCATAGAGCATTAGTATGAGATAAAATGAGTGCTTTAATCTTCTGCTGCTTTTTCATTATGAACCTTCAATTTTTCTTCAAAAAGTTTGAAGCTCAGCATAGAAGACAAAGCACTGGAGGGAAGTGGAGGCAACATGCATAGGAAGGATATTGGAGAGTTAAAGTCCTGAAGTGTCCCTTACCATAACTTCCTTAGTGTGCTATCAAACAGGATACAAGAACGCCTGTCCCTGAGGATATCTTACTCTTTCACACCATTTCACCTATCACCTTACTACTGATGGCATCATTCCTACAGCTAATGTCTCCCAGACTGTTTCATCTTAAAACTGGTAAATGAAAACCTAGCATTCAGTTTACATTTTAATTATTACAAAAGCAAAATATAGTTGGTCTTCTTCTTAGCTCCTTTGTTTACAGCATCAAAAACTCCTATGTCTTTCATTGTTCACCACATGGCAAAAAAATCACAGTATGGCATTTTTCCAAATATCAATATAACATTTTATACAAAATTTGCAGCTTCATCACTGTTAACATTTGCAAAATGCAGAACTATTTTCACTAACATTGGAAAAAGTTGATCTTCCATTTCATTATTGTAAGATCCCCTTTAGGAGTATAAAGTCAGATTGATGCGTAGTAAACGTATATTAAGTAAATTTTATTTCTTCATGGGATCACATTATGCAAAGGAGACAAAATTTAATCGCTTGGCTCAGGTCAGGTCTCTTACAATGTCATCATAGACTAAAGCATTGCAACCTTTCAATAGCAATGATAATATTATTTTAGAACCTTTCAAATGAAGACAGAAGAGCACAATCTTTTATATTTTCAAAAGGTACACATCATTACATTATTCAGATGGGCAAAATCTCACCTTTTTTGTCTCATTCTAGTAAATATTTTAGCTCTCTTGTAATAATTAGATCAATTTAAAGTGTCAAAAGTAAGACTTCAATACAACTACAAAATTAGCTTTATCTAACATTTCAAAAAATTCCAACATATTGTTGTCTCAAAAAATTTATCTGGATCTCACTGTTAATTAAGGATATTGTATAGATAGAAGGAAATTACATTCAACCATGCTAATTACCAAAAAAGCTGTTTAAAGAATGATTAAAACATCCCTGAGAAGCTCAAGAAATATGTGTAATTGCACCTACCAGGGGTCTCCTAATTGAGAAGAGGTTCATCGCCTATGGATTATGTTGTGTATGTCGACTAATGAGTCCTGAATGCAGAGGTTCAAATAACTGCTTGAGAGGCTATGTATACAACAGCACCTTTTTTAAAAGCAATTGATCACCAAGTAAAAATCAATTTTTGTCATAGTTGGCTTTTGCTTGGATCCTGAAAGTTTTGCAATATAAACAAACATATTATAAACACTTCTTAAAATATATGAGGTGGCTGATAGAAGATCTATTTGACATGCCTGAAAATAGACCTGATATCAACAAATCCCTTTACCAGACTGGTTATGGGTCAGGATGCCCTGCAGGGAGTAGAAAATTGGAGGCAGTTTGTTTTGAAACAGAAGAAATAACAATAAATTATTAAATAGGCAAGATGACCTTTTTGTTTAATGGTTATGTTTACACATAAAACCTACAGACTTCAAATAGAGAGAAAACACAGAGCCATGGCCCAAGTCAAATCTTGTGAAGAAAATAGTGGATTTTATTTCACAGAAAAATAATAAGAAATGCTTGCTAGCCAAGGAGCATGATCTACTTACCATACATATTGAGTACGAATGTCTGAACTCTTCAAAGTGTAACTATTCAGTTCTTACCAAAATTTTTGAAGGAAACACTAGGCAGATGAAATTTACTTTTTTTGTTTTGTTCACTTCTACACGTCTGAAGACATTTATCTTACCTTGTCTATACCTGAATGGGAGAACAGGAACAGTAGCAGCACATCCCACGTTTCAGGGTGATTGAAGGACCTGTTAATGTCATTCAGTTCTGACACAAGGCCCTCTTTCCTGTGAAAACAAGGGTAAAAGAGCTGAATGCCTTCCATGTGTGCAGTGTCCTTCCATGCATGGCATAGAATAAGGCTGCAGCCAAAAAGTACAACCAGACCTGGGAGTTGTCAAGCACTCCCTGGGGTCCTCAGTATATATATCAGCCTAGATTTAATACATAGTTAGCATTAACCCTGAGCATTTGGTGTTGCTCTGCTTATAACAGATATTCTGTCAATTTGGAGACACAGTTCTTTTCGATCAATATGAAATCTGCACAGTTCTCAGAAACTTGGGAGTTGAAGACTTCCTAAGCCAGAGATTGTATCTTTTCATTTATACTGAGTCAGATGGATTTTATTTTTTTTTAATTTCAGGAGTATGTCTGGTTACTTTTTGAAAACATGTAAACTCTATAAAAATCCACATTCTCTGTCAGTGGTTCAGTAATTAGCATGTAGTTTGTTTTTAAGCTTTCCATATGAATAGTGACGTTGATGCCTCTAGACATATACTGCTTGACATGCTGATTAAGTATTTACTATGTCCTCTGTTTCACTCATGATTTGGGATATTTCTGCCATTTCTGAATCATTCCTTTTTGTAGACTTAGGAGCTTGCTCCATTTGGCTCTTCTTGAGGGGAAGCTGTTCTGCAGCTCTGACCATCTTTCCTGCCTGTCTCTGTACTTCTTACAGTTCTGCTGTATCTTTTTTACCCAAGCTCAAAAAGGCACGTGCTATAAAGATGTGGGCATACCAAAGACCTGTTTAAAGGTATTACAACTTCTGCTGTTCTCTCACACATTTTCTTAAAACATTTTACTACTCTATTTCTACAGATTCTAAGGGTAGAGAAAATGTTTTTAGAATCCTATTTGAGATGTCTTCAAGATCTTCTTTCAGAATCATAATGGTTAACTTAGAGCCCCTCATTAGGTATGTATAGCTTGGTTTGTTTTTCTGTGAGAGAATTACTTTGTACTTATCAAAGTTGAATTTCATCTACTACTTTATCACCTAGTCACTCAGCATCATCAGATGAATCAATGTTTCATGAATTTAATGACATGTAATAAAGTGTTGTAACAAGAAGCTCAATCTAAATAGCATAAAAGACCATGAGAAAATTACTTGGCAATTCTACTGAAGCAAGATTAAATCTGTTTCCCTATTTAGGGGTTTTTCACTTGAAGAATAATTAGCTGTGCATTCCAACTTCAATGAAGTTCTGGGGTGTAAGGAAATTATCTTAGAAACATCCCCTTTGTATTTTAATGAAAAAGATTATGTCGACTGGGATGTTTCAATGGCAGTTGCTGGGTTTGAAAGTGAGGAAGCATCAGGCAGATTCCCAAAGCGGGTCATTTTCTCCTTGCCTTGGTGGAACTATGTGATGTGCCTGAGGACACATCCCTACATCTATGGCAGACTTCACAGCAATGGCAAAAATAAGTTAGAATAGATTCTTTGATGATCAAGAAAGTTCTTTATATTTCTATTTTCTTTCACAAAATCTTGCTGTTCTCTGTATCTTGTCTTGTGAAATGATACAGAAATAAGCTATAAATAATTATGCCCTAAATCTAAAAATGATCTAGTGGTAATCAAATCCATATTCTCAGGCAGGGTAACTTTGACTTCTACAAGTTTATCCACAAACATAGAAGATTGAGATGGCTCAGAAAAAACATTTACTGCCTCTGAGAGCAGCCAATTCATAGGTTCTCTTCACAGCCATAAAACTATCCTCTTCCTGTGTAATTCTTGAATATTGACTTTATTACAGATGAGTCACAAATCCATAATGCATATGTTTCTGAGGAGATCTTAGGCTTTTTTCTTCAGTCCAGTAGGAAAAATCTTCAACATCTCTCCTGAGGCTCTCAGTAATTCATAAAATCAGGACCTCCTGACCTGAAGTTGCTAGATTTTTCTCTGTGACAAACAATCTGCCTGTAAAATTATTATTCAACACTGCTGTCATTGCATGGATGAGGAAAAAAAAAAAAATCTACATGAGAATAAAACTGCTAAATGATCAATCATTTCCACCTTTCTAATTTTCCTTTAGAAATATTTTCTTTTCACTAACCTCTTATTCCGTAGGTTAAGAAAAAGATACTGTTCTGACAAAATGTACATGGTATGTGATTCCCCAGGCTTAACCTGCAACTCCTAATGAGTAATTGGTAACTTAGGCAGCAGACAGTTGCTACTCACTCAAAGCTCCTGAAAAAAAAATAATTTAAAAATTGGAATACATTTTCTGTCAAGAACTTCAGGGCTTAGAAGAGAAGCATGATATTGTTTCATGGAAAAGCAGTAATTTCAGCATTTTATGTCATAAAAATCCAAGGTCATGACAGTGGATAATCCTTTATTTTGTAGCTTGTACTCTTTAAACTAAGAACTGATTATTCAGCTCACTAGTACAATGCAGTAAACTAGCCACACTTCTTAAATAATCCATTATGCTAAATACAAATCTGACTCAATTAATCAAATAGCCACATTATAACAGTTTTAAAACACAGTTTGCAGATAAAATCCTGTTTGAAGTCTGTGATGAAAAAGAAATGGGGTTCCAGCCACAAAGAACAGAAGAGAGCAGATGGACTGGGTCAGCAAAAGCTGCCTGCTCCACAACTTCAGTTTGCAGAAGTACATTGCACCTTGCTGACATGTAGAATCTTGCTTAGAAAAGTCACAAAAGCAGTAGACACCAAGGCACTGCTATATAGAACCAAGCTGCTTAAAGGCATGATAAGGAATCTAAAAGTTCTTTCTAGCACCTGTACTGACAGGAAGTGGGTTTAATAATGGACCCATTCGAGTAACAAGTAGGAAGCAGTAATGATAAGAATTAAGCCAATGTGTATTAGCAATACTAGCCTATAACAGCCAGATCTTTTCTTTTGCACTTAAGAACAGTGACTGAAAATGTTAAGTACAAAATAAAACAGCAATGTCAATAATAATAAAAAAAAAATTCAGTATCAAAGCATCTTAAAAAGAAATTTCATACAACTTTTCAAAGCAATTTTAAGAAAATGTACTTTCCAAAGCACAATTTAATATTCAAGAAGGCATATGTTAATCAAAAGCAAAAGCTTTGACAACATAACAAGCTCAAAGTTCTGAGATAAATGGGGACTTCGGAAAATAGCAGAGGTCCTTGAAAATACAAAATGAATTGGAATTTTTTAATGTTTCTTCCTGGTAATCATTTTAGTGCTTTCAAAATGTTATTTGATTTGAAAAAAGACTGGTGATGCAAATTTAATATCACAGCTATTCCAAAGTCTGTCATAAAACTTTGCAACATATATTGAATGTCATATAAACATTTTCAGCAATCATTTGTCAGATGTCAATGTAAATGGCATTAAAATCCCACAAGAAAGTGTGAAAACAACTTGTGCCATCAAACTCTGCTGAGAAATACAGAGCTTATATGCTTAGCTTTGTTTTGATTTTGTTTATATAATTTCCTATAGTGTTTAACACTATAGTATATGAGCATATTTTGTTAGTGTGTTAAAAATATACAATGCTTGCCGTGTGGTATTTGTTTTCTTACCCTGTTCTGCTGTAGTTGTGTGTGATTTTACATACATACCTGTGATTTTAAATTCATTAGCCAGGCAAAACTGAGCAAAACTTTCTTCTAAGACAGGGATTGATAACAGTGCTCTCTTTCTGCAAAAGGTTTTACTTTCCTCCTAAGATGGGCCACAAGTGTGGTCCCCTCCTGAAATAGTTCTGCTTGCCATGAGTCTAATGACAGAAGTCCTTTAAAAAGAAGTAGATTTTCCACCAAACAGCTGTCGAGACTCTCTCGAGTTGTTATGACTCGGTTTTGTTCAGGCAGGCATCCTGAGCTAACCAGAACTCCTGAGGATGTGTTTCTGTTAACATGCTGTTCAGCAGATGCCACCTGGATGCTGAAAAATGTATCCTTCTAGCAATAATGTTTATTCACTGAATAGGCTGTTTGAAAAACCGTTGCTAGTGCATAGTTTTCTTCCATTTTCATCCCAGTACTTCTTTGCATTGTCTTTTCATCCTGCATTACCTCTCTTCTCCCTACACTCTTTTCCCCTTTGCTCTTCCATCTCTGTGAAGAGCTTTCTCATCTTTTTATTTTTTTCTTTTTTTTTTTTTTAATTACAGTCTCTTTCATATCCAGTTTCAAATTTCAGTCTGGCTCCCACATAGCTTGTTTTCACTGTGTATAATACTGTGTATAATAAGACTCTGCTTGGGTGCCAAAAGACCAGTTGTAACCTCAGTCCAGTAAAAACATGTTGACCATCAGCAAGGTCAGAAGAGGAGGTATGAGAAGGGTAGTTACATTTTATTCAAATTTAAATTGCTTAAAGCTATTGACCTTTTAATGGCAGAGTCAGTTAAAAAGAAAAAAAATCTCACATGCTCCATTACCTGCTAGAGCTGCAACTCTCAGATGCTTTCAGTGATACCCACCTCCCACTGAACCAGGAGAAACTTGTTTGCATCATTGTTTTGCTCTGGGGGTCAGTGTATCACAGCTGTGTTGGGAAGGAGACAAAGAGCTTGTTCACAGATGCATCTTCCTTGAGAAGAACATTTAACTATCAGACCCTATTCAACATTAAGGGAATCTAGCAAGAGCATCCCGCTACTGCTGTGGTGCCCTGAGGAGAAACCTTGTCTGACTGGGTGCAAACTTCTCATTTCCTTCTTCCATTAAACAGGACTCTTAAGGTTGTGGAAAGTGTGCACAAAGTAGCTAAATTGAAGTGTTTGTCATGTTCTGGTAAACATCCTAGAAGCTCATAAAGTGACTGTGACAAATTAGATCATACAAGAATGATAGAAAATAAACAACTTAAAAAACAGAAAGTCAAAATTGTCTGTCAATGTCAATAACGTTAACAGTAATGTAAATAATTCTTCTATTTCTTTAGCAACTTCTCTCAAAACAGTAGAATGACACTATTGTAAATAACTGAAGGGTATGGCTTGTAGTATCTCCACAACATTTTGTACAGGGAAATGTTTATACGGGATCATTTAAATGGCTAAAAAATGAAGGTTAAGTCCAACATACTCGTATGTGAAAATTCCTAGTGCCACCTATTGGCAGAGAGGACAAACGTGCGTTCTGAAATACACTTTTCATTTGAAAAATGGGGAAAATATATGTTTGCATTTCACATTTCAAATACTCTTTCAGGTTAGAATTAAAATTTTGAGGTATGCACATAAATGTTCGTTTCTAACTCATGGATTTACTTCCCAAATGCTGCTGCTGCTGCTGTCTGTGAGATGGAGGCAACGGTCGATGATGCCCTGAACTACCAACTTGGAATGAGCTGCCCAACATTCTGAGAGGGCTTAAAATGCTTCTGTATCCTACAAAATTAGGTATTTCATAGGATAAATAGCATCCTGTTCTTTTTCCTGAGGAAATTAGTAAATTAAAAGCTTTAATGAAGCCTTGAACAACATACAGTCCTTGCCAGAAGCTAATGTGCACTGAACTTCTTGAAGGACTCTGCTGATTGATTGCCTTTTCATGACAATGTATTCAAGTAATCACAACGTATGAGTGGAAATCTATTCCTATCTGTTTACTTCGATATTTTTAATTATTTCCCTCAAGGTGAAAAAAAAAAGGAAATAATTGTACTTTTTTAACAGTATATATACTTAGGAGAAAAAATAATTTATGGAAAAGAAAAGCTCTTGAGTTTGGTCATTGCTTGTCCCCAAATCCTGCCTTTTCTTCTGCTGGTGTATAAGGGAGAGGCCAGACAATTAGCAGTGGCAGATCACCCTGCTGAGGATGCTAGCCACACGAGTCCTTGCCACACATAGGAGAGCATAGCAGCAAATTCTTATGGTATACATGGGTAGCAGGGCCTGGTGAGACTTGATCACACCATCTACAACAAATTCACTTCACTCAAAATAATTCAGCATCAGCTTAGCACCTGCAAACACCAGGACTGAACATACCCTGTGGCATAGTCCAGATCAACTCCTACTCCAGGAGGTGTGGTGAAAGATGGATAAGCAGAAAGGGTCTGGCAAAGGATGGGAACTTGCTGAAACAGCTCTTCTCCTGAGTAGCTGCCAGGGATCATGTGTATCCCAAGGGGTGGGTGGAAGGTAACTGCTCACGGACTCACAAAATTAGTGACAGCATCTCCATGCCACTGTTTCTAAAGTGTTTATCTTGCCCACTTTCTGTTCAGGTTTCTATTAATCTTGCTAAAAAGTTCAAAAATGGAAACAACTGTACAATTGTGGAGGTTAAGTCAGATAGTTCATTCAGCAAATGCTATTTTTCAAGAAAGCCAGCAACAAATTTACTTAGTTCTCAATATCATATGATTTCACAGCAATTCAAGATTTGGTTCAAAGAGTTAATAGGCGAAGCACACAAGTAATTGTGGAAAAACGTGATGAAATGGAATTTAATAAATGTAAGACAAGTACCATGAAGCATATTTTAAAATTTTGTCATGAATTGGTGCAATATTGTCAAAAATGTGGATGTAAATTAAAATTGTATACTTTTCTGTTTGAAGTAAATTTGAAGACATTTCTACAGCTGAGCTTATGAGAACAAAATTCTCTATCTTTAGTCTTCCACTTTTTAAATTAAACCAAACTTCTGTGTCACAGAAGGGAAAGTTAGGGCTAGAAAAACTAAAAAAAATTATTAGATATCAATGACTGAAGTTGTCAAGAGACTTCAAGGACTATGACAAAAGCTTTTTAGTAACATTGAGTTCAGCTTCCAGTACAGAATCCTAAACTCTAAACATTGGCAGAAGCAATTAACACAGAATAAGTATTAATATTTGGATGAAAATGTATTTTATTTGTAAAATGTATTAACTAGTTAAGCATATGTATTTAAAGCAAACTTCTCAAAATGAAGGCTATAAAATCAACCTCATTTATTATGTGTGCTTACTCTGAATTTAACCTTTTGGACAGCTGAAAGGGGGCTTTCAGTACAGCCTTGAGGTTAATGTGAAGGCACTTCTCATTTTTACAAGATTGGATTTTAATAAGTGTCAGATTAGAGACCCATTTAGTATTTTTCTAGGTTTGCATTGGTTTCCAGATCCAATCTAATGCAAAAATAATTAGAAAGTACAGAGATTTTGGAGTCTGCAGAACAAAGATAGAAGATGGGTGATAAGAGGTTGACATGCTCTGTTTAACCTATGGCAAAAATTTACAGGTAGTGAACATATATAACAAGCATATCTGTGGGTAATCTGTACTGTTTCACTCAAATTTCTCTGAATGCCATGGGAAATAGCTATGACTGTACCTTTATATGAGATGCCCAGGTATTGAATATCCACATAGCAGTCTCACAATCCATATAGGTACAGTAGTTTCAAGTTATTAACAAACAGTTAATGCTGCTCTATGTATGTATATTATCACCATTTTTTGCAGTATTCTCAGGAATGACATTTCCAAACTGTTGGTGCTGGGACTTGTTGGCCTTTAATACTAAAAACAAAAAATAGTTCTTAATTTAGTTCTCACAACTTAAAGCTTGTAAATAATAATAAAAAGTGTGACTATGATCCTTGCTGTTTGCCAACCTTCTACTACCATGAAAGCAGTAAGATGGAGAAATCCAACCCATAGGTACTTGAAAAATGTAACTTGTAGATATAACAGTGAGTATTGCTATAGTTTTTTTCCAAAGACTGCTAAATCATACTGGCAGTCATGAAAAAATCCAGTTAAAAAAAAAAAAAAGTCTGCTTGCCCAGGAACATAAGAAAAACTGCTGTTACAATTAACCGTATCACAAAATCTTTTCAGCAGCTGCAGAAGAAACACCTTGAAGCGTGCTGGGGTTCTTATCTTCACCATCATCAATAAAAAACACTATTTCACAACCTCAAATGAAGTTTGAAATGGAACTGTAGATCTTTCAGTAGATAATTAAATTTCTGGGGGAGAAATGCTGTATTTGATCAGGCAATAATATGGGCAGACTATTTGGAAAGGACAGGGCTGAGAGGCAACAGCATAAACAGGCTGTTGCAGTTCTGGCCATAGCTATGGTCTTGGCATTGACCGTCTCAGCTCCTGACTACCTGATATGTCAGAATTTTAGGCTCTTAATTAAACTAATGTTTTTCCTCCATTTGGGAAAAAAAAATAATTAAAAAAAAATAACAAGACTATTCTAGAAATAATTGTTCATTTGACCTGGGGAAAAATTGATTATATGAGGTCATTTAACTTCCATATTTATTTATTTTTTCCCAGTTTCTTTCACATTCCTAACTGGGACATAACTGACCTTCAATACTTCTGTTTGGTTTTCTGCTATGGTCTGGTACAGACACATTTCTTCATGCAACTTGCATTATGCACAAATGCAAAAGCTCTGAATAAAATGTCTTGGGGTAGTGACAGTGCAGTTGCTACATGAGAGCAGATCTTCACCTGGCTCTCGGTGCTCAGCTGGGAACAGGGCTTCAGCATCCGACTCCTTCTTCTGTAGACGTGCTTTGCTAGGCTGCTCTGTTTATTTTCCACTGCCTTTTTCCAAGGAAAACTGGGCATGTGAAGTTCGTAGCCTATCTGCCTCCTGCTCCCATTAGTATGTCTGTTCTTTAACCTTTTGACTTTCCTGCACCTATTATTCTTTTCACCTTTGCCAGTTTTTTTTTTCTTCCTGTGTAGCTGCAAGGTACTGTGGACTTTAAGAAGTCAGCAGTCCATACACCACAGGGACATTTATTTATCAGTCTTCTGATTCCAAAAAAGATTTCCAAATGTGAAGAACTGACATACAAATTTCTAATCTATATCATCAAATCTGCATTGTCATTCTTCACATAAGACATACGCTCATAAAATAAGAGGTTACAGTATTCACTGGGCAGAATCTGTAATAAAGAACATGATCTGGTGATCTTTAACTGACTCTAGTATTACATTTGTAAAATTTTGGGTGAATACAATAACTTACAGACACAGCACAGATTATAGTTTTTCTTTTGCTACTTACATGTCACAGGCATATTCATACTTTTCATTTCAATCATTTCATAAAATTAAAAAAATGGTTTAGGAAAGTTGTCCTGGTATTTTATGTGATTTGGAAAGCTCACAGTTCCACCTGCAGCTTTTCATCACTTTGGCACTGAATTTGTCTTTGAGCTTTCCAAAGCTAGATGATTCTGCCAGGCCATCATCAGCCAAGAATCGCATTGGCTAGAGATAAGTTACTGTTCAAAATTCCAACCAACTTTGGTGGGTTGTGATACACAAAAATTATTATAGGCTTTGTAAAAATAACTTGTGAGGGAGTTTTGAGTAAACAGGAATCCCTGTCTGCCAAGAGAAGTGTCTGATATGTATTGTATTACTTAAACTGAAAAAAAAGAATACATGGGAAGTGTTTCTCTAGTCATTAAACTAATCACTGGAGATACTTGACCTTGAAGAAACAGAAGCAAAAAAAGATAATTAGGAGTCATATTACAGCAGATAGACTATCATGAATGGCAAGTCCATTAGATGGAAATTCTGAAACACAGAAATTGAAATTCAAACTGACTTGGCAATCTACCAGTAAGAATGGTTTGGATTAAGGTTTGGCTTAATAGAAAACTGTTGTTGTCCAGAGACAGAGCACAAATCTAAAAGGTAAGTTTCAATATAGGGAATTTTGCTGAGCCAGAAGAGCAGGAAACAAAGATTTTGACTGAATGGGAAAAAGTGTGTTTTGTATTTGTCTCGTATAAAGTATGTGTTTAAGTACCTTCTTGCACTTAGCTTGTAAAAAACTTGCAACTTTCATAAAGAATTTTCCCTGGTCTTGTATGGTGTTGCTCTTGATGATCCTTTAGGCTTAAAATCAAATTATATAACTTAAGGTCATGTTTGAACAAACTTCATAAAGAAAACTTGAAACTTGAGAACCCTGCATTAGTTCTAAATAAGAGCAGAAATCAACACTTGTGGAACAAATAAGGAAGGGAAAAGAATCCCTTTCTGTGTGTTTCTAACCAGCACTAGTCTTTATTTGTTAGATTTTCAATGAGAATATGTTTAATTAAAGGAGAATTTCAAGAAGTTGCACTGCAGGTGAACTTTAGTTTAGGAAATTGTTTTTCTCAATCCCAGACATGCTTTTACTTTCCAAGGTGCAAATACGCCATTTTCCCATCATGTTTTTTGCCATGGTAAAGTCAACTGCCAAAAGCAGAGCAGCAGCATTGCTTCTTATGATGTTACATCTGCAAATGCTTAATGAATACTGCAGCTTGCACAATTTCAGTACATTTTTAATTATATTTGGCAGAAAAGAGAAGGCATGACCTAGCTTTAAATGTATCTCGGTAATTTCTCTGGAATTTAAGCAAGAAATTGCCTCACTGGGATACAAAAATATTGTCTAAATTGCTTCAGATAATTCACACTAGGATTAAGCTTCCTAAATATTCACATTGTAGCTACTGTGGTTAATTTTCTTTTATTTTACCCATGAACTTTTGCAGTCACATCTTCTGAGGTGTCCACTAGTAATGAGAGCATGGCATGTTATTTGTCAGTGAAAGTGATTGAGTCAGTCAGGGAAAGTGATCGTAATGGTGTAGTCCATGACAGCCATATTACAACTATGAGATGGCTCTGAGCCGTTGTGAGCTGACTTTAATGGTGTTTTTTTTCATAGGTCAAATGGCTCATGTCCCTCCCACCTTTGTCTGAGTCTCCACTCACTATTGGTGGAAGAACTATTTGCAGAATGTCAGCAAGAATTTTCCAGGAATATGTACAGAAAATAACCTCTTGCTTGAGTAAATGACTTTGGCTACAGAATAAAGCAGAGAGTTTCGCCTCTGTCCTAAGGAACTCATTTCTGCTGTACAAAACCCATATTCCAAAAGCCCAAAGCCTGCAGCCCAGATGTTTTTCCCAACATCTATCCCATAAGGTACTCTCAGTGCCCTAAAGCAGTGATGCTCACTGTCTGGAAATGTTTTCTCCAGAATGTCTTCCTGCTTCTACATTTTCCAGTAATCAGGCTCCATCTACTTTTGAGCTTACATCAGCATCTACTCTGTTACACATCAGTTTCTATTCAGAGCAGTGTAGCACATATCCAGCATGCATTGCTACAGCTTGCTGCTGACCAAACACCACAGTGGTCCATCTAGCCAGAGGCTGAAGTGTGGAAAATCTGAACTACACCACCCCCTTTACACTTTTAATTAGTTCCTCACGCATTGTATCATTCTCTTACTGGCTGTCATCTTCTACTATGTATCTATTAGGCACTTTTTGAGCTAATTGATTCTTCATATGCTAAGTATTTAGATAAGCATTACTGGGAGATCTTCAGATCCTATTTCACGTAATGCTATATCATAGACTTTTCTGTAGATTCTCACACAATGTCCTCTAAAGAACCTGAAGACATTCTCCTTGTTAATTTGTCACAACTCATGTTTAAATGTCCCTAATACCTGCTTAGCAATGCTACAAATGAGACTTTTCATGCACTCTCCCCTATTCTCTGCAAAATCCTTCCTGCCCTGCAATGTTCCTCAAACCTGACAAACTATCACTTAACTTTCATTACCAACTTGTACTCAACTTCCTTATGTTTGTCTTTATGAAGCTGAAGGCTCATGACAAACCTTTCTAATAAACCATATAAAAATGTAAATGCATTCAAAATGTATACCTTTAATAATCCAGATTAAAATGTTTTGGATACATTCTTTCATAGTTACTCTTTCCTTTCCATGTGTTTATGCCTCTGTTGCATATACAGATGGCAGTTATAATCCTGATGAGTTTTTATTTTGCTAGGCTGAAAAATCAAGCTTTTTTTGCCCCTTGCCACACAGCAGCTCTCCAGTCTTTTGCCATCTGGGCAGTCTTTCTCTCCACTTGCTCAGCTCTGTCTTTCCTCAATACATGAGAGCAAAATTGCTAACACATGGTATGCCCAGCCTGTTTGTTATACCTTAACATTAATATTTTACTGTCATTGCCATTTTTTATAGGGAATAATGCTTCTTAAGACTTAATCTGCCTAAGTCATGGCCACTTCATTTTAGTGGACTGTATTCATTTTTGAATTATTGCATCTAGAGTGTTCCCGCTTAATCAAAAAGTCCTTCGTGTACTTGCATAATGTGCTGTTATCAGTACCATTTCTCCCAGCTCTGTTTTCTCCAGGAATTGAGGACATCCATCTCTTCCTGTGTAACATCACAGTCTTTGTTTTAACAGTGTTTTTCAACCCAGCATCTCTGGCAACTTTTTAGCATGCTCTTGCTCTTTGTGATGAAGTCATTAATACTAATTGCATGCTTTTTGTGGGAAAACAGATTTATTATGCAACCACCATTCTCTAAATAGAATGCACAGTGCTCTTAATTTTAACAACAACCTGCAGCTGACATTCACAGTCGATAATTTGCAGATAAAAATCAATCAGCCATACTTGCCTGGGCTGTATAACTGTCCTACCATGCTTAACTAGGCTTGTAAAATCACCGCTTATCAAAAATTCCTGCTGATTTTATTTACATAATCTTTTTCCCTTCTCTTTTTGAGAGTAATTTCTTACACCAGAATTAAGATTGAAGCTAACATTCTATTATGTGTCAAATTTTCCATCTTTATCCCTAAAGGAATAAACCATTTTAAAATGTGTCTGTTTCAGTTCAGAAAAGGATGCTGCTGAGACTTTCAAATATTTTTAAAACTATTAGAAAAAAAGACTAATCAGATATTATTTTTAAATCCCTTTACCATTGACTTCCTGGTTATTTTGCTAAATATGTGCATGAAACTCAACGTTTATTCAAAATGTCTAGGCTGTTACTGGACTGCACTGTGATAAGATATATTTTTACTACTTCGTTTCTGAGGTGTGACACAGGAGGTTTTAAAAATCTATAAAATCAATCACTTGATTTTGGTAAAAGCATTTTGAGATACACAGCTGAAAATAGCTGTATTACAGTCAAGTAAGTTTATATACATCCCATACTACATCAAGGAGAAAAGATGCTAGTTTAGCTTTTTATTAGAACAAGCAGGTGGAAAAGATCCATGGAAGAAAATCCAAAGAGGCCCTACGTGCAAAGACAACTTACTTTTGCCAAGCTCCATCAGGAAGTGAGAAGCATCGGGAAAAAAAACAAACATCCTGCTCTGTTGTAAGTTAAGGCTTGCTTGCCAAGTTTTACCATTCTCATACACTTTGTGGAGCAAGTTAAAAAAGGTTTTCTTCTGTGAGATGTCACTTAAGAAACGGCATGTGCTGAGGTCTGCTGTCTCTGAAGTGGACGGATGCAGATACATCTGTTTTCTTTCTTCTTTTTCTCTGGAGTTACCTCTAGATCCAAGGGGTAAAATTTGTGCAGAGATAAAACGGTATAAATGCTGAAGTTAAGCACAAGTTGAAGTCCCCTGCTGGATATGAATCAGACTATACAACACTTTGCAGAATGGGATTTTTAAAGGCTACTTTTGGAGCAGAAGTGCCACTGCAGGGAAATGCTTGGCCACCTGAGTGTCATTTCTCCCTGCGCCAACCATGAGAGCAAGGAATTTACTGTGCTCTCATTCTGGGGTCCTCAGCCAGCTGCAGAAGCTGAGGTTTTGCCTTGCTAGAACAGCTGAACACCACATAGCTCTTTCAACATTGTGTCTCTGAGAACATATTATAACTGATGCTTTGGAGGAAAACATAATCTATAATACCAGCTACCTTGGGAACAATTACTTCTACTTGTCAGGGGAAGAGAGGAGTTAATATCCTAAACAATAAGGAAGAATGATATCTTCCCAGGGAGTTTTGCAGGTTAGCCGCACTTAGCACAAAAGAAAGTATTCCCCTGGACCTTTTGAAATATATTACTCTTACTGTCTGTGTATGCTTTCCCATATTTATACAATGGGAAGGGCACCAGACTAACCTTCTTTTTAGAATTTCTAATTTAATATATATCTTTACTACAGAAGCTTTCATTCTCTTACAAAAACCTTCCCCCCCACCCCATCCACCCCTTCAAACTAATTAGTCTTCCTGCTTTTAATCTTTCCTTGTTGGGAAGTTCTTCATCTTCTTGACTTTAATAACTTTCATTGCCCTTCTTAGGACTTTTGTATATGTGAGAAGTTTTAAATTGGTCCCCCTGATGTGCAATGCTTTGCATTTCTCCATATTGAATTTCATCTGCCATTATGTAACTTAATTGCATAACAGCTTTAGGAAGTCTTTCCTCTTTCTGCCCAAATCTTGTCAAACCTAAATAGTTTCATCCTTATAAAGACTCACAACAGGGTTATTTCTGCTTGATTGGATCAATAAGGAATATTAGAGAATTAAAAGGAAGACCATGTCAATGATTACAGAGTAGAAAATAATCAGAGAATAGCAATTTATGTGTATTATACTATTGCACAAGAGAATGAAAGCAGCTGAGAGATAGTGTAAGCTCACTGTAAAAGAAAAGGGGTTTTTCTCCCTGCTCCTCTGAGTTAGAAGAACTTGTCTGTTGTTACACATCTTCATTGAAAGATGTGATGGTGAAAGTTTCTGAAACTTTCCTCCAAGTTCCTCCATTGAAACTTGATAACACCAAAACTGAAAACATTCTTCACATATAAAAAATATTATTTATATATATATATATACACACATTTACATACACACACACGAAAGGAAGAAAGAAAGATGATTTCCCTAGAGATATGGCACAAGACAATCCAGCAGTGGGTGTCAAGAAAATACTTTTCATACAACATTCCTCCAAACTTGTCAAAACCAAACAACTTTTCAATAAAAATATTTAGATAGGATTATGAATGTCAGAAAAAAAATGACAGCTTCCCTTCATATTGTACAAAGCAATTTCTGTGACTTGCTATGGAAGAAAATTGGTATTTCTACACTGCATTTTAAGGATAGAGCTGACATTACATTTGTGCTTATATTCTCCAGTGAAACCTCAGCCACACAACCTCATAGCAAATTTATTGACAGGTTCTGCCTTGAAATTCTGGGTTAGTTTGAAAGATCTCTCCTCAGACACAAATGGTATAAAAAGAAGTTACTGCCAAATGTTCTAATTGCTATAGCTTTTATCAAAAATATTTCAGAGAACTTAGTGGCATGTTCAGAAACTACTACTGAATATTGTCAACTTAATTTGCTAGGAATTAGGATTCTATTGCAGCCAGAATACTCTTAAGAATGTTTAAATTTTGTAAGGAAGCTGAAGTCATTTATAAATAACTTGTATTTAGAAATTCAGTTTAATTTCTTGGCTCCTGTAAATAATTCACACTGGTAAACCATTCCTCTTCACTTAGGAAGAGCCAGCCTAGGATTTATACATATAATTTTGCATGTGTTTCTACAGATTTCTACAAATATCAGCATTTTTCTCTTGCAAACGATACCTCCAACAGTCATGTGGTAAAATATATAAACTGTTTTTTTCACTGAGTTTACTTCTACCTTCTTTTCCCACTGAAAGAGATTGTTTGTCAATCAGTGACAATATTTCCAAATACTTCCAGTTTAGGTTAAACTTTTATTTAAATTCTGTATTCCTGTTTCAGAAATCTCATTAAGGAATGATTTCTCCAACAGCTTTAATTTTCAACTGTTGCATAGTATATATTTTTATTTGCACCAGCTAGATAATGTTTGTTGTTTTGTTTTCCTAGAGAATCTACTGAAATCAGTGGAAGCCCATTAGAGAAATATTCTTTAAAGAAGATAATCTCAGAGACAAATTCTCATCATCAGCTTTACTGTAAGTTTTCTGGCTTACATGTTCAAAAGTTATTTTTAAGCAAAAAAAACACTATCAATCCTCTTTACTACAAGCCTCAGCCAATCCAGAGTTTCCAAAAAACAGAGTTTCAAAGTTTGAATTTATGTTATATACATCAAATTATGGCAACATCCTATACAGTGCTCACAATTAGGAAGGAAATATCTGATGGAGCGCAGGGTGAGGGTGGGACCGAAATTAGTGTGATTAAGCACTGACTCCAGTTACCAAGGGAGTTTTGGAGTCTTCTCGCTTGGAGATTTGTTCCACTGAGCTCACACTAAGCAATTTACTGAAACATTGAAGTGAGCCTGCTTTTACCAGCAGCACAGGTTTGGTATCTCCACAGGTCCCTTCCAAATGAACTGCACTGAGATTCTAAGCATCCACAAATATTGACTGGCCGTGAAAACTGTAGGAAATCTCTAAGTCTTGCTGAACATTTTTGGATTTTTATTTTAAATGGTCAGTGTTGATCCAGAACATCAATTGGTGCTGCCAGGACATTTTTGTTTTGACACATGTGACATTAATACTGTCACATGGCTTTTGGTCGGTGCAGAGTGTTGGAGATGTGCAGTTGAATTTGCCTGCAGATCTCACATGAACAGCACCATAGTATGCCCACCAGACTGGAAACCCCAGAGGGCTGTGCACACACGGAGAGCCAAGGAGGTTTATGAGATACCTGACATCTCAGGGTCAGCCATTTCTGGGGCTGCAAAACTGAAGTGGCTTAAAACCAAAATTTGCAGATACGAAGTTTAATAATCTCCCTAGTTAAATAGCTTGGAAATTGTTATTACATTCTGAGATATTTTAACACATTGTATTTTGATTGTCCTGCAGATTTTATTTTAATGGCATTGCATATTATAGACATACATGCAGTTCCAGTATGGGTGATCATTACATATTCTACATTGTAAGAATAAAAGACTTAAAAATTGGTAAAATACACTGCTCAACTACTCTTAACTCTGTGTACTCAGGTTACCTTGCAATAGTACTTAAACTAATCGTACATAAGTGACTAACAAAAAGATTGCAAAACACTTGGACTTAAATTTATTACAATGAAAGATGCCATAGTATTTGTCAGGACAGGCTTGTGCTATTATTGTTTCTTTAGAAACAATTGTTTTCCTTAGTTCAAAAACTCTGAAGTGAGAAACAGTTCATGCAAATGAAATCCTGAATTCAATTATTTATCTGCAACATTTTCTTTTGAGTTGTTGCAGTACATATGTTTTCTCTGTCTACATATATGTTGCTTTTTGTATTTTATACTGTTCAAGGAAAACATCACAATCTTCTAATAAAAATGGAAATTTTGTTAGTTTATATCAATGAAAGTACCTAAGCTCCACATTCTGAAATATCAAATTAATTTCTATTGAAAGGACCAAAGGAATGTATGAGTTAGTCTTTTGGGAAAAAAGAATGATCACTACATAGATTCTGTCTCATGCACCTGCACAGCTGGTATCTCTCAGAAGTCTTTTTCTTATTCCACCAAACATCCCTTGAGCTCTGACTTCAGAGCCTTTATCTCATTCCATTTGCTTCCCAGTACTTTCACTACCTTTGTGAATTAGTTATCCTGTGGAAACATCCACCTCTTATAAGGCAAAAATGAAACTTTACAGGACAGACTAGGATATCCTACCTAAATGTTAGCAAATGAAGCAATCAGAGGAACCAGAACAAGCTGGTAGTATTTATTTAGGTTTATTGGGAATCTCAATCAATAATTAGGGTGTTACTGGCAATATCTAAACATATGAGATTCTAGCTTAGCTCACAGGCAGACTCATTTTCTGCAACAAAATTGCCTTTAGTCTTGAAAGTTACAACCATCTTAATGAAAGATGTATCCTCTAGTGGCGACAGCCATTGCAGGTGTTAGAGGATTCACTTGCCTCCCATGGCTGTGGCTGAACCGCTAATCAAAAAACAACCCCTGAAAAACACTGTCTCCAAAGAAGAAGAACAAGGGCAGCAGATGGAGCAGGGTCATTTTTTTTCTAAAGATGTTTCTGAAATGCAGCCCAGATGTTATTACAGAAAATGTCTCAGAGCAAAGGACTGCCTAGCAGGGAAAGGATGGACACAGGATTGCTGCAAAAGAATTTGGACCGGGAAATGGAGCTGTTCTGCTCGGCTCAACACAGAGGATGTGACACAAAGGTCAGGTGAGTGTGTGATGGAGTGTTTTCCTTGGGGATAAAAGAATTCAAGAGCCCAAGGTTCAGGGAGATCCCAGACTGGACAAGTGGGCCTCTGGGATCTGCATTCTCTAATGGTGAAGAAAGAGTTTTTCTCCAAAACCTATACTACATAGACAGAATATTCTGCAGAGGTGCAAGTTCATGCATAGTAGCCTTTGGTCTTCTCAAATCAGCATCATCCAAAAGACACATAAGGAAAGAAGAATTTCACATGTTTAGCAGCTGGGCTGTGCAAAAACATTTGCAGTGTCTGAACAATTTCAATACATCTTCCATCTGCCTCAGTTTTTACTGAGGCTGCCATGATGGCACATTACTGAGACTTACAGTTTTGAGGTTATTTTTGAAAAAATTAAATTTAAATATAGGTAAAGTTGCAAAGCTTTACTTTTCAGGGAAGGCCATACTATGCCCTGTTCTGGGCTAATGTGTTTTTTTTTAATGTGGACAATGTTTCTGAACATCGGATTCTGTGTTTGAAAAGTTAGGGTTACAATTGCAGTTGAATACTGCTTTTGAATCAGTCATGGAAAAGTATGTTGTGTACAGTATAGGATTAGGGTAAAGTAAGGATAGGCAATTAAACTGTCATCTAGTAAAGTAGGTTACTGACTAGCTGTTTCTGCCTACACGATCTTTTCCTTCTTCCCCTTCAAACCCCACAAGGATACTTTTGTTTAGATTTCTGCATTTCTTTGTGATGATACCTGAGACATTTTTTTTTAATCTATATAAATGAAAATTTTGTCTTTGGAAACTGTTTCCTAGCAACAATTTATTTATCTTTCTCAGGCAAGGAAATAATATATTGCCTTTCAAATACATTAATTGTGATTTTTTTTTTTCTGTTCAGACAAGGAAGTAGCATGCACTCGAGGCAACATTAGATTAGAAGGAACAGAGTTAAAAAAGAACAATGGCAAACACAATTGGAAAACAAGCTAATCATATTTATTTGCATATGGTGATGCAGTTTCTTCCCAGCAAGGCTGATACTGACATATAAAAATAAACTAATAGTTTCCAGGCACCTATAACTGACTAGTATTCATTATTGTAAAATGTAAGGAGGTAGAATAAGGTAAATTCAATGACTCTTTCTTATAACTCTTAGATATTTTCTAATGGAATTATACTTCTCTTTCTTTGTTAATGTCACCTCTGTGTACTCTAGTTGTGTCTGATGCCCACAAAGAGAAGAGCTAATCGTATCACCAGCTAGAGACTGTAAGTCTTTAATTCCAGTGCCAGATGTCATACAGTAATTGTCAGAGATTAACCTGACAGTTGCTTCATCTGGCAGGTCACTGGGATCGTATTTTGTCACCTTTTACTCCATGCTTCCAATGCATCCATTTAAAAATATTTTCTCAGCACAAACTTCAGTGACATTTCATAAATTAGACTTCATAAAACATTTAAGATTATCCTTCACACTTTGTTACTGAACAGATGAAAGAATGTTATCACAGTGCCTTATCTTGAAACCAGACAATTTTGCCCTTCTGGTAACTGAGGGTGCTCAGCAGGACAGCTGTCCTAAAGACTTCTGCAAAACTCTGTGTGTAGATGTGGCTGAGTGCAAATATTACCTGAAAAAATATTGGAGAACAATTTCTCTAATGAAAAAATACTACTAGAATCAATAGTGAATAAGAATGTTTGTTCAGAAATCTACAGATATACATGGTTTATTATACTTTGTGTAGTACTTTCCTGCACTTTAGCACCAGACTGGCTGTACATTACTTGAAAGAATTTGATCTTAAGTGATTAACTGCATTATACTGGACTTTGATATTTGTATTTCCTTTTTTTTTCCCTTAGCTTCCTTGTGCTTTTAGTGATTGATGAGACAAACAATTTAAATGTATAGGCATTAGAAGGCAAAATATGTTGTTGGACTAGTAGGAGAAAAAGAATTGGTTTTAAGTAAGACACCATTCATTATTGGTGAAAGGACAAATATTATTTTTGTATTTCTTTATAATTACACAAATCATCACTTACAAACTGTGCTCAGAATATTAGCTTGACTGCTACAGTCAGAAAATTAGGTAAAAAGTGTTAAACCACTTTCTTTTAATCGTGAAATTTTGTATTTAAAAATGTTCATAAGTATTTTCATCAACATCCTTTTGTCATTATATTTTTGATCAGAGAAGCTGTTTTGTAAAATACGTAAAGTACTTCACAATAGCAGTGTAAAAATGTCTCCTATGCTTGATCTTGAAGAAATAAATAATATCAGTAGTTTCCTATAAAAAACAGGGTCTGTAGTGCTGATTTTAGCATATTTTCATAGGTTTATAGGGTGGGAAGCAGCAGATCTCAACAGCAATACATTTTGCTAATAAGCAGACTGATGCTGTGAAAGGCAACTCCATGTATTCAAGTACTGTTTATCTGGAGATGAGTAAAAATATCAGTGTGTTTTTTGTGTTCCAGGGCAAATAATAGCACAAAGACACAAATTTAGTTGTAATCTGGTGTAACAGCTTGACCAAGGTCCCCAGGCTCTGAGTGGGGCAGAGTGGGGAAGGGGAATGAAGTCCCTGCTCAACACTGGCACTATTGTCTGTCACTGGACTCTGAGATGTCTGTGTAGGCAGGCTTGACTTTCTGCAACTTTTCACATAGTTTTTCTACTTCTGCAAAACAAGGCGAAAGTTCTCTTCCTCTGTGGCCTCAGGTCCACAATTTTTCCTTTCTCTGTCTGCATCTTCATGCTGATCTCTTCTGCCTGTGATGGGACACATGGGAATAGTTCAAAGCTGTGCCACAGCAGGTTTAGACTGGATATTTGGGAGCATTTCTTTACCAAGAGGCTGAGCAAACCCTGGAACATGCTTCCTAGGGAGGTGGTTGATTCTCCAAGCCTGTCAGGCTTTAAGAGGCATTTGGACAATGTTTTAACTTTTGATCAGCCCTGAATTGGTCAGGCAGTTGGACTAGATCATAATTATAGGTCCCTTCCAACGGAAATATTCTATTCTATTCTATTCTATTCTATTCTATTCTATTCTATTCTATTCTATTCTATTCTATTCTATTCTATTCTATTCTATTCTATTCTATTCTATTCTATTCTGTGCTGTGCTGTGCTGTGCTGTGCTGTGCTGTGCTATGTTATATTCATCTTTTCAGTCATCTTCTCACAAACAGAATTTTTTTTATTTTATACACCCTACAGGAATGACCAGAAAAGGCAGCCATTCTAGCACCTGTGAATTCTAGCTGTATGTCACCTGTCTACTTTTGACTATAATGGAGCCTCAGCAATAAATTTCACAAAGCAGATGGTAGGAAGTGACCTTAAGACTGGCAGGACATTTGTTTAAATAAGTACTAACAGCTAATTTCCATTATATGCTTTACTCAGTATATTTATCTCATATCGAATGTTATTAATCAAATAAGTTTAAAAGAGAATTTATGACCTATATTTTTCCCACATACAGTCTTTGTATATGAAAAGGGAGTTGCTTTGACATTACACACTTCTCTTTCTTGACTGCCTCTGCTAGCTGTTAGGTTTCTGATTCAAATCCTTAAAATTATGATTTTAACATTGGCTTTCTTGCTTTGTGGTGCTCCCTAGTAACTTGTTCTTTTGACAAAGGGTATTTCATTTAAATTTATTTGTTAGAAAATCCATGGGAAAGGGAAGACCTGAGTAGACTCATACTGAATTATTTAAAACCCAAAGATATTTAGAGAGTATGTTCTGCAGTGCTCCCCCAGCTCCACCTGGGATGTTGCTTTAGTGTTTTGAGAACATCGTTAGACGATAGTGTTCAACAAAAGGAATAAGGTTTAAAAAATGAGTGAAAAAGACATGAAAATTACATGTAAGAAAGATTATTTCAAATTTTAATTATTGTGTAGCAGCATTTAAAGTGGGTTGATCACCAAACAGAAAAATACTTTAATAAACCCACTAGTTCTAGCTAATAAAATACAGCATTGAAAAGTTGAAAAAACATTACAGAGATTACTATATAATAAGCAAGTCAGTATATAAAATCTTGCAACAACCCAGTAAACTAATAAAAATGAATCAATTACAAGCTACAAATCACTTATTATCAAGATTGGGCTTTTATATATGAAGTGGGAAAAGCAATGGTTACGCAGAATAAGTAAGTTATGTAATGGAATGGTCTTCATTGGCACATGTGCCTAAAGATATGTGTAGAGACTGAAAGGAGCTTAGAGAAATACAGACAATGCAATTTAATGGAAATTGCAATCTTTATATTCCCAGGTGATTACTAGAAGAATAATATCTTGTTCCGGATGAAGCTAGAACCAAAAAGGTCGTGGCAACATAACCTGGTTTAACTTTACCCCACACTTAGAATAGAATCCCCATGGTCTCTTGGAGCTGATGCTAAAATTACACTGTATTGTCTCACTCCATTCACTTTTGTGGTAGTTGAGAGACAGACAAAAAAAGCCTTGAGAAATCTTGAGAAATCTTCCTTCTAGTTGAAATATTTTCATAGTAAGTATTGTAGAGTAGATGGATTTCTGAGACTAGAATTCTACTCTTGCTTCTTTCCTGAGTGCATAGGAAGAAAATAGCCATGCAAGAGGTGCCTGATTCAACCTGCCTACAGACTGCCTCAAGGACGGCTGATGGGAGATTTGGCTTATTAAACAAATGGTTTAAAGAGTCTTCTGTGCTGCTGCAAAAGCATCTGCCATTCACTGACTGCAGCCCCAGGTGGGACTGGAAGGCATCTTTGTGAGGAGATGGACCCATTAGGTCCTCACCTTGCAGATGTCAGCTGATAACTGGGTTTAAACAATGTTTTCTCCAACAATCAGACTAAATTTCAAAACATATTTGAGTGTTATTGACCTAGTTCATTCTGGGTTTTTTCCATGGCCCATTGTGCTAGTGGTAAAGATGCTAGGCAATTCAAGCTAATTGAAGAAAGAAGTAAACCCTTTTGAAAATATTCATAATGCAATAAACCATCACATAATGTAAATGCAAAGTGTTTTACATTGTGCTTTTGAGTACTGTTGCAGTTTTGTGGCATCCATACTGCACCTGATTTTTTTACTACTGTATCTACTCACTCTAAATAACTCAATTTTATCTCCTTTTCTTAAATACTAAAAACTTCACTGACTTTAGGTTAATCCTCCAGATGAGCTCTTAATGTCCTTCCGTGGGCTACCAAACTTAAAGCTGGTTTTCTGTCAAGGATGTTATAGGAGAAAAAAACATAAAATCAGTGCTCCATTCCATAATCACTTCATATGAAGGAGTAAGAAACTCTATGAGAGCTTTGGTTTCTATGCATGCACAAGATTATTTTCAGAAAGTGATCTTTCAGAGAAGACAGCAGATGGATGTTCCAGTGGTGCTCAGAGGGATCGTATCCGCACAGTACAGTGCTTTACTCCAATTGTGCCTGACCTCAAATGTTCATATTCAAGAGTAAACTGACTAACAAAGCTAGCTGCAAATTTGTATTGTTACATTCTCTTATTCATGACAGAGCTTTCTCTGACTTACTTACTTTTCTTACTATTAGGAAAGCAGAAGTTGTAATTAGCTGCAAGAGTAGTGTAATGGCATTCTTGTGGGAACAGGTTGTCCACTGTCAGCTGCCCAAATTTCCATCCTCTGTAATCCTCAGAATCCCATCTGCAAGAAGCTGAGCATTTTTTAGTAGGTATCAGCCATCAATAGCAGGCAGGGTCCTTGTGAAAGTTAATCAAAATCTTTCAGGATGAAATTCCCTTATGGTCTAGCCCTAGTAATTACATGCCTCAGGAGCTAAAAAATGCCTCTTTGACAGTATCTACTGTGCTTGCTAGGATAGTAGGTATTTAATTCAGTCTCTCACAACACTTTAAACATAAATTAGCTGATTGGTCCCAGGAGGCTGGAGGCTATGGTTTTAATCTGCAAAGCTATCTGCTGTCTTTCAGAAACAAAGCAGGAGCTGAACAAACTATGCCAGACTGAGCTGGAATATGTAGAAATTCACAGGATTGGACAGTCTGGCTTTTCATGAAACAGGAATAGCCTTTTTTAGAAACTGCCGGTTTTCTCATAACTTTCTGACTAGATCAGTTCTTAAACTCAAATTAGGAAATCAGCTCAGTTTTCTAATTCTTATTTTATCTATCTTCTCTATTTTATCTGTCTTAATTTGCATTAGCATCCAGATTTCTTGTGCTGCTCAGACAAGGTTGTGTGCATTTTTGTCGGTTCACTGATAGTTTTCCAACAAACTGAGCAATTAATCAGGAGATATGAGCACCCAGATTTCAGCATGCATTTTTTGCATAATGATTGGGACTAAAGTTTACAAACTATAAAAGCACCTGAAATATTCCTCCACATTAATGACCAAACCTACACTAAATGCATTCAGCTTGGTCCCTCTGTAGAAGGATTTGAAGCCATCAGGTATCTCAGAATTTTGCAAGTCTAGTATTAAAACTGGCAAGTACTTCATTTTTGGAGTGATGCTTTTCCAGCAGAGAAGAAGCCTTATTTCCACATGTTTTGCATCCTGCATGTCTCAGACATATAAATGGCTTCATCAAGGAAATCAGGAAATTATCTTCATCTGTACTTAACCAAGAAGCTGTAGATACTTTTTTCCCTATCTATGTGTTCTAATGAATTTAGTCCAACCCATGTCACTCCAACCTGAATAACTACGACATAGACTTCCTTGAAATGACATCTGGAACATTTGAACATACGAACATTTGAACTAAAGTAGAATTTATTTGTTGGGGAACTCTCTTGGACAACATGCATTTATATAAAGATGTGAAGAAAAATATTTATTTTGAACTGGTTGTTCAGTCTACAAAATTTTAAATATTCTCTGCATGATTAAAATATTTCTGCAAACAAAATAACCAAATTGACAAAACCTGTCTGAATGGTAGAATACAAACTTCTTGAAGGAGGAAATTAACATCTGCATTCCATCCCCTGGTAGACAACTTTTAATTGTGAACTACTATTAAGACCAGCTTTGCAACTATATAGAGACCTTTTGTTCCTTGTGGGTGTGAAATATCTGTCCTGATTATGTAGGAAAAGAGGCAGTTAAACATCTTCCATAATGGAATATTAAGCTGAATTCTGGGGCATTAGAAGCAAATTTTATATCGATATAGGTATAGATATATATATACACACAGACATATGAAGGACATAAATCTATCTATATATATGGCCAGCAGCCTCTTATACAGAACCAGAGAAACACTTAGAAATACCAATTTCTGCCAATATTACTACTTCGAGGATGGGAAGATCAACTAATATGTCTTAGGAAACTGTCTTTCTAAAGCTGAAATTAAGTAGCCACTAAAGGAGAATAATGACAGGTAAAGGTGAGCAAGAGTTAATAATTGCTTCAAATAGTAAAATAAGACATGGTTAAAAAGTGGTGAAGAGAAACTGCATGGGTGACTTGCTAAGCACTACTGGTCTACAGATGCATGAAGCAGCACTTATTTCAATGGAGTTCACTACTACTTCAGTATCCACACATGTACGTGTATATATGTGTGAGGGTCTACACATGCTTGTATGTATGTATGTATACATGGGTGTTTATTATGCTATGTAACAGCCATTACAGGTCTCTGATTCCTGAAAGAAGCCCCCACTGAAAAGTTTTATTAGATTCGTGACTTGAAGTTACATCTGAAGTTTTAATAAAGCCAGACAACCTTTATGATTCAACTGGACTTAAGTCCCATCTGCTCCACAAACTAAGAAAGCTCAGTATACCTGTGTCATGCTCAGATGATGGGTGTCTTCCTTTACTGGGACTCAGATTTTTGCAGCAATACACAGTGCTATTGTTTTTCATGTTTTTATATTCTTGCATTGTTATACAAGTAATATAAGAGTGTCACAAAAAGCAAGAAATTCAGACAAGAGCTTTATGAAAAACAATCCTTGACAGAATTAGAAATTGGACCTCCTTATCCTGAGTTCTATCCTCCATACCATCTCCAGTATTTGTTATCAGAAAACAATAGGTTTTCAAATCCCTTTTCAAATTAGGCATTGCTAAGTATTCTACGTTAAACAACTGTCTAGTCTGGTTTTCAATCCAGAAAATCTCTCTCCTTATTCTCTCTCTCCTTTCCCTACCTGGGGGGGAGGGGGAGGGGATCAAGAGTTTTGTTGTCTTTGGTTCAATTGCTGATCCTGAGTCAAACCCTGACAACAACCGCTTGTACAGTGCTGCACAGTTTATGTTCTTACAGTTCAGGATTGTCCTTTTAAGCACTACATGACCGAATTCATGTTTGAAATCTGTAACTGCTTCTCATATGACTTTCTGTAACAATTAATTAGCATTAATAATTTACCTAAGCTAAATTCTACAGCTAAAATCTGGCAGTAATGTAGATCCCTTTCATTTGTTACAAATTATTTCTCCCATTACTGCATAAATCCTCCAGTAATCTCTGCTGTTTATTGTTAATTAAAGATATTACTACATTAAGAAAGCAATTCATTTAGTTTCTTTTCTAAGTTTGCTGTAAAAATGTGATTAATTAGTATTAGAGACAATGAATCACTATTGTTTGACTTAATCCACTGTTTCTTTTGAGTCTAATGTTAAGTAATTTTCATTCCACTACCAAATTCTTTCAGGGACCTGTTTTGCTGTTAACTCACATCCTCAATTGTCTTCAGTGTGGAGGGAACTGCACCTGCATGTCACAGGCAAAAAATATCATCCTTAAAATTTTAACACAATAACTAATATATTTTTCATGATGTTGTTGAATAAATTTTATATTCTATGTTATTTTTATCCCAAATGACTTTAATAAAAAACATTGTATTAAATAAATCTCAGAGGGAATATTAATATTGATATGGCCGTATGGCTCTATGGCTTTCTGGTAGATATTAGTCCTAGGATACTGTCAGCACCCTAGAACCTACCTTCACTGATTTAGTTTTTGTAACACAGGACACTGTTCTGCACAGATCTTACCTCTACAGCTCTGTGCATGGTAGACTCATGCCAACCCCATGGACAAATGTTCAGAAGGTATTTTTAACAACTTTTGAAGAAATTGCTTTCTGGGTAGTCTTGTGCTCCTTACTGCTGTGTTGCTAGACAATAGGGCAGATGGGCTGAGATGTAGACTCGTAATATGGGCACGTTCCTTCTACAGAGACAGCCTTAGGAAACTACTGACATTTCAGCCACCAGGTTTAGAAGTTTGCTTTGCTTATCAATGAGAAGAACAAAGGTCACACTCTGTGTTTTATATCTTACTTTTTTCTCTGAAAGCATAATTTTCAGTCTTCAAACTAGCAAGTCAGTGCATTATTACAGCTCATGGTACCACTTCAGGACTTTTTGCCATTACCTTCATGAGAAGAGACTTGGTGATCTTAAAAAATGCTCCTCAGTGCAAGGATTGGGGTTTTTTTACTATAGGATAATGAGAAAAGAAATAGAATGCATATAATTCATTATGCCAGCTTTTTTCTTTATATCCTTCCATGTAAGACTGCAAGATTGCAGTAAACTTTAAGTCTACATTTACAATTGGTTACTTCTGATGTGAAATCCATTGCCATCTCCAGTAACATGAGACACTATTGTATTAGACATTATACAAGAAACAAAGTAGACCATTTCTGCCTCTAAAAATTTTAGAGTTTAGGCATATTAACTTGCAATTTTATAGTCTTTTTGCCTGTGTGTCGGTTTGGCACCGAGTTGGCAGTCTTTTGATTCACCCCTCCTCCCCCTCCTCCCCCAAGGTAGGGAAAGAGGGAGAAAAATGAGAAAGAGAGGCTCTCTGGGTTGAAAAGTGAAACAGATTGATTTTAATTATTACTGATAAGGGAATATATATATATATTTGTAAAGGGATGTGCAACACCCGATCCCCTCCCTCCTCCCCCAGTGACTCTCACAGCAACTCTTCTCCCTGGTGGCTCCAGCTGAAGGGGGGAGTGTCCGGGCGCACGGACGGGGCCCTCGGGTGTCAGCTGGGAAGAAAAATGGAAAAAAAGAGAGAAAGGGCCAAAGAGAGGGTGACAGAAGCGACAGTAAGCAGAAAAGTGAGAGAAAAAGGAAAAAGAGAGGCTTGATTTCAGTGATGTCTTAACCTATACCGAAAGCCAAATAGAGAAAATACTCTGGGAAGGGAATATTCTGATTTGCTGATCCTGCCTTCGGTCTAATCTGCTCCCCCATAGCTGGGGGAGGCTGCAGACAGTCAGAAGTGACCTTGGTTATTATCAGTCCCCTGGCGCTGCTAAAAAGTTCACTGAAAGAAAAAAAAATCAGCGAAGACCTTGCTCAAGCCAAAACAGCCTGCAAAAGAGAAAGTTAGTAGTAATGCAGTATCATATTAGTACCTATACAAAAAGATACATAAATCTTTAACATTTTTCGAAAGCTTGAAAAAAATCCTTTCATCAATGTGTGAGTACATCCCGTGGGAAAGCTATGCGTATGAGGTAAACCACTTTTATGAATCAGGCCCCTAAGAGCAAATATGATTCTCTGACACTGAAGAGAAGTGTTCACTTGCAAGCTATGAATAGTCAGATGGTAAAGCACAAACGTTTTATTAGCAGATTGACACCCTTTGACTAGAGGCCAATAAAAAGCTCTTGGTTTATTGGGAAAAGAAAGTCAGGATGTCTCCTGAAAAAAAGACAATCCTTCCTCATTCCCCCAAACCCAAAACCCAGTGCCAGAAAGAGGATTAAACTAGCTAAAAAATATGTTTACAATAAAGGAATTGGGAACAACAGTAAAGTGGCTTTATTGTCATCTTTTAATGTGTCAGCTTTGTAATGGTCTCACTGTGAAATTTATTTCTGGCTTCATATGTACAACACTATCTGGAAACTAGGCACAGATTATTAAGGTTTTGTTTTGGTTTTAAAGGTACCCAAGAATCTACTGAGCTTATTTCAGCCACATGATTTTCCATGCCTGAAGCATCAATTTACAGCATGAAAAAAGATATATGTGACAGAGAATCTTTCAATTGGTAACTATGGACCTTGGAGCAAGCCCAGAGGTATGAAACAAAGATAAAACCTTTAATAATTCCAAAGAGGAAGAATAAAATAGCAATGCAAGAGATTCAACTGCTTTAAATACCTAGTTTTTGGAGTAAAGTTGAAAAAACCCAAAGGATTTTAAATCTACAAGTAGAAGATACCGTAGCCATCAATTTAGGGAAGAAAAGAAGGAAAAAACATCTCACAATCTTTTCTCCAGGAATCAAAATTAAGAGTAAAGATTAATGGACTTTTGAAAAAGAAAATTACATATTATGAATCATAACAGAGAAAGTATGAAACTTTTGTTGTTTCCCATAAATATAAAACCACCACCACGAAGGCACCAATTACCAAACTTTTTTCTTGACATGTATTTAAGATGTTCTTTTTACATCTAGTTATGTGTTCTACAATTATGTAAACTGTCTTGTGTCAAGGAGATAACTTTCTTTATGCAATAAAAGCTAAATAAATAAAACAAAGATAATTAAAATTTAAAATGAACATTTCTCTTTACTAATGTCATAGGTAAACTCAATTCATAAGCTTTTGAATTCAAAAGGACATTTGGTTTCTCTGTAACATGATACAGAAAATTATTCCTCAATACTTGAGGCCACTGAATACATTACAGATCATATACATGGAGATCTTAAAAAAGCCAACATAGCCATAAGAGTGAGAATAAAGCATCTGCTTAATTGAAAACAGAAAATGTTTAAAGCTACATTTTTCAAAATACACAGATTAAAATAAGTAAGTAGCATTTTAAACCCAGAAGCAGGTGATAGGTGTAGTTAGGAGGAATATATTGGTTCTGGAAATGTAGTTACTAGTGATAGTATGAAAAGAAATTGCTATTAAAAATGTTAAGCTATATAAATAAATTCAGGAAAAAAAACCCAAATAATAATTTTAACTTTTCCTTCAAAAATGAACTGCAGAAGATATTTTTGGTATTAGAAGTCTATCGAATAGTTTTTATTGAAAATTTTTCAAATACTACATTCTATGGGGAACTATGAAAGAGAGTTGTTTGTATATGCTATGAATTAGTGTATGGGTGCACACTTCTCACAAATCATCTGACACAGAGTAACTTGTTAGTGTGCTTAAACCCTTGTGCCTAAAGCTGACTGCATGATTCATTAGTTTTATTACCACGTAAGCGTATTTTATTCATTCCAGTTAGTGCTCATACATGAATAATAGAAGAACTTCTGGTGAACTATAATGGGGAAAAAAATATTTGTTTATATGCATTATGAGACAAACAGAATGTTCGACATTTTATTGGATTGGGAGATGTTCTTATCATACAGATATACATCATTATTATTGGTGGTCTAGAGTACATGAGATCTTTATTACACTGCTAACATCTGTTTTATCATAATCTTCTTCTTCTTTTTTAATCTTCTTACCACAGCAGTTCTTTGAGCTGCACCATTTGTCAAGGTAAGGGGAAAGCCTCCACGTGCTGCATTGTTCCAAGCACTCTTTAGCTGAAACAGCAGCTGACAAAAGGTTGAGTCAGTGGAGGACCAAATGAGAGCCTTCATGTGGGAAACTGTTCCCAAAGTGGCAGACTTCTTCATAATTAAAAGGTAAATTGTTTGCCAGGACATATTTTGCAATTTTTTACTTGATAATTGGGTTAAAAGGCAAAGGCTGCACCATAATGCAAAAACAGCTGTAAAGGATTTTGAAGGCACAGACACGGGCAGCAACCAAATGAACTGAAAGAAACAAAGGGAGATTTTCAAAATGCTGAAAGCAGGATTTGGGCAGGAAAACAGGTGAGCTTTTTAAACTAGGGCCAAAACTTGTACTGTACAACAGAGCTGTTTTTCAAACCCTTGAAGAAACCGGCTTTCTGAATTTAAGATTATGATTAGCAGTCATAAATACGTAGCTACATTTTTATGTACACGTGGCTAAGCTGTGGCATGCACTGGATATACGTATTTGCTTTATTGAAAGTTTCTACTGCAAGAAAAATCTCTAACTTTCCTACTTATTAAAAAAATTCTGAAATCAATTTAAAGCATCGATATCTTTCATTCATTTCACTAAAGAGAATTCCTCATCCTTTGTAATAGTGGCTGAGAATTTCTGCTCACAAAGTAATGCTGTTCAAAAATCTCCAGGATTTGTCCCAGGGCTCTGGAATCTGGGCTTGCTTCCAAGATAGGTTCCCACTCTCTTCACAGGACAGTGGTATAGAGGAGCTGCATGCTATCCAATGAATTAACAAATGAAGGTAGGAATGCTTTTGGGGATAAAAACAGTTCCCAAAACTTACCAAAGTTTTATGAGGAGTTTCTAAAAGAACAAACCTATCAAATTAATTGTTTTCACATAGATTCTGTAGCCCCAGTACAAGTATACCTTTAAGTTGAAACTATTAATTTTTGTATAGAAACTACAAACACAGACTCTCTTGTAGATACTGTCATACTAATTATATATATTTTGGTAATTTCCACTGGGTGTTATAAAAGTCTTCATTTATTTTTTCAGACCCCTTTCATCTTAGAATTTATTGTTCTGTGGGTTAGCATATTAAAATTGAATATATGTGCTTGGATTCATGTTTTTTTTGCAGTTTGAGGCTGAAGTCAGAGAAGGTTGTTGCTGACATCTCTGTCTTACACACAAGCTGTGTGGGATGTGAGAACTACATCTGAGCATCCAGTGAGATGATGAGAAGAGCAACATTTCAAAATGTTGCCATTGAGACGCATTGCAGAGCGGGATGGAATGGCACTGCTGATCCACTGGTTTGCCACTTTTCTATAATTTTCTAAATGAAATTCTGAGTCTCAAGCATTGATGCAAGAGTTACAGCCTCCTTCTTCCATAACATCTGTTTCCAACTAAGTCATTAATTTCTGCTTCTAAGAGGCCACACACCAGCTCTCTTATGGAGGCCAAATTATGTCTTAAGCATCCCTGCATTTAAGTCTTGGCTCTCTGTTCTCTTTTCTTCAAACACCACTTAGAAGAAAAGGCAGGCCCAGAGGCCAAGCAGGAATCTTAAGCCCACTACAGGGCTAAACAAACCTTGAGCCAAAAAACAGAAAAAGGAGAGTTTTCTGTTCCTCTGGCAGCATTGGTATAGCCAGCTCTGCTGTCCTGCTCCTCTCCATTACATCTGGGCTGTGCATATATTCTTCCTGGGCCAGAGGTAAAGCCCAGAGTGGTTGGAAAACATGCTCACTGACTTCACCATGGTTGGTATCAGGCCCATCATGAGCAATCTACTCCACATTTGTGCAAGAGCACCTGACATTTATGCTCTCACTGAAATGACAGCCTGCATAATAGTTACGTGTCATATGTCACTGTGCTTGTCTTTCCAGTTGAGCTGTATGCCACCAAAAAAAGCTAATTAGTTTTCAAGTAACAGTTTGAGGATATTGTTTGCAAAATTTTCTGATAAATTCAGCTAGGTCTCAGTTATTTTCTCACAGATAACTGATAAAGTTATACACCTTTATCAATAGCCAAATAAGGCCAGAGCAACTATCAATCTCATCAGAGCACAAATCACTTAAAACAAATCTGAGGCCTGCCAAAATTCTGCAGACATGTTTCTAGCTGCTGCATTTCATATGCTATGTCTTATCTTTAAAGACTATAGCCATACTTCTTGGAAAATAAATTTAAAAAAACATACTGTGTTTTTTGAGTGTCTGAACTGAAGACAGCTCTGGGCTAGCATCTTCTTCCCACAATACTTTCACTCTTGAAAGTTTCTCTTGCCTTTTTTTTCTTGTTTGATGTCATAAATCAGACACCCAAGAGACACAGAGGAACTAGGACAGGCTTTTCAAATGCAACAGAGTTAATGGAGCCAGGTAGCCCGATGGCAATTCTCAGGGCCCCAAAGATTAGAGAGCAACACTTTTCTGAACTGGAACAGAGAGGAGGAGAAGGAGGGGAAAAAACAAAAACAAACAACCCCCCCCTCAAATATCTATCCGTAATTCCTTTTACTTCTGCTAAAAGTGTTTCCATGGGAACTCCCTGCAGAGGAGATGGGGCACTGGACTTGACAGTTTCTGGGAGCTGGTTCAGGCACAGTTGTTTTGGCAAATTTGTCCTCTTTCTTGCAATATTCATAGGAGTAATTAAAATATAAGAAATGTTTTATTTACTTTTGCTTCCGAAGGAAAACGCCTTAAAGCTGTAAGTTGTTAGCTTTGCCTGCCACGATGTCCATTATCTTCACTTGTTATTACTGGGTCAGTGTCTTTGAAAGAAAAATGGAGTGGCAAAATCATCAGAGGACAGACAGTAACTGAAAGCTTTTAGGCTGCTGTTTATTCTATGCACACTGAATCTGATTTCTGAAGAGACAGTAACTATAGGTATTCCTGAGAATTGGCACATGGTCCTGCTACAGCACTTGTTAGCTTGCCTGACAGATGATTTGACACAATATGTTTTATATAATACAACCTGTCAAAAATGAACCTGTACATATTTTCTGAGTAATGAGGGGGGAAAACTTACCATTGTTCCTAGGGATATTCTGCAGTGGTACATCAGCCCTGAATACAAACCAGTAAAAAATGTAAGAAGTGATACAGTCATTTGTGGTTCAAAAAGCATTCCTATCTTGCAACGTGAATTAAAGTGCAAGCAGAAGACTTGGAATTATTAATTCATAAGATCAATGGGAGATGGAGCCTCTAACCATTAATACCAAATATTGTATTAGCCCAGCCAGGCTTCAAAGTAAATTAAATATGTAATGTGAAAATTGCTTTGGTGAAAACTAGTGGGAAAACATGACACCGAATGTGATAACTGGGATCAGCTGCAGTCTGGAGAATAGGCTACCTAAGCATATTCTAAAGGCAAAAAAGTTCTGGTGATTTTATAAAAGACCTAATGATAACCTTACTACAAAGAAAAGAAGTCTGTTCATTTACAAGTCTAACCTGTCTTCCTGTGCTCCTTCAGATTCCTTTTTAAATGACGGCAGAATTGCTTCAGAGAAGCAATTGCCAGCGACTGTTTCAGCTAGTAGCTTTTCAATGCTAACAGCTCATATGGCCTAATAAATATTTGTGTCTTTAATTACTCTATTCCTGCTAATGGCCTGGCAGTAGATTTTGAAGTTCTATCATTTCGCAGAGGATGATCTCTATATTTGACTTAAAAAACTCTGAAGGATCTTGAAAGCATATCAGACTGAATTAGAAATACAAATCTCACTTTTTCCCATCAGCTACTATATGAAGTGATATCCAGGCATAGCTACTTTTATTCCAGAAGACAAACCTGTAAGAAAAAATCAAATAAAAGTTATACTACGAAAATAAATTTCAGAGTATCTACAAATTCCACTTTTACCTTCATGATGCTCACACATCACCCAGGTGTAAGTAATTTCATAGTGGGAAGAAATTACTCTGTCATGGTGTTTATCAGGTTTACTTAGCTTAAGGTTTATTAGCAGTAATTGTCGTACTAGAAATCACCACTATGGAACTATTCAATCCACCTCCTGTCTATAAGGGATGTATTATGCTGCTTCTTAATTAATTTGGTGCCTTTCCCTAGCCCCAGATTAAAGTACGAGCTCAAGCATGAAAATAACCTCATGTGAGGAGCAGTTAATGCATGTACTTGACTCCACATTCTCAAGCCCATATTTCCATATCCCTTAAGTGAATGCAGAGGTTTTATTTCTCAGGTATATCCAAATTTTTAGAAGTTTTAAAAGGAAACGTCTACATCTCTGCTGCAGTACAGACTTTGAACTTAAGATTTCTCAACTCCCCTGGGCGTTTCCAGCTTTAGCTTATTAAATAATATTTTAAATTTTTTTTCAAGCTTAAACTACCAATCTTGAGTAGGAAAAAAAACAAGGAGAAACTGCATTTCATATTGGTACATATTTTTAAATGTCTGATGACTGCTAAATCAAGATGGCTAGAGCAATTTTTGGGATGACTTTGATTTGTTCGATCTGTACTGAACTTGTTTTAAGCCTAAAAGGAATTCTTTGTACCTAGTATTATTAATATAAAAAAGCTAGCAAATGAAAGGCAGAAAAGATAAAAAAGAAAAAAGGAAATCCTACTGCATTCAGAATTAATAGATTAATATTCTGATACTTAGATTGATCTACCAATATCACAGTTGAATAAATCAAATCCACATGTACTAATCTCAACAACTACCATTCTGAATTTATCTTAAATTTAAAAATCTGCATAGGAAACACATAGTATTTCATTCTACATGTAGCACTGGTTGTTTCTGAGTATTTCACAGAAGCAGCCAAAGAAGAGTTAAATAACCTTCCATAGAAAGCTGCAGTATTTAGGGAAACAGCCTTAAGCTCACTGCTGAGATGGGTACAAATAAAAGAACAAATGGAGCTGCTTCTAAAGAAAGGAGAACACCTTTGAATTATTAAAGGGAAAAGTCTGACTCGTGTTCTTTGTCGCTTCACTAAGTCAGATGAACGTTTACTTCACTCCAGCACAGACAGAGCTTTTAAGAGTGGAAGTTATTTATTAAGAGAAAGTTTCTTTAAAGGTTTTTGCCTAAAGAACAGAGTTACACTGAGTAGACACTGAAAGATTTTCTCTTCATTAGTAATAAACTTCACTATCTAATACTCCGCTTTAATTTCTGAAGTCTCCCTCCACTCTTATAACCTATACCTCAGGCATAATTTACAACAATCTTATGAACTACTAACCACACAATTGTTGCCTCTTCAGTGCTGACATTTCTCCTCTAATGATGGTCTGACACTTCCAATTTGCTGCCAATTATAAGAAATATTTTTTGTCCATAGCTGATGTCAGAGACAAATATTTAACCACGTGTATTTGACTGTCATAGGCATTAAAAGGAAAGAAACTTTGGAAAATGGTTCAAGTATATGTGGCATCTTAAAGATTAAGACACCTCAAGTTAAACATACAGCCACCAAATATGTGAACTAGAGAAAACAAAAGCCATGTCCAAATCTCAGCTACACGTGTTTTATCTTATTAATGCTACTGTGACTTCCTTGTTTTAGTAGTTTTGACTGTACATCAGTCCCCAGAGTGATCATTATTGCAGATATAAAGTGAGTGCTGCTATTGAAAATTAAAAGGTATGTAAATATAAATATATTTTAAATAAAAGTTAAAGAAAAATACATATAAATGTGTTTTGCAAATGTAATTACTGAAATATAGGAATTCTAGAATTTGAATCAATATGATCTCTCATCTTAATCTGCAGTGTGGTACAGCCTTAAGTTATAGGATCACTATTTTTTTTTCTTGGTTCCAGCTATACTAGCAAAAGCCTTTTTCACAAAATACAAGGGTTTTTTTATTTGAAGTGGTCTACTCTTTTATGTCATTAAAACTAATGGTGAATTTTATTAAACCTAGTTTTCCTTCATTAGTCGTAACACACAAATTCATATTTGAATCTTCTTCATTCAAGTTTCCTAAATCAAGAATCAAGAATTCCATAATTTGCAAGCCAGGCTTTTCTGGTCTGGAAAATAAGTCCGTCACAAGTGAGATGATACACAATTCATAACAGATTATTCCATCAGTTCAGTCAGGCTCTGTAAAATGCTCCATTCAATGATCATGCACCAGATTTTAATACACAGAGAGGCTATAATTAGTTCTGAATTTTTGAACCAAGCATTGGTTCTGTTTAGTTTCAGGACCTGTTTTAATGTGTGCTGCTGAATTTTTCTCATATAAATGGAGCCATTAAAACAGCACTCAATTTTAAAGTGCAATGAGAAATGCACTTTTTAGGTGCACTTTTAGTACACTTGCTACGGGTGACATTCCACACTACTCTAACGAAAAATGTTATTGAGCTTAGGAGAAGGGACTTCAGAAGAATTAAAAAGAGAGGGAAATATGCTAGAAGTGCAACGGCATCAGTATGGGGGGCATCATTATGCTTCCTTCTGCATCCATTTCTTCATGAGACTTGCATGGGCTTGTCCCTAGTCATCAGAATTTGGGTGAAAAAGTAAAAATTGAGTAATAGGAAAAATATATTAAAAAAAAAAGGTGTTGGTTTCTCACCTTACAGTATTTCCCTAGAATTTTTGTTGCAGTGCCTAATTCTGGAAACTGTATTTGTGTCATGAACTTTTAAGTTTCCAGCAACAATAGCTAAGTTTGTACATGGCTTTTTCTATTTTGAAGTCTCCACAGCCATATCTAATCAAGCTTAAACACCAGGAGAATACTGTCTTCGCTAAGCAAGCATTTTAGAAAGCTCATTTGATCTTGAGGTTGGGTAGGTAAGTGAAGGTCAGGATGCAAAACAAGATGTGTGAGGAAGGATTTATTTTTGTAAGTTTTCTCAGGATCTGCTAAGTGTTTGGTGGATATTCGTTTCTTTTTTCATGTTGGAATCAGGTCTGATTCTTGATCCCACAAGTGTATTGAACTTTATAATCAGAAAAAAAATTATTTGCAGGATTAATTATTTCATAAACATGCCAAATTTCCCTATTTTTCTGTTTATCTGCATACATGTCATGTTTTTGTTTCAAGAATATTAATGTAAAAAGTCTTTCCATTCCTAGCTGTTGTTCCCTGATGTGCTGGGTCTGGCTGGGTTGCACTGATGTCCTTCAAAGCAGCCTGTATGGCTCTATGTTCTACCTTGTGGCTAAAACAGTGTTGATAACACACCAGTGGTTTTGGCTGTAACCAAAGAGTGATTGCACAGCATCCAAGTTTTCTCTTTCTTCCAATCTGTACCCCCAGCAAGTAGGCTGGGTATGGGCAAGAGGTTGGGAAGGCACAGAACCAGGACCAAAGGGCTATTCCATCCCATATGATGTCACCCTCCATAATAAAAGCTCGAGAAAAGGAGAGAAAGGGGGTACATTTGTAGTTATGGTTTCTTCCCAATAAACTTTTATGAGGTACTGAGGGCTATTCCACTGTGTGGCTGGACAACTGCCTGACAATGGGAAGCAGTGAAAAGTGTGTTTTTTCCTTTTTTTCCTTTGCTCAAGTGCACATCTTTTTCTTCACCTTATCTTGATTCTTGAGTCTTCTTGCCTTCTTTCTATTTTCTCTTCATCCCATAGCAGAGGGGAGTGAGCTTCCTCTCAAGTTAAACACAAGGGAAAACTTCTTTACTGTGAGGGTAACAGGCCACAGGAACAGGCTGCCCAGAGAGGTTGTGGAGTCTCCTTGTCTGGAGACATTCAAAACTTGTCTGGATGTGTTTCTCTGTGATCTACTATAGGTCATCCTGCTCTAGGAGGGAGGTTGGACCAGGTGACCTTCAGAGGTTCCTTCCAACCCCAACCACTCTGTATAGACTGTAAAACAATTTAGTTGTCTCTCAGCCAGTTCTGGGCTCCCCACTGTTCAGAGACATGGAAGCAGGAAGTCCAGCAAAGGGTCACTAAGATAGCTAAGGGGTTGGAACATCTCTCATATAAGGGAAGGCTGAGGGAGCTGGGACTGTTCAGCCTGGAAAAGACAAGGTTCAGGAGGGATCTTATCAGTATATGTCGATACCTGAAGAAAAGTTGTAAAGAAGAGGGAGTCAGGCTCTTTCCAGTGGTGCCCTGTGCCAGGAATAGCAGCAATGAGAAGAAATTAAAACACAGGATGTTCTCTCTGAACATCAGTAAACACTTCTTAACTGTGAGGTTGACTGAGCATTGGCACAGTTTGCCCGGAGAGGTTGTAGAGTCTCTTTCCTTGGAGGTATTCAAAAGTTATCTGGACATGGTTCTGGACAACAAGCAGGGAGTTTGGACCAGATGACCTCCAGAGGTCTCCTCCAACCTCAACCAGTCTGTGATTCTGTTAGTAACTGTGTTGGTGTTTGGCTGATGGTTAGGTCAGTCCACCACACCTTATTTGAATTACTAAAGGCACACAGGACACATAGGGATCAAGGAGGGCTGAAGTAAGTGGTACATCATGAAGAATTTCAGAGAATATTCTAATGTCATAGGACATGAGTTTATGAAGTAAGGAAGGAGAAAGGACAGTTTCCTTAGCTGCTCAGCTAACGTCACTTGCATACTGGAATTCCTGTTAATTGCCATGTTTTCTGTTACAGTGAAATATCCTGTTTCAGCATAGGATGTGGTTTATAGTGGGATATGATTTTCTTTGTCTGGCCAATTGTGTGTATCTTGCCTAATAATTTCCCAGCTGTGATTAGATCTTCAGGTCTCACCCACAGCCTATGATTCACAGTTCAGTCTCATGAAATTATTTACTCTAACTAAAATATTTAGTCTTCTTACTGGCTGTCTGGATGACATTTAGTGTCTTGTGGCATATGAGATCTAACCAGATGTCTGTCCCCTTCCAGCCTTAAACTCTGAGAAATAGTTTTCTGACATGAAATCTGAGAAAGACTAGAGAATTCTCTCCAAGGTTTTAAAATTATATTACAGAGATTTAGAAGCAGTTATGATCAGCTGTTTTGTGATTGTGTGTCACTAATAAACAGGTATTGTCACAGATATGGGACATTACTGACATACTGTTACTGCTCTTGTCCTTTGGAAACAGCACAATTATAGACTGAGGAGTTGGAAATGTAGTCTCTACCTTCTTTGCAGAAAATTGTTGCACCTCACATCAGAAATACCTATTTCCTTGCTTTACTATACTCTAGTTCTCTTTGTTGTAACTGCCCAGTTTCCTGATTTTCTTGCCCTCTTACTCTTATGTGCAGTAAGTTACACGGGAAAATCCTGCCTCTTCCCCTGGGAAATCAGCAGTTGTAAATTAAGCACTATTTGGCAAACCTCCACAGATGGTGCCAGTAGAATTTCAGCCTATGTTAGTAAGAACAAGGCAATTTAAAAACATTAAAAATGCATTGACAGCAAAGGGATAAAAGCAGTCACTCAGGTGCAAGCCAGAATAGTTAAAAATCTTTTGGCAATACCAGTTTTTTTCTTCTCTATGAAATACCCTATTTTGCACAGATAACTTTGTGGGTAAAGAAAGGCACAGTATTGTAATCTCTACTTGAGATATTTCTTGGGGAAAAAGAAGCGTAATATTTGTTTAATTATAAAAACTAAAATCAAAATAAGCATTAAAACCTACTGAATACATTACTAAATTTTGTTTTATTTATGATGATTTCCAATCTTGTCTGTCATTCAAAGGTCTTCTAAAAGCTAGTGTCTCACACACACAGACATTTGCAAAACCATACATTATATATGAACAGCTATGCTATGACTGCTAGTGAAGAAGGTATTAGCAAAGGTGTTTCTAAAGTAAGGCAGTTCTATAAATATTTGTCCTGAACTGGAACCTCATTACAGGAGTGTGAAATACTAGGACTGCCAACCACCAGTTCAATTAAAAATGCACTTAATCCTGGTCTTAAGAAGTCCTTTTTTTTTTTAGATTAGTATGAGCCTAGTGTGGATTTTGAAAATCCCCATATTTTGAAATTATAGAATTCCATCAGCTAAAAGTATGTAGAATATATGAATATGTACAAACCAGAAAAATTATCTAATATCCATAATAGATATGGTGGACTAAGATTTGATGAATCATTTATAAAGAAATTTTGCTAACTTGACAACTTAAGTGATTTCTAGGTAAAAAAAAATAAAAAATTAAATGGCTGCTGGCAGGTAATTTATTGGGATGTTTATTCAGTATTTACATTTTTAATATTTAGCTGGGTCATCTGCTGTCTCTGATTTGACACATAGAGGGAATAGGTAACAGGATAAAATTGCTCATCTCTGATCCAAAGAGAATTGTGTCAATTTCTGGTGAGACATATGAATTTTCTAATTCATAATTGTATGTCCTTAATGTTACCCAAGAGCAATCTGATAGTTGCATTGTAAGCTATAATATCATGTTTGAATAAATCACAGAAAGATCACACATCTTAGGTGTGGGAGGATGGAAGGGAATAGTCAATTATCAATAAATCTTGATCTCCCATGCCAGTGAGTGTGAGATGCCATAGTTTTCACCGAAATTCATACAGATAAAACCATAGCCCATTTTTTTGTTGTTTTTCTTGTTTTGTCTGCTTTCCCAGACTACTTTCCTCAAGCCTAGAAATTCATCTTCTGGAAGACCAGACAGCCATTGGCACAGGGCTTCTCGGAAACGATTTTTGTGCTCACAGCAGACAAGCATTAAAGCTACCAGCAAGATCTCTGAACTTCCTGACATTACTCCACAACTGAGCTTTTGTAATATGGAGGTCTCATTCTGAGCATTTCTCTTTTAAGACCTCTGAGAGTAGACCCTAGCAGGCATATTTTGCATTATCATTTTTAAAAACAGGTTGCTTTGTGGGACCCACTATTCCTTATTAATAAATCACTTCAGAATCTCACTGCCGAACAGTTGGAAATCTTATAACTTAGAGATACCAAGTCTCACAGTCCTTTTTTGTTCTTGTTTTCTTCTGCCGACATTTTGGTTAACTTAATCTCCCCTGGTTTGATTAAAGAGCATGGTGATATGTTTACTCAGCCTTTCTTTTATGAAGCCAAACCAACTGAGCCTTTTTAGTTTTGTCTGCCCATGCCATGGAGCACCATTCTAGGTTTTGTAGCACCAGTTCCTTATGACTTCCATCTTTCTTTAATTGACTTGTGGTCTTCTCAGTAAACTCTCTCCACTCCTTTATAAAATAGCTTACCATTGCACGATATGTCACAGAAAATGATAAGCAATCAAAATGAGAGGAAATGCTTTGTCTGCCTTGTCCTCCAGACCCTTCTGCCTTTTTCACAGCCTTTACGTACCAATAGGTCATAGTTCCACTGGCAGATCAGTTACAGTCATTGACATTTTCTGCTAGCTAGTCACTAGTTTACAGCAGAAATTCATATCAGTCACTGAATGTATGACCTTTTAATTTTGATACTCTATTTGTATAATTTTAGCCTACAAGACATTCAAATTTCCTGTAGATTATTTTCACCTTCTTTTGTGCTGTAGCAGCTCCACTGCTATTATTAGGTTTTAAGAGCACTTTGGAGCCCTTCTACACACTTTTTATCTTACCCTTCCATCCAGTTTCCCCCAATATTGAGCAGGATCACCATTCATCTCTGGATTAATGGAGTATCCTGTATTTCATGGATATGTTGAATTAATTATGGAAAAGCTATATCAAATAGTCAAATCCGGCACCACCGTATAATGTGAACTGCATTAAACTGTGTTGGTTTTTTTTAATAGAATTTAGTTGAAAGGATCTTAATCTTTTAGTTAAAGCTTGCTGCAGGTCTCGAGAAGAAATCTCTGTTTTTCAAAATCTGTTACTCTGCACATTTGAAGTAAAGCTGTGACTGCATGTTTGATACTTTGTAAGTTGCAAAACTTAACAGAGGCTTTTTTCTTACACTTATAATTCAGGTTAAAAAAATAGAAGAAAAAAATCAGTTTTAGCAGTTTATCTAAATTATGATTCTATGATTCTAAATCTGTATTACAGGAAGGTGAGATTATTTTTTCCCCCAGCTAATTAACCACATTTAGGGAATATTATTGTAAATTGAGTAGCAAGAATATTTCATTCCCATTTCCTCATGGGAACAACAGTGTTTCCATTTCACAGGAGAGGTTTGATTCTGTTCATCCCAAATACATGGAAACAGTGAGACGTGTAACCTAAATGATCATTGCAACCTGCAGGTTATCACCAAATATCACAGCTTGAAAGGTCTTCTTTTCCAACTGTTAGCAATTATTTTACCATTAGTTTAGGACTCCTTAGTGGCCAATTCTCTTTCTGCAAGATGCAAATCCCTCCAGGGTGACAGAGAGGAAAAAAAATGCCCAGACCAGAGCGCTTACGCTTTTTTAACAAGGTGCAAGTTTTTTTTATGATACAGTTTTCGATTTAGAACACAACATGGTTTTGTATCAGCTAATCTTTTTAACATAGTGAATTAATTGAAAGGTGAACTGAAACACTGATGAAGCCTTTGTTCATAGATGCAGTTTTGACCTAAAAACACAAAAGCACAGGTATGTAAAATTGAAAGGGTCTACATTCAGAAATACACATGAGCTCTCAAACCCTTAAGGTTACATTTTCATTCAGTGAAAAAATTATATTATTTACCCTAATTCACCCACTTCCTCCAGAAAAAAAATATTGAATTTACAGATAGCCATATCTTTACTGAAAGACTGAAACTTGAGAACAGAATTGATATCAATTTTTTTTGTGAGAAATACCATAGAAAATTGATTTGGGCAAAAATATGGATGATTCAGGAATCCTGCAGTCCCTCCTTCAAATCCTATAACTTTAGGAGCTTGAAATTGTAAAGTTATTTTGTCTTTCCCTGTCTAAAAAGGAGCTGTGAAAATAATATTTTATTTGTGTAGAAAAAGCAGGACAGGTTGTAGAAACCTGTGAGATACTATATGTGCTATGTATTCAACTTGCTTATACTGTTTTATTAATTAAATTGAGAACAAGAATTATTGAAAAATATTAGAACTTATTTATTCTCTTAAATATAATCAAACTTTGAAGGTCAAATGGTACGTATGAAGGCAGTATAAAGGAATATTTCATTTTCTTAAAGCATCTTTTGTAATTAAAACCTCTCAACTTTTTGTGTGAATGTCCCTTATGTTTATCTAGGAAAGTTAGTTATCACATATCCTTGCCTCCAATGAAATAGAGAGCCATTTTGCTAGTAGCTTTACAGGGGGTGAGCATTTAATCCTAATTTTCTGAGCAGTCTGACTTTTGGTAGCATGCCTAAAACCAAATTCTAGTAAAGAGAAAAGATAACTTTTTGTATTTTTTGTGTGACAGGACCTGTATTTTTTGTGTCTGAAAATGTTTTTACATCTCTCCTATCACCTTCTATAATCACATGCACTGGCCTCCATCTTGAAGTGTCTGAAAACCTGATGAAGGTTAGATTAAGATGTAAATTATCTGAATGAACATTTATTTTATTGCAGATGCTTTTTTTCAGAAGCACTTGGCAATTTGGGTGCTTTTTCTGGTTAATATTTATAACTCTGCCTTCCTTCTGACTTTCTACAGGAACACAGCAGGTACTATTAGAAATTAGCAAGTACTTGCAATAAATGGCCACCTGATACATAAAGGAAACTTTCAGATCTTAAAAATGTATCAAGTGAGACCATCAGTTCTTGAAGTACTATTTGCTTGGCATGAAATCACCGGAGCACAAAGCTATTCTGATGTAATTGCAGAGTTCATTTTGAATGAGTTATTTTACCTTTGATTAGTCCCAGATAAAAAGAAGTTCCACCGCTATTGGAAATGGCGTAATTAAAAGCTCCTCCAATATAATTAAGAGTCCTCATGTCTAGATTAAATTAAATTTATTTCCTGGTGAAAGCACTCAAATCTAGAAAGTAGGCAAGGGAAAGGAAAATGGAATTAAAATTACCCCACCCTTCACAGGGTTCTTTTTCCTTCACTCCATTTCCTAGTAAGGCATCATAATGCTGTTAAGGTCTTCAAAGGGTAAATTAATTTTGCTCTTGACAGTATTTAGCTCTTTCGCCCCCACACTTTTTTGAAAGAAAACGTTTAAAATCCACAATGCTCCAAATAAGACAATAAAAATAATGAAGAGAGTAGTGAGTGTCATCCATACTATTGCCTCACCAGCTATAGTATTCATATACTTTACCTTGAAGGAGATGTCTAATGGCTAGAACAGGGAATGCATTTGGGATTATATCAAAGTCTTATCCTGTGACCTCTGAGGATACAGAATTCCACTAACTATTTCTCCTAATAGTCAGAATATGCCATTACCCTCCTGTAATGAAAAGCAAGCCAGTCTTGTAGGACACTGTCTTCTCCTCCCTTTCTCTTGAAATTCTGCTGGTCAAGCTAAAAACCAGAACCAAACAAAACACTCAGTGCAATTTTTCTCTCTCAGGCTAGTAAAACTCTTTAGTTTTATGCCCTAATTCTTCAGCCAGAACATTTTACTCATCGCCCTCATATTTTGACAGGAATATATTTTGTATTCTGTAAAAGATCAGTCAAGAGCTTCATCCAGTGCCTCAATGCAATAAGTAAAAGGCAGCTACATCAGGCCAGTATGTGTTCTTTTACTCTATTTTTGCTTGAATCTCCTTTCTTCATTCAAAGATGGTAAAAAAAAATGTTTTTCTAAAGTTTTACAGTCCTTCTAAAGTAAAACTTTCAAGAACACATTCTGAAAAGGGACAAAACATTAGCAAAAGATAGATGTGAACAGAACTTCGAGCATCTTTTCTCCCTCCACTTTTCACCTTCCCAGTAGAGCACAAATTACATGTGCTTTTTCTTGGAAATTTTCACCTCAATAATCTTTCTGCTTTTTATGAATGTTGCTGTCTTCAGATAGTATTTCTTGAAATAAAAGAGAGGTTTCTTGCCTCCTCATCTATAATGGAGTGATTTAGAATATTGCAGACTTTCAGAATCAATCGCTTTCCTTATTAATATATTTTCCTGTCTAAGACATACATGTAAGTTACCTACAGGTTTTATCAAGTGTTGTGTATAGTTATGCATGGGGCAGAATTATGTCAACAGTGATATAAGTGTTCTGGGTTTTGATGCTGCTCATTTTTTTAATCTTCAGTAAAATTTTTAGCTTGAGTTAAAAGTTATAATTAACTTGTGGGTGTACATTGTCCAAAAGTATAAATGTATTTTGCATTGCAGTTGAGTTCTGCAACAGATCTGACCTTTTTTATGCATTGCTTAGTGTTCTTATAAGTCTTTCAAGACATTTTGATTCAGTCAGGGACTGAAATTCAAAGGGAAATCCAAGAAAACTCACTGACAGCTGGTGCATTGCATGAGTTCCTCTGCCATTACAGGGTCAGGGATGCACAGCACCCCTTCCCTGCCCTCTCAGCCCAGATTGCCCCAGTCCCTGGAGGTGATGGGAGCAGTTTAAACTATCCAGTTTAAATACTGAGAGCAAGACTGTACATTCTCCCCAGAGTGACCACACTCTGACTTCCCTAAAATGAAGTAATTTGTTTCTCATCACCCCGGGTCATGGGCTTGAAAGGGTTGTGACGGATTCTTGTACATACCTAAGCTCAGAAAAGCAGAGTGTTTTCATTCCCACGTCCAACAGAGGTAAAAGGCATGATGTATTCTCCCCAGATGCGTTCATGTTGGCAAAAATACTTATCTGTTATTTTCTTCACTAGTGGCAGAGACAAAGAATGAAAACTTTCAACTTTTTTTTTTAATAAATTACAATTATGCATATTCAAGAACAAGATTTTTTCTAAAATATTTATGAGTAGAAGTCATATCTATAGGTTTATACCACTTGCTAGACAGGAGTTTCCTTTCTTCTGTTTCACCAAAGCTTTTTAGACATGAAAGGTAATAGAAAACAATGTGTTTTTTTCTCTCTTCCATGTTAACATTTTATCACAAACTTAGTAGGACACGAAAATGAGACAAGTAGACAAAATAATTAGAAGGGAAACAGTTTGAGGTCCCCTTCTTCATGGAAACAAACTGTCTGTAGCTGATTCAAATAACCTAAATTTCACAAAATTCATACCACAAGTCATTATCTATCATCTCCTGAAAAGACTATTAATTTACCTGAATTTATGTTCCACTGTCTGAAAAATTGTGTGCATTATTTCTTTAAACTAAAAGTATGCATTTTGAATACTAAACAGAGAATACAATGAGCAACATGGTATAAATGTGCAATGCAAATACCTTTGAAAATAATGGTTTGGATTATTAGCCTTCAGCTATCTCAGTGTGCAATGTGATCTGGTATGCATTTTTCTTTTACATTTAAGAATGCTCACATTTTTCCTTCTGTTAGGACAGAACGACTTGCGTTATATTCCCAAGTGGAGCCATAAAATAGTTGCAGAGTTAACAACTTCAAGGGATGACCTGTTAAATACATACAAAGACATAGCCTAGTTGAGTATTAAATAATTATTTCAATTATTTATTTTTGTTTCTAGTTGTAGAAGAATGTTTTATATATGTGCTTAATATATCACCAGCAAAATAGTATAACTTAAACAGTAAAGTTAATAATAAAATATGGAAATATGTATATTGTCAAACATTGTTTCATTTTTACCAGTGGAAAACTGTTCTTTATCAACTTCTATCTTTAAATTTAGGTTGGATCAATCAGCCTATATTCCCTCCTAAAATGGAAAATCAACTAGGCCAAGATTTGTTCTTCTAAATCAAAGCTGATATCTGATATTCTTAATTAAGTTCCATTTGAAAAAAAAATGTTTAGTGTTCAACATTAAGGACAAGATCCGAGTATTCAGTTTTTGTTTTTTGTTTTTTTTCTAAAAATTTGGCATTCACTTTCTTTTTTCTTTTGATTGATACCAAATGACAATAAAGTGAACAAACTTTATATGTAAGTACTAAAGTTATACAAGAGTTATTTTTTGTGAAATAATTGTTGAGCCTGTTAAATGGATAGGACATATATGCATATTTTAAGACATATTCAACCATTTCATTCCAACATAGTGAATTTTCTCTATTTTACTCCACTCAAAGCAATTTCTAAAATATATGTGTATTTTTTTCAGAATAATGCAGCACTGATAAGAGTAGGGAGTTCTGTTCCATTCATTTTTGTAATTTTCTTTTTTGTGTTTTCCACTGGGAAAATTGGATACATAGGAGCACACACTCGCCAAAGGAAAAGAAAATTGAAGGTGTGAATTTCACTCATTAAATTGATTTTTCACTGGAAACTGAAGAAACTCTGGATCCAGCTTTATCTTCCTGTGGGTATGTGACGTCTATTCTTAAGCTACCACCCGTATGCCACTCTACCTATGGGCAGGATGGATTTGTTTCTACTCTGGTCTGAGGCTCTTCCAAGACTCTTCTGTAAGGAGAGTAAATTATCTCCATTGGCTTCTGACCTGAGTCTTCTATAGTGATGATTCAAAACAGAGCCTATAGGTCAAGAGAGTTTTATTTACTAAAAACGTCCTCAGGGCTTTTGATGATATTGCTTCTCAGCGCGGTTTGGAGATGCACTGTCCAGAATATGCAGGACGATGCAGAGTACATGCTTTAATTAGACCAGAGCTTCACTACCATAACCCCCTGAGAAAGTACCAACAATAATTCAACCAGATGTCATCTTTCCCTAATAAATTTCTCCTGACTTAGGGTCTCTGTCAGTCTTTGTTTCTTTAGTTGGTTGCCAGTAATCTGCAGGAACTCAGCATCTCTCTCTTCTGTATACTACTGTTCCTAAGAGTGAAATGAGAGGAAATTGTGTTGGTTAGGTTTTTTGGACAATATGAAGATATGTTTTTCTTTTCCATATTGCTGAGCCGCTCATCTCACTGGTGCGAGATGTTCGTAACCTATCCTCCCTATCTGCTTAACTCAAGCCTCATTTGCAGGAAAAAAAGACATAGCCAAAAACCAAAGTCCTCCTCTTTCCCTCCATGACCCACATTGTCATGCTAGTTAGGTGAAAAAGCAAAAATTATTACTTAGACTAAATGGCAACTCATTAACTATACCCAGAAAGAAACTCCTATGCTTTACTTACCATTTGCAATTTAGAAGCTGACTGGGAGAGCAGCCTTTACCTAGATGAACAGCCATTTGAGGTTGTACCTGGAATTATTCTACCCAAGTCCTACCAGACAGGATCTCAGGAAGTGTCTTTGTTACTCTAGTCATTCTGTCATGTGTCATGAAAGACTCTTACCACTGGTCCAAAACAAGGAACCAAACTGATATTGGCTTTTCCTACTTGCATCCTGATGTAAAAAATTATAAATCTGTGGAAATAATCTGTATGTCAATCATTTTTTTAAAGATTACTGTAATGACATTTTCTACTAGCCAAGGTTTTTGGAATAATTTCTTTTTCCCCTGTGTTTCTCTCATTTCTCTTGTCTGATTTTTCATCTCTGACTTAACACAAAACTTCCCAGGGTTTTAGCCAGGAACGGTTATTCAAGCAATACCAGTTATTCAGGCTACACTGCTTGTTTGATCAAGGACCATACTTTAAAGAAGCATTTTAAATTCAACAAATTTGCCAGAAGTCTTCTATAGGGTCAGCCCTGCAGAGCTTCCATTCCTCCCACTGTGGTCTGGGGAAACTGTGACTTCTGCTGACCTCTGTAGGTGTCACAAAACCCATGACCACAATTAAGCTCAAGACTCACTCACCACTTCACAAGGGTATTATAAGGATTAATTAGCTAGTGTTTAGAAAGTACTTCATAAAAGAAAAGTACAAAACATTATTGTCACATTAAAGACAAGCTGGATCCCTTTGACAGAGTTACTGTACTATATAAGCTCTTTGTGCAGATAATTATACATTATTAGATATTCATAATTATATCAGTAATTCAGGTTACTCAATCCACATTAGAAAGTGCTCATCAAATGTCCCATTTCTATTGTGCATGTCTTCTATAAATCTCCAGGGGTTCTGTAAACCAGTAAAGGTAGGATATCCTTGTGTTCAGAACACTCACAGTTTCAGACAATGTTTAATGCTTGAAAAATGTCTGTCATGTTTATTAAATGTGGCTCTATGAGTACCATCACCCATAACTTGTTTACTATGGAGTGGGAGTTACTTCTTACAAGTACAGTTATTTTGACAGATATTCAGAGGTACTAATAAATTAAGGTGAAAAGCATAAAAATACTGGCAGGAGATATTGAGGAAGACTTTACTCTTTTTTTTTTCTTTTTTACTTTTTTTTTAGTGTCTTGTTGCTCCCTGTGTTCCATTTTCAGCTAGGGTTTTTTTTTATCCTTTAGAATTTAAACAGTCAACTTTTCATGACACAACACTGCAGTTGTTTTAAGGAGTCTACAGATGAAGGAGAATGGAAGGATTCAAATTGCACAGAATGAATTTTTTTTTCTGGTTTCTGCGTTCTTTATGTGTTTATAACCTTTCAATGCTGGTAAACATTGGCTTGAAATCAGCATCTATTTTTTGACCAATTTAATATATTCTAATCATATTTGCAAAGTATCTGGCTACTGAGATTTTTTTAAATGTCTGCTGCAGAAAAGCATAATATCATAAGCTGCTTTCAATTATTCATTTATTCAACCAAAAGGTAAATATTTTATAATCTTTGCTTAGAAGTTAAAACTGTCATAGGGAATACAATTCACACCATTAACACCTTATTTTCTTCCTGTATTAAAGGCCATATGTTTATAATTACAGTATTACACTGCCAGACTGCAGAACTTGAAACAGTGTGTGATATGAAGTATATAATTATCTGACACTTTACAGGATGTATTTATTTGCATCCCTTTAGTTCCTACAACAGTACAAACCACTTCTGCAAGTATTGGAAGTGAACACTGTAAAACTGTAAACTTTGGGTTTACTCCTGTAATTTCCAACATTATTCTACATGTTGTATCTACAGTGTCCTGTACTGTACTCGCCCAACTCTGTCTTTGTTACCATCCTCAGACAAGAGGGGTGTGTGGGGGTGTGTGGGGGTGTGGGGGTGTGTGATCAGCACATTCTGTGTAAAACCAGAAATCACATGGGAGGAAGGAGAGAGAAGGTGAAAGGCAAGGGTAAAGGTGAGGCTTCTTCATATGATGCACTCTTCATTTATCTCCTGTATTTTTAAGTTCTGGTCGCAGAGGCAGTAATGATATCTCATGCAGAGAAAGATCATGTCTCACTTAACCAGGAGCAGAGAGTGTAAGTTCTCCACTAGTCCAGGAAAGCAAGTCTCCTAGCACAAGCATTTACACTTGCTCTTCAGAGAGGCACATATCAATCTCAGCTGGTGGGCAAGAGAGACTAGACTGCAAGGGAAGATCCTCAGCATACATGAATAACTGCAACTTCACATTGAAGTGACTCCAGATACAAACCTGATTTTCAGAAGCAAGAAGGACTTACTGACACAGAGTTATTTGGTATTTGCCCATCATGTTAAGATCCCAGGCCAAAGCCAACCAGAGAGTCTGAAAAATGCCCAGTTCTGAACACAGATTAGCTGGACTCAAGGCTACATGAGGTGCAGAAGTGGTTAGTGCTGCTCCACAGAGTTTTTCCTGTTACTTTCCAACTTTTTTGTGATGTGATTCTATATAGGAAATTATGCGGAGTTTTCTGCAATATTTTTAAGTATGACAGTATAACATTTTACCTGCAATTGTTCTGTCCATCTATTTATTTTGACAGTCAAAAAATCAGAAAAAAAAAAAAAAAAGAAAAAAAGAAAAAAAAGCTTGTTCCTTGACAGCAAACAGAAGGGAGAAATAGCTGTAAAAATCTTTTCAGTAGTAAATCACAGATCTGAAGATCGTTGAGTCCAACCGCCCTGCCAGAGCAGGACTGAGACAAGAAAAAAAAAAAAAAAGCAACAAACAAACCACACACACCACAGAAACAAGGACAGATCACAAACTAGGGCAGATCACTCACAAAGGCATCCAGATGGGTCTCAAAAGTCTCCAAAGAAGCAACCTTTATGGGGAGCCTGTTCCAGTGCTCTGTAACCCTCACAGTAAAGAAGTTCTTCCTCATGTTGAGATGAAACTTCCTGTGTTTGAGTTTGAATCGATTGCCCCTCGTCCTATCACTGGGCACAAGTGAAAAGAGGTCGTCTCTGCCTTCTTGACACCCAGTCCTCATGTATTTATAGACATTAATTAGATGCCCCCTCAGTCTTCTCTTCTCTAGACTAAACAGCCCCAGGTCTCTCAGCCTTTCCTCGTAATGCAGGTCTTCCAGCCCCTTAATCATCCTCGTAGCCCTTCGTTGGACTCTCTCAAGTAAATCCCTGTCCCTCTTGAACTGGGGAGCCCAGAACTGGGCACAATACTCCAAGTGGGGTCTCTACCAGTGTCAAGTAGAGGGGGAGGAGAACCTCCCATGATCTGCTGGAGACACTCCTCTTAATGCACCCCAAGATACCATTGGCCTTCTTGGCCACAAGGGCACATAGTTACCCCATGGAGAACTTGTTGTCTACCAGGACGTCAGGCAATTAATCCACTGAAATTAATATCTCTGATATCTTGCTTTTCAGAGGACACCTTCATATCTTTAAAACAAAAAACAACAAACAAACAAACAAAACCAAAAACAAAACAACAACAAAAAATAGGATATTCTGTGGAACTCATTATCTTAATGTGATACCTAATCACCAAAAAGGGGTAGAAACTGCTTTGGAAAAAAAAAAATCCAAAACTAGAAAAGATATAATATGTGCTGAACAGAAGAGATACTAAACCAGCTCTAGGGAATATGACATTAGAGCTCTTCTAAACACCTCTGTTTTTTTCCAAATAATGGGATGTTGATAAAATTTACTTCAGCTTTTTACCTTAGAAGACAAGATAAAATGTGCTATTAAAAATGTTGACTGATGCGTATGATGCATTTCGCTTCCCCCAGCTTCTCTTCTTTTTTTAACTACTGTGCCCAAATATGACTGTTAAGAAGATAAATTTTTCTTATCCAATCATTAGCAACAGTGCAGAATAGTGCCTCTTTATTATTCCCAAAATATATTTGCTGAACTTTTCACACCATTAATTTGTATTTCATAAAATTATCGATAAGAAGGATCGATGATTTGGCTGATCAACACTTCACAAACCAGTATTTACTGTCTCTCTTTGGTCACTTTATCCAGAAGATATTTTACAAGTTCCTACAATAAGCATCAATTAAGATCCAGCATCATTATTACTCTCTTAAACCATGAACATATTCTATTTGGTAGTTTCCGTGAATGGGAGTGACAAAATCCACTGAACAAAAGTTTGAGCAATATCAGAAGATGCTTCATCAGCATTTTTATGTTTATCTACCATAACCTCTACAAAAATAGCCATGATTAGCATCTCTAATACCACTTGCTGTAGAAACAGTCCAGTTCCATATTAATGTACTTGCTGCTATTAACATGGAGAAGGATAAGAGAAAATCGATCAAAAAATATTATAAATGTTATAATTATAGTTTGTACAGGAGACAATATTAAAAGCCTGACAAAGGTTTTGCAGGGTGGTACTAAGCTACTACCAAGGACTGATGTATTCTCCTCCTGCAGTCCTGCACCTCCAATTTTGCCTTGGTTGTATTGATTATCCACTCAACCGTACAGTGTCTTTTTGTGCGCAGAAGAGACACTACATATATAAAAGCATTATTTGCTAGGCTATTACACTGTTTTAAGGCAAATCTATACAAAACAAGTGAAATTCAAGAATAACTATCCTCCTTCAGGCAGCACTCTTTCAGGCAGCACTCTTTATCTACAGTTCTGGGAGCTCTGGGATTCCCTGTGGGTCCCCACTCAGCCACTTCCCAGACTTCTCCAGATTTTTTTCATATATGAAGTATCTGGGATGTCTGGTAATTGTCATTTGCTTTACCACAGCTTGACTGTGGCCAGCTCAAAGTTAGAGCTAAACAATCTTCCTGACCTTCATTTTGAGGTCAGATCTAAAAAGGGACACCAACATTCAGAGAGGTGTATAACATTTTCCAGAAAATTAGCAAATTTTATCCCATTTTGCCTGCAGAAAGAATTGTCAGGGACTGTTGAGGAGTAGTACTGACAGCACAGTGCAGCAGTGATTTAATGAGAAAATGCTGCAAAACTTTTCTCACAGATGAACACCACTCTGGGACTAGCTAGTAAAGATTAAAGCCCTTAGCACAGGTACAGTTGTAGACCAATTTTGCTTTCCTGCAATATGGCAGAAAATAAAGTGAAGACATCAAGTCTGTATTAGCAGGTGCTGTGTTTAATCTCTTGTCATGGAAGAATGGGTGAAAGTAGCTTACACGCAGATTTTTTTTAAACAGTTGAAAAAAAATGACATAGTGAAAGAGAGTAGAACAAACAAAGAGATACAAGCAAAGAAAGGAAGTGGGTTTCAGGCAGAGAATTTGCCAAGGTAAAGCAACAGGTACTAAACTGTAAGAGTAACTAAAATACCTGAACACTGAAGGAGTGCAAGAAATGTTGGTATAAAGCCCTCATAATTGTAGACTGCCAATCTTTTATTTAAAATTAGGCTAAAAGATTCCCAACACAAAGAAAATTAAGAGAAAGGATCTAATACACAAAGTATGATGTACATATACTTTCCATAGACTAAAATCCTGTATTCAAAATTATAAAACACTTTATTTCCCAAGTGAAAATCTTTACATAGCAAATCCTTTACTACAGAACAGAGAAGAAGGAGAGAGTAAGAGGGGAAAAAGTATCTCTGGCCACTTACTTTTTTCTAAAATTTATACAGCTAAAGCTGCTCTTTTGAAACCATGAAAGTGAAAGTCATTGCTTTTTATGGGGCCTCTATTCTAATAATTTTTCTGAAGAGTTGTAAGTGGGGTACCTCAATTCAGCTTTTAGGACAGCGAGATTCTCAGGTGGAGACTTGGAATACAGAAAGAGCAAAATAAATAGGAAAATAATGTCAGATTATGGGGATCCTGAGGCAGCAATCAATGGTTATAGGAAGTCCTTATGTATTACTCTGGCAGACAATAACATCCCCCATAGAACTTGGGCTCAATAATAGCAAACTCTCAGTAACTTGCTGTATTGTTTTTGTTATGAATATATACTGGTGCAGTTATAGCACAGACAGAACTTTTTATGGAAGTCACAGTCATAAAATGGATAGATACTGTGGTCCAGAGGCAAAATCAGTTTGAATTTAGAGAGAGCAATAATTATATACTTAACTCAGATCCTTAAGTGCCATGTTTAGAGGTATGACTTACAGAACAAAGATCAAAGGTTCACTGCAATCAGTGAAGAAATTTAGATTAGTCTCAAACAGCTTTGTGTTAGATAAAACAAAAAGACACTTGCCATGAGAAGATGAAAACTGTAACTCATCCTAGTGGTGAAAGATCTCATGGATGTAAGCTTGAACCCTGAGTTTGATGTCAGGCATTATTTTCAGCACCCTTTGTGGTTTAGAAAATTTGCTTCAGCATTGCAGCCCTGACCACTACTGTCTTCAAGAGAGACAGAGGGACAAAACCACTTATGAGTTACTGTTTAAAATCATATTAGAAGAAAGAGAACATGACAATGCTTCTTCCCATCCTTTTTTATAGCACTTAACCCATGTTCAATTTCCTTTCAGTGACAGCTCCATATTTCCAGCAGCCTGGGGCAATACCCTGACCTACGTAATCCTGTTGAAATCTTGACACTGTGTTGGAAATAGTTCAGGATTGATAGGATCAAAAACTGCTTTAAAGAACAGGATCTGGTGACCCCTCAGTGAAGGCACTTACTGGAAAGAAGTTATTAATTTCTGGTCCCTGCTTCTAAGACTGCTTATGCATTTAGCATGAAATATTCATTAGATGAAACACATGATATTGTTTTGTGGTTATGCCCAAAAATGACTTACTATTAAATTTTTCCCGGTAGAGCTGTGTAGTTTCCTGCCGAATACATAAAGCTGAATATATTCAAGTTTGTGAGACTAACACAGTTTTGAATGTTAATCACAGCTGAGAGTTTTGCCTAAAAAAACCAACCTCCCCAAGTATATCTTAATAAAAAAATAATCTATAGATCTACTTAAAGAAGCAGGGAAGGGTGAAAAATTATACTCAACAATTTCCTAGAAGATTTTTGTCAAAGCTGTTTGGCATTCTAAATTTCAGACAGCTTCTAACCCGCAGAGTGACAATGCTAGTGGGGATCCCAGGAACCACTTCGACAAGACATTGGAAATTCCCTTCCCTGGGTCTAAGCTCCAAGAAATACATCAAAACACAAACTGAGCAGCTAAGGCGTGATTATAATTTTGAAATGTCTCATATTCAAAACTCATGCTTTATTTGAATGCATAGTATGATGAGCTTTTCTGAACAGCAGGTCTCTTGTAAGGCAATGTTTTTATCGGGAAACAACTAGCTTTAAGGAGAGGTTAATGTGAATATGGTATCATGTTATCTCTCTGTGCATTCTGAAACTCCATAGAGGGAATTTGGCAGTAAGTAACAAAAGCCTTTAGGAGCCTTGTTTCCTCATCAGGTAACATTCAAAGTATTATTATACCAACATATTAAAATCAGAAACACATTTTCAGGTGCATAAGACACATCAAAATTATAAACTGGACACCAGCCAACAAAATTCCTACTCTCTCCACGGCCATAGCAAAGTAATAACAGAAGGATACTTTTTGTTATGCTCTGTCAAGCAACTGATCTGGTGGAAAAATATTCATTGCTCTGTGTCTAGTACAAATCCAGATGCTTCCTTTAGGGCCCTTGTGCCCCTTCAAGCTCTTGTGCCAAGGGGAAAGACATAAATCTCTCTATAGGTAGTGGTAACATATTGTCAGCAAAACAAGTAAAACCTATCTTTCTTCCCCAAGTAAAGGACATGGTCAGAGGGGCAGACAGACTGACAGAGACATACAAAGAAAAGTATTTTCTTTTGGACCATGCTTTTGACAGTAGTTTGGATGTGGAGAGAGGTGACAGATTTGCTAGCTTCCAATTCAAGTATAATATGGTATAGTTGAGGCCAAATACAAAGTTCTGCTTAAGGTGCTTAAGAGAAGTCAGTTTCTTTTCCTTAAAGAGGTAAGAATTACAATTCAATATGCAAAGTGTGTTGCACCTTAGAAAGAAGCTGAGGCTGTGGGATAGTTAAGGACAGATAGATGACTTTAAAGTAGTATATTCTATGAAGGTACAACCAGACTATCAAAAGAGATCCTGGGACTTACAGACCATGGCCTTCCAAAAGTGACCCTGTTTGTCAGTAAACCAAGTAATCACTTAAATGCACAGTACAATATTGACATTATTTTACAGTTAGTGGAAATAACACGTGCAATGGAAAATTTAAGCACCTTTGAAGATGTGCTTCTTCTAACCAGAAAAACCTGAGAAAATTTAAACTAAAATATATTAAAGAAATAATAGATTATTCTTCAGTTTGGTTTGTGCACTAGATAGCACTCTATATGTTCAGGATCATCTACTGCTTGATATTCTGATTAATTTTATAATTCCTGTACATTTTATTCAAACAATTCTTTCAGTTAGTACACATTTTATTCAATAATTTGAAGGCCTGGGGAGAGATGATACCATATGCAACAGGGGAATACTTTAAACTCTTTTTTTTCCAGAACTGTTAATTTCTGTTAGCTCATATTGCTGTTACAGAAGAAAACAGAAGTTACAGTGATGATTTTTAAAACCATGTGCCAGAAGACCCATTCAGGCAGGCACCATATTTAGTGCAGCTTTATAGCAGCTCAGACAATAATTCTTCCTGGGAAGCAACAATCTTTGGGAAAAAAAAAAAAAGGATAATCAGGGCCATCCAACTTTAATTAAACTACAGCTTTGACCAAGTTTTCAAAGTTATGGTTATTGTATCATATAGAAAAGCTGAAGACTTAAGTGGAAAGCACTTGAATTATTTTCATGCAAATTAAAAGCTTGAATAGTATATAGAACACAATATAGAGAAATCCAAACTCACAATTCACAGCATACTAACAGATTTGACTTATCTTTTTTATGCAAAGACGTGTTTAAACTTCATGGTATCTCGCCAGTGCACAGCACAAAGACATGAAAAATGTGCTATTAACAGTGTATGTGATTTTGTTGTTGTTGTTGTTCAAATGTTATTAATATTTTCAAGGGGTTTACGTGGATCCTGATTCTGAAGTAACATCTTCATGACCTGTAAGAGACACACACAGAGGCAAATAGTAACAGACTGAGGATGCATGAGCGCATTTTCAAATCCTATCTCACTGTTGAGACATTTAGTCTCAAAGTTAAGACCTCAAAGGAAAAAAGCTGGATTACGCTTCTTTTTTGTCAAAAATCTCTCTTCTGACATGATCACTGCAAGAATACTCTTCCAAGATCAGTTTCCATTTTTCTAGGTACTGCCTTTTCCACCAAATTTAGAATTGCCACATTTAATTTGATGTTAAGCTAAAGAGGCATCACTTCTTTTTGGTTAGTCACTGGATGCTTCAGAATATGACACTCACTGTGATATTACAGATACTGAATCATGAATGTATAAAACCATGCAATATAGAGAATATATTACTTCTGTAAATTCAGAGCCTTTTACAATCTGTTTACATGGTGTTACACAGAAAAAGCTATTAATTATATTAGAAAAGCTGAGGCAAAGGGGAAAAACAAACCTTGAACAGCTGCAATCACAAAATAACTGAGCTAAAAGTCATTACAATTGTGCTAAGAACACTTTCATTTGTATTCAAGAGACTAGCATGGCAGATAAAGAAAGAATTGCAAATGAATCTAAAGACACCAAAGACTGTCTCAGATACACAAACATGCAGAGGTATTTCCTTGTCACAGAAATTACTAGTGTTTGGTTTTATTGGTGATAGAAGGTTTTCCCTCCGGGTAAGGTTCTGTGTCAGACTCTGGAAAAGACCCCTCAAATTATACTAGCTTTTTTATTATTTTTCTTCCTCATGTCTCTCATAGTAATATTTTGTGAGCATACCTCACTGCTGTGTTTTCTCAGCTGAGGAAGATTTTACTGCACTTTAATTTTTTTCAGAGAGATGCAAAGTTAGACCTGCTAGCACAAGCATGTCACTCCAGGGCAGGCATTTTAATAAACAGCTACAAACTGCAAATTTATGTGAGACTACAACCACTATTTGTGGTTGAGATTAAAACTGTGACTTTTGGGGCAGCTTCTTCTCCAAGACAGCCATAGTATACAGATATATACAGATAACTAGTACATCCCAATATACTATCATAGAATCATCAAGGTTGGAAAAGACCTTCAAGATCATCAAGTCCAACCGTCCACCCTACAACCCCCAACCACTAAACCATCTCCCGAAACACCACGGCCACTCATTTTTTTAACACCACCAGGGACAACCTGTTCCAATGCCTCACCACTCTTTCTGTGAATAAATTTTTCCTAATATCCAATCTGAACCTCCCCTCACACAATTTGACCCCATCAAAGGCTTGGGATATTTATATGACCTATACCTCCCCATATTGTTACCTCTAAAAACACGCATTATTTTTTGAGGTAAGGCTGTGTCTACCTAAGAAATCTTTGTTCCAGAAGATATAGGACTTATATTACCTCCTCCACCACAGGAATCAGTGAACTGTAACAAAGCTCCAATGATTTTCTTGTAATTTCTAATACATTTGGTACTGTGTCTCATGATGTTTGCAAGCACTCTACTCATAATTTCCTGCTGTTCCTGAAACCATCCAACTAAGTTAGGCATTGATCCCAGCCTGAAAATAATGGGACTTGGTCTCTGTCCAGCTCTACAGGTCGTTTCTTTTAGATGCTTGGAACAAGATGTTCTTGACAACCTGGGAATCAATCCTCGCTTGACACCTTTCCTGGGATGCTTGCTGTGGCCTGCTGTCCCTGTGACACTCACAGCATTCAAACACTGCCGAGAGCCTATAAAGCAAACAAAAATAAAAGAAAACTCAGCTCAACAATCATGAATCGATAGTGTTTAGTGTAAGATATTGGCAGTTCAAACTACGGTTTCTATGATGCATATAGAAATAGCTTATACACTATTGTGCTAAATTTGTGGTTTTATGTAGTTACCAAGTTTGTTTGCAAGGCTATACCTTAGCCAAAGGGAAAGGACATCAAACCATACCATTTGCAAATAAAGTGGTGCTGGTTGTTGCAGTGATTGTAGGTACTGAGCAGTAAAAACACCAGTTTGCCTCTGTGCGTGTCTTGCATTTTTTTATCGGTGTGGTTAAATAAAACTGCCTGATAGAATGCTACATGGGAGCAACAGGGTTAGTGCCATGAGCAGGCTCGTGTGGCCCAGCTTCTGGTCATTATCTGATGGGCTTGTCCAGAACCCAGAGAACACCTCTAACATGGTGGGAAAATTAACTAAAGAAAAATGATGTGTGAATGAAAGTGAGTGCTGAAGGAGGAACTGGTGGGGCTTTGGGAGGTATAGCCAAGGAACCACGTCTTCTTGCTCTTCCCCTTTACAACTCCCTCAGCTCCCTGGCACAACTCACCTAAGCCAGGGGCCAGGACTTGTCCCTGGTGACTGCCTCTGTCCCACCTCTTCTGCCATTCCTTCTCCCTTGCCTGGTGCACCTTCCCCTCACACCCTCAGCCTTCCCCTTAGGATGGTTCCCCCTCCCATGGCCCACCCAGAGCCCTTGTCCAGCCCCTGCCCAGTCACCCCAGTCCTTCTTGCATAGGCCCTCACACCCAGCTTGGTTTCAGGCTCTAAGCCTGAAATTGCCTGGTTACAAATAATGGCAGCAGCTTGTAGAAAGGAAAACAGCATGACCTAGTAACTCCTGACAGATTCACACATCAATGCTTTCTGAAAACTTCCAACTCATAAAAGTTCAGGAATGGAAATAATCTTTCAATAGTAAGTCAATATACAAATATGCAAGCTATTTAGAAAAAAAAATGTAAAGGTGCTCATATTAATAAAAAATCCCAAAAATGTCAGTCTTGATTTCTACAGAACTGGAAAAGTAGGCTTTTAGAGAGAAAATTATTCAAAGGTGCCAGTGTCTGTACTAAAATTAGTGTTTATTTATTAAAAAGTAGGATGCATTATTAATTCTTTTATACAATCTTATTTAAAAACAAAAGCAATGTCTTCAAAGCTTGTTAACCAATGTTTAATTTGAATAACCTAATTGTGATTTGTTCTAAAAAATGCTTCATCATTCATTCATTGTTTTAACTAAAAAGAGTTAAACTTTTTGTTTTTAAATGTAAACACATATTCAAATTTAACAGAACAAAATATAGGTGTCTCACATACAATACAGTAAAACAAGCTGACACCCGGTTGCTTCCTTTTCTACCAAATATTTAACTATGTTATTATATACTTCGGGAATTTCAATTGGTTTTAATTTGAAAAGGGGTTGTTTTTCACTTTCAGTTCTGTTTATGACCAAATGAAAAATTGATTCTTATTTAGCAGGACAAGTTCCCCACAAAACAGTATGTTCTGCAATCTTACTTGCACTTTTAAAATCTTTCCAATTCTATTTATTTACTTTTTTTTTTTTTTTCAATATAATGCTTATGGGATCTATATGCATGGCACTATTATAATTCTGTGCACACATAAGCTGAATAAAAAGTCCTTTCCTTGTAAGCACATCTTAAACAACACTGGTGTTACTGTCCTAAAAGAATATGCAGGTCAGCCACTAGGATTTAGCCTTGTCATACGCTTTATTATATCCAAAGCCCTGAAATACATTATTATGATTTTAGCAAGGAATAAACTGAAGTTAGATTGCCCTTGCTGTTTTCAATGTTAAATTTCTGTTTTGTGACTAGTCTCAAGGTACCTTTTCAAATCCAGAGAAATTTTCATATTGAAAAAAAACCAAAAAATTAAGACTAACAAATTCCCAATTAAAAGGTGCTTTCTGTGGAAGAAAAATACTTTGTAAATATGTTTATTTTGCTAAAATATTCATTTAAATAAGGAGAAATTTATGACTGCAGGAGGATACTCTATTATTATATTTTTGCAATATAATATAATTTTGAAAATTTTTTCTCTTATAGGTTGAAACACTTTCGTATCATTTAATACATAAAATAAAAAGGTGAACAGATAAGAAAACTTAGTGCTATGAAAAAAAAGCGTTTCTGTCCACTAACTTAAAAAATCATTCCTTACTGAACTGTTTCAGATGTCTCATTTCCCATTCAACTCACAAAAAAGCCCAAAAGTCAAAATCTCTAGTTCAAGTATGCAGTAGAATTCTCTTATTCTTGACAGTTGTAATCCAGTGCAAAGGTTTTTAAGGGTTTGTGAACTTAAAATGAGATAAATACATCCCAGGTGTCCACATATCATTTTCCTTAGTTAAGAAAAGCAGTAGACATCTGCTTAGAAGATTCATATTGTCAGTTCTTTTCTATGGAAGAATGGGGGAACTACCTTTGGCTGTGAGGTTTCTAACCCAGTTTCCAGGTCAAAACAATTTTGATGGTCTTTGAAACTTTTGGATAGCTGTGAAGTCTATCATTACTTCATATTTTACATTTGCATACATATGACATTGTTTGTTACTTAAACTACAATTAATAATGTATCGTTAACAAATTAGAAATTAGTTGCTGATTTTTAGTTGTGGCTGATAGACTTATTGATCTTTTAGAGAAATAAATTAAATATGGTATTTATTCCACAGAAATATTGTAAGCACATAAACCCACACAATAGTCTTCTTGAAAAGCAGAGCTATAAAGCAGACCTGTATGAAAGTAAGATATGACATGCATTTTTCTGCTGCAAAACTTCTTATGCTATTTCTGATTAAGACTCATCACAGATTTTATTCCAGATTTAAGGTGATTCATAAGAGTTTAAGGGAACATGTATGAATTTTCTGGAGACACATAAAATGCCCTTTTGCACTGAGTTAGTTTGAAGCAAACTATACATCTGCCTCAGAAGAAAGTCTCAAAATAGGCACCATAATAATAATAAAAAGAATAAAATATCTGACAGTTACTAGCACCTTTTAATACATATCTAAAAGTTTATGCTGGTGAAATCATGGTTGTGTGTCCTTGAAACTAGTAGGAGGGACAGTTGGGGCTGTGAGAGGAGGACATCAGTCGAGTCTGTCAGCAGGAGAGAGAATTGTTCTCTGGATAAAATCAGTGTACAGGTAGAAGGAAAGCAGCTGTTTTTTTGGGAGTAGAGGTGAGCATAACAGCAGAGCACAGAAGATCATTGTTTAAGCTCATTTCTTCACTTTTGAGTGAGTGAGAACTTAGACGGCTCTTCTGAGTGGGGAGCAGACCAGATAATAGAGATGAAAGAACAGACTTCACTACGAGCAAATGAGACACTGGAGGGGAAAAAAAAATCTAGTTAAGGAGATAATGCCAAAAGCGACAGTTGAAAGGGAAGAACTTCACAGAGGCGACCAGCAGGAAAGGAAGACCCAGCACCTGCAGCCTAACAATAGAGTAATGGTGGGGGCAGGAACTGTATGAGGGATGTGAGGAATCACAGAATATGAGATGTGGGGGACTGGGCAGCAGAGTAAAAAAGAGCTGAAGAGTTTGAAAGCTAAAGAGTAAAGGTGAAAAAAGAGTGTTATCACCCATGAAAATCCTATGGTAGCTCAGCCAAGGCAGTAAGAAAACGTGGGATGTTAGAACAATTTTGTATATTTATTATCCACAAAATATAACCTGTTTCACTGGCATCTTTTCATTGCTGTTCATGAAAATTTTATCAATGTTTTTAGCCCTAAACCTTACACAGTTGAAAGAGGTTTCTTCACTCCTTAGACAAAAGACAACACAAAAGAATTGCACAATGTGGTTTGTGGAAAAGTATTTTCAACCCCATAGAGCAATCCTAATCCCAAATAAAATCAAAGGGAAGGGCAGGACACCCCTTTCTGTACTAAGCATTAAGCACTGACATTGTGTAATAAATTCAATGAGACATAATGAATCTGCCCAGCATAACACGAGGAATCACTGCAGATTCCCAGAGGCTTTTAGCAGTGTTCAACCCCATGGCTGCTTCTCACAGAAGGAGCATGCACCTGGGACTGGCTGCAGTTCACAAGGACTTCATCAGTCCCTGGATCCAGCCCCCAGCCACAGGGAGCTGCAGCTTCAAAACACTGAGATCGGAGTGACAGTGCTGATGGGAAAAAGATCAGGATGTCACAACGAAGCAGAAAGGTTGAATAGAGGAAAATGGAAAAAGAGGATGAGAAAAAACAAAAACTGCTCTCCAGTTCGTTAGCTCTCTGTTTTACTTCAAATCTCAGCTAAAAGCCATTTTTTTATTCTTTGTTTTCTCCTTGTGTCAAATTCCTTCAGGTTTTCTAGACAGGTACATCACTCTTTGCATTAAGCAGTTTCCTGGATACAGTCTGAAAAACCACTTACAATTATACAGTTTTTCATCTGAATTAATTCAAATTGACAAGGTTAATTAGAAACAGCGTACTTCTGTAATATGCTTACATTGAATGTATAGATTTCATACAGAATTTAAAGGATTTAGAATACAAATATTTTCTTCAATATGTTAAATGTTTTAATATCATGATCAATGTCTTCACAACAGAGATGACTCAGAGAAATGGGGTTTATACCGAGCTGACTTTCTGAAGTTGATGCATTGCTCCAGGCTGAGTGTCACTGTTACTGTGCAACTGATTTCTTCCCATTATAACTACACTTAGACCTACCCAGGAAATATCTATGCACATAATTTATATAACTTCTCGCAATGAGTGAGTGTGTGCTGATAAGCATATATGCATTCATCAGGAAATTCAGTGACTTTGGACATAAAAACAGATTCTCCCAAACTTTTCAAAAACATCACAAACCAACATGTCATAAGGAAATGATGACTGATTCTTCACTAAACACGGGATTCTCCCTCATTCTGTTTTGCTACCAGGAGTGATATGCATAGTAATAGAATATGCCATGACAGACAAAGCCTTTTTGTGCTGATTCACAAATACCATTTATAGCAGCATCTTCCTCAGAGAATTCTCTCCCTACATCCATTTATAGCAGCATCTTCCTCAGAGAATTCTCTCCCTACATTTACAATGACTGGGCATATAAAGACTCAGTTGTATTTTTAATTGCCTTAGAGGAAAGATTAGACAGACGCTTGCAAGAAGAGATTGCCACACATAGTCAAAGCCATTAGGCATTTTACACATCATTTACACAAAAATAGTTTTAGACTATGCAAGACATCAAAGACTACATCAAGGACTGCTGAATGTTAATAAAAATACTATGCCATAGGAGATGCAGTCATCTCAATTTTAATTGCTTGACCCTTCAAAATCACGTTATGCAGGTTAGTCGAATATGATTAAATTTTTCATACTTTGCCAGACAGCCCAGTCCCACACCAAGTGGTCACTCTGTAAGTTGGGAAAAAAATTTGGAGCACTCAGAAATGAGAGGAAAGATGCCACCAATCCAATGCTTTTCCTGGCTCCCTGTTGAAAACAAGCAGCACTCAGAAGAAACTGGAGGAACACTGAGGCAACAACATGGCAAGTGCAGTCAATAAGTATGACATCAGAAAAGGAGTTGGAATGAGAAAACTTTCAAGTCAACTTCAGACTTGGACATCACTGATGCTGATAACAAAAGGGCTTTGTTAACATGTTGATAGATATGGCAGAGAGAAATTTTATTGAAATCAAGGTATTCCATAAGAAATCATTTTTGAAGAATGAGAAATACTTAAAGGAAAACATTTAATTCTAGTGATTACTAAACACAGCATAGGTTGCTGTGATTCTTCTCAATTTGTCTTCCAAGAAGCCTCAGAAACTCTTTCTCTGCCAATAGTTGAAAATATCAGAATTGCCTTCAAAAGTTTCAGTCAGAACTTGTATTCATCTGAATTTCACAGAAACAAGGAAAATCAGGCTTTGGCAATAGAGTTGAAAGGATTGTTTATCATATTTTTGCTAATGTAGGCTTCCTTCACCTTCAGAAAACTCATGTGTTGGCCAGTGTCAGAGACAAAACACCAAGTCAAATGGGCAATTCATGTTGTTTCCAATATTACTGAAAATTTTCCAAGGGATGTCAACAAATTAACATTAGAATTGGGCAAAAGTCTCTACAAATAAACTTGATGAACATGGAGTTTGTCATAGTGTAAACAGAATGTCTTCACAGATATGTAGTTTAAGTGATAAATTATACCAAGTAAATGGGAGCAATATTCTAGTTATGTGAAGAATATACTATTATTCTAGTCTCTCCTTTCATCTCAACTGTTGTGGAGCATATTTGACAGATGACTGACTTTCACTAGAGGTGTTTGCATTTCAATTGTGACTTCAAGATGAAGCTAGAGAAGAAAAAAATTCTAATGGGTTTTGCAAATGCTGGCTCCTAAAAATATCCAATAAGAATGTATCAGAGACTTTAAGGAAAATAAAATGGCTGCACCCATTTGTTTGAGATCTTCATGGATCTTATAAGAATTTATTTATCAACACAGCAACTTATAAATTATACTTCATAGTAAGCATGGAAAGTAAGTATCCAATCCATAGTTCACAATGGAAATCTAAGAATTATGCTCAACCACAGCAAGCAAACATAAAAAAAGACTCTAAGTGACACATTTCCAAGACGAACAGCACAAATTTTGAATAATGACTGCTTGCAATAAACTTCTAATAGACTATCTTCAGAGCAAAAACTGCTCAGAGAGATAACAGAGAATAATGAATAGATAGGAGAAAATAATGACAACTCTTTCACAAAAAGAGATAAAATATTATAAATAAATTATTTGTTCTGAATTATTTACCTAATTGTGGGCTAATAAAAAGGGACATTTTTTTTCCTCTCAATTCTACCACTATAAGTCTTGAGTTACTTCTTTAATTATGTCCCTTCCTTTTCACAAAAATACTCAGGCAGAGACTTTTGGGTTACCTGGCACCAGTGTCCCTGAGACACCAGTGTCCTGAATTAGCCAACACCAGAGTAAATTGGTTGAGGTCCTGGATTGTATTTCTCTCTCACTGTCTAAATTGATGTTAATGTTAATGAATTAAATCGTGTTATCTCTGTAGAGTGCTAAATTTTGTGTATATTCATAGATCTGAAGGTTGGAAAAAATCTGCTAGGTCACCCAATCATCTCCTGCATGAAAAGGACCATAAGGCTTGCCAGTTACTCCTCTGTGGAGTTTGGGAGCTCAGAAAGAAACTCACAGATATGTATTTTCTATTTTAATATAATCCCTAAGGGTAAAAGGAAAAAAAAAAATAAAATAAAATAAAAAAGAAGGAAAAAACCCTCAGAGTTTAAATAGTTACCTTAGGTCCTAGAGTTTACCATAGAGCAGAACTGGGAATACCTTCAATTTTTTCCTGCAGTCATTAAATTACAGCATCCTTCACCAGATTTCCCAAAATCAGAGGATTATATACCCTTCATACTGAAAAGAGCAAATTTAATTGAGGTTTGTGACCCAGAAAGCGTATAGGTTTCAAAATGCACTTTCATGTTTAACACTGTCTTTTTTTTCATGGCACAGAGAGTCACTCCAACTGTTAACGGCCCTAACTTGCAATCACCTGAAAAGTGGGATAAAATGAAGGACACTTTCAAAACTGTGAGTTCAGGGTCAAAAAAATCCGGGGCTTTGGAAAAGGAGAAAATATAGGTAAAGCTAGGAAAGATGTACATATTTCATGTGGACTTCCTGAAAACTCTACTGCATGAATTTAGCTTCTTGCTGCATTGTAATATTGCTGTACAATGGGATCACCGTGCATGTAAGATTCAGAGGCTGCTTTCATTGTCAGTGAAGGGTGTTTAAAGGCCCAGAGTGCAATGCTATAAAGGTTTATGTTGTGAAAGTATTTATATATTAATAACACTTCAATTGCAGAACATCTACCATGTGAACTGTGCTATTATAAAATGATGGATTTTCTAGAATACCACTAAAAGAGAAATTCAGTGCTGACCCAAGGGGACAGATGAGACAAACAGGTACAATATCTGTCACTTTCCCATCGTCTCTGTTTTCGCATCAAAAGATATGGTTATGACTCTTTCCTCCACTGCACACACCTAGAAAAACCAACATCATAGACACACATTCCAGTGATTCAGCTCTCTAACCAGCTTGCTTTCTGTAAATTTGCTCTCTATTTTTTTGTGTTGTTAGTGCTAAACCAAATAATGCTCCCTGAGAAATCTGGTTTTAGAGAACCAAGTGATTTTATACTTTGGAAAAATATTAACTCTTTTGAGTCTTCACTCAAACTAGTGATGGATACAGTGCTAGTTTGAACAAATGAATTCATCTTGTCTTGCTCTTGCATTTATTGACCATCTATGTGTCATACTGACTACTTGCTCCATATGAAAAGGATTAGCTCATGTTAATATCTTGCAAGCAGCATGCAGCATGCAAGTTCATAAACTGTACAATTTAACTGAAATCAGACGTGGTAGATAAAATATTTACATTTTATTTTGTCCTGTGAAGGCCTTAGTACACATCCTCTCAAAAATAGCAAGTGCACTGTGCTGCTGGCTAATCTTAGCTATGGCAGGGAGATTTTATTATCCAGGAAAGATATATATTCTTAGAATTTATTAACTTTGGAAGAAGCTCACCCACTCTTGGAGGCATTGCCTAGGCTCTTCCAGCCTTATTCTCATTGCATAATACTTTAATCTGAAATGGTTCCATTATAACCTGAACGTAGTAACATAAGTAAAGCTGGCAGAAGTTATGGGATGTTAGACTGGGCATCAAGAAAGAACACAGAGATATGAATTTGTCAATGAAATGTATACCATGATATCAAACCATATTTAACATCACTTATTCTGAATCACATTACTCAATGGATATCTTAGCATACTGAACCATCATTTACTCCCTTTGCTGTCTTGCAGCAGTAGTAAGTGGTAAAGCCATTACCCAAGAAATCTTAGTATATCTCATACCAGCAAGTTCATCTAAGTTATTTGCATAATTTGCAAACCATATAGGGTAACTCTGTCCTGTAAATTATTAAAAGAGCAGATTTTGTTTTCTTTCAGTTTGGTAAAACTTTTGATCATCCTAGTGAAAGTGATGCCACCACTCTAGGTTGAATGTGAGATGACAAGTATATGAAAGTAAAAGATGACTGATTTATGCCTTATATATTTACACTTTATTTAGAGAAGTACGATGCAGAAGGCTACCATGGAAGAAGCTGTTGCCAGACATCACCAGCTACCTCAGGGAAGTGGTCTCTTTTAAATAATTTTGACCTTGTTACAAAAGATGAAGCAGTTCATGTGGACAAACATGTAATCATTCCAGTGTTTCTGAGAATTGGAAATTATAGGGAAAAAATTTCCATAGATAGACTAAAAACAACAAAATAATGTGGCTTATTTTCATTATTACTTGCCCAGAGTTCCTGTTACTTCCACTGTTAAGCATTTCCAGTGAATGTTTCTCCCTTAGGTATGTCTCGTGTTTAAAATGCCTAATAAAAGCTCCTTCCCGGTGTGTAGAACAGTTGCACTGGTTGTATATTTTTTAACCACATTTAGTATAAAATTACTCATCTCCTTTAATATCACACGTTTAGTACTCTCAGCTTTCTTTTCATTCTAATCCTTTCTTAACTTCAGAAGTGAATTGGTTAAAACAAGTTTAAGAAGTAAAATGCTAAGTACACTTTTCTCTTTGTTATTGTTTTCCTTAGAGTTGTCAGGACTAAGTAGCATTTGGAAAGTTCCATGCAACACTGTACAATAAACAAGTGACTCCAACAGCTATTTTTATTCTCAGGGGCTTTGCTTTTTCACTCGTGTTAAAATTTAATGAGAAACGCCAAATTGTTAGACACATACAAACTTTGGCATTCTGAAAGCAGAATTGATCCTAAATGCAAGAGCAGACTTTTCATGTTGGAATTTTTTCTTAGCTGGTCGGGACTTCCTAACATCCTCAGTGATGTTTGACATCCTGGAGTCAAGAACTACTCAGTCTGTTGGGGAAATCTGGATGTGTATTTCTAGTTATTGAAAATATTCTTTCCCCCACTCAAAAAACCCAGAAAGGTACACAGGTAGTAGATTGAATGTAGATTTCTGTGTGTGTGCATGCACAAGGGTGGGTGAGTAAATGGCTGTGGGTACAAAGAGAGCACAAGAGACTGCAAGTAAGTCCCAAATTTGGATCTTCATGAAGGATGAAACATAAAGGACTTTATTACATTTTTATACTTTCAAGCATTGCTCTAATACATATATTATCATTCAGTTTCTTTAGATTTCAAATATAGCTTGTTTACTTTTGAATTAAAAGCTTTAATTTAAAATTTCTTCATCTAAAACTGGGTGATACACTTAAATTCACAGTTTATTCCCTTTGAATGGCTCTAAAGGCCAAAAGTTATCAGGGAAAACCACAGTAAGGAAAATTATATTTTAGACTGGATTAGCCTAAATGTATCAGAAGAGAACTGTTAAGTTCCCAAAAAAGTAGAGGAGGGTACCACACTGCATAACACAGGCATTCCTTATAACTGCTGGCTTTCTGAGCATAGAGGAAACGTACCTGGAAAAATTTGTGCCTATGAGTTGGGGTTTAAATGGGTCTTACTAGGACCTGCCAAGTGTCAGATGACAAATGTTCTGGGATGCTGACTGACCTCTGCAGCCCCCATTTCCCTCCCCAGGAGGAAAGTTCCAGGAGGCAAGAGCCAAAACAATCACGGCACAATCATTACGGGAAAGAAAATTCTGGGTAATAAAGCAAGAGGAAGCAATGCCAAACTAATAATAATGGTGAACAGTGAGAAACCAGAATTGGAGATGAGAGACACATGTAGAAAAGAGAGGAAAACCTAGTTTTCAGTTATTTAGTGGCTTTAAGATTTCACCAAGATAGCTGCTACTCAGTACCATTAAACAGCTTGTAACAAGAAACCTTCCCATCCTGCCTCCCACAAACAAACTTATCCTTCCTTTTTCCAGTCCTTTTTGTTTCTTGTTCATTTAAATTAAGAATTCTTTTGAGAAAGATCTTTCCATCAAAAAGTGGTTGTGGAAGGCTTGAGGTGGCAGCGGGATGATCTGAATGAAGGATGTGGCAGTATACATAATAACAACAGATAACACAAAGTTAACATTCCAAAGTTTTACGTGTTATTGGGTGAAGATCCCTGTAGTTCCAAAATATTCAGTGTTCTACACACAGCTGCATTATTTTTATATTCTGTATTTGTTTACATTAGAACAAAAAAATAGTCTAGAAATTATTAAATAAATCAGCAGTTCTTTAAACTAAATGAATCCCACAATATCACAAACTTCCTTCATATGTAATCTTGTATCCTGCCACAAGGATCTTTGGTGCACTTCGGTATAGTTTTTGTGAAGCAATGTAAATAACTGCTGGCAATGTGACTATCTCCCATTTGACAAAAAAATTAGTTTAATTTTCTTTTTGGCTGAGTTTTCTGAGCAAAGATTTTGCATGTGAATAGAAACTCTACTTGTTAAAGCAGAATTTTTGTGAGTTCATACTAGACATATAAACTTACAGAATTGCCAGAAGAATAAAAATAGTAAGGTATGTTGCATAATGGTAGTTGCAGAACATAAAATATATATATATGCACTACAAATCCAGGAAAAAAATTGACATTTGAAATAAATTTGATTTGCATTTAGAGATAATCAGTTCCAAGCATGAAATGTTACTTAATCAGGTAATGGCTTCATTAACAGCAGTTAATCACATACTATCTTCAACTCATTTTCAGAACTCGAAATTAGTCATTCAAATAACAGCAATTAAAATATCTCAGTCAAGGGCTCAATTCATTTGGGAAAAATACTCATGCAAACTCACCACAAATTTGTTGATCATTTAGAAGAGCCAGAAGGTGAGCTGAATACCTAATTTTAAAAGAAAAATTGTGATATTATCTAGACAAATACAGTATTCTTTATGTAGAATAAATATAAAATGCAGACATAAACAAAATAGGGGGTTTTTTTGCTTACAGGAAGTAAGTAAACTTAAGTTTGGAATTTTAATATTCCTTTATTCATGTGGAAAATCAGAATTTCGAGTTTCTATGAACCCAAATAGCATATTAGAGCTACCTCTAGTAATTTCTTTGAGTCACAGCACTTAGAACACAGTGTGGTCCTTGAAAATAGACTTATAAAATAATTAAAAATAATAATTAAAATACCTTTGCTTTGTTCTGTCAGAGTTCTGAATGCAATCCAGTGAAAGAAAGAATCTATTTTCCTTTTAGACACAGCACAAGTAAGCAGAAAACATGAATGAAGAAAAGTTGGGATTTCCCTACGGTTGCTGCAATCCTGAGTACTTGTTATAGTACTATATTTTTAATAGCTATAGCTTCTGAAATAATATTCTAGTAAGTTGGGTGCTGGGATGAAATAATAATTTCTAGTTCAGTGCACTGAGGATTTTCAAGGATGGAACAAGTGAGCTGTGCCATTTTAATCATGTGCAGCCATGACAGTTCCATTGGTTGTGTACGATGCACACTCTTCAGTTGTGCAAACAGCAGCTAACATCATATGTTCACATTTTGTTGTGGTAGTTTAAATAGCTGAATGATGTTGACTGACAAGCTTTTTTTTTTTCAAGAATGAAACAACGAGAAAGCAGTATGTTCACAAGTCTCAGGAAGTCAGTAATAGAAATGCAAGAAAATAGTTTTGTTTGAAAGTTATTAATAATATCCCAAGTGCTGCTTAAAATATTTTTGGTGTTCTATAAATGTTTATCATACAAAGAGACCAGTGTATGTATCTGAAAATTGCCTGGAACCACCAACTGCCTTTCCAGGTTTTACATTATAGACCAACTTCTTAAACTACCCTGAGTTTTCACCAGTCTCCAGCATAGGATAAAAATGCAGTAAGGAAAGTATAGGATGTAATGCTCTTAGCTAGTATATGGAAAACTGTGCAACTGGCACATGAGATGCAAAGTTTCTCTCCCTAATAAATTAAGGAAACTGCAAAAGTAGTGCTTCTCCTTTCATCCCACAGTTTATGCAAGGATGAACAGACAAAAGGGATTGCTGAAAACTTTTCTAATGATTAATACAAAGTATACTTAAAGCAACACACTTCTTCAAATTAAAGAAAACCGTATGAAAAAGGACACTGGCATAAGTTGCTTTCTTAGGCTTGAATCCATGGACAGTTTGCTAGGAATCTGCCGAGTCAGGTCTCTTCACTGCTCCTTACCAATGGCTTTTGTATCAATAGAAGAAAATAACCATTGATTTTTAAAAAGAAGTCATTACTACTTTCCTCATTAGCATAACGAGCAGCTGTTTCATAATTAATACAGTGCTTAAGTGCTTTAGTGAAACCATGCAGTGCCCGAGTTCAGTAACACATGGAAGTACAAAGAAATCAAGAAAAATCCCATTTACCTTCCCTTCCATGGACACTTACTTTTCCTAATGCATATGTTTGAGCTGAACAACTGCCTGAAAGGAAGGACCACAACTTGCTCACTCTCAAACACCCCAGTTACATAAATTTTTCACTGAAATTTTTCTTCAATTACATCCTGAATTAGTTTATGAGAGGTAAAAAGAAGGGACATGAGCATCCCTCTCCTGCTGGACAAAGTTGCCCTGTTGATGTTCTTGCCTGACTCATTTAAGCAATTTACTACATTGCATGAGCTTCATGTCCCCAGCTGGACAGTCTTGCACAAGCGTTTCTAGTCACTTTGAACAGTCCTCTATTGGTGTGTGCTAATATAACCAAAGGCAAAGAGGTAAAACTCAGAAGTATATGAAACCTGTAGGCTTCCTAAGAAACACAGAGGAAATACAGATGGATGCTAAGGTACTTTAATTCCTTTTTTGCATCCATGTCTCCTTGTCTTTCTATATCTCTGGTTAGGAAGTTCTCCTTTAATAAGTATTAAAATAAATGCTGCCCCATTAATAACTGAGATGGGTTTGAAGTCATTTGGTGCCACTTTAGAAAAGATTTCTTAGGGCTTGGATGAGATGGTTTTTTATGATATAGGAGGAGTCCTAAGCACAAAACTTTATCTTTGTTGATTTGGGACTCCTAGCTTACTTTAAGTTCTCTTCTCTTGTAAATAGAGGAAGGGACAGAACCTGAGTTTGTCTTATTAGCCTAAGAAGTACTTTCATCCCCATCTTAAGAAAAGCTTTAGAAATTAATTTTACTCATGGTAGGAACTTCCAGATCTGGGAAATCTTTACTTTCAGCACCACTGGCCAGACTCAAGTGCTTGAATACTTAGATAGTTATCTGGATTTTCAACCACGTTCAGACATATCTCTCAGATATACCTGAAAAATACAGAGCCAAATTTTTAACTATCAGCTGTCTATATATCTTTTGAAAACCTAGGACTAACAGGGAGCTTTATAACATACACCTCTTTTCAAGAAGGTGAAAAACTTTTGTTCTTGATGTAACAGGTTAAAGAATTGAAAACTAAGGAAACAGCCCTGAGGAAAAGGACTCAGGGGTGTTGGTTGATGAAAAGCTCAACATGAGCTGGCAAAGCTCACTTGCAACCCAGAAAGCCAACTGTGTCCTGGGCTGCATGAAAAGAAGCATAGCCAGCAGGTCAAGAGAGGTGATTCTGCCCCTCTACTCCCTTCTTGTGGTATCCCACCTGGAGTACTTGTGTCCAGTTTTGGAGACCCCAAAACATGAAGGACACGGAGCTGTTGGAGCAAGTCCCAGAAGAGGGCCATGAAGATGATCAGAGGGCTGAAGCACCTCTCCTATGAAGACAGGCTGAGAGAGTTGGGTTTTTTCAGCCTGGAGAAAAGAAGGCTCCAGGGAAAATTCATAGCAGCCTTCCAGTACCTGAAGGGGCCTACAGGAAAGCTGGGGAGGGACTTTTTATAAGGGCATGTAGTGATAGGACAAGGGAGAATGGCTTTAAGCTGGAAGAGTGGAGATTTAAGTTAGACATTAGTAAAAAATTCTGTAGTGTGAGTGTAGTGAGACACTGGAACAGGTTGCCCAGAGCAGTTGTGGATGTCCCATCTCTGTAAGTGTTCAAGGCCAGGTTGGATGGTGCTTGGAGCAACCTGGTCTAGTGGAAGGTGTCCCTGCCCATACAGTGGGGTTGGAACTAGATGGTATTTAAGGTCTCTTCTAACCCTAGCCATTCTATGATTTTATGAAACCAGAGCATTCCCAGATTTCACAGCACAGTGAATTAATAAGCACTCTGAAGTGTCTTGATCACTTAAAGCAGCTGTACCAAGATCTTATTATAATCTACTTTTTTAATATTTGTTACTGCAACATTATTCATACATCAGAAAAAAGTCATTTTAATACATGTATAAAAATTACCACAAATTGCTCTAATTACCATACATTTGTATTACAATATTCAAATTAGGAAGAAAAGACAAAAAACTGTAAGAGTGAAAGAGCAATATAGCTTATGTATGTTTCTGTAACTTATTAATTACCTTCAAAGCTTTGACAAGTTACTATTAAGCTGACTTGATAAACATTTATTTCTGATTTCCAATTGTATTTTTGTCTGATACAGTTATGAAAGAATTGCCATGCAAGTAGTCATTGTAAATCTGAGTCCTTCCTTTAATCAAGATAAAGGTGTAAGAGAACCCACTGCTCTTGTAGACCATGGAAAAAGCACTATAGGCATTTGGATTTCCTCCTATACATCACTTGTCACTGCACATTACTTCCAGTAACAGCTGCTGACTGAGATATTGTGCCTCTAGGAAAGTTCTCTTTTCTCTCTTCCATCTGTTTCAGACCATTTATCACAGATATAAAACTGTTTTGGTTGGTCTGTTCACAATATCTTATCCAGATCAGAATTTAAATCACTCCTGTTTGGGATACAAATAACGTATTTTTTTATTTCTTTAAAAATAGCTGAAAATTATGGTTCCTACAATTCTGCAGTTCCATGCAACAAAGATTTTCAGGTTGCTGTCTTCTTGGGGAAAAAAAGAGGAACTGGGAAACATGTTATTTCTCTTCTGGTATCATTCCTTGTGCTAAATAAAGAGATTTGTCCGGACATAGAAATTCTCTGCTAAATTACTCTGCTTCCTGTACAGCAAGTATTCTTTTTAATTGAGATCCAGTTCAAAATTTCCATATGCCATCAGAAAGAAGTACATCCTTCTCGTATCCTCATAAGAGCCAAATATCCTTCAGTCTTTTCCTATTCACTTTAATAGTGGTGATTTAGCTATTGCCAACTGCAGTTTAAAATTGTTGCATTTCTGAGGCTAAGATTGATTTGCCCACTCTCTTATTTTTAGTTCCTTGGATTTTGAACACTTCTGAGAGGTTTAAATGTTGCTTTTGTTCTTCTCAATATCACACAACTGTCCTTTTTGGGGACGATTTCTCAGAAATTGTATTATTGACTTTTTCTCTGTATTCAATATTGGATGCTCTCTTAATGTTAGCATAAAAAAATCAGTATTCATATTGATGTTGCTAAGGACCCTCGAATTTTTAAGAAAATGCATATTTAGTGAATTGTGTACTTCACATCTTAGAGAAATCTTATGAACATCTGGCTCAGTCCAACACTACTTAAGATTTAATTTGTTTCTTTCCACTTTTTCTGAGGTTCTTTTGTTTGATGGCTTTGTTTTTCGTATGTACTGAAAGATCTACTGTATTATCAGAAAGCAAGAAATGAGAGTAAGTTCTTACATTACTCACAAGCTTAAAAACATAATACAACTGGGACTATATGGAAAACTGAAGAGAATTTACAATGTGCAGAAGTTTTCTCCTGGCATATTTTCCTCTGTCATGATATTTTGGAGGTGGTTAGAGTATTCTTTTTCACAAATTGAAAGGTTACTACTACAGCATCTACAATAAATGTCATAATTTCCAATTTCTCACTTCTCAAATTTAGTGTGCTTTATAAATGTGTCATTAAATGACAGAAGCTGCTATTTGTCTCCCCATCCTCGGCAGAATAGATTCTAGATGACAAAGAATGTGAAAGTTTTGCCTCAGAACACATTTATTTATTCAAAACCTTCTCTGGGGTGGCCTCATGAGAGCAGCCTCAGTTTTGTTAACAACCTAGAGGGACAGCGCTCCTACAGCGCTACTCAGATGTGCTCGGTGCACTTAGGAACACTGAATCCTTGAAGCCTAGAAACAAAGATAGACATTTCCAAATTTTAAAATGTATTTTAGTCTGACAACCTAACAGGTGAAACATTTCTTAAATCTCAATAGTAAGAGTATTAAAGATCAGGAATTATTTTCCCAATTAGCTGATGGCATTTTGTACTCTGGATGTTTACCTTAGAGCCTGACAAGCAATTATTATTAGTAAATGGAAATCTACCTCACAAGACTTGAAAACAAGTCTCAACACAACTCATTTTATGGTTTAACTTATTCCAGTTAACAGAATTTTGCGAATTTCTATTTATGGCTAATAAACCAGAAATACTTTGTGACTTTGTTTTTTTGGGTAGACATACAGGCAGGATGGGATGTGAATTCTGGGGAAGCATTTCTGAAATCTACTGTTAAAAGGATTAGGGAGACATTAAGATAATTTTCTGGTAATTTTTAAATAAGTTCACAGAGAAGAAAACTGGATCCGCTGGAAGAAAGGTGGAAGAAAACATTTCCATCTATCCCCAAGTGTAGTACAGGAAAATGAGGCAGAGTGGATTGAAATATGGCAGATACTCTTCAGAAGCTGACATTGTCCCTAAGGGCTTAAAACAGAAAAGAATATGGAAGGAAGTGAAAATTTGGCCAATATGGCCAATATTGTGCAGATAACCCTTCTGAAAGTTTGCAAGATACATGATTTAGTGCTTTGGGATAGTCTGATGAAACCTTATCATTAGCCCAATGCCAATAAACATAGAAGAGGTTAATAAAAGACTAACTGAAAGCTCCAAACTAATTGTCAGTAAGAAAACTTCATCAAAAGAAAATATTTCAATAGGTCAGTACTATATCTAGAACTGCGACAAACTTAATGAGCAACACTAAGATTCCAGAGCAAGATGGAACACTAGGTTGGTTCAATTCATCAAATGAGTCTTACAAACTATTAACTACAAATTTATGTATTAGAAAACCAAAACTGCACACTATGTTTTCAAGGATAAGGCTGTGCAAACCCTGGTGTTTTTAGGGTAGTTCCACAAAAAAAAAAATTAAAAAAAAAAATTAGGAAGACTACAGAAAAAAATACACAGTAAAACATTCTGTCTGTTTAGCCAGTATTTAAAAAAAAAAAAAAAAAAAAAAGCAAAAAAGAAAAGGGTTTCATTATCTCTAATAACACATTGAGTGCTAATGTGCATTTAATATTACTGAGAAAGACAAATGGCTGGCATGTGAAGCCAGGCAAAATCAAATTGAAAATAAAGAATCTTCTTTAAAAATTACAGTGATTAACCAGGCATGGATTTACCAGGAAGTCTTTCCCTTCTGTCCTTTGTGTTAGCACAGTGAGGTACAGTATCTGATCCTCCATTGAAAACAGAGCTGCAGCTGCAAAATTGTGCAGCCCTTCCTTCCCACCGCTGCTGCAACTTCTTACATGTCTAACCAGTTGAAAAGAACAAGATCAGATGCTTTCCTAGAAAAAATGTTTTATCCAAGTTATGCTTTAGTCAAATTCAGGTTACAGATGTTCAGAAGAGGAATAGCAATGTGTGACTTAAGGGCCTGTGATGTGCAATAACTCATAAGAGAGAGCCTTGGGCAGCAGGAACTTGTGAAGATAATTTGTCTTCTCTTGTCAGGCTTCAAATACTTTTCAGTTGCTGAACAGGATTCTGTTCTTCAGAAAGTTATGATCTGTTTCACGCAACTTTTTACTCCTGTAGACTTGACATTGTTTCATGCTGTTGTAAGACTTTATGGCTTATAGCATCTTTCTGAAGGTCACCAAGTCTTTACCCTGGAGTCCCTGCAATACAGGAAAGAACCTCTCTTTGCAGGTAGCTTGCTCTTACCTGCAACATATTAACCCAATAAAGTAATCAAGGAGAGGTTTTGTATCTGTGTGAAGGGCATACAGCTGACTGTTTGCCCACGTTCCTCACCCCCAACTATTCTCTTCAATTTAACCCTCAGGAACATTTTGATTTGTTGATGGATTCACCCTCAATTCCAAAGCACATTTAAAAAAAAACCAAAAACAATTAAAAAATCCCACAAACCAAAAAACAATGAAAATAGCCTTCAAAGACACAAGGAGAAGGGAAATTTGTGTCTTTAGCATGCTGGTTTCTCTGTGATTTCAAAGCTTCATAGGTCTGAGTGTTTTCTAAAAGTGTAAGAAATCTATCTAGGCTTCTAAAAATTGCATTTACAATGCCATTGAAAAATAAATCCATTACAGATTTCTATTAATTAATATTGGAACACAGAGACTAAAACAGAGTAATCTGTTTATGTGAGTTCTGAAAATTTAAGCTCAGTTTTTGTTTTTACTACAGAGATGACAGTCACCCCTTCAGTGCCAGCACATAAAAATGACTAAGTTATCTAATTATATTAACTCCTGCAATTTCAAACCTGCACCAACCATTACAATTGGAATTTGCGACTCCTAGCACAGTGACCTTGAAGGTGCAATTGTGGCCTGAAGCTTTCAATTGGAATTGAGCTTTAAACCAGGTACTAATCATACGACTCTACACAGAGAGTAGGTTCCTGAAAGTAGAATGTGTTGTGTTTGAAGTTCATCTTCTGGGCGGAAATTTTTCAGGCTTAATCCCTCTAGGAAAATGAAGGCTTAGCTCCTGTGAATACTTACTTTTAAAAATAAGACTTTACTCTTGAAATGCTTTGAAAATTAGTGTTACCAGAGAAGTTTTACATTGCAGTCTTTAGTTTGACTTTGTAGTGAACTCATGCCAGCTTTAGTTAAGCAGTCTTCAAGTTTAGTATCAGTCTAGCTGCAGCAGCATAAAGCTACAGAAGGGTGATAAAAATACGTGAAACATCTTCCTAAATCCTCTTTAGGATGAAGTTATGTAGTCTATGACTCCTCACCTTGGGAAGGGGCCAAGAGAAGGCAGGGATGGAGAATGGACATATGATGAATCTCTTTCCCATGATACAACTGCCAGGTGGTACCCAGTGAAATAATCTCCAGACTTAAAAGTGATATAAACTTTTCTCACAATTTACATTAAACTGAAAGTCCCTGCTGTAGGATGTTGTGTGTTAAAATCATAAAACTGCCAGAAGAATGACCCATCAGGGAATATGAAAAACAAAGCAAGCTGGATGCAGCAGCACAGGACGTCCTTGAACTTCTACAGAGGTGTATTAGAGAAGAAATCAGCCGGTACCGGCAGTATTTCTTGAGCCACTTTCTTAGATGTCCACGTCACCACTGTTGGAGACTAGATACATGAAAATATCTGGAGTAAAAAGATTTGAGCCAACTGCAATATCCTCAGGTGTGTTACTTATCCATCTTTCTGAGCCCACAAACTAGCTTCATAATCATACATTCACCTACAAGATGCAGTATCTTCCTGAAAGCATACTTGAAATAAAAAGTGTTGGTTTTTTTTTTAATTTCTGTTGGACCTCACTGAATCTGAGTTCATTCACTGTGACCTCAGAGTAAATTTTTGCAATAAAATACCGAGAGATAAATTTTTCTATGTACAGAAGAAGGAACATCCATATTAGGAAACAGTCTAATGTGGTTTAGAGCTAAAAGCTATTTGTGAGTCTTGGGTGAAAAACTAAACATGGCAGCAACTTTAAGCAGCACCTCAATAATTGAGAAAAAAGTTTTGAAGGTAGGTTTAGTTCTTTATGTCTCAGGCAAGTCTATATTAAAATATACCTACAATTTCTCCTCCAAAATGATGTGTTTATAACAGGGTGGAGAACATATCATTTGGGCAGGTTCAGTCAATGGAGTGAAATCAATATCATTAGCTTAAAAGCTCTGTCTAAAAGCCTGTACATCATAGGAGTTCAGAAGGAACAAAGCTCCTAAAAAAACCCACCAAAATCCACTTACCAAAGAAATTTAACAGATTTCTCCAGAGAATGATGAAGGAATGATCTCAAATTCACATACTTTTTGGAGTGGGTAGTACATTCCTCCCCATTTTTTTCCCCATTTGAGGGAAAAGATGACTGTGAAAAAATAAAGGATGAAATTTTTAAGGAGCATTTTAGAGAAATGCATGTTGGTTTTTTTTATATTGATTGAGTTTTTCTCTCAGTTAAACATTTCTGCCGCTTTCAGTTATTGCAAGCTTCAAAATAGTTTAATGATAATAATGATTGCAATAATTCTGATCTTTTTTTTCCTGAAACAATTTATAAAACTCTCTGCAGTAACAACTGGCAGTTATTTGGAACTTCACCTTAACAGAATCAATATTGATCAGGTTTCTGAAACTCTTCCAAGCTTCTTTACTCAGGAAAATATTTTTCTATGGTTATATTTAAATGCAAATAGACAAAGAAATTCCACAAGTTGTTTGTACGTTTGTTTGTTTGTTTAAAAAAAGGGATAGAAGAGTATGGTAAGAAATGTACCAGTTTTTCTGTTTCAGAATTCCTGAATAATAAACAATTTCTGCCAAGCAACTTAAAGTACAGTATTTCTCCTGAAATTAGACTATGCTCAGTCTTTTTTCAAGTATCAGTCCATCAAAAATGCTTAGTAGAATTACAGAAGTAAAAAGTTTTCAGAAAAAGTGAGTGAATTGGATTAATATAATTTAGCTTTCTGAAGTAAAAATCTGTAGGTTTTTACATTAAAGAGTATTGCACAGAATTAAAAGTATTAGACTTCTTTTCTTTGGTAGGGTGTGCTTTTTACAGTGACACATGATCAGATAATTTGTAATCAATTATTTATTATACTTTATCACACAGTGAACTTGTTTTTCATAAACATCAATACCTATAAGTTCAGATGGTTCTAATTTTTAATATCTAAAAATATTAAAATAAAATAAATAGAAGGACTCAAACATGTACTCGGGGCAGGTACTGATCTCTTCTCTCCTGTGACCAATGACAGGACTCGGGGAAATGGCAGGAAGCTGAATCAGAGGAGGTTTAGGTTAGGTATCAGGAAAAGGATTTTCACCCAGAGAGTGGTTGAGCACTGGAACAAGCTCCCCAGGGAAGTGGTCACAGCACCAAGCCTGCCTGAGTTCAAGAGTGTTTGAATGATGCTCTCAGGTACATGGTGTGATTCTTGGGGTGCCCTTCACAGGGGCAGGAGTTGGACTCGATGATCCTGATGGGTCCCTTCCAACTCAGCATATTCTGTGATTCTATGTAATATAGCAGCTAGACAGACTTCACTAATGTACAAAACTGATAATAGCAAGGCAATTTCAGAATTTTTTCATGACAGAATATATAGATACTTGTCTTGTGGAGAAAAGTTTCAGTCTTGCTTTATATTCAAGAATGTCAAATGAAACATCACCTGTGATTCTAAATTTTTTCATAAATAATGAAAACTTAACCCCCTTCAGCAAACTTCTGAACTGTGCAAATATTCACTCTTATTTTCTGCCATGTTAAATTGTTTCCTTTAGTATTATGTCACCAGTCATAAACACGAACACACTTCTGAAGTTCAAATCATTCATGTGTCTGATCATTCTCAATAGTGCTCTAAAGTAGTCTCAAAAAAAAAACCAAAACAAAACAAAAAAAAAAGGAGGCAATTAATTCACTTTGAATGGTAACCATAGGAAATTACTATTGAGCAACTTACATAAAAAGTAAGACCAATGTTATGGCACATATTTATCAGTCATATTTATATTATATCCATACTGACTGCCAGTAAAAAAATTCTAGAATTTTACTTCTAAAAGCTCTTCTGAAAATATGTTTATGGAAAAAACTGTACCTTCATGGGATTTATATTTACATGCATTGTGCAGTGGACAGATATGAACACTGGTACGGGTTTAAGTTCAAAATGCAACATAGATTTAGCTATGAATCGAAATGTTAATATTGTCCCACATTTTGTTGTGTCTCTCTCTACAGCTAGGCAACACTAAGATTATCAAGTATTCTTTGAGATACAGATTGAAATGTCAGCAATCATTCTAAGAAAATGAAGATCGGGTAAGTGGGAGTAAGAGAGCCCTCCTCATATATAAGACTTGAAAGAAAGCACATACAAAGAACAAAAAAGAAAATGAAATTGTATTCTATCTTTCCCATTTGAACAAGGTAGAACACAGAGGGGAGAAATGCAAGGTGAGATGAGACAATCAGCATCAAAGAGTCAAAGGACTATTGTGCAAACAAGCAAAAGTTGCAGCCAGTGGAGCCAGCTAGAGGGTCATTGGCTGGTTGAAGAAGGGATGGATTTGGGGAAAAAGGCAAGGGTTATGGTTTGTAGTCCTGTATTCTGAACAAATAAGAACAGCAAAGCAAACAACACCAATTTTTCTGGTAATAGGAATGAAGGAGATTTGACAATCGATCCTGAAACGTAAGAAAATCAAAAAGGAAACCAGAGGGAGCCACTCCCCAAGCCTCTTGCAGTATTGAAAAAAATTGTTCATTCAAAATGTATTATTTTCTGCTATATTTAATATATATGAGCTCCTTTTGGTAGGCTTACAGCTTATTTATTTACTTATTAGTTAGTTAGCTTGTTAATTTTTAGCATTTCCAGTGATTATGATCCACATATACATATGTGGGTTAATATTCCACAGCCCTTCTTTTTTTTATAGCATGCTTGTGACCTCAGAAATTTAATTTTTCAGCATGAATATTCCTTTTGAATAGTAATCCAGAGCAGACAGAAAAATATACCTCTCTTCTGTTAAGAATACCAGAACATCCTTTCAGTAGCACCTCAAATGCCTTATAAAATAATAACCCTGGCTCTTTCATCACGAAAAGAGAGCAAGTTTATCATTAATAAAATATATAGAATGAAACTTACAATGCGAAATAATTAGAAATATTTAGATCTCTCTCAACACTGAAGACCAATAACATTTTTAACAGTTTTAAAAGAATAAATAATTGTGGGAAATAGAATCTATAAATAATTTAATATTAACTTTAAAATACAACTCCATCTTTGGCTCAACTAACAAGGCATAAAAAATTAGGTTCCTCATCTGCCAGAAACCTGCTGCTGTATACTACAATGAACTTATAATTAAAATTTTAATTTAGTTAAAATATTAGTTTTAGAAATTGTTTGAAATTGAAATTACAGATTTATTTTTTTAAGGGAATTTGTAAAATAAAAGGTTTATAAAGAGCAGGGGAAATGGTGTTCTTTTCCTATACTATGTAGTCTAGAGCTTAAATGAGGTTGTTTCCTCAGGAACAACCAACAAACCAAGAATTAAAAAAATATACTAATTATCTTTAGATTTCTTTTTAAAGTATTTAAGTATGGGCTTTGCTTCCAAGATAAAATACAGGGATAAGACTAAAATCTCAGATGTTAAGGTGTCATTCTCATACTGCAATCTTCTATATTTGTATACTTTCTAATGTCACAGTAAATAAGCTCCACTGCCACTCCAAAGACATCTTTATGGAGTGGAAAAAGAAAGAAACAAAGCAGAAGATTACTAGATTATCAGTGCTATGGCATACAGTATTTTTAGAGAGAAGGAGTAAGGCTGCACTGGCATAACACTTGTTTTGATCTGCTCAACTTCAAAGCTTGTACCCATGTGATCGATGAATGACTCATCTCTCACGTTAGGAAACAACTCTTCTTGCTGAAACAAGTTATAACAGATGGGTTTTAGCAACTTGGCTTGGTAGATTTAAGAGGCAGAGAGAACGTGATGAAGAACAGCAATTCATCCACACCCCAAATCCTGCAGCAGTGCCCCATAGATCCCTCTAAGAGTAAGACCAAAATTCTTAAGCTTGAGTTCTGGTTATGTTTCAGAACAAAGATTTAAAGGTATGTGGAATACGTAGGTACCCACTTCTCACTTGAGCACAGGGGGGAAACATATGAACATGAAGAGGCAAGGATGTTCTTATTTCAGTGTATTCTCTCTTCCATGTCAACACCTTAACTGCAAGGATATTCTTCTGCCATTTTCTGTATTTCTAAAGCAGAAGCCTCGTAATGTGCACATAGTTTGAGATTCCCAGGTATAATAACATACAACAGTTAATCAAAGCCTAGGCTATTTTAATACTATATTTCATTATTGAGAACAAATGTCTTGTAAATATAAAAAGTAAAAAAAATTAGAAGAAAAATAAATAATTTTGAGATAAGAAAAAGAGCCTCCAGTGTTCAAGAATGTCCAGAGGCTGTTTCACCATTTTTTTCTTGACATAAAAACAGTAATTGCAGGGCGAAGAATGAACATGAAGAGCTTTAGTCTAATTAGAAACCTTTTGACCACAAGTAAATATTTAAAGTAGAATCTCAATGTGATACCAATTATGGAAGAACTAATCTTACTATCTTACGTGAAGAAAATGCAATTCACTGCAGAGTAGCAACTGTTATATTTAAAATTTATTTTATACTGAAATAAATGTGAATTTTTTAGCAGATTAATTTATACTTTTGATAATAAACACTTTCACATCAATTTCCCATGAAATCTGCAGAGAGTCTAAATCAAATTGAGGTCATCCCATTACACTTATTTAAAATATAACCTCCATCACATGGTAAATAGCGAGTAGTCTTCATAAGAGCATTCTACTGGTGTCGAAGAACAATGCTTGTCATAAACTACCTTGCATGGATGTTAAGGATGCTGATACAAGCAAGGCAGTTCACCTTTTTTCACCTAAACAGTGTTCTCCCATATGGAGCATTAAGGGTACTTTGACGCATATGCAAGCCAAGGACATCCTTCAGGAGTTGGAAGACCCTTGTTTTTTGGAGCAGGTATTCTAAATTTTCAAGTATACCTCATTTATCTAGCTGATTGTGATAAAAGTGTTCCTAAGAGACTTGCAAGCAGATATCAAGGGAACAGCAGGAGACTGCACGTTCCATAATGAATCAGATGGTTTTTCCTACTTTAAACACAGCAACCAGGTCTATCTCAAGTAATCTTAAAAGGGAATAAAGTTGAGCAGAAGCACAAAGGACAGATAATTTGCTCACCTTCCTGTTGCTGTCAGGGGAGCTCTACACTTCTGAAGCTTCCCAACTGCCACAAGTGTTACTGCTTTTCTTAGACTGTGGATGTTGCTTCTTCTGCAGTATTGGTCCCCTGGGAACTGTAAGGTCCACACACTCTCACACTCTTCCCTCCTATTTGTCTCTGCAGGTCTCTTGGCCCCTCCTGGGACCAGTGCTCCATGTATGCTCTTTTTGGTTTCTCTCCTTTCCTCACAAAGATATTACGATGCAGTATTGACTCTGCCTCCTGCAGTTAGCTTACTGTATTCATAACTTTTTTCCATTTCTGAAAGATAACAGTCACCTATAAGATGTCTTTGGTTATGGGATGTTCCCCCTACATATCAGGCAGCTCTTGATTCCCATCCTCTATCCAGAACTCCCAGGCTGAAAAAATACAATCCTTTGAAGCAATAGAAATGGTATTTTCCAGAACCTCTTTTTAGCGTGTCTTTTTACTGTTGGGCATAATTTTCCCCAATTCATTTCCCTAGACCCTACTAGAAAAATAAGGGCAGTAGAATAAGCTCTGTCTTGCTCCAGGGACCATTTAATCAACTTTCTTAGATATTCCTAGTTTTTCTGTTACTTTAAATTAAAATATTAAAGGCCTGTCATTAAGTTCCCTTGCATACTTTTACATTACCTTATGTGATTTTTATCATGGGAGTTGTTTTCTTTGCCTCTTTAGTGTTTGGTTTATTCACTATATGGCACGATTATTAGTCCTTTTGCACAGTGTTAAATCTTGCTGAAGTTGTGACTTATTAATTACTTACTTGCCTTAAATTATTAAAAGTGCGTGGGATACAGCGAAGATCAACTGCTGTTTATTAGCATATCTGTGAAGCTACAAACTGAAATGACCTTGGCCAATTTGTTTTATAGTCTTTGTATGATAAGGATATGACAGTTGAACTGTGATTATTCTCTTGTGGCTCTACGATAACATACTTGACGTAATGCTGAGGGAAAATGCATTACTCTCTGCTCAGAATCATAAAACATAAGCTTAGCAAAACCATAAATATCTAACCAATAAAGACCTGCTTTTAACAGACAAAATGAGACTCACTTAAATCTGAACACCATTTTGAATAAAACAAGTGTCAGTTTCTTTGAAGAGAAGAATGTGCCCTTTGTGCTATATGTTATCAACATACACACTAAAGTGAAAATAAATATATTGGTAAATCACCAACTGTGTTGGTTGTCTGTATTGCAGAAAAATTTCTAAAAGATGCAGTAGATTTGTCTACTGAGTTCAGTTCTGTTTCAGTCAGCATCAATTTCTACACTTCTCTCATCATTTTAATAATTGAGCATCTTACATGTTCAAGTGCTTTGTGAGCTGAAGATATTGATTCCTTAAAACATACCAGAAGGAAGAAAAGGATTTTTCTGTTGTTTTTAAGCTATGGATGAGGGAGCAGACAAAGGGATTAAAGATCCCAGAGGATTTAAAGTACTTCACATCCAGGCCTGTATTTAAAATTTTGTGATTTTGCTCCTCATCAATGTCACATCTTCCTTTCAGAGCCATGCTAGATGATAAAATAAACCAACAGGTGACCATGGTGCATCAGCTGCACGTTTATGTGATGTTCCATGATAGATGCCATTTCGATCCATTGTAAAACACATATCACCATCTGAGGGGATTTTTTTTAAAGTTCTTTTTGATGCTGGATGCAGTTTTTCATTACTATATATAAAAAAATTATATGGCTTATAGATACATTTGCTTTCTGCGCCATATTTCCTTTGCTCTTTAATATACAATTTCCTTTTAATGCAAAATGCCCAACAATGGGAAAGCCAGTAAGTGCTGAGGTTCTTCAAGGGAAGTTCAGGGTACTTAACATCTTTCCAGTTACGTTACAAAATTTGCCCTCACTGAATAACTGACCAGCCATAGAAATTTTAACAGGATAAATGTTCACCTTGACATCAGTTAATTAGAATAATACTCATTCTATACCAGTATAGTATACTACTACAGTGTACTAGTATACTAGAATAGTATTATTTCAGTACTATAGTTCATAGTATTCATTTCCACTTGCTCAATAATAACCATTACAGCAAGAAAAAAAAAAAATCATAGCATTACGTTTTAAATTTCTATCCTACACTCCTAAAAAAATTTGAGGCTAAATAATTCCTGTTTTGCTGCAGAGAGCTAGATAATGTTGCACCAGCTTTCACAGTATTCTGTGTTCAATTTAGTATATTAATTCAGTTTAAGTTTCTTATGTTTATGAGTTCAGGGGTAACACTGTTGATTGATGAAAATCTGACTTCAGATGATTTATGAGTTTCACAAAGATTTATATTAATTCAAAGCATCACTAAATTCACACATGGATGAACACAACTATTTTAGATTTACAGAACTCAAAGAATTGCTTCACTTCAAATGTACATGTTCTTTATGTAGTATAGGGAAGTCAGATTTTTTCATTCAAGAATGTGAATTTTTCCTCTGTATTTTTTCCAGTGAGTCTGAAAATAATAAATGAAAGAATGCGCATGTACAGGAGAGAAACAGTTTTCAAAATTAAAGTTGTAGATGGGTATAAGGTGTACATTTTCTTCACAGCGTTTTTATTTTCATTGATATTCTTTCCTTGTATCAGTGTAGCCAAGCCTACATGCACATTATGCGGCTGATAAGGTCAGCAGGTCTCCCCCAGCTCCCCCAGCAAGCTGTAAGTAGGAGAAACTTTTTGTATCACCCTTCGCCTGGGACTCACTGAGCACACTGAAAATTTCTAAACATGATGCATGTTTTCCTAGCTCAGGGCCTGAAATCTGCAGCAAAACTGCAGATCAGAGATGAAACAGCCTCCTGGGCAAGTCTGTGTGCCCTCCAGTACTTAAATGGAGGAACAAAAGGAAGTAACGCAAAAACTCAAGCTGAGAGGTAAAGTTTTAAGCATCTTAAAGAGTTTCTAGTCTGTGTGATCACGTCTCCACCGGCAGGCTGGAGGGAACCAGCCCCTTTGGTTTTGTTCAGGTGATTCCTGAGGAGGAAGGACTCAGGCAGGCACCCACTGCTTTCAGCTGATGGCCAGCTGGCTCTGAGCTCCTAGAAATTGCTTGCCAACTTAGGTTTGCAGCTGCATGGCTTCTAACTGGGGGGTGCAAGTTGTGGCTTGGGAGTTTGGTCATGTCCTGAGCCTGTGCTCAGAACCTGGTCAAATGCACAGAGCAGAGGTAGCCAACTCAAGACATTCACTCTCAGCTCTTTTTAATTCTTGCTGTTCTACTCTGTTGAAATCATTATTTTGCTGCTTGCCCTATCCCTGCTATTACATTTTCTAGTCCTGAGAAAAACATAAGACTAATAATTTTGTGTTAGTAGGACTTCAGTCCAGGTTACTCTTCTGCAAGTTTAGTGATTGATTAGGTTTAAAAACTTAAGTGTACTTAAATGAATTGGTAGTCTGATGCTTAGTGATTGAAAGTGAGGAATAAGAAAAGAGAACTTGATTATTTTTTGTTCAAAATTAAAAGCTACCTGATTTATTTTTCTGTCATCAAATGACTTTTTTTTAAAAAACAAAACTATTCCCATGGCTTTCAAACATTAATTTTTGATGGCAATATCTTAATTTCATGGAACTTTTAAAAATGGAAGATAAAAACTTGTTTGTCCTTTCCATTGCTTTCATTGCTAGGACTCTCAGTGTAAAATAGTTCTCTAGTAAGTTCAGGCAGGTCCTGACATTAAGATTGCCAACTACTGCAAGCAGATACAAAAAACACAGCTTTTAAAGTCAGCTCTGACTAAAGACAATGGTGAACTCATATCTCAGTGTGAACAAGTAGCTTTATAAATTGAGCATGTTACAAAAAAGCAGAGTTTGGCTCTTTTGTTTAAAAGACTTCAGTCAGAACAATGGAAGAAAATCATCCAGAGTCTTCAGAAAGAAGTCTATACGTCATCTGATCTTTGCCCAAAGTTCCATCAGTCTAAGGCAAGATGAGCCAAACAAAGAAACACTCCAGGTGGCTGCACAAACAGATGAGCTGATTGCCTAAAGATTTATGCGATTTATTATGGGATGTAGGCGGAAGAGAATTTTGGTATCACATAAAATTCATTTTGCAGTGTTTTTAAGGATATTGTGGAAATGTGCAATGAGATATTTAGGCAAAGGACCCAAGTCAGTACAAGGGAGAGATCAATATGAATCAAGGAAGAAGAAGCGTAGGAAAAGAGAGGACCAGTCAAGTGTATACAGGTCAGTACACTTGTCTGACTAAGCCCCATTCAATCCTCTTATTAAAACCTCTCTACAATGAGAAATAGGGCTCTCCATGTGTGTGGGGAGTAGGAGGGGAGGCTGGAGTGGCAGTGGGTCAAGGGAGCACACAGGGTTTGGCACCAGTGCCTGGGGGAGACTGCAACTGGATGGGAGGGATGGGAGGGGGACACTGTGTCTGACACCTCTGTGAGCTCTGTATGCATTTGTGTAGCTGCTGGTACACGCATTGTTTTCTGCCTTGGTGAAGCTCTTGGCCACTTGACACCATCAGGAACATGCACTCAGACTCGGTACCAGCTGCACCTAGGAATGTGGAACGACCACATCCTTCATGGAAAACATCCCACTAGATCCAGCTACCTCAACCAGTTGGCAGGTAGATTTTTGAAAGAAAGTAAGAACTAACTGAACTAAGTTTCTATGCCAACATTCAACATACTTAGGACTTTATATTGTCACAAATACCACTGATAACTGATTTATCATCCCTGTGAATGCTTTTGCTTTCTCATTATGCCAAAACTGTAAATAATTTAAGTGAGCAAACCTGTTCTAGGTTTGATTTTACAAATGAAGTGCCCAATGCAACTTCTAAAAGCCAAAAGACCAATAACAGTAATGTCATGAATCAGGACATTTTTCTCAGTTTTCCCAAGGCTGCTTTTTAATGAAGTCTGCATATTCCTCTTCCTTCCAAATGCATGTTTACAGCTGCGTATTAGGCTGTTTACTTTGGGTTTACATTATCCTTCCACACGCCCAGCCCTGCATACCGACACCATTCAGATCATTCCTAACTGAAGTATGTGGAAGTTATTGACTGCTTTCCATTTGTGCAGTCTTTTATGTCTCAAACATGAAAAAGACAATTCCTAGTAAGGTTTGTTGGAATGATTGCCAAGGAGTAGTTCACACACATAATGAATGATGGTATCCAAATGTGCCAGTTGTACGGTGCCCCTCTCCATACACCCAACCCATGAGTTACCATCTATATACTTTTTGACATTAATGAGATATCTAACTCATGTTCTTCATGAGTCAGACACTATTACTTTCATTCATCTTAAGTAACATGTTATATAAATGGCTCCACTGACATCAGAAAGACTTTCAGTGAACAAAGTACCAAACTGAAAAATCTGGCTCTTTGGGAATATTTCAGTCTAATTACTTCAATTCTTCCACAAAAAGAGCATAAAGAGTGTAGGGGTTTCTTTTCTCCCCACTGGAGCTCTGATTCTGTCAGAATATATAGAGGAAACTGAAGGATTAGATTCTATATTTATTTCCTACTAGTGCTGAAAGCCATTCTGCAGTTCAGTCACTGATCATTGCCTGTGATCAGAGGAATAATGTCTCTGCTTTAGAGGCGCACACACACACAAAGCACTAAGGTTAATGTGTCAGGTCTAAAAGGATAGGTTATAGCTGTATGACTCCTTGCCATCACCAAAGCAAGGACTAAATCAATCAATACAAGCAATGTTCTTGAACTACTGTAAAACATAGTAAGTGCATATAGAGAGAGTATTTGAGATTATGAAAGTCATCCTGCTGCAGGAGAACAATTGCTTAATGTCTTCCTGCGGATGAAAACATATCTTATACGTGCTATAGTTGTTACGAAGGAGACATACAAAGCCCTATCATTAACAAAATACCTGCCTTCTCCTTTTTTTTTTTCTTTCTAATGATGGTGCACCTGTTCAAAAGATTTTACTGCTCTCACAGATTCTTCTAAAATGTGATGCTACCTTTGTATGAATTTGCCATTATATTTATCATTCTCTCCAACAAAATATGTTTTTGTATCCTCTGTGGCATCTGAAAGACTAAAAGGCAGATGAGTAGTACAACTACCAAAAGGGGGAAGGAAGGATGCAAGTCTCTCTGATGTGGATATGAAAGGAACAATTTTTCCTGTTTTCATGTCTAGAAGATGAGGAGCAGGATTATAATCATGGGTAGCTAGTAGTAAACACACAAATATAAAGCTGTGTCAGGTAATACTCTCACCAAAATCTAGGCTATGTTAGCCTGCAGATGGATCCTAAACCATTTTGCAACAAAACAAAAGAGCTCATAGTTGCAGGACTTCAGTCATTCTCATAAAAACTCCCATACAGGACTGGAAAAGTAAAATAGCTAGTGCTGCCTCAATTGGAGGCTGAGATACAGGTCTTGGCAAGGCAAAAAACAGTAAGAGAAGAGACAGCATTGCAGCTTCCTGCCTATAACTATGGTTGTTAATGATCATATTCGTGATATGACATTAACTCTCTGTGCTTGAATATTTAACAAGAGAACTGCCTCTGGGAGAATTCATACATGGAAACTTTGGACTCACCTGGTGTTGTGGGATTTCTTTCTTAGAACCACAGCTGTGGCTCCGAACAAAGGACCATTAGATGCCAAGTGAGCCTTGTGTCTTTGCAAACTGTAATTGTAGTTGAGTGGGGATAAGTGTACTTTCCAATGGAGTAGAGCAAAGAAGTTCTGCCATACATTTAAAGGGTAACATCATTCATTGTTCAGCCAACTTTGTATTCTAGCTTTTGTCATGAACAAATGGCTAACACTATATCACAAACTTTTTAGGACTTCAGGCTTGGAGGCTTTCTTCCATCTCACAGTGATTTCTATTATTAATTATTTTATATGTAGTAGGAAAAGTGGGGTGTTTCTCATTACCCCTTTGAATAGGCTAATATGTAATCTTAAAGCAAAGGCAAACACCTAAATCCATGATAAACCGCCTAAATAATTTTAGTCTGATGTGTAAAATTAACAAGCACTTTAAGTCCTTCTGCCACCAATAGAAACTATGGATGGATAGAATCTCAGCATGCTTTGGGCTGTGTAACTACAACTACTGAAGTTTAAATTTTTTGGTTTCTTCTGATGTAACTGTGGTATAGTCTGATACATGTACTATCTAGTCAATGTTTGGCTCTGATACAGGAAAACTTAAGGGCATGATAATAGCTAGCAACGGGTCTCAGCTTAACAGAGTTCACCTGAAGTCTCACCCTCAGCTGGGGTCTAAGTGGCTATTTCAAGTCTATCACTTTTGCAGGTTGGAGCTAAAAGGCTGGCAAGCAGCCACAAGTGCTGGGAAACAGGTGCTTTGTGTAGAGTTCTAACATGGAGATCCACCCTGCACTGGATAGTGTTCCATCTCCAAGAGCAGAGGGTCAGAAACAAACTGGCAATTTTTTTACAAATAAACCAGGATGAGCTATCAGATACTTGTCTCTCCATCAATAGTGAAATAGAGGAAATAAGGACGTTAGAGTGTTTGTGAATTTGTTACTTGTGTGTTCTCCATGTGCACTGCTACCTGGTCATAGCTGGGGTCCTAAGCATTCTCCTCGTGCTTAGGAATAGCTGTTTGCTATCACTGCTTGCATCACACCAGAGCATGGTCAGCTCAGCCCAAGTACTCCAGGCTGCAAGGCTCACGGCAAGAGCTAAGACTTTCCCTCTCAGGAGGGCTTGAGCACTCGCTGAGCCCCAAGCCTGCACACACTTTTGCTGCGTGTGCACAGCAGATGATGGGCAGTAAGAGGACACCTGGGACCTCTGTTTGCTCTGCAAATAGCTAAGGCATGCAGGAATTACACTGTCATGAAAATCCTGGTAAATTAATCCCTTAGTCTATTGAGGGAAAGTATTTCAATTTAGACAGTTTCAGCAAATGTGGATGGTTCTGGACATCTCCAAAGACAGAGCAGCCATATGGACTTCCAGAATAGAGGAGAATTTGGGAGGTTTAATTTGGAATCAGATTCTCACCTGACCAGAAGATATTACCTCAACATATTGAATAACAAGTAACTATTAAAAAATTGTTTTGGTCATTAGTAGATTGACAACTGTGTTTAGTGAAATGCAGGGCATGCCTTAAAATAAAGCACGGCTCCCTGAGTGATAGCAGCAGTGTTAATCATTAGTAAAGCAGTTTCTGCTAAAACCTCCACTGCTGTTGCTTTTATATTGCTAAATAATCTAACCTAAAAAAGCTTGCAAATGTATTTTGTTTTGCTTTAAGACAGGTGAAAAGGACTCCTATCTTTTTTTCTAGTCTCACAGTATTTTAATCAATGTAAGAGTACCGGGGGAAGGCTGTTTTATTTTGAAATGTCTACAATTGGCACTGGTAATATTGCAGTAACAACGTAAAGTTAAAGGAATAATATTACATGGTAGGTACCACAGAACACAGAAATCAGAAAGTCACCATTTAAAATTGCTAACACTCCAAATATCTTTATTTATATGGTTAATAAACTGGATAATATAAAGTTGCTCTCTTAATCAGTCAATATTATCAACAGTTCTTAACACCTTAATTTCTCTCCTTCTAGCCCTCGTTTCTCCTTTTCCCACTGAGTTAATTTTAAATTCTTGTCAAAGACTTAAGAGTCTGTGAAGTGGATCAGGTAATGAACTCCTGATCTAACTGCTTATTCTGAGCACTAAGATACAAAGCATGATCACTTCATTACTGCATGGCACATTGTAAACATGTACAATTATTTGCCATACAGTTAAGTACTCGGGATATTTTGTGATAAGGAAATATTTATGAATTATATATGGCTGTACAATGGAGGCTTATGAAGCTTCTGATTTTGCACCAGGCTCCAAAGCAACCAGTACAGAACAGATAACTAAAATCATGTTGCTTCAGAAAATGTTTTTATAGTTCACAACACAACAATCTCAGCTGAAGTCCAAATTGTGGAGTTTATTTTTCTGGTGTCATTTTTGGAGGATATAAGATGTTATCTTTTATAATTTGACTTATCCTCATGCCATTGCTTGAGAAGATGAGTAATTTAATCAAACCCCTCAATTCACCTTAGGTATAAATAAACCTAAAGATGTTATTTGTATTTATTTTGAAAGAGGAAAGCCATTAACTCACCCTAGATTCTAGTCACTGGAAATTCCAGTATAATGTGGATTTTTATATTTTTTTTCCTAGGGACTTTGAGAATAACAATTCTTTTCTGATCTTAAGCAGAGCAAGCAATAAGACAGTATTTATCTGGAACAGTCTCTCTCAATTAAGTGTGAACATATTCATGCCATTAGTGATAGCAAAGTTTTCACCTAGAGCAAATGGAAAAAAAGCAGAGAGCTGTGTCACTTTCAGAAGGCTGCGAATTAGGATCTAACCTCAGATCTATGTAGTATAGGATTAAGTTCTCTCTAGTCTATCTAGAGGGTATCGGGAATGGAGATTACTAGACTGCAACTCATGTCATTTCATTGCTGACCAATGAAAAAGTACATCTCATCTGGTAGCACAGATGTGCTGAGAAGTGGTGCCAGAGCAGCAGCATAAGATCTGCCAAGTGGCCTTCAGTGATGTTTAACACAACCAGTAGGGATAATGTTTAGTCTGTGTAATGATTCACCCTGGAGGGATCTGACGTCGAGCTAAGCAAGAAAAAAGCAAGTTTCACTACTCATCTTACTGGATTTGGCACTCTGGGGAGGCTGATTTTGCTATGGCAGACAAGGAATTTTACTTTGTTACCTCCAAGAACTTTGCAAGAAAAGTGTTTGCACGCAGCCCTTAAGTTTCACTCACAAATTTGGATCCCCTCCAGACTGTTACACATTACAAGAGTTCATTACTGCCCCTGAGGTATCTGCAGCAGAACTTGTCAGTGCAGCAGTCTACCAGAACCTTTCTCTCCCCTGCTGTATTTTCTCTTTCTGTTCCCTCACAAACCTACTGCACAGGGTCCCAACCCTACAAAAACGGTTTGGCTGCCCCATTTGACATCACCTAAGAGTATCCTCTACTGCTCTGTCAGGATCAGATCCAATAACAGGAAATACTGCAGGTTGTGAACAATAGGTATTCGTTTTCTAAAATACATTAACTGCCAATGTTTAATTCAAAATAATTCAAATTCGGGTAATATTGAACGCAATTATTTGTCATTTGATCCATTTTCTCCATTCTCAGCAGACACAGCTTTATTACTAGTCTGAGCAAACCAGAGAACCTTTGCATCATCATAATCATAAAACACATTCTTTTGTCATTAATTAGACACAACTGGGCAGGAAATAACACAGAGGCCATAAAATGCAGTGATGTATATTCAGCTCAAGGCAATAGATTTTTCCTCCCATTTCGAGAACCTTTTGACAGAACTGGAATAAGATGTATTCTTGCTTTGCAACAAATACTTCTTTTTATACCTGTTTGCCCTACCTTTACTGCAGCTTTCTCTAGTCCATGAAGTGAGCCACCCAGCTGTGACAGAGAAGGCAGGCAGCTGCAGGCAGTAACTTATTTTAAAGGCACTTCCCGTACATGGCAAAAGTCACAGTGACAGTGTGAAGAGTCTGCAAAATGTGTCCATGTTTCAGACCTTTCCTTTTCACAAGTTATGTCATACGGAAGGGAGGTGTAAAAGTTCAGGCATGGGGAAATGTGCATCAAGTTTCATGCTTGAATCTAACAGGATACCTTAGCCTGCATGTGGCTTCTTGGTTGCAACAGCTAGATAACATCAGGATGAGAACTGTAGGCTAAAGGCAGAGGACAAGTAGTAAAATCCTCATGAAAGTTTGTTCTACACTGTTTGGTGAGAATCGCTGCCATTTGGAACATTACAAAGTCCCTCTAAAAGTAACTGTCAGGCAATTTTACTCTTATGCCTGCACTTGAACAGCTCGCAGCAATGGCAGAACCACTGCATTTTTGCTATGGAGAGCAATAGCAGGATTTCTTGAGGTGAACCACCTGGCCAGGCTGCCACATTCAGGGGCAAAATTACTGATAGATGCTTGTATGTGTGTGGTGTCAGGAATTATACCAGAAGACATAAAACATCAATTCAGCATTGCCATAACAACCACAGCATAGCAAAAGTGTATAAATTTCTTCAGAACCAGAACAAACTCAAGAACAGAACCACTTGCCCTGCCATGTAACAGAAGTCTGTGACTACAGTCAGGAGAACTGAAAATCCATGACTAGTTAATAGGGGAAAATTCACATCACATTCAACTCTTACCATGTGCATCCACACACAAAAAAATTGCTGAGTACACCTGTACTTATACACTCTCTACAGATGCAGAGCCACCATTTCTCTAAAGAAAAAGCTTTTTTTTCTTTTTCCCTTTTTTTTTTTTTTAACCCAAACATTTCCCATGTTTCTAATATTGCTTGAAAGGAAGATCATAGAATCATAGAACCATGGAATGGTTAGAGTTGGAAGGGACCTTAAAGATCATCGAGTTCCAACTCCCCTGCATGAGCAGGGACACCTCCCACTAGACCAGGTTGCTTAGAGCCCCATCCAGCCTGAGCTTGAATGCCTCCAGGGATGGAGCCTCCACAACTCCTCTGGGCAACCTGTTCCAGTGTGTCACTACCCTCACACTAAAGAATTTCCTTCTGATCTCTAACCTAAATCTCTCCTCCTGCAGTTTCAAACCATTACCCCTTGTCCTATCACTATGTGCTCTCATAAAAAGCCCCTCCCCAGCCTTTCTGTAGGCCCTCTTCAGGTACTGGAAGGCTACTACGAGGTCCCCCTGGAGCCTTCTCTTCTTCAGGCTGAACAGCCCCAACTCCCTCAGCCTTTCTTCATAAGAGAGGTGCTCCAGCCCTTGGATCATTCTCATGGCCCTCCTGTGGACACGGTCCAGCAGGTCCACATCTTTCTTGTGATGGGGGCTCCAGAGCTGGACACAATATTTCAGTATCTCACCAGGGCAGAGTAGAGGGGCAGAATCACCTCTCTAAGATGGTACAGGGGAAGATCTTTAAAGTATGTACTAGAAGCCTAGATCATAATAAACACATCAAAATAAACAAATTATGGACTTCAAAGAACTAGATGAGGGGATATAGGATGGCTGTTATACTGAACTCCTTTTGCGAGCCTTCAGTGCCTATTGGGCTTTTTTATCAAGAAAATGGCAAAAGTAAATGCATTCATGGTGTCTCTGCAGATGTGGTAGGGATATATTTTGACAAAATTCTTGGAGAAGAAATTTTTGTTCTATGTATTTTTGTCCAATAAGTCTGTCACAGATTATTTTTTTTTCAGCAAGTTCAGAGAGAACAGAATTGAGTACAACGTGATTAGGGGATATTTTGAATACTTTAAAATGGACAAATAGGTTAAAAAAAAGAGGCTGTTTACAGACAAAATGTGAATTCACAAGATTTGAAATATACCTGTCAGCACTACTGAGTAATACATTATGGATCATTTTACACAGATTGTTAGTGCCAGTGATTCTTTGGTAATCAGCCATTCATGGTAATCGGCAGTTGGTGCCTAGAGTCACAGAACGTTTGTCCTGATCAGACTGAGCAAATGAAACCAGAGTGCACGCATGAAAGGAAATGTTGTTTTCTGGCCATTTAAAAAATATTAGTTTGAAAATGGAAAACAGAAATAGATCATTAGATTCCTATTTCAAGTATTTCAAAGTAATTTTTCCAATTTTTCTTTTTTTTAAAATAATACTTCTATGTAATTTTGTCAGGACTTATTCTGCCTTGGGTGAAAAGAGTAATTAATGTTAGGATTTGAAACAACACTGCAAAATTGCATATCTCTAATAATTCCTATAATTCTACTGGTACATATTTCCTCTAGCAATTGGGGTAACACCAGAATAGAAGATAGATTATGAGAATGTTTGCATGGTTTATTTCTAAAATAGTTATGTTTTTATTGGTTTTGGTGGTACACGAAGTAACACGCCAGCTAATAGAAGTGAAACAGAACAATGATGCTGGTACATTCCACATTAGTAGTGGTTTTACTGCACTGGACTACACATTTTTCTCCTGAAATCAAGGGCTGTGTTGTTTTCCAGAGCATCTCCAGTTCATAGAATCATAGAATCACAGAATGTATTGGGTTGGAAGTGACCTAAAAAGTCATCTAGTTTAACCTCTCTACAATAAGTTCCTCCATTAATATTTTTAATCAATGAACCTCTTCCTCCTACATTGGAATTGCCACCTGATGAAGCATTGTGGGTATGATTTCATCATAAAATTTAAGAAAAATAAAGACTGCAGAGTGGCAAAAAGAGATTTAAATATTTTATGCGCTAATTTCACAATTATAGTTTTTCAGCTGTCACTGAGATGAAGAAACTACTAAATTTTGAAAACTAAATATATTGCAGGTTATCTCTAATATTTAAATGTCAAAAAAAAAGAAAAAAAAAGAAGGAAGAAATGAGAGGAAACAGCTTTAAAAAAAACCCCAAACAACCTAAACTTTTGTTCAGGAATTAGCAAATCCCCCTGTACTAATGGTAATTCAAAAATGTTTAGCTAAGATAATAAAAATGTCTTCCTTGCTACCATAACTTATTTTCATGACCTACATTAACTGTTATGAATGTTTCCCATCAGCACAGATATATCTTTTATCAGTCCAAAATATATCAACATTTGCCAGACAAAGCCATTAAAAGAAACTGTAACAATAGACAACAAATTGTATCAACAATTAAGTTTATTAAAAACAATGCAGGGGAAAGCAGAAAAAACTTAAATTTTAACAAAGTGACCATACACACCAAGAAATAAAAATAAGAATTCATGATAGTTATCAGATTTAGCATATTCAGTAGCTGGTCCTATTCAATAATATTTTTTTAAAACATCTTGAAAAACTCATTTAAAAAATTAAAATTCTCACAAAACCAAGTTACCCAAAGAGTTTTGGTGTTGCCAAGAAAGATGAAAAAGTGTGCATTTTGTTTATAATTTGCTGCAAATAGAGGAAAGTGAAAAGGCATTTACCTCAAAATAACTGTAAAAGAAATTCAATTAATGCAGTGTACAGAAAAAGGTTACATTCATTCTGTGGTCTGTTTCAGTGTACAGAACTGAGAATTTTTCAGGCATAGCTGCCTGTGTTTCTTTTATTTCTTCCAAGATTAACACTTTGTCTGCTCTCAGTTTGGGATGATAAATGAGCATTTTCGCTTCCATGTAGTGTTATGTTACCTCTCGTTTTTATCATTTGATAAGTGACAATTGATATTATGGGGTGAAGAGCTCACCTAAACAACCCTGGTCAGAGTATTAAAGATCCAGCATGTGATAATAATGTTCAATGAGTAAAAATGGTATTCTGCTGTAAACAATATACAGGTATGTGAATGCAAACAGGAGCAAGACTTCTGAAATAATTTTTGTTAAACAATGGAGAAGTTTCAGCTCCAATACAAGTGTGTTTGGTTTAAGAAAAGGATAGAAAATTGGAAAATTCAATGTAAGGAGAACAAGAGGGTTTGTGTTTTTTTCATTAAGAAGCCTGAAAGAGGAACAAAAAAACCAAAATCTTTCTTTTTAGGGAGGATTTTATAAAGACAATCTTGATCAGTTTACATTTAAGGCTTTTAGAGATAAGACAACTGATCAGCTCACTTGCACAAAATAAGTCTTAGACTGGATTTAGAAGATGGATTTTCAAAAGGATAGATACCTGAGTCCCAGATCAAGCTCTGCGGGGCTATTATGGAGTGCCATTTATTTGAAGCTGCAAGAACAGGTATAATAAAAATCTGCTGGAGGAGAGCAAGGAATATTTGTCCTTTCCAAGAGATAAAATATGCATGCAAACATACATAAAAAAGTGATTGTCCAAATTAAGCATTACATAATATCTTATAAACCCAAGACATTAGGACCTAAAACTGTCAACATCTTTTCTCCTCCATTAATCTCAAAATATAACTCAGTTTCCTGCACAAAATTACATGCTACAGATTCAAATAATGATTTCTGTCTATTTAAAGAGAACAATAACATGTATTTCATGCTTGTCAGGCATAGATTCAATATAGTAGATATATTTAAAACTGAATTCAGATTTATTTTATGACCGATCAAGTCTAATGTTTATTTTCAACAAGACGAACTAATTCAAAACTTATTAAAAATTAATTGTGTTCATTTGTTCCCTGGAATTTTTTACTTTAAAATACGTTCTGCAAGGATAGCTTATTTTTCAGTTATTTAGCCACTGCATAAAATGAACATTAAAAAGCAGGAATAAGGCTCGTATCACATCAGCCAGCTTTTGTGATGACTGTGTCAATAAGGTTAAGGATGAAAGACTGACATTCTCAGCACCAGAGTGTACCACAGGATTCCTGTAGAGGTTTGTGTTAATACCTGTGCTATCATCGACAAATCATGTTTTTAAAAAAGGGACTGACTACAGAGGCCACAAAGTTTATAGGCAACAAAAAACCAACAAGGGTAGTGAATAAATGAAGCTTTTGAGAAGTACTGTAGAATGTTCTCACAGCACTGTATAAATAGTAGGAGGAAAAAAAACAAACAAAATTGCAAAAATAACAGGCTTGAAATTGTTAAATGGAAAGGAAAATACCTGGAGTAAAAGAATTATATGTACACCATGATGTATTATAAATTGACAGTTACTATGCAGGTAACAGAATATGGAGTCTTTACAGGAAGACTTAAATAATACCAGGTCAATTCTCAATAGCAATCCACCAAGGAAATAACATGTAAAATGTATTAGGGAAAGAATTGAGAATAATTCCTTCCACTGTTAGGTCACAGATGAAACAATGTTTACCTACAGCCTCACTGCTTTCAGCTTTTCTATTTTCATCTGCAAAACAGCACAGAACTAATAAATGGATGGAGGAAACCTACAAGGATGACCAGAAGTATGCAGTAGCTGATGTATCAGGAAAAACTAAATAAGCCTTCTAAATAAACTAAATAAACTAAATAAACTAAATAAACTAAATAAACTTAATAAACTAAATAAACTTCAGCCTGGAAAAGAGAAGATATTAAAAAGATGCCTAGCACAGCAATTTTCTAAGACTTCTTCTAGTTTCTCATGATGGAAGAACTAAGGACACTGAGTGAAATTATCATATAGACTGTAATTGAATTAAGTACCTTATTGCCAAGAGGTGTTGCAGAAGCTGGATGACAAAAGGACTCAGAAAGTAAATTTTAAAAAAAATTTGCAGAAGAAAGATTCTCTAGAGACTATACAGAACGCTGATGCAAATGCTGTCTCTGGCTCTTCAAGTCCCTGAACTTAGGTTGCTGAAAGCTGAAATGGCACAACAGGGAAAATGTCACTGTAAAATTGTTCTGTTCTTGTTCTTTTTTGCTAAGCATCTGCAAATGGTTACCACCAGAGACAGGACACTTTCTAAATGGATCTTTTGATTTCATCAGGAAATCTGTTCTGAAATTCTTATCTTAACAGTGATGCAGAGAAGATACAGTAGGTTATAGCCTAAAAAAATACTTGAAAAACTCTGAAACACTACCTGTTTTTTTATATATATTAATAAGCAATAATAATTCATTGTTTAACCAGCAAGTTTATTACGTCTGTATTAAATATATGGCATATAGTTTCCTTATTTGAAACCATGACATCCAGAGACTGCAGAATTCCTAAGCCCAAAGGTCTTGAAAGAGCCATAGAAGTTTTATTGTTCCTGTCAGTTCCTCCTGTCTGTGTGAATGATAACTTCTGCTAGTTGCTTCCTCTCTCACCTTCAGGGATATTTTCTTATGAAAGTAGTGGCTTAGGAAACATATAGTGCCTGTGTGCTCTTCATATGCACACAAAGTTCTGTCTACAAAATGAACTTGAGGAAAGTAATCCCAAGTTTAAATATAAAATAAAAAACATACGGTGATATTTTAGCAGAAAGAATCAGAGTTATTTGTAGCAGTCATATTTTACAAAGGTCAAATATTATGAAAGACTTTAGTTCTTTTATCTCACCTGTTTGAAAATCTTCAGTGAGTGTTTATTTATCTACCAAAGGCAGCCTAACAAACATCTATCTTCAGCAGGCAAGGGACACATATCTTTCATATCAAAAAAGAAATGCTTTGTTCTTGATATCTCAGCTATTTCACACCAGAGTCACTCCCTACTGAAGTTTACTCCACAGTGTCTGAGGGACTCCTATCAGTGGGAAATTTGCTTATTAGGTAATGTCCTCTGCTTTGATTTCTCCAGTATCATTTCATGTCCAAGCAACCCATACCTGTGAAAATGCCTCCAGGAGCAGGTTTCCTGCCTCCTAAAGGTTTCATACCAGTGTTAGCAGAAGACAAGATCTTTCAAGCAGCTGCAGCGTTCTTCCTTCTGAAAGACCAGTAAGAACATAAGAAAAACCTGTTGACCTGTTGGCAACACACTGTATCTTAAGAATTTGAGAAATTGTCCCTTGCCCCTGCTGTGAAGTCAATTTTGAGTTGCCATTTCTGAGGCTGACCAAAAGAACAAATGGCTGCTGCATAGACCACATCCAGATGTCCATGCCTGGTAGTCAGCCTGCCTGGGCAGCAGCAAGGGTGTCACCATTACACATGGTGCCATTATTGTAAGGCTTTGGCACATCCTAGAATTCAGGGCAACTGGAGCCCAAAGAAATGCCACCTAGAGCTAGGTTGCAAAAGGGGAAAAATACAGCTGCAGCAAAGAGAAGAAGCCCCATGGTTTCTTCTCACGCTGCACTAGACCATGGGAAGATGTAGGGTCATAGTCCTACTTTCTTATGATTGTAAGCCTTTCAAAAAATCTTATTTGTCCTGAAAAAGGCACTCAGAAATCATACATGTTTCAATTGTTAACAGTTAAAGGAGGCAGGTTTATTTTGGTCATGGATATTGACATCAAGTAAAAAAGAATGTTATATTCCTCCTTTCTTTCTTTGACCTCATGGAGCTCTTTACCCCTGCAGCCCTGCAATATGAGTATTTCTAAATAACAACACATGCACCACCACAACTTGGTGTGGGGAGTGGAGACAGGAGAAATACCAGTGCAGTTTACACTAAAAGTAATTTCATGAAATTTGAGTTCATAAATACTGAAATGGAAGTAAAAAGAAAAGTTTTGCTAGGCAGCTGACCATCCTCCTCTCCAAGAAAGTAACTGTTCTTCCAGTAGAAAAATGAGAAAATGCTTAATGCTTGTCAAAAAAAAAACATCCAGAAACTGCTGACATAATAAGCTATGACTTATATGAAAAGGATCCTGTTTGCTTCTCCAGGGTATTGGAGTTCTTAATACATTTCTCTAGACTACATTTGTTAACTCTGAAATAGCTCAAAAGACTAGAAGGATTTTAAAAGCATTGACAACTCTGCATGGAAAAAAGTGAAGCAACATTTTTATCTCTTTCCCACCTGCTTTCAGGAGGTGTATGCACTCAGACTACATAGCTTTTATGCATTGTGAAGCTTGTATAATTTAGAACTTCATGCTCTACACATTTCAAATTGGTTTGACCCTTTCCCCTCCTAGGCACACGCAAGCACACAAATGGAGTTTTATTGTCTTTTTCAAATCACTACATCCTCAAATTTATTCAGGGTTGTCTTGCAGAGTGCTGAAAAAAGCATTTGAATGAACATTTTGGTCAGAAACATTCCTCCCAATTTGTGGTGAAAAGCCAAGCTTAAAAGTGACTCAGTGAGGCTATTACATATTTTGTTGTGATGCTCATATTTTTGGGCATAAGTGGACTGCCTGGAAATATGTTTATATCTCAGTGACTGAACAGCAAAAATGGATCCATGTAACTATTAAGCTCTAACTTGATTCAACGGCTTAAAACTACAACCTCATATATAAGGAGCCACCGAGGAATTTGTGGGATTTTTTCCTGCCTTTCCTGATTACACCAGCTGAGGACTGAGCTGTCTTCCTCCTCATTCCTTCTCTGACATAAGAGAAGGCAAAAACGGCACAGAAAACAGACACACTCCAAGAATTCCTGGCTAATCTAGGATTTATGCACCTAAACTGAAGCAGCAAAGTCCCACAGCTGTTTCCTATAATTTCAAGTAAGGTTCATTATACCCTTCTGTAAAGGAAGAAAGTTATAATCAGTTTCTAATTATTCTACCATTTTTTCTTTGGAACCAAGCAGTTTCTGAGAAGAATCAGGACCAGTAATTAAAAAGTGGGCTTTGATATACCATACTGTAAGGGTCCACATTTCCCATTTTATTGGAATTAAAGAGGATTTTTAATAAAAAGGGCATAGCTAAAAAGCAGAAATTAGTCAGTTGTTATACATATCCTCACCTCTGAATAATCAATCAGTAGTTATATTGATTATTCATTAATTGATTCTGTTACAAAATCAACAGTAAAACAGCAAGTTCTTGTACAGTGTAAGCAGTTAATATACAAGTTGGTAGCATTGTAAAAGGATTCATTTTGCTGAGAAGACAAATATCTAAGTTTTTTTTGTTAATGATTGTGGTTGATAGAGAAATGTACCTACAAATGTCACATTTTTATTCCTAACATCAGCTTAACTTTCAGTATAAAATTGAGAAAAAGAATAATGAAAGATAGATAAATTTAGGTGGGAAGGAATCTCTGTGGGTCCAACTCCCTGCTCAAAGCATCCTCAAAGTTAGTTTCAACTTCAAAGTTTTATGCCTCAGGGTCATATCCAATCAAGCACTGAATATCTTCGAGGAAAGAAACTCTAAAACCATTTTGGGCAAAATTAATGGGAACATATAATCAGTCAACATAAATAAAGTGAAAAAATAAAGTAAAAGCAAACAAAGTAAAACTGCTCTGATAAAGTAAGTTGTCTCAGCTCTCAGACCAGACTCAGTCAGCATAGCTTTTGAAGGTACAGATCAGAGTTGGACTTAAAAATAAAGTTTCATCTGAACTAATTATTTATTAGTTATTCATTAGTTTTCAGATTTGGACAGGAGATCACTCAGCAACAATTTTATGAAGCCTTCTATATATAGAATCAAAAAAATCACAGACCTCTATGAGGTCCTCTGGAGGTCACCTGGTCCAACCCTTCTGCTCAGGCAGGGACACCTGCCTGTCTCGGCTAGTCAACTGAGAGGAATGAGCTTTATACTTACGGTGGAATGACTTCAGAGGAAAGAAATTGATATTAAATCTCTTTTGTAACCTTAATGAGAATTTTATATCTAGATGCATTCTTCCGGTAAATCACTGGAAAAACGTCTATTATATTCCAAGAGAATGGGTTCAGATTCCAGGCAAGATTTTTTTAGGACAGGAATCTGAGCTTAGAGTCCTCAATACAGGATTTTTTCTTAGAAAGGTTTTTGGTCAGGATAGTTTTGCAGACTGAAGCAGATGGATGTACGTTTATGCATTCTAGTTGTAAACCCTGCTAAGTTATGAAGGAGTTGGTTCAAGTTCAAACATGGAGAAAATTTTACTGAAATCGTTAAAAGCATCGTTTTGGGCATTGTTTAAAAGAAAACCTCATGTGATTTAGTTTTACTCTCAATTGATTTATTTCCAGAAAGTGATTTATAACATTAACTGAAAGTTCATACCAAAATGAAGTGTTCCACAATTATGAAAGTGAGCAAAAATATTTTAATAAACTTGATCTGGATCTGATTTGAGTTTTAGTCAAGCAAGTTGTTTTATTTGTGCCTTTTGTCTCAAATGAGAGATAATTTTGAAATTTTAAAAAAATCTTTTCCAAGCACTTCTGCTGCTGGATACATGGCCAGAACTTCCCCAGAGTTTAGCACATATAAGATTCCCTGCTGATAGTTTAGCAGGAGCAGAGCACATGTGGCCTGCAAGGTCAGAGCTAGAGGGACACTCGCCAGGAGCAAGCTAAGTGAACTGCTTCAAGGATGGGGGAAGTAGCATACAGCAATCAATAGCACACAGAAGAAAACAGAGACATTTTTAATAGAAAGTGTTAAACACCTTTTGCAATATCTACTTTCCAAGATGGACTTTGTTGCAAAAAAAAAATAAAATAAAAAATTAAAAATTCTACTATCAATTTAAGGAATGAAAAGCTAATCAAAAATTAAAATTATTGAAAAGATTTCTTAGACATTCTCTAATACTTTCTATTAAAGTATTTCTTAAGATAAATATGAGAAAATACACCATAAGAAATATGATGTGTTTTGATTTGCAATACACTTATTTGTGTTTAGAAAGAATAATGATGTATTTTTTTAGGTTTGAGAGTTTCTCTGGTACTTGGATGTAAGTGATTTCATTCTCCAACCCACTTTTGTGTGTTTCGATGATTCTCACTTCAGATGAAAACTGCCAGTTTGTGTGGAGACACAATTCAGGGCAGTCAAGACTCTCTCATCTTGAAGTTGTGACTGTAGCATTGCCTCCTCATTTGTTGTATTTCTAAAGGCTGCTATTGGGCAGAGCCCCACTGTCTACATTTGTCACACTCTGTCTAGATTACTCTGGAGGCTGTAAGCATAGGGCTGTCACCATTTCTGGGGGGTTGACCTGGGCTGGATGCCAGGTGATCACCAAAGTCACTCTATAACTCCCTTCCTCAGCTGGACAGGGGAGAGAAAATGTAATGAAAGGCTTGTGGGTCAAGATCAGGACAGGGAGATCACTCATCAATTACTTCCATAGGCAAACAGATTTGACTTAAGGAAATTAGTTTAATTTATTACCAATCAAATCAGAGTAGGATAACAAGAAAATAATCCCAATTCTTAAAAACACTTTCCCCCATCCCTCCCTTCTTCCTGGGCTTAACTTCACTCCCAATTTCTCAACCTCCTCCCCCCCCGCCAGCAGCACAGGGGGATGGGGAATGGGGGCTGCAGTCAATTCATCACACCTTGTCTCTGCCACTCCTCTCTCCTCAGGGCAATGACTCCTTATGCTCTTCCCCTGCTCCAGTGTAAGGTCCCTCCCACAGGAGACAGTCCTCCACAAACTTCTCCAGTGTGAGTCCTTCCTATAGGCTACAGTTCTTCACAAACTGCTCCAGTGTAGGTCTTTTCCATGGAGCGCAGTCCTTCAAGAACAGACTCCTTCAGCATGGGTCCCCCGCAGGGTCATGATTCCTGCCACCAAATCTGCTCTACCTGCTCTAACATGGGTTCCTCCCTTCACTGGTCCACAGGCCCTGCCAAGAGCCTGCTCCAGTGCAGGCTTCCCACAGCCTCCTTTGGGCATCCATCTGCTCCAACGTGGGGTATTCCATGGGATGCAGATGGCTATCCGCTCCACCTTTAAATTCCACGGGTTGTAGAGGGCCAGCCTGCCTCACTGTGGTCTTCACCACAGGGAAATCTCTGCTCTGATACCTGGAGCACCTCCTTCTTCCCTTCTTATTCACTGACCTTGGTGTCTGCAAAAGTGTTCCTCTCACATCTTCTCACTGCTGTCTTTGGCTGCTGTTGTTGCAGCAGTATTCTCACCTTCTTAAATATATTACCACAGAGGCACTGCCACTGTTGCTGATGGGCTCAGCCAGCAGTGGGTCCATCTTGGAGCCAGCTGGCATTGGCTCTGTCAGACACAGTGAAAGCTGCTAGCAGATTCTCACTGAAGCCACCCCTGTACCTCTCACTACCAAAACCTTGCCATGCAAACCCAATACACCATTTTCTATAGGAAATGGCTCAGCTTACAGCTCTTCCTATGAGGAGCAGTAGTTCTGACAGCTCTGTGTCTGCTGCCCTCTTTCTTCTGTTTATTAAGCTAACCTTCCTCTAACCTTCCAACGTAGTATGACAGAAATGTTCCTTTTCAATATATTTTTCCATGTTTGTTAATGAAAGAAGTTAATCTGAAGTACTTGTACCATTTCATGTTTTCCTGAACCACCTCCCATGAATACACAGTATGAAATTAAAAGTATTTAATTACCCTAACTATAAAATTCCAATATAATGAACTTCAGCATTTTTAGAGCAGATCAGTGTAGTATATAATTTTACTAACAGAAGAAAATTTTAAAGGATTAAGTAATGGCTTAGAGAGAAATAAAAAGACAATAAAATAATTTAAATAGTGTGCTCTGAATTAAAATTATGTTAAATCATTCATTTAAAAAATGCACAAAATCTTGTTATTCCCTGTTTTCAAATAAAGTTTCACCAGGTGTATCTAAGCAGGGGTAGTCCAGGATTATGTCCTTCCTGCTCATTCTGGAGATTGATTCTGAGCTATGAACGTGCTTAGCATCATCTGTCTACCAGTTAGCACTGGGACTCCTCCTGGGCTCAAAAGAAAGAAGAGACCAGAGGTGTATTCCCATGGGTCTCTGACCTGGATTATAAGGGGGACAGAGCTAGGTGGACATCAGTCTCACAGTGAAACAACCAGTACTAGTATTGAGATTCATGATGATGGGAATTAAGTGAGGACATTCAAGAAAATGTCAAACTAGAGAAAAGCAAGAACCCTATCCTGTCTGTATTTAAACAAGTGACTCAATCTTTTCTAAGTCTGACTGTCTGCTCATATCCCACCTTGCTGAAATGTTCAACCATTGCACAGACTTTCCTTTTCCACAAACATAACTTTGTTGAACTTGAGCCCTTTTCCTTTTATTAAGCACTGTTTATCATTATTTGCCTTCTTTATTACAACCTCTGCTCACAGGTAAAGCATTTCAAATACCTGCTATTTACTCATGTAAATGTTTTAAGTCACATAAAAATCAATAAAGCTAATTAAGTTAGAAGATTAATATTCATTATGCAAATAAAAAAAAAGAAAATTGAACAGAAAAAATAATGCTACTAAAGCCCAACTTCTAACATTTCTTCAGGTGTCACAGCTTAATAAAAAAATCAATAAAGTCAGAGAGTGCAACCTGCAGCTTAGTATATATCAAGTCTCCTTTGTCTACAGACAATGTAATTGTTTAGTACTCTGGATAGATGATCCCAAAGCAGATAAGGCACATGGTAGGAGTGGGGCCATATATGTTGGCTGTAAAAGGGGGATACATCATGGATGCAGACAACACAATACCACATTAGGGAAGTTTTCTGGGTGCACAGATGGGAAAATTTTGTGGTTTAGGACAAATAGATTAAGTAATCCAAGCTTCAAAGTCTTTAGAAGAGCTAAAAAGAGAAGCAAGAGTACACATAGCTGAGCATCACCAGTCATCAAATCGGGTGTTAAAGGACATAGCAGTATAGCACTACACACAATACCACTGTTCAGTGAAAGGTCACACTCCTTACATCAGTAGGTATTATGGGCTCTACATCTTTCTGAGCCATTTTTTCCAAGGGTGTTTCAAACAAATCAGAGATTTACTGTATTCTGGATTTTTTTATAGCTCTGATTTCTACAAGCTCCCATGACTGAGTGTGACTTGAATGGAATTTTTTCTATTAGTAGGCAAAGATGTAGCAGCTAGATACTGTTGGGTGACACTACAGAAAATCATTAACTGCAAGAGGGACTGAATATTCAGATGCAGTGTCTCTTTCCACATCCTAATTTAGGTAAGGATAGGGGTGGGTTGTTACATGGCAGGTTGCAGACTCAAGCTTTTAACCTACATACTGATGAAACTCACATAACTCACTTAACCTTGCATAAAATGCAGCTGGATTCCCTCAAATAAATATCATCTTCTCCTACTTACCAAACAGCAAAGAGTTTGTCTGCTATAGAAGTTGTCAAATCCACACTATGATGATTTCTCAAGATGTCTCTGCTGTGAGACTTACATATAGTTGTGTGTTGCATGCCTTATGGTAGTGTTTCCTGATGGAGACATCACTCAGTTGCAGTTTCTCCATAGAGAATAAATCCACAGCTCTGGTAACACAGCTGCAATCCTTGAGGAAAATGTCACAACCCACAAAGTGGGCATGGCACTGTCATGTCCCACAAGGTGGGTATGACGTTATCATGTCCCACAAAGTGGGTGTGGCACTTTCACGTCCCACGAAGTGGGCATGGCTCCCCAGAGCTGGGGGCCCAAACTAAATATAAATATCTTTTTTAACAACCCATTTGGCAAGATAAAGCTCAGGAATTCTCTGCACGGTACTCTAGGAGGAAGACCATTACCCAGGAGGCTTTCACAAAACATACCTTTACTTAAGATTGAGTAAGATTATAAAGCTTTTCAAAGGAAGCATACAACAATATCACTCTCAAAGCAAGATTACAACTAGCAGAATTTAGCAAAATGGTCCTCTCAAAACAACAGGTTACAACAGGAAAAACTTAGCAAAATTAGAAATGATGGTACCCCTGTGTGCCCAGAATAAGGTTAGAAAGAGAGAGAGAGAGAGAGAGAGAAGAGAGAGGCAGAGAGACAAAGAGACAGAGAGATTGAGGTAATGAAAAAGTGGATAAGAAAGATATCACCACCCTTGGATCCAGCGATGATCTCGGCATGACGCTGTAGTCCTTGGATGGTGGGCGCGCGCCCCGAGCATTTCAAGTCTGCCTTTTTTATGGCACCTGGCCCCACCTCTCCTGGTGAGGCTCAGCCTGCTTTGTGCAGACTCAGTGTTGGATTTGGGATTGTTCTGGAAATGAGTTGATGGGGCACATGGGTCCAGGTGATCACTTGGCCCCCCCCATCCGGTTTGACCAAGCAATGACCTTTATTGTCACTCTTGCACTCTGTCCTTAAACAGGACAGTGGTCTTTCGCAAGATGGCACTGTGCCTCCACGGGGCTCCTCTTGCCGGCCACTCCTCCTTATCAAGTAAGGACAGTGTCCCATTTATCAGGGTGGCTGCCAAAGGAGGGCCTCCCCTTTCAAGGACAGTGTCCACTTTATCAGAGTGGTTACCAAACAAGGGGCTCTCCTTGCAAGAACAGGGTCCAGGTGGTTATCGAATGAGGCCCCCACCCGAACATAATGTCCAGTTTTTCAGGGTGGCTGTTTCGAGACAATTATTCTTTTCGGGACTCTACAGCAAAGACTGATGTTCAGTCAGTTTGTCCAGATCAAGTGGCACAGCATTCCTTCTCATGACCAGATGTCTCTGGGAAGGAAAAGACCTCCTTCATGACTAATCATGTGTGGAGGGTACCTAGGCAGACAATCACAGCAGAAAAATAAATGGTAAAAAGGATAAAAGAATTCCAAGAGCAATCATAATTCAGTGCTAACTTTTTTGGGTTCTTATATTAAAATTCAAAATGTGCTATGACTTGCCACATAGCATAAAAAGGTATTAGTATGCCAATGCTTTACCTTATATTATGTAACAATGCTATAATAGCTTCTTAGGAATAGAAGTGATGCATTTACATGGGGTTGTTTGGGGTTGGTTTTTTTATAAAGTTCCATTTCTTTAATTCTGGTTTCAATTACTGACCATCTACTGAAGGAAAACTGCAGGTATTTCCAAGTGCTGCAAATTCTGAGCTGTCGAAGCTTCCTTCCCCTTGTGGTACTGACCTCCCAATCACTTACCCATTCAACTGGTACCGTGCTAGGACCTAGTGAGATGACTCTAGTAGACATCTCAAAACTGAAGCAATCCTTACCTCCCTCATTGAATTGATTACATAATTCCTTCATTTTTAGACAACAGTAAAGTAAAAGAACAGAGACAGGAATTTGGCTACAAACAGCTGAATTTTCTAATTTTTCTCTGTAGAGGCAGAGAATGACCAAAGAAAATGTATTATATAGCAAGTACTTAATGTCCTTTTCCTGAAACTTTAAGGTGGCAACAAATTACGTGACTTATTTTGCTTGTTTAGTCAAAAGAGTTTTGCCATCAAACTGGCATAGAGGAGTGTTGGGATTTATGGAAAATTAATATGCCTGAATTAAATTGTCAAGCACCCTGAAGCAAACCGTGAGATCAGTAAACAAGCGGATGTCTCACAGCCTGGTACCCCACGGGACCAGCAAACAGCAAGTGTCCTATCTCACGGTTGTTATCTTGAGAAGTAGTGAGAAAAGAATCTTGTGGCAAGAACTGAGAGGCACCGTCTGGGAAGCAGAAGCCCTGGGTCATCGTGACACGGAAAGCAAAAGACAAGACACGTAGCCAATCATATATGAACTGTGTATGTATGTAACCAACGGGGTTTGTACTGGGGTGGACCATCTGGAACCAGAAGGGTATAAATTGCCACCATTTTTAATAATAAATGGCTTTCGCTTGATCACATTGGTCGTGGTGCATTAGTCTGTGCTCTCGCCGCAACAGAGGAGAATGAACATAGTAGAATATTCAGCATTACAGTAATATAATATTAGCACATCAAGGTGGCTAGGTGGGTACAAGTGTTTGTGTGGGTGTGCATGGAGCTTGAATATCAATCTGCTGAGATGAACTTCGCTGGAAGTGGCCTGTTTGCATTCTTGGGAAATCATTTGATCCAAAAGTCTGAAAGCTAGACAAACTCTCACTGAAGACAGTGCAAATGTTGTCTGTTTAAGAAGACCGATATCGCGGACCGATACCAATGGTTATCGGCTGTCAGAATGCTTACGCAACTATCCTTCCCCCCCCCCTCTTCTCGGCAGGGAGCAGAGAGGTTCGTGGATGGGACCACACCTCAGAGGGTGGAGTGGAACGTCCCCCCTCCCCCACGCTCACAAAGACCAATATGTCGCTCACACAACCGGAGGTTTATTGAAGGACCAAGGCTCGGGGAAGGTTATCTAGGTATATATCAGGGGTCTGTGGAGTTAGTAAGTGTACTCCCCGCGGAAGAGGTGTGGGAGGATTAATGTAAGGGAAGGGTAGGACGTGAAGCCTGAGTACCAATTATGGTGTGTAAGTGTACCCGTGTTACCCTTTCCGTAGTGAAGATGTAACCAATGTCCAGGCAGCCAGCAGCGGCGGTGACGGGACGAGCCCACTGCCTCTCTGGCAGGCGCAGTCCTGCAGACACCACGGAACGACAGTCTTCCCTGGCACCGGCGAGCAGCAGCAGGCAGCGAGTCCCCGGCTCTGCTTCGGGCAGCAGGGCGAGCACTAAGGAGGCAGCCTGGGTGCACTGTCCTCAGTAAACTGCCCATGTAACTGGAAATGAGTGCATTAGTTTTTGCAAGCCAGACCACTGCTGAGAGCACTCTTTGGAGCATTTCTCCAAGCTGCAGTGGTACTTTCAACTACTACTGTATTCTGGTATTATAACACAAGCACTACAGCTTCACTACTGAATTCTGAAGCATTTCAAATCATTCTTACGTGATCCCAGACATTTGTTTAAAACACAAATTCTCCTCTTCTGAAAGAAAAGCTGTTCCCTTGATCTTTTTAACTTCTTCTTTTCCCCTCAGAGTACCTTAGCTTGAAACACAGTTATCTTTGCCATGGTACACATGGCAAGAACCTCAAGGCAAGTTTCCTGCTATCACCATTTTACTCCTAGTTTCAGTTTGTCCATTTTGACCCATTTTGTTTTCTAAACAAATGAAAACCAGTAGTACGGTAAGAGCATGTGTGGCTGAAAAGCAAAGGAGAAGGAAGCGCAGATTTCCACACAGAACATCGATTTTGGCAAGCTTGTAATTTTGCCCTAAAATATAGTTTCTAAAATTTTTGGAAAATCAGGGTTCATTGAATAACTAAGAAGTACAGAATTAATAAACAAACAAACAAGCAAACAAATAAATAAATAACATGACGACAAGAAAGGATAAAGTGAAAGCATACTTCCTGTTTTGTTTTTCCGAGTATTTTGACTTTTTCCTTCCAAACTAGTCATTTCATTTCATAATCAAGTATTTCCTTTCCTTTTCAAAACTGTGGCTTTTAAAAGTGAAAAAAGGAAGTAAAAGTAACACTGCAAGGAAATATTTGTTTCTAGTGGAACTAAGCATTTCAGGTTGACCCCTATAAAGTACAATAACATTTCATGTTGGCCCAGATCACATACTTTCTTTTATTTTATTGGTTAAGTTGCTAAATCCAAATCCTATAATTTAAGATGTGTAAGTAAAGCTCCTGTTTCTCACTTTCTGCCTGAGGTATACTGATCAATAGAAGCATTCCCTAGCTGTCTTGTTGCCAATTTTGTAAGGTAACAGGACTGAAAGCAATTAAATAATCTTCCAAAAAATCAACACAATAATCTTTAATTCATACGTTTTCTTCTAGAAATTTTAGGAATTTTGAAAACTACGAGTGACTTTTACAGGAAAAAAATTTAGTTTTAATTGTAAGATTGACTGTTTTTCTCTCCTGTTTTTTATTTTTGCTAGATTTTTAATAGAAATAGCAGTCAATAGCAATATTTTTTAAAGCAAATAAAACAGCTATTTTACAATGGTTGGAAACTGTTGCAGATGGTTTTCAGGCATGTAACACATTATTTAAAGAACAATAATGGTTCAGGCTACAGTAAAATTTTACTCATTAAATAGTTACAATTATTTCACCATAGCAAGGAGCTAATAGCCTGTATTTGGGCCCTTTAGAACTCACCTTTTCTACTTCCAGTATTTATCTGGTTTTATTTAGTTATAAGCATATGTAACATAGAGGTAAATGTTCACAAATTCCAAATTAGCGTATTTAGAAATACATACCAAAAAAATCAATCTTGTATCAAAAAATCAGAAGTCTGTGAAGTGACAACATCATCATTGTTTCCTGGTTTGTAACTAGAGGCAGGGCTGAAGAAAGAGAGGACAGAGGTAAAAGTTAGATCAAACTTTCTCCTGTCAACCCTACACAATTTCAACAAAAAGTTCAACAGGGATTGTATCACCTCTTTCCGGAGTATCCAAGTGCAGAGAGGTGTGATGAAGGAAGACCAAGTTATTTTTGGCCAGAGATTATATGGGGGCAAAAAAAGTGATACTTCTTTCTGCAGCTGGCAAGTGAAAGACAACTGTAGAAACTGTAGGCAGAAACTCCTCCAACTGAATGTTGTGAAATGCTGATTATGAGGGAGTCACATGTTCATTTGACTTCTGATCTGTTTGTGGGAGTGCTTTTCAAGTTTGTCTTTTACCCTGAAAACTTTTGGGCCAACACAGCTGAGTAACATGCATATTCCACAATCATAACACTATGAAAGGAAAAGGTTCATGTGAACTTTTCCCTCAATGCAAAGGGAAAAGCTGAGACAGAAATAAAAGCAGCATTTTTTCCTGTTGATTCATGCTGTGACCTTCATGTGATCATTTCAGCTCGCTCTGGTCTTCCTCTTTAAAACAGGGATAACTTTCACAGGTAATCCAAAATGTACTGCTAATTCAGTGGCCATGAGTTACTAAAAAACTGAGGAATGAAAGGGGTAGATTTAACAGGAGTGAAGAGAGAGAGAAGTAAGTAATTAAGGGAACTCTGGCTTTCCCCTCATGCTGCCTGACTTGGCACACACTGCCAATGGCTTATTATTTGCACAGCTGCACAACCTGCATAATGAATCCCTGAACTGAGTTCCCATCTACAAAAGCATGTATCCAAAGAGCATCCAATGATCTTGAGAGATGACATTAGATCTTACATTCAAAATAATTCTATTATACCAATATAAGGTAGTTTCAAAGCACAATGAGTGCAATTGAGACATAAGGAGGGGGAATCTATATAATAAATAGCATTAAATTTTAATAGGAAGCTACATTTATCTGAATTTTATAGTGAAGTGGTATTCTTGCAAAGGGACTGCTCACTTCTAGTTTCCTTTAGGCCTCTGAGCAAAATATGAATTTACTACACAAATGAACTAGCTTGGCAGTAAAAGTGTGTTGTCAAGACCTTTTACACTTTTAATTGGGAGCCAGCAACTACTTGCTTCATAAACAAGTATCTCCATTTTGTTACTGACAGCCAGAGAAATAACAGAACTGTGGAAGTTGGTTTTGTCCCTGACAGTCCACAGTCATTTTGAAAAGTAACATCAACTTTCTTGGAGGCATCTGTCAATAGTCCATCATATTAATTTTTGTCAGCTTCATTTGGCACATGGAATAATTCCTGCCTCAAACCTGCTAGATCTATTTAAATAAAATTGTCAGGAATAAATTGAGAAAGAAAGGCTACAGGAGATAATTTGTTTACCGCCTTCTGTGCTTTTAAAGCAAGCTAGACTGTCCTCAAAAGCTGACAGCCCCCAGACAACTGCCTTCTTGTGGAATTCGCTAAATGATGCTCCCTGTGCACTTTTTTGTTAACCAAGTGGGATCTGATCCTGTGCTCAAGCTCACAATCATCTTTCATCCACATTGCTTACCCGCAAGTTCCTATATGAATGTAGGGTGGACTTCAGAGCATCTGCCAGAGAAAAAGGTTACATTCTAGCATGGCATTTCGACATAATCCCAAATTCAACTTCATACAATCTGAACAGGTCTCATACGGGCCAAGGCAAGCTGAAAGTCAAACCCTATAAATCACCAGTACACATATCATTTGGTTTTTGTTTCGGTTTGGTTTGTTTTGCTGTAAGCTTGTAATACAGCCTAGCCAACAACAGGGAGAATCAAAGCATTCCTCTCACTCATTTAGATAGATTGCCTCTACTCAGTCTCCAAAAACTCCTGCACTTCATTATCATAGATATAGCAAGAAGATCCCAAAAGCTTTAGTATCCTTGGCAAAAATTAAAGAGAAAACCAAGATAGGACCAGGCTGAGCATAAATCTGAAACAAAGATCAAGCTTTTTCCAGTCAGAAAGAGAGTGCACAAATTCTCCAGGTTTTCTCTTGCTTGTCACTCAGACTTTTCAGCAAGACTATAGCTTCTCCTCACAATAACCAGAAAGACAGTTCATAGTTGAAACTTGGCAGCTCAGAAAGCTTTGCAGTCATGCTATCATTTGGACTACTGTGCTCCAGATTCTGTTCCAGCAGGCCACAGATGTTATTCTCAGTATATTTGTTCCTGCCTGGGTATCTCCCTTCATTCCCACTTCCCATTTATTAAAAAAAAAACATTGAAGGAGGCAACTTGGAGACCCAGTCTGACAAAACACAGTATATTTTAAGCCTTGACAGGCTTGACATGTGGGCCCATGCAAGCTTCATGAAGGTCAGCAAGGCCAGCTATAAGGTTCTACACGTGGTTCAGAGCAATCTCAAGCACAGCTACAGGCTGGGTGGAAAATGAATAGACAGCAGCCATGAGGAAAAGGATTTGGGGGGTGTTGGTTGATGAAAAGCTCAACATGAGTCAGCAATCTGTGCTTGCAGCCCGTAAAGCCAACCGTGTCCTGGGCTGCACCAAAATTAGTGTGGGCAGCAGGTCAAGAGAGATGATTCTCCCCCTCTACTCCACTCTTGTGAGGCCCCACCTGGAGTACTGTGTACAGTCCTCGAGCACTCAACATAAGAAGGACGTGAAGCTATTGGAGCAAGTCCAGAGGAAGGCTACGAAGATAATTAGAGGGCTGGAGCACCTCTCCTATGAAGAGTGCTGTTTTTCAGTCTGGAAAGAAAAGGCTCCAGGGAGACCTAATAGCGGCCTTCCAGTACCTGAAGGCGGCCTACAGGAAAGCTAGGGAAGGACTTTTTACAACGACATGAAACAATAGGATGAAGAGGTAATGGCTTTAAACTGGAAGAGGGTAGATTTAAATTAGACACTAGAAAGAAATTCTTCAGTGTGACGGTGGTGAGACACTGGAACAGGTTGCACAGAGCACTTGTGGATGCCCCATCCCTGAAAGTGTTCAAGGCCAGGCTGGATGGGACTCCGAGCAACCTGGTCTAGTGGAAGGCTTCCCTGGCCATACAAGGGGGTTGGATCTAGATCTTTAAGGTCCCTTCCAACCCAAACAATTCTATAATTCTATGATTATGCTGATAAATAAGAGTGCCAGGAATGGACCAAAAAGCTGGGATCTAAGTCACAGCTGGATCCTTTCCTAGCTGTGTGTGTTCAAATAGCATTCAAATAGTGAGACAGACACAGTAAACATATATATTCTTAGGTGAATCACAAGTGGAATGTCATTTGTCAACTGGAAAAGCCATTTACTGATCTGTTTCCCATGACAGCTTTTCCACCAGTATTATATCCTGTGCTATCACACTACAAATCAAGAACTACCCCATTTGACTAAGATGAGAGGTGATTTCAGAGTCAGCAAGGACTGATTTGTTAAAAATTGGTGTTAGATGCAGAATTAATGGGAGCATTTTCTTTCTGAACCGTGGAGCTTCTGGTTCATTTGGCCACACTACTATTTTTATGCTGCATGTCATTGGTCCTACACACTGTAAGGCACTAGGAAACTCCAAATTGTGGCTGTGTTAAGCAGGAACACAAAGTAAAAGTGTGCTGAGTTTCAAGGCAGTTTTCAGCTTTCTGTTGAGTTTTGGTGTGTTACACACTTCACTGCTTGGAGCGTAGAAACAGGTTTCCTCACACTACCTGATTTGCTGTTCAGAGTTAAATCATCTTATTATCTGAACTCTGTAAAGTTAAATTTTCAAATTCACCTGTTTTTTTGATATAAGTGTTCTGGACTCCATGTGTCAGGGGGCTGGCATTCACTCTACTCCAGAGTTTGCATTCCTGCCAATCCCAGAGATGTTACAACCACAAACTAACCATACGGTTTCATGCTTTGAGAGAAAACCCATTCAGCCTCTGAATCCACAACCCAGCTCCGACTAAACACGAATGCTTCCTCCTTCATGACATTTCTAAATTTTAACATGCTTGGCTGTTTAATCTAGAGATTCTTCCCCAGGCCATTTTCTTCTCCTGCCCAGGGCTCTGCAACTTCTGTCTCACTGAGCTTTCTAACATGAGCCTCATACTCTACTTCCCCGCTGAGTTTACAACTGACCATACCCACTTGAGCTCCCTGTCCCTTATGCTTGCTGCACTGTGTCCTCATCATCATCTAGGCAAAGATTTTGCAATTAAAACCCTCAGTCTATCAAACCATAGCTTTTCTTTTCTACCAGGAATCCACTGAGACAAGATAGGGAATAACCTGTGTGGAGCATCACATCACTATTTGTAATAGAATTTTTTACAAAAAGAGGATGTCAGTAATAGTTACGAATTTTTAAGTCATCCATGATAGAGGAAAAAAAACTGAGAGAGAAAAAGTAGAAACAACTACGCTAGGTAGGTTTAAAGAAATGCAGCTCTGTAATTCCCAGACCTGTCACGTACAACAGCCACATACCTTCTGTTTACAAGGTATTTAAAACTTCCCTGGTTGCTTCTCTGTCTTGCTTTTATAGAGTGTTTGGAAGGTAAGATGGATGTCTTGGGTAATAAAAGTGATAAAAACAGATTAAGCTGGGGAATGGCAAAGGAAATCTCCCTTCGCTGATGTTTAAAAATCACAGGTGCATGACCTGAGATGGGTCTTCCCAACACAAACGTACTACTTCAGCTGAGTGTAAATATTCTTGAAAGCTACTTCCTATTGTCTCTGCTTCCAGGTTGCCTTGATGAAACACAGATAGCCATACTGACATGTCTGCTGGCTGAGCATCTCACCCAAACCCCTCTGTTACACTCCCACAGCTGCAGCTAAGAGTCTGAGAGATTACAATCCATGGAGGCAGGTACAGATACATCCATCCTAAGTGAGAATAAGAAAGGGAGCCATAAAGCAAAAGAGGCAGAATATACCCTTATATGATAGAAATTCTCAATAGCATTTAGGTCATGAGAAGAAGAGAGGCATGGGGTAGGGAGAATGGCGGCAGCAATCTTTTTTCAGCAAGTGTGTTCTCTTTAGGAGAGGTAGAAGTAGCCCTTGCCTTCAATATCAATAAAATGCAAAAATGGCTGCAGTGAAAAGGATACATACACACAAGTACAAAATTTACATTCCATATATATACTTCACATTGTGGGGTAGAATTCTTCTTATTCACAAGCCTTGTTGTTTTTTTTCAGGGTGGTATCAAGACTATGACAGAAAAGTATGTAAGAAATTAAGAACAAATAAGAAGAGGTCTCTGTGAGCCTTATTCAGCTAAAAAATTTCTTCACCAGAAACAAAAAACTCATCCAGCCAATTGCACATTTTCTCAAGAGATAATACCTAGAAATTGAAATAAAACAGGAGATAGGGCAGTAGGGAACCCCCTCAGCTACTGGTTTTAAGTCTTCTCTGTGATCTTCAGAGTGCAGCCTTGCCCTCTCCCAAACTTCAAACTTCCCATCCTTTCCCTAAGAAACCATAGAAAAGAAAGGGTACTGAAGGTGAGAAATAATCCTTTTACTGCTGCAAGCTGGGTAATACTTTTGCATCCTGCCATTTCTTCATCCAGTCTTCCCAATTCTCACATGTGAACAGTAACATGCATAACACTAAAGTGCCATCTGTGAGCATGGTTATGTCACTGGCTGCCAATTATGTTATGTAAGATAAATTTCAGCTGCCACGTATACTTAAATGAAAAAAATTATATGAGAAGAGAATATTTTGCTTTACTCATCTTTGTTGTCTTTATCTGTTGAAAAAACACGGTTTCTATTTTCTCAGCCTCCAGCAATTAGAGCCTGTAGCTGTAATGCCAGAGACAGTTTCCCTCAAGTCTTTTATTGCATTTTGTGCCATTTTTCTATCAACATCCACTTTTCCTGCACAATCCTTTTTATAAATATGAAATCATCTTAGGATTTTAGAGGAAGAAATTATGTACATTTTAGCTTATAGAGCAATTTGAGGAGGCTGAAAGAAGCACTTATTTTGAAGAATAACAGTTCTATTGCTAGCAAAAGATATCTAAACTGAAACACATTGACTTTTTTTTATAGTTACACAAAACAAATACGAAATTCAAAATTCCTGCTACAAATGGATCTTATACACATATTCAGCCTTTTTGTGTATAAAATCATTAACACCTTATTTATCTCAAACTATTTTTATTACACTGTTTTTAGGCAGCATAGTAACAAAATAGAGGAAACATTTTTTTCTTGCAGAAAAGTTAACTTTTCAGTAAGTTTCAAAGAAAATCCAGACCTTGGAGGAAAATTTAAAGACATAAAAAGACAGAGAGTTGTTTTGTTTTGTTTTGTTTTGTTTTATTCTTAGGCAGCTCCTTCAATTTTTAGGACATTTTAGATACATACAATCTTGTCATTTTCCATGTTGTCTCTATGTATTCTACTGATGTATTTCTTTTTTCTGTAATATATTCTCTCCATTTGTGTCTCCATAAATTTTATGCCTTTGTTCCATGTCAGCTAAAACCAGATGGTCATCTCAGTTCTCAAAGAGAAACTGATTATTCTAGAGTGGTGGAATTTTTTTCCTCTTCATTTGCCTTTTTTTCTGCTCATGTCAAAAGACAAAGCTCGAACACAGAACTGTGACTTCTTTTTAATCTGTTTCTGAGCAGATTGTTATGATTTAAAACCAATTATAATTTAACTATCCTCTTCACTCTGCTTCTCTCTGTTAAAAAAACAGACATATTTTGTTTTTATCACAAATAAGAAATGTAATATACTACAACCAACCAAAGTTCTTTGCAAGATCCAGTTTATTTTCAGAGAGGAAATGCATGTCTTTTCTCATTATCAGCATCAGGCAGAATACCACAAACTTCTTCTGTATCCTCCATATATAAAGGAGCACTTCACTTTGGTGGGGAAGAACACTCTAGACATTAGATAGCAGGGTATGTTTATTGTCCTTCTATTTTTGGTCTTTCGATGAGATTGGCAGTTAAAAATGTACCTGTACATACATTAACTGGCCCATGGATATTTTAATTTGAATGGACACAGCCTGATCTCAGTAACACCAAGTCTAGCTATCACATGCATGTGATACAATCTGGAAATCTCTGTGGTGGTCCTTGGTCAAGTCAAGAAACTGTTGTTAAAAACTTCATTAAGTAAATAAATTGAAAGATTAATTGTTCTCTGTTTTGCAGATTGTCAAGAATTCAAACAACAAAACCAAGAACTAATGACATAAAATAAGAAGTGAAATGATGACATCAATCTACCTCATCAGTCCATCCTACAAAGACTTTAAAACTTACAGAATATTTTACAACAATGGAATTATCCTCAGTCTGGACAAGTAATTCACTGTAAAACAATCAAAGCCTTCATATCAAGAAGACAACTCACCCCCTAGCAGACATTTATTTGGGGAAAAGACAAATCTTATGCTCACCACTGATGTATTGCTGTAAATCAAAAATCGGTTGACACCCTTTTGACTGAGGATTCCCTGTCTCCTGCCTCAAGACATCAGTGATTCAAATGCTGTCTGTTACAGTTTGCATTGCTGAAAAGTATTTAGCCTTCGGAGTTTCAGAGAACTTCCAAATATGGTCCAGACACACTCCTGAGTTTCTGAGTTTCAGAAATTGGTGGGGGTGGAGGGGGGAATAAAACAAAAGACAAACAAACAAAATCCACAAACAAAAGACAAAACAAAAATAATAAATACCTTTATTGCTTTAGAAAATAACATAGCTATTGAGTAAGTCTCTTGGGACATTGTTCTTGATTTCAGAACACTTACTGTTTTTTTGTATTAGCAAAAGGAAAGTACAAGAGCATTCAAGAATATGTGTATATAAGTATATGTGTAGTTGGTGTCGACCGCAGGGACTTTGTTTTTATTACCTCCAATGACTGTTGAGGTCTGAAAGGGAGGACAGGATTCTACAAACCAAGTGGGACAAGAACACCTTTGCCAAACAGCTGGCCAGCTTAGTAAGGAGAGCTTTAAACTAGGAACAATGCAGGAGGAAGACGATAACCCACAGTCAGGCGAGGAAGTGGTGTGCCTGGCAGGCAAGTAACCATTCATGCTACAGCTCAAGACAGGTACCCAGTCATGAATTTTATGGCAGCTATTTCTCTAGACTAATATAAAAATGCATCTCTTTAAATGAACTAGAGGTGGGACAAAATGCCACCAGCTAATTTCTATTAAATGCTGATACTATTTTTAGTTTTTCCTGTCAGCTTGAGATGGAACTGAGAACCTATGCTGTCCGGCTGCAGAATAGTTTGTAGCAACACTTGAAATATGATGCCTGCAACGTAGTGCTGCAAGCCCTCAAAATTGCTTCATGGTCATAATGTAGCCAGGGACTGAAATGTGTAAAGAAATCTGCTAGGTTAGGCACATAACCTGTCCACAAAAAAAATCTGCACTCCAAACACTGCAATCTACAGGTCTTATTATGCCAGATGTGAGATCATTCAGCTTCTTACTGAAGACATGTCATTACTGGTAGAAGAATCCCTTTCTACAGAAAGGCTGCTAAAGGGCCAAAAACCAAATTGCTTCTCCAACACTACAAAAGTGCTGCACATGCAACCCTGGGGCTTCCATGGGTGTATATGCATATGGCTGTAGCATGGTCAGGATGGCAAAGCACAACTTACGTGCTGTATCTGCAGACCTAGGACTGCTGAAGCATCACAAAGAGATACTTATTTAGGTTACTCTCAGTGATAACTAACTTTCAAAGTAGGAAAATCTAACATCACTCATGAGTCTCTGCAGTACTTCCGTAGGATGCACAACAGAAGTCTAGGATTTCCCAATTCAACTTTAACAGAGACGTGTACACAGACCCCCAAAGTTTTGCTGTAATATAATACATAGCATATATATTTTTTAAATTCAGCTCACAAATTACCTTTCTCTTCAGACCTAAGAGACTTTCAGTGAACAGCCACCAGTGCCTTCATATGTTGCTCTAGTTTCTTAAGCGTTTCCTATAGTTAGTCAAAAGTCTGAGACTTTTGAGCTTAACATATCAGAGACTCCATCGAGTCACCTCAGGATTGCTTTGCTGGTGTTCGGGTGTTCAGGTACTACAATAGTTGCTAGTAATATCAAAGCAAGCAAGAAACAGAAAAGTAGTATGACAAGATGGTCTGTGAGGAGTGGACTTTCCAGACTCAACAGGAGTCGTGTGTTGACAGCTTGCACCTTTCTCACATACAGAGCCATACCCACATAGCTGAGGCAAAAAAGTTAGAATAGGTTAGCAGTCTCTGCAATTCTCTGCACCAGTTCTGTTTAAACGTGTACAAAGGGTGTATATACACTGTCACTTACTGTCAGTTTATCCTGCTTACTTGGTGGTTTCCAATGCTATGACCATTCCCTAATATCTGTTAGCAAGCTGTCATTGGATGCCTACCCACTGCATTTCAATTTCACAGTACATCCTGATTTGGCATTTCTGATTTAGAATATCTTTCTTTCTCTCCTACAATACCTTTTAAAAATGTTAATTCATTCATCTGCTCTGAAGAACATATTTAATCCAGACTCAGAAAGCATCCACTATACCCAATAGCTAACTAATATATGCTATCAGTTTCAACCATGCCAAACGAAGCAACATTTTTTTCCACTGTTAGGAGAAATACTGCTATGTAGAAATACATAACAATCCTAGAGTGAAAGTAAACACAATATATTCTATACAAACAGAACACTTCCTATAGACTGACACCAAGTTTCAGACTCTCAGGGGCCTGAGTTTTCCACCCCTTTCAGCTATAGCTCAATGTCACAGAGGGAAAATTGGGACAGTTTGAAAAAAACCCGAAAGTACCTTGAAACTGGAAGATGGAAAAATGGAGTAACCACAACTTACATCTGAGTATCACAGTTTTGGTTGAACCCTCTGTAATAAAACTTTATGTTCTTTAAAGTATATACATTCCTGATAAGAATAAGTTCTTTTGGCATGAATGTGTCCAACAAGGTGCAATTAAGCAGTTTCATACTCTCCCTCCAAAATTCTCTTTGACCATTTGTTTATTTGCTTAGTATCAAAGGGCCAAACTCATGAAAAGCAACACTCAATTCTCTGTGTACAGAGGAAAACAATGGAGGCAACATAAACATTAAGTTACAGTTCAAAAAACTCCATATTACAGTGCTGGCTCCTTTCCTAAGAGGAACTAAAACTAACCCAAAGGACATACCATATTTAATTATGTAAAAACAGAAGTTACTGCATGTATTGGTCATACTAGCACTGATACTTAAGCTGTTTTGTAACAATTAACTCTTACAAATCATAGAATCATAGAATCATAGAATCATAGAATATGCTGAGTTGGAAGTAACCCATCAGGATCATCGAGTCCAACTCCTGTCCCTGTGTAGGGCACCCCAAGAATCACACCATGTACCTGAGAGCATAATCCAAACACTCTTGAATTCAGGCAGGCTTGGTGTTGTGACCACTTCCCTAGGGAGCTTGTTGCAGTGCTCAACCACCCTCTGGGTGAAAAACCTTTCCCTGATATCTAAGCTAAACCTCCTCTGATTCAGCTTCCTGCCAATAGAATAATAGAATATGCTGAGTTGGAAGGGAAATCTGAATCATATCTGAAGATGAAGAACTACTCTGAGTGGAGCATAGCACCAAAGGTTTTGAGTTACGGGTGGGTAGAGTTTTTATTTTATGTGTGGGGTTCTAGTAGTATGCATAGTTCTTTAATATTTCTTTAATATAGGTTACATTTTAAGATGTTATGGTATTAGCAAGAGGTGCACAAACAAAAAAAAAAAAAAAAAGGCAAAAGAAAACAACAAAAAAACCTGAAAGAACAGGAGAAAAAAATAAGTATAGCTTCATGGTCAGGATGACAGAATAGCACCTAAGGGAATCAGAGTTGCTGGGAAAGTCACTTCAGCTAAAGGGTTTTTGCATGTGCACTCCTTATTTTTCAGACGCTTGACTTGCAATATTTGTCTAATCTACCCCCTGATAGTGTTTGAAATCTAGCTCTTGTCACTTTGTCATTTCAAGCCATTAAACTGTATTGGTCCCCAAAACAGGGCAGTGGCACACAAAATGTCTTCAGATGGTCCCTGTTCTGTGCTAGTTGACACAAGGAAAAAATCATGATAGAAACCATTCTGGTTTGGGTTTAAGTTGTTAAATTCCAGTACTTGAGAATGTCCCTGGCACAGTTTAAGTTACTGGCATGGGAGAAGCACTGGTGTCCCGGTTTGGATCAATATTTCCAGGACAGCAGTAGAGAAACCAGCACCATCCCATCTCCCATATCAAGTCCTATCCAAGCTTCAAATAACTGTACTCAAAACTGGTAAGCCCACATTTATCAAATCAAAATTAATCAGCTTTCTTTGTAACATTGCTAAACATAACTCTGTTTTCCAGCTTCTTTCTCAGAAGAAAATGTTTCTGTGTAGGCTTTTAATCATGACTACAACCTCAACAAGTGTTGTAGAAGCACACTGGAGGAAAGACACAGCATGCAAAATTTCAGTGCACATATTTGAAATTGCCTAAAGGAATAGCAACTGAAAACAAAGAGTTATAACAGACAGAGTCAGGTAAACTTAATAATGAACAGGGCTACTGTTCTGTAATTTACATTATTAGTCATAAATCAATAATTTCTGATTATTATATTTAACAATTTTCTTAAACTACTAAAATTGCAAATATAGGGTACGTCTACAAATGTCAATAATGCTGTCATTTCATCACAAAGATGAGATGTAAATTGTTTACAAATCCCTTGACTTCTATTAACTAACCAATAATAAGGAGACTTCACCACTAGCATCTGGTATTCACCATTCTCTTGCAAGTCTCATCAGATAAATAAATTGATTAACCTTGATGGAACACCGGGTGCATTTTCTGCACATGAAACAATAAATTAATGAGTATAATTTATTCAATTAATTCTGGTTATGGCTTCACTTGTGTCCTTAGAATTAGCTTTGAATTTTATTCTTTTATTATTGACACCCTGTGGAACAGTGTGTACAGAGAGTTCAGAAAACAATGGACGGTGTTCGCCTCTTCTCCCTAAGTGGTGTTTTAGGACATTATAAGTCATTATCATTTTGGTTTCTGAGTCTATATAACTTCCACTTGTGCTTTTACAGCTCCCAGATTTTTTCATATGTATCTACAGCCACATGAGAAAGGGTTTGTGATAAGCTCTAAGCACTGTTTATCCACAATTCCATCCACTGTGTTGGAGAAAGTTCAACACATTTTAGGACCTCCTCTCAAATAATATTTGAAGAGCAAAATATTACAAATGCTTCTTTACATACAGAGCTATCACATGACCTGTGAACAGATGTGCCCATGTTGTGTGTTAATGACGATTTTTTAAACTGCAGCCTTAAATATAAAAGATCAACATCTTATTAGCTGTTCTCAGTAAATTTCAGATGAGTATGCACACACACATGATACTGGGAGATCCTCTTATACAAAAGCTAGACCCTGTATAAATGTAATTTTCTGTTCAGATTACTGAAGCTCGTGACTTTAGGGTATGCATATGCCCCACTCATATTTAACCTGCTATAGCTATTCAAACTGGTGCAATCACTGCCATGTCTTTTCCATGTATCAGATTATGGATGGTATAAATTTCTGTTTTAACGTGTCAAATTCTGCAAAAAAGGCAGTGTCATCACATTAGCCTCTTGCACTTCCTAAGGAACAGAATATCAGCAGATTATTTTTCCTTACCAATCTCAAAGAACAGTGAGCTGGGTGTTGTGAGCTATCCAGAGAACTAACAAAATAAGTTATGGCAGAAAACCACAAACAAACTGTAATTACTAGGGGATAAGCCTCCACTCACTGCAACTGGCCAGGAGACAGGTGTCTATATTCTGGTTTTGACTGTCACATCCCCTGGGCCTAAGTGAAAAAAAAGACTTCCAGCAAATAAATTCATTCATTAGTTCTTGCTGACATTAATATAAACACAGGGGGGAAAAAACAAACAAACAAACAAAAACCCTTAAGAAATTTTTAGCTTAATTATAGGAATAGTCATTAAGTAATCTCATCACCTTTTTTCACCTACATTTCTCAGCCCATCACATGGTTCAAGCAAAAACACCAATATTTATACAGGATTTTAAAGGAAAAATTCTACAGCTAAATGACAAGTATGGAAAAAGAGATGAAATTTTGTAGCTATTGCTAATCCATTCCTTTTTTGAATACACAACTGTAGTGAAAATTTTCATCTGAGTTTTGAGACTCAAAGTGTGATTGAACCATACAACTTGCAAAAGAAAGACACCTAAGCAAAAAGGTTTGTTCCCGTGCTAGTTTAAAGTGCTGCATTAAGTAGTTCATGGAGATGGAAACTGTAGTGTTTGGTGAATAACAAAACTAGAATGTGGACAGGGTGAGTTTGTACTTTTAATTAAATGATCAGACCAACATTTGTAGAGAGATCTATGATTTAAAACTTCTTAAAGGCTTTGTGAATCTCCTATTGATCTGTATCTTTCATTGAGATTTTAATTTTACTCTGCTGTTTACACTCTTTTTAACACATGATATGTTCAGTAATGTGTAGCTGACTATTAAGTTGGAGAATATGAACTATCAGCCCTATTACTGAAAAATGTTTCCAATTGCTTCCATCTGCATTCTGCCAAAGTTGCTTAGTAAAAAGAATTTCCTGCCAGGTGACCATGTAAAACTATTCCAGAGATCAGTGTGTAAGCAATAATGAGTTAGGCAGAATTTAAGACAGAAATTGTTTCCCTTCATTTGCTTCACTGAAAATCAATTTTATTTTGAAAAAAAACATTTATTACAGCATTCAAGATAGAGATTATTTATCATTAAAAATTTGAAATAATAAAAATATTGATCTTTTTCTCACATTGCTTGGGCCTTCGTGGCTAGATCTGAACTTACAGAGCAAGTCTGCTCAAATCAACTTTTCAGTTACTTTTATTGTTTTACTGCAAGACAATTATTTTTCAAGTCAAAAGCTTTCACTGCTTCTGTGACCTTATTACCTTGCCAGCTGAAACCTACATCAAAGCTCTGAATTCTGCTCTCCAAAATCGAGGGATGTTCAACATGATCTGCGTCTACCCATTGCAATCTACATTCAATACCACAATGCAAAAGGAGAGACAACAAAGAAGGAAGGGATGTTGCTGAATGTCAGATAAGATAAATGTATTTTTCTGAGCAGCAGCTCATTGCCTGAGCAGATTGCTTCAGCAGCAAAAGGTAGGTATCTACCTACTCAATACAGGATCTAAAAGTTAACACCTTACTTTAGCTTTTCACTGTATTTGCCACCAGGCCTCACTCCTTCATAAGTAAGGTGATTGTCTTTTCATTCCCAGTGTGCATCCTGCTTTCAAAATACAAATACTGTTGGCCTCTCAGCTTTTCTATCACAGCAGGTTTATGTTTGGCTACCTGTAAATACCATTCATGTAAATCAAAAGTCAAAATAAAAGAAGAAAAGTCCTATGAAGGATAATTTCAAGTATCTGTGAAGGTCTTATTAAAATTAAAATTAAAAAGGAAAAAAAAATGAGAAAAGACACGAGTTTTTTAAAAATCATCTAATCTCTTGACATTATAGAATACTTAATTATCTAATTAATCAATACTTTCCTTATGTTTCCAATTTAAATGGAGCTTAGAGGGTCTTCTCTATCAAAACAGTGCTTGCAAAATGTTGAGTAGTAGGAGCAGACATTTTTCTAAAAGCTTGGCCTTTCTTTATACTGTTCTTGATATCCAGAGATTTGAGGGGGAAGAGTGGTGTAAGAATAGGACAAAGATATGGAAGCCCCATCCCTGGAAGTGTTCAAGTTGGATGGGGCTCTGAGGAACCTGCTCCAGTGGGAGGTGTCCCTACCAATGCAGGGGGGTTGGATCTAGAAGATCTTTAAGTCCCTTCCAACCCTAGCAAATCTATCTTTCTATGAATAAGCAAGAGTCCTGACAATCCATTCTCTGATCAACCAAAATTCTCTGTAAGCACATAATGGCATTTACACCAAGAGTTACTGGAAGCAAATATACATTCTTAACTTACAGACTGGAAAAAAGACAGTGAACAAATTGAAAAGTTGCACACAGGAACTGACCTTGTTCAATATATATGCTTTATTCATTGGTATCTAACACAGTCAACTTGTCAGAATAATTTTATAAGTTTAAATGTAAAAAAATTAAAGAGGAAGTGTTTACAGCCTTTATGCTTTCCTTCTGAGTGAAAGGAGGATGTTCTGATGGCTCAAATATTTAAACTTTTCTTACTATTGGAGTATGTTAGTGACTCTAACTGCTCCGCTGTAGACAACTAAAAAATTGTCTTCTTTCCCATATCTGACCAACAGATATATAACCACTGATAATGACCACAGTCAATTGAAAAGTGCATATCTAGAAGTCTGATAATGGCCAATTATATAAACTCAAGAAAAAGCTGTAAAATAAATGTATAGTGATGTTTCATAAAATAAAGATTTCTAGCTACTAGGAAGCCACAGGTCAGGGTATTCTATGATCAAGACATTAGAGATACTATTTATTTTCCTTGAAATTCCTTTATTTGCATATTTTTTTACTCTTAAACTGGAATATACAATAGCATTCTGTGTATTTCACTAATCCCTCTCATGCCTATTATTAATCACCCAAATACATTGAGGCAAACAAGAGCAGTACTCCAGTCTTATCTGGATTCAGAAAGCAGAGAAATTGCTCTGATGTAATTTTGGATAGGAAAATCTTCCACAAGAAAGCACCCCACCTGGTTTTAAGTTTCTCCATTCTTGCTTCCCTAAGGCATGGAAAACACCATCAACCTAAATAATGGAAAACAGGAAATTTCTGCAGTAAATTTTGCCCCTCGCAGTCAGTAGCTCAGAAAACTATGTCCCACTGGTTCCTGAAGGACAAAAAAGCCATATTCCTATTCTAATCTACAGACTTTTAGAGAAAGAGCAAGTAGTTCCTCAAAGAAGCTGCAGAAATGTCTGCAGGGAGGAAAAGCCACCAGAGAAAAGGCTTTTTAAGTCCTTAGAAGCCAAAGTAACATATCCAGCCAGCTAAGCTTCTGTAAAATATTTCTATCTCTTCTTTACTTCATGCTTCTGAAAAGTGTGCATGTTTAAATATGCTACAAGTAAATGTAGGTTAGACATTAGGAAGAAATCTTCACTGTGAGGGTAGTGAGACACTGGAAAGGTTGCCCAGGGAAGTTGGGGATGCCCCCTCCCTGGAAGTGTTCAAGGTCAGATTGGATGGGGCTTTGAGCAACCTGATGTAGTGGAATGTGTCCCTGCCCATGCAGGGGGCTTGGAACTAAATTATCTTTAAGGTCTCTTCCCGCTCAGACCATTTTATGATGATTATATGAATTAAAAGGAAATAAATCTCTGGTTTTCTCCATCTATGTATATGTATATATGTATATTTACATTTATATCTATATAATAATAGATCTTGTCTTAAGGACTGCATTTATTAAACTGTTAGTTCACCCTAGGTTCAGGCTATCAGGAACATTACAGGGTCATCATGTGAATTGCAGGAGGATAGATCTGGAGCACTTTATGGAATGGGCAGATCCTGACATTGATACACTTGTGTTTGAGTGAACAGTAGTATTTGCTGCTGTTCCTGAAACCAAACCCAGTTGAGAAGGTAAAGCTGAAACTAAAATTTAATTATATGCAACCTTGTAGATCTTAAAGGAGAAAAGCAAGTGTTAGGGAAAGGTTTGTTGTTTTAGTTGCAGAAAGGTTTCCTAGTCATTTTACCTGGAATTTCATGGAGTGTCAGCAGTTAAGTTCTTGGCACTTCAGCCATTCACACATCTACAGGGCTAGATCTGGGTTCACTGGAGCCTCCATGCTGCAGAGCTGCACCAGAACAGAAAGTCTTCTCTCATTCCTGGGTTAACAAGAGCCTTGTGACCACTTCAGTGAACTACGAGAGAGAGTGTCCCTGGGCAGAGGGAAGATGAGACTTCTACAGATATTTTTCTACAGGTCAGAAAGTCCCATGAGCCAAGAACTTCTATGCAATGCAATGCTCTGCCTCCAAACCTGTAGTGAGTTCATGAGTGGTTTAAAAGCTTAAGATACAGTTATGATTGCTTGCTAGAAAACAACAGGGAGGAGCTGAGGAGCACAACTGCCAGCTAATAAACAGTAATCAGGCCGAAGTGTTTGTGGCAGGCTTCTGAATGGGAAGCTGCAGGGGTGCCAAAAAGCAAAATAGAGCCTGGATGTCCCCAAACCTGTCGTAAAGACATTTTTGATCACACTGAGATTATGTTTTGGTTTTTTTGAGCATGTGTCTGTGACTTCCTACATCTCTTGTTTGGAGGACAGGCTAAAAAATTACTGCCAGATTCTTTTCCTGGGACAAAGAGAAAGGATAATATGGAGCACATGTAACCCCTAGATGATTTTATACATCTGAAATACCTTGTCCTAGAAAAGGTAATGCAGATCACACTTTTGCAGGTGAATCCAGATCACTGTAGTAGTTCAGAGGATAGTGTTTCTTCACATGGTACAGAGAAGAGAGATTGTTTTCTGGTGCTCCGTCAGCTTTTCCACTATCCATTTGTTACATGGGGTCAAGTGACAAAATGAATGGCACTTTAAAACAGAACTCTGTTTCCTTCTCATCACTAACTCTTGTAGATCAAAGTTATTGCTTACAATTAGCACCATTTTCACTGCGTAAGTACACTCTAAAAGGATGCTTTCTATTTCCTCAAGAAGTATTCATACATATTTTTTTTTCAAATATGTCCTTTCTTGAAGGCCAATGCAAAGCAGAAGAGAAAAAGACTATTTTAAGGTGATAGGGTACATAAGTGCTTCTGGTATGAAGGCTTTCAAAATAGCTATTTTATGCATTGGGAGAAAGCAGCTTAAAACTTTAAGGCTCTTTTTCGTCTCAGTAAAATATGTCTTTTTCACTGTCTGCTGCTGAGTTATGAATAGTAATCGTGATAGCATTAGAGCTGCAATGACACATATGTTATGGGTTATTGACAGGAAAGTCTCCATAGACACAACCAGACTTCGAGACTCTTCTTTAGAGTGTGCCATTAACAACAGGAGACAAAACTCATGAAGAGTTGAGGCGTTATTTTGTTCAGATGGGGACTCAGAGCAGGTGCCTCCAGGGCCACTAGAAATCTGAATGAGAAATTAAGCAATCTGAGGATGTGCTTTGTATTACAAAAAAGCTGAAGAAAAGGAGCATTAGGACTCCAGGCCTAAGAAAACTGGTCTGGTTAGAAATTCTATGTTCTAGTGGGTATGAGGCAACAGAGATCAGCTGAGGGTTTTCATAAGTGAAAAGAGACAGGCAATTGAACTCTATTCACTAGCAAAGAAAACTCAATCTTCATTTTCCTTCTTGGGAGTTTCTATATACAACATTATGCCTTTGCAGCTTTGCTGCTGTTTTCATTCTCTTGAAAGTCAACACAGCACAAGTGAACACGGAGTTGGGTAATGATGAACTGACCCACTTTTAATCCTAAGCACATTTCTTTCTCAGCAGCAATTGTGAAACATGAAACTCCTTTTTGGTTGCTGCTTACATCAACCAGTATACAAAATACGTAGTCACATATAACAACTATTTGTAGTTCCGACTTTTTTCCTTAAAACTACAAAAGAAAAAACAAACTTCAAACAAAATTTAAAGCAAGCCAAAGCACAGTGAATTGTGTACATCAGCTAACTAATATTTGCTTTTTTCTGATTCTCCAGCAAGAGAGCGTGGTATGAAGTTGATGAGGAACGAAAGCTCAAGAAGCAGAAATTTAACACTGTTCCTTTTTGGCTGAAGGGTTGCTTTTTTGCTCTATATCTGTTACCATGGTGAATTTTGTGAAGAAAATCTAAGCGTTCTGAAAAGACTGTGAATGCAATCAATCATTACATACTTTCATACCTGAATCCCCAATCTTTACAATCCAAAACAATGTGCCTTACAAGAGGAGAATGGATGCTGCAAATGCTGTATGGGTGCATTTTAATGGGAAATATCAATAACTGACAGTCTGGGAAAATATTGACCAAAAAGCCTAGAAAACCCCTTAGATGACTTTGCATGTTAATAGCATCCTGCTATAGCTAAAGCATCCCTTGTGCAAGAAATAACTCTGCATTTACATTACATGTGGAAATAGAGTCTCTCCCACTTTACAGTGTCCTGGGTTACTACTCTTATCAATGTAAAGTAGATCCAATCTTACTCCTTTTGAGACTTCTCACCTCGGTGGCACTTTTGACTACCCTGTTAAATATTTTTTTAAGAATCCACCTCTGTCTGTAACCTGAGGTCAAGAAACTAACCTTGGAAGACAGAGGAAAGTCAATGTATGAGTTATGAGTAGAAGGGAGAAAGAGGGAAACATCCTAGAAGCCCTGAGAAGGAAGGAGAAATAATGTAAATACAGATACTTATCTTTCATGACTTGCCACAGAACAATAAATGAAAGGCAAACCTGACTTGATCTATGTGTACATAGTTTAAGAAATAAACTTAATTTTCTCTTCCTTTTGATCTTTCTTTTGCCCCGCAGCCACCTCCAATATTTCTGCACTCTCCTTCATTACAATTGCCAACAATAACAATCAACAAATAGTTTTTTGTGTACTGGCAATAATTTTGGACAACCCAGAGTAACCAATCCTTCAAAACTGCCATAATTACTCAAAGCTTAGCGATGTTACAGATCAGTACTTGAAACCTGGCTTGCAGCTATTTATCAGTCCTTTGCAAAGGCTACCATCTCAAAAAAATGTGTATGTAGTAGTTATATAAAGACATATATGTGTATGTAGTGTTTATATAGAAACACTAAGAAAAGAGAGGGTTTTTTTCTTTTTGTCAAGGGATGTGTTATGGGTTGTTTTGCAAGGTCTAAACATCTTCAAAGAGTCATGTGTGTTTCCTTATCAGAATATCTCAAGATACTTTTCTTTTAAGTGTCTCGTTAAGCTATCATATATTTCCTGAGCATAAATGAGGAACCAGCATTTGTGCCTTGCTAAGTCGATAAAACAGTGAAGTGTTATCATAAACTGTGATGTCAGGAAGGTGGGCTACACCTTTCGTGCTCAAGCAAACTACATTACAAGTGGGAAAGGTTTGCTCTCAAAATAGCTCCAGAATGAATGGGGACAGGCTGCTCCCTGTATGTTTCTGAACCAAGCTGGCCCTGCAGCCACTGTCTGTCACAGTTGCAAGATAGAGCTGATGAGCTGACTGGTGGCATCTTGCCTGTAGGACAGTCCAGTGCTCCTGACCCACATGTCCCGGGAGGCTCTGAGATCTGGCCCTGGCTCTGACCAAAGCAAGGTGGCTGTCCTGCAGCTGGTGCACCAGAGAAATAGAACTTGGCCTTTTGGACTGGCAGAGACACGTGGCTTTCATTCAGTGGTGAGACCCTAGCTTCCCCACCTCTCTATATTTGTGAAAGAAAGCACTTCTCCCAGATGCTGTCAGTACCTTGAGAATGGCTACCAAAAATGTGTTTGGCTGCTCCATCCTGGACCCATGGGGACATTTTCAGTGACTGCAACTGAGTGACTTCATGGAATTTCTGTGCTATATATTTCTTTTCCTTGTTCCTTTAGAAACTGTATGCCCATAAATTCTCTCTATAATTTAATGTTCTCTGGATGTAATTGAGGTTTATGTAAATTTTTATGACATACTAATTGCTTGAATATAAATGAAACTGAAGACTATCTTATAAAGGAAACTGAAGTGTGCTAATGAAAGGTCTCACTATAGATAGCATGAAGAGAGGCAAAACTAACTGTCATCAACATAACTCTCAGCTCAGCTGGTCTACTCTCCAATATAAAATTTAAACCTTTGGCCATTTACAAAGCATACGTCTCTACTCTCCCCTACAATTCCTGAGGTGGGCTGTTGATAGGGGAAAAGACTTCAATATGTTCATTTTCTTCAACATTCTGAACTTCTTCTGTCAGAATATGCTCATACCATTTGGAGCTGTAATGCCTGGAAATAATGCCTTTTAAAAGTGATAAAGAATTTTGGGAAATTAATTCCTACTAGAGCAGGTGAGAATACAACACCCTTGGGAAAGCTAATGTATAGCAGTTCTTTGCCTTTGGGTTTAGTAGATATGAAACCAAACTGATCACCATCTTAACATTGTATAATATAGTAGCTAGTTCCAGGAATTCTGATTTCTGTGCTTCATATTGCTACCGAACTGCACAAGGATCAAAAGCAATCACTTTTAAAGAAGCTGCAGTCATTCTACTCCCACAAGGTTTTTATCTTCTCTGCTTTCTCCTTCTCCTTTTATCTCTCATTAAAACCCTGTTATTGTTGGGTTTTAAAGTCATCAGGTTTCAGCTAAGTAAAACCATGTCTTTCATTGCAGATAACTATTCTCTTCAATGACCTCAAGATTTTTATTATGATTTATCCATCAGCAGAGGGGGAGAGGAAGGAAAGGGGTATTCATCTAGATTTATAAAAGTGATGATGCAGTATTCTGGACACCATTTTCTCCTTAAAAAAATGTCAGCAGAAATATGATCTTTACTTAGACTTCAACAAGCTTTTCCTAAAGCCCCAGATAAGCAATAGATATGTGCTGTCTATTTTACTATTTTCTAATCCAAGTATTGTTGGAATTGAAAACCTCTCTGCCTCTCCTTAGGATGACTCTTAGGAAATGAAATTTTTTCTCTCTTTCATTTCTAAGGTTTAGTTGGTGTACAAAATGTTGGTTTCCATCTAAGGATTCTCCTAGGAAAGGAAAAAAAGGTATGTTTCATGCCTGCCAAGACAAAGAGAAATCAGATTAATACTTTGATAATTACACCAGATTCCACTTAAAGTCTTTCAGTGAAAAAGTTTACTTTCATTTTTACATTATTCAGGAAGTAAGATGTGGGGTTTTTTACACTACCAAATCAAATGTGAGCATATCCTAGCTTTCTTGATTAAAAAAAAAAGTGTTTCAAGAATGAAGTGAGGCAAGGGAAACCTCAGGATGCCAGTAGCCCAAGGAGCTTCTGGACATAGATGCACAGGTTTTTTTATTTCTTTTAAATTTGAAAACCAAAGCTTAAAGCAAAGGAACTTTCTCTTTGAGAAATTCCCTTTGCAATAGCTGTAGAGGCAAGGCACAGTAGTATTGATATCTTACTATTTCCAATTATTAAGGCTATTAAGATTTTTTGCCTTGGGGTGAAGTGTTCCCATGGGGCAGAGTTTTGCCATTAATCCAGGTGGAATAACCTGTAGACCTGTGCAAGCCCCTGCCTTTAGAAAATGCTTCATTACTTCTGTTCCTAACAAATCCTCCTGAACCACACACAGAGCTGTAGGCTTTAAATCCCTCAGCAGATGTAGCCAGCTGGTTTCTCAGAAATTAGCTAGTCTATTTAGGTTGGTTTGGAGTCTTTTCTTTGCTTGATTGGTGTGAAATTGCTACTGATTAACTGCTAATCTGAATGCTATGAGGAGAGTAATGCTGGGAAGTTATTTCAAAGTTACGCTCAACTATGTTTTTGTTTTTATAGTTCTGGTAAGTGTACCTGGACTTGTTTAACCTAAATATCTGGGCTGTTCAGCTACCATTTATCTCCCTCTAAAAATTTTTTTTCCTACAAGTGGTTAATGAGATCTGTTTAAGGTCAGTTTTGCTACAGACACATGAATTTTACTTGCTATAGTGACTTCAGAGTACCTGTGCCATCCCAAATTTAGAGTTTGGGGGAAACTCTTCTAAAAAGGGGTTTTAGTTAGTGGTAATTTCTTGAGGTGAGATTGTGGGTTTCCAGTGTTTTGAGGAATTATTTAATGTCACGTCTAAAGTTAAGTGTGTAATGCAAGTACGTGGACAACTCTTAAACTTTGAAACTCAAAGCAAACTATTTTGGCACCAAGTCTTAATTTTCAGACCAGGTATCTGGAAATATAATTTTCTAGTATGTTCCTTGAAGGATTTATTTTTGCAACATGCACTTTGCTACTTCTGATTAATATGTTAATGAACGTTTGAGTGCCCAGATAGAAAATACATAGTGGCATTTTAAAGACCTTTGGATACATTTCCACATTCTATTTCCTGCTGTACAGGTAAAATAATAGGAGCATGTGATAAACAATAAGATAGGAGCAGAGGTCAGAAAAGTGAGTATCCTTACAGTGCTACAAAGTGATTTTTTTAAAAAACTGTTTATGAGTTTTGGGGAGAAAAAAACTTGATTTCTGTTTTGTCGAGGTTTGTGTCCTTGCTGACTACTTGCCACTTGTTTGTTTTTCACCTTTTCAGACCAGAGTGAAAAATGAACTGCCTTGGGGGGGGAAAGAAAGGTCAATAAAACAAACTTATATTGTACTCTTGGCAGCAATGACATCAAAAGAGTTCAAGTATCATGGGATATTAATCTGCTCATTAAAATAAGGCATCAAAAGATACCGTTTTTCATGGTGTTTATGAACAAGAAAGCTTATTTGAGAGGACTTACTTTTCAAAGCAGGAGTGTTGAAAGCTCTGCATGAAGAATGCAAGCAACGATGTTACCTCAGGAACTCCAGGAGTTTATGCACAGTGGACAAGTCCGCATTAGACATAATGCAGTCATGAAAACTGTATGTCAGTCTGGGATTAAATGATGCATTTTATATGCAGACATGGGAGTTTTGTGTTCAAATGGAAAAGAAAACACTTTTCAATGGTACAAGACTACTGTTACAAAGCATTCATGTTGACTCCTCAATATAATTGCTTTGTTGACACAAAATAATTGCTGTTCATTTTGAAGTTTCCAGAAAATATTTAGCACCTATGTACTATAAAGTATTCTGTTAGTGTTTTTCCTGTGGGATTTTTTTTTTCCATAGGGTTGTCTGAATGTCTGATGCTGTAAAGAGAGTTGTACTTGCAGAAGAAAGGTTAAATTTAAAAATCAAAAACTTTAGCAAGAATTTGCAGGGGCTGAAATAAAACTTCACTCGGCACTTGACAGAGGTACAGAATCACAGAATTGTTAGAGTTGGAAGGGACCTCTAGAGATCACCTAGTACAACTCTCCCACTGAAGCAGGACAACCTAGAGCATGTTACTCAGGACTGCATCCAGTACAGTGCTAGCTTGGACAATAAAGGAATATATGGACATCTTCCAAGCCCCACAGAGGTGGAAACGTATTTTAAACCAATTCCCACTTTGTTGATATAGCACCTGATTTTTGTCAGTGGGAATCAAGAGGCAGTGACTGTGCTCCTCAGCAACAAAGTGTTAAACAACACCTCAGGTTTGCTTGGTGGAGAGAAAAGGGGCAAGACTCCTGTGAGCTCTCCTAGACCTGAGGCGACACTAATCCTGGGCAACCTGGCAAAGTATCTCTCATTCATGGAGTCATGCCTGTCAGAAGATTAGTGGGAAGAGGGATGGAAAATGAACACTGGAAGACTTCTCCTGATAGAGAACTGCACTTCATTCAGTCAGATCTGTCCTCTTCAGAAGTAATTTGGCATGGAATAAATTCCAAGTACTTCCTTATTTTTTTCTTCATTTTAATATGAAAGAAAGAAGCCTGGATTAAGACTGTGAATTTCAAATGGGTCACATTGCAAGTCCTGAAATTTCTTTTTTTCTAGTTTTTTTTTCCATATTTTTGTATATATTTTGTTTTTACTATGGAAAACACTTTGACAGCATAGGCATCTCGTTGTATTAACACTTTCATGTGCCTGCAAAAGGCTAGAGCCTATGCTTTCAAAAAGGCAGTATATGCTTGGTGAGTACTCTCTGGAGTGATGGGTCTCTCAGCAGGACAAATTAGAATTTGAAGAGACTGCTACACTTAATTAGCTATTGAAATTGTTTTGACTTTCATTGTTAAGGAAAAAAAAGCACAAAACCACAACTTTTCAGTGGTCTGAGTGCATGAAATTCTGCTCTAAAAAGTGGTATCATGGAATCACAGAATTGCCAGAGTTGGAAGGGACCTCTAGAGATCATCCACTCCAACTCCACCACTGAAGTGGGATACCCTAGAGCACATTACCAGGACTGCATCCAGGCAGGTCTTAAATACCTCCAGAGAAGGAAACCCCACAAGTTCCCTGGGCAGCCTGTTCCAGTGCTCTGTCACCCTCACCATATATGTTTTTCCTCATATTTAAATGGATCTTCCTATGTTCCAGCTTGTGCCTGTTGCCCCTTGTCCTGTCACTGGGAGCTACTGAAAAGAGTCTGGCTCCATCCTCCTTGCACCCACCCTTTAGATACTTATAGGCATTAATAAGGTCTCCCCTCAGCCTTCTCTTCTCCAGGCTAAACAGTGCCAGCTCTCTCAGCCTTTCCTTATAAGGGAGATGCTTCAATCCCCCAATCATCTTTGTTGCCCTTCACTGGACTCTCTCTAGTATTTCCCCGTCTATCTTGAACTGGGGAGCCAAGAACTGGATGCAGTATTACAGATGTGGCCTCACCAGGGCAGAGTAGAGGGGGAGAATGACCTCTCTCAACCTACTGGTCACACTCTTCCTTATGCATCCCAGGATTCCATTGGCCCTCTTGGCAGCAAGGGCTCATTGCTGACTCCTGGATAATTTGCCATCTACCAGGACTCCCAGATCCTTCTCCGCAGAACTGCTTTCCAGCAGGTCCACCCCTAACCTATATTGGTGCATGGGGTTCTTCCTCCCCAGGTGCAGGACCCTACACTTCCCCTTGTTGAACCTTATTAGGTTCCTCTCTATTCAGCTCTCCAGCCTATCCAGATCATGCTGGATGGCAGCACAGCCCTCTGGAGTGTCAGCCACCCCTCCCAGTTTTGTATCATCACTGAACTTGCTGAGGATTACTCCATCACCTTGCCCAGGTCATTGATGAATATGTTCAAGACTGGACTGAGTATTGACCCTTGAGGAACACCACTGGTTACAGGCCTCCAAATCAGCCCTGCTCCATTAATCACAACCCTCTGAGTTCTGTCACACAGCCAGCTCTCAATCCACCTCACTGTCCATTCATCTAGCCCACACTTCCTCAGTTTCCTAATGAGGATGTTATGGGAGACAGTGTCAAAAGCCTTGCTGAAGTCAAGGTAGGTGACATCTGCTGCTCTCCTCTCATCCAGCCAGCCAGTTATGTCATCATAGAAGGCTAGCAAATTGGTCAAGCATGATTTACGCTTGGTAAATCTGTATTGACCATTTCGAATAACTTCCCATTCTTCAAAGTGTTTAGAGATGACATCCAGAATGAGTCATTCCATCACCTTTCCAGGGACAGAGGTGGGACTAACCAGCCTGTAGTTCCCTGTGTCCTCCTCCTTGCCCTTTTTCGAAGACTGGAGTGATACTGGCCTTCCTCCAGTGGGCCTACATTTTCCCTTTCTTTTTCTATTGGTGTACTGAAAAAACCTCTTCTTGTTGTCTTTAACTTCAGTGGCCAAGTTGAGTTCTGCTTCAGCTTTGGCCCTTCTAATTCTCCCACTGCATAGCTTCACTGTATGTATGGAGTCCTCATAAGTTGCCAATCCCCTTTTGCAAAGGCCATAAACTTTCCTTTTGTTCCTGAGGTCCAGCCAAAGCTCTCTATTTAGCCGGGTTAGTCTTCTTCCCTGACAGCTCATCTTTTGGGTCCTGGGGATGGCCTTCTCCTGGGCCTTTAAGAGTTCTTCCTTGATGTATGACCAGCCTTCCTGGGCTCCTTTACCTTTCAGGACTGTCTCCCAAGGGACACTCTCAACCATGCTCTAAAACAGGCCAGAGTCTGCCCTTTGGAAGTCCAAAGTGGCAGTTCTGCTGGCTACCTCCCTTGCTTCTCTGAGAACTGAGAACTCTATCATCTTGTGATCACTCTGCCTAAGATGACCTCCAAACATTTACAGCCCCCACAAGACCTTCTCTGTGAACAAGCAGCAGATCCCGCAGGGCACTTTCCCTAGCTGACTCCCTCACCACCTGTGGAACAAGTTATTATCAGTAGTTATTGCTGATGCTTCTTATGTGCAATACTCCTTTGGTTTCAGGGCTTAGGAACAGAAGGTCATTGCTCATACCTCAGCTGCTCATGAGGTCCCTGGGAAATGTGCAGTCTTTCAGGCTCACTAGGGAATAGCAGTAGCTAGATGGCTCACAGCTCCCCTTTCTTAAAATACCAGTGGGACTTGTAAGGAGATGAACACTGTACCTCATGCTGGATGATGAGCCAAAGACCCATGTTCAGTGTCACAGCAGTCACTCTAGTAGCCTTGACAATAAGAAGAGAGGGGTGTCAAGAATTTATACCTTTCATGCCCAGGACTCAGCAGGGGTATGTGTACAATGGTTCTTGAATATAAAAACAAAAATCTAAAAAGCTGCTGAATTGAAAAGATAATGGGGAGGATATTATTAGAAGATTCTTCATGTAATAAACTTTGTCACAATCATTTGGTTTGAGTTGATTTTTATAGAATCACAAATATTTCATAGAAAGTGCAGTAGACACTAATCACTTCAGGACTCTGTGGATAACATCAACATACTGCCCAAAACAATTTCGCTCCTGATGATTTGTTACCTTGAAAACTTAAAAACCTTATTTCCTCAAGTATGCCCTACACCTAGGTTATAGCTGCATGCCTGGATAAAGCTGTGATTACTGTGTGTGTTGGTAGAAATAATGAAGCAGTTGAATTCTGCAAGCCCAACTAACAGTAACAGCAAGGTTAGCTTTAGCTCAGTGCAGGAACTAGAGTGGATTTTCTGAGGTCCATGCAGTTTGTGTCCCAGCCATGATTTTGCACATACAAAAGGCAATGCTGCTGTACCTTCACTGCTGCTCCTGTGTACACCATGCTATATATGGATTCCTGTTTACATCATGCTAGATATGGTTTCTGCTTTTTCTTTTTCTTTATTGTTTTTTTTTCCTTTGGTCCTTGGTCTATGCTAAGTTTTTTCATTTAGGCCCCAGTATTTTTCCCAGAAACGTGTCAGTCAGGGACAGAAGAGAGCGGGGACATAGATCTGAACTTAATTCATGTTAAACTACTGTCATCAGAAAAAATGGATCTAATTTAACATGCTGTAGTTAAGGTATATTCTAAAATGAGATATTTTGTCACAACGATCCTTTAACTCATTGTCTGTGAAAACAACTTCTCCATTTTTAGATCTCGGCATAGAGCAAATGAGATACATGCAAGCAAGTTTATGAATTTTCCACTCTTCTTAATGCTTCTCCCTTTGTGGTATACCAAACACCATTTAAAGAGTACTTTTACTGAGCAGGAGCAAAATGTACTCTATTCCAGCAAGGTCAGAACACTGGGCAATTTACCAGGTCATGCTATCATGGAGGTTAAATGATCAATCATTAGAGAAACATAAGGATGCTCCTGTTGTTTAATTTCCTCATTTAGGGATCCGCTCAGCAGTAAATAACCAGCCTGCTAATGAGTGTGAACCCTGTAAATGTAGATAGTAAACATAATTAAAGAACAGAAATTTAAGGCATCTCTGTATCTTCCTGGAAGCAGACAATGCCTTCCTTTAAAAAGTTTCTCCTCGTGCCCCTGAAATGACACCAACTGTTCCTTAGGTTCTCATGATGAATGTGTGAGCCAAATTAAAAATATTATAAGGAAAAAAAAATCCTGGATAATTCCAGCCCTTTGGTGTAATTTAAGTACAGAAACAATTTTGAAACCTACCTGAACCTCAAGATTATTTCATGTGTTGCTAAAAGATTTTTGTAACTTGTGTCTATCTTTTTGATGTGAAGTAGACTATGAAGTCTATCCTGAGTTATCAATCTCTATGTCTGAACAGGTGTTAAAACATCATGCTTCATCTCAGAGCTAGTTCTTTGCCCTGTTATTCCTTGCATCACTGGCCTGACACATTTTCCCACCATCACAAATTCTCTAGGCACAGGTAAAACAATAAACGTCTTTTGTCCAGGTTTGATTATAGTCCTATTACATTAACCAGATAGGAGATTTGAGTATATCAGATCTGATATAAACCCATATTGGAAAAGACTTGTTGAGGTTTGAGAGGAGAGCTACAAGGTAGTTTAGCAACTGGTGAATGGGGAAAAATCAGGAAGCAGTCAATGGAAAAGGTCAGGCAACAGAAAGTCAGCAGTGAAACACTTTAGTAATTGGTTTGGGACCAATCTGCCTAATGCTGTGAAGAATAGTGTTAGCTTCTTCATAAAATAAAATGAAATAGGTTGTTTAGGTGCTGTCAACAAATGTTACTTCCTGTAGAAAAAGCTGGAAGCCCTTGACAGCTTATAAGAATAATGGAGACAGAAAAGGAAAGGAATCTTAGAAAGAACTGGATCAGATTCTAACAGAGCCAATATCTGATTTTTAGGGACTGGACCCCAATCTATGCCCCTGTCAGAGGGCTGTTCCAAAAGCTCATTTACATCCATCTTTGAATTTACATATTTACATCAGTTTAAGTCTGACAAATCAAACAGTTCTTTTTTCCTCCCTGGTGTCTATTTCTCCCCACTATTTAAAGGGAGTAATCCCCTCTGGCTTTGTTTTTGATGGACAAAGGGACAGCTCTGTTTATTTTCATCTTTACATAATCAGGATCATCTCATAGTTTTCTGTGGCTGTTGGAAGTTCACGCTGTCCTTCACTGACTATAAGCAACTAAAATGTGTTGCAGTAAATGAGCTTTGCACCAGTGGAAGGTAATTTTATATCACCCCTATTTCTGCAGAGGTATCTCAGCTGATATATTCTAGGATAACATTTGCCTTTCTCACAGCTGTACCACACTGTGGGCTCATAGCCATCATCTCATCAGCTAGCACATGTGGATCCTCTTTCTCCAGAGATCACTAAAATGCTGAGAAATAGCCTAAGAGCACTGTAACAGCCCTAGGTTTTTATGGTAAGTATGTGTAGCTAGGGACTGGAGAAAATTTTATTAAGACAATTTCTATGGAAATATTATTAGAAATGCTATGGAATGCAGAGTTTCAAACCATATGCCCCAGGTTTTTTTTTAATTCTTTTTCTCTGATAATTATTTCTGGATGTTAATAAAAAAAAAAAAAAATGGAATAAATGAATGCAGCTTTTCACTATGAGCAAGTAAATTGCAGGAAAAACAGAGAGGTTGAAATAGAAGATGAAAGGTATGGGAGTAGGACCTTCTGCCAGCAGTCCCTGAAGGACCTCCTGCCTTGGGCATTTGGAAATGTTTCTTCATTCATTTGGGTAAGTGATTCTCTGATTGTTTCTTTGAGTATATTGCATCATTGGGATAATTGTGGTTGATACCTAACTGTAAAAGAATCAATAGCATGTTCAAGTTTTAGGAGTAGAAAAGCTGGACTGTAACAGTTTCATTTTGGCATTTCACAGTGTTTGAATAGATGAAGCCAGATTGAAAATACTACCAAAGCACAGATCATCTGCAGCAATAAGCCAATAGTAATCACTGGGAAACTTTTATTGACAGACCTCTTTAACATCAGCTCAAATTGAGAATAATTTTTTTTTTCAATTCTCTACAGTAGAGCAGAAAAAAATGTTCCTTTTGTAAAAGATGTCTTCTACTTCATAATCAGAAAAAAAGTGACATAGGAGTTCAATAAAATTATAATATCAAGATCATCAAATGAGAGATGTAACCAGATGTGAGAAACCAGCATAATGTAGCCAGGGTATGTGTTTGACAGAAGTAAATGGAAAAAGATCTGTGAATTAACACTTAATAAATGAAAGAACACTTTTATTTCCTTCCAAGGAAATTAATTAAACATAAATCTTTTCACGAATTATGAATAATTTACCTCATTTGACCACATTCAGAGCTGCTGAACTGTCTGTGGCTGTACGATGTTATGATAATTTCTCACATATACTTGCTATTCAAAACTTAGAGTGAGACTCCTATTACTTCTGTAATATTTTCATTTTTCTCACCTTTCTACAACCTTAGAGTTTCTTAATTCCGATATGTTTATAATGGATTGCTTTCTTGTCTGATTTCATTGCTAAAGTCCAGGGCTTAGACTTATTATAGATTTAAGAATAGTGACAGAGACATGATGAAAACGGTGGGCTTTTGAATAAACTTCTCTATAAATAAAAATATATACCTGCACCAGGGTCAATGACATTCCTTTTACTTTTAAATGCTACACAAAGTGACAGACTGTTACCTCCTTCCATACATAAACATAAGAAGCCCCCTTAAGATGACTTATCCATAGTATTCAAAGCCCTGTCAAATGCAAAATGACAGTGAGGAATCTACTTAAAGATGTAGGGGAATTCTTAAACTACTTTAGCTGCTTTAAAAGCCCTGGATTTTATTACTTTCATTGCTGTGCATCATCTCGTTCAGAGTGAATTTGATTTTGCAAGACCTAGAAATAATCACATGAAAATTGCAGAAGTCCATGTTAGCTTATTAAGAATCTGCTTCTGCATCCTTAGAAGCATCTCCCCTTCAGACTGGCAGACAATGCTGACAAAGACTTTTCCAAAGACATTATAGGCTTTCCATTTTAAAATCCTTGATTTAGTTTAAGTTAACATATGCAATTTCTTCACTGCATCCTCTTAAGAAATCTTAGCCAAGATGCAAGATAAAGGGCAAAGAATGGGTCATTGTTGTCAGTCACATATTGAACAGAATGATGTCTCGGTGCCTCTTCAAAATATTTTATAAAACAAGCGAAGGCAGAAGTGATTATAAATGTGTATCCATTCTTACATAGTGTTTTTTTAAAATCCCTTTAGGATTATAATTGCATGTTAATCTTGTTATTATCCTTATAATCATTCTACCTCTTCTTGCTCATAGAACAAGGGTTGGACATCTGCAAAAAATCCAATTCTACAGTTTTGGCATATGGTTTATAGTGCAGAGCTAGCAATGACTGCCTGTTGTTCTTTAGAGCCTGGTGCAATCCCTGTTAATGCTTTACAGCCTTATAATAATTGTCTCACTAGCAGTATGTGTTTAAGCATCTACTGGTACAGGGCTCAGGAGTACATCAATAGTGACCTTCAGACAGGGAGGGAAGGATCAGCACCCCCTGGGTTACTCTTGTGACCAAAAGATGAGGCAACAGTTTCATTAACAGGCAGTGGACTCTTTCCATTAACAAGTGGACATGGATGTGTGGAAAACCAGCAGTCCCTTAATCTCTCTGAGATCAGGCCTTGTACTGTGACAGGTAATCACATTTGTCCCTTCTCCTCATATCCTTTCATATATAAAAGCCAACTAAAAGCAGATGTATATATTACAAAAACATCAATACTAACAAATCAATAAAACAAAGAAAAAAAAAAAAAAAAGTGTTTCCCCTGCCCCCAGGTTATGTGACAGGGTAAATGCAGCCATGGTGTAAGACTGTGTCAGCTCCCTTGCTGTGCTCCCACCCAGCAGCAGCTCAGGATGGCAGCATGTGGTCCTTCCTGGTGGAGCTGAGGAGCAATTGGTTGTGCTCATCCCACCATAACAGAAAAGGAGTAAATAGTCTCTTACGTGAAGCAGAGGGCATCAGAAGCACGTTTCCCCATCAGATGGTATCTATGCTGTTTAGGGGGAAGGTCTGGTTTCAGGATCTTTTGCAGTCCAGAATTACAGTAGTTTTTGCCTGGTAAGGTAGGTAACATTTGTGCTTGGCTAAGAAAATAAATTAACCTACCAGACAGGGAAAGACTCTCATTGCCAGGACAAAAAGGAGATGTGGGACAGGTAAAACATACAGTCCTACCCCAGGAGCCCACAAGCAGGATTGCACAGTGTTGGCACTTGAAAAGGGAAAAAAATAACAACAAACAAACAAAATGTTTTTGGGGGCTTGCATGTCTAAATATATTATGGATTTTTTAGGAACTCGGCATGCACAGTATCCTAAGTGACCACTTAGTTTATTTCTACAATGTTAACAATGGCCAAAAGGGAATTTGATTAACTAGAATAAAGCACCATAGTTGTATGAGCTGAGCAAAGCTGTGTGGCTGATGGCGGCAGCAGGAGCCTGCAGGCTGCTGGGAAGCTCTACAGTCAGGATCTTGGAAAGCAACTGTCCTCATCCCCACAGTGTTTAGAACTGCTGACTAATGATGAATGATGCTGGTGTTCTTCACCTAACATTCTTCAAGGAGAAAAGTAATTTTCAGTGCTCTACCTTCAGCTCGTTGCTTGTGATTTCTTCAGGTCTGGAGATCTCCATTAACAATTCTGTTTATACAGTTTGGTTTATTAAATATATGCACTGAGGGAAATTAATTTCTTTTATTCACAGACTAGACTCAAGGCAGGCACTGCAGACTGATGTCTTGTTTAAATTCAGTATGTGGAAATGAGGTTTCTTTATTTTATGATCAAGAAAGTCCCATAATTTTCAGAGGACATATTCATAACTTACTTCCATTGGGAGGTGTCTTTTTTCAGTATATGATAAACTCAGTGTCCCTTTGAAACCCATTAAGAGGCCTTTCCAAACACCAAAAAGTTACCTTAAACACCCTAAATTTAATGAGGTTTTTATACAAGCCTCTGTGGCACTGAAGTACTAACAGCCAGTGTCTGCTGAACTATAGCTGAATCAGAATGGGGACATGGCTGTCAGTAGTTCTAGCAAACTCTAAAGGAGAGTTTAGTCATGTGAGGGTGATGCATTTTTTTCTGTTTTCCTGCAATCTGGTCCCCTATATTTGATCAACCTTTTTTGTTGGAAGTCTCTGCCCAAGTGAAACATGCAGTTCCTTTTTTTGGAATGAGCGTAATATGGATATGTAGAGTATCAGGCAACCAGCAAGGACTTCTGCCAAACAGTGATGACTTGCAGCTACAGCTGATGCAATTTATTTGTTTGAAACTAGAATGTGACAGGAAAATGTGTTTTTCCTGAGGAAAATATGTTTTTCAATGGCTAGAAAAGTATCCATACCACCAAGACTTTTAGTGGAAAATGTTGCTGTAGTATTTCATCACAGATAATGCTTAAGTTCTCACATTTCCTCTTTTCTTGTGTTGATCCAGCCTCTCAATCATACTACATTTCTCATGAGATGACATAGCTAGAGCACAGATAATGTACTTGGATGGCTTCCCAAGAATGAAGCCCACTGTATGACCTATGGAAAGTAATATGGAAGTGCAGTGCCATTTCCTAATCGATAATTCTGGTTTTAAACTGGAATTTTTAGCAAAAAATTGTCTGCTTCTTTTGGGGAAGGGATCCTCTATCTCTGGATGCCTGCATCACACACATTAGGTCTAGAGAGGTATTAAAAACTGTACCTTCTAGTTAGGAGGTATAGGTTTAAGTATGTGATCCCTTTGGAGAGGTTTGCTAATAGGTGCTTTTACTAACTTCAGAGTAGTTAAAAAATAAGCTACTGATGTTTCTCAGCATCTCTTATTAGCTGCTAGGAGACATAGCCATCCTTTTATTAAAATGCATGATTGTATTGGGTCATAGAAGTTATTTGTAGAGCACTGGGATATCAGAGGGAGAAAATAGTTACACTGAGAATGTACAATTGTACTGTGTTTGTTACAGTCCTTTATGTTATTTGCTGCCACCTCACAGAATTTTCTTTTCAAGCCTACCTCCATTTTTTCATTCTGTGTATGTGTGGTGAATAGACCCTAAGTTCTTTAAAGTGACTCTTGTCTGCTCCCATCTCAACTATTCTTTCTGTCATTTCCCTGTGCGCAAGCCACCAGGATGTGCTAAAAGGCAAATCTTGTCCTCACTTCAGCATGTGTGAATGACTCCAGATACAGCAGGACAGTGTAGTGGTGCTTCAGCAAGGAGTATATGAGGATTTATTTGTACTTGCTCCCTTTAGAGCAGTGCTAGGGACTCAACGCATCATGCGGGTTGCACGAATTTAGTGTCACTGCCCAGGGTCACCTGTGTTTTTTTGAGGGACAACATCACCCACTCAACACATCTATAGAATGCTGCTCTCTAGTGTATCTGCTCCATGAGTCCTAGCTACTTTATTGATATAGAAGATATCTGCAGATGTGTCTCAGCAAATATCTGCACCAAAACCTCGATATTTGTTTTCACTTCCAAAATTTCATACTTGGCTAGGAATGGAATTAAGCTATAAAGGCATTTAAATTATACTCTGTTTTGGGTCCTCTACTCCAAGGAGAGCAACCATGTCCATCTGGGAATTTTCTGACAGCATGGCATTCCATCAGGGAATATGAGCTTTTAGAAACTGATTTCTTCATAGCACCAGTTTTCACAACTCTTCTTTTAGAACAGCTTCCTCTTCTCCACAATAAACTGACAGCAGGGCACCTCAAAATAGAATCATATTGGTTAGAAAAGATGTGAGTGCCACATCAATACCTAGAGGCCAGGTACCTCCAAAGTGTGGGGCCACATGGTCACTGCCTGCTTTGCCTGGATTAGTGACTAGACTTGACCCTCACTCTCTCATGGCCCAGCTGAGTCAGTATCCAGCAAAAAACTCGGTTGCACAGAGGGGATCTTTCCACATCCCCCACATCTGAGGGATTTTAGCTGCTGAAAAGCAGTCCTGGGCCAGAGAGAGTGAGTAACCATGGACACTTCCTGGGATGCGATAAGTCCATCCTTATCGCTGGACTACAAACATTCCATAATGGTAGAGATGGTTAACTTTGTACAAATAACAAAAATAACAGGTGGAACTTGATTTCAGATCTCCTACAACCTAAGGAGTGTCTTCAGCTTCAGAGTCTCTGGGAGCACAGGAAAATGTTTCTGGTTCCTACATCTTTTGGAAAAACAGATGAAAAAGACTCATATCCCAGATCATAACTGTTGGGGAGGGTAGAGGTGCTGTTTGTTTTGTTGGGAGGTTTTGTGTTTGTTGTTGTTTTTATAATGTTTTATTGTTCATGGGACAAACCATAATTTCCTGCTTAGATCTTGTCAAACCTTACTGAGCTGATTTCCGATAGGACTAATCAAAGCAAGGCCTGAGCTTGGCCTTCCACCAGAAACATGTCACTATTTTGATATCTGAAAAAAAGAAAAATGTTGCTGAAGAGAACCATCCCTTTTTTATATCTATTTAGGCCTCGGCAAGTATCTTTGTTTATGACATAAATCATACATAATGTTCCTCCTTGTATGTAAGCACTGAGAAAGTATCCTTGGGCAAGTTGTTTTCTCAAATAATCAGCTCAGGCATTCCCCACCTGGAAAAATACTGTTACGGCACTGTGGCTTGAAACTGAGTGAGAGGTGGAATATGACTGATGTGAGCCAGTGTACCAGAACATGTTTTTGTTTCAGACATTATACCTGGCCTCGAATCCAGTCCCAGCTTTAGTGGTTTAGTACTCAAGGGCAGACATCAAACACCTGCTCTGTCCACTCTCCTTAACTGCCAACACCATTAATTTTCCAAATGAGTCAGCACACCTCTATTTATTCTTTAATTGATTGGTAATGCTGAGTTCTAATTGAGATTGTAAAATGAAAGTTGCAGATTTGATCGTCTGCTCAGAGTTCAGAGCACTTCAGTGATCAGAGCTATCAGCCTTATAAATAGCATGAGCAAATGCAAAACAACACAGAAAAAAATCAAATTCACAGTGCTACAAAATGAGCTAACCCATGCTTATTTCCTGTTCAGGCTGTAATACAGGCAAGAAAGCAAATAAAGTCAAAGTCAAAATCTTTCCAACTTTATTTCTGAGGTGGCAAAAAAAGAGAAGAGCAGATTCAGTGCTGCCACAGTACTACCCATGACTGACATCCTGAAATCAAATTAGAATTTATTTCCAGACTCCAAAACACAAATATGTAGATATAATATGGTGGAAATGTTATAGCAATATGTATTCAGTAAGATGCAAACAGTGTGGAGCATCAGCCTTCATTAGCCCTTGTGCTGGTATAAATTGTTGTTTCAAAGCCCTCTCCCTCCTGAGGACGCCACTAAATGGATGAACAGTTTTGTCTGCATTCAAGTGAATAGTCTAATTGTGGAAGCAGTTCAAATGTTGAGAAAATAATGTAACAGTAAAGTTTAACTTCCCTTTTGTAAGATAGCATGTAACATCACCTGCTCTGGCACACCAGTTTTGGCTGGCAGGAGGGATGAATGTGCAGTTGGGGCTTGTGGCACCCCTTGAAGGAGGGAAGGCCCAGTTCCTTAGTCATCTGAAACAATGGACCTCATCTGAAAAAACCTGATTTTTGTCATACTCCAATCTGTGTTTGAATCTCCTGAGATAAGGAAAAAGAGTCTTTTCCCTTTAATGAAATTATTTCATTCTTCTTGCCACTGACTCACTCTATTTCTGATTTTCAATTTTTTTCTGTGCCTTGTGGCTCTCAGACCACCAGTGTTCCTCATCCTCTATGCCATTTTTTCCTTTATCCCCATGTATCCTTTCTTCTGTGTGAGACTTCTTGAACATAGTTTTCAAGTTGGATCAACTACTTCCCACAACCTGAACCAAATCCTGCTCTTCACTAGTGATCAGGACCCATTGACAGTGGAAGAAAGATTCTTTTTGACTTCATATCATTGTGAGGTACATCCGAAAATACTAAGCCTAGGAACATAAGATTTAAGGCAGAGCTGTAACACTGCATTCAAGGAGAGCATGCACAAAGGATGTTATAGAGGACTTTCTTGTAACAAATATATTACATGCACTTATATCTCTACAGATCCAACTGCTAAGTTTAAATTCACAAGACAGTCTAATGGTTTCATTTTACAAAAAATCTATACTCTCCTTGATAATTGTGCTAAATTTTGGCACCGTTTTCTGATGCAGAATGCATGAGAGGTAGTGCTGTACAGGCTACAAGAGAGCAAACTTCCAGCTACCGCACACGTGACATACCCTTGCAGTACATGAAGTGGGAGCAAGGGGTCATGCCTTTGCTTGGTGGAGCAGGGATTCTCTGCAGCTTGTGGAGAGCCCATGCTGGAGCAGAAGAAAAATGTGAGGAGGAAGAAGCAGTAGAGAGGAACTGTCATGTCACAATGAACCACCACCCTGCACCACTCATTGCCCCACCGAAGGGGCTGACCTTCAGCGACAGCGAGGGGAAAGGAGAGGAGCTTGGAATGAAGGAGTGGAGTTGAGCCTGGGAAAGGGGTAGGAGAGATGTTGGTTTAATGTCTGTCTTTTTCTTTCCTACTCAAATAAGAATTCAAATACTTATTTTAATTGGCAATAAATTAAGCTGAGTTTCCCCAAATCAAATCTTCTTTTTTACGCATTATGTTAACTGGTAAAGGATCTCAATGTCTTTATCTCACTCCTGTTCTTTTTTCCTATTCTTTCCCTCCCCTGCTGTCCCCCCTCCTAAGTGGGAAGGAATGAGTGAGCAGCTGGGTGGGAGCTTGGCTTCTAGCCAGGGTCATCCCACCACGGTAATGTATTCAGGTCATGCAAAATTAAAGCATGTTGTTGAATGGCTGCGTGATAAAAATTGAAGACTAAATTTCGTGTTAGTAGTATTAACTAATGAGCACAGCAAAAAGACAAAAAAAGCCCTAATAATTATGTTGGAACTGTTCACTCCTGGAGGATTGGTTCAGTATTAGATCCAAAGGAATAACTAACAAAATGTTTATAGCATATTCTGATTATTTATGACTGACTATTGCAAAGAAAGTTGTGTCACATCAACAGCTTGCCACTCCCTAATTATAACAATATTTTGGAATTCAAATACATTTTTCAGGGTGGAAATCCCAAAATTCAATTCAATTCAGGATTCCTACGAGGATGTTTTCTAAACAAGGGTGACATTAGCTGTGATTCCAGTATGAGGACGACATCATATGAGTGTTCTTACAAGGCTTGGTTTCTATCTGGGCCAGGCTATCTGGTGAAATTGTCTCTCCTGAAACGCACTGATAGAAATGTGATTCTTATGATTCACAATGCATAGTTTGGCCAGAGAGAAAGCACACTGCATAATGTGCTTCATAATAGTGCTTCAGGGACTGTGGCTGATAAGGGAGAAAGGGACAAAAGCTAAAACTAGGTCCAGTAATGAACTAAAGAAAATTGCCAATGAATATTTTCTTCAACCAATTTGAATTTAAATATTTTATTTCATTACAGTGAAAATTTCATTTTACCTCAGATTGGACCAGACCCAGCATAAGTTTTCTTATTAAATACTGACTCAATGAAAATAAATATTGAATTTATTAATATGTAATTAATTCTTAAATATTAGGAAGTACAAAAACCAAGATTTCTCAGAGAGGCAAAGAATTTGTTTTTCTATTAATGGTTTACAGTCAAGAAAATATCACTGGAAAAGATTTGACTAGCTCTCATAATTTGGCTTGCAAATGAATGCAGTTTTGTATTCTGAGAATTTATGTGCTAAACTACCGTATTTATTTCTGATTTAAGGTTAATCTTTACTATCTCCAGCTGCATATCACTATCCCTATACTGAAAATTGTGCCTCCTTCCCCCTACCCACGCAAGTTTATGTGACTACTGTTTTACTCAGTTCCACAGAATGATTTAGGTCAAAGATAAATGAAAGAAACAGTCACTGAACAGGGAGGGGGAAATGTCCACTTGACAGAAGAAAATAGAAAAGGGCATGATGCATGGGGTAGTTAATAAGATTAGATGGGTTAGTCCACCTGATTGTGCCCCAAACCTCTATCATGTACTGCATTCCTTTCCAAAGACCAAATATAAACTACTGAAGATAGATAGATATATTTGGATGTGTACTTATGGTCCAAATTCTTGACTGCTAATCTAAGGCATCCAAAAATACCCCCCCAGAGTAAGACATTCATCTAGTTTAGGGTTTGCTATTCCTAAACAAATTATAATCAGTTCCTTGTTTTATTCACTCTTGTGTCTCACTTGAGAATGAAAGTGTTTCAGTGGGAAAGGAAAAAAGAAAAACACCCAAAACCCATAAGAAAGGCATTTCAAGTAAAGAAGTATTTGAGAGAGAAAAAGATGTAGAGGTTAGGTTCACTGAATTAATGTAATATCAAAGTGACTACTAGTGTTTAGGAAATGCTTAAAGACAGCAGATATAAATGACAGCTGTGAATGTTTTATACAGCAGACTCTGATCCCATTAGCATTTTAAAAAATTAAAGGCACTGCCTGTACCCAAACTACAGCACAAAATGCAAAGGGACAAGGTGACTGTAACCAAGTAATGTCACATTATGGCTAACTAAACAGCACCTCTCCAGTGGTTGAGAACCAGGATTTTGACCCCAGTATCTGGGGCCACCAGTAGTCTTAGAGCTAATGGGGAATCATGGAACAGTTTTAGTTGGAAGGGACCTTAAAGATCATCTAATTCTAACCCCCCCGTATGGGCAGGGAAGCCTCCCACTAGACCAGGTTGTTTAGAGTCCCATCCAGCCTGGCCTTGAACACTTTCAGGGATGGGGCACCCACAACTGCTCTGGGCAACCTGTGGCTGTGTCTCACCACCCTCACAGTGAAGAATTTCTTCCTAATACCTAATCTAAATCTACCCTCTTTCTGCTTGAAACCATTTCCCTCATCCTATCACGGCACGCCCTAGTAAAAAATCCCTCCCCAACTTTCCTGTAGGCCCCTTCAGGTACTGGAAGGCTGCTAAAAGTTCTCCCTGGAGCCTCCTCTTCTCCAGGCTGAACAACCCCAACCCTCTCAGCTTGTCTCCACAGGAAACGTGCTTCAAACTCTCTGATAATTTTTATCCTTCCTGTGTTGGGGGCTCCAGAACTGGACACAGTACTCCAGGTGGGGTCTCACAAGAGCAGAGTAGAGGGCAAGAATCACCTCCCTTGACCTGCTTGCCATGCTTCATTTGAAGCAGCCCAGGACACAGTTGGCTTTCTAGACTGCAAGCACACATTGCTGGCTCATGTTGAGATTCTCATCAACGACACCCCAAATCCTTCTCCTCAGGGCTGTTCTCAGTCCTTCTTTATCTGAGTCCATTCCAATGTGGAAGCTACCACATTGCACACAACAAGGTACATATGGCCCACACCCCAGCAGGAACGTAAAAATGGGGTCTAAGAAGTGTACCAGAGATAAAAGCCTCCTTTGGGAAATCTGCATTTACTGGTAAATATATGTCTCTTGTTAACACACATTTGACCAGAGTGATGCAGTTTTTGTAGTGAACAGAGAGGCAGGGCATTATTCATCTTTTACATATGAGTTCTCCCCAGCTGTTATAAAAACTCTTAAATTGGTTTCCTAGTTGAGTCCTTGGAAGCCCTGTCTGGTACAGGGACTGAGTAGCACACAAACAAGAAGCTTCTTTAGTTTTTATACTTGGTTTAAAATGCATCTTTTCAGTGCAGGGGAATGAAGGCTGTCAGGTAGCTTTCAAATATGCTTTCTAAAAACAAAGATGTAGTTTGTTTTTTTTAATCCAATTTTCACCAATAATGAAGCTATCAAGAAGTATAACGCTGCACAGAGAAACAGGGTTCCAGTATGCAAATCCATTGCAGAGGATCTTAATAGATGGGAGCCCCTCTGTCTCAGTCTATATAATTAAAACGTACCGTATATAATTAAAATTAATGTCAGTAAAACAGTCTCAGCACCAAGCTCAGTTATGTCACTCAAATATTGTCTCTAGACACACTAGAATCAGCACGTCAGTAATATGGAAAAGATAATCCCTGTATTCCTTTAGATTAATAAACAGCTGGGTCAAACAGAGTAAAAGAATAAAAAAGCAAGACTGAAATGATGCTTTTCTTCAAAAACCAAAAATTGTGGTTTTTCTCTTAAGCATATATAAAATTAACTGGCAGATTAAACATCTGATCAGGGAAAAAACAAGTTTAATACTTTAACATAATTCTGTATCATTAGTAAAGATGATTACGCCAATAATTAGTCCTGGGAATAGAAAAGTCAGCAAAACCTATAGCTTTACCATCCACAGGTGGACAGACCTCAGAACCATCATCAGCTTTACACCACTGCTCTTCTCAGCTCCCACCCATGTCCCCCTACCTGTCTCACTCCTTGGCTGGGCAAAAAGACCACATAGCCCATGGTTGTAGCTGGCCTGCCAGCCACCTCCTCCCTCCTGCAACATCACCCAGCACCTGCTGGCACCCAGAAGGAGGAGAAAAATTCAAGGTCACCATTTATGATGTGAGTCCCAAGCTCTACAGCCTTTATTCCAAGGGGATTAAGCTGGCCACCAGACTAAAGGATGCAGAGGCAAACTGATACAGCACTTCTATAAGCAACTTTCCTTTGGAAAAAAAGGCTAAGAACACCATCAAGGTGGGAGACAGAAAGTTTGTGTTTGTGTTGCTTTACAGTATAAATAATGGACTAATAGGACACATTTATATAATAACAACTGCAAATGCTTCACATTTCAAAGGAAATGGTAAATGAATGATCCGGGTCTTAGAAAATTTTTAGACTATGTCAAAGAAGACATTTGCAATGCTGATATAGTAAATATTTCAGGAATATTTTATGAAGATATTGAGATTTTTTTTTTAAGATTGGAAAGTGATGCTTTTTAAGTTTTTAAAGTTTTTGTCTTTGTAAGTGTGTGGCCATAATATTTCTTTCCATCCATCTTTCAGGCTGCTGTGTAATACCTTCCATCTACAACATAACAAGAAATAGGTTAATAGGATAAGGCTGAACCTTAACAACACTAAAACAGTATTTCAGCTCAGAAGTGCTGCCCTCTTGTTGCGATAAGATGAATGCATTCCTGAGGGTGAAATGAAACAATTTCACAGGAGAGCTCATCACGTCACAGCTATTTTGCCTCACGTTTTATATTTGGAAATGATCTTAAATTATTAATGTAACCTAGTAATATTAAAGGCTCCAAGTTTCACAGAGCAATAGAAATGCAACTTATGGAAAGTCTCGTAGTCTTCTTGTTGCTGTAGATATATATATGCATTTACACATATTCGGGTTTTTTGGGGGGAGGGGAGAGAAGTAGTAGTAGGGAAAAAAGGAGTAGGGTTGTGAGAGATGGGTAGCAACAGGCTACAGGATATTTGTATAGCTTAGTTGCTTTTGAATGGCTAAAGTTGAAGAATTTCATAATATAAACTTAAAGAACGGAGTCAGCCAATCTCAGATCCCTTACCAGTTATTTTGCAGATCTTGAAGAGGGCAAGTGAGGTGCCAGATGACTTATCTCCACACAGAGGCATGGGGTGGCAGCTGAGGAGCTATCAACTAGTGTGAACTCAGTCAAGGCATAGATAGCCAAACCTGCTGAAAAAGTCATGAAGAGGACAAAGAGAGGAAGAAGGGTGCAGATTGGTTTGACAAAGCTAAAACATGTCAAATCAATTTTCCCAGTTACCTGGTAAGGTTTCTCAGGAACTTTTTTCCCAGTAGTCAATCTCCTCTCTTTCCCAAAACTGCTAAGATTTAGATACTTTCTCATATGACATGCTTACAAACAGGCTGGGAAGCCTGGTCCAGATGAAGCTATTACACAAAAACTATCACAGATTGCAAAACTGGCTGGAAAACTGCTGGCAGAGAGGGAGTATCAATGCTTCATCATCAAAACCCAAGGAAATATTAAGTGTGGTTTCAGAGGGTTTTTTACTTGGTCTTAATTACTATTTTGATATTAGTTACTATGTTTGGTAAAGACCTGAATGAGGGGAGTTCTTCTCACTAAATCAGCTGGTGATATCACCCTGGAATATACCACTACTACGTTAGTGGTAGCATAGAGCATCATTAGAATTCAATACCATCTTGGCAAATAGGGAAACAGACTGAAAAAAGTAATACAGTTCAGCAGGGAAGAGTGCACATATAGAGCCAAGAATAATCAATTGTGTGACACAGGATCAGGAATGATTGCCTAGACAGCAGTTCTGCAGAGAAGATATGCAGTTCATAATGGATTACAAGAGGAACATGAGCCAACATTGTCGCTCGTTGAAAAAAGAGCAAACATCTATTTTAAAACAAGCACACAAAGGTACAGCCTGCCAAATACATTAATTTGTTTGCTATAAAGCACATTTTTGTCTACTTGTGAGCTACGCTTCTAGCCTCTAGGAATTTGTGTGAAAATAATAAGATTTTACCCCTTTTTAATCATAACAGGTAAAATAAAAAGAGCACACAAATGTAAAACAGATGTGGATTATTTTCTGGCTCACACAGCAGCAATGGATTTATTCACAATATCTCCTTTAAAAGAAATTCCTGCAGATAACATGTTGAAAATTGAAAAATGTTCCCCTGTTAACTTCCATATCTGATTAAATTTGCATGGTTGGGTATTTTAAAATTTAATTTCTCCTGTTACAGTTTATACAGAATTCATTGAGAGGCTAGGAAATAAAATAAAAACAATAATTGTGTTCTTCCCTTCCCAGCCACTCTAGGATTAAATTATCAAAGTATTATTGCATTTTAATTGGAAATATGTAAAATATATATTTGTTTTCAAGTGTAATATATAACCCATCTATAAAAATAGTTGGAATTTCTGTTATTAGTTCCCGATGATAAGAAACATGCCAAAAAATGGATTTTACTATAAACATTATTTGAAAAGCATAGGAAGAGCTTCTTATTTTTTTTTCTATTCTTTGTCTTAGAAACAGAGAGACATAAACACTTACCTTGTGCTATGGGAATGACAAATACTGTTTTTACTATAAAATGTGTCAAGAAAAGGTAGAGTACTTTAAGTTGTTGTCAGTAGTTACTCAGCTAACCATTTCAAATGCTAAATCTGACCTTCCCTGAAGCACAGGTGGTTTATGGATATTCAGGTTTTTTTCAGTTCAGCAGAACACTGTCACTAATAGAGGCTGAAAAATGTCAACGGTAAGCAAAATATATTTCTTCTGCAACCCTGATTGCTCATCATTATCATCTACAGATATGAACTGTATGCACTGCACAGAACAGAAGGCCAGGGAGTGAACCCTGAGGAACATCAGCCAATCATCATTATGCTTAATGTGTATTTATTTAATTGAAATGGTAGAGACACTACTGCAGAGTAATAAATCACATCCTAAGTTGTTATTTATGAAAACTGGTGAACAGAAGGAACTAAATGGAAAAAGAGTCCCCAGAATATGAACCAATCTGTTGGCAGGATGCAGTCACTAAAGCAAACTCAGAAATTCTGCTTGGCCATGAGGTGCACCCATTATAATATAGTACTAATAGCTCAAAAATATGTAACTGCTCACACTGTGGCTTTTCTTTAGATCTGCTTGTGCCTGTGCTTGTTGAGGATGAAAGAGGAAGAAATAAAGCATACGCAAAAAGCCTCTCCTTGCCCAGAGGCTTACGTTCTCAGAGTTACCATGCAAGACTAATCAACAATACAATAATCTTCTTTTACAGAATGGAAGGAAAGATTATGTCTCCTTCCATACAGAAGACAGGCCTTATGATGCCAGACCAGTGAAGAGCAAGTCAGAAGCACTGGAGTAAAACTCATGCATTGAAGTGGTCATGAGCATAAAAGTACACATCTCTAGAGTTAAGCACGTACACTCCAGTTGTATTAACATCTTCATGTGAACAAGTAGGTCTGAAACAGACAAATAGTTCTGAGCCCTCACAGCAGAGCCTTTTGTCTCACCACCTACATTGGAATGTCCTGAAGTTGCAACATTGCAAATTAAGCCTCATGCCAGATGGAAGATGAACACACCTGCTGTAATTAGCCACATGGGAAAGAGACCTCAAATGGAACTTGGCAAACAGCCTTCCCTGGCATCTCAAAGTACCCAGCTCGCAAATCAGAGACTTACAAGGGCAAAGTGGTGACAGAACACATATGGCTGTATGCTGGTACCAAGACAAAGTTCACAGCAGCTTCCTCCAACAGGGGAAAGGGAGACATCTTACTTAGGGGTTACTCCTTCCAGCAAGAAAGAAAAATTTCCTCATTTCTGACAGTAAGCATAGAGCAGAGAGGCCTTACTAACTGGGCGCGTCCTGGCACAGCCTTTAGTCATGCAGTGCCTGGAAAGGGAAGCAGCAGAGAAACATCCTCCTCTTCCTTATACATTGAGAATTGTGAAACAGGGCTACAGAGGTAGCTTTATGCAGGCTCAGCTTTTGCAGCTGCATGCCTGCGAGATTTGCAGGTTTTGTTATTCCTAAAGAGAGTCATGACTTCTTCATACACCATGTATTCAAAGAGTGTGTAGCTCATCTCCACCTCAATCCAGTACGTCAGATGCATTTCTAAGCAGAAAACAGAGAAGAGCAACTTAGCTATGGGCATCAAGCAGAAAGCTCTCTTGTATTGTCCTATTCTCCCTCTAAGTATCTGTTGCAGTTCTGCAAGATCCTTGATTCCATTTTTTCAGGAAGAAAGCAAATGAATGTGAAAAAGTCATTACTAATTTGTTCAAAAGACATGGGAACCTGAAAGGCTTGGTGATCACCCCCAAGGTAGGATAGTGAGTCAAAATTAATATGCAACTGATCCAATCCAGTCTAATCACTCAATATCAAACACATAAGCTCTTTCATAAACTAAGTAGGATCCACCTTGAAACCAATTTGACTTCCAGCCCCACAAGGAGCATTGGAAAGTTCTCTGGAATGTCATTTTGTATGATTACATGAGTCCACATCTGTAAGTCAATATGGAATTGTATATATAAAAGACACAAAGAAATATCTAAAGCCTTCCATTTAAAACTGCCATTATTGCAGCAGCCTTTCCAAGGACATTATTTCATAGAGCCAGTAAATGCATATGTTAGTAAAGGCTATATTTCAATACAGCTTTCCAATTCATTAACTTCGCTTCCCTAGTGTCTAGATAATTACTTTCCAGTTGCATCCCTGGAGTGGTGCCTAAGGCATAAATGAGGGCAAAGTCACCTGAAAAAAAATAACTGAGACTAATTCCCCTTGGTGTCCCGAGAACAGAGACCACATACCCATTTGGTCTAAGTAATCAGAGGGGAAAAATAAAATGTAAAGGCTGAAGTAATATTCTTTCTACTGACTGAATAATAGAGGAAGAATTTATAAATATTGCTTCTATGCAATATTTTCTTCAAGAAAGAAAAACACAGAAACTATTTTCTCTCAATGAGTAAAATTCATATTTTTTTATTTCTGAGCAGCTGAATACTTTGTAAGTGTTTTTAGTAATATAGGTTCGTATCATAAAATAAGATCCCTTGTTAAAGTATGATACATAATAGCCATCCCACAAAGTACTTTTTTCAGAGATCAAGGGTGTCAAAAACTCATGTTAGGTTATAATTTTGCTGCCACTATAGGAAAGATGTTCCAAGATATGTCCAACACATTGGTAAAGTCAATTCATTCCCTAACTTCTTACTTGCCCAGATATGTACACTCAGAGCTATTTATTCCAGTAAAAGGACTTCACTGACTAAATAGTCGTTGTTACCTGTCCAAATGAAAGACTGACATAAAGATTATAATGCAGTAGGGATGGACTGGGAAGATCTTGTATGAAATGTCTGTCCTGCAGAAATAATTGGTAGTTTTGCTACTGACTTCACTGCAGTGAAATTTGACTAGAAATCTCTTAATGTTATTTCTAAGTTGTATCCTTCATTGCCCAAATTCCTGTCTAAGATATTCAGGAAAATAACAGTGATATTTCAATAAACCATATGTTTTACTAAGGACTTTACACTGGGGTACATGAAGATAATTTAATATTTCTGAAGGGGTAAACTGTGCCACACTAGATTATCAGACCTGATAATTAATGATCTAGAGGCAGATTCAACAATTTCCATGAAACTCATTCAGTCACGTGGGTTAAGTTTCTTACCACCAATTGCCACTACTTAAGATGCCTTTTAAAATATTATTATCTAAAGTCTCTGAAAAAATCCCCTCAATGGCTGTGTTTATATATTGCCCTCCGGATGACAGCAAAGGTCAATTCCCTATCATCTCATTAAAGGTGTATTTAATCTAGCCTCTTTTCTCTACACAGCTAACAAAGCCCTGATTAATCAGCTCTATAGCAAGAGTAAACACACTACTTCACTTAATTAAAAATTAAATTTCTCTTGAGGGATCATTACAGTAGTGAGCTGCTACATGCCTTTGTTAAATAGGTGTTTCTTTGAGGACACAACTAGAGGTAGACTATTGGGAACCCTGTATCAATATAGACAGAAATTTGTTCAGACATTCAATTAGAACACTACATGTGTTCATCCTCTAAGGCAGATATAGAAAAGCCAAGGATACTTCGAAGAACCTGGAGAATTGCACTACTATCTATGGTACACTTTGGTACCTGGTAAACGTTTAAAAATGCATTATATAATTTTAGTCTTTGGAAGAAGACACAAAAATATTGCTTTCCCTACTTGTGACTGACAAATAAACCTCTACAATGGAAGAAAGCCCAGGGAACATGGGCAAGGGTCATGTGCCTGTGAGGCTCAGAGAATAACACAGGCACCTGACTTTATCTCAACCAGAGGGTGGCCTTTGTTTTAGCTAAACACCTACCAATATTTGAGTGGATCAAATGATGCTGTAAATGCTTCTCCCTGAGTTATTAAAAGAGTGTGAATGTCTCCCTGAATCAGCCAGACCAGCATGGGGGAAGGGGAGTGACTAAGTAGCTCAGCTCAACACAGACTATAAAACCCAGACAACTAGCAATAGTATTTTCAAGTGTGCAATAGGCTTGAGGTGACTTCAATCCACGTATTCCTTCCTGGGGATTGGGGATGCCAGTAAAATTGCTATACTCTGCTCAGTGTCACTTACATTTGTTTGTATTGTATTTTCAGTATATTTAGTATCACTCTGCTAAACCAGAAATCCTGTGTAACATCAAATATCTTAAAATAAGTAAATTTTATATTAAATATTACACCCACCACATATAGAGTATCTATAAGAACCTGGTCAGAAAGTATTTGACTCTGACAACAGTGCATACCTCCTTGTGGAAATGCTTTCAGTCCTCTAAAACTTCAAACAAAAATAGTCAAACTGATCAGACATGTAGATGTTAATAACACCATCTAAGAAAACATTGGAGAGACTCTTCAAAGTATTTTATTCTCAGTTTTACACCTTCCAGTACAATTGGGTGCAAGCAGTGTAACTTAAACAAAACAGATTAGCTATAGCTAATGTATTGAATTTTCATGTGCAGTATGATAGGAACATGCTCCTGGTCTAATTGCAAGTCCCATCTACTTTTGACACACAGGCAATGTGAATTCAGGACTCTGATCTGCCCACCATTCCCACAAAACCAGCACTCAGCTAAAAATCAATTCTACGTCCAAGCCACAGTGCACTGTTGGAGCAGGTGTATCTGCTTTTTCTTTTTAGTCATTGACATTGAATCACCACAGTGCACAAGCAAACAAGAGTGGCATGAAGTCATCCCTGACCTTTTGCTGACCTTCCTACCCTGCACTTTGAAGAACAGAAGAAAATAACTCTTCACTCAGATTCTCTTCCATTTCAGTGAGTTGATAGCCATAGCAGTCAGTCAGAACATGCTGATAGCATGCAATACAGTAGGCCTACACTAAATGCACTGTGTTTCTTTCCTGTTACAAAAGAAGGTCAAGATTTCCTCTAAAGCCAGTTCCAGGGGCATTGCATTTTGGTTTTTTGCCTTTCAGAATCACAGATTAGACTAGTTCTATCCCAAGTCTTGTACTCTGGGTCTAAAAGCAGACATTCAAGTGGGAGCAGACACTTTCTGTGTTGCACTGAGGACTCATCTCTGCTTAGTAATACATTCCCATGATCCAGAAATACAAAACAGATCTTCTCTGTGACATAATTGTTAACATGGGGACTCTTATTTATTTTCTCAGCTACAATGCATGTAAAGCAAACAGACCATAGCAATACCATTACACACATTCCTGCACTCACTTTAGAGACAATCAATATCAATTATCAAATTCTCAACAGGAGAGAAAGGCTGTGAAATTGTCCATAAAATGAATTTACAAAGTCATCCCAATACCTTATCTGTTCTGTTAAAAATATTATATATAAATAATTATTTCAAAGGTATTCTCATTAAATGAAAATTCATTATTGTAGTGATGATGACTGTATCATCCCATGTTTCATGGAAATGAGGAAAATTAGTTGTATTCTTGTTTCAGTCAGAACCCTCTCAGAAGGTCCTTGTTTTGTAATTGATTCTGCCCTTTGGAGCAGGGTCATTCTCTTGAGCTTGCTTCTCAAGCTCTGTAACACAACAGTATCTTTCATTGAAATAAAGGCCACATTTGCTTTGTTAGCCAAATACTGAAACACTTTATTTACCTTAAAGCCCAGGAAGAGACTTGCTACCCTGCAGGAACTCCTTATTGATAACCTTGGAGTTTATTTTATGAAGATAGTCCCTAGGTATTTGAACACACACACAGAGCTTGTTGCCTTCTCTGTCTCTTGAGGAACAGCCACTTAATGGGAGTTTTCTTACAAACCTCCAAACATCCCAGGCTCTCTTGTGAGTTTCTTCTCTCCTTCTCTTTGACAAAAGAGTCCCAAAAGTTTGTCTTTCTGGTTTATAGTACAAGTGACAATAAGTCTAGGCTTCCAAGGGACTGGTGGACCAACACCCAGATGATGTTACATCTGTGCTGGTTCACCTCTGGGAACTTGAGGGAGAAGGAAAGGGGCATTTGCATTTTTAATATATATCGTTTAAATGCCACTAATGCCCAAAGACACTTGGCATAGTTTGCTGCACCATTTGATAATTGCTGTTACTTACATCCAGACAATAGGAAAGAGCCCAGAATCAGTCAGTGGTCAGACTTTATCCTATAGTCCTTCAAAAAAGCCCAGTAATTCAGACTCCTGGCAGCTGAAGTGCATTCCAGTCTAAAAGGCAGTACAATGTATTTCAGCCAACAAAAATTACATTGTTGTAAGGTGTTTAATGTACTAACTTTTCTCTCTCTTCAAGTGAAGGATTTGGCTCCGCAACATGTGATTATGCCAGTGGCCCCTACTCATTTTAATGGAAACATGCCACAATAAGCACATTTCAAGACTCTAAAGCATTCTAGTCTTTCCTATCTACTGCTTTCCAAGATGATTATGTATATCATACCTAGGCTTCATTTAATACTGTCTGCATTTAATAATGCAGTCTAGTTTTGTCCATAGAAAGTACAAAGGCATAAATTATTTTACAAGGTGCTATCATCTTGAAATTGTCATGTTTGTGCTTTTGAAACTTCAATATATTTATTCTGTTTTCTTCTTTAAACATCTCATTCTTAATACTTTATTTCTAATTTAGACAATTAATTGCTTCAGACAAATTACATTATCCCTTTCATATTTCCCTATAGGGTAAATACTGATAAGTAGCCTCCATTTATCAATGATATTCAGCTTTATATTAAATACATTCCAAGGCACATAAAAACCATTGTGCACTAGCACTCTTCAGTGATGCACAATGGAACCACAAACTGAATATGAACCAAATACAAAGACTTTAACTAAAACCAAGTGAAATATAGAAACCTGAGCAGAGGTGAAAATAATACATTCAAATTAATTCAGACAGTTTTGAATACCATCATTTTTACTACAGCTTATGCTCTCAACAATCACTCTCTTTGAACTCCAGAAACTGGGATTAAAGATTATCTTACAATTTGTAATGCTGTGCTCCTGCTCTTGAATGCTAACATCAGGAACTGGTTTTATTATGAAAATCACAAATTTACTAATGCCATTAGAACATTATTTCAGCTGGTTTTATGTGCTGAGTTAAACTGACTACACATGCAGCATAAAATTAAGTATTAAATTTGCTCTAATCTAACTGTAATTAGGATGGAAATTAAAGGAAATTAGTTAGTATAGCACAAAAAAAATAAATAATAGAACTGTTATCCCAGACATATTTGGAACCTTGAGCTTTGAGGCTTAACAAGTGATTTGAAAGAAAGTCAAATAGTCTGAGCTAGATGCTAAGAGATAACCACCTGCATATTTCCAGTGCTCTGGAAGGCCTCATTAGCCATGTGAGGCTCCTTCCCCACTTAAGTAAATTTAACACTATGAAGAACCACGATGGGGTGGGTATTTCATGCTAATGAACTCTCCATGCCACATGGTACTCTCTTCTCATTGGAAAAAAATACCATTTGTAAGGAAAGCCAATCTTTTTTTTACCTAAAAGGTTACTCAATCAGTAGGTAGAGCAATTCCTTGTGCTGATCCAAGAACAAACAATCAGCTAGAACTGTTTTCTAGTCAGTCATGCTAGAATGCTATGTCTATTAAATAGATCTCTGTATGGCTGTAGCCTTTTTCTGAGAATAATAGGAACTGGATCTAAAGTTTATTTTATTTTAACTGTATCAGACTTAGCAAGGCTACTTCAAAACAAGACTAAAAACATTCCTGGGAAATTATTTCACTAGACTCCTAGTGGGCTGAAATTGAGCCACTCAGATTGACTTTGTTGCTTAGCACAGCAGCAAATTCCCACAGTTTATCTCTAGTGTCTTCTTGTACAACTAAATACTGCTGACAGGTTTTATTCTCCAGCAATTCCAGTGGTTTCCATATACAAAGATTTTTTGTACAAATATCAGCCAGCACATGTCCCAGAAATACTGAATCTTACTATAAAGGCAACTTTTGAAAGTTATCTAATACACTCTTGTATGGTTTGCGGGTCAGAAGGTGACAGGATTAAAGTGAAACCTGCATCATATGGAGCCAAATGACCAAAATTCAGACCAAATATCATTCTGAATTTTCAGGTGTTTTATCCAAGCTCAGTAGCAGAACACGTTGAGGGTAATACAGGTAAATCCTTCCTGTACGTTTGTCAATAATTAGGCTCCTTAAAAAAAAAAAAACAAACACCAACCTAGACAGATAATGATGATGATGATGAAGATAGGTAATCTTTAAGGTCTCTTCCAACACAAACCATTATATGATTAGCTGGTGACATCTGCCATGTCTAGAAATTACACATACCTGTCTTCTGAAATGGTCCTCAGATGTATTAGAGTATTTCCAAGCAAGCCAAGTTCTTAAATCACCCCCTCAACACTTGTTTTTAAGAATCTTCCACTTAATGCTGCCTATTAAATGAGTTTCACGTTGCACATTTGGAAGACAGAAGAATCAAGAATAAATTACCTAAGAAAAGAGTTAGAATAGTGATTTAACAGCTCACAAAAGCCCATCAACTGCCTCTGGCTTCAGCATTTCTGTTAGATTCTATAAGAATAAAAAAAAAAATCCTTCCCAAATAAAATGCTGTTGAACATAGAAAAATGAAAAGGAAGACTCTAGAGGCCATGTAGGAAGGAGCTGCTGTTTTGTATTCTTTGCATGAACACGTTTCACAAAGTATCTCGACTGTCCAGATATCAACATCCATGGCAATAGAAGCTCTATTAATAAACATATACATATATTACTAGCTCAGAGCTACTCTTAGTTGAAAGCAAGTGCTCTCAGTGATAGGGTCATAAGCAAATTTCAAAAAGCTATATACCCCTTCAGTTTCATTATGGTTGAGAAAAATATGGATTATAGCTTATATAGTTTCACCTTAAGGTCTCAGTTTGCCAAAGGTTGAGAACTGTTGACCTAAGAAGAAAATTGACATAAAAGGCAGAATGCAAGGAGTGCAAGAAAATACATTTTACACATCTTCCCAATATCATGTAAATAGGAAAATATACATTATTACATACCCATTTTTTTCCATACACCTTCTTGAAAAAGTGAGTATTAGTGAGAGTAATAGACAGACAGATACAGTGCAATACAGGTAGAAGCAAGTAATATTTATCATTGAAACAAGTGTGTAAAAATACGGAAGAAGACAGACATATACATGTCTTCCAAGCAATACTCTGCAAACACTATTACTACTTAAGAACAGTAGTATCTCCAGTAAATGCCATTCCTGGATGGTTATGTTGACAGACTAGACTAAAGACTCCCGTACTGGAGTGAGGAGAAAAAAGCCCTACTGAGAAAGCATAGCCTTTTCATAAGGGGACACACAGAAATAATTAGGGATTAGGAAGGGGAGGCAGATTCCTCATGAGATTCTCAAAAGTATTGTACTTCAATAGCAATTAGGGACTGAGCCTCCCATTGCAGCCTTTCTAAGTACTAAAATAGCACATTAATGATGCAAAGTCCTTGCGCTCCATACACACACTTTGTGTTAAAGCAAATAAAGTAACTGGTTGAGGCCACTTTGGCAGCATTCACCTTTTCTTAAATTATTCCATGCAGTTTTACAGAGATTCCCTGCTCCGGAATTTGAGAAGCTTCTCCTGGCTGCTGAGTACTACCTCCTTGGTAGTGTTGTGACTGAACACATGTGATGCTTGTGCTCCATTTCTCTCAGTTCCAGAGTGGTTTTGTTACTTTTTCTAGACACACATTCAGAGTTAGAAAGGACTAGTAATGCAGTCAGCTTTCAGAAGTAGCTGACCACCATCACAATGCATGCAAAATTATATTCTCCAAGAAATCTTTCCCACTATAAAAAGCATGAGGAAGACCTAGCAAGGAAGAAAAATTAAGAGAAGAGGGGGTCGTAAGCATTGGCTCTCTACTGGGAAAAGAAGAAGAGCAGATGATTCAACTGAAGTACATTAACGCCTCCATAGAGCAAATCTAAATTACTTAGGGAACACTTCGATATTATAGTAATAAGCACTAATGGAAACTCTTAATGCTGATGTATAAAACATTAAATTACTTAATTTATTTCTAATACCTGCCTTTACCTTGCTACTTAATTCCAATCTTTCTACCACATTTAGGGCAAGCACCAAAATAACAGCAACTCCCTCCAACAAAAATAGTATTCGAGAAGCTGCATAACCATTTATTCTGCTTTACTCCTATCACATTAAGTCCAATATATATAGCTCTTCAGCAACTCTTACTGTAGGTACCCCCTCAAATCTCAGAAATATGATATTACTTGTAATCTCAGTTTAAATATAAAAAAAGCTTGTTCATTCTGGGAATAACACATGAATCCTAAATATATCAGCACTAAAAGGAAATAAAGAGGTCTGCCAAACTTAGTATTATAAACCCTGTCCTTTTTATTTTCTTTGCAATTTTTTTTTCTTTTTTCCTTCCTTACGCTAATTCATGATTAGCCTGGTTTATTACTTCTGAATGCTTGATATTCAAAACTGGGTGTTTCTGGCTGAAACCAAATACAACCTGCTACAGCCACAGACCATGGGATGGAACAGAGGAGAGTATCCCATCACCATCCTGTGGCTGTAGTAGCCCTGTCCTGCTATTTGGTTTCAGCCAGAGAGAAAGTTGACCATTTACATCCCATAGTAAGAATTTCAACACTCAGTATTCAAATGTGATTAACATCCTTCAGATTCCTATGTCTCAACTTAATTTTCAAAGTGTTTGAATGTCTCTATAGAGAGTCTTCAGTTCTTCATACGAGTGTCTATATAGAGATTCTGTAAATGCCAAGATACCCATTTTGAGGTTAGTAAAGAAAACAGATTTGAGGCATGAGAGAAAAAAACTTAGTCAGGTATTAATTATTGTGAATGAGAAGAACTGATTTTTGAGTTGTGTAGGAACTGATAATCTCCTTAGTTACAGAAGTGAGACAGTGAATCTTTCAAGAATCTGCTCTTAAGGAGGTTTAAGAGAAAAACTGGAAAGCTAAAAAGTAGCTGTTACCAAGCAAGGATTTGTCATTTGACTCAATAAAAATAAAAATAATAAAAAAAAATTATTAAAGTATTTTAGATTTTTCTAGGTATTTTTGTTTTGGGGGTGTTTGGGTTTGGGGGGGTGTGTGTGTGTAGTTTCCTTTCTTTTTTAGCATTCACTTACTGGATTTTTTTTTTTTTTTTTTTGCTTCAGAAAAAGTAAATGTTCGAGTAGAACAGCTCACCTTTGCCTTATGAGACACTTGATTATGAATCACCCCTTTGTTCAGATGAATCTCTGACTTTATTCCACTGGCTCTCAAGGTTTGTTTGGACCAAACCTGAGGGAAATAAGGTAGCTGCAAATTTCCCAGCAAGGACTGTGGGAAACAGGAGTAGCCTGGAGAAACCTGGAGCTCAGCTCCTTTAACGTGCCAGCAAAACAGGTACTCAGTCAAAATCCTGCAGGGACATTATTCCCTGTTATTCTCCAAAAGTATGTAAACCCATTACATTCAAGGGCCAAACAGGTGCTAATTCATTTCACTTACCCTCTAGCTTTTGCTACAATATGTCACAAACTCCAGTAAAGTAGTAACAGGTTGTATTTAGAAAATACACTGTTTTACTCTAAAAAACCCGTAACTCCAAGGCAGGGTAGCAGGAACTTGCTGTGTACTCTAATTAGTTGTTTCTTCAGTCCAAAGATGCTCCAAGCCCTGCAGCCACTTTCCCACAAAACAACAGGTACTGCCTATTGCAGTTTTAATTGCTATATTCTTGCTTTTCCCACTTTTGAGAAAAACTTGGGCTTCGAAAAACTATTATTTTAGGAAGACAACACAAGAAAGAAGGTGTCATTTCTGAAAGCAAAGGAAAAAAGAAAAACAACAACAAAAAGAAGAACATTCTGACAATAAAAGATAAACTGTCTTTTTAAGCAAACCTTTAGGGTCATAACACCCAAAGAAACACATTCTGAGGACACACTTTTCAGATATATATATATCAGTTATAAACTACTGCAAAGCCATTTCCTAGACCTGCAACTAACATCACAACTTGGAAGTGATCCATTGTTAATTTATTTTCCATGAAGGACTACTGGGTATATTTGACTTAGAGTTGTTGCTCCTTTTAGTATTTTCCAGGATGGAAGCACAACCAAGACACATTATGCTCTTTACAGAACAAGCATAAGTGTTGAGGTTCTGGAATCCTTAACCCAAAAACACCTAGCTGTGTATCCTTTGAACTGACAAAGGGATAAAGTCTTGATTCAGTGGGTAAAATAGTTGAGTAAACTAGAAGGATGTATATACATGGTGTGCAAATATATCTTCATACATACACACGCACATTTTTCTCTATGTATATACAGAAACACTTATGGGGTCACTGGCAAAAGATGTCTTAGACATAAATGGTACCTGCTCTCCCCAGTCTGCATACCTGAGCACAGCCTTCCAAAGACTGTTTACAGACAGTGGATTTTCTTTGTTGTTAAGAAACCTGCAGTTTGCAGAATCTGCAAAGTTCAGAACTATTTCTCTGTTTTATATCTTACCTAATTGTAAAGCAAAGTGAATTTTTTTCTCAAGACCTGACTCAAGCAAAGGCCTCTCCTCCACATGCAGATGGAGCAGAAGCACTAGCAGGAGATGGGAAAAAATCTTCCATAGGCAACAGAAACAGGTGATTTCAGAAAGTCCTGCACTCCATGTCAGCATTAGTAGTCAAAGTGGGAAGAGGCCTGAAATAAGTGTTCTAATACAATCAAATAAGATTAGAGATTATTCAGTTAATTGCTATCAGATCCTATTATGAAACAAGAGGTTATCAATACAATTTTTCTGCTTGACCATGGAAATAATTCCTCATTACAGTGCCAGCAGTACTGAATAACATGTACTATAGCTTTTGCAAGATCAGCTGTATTCACTTATGTCTAGAAGTGGTGTTGTCTGTAGCAGTCATTATTTTTTGCCCTTGATAAAAGCTATAAAATATTTCTAGACACCCAGTAACTCTGTGTGCTAAAAATCACAGGCCTTGCCTCTATGACGTTGTTAGGGAAATTCTAAGAGGTTTTTCCTATTCTGATACATGTTATTTTGACTTTAGAGTAACTAATCAATTGTAGATAAGCTCCTGTGAGAAAAAAGCTCCAGAGGAAGGTGAGGTGAATTCCTGATGATTGCTCACTCTCTGTTAATAAGTTCCATTTATGTTTTTTATTATCTGGAACAGTAACAAAAGAGGAAGGATCCAGAATCATCGGTCATATACAAAATCTGACTGTTACTCTGGAAGCATCTCCTTCTTCCCTCAAATTTTTTCAGAAAAGATCTATCAAATGGGTATCAGGCTCTGAGTCAAAGAAAAATATCCCATCTGCAATACAAGACTTCAGAAAGTTTCATAGATGTAGTACAGTACATATATAAAGTTTCTAGAAGAGGAATTCAGTGTCATTACATGTATGGTTGACTGGGACTTACACAAGCTGATTATTACCAGTCACTGAATTTAAAACTTAATGTAATTAAGAGGACCGGTCTAAAGTGGTCATTGGTCTGCCATGAGCACAAAGTAGTTGTAAAAATACTTTTATTTAGAGTATTTTCTCACATCTGGGTGTGCTTTGAAGAGAAAGTATAATCTTGTAGGAGTGCCAGCACTCACTAGAAGGCTCAAAATCTAACTTTTTATAGAAAACAACCACACATTATTCATGCTATATTATCTTTGTTTTCACACTCCAGGTCAGAAGGATGTATCTGCACATCTCATGGAGCACTTCTTGAGTCACAGGAGAAAGGAACAAATGTTTACCTGTAGATCTAAGAACTGCTCTGGGATCTCTAAGGACTTGGAGAAAGACTGCAGCTGGTTCTCACATTCTGAAGCAAAAAGCTTTTTCTCCACTAGTTCCTCCTTTACTGCAACCCTGGCAGTGTAGCTATGCTTCTGATGTTTTTCTGCAATTCTTTGAGATTTCCCTTCAAAGATTTTATAGCGTCAGTAAGGGTAGATGCAAATTTCTGCCACAGCTTTTGATTCACTTCACTGAGATACAAAAAAACCTGAAACAGCTCCTGCAGTCACAGCCAGTACCTCACAGATATTGTTAGCCTTATTCCTCTTGAGCAGAAATACATCTGTGTCCTCCCACAAAACAAAACAAAACAACGCAAATGTGCTTTAGATCTGCACTGCTAATCACCACTGAGTGGCTGTGAATATACACAATCTCTAAATTCAGCCTCAGAGTCTTCCACAGAGGACTAGATTTTGGGCACAAAGACTTCCATACATTTAACATTTATGGCATGCTCCCTTTTAAGGAGATGTACAATAAGAATTTGCTAATGAATAAAACAGTGTCTTCATCTCCAGACTCTACAACTTCTTTTGTTTGTAAGTGCTCCAACACCCCTTTCTCTCCACATCATAGAGGCACCATCTGCTGTGACACAAGTGAGAGATGAGCTTTCCATGTGTTGTGTTCATCAATAGTGCACCACTCAGAATAGCTATTTTTTTAATCAACAGCATCTTTGAGACTCTAAAGAGCAACAAAGGCCTCTGAGACCTTTTCTGTCACTCCACAGATGAAAGCAGCTCTCCTGTCAGCAGTGCGCTCTTCAGCACTGTGGAGAGTTCAACATGCTTGCTTTCCTCCTGTTGAGCACACTTTTCAACATTATTGTTGATGCTTTCCATCCAGCATGACAGTTTTGTAAAACTGACTTCCCAAAATGCAAGGCAGCGAGGATGGCCCCAAGTTTCTACACAAGAGGCTTTTTATTTTCTACCTACCTACCCAGGCAGTCCTATAAAGTCTCCATCCCTGTTCTGTAAAACTGACCAGAGGGGGAGGGTGTATTGAGTTTCTGAACATTACATAGGCCCCTACAGCGAAGGGCCTCATACAGTCTCATTTTCACAACATGAGACTGAAGGTACGTGCAATAGCCCTAGAGTAGAACATGAGGAACGTCTGAGGGTACAAATCCTCCTCACACAGACATGGGGAACAGCAGAAATGGAAGGGATCCAAACCTGTTGTAGTCTCATCCATACTGCCTTGGGAATAGTCCTTATTTCAAGGTGTCTGAAATCCTGCCCAAGCGTTGTCTGGAGGACCTAGTAAGTCATAAGAAAGTCATAAACCATGTTAACAGCTAAACAGTGTGTAACAGTCAATACATTTTCCTTGGCTCTGGCTCATTTAGCAGCATGCAAGTTGCCTTCCTTTCAGACATGTACTTCAAAAAAATCACTGTTCAGCTTAGAGAAGAGAAAGTGCTGGGGGGATCTTATCAATGTATATAAATACCTGAAGGGAGGGTGCAAACAGAACAGAGTCAGGCTCATGTCAGTGGTGCCTGGTGATGAGACATGAGACAGCGGGCACAAACCAAAACACAGGAAGTTCCCTCTGAACATCAGAAAACACTTTTTCACGGTGAGGGTGACTGAGCACTGGCACAGGTTGCCCAGAATGGTTGTAGAGTTTCTATCCTTAGAAAGGTTTAAAAGTCATCTAGACACAGTTCTGGGCATCCTGCTCTGGGTGACCTTGCTTGAGGGAGAGGGTCAGACCAGATGACCTCCATAAGTCCCTTCCAACCCCAAGATTTCTGTGATTCTATGATTTGGTTCTGTTAAGGGTGGACAAAATGAAAAAAGTAATTTGTGAACCACATACAAATACTTAATAGGTCACAAATGTCTTGTGAGCTGCATTTTGGTAAGCCTTGATCTAAGAAAAAAGTATGTGTGTGTATGAGTTAATCCAAATCAGTGTCCAGACAAAAATGGTATGCAACTGAAAATTAATCCCACCAAAAAAAAAAATAAATAATAATACTCAGACTCCTATGGCATTTACAAAACTCCTGAGTTTTAAACAAGACATACACCCCATGAATAGTCATCCAGATTAAATATATTGCATAGGACACGTTCCATCTGTTCCATGCTTAGTTGTGTTTTTATGTACAAAAGGAAAAAGTTAAAAAGCTTTTCTCCTGTCTGTTTTCACATCAGTGAAGATAAGTGGAGAATGATAAGAAATCAAGTGGATGTAAAGGAAAAAAAAAATGAAAGCATCAGCACTGGGTGAGAAAAGTTTAAAAAATACTGCAGAAAAGTTTTCAGCTAGCTTCAAAAGAAACAATGCATAAAATTCAGAATTTATTTGTCTGAGGGGATTTATCTTGCTACAGACTGATCTCTCAGTTACATTATTAATAACTGTTTCTATTAACATAGTTAATTATCACCAAAATCCTACTATGCTAGATTGAAGAACACGCAGGACAGAAAAGGATCCTTTCACATTGTAACAACCAATCCTTGTCATTCACAACTATTAAAGCCCCTAAAGAGGTCAAGAGTAGGTTCCTCATTAAGGAAGAACTGTGACATGTGCTCCCCTCACAACCTGACCTTTACCTCCTGTACCCTACTCCAGTGATAAGCACCAGTGGCAGTTGTCATCATGAATGCATCCTGACAGCTGCATCCAGCCCAAAGTGGATTTGAGGAAGACGTAATAACACAATAGCCGAGGGATCATTTGAGCAATGCATCCACAATTGACAATCTGTGGCCAACTCAAGCCACATTTGGAAGAAACTAGCACGTATGGTCAGTGTGCTAAGAGGACTATGAGTCAATCATCTTACTCCCATAAATAATGAACAGAGTCTAAGACCCCTTTGAGATCTCCTGCATGGCAGTGGGCTGCACACCAGGGTCTCCCCTCAGTAGAGACACCTCTCAAGATTACTCCCTGAGTTGGAGGTATTTCTTTCTGCAATAGATTCTCAGTAAGTGATTAATAGCATTCATAAAATTTCAAATCTTAGCTAAGTGACATAAAGGATTGATTGAATATATATAATCCTTTAAACTGTTGATGAAGTCTGGGACTACAATTGGATCCAGCCACACCTAGTGTCCTCTCTAAGGAGTTTAGAAAGCAACAGGGTCCTTTCTGAACCTCGTGACTCAACGAGAGGGTCTCCCTGACAGCCTGTAGACTCTGTCCTATGTGCAGTAAATGATCAAGTGCATCTTGCCATCAAATCTAGTTAAGCCACTGTTGTACTTCCCATCAAACTTCATTAAACCACTGCTCTATATCAATAAACATACTGCTACATTTCTCTTATGAGTGAAGTGCATCACTTCATCTGCTACAAAAACCAAAACAATTTCAACAACTAAATCTCTTGCTCCCTTTTTATTGTCCTTGTAACATACTTCCTTTAGAAAGACATCTCCAGTTACTGTGGATCTCCTTCCTGTTATTTTACAGAACTATTTAAGATCTCATTCATCACTGTGGTTGGTCATGAACTTGTGTGCAGGAACAATCCAAAGGAAAACGTTATTGCGTGATGTTCTACATTTTATTCAATAATAATTAATTGAATAACCCTTTAACCATAGCTGATGAAATACAGAAGTTCTTTCCATTCATGTTCCTCCTTCCAGTACTCTAGCTCTTGATGAGTGCATTACCAACACTGTCAAGAGGGTGACATTTCTTTGCCAGCCCAGCATTCAAATCTCTTCTGTAGGTAGTCAAACCTCATCTGGTCTTCCAAAAGACAGCACCTTTACTTGTCTTTCAATAGATTTACTGCTTTCTATCAATTTCCTGCCAAGAACCTGATAGAAAGTATTTATTAGCCAAGTCTGCATTTCCTACACTAGTCCTTGTAAAGCTCTGTGTCTCACCTGCTGTTGTTGGCTATGCTATACAACCACTTTTCCTTTAAAGTTATTTTACTGCATAATGCATTTTTGGTCATATGGGCTTAAAACCATGGCATCAGCAAGATGATTATATTTTGTTGCAATAGTCATATCTGTTGTAAATGCACAGTATCTAGCTTCACAGTAGTAAGGAACCAAATGTACCTTTAGTTTCATTAAGTATTACCACTGGGAAAATAATACCGTATGTTGCTTATTTAAGTATTCCACTGGCAATGCCTGGAGTACCAGCGAGTCCCAGGAGTGGATGTGGAGTCTTTGCCCCTGGGATCCTGATTGACTTTCTGGGAGTTTCTGTACAGACAGAACTTTTGTTATTAAGCTATATATCACTTTGGCTTGGCAACATGGAGAAGTTAGAGAGTCATGTGAATTAGGGAGGATGTGAATTTTTAATTCCTTCATGCCACCTTCTTATCTACTCATCACAAAGGTTAACTTTATCCTCAGGAGGACAGTCTGCTACCCCTTCTAATACGGAATAAGAAAGAGACAGAAAGACAGAAGCAGAGGCATCTCTGCTGTACCTGTGTCAGTCTCCTACTCTGAAACCATTTCTAAATACACTTACATTTTTTTCTGCTGGTTGTGGAGAGAGTCTGGGCCACCTGAGTATATCCCTTAAAGCATGTACAATTAATTCCAAACTAAATGTGGAATAATTTGTCTCACAGGCAGTGGTAAGAGGCAGAGCAGATGAGAGGGAAAGGTATGGCATCACTTGAAGTGGAAGATAATCTCATTAGACTCTCTTTATTGTCACTGTGGGGAGAGAGAGAAGTTTCTCTGGAATGGAGATCATAGCTCATGTCTAACTTACATGCTCTGAATGTCCCTTTGCAGGAGACTCTCCATTGGCAGTCCAGATGCCTGGGGAACTTGCAACTAGGTGAGATGGATGGTTATAGGGAGAATGCCCTCACCTGGAGCCAGTGCAGAGTAAATCACACACTGTAAATTCACACTGTAATATATCGTGCTCCGGCTTTCCACATAGGCAAGTAATTCATGGCAGAAAAGTCAACAGTGGACATGATCTTTTGTAGAAAATGCTGCAATGTTAAACCCAGTTTTCATACAACGTTTTTCATCCATTGATCTCAAGGAATTTACAAACACAGATGAGCACAGGTACTCATTTAGAGACTGAGACCACAAGTGATACAAGTACTAATCATACAGAAATTCTGTCAGAGACCTGGGACAACCCCCAAATCTCTGCGTTTCCAATCAGGCATTATTGTCACTATTCAACTGACTCATTGTAACAAAGAAAACTAAGCAACACTTTGCGGTGTTCACTCCTTTAGAATAAATTGCATTCCAAGTATAATCAGTGATGGATGTATGCTCTATGTAACTACTATTGACCATATGAAAACCCAGAGCAGATTCTGATACATGCTGAATTCCTTTGCCTACATTTTTATACCACATTCCTGGTATCCAAGAGCAGGATAGAACCAATAAGGGTTCATCTTTGACAAGATCTTACAGACTTTTGAACAAAGGCTTGAAATATTAAGAATAGAGGACTATTTACACAAGAGAATCTTTTAAAGTCAACTAAATTCAAATTAGGTCATGAAATCAAAAGAATGTGAATTCAAAACCAGAACACGTTTTACATACGTGCGTGCAAAACCATGGCTCAGTTTGTTGCTGCAGTAGGCAATTTACAGTAAAGTAAAATTGTCCTTTCAGTATCAGACATGCAGATAACAAAATAATGCCTTACTTTATACCCACTGAAACTTTGTTCAAGTATTCAGTAGCATATGAAGTCACTAAAACACAGAAGCTGAAGACCTAAATGGGCAAGAAGGAGAGAACAGAGTAGCAATAAAGCCGTTCTTTCCATCAGTTGCTTGTCAGTGTTATGCTGCTGTAACAATGACCAATGATGGCTTTGAAACTTTCACACACTGCTCTTGTAATGTGCTACACTAAATCACAATGTAAGAACTGAAGAACTGCAGAGAAGGTACAACCTGATAGCACCAATACCTCATATAAACTTCTGAAGTAGCACATAACTCTCCTCTTCTCAGCACACTGAAATAAAGTTGTCAGGAGCACAAACAGAGTGAATACTTCCTCCCCACCACCCCGTGAGGACAGAGTGCAGCCATTTGCTGCCACCAGCACCTGCACATTTTGCTATTAGAAAGTTACTGTCACAAACATAAAATCCGGAAGTTTTGTGCAGACTGTAAAGTTTCTCAAACTGTTCAGCTTTCTTGCCTTCCTTCCCTGCAAGTACAGATATACAAATTGATTCTCAAGTCACTCGTGTGGCCTACCCAAGGCAGGACAACCGCAGAAGATGGCTGACAGCTCTGAGCATTTTCTTTTATCACCTGTTAACCTCCAACACTGTAGTGAAGCAGGGTTCTCTAAGAAGCTCCCACCTTCTGCATTTCTTAATATATCAAATGATAGCTTCTGAACTTGAGAACTGAACCCATGGCGATTGCCATGGTGAGGACAGCTCTGCTGGTGTAGGTACCAGGTCCCTTTTCTCCCTCACATATGCACCTCAGTGTGGCTCATGGCCTTCTGCACAGGAAGCAGTGTCAGGTACAGCCATGGAGCAGTACATACGTCAAAAAGGGCACTGTATGTTATGTACAAGAACATATCCTTTCCTCCCAGACTTATGACAGCTAAGGGCCTTTGTTCTGTAAGAGCTACTGTTGCAGGAACACCCCCTGCAGGAAAAGGACCTTTAGAGGTCCGCTTAGAGGAAAAAAGAGCTTAGAGGAAAAAAGGATAAATATTTGGTATGAATATGACCTATTAATGAGCTGTCGCTGCAATCCATACCGTCAGAGTTGAGGAGGCTGGACATACGTCTGGAGCTAGGAAACTTGGATTTCAGTGTGTAAATTCGTGGTTTAAAAAGTAGAGAACAACAGGTTAACTTTTACTAACTGGCAGGCATCTTATGGCTATTCTGCTGTGAAGAGAGGTGCTTCTGGTATCTTCCTTCTTTAAAATCTCAGTAAATGTCAATGGCTATACAAGGCCCTTGTCACAGAACACAATTGAAGGACATTCTTCAGGTCAGTACAGACTTGAATTAAGTGGCTGCAGCTCCATGGAGGCATCTTCTTGCTTACCATAGTTCCACATGATCAACATGTTTAGGTCTCATAGAATCATAGAATCCTATCCTCATGGGATAACTGGCTACATATTTTCTGAATACTGTGGTATTTAATGGCACTTCATGAGCACAATGTATTACTGTGTGAGAGTAACAGTGCAAAATAGTAAGATATCATTGAAACTTTGGAATCAACTGCAATATTTAACATGCTTCTCGGGTTTTTTTCCATGTTATAGTACATCATGGATATCTGAATCACACAGCTGCACTCCTCTTATCCACCAGTGCTGGAGAAAGGATATTTAACTCCCACTTATGTTTGCTACTTTTCCACTAAGCCAAAAGAAAATCTTCACCGCTGACCCTGTCCTATCCCTAACCATAGTGCTGTACACTGTTGTGCCCATCTTTTTCCAGGGTAGGCACAGCTGTCAGAGATTGGAAGCACACTAGCTCCATCTGGTGAAACAGTTCTGCAGAGCTTTTCCCAAATGCCAGTGTTAGGCAAGAGATTTATTTGCATCAGCCAGTTGATATCGAGAGAGGGATTGCAATGGAAGCCCCTTTGTCAAAGCTGACTCAATAAAAACATAGATATTAATTTTTTTTCGAAATCTACTTTGTAAAGAAGTGTTGTCCTTCACAGTAAAAATAAACTAATTACAAAAATGAAATGCTGAATTAAACTTCAAATTCAGAAGATTGTGCCTTTCTATGTAAAATGGATTTTATGTCCAAATGAATATTTTCTTGTTACTCATGATACAAATTTAAATTTTCCACCTCTTATCTCCACCAAAGAAAATAATCTGAGGTACTGTCAGGATGGGAATTTTGAATAGAAATCACTGAATCCTGTATTCTACAATTTCTAAGAAGAAAACTGGGAAAAATAAATTAGCAAGAAAAGAAGTAAAAATACAAAGTAATCACAACAGACAAGACAGAATTCCTCCTTAGGAGACTTCATGTGGGAACATAGCCACTATCTCATCTGACACCAAAGCCAGTTCAAGAGCTAGAAAAGCAGTGACGGACCAAGTATTTTTTGGACTGATAAGTCCTGACAGTTTGGAGATATGTTAAACAACTATTAATCCTTCACTATTAAACTTTAGGAGGCCAGACTGAAAAAGAAAATTTATTAAATTCAAAAGTAAGTCTTCTAAGTGCCTGTAAATCATTGCATGAACCAACTAGAAGATACCCGATTCAGTTAAAACAATTAACTCTACTAACATTTTTTTACATGCAGTTGTTAATGAAACAAGGTTTGTGGTAGTCTTTCTGTGGAGTTTAACAGAAGTCCCTAGGATCTATTTCAAGTGTGGGAGAGCAGGCAATTAATTATCCAGACCAGGAGGCTACTGGAAGATGCAAATCAGTCCTAGTCCTTGCTGTGGGTGTCTTCTACCCAAGTCCCAGCTGGGTGCTGCTGCCAAGGGCAGCAAGAAAGATCAAAACAGTGTGAACCTATAGAAAAGAAATGTAATTGTGACAACCACAAAGGCAAGGAAAACAGCACATGCAAAAAACTGAATAACAAAGTTTTGTACTACTTCTGAGCAATACACTCTCAAAAAAAGGCTCTTTTGATGCAGGATCCCAAAGCTTTACCCTAGCTAAAGGTGCTTTGTTCCAGCATCATCTACCTGTGCACCTGCAGCCTCACAGAGGCTATTAATATTAAACACACCCCACACATAGCAGATTGGCTTATTAGCTCCTGCTGTATTTTCAGTTTGTAAGATAGGGGGAAATTTTTTTAATTTTTTTTTTCAAGTGTATTCTAGTAAAAAGTTTGCTATTCTGCAAATACAAATTCTAGAAGAACCTTTTTACAGATACTAACTTCACCATCTCTGGGAATACACGTATAATTGTCATAACCCAGCTCTTAATCTGGTGGAAATCTAGGGCATCCAATTACAGTTACTTAGCATATTTTCTTAGCCATTGTGCTAATTCTAATACGAAAGAAGCTACATTTGACGTTGCTGAGAAGCTTCTCAGTAACCTCTGGGTGTTTCCTTTCATGAATATCTCCCATTTAAGGCAGAACATGATTCCACACAGCAAGAGACAGCCTGTCCTGAAAGCACAGTAGAGGTCCCTTGGGCTGCTGTGGAGGGTAGGGGACAGAAAGAAAAATGAAATGAGAAGGACAAAAAAAATGTATCATTCTGACATAAAAAAGAATACAGCATAGTAAGTGCTTTAAATATTCTTTCTACAGCTGGATTTTTCTAAGGTTCACATAGGAAATCCAAAGCCTGTCCCATCTTCCACAACTGCAAAGGTGACCGCAATACCACAATGTTACCAAAGGGACTGATTTCACCCCAGAAACAGGTTCCAAGCTTTAAGGTGTCACAAAGGCACAATGAACTTACCCTTCCATAATCCACAGACTGCAGAGACTGCATTTATCCCCCAGCACCACAGAGCAGAAGGAGAGCAAGATGAGGAGTGAGAAGCTAGTTTTATTCATGGACCACTTATAGGAAGATACATGTTGGTTTAGCAGCTCTTAGTAACAGGGCCCTTCTCCTGAAGGAATGACCTGTCTTTGCCAGACTCTAAAGAGGGACCTAATAAATTAAATCAGCATTTAGGTTTGGCAGTACCCAAGCTGGGAAGTTAAGTGGTTGCAGCTGAATATATTTAAGCTCAAAACCTTTTTTAAATACAAACTTGGGATACACACTCTAAAGGAGGGGGAGGTGAGAAGAAAGAAAGAAGAGAGGGATTAGAGCCTTAAGTAGGCTTTGTCAAATCAGAGAAGTGATTCAACCTTGTGCTTGTTTTTAGTAGTTTTCAAGCTATATGAAGGTCATCAGGCTATAAGTGGTTTCTTTTTTTCTGCTTATTTAAGTAGAATGAGCTTTTAGTTAGATAAAAATAAACTTGTCCAAGTAGTATGGTCTAGTTTTTACTTTTGTCTTTTACCTTAATTTTTTTTTTTATGTATCTCTATTGTACATATTCATATCCTAAGCCTTGCCAGGCATTTGTGTGGCCTTTATGTTCTTTAAGATTTTTTATGATTGGTGGAATTTCTGCAGTAATATCTAAAGATGTAACTTTCTAAGGAAGGACAGGAAAGCTCTAGTCAGCCCACCTCCCTCCCCAAACTGATTAAAATTGTGACCAAGACAAAAAAGGTAAGAATTCTGCAGGGAAAAAAATGATAGCCCTTTTCCTAGTCAAGTTTGAAGTCAAGGCAGCAGTTTGGATGGGGTGGAAAAACAGTATCTAGCAAATACATACAAAAGGGGGAAATAAACATTGAATCAACACAACATATGAGCAAGTAATTTGCTGTGAATAAATAATGAAAGCTAAAGATCTTGATGAAAAATATCTATCTCTATCCCAAAGAGAATTAAGGTTTTTAAAAAATGAGTTAAAAATTATACTAAGAGAAGAAAAACAATGTTATAAACAAAAAGACAGCACAGCTAGTCAGGACATGGAAGTGCAACCATGTTCTCAAATAATCTGTTTTTGTTTCTTTAATGTTTCTTTTTTTTTCTATAACTGTATTTTTTTTTCTACTCCAAGCATCATAGAGTGCTTTTGTCCATTAACAATCAACAAAAGTGTTAAAATATTTATCCATAGTAAACAGAATAGATAAGTAAAACTATGAGGAGCACAGGGACAATGGCAAAAAAGCTGAATAGTTTAGTATGATGAGGGAAATAGATTAGCATTTGAGTGAACACTTGAATAAAACATCTAAGCAAGGTTTTACTCCTAAAAACCAAGTGCAGGCTTCAAAGGAATAGAGGACCTGGTAGCATATTCCTAATTAAAAAAACAACTCCATGTAAGTTCCCATATGATGCTGCACTACAAAGGGCTGGCAGTCACATGGTACGTAAATTAGTAATAGGTGTATGAGAAAAGAAATTAATTTATTTTTAGCTCTGCTGAGACTGACATCAATATTATGAAACTGTGTATAGTTTAAATGTCTGCATAATAAAAAGGTAGCTAGGAAGTCTCTAGATGAAAGCCACGTAAACAATTTAAAGGCTGGAGAACTTGCCTTGAAGTGAGAGTTTGAGAGCCCAATCTGTTCAGCCCAAAAACAGGGGCTTGAGAGGTGGCTTGATTACTGCTTGCAAGTGCCTTCACAGCAATAAATTATCTATTAAGGGGATATTTAATATAGTAGAGACATAATAAGAACATATGGACAGAAAGTAATGCCAGAAATTTCTGGCATTAAATTTTTCTAACAATGAAGATGATTAATCATTATGGGGAAATCCTGAGGGAAATGGTGAATTTATAATTGTTTCATGTCTTTGTATCAAGATTTAATGTCTCTCCTGGAGATATACATTTGTTAAATGCAACCTGTTTGGTGTTAACTAGGTGAAAGAAAATTATTCATGATCCCATGATGTCTATAAATCTTGCAGATCTATACACCAGGACAAGACCTATGCAATGTCTCTAAGGCACAGAGAAGAGTTCTTTATGCATTGCAAAAGTACCTGTTTTTTCCCTTTAACGTATTAACCTATATGAAAGGATGTATATGACTACACATGTTTTTTGGGGGATGTTTGAAAACTCCTGGCAGTGCTAACAATTCACATACTGTTCCTATGTCATATTTTGTTTTAGAGTGAAGTCCCCCTTTACATTTGTGAGCCTCCAAGTCATGCTGCTTATCATAATTGAATCTATTTTGTAAATTAATACATAACAAACTTTCAGTTTGGAGCTTTAGAAAGGCTTGAACCTCAACAGATAGGGATAGATCACTAAAAATAAACTGTCTTCTTTGCCAGTTGTTTCAGTTTTATGGAGAGTTAGCAGCTATCCCTTATGCTCTTAATTCTTAAATGTATGCACTTCTTGTGTGTGCATTTCTTCTGTTTCACAGTGAAGCCTTGCTCTAGGATTGCTGCAACGATCAGGAAACATTCTGCTCCCTCAAGACCTCTGGATTATGCAGATGAAGAATTTGGTGCTATTCATATACATTTTCAAGTCATCCAGACCTCCAGTGGAAACTCTCTATGTTGGCTGTGCGTGGATAATCAGGCTTCAAATGCTGATCTTTACATCTTGTTACCATATCACAAGGATTATTACATTCATTTCCAGTATGGATCTTGTGTTAATCGACAGCATTCTCTAAAACACTCTAGTCATTCAAATGAGAAGTATCTGGCAGTATCTTTGGCAGTGCACAAGGCTTACACAGAAAAGAAATGCTGATGGCCAGACTAAATATGATGTAGCTGATAAAACAGATCACCTTCCTTCAGACCACCATTGGCAAGAAATCCAACTGCACAGCTTGTCTTAGAGAAATGTAGGAGAAAACCAGGAGATGGTTTCTCTCACAATAAGAGCAAGAATCTAAATTTTCTACTGTCAGGCTTGTTCTTTAATAGATGCAGTGTTCAACATGTTTCTGTCCATGTGAAAGAGGAAGAGTACACAGGCTGAGTTGCATAGGGCAGAACACCTCTTAGTTCTTTCAGTTAAAGAACTGAAGGGGTGCTGTGTATGTGGAGTTGTCTGTAGTACAGCTGGGTTTGGTAGGTATAAGGGGAATAGGGGAATTCAGGAGAGAAAAATAAGCAGAATCACCTAGATGAGCGGTCTCAGGTCCTGAGGTGGGTGATCATATAACTGTACAGCCAAAGAAATAGCATGTTTAGGAAATGGCTTGGGGGAGGTTGAGTCAGACATAAAGTTATGTGCTGCCCAGCAAGGAGGGATGAAAAAACCTGACTGTCATTTTGAAAGGAAAGCATTGAGTGCACTAGAGGCGTAAGACATTATGAGTATACAGAAAAGACTCTTTTTAAAGTCTTGCTAGTATAAAGTGCTGGTGCTCTGGCTCAGTTAACTGTAAAAAGACAACTTTTTTATTTTTCCTTGCATGCAGAAAACATTAAAGTATCTGCCCCAAGGAAAACCAGTGCATTCCTAGTACTGCTTGCTGCAAGCAAAGCTTAGTTGGTTAATTGGGCTTTGGAGGATGCGAAACACACCAGTGGGAAATTACACTATGACAATCACATTGCAGGAACACAGCCAGCCCTGCAACATCTGTCTTTTCCCAAAATTTGCCGAAGCCAATTAAATTCCCTCATAACCAGCTGGTCCCAATGTGACCATATGCTGACTCAGTCAATGCAAGCTGAGCTCTGTGCTGGGGCGAGGCAGCTTCAATTCCCACCTCTCTTGCACAACTAGTGCATGGCAGCCTCAGTCTTGCTCTCATGGGCTTCCTTCACCAAAACACCATTGCCTTCAGGGTAAAGCCAAAGCTGTCCTCAAAATGCTTCCAGTTTTCTTTTGTGTTTTACCTTGTGATCCAGATTATCTAATGTACACAGCCAAAAATAACAGTTTCTTCTAGAGTTGCAATAAGGGTTGTCATATCGATGTCAGTGTCCTCCAGTGAATGCTAGGCTGTAAGTGCTGCCCCAGTGCTCAGAGCCTGCAAAGCCTTATTTTTCAAAGCAGTCCCTGGCATATGAGCCCTCCTACTCAGGAGAACAAGGGCTGGACTGACTGACCAACTCCCGCCTGAAAAACACGTTTCATTTCAGATGCCTTTCCAAGATACCTTTGTAGATTTCTGCTGGTTAAGGTCACTTGCCCTTTGGCTTACCACATTTTCAAAGGCATGTAAAAATTATTTGCAAAGGTGCTGCCTGTCATTTTATATCCTACCAGACAGGGTTATTGAGAGCAGAGGGCAAAATAATATGGTATCATGGTTCTGTTGTTTTTCTGCTCCTGTGTATCAATCAATTAAGATCACACAGTAAAGAAAGTTTTATAGTACAGTAATTTTCATGAAAGTCGTAGTCATACATTGATGAGGCTGTTGGCAGAAATGTAAGTGAATTATAGTCTAGCAAGGGATAAAGCTATTAAAGGCAAAATGTCCTCCAAGTCATCCCTAAGGATCACCAGGTTTTATACCCAACAACTTTCTTTACTTAATGGTGTCTCAGTGGGAATTACAGGAGACCAGTATGTCTTACAGTACTATTTATCTCACATTTGAAGTGCTGTGCCTATTCAGTGCAGGGTTAGGGGATGGAGGAAGGAAAGAAAAAGAACATGAGAAACAACATTGTTCATTGTGCTTTTTTCCCCCATATAACCCAGCCTAAAATCATTATATACCCCAAGCTGAATAATTGCTATTAAAACATTTATCTGATTTGAATTTATCACTACTGCCAAATGAAAACTGTCATAGCAGGATTTGTTGTTATAGGGAAAAAAAAAATTACTGTATTTTTTTTTATTCCATACAAACACATCTTATTTTACCTTTTCATCCGCAGTTCAAAATATCATCAGTGGTCAATATATATTCACACTTTCTCTGTATGACAAGAATTATTTTTTTCTATATAGACAGCTCTACCTTGATAACTTCCTACATGAACTCATCAACATCTTTATAATCTTTCAGCTCTTGCCAGAATTCAGAAATGCCCTGTAAAGATAATGTTTTAGTTTGGTTCTGTTTCAGAGTCAAGTCTGGAGGGAAAATAATCTCTGTTTCACTAAATCATGATCAATCTTTTTATGAATTCTGAGAGGTGCTGGAACATCTCAGAAAAATTATAAGCTCATCTAAAAATGCTGTTATTTTAAAATATTCTTGCTATTTATTGCATTTTCCCCAACAAACATAATTATCAGAAAGCATAAAGGATTATTCAGTGTCCCAAAAAGCATGCACCCTAAACACAAGCATGATGAATAGCCAATGATGCACATCAAAGCATGAAAGGGAAGGCTTAGAGAGATCTGTATGGTTGCCCATCATGTAAACATTATTTTTTATATATGTGTGTATACATATAGATGCTATACAAATAGTATATACATTATATATATACAAACATATATACACGCACATATATTTGTGTATGTTTAACATGCCTGTGACCTACTTAAGAAATTCTGAGGCATGGTTTCTTATCAGCAGAGATTATCTGCATACATTTACAGTTTTCCAAACAGTATGGATCCACTCTTAAGTTTTCAAAACGGTTTATATAATACAAATAATCACAAACATTTTAAAAATCTATTTTAATGTATTTTTGCTAGCTTAAATTCAGTAGTATTTGCATGGGTCAGAAGAGAAAACACCACAGCAACAATATATTTGTTTTTGCTTCTGGGTTGGACAAGACTGACTTGCTGAAGAAGACTATTTCTTTGAAGAAGATTCTTTTAAGCTATAGTTTAGAGACATCAGAGCAAAATAAGTTACTCCCTTTTGTGTTTATTAATTCTTTGTCCCCTTAATCTCACCCTGGGCTGCCTCTTTGTGTAACCACTTGTGAATGAAGGTCCCCAGCTTCTGCTGATGGTCAGCAGACTTCTGCATGTCCACCAGGGGTGTGGTTTGGATTATCTCTGTGCAATGTATTTCCTTTGAAAAAGAGCAGCCCTTTTCCACAGGCAACTAATTATTCTCATGACAATTTAAACCCACTGTTCCAGAGCTAGTGGCTCTGTCCCTCACTTTTAACCTTACGCTGTCCTGAAGTTTTCAGGAACTGTAGTGATTCTGTTTCTTACTCTAACAGAGATTATTTTTCTCATATTACTCTGCTTTTTCTTATAATTTGTTTTTTAGCAAAGCAACATACACTTTCTGAGCAGCAGAATAGGAAAACAGGGAATTGTGCTGTCAGTGGAGAACTCAGCAGGCAAGTAAACATATCTTTCTCTCTTACATCACAGTACACATCATTAGCCGTGACCCCTCAAGAAGCAAGAGCAGCTCTGGGAAAAACAGTGACACTTTTGCTATCGTGATAAAAGAGAGCTGGAGGCTGAGCTTGCAGAGCTGCGTTGCTCAGGACAGAAACTACTGGGACTGCTGAAAACACTCCATAATAACCACCAAGTTCAGCCAGCTGCTTGGGATTTTTTCGTTCTTGTGTGTTTTTTTTATTATCAGCAAAGGCAACACTATGACAAAAGTGTATTGTAACACTAAGAAATGTCATGCCCACGATCACTAGCTGTCTTGGTGTGACTACAAATTTTGCCCAACATGTGAACAATATGGTCATTAAGGAGCTTCCTAACCATTTTTAATTACTTCTGGTATCTTGTAAAACTGCAGACAATAAAATGCTTTTGGGACAAAAGTTCACTGGTAATAAACAGCACACCCCACATGGAATTCTGTCTACTTTGCTGGGTTCTCATTTACAATTATATTAGAAGAAACATTTTTCTCTGTTGTGCTCCACGTGCTGTTTCCATCATTTTCATCGAAGTTGTGATATCACTGTTTTCTAGTAGTATATCATTGGTGATACTTCTCCTGATCCATGCAGTTCATTGCTGATATTACAAACAGTGTATTTCATGCTTGCAAAAATAGCTGTATTTGTGATGTGAAAGTTCAGAGCATAAACCATGCATAGCAGGGTTGGGCTCTAATTCTACCTACCACATGACTGTGCTTCTTCTCAGTGAGGAACACCAAGCATGCAGCACTTGTAAGGAACAGTGCAGAGCTGAAGGAGGCATTGGATTCCATCCTGTCAAAGGCAGGTTCTTTCCTATATTTTGCTCACTTACATCATGATTCAGCTCAGCAATAGGAAAGCAAAGGAAAGCACTGCAGTTCTCTTACACACTCCCTTAGAGCTCTTCTGGGAGGTGCTTCAAGAGGTCCTTCAAGAGGTCTTCAAGCTAAAGGCACTCAACAGTGCTGGCAGTAGGCCTGAAATTGTCAAACAAGATTAAACAAGTCAGAAGGAAATAGCAGACGGACCTCTGGATGTTTGGAGTGTCTTAGGTATTTTTATTATTATTTTTTTCACTGACTTCAAGACTTTTAACCAGTGCAGTATATTGAAAAGTATCATTTTAATTCAAAAATGAAATCTGATCTTTTGGAATTAGTGGCAGAATACATATGCTCTCCTTATTCCTATGAGGAAACAATCTCTTCTATTGCCCTACTAATAAATTCCTATCTGTTTGTTTATTAGTATTCCTCAGTTGGGAAGAAGTGGACTTTACTTTAGAAACCTGGTTCTTTCACAATTTTTTAAGGATTTAGCGACAGACAAAGTATTTCTCTTCATTCCCTGATTGGTATAATCTTGTCTCTGAGGATGGAAAACTAGCCAAGTCTTCAATATATTCTAAAACATTCTTATTCACTTCCAGGTCTCTAATATATGTGTGCCAAAGTTGTCAAGGTGTCTTCTAAACTGAGACCAGCATAAGCTTTTTTTTTTTCGACAGCCAATATTTTATCGACCTTCCACAGAGATCATGAGTTGCTGAGATAATGAGTCCAATGTGTGTCATATTGCAGAGGTTACATAGTTCCCTTGTGTCAAATTTCAGATTGATATACTTGGTAACATGATAGGGCAGGGCCTGTTGTCACTGCAGATGCCGTGGCCACATTTGGCATTAGACATGAGACATCTACACAAAAAGTATTTTTGTCCAAGAAAAATACATGGATTTAGAGCCCAATGATGTTAAGAAACATTTGTCCAGCTTTGGCATCTGAGCTATTGCACTAAGTCACCAGGATCCCTCACAAAGGGGATTTCTTCCACCATGTCTCATCTAACTGATCTCTTGTGATATATGATATGCACTTAAGTCATGAGCATAAAGCAGCTTACAGTGAGTAAACCCGTGATGTAAGAGAGGAACATTAACAATCAGCATCTACTTTTCAGCAGGAATTTAAAATTAAAAGGAAATCTCTTTTAGAACAGAAGTGGTTCCGCTGCATGTTCAGTCCTGCTCATCATACTTCTAATTTACACTCCATATTATTTATATAATTTATATAGATGTGCCATTAAGCAAGGTTAGAGACAGGCAATGACATCTCCTGGCTGCTCTTCCTCTCTCTACTTTCCCTAGAATTGGATAACACTTCTTCCTTTCTCCTTTCCAATACCAATTCCTTTAGGATTGCCCTAAAAGTCCTCCTATAGACCCCTTTTGTTGTGCTATGCTTTCTGTTGCATTTGATCAGGAAGACATGTCCTCTTTGCATGATTACTACAGGCAGTCTGCCATTTTCCATCAATATTTGTCAGGATATCATGACCTTTCCCAATGAAGTAAAAATAGAGCCACAAATTACTATCTCCATATCAAATAACTTTAAACACGTGTAGGCAACATTTCTGCCAAGTCTCTCTCCTATCTACAGCTATTACTCAATAGGATCTTAAACCCTTTCTTTTAAAAAAAAAATAATAAATTCATACTGCCAAAAACCTACCCTAAAAATGCATTAACAAGTTTGTTTGTTGTAGAGGATCTCCTCCAGTAATAGAAAGAAGAGTTTGCAGAAGAAGGCACAGTGCTAAAAATCCTAAAATTGCTAGAAGCTCCATGAAGGGCCACATGGCATAAGTAAAAGAAAGTACAGTATTATGTATCACTATTTTTTTCCCACTACAAGTCTCATAATCTCACTGTCTACTCTGGTTTGCCTAAAAGACTGCTTCTGGGTTAGGGTTATTTGGCTGTCCTTTTGCTCCTCAGATATAAAACTCATGACTAAATTTTATTATATCAAGAAGAAAGTGCATCACTCTTAGTTTAGCTGTTATGAATGTATTTGTACTAGATGGTGATTTCTTCCAGTATCATTGAACAGAAAAAAAAAAAACAAAATGGGAACATAGTAATTTCATAGCAGGGACTTTCACGATTAATGCCAGAGTACAAGTCAACTCATTCTTACTTTATTACAGGCAACATAAGATCAGCATCATCATAGATCCCTTTGACTTCTTTAGTGAAGTTACACATCAGCACTACTTAAATACCAGTTTTGAAATTGCTATTAGTTTCAATTAAATATCATTAGTTGCATTAAATATCATCATTGACTTTGGACTTAGACAGCAATTTCTGTTTGTTACAAGGCTCTGATAGCTTGAATCAGGCTAATTTTCCCTGCTATTAAATAAAAAACAAAATCAATTCATTCTAAAGGAAAGAAAAAATCTCTCCCCACTTACACCAGGAGACTATGATTCCAGTAATGTTTTGTACCAAAATACTTTTTCAGTGTTTCTAATCATTAGGAATTTAATATAACTTTTATACATGACACATAAATTTTGCTTATTTAATTACCTTAACTGGATTACTGTCTCAAAGAAATTAGAGGCCAATCAAGGATAACTAAAAGGAACAGGCCAAGAAGCCATGGGGTAAGATTCATGCCTCATTGTGTACTTCAAAGGGACATGGTTCAGAGTAGCGAGATGAGCAGTTGGCTGCCAGGATGCAGAAATGTCCAGCAAACAACAAATTAGACATGATCTCAAAATTTTCTGTAATACCCTATCCAAGGAATAATGAGTCTGTGTGAAGTTATTCTCCCCTGGATCAGATCAGGAAGGTAGCTATTTCTTTTTATTGTCTTTCAACAACTGAGAACCCAGATCTCTGTGAAAAACTCAGTGTTCTTTGCTATAAAAGAAAGAAAATTACTGAAGAATTTTCTTCATAGAAAGAAGATGTGAGAAGTTAGCAGACACAACAAAATGTATCTTCAGGGCTGCAGAGAGGAACATGCAAAGTCTATGTAGGACCCGCTCAGGTTGTGTCTCTGAGAACACACTGAAAGAAGAAACAGTTTGCAGATTCCCCTTGTCCTTGAGATGACATAAATACGGACAGAAAAGAAGAAAAGTAGTGAGAAGTCTGTCCTTTGTGCAGCAACTGGAATGCTATAAAGCATCCAGTTAAATATATGGGAAATGTTGGAAGCACTATGATTTTAGGACAATAATGTATTGGCTCTTTCAAATTAGCTTTGGATGTAGTAAAAAACTAAAATAAGATTACTAATGCAAACATACACATTTATGGAGGGATTTTTTTGGTGGTTATTTTAAAGACATCAGCTGAACACAAAACTGCTTATTATGGGCAAGCACTGTTTCCTGTTCAAATTTTACTTAACAAGCTAAATTTCACTCATTTAAGTGCTGAATTGGTATAATCTCTCTCATGTGTAAGAACTGGCATTAAGACCATTACTAAATGAAGTGTTATTGGAGAGCACTAGAAGTAAGTGGCTGAACATAGGATCTTGTAGGAAGAATTGTCCTACAACCCCCCAGAATGCATACGGTCCAGAATAAATCACCCTGTCTCTGCTTTCTGTGGTCAAGCACTGCAACAGTACAAGTTTTCCAGTTTACCTTGGGTTTTGAGAGAAAAAGAGAAGCTAATCAATTCAATTGCAATGGAGAATGAGTTGTATCTTGATCCTCAAGAAAAATCTGTAAAAGCACCTTACAAAGACTCTTAATTTAAAACTCCTAATTCTACTGGACACAAAATGTATCAAGTCAAAAATAATACCGTTTTCATGCCACATGATATTGTCACTTGTTCCTATCTGTCTGTGTCCATAGCTGTAGGCCTATCCACACTAATAATTTCTAAGCTTAAAACAGATCGTATCAAGTAAAATGCTAAAAGAAGTTGTTACGGTGGAACAAAAAATCATGGCAATCATGTTTGTGTTGAGTAACATTGTGGGTTTATAGAAAATCATCATGCCTGAATTAAAAGAAGGCAGCAGTGTTGCAGGTGCTGCTGACCTAATCGCCTTGTCCTGAGGCAAACCGTAGGATCAGTAAACAAGCTGGTGTCCCAGGGCCGTTATCTCAAGAAGCAGCAGGAAAACAGAATGTTGCAGCAAGAGTTGAGAGGCACCGGCCGGGGATTCAGAGAAGTGTTCCAGACTGAAGACAGGTGTGCATGAACAGTAGGTTAACGAATAGCATTATTGTATAATCTGAGGGACACAGTATAAATGTAGAGAGACAAGAAACAAAGCGGCTTCTGCTCCTGCTTTCTAACAGAGCTGATGACTGCGTGATTTATGCCCACCATAACCTTCTGATCACCACACACTGACTCAAATCCAAAGGAGGAACCATCTAACAAAACTGTGGAATCCTGAAGGATGGTCTTCAGTTATAGCTCTCATAGAGTTGTGTTGAAGTCCGTTTCTGAAACACCTCGTTATAACATGACTGGGATTTCAGTTTATTTTGTGAAACACAGAAGCATTATCTAAGATCTGATGAGTTTTCCTACCTATGATGCAGACTTTGGCCCATTAAAGGAGGTACATTAGGAGTGGTAGCAGTAGGTGCTATAGCATCCCATACACTCACTCAGTGTGTCATCCCACAAGTGGGCTGGAGAACACATGCTTGTAGACGTGGCATATCCAAAACCTCTGCGGAAGTGCTGCAGGGTTTCACCATGTCTCATGCAGGACTGCAAGTGTTAATGAAGAATGTGGATGAGTTTTTTAAAGCCTAGAGCAAGTCATAAATGTTGTGCCAGGAAAGGGTTCTTCCAAACACAGCTTCAGGCTCATCTCTGAGAATTTTGCAATAAAAATAAAGATGGCACGTGGCATCATGAGGCTATAAAAGCAAAATGCCAAGGACAATGGGACAAGGGTTTGTATTATTTTCTTCAGAAACAAAGAAAGGAAAATAGGACTTTATTATACACTCTGAGTTTTGTTCATAGCAATGTGTTTTTTCAGCAACTGATGTCACTTGTGGTAAATAATACCTCTGTTTTTTCATAATTTCCCTTCAAATGAAAGAAAACATTCTGAAGAGATTGCACATGTATCAAATTTTAGAACAGAAGTGCATGAGAGCAGGAAGGTAGAATATATTTAGTTCATAATCTTAATTTGGTTTATTTCATTTAATAGCAAAACACATAAACTATTTCATCCATGAAGGGTGGTTGTTATTTGTCTTTCATTTAGGCAAAGAATCCAGCTAATGCATGTGTCATCATGAAACTCAATCTCTCGCAATTAAGTTAATAGTGGTCATTCATGGATAAGAGATTTTCCACTATTTGGTCAATAGAAACAGAACTTAAAAATTCTTATACTTTTATGTGAAATGACAAAATATTTGCAGCCAGCTTCAGTTGCAGCCTAGAGGACAAAAAAGTATCACTAAGTGCAAATACTCCAAGTGAAAGTTTTTAAAAAACTTGTGACCACCTCTTGTAGTATGAAACCTAAATCCTTGCTTCTGCAGACATGATCTGATCCTTTTGAGCCTCCATGTAATAACATTCAGAATTTAAAGACTGCTGAAAATATTGATATTTTTTTAATAATCTATTGAAACAAATACCAATAAAGATAATAAAATGTTACCAAACTTGCTACCAGCATGTCACTATTGCCATCTATCTCTGATGAACAGGGATGACAAGGTGAATCTCCTGCTTATGGTTAGGGTGGCAAATTTACATCAGAAAGATCAAATTTCAAAAGTACTTTACAATATATTTTATTTTTATACACAATCAGATTTTAGAAGTTTAAACAGACATGTAACAGCTATGTTTAACAATTTAATCATTTTCAGGTATCTAATAACATAGGATAGAAAGAAGGGAAGTCAGAAATTGCTCATATTTTGGATATAGAGTTTTTGGAAATACTTTATACTTACCAAAAAGGAAGAGAAATACTTCAAAGAATTTTGTTAGGAGGGGAAGACTTAGTTTATTCCAATTTCTGCCTGATAACAACTACATGCATCTGGGCATCAGCAAAGATTGCTTTTGTCTGGAGATTCTGATCAGTTTTCTCTTCCTCAGTGCCTCTGAGGCAAGCAAGGATGTTAAAACAGGGATGTTAAGTCTGACTTTTCATTCAGAATTGTCTCACTGATCTTTACTGTTCATTAAATACTATCAGATTCAAAGCCAAGAAGTCTTTTCTCAGTTTGTAATTATTACAGTTATCAATTTGAAATGCTGTGTTGGAAAAAAGTGCTTAGGGATTTAATAAAACTCTTGGAAATAAAATAAATTAAATATATACATAGACTACTTTGGCTTTATGTTGTTTCTCTGGAGGTGTACATTAGATTAAGATAATTGGCAACAGGAGGTTAATAGCCCCACTCAAGATGGCTGTCAGGAGGAGCAGAGAACAAAGGCCGACATCAGCTGAGGATTTAGGAAAGCAGAGTGGAATAAACTACCTCTGTTAAGTAGGGTGGATAAACTTTTTGAGGGAGAGAAGATGCAATTAGTGAATCTGGGACAAAATTCTGAAACCAAGTTACGGTATAGCAAGGTATTCTGGTATTATATGGTAGGAAAGCTCCAAGACAGGAGCATGGGATTTGTGGCTACGCCCTGAGGCTATAAATCCTGCAATAAGTAGATATACCAAATCGGCTGAAGGAAAGTGTAAAGTGTGGCATGACATACGTGGCATTATTGAGGATTGGATGCAAGAAGTGCAGGCTGCAATAGGAAAGACTTATTGCCATCATAGACCTGACAAATGAGTGGAGAATAAATGCAGGAAAATATTGCAGGATTTTTCAAACCATATTGCTCATGAAATATATCCTGGAAGATCAGATATGGTAGCTATAAAATAGCAGGCGATTTTATTGTTGACTTTTTTTATACAGGATGTGAACATTTGGTTGAGAAGGTGAGAAAAGGCTGACAAATTTAGGATCATTGTGTCTTAAACTGGTAAAAGAATGTGGGACATGGAACAAGACAGTGCAGCACCCATCATCTTGGTGCACTGTGTGCATGGCCTGGGGTATCACAACACTACATCAAACAGCAAGGAGCCCTATTGTGAAACTCTGCATCCTGTAGAAAGCCCATTAATGGGTCTCTCTAAAACACTGAGGAATAGGATTACACACTAAACTCTCTAGTATATTTGTCTGTTAATCTTGCTTTAGTTAATATTGCTTCTCTTGGGATCCTAACTGATGAAGAGAATAATAATGATAATAATATTCTACTTATGTTTAAAAGCACAGTTCTGTTGTTTGATAGTATTCTAGTAAATTTTATTCTGTGATTATGATGAAAAGTAAAACTTACTGGCATCAGCTATTACCACCAACTTGTAAAGAGAGGCAGCATGATTTTCCCAGGTTACTAAAAGGAAGGATTACTATATCTCAAATATATGAGTAATGGTGATTATTATTTTTGTGCTTATAAAACAAAAAAATTACACTTTTACTGAGCTCTTTAGTTTTGCAGACTGAGGTATTGATCTGATGTCCTGTCTTTCTGATTAAATCTCTGAGGCAGTATAAAGCACTCGTCAGTGCAGCTCTATTGATGCATAAGTTTTAATGTAAATACATCATCCTCCAGGTCTGGAGGCTTTTTGTTGCAGTACAACATCTCTGTCCTACTGTGAGCTATTCCCACTTGCCATATGATGGGGAGAATTAATGTGCAAGTGAACTTTGTGTGTAAGACAGAGTACAGATGTTCTTCAGAGCCTTGGACAGTGGCCCAAATCAGAAATAGTATAAAGTTGGTATTGAGAATTAGCTCAGAGAGCACCCAGATTTCAATGGTGCTTCATAGATTTGTCATCCTCATTTATTTATAATTTGCCTCACTTAAGATCAGAGAGGAACTCCTCCCCTATCTGACACTCAAGAAAGCATCCATCAGATTTAATTATTATAAAGTAAAATAGCTGTTGACAAGTAGTAATTTGATGAGCATTCACATTTAAATTATGACATTTGATGACTTTCTATTTATCATTATTTGCCTACTTTGAACAGCTCATGATCAAGAATAAAAACCCCAGCTTGTAGTCAACTCTTCTGACTGGTCATATACCCCCTGCTTGTTTAGTTTAGTCACAACAGGTTTTTTTCTTCAGATTAAAATATAACTCAGTCACCTACCAGAGGGCATTACCTTGCAGCATATTTCTTTTATATACTTTCAATTTTCAGGTCACTAAAGGATAATTTTGTTGTTGAACCTAATATCTGATTGCTGGGGAAGAGGGTTGATTCTTTTAAATAAACCTTTGTTTTCAATAAGATGACCCTTCCACCAGTGGAAAAAATAGGAGATCTCAAAGAGAGACAGGCAATATATGTCTTATTGCAGTGTGGCTTTTCTTGAGTCGAAAGTTTATTGGATTTCATAAATCTTTTAACTCATTTGAAACTAATTTTTCGAAGGATAGCTGATAAGCTAGAAGAAGCTTAAACAACAAGTTTTTTCATAACCTTTTTCTTCTAATGCAATTATTTCCTGATTCATCACCCCTAAGCAAATTGATGCAAGAAGAAAAATAGGTTTAAGTATAAAGGTTTATTTCTAGTAATTTCTAATTTTAAACTATTGTTGAACTACAATGTCCTTTACTATTGTCTCTAAATTATTTAAACTTAGCTAGGCAATCTAAATTCTTCTCCTTACTAATTTATTTATGGAATAAATGTTTCCTGTTGAATGCTTTTGTGGCCAAATAATGTATCTCAGGCTAAGTGAATAGAATTAATTTTAATGTACTAATACAAAGGCAATAGCTAGGAAGAGTAACTAAAGTGTCTTCACTTATGTATTTACTCATGAAAATTGTAAAACTCAGCTCAGGAAAAATAATTTCTTATTTTAATTAATAAAAAAGCAAAAGCTCTCAAAAATTTGTTGTTACTTTTTTCACGTGACACTGTAGTCAAAAATGGTAAGTTTTCTTCAAATGCATGTTTACTTAGAGCAGAATAAATTTGTTTCAACACCTGTCAGGTTCTTTTCATTCATAATTATGAGTTCCCAGGTGTGAGAAAATAACTCTCAGAGGTAACATATTGGAGAGCTTTAAGGCACATTGCATTCTTATTTTAAAAGAGGCATTTATACTACACACTGTATAGCAGTAATTACCTAACTGTATTTCACAATGCTCTGCTTGTAAAGGGAAGCTAGACCAAGATTTTAGATCACTGAAATGGTTCTCATGAATTTGAGAGGACTGTGTTTGAAATCAACAAACTTTAGATTTAGGTGCAGAGTTCAATAAGCTCTATATCTGATACAGTTTTTATATGTGAATTAAAGACCAAGCTTGTTTATGCTGCATTGTCTACAGACACCCTCATAATTTCAAAATAATATAAAATAATTTATTATAGTAGGCTGCTGGTAGGTAAGACAGTCTATCTGTTCTTTTGTATCTTTACAAACATTACACCAAGGAAACAAAGAAAGATTGAATGGAAATCAACTCCCAGACACCCTATTTCTTATTGAAAATAGCTGGATTTTTCCCACAGGAAAATATGCCTATTGGTGTGCAAAGATACTCCCCAACATAGGAAAACCAAAAATGTTATTAAATAAGTATTGGAATATTAAATAATCTCTAGACTCTGAAACATTGCCAGTTAGAAATGCATCATGCTGAAATACTCCAACGTTATTACAGAGAAGATAAAGTGAGAAGGATGAAAACCCTACTTAAAGAAGTCCTCTATTTAGATTAACAAATTTACTTATGCTATACTCTTATGAACAGTAAAATGCTCTACAGAGAAGACCAGTCATAAGCTCAGATTCCCTCATGAGACTATGTAAAATGAAAGTGCATGTAGGTTTGCCAATGTATGATCATCTTTTGAAATGCAGCAAAAACATCTTCTACTAAAAAAAAAAATTGTTTTGTTTTTCATGCAGGCTGCTGCACGGAAAATACAGCTGGAGAGAAAAAGCTGGTAATTCAGTTCATGACAGAGGAAAAAAGCACTGTTCTGGTGCTGGAAATTTGTTTCTTGAAAAAGACACAGTTCCTGAAGAATGCTGTTTGTGAACATTATGTGTCCTGTGTTTTATTTTATTATCTCCCAGTCTTACATAAATTCTCTGAAAAAAAGAGTCTACAAAACATGATTTTTTGCTTTCATCATTTCTCCTGAAAGGAAAACCAAGAAGGTTTTGCCTCATCTTTGCTACTAGGAGTTACTTGCCTCTGTTGGAAGGGTAGTGCCTTATTTAGGACAGTCTCTGTAGGTTCCTTGAATGGCCCCTGGAGACAAATCAAGAAAGAAACTAGTGTTAGTGTATTTGTCTCACTCTGAAGAGAAGTAATTTTCTGATTGCCTAAGAGGTGGGAAAACCCTTATTCCACATCAATGGAAATGCTTAACATACATAGATGAGTTATAGTAATTTGACCACATAGTTCTTCAGTGGAAAAATGGTGATATGGACTATTTCATCAAGGAAAATGTCTTTTTTGGGGAATTACAATATGACAAATACACGGGGATTTTCTTCAATAGTAATTTCTGTCAAGGGCAAGTATGCTTATGCCATCTTAAAGAATGATATTCAGTACTGTGAATGCACTTACTCCCTAGATGCATAACTGAAAAAAAGTAAGTTTTCATGCATCAGAAATGATGACATTCTAAGCATCAGTACTGTGCTTTATGCTACATGTCATACCAGTCTGGAATGGAATATTAACCAGCAATGGAAGCTACATGATGGTATTAAGTAAAAGAAGGGAATTGCATTTTTTATCTTCTTACCTACCCAATAATAAGTTAAGCACATCTGTAATTCAGAGATTTATAGCTGGGGTGCTGCTAAACATTGTGTATGGCCTCTGTAGAAAATTTTATCTCTCTCATGTTAAGTAGAAGATCCAGACACTCCCTCTGAGCCTCAGTGTAGAATTTGTAGGACCAGCAGGATCTTACAAGCATGTTCAAACCTGCACATTGAATATCTCATGGAATATGCATAAGTCTCCCGGATTCAAATGTTCAAAAAGATAAGTTAGGCAAACTCCTTCAACTCTTCAGCACCGTCTACCATGTCTAATTATAGCAAGTAGAATGGAGGTGGAGTAAAAGTTGTTGCTGTTCATTGAGGTGAGGGAAATAAGGCATCAGGGCTTTTTTGCAAGCCATGTTTTCATAGAATCATAGAATCGCTTAGGTTGGAAAAGACCGTTAAGATCACCAAGTCCAACCATTAACCCTACTCTACCAAGTCCAGCACTAAGCCATATTCCCAAGCACCACATCTAGATGCCTGTTCCAAGGCCTGACAACCCTTTCAGTGAAAAAGTTCTTCCTAGTGTCTAGTCTAAACGTCCCCTGGTGCAGCTTGAGGCCATTTCCTCTTGTTCCATCACCAGTTACTTGTGAGAAGAGACAAGCACCTACCTCTTTACAACGCCCTTTCAGGTAGTTGTAGAGGGCAATGAGGTCTCCCTTTAACCTCCTTTTCTTCAGAATAAATAGCTCCAGTTTCCCCAGCTGCTCCTCATAAGACTTGTTGTCAAGGCCCTTCACCAGCTTTGTTGCCCTTCTTTGGACATGCTCCAGCACCTGGATGTCTTTCTTATATTGAGGTGCCCAAAGCTGGACACAGTAGTCGAGGTGTGACCTCACCAATGCTGAGTACAGAGGGATGATCACCTCCCTGGTCCTGCTTGCCATACTAATTCTGACACAGGCCAGGATGCCTTGGCCTTCTTCACCACCTGGGCACACTGCTGGCTCATATTCAGCTGCCTATCAGTCAGAACCCCCACGTCCCTTTCTGCTGGGCAGCTTTCCAGTCACTCTTCCCCAGGCCTCTTACAGCATTGCATGGGGTTGTTGTGGCCCAAGTGCATGACCTTGCACTTGGCCTTGTTGAACTTCATACAATTGACCTCGACCCATCAACCAAATCTGTCCAGGTCCCTCTGTAGAGCCTCCCTACCCTCAGGCAGATCAACACTCCCTCCCAACTTGGTGTTGTCTGCAAATTTACTGAGAGTGGGTTCTATCTCCTCATCAGGATCATTGATAAAGATGTTAAAAAGATGTTTTGTGCAGCTGTAGCTATCCTGCATTCTTCCACAGCTGTGCTGTGCCCAAAATACTGAAAGAAAAGCTGAGTTTGCCATCACAGACAACTTAAGGAAAGTTGTATAGGTAAGAGAGAAGGGAAATGGGATCCCTCACCCGAATAAGCAGCGTGTAGTAAAGCCAGCTGCTGTTACTGAAACCCCAGACAGCACAGATTTACAGGGAACGAGGCAAAGAACAAAAAATGACATGGCTTAACATTTGCTAAAGCACTTTGGGCAGGATTAAATGCCTACCATGGAAGACTTTTCTAGCCAATACCAATATCAACAAACTGCTAAATCTCTGCATTGTTTCTGCCAGTAAAGACTGACAGCAGCAACAGGAGGAAGATTGTATGAATGCTAATGTACTTCCAAAGTGGAATATATTCCATGTGGAGAGCCCACAGTCCATTCAGAATATTCACTGACTAATTATCTTGTGCTTCTGTTGGGAAAACCTGCTGAAAATGACAGAGGTATACACAGTGCTGGAGCTGTCTGGGCATAGACATAGGTCCTCCCTGAGAGAACTGGTGCCCTAAGCCACTCACACCCAGCTGGCCATCAAACACACTACAGCTACTAAGCTGAAATAGCAGACATCTCAGCCTCAAATTTATAAAGCTATCTGGTGTTCATACTTGATCACTATATGTAGGATCACAATGAGGTAGTACAAGGGTTATCAGCGCCTGTGTTAAATGTTTGTGTAACTGTGTAACAATACTTAGTATCAAAGGCAAAGTAGTACTAAAAGAGAAAGCTGATACATGGGACTTTTAAGAATGTTTCTGTTCTTCTGTTGCCACTTGGAACACAGGCCAGAATTCAGCCATAGCAACTTTTCAGGGAAGTACTGAGTGAAACGGTCTTGGACTAAACTGCACCACAAATTCTTTATTCTCACTGATCTTGAAAGCAGAAGCTACACAATAATCTGAAGGTTTTCATTCTGCTGTAATCTTGAGGGCATGACTCAGAAACACATACTGTTGCTGATGATCCCCTATAGAGAAAGGGAAGACCTCACATCCAAAGGGCTGATAACACCATGAAACTTGCAGACTACGTATCTCTCTATAAAGAAAGTAGAAAAATGTATTTCAGAGTTCACTGTAAGGTCAGTGACCCAAGTTTAAACAGCTCAAATGATGAAACCACCAGAAGTATACTACAAAGGGATTTTTATTGACTGAATTGGATAAACAGATCAATTTTTAAAAAATCTTATTACAAACTGGGGCAGTTCCATAAAATCAGTTTGTACATGTAGAGATGCCATTCTTAACCTGCACAGCTCATGCAGCGCTGTAGCCCGTTCTCATTGCAAGCTGTACACTTGAGGGCTTTGAAGAAGTCCGTAAAGCAGTTCCGAAACACAGACATCTTGCTCCCATGGCACGCTGAGCACGGCAGGAAACCAAAGCCCCCACAAGAGAGGCACTCGTGAGGATGCTGGACTCTCTGCTCAAAGAAGAATGTGAAAAAGATAAAAATGTTACCACATCAACCACCATAAACTCTAGAACAAGGAGGGTTCCAGGACAGCTGAGAATATATATTCTGCTTCCCATCTTGAGTAATGCCCACTGCCCCATCCCAAGGTATACCACCATGGAAAACCAGTACATCTGCCTTTTTCATTGGTCAGATCCCCATGCAATGATCAAAGATGCTCACTGCAGGTTCATCAGTCACATTATGCCTTAGTAGCCTGTGTTTATACTTGCCAAAATAGCTAGCTAAAGGATAGCTTGCATACATTACTCTGATGTGCTTTAGGTCTAAATCAATTCTATAAAGTATTGCAACTGATTGACTAAACTCCAGGCAGATTATGTTGATGTTATATTTTCTATGCTGTATGCTAAGATATTAGGACTTTTAGCATTTTCATACTCATACTGAACATACTGTTCCTATTACAGTTAGAGTTGATCAAATCAAAAAGCAATTCATAGCTTCTGACAAGTAGTGTTTGAGGAAACAAGTGGTATATTCAAATTTGTGTGCGTAGAATGCTGAAGGTTTAAGTGTAAAGAAGCAAGATCATCCATATTCAACAATTATACCTGGAGAAAACTGCTGCAAGCAAGGCTTGAGCTCCCTCAATTTTCCTAACTCCTGAGTGAAACAATAATTTTACTCTATTTTGTGTTGGATTAAAAATAATGGCGAACACCGGAAGAGATTTTAAAGGCATCTTTAAGGTTCACTTGCTGAAAATATTTCTAGTTTGTTTAATGATTGCCTTAGAGTTCTACGTCAGAGAAATAAAATGTACACCCCACTGGATACTTACCACAGCACAGATATGTGGCTTTAACATTGCACTGTTGAGTAAACACTTCACAGATTAATTTGCAAAGGAAGAACAAAAATCTGTACCATTTCTACTACTGTTAGTCTGAGGAATTAACGCACCACTAAACATTAATCACAAATTATTACCAGAGTATACTAAAGTATGTAAAGATAATGTAGTGCTTCTTGTAGCTTCATCAAGAAAATCAAAGACATTTCTGCTAAACCATTAGTAATAGCATTTACCTATTAACGACTCAGATGAACATTCAAAAAAGGTACTTTTTGTGCTGTAGCTCCTAAACTTGCCTTTCTTCTTCACCAAGCAAACAACTCCTATTATTATTAACTTCTCCAAGGACAATGTTTGGAAGTATTTAATGTAAAATTAGCATTCTTTTTGTCTCAGGAAGTGCCCACGTCTTTCATAATTCATGATGGCAGTTTATTACTTTGGACATTATTGCAAAGAATCTCAAAATCTCAAGATAATAATATTTTTATTCTTTATATTCATTGTTTCTTGTTAGGTTTGTAAAAAAATAACTTTCCGTATAGTTAAGGGAACTAACAAAAAAAAATGCAAAATTGCTTTAGCTCAGTTCCTTGAGCAATGGTCATTTCCTTCTTGAACAGATAACAGTTTGTGTAACCACTTTCTGCACCTTTCAGTGATGAAGAAATCCAACTGTCACTTGCAATTGCAGCAAATCCATTTTAACAAAAAAAAAAAAAAAAAAAAAAAAAAAAAAAAGAACAACCAAAAGGCAGTGAAGGAGTGATTCTATTCAGTAAGCACCAGTTATCAGTCAGCTATAGTGTAGCATTGTTTGTACTATAGATGTACTTTCTATCCCAAGATTAGGATATGCATTGGACCAAGTAATAACATTATGGGACCCCCCAAAGCAGGATCTTGGGATATCTCATTCCAAAGCAATGAATAATGTTAAGGTTGTGTATTGACTAACCTTTCTAATCAGACAACAAGAATGCTGCATGCCTCAATCATATGTATACTTTTTCTTAACAGCTTCTGTTTAGCTATTCAATGTGGTTCAATATGGCCAACAGTTTCTTCTGCATTTTATACAGAAATACCTACACTGAGTCACAAGGCAAGGAAAGTTTTACTGAGTTAAGGAACAGGCCAGAAAAATGCAGAAAGTACCACCTGCACTGCAAAGGAATGAGGCAGATCATGATTTACTGAATTGTGTTAAATCCACGTCCTGAATAAGGCAGAGGTGAACAACCCTTGGGCTCTTCCTGACTGGAACTTTTGGAGGAGTTCAAGAATGAGACTGGCTAAAAGAAACAAACATGCTCCTCAAAAAGAGATACTAATTTTGTGATAAATTCAAAATTGGACAATATACACAAAGAGTTACTGAGAGCATGTTAGGAAAGCATTTGCTGTAATTTGGCTAAATGCAAGAAAATAAAGACCTTGGGGTTAAATCGACTAGATGTTAATGTTACAAACTTCTGAAATGTATGTGTTATCTTAATTTGGTTAGGGGTGATTTCAAAATAACAAGATAATCAATAGCAATACATTCCTTTTCTAAGGACACAGCTGTCCATATAACCCAGACATTATGACACACATCTCCCCAAAATGTTCTTCTTGCAGGCTATCCAAAGCAAACAGAAAATGCCTTGAGCAGCCAAGAGTGGCAATGATGACCAGTAGAGATCATAGCTTACAGCAAAGCTGTGGGAGCAGACCCCCATTTCAAGGGTACTCAGGGAGCATGCATCAACTGTTCACAATAAAATGCAAACTTGCCCCTGAGAACTTCAATGGACAAGGCAAATGAAGAGCTGGACGAAGGCATGGTAACCTGTAATTTGAAATTTGTGCAAATTGGTGTAATTAGAAACTTCCAGCATTCATCCAGACTTTGTAGATGTCCAGCTGTAGGTCTAGCCAGAATGCAGATGTGCAGGTTCCTAATGTGTTCACTGCAGTGCATAGGGAAGGGGTGCAGCAGCCCCATGAGAGGCCTGGCTCCCCACAGGGGATGGCAAAGGTTAAATACCAAAGATTAAGTTAAAAGTTATGGGAAACGGAAAATTACTTGTCATTCCTGCTGTGGTAAAATCAAGAGAATATAGAGGTGGACATTTTTGGTTTAATGTTACTGCCATTCATGTTTTCGCAAACTTAATGGGCTGTGATACTATGATATCATTAATTTAGAGGGAAAAACAAAAAAAGCATTCAGGATCATTGGTTTATAACAGAAGAAAACAAAATGGTAAAAAAATAAAATCTGTTTAATTACAAATACTCAAGGTATATTCCTTATCTTTATTTGCAGAAATACAATTACCTCAATTTTGGTTAAGAGATCCTGCAGCTCCCCAGATTCATTCATAAGTAAAATTTTCTCAGCACCCTATTAGTGAGAAAAAGAAGAAAAAGGTTAGTCAATGTAGTATGAAAAAAGGAGAGATGATTAGAAGATTTGGTCCTGAAAATTTTAACAGGCTGAGGACAAATTTTACTCACATTAAGTATTTTGTAATTAGGTCAACCTCAGGAAAGCTAGAAAGAGAGGATAACCTAATTGCAGTTCTGACAGTAGTGCCTGAAGTTTGTTAACATTTTCATTGCCTTTTTGTAAAAGGTGACACAGCGTGGAAATTCTCATCGTGTTTCCTTTATTTTACAGGGTATGTTCCCAGACAAAATAAAAAATGTCTAGTTACTCTGTCAATAATGACAATATATAAATACACAACACATCAGAGAATGCAGCTAAATGAGAGGACAAAATTGTATTTCAAATATTCCAGCAGTTGAGCATCGAATTAAGATGTAATGTGCCTAATGTATAACACAAGAAGAAAAAGGGTAATGAAAATACTGTAACAGCATTGAAGTCAGACACAGCAATGAATAATAATAATTTAGTCTGAGTACATTAGGTCTCTGAGGGGTTCTGTGATCCGAGTCAAGGCAGTGCTGAAGTGTTGTTGTTTTTTTCTCCTGAAAGTATATGCAATGCTAAGAGATTATTGTAGACAAAATTTAAGTGTCAAAGACGATATAAAACTTTTTCCTTTTTCTTCTAATAAAGGCCCACAACTGAATGCTTACCTTTCACTTATGTAACCAAATTCCCTGAATACTAAATATTACCAAACACTTACAGGCACTTTTAATCAGTGAATCGATGTGGGGAACGGACTAATTTTCCTCCTTCCATTGAGGGGGGGAAGTTGCCTCCTGACAGCCAGTGGCTTTTGATACCAGCTTGCAACAATCACAAAAAAAAATTCAGAGGGTGAGGAAACTGAGGCACAGATGGAAGGAACTGCACAGCCCTTACCCACTGCTAAGAGTGACTGACCACATTTAGAACAGGTTGTGGGTTCATGCCATTGTATTGCCCCAATTTCCTAGTCTCTGCATGCCCAGCCTGTTAAATTTCATCTTCGCATTTGCTTCATCCAGGAGCAGGGAGATGGGCTGGTATGCTGGCACAGGGCTCTAATGTGCCATTACTTTGGCCCATGGTCAGCTGAAGGGGCTGTCAGCCCCAGCTCCCCAGCAGCACCACTCTCCTTGTTACTGGGAGATACAGGAAAGGCTTCTGGAGAGCACAGGGAACATGTATGTGACACTATGCATTAATGTCCAACAATTCACAGTGCCTTGCTGGGGACTGCAGAGGCTACAAGCATGTAGCTCAAAAACTAAGGGCCACCAAAACATTGCAAAGGATTTTGTATAAAACCCAACTAAGGTTAGTCTCCCTGTAGAAAGTCTGTTTGGTCTGGCTTTACACCAAAAATAAGAAATATCTTTTACTCTATATTTAATTATTTTCATTTCAGTTAAAAAAGAAAATATTCATATTTTAGTGGATGTGAGTGCCAGTTTTTCAGTGAATGCTATACTTTCAAAGAGGGGTTTAAAAAAAAAAAAGTATCTACATGGTAATTAGTTGTGGTTAATTAGTCACAGAAGATGAGAGGAGATGCAGAGCAGCTAGCTTTACTTGTGCTGACTCTTCTATTGAAAGCAGTTACAGATCATGGGCACACTGTACCAGCTTCGACATATGCATTAGGCTTTTCCATGTCCCCACAAGAGCAGCTTTTAGCAGCCTGTCAGCCCCTTTCAGGCTTGCCCTCTCATCTTTCTCTGCTTTCACACTGAACAGGCCACAGGCATGATTGGCACAACAAAGCCAGGGTTGGCCAAGGCAGCCCACAGACTATTAGCTCAGAGCCTGAATACACTGCAGTGGCTTAAGACAAAGCTTGTGCTGCCTATCTGATACACAGACATAAAGGATTTGTAGCTTTATTGATGTAATTGCAGCACTACAAATTCCTTAAGCTAGACAAGCCCTGTTTTGCCCCCATTTAGGAAAGGTTCTCTTCTCTGCGGCAACAGTTGGCAAAAGCATTCCTGTGGCTTCTATTCCTTATTACAGTGATGCTGGATAATGCTGACTGCTTTTTCCAGCAGTGTAATTAAAAATCTGACAGGTTTCCCATTACAGATTCATATTTTAAAGGATTTATATTTCAGAAGACATTCAGTCAGCCAGCTGTGTTACTTTCAAAGTGGAAAGCCTCATCATCATGGTTTTTAAATTAAAAACCAAACGTCCGAATGGCTATCAAAGTTTTTAAGTGTTTCAGCATGTCTTTTCTGATTAACAGCTGCCTCAGGAGAAAATTCAATAAAATATCCTTTGCAGAGGTTTATCTTCCCTTTGGACATGTGAATCTTAACACACAGAGACTGCAATTAATAGAGCAACTAAAGCAGCTGTTAAATAAGTCCAATAGCTTATTTCTGACCAAAAATTATGCTTCTCTTTTTCTTCCTAGATTGTACTCAGTCCACAATTATCCACAAAGGAATGTGAAACATTAAAGACTCACATAAAAAGCACAAGAGACAGTGGCCAGAATGTTTAGAGAAGCAGCAGGAAGAAGTGAGTTTTCAGTTTTGTTAACGAGCTAAATTTCAAAGCACCAGCCTGTAAATCCTTTATCTACTAACTTCCATAGCTCTCTACTATGGTGGATGAGTCCAGGGGCTGTGGTCAGGTCTTTGCCTTTCTTTGGGCAAGGAAATGTCACAGACTTGGATAAATCACATGTTTTTGAGAACATTTTTAATCTTCAAGATACTTTTCCCAATTTTCTCTCTTGAGAACATCCAGAAACTAGCATCATATTTCAGGCACAGTTCCACAAATTGCAGAACTAGGATAAATCCAAGGCCTGCCCCAGCTCTGTCCTATCACTGAACCACTGTGGTGCTCATCTGTCTTGGATGTAGAGTATTCCCATTTTCACAATGTAATTTTTCTTCATGGAATACATGTAGGTATATGGCTCTGCATCTGGCTATGCTAGAATACCTGCTGATTTTGGGAAGCAGCCTCTCTTCCACACACTTCCTTTTATATGGAGAAAGATTGCCATGGCTCTGCAACATCTCCCCTGTGGACACATTTCCTGTGCAGGTAAGTCACCTACCTCATCTCCTTAAAAACAAAATTTTTCAAGTTTACAGGAGATGCCTCTTGCTAAGACAGCAGAATGCAAACACACGCCCTAACCTCACTGCGCCTGCCATGTTTTTCCACTGTGGCTTAGCAAAGAGACAGGCTGTATATACCTCTCCTTTGCCCAAAGCTCACGTGGTCTTCAGCCTACAACCTCACACCTCCCACAACAGGGTGGCAGCAGACACACAGAGAATGACTAAATGCCTGGAAATCTGCCCATAAACTGAGAAAATTGACACTGTGATATAGTACCAGCACAAGAAATGCTGGATTTTATATGCAAAAACTGAAAGATTTACAGGCAAAGAGCTATCAGAGAAATTATGTCCTGCTATTCCTGAAATGTTAAACTGCAAAATGGAAGAAGCAAGTGAGAATATGCTAGGTGACTTGATGAAATGATTGCATCATGGTTTTACTGCCACAGAGCCATTCATATCTCCCCCATCCAGTGAATGCCAAGAGAAAGTGTTTAGCAAAACATGGAGGTAATTGAGAGCTACTAAACATATATGGCACTGGAGAGCAGCAAAAAGGGAACTGTTATTACCTGCGTAATTAAAAATGTTCCACAGATATTTTCAAAAAGTCACTTACAAAAGTAGCCTCACCATTCTTACGAAATAACCATAATCAAAAAGTCAAATAAAACAATTTTACTATAAATCTCACTTGTGGATTAATTATAGCTAGGAGAACTAAATAGGAAACATTTTTTAAGTGAAAAAAAAAATTATGTTCAGATATTTGAAAAAGATTCAGGTAGGTTTATACAGCAGGTGAATACTAAATTCAGTCACATATTTAAAGTGAAAAATAAAAAATCGTATTTTAAAACTAGTATGAGGTGAGCTAACATGTTTACTAAAGATTACTCTAATTGCCCTTTTTAATTTGCATCCCTTATGCAGTAGAGTGGGTCTTTACCTAACATAAACCTCAAACAGCCCTGACTGCCTTTGTTAAATAGTCAATAAATACTCTGTTTGTTTTTGTTTCTTGTGTGTGTGTGTGTGTGCATGTTACTTTCTGGTTTTTTGAAGTCTTTTAGTGTGCTTTGATATCCCAGCAGATGGCATAATTCCATTTCAGATGGAAACAGCCTCAGGTGAAAAGGAGGGATTAGGTCAGCTGGCAAAGAGCATGCTGCAGAAAGAACCTGCAATTTCTTGACAGACTGGTATTTAGACTGTGTGTCAAGAAATACAATGATTCAGTCTTGAAGAAATGAGATTAAAAAACCTGCTGTACTGCAGCATGCAGGACTTTGCTTGACAAGGGATAAATATGATTTTTCTGTTGGTTCTGCCCAAGTCACTGGTTTGTTTTGTTCCTCCTGTGCTGGCAACGATAAATTCCGCAGCACCGTGAAGATTTATCTCCACAGCCTGCAGTGCTTTAAAAACCTTGTCCCTGCTTCTGAACAGCTTGGATATCATATACTCTATCAGATGCCCATATGCTGTCTTCTACTGCTTTTGTTACATTTATCTCATTAAAATAATCTTGTTCCCTTTCAAAACTGTTCATATTTTAATTAGAGGTTGATTTTTTTTCCTCCTTATGACTCATTGAAAGGTGCCTGGCTCAATATAGATTCTCCTTTGTATTGCTACATGCAATCTCCTTCAGGGAGGGATTTGCCAGGAAATAAATACTCAACATTTTAAAAAGAGAGACAGAGAAAGTACTGCATTATTAACTTACTGACACACCAGGCTTCTGGATTTCTGTGTTGCATTTGCATATCAGAAGACAATTATCATCAAAGGCACTATAGAAATGTCCACTGTTACCAATGAGACCGAATTCTGTAATCAGTTCTCAATCACATTTTAATTACATGTAAGCCCAGCACAGGTTCCAGCCAACTTAGTGTCCTTGGAGCCACTGATGCATTGTCTTCTTAAGATGCCACATCCAACAGGCATTGACAGACCCGACAGAGCTTGGGGGCAATTACCTTGTGTCCAGACCTTCTTGACATGCAAAGTGCCCTCCTCCCCTCTTACTTCTATTCCTGACTCGATGAATGCTAGCCTCTCTTATGAAACCATATTAAGATATAAAAACTGCAATAAAATCATGGGGTTTTGCCACATTTACCAGAGAGTGTGTGGACACAGGTCACCTTGCCAATTGCCAGTGACACATTCTCTGTTCTGTGGAATAACTTTAATCCTCTCCTGGAGCTAAAGTCTGCTCCATTTAAACACAATGTGACTCACCAATGTAATAAAACAAAAAATAAAAAAGTAGAAAAGAAACACCCCTGAAGTCTGATTTTGTTCTGTTTTTTGCAGATCAATGCATTTTTTTCCTTGCATTAAACAATGTGAATGGAGTGGCCATGCTGTGACAAATATCTATAGACAATACCACCAAATTCTTTCCTCATTTTATACCTACAGGAGGTAAAACCTCCTGAGTACATGTCAGCAGGTAGCTGGACAGCTAGATTTTTCTCTCCCACAGACAGCTAGCTTCCTAACTCACTTTCTTTCCTTTCTGTACTGCTCCAAAACGTTTCATGTAATACTTAAATAGTTTTAATGAGATTACATGGCTTGTTACACTGTTGTTCCTCTGTTAAAAGATGAGTTTCCCATGATCTTCTTAAAAAAAAAAAAAAAAAAAAAAAAAAAAAGCAGCAGTGAAATAATGGGCCATGGATCACACCAACACGACTGTAACCAGGCCTCACCTAGAACTGAGCAAATAGCTGTTCAGTCTGTTTCAGTATTTTAACTGAATTATTTTGGCAAATTGATCACACACAGACTGAGATTTTCTTGGACTTGCTCATAACTCACTACTTGTATTTTTAACATGATAGGTGGGCAAATCTTAGTTTGAATCCTGTTAAATCTTAAGCTTCTTTTGAATGAACCACTTCTGTTAATGGCTGGCTGGAGAAATCTCCAACTCAGGCTTTTCATAAAAGCATTCTCTACTCAGAAGGAAAATTCACCCTGGTAATATTCTGCATACAGGTGATCTTGCAGTTGGTGCAGTGGTCTTGTGAGTCCTGTGCCAGCAAATACATTTGTTAGAGTGCTCAGGGAAGCCCACCTCAAGCAGAGCACACCAAGAGCTAGGAATCAGATGGGGAGAAAGGGGAGAAATACAGGCCTAATTTACAGGCCTAATATCACTTACACCCTGATCGTTGATCGCATTTTATTCTATTACTTAGTCTTTTGTGAAAATGAATGTGTTAAGCAATATAAACACAATAATCCTGCTGCATTTAAATATAGTTTGCCTTCACAAATCACAGCCTCACTGTTGGTGCTAATTGCTAGTTCTTTACTGCCCGAGACAAATACCTTCTCTGAGCTCTCAAGCTGTTTGTGTAGCTTTAGACAATCCCTTTATTTTAAATTCTGATTTTTTCAGTTTCTGTGAAATACATTTCCAAAGTACCGGCTGGCCTTAATGACAAGTTGTTTTCAAATATAGGCTCAGAGTAACAGGGTACAAATTTGGATTATGACTTGGACAAGCTGGAGAAGTGGACCCAGGGGAACCTCATGAGGTTCAACAAGCCCAAGTGCAGGGTCGTGCACCTGGGGCAGGGCAACAAGAAATGTCAATACAGGCTGAGGGAAAACATGCTACAGAGCAGCAGCCCTGTGGAAAAAGACCTGGGGGTACTAGTGGATCCAAAGCTGGACATGAGCCACCAATGTGCAGTTGCAGCCCAGAAGGCCAACTGCATCTTGGGCTGCATCAAGAGAAGTGTGGCCAGCAGATCAAGAGAGGTGATTCTTCCCCTCTACTCTGCCCTGGTGAGACCTCACCTGGAGTACTACATCCAGCTCTGGAGCCCCCCAGTACAAGAAGGATGTGGACCCATTGGAGCATGTCCAGAGGAAGGCAACAAAAATGATCAGAGGGTTGGAGCACCTCTCCTATGCAGACAGACTGAGGGAGTTGGGGCTGTTCCACCTGAAGAAGAGAAGACTCCAGGGGGACCTTATAGTAGCCTTCCAGTACCTCAAAGGGGCCTATAAGGAGGCTGGGGAAGACCTGTTCACTGGTGCATGTAACAATAGGACAAGGGGTAATGGTTTTCAGCTAGGGAGGGTAGATTTAAATTGGACATTAAGAAAAAGTTCTTGAATATGAGAGTGGTGGATCACTGGAACAGGTTGCCTAGGGAGGTGATGGAAGCCCCATCCCTGGAGACATTCAAGGTCAGGCTTGATGGGACTTTTGAGCAATCTGTTCTAGTGTGAAATGTCCCTGCTTATTGTAAGGGGGTTGGACTAGATGGCCTTAAAGGTCCCTTGCAACCCAAGATATTCTACAATTCCCTGATTCTATGATTCTAGTTTTCAGTTTGGAGCTTATGCCTTGCAACTGGGCAGAGTTGGGCTTTTTTGTCTCTCATTTACTGCTACACTTTTCTAATATTAAGTACTAACCAATTCTGTACCTCAAACAATGTTTAGTTGATTGCAGATGCCTGATACAGACTACATTGTATAAAATTCAATTCCCGTTTAAGGTCTGATACCTTAAGCTGTTTATTTCATACTCAGCACAGATATTACTAAATGAAAGGTTTATGCTATGTGTATTCATCTTCCTGAGTCAATCATACACACAGGTTCCCATGAGGAAAAAATAAATCCATTTCTCTAAGATTGTAATGGTTTCAACTACAAAGATATGCTATTTTTTAAGAAACATGGAATAGCTTCAATTGTATTACTGCATTTTATTCCCCTCTTGATAGCCTCTCCCCACTTATCTTTTGCATCTTCAGATCAAACCTGCCAGTGTGCATCTGTGCTGCACATCCCACAAAGGGATCTCAGTCTTTGATTGTTCCCATCATTCCAGCATTGCACACAATTTTCTAAAAACTTTGCTTCTCATTCATCATTATTTTCTTCTGTTCTTCCAGGCTGCAGAATAAAACATAAACTCGTGCTTTACTTACCCCAAGGTAATGGCCATCGATAAACACAACTGGAAGTGAGGGAACTTCACAGACCCTCCTGCATCTTTCATCTAGTTCTTTTCCATAATCGCTGTTCAGAGCAATATTTTTTTCTTCAAATTTAACTCTGTGGTTTTGAAAGATCTTTCTAACCAGTTCACATCTTTCAAAAGTGGTTCTCACCACACGAAGGCTGGTAGTATAAATTATTATGCGGCCAAATTCTGGCACTTTTGATACCTGGGGGGAAAAAAAAAGTTCCAATTACATTAAATAAAGTGTTAATAGCTTTCAAATATTGAGCAATTCCATTAAAATGTTAATTAACACAAAGTTATAAAGTTGGGTAGATGGCATTGCAGATTTTGCCAGATACTAAGGTCATGATTTCTCTTGGTACATAAATGCAAAAAACAGTCATTACAAATGGCATATTCTGCTGTGAAAGCTTTTTCCAAGGTTCAACGTATGGTGAAGAGTACTCAGGAAAAACACTTTGGTTTTACAGATCACTTATACATCAATGGAAGTGTAATTACAAGCATATGTAATTTATCATTTGCTTGCCTCCAGTTCTGGAAAGAAACCATGTTGTGATAAGTATTTATTTCTCTTTGAACGGATGTCAGAAATTCAATTTTAGGAACAAACGTTATAAAAAGTGGGCTAATTTTCTCCAGCCTGTTCTCTAGGTTGAAAATCCGTTACACCAGTACTGCAGCATTTACTCTTTGCCAACGTATTTTCCACATATTAGAGGATTAGCTTGTTGTCTACCTATAAGACAGGTACTCTACATATACACTGTGAAATATTTTAGTAACCATGCATGGGTTCCTGGAAGGGAGTTCATCCTTTTTAGAAGGACCAAAGGGGTTCTTAAAATATTACTTCAAAAGACAATTTCATATACTCATTGTTTTCTCCTCTTTGGAGTGAAAATACATGTTGAAGTGGAAAAGTATTACACAGGATGGAAATTCTTGTCCCTGCTTAGCTCTAATCTCTAATGCTCCTTGTTCCCAGACACCAGAGGCTGGCAGCATAGACACAGAGTCATTATCTAGCAAAGCATCAGGACTGTGGTGTCCCTACAGCATACAAATAAGCAGCTGAAGACATGGAAAAATGGAAAGCTGTAAAGTGATCTGGAAAGGTATCAAGTGGAAGGTATCTAAACACAGTCACTTTTATGTTTATTCCTTTATTTTTTCTTAATGTGTTAGTGAAGATATGCCCTTGTTTGCCCTGCACAGAATTATCAATGGCATTTACTAAACAATTCTTTAGGGAAATGTTAGTAAATACCTCGTTTTCTGTGCTACAAACACACAGAACTTGTCCTTGGCAGGACTGTATCACACTAGTGAAAATCTTTCCTATCTTGAACCACATTGGTAGTTTAAAATAGGAGCCAAGAAATTAGAAAACATTGTATGATTTTTCCCAACTAGAATCTATGCTAATTCCTATTTCGCTATGCAATTGAATGTCTACACCCTGCTATATTTAGTGACTAGAATACAGTCTTGAAGTAAATCAACAGAATTATGTTTGAACTCTCTGCTTTCCTTCCTGGGTTGGAAATGTGGCGAAAAAAAACCAAAATAAATGACAAACAATGTAATCAAATTAATAGAAAGACATTTTAGAAAATCAACTTTTACAATTTTTTGTAACAAACTTCAAATTATAATCATGTTGTATAACTTCCAAATGCAGGTAAACTTTTAGTTGAAGTTAGAGAGAAGGTAATTCCCTGGTTAATGGGCATAACAAAACTGTGCTCAGGCTGTAGATGTTGGACAGATGAACAAACCAAAAGATTTTGAGCAACTTACATTGACAACTTCCTTGCACTTCCTGTAAGTGGGATTCTCATTGAAACCTGAAGCTTATGGAAATCATTTGGCCTGAGGTGACAACTTTTGTGTCAGATTCAGAAAATCTCATGCATGTGGGTCAAGAGTGTGCTACAAAGAAGGTGTCCATGTAGAAAGTCTGTTACAGAAGGGATTTAAGGTTTTAGAGGGGAAAAAGTTGCTTTAGCAATGATCCTCTATGTCATTTACAGGTTTTAGTTTAACAGCACAGTGCTGTCATCCCCCGAAGGGTCCAAAGGCAGAGTCTGTTTTACTAAATCAGCCTTAAGAGCTTGAATTTTGCTTAGGAACTTCAAGTAGGCAGCACCAGCAGCCGCATGACCTGCATCCATCCCTTTGGGGCACAGATGCCACTCCAAGTCACTTGAGAAAAGCTACCTTTTTTTTCTATGTCTAGAGAGAAAAAATAATTGTTGCACCAGTTCCATCCTGTTCATGGTTGAACATGAGAAAAATGAAAGATCTTATTTTGCTCCTGACTCAGTCTTTTCCCAGAGTTCTCTTCCAGGTGGATCAGGGCTTTCACAACTGAGGAACTGGTTACACTTTGGTGCCCAACTAGGGAAAACCTGCTCTGCCATTCCACCAGCACCCCTCTGACACGGCTGCAACTAAATGTAATCATTAACTGAGCAAGTTTTCTGCAAACAGCATGAAGGATGGTATCCCACGAGGATAAAATACATGAGCTTAGCATCAAGAGTGAACACAGACTAGAGAAAGAAATTGCTGGTGCAAAAGAGAAGGCTTCATAGAGCAAGCAGATAAGCAACAAAACAGAGGGATGCAGGGGACTGAATAAGGGCTGAAAAGACAGAAATAATAAAAGATATATACTAAACCAAAAACCAAAATGTCAGGATACTGACAAAGGAAGAGTAGTACAAACTAAACATCTAAATAAAACCGTGACAAATACTATTAAAGAGACAGTGAAACAAAACAAAATAAATTATAAAACAGAGAGATGGTCACTAAACTATGACATCCTGAACCTTTTTAAAAGAAATCTTGGTAGCTAGAGCAAGTGTACAACAACCAATGCATTACAGATTTTGTGAAGCTTGAAGTTGTTTCAATATTTAGGTTATTTTTTAAAAACTTTGTGTATTACTAAAGCTGAAGAAATTGAAAATATTTGGGAATCATACTTCAAAAACAGATGTTTGATAATTTACATTTTGTGTATAACAGCTGCCATGACAATAACAGACTTCTCAGTAGCTCTGAGAATACAGTATAACAGTCAGATGTCTCCATGGTGCTTCTGAAAGCCAGTTAAATGTGCATGCTATAGAACTCCCACAGACATCTCTTGAGTTCAGACCTTACCAATTCTACCTGATCCCTGGCTTCTTGATCCAGCTGTAACTGAAGTGGCAGCAAAAAAGAGTCCATGTTTCCCAGCTGGTGTGATAGCTACCCTGGCCGTGACCAATCCCCCCCATTCTGAGTAGACATCACTCACATGCCTACTTGAGAGGGGAATTTATAAAATGAGTTACTGAGTAATAATACTAGACTATTTCTTCAGCATATTTTTCATTAATTGCTTTCCCAAGGGGATAGATTTACTTCAATATCTTTTATAAGATTTTTATGTCTGCCTTGCTGACTTGGAATTGGTCTTTATCTTTGGACCAAAACTCATAACGTGGATACTTTTGCAGCACAGCTAAGAGTTGGCCAAATTCAGAGCAGAGGAACAGGTCCACACCAATGCATTCCTACTTGTGGTGTAAGGACCACTGCTGGACATTGGGCCATGAAGTGATTGCTCATAAAACAGGAGCAACATTTCCTTTTTTAGAGCCTCTGTATATGACCACGTCTGAAAGCAATTGAAAAGACAAGCCCAGCAATGAGAGGAATATTTATGGTGTTAACTTCATTTTCATTTTATTAAAAAAAAAAAGCAAACAACTATGACAGCAATACTACAAAAGTAGTCATGGGAATATTTTTTTTAAGTTCCCTCTGAATAGAAGGTATAAATGTGGGTTTTAACCTCATTGATGTGAAAAGGATAACTATTTACATTCATATCCATATATAATTTATTTTAATGCTGGTATCACCCACAAATTTACAAATTAGTTCTTTTAAAGTACTTACCTTTTTCCTATGCTTCTTTACAATAACAAATGCAAAAAAAAAAAAAAAAAGAAAAACCTAGCTCTATTTTTTGTTTTCATTATGTGGGTAACTGTATCCTAGCAAGAGTAGAGTATTTTTCTGCTAAGATTAATGGGCTGGTATAATACTTTGGCAAAAGCTGAAATGTTAATGCCAACCTTTATCACATATGAGATTCTTAAAGGTTTTTCCTTTGTTTGGATAAAATATTCAACTAATGTTATTCATGCAGTAGTGAATTGCTTCTGTGACCCTAATCAACAGCTGATATGCCCTTCTCTGTCTCAGAATATCATCTTTCAACATCTCACAGTGTGCTACTGAAATATGCAGCCCTTGGCTTTGTAGTTAGATACTATCAGACTGGCAGAAGGATCTGCTGTCCACTAAGGCAGTTGAGGCAGGAATCTAGAACACATTACAAACCCTGCACCAGAGATGCTTCAGTGAGTAAATGCAGCACTCACAACCCAAATAAAATGTTGAGCAAGAAAGAATTTGTGTGTGTATATATATATGTATGTATGCATATATGTGCACATATTGGGGTTTTTATGTGTGCTTGCGTATCCAGAAGGTTCAAATTAAGCTGCTGGCTTCATAATTTGTGTTAGAGTTTGAATTAGTAGCAATAACTGAGTGGCAAGAATAATCATCTAATGCAAATTTTCTGACCACAATCTGTTTCTACTTTTTATTTTCCATGCAGAAAGGAAGAAAACAACTATACCTTTCTTGTTAAAGAAGTTCTGGAGACAAAAAAAAGATTGAAACCTTTCGCTTCTGCAAGACTGAAAAGCTTTTACTAGCTTTTGAAGTTTAAAAGACTTTTAAAATATTTGCTAAAAATAATGAATATTTTCTGTAAGAATTTTTTAAAGTAAAAAGCTATCAACAAAATGTTTCAATTTTTTTCTACATGACACTTCTTCAGAACATACATGTTTTCCAAAATGTGTAACATTTAATGAAAAGCACACTTTTCATCATGTCACTGTTTAGATGAAAACATGCAACACTCTTTGAATGAGATGGTTGGAGACTGAATGTTTGCATTCTAGTGAAAACTATATTTGCCATCACAACAACATAGTACAACACTAAGGGAGCTATGAACCAATCCCTTCTGCCTGTCATCGTTGGCCATCTGCTTCAAATGAATGGTTTAATGGCATTTTTCAGGAAGAATTGATTCACTGGCCAGAAGACTTCTTCCAGCAAATAGACCTCATCAACCAAAGTATTTACACATACAGGAGAGATGGGAAGTGATTCCCCAGCCAAAGTGAGACCTCTCATTGAGAAATCACATTCTCTTCCACTTCACTGTTTGCAGTTCCAGCCTTCCACCGGCTCTTACAAAGCAAAGCACAGTGTGCAGTTAAATTTAAATTTAAGCACTCTTTTAAGTGTTTTATTACATTAAGGCTGTAATCCTGTTTGCACTCTCTTCAAGGCCCTGGCACTAAATCAATGTTCAGGAAAATTCAGAACTTGAACTCCATTGAATTGAGAAAACTGCATTTTAGTAGTGCTCAGTAGAATAAAAACTAAATTTCTGCAATAACATAAGTCATATACTGAAGTCAAAGCATGTACTGACCTCTTAAACACATCACTTCCAAAACACTGTAAGTTTTCTTATCTGGTTTTGGTAATTGCAAGGACTATAACTGTAGGACTTGGAGTTTGTGACCCCCTGGGACAGTGAAATGATATCACCTGTTATCATCCTCATAGCCATCAGCAAGCTAGTGAGGTTTATCAATACCTATTTACCAGGACATCAAGAGCTGCATTGCTAAACAAGGTAGCCAGAGCCTGAACAGTCCCAGATATAGATACAGGTTTTGCTTTCCCCAGGGAAGTGGTCAGGTCACTGTTTCTTTCATCTTTTAACACACCACAAATACTTGTGTTCCTTTTGTCTGCCTGTATTCTGGCACTCAGCTCCCCCACAATCAGCAGTTCTAGGAATATATCAATTCCCAAAAGCTGTGCAGGCTCCTCTGCCTGGTTGAGTGTCCCAACACAGGGCATGAAACATGTCTTTTCTTCCTGTTTCAGTTTCAAAGGAGGAGCTGGTCACAGTTATAGAGAAGGGCTGCGATCCATCAAGAACCTGAATTCTTTGATCTTCTAACTCTTGGGTGACTGTTACCTCTATTATCTATGCACCCATCACATACTGCTGATTGTAAAATAGCAGTTTTACCTCCTCAAGGTTGGCATCCTCCGAATAGTTCATCAACTGCAGCATAAAATAGATGTAGGATTTCATTATCCCTAAGACATTGGTATAGAATATTTATTCATAATTCATTTGTACTTTTCAGGCTGTATATCAATTTCAGGGATGTCAGATGAAAATAGCAAGAGTAATAATAATATTGCATATGAAATGTATATAGTTCCTTTCATCTTAATGAATCCAAAGCCATTTTATACAAAAATATATGGGGTTTTGATAACATTATTATCAGCATTCAAATCACTTGACTGAATAGTCAAAAAACAAAAGGAAGGCTTCCCATTCTCTGACACCATGTATATGTGTGTTCTGACCCTTTCTGTTGCTCAAATAATACAATATAACATCATTCCTTCTTTTCTGTCACTGGCACAGACCAGTGTTCAGGGCATGTCAAAGTGTTTTCATTTCAAAGCAGAAAAAATACTTACAATACCACAGCAAAAGAGTGCAGGGCATGACCCTGCCTCTCCCTGCTCTTTGTAATGGCCATTGTAATGCTTCAGCTGTCTGCAGGTTCAGAAGGTACAAAGACTACAAGCAAGCTCACCTCCCAATGTCCCTTTATTGTTCATCCAGCACACACCTATACAACCAGGCTACAGCCTGCTCTCAGGTGACTGGAGCTCAGATAAGAGAACAGGGTATCTCCCTAGGGCTCATGGTTCTGCTAGACCCTGATGTCTCTGGTTGTGCTGATTTTCTAAAGTCAAAGTGCCTGCTACAGGGGTGGCACCAACTGGGGATAAAAGCAGTTCCTGTTCAACAAGGCACATGCATGCTGTGGAAGTCAGCCAGGGCAACCTTTATTACAGTGTTCAAATTACTCAAAAGAAGATCCATATCTGTCCATGCGTAATTGGATTTTATTTATCAAGCATTGGAAGGTCTATCAGTATTTTCTTAATAGTTTATTTATGCCATTCTGCATATGATAAAAATAAACGAAACCTTTGAAAATCAGAAGAACAAATAAACCTCTGGGTAATTCTAACCTAGTCTGCAATTCTCCCAGGAATAAACAACCCTGTGATATAATCCTTGTTTCTCTCTTTTGCTTGCTTGCTCTTTATTTCTCTCACTTCATATTTACTGATTCAACATCTCCAATAAATTCCTACCAGAGGAAAAAAGAGACAGAGTCTCTGGGAAGACACTTGGAAATGACACATAGATTTGAAAACAAAGGAGAAGCATTTTTTGTTACGTGAGGACACTGCCCCCAAAGACTGAAGGAGAATCGAGAGCTTTTGAAAATAGCTTTGTCCTCAGCAGTTTACATGAGGCACTAGAAGCTGTTTGAAAAAGGAGTCTTCAAGAACCTCCTCTCACATCATGTGATTCTTTGAACTATTCCTATATTCAGCAGAAGAGGCCTGAAGCCACACGTGTTGTAGCAAGACTGTCCTGTAACACTGATGAAGCTACTTGTGGTAGTCTGACATATAGGGGGTAGGTTGAGACAGGTAATAACTGACCTATTTACAATAGTCTATCTGTCTTCTATACTTTACAGTCCTCATCAGATTAGTAGATCTCATATTTCTTTTTCTTTCAAAAGGAAATAAAATTACTTAAAAGAAATGGTATTTTTGACCCCTGAAGCATCTTATGCTGCCTAGTCAGCACTGTAATGTATAAGTTGATACATTTATATAGCTGATAAAACGTAAGCATTTAGATGATCAAACATCTCAGCAAAGTATTATCTCTCATATCATTTTTTTTTTAAGCAGCCAATTGCATCTATTCATGGAGAATGATAACAGAAATTATTACAGCAAGGAGTAAATAATAATGGCCAAAATATTGTCCTAAAAACAATAGGTATTCAAAAATTGCCAAAAGGTGGTTTCCTTTTTTCAATTTCCATGCAAAACCCTCAAACCTAATCTTGGTGTGTTGAGAAAAACCTTTGAATTATACACTCTTCATCAAATCCTGTTTATGTATCTATTAAAGTAACTAACTAAAATGTTGCTTATAAGTGAAATATAATTAGTGTTAACTGACAAAACAGCGTTACGCTGTCCTTAAAATGCAGTGCAAATATCTTTCTGAGATAATCCAGTAATGGTAGTAAGTGAAAAATTATGGATATTTCTTACTTAATCGACTTTATTTCATTTTTTCATTACTTAAATATCTTTCATTGTTGCAGACATCTCTGCAATTCAATTTTCTAACACCCTTCTCCCCTCTCACAAGCCTAATAAAGACACCAAGAAAAATACAATGTTAAGAAGCACAAAACAAATCGCAATAAAATGTTAGAGCCAGACAAATTGTTCCACAGGTAATATTTTTACAGTTGGCCTGTAGTAACCTGGACACCAATAACTCTGAAACTTCCACTACCAGTACAGAGAAAATGCTTATGACTCCATCCATGTCAGAAAAATCTGACACATAATTCAGGACAGTGCAATTTTCTTAACAGCACTAGCTAAAGAAACTGATTTCAGAAAATTTTCATCAACCAGCACAATTGCAATGCAAAAATAATAGGCAATTATTTTTTAGGGCAGGCAGATTCAGTTCTTTGCCCTTTACAGTAGAAAACCCTCCGTGTAATTTTAAGGCATCAGTCAGGAAATATGTAAACCAAGTTTCAGCAAGACATATGATAACTTTCCCCTTAATTTGTGAAGTGTGCTGTGGGATCTTACACCAAAATAGACAGCTGAAACCTAATAGACTGTCTTTCAGCCTTATTATGCTCTCTCCTACAAAATACTATTCTGGAGCCAAATATTTCCTGAATTAAGTAGCACTTAAAATCAGGATTGGGTGTTGTCCCATTGTTTTAGTGTCTTTGAATATATTAACCATTATAAGCCATGGAAAGCATTACGCTAGGATTATTATTTTATATTAATTATTTTTGTTTTACTAATAATATAGATACATTTTGTGGTTTTTAGCCAGCTTCAACTGACAACCAAGATTCAGCCCTGTAAAAGGAAATGTGATGGAGGGAATGCTCTTCCATTCAGAAGGCATTAATGACATAAAGTGAATGAAACTCCAATATTTTATAGGATACACTATGTATCACTGAAAAGGTTGATTGAAGTAAATTTCAGAGTGATTTTCTAGCTCTTGGACTACAATTCCTTGAGCATGCAACAGTAACAATCCACCTGGATAAAGTTCCATGGGAGTTTCTCAGTGTATGCATTTTACCAAATGCAGCATGTGCTTGTCAGGTTAGCAAAGTGGCTTCAAACCACATAGACAGTACACTTGCTTTTTCTGATACAGATCTTCATCTGCACTGAGAGCTTGATTGCTTCTCAAACTGCTTCAGTGGCAGGGCCATGTCACAGTCCAGTCTTGTTCTTTCATCTGTTGTTTTGGTAACTGTAATGTTAGCTCTGATTGGGAAGGGGGACAGTAAAGAAAGTTAAAAATAACTCTGATGAGGCTCATCAAACAGCCTGTTCATCTATTACCCTCCTTATCCCTCAGCAATTCATTTCAGAGTAACAAGACTTTCAGAGCAAAACTGCTGGCATCACTTTACTTACAAACTCAGTATTTGCAAAATGGCCTTTTTGAGACAATGAACAACACTAACCTACAAGACTTCTTCTTTCCAGCAAAGAAAACTGTTTTTCAGTGGTGAGATGCTGCTGTTTCTGATAAGTAGTTTTCCCTTTTCATGGCTGTTTTACAGTATGTTTAGTATGAACATGCTTAATACCTACCTTAACCTATACAGGACACAACATGCAAACTTCTTGTCCTAACAATGAATTTTCTTTAGCAATGGGTTATTCCATATTTCCCCCCTGTTCCTACTTTGTGTTGAAAGACTGATTGTAGTGTGCTGAAACTTGGCATCCAACCAGGGAGACAATTGTTTTCTACAGGTGCAGTGTTAGCAGGAAAGTTATAACCTCGTTTGACTAATGTTGATTATCTGCCATGTTTGATAAATGGCTTTCAGCTGAACAATCTGAGTGGTGGTATAAACAATTTCTCTTTGTTTGATGTAATCGCTGGATCAGGAAATTGAAACCTATACTTCTGCAGAAATTTTGTTACGGTGTCACAGGAAATACAAGCTCTCTGATTTGCTTCTTGGGTCTTCGGCTGCATAAAACAAATGCTAATTAGAAATGCTTATTAAATTTTAATACCACTTCTCAAGAAGCAGGCTGTGTCAGTCAGATACAGATCAGGAGCTAAATTCAGAAATATTCAATGGTAAGAACAGCAAAAATGTTGCAAAACTTCGAATTCCCTCATGGTCAGGATTGAAGTTCTGGTGGAAAATTATGCTAGAGTTTGCTTCTCTGGCCATAACAAAGTTAGGAAGAAAATTCACCATAGATGTGATTAAAATATATGTATTTTTAAGTTTTAATCAAAAGAATGAACAAAAGGTTTATTCTTAATATTGGTCACTATCAGGTGGTGTTGCAGTACAGTGTAAAAAACAAACTTTGTCCTCCCATTCATCTGGCTTTGCCAAACCTCCTGAATTCAAACTATAATTGAAAATTCATTTTTATGCAGTCCTTTTTTCTTTCTCCTTACTTCAGGGAATTGACCAGATTACACACTAAGCTTTCCTTCCCCTCAAGCAAGCCTGATTGCTCTTCATCTCTCTTCCAGGTCAAAGTCATCTCACAGGACTTTAACACGCAGTTTTTCCCAGGCCTCCAGGAGAGATTTGTACTTCCTCCAACACTGCCAGCAAGTGAAAGCCTTTCTTTTCCTGCCTCTTGCTTTTGGCTTTATTCTTTCAAGACAGAGTACTTCACTGCCACCCTTGACATTTTTGGCAGCTACTGAGGGGCTGATTTAAGTGCAGCTCTTATCTTTTCATAAGATTTATGCAAGGTCAAAATTACAAGCCTGTGCTTCAGGCAGGCTGCAAGAATGGCTGGAAACTAGAGATTTCCATGGTGCCAGCTCAGAAATACCTGGTGCCTCCTTGTTACCTTTCAGCAGGGCTGAGTGTGTAATGAATCAGTCAAAATGGGACAGAAGACCACCGGAGGACTGACACCACTAAGCAGACAGACCTCCCCAAATGAAATCTACAAGCAGGTGCAGTGAACAGTTTCCAGGTTTCTGGACATGTCTTACTCACTGGAAGTGTCACTTATATCTTATCCTACATGAGGATCACCACCATGCATTGCCCTGGAGCACATATAATGCCACCATTTCAGATGAACCCTGTCTTTCTGGAGCAAATTATTGGCACAAGCTAAGCCAGGAAGAGACTGAGTCAAATCCTTCAAAGATTTATACTGATTGCAATTTATTTCTGAAATATGATTAACTCAAAGCATCACTTCCCTCTTTGGCAAGTTTGTTGAGGAATTCTGTGAATTCAGGTGAACACATTTAAATCACCTTAACAAACACTGAAAATACAGAGTATTTAAATGGAGATGCAGAATTATCTCCACAGCCATCACACCAGCTTTTCAGGCTCCCAAACAACATTTCAACCTCTGACAATCACAGCTCTCCCATTTCGCTCCAAGATGTAAATCCAGAGAGCAGGGAGCTTTCTCCAGCCTCCCAAGGATAAATTCAGTGTTTCTATTTTATTCCTCTCCATTCTAGCCCATATATTCACAGTCACAGACCTTGCATAACTACCACTTAAGATTTTCTGCAAACTGATTACTTTCTCTGGGTACCTACAACCCAGCCAATCTCATTTGCCATGATCTTGGTTTCCACCAGTTCTTCTGGCTCTCAGTTAGCTTCAGCTTTTCCAATACCTCTACAGTATAACTTGGCAAAGATGCCACATCACTTCATCTAATTACTTTACTCAGAGAGGTTTCTTCAAATGCACTTCAGTTACCTTTAGCATCTAAGAGAAGAATCTTTGTTTCCCCCACCAATAACCTCTTGTGTTTTACCCATTTACTCCCTGTATCTATTTATCATGATTTTCTGTCTCTCTCCTGTACCACTTGACGTAAATTGAATTCCTTTAAAAATTACGAGATACAAAGTATTCCGTAAAGTACTGAGGTATTTGACTATGTGTAAATAATTTGTACTAAATTCACATCCAGTCCACAGAAAGTATGCCAGCTATGAAGCATGGTGGCATATCAGTGAACCAACTGAAACTTCCCACTTCTGCAAGAAGAATATTATTTCTGGCACATATGGCTTGTGTTGTGACAGGCCTGAATACAGCTGTGATGTCTCTAAAAACGTACATTATGTTGTTGTATGAAACGTGTGACTATTTGCAGGTCTTTTAATTTAGGTTTAAATTTTGGGCTGAACTTTCATTGAATATTATATTCATTTTGGCATGTCTGGTCTATGCAAACCTAAGCAGACGTAGTGAGGGTTTATGATTGTGTTACATCAACAGGAAAGAAAAAGTGCTATTTGCTGTTTGCAGCTCTTTACCTGGAGAGAGTTTTCTGAAGACTGCTTACAGAATTGCAGCATAACAGTTTATGCAATATGCCTTGGACATGAAAAAGGTACAGGCATCTTTAAATGTCTGGAAAATAAGGAAGTAAAAAAAAAGTGCAAATAAAAATTGTAAAGTCACAATTTATCATTCCTACAAATTTTCTGTGCCTACTAACAGACAACATGAAGTTAGAGAACAGGCGTACGGGAAGGTCACTGTGACTACTCCAAAGTATCTTGCAAACAGAAACTAATTAATGTGAGAGAGAGAAAATAAGTCTGCTGCATGTCACCTAAAGAAATTCTGCCATCAGTAAATTAAAAATTTATGGCTTGAACTGCACAGCATCTGCCTGCCTAAAGCTACGTCTGTAAATAGTGTGGAAGACCAGAGAACTGAAACAATGGATCACAGCTGGTTCATGAAAAGAATGTTAATATTAATTAAACAAATCTAAATAATGTGTAAGCCCTGGGAATCTGAGAATAAGCCTTTATTCTTAAAAGATTTGCTCTAGATTACACCATTTAATTTCCTTGCTTAACAGTTTGAGTTACTACTTGGTGATAAAAGTTATATGTAGGAGTATGGAAAATAATTATTATTCAACATTTGTTCAGTGTTTATCTCACCTCTATCTCTATATCCCTAACAACAGGGAGAAACAGGCTGAATTGGACTTCAATAAAATGGAACTTTTTCTCAAGTTTATAAAACCTTATTCCATTTTTTTCATTATTTTTCTGGGCCTTTCTATTTTCTGGTTCTAGTCAAAACAAGAAGGGCCAGAAATAAAAGAAAAGAGCATGTAGGTCAACTTGAAAGCATTCTGACTAGAACTTAGTGTTTGGTCACTTGCCCAAAAAGGACATTTAAATATATGTAGACTTGCCTGTATTTGGATGTATGTATTAAATGCTTGAATAAATGACCGATTATTTTTCTTGCAGTTACTTTTCTTACTGTCAGTTCACATTTTAAGGTACTTTGGGTCTTTCTTTTCAATAATATGAGTAAGATTTTTCAACAATGTTTAATTGTCTTGAGCGGGAATGTTTTGTCATGTTACTTACTCAGACTTTGTTGGCAATTCTGTTTACTTATATATTGTTTCCCATGATGACACCTTCAATTATTAAAAACAAAAAAAGAAACAAACACAACACATTTGCCTTAGGCAGCATGCTTATTTATGGGGCCGAAATTCTATTTTCTCTTGTCATAAACAGCTTTATTTATTTTTCATTTAATTTATCACACTGTTAGGGATGTTTGAATCATGAGGTGCCTGTTTGGGGAGGATCATTGGCCAGCTTGTGTCCTATTTGAGAATATCCTGTAATTAAGGATGGCTTTAGCCAGAAGTGAACTAGATCAGGACTTGTTGAGGGATGGCAGATAAAGATGAAGGTGTTTGATATCACACATAACATGGAGAAGTCAACTAAGAGTGTGGCTCTGAGTGAGTCCTGGTTTGAGCATGCTGGCCCTATCGGCCTGTAATCATTGCTGCTTCACTCAATGGAACACTTCATAATGCAGAGAAAGAAACTTGTGTTGATCAGCAGCAAATGGCTGTCATGAAAATTGATGTGTCTACTCTGACCCATTTCTTTTAAACTTGGCAGCAGCTTTGGAAAACCCTGTTTACAGGTCTCTGGCAGGCAGATGAAGCTTGGTGTTGTTTATTTTTCTCTTTTCTCCTCTCTTTTACCAGTCCCTTACTCACTCTTTCTGAAATACTCCCTTTGTATCCTTATACTGCCAGAGAGAATTATAAATGTGAATAATAACATCCTAATAATACATACATACACACATGGATCTCTGACTCAGTCATTTTAAATTTAAACATAGCCAGGTTCTGTTTATTCAAGTAGTGACCCCCTTTATAGTTCCCAAACCTCAGTTACAGTTTGGCTAATTAAAAGGCGTTTGTGGTTTATGAAAAGAAATTCTAGTCTGTTGAGCTTCTTATAAACGTGATTCATGACATTTCTGATTGGACAATAAAATGGTTGGCTGGGGAGATCCCACTTGTGATACTACGTGGTTCTTCATTCTTTGCCAGGTTATACTTTGTGTGGTGAATGGATCTGTCTTCCTAAGATTTACCTTCAATATACCAGACTATCACAGGAAACTTGAAGGCTGGACTTGATGATCTTAAAGGTCTTTTCCAGCCTTGGTGGTGATTCTGTGATTCTGTGAAACAATACAATAATCTACACCCTCTTTCTTATTTGCATCAGTGCTGCAACTGTTGATTTTCCTAATGTCCTAAAGACAATCAGCAAGCAAAAAGTGGTGTTCAGAAAAGCTCTCATCAGTTAGACTTAGCTCAGCTGAAAATTTACTGCATTTTCACTGGTGGCTGTTTCAGCCTTTCATCATGGATAAATTACATCCTAGGGTCAGTCTGTCTTATACGGAATAATTGCTTCTGCTCACTCAGAAAACAACTAAAGAAGGTAATAGTATAAATGAAAAAGATGCCATTCTCAACTGCAATCAGTAGCAGAAAAAAATTTAAAATTATGATCCATTTTTCATTATTTACCTTCCTAAGCAATCAAATAGGAGGAAAGAGTTAAATGGTTTTGATTTGGGATACACCATGGCATTTTCATGTTTTGCAGATAATAACATTTCTGTCAAAAGTTATTTTATCTTTTTCTGTATTCTTGTGAACGGAAGCTGGAATGAGATGCATTGATATCCTGAAACTCCCAAGGAATGTTGAACAAAAACTGGGAAACCATCACCCTCCCAGTATGCTTGGTTTTAATTTCAAAACATCTGGTAAATTATGTACTTTTCTTTCCTGCGGCTTTATACAATTTAAAATCTACCTGGAAATATTGCCCATCTGGGCTGAGATAAAAACAGGACATTGTTTAAAAAGTTGAAGTTGTAATTTGTACTGCAAAAAAAGGCCAACTGTTTTTCAGGTGGACACAGAGCATTCTCTCACATAGAGTCATGAAGCAGTCCACAACCAGTCGTGAATTTTGGACAAGACTTTAAACAAGGCGAAGAGCAAAGTTGAGCTATGCTTAGTGCAACAAAGTGCTGGAGAAGTGCTGATTCAGTCCCTACTCCTCAGTGAGAGAGAACCTTATCACTCAATACATCGAAGTGATGAAAAGGATTTCTTCAAGTTATAGCACTACCTTGTTCTATATTAACACTGAGTTATGAAGGTCTTTGTTTCCCTGATATATTACATAACTTAATTGGAACTGTTGTCTCAGCTATCTCATTACTTAATAATACCTAAAACTTTGGTACCTTCATCTCCAAATCCTGAGTAGTTAATTACTTTACACTTAATCTTCATTTCTTTCAAGATCCATCTGCATTGTACACAGATGGCGCTTCATTCAATTTCTTATGCCATAGATCCTAAAAGCAAAGACAGAGAGTTTGAGACTTTTTGCAGACTTAGAGAATGCAACTCCTAGACAGCATACATAAACCAGCTCCCCCTCAGAGTAGCCTATACCACAGCTGCTAGCCTGGATGTACAAAAGGGGACAGATTACTCATCCACCATTTCTGTGTGAGCAGATAGAATACATCGGTGTGGTGCAGAATTATAGACTTCATTGCTGAGAAAATTTAAGGTGTAAGCTTTTTTTTTTCTTTTCTTTTTTAACCAAATAGGTATTATGTCTGAAAATCAGAATGTAGCAGGTCATATACTTTGTACCAGCTCCTAAACCTCTTAGTCAAAATAGCTGCCAAGGCAGTTATCCCACATTTATCACATCTGCAGTAAGAGTAATTTTTTAGCAAGGTCAATGTGAGCAGCTTTATGCTATAGTCTGATTCAGGATTTGGCCCAGAGGTGTTTATTTTTTAAATAAAACAGATGTTGTTTCGGTAATCATACTTCTCATATAATAATATTGTTATAAGGGGGCTAGAATCTATATCATGCCATAGAGTTAAATGTGTTCTGTTCAAGGAATATGACTACAAATAGAGTTGCTGAGATTATTAAATTGACTTTTTCTTTCAGAGCAACATTTCAGTGGCTCCTTTGCATAAATATCATTTAATTCCCTGCAGCAATAAAAATCAACTACTATTTAGTCTCATATCATGTCTTCAAACAATGCTGAAGCTCCATGCTGATTACAGTTCTGCTAGTTGCATAACCTGCCAAAATGAGAAAAGAGAAAACATGAAAGACAGACCTGAAAGTTCACTAGACATCTATCCTTTTTTGACAATTCTTGCCCTTATCTGTTGTGACTTCAAAAGAGAATTGCTAGAGCAGGTTAGGATAAAACTACCTGTTTAAAGGAACTAAATAGTTCAAGGCTGCTCCCCATCAGTAGCAGGAGAAAAAAAAGATCATTTTAGTCACCTACATGCAGCTGCTAATATTGGCCTATAAAAGTGCCCTTCCCCCGCAGCCTCTCACATGAGGAACCACAAGAACATCACAGACCAACCAGACGACAGGTTTTCAAAAGGCCTGACCACTCAGCAGACACAAAAGACAGGGCTGCCATGGCAAAATATTGGAGACAGATTTAAATTAATAGAATCTATTTTATATATATATATATTTATTTATTTATTCCTGAACGAGTAATTTAGAAACTGCTGTTTCTCTTAAACCTTCATGGCAGCTCAAGTTTGGACATGGAGGGACTAAATGTTTGTATTTTTGGATCAAGGTAGGAGTTGAAAGAACAATGACTTACTCGCTGCATGTTTGGGAATCTGAGTGCATCAGCCAACACCTGGAAAGGGAAATTCTCAAGATGCAGATTAAGACCTGCAATAGGTGGAAGGTACTCCAGCAATAATGTTTACAAGTCTCATTTTTCACTGTGTCTATCAGTCTGTCTCTTATGACATTTTCTACCTGAACAGCAATGAAAGGCTTCATTGTTGCCTGTGGCTGTGGGAAGGGGCATCCTTAGCTTTTAGACAGATTAAGCCTAGAGCAGCACATGAGCAGTTGGGCAGGAAAAGATCACATTTTCTTTAAAAGCTGTAGCTTCTGTTGCAAATTTAGAAATGGACTGCTTCCTGTCTTACAGAAGTTTCATGGGGAAATAGATTTTTCTTAAATAATAGTGTATGGCTGCTGTCAATTCTTAATATTTTTAAAACCTGTTAGATGTTAGCAGCCAGTAGTAGTACTCCAAACAAGGCTACCAGGAGTCAATCCTGAAGAAAATTTTTGTTGCCTTTATGCTAGCATTGACTGATTTGTCTATGCAGGACATAACACCTCATGTTGTTACAAACACATGCAAATATTGTCCTGTATGTTTTTCCATATTACTTTGTGTGAAGTGGAGAAAGAACAAGTCTGTGTGTGGTATTTCTGTGGTGTCTCTAAATATAGTTCCAAAGCAAAATCATACTAAGGTTGTAAAAATGCTTTCCACAATTCATACTAGCAATGAATGATAGTTTTTCTGTCTTTTTTCTTGCCATGTGTGAAATAAGACTCTACCTCAATGACTTCAGCTGCTCATTTGTGACCATTTCTGTTGCTTTGCATGATGGAGGCTGTAAAGAGCTGTGCTCTGGCAGCCTCCCCACAACATAACTCCTGTGTCAAGCAAAACCACAAGATTGCCTGTTTGAACGGGAAGCTGTATTTTTTCCAGCTCCTTTTCAAAATCAACAGGCTGGGGATGCTGAGATTTAAGTTTCATGCTTTGTACTACTTAGCATTGGATGTTGCATCAATGAGGAAGGTTTTAATGGATGAAGGTCATACCCTTTTCTCCCTGGTCGCAAATTCCTTTCTGAAGCATATTTCATTGCAATTAAGCAACAAACTTATGATGCTTCTGAACATTGCAGTCAGAGGTTAAAGCTCCAGCCAGAAAAAGCAGTATCCCTTTGACCATTTATTTCTTTCAAGCCATTAATCATGTACCTTGTGTTGATGTAGTGTGTCATAAACTGCCAACACTAGTAGAAAAATGTCAGAGCAGGCTGCTGACAGACCAGAGCAGTCTGGCAAGCATTATGTGCAAATAAAGCATGACTTCATTCCTTCTTTCTTAGGGGAGGAAATACTCCTCAATGACACCTACACACCAATTAAATTGGCAGCAGGTGAATCCTGAAATGTGGGTTTAGTCAAGTGCTAAAAGGCAGTTTTCCTGGGTCACTGTAGCACAGTACCTGTATGGCATGTGTGTATTTATATTTGTCTAGCTTGTGTCTGCAAATACTAGTGTAGGTACTTGCAAATCCTAACTCAGAACTGAAATAGTTCTGAGATCTGTAAACTAAATGGAATTGTAATGTAATTAACTTTTTAGAAACTATTTTTGCTAATGCTTTCTATGGCATGAAATCAAAAGCACTAATGCATGTCTGGAGAATCCTGCCACTAAAGTAAAGATAACTGGTCACTCTTGTGATTTATTTTTTTTAATGTATGAGCTATGTTTGATCCTCATTATTACCATATTTTTGCAATTGAACAACTGCACAGCTGTGCAATCTGGTGACGAATTGGCCCAGCATTACCAAATATTTGCTTTCATGTTTGTAAATGTAACTAAACCGTACTTCACCTAAGACACTCAGTTGCAATGAGGATCCTTAAATATTTGGTTGCAAAGCAATTCATTTTTTGACAAACATTTGAGGTCAACGACCAAGAATAATGCTAGTAATTAAGCATAAAGGATGGTTTATATCGGCAAGCAATTTATTTCAGCTTTCTGTGTTCCACTAGGATTGTTTATGCTCTGACAAATGCATGCAGATAGTCAGGGGTAAGAGGACACTGCAAATGAACTAACAGGAAGCCTGTTTTACCACACTAAAGAAAGGGAAATAGCCCCAACTTTTCTTGATGGTCCTAGTTTAAGAGTATTTCAAGAAGTATTTTCTCACAATTGTCCTGCTGAGTCACTGAATTGAGCTTCAAAGTTAGAAAAAACAGTGAAGTGTTTACTACTGATTAAGACTAACCAGTTCATCTTTTTCTTCTGTGTTGTAAGAGGTCAATTTAGGAAAAAAAAATATTTCCTACTGCTAGAACAAGTAGAAAAAAGTGTGCAGTAGCATCCTAAGAATTTTTTTTATAGGCTGTCTACATAAAATTATTCTTTTTCCAAGTCAGTTTGAAGAAAGATGAAGCATTTTCCATGTTAACTCAAAGACTGAGCACCTGTAGGAGCAGCTGCACAAAAGGACATTAAGTTAGAGCCCCAGAGCAGTATATGGGCTCAGACTCAGTGTTCGTCTAATATTCCAGGTCATCTCCCACACAGATAACTAAAAATAGGAGGATGGCAAGCATCTATGGTATTTTCTCCTACTACACTCTCATTTTATGACTACATTCAGCTCAGAGAATTTCCTGAGGCCAATATGGTTTAGGAATCCCACTTTGTACAACCAGGAGGCAACTTCTTCCATTTGGCATTCACATTCACTGCCTGAGAACAAGTATGCTGGTTCTTTCTTTCAAAAAGAATGCAAATGTATTTTTAGATTTAAAGACAGAGCATGAAGCAAAGTGGTTGAACATGATTATTTGCAATCTCTTAAATCTTGGCTACCTGGATTCAGTCTCCACTCTACCTCTTGTCCCTAACACGCAAGTCACAACTACAAGCTTTTCTAGAATAGCTCCCTGGTGAAGCAATGCCATCATTATAATACTTACAAGTGAGAAATAAAGAAATGGATGTCAAGCATGATGCTGAAGCATAGTATTAGGGATGGCAAGTTGAGAATCAGCAAGCCTGTGTTCCACTCCTGCTCCAGAAACCTATTCATGCTGTCTCGTGACTGTCTAATTCAAAGTACAACTCCCACCACTGCCTCCTGCAGACATGATTTGTAACAAAGCAGCATCTGCTTATGTACAGTTTGTGTAGGATCTGATCCCCTAAGCATGCTCAGAGGACACCTACTGCATCAATCCCTGCAGGTGAGACAGGCAAAGGAACGCCTATTATGTGGTTCCCATAGGACATGAGTAGGAGGTAACTATCATGCCTTGTCAATACTGAGCTGCTGAGGCACATGTCCAAGACAAATCATTAGTCAAATTTTCATTAATAAAAGGCTTTTTATACCTTTAAGACAAGATGGCACAAAAGGAAAGTTCGGAGGATCACAGTTTTGGAGCTTGACATCTAAGTCCTTCTTCAGAAGCCTGTGGGTTTTTTGAATCCATACCTAAAGTCTTGATTCACCCTCATACCACATACTCTATACATCCATATTCACTGCAGTCTTACCATAGCTTCTCTGCTATGCCCTTTGTCATCCAAAGGATAAGGCCAGGGGATAAGGCAAAGTAGCCACATGGCACAGACTTCACAGGGGGAACAGTTTAACTCTGTTCTACCTCACAGACCAGCGCAGCAGCTCTGCTTTTTCCTACAGGCTGCACAGTCTTGGACCACAGGCACTTACACCCTAGCTAGGGTAAGCCTGAGCCAGCTCTGTTCAGCTCCAGCCACTTAGTAGAAGTAATCTTCTATTAACAGAAGAGAGAAGGTGCTAATGAAGTGCAAAGTGGTCTTTTCCTCACTGTTGTTTCCATCTTGCTCCTACCAGTGTTTGGTTATTCAGCGTGTTTCACGGACTTGCTAGGACTGTTTCAGTGCAGTCTCTGCCTCAGGGAAGGCTGATATGCAAAGATTACCCTGTCAAAGTTTAAAAAGGCATCATGCATGCCACTAATGCCTGACTGCAAACTGTAAATGCTATTTCTCAGCTGTCTCGCATTTTATGTAGTCATATATACCTATGCTAAACAGATAAAAAATATTGCAACCAGTGGGGAAATATTAATTCAGCATCATAACAGTTTTCACTCACCTGCATATAGACGTAGGTGTGATTCAAGAAACAGTAGACACCTATTATCCTCTGAAGCAGAAACATATGTACACACAGAACAGAAATGTTTATTGTCCCAGGGCTTCTCTCTGCTTAGCCCCATACAGTGCACCTGAGCATTTCAGGAACAGTGTCCTCATTTGTAGATCCTTTACAAGGATCAGGACACATCAGGACAAGGATAATTTTGAGGCCATGCAGTGGTCTAGAAGGCTGTGCAGATGATCAGTACGTGCTGACCAGACTAGCATGAAAGTCTAGCAATTTATTCTTTCTTCAGTTATTGATTCAGTCAATATAGAAGTGATAAACGTAACCATGGTTTTGTTGCTAAGCTTCCCAAAGCTGAGTGTATTGAAGAGTCAAGACCTTGCCTAGATTTTTTTTTACATGAGACAGCTAAGTCTTTTTTTAACTCAAAGCTTGTATATCACTTTCAGAGGTTTAGATAATTTAAATCTATTTACCGACCATTTCAAGTCTATGTAAAATATTTATTTCAAGTCCAATAGCAGCAAACCCTAAAATACCATGAACGGTTTGATAATGGACTTGTCTGAGCTCAGTGCTTTACAGCTGATTTTTATGACAACATAAGAACAATAAATACCAGTGTCCTTAGTATTGACTAACCCCAGGCTTCAGTTAAAAGCTCACAGACCTGAACATCTTACTTTTTCAATCAGTGTGACTATTTAGCCACCAGCTCTGGAAACTAAATGTTTTAACTGTGGTTTAATCAGCTGAATCACTGTCCCATGTACTGCGGTCACAGATCAAAGCATTTCAGAAGGTACAAAGGAAATGGTTAAGGGACACTCTGCCCATTCTAGTGATGATCCAGTTGTCCCTCCAACACTGAATTTTCTGTAACAAACAGAAACCTACTTTTCATAATCACTTGATCCTCTGTGTCATTATAATTTTTTCTTATGCTTTGGTGGATTTCAGTGCAACTCTGGTTAATAATTAGTTTTCCAGACTTGCTAACACCAGGAGCATACACTGGAACATTATACCTGAGAGGAGGCACTTAACAGCTGACTGGGATTTATCTCCATCCATAAAGGTGGCATTACTACAGCGAATGCTATGCTCTAGGTTATCAGCAGGTTTCCCTAACATTGCTACTAGCAGGTACATGCAATGCAGCATGTCTTTTCCTTTTGCAAGATATGCCCATTGGGAGTCACTAGGCAGTGTGTATGGACAAGAATAGGAAGAGAAAGTTCAGGAGACCTTTTACAATCTTAGTTCAGCAGAGGTCTTTGAATTCAAGGAGTCCAATGATGCTGGAGTGTCAGCATAGGTCATCTGCCAAAGAAGTGAGAAGGACAAGATCATGACTTCTCCAGTGAAAGTGCAGACATCTCCCTCTCTCTCTCTCTCTCTTCTCCCCAGAGTTGTGGGGATTGTAGTGATAAATAATCCAGGGGCTGGAGTGGTATCCAACATGCCACTCACCCTAAAATCTTTGCTTGTGGTCTTGCACCAGAAACTTTCCTTAACAGCACTTTGCAGCATCTGCTTCCTTTGGAAGACAGTTGGCTTTGCTGCTGTGTTTCATTTTATTTTCTCTGTAATTAGCTAGCTCTACTGGTTTGTAAGCTCTGCATGTCCTGCTGTGTATTCACTTTTCCAGGTCACCTGCAAGTAAAGAAAGATGAAAATGAACCTAGCCACCCCTGAAGCTCTCTTTCTCTTAACAAACTTCCACCAGATTCTTAACTTTTCCCTACCTCTCTCTCTAAGCATTAATAAGCCAATTCTTTATCAGGCTGAATACTGACTTGCACTTTGCAAACTTAAATGTTAGCTGTACCTGAGACACCATGCTGGAAAACATCGTAAAGATCAAGTACATTATGTCTGACTCTTCACCCATATCCCTTCTGATGCAATGTTCACAAAGGCATTTATCAGGTTTGTTAACCTGGCCTGTCCTTTCACAATGGACGTCAGCAGGCCCTGCTTGAGGTTGAAATCTGTAGCTAATTTAACAGAAGGTGACCTTTCAGAGGCGGCCAGAAGACCAGTGGAGCATGTAAATGTGGAAACGGAGGAAAGGACTAATGCTAAAACAGTGGAAATGAAGGGAGACCTGTGTAAAAGTTTGGCTAGCTCCTTTACATTGCACATTGGGATGGAAACTCGGTCTGGCATGAAATTACCATCACGCTACTTAGTACTATATCAGAAAACCCCAGGATTTTTGCTCTGTGTCACCTGGAAGCCATCATAGGGGTGGCCTAGTCATAAAAATTGGTCATGAAGAGAATTATATTTATATCAAGAAAACAAGAACAATTGCTCTACTACTTTCTATGGGAAAAATATGGAAAATATTAATATCCATTCACTTTCAATAACATGCTGAAATAAGACCACAATTACTTTGCCTATGCAGAGAATGGTCTTGTGTTCCTGATGCAATTAACAGGTCACATGCCCAGCTCTGGACCTGCTGAAACCATCACTTTGAGTGTTTCAGCAAGAGATAATTTCACTTCTACCAAGGAGTTGCACAAAAAAGGGAGACTGGAAGCTCTGGGTCCTTTCTGTTATTCAGGCTTTTCATTAGTGCACATTTCTCATTAATAAAATATTCCTGACTGTTTGACTGCTTCGTGGCAGCCCTGCAGGGGGCCAGCCCTCTGGTCCCAGGTTAGGTGCACAGGGAGGCCAGGTGGACATGTGTGACCATCCCTGCCCTCCACCAATCACCACAGACAGGGCTCCTGCCTTCACCTCACCCCCCCCTTTCCCAGGATGCGGTTGCTATGTCAACACTCTCCTTGTGGCATTCACCCCTGGGAGAAAAATGCTGGAGAGGTTGCCATGGAAACAATGCTCCCCTGAAGCATCAATAGGGCTGGTCTATTCCTTGCCTTTCTGCCCCCAAAATATCTTGCCATGAGGCTGAGATAAGCCCCAGAAACATACTGTGTCCCAGCCCATCCCCACGGCCATCCCAGCCCCAGTTCCCACCAGGCTCGCTGCAGCTTCACCAGCCACACAGGGCCACGCAGATAGGAGACCTTTTGCTGTCGTAGTGCTGCAGCTTGCATCCAGGGACACAGACAGTCATCAGATAGACTTATGCAAGGGACCTAGTTTCTCTTCCCAAGGAATGGTGGAAATGGGAAGTCGCTAGTTATGCTGGTGAGTAATTGCCTGGTGCATGGATGTGGGATGCACATCTTCTTGACCGTAGATATGCATTCCCAGGCCAGGCTTGTATCATACAACAAAAACAAGCAAAATCACCTTTTCCTCTAGAAATGCTTCCTGTATTACATTATTCTATTCACATTCCTAAAAACTCCAGAAGGTGCGAGTTTTTTTCAGGTAAGTCTGTTGTGGGAAATAATTGTCCAAATGAATTTAATAGAAAGACTATAGTTAGAAAAGCAGAAAAAATGTTCAAAACCACAAATATACCGCGGAACATGAACATACACAGAAGTGCTTTTTGCACAGATATCTGAACAGAAAACATCAAAGGTCTTGACTGCACGACTTAACAAAGCCCAGTTAATGAATCCGGGCTTATCCCTAGAATATCTGAACAAAGTGTTTTGTTTTAAAGGATCTCTCCTCTACCACAGGGAGCATCTGAGGATTTCGGGTAATAGGATAGTAGAGGAGTTTGCAGATATAGTCTGAAGAATCAGAATACTGAAACCACTCAGGATTTAGGATTGTTAAAAGTTCATGTGCATATTCTGAGATCAAATGCCTGCTTTGACACTGACTCTGAGAAATGTATAGTGAGGTCATCTACTGCTGAATCATCAAAGGGGCAGAAACGGGCTCTCCTCAGGGATAAGGGACTTTGTATACATCTTAACTGTTATATATCTGCTGTTGCTTACCTAAGAGAAGCTAAACACGTAACTGCAGATGACCTCACACTGAATCATTGAATCATATAATCGTTTAGGTTGGAAAAGAACTTTAAGATCATCAAGTCCAACCATTAATCTAACACTGTCAAGTCCACCACTAAATCATGTCCCTAAGTGCCACATATATGCATCTTTTAAATGCCTCCAGGGATAGTGACTCAACCACTAATCAAGGGGGGAACTTACAAAAATGCCCAGATGAAGGATTTTGAGTTGTATCTTCTAATAGAGACATATTTCTCTCTTATGCCTTTGAATGCAAAGCTCCTGTTGTTCTCTAAGTGGTATTACTGCACAATTAATAGTCTGGAACATACTTACCGGAGACTGGAATTCATTCTCTAACCTTACCCTAAAGGTCTTTACTTTGTAATTGGATGGATTTCAATCATATTTCACACCAAGATCAGGCAGTTCCCAATTAGTGTCAAAGTCAACCTTCAGGCTTTGGTCTCCTCTGTGTTCACCATGTGGCATAGAAAATTGGCTCACATTATGCCACACAATATGCAAACAATCATTCTTCACTGGACCTCAAACTTTATCTCTGGGGAAACAGGAACTTGTTTGTGTAGAAACCTCAAATCATGATGTTCTCTGTGTTATTGAATATATGTCTTTGATACAGCAGATGCTTAAGGGGAGAATATATAGTTATTTCTGGAAATCAGTTACTGAGATCTGCCTAGGTAGAAACTGCTTAATTCCCTGTATATTTTCCCCATCAGTTTTCATAACTTGTCTATTTTTTGGCCTTTAAAATGTCTGTACCGGAGTGCCTATATTTAATTATGTGCTGTATGAAAAACTTCTAATTTTGTTTTCACCTGATAATTGAATTTTTCCACTTTCTTCTGCTGCAAAAGACAAGATCCTTATCACTTTTAATTATTTTACAGGGTTTAATTATGGACTTCTGTTGTAGACTTGGCTACATATCATTTTCTGAAGTTATCAGATAGATATTCCTCCTCTCAAGCCTTTTTTTCTTCCAACGGAACACCTCACAGAAATAGTGCTGGTCCTAGCTCTAACTCTGCTAGGAATAAAAGAAACTTCATTGCAATCAAAGTACATTGATTGCAGTCCATGAACCTTTCCTGGAGAACTTCCAGCCTAAAATTCAAGATAGAAACAGCAAGGTAACAGTGTCACTAATTAAGTTGTGTATATCTGCAGATGAATCCATTTATTTAGGTGATTCAAATTTTTTACTTGGAGTCACTGCTGCAGCAGAAGGAAGGTTTTAGGAGGGAATGAGGCTAGAGAAGTGAAATGGTGAACTTTGTGTAGTGAAACAACATGGAACAGTATTTGGCATAAAGGTTGGAGAAGAATCCAGACATGCCCCAGTTAACACTTCCTAACTTGTATCTACTTAGAAAACCTGAATTTGTTACAAATTTTATCAGAGTAGGAAACTCAAGGACAAATTCTTCAGCAAGTGCCTTGAAAGAAAGCAAGCTGATTAAGTGCTATGTGATGTACAGAACAAAAATGAACTGATAACTAATCTCTGAAAAATTCATCTTCCACAGGAATATCATAATATTGAAAAAAAGACTTAAAATCTAGGTGAAACATAGAAGATAAATAAATATTCAGAAGCAAGGGAATGTTAATCTATATCCATTTCTAAACATATTATTAAATTACTTAGCTTCAAAATTTGAAGAACTTTTAGAAGATTTCATTCAATGCACAACCATTGCTACTAATATCAAATTCCTTATGTTTTAAAACTGCATAAATGGTTTTAAAACGATGCTCTGAAGCCAATTAGAGATTAATTTAAGTAACCATCATAATTCTGGATTATAAAAAACTTTTAAAATAATTTGATGGCATACATGTAGCTCCTTTTTTAATACTAATGAATTAAACACTTGAATAGAATATATAGATAAATTATATGTAAATTAATTTTTTAGAAACTTTATCTTGACTTTTCTGAGGCCTGCATTTCTCTGCTAAGATGTCAGTGTGGCATATACTCTTTTAAGTACAGTTATTCTGCTCCTTTTACAAAATAAATGGAAAACAGACAGTAATAAAAGAGACCTCCTACTAAGATTTCATTCCTCTGAAATTTTCATGTGGGAAAACCTTCATTGTTGCCATCCTGCATCTAATTTGATCTACTCTGCAGATTAAACACAATGGAATTTGCAAGTATACATATTTACATGTAGGGGACAGTAGATAACTTCATAAACTCATTAGAACTAATATAATAGAAATGGAAACATGACACCTTCTGTACAGTGGATCTGTATCGATCTCCAACAAAGCCCCAGTTAGTTCCTCTGTTATGTTTCTTTCCTGGTCCATACCTGGATATCACAATATACTCATTCCTAGTCAGCAAATTTTAGGTCAATTTTGAAAGAAAAATTTCACAGTTAATTTGGTGTGGGGAGCTGAAGTATACCAGAAAGAACAATGAGCTCCTCCTGTACAACAGCAAACAGACAGCGATGGGAATGCAGCAGAATATTGAGAAATCATAAGTAAGAGAGGTTTGGACAAAGGGAAAAAATAACTTGAGGACTTAAAAGGGACAGATAGGGGCTTAGAGTCAGCAGGACCACATCACCTACCTGAAATACTTTTGCCAAATTGTCAAAGAGGGCTTGACCAGCGCTGACTTTATGCTTGACTCCCCTGACTGTGCCATTTTTGCTGAGGATGTTGACTCGCTTTGTACCAAAGCCCCTCTCTTTAGTGGCTCTGACTAAAATGAGCAAGTCATCCTGCTCATTCTCATTTTCATCACACTCGGACCCTACGTGTCCGTTCTGCTGCCCATCCACTTCGCTCAGCCGGCTGGTTTGGTCAGTCTCTGAGCTACTGGTGTACTCGGAGTCCAGAGAGTCAGCAGCCTCCCCGTCGGCATACACCTCCTTCAACACCCTCCCACTGTGCGAGGACGCAACGCGGAATCGAACCTTCCTTGACAGCCTCTCGCCCTCCGCCTTCATCTCGCTTTTAAGCGTCGCCTCTTCCATTGACATGAGCAGTTTGCATTGTTCCAGCGTGGTGCCCATTGCATTTGCCAGTTTGTCACACTTTGCAACAATATCAGCGCTGTTTTCTGCTGACCGAGGTTCTCATATTAAACTAAAGAGGGTTCCCAAGAAGCTACACTGCCATTCTGCCGTTAATAATGGATGTGTTTGTGCTATGGTTACCTTTAAACTAAAACCCGTAAAACGATCTCATCAATTAACTATTAAAAAGTCATTGTGCACTTTTTAGCACTAAGGAAGAAAGTGAGAAAGGGAGAAATAATATTCATTGATTAAAATAAAAATTGAAACCCACACACAATAAATCACACACATTGCCTGAGTCTATATTAATGCAGTTTTTGTTTGCTGAGAAAGCCAAAAAGGAAGAGTTTTTCACAAGATGTGCAGTGTCAAAACTACTTATATACATTACACCTGATAGGAAAATTGCACTGGAGTCAATGATGGGCACATTTCTTTCACCAAAACACTGAATTTCCCTACCAGTCAGACATCATTCACCAAAGCTGGGTTGTTATATAAGCTTGCAGAGACTCAGCAGGCAACTCCGACTTGGTGTTTTGTGATGCTAGTTTTTTCACAGACTGGCAGAGCAGCAAAGAAGCAATTAGTCACAATTTGTTGCACAGACTAACACTGCTATTAAATAAAACCAAGCCACAACTAGTACCACACAGTAACCACAGCCTCTGCTCGGTTTTGTCAATTATTCAAGGGACTGGGCCAAGAGAATCCATTAAAAAAAAAAAAAAAAAAAAGGAGAAAGCTAACTAATGGGGACAAGAAGGATCAAACAAAAAAAAGGTAGGGTCATGTGGATTCAACCAAAGGGGAATCAAATTCCCCTATCCCAACAAATCACATGGAGAGGCTGACGGAGATTTAGGCATCCAGCTCTAGATGTAAAAATAACAAACCCACATTGCTTCTGGCTATGTCTACTCAATAGCCATGTAGTAGTGCCTTAGATTCCCAAACCAGTTCTGAGTTTGTGTGATGATCCCAACTTACAGTGCTGGTTCTGCATTTTCTCCATTTAAAGTAAAATGCAAATCATTCCTTAAAGCAGCACCAAGAACTCCATCCCCTTCTCACTTTCCTGGCAAACGTTCCCTACTCACTCTCTACAGCATCATTTTCTCTCTAGGCTCATGAATACTGAATTGCTTCGTGACGGCTGTGACCCCCTGACAGGTGTAGGCATGCAAAGAGTCTCTAGATGCTCAGCCAACCCAGAATGGTAACACCTGTGGTAATGGGCAGCTGCAAAGCTTCAAGCACCTGACGAGGCTTTATGGCCAAGATTTTGAAAATGCAGGCTCAAGTCTTTCAGCAGTTAGGTGGGGTAATTATGTATTTCTTTTGAACAAGGAAAATGAAAATACTGCTCTTCAGACCAATTAAGAACACAATTTGTGGGACTAAAGTCCAAAATTATGTATTTTCCATCTACAAAATAGAAACACAAATTGTTAGTGGCATTTCATAGCATTTATAGTTCCCACTCTTTCTAAAATCAGGTGATTCACTGTATTAACAACTACTACTATTTACACAGAAAAAAATAGGTAAAAACAATGTTATAAGAATTAAAATGCTTTGCTACTCATCTTTTAGAGAAGAAAAACAATCTGCATCGAAGTCTGTACTAAGACTGAATACAACTATTAAGACACCTTGTGAAATTCATTTTTTGGGAGGTGAATCACACTTTAAGATAGACACTTGACCATGGGAATTTTGACAATAAATACAGTTCTCATTATTACTATAAACTGATTTCAAAACCTGCAAAAATGATTTTTTAATATATATTTTTAATTCTATAATAAAAAAACAAATACTTTGCAGTCAATTGCCACAGATTTAAAAATGTTAGCTTCTGTAATAGAAAAATTTTGTATTTCACTTTCATAGTATTATTCTCTCCTCCAATTGATGTTGCATATTCTTTAACACAGAAACCATTTTACTCTTATTGCAGGCAATGGGAAAGCTCGTATTGTCTATAATGCAAATTATTTCATGTTACCTGAGTGATTCAAAAAGTTAATGTAGCATTGAATAAATGCAGAATTAACCAGTACATTTTAAAAACATTCCAAATGCTGTTAGCATCTTGTTCTCTGTTGGTAGGAAATTAGCTCATCATTTAGTTTCATGGCAATTCCATTATTCATTGGGCAATATTTTTATGTCTGGTTATGAGAAATGAGAAACTGTATGCAGTTTTCTCTGCAGAAAAATACTTAGGCGCAGTGGAGGGTGCCTCTTGACAGGAGCGTTTACACACGTAAGATTTCATCTTGATGTTCCAGCTGTGGAGCAAACATGACTTTGGGGGTAAGTGCACATTGCCAGCAGGAAACAGATTACAGACTCTAAACTGGTTGTATTCATGACATAAGACATTTGAGAGTTCAAAGACTTGAAATGCGCATTTGTACCATCTGCTGTGTGCATCTTCCCAGCAAAGGCAGAAAGTACAGAACTTGACTAAGCTCTGTCCCTCCTGTAGAATAAAACTTGTAGTAAATGCTGACACCAACTCCACTTACCAGTTTGATGTTGCACCCTGCCAGCTGTTCTATTTGTGTTTATCATCTTCTATCTTCTATAGACAAACTTCTTTCTATTCAAAGGGTTATTTCATGTAATGAGCAGTCTCCATTAAAAACTGATGTGGCAGGGTTTTGCAGTAATGAGATATTTCTTACCCATTATTATGAATCCTCATGAATCATTTGCCTCTTGTCAGTTTTCATTTCTGCTAGGTTTGGTCCTAATGTTCTGCCATTGATTAATGCAAGGCCAGGGGGATCCAGCAAGTATATATTGAAGCACACAGAGAAAAAGTTGTCACTGTGGAGATATCTCCTGAATAGAGAACCATCCTGTGAAAAAAGAAAGAAAGAAAAAAAATATATATATATTACATCCATTGCCTCTTCTTTGACTCTTTCCCTTCTCTCTCTTCTCACAAGGAACTAGACCAATGCATTATCTTGATGTTGCTGCTAAATAGTATGGTTTCCAGTAAATTCCTCATATTTTATCATGTTCAAATTTATCACTAAACTGAAAGGACCAAAGATGATTATATTTCTGCTAGTCATTGACTTCTGACACTTCTTGACACAGAATCAAGAAAACAGTGCTGGATGAAGCCCAGGGGACAGATGCTTTACAGTGCAGTCTAAAAGAGTAACATCTGCTCTGAGACAGACATCAGAGAATCTCCTGCACTCCACACAGGAAGGTGCCAGCAGAGGGCAATTTATCACATCTTCCATGACAGAGAAAGTAGAGAAAGTCTAACCTTATTGCAGTTTACAGCTTCCTTATGAGGGGAAGAGATAGGGCAGGTACTGATCTCTTCACTCCTGTGACCAATGACAGGACTTGGGGAAATGGCAGGAAGCTGAATCAGGGGAGGTTTAGGTTAGATATCAGGAAAAGGTTTCTCACCCAGAAGGTGGTTGAGTGCTGGAACAAGCTCCCCAGGGAAGCGGTCACAGCACCAAGCCTGCCTGAGTTCAAGAAGCATTTGGATTATACTCTCAGGCACACAGTGTGATTCTAGGGGTGCCCTTCACAGGGACAGGAATTGGACTCAATGATCCTCACGGGTCCCTTCCAGCTCAGCATATTCTGTGATAATAAGCTCAGTCTGAATACTTACCTTTTAAATGACTGAAACCATGTCAGGTGAGCCAAACTCTTTAAATCTTTTAAGATGAAAGCTTTGAACTAAGCTAAAGGAGCAATCACATTATGCCAAGTGAGACCCTTATAATTGCATCAGAATGGAAAATAAGAGCAGAAGAGAAGAAAGTAGTCTCATTTATAGCCCTGTCACAACTGCTTTAATATGTAGGGGACATCTAGCTGTCAGAGTTCACAATTTATATGTGTGTGTATATATATACATATACACACATATATATACTTCAATTTCAGCAGTTTATACAAGTAGAGAATCTGACCTAGGCACTCCATTGCAGTAACTTCAGAGCACTACCAACTTCACCTCACTAAAGGACCACAAATGAATAACATCCAACTGTAGCAAAATGCTTGAAGGAGTATCTGGCCATGTGTACTAGCAGGAAAGATTGTCTGCATTTTGCTGAAGAAATGCAGAGTGTGCTGTTTGGAATGACTGCAAAAATGGACTTAATGACATTCCTATTGTTTAGAGAATAAAGGGTAAAGGTATAAGGAACTGTTAGAGTTAATACTATTAAAACAACAGAGCAAGTAAACCCAAACCATGAAAATGAGAAGAAACACAGGTGGAAGAAAACAGGTGTCTGAAAAAGAAAGAAAATAGGCTGAAATCAACATATGCCTTCTTCATTTCTGAACATGTGATAATAAAGCTGTTTACCCTATGACAAAGCGTTATACTCTCTGTTTTGATTCACAGTATAAGTGGGGCCATTTTGCCTCATATATTTGCAGGTTACTAAGTATATATAGCAAATCTGTAGGCTGACTTGATACCATTCACACTGGTGTCCTTCATCATTAGAGAGATGGCACGAATTCACAGTGCCATGTCTTGTGATATTAATTTTTCTTCACTGTAAATAGTCTGTTTGCAACCACCTCTAACTTTATTACACTGGTAGTAATCCGAAGCATATTCTGTAATCTCTTAATTGTTCATGCAGAATTAGTAGAGCATTCAGCAGGACCCAGACTTTCCTATTTATGAGCCCCAGATTTCCCAACTGTTGCTGAGAAGCAGGTATTTTGGTTTGTAACACGCATGTGGAACATTAAGTTTGTTTATCCTTGTCAAAGGTTGACTCAGGATCGGCAATTAAACAAGCTCTCAATCTGCTCCCACCCAGGTAGGGAAGGAGAATTAGGAGAGGGACTTTGCTGGATTGAAAACTAACTTAGACAGCTTTAATTATATGTACAATTATATACAAGTATGTTCAGGAATGTGCAAAAGCCTCTTGCCTGCCCCACTCCCAGCAACTCCCCCAGCACTCTCCTTAGCTGTGAGCAGTCCCGAAAACTCTTGGACCACTGTCTGAGATAACAGCAGAGCAGAAAGGGTTGTGAGGAGAGTTATGAGGGTCAGGGCTGAGCCTGGGGTCGACGGTGATGGATGGATGGAGTCCTCCTCGGACGCCGACCGGGGACAGAAGAAAAAGGGAAGAAAAAGAAGCAGGAAGGAAGTTATCGTCTGTGATCTCTGACCTTCCTCGGAGCTTACATAGATACATGGAATGGAATACCTTTGGTCAGTTCTGCTGTCTGTCTAGTCCAGCTCCCCTACAGGGGGGTCACAGATACAATTCTCCTGCCCCGGTAGCCTCTGTAGCAGCAGAGCTAAGAAGCGACCTTGGAGTCTCAGCAGAAACATAAACATTCCAGTGTTGTCTGTCCACTAGCTGGAACATTTGTTGCTAGTTAAAAGAAAGCTTACTAAAAGAAAAAAAAAATCAGTGAAAGGAAAATTAGCTTAAACCTGGCTCAACCTAGGACATTCCACCCCTTATTCCATACCATATATTACATATAGGCTCTATAATTTTACTAACTGTCAAATTAAGGATTCTCCCCCAGAGTCAGGTTACCTTGAGGTACATACTGTACTTCACCATCCTCCATCATCACACACCAGGTATGTCCAGGTCCCTGAGCAGAAGTAACTCCCCAGACAGGTTTACCTTTGCCTGAAGCAGGATAAACCCAAACACTTTTACCCAACAGGTTTCTTTCACATACCACAGGGATTTTATCCCCATCTGCAGTGTGTAGAAGGTCTGATTGAGCAGGACCATCCCAATTGATGGATCCACTGGTATTAATTAACCAGGTGGCCTTTGCCAGATTTTTGTCCCAGTTTTTGAAAGTTCCACCACCCATTGCCTTCAGGGTAACTTTTAACAGACCATTGTACCTTTCAATTTTCCCTGAGGCTTGTGCATAGTATGGGATACGGTAGATCCACTCACTACCATGTTCTTTGGCCCAGTCAGTCACAAGACTGTTTTTGAAGTGAGTCCCATTGTCTGATTCAATTCTTTCTGGAGTACCATGTCTGCACAAGATATGCTTCTCCAGACCCAGGATAGTATTCCGGGCTGTGGCATGAGGCACAGGATATGTTTCCAACCATCCCGTAGTTGTTTCCACCATTGTAAGCACATAGCACTTACCCTCGCGGATCTGAGGCAGTGTGATATAGTCAACTTGCCAAGCCTCCCCATACCTGTACTTTGACCACCTCCCCTCATACCACAAAGGTTTCAACCTTTTTGCCTGCTTAATTGCAGCACACGTTTCACACTCGTGGATAACCTGCGCAATAGAGTCCATGGTTAAGTCCACCCCTTGGTCACGAGCCCATTTGTATGTTGCATCTCTGCAACATGACCTGAAATTTCAGGGGCCCATTGAGCTAAAAAGAGTTCACCCTTATGTTCCCAGTCTAAGTCTATTTGGATCACTTGAGCAGCCTCATCTGCTCGTTGGTTGTGTCGATGTTCCTCAGTGGCTCGACTCAGAGGTACGTGTGCATCTACATGACCCACTTTTACAACCCGTTTCTCTATCCGAGCTGCAATGTCTTTCCACAGCTCAGCAACCAGATAGTTAAAAGAAAGCTTACTAAAGGAAAAATAAATCAGTAAAAGGAAAATTAGCTTAAACCTGGCTCAACCTAGGACAATCCTGTTACAAGTAAGTAAAGTTTGTGAACAACATGCTCGATCATTTACAGATTCCAAAAACAGACAATTGGAACAGTGAATGCTAAACACGTTTCTAGCTGAGATAGATTCAGTGCATTTCCCACTTGCTCAGAGAAGGAATATTCCCATTTGCTAAGCTGGCGAAACATCTGCCTACTTTCCTGCAGGTCTGGAATAACATTTTAATGGTAGAAAAGTTCAGATGGACACACAGAGCATGTTCAGGCACCCATTGGGGAACTCTTGCATCTGGCACTTGTTTGTCAGGCATAGCAGCTAAACAAAAATACTACAGACCAAGCGTACTGTTGCTATTATAATATCTAATTATTCATGCTACAAGTGCTTTACACTGCCATTTTATTCTATTTGTAGATTTCATTTTGCTTCTGTTAAATAACTGTTAGGCAGAATGGCAGGGTTTCTGTGTCTGTATTCGTGATTACATTAGTGATTTGGGTGTGTTGTTTCTTCCATTTATATAATGAATGAGTTAAATGAATGAGGGAAACAACACAGGTATCTAGGCCATGCACAAAAGTACACAAGGAGGTAGGAGGACATATGGGAACTTGCTGTTACTCTTTTTGCTATGAACAACAGAAAGCCTCCATCTTCAAACCCTTCAGGGAGAAACGCTCTTCGTTGTATATGGAAAGGTAGTCAATTACTATCTTTAATGTGAAATTTACAGTAATTTTCTTGCAAATGGGCAACATCATAGAATATCATAGAACAATCATAGGTGTTGGAAGGGACGTCTGAAGATCATCAAGTCCAACTCCCCTGCTGCAGCAGGAAAAGCTAGGGCAGATCACACAGGAATGCATCCAGACGGGTCTTGAAAGTCTCCAGAGAAGGAGACTCCACAACCTTCCTGGGCAGCCTATTCCAGTGCTCTGTCACCCTCACAGTAAAGAATTTTTTCCTCATGTTGAGGTGGAACTTCCTGTGTTGTAGCTTGGTGACGTTCCCCCTCGTCCTATCACAGGGCACCACTGAAAAGAGTCTGGCCCATTCTTGACGTCCACCCTTCAGATATTTGTAGACATTAATAAGGCCCCCTCTTAGTCTTCTCTTCTCAAGACTAAACAACCCCAGGTGTCTTAGCCTTTCTTCATATGACAGATGTTCCAGTCCCTTAATCATCCTCGTAGCTTGCCATTGGGCTCTTTCCATTATATCCCTATCCCTCTTGAGCTGGGGAGCCCAGAACTGGACACAATACTCCAGATGTGGTCTTACAAGGGCAGAGTAGAGGGGGAGGAGAACTCCCTTGACCTGCTGGCCAAACTGTTCTTAATACATCCCAAGATACTATTGGCTCTCTTGGCCACAAGGGCACATTGCTGTCCCATGGATAACTTGTTGTCCAACAAGACCCCAAAGTCCTTCTCCATGGGGCTGCTTTCTAGCAGGTCAACCCCTAATCTATATCGGTGCATGGTGTTTTTTCTTCCCAGGTGCAGGACTCTACACTTATTCTTGTTGAACCTCATTAGGTTCATCTTTGCCCAGCTCTCCAGCCTGTCTAGATCTCACTGAATGGCTGCACAGCCTTCAGGTGTATCAGCCAATCCTCCCAGCTTCGTATCATCAGCAAACTTGCTGAGGATACACTCCATCCCCTCATCCAGGTCATTGATGAGAGATGTTGAATAAGACTGGGCCCAGTTCTGACCCTGGGGAACACCGCTAGTCACAGGTCTCCAACTGGACTCTGCACCCTTGATCACAACACTCTGGGCTCTATTGTTTAGCCAGTTCTCAATCCATCTCACTGTCCACTCTTCTAACTCACACTTCCTGAGTTTATCCACAAGGATGTTATGAGAGACAGTGTCAAAAGCCTTACTGAAGTCGAGGAAGACAACATCCACCATTCTCCCTGCATCTAGCCATTCTGTCACATCATCATAGAAGGCTATCAGATAAATATATTTTAAAATATCAGATAAATATTTTTAAAAGACACATCTGTTAGCCTTACATGTTGCTTTCAAGATTTTTTACAAATTCCAACTAGATCATTGCATGCAGCATTGTAAAATTTTTGATGTGGTGGTCTTCACCTCACACTGCTGTGTTCTGTTAAACAGCTACTGAGTTCTACTGCTGAGCTGTCAACATTTCATTTGTGAGTGACCTTATTTAGATACATCTTTTAAATATTCCTTGGAGACAAGAAAGATTTAATTATCTAGTTTTACTGGAATTACTCTGAGAACCTTATAAAGGAATGAAAAGGATTTATAAATACTGTGAGTAGGCTTATGTTTTTAAAATTTTATTCTTAGATTATGAAAATGTTTTACAGGTTGGTTTACATCCAGCCTGGGTTTTTTGGGTGGGTAATATTTATTTTGGGGCTTTACCTTTGAAGGAATCAATGCTACCAACATGGCAGTGATCCTTTTTTGATCAGATTTATTCTTTTGTGGGCGTATGTATGAGTTTCTCCTCGCAAACTGTATGGAAATTCTGCTGCTGAGCATGCAAATGTCTACCAAAAACCTGTATCTGACTTGAAGCACAGATCTTGCATGCCTGTCTCAAACTTCCCACGATGTAGTAGTTTTGGCATATATTTTTGAGACAAAAATATGGCTACTAGTGATTTAGATTTGATTTTTTTTTCTTTAATCTCTGGTTTTCACAAGAGAAAATCATACTCAGTGTTTTCTGCCTTTTTTTTTTTTTCCTCCTTAGAAAACCACATTGTTATTGTGATTGTAGACAGCAGATACTCTACAGATAATAACATATATCAATGCAGCTTAGCTCTCATTTCACACGTGGGAATAAGAATGATGAAAATAAGATAAAGGACTCTAATTTAGTTCCATTATGACTAGTTAATGTTATTGCTAGGATTCTTTCTGTAGGCTTCTTTTATTCAAAACTTCATAAATCCTTATATGTTGTTTGCCCTCCATGTGTTCAGTTCATTGCTGAGAAAAGAAAGACTTCAAAATCTTGTGAAGCTAGTTTTTTTCCAGTTGCTGTTTGTGTATGTAATGGCAGACTGATTCCTACATAAGGAAGATGTACTGCACACACTGGGATTTCCTATCCAGCCACTAGCTGATAAAAGTCATCCAATGCCTGGATTGCTGTGCTATTTTTTAATTTAAGATAGGGAGGATACCAATTTTGGTGAAGGAAATATTCATGAATATACAAATATATTAAATCCTCGATGGAAAGGAAAGTGTATCATTTCACAGAGCCTTCAGGATAACAGAAACATATCATATCAGCTTTGTCTTGTGTGATACTAAGGACAGTTTAATAGCTCTGACTTCCCAAAGGTAAATCTTTGAGACCTGGAGACAGATGAGCCATGCATGAACACAGAAGACATAAGACCACTGTGATCTTTTCACACAACAGTAACCCATAACCAAGTTTAGAGGTGAACAGAGAAGGATCAGGCAGAGGAGACGGGATTAGAGTATTGGTCTACTTAATAGTTGAGCTAATTGCAAGAGGGATGAATCACTTAGACTCTGTGGATCTCAGCCAACAAATTGGGAATCACCTCAAGCACTTTGATTCAGGCTAACCCTTAGTATGAGCAGGGAAATAATGTCAGCAAATGCTTTCCTGGACTGACTGATGAAATCACACTCACGCTGGATGAAATCTCTGGCCTCATACCGACAGAAATTCAGAGCTTAGTTGGTGCAAAAGGAGGAGCCTGGGGTGGTGATTCCTCCATTGGCACAGGGAGGTCAGGTACTGTCGGAGCCCGACTGGGTAAGGCTGGCACACAGCAGCCCTACGCAGGTGCAGAGAGGCTGGAGAGGTACCACCAACAGAGGAGAGAAGCCTTACTTTTCTGCTTGCAAAAAGAAAAACAGCTACTTTTTGATCTATAGAGAAAGGAAATCCTAGGAGGACAGATTATGCTTTCTTCTTTTAGCGCTGGTTTCTTCAAAACCTTTGAGAACAAATGACGGAGTGCTGTCCAGCTTTTTCCCCACACTTCAGTGCACTTGCTATTATAAATCCAGTTATTCACTACTCTAATTTGCAGTCACTTCCTTGGGCCACTCATTTGCTATTTAAAAATGAGATGTCAAACTTTGTCCTAAAGGATATGCACATAACATAGCACTGAGAAAAAAAAGAAAAATAAGATGCTGCATTCTTTAGTTACCCTTAATTTCTTTATACTAGGAAACAATGATTTGCCAGCTAACTACCAAGCACTCTGGTATTTGAGCACTGTTTAAGAGGTTGGTTTGTACATTACAGTGAATAATGTGTCTTCAGTTGCATATTCTTTTATTATTATTGTTATTATTTCAGTCTTACTCCATTCGCCAGGAAACCAAAGGCACTAAAAGGAGCATAACCTCCATACACTATTCTAATCTTGTTTTCTTTTCATTTCAGCTTGGATTTTGAGCACTTAGACTGAGCTAATTCAATTTACAGGCTCATTAACCAGGCTGCAAATGAAAGGGGAAGACATTGTGTCTGCACAGGAATTCTCAATGTCAGAATGGTCTCTGGGTTTTAAAACTTCAGGAGCTCCTGGTGCAGTACCAGACTGCTTTCTCAGGTAAAGAAATTGGCAAAGAAATTGAAAAAAAAAAAATTGTAATGCTTTTTTCTCCAGTAAATATTAAATTGCACATGAATTTCTCTATAGGCTTCCTGGTCAAATCTTTACAAGTAATGTCTGACTTGCCAAGCTTTTATGCTACATCACTTTTTTATGTTTCTGATTGATCTTAAAGCTGTTTCGAAACAAAAGAAAGATTTCTTTCTGTCTGTGTGTCTCTCTCTTCCTAGCTCTTTCATTATTTGTCACAGCTAAGGGACAGTGACAGTATTCAATACTGAGTTTCCAGCAGGCATGTCTGAGGGCTGTGTCCTGAGCCTGCCTGTCAGAGCTTTTCAGTGCAACCAGCCCCATAAAGTTAGCACTAACCACCTGGTAGCTTCACCATTCAGTTGCAAGATTCTTCCCATGAGTGTGAGAGTCCTTAATTTAAAAAAATTTTTTTGCATCAAAATACCTTTTGGAGAGGCTTTTCATTTTGTACTGATTTGTTTTTGTTTGATTAGTTTTACTTAAACTTTTTGTTTACAATTCTTTATTTCTTTGCTCCCTGGAGCTGTGGAGGACACTGCTGCCTTGCATGAGTTCCCAAAGGATGCAGCCTTCAGCCAGATGCTCATATATAAGAGACTATTTCCTCTGTGTTATGTATTCACCAGAGGCAAATTCAAATTTTATTTGACACTCTAATTTTATTACAGTCTTATATTTGAAATATGCATTCACAAAGGCAAGATTTCAAACTAAATCTTTGCTGAGGTTCGGTGGCTGTCCCGACTCTAAGTAAGCTCAGCAGGAACTCACACCTCCCTATTGCCCCACCACCACTGCTGCTGAGCCCAAGATATTGACTGAGCTGCAGCATAATTCATTTAGAAGTTTACCCTTAGCCTCCAGTTAATAACACACACATGCGCTATCTTCTTTCAAACAAACCCCTTTCACAGGCAGTGGCTTTTATGCCTGGCAGCTAAATGCCTGGCGAGTAAATGTCACCTCTTTGAATGCAAAAGCTATTTCATTGTCCAGAACTGTTCCTGGAACACTGAGCAGCATAATGATTCCTGATAAAATGGGCACCTGGGACGTCTGCTGCTGCAGTGAATTTTCATAGACATGCACTGTCACTAGAATCACATTTTATTGTGGTCTCCAAAGACTTGCATTTATTGGACTCAAAAATCTCTCTTCTGCCATTATTCTGGCACTTCTGCTCCAGGCCAAATAATTTGTGAGGTTTCCCAGGGCAGATTCACATCTTTTCTGCAGCAGGCTTTGTTTTCTTTCAGCAAGAAAAATCCAGATGAAAGCTAAACCAGCTGGGCAGGTGAAGATTCCTTTAAAAATGTGAATAATTTGGTGGTTTAGCTCTAGTGCAGATATCAGATTAAGGATGTCCTAGCAAGTGAACCAAATGAATCTTAGTCACCAATGATTTTTCCAAAATGCTAAAAAATCATGAGTCAGAATACCTTCACAATGAGATGCAAAAGTGTTCATCAGTCATCCATGTTGCTTAACCTGGGAGAACCTAGGAAGCAAGTCATCACCCCTTGTGATAGGAGGATTTGCAATTTGGAGTGACCTCAGGGGGGAATTTATTAATAGATACTGGATACAGCACCATCCATAGTTCACGTGGCCTTAATTGTTCTACCTGGCATTTTAGTGATAACATTTTAATATTTCATTACAGACCAAATCCATATAGAACTTTCTCAGAGGGATACCCATGTTGACTGTTACAAGGGCAGATAAGACTTGTGAAGGTTGGTGTAAACACAATAACATGCCAGCAGCCAATGGCAGAAGCACTGTGATCTTTGAAGTAACCATATATCTTATGCCATTACCAAGACCCTCAATAATATTTAGGCACTTCACTCCACTCCTACTGAACAGACCTAACTCTCATAACAAGAGCTGGAGTTTCTGAGCAGCTCCAAGACAGACTACAGAGCAAGTGTGGTTATCGTGTGGCATTGATCTAGTGCTCAAAAAGCTGTCCCAGCCTTTCTTGGGGAAAAAAATCGAATTCCAGACCATCTGACAAATTTCATTTTTGTTGTTTCAGACCTTTTTTCCTTTAGAAATATCAAAAGCACACAGTAAGCCACAAAGTTAAAGCCACACTGAGACAACAGAGTGCCAAGTGGTGAAGTGGGGCTTTTTCTGCTCTCCCCCTCAGGCATGGGGACAGCAGAGGGCAACACAGAGTGCAGCAGGGAACTGAGTTAGATTCCCATGAGCAAATGGGGTACAGTTCTTGTCAGGAACAGTAAGGGCAGGGGTTTTTTGGCTTTGGAAATTCAGCTACAGCTTTAACACTGTATCTGCTTAGAGATAACATTAAAATATTGCTTTTAAAATATAATTTGTCAAGTTTTGTGCAAAAATCAAGAAATTCTTACAGAAGGTCTTTCCATGTTTTTATGAGCTCTGTATTATTATTTGTCTATTGTCAAACAGATAGATTATTTTTCTAAAACCCAAATATGTCAATTTTCACATAAATGATGCTCACAATTATACAGACAATACTTTAAGCAACGCTAACTGAAAAAATAGGAATTTGAACACATTTGATTACATCTATTTCTGTTACACGGGACATTACTTATAATGTAATAGGGTTCACAAGTCCAAAAACCTGTTCATTGTGGTATAACAATAGGTATATAGTATGATGGTTTACAAGAATGCTGTGATTGTATTACTGAAAATATGTATGTACTGTAAAATCACTGCTTTGTACTGATAAATACTTGATTGGAAGAAACATCAAGTTAAAGTCAAATTTTTGGTTGTCCATGACTACAACTGGTGTACATGTACACAGATACACACTCACTGAAATGAAATGCCTGACTATGACTTATTAGTCTCCTTTTTAGAAGAAAAGGAAAATTGGTTCCTCTATGCTAGCGCATAGTTGTAACCCCTAGTTCATAAGGCTGCACTAAACCAGCACACATGCGATGAGAGATTTCAAGAGCTGGCAGGTTTCCTTGGTGCACAGTAATCAAATTTGGTGTCATCAGCTGGAGTCAGAAGAATCTCATTTTACCTCAGAGTAAATAAAAAATGCTGGTGATCTTTCTTTTTAAGAAAACATGAATTGATGTATTTCATGTGTAGATCACAACTTCTTCAGCATATGTTGTTCAATTTGACAAACTATGTATTTATCTTAGTGCCCTTGTTTCAGTGTCTTATTTGCTGCCATTGCACCTTCCTTTCTCTGTCCAAATGTTTCCTAACTTGGAGCATTTTGCTCTAACCTTCAGAAAATAGAGTGAGAAAGATATTAATTTGTATAATAATTTCCTTTAGTTTCAGATGTAATGATTTCATTAGGAGAAAATATTTTGTTATGACCAATTTTCTGAAAGCCTTCTAATCAGATTCAAAATCCATGGCAAATAGAATTGCCAGAGCAGAAACATCTGCCTATTGAGCAAAGCTTCCTCAGTCCTGGTTTGGATTTTCTCCATTGCTCTGTTCTGGCTTCAGCCTGCTTCTCCCACCCCTTTGCCTGCCTTCTACATCTGATCTCCTTGGATCCCTCCTTGGAGGAGTTGAATCTCTATGCTACTTTTTACAGTAAAACATTACTATTTAGAATATCTAGCTTGTAAACCTTCAGCAATATTTGTGTTCAGTAAAGTCCTGGTTTATCAGCTATATGAGAAATACATAGCTCCTCTGACTGGAGCAAGATAGATTACAGCCAAGTCATTCCCCAACAAATTATCAAACTATGCAATCTGTTGTTTCATGATCAATAGATGGTATAATGCAAGAAATTATTTCATATCTCTCTGGCTCCTGTAATGAAATAATTGTATTATACAAGAATTATAGGTATTATCCTCAAACTAACTGTACATCTGAATGTTTTATCTTGGGAAATATACATATTCCTAAAATGAACTGGCAGATGCTTTAACAGGGCTTTCTTTTCCAACTTGTTGACCTGAGAAAGCAATTTGTCTTCTCAGTTTCTAAGAAGCTAGTACTTCCAAGGAAGAAGTGTAGTATTTCATTTGATCTGGGTATTTCAATTATTATTTCCTTTGCTGGAATCAAGAACAAAAATTTATGCAGGAATAAGAAATTAAAGGATCTTTTCAAATGCAGCTTGAACTGAGGCAATGACTGCAATCCCATTGTTTAAACTAGCTTCTTGTTTAAATATTTAAACAATCTGACAAGACAGACAACGGTTTTGTACCTAAGGTCCAACACTGCAAAATAAGAGTTCATATTTACATATTTGGTGGTTTAAGTATGTTCTCCTTTGGACATTGTTGCTTCATGGGTCTAACTCACATGCTCCAGCCTGCAGGCTTGTAATATTACTGATGTAAGAGACTACAGTTCTTAAGAATTTACTGATTAAGCAATACACTACTAAGAAAATAATTGCATAACAATATAACTAAATATTAAGTATATCGGTACTATTGATTTAGTTATATCATTTTGCACGATTCTTACAATTAAACAAGTACAAAGTTATTATCACTCAAGTATTACAAGACACACACAGCTACTGTTGAATTACAGCTTTATCACCCTTTCCTCCTATCACCACTTAGCACTTGGCTCCAAGTCCATCTGCCTTTACCACATCACACACCACGTCTTTCAGACATAGACCTGATGGAAAGTTCAGTCGGTTGCCTAAGAGAGCTCCTTCCAGCACCCCAGAAAATGGGCTAGCATCCCAGTCCACAGGTCAGCTTCATTAGTGTTTGTAGACATCTAGGCTACTAGCTTCAGAAGATTCACTCCCTCCCTGTGTATCTTACCTGATTTTATACCTTATTCCCAATTTACTCTATTTCCAGAGCCACCTTTTTGCCATTCTTGCACCTCCTTCCTCTGACCAAACTCTCCTTTATGCTCCAGAAGTGGACCTGAGCCTTTGCTTGAAGGCACACCTAGCTTCTTTTCACCTTCAAGCGTTGAGGACCTATTTTGTACTTGTAAGGACTCAGATGGGGCAGGATCTTTCCTCTTGGTGCTGGAAGTGACCACCTTCCATCCTTCTCCAGAGGCTGCACTTACGTTAAGACTAGGTGTGGACACTGACTGCTTCTCTACTGCATTTATGATCCAGCACTAGTCAACCATCTTCTCCAATGCTGCATAGCCTGCTCTCTTCCTCTTAATAATTCTTCCACTTGGTGGCACAGCTCCTGTAGGACTGAAAGCCATCTCTCCTGGCATCACAGATAGGACCCAGGCACTCCTGAAGCCTAGGAATTCTAGGACTGCGTCTGCCATCTGAAACTTAGTCTGTGACAAAGCCCCTGCCCTAGCAGGGACAGCTACCCAAACACCTCCTGGGGGAGCTGATTTATCACATGTCATCACCACAATTAAGCACCTAGCTCTTATATAGGCCTGTCTTGAGCAGCAGCTAAAAGGGTTCTTTATCCTTCCTAACTGGTGGCAGCTGCAACAAAGACTTCAGCCAGCCTGGGTCAAGGGTAGCTGATCACATTTGTTATAAACTGGTAGAGCTTCCTTGCTCTTGTATTGCACCCTTGTATCTTCCCTTACCTCATCCTTACCAGGCAGTAGCAGGCACCCTTAAGTTTCTCAGAGGCTTCCCAGGCTTTTGCCAGTGATCCTAGACCTTGTCCCCAGAAGGTCCAGAAGTTCCCAAAGATTGACACAAAGACTGCTACGTCTGTGGCTGCCTCTGTTAGCTGTGCTCATGAGTCTCCATAACAGGAACTATAGAAACCCCACAGAGGAACTAAAAAAATCTGAATCACCTACTTCCTTGGACCACCTCAGAGAAAAGAAAGCCCCATGAGCTTGTGTAGAAGTGAGACATCAATTAGATGACCCCAAATACCTGGAAAAGCCTAAGTAAGCTCTCTATAGGCAAGCTGTAAATTTGAAGGGGAAAGATTTGCTGTTCTGTTTCTTCATGGCTGTTTTCGTAGACCAACCACCCTGCAAATCTGAATTTAAACTCTGAATGGGAGATACACAAAATAAAAAGCTGCTTCTTAGGGCAGTGTTGGCAATCCTATGATACTGGTAGCAGAAGTAGGGCACAAAGGCCCTTGCCCAGAGCCTGACCTACGTGTTGTATTTACCTGATGCTGCAGGGTATCTGGCTGTGGACTGACACCCAGGACAGCCGGAATATTTAGACTACACCATGCATCTCTGTGACACACTATCCCAAAGACAATTCTTTGTTGCCTCATCTTTTGTTGTATCCCCTGACAGTAAAGTAATAGTTTGGTACTTAATACATACGCAGACCCGGAGTTCATCTCTTTATCTTTCGGGCTATATAACGGAAGATTTTGCAGACACCCAGCTAATCTATTGACCACTGAAAGAGAAGGAGAAAGCAGCCATGCGATCAGCCACAAATCTACAGGATAGCCTTGTCTCTAAGACTCAGTGGCCTAAAACTTCACTTTCTTTAAGCTTTGCACTTTTTTTAAATCTCAGTGATTGCATGTACACTTCTATGTGAAGCATCCTATCACAGAATCACAGAACTACCAAGGCTGGATAAGACCTTCAAGATCACCAAGTCCAGCCTATGACCAACAGCACCACACCGTCTAGATTATGGCACTAAGTGCCACATCCAGCCTTTCCTTGAACACATCCAGGGACGGTGCCTCCACCACTTCCCTGGGAAGTCTATTCCAATGTCTAATCACCCTCTCCATGAGGAAGTACTTCCTAATATCCAACCTAAACCTCCCCTGGAGCAGCTTGAGGCTGTGCCCTCTTGTCTTGTTGCTAGTTGCCTGGAAAAAGAGCCCAGCCCCCACCTGACTACAACCTCCCTTCAGGTAGTCGAAGAGAGTGACAAGGTCCCCCCCGAGTCTCCTCTTCTCCAGGCTAAACAACCCCAGCTCCCTCAGCCTCTTCCTATAAGACTTTCCCTCTAGTCCTTTCACCAGCCTTGTTGCTCTCCTCTGGACCCGCTCCAGCACCGGAACGTCCTTCTTGAAGTGAGGGGCCCAGAACTGCACACAGTACTCGAGGTGAGGCCTCACCAGTGCTGTGTACAGGGGGAGAATTACATCCCTACTCCTGCTGGCCACACTATTCCTGATACAAGCCAGGATGCCATTGGCCTTCCGGGCCACCTGGGCACACTGCTGGCTCATGTTCAACCAGCTGTCCACCAGCACTCCCAGGTCCCTCTCTGCCAGGCCGCTCTCCAGCCACTCTTCCCCCAGCCTGTAGCGCTGCCTGGGGTTATTGTGGCCAAAGTGCAGGACCCTGCACTTGGTCTTGTTGAACCTCATACTGTTGGCCTCAGGCTTAAAATCCAAACAGAAGTTCATCTACATTGCTGCACTGTAGACTGTTCCCATGATCTGCAAAGTGGTGAGTTTTTAGGCAAAAGGGAAATCTTGGGGGTAGAGGTTGATTAAAGCGTCTCTTATAGCTTACTTGCCCCATGGACAGGATCAGGCATCTTTGTATCCAACATATGCTTAGGATGGCCATGACAGATGATACAAAAATTGCTGTTATAGTGCAGATGAAGCATTTGCAGTCAAGATGTCCAGCAGCAGAGTTTTCTTACATGCTTGTTTGCAGTTCATTCATTAGGATCTTCTCACAGATGGGAGAAAATTAAACAATAAAGTCTGAAGAATGTAAATATACTCAGGGCAAACAGAAACCTGTGGAGACCTATGAAAGGAAATCACTACATTGTCAGCCCTCATTTGTCAATGTTTTGTTTACTGTACAAACCTAGGAGAGGCAGAGGTGGCGGGGCATTTGCTCAGGAATTATTCAGCACCATCTGGCATCTTGAGGTAATTAGTCTGCACTGTACCTCCTTTGGAAACCATAGCAACTCTACAATAACTTAATTGTGTTCTCTGATGATGGCATAATAAATAATAAGAGCCACTGCTGTAATATACTAATTAATGCATTCTCAACTGCCCAGCTGCTGTATACAAATGGACTATTATGGATTTATTGGTAAAAAATGTTTGCAAAACAGTAAAATAAAACGATTCAAAAAGAACATAATTTTGCATGACATCAGTCCTGGATAGAGTCAAGGAGAAGTCTGTATATTATTTAATTGATTAAGAATTGTAGGAATCTAACTAATGTCAGTTAATAGGGTTTTATGGGAAAAAGATTAGTTCTGTCAAACAAATCTAATTGCATTTTTAAGAGCATAAGTTTTTTTTTAAATTTAAAATAACTAAGCAGATGTAATACACACAGCTCTGTAAGGCATTTGACATACTGCAACATTACAAAATATGACTACAAAATGCTATTACACAGTATCATAAAGCACATGTTAACAAGATTAAGAAACAGGTAACAAATTAGGGAGGAGGGGAGAAACCAAACCTCAAAATCACAGTTATACTCTTAAAAATGTAGGGTTTTACATCTGGAAACAATGAATACAAACTATGCAACCACAACAAATTAAACAGAAAAGTAGTGAATCTGGAAAGTATCTGATAAATACTAGATTGATAAATTCAACTAGATTGTGGGAAAATGAATATAAGCTAGCGGAGCTGGCATTGATAAACCCAGGGTTAGAGTATGGTAGTAAAGTTCAGATACATGTTTGCATGCAGTGCAGGCAAGAGTGAAAGAAATTATTCAAGATTGGAGAAAATACTCTAGAGCAGAAAAATGTGGACATGCTGCAGCACTGGCCAAGATAGTAGCCAGTGTTTGTCAAGCTGGTGGTGGAGTTGTACAGCTGCAGCAGTGCAGTGCAAGCAAGCCCAGCTGAGAGGCAAGTTATTTGCTCCCTGTGTCGTCTTCTCCTCGATTGCTTCCAGAATTTGTGCTAGTACTTCAGCATAAGTCTGCTCCAAATCATGAACACATGCCAGCTTGCTCAAAAACTAGTCCAGGGACCTCCGATCAGGCACAGCATCATGTTATTTAGACATGACAATAATCTGCTGAGTTTGTGTCCAACTCCATTCAGAAACCATAGAATATGAGAAATTAATGCACATGAATGTCCTAAAATCAGGTTGGATACCTTTCAGGAGCCCTCAACAGACTAGGCTGAGTCCAGGAGTAGATGGAAGAAATATAATGGCCTGTGATACATAGACTGTGTTACAAGAAATGATAACATGGCCCAAATCAGTGAAGATGGACCTATGATTTCGTAAAAATATGCAGTCACCCCATTCCCAGTCTATTATTACCACCATGTGACACTGTCACACTCTGATCAGCCAGTCCTGGAATGGTACAAAATGTATAAATATTGTGTTTTCATTCAGCTTGAAATTAATATAGCCAGATATATTTAAAATAAGATATTTATCTGTAAAACCCATATTCCTTAATAATAGCAAACTGAATTCAGAACAATAATTGGTAAGAGTTAAATAAGAGTGCCATTGCCATGCATTAAGAATGCCAAGACAAATCTCTCCTCAGTGACAACCATATCCATTTTTGTAAAACACTGGCAAAACCACCATGTTTATTATTCTCTTACCCTCCCCCAGGCCTGTTGGTCATGTTAGTTTTGATCCACCTCTTTTTCCTAATGCAGATGTGACTGTATTGTTTTGCCAGCTCCTTAAGAAGGAATGTATATTAGAAAATCCAGTGCAAGTAAATACACTTATGGTCAAAACAGTGACTGATGTATTTTATAACCTTATTACTGCAATGGCTAGTCCCATGCTAGCTTAGGCCCAGACTGTGCCTCAGTCCCTCACAACAGACCTAGCATGCTTATATGGCAGTATAAATGGTGAGGTATGAACAGTTGTAGAACAAAGGTACTGAAGATACTACCAAACACAGTAAAGAAAATATTTGCAGTTCAAAATAGTAATGACAAGTTAAAATATATTGATATGCCACAAAAAAGGTTTTAGCCAAACATACTCACAAGGCTTTGAGAAAAAGCAAATAATCACAAAACAATCAGGAATTATGTTTCAATCCATCATGGTTCATATTGAACTCATATGGTAAGTGAAATTAATTTGAGTCACCAGCATAATTGTGACTTTAGTAAGCTAAGAGTTGTTTTGACTTGTTACTAGTACCATCCCAGATGACCATACCTAAGTATCTGGGGGAAAACAAAAACCCATGAGGCCTCATTCTGATGAACTCGTCCCTGTTCAAGCTCATGGAAAGAAACAGAAAATGATTGAGCAGTTTCTTCCCTTCTTCTGGCAGCCAACCCTTCCTTTAGATATATGTCAGAACATCTACTTACACAGTATTTTGCCACAGTGGTGGCAAAGGTCTTTTGAACCTTTCCAAGCCCCTCCTTTCCATGTCGATGCAATACAGGCAGCCTCCCACATGAAGGTATGCATCCCAACAAATAAACACACCGAGGAGGCTACTCCATCATTTATTTACACCTTCTGCCCACAACGAACTGGACGGCACTACAAGCTTGAGCAACACCTCCCTGCCACCAGCTCTGTGTCAGCAAGACACACAGCAACATCACAGGAAGAACTCTTGGGTAAAAACATTTTTTAGTCATTTGTAAGATTATCAGAATTATTTGACGGGCTCAGACAAAAATCTATAGTTTTACATCTACTTCTGTGAAAAGCAGATGACAGTGCAATCATTTTGTTCAAGCAAGTCAATAGAAATGTATTTAATTGATTTCTGTATTTTAAATACTGAAGAAGCTAAAGGGCTGCTATTACCTTCAGTTGAACCAGTTTCACCCAAGAGCTGAGGAACAAACTTCATGATATGTGCTACAGACCTGTGTAACTGAAGCAGAATTCAATAATGTATATATTTTTTCCTGATTCCATTATATGAGCATACTTCATTGTTCATTTTAAGATATGCTGGGAGTTAAGCATAAAAATAACTAACTATGTCTATGTAATGTGTGGAGTGGGAGGAAAAGGGAGACTTTGAAACCATTTCAGAATTAATAATGGTGTGCTATTCTAAGCACTGCTATTTTATACTAACTTCACAGAAAGTTCAAAATTGTTTAAATGCTTTTTGTTGGATGAGCAATACTAACTGTGTAACATATTTCTTGTTCTTTGCAGGAGGGAAAGAGATTGCTCCGTTTCCCTTTCTTTCCCTTTCTTTCCCAACCCTCTCCTTTCCTTCCTCTTCCCCCACATTTCTGCAACTTGCATTTTCATGTGAGAGGTAACACTTACCTTCACAAACTCGATAGAACTAAGCTAGAGCCAGTGATCTAGCTATCACCAGAGCAGTCATCTGGGACTTTGTCCTTACTAGACAATTATGGGTATGTGCCAAACACTAAAAGTTTGTTCCGGATGAAACCCAGCCTGATCAATTTGGTGGATCTCACTTCGACTAATAAGGCTAAATGAGGTACTTCAGCAGCTTGACTTGACAGCCATCATCAGTCACAATACAGAAATCAGTTTGCAATATGCTTAGACAAGTTGAGAACTTCCTCCACTACTCTAGTTAATCCACAGCATCAGTTAGGTAAACAACCTCATTTTCCAATAATAGATAGATGCTTATTGCCCTGTCTCAGATGTCTTTCCAGGTAGCTATAAAATAGTCCTAGAATATCTAAAAGTTCAGATGCAATTTTCTTGGGATATCTTCCATCAAAGACACTGCTGCCCTAAGACCATTAAAATAAAATAAGGAGTTAGACCTTATGTTTCATGGCAGAAATTTGCTTTTGTATGAACAGGCCACATTCCTCAACTTCTTTTATTCTCTGTCTCTGTTTCTGGTCTAGATAAAACATTGACCAACAAACTAACCCTGTTTGCTCCTTTCTGCTCTGACACATCAGATCCCATAGCTAGTTAGATTGGGAAATGCTATCTGAAAAATAGAAAAGAGGAATATAGAAAGCTTTTTTTGTTGGTCACAAAGTAAATATAAGGACCTAGCTTTCACCATGAGCAAGAAAGTAATGACATAACAACAGTTTCTTTTCTACCTAAAGACACCTCTTTTTCTCTGCAGTTTTGGTTTAAGTACACTGCCAAAGTGAAAGGCCTCAACAGTCATTTACCCAGCTTTGCTAATTCAGTGTCCTGCTAGCAAACGGAGAGTAAGGCTTGAATATGTTATGTGAACAATATCTTTTTAATAAATTACCTCATTAAAGCTAATAGCCCTGGAATTCCTGTAATATATGCAGCCATGTAGCTGTTATAAGTTGGTTTTCCCTGTGCCATGCATTTTGTTCACTAACCATTGACCTCTCTTCAGGGGCTGCTGTCATTCTAGGATGTAGTTGATGAAGACAAAGGCAGCACATGGCCAAGAAAATAATCCTTTCAAGCAAGCTTAGCTTTGTCCTACCACATTTCTGTACTTTTTTCCTTATCTGAAATAGAAGGAACTCAGCCCTAAAATAAGTTGGCCCTCTTTAAAGTTAACTGGAAACTCTAAGGAACACCTCAAAAAGAGAAAATGTTCAGGGATTATTAAGGCAGAGGTGTTTTAAAAAAGCTAACATCTCATTTGGATCTCCGAGGAAAGTCTGTAGTGCGAGGAATTTTCATGGCTTTCACCCTGAGGACCCTCATGCTTCATGAGAGAGCCTTGGCTCTCTAGCTCCCTCAGAGAAGGTGCTGCCCTTGCTCTCCTCCTACTACCCACAAGCTAACATATGCTACCATTAGTTAACACGAGTTAGCAATAGTTGACACTATCTAGAGAAGCACTAGCTTCGTGAAAGGTTTCAGGCCAGCACTTCAGCAGTTTGCAGAGGTCTGCCTGCAGACAGAACTGCCACATACCTGCTCCCATCCTCCCTAGCTTTCAGGCCTGCTTGCTGAGGTCCTGCCATTGTCTCCCTAAGAACATACTGCATCCCTCACAACCTACTTGGACAATGGCATGTCTTCTCCACATGCTCCTGAGGAGGGGCTAGTCTAGGCCAGGCACTGGACTGTGAAATCTGCTGGATTGCCTTGATATAGAACAATGAGAAAAAACAGACCACATTTCAGGGCTTCTTTCTAATCTTTGTTTTTGCTAGACTAAAATCATGAGCAATTTCCATAACCCCATTAGGCAAGGTATTTCAGAAAACACTGACAACCAATATTGTATGATTATTGTAATAATGAGGTCTTTCATCAGGGAAGTCTATGAATAATTAATTCTAATTAAGTAGCTGATAGACACAGTAAATCATTCAGCAGTACTTGAGTCCTGCACATTATAGACTGTAATAATTTTTTCTGTTAGCATAAATGCTGAGCAAGAGAGTGTAATCAATGCAGACATTATTAAAGATTTGTGTCACTGCTAGGAAACAAATTGGAAAATTTCTTCTCTGCCTTTGTTTTCCTTATTTGCTTTCACAATATTAGGCAGTAGTTGTCCTTGGCCAATGACTCATTCTTACTGCAGCATTATTTGAAAAATAGGAGTGAAGCAGTAACCACAACAGTAGGAAGAATAAGGAAAAGGAGAAAAAAGATGGGTTGTAGACATAATGTCATTGGCTTTCTCTATTAAGAAAAGTAATGAGGTATATTTTTCTAGAAAGTGTTGGGCCAAAGATAATAGACACGGAATACTTATTTTGGAGAGCTTACATTCTGTGTACCATCATAACATCTACTGGATAAAATGCAAAATTTTGGATTTAAAAGATGGCACATTATGCCTAATTCCAGGATCAGATACCCCTGAGTTGTTCAGGTTCTATTGGTAAATTCTGCAAAAAAAAAAAAAAAGCATATTTGAAAACTAATAGTAAAATCAGTTTAATAAATATGGTTATGATTAAATATAGAACCACAATACAAGACACTTACAAATACTAACATAGAATTCCTGTTAACTCAAAAGCTTGAATTAATATAATATAATATAATATAATATAATGTAATGTAATGTAATGTAATGTAATGTAATATAAAGTAATGTAATGTAATATAATGTAATGTAATATATCTCATTATATATAATATATATTATTTAATATATTATATTTAATATGTTCTATATTTCTATATATAATATATAATTATATATAAATATATAATACAATTATATATAGTTATAATATCATAGATTATATGTATAATTATAGTATAAAATATATCATTATATATAACATTTATTATATATTAAAATTATATTATATATATTTTTATACACATCCCCACTATCTATATCAAGTGGACAAAGCTCTCCTCCGACCCAAGGACTCACACCATGCACAACAGAAGAAATCAGAGCACACAAAGAATTCTGGCAATGATACATGGAAGGAGATAACACACAGAGAGTAGTGGTAGCAAGACTCTCTCTTTGATAAATGCTGAGACTTTACACAGGATGGCTTAAAATACATGAGTTAAAATGCTGGTGAAGTTTTTGTCTTTGACTTGTGTTGTTTAGTGTTTACATAGTCCCAGATGTACTTTTTTTTTATTTTTTTTTTTTTTTCCCAGAAAGAAAATAATACTCTAACTCCAGGAAGGAAAGCTTTATTGATATTCTTCAAGTATCTTGAGACTCCATATAAAGCTTAGATGTTTAGAACTAAATCAAGGATCCAGGTCTTAATGTACTTGGGATATGAGTTAATAAAAGCAGGCTTTCATTGTGACATCCAGTGTGAATAAAATGGAGAAAGCATAATTCAGACAATTAAATATACTTTTTTAGAGAAAAATCGTAATTATAAAAGGCAATAACAGCAAATGTAAAAAGTAATTTTTAAAAATACACCAAGAAGAGTAAGGATGATTCAAAATAATTTAAATTGCCAAGTCTTTGAAGAAAAACACATATAAAATCAATGGCCATTAAGAAAAATATATATGAAGGTGGTAAAGCAACTATAGGACAAGTATTTCCTCAACAATTTTCCTATTTATTACGAGTTTTCAATTTTTGATGATAGCAATAATTAAAAATACAGGAATTTTCAATAGATGCCCATCAAGAAACTGGAACTTAAAAACTGGGAACCTAAGTAAAATGAACAAAAAGCAAACCTGGAAACAAAAGTCTCGGATTTTATGACTATGTTCTTCCAACAGGGTATTTGCCTGTTTTGTACTTTCACTTCCCTGCAGCAGCCACTCCCACAGGAGACACCGAACACCCCAGGGTTATTTTTTCTCACTTCTGTGAATTGTACATATTGTCAGAAACATATTTTTTTATGTAGAACAGAATATAAAACTCTCAATAGCATGCAAGTGCCTACTTGCTCAGACCTGTAAGTGCAAGCATAATGCCAGTCATTGTGGGGAGTTCCACTGGCAGCAAGAAAGCAAATGACATTTGCATCTGTCTTTGTAGAATCAAGGCTGAAATTTGCCATTGATGTGGAAGAAAAAATACTTCTATGGCAGCTGGAAGAAAAAGATAAATCACAAAGCACTCTTGTCTGGCATGAAATCCCAGTAAACATTGTGCCTTTCTTTCTTTCCCTTCCAGTGAGTATATACTTTGCCATCTCTAGTTATACACCAACACAAACCTGGAGATACCTTTTTTAATTTTCAGATGTGCTCACACAGCATTAAGGAGGCTAACAGTTACCTGCAATACCTGGGCATAGCTCAAGGTGATACTCCCTTATTTTCCTTCCTCTTGAAGAAAAAAAAGAAAATAGCAATAGTGGCATGTTTTTAGTAATAGGAATAAAATTATCAAAGTCCGTGTATTCCTCAAGAACTTCTTGTTAAACAGAAAAGCAATCTAATTCCCAAGAGGCAGAAACTAAGTCCAGGGAAAATGGATAAAGCAGTGCTTCAATTCTTCTCTCTGATTTGCATTATGAAAACAGTTCTCCTTGTTTTGTGGCCAGGTGGAATGATCCAGCAAAAAGAGATAACAAAGCTCTGAGCCAAATCCTAGGCAGTCAATGGAGAGTGTCTCACTGCTTCGATGAATATTACAGTGTATTGAACATTACATTCAATATGCAATATATATTTAATTTCATCATCTTCAATACAAGCCAGATTAATCCTAGTTTAGTTCTCTTGACATCAGTTTACTGGCTAAAATGTATCATTTTTCCCTTGAGAGATTCCACCACAGTTGTGTTTTTTTTAAAGCACCCATTAAGAGAAGGCAGAATGATGTCAACATGACAGAGCTAAAGAGGCTACTTATGCTCTATGGCACCTAGCCACAAATAATCCCCTCCTGATAAAAGCCAAGTGAGCTGCAGCCTACCTGGCACTCTGTAAAGAGCCTTTCTCTCATCAGCCAGTGTATTATAAATGGTGTACAAGCAACACAAAAATCCCATGCATAGTCCAAAGTACACTAGGGCTTCCTCAGCATATGCTGAGTAGACCCACAAAAAAGTACAACTCTTATTGCTAAAGGAGGCACTGAGGAAGGTCTGTCTAGCAGATAACTAATTAAAATTTCCACATATCTGCAGTTGCAAAAATAAGGTGTTTAACAAATGAGCCTATAAAGATGGAATTTGCCATAACAGTAAGCAGCATGCCAGCTGTGGCACAAAATCTCCCGCTTGTTTGAACGAGATGAACCCCTGCTTCCTGCAATAAACCCCATTACCAGGGGGGTTGGGAATCTTGTAATCATTTCTGATGTAAATCTTCCTGTTTGAGGATGTCAGTATGACAGCTGATGTTTTGCTGGCTGGGCTGGCAGGCTGCAGAATGGAAACTGGTGTACAGAGACCACCTCAGATTTTATAAGCAACACCTTTATAGACTGCATAGTCATAGACTATAATGTTTACCAGAATTTTTTATTATGTGTCCTTCACTATTTGTTCAGCTTTTCTGGGTTTAATTCATCTTCTATACATTGAAAGAGCCAATCTAAATGTTACTTTCAAGTTAAAAACTTTTTTCTAAGTCACAAACACTAAACACCATCCTCAGGCAAACAACAATTTGTAATTCCTGTTTACCACTTTCACACTGTAAGCCAGTCACATTTAATTAAAACTGCAAAAGCAATCTATTTGTTGTAAATCCTAGTGCAGCCAATACATCAACAACACTGTAAAAATAAATAAATCAATGCTACTTTTACTTAACCAAGTTTTCAAGCACATGACGCATGATTGCTTTACTTTAATCTTTTAACTCCTCCAGAGATTAGAAGGATGTTTCAGGATTGTTGTAATCAGTAGAAAGAAAGTCAGTAGTAACACATGAGAAAATAGTTCATTCTTTTTGCAATCAAATTTATAGGGTAATAATACTGCAGCTTTTGAACCCATGAGTTTGAAAATAGACATATTTCAGATGCACAGAGAATACAGGCCCCATTATCTTTGTTGTATAAGAGCAAAGAACACTTTATAAAATTAATCTATTTTACAACAGAAGTTTATAACTCACTCTTCTTCATATTGGAGCACTATTATACCTCTGAAGTATTTCTATATTGAAAGAGTGGCTACTCCCTTGCAAAGTGAAATTTGCTTAGTATTTTATAAAAGAGAAAAAAAATCTGTATTTGAAACTGCTTTTTTTAAAACATAACAAGGGCTGTATCAAGTCAGAGGACCAGAAGTCCTAACCTGATATTTGGGCTCAAGCAATAACCAAAAATGGAGGCCTAGGGATGTTCTTTACTTTTGCAATTCCCAGACAATCTAAAAAGAAATAGAAAAAAATATTTAGGGATTAAGAATTCATTTCACTCTATTTCCTTACTGACATGACTAACTACATCAGTACCTCAGACAGAGACAAATGCAGAGCTTTAAACTATAGTTATAGACAAGTTTGTGCAAATCTTCCATTCCTTTACTGAGATTTTATTAGTATAATTATAAGTTTCTAACTAAACAGGCAGATAATCAATCACCTGAGCATGAAATTACACCCAAGTATGAAATTGCACATGACACTTGAAAATCCAGTGCAACTACGGTCAGATGTTTGCATATCTTAGATGCAGATTTCAGATCTTCTTTCTGAAGAGATAAAACGTTATAAAACACAGAAGTTTTATATTAAGAAATTACGCTAAATACTGCCTATCAGTCATGTTATCTAAGAACATAAAATGTTTGGAATACAATTAGAGTAAAGCAATCTGAGTTATTCTTGACTAAATTCTGTTTTTTCTCATTTATGAAAAAAACCTTATGAAAGACCAAATATATGGGGCATACATGGAATACTTCCAACAGCACAAAGGGTACCCTGTGATATTAAATCTCTATTAAAACAGTTCACAGAAATTGCAGATGTCTGTTTATGATGCCTTTAACACAATGCATGCTACTCATATGCTTTCTGTATGTATCTAACTTAAATTTCTTGCATACTTCTGTCTAAAATTTCTTTCTAAAGCTAACGCTTGATAATAAAGTAATACACTAAATTGCTTAGTAGGGCAGCAGATAATCTTACTCAGAAAGTAGAGCTCTAACTAAAATCCTTTGAGTTCTCCAAGACTGATAAATTAGGCTTCTACTGAGAAAAGATGAGGACATAAGAAACAGTAGCAGAGCCTGGAGCACCTTGCAATGATAGCATTAAGACATTCCCAGCTGAGTGTTTTTCCTAAGGTTGTTGAGCAACTCTAAAAATGAAAGCACAATAACATTGTTTTGAACAAAATGAAGTTTTCTACCAAGGTCACTTAGTCATGGCTATATGGAACCAGTAATTGCTATACCGTTTCTTGGTATATAATTCCAGGTTTGCAATGTATGTAAGCAGAAATGTAGTTATGAAAAATACTTGCAATGAGATTTTTAACTCTGATTTTCTTTCATTCTTTCATTCTTGTAGTGAGACCCAGGAGACAGAAATCACTGCATATGTCTCTCCCACTGAGGGGAAAACAGTATTACAAACCAGGTAAGTGATGTGTGCCTGTCCAACTACAAGAAATTTGAATGCAGCTTTTCAGAGTGTCAGAGAAAGTGGATATTCCATATAGAAGTTCAAAGTGAAAGACAGTTCTCCATCTGGACTACTTATATGATCAAGAACGAGATTATTTGATCTTGTTCTCCTGTTACTGTTTGCAGGATGTTCTGGAGATGAATACTGAGTTCAAAAATAATTGTGGCAATGATCCTTCTTTCAAGCCCTTGATGTAAAACCTGGGTATACAAAGCTTCTGCCTGCCACAAAATTAATGACAGTCTTTTACTGCAATAATCAAAGAAGGCAAGAATGATCCAAAGTCTCAAATTTAGATAAAAGATTACTTCTCATAACAATAACTCTTCCGTTCTCTAACCACTGCTTCCCCCAGTAAGCACAATGAAGAGGGATCTACAAGATTTTCCTCCAAGAAAACGATCTCCTAGTCATCTGACTTACTGACTTCGCTACTGCTCTTCCTCTAGGCATTGACTTACAAGAACTAGCTTTCTAAAGGTTCATTTAAGTTCTTCATTTTATAGTGGGACACATTACAACACTGCATTGGCAGTACTGTCTTGTAACTAATATATGATTTAATCTTTTTTCTGTATAATCTAGTCCATAAAAGATTAATAGCCCTTTTAGCCTGGGTTTGGTTTTTTTTTTCACATCTTTCTCACTTATTTTCACTTGAGCAGTGTGTTAAGCCTCCTATTAGAAGTTCAAGGGACATTGTCATTTTAAGGATCAGCTCTTTCAGAGATAATGGCCTATTAAGGTACCAGAACTAGCTGTAGGCTTTGAATATATTGCCCTTTAGTAGGATCACACAACTTCCTCCCAATTTCCCAGGCTCGGAGACGCTCTCCCACCCATCCCTGTTGTACCTTCACTGTAGAGCCCTCAGTTATGCCCATACCACATTTTGGCAAGGAGTCATGCAAGGTTTGCATACACTTGTCCACCTCATCCCTCACGCCCTTCTGGCACACACGCTGCTCCATACCCACCAGCCTCACACTCAGTGTGCTCACTGCATCACAGTGAGGGTTGCAGCATTCTCTGCATCAGAGGCTGCAACTGCCTAGGCTCTTAGCAAACACTATGACCTTGCTTTGCAGCCACTGAGAAAGCTGCACAAATGAATATTGCATGGGAGATATGACCCATAAAAGAGCAACAGGAAAAGACGTTATAATTTAAAAACAAACAAAACAAAACAAAAAAAACCAGTTGGATATTCTACAATAATGTGTTTTGTGTCTTAAAGTGAAAAAAGCAGCAGATTTCTCTAATATGTTTTTCAGTTGCTCATCTTGGTATCTTTACCTAATCAGAAATTGTCTTAGTGAGAATTATAGTAATTTTCCAGATGATTTCATCTCCTGTTACAACATTGTTTGGGCTTTTTCAGAGGCAATGATTCTTCTCTGCCTTGTCATGTATTGATAACCTTACCTCCTCTTTCCTCACCACTGTGGCTTTTTCCAACCAGCTTTAATTATGCCATTTTATGATAACAATTATTTATTTTCCTAGAGTCTCATGTTGGCAGATAGCATCTTAGACCACTGAGAGAGGAACTGCCCAACAGGAAAGGCTGGTCAAGGGTGAATCAGGTCCAGGAAGTGAAGTGGATCAGTGTGTGAAGACTGAACTATGACTACTGTAATGGTTTAACCCCAGCTGGCAACTAAGCCCCACATAACTGCTTGCACACTCCCCCTCCCCCCTCCCGGTGGGATGGGGAAGAGAATCAGAAGGTGAGAAAACTCACGGGTTGAGATAAAGACAGTTTAATGGGTAAAGTAAAAGCAAAAGCAAAACAAGGAATCCATTCACTACTTCCCATTGGCAGGCAGGTGTTCAGCCATTTCCAGGAAAGCAGGGCTCCATCACACATAATGCTTACTTGGGAAGACAAACACCATCACTCCAAATGTCCCTCCCTGCCTTCTTTCACCAGCTTTATATGCTAAGCATGATGTTGTATCATGTGGAATATCCCTTTGGTCAATCGGGGTCAGCTGTCATGGCAAAGCTGCCTCCCAGCTTCTTTGCATCTGCATAGTAGTAAAGATGGGAAGTTGAAAAGTCCTTGATTTCCTAGCAAAAACTAAAATAATCAGCATATTATCAATATTCTTCCCATACTAAATCCAAAACACAATGCTATTCTGACTATTAAGAAGAAAATTAGCCCTATCCCAGCCAAAAATAGGACAACTACAAAAATTGTGAGTGGAAATAAGGCAAATTCAGAAGAAAAAGTCACAAATGAAGGAAAAGAAAAAAGTAAAGAGAAAAAAAAAAAATTACCAACCAAAAAATCCTCACCCAACACTGAAGTTAAAACAGATTATGAGTCAACTTAAATCCCCAAAAGCTCACATACTAAAATTACATGTTAAAATCACTCTTCAGAGAAAAGCATAGTTTTCTGAGAAAAATATTTTACAGTACAAAGATCTTAAGATGGCAGGTCAGTGGCAAAGCCATGATGACACTTTCACACAGGGTGAGTCCCAGAAAATCAGGTGAGATAATCCCTGTTCCTTGGAGAAATAAAGCTTATGATTCACTACATGAAATGTAGAAGTGATGGGCCAGGGCTTGACATTAAATCTTATCTCTAGAACTATTCCAACAAATGCAAAAGCAGACCTGAGGAAAGAAGATAGAGAATGAATTATACAGTAGCACTTTTGCAATGTTACAAGCATTTTTAAAAAAGGAAGTATAGGAATAAATATGCTAGTAACTTCCTTTTGTGTTACAAGGTCTATTTAATAGCCTGGTGTAACTGAAACCCTACCTATTGCACCTCAGTGTCCCCAGGGCACATGCTGGACATGGAGATTCTGGCTTTTAGGAGAAGACATGCTGCACACTGTAAGAGAACACAAGTATGAGACTGCTGGGAAGGATCCCTACCATGATCACCAATTTGTTTTACCTATAGCCTATATCCTGACAGTGTATTCCTGAAATTCCTGAAATCTTCACACGGCAGGATTCTGGAACATATGTATATCTCTGAATAGGAGATTGTAGTGAGGTGGGTGTTGGCCTCTTCTCCCTAGTGACTAGTAATAGGACAAGAGGAAATGGGGTCAGATTGAGCCAGGGGAGGTTCAGATTGGATATTAAGAAAAATGTATTCACAGAGAGAGTGGTGAGGCATTGGAACAGGCTGCTCAGGGAGGTGGTGGAGGCACCATCCCTGGTGTTGTTCAAAAAGCGGGTAGACATGGCATTTCAGATGGTTTCATGGTTAGGGGTTGTAGGGAAGGTCTGTACAAAAAGCTCCTTACAGTGCAGAGATGGAAGAGGGAGATTTGTAAGAACTATGTGTGTCCAGACAAGTATGTCATTTCAGGTATTTAGGTTTAGAGTCAGAGTTTGCAACTTTAACATTTTCCCAATTAGAAAAAAACACTTTTGTTTACATTTTTACTCAGTACAAATAGCCTGCTACGAAGACAGGCTAAGAGAGTTGTGGCTGTTCAGCCTGGAGAAGAGAAGGCTCCAGGGAGACCTTATAGCAGCCTTCCAGTACCTGAAGGGAGCATACAGGTAAGAAATCTGGGGAAGGGCTTTTCATCAGAGAAGACAGTGATAGGACAAGGGGTAATGGTTTTAAACTGGAAGAGGGAAGATTTAGGTTAGATACTAGGAAGAAATTATTCATTGTAAGGGTGGTAAGATACTGGAATAAGTTGCCCAGGAAGGTTGTTGATGCCCCATCCCTGAAGGTTTTCAAGGCCAGGTTGGATAAAGTTTTGTGCATCCTGGTCTAGTGGCAGGGGTCCCTGCTCATAGTAGGGGGGTTGGAACTAGATGATCTTTAAGGTCCCTTCCAACTTTAACAATTCTATGATTCAATCACAGATATTTTTTAAAGAACATATGCTCTCTAGGTACATGGTCATTCAATAAGAAACACAGCATTTTTACTGGAATCTCTGCCTTTTAACATGAGCATAGCCTACTGGCAGTAACAGCCATGTTGTACTACATATAGCTACAATACAACGGAGAAGCAAGTTCAGTATCTCCTGTGAAAATGGTGAATATTTTTGGTTAGACTTTAATCTGTACCATTTAAATTCATGACTCACTTCTTCTTATGTGTAGCTGAGATTTAAGAACTACATTTAAATCAAAGACAGTGAAATTACAATATTTTGACAAAGCAAAATGGTTAGTGTTCAAAGTTTTCTACTTCAATAGCACCACAGATTTTTAATGGTAAACTTAGCCACCAAGTATTATTAGAAATTATTCAGTGGTTTTAATGGTCTGGTCTTGTTTCTGTTAAAAAAAAAAAGAGAGAAATTGAAACAGAAATTTACATCAAATAAGCAACTCTCTAAAACCCCTATTGTATCATAGAAGCATAGAATGCCAGTTGGAAGGGACCTCAAGGATCATCTGGTCCAACCTTTCTAGGTACTACTATAGTTAATATGCGATGGCTCAGCACCCTGTCAAGCCGAGACTTAAAACTGTCCAATGTGGGTGAATCTACCACTTCCCTTGGGACACTATTCCAATGTTTGACTGTCCTCATGGTGAAAAATTTACCTCTTGTGTCCAATCAGAATTTCCCCAGGAGCAACTTGTGCCCATTACCCTCTTTTCCATGTGACTCCTTGTAAATAGGGAGTCTCCATATCCTGGGTTGAGCCAGGATTAAGCCAATTTTCTTTTTATTGTTGTTTTTTTTTCTTCAGTAAGCTCTCTTTTAAGCAGCAGCAAGTTTTCCAGCTAGTGGACTGATGACGCTGGAATGTTTATGTTACTGCTGAGATGCCAAGCTCACTTTGCTCTACTTGTTGAATCTGTGGCCTCAGACACTAAGAGAGCAGAAGTGTTGTATCTGCAACCCCCGCCTTGGGAGGAGTGGACTAGACGGACAGCAAAATTGACCAAAGTATTCCATTCCATATACATAAGCTCGGTGTAAGGTCAGGGATCATGGAAGTCAAGCTCCTTCCTGCTTCTTCTTCCTTTCTCTTCCATTCATGGCTGGCTTCTGGAGAGGACTCCATCTATCCAACACCGTTGATCCCTAGGCTTGTGTGTTCCTGACCTTCATAACTCTCCCTTCAGCTCCTGTCTGCTCTGCTGCTCCCTCCAGCAGCGCTCTGGGACATTTTGGAACTGTTCGCAGCTCAGGAGATGCCATAGGAGTTGCTGGGGTTGGGGGGAGGCAATAGGGTTTTGCACATTCCTGAACACTCTTGTATATAATTGTACATATTTTCTTATTAGTAGTATATAATTAAAGCTGTCTAGTTTAGTTTTCAATCTGGAAAGTCTCTGTCCCCTTCTTATCTCTCTCCCTACCTAGGTGGGAGGGGATCGAAAGCATTACTGTCACTGGTTTAATTGCCAATTCTGAGTCAAACCATGACACTCCATCTTCTTGGTAGCCACCCTTTAGGTACTGGAACATGGTAATGAAGTCTCCCCTAAGCCTTCTGTGAGCGTTGTTAGTGAGTGTGACGGGGAGCGGTCCTCAGCCCTCGATTCCCCCCGAGGTGGGGGTGTGGGTCGCGGCTTTACCTACCTCGGTCCGTGACACCTTCTTTTCTCAAGGCTGAACAAACCCAGTTTTCTCAGCCTCTCCTCATATGGCAGGTGCTCCAGTCCTCTAATTATCATTGTGGCCCTTCTCTGGACCCTTTCCAGCCTGTCCACATCCTCTTTGTAGAGCAGGGACCAAAACTGAATGCAATACTCCAGGTGTGGTCTGACAAGAGCCAAGTAGAGCAGGATGATGACTTCTTTATCTCTGCTGGTGATGCCCTTGTTGATGCAGCCCAGCATCCTGTTGGCTTTCTTTGCTACTGCAGCACTGTTCACTCATGTTGAGCCTGTTATCCACCAAGACCCCCAGGTCCATTTCCACAGGGCTGCTCTTCAGCCAGGTGGATCCCAGTCTGAACTGGGTTATGTGTTCCCAGGTGCAAGACCTTACACTTCTCTCTGTTGAACTTCATAAGGTTCCTGCTAACCCACTCCTCCAGTCTGTCTAGGTCATCCTGGATGGTGGCTCTCCCTTCTGGAGTGTCAACCTCTGCACTCATCTTGGTGTCATCAGCAAACTTCATCAGGTTGCTCTTGATCCCAGCACCCAGGTCACTTACAAAGATGTTAAACACCATTGGGCCCAATATCGATCCCTGGGGGACCCCATTTGTGACCAGTTGCCAGTTTGAGGAGGAACTATTTACTATCACCCTCTAGGTATGGTCTGTCAGCCAGTTCCCCACCCACCCCACAGACCACTTGTCAATCATGGCTTATTTCCAGTACCTAAAAACCCACAGACAGTCAAGGTAAGATTGCAGGTAGCAAGTTTCCAAGATAGTTTCTTCCCACAATAGACAGAAATGGCCATGATAGAGACAGGTCAACGGAGCATCTCTTCAGTGCACAGGCTGAGTCTTGTGGAAGGCAAGGTTTTGGAGGGGCCACGTTTTCCATGTCAGAAAAAGGAATGCAACCTCCTTGCCACATGCTCCTATATGGATCCAAGAGGCCACAGTGTCTGTGAGAATAGACTTCAGTGATAGCTGGTAGGATCTGTACACACCACTCCAGCAAGTACCTTCACTGTTTAAGAAAAAAAAAACAGCCATTACCTTGCACCTTCATCAGTTGACAGTAGATGGATGGGTTGCATGGCAGTTTCTGCCAGGAAGCAGTGGGGTGCTGGGTTGCTTTTTCTCATATACACAACTTTACAAAAGACCTCCAGATATGCAGTACAAAGGTATTGTCTCTGTTTTTGACCCCACTCTCTACTGTGTGCTCAAAGGTGCTGGAAAATTGATTAACTGATAATGCAAGAGTTGCAAAGTCAGGAGATACAGATGCTGGTCCAGCAGAGAAAGGAAATGACTCATCAGGACTGGCACTAGTAGCAGAGAGATCAGATGAATCTAGAGCCAGAAGTGGGAAACAGTTTTCTCCACAGCCAGCCTGTACCAGTCGTTTCTAATTTATGAGCCCCAAAGAAAGCTGGATTGACAACAGCTGCAAGAGCCATTTGTCAGGACCGTTCAGTCTCACCCTGAACCTTACCTTACTCTTTGCCATTTACAGTGAAATCTAAATGACAGAAGTCCTGGGAGAACCTAGCTGACTCAGGGGGAGGTGAGGCTGGAGTGACCTCTCCAGCTGGTCCCTCAGCTATCAGGGTCCTGGGAAGTGCTGAGAATGAGGTTGGCAACTGCTCCCAGGCAGGTGAGTGAGCAGGATCCAGCTGAGCCTCCAGCCAGCAGTCAGGCTTGGGCACCCAAGGAAGATCCTCAAGGCATGTTCCTAAGCTCTCGTGAGAGGGGCTAGCATTAACAGAGGTTGTCTCATGTATCGTTTCTTCAGATTATTGTATAGGGAAAAAGGAGGCCCCATCATGTGTTCTGAGGCTGAGGGGAGACCTTATCACTCTCTCCAAATACCTTAAAGGAAGTTATAAAGAGGCAGGGATCAGTCTGTTTAATGAAGCTACAAGTGATAGGACAAGAGGTAATGACCTCAAGTTGCACCAGGGGAAGTTTAGATTTGATGTTAGGAAGAATTTATTTACCAAAAGGGTTATCAGGCATTGGAACAGGCTGCCCAGGGCAGCGGTGGAGTCACCATCCCTGGAGGTATTTAAGGGTCGTATAGTACTTAGGGATATGGTTTCACTAAGGACTTGTCAGTGTCAGTTTAACAGTTGGATTCAATTATCTTGAAGGTCTTTTCCAACCTTAAAATAACCCATCCAAGTTTCTCTCTGTCATTGTGATCTGAGAGGCTGGTATGTGAAATATCTCAAGTTAAAATGGTACTGTAAAGCATTACTTCATAGTCTAGACTTAGCACTTCTGCAACAATTCAAGGAAGGTTACATAAGTTACATAAAGCTCTTCATTATAAGAAGATAAGCTGTACCAGAGTTTCATAAAAAAGCATAATCGCATGTACTGATGCGTGAAAAAAAAAATAGTTTCCATAGCAACAGGAAAAGCATGAATAGTTTTCAAGGTTTTTTGCTTGCTTTCTTTTATCGTTACTGCTTGTTTGTAAAATATCTGAAAGACGAACAGCTAGGGTGCCTTTACTTGAGGAGATACAAGAATCCATCATTCAAATTACTTCATCCATCAAGGGTTAGTTTCCTGGAGTCCGGGTTGGTGTGGCTTGAAAAATTACTTTAAGCAGTTTATAGGTGGGAAGGGACACATACAGCAAGAACAGCAAGGCAAATGCCAGTCTTCTTCCAACTAGCAGTACCAAAACAATAACATTAGATTTCCAGCTAAATATTTTCTCCATATTTTAATGTTCCAGGACTCATTCTATTGTACTGATTGATTACACAGAGCCTCCTACAATCAAGGTTAAAAAAACTCTGCCTTGAAATTTACATGAGACTCTTTCAGCTAAGTTTGTTCTGTGTTAGCTGAAAGTGGTTTCACTCCCTTTGTACAGGTGTACAAGGTAGACAGCCATCAGAGGCCAGGCATCACAGAAAAGTTGAAGAGATGCAGCTGCAAAAGAGCATCTCCCACAGTCTTCACCAGGCAGGCAAGGCTTCCTCATATTGTCCCATTAGGATTCCAGCATCAGTCCAGATGTTGAATGAAATTAGAAAGTTCCTGAGGCTTCTGTTGCGACGTGGCCTGAGAGCTATGTTTGTGAAAGCCAGCCTTACATCACTGGAAAGGGATGCTGGACTCCCACATCATCTCTAGATAGTCCAAATCATTTTGCAGGATGATCTTTTGAACATACAACTCATTGGATGAACAGAAAGGAGGCCGTGGAGGAGGTGGTAGAAAACAAGTCCAGCTATATTTCTTGTTGTTATTTTTTTAATTGCATGTGGATTTCGCGAGGGAACTGGCTTCCATCTCATTCCACCACTGTCTGACAGGGAAGGTGTCCTGGTTTGAGCCAATTTTCCTTTTACTGTTTTTTTTCCTTCAGTAAGCTCTCTTTTAACTAGCAGCAACTTTTCCAGTTAGTGGACTGATAACACTGGAATCACCATCACCACTGATCCCTCGACTTATGTGTTCCTGACCCATATAACTCTCCCCTCAACTCCTGGCTGCTCTACTGCTCTCTCCAGCAGTGCTCCGAGACATTTTGGAACTGCTCACAGCTCAGGAGATGCCATGGGAGTTGCTGGGGGTGGGGGGAGGCAATAGGGTTTTGCACATTCCTGAACTCTCTTGTATATAATTGTACATATTTTCTTAGTAGTAGTATTTACTTAAAGTTGTCTAGTTTAGTTTTCAATCTGGAAGGTCTCTCTCCCTTTAATATCTCTCTCCTTTCCCTACCTGGAGGACGGGGGAGGGGATCAAGAGCATTATTGTCGCTGGTTTAATTGCTAATCCTGAGTCAAACCACGACAGAAGGCTAAAAAGCACTCTTGGAGCAATGCACTACTTAGTCATAGACTGTTTCTACTAGTAGCAGTATGCTTAGTCTACTTAGTCTAACATGACAAGGACTCAAATGGTTGGTCGTGGCAAGGCAGTTCTCCAATCTCAAGTCAGCAAAGAAATATCATTTTCCTAACTGTGAGCACTTTGAAGGAGGAAAAAGGGTAGTCTGGGATAAAGCTCCCCTCTAACAAGGGAGAAAGGCTAAACTGGTAGGATGGCAGATTACAAATTGTATTTGTTTGACTAGAAGGAGGGAGAGGCTATTTGCCATTTGGTCTTTAGAAAAGGCCACTTTTACTTAAGGCTTGGCCATGACAAGGAGCTATTTACATTATTAACCTCTGAAAAATTTGTATAAGACTTTTCATTTCAATAAAAACATTCGAGTTTTCTTTTGGTTTAAGATAGAAAGATTTTTAATTTTTTTTCCTATCAGGCATTGATGCAGCTGTAATTTTAAGTACACTATGCTACATCATTATCTTCTAAGTAAAAGCTAGTATAGGTCATGAGTTTTTTCTTCTTTAGAATTGTTTGCCTTTCTCTAGTTTCTCCCTGTTTCATTTAAACATTTCATATTGCTTCTTTGGCTGGTTTTAAAATGACACAAAATTACTTACGGTCTGAGACTCAGAACACTTTATCTCTTACTAACAGATACTAGATGGTAAAATAAAATCCAAAAGTATCACCTGGCTAATTGTTTAATAATACTGATGCATTCATCATGCTACATCCTGCCAAGGATGCTGATAAAATGGAAAACATCTGAACAGCTGTAGGGAAATTATGGAGAGCCCCTTTGTTCAAGTCTTCGTCTCCTCTGAGCTTGTCCCAGTGAGCACAGTGAGCACAGGAAGCCTGGATATACATGGCGGTAGAGAGAGCTGGTAATATCACATATTTTCCATTGAAAGATCCTATTTTGGTTGTTTATATCTCTGCCTAACTATTCGGACTAAAATTTTCTATGACAGGTTCACTGCCTCAGGCTGAGTTTTATTGGAAGCATTACAGGGAAAAAAACGCTCTGCTGTGTCAGAGAGCAGAGTGATGGAGGAGGGGAATGCACTGCTTTTTCCATATTACTGAAACTGTTCAATTAACTAAACAGTAATCTGCTTGCCATTGTTTTCCCAGTCGTTGCAAGGTGCTGCAGTGATGAGGTGGCTAGATCTGTGTGACAATGGAAAATAGCACCTGGATGCTGAAACTTGCAGCAGAGTAGTGGTGTTTGAGTAAAGCAAGGTTCAGATCCCTGTTTTGGTTTTAGGGTGACTGTTCCTAGCTAGAAAAAGAGGCTGGTTCTAACCATTTTGAGAGAAAATTGTGTCTCGAAGCAGAGTAGGAGGACAGAGTATTAGCATGAGACAGAAAAATCTGCACTTGAGGGAGGAAGAGGGCAAAGGGGAAGAGAGGAGCAAAGCCTTGGTCTTGCACCAGACAGCACTCTCTGTTTCAGACCCTGATAGAGTCAGAGATCACCATATTCCCCATCCTCCTGCTGCTAGAAGCAGCTCATTTTGTTCTCATCATATGCTCTGTGAACAGAGTGACAAGCTGTTATCTCACCCACAGATAGAATCAAGAGATTTCTGTATTGGATATAAAATGCTCAACACTGTTGATTGACTCTACAATGTTATTATAGTCAATATGATTTTTCTGTGGCAGCATTGGTTTCCTTAGTTCTTGGAGTATTTAAATCTAGGAAATATGCAGGAAAAATTATAGAGATAAGTTGCTAAGTAAGTGACATCAAAGTTATAGAAAACTGTCCTGGGTTGAGCCAGGATGAAGCTCATTTTCTTTTTACTGATTTTTTTTTTCCTTCAGTAAGCTTTCTTTTAACTAGCAGCAAGTGTTCCAGCTAGTGGGCTGATAACAACAGAATGTTTATGTTTCTGCTGAGACGCGAAGGTCAGTTTGTTCTACTCAGTGAATCTGCCACTGCAGATGCTACTGAGGGCAGGAGAATTGTATCTGTGACACCCCCCCCACACCCCCACCCCCCGTAGGGGAGCTGGACTAGACAGACAGCAGAACTGACCAAAGGTATTCCATTCCATATATCTATGTAAGCTCCGAGGAAGGTCAGAGATTACAGAAGACCATTTCCTTCATGTTTTCTTCTTCCCTTCTCTTCTGTCCACGGCCGGCATCCAGGGAGGACTCCATCCATCACCGTCGACCCCAGGCTCAGCCCTGACCCTCATAACTCTCCCCACAGCCCTGTCTGCTCTGCTGTTATCACAGACAGCAGACTGAAACTTTTTGGGACTGCTCACAGCTCAGGAGAGTGCTGGGGGAGTTGCTGGGGGTGGGGGGAGGCAAGAGGCTTTTGCACATTCCTGAACATACTTGTATATAATTGTACATATAATTAAAGCTGTCTAATTTAGTTTTCAATCCAGCAAAGTCTCTCTCCTAATTCTCTCTCTCCTTCCCTACCTGGGTGGGAGAGGGAGGGGATCGAGAGCTTGTTGTCTCTGGTTTAATTGCCAATCCTGAGTCAAACCTTGACAAAAACTGATTAAAGTCTGTATTTCCCACCACATCTCACGTGGGACTGCTCCACTTAATTTCTCATGGCATTTAGCTGCCAAATTATGCTTACATGCTTGGAGCAGAGAGAAACACTGACCCATGGTCTAGAATGAGTAGAAGGCCTGAGGGGAAGAGCCTAGGCAATTCTCAGTCCCTCCAGCTCTCACTCTCAAAAGTAAGGGGAGAACTGGTTTTGCATCTATGATTTAAAACCAGATAGTTGGTAACATTACTATTGAATGTATGTGTATGTATAATGTACCATTACTCTTAATTTTGAACCTTCATTTTAAGCTCTATCAGTAAAGAACAGATTTCTTTGGATGGATTTTTTTTATTTCCTACCTTCATACTGATCCGCATGCACCAAAGTGCTAGTGTTCCCTATTCCTTCCCATCTCACATGGAGGATGTATTTACAAACCATGTTTTATAGAAGGCTTGCAGACTCTAAACACCCGTAAGCAATGTAATGAATCACAAGCACAAACATAATGCTGCATACACAGGAAGAAACTGAAATCACTGAAGAAAATAACTGAAAAAATAAACATGTTCTGTGGTGGGGTTGGAAGCGAAAGAGACATAGGAAATGCTCGTTTCTGAATCTTTTCATTTTGAGGTATTTGAGGCATTGCAAGGAAAGCTAGCACTACTGCCTTCCACTTGTGATGTTTTTCATCAAATAAAGGATGCCAGGCAGGGACTAACCACTTCATCAAGCGTCAGGCTCAATGCGCTTTTCCCCAGCTCTCAAAGAAATGTGCTTTGCAGTTACATTGGCCAGAGGGAAAACAACAAAAAAATAAAGTTGTATTTTTAGTGGTATCTATTTGAATCACAGCCAAATTTCTGTCAATTCACAGGCCAGCGTCCAGCCCTCAGGCCATGCTCAGGTCGGAACTCGGTGTGGCTCCGAGGTGACACAGGAGCCGGGCAAGAGAAAGGAGCCAGCTGGCCCCCCCTTCAGCATGGTGCTAGGAGAGCAGCCTCAGGAGAAGGAGCTGCCACTGCTTTAGGTACCGAGGAGAGGAGGAAAAGCACTGAGCACAGATTAGCCAGCTAGCTCATACTCAAATGCCTGCTGCTCCCTTTCATTAGATAATCAGATTCAAATTCAAAAGCAGTTGTCCTGGATATTTTTATTTCATAACCCACTCCAAATAGCAGGTTTCATGATAGCCTGAATAGATTAATTCTAACAAATCATACAGAAAAGTCCATTTAGCAAGTATTAGTTTCAGCTGTGTATGTACCTTTGCATCAGACCCACACCTTTGGGACCTGCTCTATGCCCTCCTTAAGCTCCTTGTGTGCAGCCAGGCTTGCACTACAGAAGAGCACCATCATTTGCTCAATGCAGTCCATAGGGTGACTCAGACCTAGTGTGCTTATCAAAGATTTAACAACAATTAATACACTAATAGGACACAGGTTTCAGGCATATCAACAATTACCTGGAGCACTGTACAAGTCTTGACAGAAATTATGTTCCTATGCTTGAAAGAGATTGAGAGCTAAAAATCATTTAATGATAACATGAAAAAATACAAGAGAATACCACAAATAAAACCCATCTCTGCTGTGGGCATATTTCTCTTTAGTGAAGAGATCATTTGCAGAACCTGTAGGAAGAAAAAATTGTGAGACTATGCCAGACAATCTGCAACACAAAAGCCTGGAGTGGAATAATAACCAGAGAAAAGCACTTTATTCCCTGTGATGTGTTTGTTTTCCCATCAGAAACCACAGAGCCATGATAAGCTGCTGTTTAGAACGCTGTAGATCTTTCCTTATGAGGGATAGTGGAATACAGCTGTTTTAAAAACTTACGTCTTACTCTGTTATTTGAGGGTGAAGTTTAGCTGTCTCTGTCCCCAGCCAAGGAAGGGCTCTTTTAATCGACACAGTTAGCATCTCTCAGGTGCAAGACAGCACATGGCATACACAGGTCTTGCCATAAACTAGTGTAGGAAGACAAGCAATTCTGGAAACTATGAAAGGGCTTTTCGAAGCTCATTGCTATTCTGGGACTGCAGCTGTTTTGTAGTTTTATAGGAAGATTTCTTCTTCCACTGCAAATTCCAGACAATTACCAGCAAAAAACTCATTTGCTTGAGCCATGGGTGAGAGAGAGTTTCCACTTTTAAACAGCAATATCTGACCTAAAAACATCTTGGAAAGGAATGGGGAAGTGAATTGTGAAAGGTATTATTTTTTAGAAAGCAGTGCACTGTTTCTTTCTTTCCATGACATGTTCAAGTGTTTTCCAGACACTAAAAGCCCATGGGGGAAGACAGTCATCTCTGCAGCGATACACAGCAGGAACCAGGTGCTGCTCTGAAGTGTGTTACGGGGTGCTCAGCAGAAGCAGAGAAGTAGTTTATCATGTCACGCAACACTTAAAGCTTTCATTTAAATTAGCCATGTAAATGACAGATATGGTTAGTGGTCCAAATGAACCCACTGAAATTTAAGTGAACAGAATGTAATTAATGACTTAAACTGACAATGAAATTACCTCTGTTAAGCTTTCAAAAACAGCCATTACATTTTTCCTAAGCACAGCCAGTACACTGAACAACAGGCAAATTCAAATGATTTTTTTCTTCACGAAGTTCCTTACAAGAGAGATTTACAAGCTGCAGAGAGCTGGTTGGCAAGGTATTCATTCCTTTTTCTTTTAGCTGTTAAGCATAAGTGGATACAGCAGAGAAAAACAGAGAAGGAAATTAGGGAAGTGTCTGTGTGCAGAAGTACACAGAGGAATTTTTTTTTCCCAAAAAGAAGTTTTGAAAAAAAACACATGCATTCTTCTATAATGTTATTACACCTAATTCTATCTTGTGGTTATCAAGGCAATGTTCTCAGTTGGAAAGAGAAGGAAAATCGTTCACTTGGGCCTGGAAATAGAAGAGGTTTTGCAGTTTCTTTGAATGTGGTCCACGCTCTCAAGATGTAGGCAGAGCCAGAAGATGAGGCAAAAATCACTACTCTTGAAGTTCAGGGGGATCCTGAATTTCTAGACTGACTCATTTTTCCCTTACCATTGTATCTTTTTTTTTTTCTTCTTTCTCATTTGGCATAGTGTGTAACTGTATTTCAAGAAAGGAGAAACTAATTAAAAGCAAAATATTTTTTCAGAGCAAAGAAAACTTCCCATATAAAATGGCTCCAGGAAATTAAGAAATAAGATATAACAGTATATAATTTTATAAGTATCCTCCAAAAAGGAAGCAGAATCCATAGCCCAAGCAAAACACCTAACTCATTTGACCAGCTTTTCTCGTGTGTTCTAGAACATTCATATGTGGGGAAAAAAAAAAAAAAGTTTTCTTAAAAAAAGAAGATAGGCGTTCATATCATGTTGGAACATGTGGCCTGGAGAGACAAAGGAAGAAAACAACGTATCTTTTACTATTAAGTGGGAAGTAAATGTCTTTACGATCTTCTAATTTACAAAAGAAAGCTTATCTAGATGAATATCCCTGCTAGCAGGAATAATTTGAGAAGTATTCTATGAGGTGAGCTAATTAAGCTTAACCACTAAAAAACAGCAGATAAAAAGAGAAAATACATATAAATAAAAATTTAGCAAGGTTAGATAATGCACAATTAACATATTGTTAAAGATGCATCCAATATTGCTCAGGGATGGGAAACAAAGTCACAGAAAGATAATTGAAGCAATGCACTTCTGTAAAAAGCATCTATTCATCACCATGCTTTTTCATAGTCTCTGTCTCATTTTTTGTGAAAATAACAAACACAAACAAGTAATTAGAACAAAAATAACTCCATTGCCAAATAAACTTAATGGTGTCATAAAATCAAAGTATGCAAGGGAGATTCAGGTCAAGTGGAACTATAATGATGTAAAACCCAGGAGAAGAATTCAAGGCCTATTCATAAACATGAGGGGAAAAACTATTGCTGTATTAAAGCATCCACCATTCCCTTCCTCTTCTCCACAAAAATAAGTATTTCCAGAGAATAACATACAATTACAGAATCACGGCTGTATATACTGCTCAGAAAATTGTTACTTTGTGATTCTTGCAAAATATATCACTGATAAACAATACTTTATTTGAAGCTGCATTTATTTCTGTCTTTTGCCTCTCATGATTAAGATACCTGGGATCTGGGCTCCTGAAATGGTCTAATATTATTTCCTTCATTGCTTTTATAAAGAAATATAAGTGTATGTTTAGTATGTGTCCCCATACACACATGCACATATGCATACACACAGACGCCCTTCTATATGCTATTTTGAGGATTCGGACTTTGCCCTTTTCCTCGTACTGAGACAGAAAAAGCTTTCAGGAAGACATGAATCTGGATATAGGGAAGCCTGGCAGGGCGGGAACTGCTCTAGTGTATGGAAAACCCATATAGGGAATGAAAGCTAAACTGCCCATGCAGGTGCCCCAAGCAAAGGACTTCGCAGAAACTTAATCTTCTGTTAATACAATAGTCATCTCTGGCCACTAAAACTGATTCTTACACTTAGACTATTTTTTCACTTACTCTAATTTATCTTCAAGTGGATTGTCAGTTAGATACTGAATACTCTTCCATGGTTAAATCTGTGGCAGAATTATCAAGCACTGTCCTGATATGCATGCTTTTCGATATATTTTCAGAATAATCAGGTGCATTTGATGACATCAAATAAATAGTTCTGACAAGGACTCTTTTATCCAACTCACCTTGCTCTCCCAGAGACAGGGTTTCTGTCAGGTCAAACAATCCTCAGATCTTTTACAAGAGGATGATGACAGATTAAGCACACACTGAGAACGAGAGATGTTCCTAGGGGAGAGAAAAGGCCAGCTTTTTTCCTAGAAAGCAAGTGCTTAGGAAAAGTACTGGTCTTTTTGTCAGTGTGCTAGCTCTTGATCCTAGCATCCCACTGAAATGAGTTTGCTCAGCCTGCTGCGACTGCACATGGGCAGTGTGATTGCAATGCTGTAGTGAAATGGAGGTGCTCCCAACACAGTAAAGCTGCTCTTTGGCCACCCACCTGTCCGCTGCAAGGATAAAGGGCTGCAAAAGGAAAAATCGGGCATGTCCCATTTCACTGTGTAATACAAGCTCTTCCCTGCATCCCTTTTGCTCCCATCATAATCAAGGCACGAGTTTAGTATGAAAAGCCCTCGCCAGAGCAGTGACATCTTCACTTAACTACACAAATGGCTTTGAAGCAATATCCTATGTATTACATGGTGAAATAAGAATCAAAATGGGTCATCTATAAAATACATGGACTGTTACACAAAAGAATGCCAAATGCAATGAGCTTTGAACACTGCAGCCCTGAGACAACGCACAAGGTAGCAATAACTAGTGCCATAAGGCACCGCATGGTACTCCAGCAAGCAATTTAAAATCAGCCAAAGTTTCTTCATTCAAATGGATAATGAGGATTGTTCAGTACTTTGTCAGCTCGTTCATCAAATGTATTGATTTTTATCAGTTCATAAACAAATATCAGTTTGAACTTTACATCATTCTTGACATAAGTCCTAGATTAAAAATAAAGTTTAAAACCTAATGAAAGTGTGCCAAGGCATGAAAAGAGTCCAGACAGGCTGTGTTTATTTGGTGGCTGACAGATACTGTTAATATCTGAGACAGAATGTCTACAATAGATTTTTTAAACATCGAACATTTTTTAAATTGATTTATTTCAGAAAACTTGTGAAGTAGAAGCACAGATGGGAGTGGTTCTTATAAACTAAGTGACAAGAAGCAAAATACAGGAACTAAACCAATAATATTTGGCATTCTGGAAAAGCAAATTTGAAGCCTGTCAAACATGGAACTAAATTAATAAATACCATAGCATGTGCTCCTATAGCATGCAACATTTATCTCTCCAGATAGGATTTATTGAATAATTCATAAGTGCTGTGGAATGGGGAATGAATGAGTTTTCTATGCTAATTCTTGTAGAAGTGATTACCTGCATCTCACGGGGTTCCCAGTACTCCCATTGACCCTATGAATGAATGTCCTACTTCAGTTTCATAAATGACCACACGATTGCTTTCTTCCGTGACATCATTATGTACAGAACACACATAATAAGATGATTGCTGACAGCTAAGATTATTTTTTTTTCTCTTGCAGTTTATTTTCAAAAATGTGGCAGCATCACAATTGGCTATTTGTCGTCCATAGAAACAAAGGATTTTCATGCACAGGATTAAAATCAAACTCAGTTTACAGAAAAAAAGCATGCTAAAGTTGTTGTTCAGGTCAGAGATTATAAGGATAAGCTCAGGACCACTTCTTTTACTTGCAGCTATGTGTGCAAAGGCAGGGACTTCAACTGATAATATGAATTTTATTACCTGTCAAATGCAGTTTAGAGCAGGTGCTTTTTCAATGACGGCATCCCCATCCCCAGAATGATTTAATCACAAAGCCAAGTAAAGATAACAGTCTTGTGCATCCAGCGAGAATCCAATTAGTGTACGTGTCTCCTTGGTTTTATCTTGACTCTTCATGCATCAAAAAAAGAGATCCAGCTTTCACAGCCTCTGTCTCAGCCTTGTGCAAGGCAACATTTCTTGAAGTAATGGAGCTTTGCAATAATGGGCACAGTGGATACACTCATACCATGCAACACATTTGCATGACTCTTCAGCTTCCCCCTTAGACTGCACCTGCACCTATCTTAGCTTTCTTTCAGTGAACTGTGACCATAGTGCCAGAATATATTTGACACTGCAAGATGGCAATTATAGCAGAGGTTACAGTTTTTTTCCAGGTGGCAATACACTTTCCATTAGGAAGAGGAAGACAATAAGAGCAAAAGTGCTGGGAGCAAAGCTACTGACCCAGAGAGAGAACTGAGAGCAGGGGAGGGAGCCCTCAGGAACCTGAGAAGGTTTCTGTTCATCTTTGTTCCTTCTCTATGGGAGAAAGGAATCAGTTTCTTTACATTGCCACATTTTCTTTGGGAAAGGAAAGTAAGGCAAAGATCAGTTGACCAGAGAGGTGGTAGAGGCCCCATGCCTAGAAACAGTCAAGGTCAGGTTGGACCCCAGGCTCTGAGCAACTGGATCTAGTTGAAGATGTCCCTGCTCACTGCAGGGGGTTGGACTAAATGACCCTTCAAAGGTCCCTTCAAAGGTCCCTTCCAACCCAAATTATTCTATGATTTTACTCTATGATTCCATGATTTTATGATCATGTGCTGAATGCTGAGTCACTGCTTTGATTTATGAGCCCATTGGAGTTCATGTCTTATCACTGCACGTTAATGATTCAACATTGCCAATCATTGCCAAACTCACATCCACAGCTAGAATGGTTCTCCATAAAAATACAGGAAATGCTTAGTATGACTGTAAAATAATACACAACTTTATAGATGGTTATTTTTAAAACTTGTTTTAGTTAGTTTTCTATATTTGCCCCTTTACTACAGAAGAATTGAAAGTGAACAATTCTATTCATTTATTCTAGACTAAGAATTTTATAAATGTTACCAAAAACTACATTCTACTTGTAAAGAGACAATTGTGGAAATCACTGCAGGAAATGAGAGGCATTATCTGGAGCTAAATTAATATCTTCTTTCTAGCTTATTGAAGAAAACAAATAAATAAAAAGAGGAGACTGTCAGTGGGACATATGCTGCTCTTCCATAATGGAGTGTGCAGCGCTTCTACTTTTCTCCCTCCCCTTTCCGAGAAAGCATCCAGTTTAGGAAAAAATAATTTTCTTTTCTGTTTTTCTCTCATTTAACTTTGGTAAATTATACTTTCTTCTTCAATCATCTCTATATAGAGTTCCACTTGGTTCAAGACCACTCGGTTCTCTGGGTTTTAAGCACACTTCAGCTGTGCCTGGTATTCCTGAAATACAAATAGATTACCACCTCAGTGGGTTTTAAAGCCACGAGTAGGCTTATTAAAAATGAGACATTACACAAACTGCCTTCAGTTCTATTAATTCTGATCTTTACAGTAACACTGAACTCAGTTTATTCCAGAGCACTGCAGGGAAAGGTGACAGGCAAAGTGATCTCTCCAGACCTAACTTTACAGCAACTACGTATCTGAGTAAGAACCGCTCCCTTTTCAGCAGCCTAATGTTTGAGACATAAAAGAATGTACAAAGCAATATTTTTTGGCTTAGAGGAAGCTAATCGTTATATCCTAGCATGCAACAAATCAGCATAGTAATAGATGCAAAATAAAAAAATGCCATTGCTGAAAATGATGGAGCTTTTGCAGCTGACATTAGATGACCTAGTTGAACTCCACTTACTGTGAATACTGTTCTGTATTTCAAAATCTGAATAATCTGCTTTAATTTTCAAACATCTGATGTAATAGTCATTTTGCTTGGTAATCCGTATTTTGTAATCCTTGTCTCTCAGGTAAACATTAGATTAGTCTCATGGTGTCTAAATAGATATTGATAGCTCTGGAGAACTAAAAGAGAAATGGAGATTGAGCACTTGCAGAAAATGCTTTTTCATTTCCCCTTCACTTTTTCTTTTCTGGGATATTCAACCTTTTTGACTTCTCTGAAGTCTTACCAACCTTCCACTATATTTGCATTAGGCTACAGATGTATTTATATTTAGCATTTTTCTTTGGCCAGCAGAATAGGCCATGATGCTGGATGAGTGCTTTATTCATAGTTGGATTTCAGATGAGTCATGGATATATCTCTGCAGCAGCTGTTGCAGACCTTGTAATGCCATTAGGCTCTGACTCAGGGATGTTGCACTGTGGCTATGGTCTTAGTGATCTCTGCAACACAGAGTCATTCAATGTAGATGATGGGAAAGTATCAATGAAATTTTGATGCAGAGCATATCCTGAAGGCATAATGCACAAAATATGCACTTCACAAGTTTTGTGATCTTTTCAGAACTGGTAGGGAAAAACACTGGAGAATATGAGGAAATTCCACTTGCAAAAGTCTGTAACTGATTCCTGTAAAAAAAATACTCACTTCCCGCCTCATGGTAAAAAATAGTTTTGTAGCTGATGGTAAAAAAAAACAAACACTTCCTTGCTTATGGTAAAAAACCAACACAAAACAAAACCAAAAAGAAACACTAACACTGCCTTGCTTATGATTAAAAAAAAATCCCACTTCCTTGCTCATGGTAAATAGGCTCTGCAGACCCACTGAGGACCATTAATGTCCATGAAATCTTGTAGCGGTCCTGCTGAAAAACTATGCATTCATACTTCAGAAGAAAATATATCTCATGTGATACCAGAAATTTGGACAGGAGTTTAGCTGGATGTCTGCAGAGAATTGAAAATATTCCCAACACTATTACAAAAGCTACAATTTCTGGGGAAGGGTTATCATAGACACAGTCAATGCCTGGAATTTTCAGCTTTAACGCCAAGAACTCTGTTAAGCCTTCACCCTTGAGTGATACCATATGTAAGGAAACATTAAGCCCATCTTTACCTCTAAGGTCTCCAATATTAAATTGATGTACTCAAGCTAAATTCAGATTTAGAGCAGACAGCCTGCTACACCTAGGAACAGGTACATAACGTACAGCTGCTTGTCCTAAGTGCTCAGTAAGTAAGAGCTGCAATCATCTTGTTCCTGCCAAGTCATCCAGTCAGATAGCAGGCATTATTTTGGACTAATGGAAGATACATACCTGGCTCCTTGCACACCACTGTAACACTCCACTTGCCAGTCAATGCTCTTTTCATTTGATTTAATTTCACTGCCTTTATCTGAGAATATCTGGAATGAATCTGGCCTATTAAGATATAAAGAAAGCAAGAGGACATGCATACAGAGATTTAACAGACTAATCATGTGATAAGTTATGTTTCTGAAAAACAGAAATAGAACAGCACATAGAATCATAGAATTGCTAAGGTTAGAAGGGACTCTAAAGATCATCTAGTTCCAACCCCCCTGCTATGAGCAGGGACCCCTACCACTAGACCAGGATGCACAAAACCTCATCCAACCTGGCCTTAAAAATCTCCAGGGATGGGGCATCAACAGCCTCCCTGGGCAACTTATTCCAGTACCTCACTACCCTTACAGTGAAGAATTTCCTCCTAATATCTAACCTAAATCTTCCCTCTTCCAGTTTAAAACCATTACCCCTTGTCCTATCGCTGTCTTCTCTGATGAAAAGCCCTTCCCCAGATTTCTTACCTGTATGCTCCCTTCAGGTACTGGAAGGCTGCTATAAGGTCTCCCTGGAGCCTTCTCTTCTCCAGGCTTAACAGCCCCAACCCCCTCAGCCTGTCTTTGTAGCAGAGGTGCTCCAGCCCTTTGATCATCTTTGTGGCCCTTCTCTGGACATGCTCCAACATGTCTATATCTTTCTTCTGCTGAGGGCTCCAGAGCTGTACACAGTATTCCAGGTGCAACCTCACCAGAGCAGAATAGGGGGGCAGAATCACCTCCCTGGACCTGCTGGCCACACTTCTTTTGATGCAGCCCAGGATGTGGTTGGCTCTCTGGGCTGCAAGCACACACTGGTGGCTCATGTCAAGCTTCTCATCTACTACCACCCCTAAGTCCTTCTCCTCATGACTGCTCTCTAGCCATTCTCTCCCCAGCCTGTTTCTGTGCCTGGGGTTGCACCACCCCAGGTGCAGGACCTTGCACTTGGCCTTGTTGAACTGCATGAGTTTGGCATTGGCCCACCTCTCAAGTCTGTCAAGGTCCCTCTGGAAGGTGTCCCTTCCTTCTAGAGTGTCAACCACATCACACAGCTTGGTATTGTCAGCAAACTTGCTGAGGATACACTGAATCCCACTGTCCATGTCTCCAACAAAGATGTTAAACTGCACTGGTCCCAATACTGACCCCTGAGGAACACTTGTCACTTGCCTCCACTGGGATACTGAACCGTTGACCACAACTCTCTGGGTGTGGCCATCCAGCCAATTTCTTATCCACCAAGTGGTCCATCTATCAAATCCATGTCTTGTCAGTTTGGAGACCAGGATGTCATGTGGTACAGTGTCAAATGCCTTGCACAAATCCAGGTATATGATGTCAGTTGCTCTGCCACAATCCACCATCTCTGTAGTCTTGTCATAGAAGGCCACCAAATTGGTCAGGCATGATTTGCCCTTAGTGAAGCCATGCTGGCTGTCACCAATCACCTCCTTATTTTCCATGTGCCTTAGCAGATTTTCCAGGAGGATTTGCTCCATGATCTTGCCAGGCACAGAGGCGAGACTGACCAGCCTGTAGTTCCCCAGGTCTTCCTTTTTTTCTCTTTTTAAAACATAATTGTTACAGTGTGAAGAGACATAAATAAAAGGGAGCAGAGGAGAATGAGCTAAATAATTTGTTATACTGTTGATTACCTAGACAGAGATTTTTTGGCATGTCAAATAACCCAAAACGTGAATTCTCACCTCCCTAACACAGAAGAATGGGCATCTGTCATGTCACATTCACTCTATCTGTATTAGAACCTCTCAAAGCTTTTCAAAGACTCATACCATTCTGCATGTTTTCATGTTGTAATGAACCTAGTACAAGGACATTATTTTGTTTAAAGGTCATGCAAAGCATTAGCTGAGTACACTCTTTAAGAAAACTGTTTCATAAATGCACATGGTTAGAATATTTCATACGGGCCCAGTGTTGCAAGGTTTTGAGTACTCAAGCAATTATCTCATTCCTCAGATTTGTCTGTATTTATTACCTATGTAAAAGAGAATACACATTGCTTATAATTATACCAACACAATGTGTTAGTCTTACAAAGAGATAGATGAAAATAATGCTGTTCTACAATGGTAAACATTACCTCTAGGCAACCGAGTGTGTGCAAACAAATGGGTGCTGTTAAAGTGGGATGTTTTAGTCTCTCACATTGGTTGTTTAAAAACTCCTGAAACAAAATACATCAGAACCTTCTTTTTTGAATGAGTTACAGCTGCCTTTCTGTCTAGGTAGCTCCCTTCACTGTGACATTACAGAGCTAAATGAACACTGAAGACAGAATATATTGCAACAGAAGTAAAATACCATGTCATGTACTGTTGGACTAAGATCCTCCCAGAATCACTTGCTGAACTGTGCAGTAAACTCCATGAATACCCTGATAGTCATGAGTTTCAAACCTTACTTGTTGCCAGAGTTGTTTGACATTTGATTATGAGCTGAGACTCTTAACCAAGGACTAGCACAAGCACTCACCCCAGTGTCAAACACCAGACATATGTTCATGAGCCTGTTGAAAGCATGGACTTCCTGATGTCCTAGAAGAGGTGTACTTTGGTAGCTAAAGATATTTTAGCCTTTGTTTTAACTCCCAGGTCAGACCTCTCTTCCTTGGATTTGTACAATATTCCTTCAATCTTGCCTTCCCTACGCACACTTATTTCCTAATTCAAGTACTCAATGCTGAAATCACACTTCATTCTCCTAGGCACACAGTTGTTTCCAAGAAGTGACACTGAAAAGCACAGTAAGTGTAATTTTTTTCTTGGTTGAAATTCAGTCTAGTAATGGCCCTCCTGATACTGGGGGAGACTCTGGGAAGAGCTATTCCAGAAGGGAATCCTGCTGTCTCCCTGTAGTCCTCAGAATGTATCTGGCAAACGGTGAAACCTTTACAGAATTTAATATCAAACACTGATTGTGCTGAGGACCTGCAAGCTCAGATCTTCTGAGTTATGACCTCCCCATTTTTAGTAGACTTTATTTTTAATTTCTCCTGAGCAGTGTCAGAAATCATTCCTCTGACGATCACCTTCATCTCTGCAAAGGCTCTGCAGTTTCTCAACTAAAAGAAAAGTTAATATTTAACATAGGAGTCCCCCCACACACACTATTTTCTCTCTAAGGCTTTCTTATACTTGGGTGCAATGAAATCAGAGCAAGACAAAAGATGCATGGAGGCCTGTTTCCAAGCTCAAATTTGCTATACTGCAGAATAACAGTGCATGTTGTACTGCCCTACTACTACAGAGAGAGTGACACCTGCTTGCTCTTTTCAAAACATGGAGCTGACTCATGTACTATATTGCTTTGTTTAACAGAATCTATTCCACTTTGGATGAATTTCAGATTGGTGATGCATTTTTAGTTTATGAGCTCCTTCTGTTTACTAACATTTGAATATTCCTACTACTATAGCCCCTGGTGGTAGCTGTATTGCTAGATATTTAAATGTCTTGTAAGTGCTTTTTGTAACTGACTGCTTGGAAAACTGAAGGCATTTGTTTTGACACAGGTTCTGCCTATTCTCCCTCCTCGTTTTCCCAGATACGAGTATTTTAACAATGCTAACAGGAAAGCAATTTGCTATCAGAAAAGTTTGAATTTAAAACTTCAGGGCCCTCATTTGCCATCCAGTTATTCCATGTTTACAGTGGAGAACATCTTTAAAATTGAAAAGTGTTAAATCCAGCATAAAATGGAGGAAAGCAGCTGCAGATGGTACTAGTGCTATGAATGTAAACCCACATTACTTAAATTTGCAGCTATTTCTTAAAGTAATCACTGAACAGCAGGATTAAATGGTCGTGCTGTATAACTGATACCCTTTTTATCATTTTCTTACATAGTTTGCCTTCACAGAAACCAATCTAATATAAACATCTGCATTTTGTTTCTCTTCTGTGGTTTTAATCTAGTATTTGCATGTTATTCACCACAAAGAGGCCATCTGGCTGGCCACACTCCTCCTGATCCATTTTCTTTATGTGCCAACACTGCTTGCTCCTGTGCCATTTTCCTTATGTGACAAATCTGCCCACCACAACACCAGACTAAAACTACCAGCATGACTGTTTCAGTTTCTTCCTGCCGAGCAATGGGTGCTTGTGTGTTTGTCTCAGCTTCACAAACATCAAGGGGTGCCTGCAGAACACTATAATAGTCTTGAACCCACTGTGAACACCAAGTAATCTGGCAACAGATGAAACCTTTGCCCTGTTTTCTGGCAGAGTTTTCATTTCAGGCATTATGTTCTTCCTTCTCATATTTTCTGCAGCTGCGAGTGGCTGTCAAGAGAGTCACACACCAGCCTGAACTTTCACATTCTCCTTTAGCTGTCTGCTTTTTTATGACTGCTCTTCCTGTTTATCCTGCTGCAGCATACAAGGTGCTATGGGTACAGCTGCTAGGGACTGGCAATCCTGTAAGACACTATCTCTACTGTGGACCTATATCCACTACTTAAGACCATGGAAGCCCAAGATGATGGTCATTTCAGCCCAGTCTTGCATGGTATTTGAACACCTCTGGTAAAAAACTAAGCACTGTTGTTGGCACTATTACTGAGGCCAGGACTCCACTGCAGCAGGGCTGGTACTACTCAAAAGAGTATCAAGACAGAAACTTTCATGCAAATGGCTCGAGCCACAAGGAAATGGAATTATAGCAGCCAGGAAGTGCTTATCTGAGGTCACACAACAGACCCCTTGGCACACTCAGGGACAGAATATAGTTATCTCACTTTTTTACATTCCTCTATAGGTAACAGTACAAATATATATGTAATCCCCAAACATGCATCTCTTGCTATGTCATAAAGTGTGGGCACCTCTAGGTTGGCTGCTTCCAAGTACCCCAGTTCCTTTTAAGCATATGAGATTATGTCTTTTCAGGAACTAGCAAGCCTAATGTGGTCCATTTGATGCTGTCACAAGGTGTTACAGGATCCACACCAAAGAACTTCTTGCAGGTTTCCATGGCAAGCACAAGAGTTTGGGCCTATGCTATGGAACTATGTATCCCCAAGTCTTTTTCTTCTAGTGCCCTGAATATGAGTCTAACAATGTATAAAGGAAATTTGAGTAAAGGACAGTTAGGCTCAGGTGCAGAGCTGGGTCTACAAAGAAAAGGATATATAGATGTAGCCTGTATTTGTTACACTCTGGAGGTGCTTTGTTTCTGTTTGTCTGGGGTTTTTTCTTTCCTGTGTTTTGCTTATGCACTCAGGCATGGCTACAGCAGCTGAGTGAGAAGCTAACAGGAATACCTTCACAAGTTTCCAAAAATCAGCATAAAGGTTGAATTATCTGATGTGTTTTGTGGTATGTTCTATACAACTAAATACCCACTTCAGGTGTTTGAGGTTTCTTTTATTAACATGTCTTGCCTTGTGAATAGAGAAATTTTGTCTTTCATAATCATAAAAGATACACACAATATAAATTTACACTGCCTTGTACAGAACAAAGACATTATATAATTAAAACCTCACAGCCTGTTTCCACAGGTGATCTATTTTTAAGCCAGAGGGATGGGGCACAGAACACTTAAGGGCAAAGTATCCTCACATAAACAACAGCAAATAGAGGACAAATAATTATTCATATCTTGCAGCAAGATATATTGATAAGTACATGTGAACACTGGATAGACTTTGCTGGCTTCCAGAGTATAGGCTAGCTGTTGTATTTGATGTCATGTTTGGGCAACAAAAGAGTTGTTTGTTTCTGTTAAACCACACAGAGAACTGTCAGGAATTTCACTGAGAGTACTTGAAATATCAGCAAAGAAAAGAATTTAAATAAACTTGCTTTGGAGATATATTTCTCTGAGAAGATTAAAAAAAACCTAACGAGAGATGTCAAAGTTTAAAAAATAACAATGAGTTAACATAAAATTTTGTAAATAAAACATCGTCACCATTTCAATGGCTTCAGGTAGAATTTTAAAGCACTTTATCTGATCTGCTTTTAGAGCAGATAGCAAAAGCTTATGCTTACACATACACACTATGGATTTAAAAATCAGTACACAAAGCCTGAAAGTGTTGTACTTTCAGAGGGTCAAAGAAGATAAAGAAAGCACGACTGTGCTTTTGTTCCTTTGAGCACAGCACTGGTTTAGTCTTCAGCAATACCATCATAGTCTCCTACCTGATAGGCAAATTATAGACTCATCTGAGCTAAACGGCTACTGCCCTGTACCTTTTTAAATTTTTGATGTAGCTATTTATGAAATTTCATTATAAACTTCCCATGCTATGGGAGTGTTTTATGTATTAAACTACAAAGATACTGGTTAAATGATAGTCTGAGATCAATTGCACAGACTCCAGTTGCTGCAGTATCTTATGAAGTAGAAAAAGGCATATGCCAGAAACCATATTCCAGACAAGTCTGGAAAAGAAGCAGCAGTTACAGTATTAATTTCCCTTCCACTATTGTACAAAACCTGGCCATCTGTTTACTGACAGTAGGTTTCAAAGGAATATACATTCATATATGTTAATAGCATTACAGGAAAAATCTAGATTAAAATGTAGTATTTGTCAAGTTTATGAAAACTTCAAGCCTGCAGACCTCATTTTCCCTGTTTATACATGCATTCATTTTAAAGAGAATATTTCTTACTCTGTGAGGCTACTACAGTAGACAGTTGGTATACTGTAAATAATGGAAATTTCTGTATTTCAGGTTCTGGTAAGTGTTTATAGCATTTGCAAGCACAGATTTCAGTTGGGTTAAGTAGTCTATACCACTGAAAGCCATTAGGGATGAATTTGTGAGATAACACTGCCTCATCATAGCAAAGTCTAATAAATAAAATTGTGGAGTAGTATCTGTGATATTTTTTGGCATACAAATAGACTTGTAATCAAGGCCTTTCACAATTTTCTTTTATTAGCTCAACATTTCAGCTGTCATTGCAAGGCTTTTTTCTCCATCTGAAATAACTTGTTCTCCCCTGAGGATACACCATTTTCCTGCATATATCTAAAATAACCAAGGTTTCTGTCCTCTTTCGTGCCAAAAGGCAGTGTCTGCTAATAAATTAATGCTAATAAGTAACTATTGGTTACACCAGAGCTTCAACATATTTCCAAATACACATTGAAATCAGAGAGGAAGCTCAATCTAAAGTGTCATCTAATCTTGAAAGTATAATATAGGTAAATTGTTTAATTTATACTTTTCCTGGAAAGCTGGCTGGCTTGCTTCCGTTTTGCAGCCCCATTGTGCATATTCCAAACAAGCGATGATCCAGACACAAATAGTAGAGTCCTTACATATAAAGCATACTCTGAAGTGTAAAAACTGAGCATATTTTCAGACTAAAAAAGCTGCAGAAGCCTTTTCTGACCTGTTTCTATCAAAAAAAGAATGGTGGGATATGGACACAGAAATGCCTGAGTGACACAGGCTGTGATTACCACAGAAGAGGTGAAGGAATCGAACTTATATACTCATTTTCCAAAGAAATACAAGAGCCAGTTGGTTGTACCAACAGATCTTGTGGGGGAGAAAAAGGATAGAGGCTACTGGGCTTCTCCTGGAATAATACTACAAGCGGATGGAGACCGTTAGAAAATACAGCAGTTCAGTTTCCTGCATTTGGACAACATCTGGATGAACTGTGTGTTGTGTAATTAAACGTTTAAATGTGTCCAGCTTAGAACTGTGGCTCTGTCGAATGAAACTGGAAAACTGAAGAATTTCTTAAGTGATGGTAAGATTTATTAGAGCTGTCTTATTTTTTTTTCAAATATTAATCATACTATAAATTTTTAAAAGGCTTTTTCTTTTCTTTTTAAAAAAGGGCTATTAAGCATTCACAGTAACTCAAGAGTACACAAAAGTATACCAAGAATAAAGCTCCTAATTTTGTTGCTGTGCTGTTCTGTGATGTGGTTAGTGGCCTTGTTTATAAAATAACTATTCACAAATGTGATTGAGCACTTGGCATTGTTTTACTATCTTCTGTACTCAAGTGGATAAATTTCCAGTTGCCCAAAGGTACCAGTAAAAAACACCACTTGCCAGAGATCTTACAGTCAAAATGAAGGGTTTAGACATAAAATGGGATTTAAAAGTGGATTTAAGTGACAATCCTATTTTTCACCAGCATTGCAGTCATGGACTAGCTATAGTGAGTTTCACAGTCTGGTTGCAGCCTTTTAACAATAGTGTAACTGCTATGAATTGCAAAAAACTCCACAGAAGATCCTTCTTCACAAAAGGGCCCTATTTATACTGGGAGGGTTATATGTATGTTGAGTCTCCTAAATGACTGCTTCAGTCAGCCTTCAATGGAATCTCAAGAGATAAACTAAAAGACATTTCTTACAGAAAGAACTTCCATCAGCCAAGCCTCTGCCCACAGCTGAGTATGACCTACACTGAGTATTTCTTAAAACTGGGCAGTCAGTGCACATTCTCTGCAGGTGTTTTTTTTTTTGGCTTTTTTTAGTGAAAAAGCACGAGCAGTGATCTTTCTACAATGTTTGTTTCTGGTTCAGCAAGACAAAAAACAACAACAAAACCAAAAACACAAACAACACACACAGAGTGGTGCTCAAGATAATGCAGAAGAGCATCCTCTTTTGAAGAGGAGTCCCCAGCAGGTTTTCCAGCCCATGGCTTGAAAAAAAAAAGCTGCATTTATTTTCCAGTGCAGTCTTCTGTGAAGCAAGGTATTCCTCTTCCTGGTATTTAAGCTTGGCATTTAAGAAAAACAAATTCTTCTGTCTACTTTTCCCCATGAATGAAGCGCTGCTTGCCGGATTCACAAAGATCAAATCGATACAATTTTATCAAACAAAAGACTGTTGCTGTTAAGACTGTATATACCTAATTTTCTCATAGTATGTACGTATGCTCTTTAAAAGAAATCAGGAACGTCGTAATCTCACTGTATTATTTCTGGAGGACGCAATATTGGCCTTTAGCAGACACGTCAGCCTCAATCCTCTCAAGATTCATGGGACAATAGTAGCTTTATTCTATTTCGTAACTGCCATCGTTCTCAAGGCGGTCAGCATGCCTTACGCCTGACTGAAATGGACGCAAAACATAAATATGCCAAGACCTTCAGCTCCAAATCCTATCACCTTCCCTATTTTCTTCTCCACCCTGTTTTCACTGTGTCTGTTTTTACTGAGACATAGGGATAACATGCCAGAGACACATTTCTCAGCCTGTTGCAGTCGCCCAAGTGTCACGTCGAGAAGTAAAATTGCCGCTGCTGCTTCAGCCTCAGGCATCTGCAGCTGGGACCTCCTTTCCACAAGCCCACGCAGGAGGAAAGCTTGGATTCACACTGACTCAGGGCTGTCAAACTGCAACACTCTGATTTATGAGATTAAAAATAAAGACCTGGGCGAGAGTTTGAAAGCTGCCTGTCAAACAGTCAGCGGCACAGGGCCTCCCTCTGCCTGAGCGGGGGTTTTAGAGCAACGGTTCGAATTCCCTCCCTGGATGAACGCCTCCCGCCCCCCACCGCGCCCTTCGCTTCATTTACCCCTCGCTAAGCTGCGTAAGGGACGACGGGACGGAAGGAGTGCTACTCTGCCCGGCCTGCTGCCCTCCGCCCCCGAACGTCCTCTGCCCAGGCCGCGGGGCTGCACCCGCCGCGCGGCCCGACAAGCCTGCACCGCCCCAGGCTCGCTGCCCTCAACAGCCCACCTCGCTCCGCCCGGCGCCCCACCACTTCCCGCCCCGCCGAGGCTGAGCTACGCCGCCCCGGACACAAACCCCACCCGCCCCGGCTGCCAGGACAGGGGACACCGGCCGGCCTTCCCCGGGGCTCCCCCCGCCCGCCCCGAGTGCCAGGCAGAGGCACAGGGCTCGGCGCCTTCCATTCCCCTGCGTCACCGGGGAGGAGGGGGGGGAGTATCACATCAGAAACCCTTCGCTCGCTCCAGAAGCGGGCCGAAACCGGCCGCAGTGCCGGTACCCGGTTAGGCGCAGCGACCCGCCAAACCTCAGCCCACTGCGGCGGGAGATGGCGGCGGGACGCCGCGGTATGAGAAGGCGGGGGGGGAGGTGGAGTTGGTAGGTTCCGGAGGGGGCAGGCGAGCGCTGAGCGCTGGCGCCCCGGCTGTCAGTTAGGAGCGGCGGCGAGAGCCTGTAGGGTCGGGCTGCTGGAGGAGCTGCCGCCGCGGAGCCCCGCTGCCAGCACCCGCCGCCGCCTTCGCCTCGGGCCTCGCTGCGGCGCGGGGCGCGCTCCGACGTGCGGCAGGTGCAGGGCGCGCGGGCGGAGGCGGCCGCGCTACCGCCCCCCGCCCGGCGGCGATGCCGGCGGTGCAGAAAACCGTGTCTGAGATCCGCTCCCGCGCAGAGGGTAAGTGTCGTCCGGACCCTCCTCTCCCCAGCCGTAGGGGACCAGCGGGGACCGCGAACCTCCGGCGCAGAGCCACGCCGGGGTCTGCGCCGCCTGGCCGGGAGGGGGCGGCAGGGAGACGAGGTGGCGGGGCGACGAGGCGGCGTGACCCCGTGTAGCGCCCGCTGCTGAACGCCGTCCGCCGTGCCGTCCCTCACCGCGGCCTCCAGTCGCGCCGTGCTCGCCGCCCGCTTCCCGATTCCGCAGTGGAGGTGGGGGAGGAGGTCTTCGCATTGCCCCTTCTCCTCGCGCCGCGCACCTGAGCGCGGGTCTGGGCCCCAGCACCGCCCAGGCGGCGGCGGGCTATTGCCGCGGCCGGGCGTCGACCCCGGTGCTGGGCTGTGAGCGTTGATGGTGGCGGTGATGTTCTCCGAGCGGCCCTATATTTTTGGCTGTCCGTTGTCTGCCGGGGACGGTGAGCACCCGGGCAGCGGTTGCCGCCTCAGCGATAGCAGCGTTTCGGGGCGAGCGTTTTTTTCGTTTCCCCCGGTGTGTTCGGCTGCAGGGCCCGCCGGCCCCGAACGGCGGTGCGGGAAGGCAGCGGTGGCTCCTAGCCTGGGATATTTGTCCTGGTGTATTCGTCCCAGGCATAAGTCGGCATATCGTTCATATGTAGTATGGAAGTGTACAGAAATAAACGTTTCTGATACAGGGAAGTTGCCTGAAAGCTTCCAACCCTGCTGATGTCTCATGCCTAATTAAGGGTTAGCGTTGCTTACCATCAGATAGGAAAGTGTCAAGAACTACCTTGTAAAAAGAATCACTGCTGTGAAATTATCGTACTATGGTATTTGTTGCATGCAAAAGTAAGATCTGAAATCACTGATACCAAAGCAGGAGTGTATGGGGGCAGCTCATAATTTCCAGTTGCTGTAGGTAATGACAGCAGTGTCCCTGTAATGACGCAAGTGCGCAGGTTTCAGCCCTTTGAAAGTTTTCACGCTCAAACCATTACATCAGGTTTTGTTTGTTTGTTGTTTTGGGGTTTTTTTTTGCTTTGTTTGGCTATATAGAGAGGTAGAAATTTTCCCTGTGTCTTTCTTCCTTCCAAACAAATATTTTTTAATATTTTTGTGTCAGGAAGCGCATGAGGGAAGATGGGTTGGAAGCTGGTTGTTACCTTGACATTCTTTTTCTGCTTTTCCTGTGTTACATGCCTTCTTCCCTCAAAAGTAGGTTTGTAGGAGATGTGTCTCTGCCTTTACCTAGGAAGTGCTAGCTGGCCAAGAAACAGAGTCTTTCTAAGAAAAGAAGAAAGTATATCCTTCCAGGGACACTTTTGAAATGCCTTTGCAACCAGAGCAGCCGTGCTTGCTATACCCACAGTGATTAGTATGTGCACATAATGGTACTAGTTAAATGTCCAAATTTTCAGTGCTTAATTTCAGTTATCGTCCAGTCATTCTTTTCCAGACAGTTGGTTTTCACTGCAAGCTTAGCACAAATAAATTGCAAAAATTGATGCTCTCTTTAAAATGATCTAATTACAGGACTCTTAATGGTTATTAAATGAACAAATGTAGTGTTCCCTAAAGATAAATGTCTATCTAAGATGTGCAGATGCAGTAAAAGGGAAAAAAAAGTCTAGCTTATTTGGTGTTCAAGGTTGGATGACTGTAAAGCAGTGGAATACAGTTTTAAGAGGCTTCTCAAAAATATTTCCTTTAAGACTGAAAATAGGTATAAAACTTCTTTAAGAAACTTACCTTTTGGAAAACTATGTGATAGTTTTTCATCTTAGCAGTGGAGTTGTTCAGTCGTACTTAACTATATACAGTATTACTCAAAGAAAAATAACTTAAAACCTGTTTTCTTACTCTTAAAGTGACACTTACCTAGTTAATTTTATTTATATTCAGTTCAATTTATTTATACTCAGTACATTCACAATGAAGCCAGTGTCAATGGCTTACTTCCTTTTTTATTTTTTAGTTAAGTGGCTTCCAAGTCTCATTAGTCCACACATTTGGACAGTGTGCCTGGCATTTCTAAACAGTTATTTGTAAATAAATGTTACTATTTTCTAAAAAAAATAACTCCAGAGTTCTGCAGTGTGGTCTCATCCCTAGCATTTGACAGTGACACAAAGGAACTGTAAAACCCTCACTCGGGCCATCACCTGAGGCTCTTAGATAAGCACTGTGCAAAGTGATGATAAGGCTGCCTTCAGAGACCTCCACCAAAGTCTTACTTACAGTGCAGAGTAGGAAATTCTTACTATTGGCAAGATACCAGTGTATTCTTTAGAAGTCTCTGGTAATACTGTAATCACTAATAGCAGCTTCCATAAGTGCTGTTGTGGCACGGGCCATTCCTTAGACTAGCCTGAGACTTCTAGGGATCTGATAGATTAGCTTAATATTACTTCCCTTATTCTAGAATTTTTTTATTGTATCTGTCAGGTTAAAACCTCATTTTTCTCTCCTGTCACTGCAGCAACTAATTTCTGCTTCGGAGACCTTTTCCATGGATCATGAGCTACTTTATCAGGCCAGACTGTCTTGACATCATTTCAGAAATAAGTGCTCTCAGACATGAAGAGATACTAATGCTATTAGAGAAAATCAACTGTTGTGTTCAAATGAAATAAATTTCAGTGAGAACTGTCAGAACAAGGCACACCTGTATCATTTCCAAGAATTTGTTGACAGATGCATTGACACTACAGTCTACAAATGATTACGAAATAAAAATTCTAGGTATTTTAACATCTGTTAGACAATACTACCTGGATAGAGAATAGGATTTGCTTTTAAAGGAGCTACTATTTTTGTGGCCTTCTTCTGAATCTCTGCAGGTTCTTGTACTCTCCATGGCTAATGGAAGATAACCAGGCATGCTTTTATAGACTTTTTTAATAGATTTTTGTGTCTATTATTCCTGTTGCAAAGAAGAGCACCTGAGGTTTGCTGTAAGTTCTAAAGTGATACGAATATCAGTGAAGTCTTGTTCAAGGCATGGAAAATTTGGCCCTCCTAAATGATTTTAGTAAATTACTAAATATGTTTTCAACACCAGTAACCTTAATTCAGAATTGTACCCGGACTTCAGACATTTGATGCTGTGGAAATAGCATCAGCATCATGTATTCTGGAGTTAAAAAACACGTGGGGAATCTCTGAGTAGTGTAGCCTATATCTAGCTTTATTAAATACAGTAATTAACTGTGGTTATTTTAGCTATGTATAGCTGCACAGTTAATATACACATCTATTAAATAATATTAAATTAATAATTCGAAGCATTTCTTTTGAGAGTCTGGGAGAATGAAACTGTGGGTGGCAGTTATTAGTATTCTCTGAAGACTGAAACATTAATTCTTTTTCTCTGTGGAATTCAGTGTGAACTATACTAGATCATCAAAAAAGGGTAGAAATTTGAGGTGCCATGGTGCTGTCTACCAACAATAATAGGTAATAATTAGTTCTTATATTATTGGAGGTAAATGCCTGTATGAAAACTAGGTGAAGCTGAATTTATGCAAGATGAGATGACTTTCATATGAACAGGGAAGGTGTTTTGGAGTTCTGTAGTAGTCATCAGATTGTCCTCAGTAGACCATCTGTTCTTGTAATGCCTAATACGTCCTTAGGTGTTTCTACTCACGGACTATAGGACTATATCACATTTTACCAGATGTTATGCTCATTATTGTTACTTGTGTCTGTTCTGCAAACTATGTTGAGCTCCCAGTGCTTCACAACAGGAAGAAGCATGATCTAGTTCTAGTGCAGGCTTGGCCATCTCAGTGGTAGCAGCAGGCAGGTCATTGCTTGAACTCCTCAGAAGGACAGACCGATGATTAAGGTTCCCAGTGCCTCTTCTGTCATTGAAGGTCTATCATGGCATTATGACAAATAACTCTGAAAGGACCTTCTTTTTCATAGCGATACCTTCCCCAAACTGTGCTGCGTTCTTGTGGAATATGAGCTGGCTCACTTACTCATATAAAAGGTTCTCAGCCACAGCACCAGCTTTTGAATGCTGTACTTTGAGAATAAAAGATAAATTCTAAATTATTAAGGGAAGTGAATTAAAATCCTTCTGGTGATTTGAGTGAGAGTTTTCTTTCCATCCTTTTCTTTCCATGTTACATCCTATTCGTATTTACCTTTGTCCATAACTTGTAATGAAAATAAGACTGGTTTAAGGAATAAAGCTGAAACTGCTAAACTACCCTACCTAAAGGAAAATGTTGATATATGGAAAATATTTGGACATTTAGTCTTTAGAGTTTATTGTTATTTTACTAATTTAGAAACTATTGGTTTAGGAAGAGTCATTGCAAATACTGTGTGTTGGAACAGAGTTGTTTCTCCCAGATTTATTCTTGGAAGCAAAATGTGGTCTTCAATGAGTTCACTCATTGGCGAAAGCTCAAGTTGGTTGTTTGGGGCTTTTTTGTTGGCTTGTTTCATTGGTTGTTTATTTATTTGAGCTTTGTTGATGTTAAAGATGTTATCTTTAACAAGCAAGACTATCTAGAAAGACTGAATATATATGCAAAATACATATTTTGCTATTATTTTCAGGTACAGCTTGTACCCTGGGAAGTAACTACCCTGTCTCCATATTTTCAGAATTGAGAGCAATACTGTTTCAAATGTCTTCTTGCCTTTTCCACTCTTGCACATAATTTACTTCCATTCTTTAATTTTTAACAGATTGAAGGAAATCCTGTACCAAAATATCCAGTATTTATTGAGTGACTTTGAATGAAATTTGTGGTGTTTTGTGCTTATCCATCAATAATTCCCAGATTCTGTGTTGTGCTAGCAAATAACTTTCAGAGTGCAGGACAAAATACTATTTACAGTCATTCCAGCTTATGCAGCAGCTTTGTAAATGAACTTTTTGATTAGGGTAATAGTTGCATTCCTTTGCTATTGAAGCACATTTTTAATTGGTTTTGGCCCTGTAGTGACATAAAATAATAAAATAATCGACAGATATTATCAGAAACTGTGATTCTGAATACTAAGAGGAAATTAGTTTTCAAGCTTGCCATTTCAGCATAAAAATTGTCAGAGCAGTGTAATGTGTTGGCATTTCATGTTCCTTTTAAGTGCTGATTTACAACTTTTTTCAAGTCAGATGCTTTTCTGTCAGTGGGAGAATACAAGAATGTATGTTGTAGAATCTGTTTGGTAATTCAGCTGTGGTTAAATATCACCTCAACTCTGGTTAAATACCAGCAGTGTTGCAAGCCACAGCAGAGGAAGAAAAGTCTTGGAATATATTCGCATTCTTTCTGAATGCAGGTCTTACTAGTACAGTGTCACGGTTCCTATCTGAAATGAGGTAAGTGCTAGTTTACTCTTGCTAGCTAAATATAAACCTTCAAAGTTATTACTAAGAGGTACTTCAGAATTTGCTGTGAATTTTTGAGGCCTGTAGGCCAAAAGTGTGATGCTACTTTTAATTTTAAGCCCTGGAACAATGCTTTTCTGACAGCAATGAACAAACAAGAACCTTCCATTGGATTACAGAAGGGCAACCAATTCTTTTTCATTCTTGCTGTGTGTTAGTTAAACGCATCCTTTTCAAACACACCTTGATTAAAAAATGTAGCTACTTCCACCAAGAGGTGATCTGGTGAAATTTCCCTTCCATTCTTAAGCATGGCTATATGGGAATATAAGGGAATATGCTTATTTGTTCGTGGGGTTACTCTTAGACTATATTTTTATGACAGGCTGGCCTCTGCTTATTTGATTAATAGGCTGGGTTCCTACAAATTGGCTTGATGCTAATGGATCCTCACTTCTGGAGGAAGAAATATAGCACCTAGTAGCTTTTTTTTTCTTTTTGCTAAGTGGTGAGCTTTGATGTACATGTGCTGCACTGAAATGTGAGCTTAATCAGCAGCTGAGTTTTAGCTTATTGTTTAGGTTTTTAAAATTTTGAAATAGGTAGCTCATAAAAACTGCGGGGGTGACTTAATGGTGTTAGGCTTAGATTTATGAGTGTGGTTTGATAGGTGGCCTGCTTCATATTTGGAAGTGAATAGGTGAAGTGATAAGCAACTTGGACCTGATTTCTTGTAAGGTGCCAAATTGCATCAGGGATTATAATAGTGGGATAAATCTGCAGCTGTTATTTCTGTTCTCTTGACTGTAAATTGGTAGGCATTTCAAATGAATGCATGAACTACCATAACTTTAACATCCTTCCCTGTTGAAAAGCATATCCCTTTTTAATTTTAGTTCCTGGTATTTTTGGGGGTCACTTGAGTACTAACCAGTTGTGGTCAAATTCTCTACTTACATAAATAAAGTGTAGTGAAGATTTCCATGCGGTTCATATTTGAAAAAAATACTATAATTAAATAAAGCTTGTGATGATTTAATCTGTTTATGCTAGATGAGTGTGGGCGAGACATGACAGAAATTGGAGCTGCTTTATGGTAGTTTTCTGAAGATGCAAAATATAAACAAACCCTGGGAATGCAATAGATCATTTTAGTTGCAATTCTAGTGAATGTATTGTGGGCAAACGCTCGGTCTTGCTCAAGGTGGAACCTATGAACATGCAGTCCTGTATCTGAACAAATCAGTGGAAAATTTCACTTACAAAACATGTCACTTAAAACATTCTACTTAAAAACAAAACAAAGCTGTTGTAGGGCAAGCCTGTCCCACATGCAGGCAAGGGTGGTATAGCGTCCCTGAAGACATTTGGCATTCTGAGAGCCCAGAAATGGTACAGGAGCTTTGGCTTGCCTTGCGGCTGTGTGGCACAAAGTTCTCTTTGACCTCGGGAAGTTCAGAAAATCAGCAGGTACCTGTCAAGAAGAGTGTGTCCAATTTCTGACCAGGCATTGGGCATTTGTTAGCTAACCAGGATAGATGCATAGCTGCAGAGCAACTGAAACTTAGGTGCACAGACTCTTGGCTGGAGTTCTTGGGTATGTAATGCAAGCCAGATGTAATGGTGGTGTTGCAAAGGGCAATATATGGTCATTTAAAGAAATGGCATGGTGGGAGGGTAGGATGTAGAAGCTCTATCAAATGTTGAGTTAAAATTTAATGTATCTTTTTTTTTGTGTGCTCCAATCTTTTATGAAAGCAGAGCATTTCAAAGAGCATTTTGTGTCTTTTGTTTTAGTCATCTAAATTAAGCATTTTACTACTACTTTAGACTATATCTAGTAACTGAAGTAATGCATGAGGTTTTAGATATTTTTGTGTATATGTATACGCATGTAGACATGCGAACAGGGAAAATTTTCTCTCCTTGATACAGAGCTTTGCGTATCAGTCTATTTTGTGTACTCCAGTGAATGTATTCTAAAGTTTAGGCAGTGAGGTGATAGGGGACATGTATAACCTTTAAAGCTTTGAGGGTAGTATAATGCATCTAGGGCAGGAGAGCTGGTTTTCCTAACGCTACAGAGTATAAAGGTTTTCTTGAGAGGCTCAGAACTTAACTGCTCAGGTGGCTTTTTAAATGAAAATTGAAACAAGTTAATTCAAGGTGGTAAGAAGTGAGGTGATGAATGTTTATGAAGCTCCTCAGAACCTTTTTGCTGTCATTTTGATTAAAAGAGAACAAATAAATGTTATACTACAGATATATTAAAATAAAAGTCTGTAGTTTGCCATCCATATTAACAAACAGGTAATATATAGTGTTCAATGTCTGCTAACATTTGCTTTACCTCTATCACTGTCAGTAGTCAGGGCTTATATTGACATAAGTTTTTAAATGAACGCTTTAATTTTCAAGTAGTTACATTCCACAAATGTGCCAACTCTTCCCTTATTTCCTGGACTTAGGCTGGGTTGGTACTTTTGACACATCAGCTTCCAACTTCTCTACCCAAGTGCTCTCACAGGAGTCATATTTTGTGTTTGCTCCTTCATTGAACAACTTGAAAGTAAACGTCCTAAACCTGGAATGAGGGTGTGTTTGCCACGTGGTGGATTTGGACTCAGTCAGGTATACAGTGTGATTGGATGTGCACCTGTGGCTTGACTGAAAACCTAGTCTTCTTAAAGATGTACATACATCCAGTTGTTTTACTGGGATATATGTTTATGGAGTTGTGTGCTGGAGGTCATGCATGGCCAGTTGTACGATGGTTGTCACTTCAAGGAGAGGTAATGACAAGAAGAGGGAATGGCATGCTTAGTCTCTCACACACACCTGTGCAGTCCCTTGAGTTGAGGAGTGTTATGTGGACACTTTTTCAGGTGGGCCCAGCCTGTTAGGCTGGCTGCCCTTGCTCTGAAGGGCCTTCTTGAGATACATACTGAAGTTTGAATAGAAGCATGTTGGATCTATGCCTTTCATTGGGGGAGCTGGAAGGAAAGCAACAGAGAAATTGCAGTGGGTGAATGTAGTAGTGGGGATTTCCTGCATAGTAATGGAATCTCTGAATTCTAATGAGCAGCAAATGGCATGAGATTACAAGTTTCTGCTGAGTCTTTGCACAATGTGCGGAGACTTGATCTTTCAAAGTAGTGTCTGAAAAGCTGAAAAGTATGTTCTGGATATAAAAGGTAAGAGGCTATGTAGTGGGCCAGGATGACTTTACATAACCCGTTTGTAAGAATTTATAGACATGCTAGAAAATAGCTCTATGTTTTCACATACAGCCTTAATTATCCTGTACATGCACATAGATTCTGATGTATTCAGTGGCATCCTAATTTTTTTTTCTCTGTGTACCTTTCTCATTTGGTATACAGAATGAATAGTGCTTATTTAACAAGCACCTATGCACACACAGATTATTGATATAATTTTAAAACTTTTTGGTGTTTGATTGTGCCATACCTGTGTTTACTTTACAAGCTCCAGCCTGAATAGACTGCTTAGGCATGTAATGTCTGAGTGGCTGACAAAACACTAGTCAAAAGTCTTGAGAGAGAATACATTGGTATCCCCTTTAAAAAAACTAAAGTTGTGTTACAGGTTGGTATAAGATTCCTCATAGTTTATAGAAGAATATACACTAAGCTCAGCTTTCACTGACTAGTGGAGGCAGGTGCTAGGAATGTTAGGAAATGTAATAATACCGTTTCAAGTTAAGCACACACAAAATGAAAAATAAGCTGGTATTTCTCTGGAGATAATCTGTCTAGTGTCATGTAGAAAATTTGTAGCAGGTGAAAGAAGGGTATTCCTTAAACCAACACATGCTTAATGACCTTGGCTTCCAAGGATCACATCCTTCCAGCTCAAGATTGGTCCATCACAATGAGCAAGAAATCAAGTGAAGGTGGCAGTAGCACTGCTTGGATTATCAAGGAGTCCCTGACAAAACTCAAGTGTAAAAAAGGAGCATACAAGAGGTGAAAACCATGACAGGTGGCTGGAGAGGACTATACAGGGGTTGGGTTAGCTTGCAAAGCCGAAGTCCATCTGAGGTTTCATCTGGTGAGGGGCTTGTACAAGCCCTTCTTGTTTTCCTTCAAATGTAACAGCAGGAAGATTACTATGGGAAACAGGCCTGCCTGCTGAATAGGGCAGGGGACCTAGAAACAAAGGACACTTAAGAGGATGCAGTAAATAGTGTCTGCTCCACATTAGTCTCTGCTGATAAGATCATATAGATTGGAAAGCCTGAAGCAAGAAGGACTTACCTCAGTGGAGGAGGACCAGGTTAGGGAACACTTATACTGGGAGTACATGAGTCCATGGGATCTGATCAGATGCATTCCTGAGTGCAGGGGGAGCTGGCAGGTCTCACTGTTAAGCCACTTTTGGTTATCTCTGCAAGGTCTCGATAGTCTGGGGGAGCAGAGACAGGGGTGTTCCTGAGGACTGAGAAAATATAAATCGATCTCACTGTAGGGTAGCTTACATCAGTTTTCTGTTTTTGCTTAGTTTTAATTGTGACAATTTTCTGTGAGTGTTTCTCAGACTAGGTGATTTGTGCAAATAAGTAGAATTAGTCTTTTTTATTTAAGATAGCTGTACTAGACACATGCTGTTTGTATTTAATTTCATTGTTTGGACATCCTCTTGGTTGAACTGTGCTTCTACTATTGAAATTAATGGTTACATTCTCACAAAGTTTTTATAAGAAATGTACCTGTTTGTGTTCTTTTGCAAACTCTACATTGTTACACTACTACTACAAGTGTGTGTATGTGTAACAGTAGTTTGAAAGAAACACAAAGGGAAAAGTGTTACGTGTATATTGGACAGATGTGGTGCAGGACAATAGATTAGGTAGATTAATTGTATAAAGGTTATAGGAAATGTCCCTTTAAATAATTGATTTTTCTTTAAATTTGGCAATGACTAATGTTAAATTTTACATGCAAAATTCAAACTGTTGAATGATCTGTATAAAATAAAGATCTTCTGATTTTTAATGCTTATCTACCAGATAACTGTATTTTTCATTACATATTGCCAAGAATGGCATGTATTACTGGTATAATCTTGAACTTCTTGTTTTTGCCTTATGTTAGAGTTAATATATGTCTCTTGGTGTGTTCTTTTTAAATATTTATTTACCTCACTACTGAAAGTAATTTCCACAGTTTTGCAGATTTTTAACTGGAGATCACTCAGCTGTGAGAGATGGATGAGATTGACTTTTTTGGGGGGTTGGGATTTTTTTATTTATTTTTTTTTAATGTCCACTTTCTGGGTTCAAATGCAGCAACAGACAGTAGTAGTTCATTTCATATTACCATGAAGCAGCACAAGGTATTTAAGTGTATTTACTAATTCAGTAGATTTTACAGTAATTCATTATCATAGCTTTATGAAGTATCTTGGCTATATACTACTTTGGCTTTTAAATGACCATTACTTGTGAGAAATGCAAATGCGTTGGGTTCACATTCATAATAGATGTCTCTCTTTGTCATGATGTGCCTTCAGTCTTGCATATGTGTCTATATAAATATATTTATGTGGAAAACCATGCTGTGTTTTTACAGGCTATGAGAAAACAGATGATGTTTCAGAGAAAACTTCTCTAGCTGATCAAGAGGAACTGAGAACTATATTCATCAACCAGCCCCAACTAACCAAATTCTGCAATAATCATGTCAGGTATTAACTATTGCATTTTTTAATAGATATTTAATTTCAGAACATTGCATGTTGCATAGCAAAAATTAAGAAAATATTATTTTTATTCCACTTCTGTCATTTCCTCTGACCACTAGTTACAGTTTCAGGCTCTGGAGAGGTGAATTAAGTGAAATGTGCAGAGCAACAGAGCTGTTTCAATTACAAACCTGATCTTCCAAATTTTTAAGAACAGGATGAGGAAGGTACAGATGATTGACAGGTGCACCATCAGCATGTTCCAAGAGTATGGATTTGTTTTTCAGTGTTCAGTTCATCTTTGAATGTATTTCTTGTAGCTGGATGACAACACAGATGTACTTCACTTGAAAATGGCATTGGTTTTGCTTTGGAAACTCTCTTTTTTCAGTGATTTTTACAATGATGCCATGGTTTCTTATGAAACTCGTTTTGAATTTCAAGTTCAGACTTTAGGACTCTGCTTATGGTTTATGTTGTGGGGGTTTTTTGCTCTTCTTGAAGTAATACACTGAATACTTATAAGTAACCTATGCTTAGATGTGGTAACATCCTTGGTACTGTTGTTAAAATTGAAAGTAAATAAATAGCAAAGATACCCCTGTCCAGATACCTTCAGAAAACACACCTACAGGGTGTAACTTCGACAATATGCATAAATTTTATGCATTAATAATGTGGTGGGCATTTTCCATGGACTTACGAAACTTTAGAATGCTTTTTGGTTTTGTATACAACTTGTCTTCTCTGTCTTTTTATTTGTTTCTTAACAGTATTGAGCTTTTTTTGCAGAATACATTCATTGCCCCTTTAAACAGTCTTACGCAAAGCCAAAGTAAATATTACAAATTTTAAAAGTAGTTACATATTCTTGTAAGTTTATTGTGCGTAAGGTTTTGGCAAGATTATTTTCACTGCTACTCTTCTAGGACCTTAGTAGCAATCTCTTCTTAAACAAATGTAAGGCTGACTAAGAGCTGGGAGTGTGACAGTGGTGTAGCAGAGATTACGCTGGGAGAAGACATATTTTGTTCTTCCAGCCTAGCAAAACTACACTTAATATCCAATATTTATCAGTTTAAAATAAAAAAGTGAGCCTTCCATTCAGTGAAGGGCATAGGGTTTTATCTTTTAATAGATTTTTATTATTTTCGTTATTTCTGAAGTGCACCATTTCAATTTAGTTGATCCTGTTGTTCGTTCTTTTGCATTGAATCGTGCAAACTCGTACTTTATGTAGGAGCTCCACAGCTTCTCAGTACTGGCTTAGTACCCTCCTCATTTTTCTTGTTATACCTTTTCCAAATGATTTTGTCTGAACTGGAGCCATTGTGCAGAGTTACCTGCCTAGCGTGTGCCTGCAAGGCAGCGTGCTCCTCTGGGCCACAGAGCTGTGGGCCTGGGGCCTGCCTTACCTGCTCCCTTGATGGTGGTGCAGCTGCCTGACTGCTGCCTTCTCTTTGTTTTTTCCCCACTCCTTCTTGCCTGGAACTGAGTGGCAGCAGGGCTTGACTGCCTCCCACAAAGCAGGCAGAGGTGAGAAAGGAACTTCTTGCCTCAACATGGAGGCTCACAACAGTTTTTGTGGGTGATGGGTGCTTGCCTGGGTTAGCTGGTTCATGTGCAGATATCTACAGGACTTCTCTTTTAGCCAAAACAAATCTGCTTGCTAGCACAGAAGTCACAAAAGGTTCTCTTTTATTTGAAAGCTTGTGTAACTGAGAGGGAAGCAATATATTTGAGGAATTTTTTGCACTGTAATAATAGTGCATGTTTTTGTCTCTTTCTCGCAGCACAGCAAAGTACAACATAATCACATTCCTGCCAAGGTTCCTTTATTCCCAGTTCAGAAGAGCTGCTAATGCATTTTTTCTTTTTATTGCATTACTTCAGGTAAGATCAACAATAAGATGTTAATGTTTGAAACTTGTTGAGAGAGTGTTTGTACCATAGGCATTATTTTGCAGAGATACTGAGGCTGGTGTACTGTTCTTTCTCGGCTCACTAGCCTCACAGAATAGCTGTATTGTGTAGATGTACCTTTAATGGTTTTTTTTACTCCTTGAAGACAACACAGTGCACACATTTTTTTCTGTAAAACAGGTTACATATAGCTGAAATACTGTCAGGTGAACAAAACTATTGTGTCAGGAAAATCCCATTAAAAAATATCTGGCAAACGCAGAAAAATGTTACCTATAGTTGGCATTTCTTGTAATGAAGTGTACTGCCTAGAAAACTGAACTGTATGAAATGCAATCCTCTAGTCTGTTTTGAGAGTCAGGAGTTGCAGTTGAGGAGGGGTGATTATGTATTCTTAGAGTAAAGCTGGTAAAGACCGAAGCTGAGCCTAGATAAAGAAAAAAACCCACAAAAAAACCAAACAGTGGAGTCCAGTACTACAGCAGCTGTTTTCCATGTCCCAGATGGCTAACTGTGCTGGTTAGGAGGAAAGCACAGAGTCTTTTGTATACCACCACTGTAGCTTCATTCAGTATGTTTGTAAAGGGCTATCCCTGACCCAGCTTGCTGAGACTTTTTTGAAGTAGTACGTAATATTTTGCAGATATATCAGAATACTTTAATTTTGCGGTAGTTCAAGTTGATAAAGCAGATCGTGTTTTTTTTTTACTAATACTCTATGAATGCAATAGCTGATGATGAATGAAAATTCAGCTGTGGGCAGGTAAAGTGACTAGTTCCGTATTCCAATCATACTTGATGATTACAGAATCACAGAATCATCAGAGTTGGAAGGGACCTCTAGAGATTATCTAGTCCAACCCACCTGCTAAAGCAGGATTTCCTAGAGCACATTACTCAGGACTGCATCAAGGTGAGTCTTGAACATCTTCAGAGAAGGAGACTCCACAACCCCACCTTGGGCAGCCTGTTCCAGTGCTCTGTCACCCTCACCATGGAGAAGTTTTCCCTCATGTTCAGAGGAAACTTCCTGTGTTCCAGTTTATGCCCAATGCCCCTTGTCCTGTTGCTGGGCACTACTGAAAAGAGCCTGACACCATCTTCCTTAACATTCTCCTTTTAGATATTTATAGGCATTAATAAGGTCTCCTCTCAGCCTTCTCTTCTCCAGGCTAAAGAGGCCCAGCTCTCTCAACCTTTCCTCCTAAGAGAGATGCTCCAGGCCCCCAATCATCTTTGTTGCCCTCCACTGGACTTTGTAGTAGTTCCCTATCTCTCTTGAACTGGGAGGCCAGAATTGAACACAGTATTTCAGATATGGCCTCACTAGGGCAGAATAAAGGGGGAGGATGACCTCCCTCAACCTACTGGCCACGCTCTTCCTAATGCATGTCAAGATACCAAGATAAAAACACATATTCTGCATAATTTCTGGTCCATTTTTTAGTGTGTTGTAGAAGTGGTTGTGTTAGGAATTTACATAACAAAAATTACTGAAATTAAATAATGGCACATATACTGGCATGTGAACTTTTTCTTCCCTCACTTCAGATGTTTCAGCACGTGAAAGTTGACTCCTCTGTACTTAATCAGGTTTCTTTGCTTCTACTGTAAGTGTTCGGAGCAGTTTCTTAGGATGCATCTGCATCTTACACTGTTTCCTAGAGCGAAGAAAACTGAAGTTCAGGTTTTCATTAAGTTGTCTGCCTGCAAACCTGTGGCTTCTAAATATCCTTTGGACTCCATCTGGCATCTCAGGCTAATCCAGTGGTTCAGCAGCATTTCTTGTGGTGCCACTATGCATGTTAAACTAGCAACACAGAATATGAGGTCTCAGAAGCAGTTTGAGGCTTGGCTTGACTGGCTGAGAGGCTGACAGGTAGGTATTTGGGGTGCAGGAAGTGAAATGTTAGGAAGTGGAATTTTAGGACTTACAAGCCCACTATCTCCTATAAGAGAGACCACACTGGCAGAACTAAAAAATGTGGAGTAATGGAACCAGAATAGGGGCCAGTGCCCCTTTTGCTTTCATATTTAGCCTGGAAAATAATGTGTGATTGGAAAGGAGGAGTTTGGGCATACATGTAGGGAAGAATAAAAGGGTAGGAATAGCTGGAGAAATGATGGATCCCTTTCCCTAGTAGCCAACACATAGGCACTTGCCCAACAATAACTTTCTGTTTGGTTTCCATTTAATTGCTTGGAAAATGTGTTCTAGAGTAACCTGGAAAATAGATCTATGTTGGTCTTACTCCAAGAAACACAGAGTAGGTATGTATAACATCCTGTTTTCTTTCAGAAACACAGTGTGGTGGTAGCAAAAAGAAACATATGTAATTCATAAATACTGTTGGCTGTTTTTCAGAACGTTTTGTGATAAATTGAGGAAGTCTTCTAACTACATTGAGGCACCACTTATTAGTGTACTCTTTTCTTGCAAAGATCTTATTGTAGTCCTGTGAGCTGCATTGCCTGTCTCTTAAGGCAGCAATCCTCTCACCTTTTAATTTTGCCATTAAGAACTCTCGTCAATATAATTACGGGTAATCATCCATGTATATCACATAAGTCACAGCATCTTCTCAGCATTTACTTTGCATACAAGTTTGCTTGTGTCATTTGTGCCCATACCAGCTTGGCAAAAATAGTCTGACAGAAAGCAGCTATTTGAAATTTGTCAATTTAAAACTAGTATGATACAAAATATCTCTTAGAGATTAATGCTGTAAGGAAGTAAAAATGCCTTGAAATTTTGTCCACTGTAACAAAAATCTAAACTGAAAAAATGAATTCTATTTTTAAAATATGTATTTTAATTTAATTTGAAACTTGGAAGAGTAAAGTAAATATTCTGCAAACACTAAAACCTCTGAAAGTAACTACTGAATGCTATGCTATTTAAAATTCAAATGTTGTTTTACTGTATCAGCTGCTTTCGAATTGAAGACTGTGACCTCTCTTAGAAATACTCAGCATCTTATCTAAAAAGTTAATCCAGTTGCCTTGTCTGTATTTGTAGAGAAAGTACTGCTTTTATTAAAAATGTTTTGAGCTGACAATGCAAACAAATTTTTTCTCTCTCTTTTTTTTAATAGCAAATACCAGATGTATCACCAACAGGTCGTTACACAACATTGGTCCCTCTCCTGTTTATTTTAGCTGTAGCTGCAGTGAAAGAGATAATAGAGGATATTGTAAGTATTTAATAGCAATATTTTGTAAATAGCTTTCAAATTTTCATAGATATTACAAACATTTTGTTGAATAATTCTGTCTCGAACCGTTCTTGCCTTCTGGATGCTTTTGAAAGCTTCTAAATCTACTTGCTTCAGAAGGTGAGATCTTTAGAATATGGTGTTATGATTTGTAAGTGTGTTTGCTATACATACAAGTGGCAATATCAAGGCAAAACAATGACTGTTGTGTTTATAATATACATTGTTTCTAGTCAACCAGTTCACAGTAATGACATCCAAGCACATTTTTAAAGTGTGAACTGGAACCAAAGACAAGTCCAGAATATTGGCAATTTTCACAAACAGGGGTCCTGCTAAAAGAAGATTAGAAGATGCTAAATTCATCTCAGGTGGAGTCTGTTTTAAAACCAAATAACCTTTAAATGCTTATTTGGTTAGAAAGAAAATATTTTTTTCTTCCTGCATGAGTACGAGCAGCAGAGTCCTTTATTCCCACTAATTATACTTGTGAGATACTAGAGTAACATTTTATAGGAAAAGTGTAAGATCTTCTGGCTTTAGTCACAATGAAGAAGGTAGCATTAAAAAAAATCTCATGATCCTTTTTATTTTACATCTTTATTTGATATGCCTTTAAAAAAATAGCTTAGCCCTTAGGAACTCAGTTGAGGATCTAGGAGGCTGCACAGTGTCAAGCATCTTCACTTGTCCTCCACACCTGAAACCGGATGGAGTTCTGGTATCACAACAAAATCATCCCTGGACCTTTCTAGCAAGTGTCTTTTAACTTGCTGTTGGAATTATTACGTGACACTTTTAGTATGTTTAGAATAGTAATCAATTTGGTTTAGTACCATTTTCTCTTTGCAACTCAAAGTGTAGTTTGGCATGGGAAGCGAGGAAGACGGAGCAGATTTACTGTGTTTTGCATATATCAGCTAAAACAGCAAGGTTCTCATTACCAAATACTACAGAGATACCTAAAGGAAATTCAAATACTATTTTTCTTCCTGTTAAGTTCACATTGTCACTGGATGTAGTTAATTCCTGCTGTACTTAGTTGAAACTGAATGAGATGAAGGAGCTGATTGGGAGAATTTAGGTGCAATTTAAAGGCTGTGTGTGCAAGTATATATAGCTGATGTTAACTTCATTAATTTTTCACTTACACAGCTGAGTTTCACAGACTAGAGTCCAAATAAAACAACTGACTTTGGTCTTTTTAGTCAAACAGGTATGAAATGTAAGCTGCCTGCTGGTTATATTGTGCAGGAATATTTGGCTGACTGACAGCTGTACTTTTTTTCCTGGAAAAGCTGATCACTTGCTGCATAGTAAAATATTGTGTGTTTTCCCTTAACTTTTCATTTTCATTATGTCTTAGTTTCTTTACACAGTAAAGTATCTAAGACGTCCAGGAATGGTTTTCTTCATCTAATATTAAATCAAGATTAATCGGCTTTAGGATGGGAACCCTATATATTGATACCAAGAAATATCAAAATAATACTTCTAGCTCAAGAAATAAGTGTTTCCTTTTATGGAGTGAAATCCCAAGAAGCAGAAGATGTTAGCTCTTGACTTAGACAGGCTGGAGAGTTGGGCGGGGAGAAACATGATGAAATTCAACAAGGGGAAGTGTAGAGTTTTGCATTTGGGGAAGAACAACACGATGTCCCAGTATAGGTTGGGGGCTGACCTGCTGGAGAGTAGTGTAGGTGAAAGAGACCTGGGGGTCCTGGTAGACAGGAGGATGACCATGAGCCAGCAATGTGCCCTTGTGGCCAAGAAGGCCAATGGCATCCTGGGGTGCATTAGAAAGGGTGTGGTTAGTAGGTCAAGAGAGGTTCTCCTCCCCCTCTATTCTGCACTGGTGAGGCCGCATCTGGAGTATTGTGTCCAGTTCTGGGCCCCTCAGTTCAAGAAGGACAGGGATCTGCTTGAAAGAGTCTAGCGCAGAGCCACAAAGATGATTAAGGGAGTGGAACATCTCCCTTATGAGGAAAGGCTGAGGGAGCTGGGTCTCTTTAGCTTGGAAAAAAGGAGGCTGAGGGGTGACCTCATCAATGTTTACAAATATGTAAGGGGTGAGTGTCAGGGAGATGGAGTTAGGCTCTTCTCAGTGATGACCAGTGATAGGACAAGGGGTAATGGGTGCAAATTGGAGCATAGGAGGTTCAAGGTGAATATCAGAAAAAATTTTTTTACTGTGAGAGTGACAGAGCACTGGAACAGGCTGCCCAGGGAGGTTGTGGAGTCTCCTTCACTGGAGACATTCAAAACCCGCCTGGATGCGTTCCTGTGTGATGTGCTCTAGGTGACCCTGCTCTGGCAGGGGGGGTTGGACTAGATGATCTTTCGAGGTCCCTTCCAACCCCTAGGATTCTATGATTCTATGATTCTATGATTCTAAGAGATTATTCATAGACATAATGTGTTTTCCATCTATGCTTCAGAAATGCCAGCAAAATTTGTGACAGGCAGTGCTAGATAAACAGCTGTTTGCAATGATTTTTCCTGATCATTGCTCAGAAAGCAACTGATAGTAAACTTGCTTCTCAAGCTGGGGGAGGCTCTCCCTGTGGATAAACAAACACCTGCTTTGGTCAAGTTACTTTGTTTTTTCATTAATCAAAGGTTATTTATCTGTAAAATCAGCCATCTTTTTGAAGGGTAATCTACCGATAATCTGTGAAAATCTAGAAAAAGTAATAACTTAGTCTTTGCAAAGTGATATGGGCAGCTTTTAAGAGCTGCTGGCTCAGAGTTGTACCAGTATTTTATTACAAATAAATCTCTTTAAGTGGCTTCGCTTATTTTTATTTCCATTACAAGATTGTTTCTGATTTTCTTTGTATTTCAAAGGCATGAGTTCTGTAGCTCTTGAAAGGCTTACCTAAAATGGTTAATTCTATTTCATTTTCCAAATCACGGTCCTGCTCAGAAAGAACCAAGTTCATTACTCTTTAATACTGTGTTTAAACTCGTAGTCTCCTAAGCTTTTGGAAGCCAAGGTGAGTTTTATTGTACCTTGAAAATGTTGGTGGTTAATAGCTGCATCGAAAGATTTCTGTCAAAAGGTTTCTCACAGCTATATTAAAAATGAGGGACATCATAACCTGTTTAGGATGGAGAGGTTTGTTTATTTTTGTTTGGTTTTGTCTTTGTTCCTTTGAAGTCTGCAGGTACTTGCATGAAAGTGAAGTCGTATGTTTACACAGTTGTTGCTTGACTTCAGATCTGTATGAGACGCTTGTATAGAGAATGGTTCTGTGTAGAATCATCTTGCAGTTCCAGGAATGGGCAAAGTTATGGTACACAAATACACTGCTTCCTTATGTAAGGAGCTTGTTTAGGTAACGATTGCCCACTAGAGAGGGTATTTTAGTACAAGGTGGTTAGTCTGGAACCGGGTCCAACTTTTCTGAGGATCATAACTATGCAAGTAATTCATAGCCCTGTTTAAAATCGCTTTACTGAACTGATAAGTGGGAGGGTAATACATGTGTTTTTTATCTTAAGTGTGAAAAATTTATTGTGACAATAGCTGTCTTTAACCACCGTACGTTTTCAATTTAGAAAAGGCATAAAGCTGATAATGCAGTGAACAAGAAACAAACACAAGGTAGGAAATTTTTTTTGAGCCTACTAATTGTGGTTTGGGAGGGGTTGCTTTTTGAATGTTTTGCAAGTGGTAGCAATGTAATCTGAAGTGTTGACAGATAATCGAGTGGGAAATTGCATATGCAGTTTACTTCAAAATTTGAAATCTGAACAGTCGAAATAATGATTTGCCGTCACATCGGCCCCACAAAATGGAATAGGTTCTAGATTAAGTTTATGTGGTTCCTAAGAAACTTTGTTTACTCATATGACACAGGTGATGCTGTCGTTGTTAAAAGATCAAAATCAAAGCTACATTTGCTGGGCCTAGATTGTAATGAAAAGTCTGTACATTTCTAAGTACACAAATAGTAATTTTTTTCAACCAGGAAATCTTGAATAATTCAATTTTGAAAAACTCTGTGGTTGGAATAAGTCGTAAAATGGAACTATCTTTCTATGCTGCTTTAGAACTCTGAATAAAAATGAAGTTTTTTGGTTTTGTGTTTTGGTTTTGTTTTTTTCAAATACAAAATCCATGTTATGGTTTGGTTAGAGATAAACCAAAACTTTGGAATGTGATTTTTTAGAAGTTTTTAATGCATAAAAGAGAAAGTATTAAATCAGAGGATTATTTTAGCTCATAAAGTGGGAGATGTTAGCTAATATGTCCTAAACACACTTGTCAGGTAGGAAGTCCAAGTTTTAAGTTCCTGCCTTGCTGTTCCTTAACTTCTTGTGTCGCCTGTTCTGAAATAGGCCTCTCTTGATAATCAAGAGCTCATCCTTTTTTTTTCTATAATCAGGAGGAGGAATGAGTGTCATATTAATTTAATTGGAGAAAGTATGAAAAATACCACAAAGAGGAGACCCTTACATGGAATCTCTTTTAAATAAATAACAAACATAACATTAAGTTTTTTAGGGAGGGATGTAGTCATTGAATAAAGATAATCAGAATTGGCTGGCACTGCTAATCACTGGATTTAAAAACATGAATTTTAAAGCCTACCTAAATCATACATACATCTTAATGTTTACTGTAAAACATGTGGGGAACAGACAGGGGAAGAAAACCTACAAATCTACTGAGCGTGTAACTCAGTAGGAGCTATGGAGATACTAGGTCAGGGAGACAAATCTGTTGACTGAGAGCACTAGGAATAGAATTCTCCAGAGAACAGACCTGGAGAAACAGCCTTTTATTTATATGTAAAAACCAAAGTAAAGCTTAATGTAGACATCCAAAATTCTTTCATCAAGCATTCATAGTTTTTGAGATTGCAACCAGCAGGTTTAGGTGGCAATGAGTGTTGAAGTGCGTTATCAATTTTATTTTTTACTCAGAGTGTACAAAGTTTTAAATTAAGGAAAGACTTGTTTTACTGTCTTTCCCACCTCTTCTCCTTGGTTACCTCTCACTAGGCACTTTAACTGTTCCTAAAATTCCTGAATGTTCCATGGATGCAAAAGAGCATCTTGGAAGTTGAAAGTGTAATGAGCATAGATAAAATATTGCTAGCGCTGACAGACAAGTCTCTTAAGCTAATGCAGGATTCACATTAAATACAGCATCGATCCTAGCATACTGTCAAAACAATATTTAATTGTATTGTCAAGTGTAGTTGATTGTCAAAGCAATAATTTAAAAGTTAATCAGTATGGTACTCTCTTACTTTGTGTTCATTTATGATATGTAGTGATATGCATAATATATTATGTATCCAGATCCGCCTTTGGCGGTCTTTTAAACATGCAAAATTGTTCATGCAATGACACATGCATGAATAGATTCTGTATATGGGTTTCTCTTCATCAGTCTGGACCATAAAGACTCATCTGCATGTCAGTTAGCCTGAATTGATTGTCAAACCGTGTAAAATGTTTTGATTGGCTTTGTAATAAGAGGCTATGGTACAAAAACTGTTAAACAGGTTATGTGCTGTATAATTGAAATGCTCTACTTGAATTTATAGAAACAAGGCAAGGTGTAAAATGTTGTGTAAATGACTGTGTCTGTATGGCTTTTCATAGGGAATCTGACAGATACCTGTATATTGCAGTTAGATTGTTCTTTCTGTGTTCTTTCTTTTTTCTTTTTAGTACTACGAAACGGTGCGTGGGAGATTGTCCACTGGGAAAAGGTGTGTGTCTATGTTGATGACTTTTAGAGCATGATGCAGGTTTAATATTTGCTTTATTTCTCCAAATAATTGTCCTTGGTAAGAATTAACTGGTATGATGGGAAATAAATAATCTTTGCATTTTAATTTTTTTTGTTAATGCTTGTCTCTTAAAAGGTAGGTTTAAGTCTATTCAGTTGTGATGGCATAAGTCAGGCAAAAATGCCATTAAATGGTGGGCTTTAAGTTCAGTGAAAAATAACTTGAATAATATGATAATCCAAACCAGTTTATGATTCTGTGATTGTCTTGGAAGTATTCACATATGGCAAAATTATACAGTTCCTTAGTATTATTTGGTGTGCTGAGGGAGAAACTTATTTCTGGAAGTCAGTTACTTTCTGTATTTGCTGAACTTCTTTGGCTTAAACCGTAAGAACTTTAAAGACTGCTACGGAATAGTTAGGAAGGGACTGCTCATGTACTACATGTAAAGTCTTCTATCTAGTCCCTTAGTTTTATTGGTTTCCATACCTGAAAGCTTGAGTAAAATTTCACCCACAGGAATTTGGAGGCAAGGTTCAGATGAAATTGCTGTATACATTTGGAGAAGCAAGGACAAGTAAGATGTATGGTGTGATGCAACAAACTGTGATCTTAGAGAGCATTAATTCTTTAACGTCAGTCTTCAGAAAGTATTTTACAGTAAGTAGCAGAACTAAAGAACTGCATAGAGTCAGTCAGGATTAGGCCTATTAAAGAATACATTTCAAAGAATTCAAGTGACCTTTGAGTACCTAATCCGTACAGGCTTCTCTAAGTGTGAGTTTTTAACAGACTTTCTAGTAAATCAGCAGGTAAATATTTACTATGCTTAAGACAAAGGGATAACATATTTTGTTTGAGACAATTAACCAATTCCCAGTTTTCTTTCAGGTAGATGTTGGAGATATAGTTATAATAAAAGGCAAAGAGTATATACCAGCTGACACTGTACTGCTCTCATCAAGGTAGAGATGCCCACTGATGCTTATAGTGTAGAGGCTGGTTTCTCTACCCTGCATATATTTATTTATTTATTTGTGATTGCTCCAAGGAAATAAGGAATAAACAAAAATGCTGCTGTTCTGAATTGTAGTGTTTTGTTAGTTTGAGAATTTTTCATTTCAGGCAGTGTTTCTTTAAACTGTGATGGTTGCAGTCTTAAAATTACACTGGCATTCAAGTTACCCCTAAGAAAACCCTAGGATGTTATTTTGATGTTGGATATAATACCAAAAAAGCTGATTCTCAGTCTGAAAACTGGACTTCAAGTGCCATATTTAACCAGTCTGGCCTTTTGATATGTACCTAACAAATGGCATCCTATGAATAACTCAAAATTGATCTATTACAGGGAACAAAGATGTTTTTTAATGGGTATGGTCACCAGTTTGGTAGCTGAATCAGCAAAATCCCAAAAAACCAAAACAAAACAAAAATATGAGATGTGACCCATCAAATTAGCACTGTCTTAACAAGCTGAACATTCACTTAATTTTCTGATATATATATTATGAGTAACTTAAGCACTGAAAGCAAGACTTAATTTGTAGCATGTAATGCTGTGACTCTTTTTACATGGACAATCAGAGGTTGTTTATCATCATTTCCTTGGACAGTTTTGTTTAAGAAATCCACATCTTATGTGGAAGATGCACATTTTTCAACATCTATTTGATCAGGTCAATAGACAACATATTCTAAGAGTTTTTTTAAACAAAGTTTATTTTTAAATTATCAATTGTATTTTCATTTATTACTTTGCTTAAAACACAGTTTCCATATTCTTTTCTGGCATAGGCAAAAGCTTTATTGTAATGTGTATGATTATGGATTAGGTATAAGTCCTCTATGATCCTGCTGAAGTTCACAAATCCACTCATACATACAATTAATAAGCTTTGGCCCTTATGCGTTTCTGCAATAGACTGCTGTAGAGTGGTACATTGTTTATTTTTCAATTATATCTCAAAATCAATTACAGCTTTTTCTAAAACTATTCCATTAAATTATTACCAAGTGTAAATTAGTTGCCAGATAATACTGTAAATTTTGCCCACAGTCTGTCTTCAGTACTAATGTTTGTCCTAACTTCAGAGATTTTTGTATTGAGTATCCTTTTACTGCTGCTCTTCAAGAAGCGTTTATTAATTTTATTGTTGCTTTTCCACCAACATCTTCATATGCAATACACTATGCAGCAAAAGCTGTTGTTCTGTTGACCTAATAGCTTCTGTCATGCTAAAATCCTGGTGTTTTGCAAGCAAAACTGATTACATCCTCTCAGAGCAGCCTCTTCATAATCTTCCTGAGTAAGCTCCTAAATTTGAGCCGTTGCCTTCGCTCTTTTGCCCTTTTGGATCTGGAGGACACTCGTGTTGCAATGTTCTCCAATTGTAGTTTACACACAGGAAAATACCAACTGCCTGCATAGCCTTCTTTCTAAGCCTTGTGACCCCCTAAAGGAATCCTACATCATGTGTTGATAAATTGCAATCATAGTCAGCTACTACTGGACTTAACAGGAATGTTACCTCCTGGTTTAATGTCAGTTTACTGCCTAGTTAGAACAAGCTGCCCTATGACCATTACTCACCTTGACTTTTCCTGTCAGGTTTACTTATAGAATCCACTTTGCAAATGGGACTCTTTGAATCGTGATAGCTTTTCTGGGCCCAGAGCAGGCATTTCTTCCAGCTAAAATTTCCTTGTTAGTCATATTGCTAGGGTCCTGTTGCAGCGTTCCTTCCAAGAGAGAATCCTGTGCTACTACATCACCCCTAATTCTACCGGCATGTGCTCACCTATTCCACCTCTCATCTCCAAGTACCCATGCATTCTCCAGTAAGACAGTCTCATAAATTTTTCTTATCAGGTGTTTATTGATGCCCAATTACATTCTAGGTTTCCATAGCAATGTAAGCCTGTGGGCCTGGTTTTAATTCAAACCAGTAATACCTGGCTCTTTTTACCAGCAGTAGAAGTTTCTGGAGTGTCAGAGGATCTTAATTATTTTAGGAAACTATACAGTAGTGGAAGGACACAAAACTTTGAGATTTAATTCTCTTTGGTTCTTGCTAGTTCAGTGAAAACAGAAATTTACAAAGCTGGCACAAAATGTAGAAAGGTTCTTGTCACCCGACTTTTCAGAAAAGTTGGTGGAAAATATTTTTTATGGCAGTTATTTTTTTAATTAATGTATGGAGTGGCTAGAAACTTCTTCAGCTGAGAAATAAACATAACAACTTTTTTATTTTTACTATACAGTATCAAAGCATTCTGCAGATTAGAACTGGTGCCTCACAGTAAAACAGTGTATTTGCATAACAATTAAAATATTCTAGCTCTTTTCTTTTTGACCTGATTAAAATAGATTTTGAAAAAATTGTCATCAGACATTTTAATTAACATGTATTGTTTGTATAATAATTTCAAACTCTGTCTTTTTGTCTTTGTCCATTTGTTTGTTTTGTTTTGTTTTTTTCCCGTCACTTATTTTTCTGTTCTAATCATTTTCAAACTGGGATGTGTAGGTTGCAGTAGGGGAAGTAGTGAAAGTGACCAATGGGGAACATCTCCCAGCTGATCTCATCAGTCTGTCATCAAGGTTAGAATAAACTAGTTGCACAGGATGTGTGTATGTGGGTCCTCATATGCCAAATATGAAGAACACTGCCATGCTGATAATCTTTGCTTTGCTGTTCACCTTTATTGACAAAACACACACATTTATAAAATAGAAAGGATTTGGATGATAAAAGAACACATCATTGAAGTGTAAATACATGATAACACTTGAAGAAATGAAAATTTATTGCAGTCCTCTTTGTTTTTACACCATCCCCATGAAATTTTATCAGACAAGTTGCCATCAAATAAACACACTATAACATCAGGATAAATACACATTTGATTCCATAGAGCAAATTAAGAAAACTATACATGCTTACACCAACCCAGTATTTTCAGCAAAGAATAGTTTATTGTTGGTAGGACTGGTAGAGGACCCTCTGCACAAACTTGGATGTTGCACAATCTCTGCTGCATGCGATGGCAAAAGCAGCGCTGTTCTTGTGTATTGTGACAAAATGCATGTTTCTTAGACAAGTCAGCTTTATGCTATTGTCTGCACTGTTACTGCACTTTTTTTTTCCCTAACAAATCAATGGGCCTGCCTTGATCTAACTGTAATGTATTTACTTTGGAGGTCACTGCTGTCTGCTACAGTAATTACAATCAAGCATGTGTCTCACTTGAAATGTCTTTGCTGCCTTAGTCTGTTTTAAAAGTGCTTCACAAAAATATTGTTTGGTTTTTATTATTAACTAATAAAAATTCTGGAACTGTAATAACATCTTATACAGGAGATTCCATCCAAACAACCTAAATAGAATTAAATACATTTTTAGAAAAGTTTGCCAAGAAAAAAATTCTAACCTGAAAGCAATTAATGATATTGGTTTATCACATTTTAATGTTTTTGCTTTACAAAAATGTGTTTAGAGTAACTTACTTTATTCTGCAAACATTCTAAAACTAAGTCACTTATCAGTAGCCACTGATGCATTAAGAAAGAAAATTTTTAAAAACACTTGATGCTTGAATTTCATGCTAGAAAGGAGGAATTAGAAGATTTAAAGTGCTGTAGAGAGTAAATCTATGTTATTTTAAAGTTATAAGTGGTTTTTATGACTCAATTGGTCCTTTTCAGGATCAGAACTTCTATGATAGGTATTAGTAGTAGGTGCTCTACCCTCAAGTCCAGAATATGGAAGCTGACTGGAGTCATTCAGAAATCTTGACCTGTTAGACCTGTTTTGTTTACTGTCTACTTTCACAGAAGTAATTTTGTCCTGTATCTCTGTTTTCCTAGTTAACAGTACTATAATGGTTCTAAAATATTTTAAAAAACACAAAATCACTGCTGTGTTACACATGAAAAAATGTGTTGAAAAGCTTAAATGCATCAAATAGATGAACTATTCAAGTATTAATTTTAATTTACAGAAAAAGCTTTGTAAATTGCATAAAGAGGACATGTATTTCAAAACTGTCTTACGTTATCCGTAATTTGGATGTTTTTAATAAGAAAATCCTTCACAAGAAAACTTTAATGTCTAAACTACTGCTTTCTATAGTAGTAGGCACTACGTATGCACTACACTTATGCCTGTATATTAATCTCATGTAAAAGCATAGAAAACTTCTGCCATGTACAGCATTTTTAGCAGTTTTTAATCTAATAAGATGGCAAACTTTTCTGAAAATGTAAAGTACTGTTGGTTTTTACAAATTTCACAGTACATTCTTCTAGTCCAGAAGATTTGATAAGAAAAATAAAAACCTGATTGCATAGATGTTAAATGTTATAGAAAGTTCAGAGATTTTGATATTATAATTTAAAATTAAACATTTTTTCTTTCCTAATAGTGAACCTCAGGCTATGTGCTACATTGAAACATCTAACTTAGATGGTGAAACAAACTTAAAAATTCGACAGGTAGGAATTTCATTTTGGGGAATATTGCTAATATTATTTTCATATATTGCTTTTTAAAAGTGTATTTTATATGCAATATACATATCAATGGACATTTTAGAAGACTAAAATTTTAGTGCTTTCAATAAGAAACTGCAGATTATTGTCATCATAAAAGTTTGCTCAAGTGATCAAGTGTAAGGAATTAATGGTTCCTCCTAAGCCATGCATTGTGCTTTGTTTTAGGGTTTTTCTTTGGGAGAATAGAAATGTTAGTAGTTCCAGTACTGGTTTTGTTTTTAGAGGATAGATGAGGGAGGAGCCCTGCTGAAAGAAGCTGCTAGTGTCAATGTTGTTCTTGAAGGGCAGGTAGAGAATAGCAGTTCTTTGAGTGTGCTATCTCTAGGCAGGGACATTCTTGCTGAGCAGTACATTTGGATACAATCCCATCTTCATCATGATGTTTTAAGATAGCAAGGTGACTTTTTCACTGTGTAGCATCCAGCAGTGTGACAGTGAAGTCTAGCGGTCCCATTTTGCTCTCATAGGGATTCTGGTTTTCTGTACTGGCACAATCAGATTTATAATGCATAGATTTATATACTGGAAAGTGATTTTTAATGTCATGATAAATTAATTTTGTTTACAGGGTTTGCCACTAACTTCAGACATAAAGGACATAGAAAGCTTGATGAGACTTTCAGGCAGAATTGAATGCGAGAGTCCAAACCGACATCTCTATGACTTTGTTGGAAACATCAGACTGGATGGGCATGGGTATGTAAATCCAAGGAATGAGATCTCTGGAGATTCAGTCTATTGGTAGATAGCTATATGTTGTTAAGCTCCTTGAGTTAAAATACGAAGAATACAGTCATTTGTGAAGATTAGATGGGTAAACATTTTTTCTGATGTATTATGTATTAGGCTTTATTTTTTGAAAAAACTCACTTCTGATGCCTATAACTTGAGTTTTTATTCTGGTTGACCTTCAGCAAGCAATAACTAGTAATAATGGAAGGCAGTGCTCATCAAATTCTAGTAGTTCTGGAGTACCTAGTAGCTCACTTCTTAGCCATCTGATTCCTTGCCTGTTAAGTTTCTAGTATAGAAGCTGAATAGTAGTTTCTTGTCTGTTTTCCTTACTGATGTTTTCTTCTGTTTGTCTTAAGTCTGGAGTGGACCTGAGTCCAGCGCTATATACTTCAAATTCTTTTAATTTGGTAGCTGAAAGACCTTTAATACTGTAGCTTACTGAAAGTACATTTCTGTAAAAATAGACTTCCTCAGTGCAGTTATTATATACATGCTTGGAAAACTGCTTCAGAAATTCTTAAAATACGTAAGTGCTTACCAAATATTGAAATTTGCAGTCTTCTATGGGTTTAAACTGAATGTCATGCATTAGGAGTGTAAAATTCATTACTATATCTGGAATGGTTGTGTCCTTCATTCCCAAAGATTTACAGGATTTATTCTTTATTTGGTAGGCATTTATTCCTCCATATACAATATTATTTATGTTTGTTGTTGTAGACTGATATATATAGTACTAATTATTAAATACCTTTTTTTTTTTTAATGTTCCATTTTTATTTACTGATTTCTTACAGATGCATTCCAGGAGTTTTCAATCGCAAGATTGTGGATCTAATTCCACTGTACTTGTCGTTAAGAAGAGAAAAGCATTTACCTGTAATTCTTCTCTGAAGGTAATAGTTATAATAGATCCACACATACATCCTTCCTCCCTGGCTAGAGGGAAAACATCTTTTTTCTTCATAATCTAATTATTTAATTTTAAAATTTTACTTTTAAAAAGAAAGATTGGTTGTGCTGATGGCTGTTACGCCTCAAGAATATGTAGGAGCATGCCATCTGCTGGTCAAGCAATTTGTCATTTGAGAAATTCAGTATTGGAATATTTAAATATAGTTCCTGTGCACTAGGGTAGTTCCAAAAGTGTGGCTCTAATATAATATTTACCTTCAGTGAAAAAGAATTGCAGGTAAGTAACTCTTTTTGGATCCTGATCTTATTTTCAAACTGAAAAATCAGGGATGAGTTCTCTTTCTGCCCATTTAGAGGTAGCACAGATTCATCTAACTGGTATTTGTTTATCCAGATCTTTTAAGACCTTCCTACCAGATTGTGTAGATCCAGCACTTGTGATTTGTGCTTTATCCACTAACATCTTCACGTTTTTGCAAAAGCAATACAGGATACTTAAAATGTATCAGCCTATTCTTTCTTCTTTCCCTTTAGATAACTCATTGGGTTGCCATAAATGTTGTATCTGGTTGACCTTTTCAGTCTTTGTCCCTTCATGGGAGAACAACTCAAAAAACCAAAAGTTTTCTTTTTTTCTTTGGGATACTCAGTATTCAAGGAGGTGGAGCTTCACTACACTCACTTTGCCTTTTGGCTAAATATGTGGACTAAAAGAGGCCAGAAAACTTTTCTTGGTATATTCAGCTTTTGAGTGAGTTAGCTAATCTCCAAAGTGTGCAGCTATCTCTTATGCTCGTGAATATACAGAAGCATGTCACTTGGTTTTAGACAATGAAGACAATTAGTTAGAGAAAGGAGAAAAGTTCTTTAGCCTGGGTAAATTTGAAATTATGATTAGGCTCAGAAAATAAGGATGATAAATTAAAAATAAGGGCAGATACTGGTTATCCAGACCTAAAGTAAATGTTTTCCTGAAGATGGTCTTAAGATAATTTTGGATCACAGTGAAGTATGCCTGTTAAGAAAAACATGTTGGTTTGTAAGCAATGAGTTTGAGCAGTTTTGAGAAAGCTGATGCTAGGAAATAGACTTGGGAGTTTTGTCAAGTCATTGCACCATGACCTCATTAGAACTTGGGGTAAGATCACAATGCTGAGGATCAGTAGCATGACACCTGGTAGATCTGGGCTTTCTATGCCCTTGGCTATTTTGGTGTCTGTTTTCATCTCTTTGGTTTGTGCACCAGTTCTGCTGGAGACAGCTTCCATTGGCTGCAATCCCAGTTCTCTTCTGATTGTCTTCCCTGTAACAGACCCTTGAGGATAAATTCCTGTCCCGAGTTGGAGAAGGGCATCCATTGGAGAGTCAGTGTCCTGATGGGAAATAAAAAAAAAAGAATCAATGGATCCTGCAATAGAAAGGACTATACTGCGTACTCTTCACAGTTTTTAAGAAGGGAAAATAAAGAGGAAGATCAGGAAGTGGCAGGAAGAGTCTTGGAACTTGCCTGACTCTTCAAAGAGTACAAGACTTGAGGATGGAAGGTTTTGACTTCAGCCTTCCCAGACTCTCTGGTGTTAAAAGAAGAAACAGAAAGTTTTTTGGTATTCCAGAGGAGGTCCATGGTTGAAAAGGTTTCCAATTTATCTGCAGAGGTCTTGCATATAGACAGATAAAATTATTTTTCTTTCATCTTCTGTGACATTCATGTTAGTGCTAATAAGCTAAAAATAACGAATTATTCTTGGAATGACATGTAATCCATTCCTTAACTGAAATCTGTATTCTGCTGATGGATGTTCCAAAGGTCTTAGAATTATTCTGATCAAGAAATGCAAATAAATAAATGTAAGTGCAGAAGCAATCTTTGATAGAGATTTAAAACTCCTTTAAGAGGAGTCTCTCTTAATGGTTGTTGTGTAATTCAAACCCCAGTAGTTCCTTTCATACTTGAAAGGACATTTGTTCTCTTAATTTTGCCATGATAAGAGCACATCTCAAATACAAGAGCAGTACAGTTCAGATTTGGAAAGCAAATAAATATCAGTATGTTTTATATTCCAATTTTCTTTTCCGATTCCTTCTTTTGATGAAGTGCCTGCGCTTGGATGTTATTTTCCATGGCAATATCTTTCAACATTTCAGTTGCTGAAACATACTTAGTTGGTGGGGAGGACGATTCCTTAAACAGTCAGTATGCTCCGTGCTGTTTTCTTGGAAAGTAAGCAAATAAAGTCATAGTGGAGTGGTGTTTGTTAGTTGTTTGGTTTTTACAGAAAAGCACTCAAATATTTTTCCAGATTAACTTTTTTTTTCCTAGTTTCTGCAAGAACTGATTCCAAAAACCTGTTTTGTCACTGTTATTCTAGGGAAGAAAGAATGTGTTGGCCAGTCTTTGAATCTTGAAATACTGTGTATAAGAGGAGGGAAAGAACATGGTGATCTAGAAGAAATTCTTACCTGGAACTCGCTTGCTGATACTGACCTTATGCTTTATTACACAAGTGTGCTACCAAAAATTTTACCAAATATCACAGCTTCCTCAGACTCTTTTTAGCTTATATATTAGAGAGATAATTGCTGTCATTAAGCAGTTTATTTGTGATCTTAATAGTTGGTTTCAAACAACTTCAGAGAGACTTTTAGGTAAGGATGCTAAATACTAGAGCACTATTGACAAGTCTGAACTGCTAGCTCGTATTAATAGAAAGAAAAGTGCTGAAATAGGTATTGTTTGTCCCAGAAAAAGAGTAATAATTATCTAAAGCTTTATATTTTAAGAAAAACCTGAGTTACAGTGTATATATAAAGTCAACTGACTGAATTTAAGATAATTAAATGTTACCAACATATTTTGAAGTTCTGTTGTGCTTTTACTCAGTGCAGTTCTGTAAGAGTAACAGAAGTAAGTTACCTAGTTTTGCAATTTAAAGATGATGCAGGAAACTTTGTGAATTTTAAATGGTTAATCATGTTCGTAAAGGATATTTATTTCAGAGGAAGAGTGGATTAAGTTGAGATTTCAGAAAATTATTTCATGAGAAAATTGTTTTGTAAAATCAATTTTGTAAAAGCATTTGAGTTTCCACGTACACTTCAGAAAAATCTTTTTAATCGTAAATTACAGGCAAATTAGCCCTTGGTAGTTTCAGTATGCTTTCTTAGTTACTGTATCTTTAGATTCCACAGTCAAAATTAAGTGGTAAGTAATATTTTTGCAAACTTAAATTTTTTACTTTTCACTGTCAAATTTCCTCTCTGTCAACACAGCCAAAAAGTTGACAATGAAAATTGGGTTCCTGCCATATTTACAGTAATTGTCTACATTTTGAGCAATTAGTTTTAATAACTGCTGGTTGCATTTTATTTATTGATATGGAATTTTTAATCCTAAAATATGAAACTCATTCCTTCTAGAACTGTTCCGCTGGGATCTGATCAGATTCTTCTACGAGGAGCTCAGTTGAGAAATACTCAGTGGGTTCATGGGATAGTTGTCTATACAGGACATGACACAAAACTTATGCAGGTTTGTCACTTGGATTTTTTCTAAATTAACTGTTTTGTTGCCTTGTTACACCGTCACACAGCACAGAAAATCCTTTCAGAAAATATGGCTAGATTCAATGCAGTAGTTAAAATGTTAGTTATAGAGCATCTTTCTTATGAAGTAAAACCAATAAAAATAAAACACTTTCTTGTGTTTATTAGTCGCTTAGCCATAGACTAGTTTTTCCACCAGTAAGCATGTTCGTTTATTCTATTTTGTAACTTGTGTTTTGAAAGCTATTTTATTAGCAAGTTGGATCATTATACTTTGCCTGTTCATCTTTTTTTATTTTTGACTGCTCCTAAAAGTGTCCTCTTGTGGAGCTTTCTTTCAAGTACAAAGGTAAGCATTTGTGTCAGAAACCAAAGTAAAATTTTATTTTCAAAATGAGGAGAGAAGAGAACCATTCTCACATTATGAAAATACTTTTCCTAGTGCTGTTTGAATTATCCAATTGAGATGCATTTTTTGAGAAAAAAAGAATGCTTTCAAATTGGTCATGCATGTCTTCTATATTGCTTTTCTGATTTGTAGAACAGTTACTTGAAAAATTCTGATTGTTTATATTAGCAATTGTCTGATAGGTATATGCATATCCATTTTTAATGTTTAGTCTTAGCTGTTACTGTTATGAATGTTCTGTGTGAATGTTTAAACTGCTTGTGACACAAATCTAAAGCCCTAATTCATAGATTTATAAGCTGCTTTTTTTCCTTCTTCTGAGTGAAACAGTTCTGCTATTTATAATAATGATGAATTTGGGAGAATATTTAGAAAAGGGTGCAGTAACGTGTAATTTGAAAAGTGGATGCGTGTGTGTACCTCTTCCAATATTTAACATGCAATGTTGTTTGTCTTTTGCAGAATTCAACAAGTCCACCTCTTAAAATGTCTAATGTGGAACGAATTACAAATATTCAAATTTTGATTCTGTTCTGCATCCTTATTGCCATGTCTTTGATCTGCTCTATTGGTTCAGCTATATGGAATCGAAGGCATACTGGAAGAGACTGGTATATTGATCTGAATTGTAAGATATAAAATAATGTATTAATATTTTAGTGTTCAGTTGTCTTTAATTTTTGGAAAAAAGGATTGTTACAATCATGTAGACAGTGTGGGTTTTATCAGTCTTTCTTTATTGGTTGTTGACTAAGGTTACTAGGCTAGGTATATCACAGCAAGTATCAAATTTGCCTTACTGTGCCATCTGAGCTTTTGCTAAATTCAGTAATTCTGCAGCCTAATAAGGTCTGTATCAGCATTCCACTGGCATAAACATTCACTTTCAGACTAAAGTCATTTTCAGCTACTACCAGTGGATTGCATTTAAAGCTACAGTGACTTTTCTGAATTTTTAAACTCCCTCATCCCAGGAAATTATGCTGTGGCATTATAATTTTTACTAGATGGGGATCTAACTAAATATTGGCTGCCAATGTCAGATCTCAGCAGACTGCTCCTAAAGAAGATAAAACAGGCACAAAAGTTCTCATCTAACATGTAATACTGGGCAGCTGTACTCGCAGTGGATGTGAGGCAACGTGATGTTACCTGGGCCTTCACAGCAGGGTGCAACACATTGACATAATTTCGTCTTCAATGAGGGAACTAGATTTAAAGGAAGTTTTCATAAATATACGTTCTGATGAATTATTCATGTTTTCAGAATTTGTTATGCTGGATGTAGAGCCTTCTTTACTGAGGCAATAGAACCAGAACTGGACTTTCTGCTCCTGAAACAACAGTGTCTTGAATACAAAGCTGTTGAATGTAGTCATCAAAGTAGGGATTATGGGGTGATTTAGTCAGTTTTAAAAGGAAAGTATTAGAATTTTTCTTTGAAGGTACGCTTCTAAAGTTTCTCTAGAACAAAACAGCTATCTGCATTTACGATGAACTTTTATTTATTAAGAACCTTGCTTCTCTTCTTTTTGATGCTGAGAAACATTTTTTTAAATAAAAAGGAAGAAACTTAACTTTTGTATTTCCATCTTGAGGTAGAAAAAAGTAAAATCAGTACTGGAATATTGACAATTTTCAATAATATAAACAGATAGCATTAGATGTCCTTAATAACTTGTTATTTTTAATCTGATTCTTCTTTTCAGTGCATTTTCTTTTTCTGGGAAATGTGGAAGTTTTCAGAATGTGGTGGTTAGCACAGTAGTGAAGCTGTTCAGAAGCTCTTTTTTTTTATTCTTGCAAAAAGAAGTATGAAACAGCAGCCATTGATATTTTGTGTGTTCGTCAAGTGATTATCCTTGTCAGTTTATTTTCTGATGTATGCCCCATGATTAAATGAAATGGTGTTGGCTTTTGTAAGGTATGTCCCTTAAGGCTGCATTCAGCTCATAGTAGTTCGTGTACCAGATGCTTTTAATATGTAAGAAACAATGTATTCCCCTTTCCTTTTAGTTATTCAGTTTTTATGTAGTAGTGAAACAGGTAGCAGTAGGTATGAAAATCAATACCGGTAGTTGTTATTGAGACTACCAAAGTCATGGCGAGTACAGAGCCCAGGTCTTTAGACTGTACTTAATTTGATGCTGGGACCAGTATTAATTAAAGTATTCAAAACCTGCTTTCATGGATCTTAGAGTAACAACCAGATCCACATCCTGTAGGCATTGGAAACCTGTTTGTACTGGAGAGCAGACTGCTATTTCGCAGTCATGTCTTATCTGAGATGCTACTACTAGAGTTATCTAAAACTTTACAAGGAAAAAGTAGTATAAAACTGCTTGTTTGAAATGTTAATATTCACATTTCCAGTTCTTTCAGAACTGTCATTAACCTCCCTAATTTCATCTCTTCTTTTCATGTGGTGGGAATTAACCTTTTTCATAGTATTTTGCTAGGATGAGGTGGGGGAATAGGGAGGCATTAATTGGATATATATATTTAAAGGATATATATAATTAAAAATTAGTCTTTCATAACTTATTACAATAAAACTAGTAACTAAATAGGAAAGATAGATGGAGAATCCACTCCATAGTTCCCCCTTTAAAAATATAAAACTCTAAAATTAGAGTTTAGAATTTGGTTGCTATGTGTAGATATTCCCAGATTATTATCTTAAAATGTAGGAAAATAGGAAATGGCAAGTAAATTTGCTTTTAAAAAATTGAAGATGGCTAAGATGTCTAAATTTGAACTCCACTTTATAGTAGACATTCTTAACTCTTATGAAGGTCATATAGGTCATATTTATAGCCAAGTAATATTGTCATTAATTCGCAAGTTTTTTCTTAGACACAGAACATTTTAAAAAAACAGCAGTTAATGCAATATTCTGAATAAATTATGTATGCATACTTTTAAGTTTTTTCTTAGACACAGAACATTTTAAAAAAACAGCAGTTAATGCAATATTCTGAATAAATTATATATGCATACTTTTAAGTATGGTCTCTAATTAGTTTTCTGATTTGTGTTGTGTTTTGGCAGATGGTGGAGCAAGCAACTTTGGATTGAATTTCTTGACTTTTATCATTCTCTTCAATAATCTTATTCCAATCAGTTTGTTGGTTACGCTTGAAGTCGTTAAATTTATCCAGGCATATTTCATAAATTGGGTAAATATTATTTTTACAATATGTGTTGACTTCTAAAATCAAGTGGTTTACAAGTAAGTTAAATGATTGATTGCTTATCTGTGTATATTTTTTTCAGAGTTTTTCTTAATGTAGATACTTAAGTATGCTGGTTTTACTTAGTACTACTGGAATCTAAGAAGGTAGTTATAAATGCCTTTATTTAGTGGTTTTATACCTGCACCAAATTGTTTTCTGGGGCATCTTTTAACGTGCTTTGTACTTTGTTATTATTAATATTGAGGTCTCAGTTTCATCCAGAATGATCAGTAGGAAGTGTTTTTGCAGTCCAGTGGAGTTTTGTTCTGTTTCATTTTTTCTTTCTAAACGTAGCCTGTGTTTTGGGATTTTTTGACATTTTTTTTCTTTTGAGAATTTTCCCACCAGTACCATAGTTAAATGGGTTGGGTTTTTTTGTACAAATCCATTGTCTATTGTTATTGTGTCTTACAAAATGTATGAGATCATTTGGACATCTTTTTTTTTTTTTCCCCTTAACTAATAGGGGAAAAGAAGGGTTTACTCTGTTTGGGGTGGGGTTGAGGTATTCTCCTTAAAGCCATGTAGGTGCTATTAACAGTGTGACTTCAGTTTTTTTCATTTTTTTCCAAATGTAAATAATACCATGTAAATAAATACCACTCTGAACTCTTTAAACTGATTCCTTGGTCAAATGTGTGAAGTAGGTCTGTGTGTGTGTGAGATATGATGTCATACAGATATAGATGAAAGTTTATGTGTAATAGCAGGTCAAGTGTATGCTTTATTTTCAAAGTTAAATCTTTCTGTGAGCAGTCAACTGGTTTTCATTTCTTCTGTGGTCTAGAACAAATCATTGACAAATAAGAGGATAGAATAAATTTCTCCGTTTATGTTCTGTATTCTAAAATAAATATTCTGCTTGTTGCTAAATCTATTTTAGATTCATGGATACAACAGTTCTTTGATAATAAAGATCACTGGAAATAATCGGAGTAAAATCTCAATCACATTGGTTTTTGCTTTAAAGGGGAAATCTGACTTCTGGGGATTCTTAGAAGTGATCTGATTGGTCTGTGGCTTCCCATGTTGAAATAATCCTAAGTAGATATCTTGTATTCATGTTTGGTCTGCTCTTCTACATCTGTCTTTCCTATTTATGTACTAGATTTATTTGTTATAAGTTACGAAAGACTAATTTTTTAAATATATATATCCTTTCTTTATCTGTAGGACACAGACATGCACTATGAACTTACAGACACTGCTGCAATGGCTCGTACTTCCAATCTCAATGAAGAACTTGGACAGGTAGAAAAAAATTACTGTTTCTAACTCTGTCTGTGAAATTATTCATGTGATTTTTACAACCTAAATTATTAGAATAATGTGGGGATTTCTTTCAAAAACCTTGTATTCTTTCCTTAGTCTTTGTTTGCTTAATTTTATTGTCAGATGTTTGTAAAAGCACTTTGCAATACGTGGGAGTTACTTTTTTGAAAATGGTATTAAATGAACAAACACTGCTTTATATATCAGTGTGCTTGTGCTAATCACAGAAGGTTTAAGTGTATCATTAAAGCTAGGAAATCAGAGAAATTCTGAGCATTTAGGTTGTCTGTGGCACAAAAATTCTGTGGAACAAATATTATGGGCTCATTTAATTGAACTGTATTACATGCACAAGAATACATATTCTTGTATCTCCTAGCCTAGAATGTTTCATAACTAATTCTTTAGTTTATTGAGGGGGAATGTAAACACTGTTTTTAGCTTCACAAAACGAAAAAAAAGTAGCATAATTTTGGCCATGTAGCAAAAAAGTCTTAGGGACTAATACTTAAGAGATGTGCCTTCTGGGAAAACGGTAGCTGCAGGTTAACATGTTCTAACATCAGTCTACATAGAGGAAGACAGGGCCTGCTAGGTTTAAGAAGTATGTGCAGATAGCAGAAAATTTTATTTTCTTTATGACCTTAATGGGGAGTTCTGCCTCTAGTGGGGAAGAGGCTGTTGAATCTTAAGTGTTCCTTCTGTCTCACTTTACACAATCTAACTGGTTTTTCTCTCTCTGCAGTTATTCACATTCCCAGACACATTACTTCATTTATACTTTGACATTTCTTGTCTTCATTCCTTAAGTTTCTCATCAAAGTCTTCATCACTAAGATCTAGTTCTTGCTGGGATTTCCACTTTCACTTTTTTTGACAGATACTTAATTTGAGCAGATTTTTGTAGGGAGACCAAAGGAATCTGCTAACAAAAAAAGCAAGTCTCCTCTGAAGTACATGAGGACTGCATATGATGAAAGAAGGTTTCCCCCAAGAGATCTTCAGATTTTTAAGAAAGGCAAAACTTTGGTGTTGGAAAAAGAGGTTGAGTGTTCTTAGCTGCAATTCCTGCTTGCACATTCTACCCACATAAAAAAGAATAAAGTTTTACACACAAACCTGGTATGGAAGATTTCTTTTAACTGCTGATTTGGCCAAGTCACAATTCCTCAGAAACAGCATCTTTAAATAGGAGATAGTGCATAAATTTTACTAACACGTGGCCTTATTAGCTCCATCTGTAATGCAATTAATTCCTAATTAAGACTACTGTGACTTTTTAAAATGAAAAATAAACTTTAATCAATTAAAAATTAAGTTTACCTTAGACTAATTGAGACTTTTTTCATCACAGACCACTTCGTTTTTCCACAATTGACTTTTTTCTTAAGATTAGTTTTAAACTAAATTTAAGTATATCACAGATACATGTATTTCAGCTTCAATTTTTAAAATACTGTGGTAGTTTCTGGACAAGAAGCATTTATGATGTAAGGGAAATAGGAGACCTGGAGTAGGTAGAAAGGAATGTATTTTCTTCTATTCCTGCAACTTGGGATTTCTAAACTGTTGTTATTTTACTAATGTTTTGACTTTAAGAATGTTTCTATGTCATAAAGAGGGGTTTAGGAATGCTTATAGCCGTTTTTCTTTTACTATATTGCTTTCTGTCAGAAATTGAGTATTTTGTTAACAAAGCTAATTCACTAGTTTCTTGCATTTCAATAATATATAAAGTGAGGAATGGTTAAGTATACCCCTAGGCATTGAAGCAAGCTTAAGATCCCTGACATCTCACTTGATTGCCATGTTTGGAAAGGAGTATCAAGACTGTACATCTGCCATATTTATGTACTACCTTTTTTTTTTTTTTTTTTTTTTTTTTTTTACTATGACGAGTGCAGAACTGGTAAAAATCACAGAATCATAGAATGTGTTGGGTTGGAAGGGACCTCTAGAAGTCATCTAGTCCAACCACCTTAAAATAAGCAGGGACATCTCACACTAAAACAGATTGCTCAGGGTCTCATCAAGCCTGACCTTGAATGTCTCCAGGGATAGGGCCTCCACCACCCTCATATTCAAGAACTTTTTCTTAATGTCCAACCTAAATCTACCCTTTTCTAGGTTAAAACCATTACCCCTTGTCCTATTGTTACGTGGTCTTACGAACAGGTTTTCCCCAGCCTCCTTATAGGCCCCTTACAGGTATTGGAAGGTTGCTATAAGGTCCCCCTGGAGTCTGCTATTCTTCAGACTGAACAACCCCAACTCCCCCAGTCTGTCTCCATAAGAGAAGTGCTCCAGCCCTCTGATCATTTTTGTGGCCCTCCTCTGGACATGCTCCAACACGTCCACATCCTTCTTGTGTTGGGGGGCTCCAGAGCTGGATGTAGTACTCCAGGTGAGGTCTCACCAGGGCAGAATAGAGGAGCAGAATCACCTCTCTTAACCTGCTGGCCAGACTTCTTTTGATACAGCCCAGGATGCAGTTGGCCTTCTGGGCTGCAGCTGCACATTGGTGGCTCATGTCCAGCTTTTGATCCACTAGTAGCCCCCGGTCTTTTTCCACAGGGCTGCTCTCTAGCATACTCTCAACATACTTAGTGTGTTGATAGTCATGAATTGTACTAAGTATGTAAACTACTGCGGAATGTTTTTGTCTAATGAATTTTTTCTTTCATTTAGGTCAAATACATATTTTCTGACAAAACGGGTACCTTGACATGCAATGTCATGCAATTTAAGAAGTGTACTGTAGCAGGAGTTGCTTATGGGTAGGTATTTTTATATGCTTTTTTTTAACTGTGTGCCCATCTTTTCCTCTGTCTGTCTGTAAATATGTACCCATACGTTAATACTACAGTTAAAATAAAAGTATACTTGGCAATATGTACAACTAGGAGTCAGTTTGTTTGTGACTATGGAATCTTACTTGTAAGAAATACCATCACTCCATTTGTGACACCTCTTTTTGCAAAGAGGAACAAAAATAAAGTTTAGATACCAAAGGCTTACTGCTGTAATACAGCTTCAGTGTGCATGTTTTTTCTCACTCAGTCTGTTCAATGTTGTTAGTACACACCAAAAAAAAGGCTTCCCTCATACTTGCAAAAACTTACATTGTTGTCCATGCTTTATATTTTATGTAGGCACATGTTCTTGTACTAAAAGAGTATTAATTACAGTCCTGTAGCATGATCTATAGTACTGTAGCCACCATCCAAGTGGCTTTTATGAATACTGTTATAGAGGCATAACTGCAAATATCAATGTTGCCATGAAGAGATCTCTCCAAATAAAAGCAAACAAAGCATTTTACTATTTATTTGTCAGCAGTTGCAGCCAACTCCTCCAAAAGAGTTTGTAAAAACCTCAGACTTCTAAGGCTGTTTGCTTAAAAAATTACACAAGAGCAATAAATAGAAAAGGAAAAACCTACATTGTAAATGCCACTGTGGCTTATCGGTGTGGAAGACGCTGGACTCGGGCTGATCTCAGCACTGAGTAGCAGATAATGCAACACCTCTAGAACTGGGCAGACCAGGCAGAGTTTATGGAATTAAGCATTGGACTTGTGCTAAAGGTGATGATTCAGCTTTTGTGGCTTTATTATTTGGATCCCTTTGAAAATCCTAATTTTCAAAAGTATAATCTAGGCTTTGTGTTTTGAAAAAATGTAGATCCTTAATGTGTTAACCGTACTGGTTATTTTTTTTTATTACAGTTGTAATAAAATACAGTTCTAACCCTCATATTTCAAATATGTATATAAATGTTTATATATATACATAGGGCTCAACTTAAACCACATGAGCTATTTTTGTGACTTCCGAGAAACTGCTGTGAGCTAACTGTTTTCAGATTCTTTGTAGAGCAGTTTTTTAAGATGAAAAAAACCATTAATGGCTCTTAAAATCAGAATTTGGTAATAATTTCATTACATATCTTCATCTGAAGTTGGTATAGCACAAATTCTAAAAGTTGTCCTTTATGAAATCTAGGTGTGAATGTATTTTTTAGAACAAAATTATCTGATTTTTATTGCTATGCTTCCCAGCTCCCATCCACCCCATTTTGAAAAGGCATAGAAGGATTTTCTGATGAACATTAATGTTTAGAAAGCAGAGTTTCTGTTCACAGTGAACAGCCAGTACAGCATCTCTTATAGCTACTCAGAGAACAGAGTTGGTCAGTCTTTCTGTATTGATGCAAATAAGAATTTGGAAACACAGAAAAGGGTAAAAGTGACTATTCCATTTCTCATGCCTCTTCTTTCTAAGTGTGTTGTTACAAATGGTTGATATATGGACCTGTGTCAGCACAGAGCAGTCTCTTTCATGTGCTATAGCTAGCTTTGTTCATCAGCATTTTTTGAACTCTGCTGGATGAGCTGCATTAGTGTGGCTTCCGATAATTAAAAAACTACCTTTTGTTTAATGAGAAACTGTAACAATGTATGTATTCTAAAATATAAAGCAAGATTTGTAAGGAGAGCAAATGCCTCTTTATCTGCTGGTATAAGTTAGCAAGTAGACAAGCTTCCAATTGAAGAAAAGTGAAACATCGTAATTTTGCAATATTTTATTGGTACCTAGGCACTAGCAGAATACTTGGTTGGAATACCTTTAAAACTCTTTCAGTAATTCAATTTCATTGACTAACTTCTTTTTGTACATGATCACTTTTTTAGCCTTTGTGATTCTTCTTCCTCTCTCTGTTTCTATTCTTGCCTTACTTGTGCAGCCATTGTCCTGAGCCTGAGGATTATAGTGTTCCTTCAGATGACTGGTAAGCTCTAAAAACCATTTAGCATGTGGTGTTTGTTGAAGATTCAAGCCTAAAGCCAGGGAGCAAGATTTTTAGAAACAGAGCTAAATGTGAGATATTTTACTCAAGAGTTATATTAGCTCAAATTGATAAAGACTGACAGTCTTGCACAAATATAGGAGAATTCTACAGCCTTGGGTTGTGAACTCTGGAGTAGAATTGCTAATAGGGTTACTGAGGTATTATTCTGCTGACATCCTGTTCAATTCAGTATCGCTTAAGGGAGAGGAGGGTTTGCCATTTACTAAGGTAGTTGGTATTACAGTAAATTTCATCACACTTTTCTACTGTTACTTACTAACAGTAATATCTGATGTGTTTGAAAAAAAAAATCCATATTTGAGAATGAAAAACATGTAATAAGTTATTGCTAATCTTTACTTCCTACAGATTATTTTAAAATGTTAGCACTGCCTCGATGTTAACTGAAACTGAGATTAAAGCACCCGAATACACTTGGGGCCAACTTTAAGAAAGAATGATGAAGAAGTACAAGGCATCATGCCAACAGCAGCAGAAAGAAAGCTAGGACAGCCTTTCCTGTGGTCCCTGTTAAGACCTCAAACTGCAATACTGTTCAAAATAGGCTCCGATAGATGGGGGAAAAACTGTTATTTACAGTTTTTAAATTAGCACTGTTATATTTGAATGTCACAGCAGGATATGTCATACAAAATTAATGTGTTGTTGTCTTATGCTTAAAAAGAGATAAGACTGGTTTTGACTAATACACATCAAAATCTTTATAAGCACACCTGAAATGGATAAAACTGATGCCTGAATAATAGTTAAAAAAAAAAGACACACACAAAAAGCAAACCAACAGTACCTCCCTTTTATAAATAATTAACATCCTGTAAATTCTTGTAAAATAAGATACTTAGGAAAAATTTTTGTAAAAATCTATTATAGTTAACAGAATGTGTTTATGACAGTAACGTTTCTAGTCCTAGAATGAGAAATATACTGAATTCCAAATCTTTTAAGCCTTTATTTTTTGTATAGAAAGAATTGTTTTCCAGTTCACACAACATAAGCATGCAAATATTTTACCTTTTTTTAGCACTGAGAGTCTGGAAAATATCTTGAAGTCTTTCTGTCAGAAAGCTTTAAGCAAATAGAGCTTTAAACAAAGGTTAGACTCCAAACAAATTTTAGTGTATCTGAAGTAGCTAACATTTGGCACTTCAAGATCTATTTGCTTTGCATAAAAAAAAAAAAAATCTCGGTGAATGAGGATACTTCAAATTTCTGACTTTAATAATAGGTTTTTAGAAAAAGTAGTCCTTCAGTGTTTATAGAGAGGACATACTGTCACTTATTTGTTCATGTTATTGCAGAACTAAAACAGCTCACTTTTGATTTTCATAGAGAATCTTTAGATTGCCTTTGATTTGTATGGATTATCCTTCAGCTTAAGTCACTGAAATCACTGTTCGGTCTCTTCTAAGATTATTTTATCCAAGGCAAGATACAAAATAAATGAAGAAAAAAAAACAACTACTTTTCTCCAGCTGGCTTTCTTTTCAGCACTGTTTTGTTTCACTGAGATTCACGCTCAACTAGATTGTCTTAATACTCAACAGTCAGCTACAGTAATGAGGTTCCCTAGAAGTATCTAGATTTTTGAGCTCTCAGCTTCAACCTGAAAATTTGCGCAATCTGAGAGTTGTTAGTGTATTACTTTTTTTCTCCAGAACCATCTTCACCTTCCAGCTCTTCAGTCCCTTTCTACTTCACCAATGTTGCTGTGCCATCTTTCTCGATCAGTTTACTAAGTTCCTTTTTGGTCATAAGTAATAGAAAATAAACCTTCTCCATGCTATTCATGCAGACTTCCCTGATGTCTGAACTCCACTTGCTTACTGCTTTCAAATACTGGACTTTATTTTTGCAAACATTTGCAAGCCTATTCCAAAACTGTTAATTTCCCAAAGAAATGTGATCTCTTCAGGCATATCTGACCAATGGTGTCTCCTGGGGCTCAGTTTTGGGTCCAGTCTTGTTCAATATCTTTATTAATGACCTACATGAGAGGACTGAGCGCTTTCTAAGTAAGTTTGCAGATGACACTAAGCTCGGAGGAAGTGTTGATTTGCTTGAGGGTAGGAAGGCTCTGCAGAGAGACCTGGACAGGCTGGATCGATGGGCTGAGGCCAACTGTATGAGGTTTAACAAGGCCAAGTGCCAGGTCCTGCACTTTGGTCACAACAACCCCATGCAAAGCTACAGGCTTCAGGATGAGTGGTTGAAAAGCTCCAGGGTGGAGAAGGACCTGGGGATGCTGGCTAACAGCCGACTTAACATGAGCCAGCAGTGTGCCCAGGTGGCCAAGAAGGCCAACAGCATCCTGGCCTGCATCAGGAATAGTGTGGCCAGCAGGAGTAGAGAGGTGATCGTGCCCCTGTACTCAGTACTGGTGAGGCTGCACCTTGAGTACTGTCTTCAGTTCTGGGCCCCTCACTACAAGAGGGATGTAGAGTTGCTGGAGCGTGTCCAGAGAAGAGCTACCAGGCGGTGAAAGGCCTGGAGAATAAGACCTATGACGAGAGGCTGAGGAAACTGGGATTGTTTAGTTTGAAGAGGAGGTTGAGGGGAGACCTCATTGCACTCTACAACTACCTGAAAGGAGGTGGTAGGGAAGTGGGAGTTGGCCTCTTCTCTCCAGTGAGTAATGACAGGACGAGAGGAAATGGCCTTCAGTTGCGCCAGGGGAAGTTTAGACTAGAGATTAGAAAGAATTTCTTTTCTAAAAAAGTGGTTGGACGCTGGAACAGGCTGCCCAGGGAGGTGGTGGAGTCACCATCCCTGGAAGTATTTAAAAGAAATATAGATATAGTGCTTAGGGACATGATTTAAGCACTAAACGGGTAGATTAGGTTGTGGTAGCTGGATTTAGGTTATGGTTGGCCTTGATGATCTTCAACGTCCTTTCCAACCAGGATGATTCTATGATTCTGTCTTGTTCTGACTCCCTTTAATAACCTCATTCTAAAGGTCAGAAGACAAGAAGCCACAGTCTTAAATTGTAGGTTTACTTTTACATCATCTCGCATTGCCTGAAGTCAGCAGAGGAACTTCCCTGGATTTAAGTCTATTTATATCAATAAAGTTTCTTAAAATTAGATAAACAACAAAGATGTGAAACAAGTAGTTTTCATTTTTTCACAATATGTGATTGCAGCCTTCATTGTAACAGCTACAAACCAAAATGGTGTTTGACCTTAGCACAGTAGTGTGGATGATTTGTGTATGGATTGTTAAGAAGATGCTAATGAAGATCTCTTTTGTACTTAATTTCTAGGCAAGGTTCACAAAATGGAGAAGAAAAAACATTTAGTGACTCATCATTACTGGAGAATCTTCAAAGCAATCATGTAAGTTATAGAGAAACAATTACCATTTTTATGTGAAATCAAACCATTGCTTTCAGTAAGTCAAAGGATGATGTCCTTTGAGGGAAAATAAATAAATTACGTATTTACACAAATTCAACATGCCTGCATGAATACTTCTATCATTGTTTGTTTCTGATACATGTTAATTAGATCCAGCCTTTTTTTTTTTTTTGCCTTTTTTTTTTCCATTCAGATGATTCTGAAATACAATAATGTTAGGTTCTACATTCTGCGGATGTTTTAACGTTAGTCTTGCTGTTCATATGATCTCATGACATCCATGAAAGCTGTCAGGATCTGTCTAGTTAACTTATTTTCCTGGCATGACTTAGTATTTCTGTGTCCAGGCTTAGATGAGAGTCAGGAATTGACCGTATACATTGGTACTGTGTACATGCTTCCGTGAGGTTAGGTCATCAATTCAGATGATGACATGAAACAGGCATTCCTAGAGGCTGGTATTTGCCCCAGTGAGACAGTACATTTCACAGGAAGTTAATTGTTTTGTTTGTGACTTGACTGAGTATCTGTACCATCATCAGCATTTTCTGCTTGTCATTTGTACAAGAGATGTTATTGCCTGGTCATGGCCAAGAACACCTACCCTAAATAGTGTAACTGTTCTCTCTTTGAAGAGTGTGAAAAAGTTACGTTCTTCTTTCCTTAAATTTTATATTCCCAGGAGGGTAATTTCAGGGTAACTGGAAGACAGTGAAGTATTTTGTTCCTGCAAATGCGAGTTTTCAATGCTGGACACCCAAGTGTAACTCTCAAGTGTATCTAAAGCAGAGTGGGCTCTTACTTGCACAGGCCATTTTTATTTTCAGTGCTAGTAACACAGACTGCTTGGAAGAAGCTTCATCCTGTTACTGCTGCTGTCTCAAGAATCCTTGGTGTGCAAGTGGTTGAATCTTGAAAGTTTTCTGGTAGATCTCTAGTATTAAGCATATACATACTTGTATATGTACCTATATATATGTATATACACACTTATAGTGTATATGTATAGCCTGAGCATACAGGCTATAAAAATGCGTTTGCATACATCTTGAAGTTAAAAATTCAGACACATTCAAAGAGAGGTTTCACCACTGTATGTCAACTGTGTCCTGAAATGCTTTGCAAAGGAATCTGTATTTCATCATTCTGAATACATGTTAGAGGATCTGTGGGCCCTCTGTGGAAGAGGACAGGAACCTGCTCTCTTTAGTTTCTGCACTATTGAATTAAGTTAGGTTTTCAGATATTATTGTATACAGAGTTACTGTAATGTTATCTTAATTGTTAACATTCTTCGTCTGCTACTAACCTGAAATACTATAAATATTCCACAAAAAAACTCAGCTGAGGTAATATCTGCTTTGAGCTTATTTAGGGGGAATGCTGGTATTTCTTTTGGACAGCCGTTCAAGAGTTAGTTCATAAATTTTCAGATTTCAGTTGTACTCATGGTGGTTTTAGCTGTATTCATCAAAACAATGAACTGTTTCGCTTATGTACACTCTTTTCCCCTCTTTTGGCTAAATAATTTACAATTATTTCAGCATTTAGACTCTGAAGTGCCTGAGACACTCATCGAAATGTCTTCCTTGAAAAGCTGCGTGCCTGACCTTGCAGCTTTTTCCATGTGATTTTTCTGGTTGTTGCTTTATCTTTCTAAAGGTTCTTAAAAAGAGTTGTCAAATATAGTATTAGACAAAAGTAATGTAAAAGGGAATCTTTTTAGTATAGAAGACAACATCCAAAGAGACTTCGGTGAATAAAGTAAAATTCTTTCAATACAGTGTTCAGGCTTGCCTTCTGTATAAAATGCTTATTTGAATTATTCTGTGTTTCTGGTCATCTGTTTTTGGTTGTTAGGATAGCAAATGCCACTAAATTCTATCTGTATATTGCTGGTGTCGAAGTACAGCAGCAAGTAGTTACTCTGCATGCTGAAATTAGTGTACAGGTAATGTTTGTTGTGTTTAGTTGCTGATAGTTTTTAAAGAGAGGAAAATTTTTATGTGGGACCTCGTATGCTCCAGCTTGCACTCATTGCCCCTGGTCCTATCGTTGGACATCACTGAGAAGAGCATACATGATTAATCACTCCCTGACCTTTTATTTTTGTTTTTAGCCAACTGCACCCATAATATGTGAGTTTTTGACAATGATGGCAGTGTGTCATACAGCAGTTCCAGAACGAGAAGGTGATAAAATTATATATCAAGCAGCATCTCCAGGTGAGACTCAAGTAGTTGTGTGAACATACAGTATTCTGTCAACAAGCAAATCTTATTCCAAGTTCATCGGTTTTTGAAGCATCTTCCAAAATTAAAAAAAAAATATATCCCTCCAAAAAAGAATTGGTGTCATCTGAAGTCAGTTTTGTCAAAAAAACATTTAGACTTTCTGAGCAAAGGGTGATTGACAGCTCTCCTGAAGTGTGAAAGTGTGAAGGAACTGCTCAAATGCAAGTAGAAATCAAACCAGAAGACAAATTGATGTCCTTGCTTGTGAACCTATTGTATACTTGGTAACCATGGTATTGATTTAGAACAAAGACTGTTTGTAATAAAAAAAATGAAAAAGAAATGGTTTTAATAGGATACAAGTTGTGATAACCTCTACTAGAGAGTGAGAAAGGATTATAGTGCAAAAGATCTGGTTCAAGCCTGCTGTGGTTCATAGGCAATTTTCTAATTCAAGAAATTACGAAGCAAAATTACTAAAATATGCTCAGCTTTACTGAGCTAATGTATTATAATAAATTATGATGGAAGAAATAACATGAAGCCCAGAGAGTCTCCAGCCTTCCTCTGCCCTGTCTGCTCCAGTTTCTAGTTCACTGCCTGTCCTTCAACAACTGGAAGACAAGGGCAGAGGTAGGGCCATAAACAAAGCTTCCTTGGCCATGGCAGTGTTTAATTGGGCATTGCGAGCAAATTCCGTTACATCCTGAGCCATTTGAAGACAACTGATGCCTATGGAAGACTGGATTGCTGCATGAAATGTTTCCTGACTGTAGGCATTGAAGTTATCTACACAAAAAGGAATGTAGCTAGTGTGGTGCCCTAATGAAGAAGATGCATGCATAGGAATTGGGATGTTTGTTTCCTAAGTAACATTTAGTCAACACCCAAACCTCTAACTCCCTGCAAGTAGGCTTAGAGGGAGAAGAAGGCAGGAAGTCTCATGTCTTGATGATGCAGTATCGTTGTGTCTACTGGAACATTTAATTCATTAGTTTGCAACTTAAAACTTTGAAGAGGATTTTCTTGTTACTGAGCTGAGAGCCATGTTCCTTTGGGGGCTTTTTATTTTTTTAGCTGTAAATTTATCAGTTATAATAGGAGAAACAGAGTCCTTTCCAGCTTGAAAAGCTTGGACTGCATCCATTAAATTATGGGATAACTAGTAGTTTTCTGTTACATCTGTAAAATAACTAATTGAATTGTTGCAGATGAAGGAGCATTGGTCAGAGCAGCCAGGCATCTTCGGTTTGTATTCACTGGAAGAACACCTGACTCAGTAATCATAGAGTCTGTAAGTAAACTGGGGTAACATCATAATTTGCTATATTTATTCTTGCAGTATTAAGCAATTTCTAAATAACTGCATCACGGTACATATCTATTGAGATGTTGGTTGGGTTTTCGGGTTTTTTTGCTTGAGGTTTTTTTGCATTAATTATCACTTTTTTTTTGTTTTGTTTATTCTTCAGTTAGGACAGGAAGAGAGATACGAACTGCTAAATGTCCTGGAATTTACGAGGTAAACAGCATGTTCTGCACTTAGTGCCTTTTTGTGAAAATACTTCATGAACTTCTCTTACAGATAAAAAATTTTTTATTTCTTTTTATTGTTACAAGCAAAGTATGAAGTTTGTGTAGATTTTTTTCTCTGTATGTGAACATGGTATAGGCAAAGCGTCATATGTGATTTAGATCACACTTCTGGTTTTATTGTAAAACATTTTCAGAGGCATATATTTTTTCCTGTTGCCTCCTTTTTGGGTAATATTTTTCATTTTTGCAGAAAGCTTGAAAAAAACTTTGATCTCAAAAATTAAAATTTTGTGAAAAGAAAGTATAGGAAAGAGGAAAGTACTTGAACTTTTAATTGTATTTCTGAAAGTCTTGGCACTATTTGATGTATTAAAATTCTGATATTTGAGGGCAGGCAGGATTCAAGTAAATGTTATACATTACTTATGTTTACTTTGATTGATAGAATGAAATATTGCATTTGATTTTAAATATAATTACATAATTCTGACTTGTTTAAATACTCCAGATTGAAACCCATTCTCTTCTGAGCAGCATCATTAGAGTATTGGCCAGTTAGTTTTCTTGGAAACAGAGTTCATCATATATTTTAGTTTCAGTAAAAATTTTCTGTCAAAGCTGTTGGAAGTATAAAGGTACCCATAAGAAATCTGGATGCAGTTTCTTGTGTTATGTAACTGTCTAAATTGTACCCATGTATGCAGTCTGTGTTCTAAGTATATACGTGGGCTCATTGCTTACTTTGGCACAGGATGGGGAAGAGGAAGCTTTTTTTTCCTCATAATGACTACATGTAATTGTGCTGCGGAAAGTGATCATTGTTTTCCTTCCTGTCTTACTATGTTTTGCGTGTGCATAGCTGAAGAAGCAAAAAGATCAAAAAATAAAAATCCAAGGCAATACTGAAGATACGGGCTGAAGATGTATGTGTTGGGTGAAAAGAGAGTAGTAGTTGCCCATAGCCGTAACAATAGCAATAATAATGTGAAACATAAAGAAAGATCGCCACAATGAAAAAATAGTGTGGCAGAAAGTAATGGTTATAGTTTTGAGTGTCTATTAATGACTGATTGCAATTAATGTTGGTTTTATATGTTGTAGAAAACATGCTTGAAATTTTTCAGATTTATGGCACTGTTTCATTTTTCTGTGGGCACTTCTTTCACTTTTTTTCCCGGGAAGTTGGCAAGTATGTAGCACAAAGTGTGGTTGTTGTTAGTTTGACATCTGTGAAAGCTGATACTGCATTTATGTAATAGCAGTGAAGAATTCCTACTTTGATTTTGATCTTTGTTTTGTTTTCATAGGTCTTTTTAGATTTCTGTGTCAGTATAAAATTGTAATTTAAACAGTGATACAATATGGATAAAGGAGAATTGCTTTTAAATCCTAACCTTTGGATTAAGTGTTTTGGTGGGTAGTATCACCCAACTTTATTACACATTCGGTTTTTATAGCTGCTTTTGTTCTTACTCTGCACTGTTTAGCTTTGCTTGGAGCTGACTTCTTGGAAGCACTAGAGGTCACCCTTGTTCCACAGCAAAAGAAATTTTGGCTCCAAAACTTACCTCCATTTGTATGGATAGGAGCATGTACATTCAGGGAAGTAATCTGTAGTGATTAAACTATTGAGTTAAGAGTTCCCAGGTGTTCTGAGTTTTTCACAGAAAAAAATGCAAACTAATTCCATACCACCTTAGAGTAGGAGCCAGATAAAAGCCATCTGCAAGTAGAGTGCAACGGTGTCAACATTTGATAGAATAGTCTTCTGGAGAAGTATGTTACAAAGTAAAACTTGTAGGAATGTTTGTTAGAGTTGTCTTTTAGGGTATTCTTTTTACAGTAGTCATAGCTGTTCCTGTGAAAAGAGAAGTAATGGATTTATACATTATGCTTGCAGTCTAACTGGCAGGTGAACAAAACCAACTGATAATTCTTAACCAGCTGACTTTTATTCCTCAAATGCAGTGGTAATCTCTGTGGAGCAAATAGTGTCTTGATAACGTGTGCTGAGTTCAGGTTGCCTCCAGTAGATACTCTGCTCAAGTGCCACAACTGCTGTAGTACCTTATGCTCAAGGAAGCAAAGAGTTGTTCAGACCCTCTGCTGTTCAGGGCTCCCCATACTGTCAGCAAAGGAATTGTTCAGTGTTGTGCCTGTTCTTGTATTCCATCACCTGGAATTGTAACAGATAGAAAAAACAGAGCTGTCTCTTGGGGCTCAAAATTGACTCCTAGGGTATTTATCTACAGGGCGTGGGGAAGCAGGGCATAAGGTCAATTAAGGGTCCAGAAGCAGATAATCATAGAATCATAGGTTGGAAGAGACCTCAAGGATCACCTGGTCCAACCTTTCTCAGTAATACTGTAGTTGGTATGAGATGAGATGGCTCAGCACCCTGTGCTGAGACTTACAACTGTCCAGTGTGGGGGAATCTACCACTTCCCTTGGGAGACTATTCCAATGTTCCAATTCCATTATGTCTTAGGCTCGCTGTCATTCCTGTGCTGAGTACATGCACCATCTTTTCACCTGTGTCAGTTGCAAAGATGAGCATGACTTTGAGCATGTGATTCCTTGCTGCAGTAAGCATAAGCAATGTCCACTATGGCAGCACAAATAGCACATCATCAGTCTTTGCATCAATGTGTCATTACTAGCAGCGATACTGAATGAGGCTTTAAATTGTAGTTGCTTGTTTTCTTAGAGGAATGAATTAAATTTTTAGCACCAGAATTAATTTCACTGGCAAGTATTGAGTATAGATGTGGTAATAATATCTCAATATCTGGAGTATGTACCTTCTACTGATTTAATGGCTGATTTTCAGCTGCATCTCTGAGGCATTTCTCCACAGTCTAGAGGAAACTAACTGATAGAGTAAAGCTTCTTGTCTAAACACCAAGTATTTTTAATAAATATGCTGTTGTAGTTACCTGAAACATAGCAATAGCTTGAGTAGTCCCCGTCTGATCAGTTTTACAAATTATCCACATTGCCTTAGCTGTTGTACTGGGAAGACAGAAGACCTTCTAGAGCATTCAAGACCTTATCTCCTCTCCATAATTCAAAGAGGTCCAGAATATACTGATCTTGTCTGATGACTGAAGACTAATACTTCTAAATATAGAAGAAGAATAAACAATGACGGGAGTTACCAAAACTTCTGTAGCAGTGTTTGTTTTCTGTGGTTGTGTACTTAAATGCTGAAGGCATTTTCATCTTAAACCTGAGACAGATTTTAAAGTAACAGAGGGCCAATCAGGAGCTCAAGCAGTAGCTCTTCTGCATTCCCAGATTCTGGAAATGGCACATCTTGTGACTGAGAGATGAATTGCTGTCCCTTTAAGACGCTTTTGTCTATCTGTAATCCCGTGGCAACTCCATGGGTAATACCAGCTATTCTGCCTCCTTGTCACAACCCACAGGGTTACATGACCTGCACGTTTATGCAGATCATGACAGTGGGTTTGCAGGATTCCACAGCACACAAGTAGACGGAAGCTTTTTTAAATATTTTTTTTAGTACAAATTACTATTAGTAAATCAAAGATACTGGTGAGTAATTAAGTACATTTATATTTTAATACTCGCAGCAATTGATAGTGGCAGCAAATATATATTTCCATGTATTGCAGGTTGCTACCAAATTAGCACTAGTGTAGAAATACACTCACAATCAGTTACCTATATGTGCGTTTACATACATACACACTTATATATATGTATTATTCTAAATAGTACGGGTACGGTGTTCACTAAACCGCTCCAGGAGCGGGGCCTTAAAGTCAATTACAAAGTCTCACTTCAGAGAGTGAAAGCTGAGTCAGCCAGGTGTTCCTGGTGATGGTAAAATAAATTGTCTGGGAGAACTTGGAGACAAATTCATGCAGGAGGAGTTCTCAAAGAGAGAGGGGCTCCATTTTAAATGAAAGCAAGTCGTAAGAAGTTGCTCATTACAATACATTGCAGTTACAGTTTCTTGTTTTGTGCTTATTTGTTATCTAGGGACGTCTCTGGTTTCTAGGTACCCAGCTGTACTACAGGGATGCTAGGTGTGCTTCTCAAGGGTGTTTCTGGTTCCCAGGCTAGCAGTTCCCAGTCCAGCAGGCATTTTCTCTCTCAGTATTTCAGCACACATCTTTTGTTCAGTATTTTTCCCTTTTTAATCAAGTTGCTTTCATGGCTGCTGACATCACTCCTATGGTGAAGAAAACAAAACAAAAAATCATCTCACTGGCAGTTATTTGTAGCAGTGCAATCTTGTGGTTTCCTGTATTTCACCAAGTAAAGAAAATAAAACTGTCAGTGCAATGAGAAGGCTCATAAGAAGTTAGACATCCTTGACAGTAAGGCCTCATTAGCTTTATTTCAGTTTTACTAAGAAAATGTATGTCAGTCAAGATTCAGTATTGGACTTCATAGCTGAAGTTTCAGAATGCTACAGGAAAACATTCATTATTCTCTGATAACATGTTCAGTAGATTGATAGGCAGCTGTATGCAGAATTTCTGGATTGCAATCTTCTGGTATTGCAGGACTAGTACAAAACTGCTGAATTTTTACCTGTCAAGGGCATATATATCAAATCATTGTTTATGCAAACCCTGAATTACTATAATTTCTCCACAGTTCCTTAACTGAACATTCAAGCAAGTGTAATATACTTAAGTAGCAGTAGGCTAGATAATCTTGCCAGGAATCAAAGTGAATATAAGACTTGATTTTATATAAGGCAACCTAGCTGCAATTTTAGATTATCTGAATTTCTCCACTGTTGTCTAAGCAGATTCCCAACTGAACACTGTCTTAAGATTTTTAAGAATTGCGCTTGTCTGAGATTTTTTGGATTAGAGATGAAATGGAGAAAGTGTTGCAGCAGTTAGTGCCTTTTTATGCTCTCGTCCAATACTCAGGGTAAAAATATAATTTAATATTGCTGTTCAGATGTCTGTACTTGAAGCAAAGTGCACACACAGGTGGAATAGGAAAATATTTTCTTGAAGATACTATTCAGTCAATTACTCCACCAGTAATTATAAAATTCTTCCCTACACCTATATCCATATGTTCCACTTACAGAATGTTTTCCATAACTGTCTGAAGTTCGAGAACCATTCATTCAATAATGCTATTTGATGATCTGTAAATGGGAACCAGTTCCAACGGGAACCAGTTCTAACAGGAACCAAAATTGTAAAAGCACCATTTACTTCCACCTGTTTTGTGTATTTTACTGTGAACCGTTGTATGAGAAATGTCTTTTGTTCCCTGCATAGTTTCTGTGTTGAAGTTCGAAAGAATTATAATATAAATGCACATTTTGGCTGCATGTGATCTTGAATCTGAAGTATACTTGTTGAAGGACAGAAAAGTATAGAGACAGTCTTCTTCATGCTTTCTTCCAATTCCTACCTCAGTCATGAGGACAAAAAGAAAAAATGCCTCTGTCTTATTAACAGCAACAGACATTAGTTAAAATGAGGCAACCCCCCTTCCAAATGCTTAAAACTTTGCATGATTAATGAAACTCTGGGGTGAAAGTAACAGGACTGCAGCACAGGGCAGCATATGAGAGACTGTTTTGCTGGGAAGGAAGAAAATGCTGAAATGGTTCATGATGCACTACCTCTTTATGATACTGGTCACAAGTGCTTTGTACTTTAAGATGCTTTTTTTGTGATCAGTAAACAGCATTCAGATAAAGGTGAAGATTCTCCACTTTGTTAGACAGAGAAACTGTTTCTCCATCCCAGCCACCCGAGAACATAATTCCGAATAGATAGCCCTTACTTTTTTTCCTTTGTCTTATGTAAAATATATATTGCTATTCTTAGGTAAAAGGTTGGTAAGTATTTATTTTTACGAACCATCTTATGCCACTTATTTATTTCTTTTCTGATTTCAGCACTAGGAAGAGAATGTCAGTGATAGTTCGCACGCCATCAGGGAAGTTAAGACTCTACTGCAAAGGAGCTGTGAGTATTACTCTGTTTTCACTGTGTCAAAGAACAGGCACTACCAATACAAAAGCCAAATGTTATAACTGCAGCTAAAATACTGAAAAAGGTATCAACATTCCTTCCCCCTCATTTTCATTTTACATTGTTTTACTATATAGCAGTTTAATGTGATGAACTAGTTAATGTTTTTGTACTAACTGCCTGTAAGGTATGACTGACCTGTTCATCCTGTTCTTCGTACTGGACTAATACCTTTATACTTTCTAATAGCTGCCTCCTTCTGTAATACAAGAAAATTGATGAATGTATGATTGTATGGGTTAATCTATTAGTTACTCACTGGAGTAGCTGAGCATGAATCACTAGGTAGAAATAGTAACCTGGCATAAGTGACTAGATGAGAATTTTAACCTATCATTGATGTTATGCCAGTGGTAAATTTTCCTGAAAACAGGATCTGTAGTAAGATATCTTTAACATAATGTATCTGGGAATAGTAGAGTTCCTCATTAGTTCTTGTTCTGTATCTGAAGTCAAATTTGAGGGGAAGGGGGATGCAAATCCAGTTGCTAAACGGTTTGAAAAAAAATGAAGTTGATTGAAGCAGCTGGCGTCATCTACCTGGATTTGTGCAAGGCATTTGACACTGTACCACATGACATCCTGGTCTCCAAACTGACAAGACATGGATTTGATAGATGGACCACTCGGTGGATAAGAAATTGGCTGGATGGCCACACCCAGAGAGTTGTGGTCAACGGTTCAGTATCCCAGTGGAGGCAAGTGACAAGTGGTGTTCCTCAGGGGTCAGTACTGGGACCAGTGCAGTTTAACATCTTTGTTGGAGACATGGACAGTGGGATTCAGTGTATCCTCAGCAAGTCTGCTGACGATACTAAGCTGTGTGATGTGGTTGACACTCTAGAAGGAAGGGATGCCACCTAGAGGGACCTTGACAGGCTTGAGAGGTGGGCCAGTGCCAACCTCATGAAGTCCAACAAGGCCAAGTGCAAGGTCCTGCCCCTGAGTCAGCACCACCCCAGGTACAAATAGAGGCCTGAGGGAGAATGGATAGAGAGCAGTCCTCAGGAAAAGGACTGGGGGTGGTAGTAGGTGAGAAGCTTGACATGAGCCGCCAGTGTGTGCTTGCAGCCCAGAGAGCCAACCACGTCCTGGGCTGCATCAAAAGAAGTGTGACCAGCAGCGTGAGGGAGGTGATTCTGCCCCTCTACTCTGCTCTGGTGAGATCACGCCTGGAGTACTGTATACAGCTCTGGAGCCCTCAGCCCAGGAAGGACATGGAGCTGTTGGAGCATGTCTAGAGAAGGGCCACAAAGATGATCAAAGGGCTGGAGCACCTCTGCTATGAAGACAGGCTGAGGGAGTTGGGGCTGTTCATCCTGGAGAAGAGAAGGCTTCGGGAGGACCTTATAGCAACCTTCCAGTACCTGAAGGGGCTACAGGAAAGCTGGGGAGGGGCTTTTCACCAGAGAGGGCAGTGATGGGACAAGGGGGAATGGTTTTAAACTGAAAGAGGGGAGATTTAGGTTAGACATCAGGAAGAAATTTTTCACCATGAGGGTAGTAAGATGCTGGAATAGGTTGCCTAGGGAGGTTGTGGAAGCCCCCTCCCTGGAGTTGTTTAAGGCAAGGTTGGATGAGGCTTTGTGCAGCCTGGTCTAGTGTGAGGTGTCCCTGCTCATGGCAGGGAGGTTGGAACCTGATGATCGTTAAGGTCCCTTCCAACCTTAACCGTTCTATGATTCTGTGATTCTATGAATGTATATGACCATTCTGTATCTTCTCAAGTGGAGAGAAGAAGCTGTTGTTATTATGCTGTATATCAAGCTGGCTACAAAAAACTGAGAATGGTAGTTATGAAACACTAATTTTACCTTGTGGACTTAATGTCAGAGAGGAAGGCAGCATTTCAGGACATCAAAAGAATTCACATGTCAAGCCAAAGGAAGATGCAGTGCTTTTCAAAATTAAGGGAAATAATGGCAAAAAATGTAGGAAAGAAAAATAGCATCATAGCAGATTTTGTACATTTAGAGACTGTGAGGATTTAGAATGCCACTTTTTCCTTCCTCTGACTTCTATTCATTTTTGATGCTGAAATAAATTAATACAGTGCTGCATATTTTTTCTGCCATTTTCCTACATTATTTGTATCGTCTACACAAGAAACCTAATTTTTCTATTAAATTGTTCTGAGTTAATTTTATTTGTTTTGTAGGACACAGTAATTTATGACCGTCTTGCTGAAAGTTCAAAATACAAAGAAATCACCTTGAAACATCTAGAGCAGTTTGCTACAGAAGGTGGGTGATACTATTCAATATAAAACTAAATATGAAATTCAGTTACTGCTCAACTCAGTTTTGCAGTTTTATGTTGCTTTGATGTTTTATTCATGTTAATTTGAAAATTACGTTTTAGTAATGCCTTCCAAAAAAGATCATCATGAAAATTTTCTGTATTAAGTTCACGCTTAACAAAAAACCGCACAATCCATAGTGGCATCTTTTAAACAAACTGTATTTTTCCAGAGAGCAAACACCTTTCATATTGATTGTTTCTGTGGAGATCTCATTTCCCATGATCACTTTAATTTCACACACACAATGAATGCTGTAAGGATCGCACAAAGGAGGAAGTAGCCAAAGTGTAGATGCTTGGAAATTATTATCCTAGTGTTTTAAAGGTGTCTTTATGCTATAATGTTTCTGTCACCAGTCCCAACAAGGGGAATTGTCAGCACTAGCTTTCCATATGGTGTGTTCCGGTGCCTCTGCTGTTTTATCAATCACTCTTACAAAGCAGTTTCTGAAGGTGGGGAACCTGTCCATAAGGGTTCATAAGAAGGAATAGTAAGTAGAATTTAAAAGACTGTGAAATTAAGAAGATTGATACAAATAGCCAGTTATTCAGTAATAGTAAATTCCACACTATAGACATGAGCAGGAAAGCAGACTGTAGAAAGGTTTCTGCTTTCATGTAAGTTCTTCTAGCACAGTTCCTAGATCTTCTGTGCCATGCTTCCTTTCTAGTATCTCAGTAAAGGATTACAGAGTTGTGCTATGAAGTATCATAGAGTTTTAACTTATCAATGAGTTGGGACAGAGTAGTCGGAAGCAAAATTGTAATAGTTACAGGAATCTGAACTGCAGATTTTTTACCTCTTCATTTTTTTTAATACACTGTTACTAGAACATTAAAATTATATTTAATGTTTATTCTTAAGAAATAAGCTTACATTGGAAAGCAAACGTTATTAAAATATTTTCCTCCCCAAACACAATCCTTACCTTTTGACAACTGAAGTCTGGCCAAGTCTTGTATCAGGAAAAATCCTTTTTCTTTCTGTTACACATACCACTTTTCTTATTTTTCTCTTTTGGTTTATAATGGAATTTAGCATTTTGAGTAGTGTCATTTGATTCGTGTCTTGTTTCTGTCAGTGACAGCAGAAGGAAGCCACAGATCTGTTTCTTTTGTTAGTTTTCCATTTCCGTATCAAGATCTCTGCAGGAAACATTTGGTTAGCCTTAACTAATCTTAGAGTATCAAATGTATAGTAAGTTACACAGTCAAGTTGAAAGCAGAACTAAAATTAATTTGGCAGATGGTACAACATGAAGCCTCAGATCCACCCTTTGAGCCCAGGAATCATTGTATGACCTGGTTGGCCAGTTTGGGCTTTTACAAAGGTCTAGCCAGGATCAGTCAAGGAAATGCTACTTAAAGGTGAAGATAGTTTGGGTCATATAGCTATATAATTGGTTACAGAAAAGGTAAAAATAGATCAATATTTGCTATCCTGTATGAACCAATATGAAAATTTCAATCCAGTTCTTAATTACTGCTCTCCTTAAATCGGTGGCACAACTGATAGAGTTTTTTCCTTAGGAGCCAGGTTGGACCAAATGACTCAACATAAGTGAAAAATTCCACCCGTCTTTAAAACTACTGTACATGCAAATCACTGTTAAGACGCTTGTTCAAGTACTTTTTGTACCCTTCCTTTCAACAGATGAAATTATTTACTCTTCAGAAGAGTGAATTGCTAACCTTTCAAAAGCATAAAATTCAATCTTTAAAAAAAATTAAGTACGTCTCTCTCTGGAATCGATTAAAGAAATCAGTATTTATTTTTGCATCAGATTAAAATTGCAGCCAATGACATTGCAAAGTTTCATGTGTTTCCTTTCATGTGGCAGTACAGTATGTCCTTGGCATTTGCTGCATGCTCTTGGTGTGTTGTTCAAAAATGAAGTGGTTAGAATGGCTGGCATTTTTGTTTAAGCATTTAATAAGCTTGAGTGTTAATGCCTGCTTGGCTAAACAGAAGAAGTGTGTTATTTCTCTGTGCTGCTGTTCCAATTTGTTAAGAAGCAGACTTAATGATATTTTGTTTTCCACTTTTCATTTGGAAGATTTTTTAAATCAGAATTAAAAGAATATTTTTAAAATTAAAATAGAAAAAATAAGTTGTCAGATTTAAAAAGAAGAATCAAATGCCTTGGAAAAACTTGTTTGCTGATATCTCACACACATTGATTAATTTTCTTCATTTTATCATTGGCATAAAATATTTTGAAATAATTGTGGAAATAGTATCACTGTTAGTCATAAATTCCTTTTGTCCCCTCCACATCATATTCATTGCTTTGGACCTTGCTAGCATATCCTTAATATGAAAAAAAAAAATCAGTTCATTTCTCAGCCTTAAGTTTACTATTTAGGTCTGTATAGTGAGACATTGTGTTCCTAATGCTGTTCAGTTATCAAGGTATTAGGATTACATATGATTTTCACTTTGAAGATACTAGGTTACTGTCTTAGGTGTAAGACAGGTGTATTATTTCATACCCAGCCTTTTGACCTGCCTGGCGCTCAGCACTAGACAATAGAAAGCTGTGAACAGATAAAGATTGCATTTAGCCATTCCTGGTTATGGTGCTGTTTGTCTTCTAGAGCAGGGTGGGCAAATGATCAAAGACACTAAGTACATTAGTCCTGTCTCTCCCCCTCCTAAATCTACCTGCCTGCAAACTGTGGCTTCATAGACGTCATTTGGCTAGAGCAAGGCTTTTCTCAGTATATAAAGAGTTATGCCAGTTTCGTGCTTTAGAAATCCAAGAGTCTCATAATGTGTGAAAGTGAACTGTTAGGATATTCACACCTGGCTACTTAAATTAAATGTAAAAGTGTATTGTCAAAAAATAGATGATCCTTGTAAATCCTTTTTGTCTCAAATTCTCACTGTAGTGCTTAATACAGGTTTCTGCTGAAGTAAAAATCTGTTTAGTATAACCAGCTCAAAGATAGTTAAGTGAAATCTCCAAATGTTGCCTGTACACAAAGATTTTATTTTAACAATTTGGAAAGCTGAAAGAATCTGTGAGAAGGGAAAATGAAATCTGAGCAGATGCAAATTGGCTTTTAGATGGTAAATTTCAAACTTCAGCGGACTTCCCTAACAGTATTGAGGAGAGGCAAAGGTTGTATTTGTAACAATCTACTGATAGATTTTAACTTTATTGCTTTCCATCATAGCAACATTTAAGTTTATGAAACTTTTGTTCAGAACTATAAGTCAATTGTTTTAATGTTCCTAAAAATCAAACATATAAATCTGTTCAGCAAGTGTACTTTGGGATTGCTTCATGTTTTATTTACAGTTTAAGATGTCAAATCTTGTGTAAAATTTCTTCTTTTTCTCCATGAAGTACATCATCTGTATTGCATTCAGCTACCTTGAAAGAGTAACTCTGTTGAATAGATTTCTGTTGGTGTCATGTTTTCTACTTTATATATTAAAAAACGTTCTTCAAGACATGCAGCAGTAAATTGAAAATCCGGCATAAGCTTGCATAAAACACAGAGTAAATTCAGCTTCTAGTAGTTATTCATTGCAGGCATATCAAGGAAAGGAGTAGCAAATACTGAATCATATTTTATGTGCTTTTTCTTTAGGCTTAAGAACTCTGTGTTTTGCTGTGGCTGAGATTTCAGAAAGTGATTATCAAGAGTGGTTAGATGTCTATCACCGTGCTTCTACAGCTATACAGAACAGAGCACTCAAACTTGAGGAGAGCTATGAACTAATTGAAAAAGTATGTGTGGCCTTCTGATTTGCTTGGGGTTTTTTTAGGGATAGGGGTGAGGAGAGTGGGTTTTTTTAATTAATGTTGTTACTTTTTTATACATTGAAAACTGAATCACTACTGAGGAGTAGTCATAGAATGGTTCAGGTTTGAAGGGGCCCTAAAGATCCTGTAGTTCAAACCCCCAGCCTTCTACCCATAGAGTAGTTAAGGTTTGAAGGGACTTCTGGACATCATCTAGGCACAAGTCCCTGCTCAAAGTAAGGCAAATTTTGTTTGCCCAGTACTTCGATGAAGTTTTGAGTATCTGCAAGGAGGGAATTTTCCCACCTGCAGTAGGAAAACTTTTCTTGGTGCTCAACAATTATTTTTTCCCCTTTTTCAGAATTAAAGTTTCTGTTGCTGTAGAAAGTGCCTATTGCCTCTGACCCTTTCACTGTTCACCTCTTAGAGGAATATTACTTCTCTGCAAGCCCTCATCGGTTAGCAGAAGGCAGCCATGGAGTCAGCCTTAGTCTTACTTTTTTCCCATATAAACTCATCCTTTGTCCTCAGGCACTCTTAACGCAGTGTGCTCTGAGCCCCAAGCTATTTTTGTGTCCCTCCCTCCACTGGACTTGCTCAACTTTGCCAACCTCTCTTATACTGAAGACCCCGAAAAGGGAGATGATCATCTGATGCAGCCTCACAAAGAGCAGAGCCATACTCAGTTACCTTGAGTTTCTGGCAATGCTGCTGCTGGAGTAGCCAAGCATGTGCTTAAACTTCACTTTCTGTTTGGATTTTTTTCCTTGGAAAGGGTAAGAGAGATTACATTGATGAAACTGCTTAAAATTCAGACCCTCAAAAACCTGCAGGGTTTAATTAATGAAAAAAAGAAGTGAGGGTATATAGCTTCAATCACTTGTGGGACTTCAGTTTACATAGATGAGAGGTTTATCCAGACATGTACAAGACAATCTTAAAACTATAACTTTTTTAACACCATGGCAGCCCTGCTACCATTACAAATTTTTAGTATTACCTGGTCAAGTGCTTTCTCAGCATGAAGTATGCAGGCCATCCTGCAACCAGCTTCACAATGGCATCATTAGCAGGGGTTTAGCTAGTTTTAAAGGTACAGAAATATAGGAAGTATAACAATGCCTGTATTCAAAAATACCTTATGGGGTTACTGCATGGGAAGTTAATACCAAACGTAACCAAGACTATAGTTTTAAGATTAAGATGAATTGACAGGTTTTCTTTTTACAAGGTGAAGAGAAACCATGATAAGTATGAGAAGACATAATAATAGCACTCCTTAGGTCTTCAAATCAGAGAGGTGCCCTCAGTAGAAGTTATCTATTGCTGAACAAGCTACTGTGCTTGTGAATAATTGGTTGAAGTTTTAGTAGTCACGCTGTCCACTTTGTCAGACCACATAGATGGTTAACTTAAAGTTCACAGGAATAAACTGGAAGATCTTTATTAGTTGATACCAAACCTAAGTAATGAATTTGGGCAGCATTAATCTCATCATAAATAGGGAAAGTTAAACAAAATATATGGAAAGATTAAAACTGAATTTAAACAAAAAAAACCCGCATGTACTGAATATTTTATGTTCACAGAATCTTCAACTGCTTGGAGCAACAGCAATTGAAGATAAACTACAAGACCAAGTGCCTGAAACTATAGAGACACTCATGAAAGCAGACATCAAAATTTGGATACTTACTGGTGACAAACAAGAGACTGCTATTAACATCGGTATTGTATTTGCATATATTTGATGGCTTTGTTAGAGATTTAGAAATTACAGAAGTTGCTAGAGTAAAATTGCTTTCAGAACTGGAAGGTATCTTTTAAAAATATTAATATTATATGGCATTCCAGAATTTAAATGTTAACTCATTTTTCTGTCACTGGTAAGGGTAGGGTGGGGAATGGTGGATTCTTCCTCCCGTAAAACAGCAACAGCAAGAAAAATTAATGCTATCATAAAGAGGAGGGAAAAATATGCATTTATGCTTTTTTTTTAATCACCTAAAATGAATTAAGAATACATATTTTGGGTTTTGACAGTGAGAGGGAGTAATATAAAGTAGATGTAAGTATTCTTAGTTTCCCTTCTGTGTTTTTCCTTCTTTCCAGGAAAGCTGGTAGGAACCATAATCTTAACTAAAGCTAAACAGAATGACAGTATCACAGAATTACCTTGGTTGGAAAAGATCTTCAAGATCATCGAGTCCAGCCATTAACCTAAAAGTGACAAGTCCTTAACTAGACCATATCACAAGTGCTATGTCTATACACTCTTAAATACCTCCAGGAAACCATATAGATTGTGCATTAAAGTACTCCAAACTTTACCATCAATCAGAGGTTTCCTTTTTCCTCTTTCCTCTCGTTATAAAGGAAGGAGAAAAAAAGAAATCATTAATTAACTAATTTGAACAGCAATGAATTGCTATTTTTAAATAGTAATGCATGAAAGCTGCATTTAAGATTTTTAATATTCTTTGCACATGGGCGTATTAGCACTTGTGCAGTAGCCTAGATATGTACCCAAAATAAAGCATTATTTTGGTCATATGGATCCTTTTTTATTACTATTATTATTTTTAATCTTAACATTTTGTATGCACATGATGCAGTTGATCTAAGGTTATTTTCATTAGTATCTTCAGTTTGGATGCAATACATGCAATACCAGTATTGTCACTTTATTAAAAATGGTGATATGTATTTTTCTAGGTAGCCTGTATTACCACACAGTATATATTGAGTTTAAAGCATCAAAGAATAAAAGAAAAGAATGAAAACATGTATATATGCAGATTTTTGTATGAAATGCAAGTTGCATTCTGAAAATTTGCAAAGCTAAAGGAGATCTGTTTGATGTTTTCTCTAACTCCCTGTTTCTTGTCCTTCTGCTGCCAACCTCTGTGAATAAGGCACAACAGTTGCAACTAGTAGCAAAAAAAAAAAAACCTGACTGTTCTGACATCGTACCTGTATATCTAAGTTTTATAGAATGCTATATTTTATATTTTTACAATTGATTTCTTACTTTTAATTCTGTGTGTAGTTCTCTTACAGCAAAAAAATTAAGTGCTTTTTTATATTATAATTGAGTTCGTGGAACAAATTTTTGAAAACAAAAATGTTTTTAACAGGTCACTCCTGTAAACTTTTGAGAAAGAACATGGGACTAATTGTTATAAATGAAGGCTCTCTGGATGTAAGTAAAACCTACTAAATCTTCAGTTAATGAAACGTTATTTACTGCTTAAAATGTCTAGATGCTGTGTTGGAGGTGGCCTGAAAAATAACTTGGAGCATGTATTTACTTGGACAGACACAGAAAATTGGTGAGGTTTTCTCTTTGTTTTGGAGGGTTGCTTCTTTTGGCTATAATCCTCTCAGTTAGTTTTAGTATTGCATATTTCAAAGACCCTATAGTTTGTGACAAAATGTTACTGAATAAATAAGAAATTTAGTCTATGTACTCTGAAGCCACAGTGTTGCTACACAAATGAACTTCAGAATGATAAGCAAACAAATTCTGTGTAGTGACATGACTACATCCATGTGGGCACAAAGCCAGGAACTTCACATGCTTCTAGTAGCACCTAGTGGTGCCCAAGCAAATAATCCTAAATTCCTTTCAGTGCTGTTTCTTACAGATACTTAGTATCTGCCAAAATTTAGTTGCTGTTGTGTGGTTAAACAGTTGAAATTGTAATCAGATGTTGAAGTACAAGTGTTAAAGCTACTAACCTGCAAGTGTACAGTGCTTTGTACAGAAGAGATTCTTTAGGGAAGGTAGAAGTGCAATATTAAGTGAAAAATCCTATGAGGGGAAAAAAATACATTCTCTTACCACCCTCTAAGAGAGCCTCTAAATGAACTTAAAAGTGGAAGAATTTCCTCAGTGGGAAAACTCACTGCCCAAAAGGCTTCAGGAGAAAACCTGAGAACAAAGTTTACTTTATTCTATATTGTGGTCAGGTTGCTCAAGATAAGACTTGGTAGAGAAAGGGAGAGAAAAGTGAAAAGAAAGTGTGAGAATCAGCAAGAGGGGGTGAATTCCTTAATTGAAGGATTCAACGGTAGCATGTAAGAGTAGGCTATAACATGAATTAAAATCCTTAATACTTTTTAAAAATTTAAGTACTTTTATAAATGTTTGACCCATTTAGAATGACACATTTTCAACATTAATATTAATTTAATCATAATGACTGTATTTCAAATAGGTGTTGGTTTAAATTTTGTCAGCAAAAACATGTTGCTTAAAATAAAATCCCAAACACAAAACAGGTAGAAGCTGTTTATTAATGCCTGGAACCAGAGTCTGTTGATACAGTAAGCAACTTTTGACACAAGTATCCTGTGGTATTAATGAAAAGAACCAATTTTCTTTTCTTAGTTTAGTTCATAAGGTAGTTTTAAAAAGATTGTGATCACTGTTTCTTGGGAAAAAACAGAAAAGGTTTTTGGTTCAAGCCCTTAATTTGCCTTTGAGTTTTTCACTCAACCACTCTGAGTAAAAAATAACCAATGAAAGTGAAAACTCCAGTCTTGTGTTTACTTTATTTACACAGGCTGCTAGATTTCAGAACTACTGCAATACTTAATAGATTTGAAGTGCAAAAGATTGACTGCTTAGTATGTCTCTTCATATGTAATGAAATAAAATGAGGTAGTTTTATTCAACTACCAAAAGGAGTCCAGTAAAAACTCAGTAAGCTGGCATTGCACATTAACCACTTGTAGTGTGATAATTAAAAAGTTGAATAAATATATATAAGCAATCTATTTTAAAAACTAATGTATGTAAATAAAGTTTAAGAATAAAAGGTAATATTTGATGTGATAGCTGTATTGTACTCCCTGTTTGAAACGGAACTGTCTGGACTGTGGAGAGATTGAGATATCTTCTCTCTACATGTAAAAGGTACATTCAGATTATGTGGGGATGGCAGATACATGGCAGCTGAAATTGCATATGCAAACTGGTCACTTGCAAATCTGTCTGTTGTGATGTTATCAATTGCGGGTTTTTTGGGAGCAGATAAATATAGTAATTGGATAGTTTTGAGGGCAAGAAGCAGTTCAAAAACTAATAATAAACTGACTCTGGGCCAATACTTTAACAAGAGATTCCTTTAAAAGTTTTCTGCCTCGTTTGATAGTGCAAATTTCACTGTTTGATTTATGTATACCTTGTGTCCTACCTTTTGCTTTCTGGTGTTGTTAGAATCAGATATCAGTCTATTTCTAGAACAGCTGGTTGTGTCAAAATAGCCTTGAAAATTCTGATGGAAGAGTAGAGCAGGTCTCAGGAAAGGGAGAGAGAGGCAGACTGCTGTGATTGCAGACCCTTGAGTCAGTGCAGCTGCAAGGGTAGATGCAGGTCCTTTTTCATTTCTGCTTACCAATAAAAGCTAGCAAGAGACCATACATACTTAGTTGGAATATTGCCTGTTGAGGAATATGATTGAAACTGTGGCTTTTGAGCAGCATAGGTCCACCTCTTGTACTGGGTCTCTTACTTTGCAGGGGAAAACTGTGCTCCAGTGTGGGTTGCTGGTCATCCCAGTTTCCTCAGCACAGAAGGACCTGAGCAGCCATGAAACCTTGAAGAAAAAAATCCCAGTGTAGTAGGACCTATTCAGGATCTTTGAGAAAAGTTGCTCTGTGGCATTCCTCTTCTCCCTGGCTCTGCAAGGTGTGGGTATAGCCTCCTGGCAATGTAAAGATGTTAGGAAGGTTGGCTTCTCTTGGTCTGCATAGTCTTTGCAGTACTGAAAAAAGGGTGGCCATAGGTGGATGCTTCATGCCTTGCTGTTAAAATAATAATAATAATAATGTTAATATCTGCTGCATAGCAGTGGCTTCTTCTAAAAAGGAGCTAGCTCAACCCTAATCCTTTTAGGGACAAGCAGAGGCCCCTGTCCCTAAGACATGTAAAACAGATTTAACAAAACAAATACCTCCTCAATTTGGTCATTTTTATGACCTTAGCATGCAAGACAGAAGAAGCTGAAGTAAAATTTAAAAAAAAAAATAAAAATTGTTCAGACTGTATCCCAGATCCATGAACAGAGTTTACAAAGAATATGCTGAAATGAGAGATCCTCTTTTGGATGAACCAATAGCCTTATGGATGGAATTAAAGAAAAATACTCCAAACTCTATTCCTCCATTAGCATTAGCTGGTATAGAACTGGAAGGAGTTCCAGGAAGCAATTAGCTATCTCTATTTTTTGCAACATTGTTTGTTTTAAGGCTCCACTCCCATGAACATCTGCTTCGCTTCACAAACAAAATGTGTTTTTATTAGTAAGTTCTTAAAATGCAGTGCTCTTTAATACAACTGTATTTTGCCTTCATATTAAGCTCATGGACTGCTAAATTTTAGTGTGTGACTGGTAATCATAGACAGAAGTCATAACATTGCTTTATTCTTTCAATTGTGGACTTAAATATTATTTGAAGTGAAACTAGACAATAGTTTTATTACCATTCAGTTTCACTGAGAAATATTTAATGGAAATGGTGTAGATGTGAATAAGGGACATTCTGATATAAGGTGGTGAATTTCAGCATAGAACTACATGTAAGCCCACAAAGGAATTTGAAATATGACGGTTTTACAGTAGGGGTAACTGTTTTGTATTGTCTTGGGGAGTTTTTTGTTTCTTTTTAGTATATAGGAGGCCTGGAGCTACCTGATGGCATGTCTGTGATAATAAATTAAGGTCAACTTAAACAGAAGAGTTTATGCTGTATGTATGAGAATAAACAATAGATAAGACTATGAAGTTTCAGGCTCTTGTATTGTTTACATTTGGTCAGAAGCTAAATAGTCCATGGAGATGAGAAAAATGTATACTTTGTATTACAATAATTTTAATCAGAGAAGATGCTCTGGAAAACAGCTACACAAGTTCGTAGCATTTTAAAGCTTTTCTAACACGTAATTTTAAACAGTGGCACCTCGTTTCCCTTGCAGTTTCTATGGGGAGAGAGCCAGAAAAACTCAAGTACAGAATTCCCCAATAGCCTCATCTGCTTTTAGATAAACCAGTGAATCTTCAGAAGACTAGTGAAAGCAAAGTAGGCAAAAACTGTGGAATTTGGAGGAGTAAACTGGGTGGGACAGGCAAAGCAACATCTTCAATTTCATTTCAGAGGGTTTGAGATTTGTAATTAGTTCTTGGTGTTTTATTTTAGGTGGTTACACCTCATTTTATTTACATATGCCTGACATGACTGAAGTTACACAATTACTTGGTTGTTAAACTTGTAGAACAATATAGGAACACTGCTGTCATCGGATCTTACTGGTTTCCAAATTCAATATGTTATCAGTAGAAGTTTTGTTTTCATCTTGCATTATCCTCTGAATCCCTTCTTACTTCTGGGTTGTAGCTCTGTGAAGGCTCAACAAGCAGTTTTTTTCTGCTTCCTGACACTCTGGTAGGGCTGTACTGTAACTAACTAGCTACTAGTGATCTCCCTAAAGCAGGCTCTGAGGTTCTGCTGCATAAATAGAGATGAATGCATTGAATGTCTTGTCTAAGGAATATAATCTGAAGTTCTCAATACTGGATTACAGAATAGCGACTTGTGTAGGTGTAATTCAGACTGTCCTTAGCAACTGAAAAATACAAAATAGGATCCTTTATGTAACATGTAGTTGATGTGGGCTTATCTTAAAACCAAAATTTAAGATGAATTATCAATTATAATGCATGTACTTATGAATTACTTTTGACATTTCTTTTACTTTTTTCTAAACATTTAGGATGCCACTGATTGGACAGTGGAACAGGCTGCCCAGGGAGGTGGTGGAGTCACCATCCCTGGAAGTATTCAAAAGAAATATTGATACAGTGCTTAGGGACATGATTTCAGCACTGAATGGGTAGATCAGGTTATGGTAGCTGGATTTAGGTTACGGTTGGACATAATGATCTTCAAGGTCCTTTCCAACCAGGATGATTCTACGATTCTGTGATATAATAGCAAGTAGAAATTGTTTCTTCTGGTATCTATATATACGTGAATTTTCTTTTGCATAGGTACATAGTGAATTTATTTAGTAATGTTTTTAGTAAACATTTATGCAACCATTGCATTATATGTTTCACCACAACTTAGGCACATATATATTAGCAGAGTATGTGAGCAATCCTACATACCATTTCTACTTTGGTTTCTAATAATACAGCTGTTGGAAATATTTTATTCATTTGATAATTATTTGATAGCATCCTAAAAAGGTAATATCCCTGAAAAGGAAATTTCAATGTTTCTGATCACATTGGAAAAAAAATTCAGGCTTACAAATATTAGGAATTAAAAATAATTGACACGATTTTTTTTGTACAACAGGGAACAAGAGAGACTCTGAGCCATCATTGCAGTACTCTTGGTGATGCTTTAAGGAAGGAAAATGATTTTGCTCTCATCATTGATGGTAAATCTCTGAAGTATGCTTTGACATTTGGAGTGAGACAATATTTCCTGGATTTGGCTTTGTCATGTAAAGCTGTTATTTGTTGCAGGTAAGGTTTACATTATTCTTGCTATGCAGTATTTTTATTGACATATAAAAATAAAGAAACTTATTTTATTTCAGAGAAAATACACACATCCATGTCATCCAACCATTAAATATTTTTTATATTAAAAATACAATATTGCTTAGTATCCAAACTTACGACGTAGGGTCATTCAAGCAAAATATTTCTGTAGAGCAGTCTGCCACAGAGTGTACCTGTCAAAGTCATGCAGGTAGTATATAGCCAGAAGAATAATTTTTATCTGCCAAGGATAGTCTCAGCAAGATGGAGATGTTGATCTTAACCTTAAGTTGATACTACCATTAACTGCAGGTTTTAGCCTATCTGGATTTTTTGTTTTGTAGAGCTTCCTCCGCAGGCAAGACTTGATATATCTGCTTTTTCTGCAAGCCATGGATTATATTGTGTAAGAAGTGCACAAAAATGTTAAAGGTACTACTCTGGGTGATTTTTATTTCCTGAAGCTGATGAAAACACCTTTTTTATTATTATTACTCCTGGTTGTTTGAGAGGTTTATAGAATAGGATATTTTATCCTTTCTTGTAAATATGGACTATTAGAACTGTAAGCTTACCATAACAAGATAAATTTTTCCAGATCAGAGAAAATGAACTATCTGCATTCTTTAAATATAATCAATATGAAAGCAGTTTGCCTTGCCTTTTAATATTTCCAGATTTGTATTAAGGAAGGAATACATAGGACTGTGTAAGTGATAGCTTATGTGTTTTAGGGCCTTCTTGCATTTTTATGGATTTAAACACAAAAAATGCAAGAATTTCCTGAGCAGTACATCATCTTTTCTACATTTCAAGGATTGAACAGAAAGGGAAGTTGGGTCCTTGGTAGCTAGATAAACAAAAACTGCTGCTGTCAATGTTTAAAGAACTTGGCTTAGGCCAAGTGATTAATCTGTCAAAAAGCAGCAGCAAGGGCTTTTCTTTACAAGATTATTGGCAGCACAGGTAGGATATCTGCATTAGAAATGCAATCAAACATTCCAGAACTGTGGAAATTGCTGTTATTGTCATCAGTGTCTGAGGTAACTATTACAAGTATAACCTGTTAATGTTCTCTGAGTATTTTTTACTATTTTGACCTTTGTAGTAGCATAGAAAAAGCTGATTCCTATATTAAAATGGGAAAAGTTAACTCATACATGAGATATTCAAGTTCTTCTGGAGTCCCTATAGTTTACTGTTTCTCAATATACAACAGTATCACAAATTCAAGTTCTCACAGTTAATGTAGAACTGAAATTTCTAAAGTTGTCTGTGTATTCAATTTACATCTAGTTCCATATTTAAATAGGATGAGATGTCTCATAATTGAAAAAAAATCCGAAAAAGAAAGTTTTTGTACAAGGACAAAATAATTCTTGGAATTTACCATCACTTCTTACCAAATTCAAATCTTGTTTCAATAAATTATACAAGCTTACTGGCTGCTACATCCTTATTGCCCATCCTGTTACCTTTCTGGAAGTAGAGACACGGTGTGTGCAAATGTGAAAACTGTTGTAAATATGCCTTAATAGACTGTCTGTTTTTCATTAATAAGATAAATAAATGGAAGGTTCTCGTGTTCAGGTAGAGAGTTTTATAATGTTCTGCTAAGTTAAAGCAGATTAACCTCAAAAATTGGTGTTCAAAATGGAGCTGTCTTCCTGCCTCGCAAAAGGAAAGGGAAAAGCTGAAGAGGTTATAGTATCCAAATAAAGACCTGGTTTATAGTCTTTCCATGCTTTCTGTCAAGCAGCAGGTTAGGCCACCAAGTGGTTTTTTGTTGGTGGTGGTTTTTTTTCTTTAATGGTTTAGCTTTATAGCCATGCTATGGAGCAAACTGAAGTCTTTTAAACTGTCCTTTAAACTTTACTGTCTGTTAAACTGAGATCTTATACTGATACACAGTTAATACTGTGTATAAACTTCTTTTTAATAGCAGTATTCTTTCTGACAGGCAAGTTGGAGCTTTGTGCTTGTCCTGCTAGTTCCAGTTTCTCTCTGTATAGTAAGCAACAACTAGGAGATGCATGTAGAATGGTTTTTTCAAAACTGTTTCTTTTTTTTTCTCTTTCCTTGATTTGAAACTGCATTTTATGCTGTTTGAAGAGACAATATTGGCATTTCTTTTGAACTATAGAACCATTGAAGGATATTCTGTGTGTATAGCTGGATTTTACTGGTAGCAGTTTTGCGATGAAACAAAAAGTAGAAAATGAAGGTAGTGTGTTCTCAGCCATTTCTATATTTCCATAATATACTTCAGTCAGCTGGTTTCTGTGCATGTCTAGGTATATGCTCTGACATATTTTCTGGTTGTTTAAGAATGGGCTGTAGGTTTAAAACTAAAATATTTGCTTGTAGAACTCAGTGTTTTAATATGTGCTTTTTTAATGTCACATGCTTCTCAGAGGTTGGAATTCAGTCAAAAAAAATTTTTCTGTTAATGCTCCATCATTAGTAGCAAAAATTTCTTTTCCTTGTTTGTAAGCTTGAAAATAAAAGATACAAAAATGGTAATCTTTAATTTTTGTTAATCACCTAAACATACTATTCTGACAGAATGAAAATGTAGGCCTCTTTTCCATCCATATAAAGACAGTGAACATCTTGAGCACTCCTTGGTTTAAAAGTACAAATTAAATTACTTTATTGGAAGTTTTCAGACTGTATTAACTTGTTCAGAAGCATTTGTTACCAATGGATTCTTCCTAAGACTAGCCGTAAGACAGATGAAGCTGACAACAGTTCAGCAGACATTTCACTTTAAAAATCTGTGCATGCTGTTAATTCCAAGCAGATGTTTGGCTTAAAGACTTTGACAAACTGAATTCTTCTGTATTGGTGTGGAGAACGGTCTGTCTTCTCCCCCCACATAAGACTTCAGAGTAATGTGTGCAAGAAGAATGTTAAATAGATTACTTTGTAGTAAAAATGTACAAGAGTGAACAAATTGAAAAAAAGTTTGTTTTTTTTAATTGGTTTCACCATTAATTTGATGCACCAGGCAATGAGAATAACTCCCATCTTCCAACTGGCCCTATAATATTATCTGAAAGGGAGATGAGCCACTGTTCCTGGAAAGTTGCAAAGATGAAAACAAAGTTCTCAGGTTAGGAATTTTCAATAGAAATTGGCTGTAGTGAGTCTTGATATGATACTCATCAGCAGTTTAAATGCAGCATGAAACAAAAGAACATACTTTTTGGTATACTTGAACCATGCAATTCTTCTAAAGGGCTGTTGCCCAAAAACTTTCATCAGAAACTTTCATCCCAAGTTCACCACAAGGTTGTCTTTATCCAAAGTACCTTTCTCAAAAGTGCGATAGCGTGTCTTGCACAGGCTGCAAGATACCTTCAGTCCAAAGACTCTATTATTTTTCACTCCTTTATGTTTTTCCGTCTGAAAAGTTATGCAATTAAATTTTACGCTGATGCGTTGTACTTAAAGCTTAAGAAATTTTGCTTAATTGGCACAAAATAGGCATTGGGGGTGTTTTCAGGTGACGGGGCATTGCCCACAGCTGAACAGTGAGATGTCTTTTGGCACACAGAGAGGAGAACCAGAAGAGCTACAAAGATGTTACTGGAACCCAGTGGGAATTAGAATACTGTGTGTGAGCAGAGAGGAGTGTAGACACCGTGTTCCCAGTTTCCATTAACAACACTGTCTCTTTGTTAAGCACCATGGTCTAGAAAAGAGAGGCCACCACCATTAGTGTACGCTTATGTTGGGAACTCAGTAACTTGTCTGATGTTGAGGCTCTGTTTGTCTGCTGCAACACTTCGTTGGGGTTTTTTGTTTCTTTTTTTTTTTTTTGCTTTATATGGTAGACAAAATGAAAATACAGTGACATTTGCTAGAGAAAAATTGACAATATCTTCTTTTACAAATGAGCTATGGAGCTTACATTAACCTTTGTATTTCTTCTGTGACACTGAAATCAGATCAAGGATAAGTCTGTTCCACAGTAAAATGAGTATCGTAGTGATATGGGCTGAAGTCATAAACTGATACCATGAAAGTATTGTGTAGAATGAAGTTGTGTGATTATGATGAGTGTGACATCAAGGATACATAAGATCTCATTCTACAAGATACAAAGGGGATTGTAGTTGAAACAAATAATATAACAAATATGCTTCAAATGTAATATTAATGAATTTGTAGAAGAGACAGTGTACTTTAATTTCAGAAGCTGCATATCTGGGTATAAAATAATATGCAGGAAGACAAATCATAATGTTTCTTTTTTATATTTCTGTTTAAAATGTTATGTTTTAGAAGAGTTTTTTCTAAGATGTTTTTGTAAGTTGACTTCCTCCACCAGGAACAGTTTGGGATCCTCTTTCAGCTCTTAAATAATCAGAGTTTCAAAAACATTGTATAAGTTTTAACTCGAAAGAATCATTGTTGTTGCTGTAATTTACTGTTTCAGCAAAACTTAATTCTTCATTAATGTTATATGAATAAATGTGCATTTCAGGACATACAAGCATGCCCATAAAACCTTGGGTTTCTCCTACAGTCTTAAACTATGTTTCAGAATAATCATGATCAACCTTAGATGGCTGAAAACTTAAATAACCTTTATTTTAGTGGCAAAGTGCTTTGCTTTCATAGGAAACTGATGTTGATTTGGTGAAATTTGTATTTCTAAAGGATATGTTCATAAAAAAAAATTTCTCTAAGGCTGTTTCTGCTTTTGCCCTGACTATTAGCTTTTCTCAAATCTTGGTAACATGGATTTGTTAATAGAGGAAATGGATAATGGGCAATGCCAGCAGTTCGATGTCAGAGATTGGAGGTTTTTTCTGAATGTTCTCTGCTGCATTTACTTTTTAGTTGAACACCAGGAAATTAGTCACCAGCCTCAGCTGTCAGTTCTAAGAAGAACTTCCATTTTCTTGCGTTGCCATTAGTATTTGTGTGCTTAATGTAAATAATAATATAACCTGTAAAAGTTAGTTGTTGAATGTGGAGAATGTAATATTTCATCTTTATTCCAAAATATATGGGGGATTTGTTCTGTTTCTGGGGTTTTTTGGAGCAGGAATGGAGGAAGCGTGAAATTGGAAAAGAAAACTTTTCCTCTCAGAACCAGAATTATGGATCATATATTTGGTTCAAATTGAGTCAAAAGTGCATTGCTCTTTATGTCAGTCCAGTGACAAGACAAGCGAATCATTCAACCTTAGCTCTAATGCCAGAGTTCAGTGGGAAAACAGGAACATTATGCTCTGTACTGAAAAGTAACTTCATTAATTTATGTAGTTGGAAAGATTTTTCTCCTTTTGTAGGTGGGGTTTTTTTTTATAATTGCCTTCATAAGCGCTGGTTTCTCATGTTATAAAACAATATAAATAGAACAGTGGGGGGTTTTTTCTTGCTACCATCACCAGATTTGATAGAATTTGTTCAGCTAGAATTCTTCAAACTAGGAAAGGATTTGCCCATCAGGAATTTCATTAATAATGTAACATAATATGACATAATAATATATAATCAATAATATATCATGCTATATTATTATAATATTTTATATAAATAATATCAATTTCTCAAGTAACCTGAAGCCTTTCAGTATTCACATACTTATGAGAATTGTGCCTTTGGGACCTTCAGCTTGCATGATCTTTTGTGAAGATCTTTAGGAATGCCTAAATGCCATAATACAGCTGAATTTTTGGTTTCTACTGGTAATCTTTTTTCTTGTTACTGAGCTTTTGAGTGCTGTACAGCAGCCTTGGTTCAGCTGAGAACTGTAGCCATGGACTCCACAGGCAGTGTTACTTGGCAGTACCCCAGTGAGTAGCAACATACAGAGCATGTTCAGGAAGGAGCATTATTTAGAGATAATTGCTCTTTTATGCTTTTATTTTCCAGTTTTTTCCCTAAAAACTTGTATTTTTCATTTCTTTTACATTCCACTGGTTTTCTTTTATTATTTGACCTGAAATTATTAAGTAAGCATATGAAAATTCTTATGTAATCATTAACCCTGAAATTTTGGCACCACAGGAGAATGTTTCACAGACCCACCTGGAAAGTTCAGAAGCTTATGGTGCAGAGTGGTTATTGCCATAAGCATGTATATAGAAGAAATGGTAGGAAATTTATTCTAAATACATATTTTTCCCCATTTTCAGTGTGTATCCAGTGGCAAGTTCTGCATCTTATCAATGTTTAGTTATAGCATGAAGGCATCTAGAATGAGCTAGTCTGGAAAGCTGGGAAAACAGATGAGGAAAGATGGTTCCATCTCTTCTTAACCAGCTGCACATCCCCAGCTCCACAGTGATTGCAGCTGGAAGAAGCAGGAGTCAGGTGTTGGCACCAGAATTGCTTCCTCTGTAGGAAGCAGTGAACAATGGAGAGGGAGAGAAACTCACCTTCTTCATTTTTTTTAAGGGATGAAGCCACAGTGATTCTTGACTACAGTGCCAGGAGGCACAAGGGTGGGTTGCCATACTGCTTAGGATTTGCTCCTTCCCTTCCCCACCCTGTGAAACACATCAGTCCTAGCACAGAATTTATGTATGTTATTTTCCTATCTCATATACTACAAGGGCTGAATTTCAGCATGAAGTAGAACTTTCACAACATAAAATGAAAGGTACACGTGTGACACACACAGTGGTAGATTAAGCCAAAACAGATGCTGTTTCATCAGTAGAGTCTTTGAGTAATTTCTGGAATAATTTGTTCCTTCAGCTGTGGGCAGGTATTTTCTTAATGACAAATAATTGGAGTAGCAAGGGAAGTAGATACCAGCAGTCTAACAGAAGTGGAGGATCAAGAGTCAATGTTCAAAGTTGCTTCCATTAGTTTAGCAGTGCAGGCTATGTTAAGATAGTGGTGGTCACTTTCTTCCTGTTTGCGTTGACATCTGTGTCTTAAATCTTTTGTTGATTTTTATAAAATATATATTTAAACAGAGAAGAAAATAGAAAGCGTAACAACAAAATATGCCAGAAGCTGCAGTTGTTCTAAGTTAGTACTGGCAGTGGCAGTGTTTGAGGTTTATTCTATCAGCCTGTTTCAGGGGCCCATTGCTGTGTAATCTGTGTGTCTGCAGTCCTATTAACATCTTGCTTCAAAAAATCCAAGGTTTCTATGAATTTTGCTGAGAATGTGCTTTTAGCATGTAGCCTAAAGGGCAATAATAAGACCGTATCGCTGACCAGGATGTTAATTGGCCTGTTTTTATTGCCTTTTCACAGAATATAAAGTACGTTTTGAAGGTACGTTGTTTTGAAAGTCCTGTATTAAACCTTTTTCTTTCTGTTACCCCTTAGAGTATCACCACTTCAAAAATCTGAAGTTGTAGAAATGGTTAAAAAACAAGTTAAGGTAGTAACTCTAGCGATTGGTGATGGAGCAAATGATGTTAGTATGATACAAACAGCACATGTTGGTGTTGGTATTAGTGGGAATGAAGGTCTACAGGCTGCTAATTCTTCAGACTACTCAATTGCTCAGGTAAGTCATTACATGGTAAAATACTACAGTTAAGTAGTTTAACATCAAATTAATATTGGTATCTGCATGTTCTGATTGTATGTTTGTTCATTTTTTGCAGTTTAAGTATTTGAAGAACTTGCTCTTGGTTCATGGAGCCTGGAATTATAACAGAGTAGCTAAATGCATCTTGTACTGTTTCTACAAGAATATAGTCCTTTATATCATTGAGGTAATTTTACAGTAAATGTTACTTCTTGAATGTAAAAACTTTATTATTTTGAGCTTTTGATTATTATATATGATTTTAAAGAAGCATTTAAACTGTCAATAAGCACTTACTAATACTGAATCTTACTTTTTAATAAAGAGATTAATATTAGAGTGATTTTTTTTTTACTTTAAAAGACCCAATTGTCTTGAAAATATGTATGAAATATTAGTACTGAATGTTTGTGTTGAATAATACTGCTAGCTTATTAAAATACTTTATCTATAACATCATTACAGTATTTAAGGAGTATAGTTACAAGGAGCCTTAAATTTGCCAAGAGATGCATGTGCTTAAACTCTTTGAGCTGGTGTCAGTAACAGTCCAGTTCAAAATCTGAACTGGTCACTGTTTCAGGTCATTATTGAACTGCAGGGATGTTGCTGTTTTGAACAGTACATAGAGTTCAAACATATATGTTTGGTTACATTATTGCATACCTTTCACTTGTCGATGGGGTAACTGGGCCTCCTTGGGCTCTAGTTTACAAATAGGGAGACTTTCCTGGAGGTCCTTGACCTGGTTTTCTGACCTGGGATTTTAAATAGACTGGAGTTTTGAGAAAAATACAGTAGTTCAAGAGTTTTTACAGTAATGGGATTAACAGTTATTCTTAACACTTTCTTACATTTTTTAATATATTCTCAAATTAATATCTTAGCTTGTACAATGTGTGTCCAGTTTTTACTGAAAGGAAATGTCTTATTTCTGTTAGACCTGATGTAAACATTAGGTTAATATTTCTAATTTTGGTATTTATGTGTGTGATCTTACACTGTTGCAATATTTGAAAATACTTAAACATCTTTATATGTACAAGTGTTGTAGCCAAAAGTGTGCATTTTTCTTAGCATATTTTTTACATTTTTCTAAATTTTCCTTTTTTATCTCTTTATAGTGTTATTACTGTAAACAGATTTTAGTCTAAATAGTAGCAAGTTTGTAGCCTGTTCAGAAAAATACAAAGTAGGAAGCCACAGAAAAAGATCCTTTTTTATTTTAGAAGTGATGGCAGACTTTAGATCCTGCATTTCAAAAGCTGAGTATGTGATTAAATTATCAGTCTTCCAGAAGTACTGATTAGCAGTAGCTCTTGGAAGTATTTGAAAAAACAATATTAATGTATACTTTGTATTTATAGAAAACATACAAAGTTGGGCTTTAGAACATACTGCCTTATTTTTCGTAATTTTCTGTCATTGTTACCTGCAAACACATTGTAAATTTATAACTTAAATCAGATACAAATATCCCACTGTTTGTATTCTTTGTGAAAGTTAAATGCAAGGTACAGAGATCATAGTCTAAAAATACGAAAGACTAGAAGAGGTAATCTCTGCCTCCTGAGCAGACAGAAGGGCAAAGAGATCATTTTTACATGGGTTATGATCCTTTCTATATAGTGCATATGAGCATTGTACTATACACACCTTCTCTGGAAGACAAGATTCTACTTGAATTCCTGTATACCCAATGTTTGTCAGCTCAGAAAACTTTCACAGATGTTAATAGCTCATGTCAATACTGTGAGTGAATGGGCAGAAATTCATCATTGAATGTCTCTAGAAAGGACAACTGCCAGTCTTGAATCTCTCTTTTCAGTTTTTTGTACAGATCAGGCGTGGGAGCAGAGAGCTCAATGAGTATTTGTAAGCTGCTGCTTAATATGCAGAAATGCTACATCAGGAAAATGTCTGTGAAGCTTTTGTGGCCACACCTCCTCTGTCTTGGAGTTTAGAAAATAATGCATTGAAAGGCATGTCTGGAAGTTGCTTTAAACAAGTTTCCCTGTATTAGCTGAGAATAACTAAAAATACCTACCTTTACTCAATAGACGCATAGTATATTTTTCATTGTCTGCTCAGTACTAATCAAACAAGTAATGTAATAGATTCCATTTAATCTGAAACAGCCTTTTTCCTAGGCATTCGTGAGGTGATAAGAAATAAGAACCATTGCTTTCTTGGTTCAGAAAATGTTATAGTAATAGTCCTGCACAGTGATCATAGTTTATTGACATTTAAATTCCTATTCGTAAGAAACTAGAAGTGGTCTGTAATAACTTTTTCTATTTTGTGTCTTGATGCAAGGCATATTTAAACATAGGCCTCATCTTTTGTATGGGACTAGTCCCAGTAACTTTAGAGGTTATATTCTGAAGTATCATTGTAAATTGCAAGTGAAAACTTAGAATTTCTAACAGACTGTTAATGTGCATTATTAAGCCTGTGCTGAGCCTCACACTTACATAGGATAAGCCTACACAGAATCTCATACTTATATTGAGGTGTCTGTCTTGTCTTTATTATGATGGTTGAGGCTGAGGTTGAGAACTCCTTTGTGGATTGGGTTTGGTTTTATAATTACCATTACTGCGTATACTCTTTTCTTAAACTATTCGTTTTGTGAATTTATGCAAATCTCCCTTCAACATTGGAGGGAAAAAAGAAAATTTCCAATTCCTACTTACTGCTCTGCTAGTGATAGTATCAAATAACTGGTTTACGTTTTTAAAAAAAGCCATTTTAAAAAAAAACAATTTTTTAAGATCTGCATGGGTTATGTTTCATGTAGAGGAAAATTTAAATAAAAGAGTAAAAGACAAGGACACAAACAGAAGAAACGTGTGGAATTCCCATTTAAGGTTCAGTCACAGATCCTTAAACATGGCCATTTGTAACAATTGAAGTGATACTACATAAACAATTCTATTATACTAAGTAATTAGAGCTGTAACAACTTTTACTTTGTTCCATAAACTTCTGATGATGGTTATCTTTTTATTTTTTTTCCCCCAAGCCCTTTTTCATTCCACGGCTGAGTTACACACTGCTACTCATGTCCATAACTGAAGTTTAACATTTTATTCCCAATTGCCTTTACCTGACATCACAGTTGAATACCTGTGGTCATATTGAGACCTGTACTATGCGTAACCCCAAACATGAGCAGGCTTTCTGTGTATACTCACACTGCTGCTGAGCTGTAGAGTTTAGGTGCTGTCTTTCAAGATGCCATGGCTTACTTAATGTGTGCAAACTGCACCGAGTTCAGTTTAAAACGCAGCAGAAAGTTACTGTGCTCGTGCCCACTTCTTTGCATTATATGGTTGGAAAACTTAGAAATACAAGGCTCTGCATTGAGGCTTATCTCATTTTAGATGGACTGTGAACCTAAAACTTTCATCTTCAATAGAAATTATCTAGCCATTGAATTACAAAATGGTCTGAATTTTCACTTCCCCCTCACTTACACAGTCTAAATTACTTCTTAGGACACCTAGCACCTGTCCTTCTGTATACAGGTGCTGAATTAGTAATTTGAGCTATTAGAGTAGGACCTACCCCATAAGAGAGAACTGGCTAAGTCAGCTCCAAAGTTAGTATCATGTATAAAATGTCCTAAAAACTTATTTTGCAGGTACAGCTGCCTTAATTGTCTACCACCTTGTCCATGAATAAATTTCCCACTTTGAGTTTTGTCACTGTCACTATTAACACTGTAGAAAGCTCCATAGTAGTTTTTTCATGTATGGTTAGGAGTGTTATTTTCTAGTGTTCAGGGTTCAGAACTTAGGGTAAGTAGGGGGTTTATTTTCTTCCCCACTTAAAATTTGAGATGAGGGCTGGACTTATCCTTCCTGGTTTTTTTCCCCCTTTAGATGTGCTAACTATTTTTCGGCCATAGGTGTTCTTAATGTGAACATTCAAATACTATCTTGTAAACAATGGAAAACCCATGTTTCTTTTTGGATATTAAAGATGCTCTGTCTCTTAAACTACTTTATCTGGTATTCCACTAAACAATAGTGTTTCTACTGCAGAGGGCATTGTTTTTAGCCACATTGAAAGGTTTCTTTTCCCAGCCATTTTTTTTGGTAGATTCAACAAGAGCTTTAGAACTCAGGGTTGCTACCAGACTTCATTTCTTCTTGGCTTGCATCTAAAGCTCTGACCAAGATATGTTCCAGTTCCTTTTTATACTAAACTGAACTAAAATGCCCATAACTTGCACACATTCTTTGGAAGAAAGTAAATGCTAAGATTTCAGGAAGTTAATAATATGGCTTAAAGAATTTCTTTACAATTCTATTGTTAAACTGTTTTCAGTTTAAATAGTTTGAAAATTTTTACTTACATTCAGTACAAAATAAAACTGAAAGCAACAAGGTTGTTAAGGAATAAAATGTTTCGTAGCATTTCTGAGAGGCTTGGTAGCAGTTTCATGGATGCTGTTCCACTGTAAATGAAAATTTATCTTAAATACCTGCATTTCTTTAAAACAGCCATGCCAAAGTATTTTCAGGTGTGGCTTAACATTGCTTACCTTTAAGAGTACTGAATATTTGGAATAGATTCAGGATGTGTATTTAGGCCTTTCTCTTTAAATGAGTGTTTTATAACATTTTGACTGCTAGCTAAATCACAACAGAAGGTTAATGTTCTTTCCACATACTCCTTGGTTACAGCAGGTCTATTTGCGGTCTATTTTATTCCCTTCTTAGAGAGCAGTACTTTTGTTAAACTGCCTGAAATTAACAGCAATGAGATGTACACATATTTATGCCAAGGTACCGAGTCACATTCTCTGTTAAAATTCATTTTGCACCACCCTAACTCTTCCAATTTCAGAATTCTAAAATTACTACAGAAACAAGAAAAAAATAAAGAGGTAAAGCCTCATCCTCTCATGACTTTCATATATGAGTAAGGAACACTGGTGCAGTTTTAAGTTTCAAATGGCAAATTACTGTAGGAATTCTGTTAGTTAGGGGGTTTGCTTATGATGAGAAAATGCCTGCTTCTAATCTGTAGGCTCCCCCACCTCATATTCCTTAGTCTTTCTGTCGCGTTAAGCACAATACAAATGCAGTGAGCTTAAATCATTCTTAAATACTTAAAGGACGTGACATTTCTTCTAAAAATAGCTACATCTTTTAAATTTTTTCATATTTACATGGACTTGCTCACATATCTGACTGGATTGCCCATTATCTGTGCTTGAAGGCAAGTTGGGTTTATTATTTATTTTTTTTCATATAGGTATAAACCAGAAGATTTCAACTGTATTGTAAATGTGTTCTAGGGATACCCCTTCTCATGAAGCTGAGAAAGAATCTGTTCATCTCACCTTGCAAAATATTTGAGTAATACATGGTTCTCCTCTTTTTCAGATCTGGTTTGCATTTGTCAATGGCTTTTCTGGACAAATCCTTTTTGAAAGATGGTGTATAGGTCTTTACAATCTGGTAAGATGCCTTACATGTTATGAGGTATTTTCAACCATAGTAATGAAAGTTTCTTGAGTAAGCAATCTTTAAGCAAGACCTCACCTCTAAAGTTTTGCTTTTTTTTGTTGGTTTTTTATCCACCTACTAGATGTTTACAGCAATGCCTCCACTAACTCTTGGAATATTTGAGAGATCCTGCCGAAAAGAAAACATGCTGAAATATCCTGAATTATACAAGACTTCCCAAAATGCATTGGACTTTAACACTAAGGTAGATTTTTAAAAAATAAAATATAATTAAAGCAGAAATTAATAGGAATTCAATATAGTTATTCTTTTTGGTTTGTGCTGCTCAGGATTAAAAATTGAGGGGGGTTTTGTTACTGCTATTTCCAGTTGTCTACTTGTCTGTCAATAGTGAAAATCATACCTGCCCATTTTTAGCAAGTACAGAAATGGACAGCAAGCATTTATTTTTTACAGCCCTGATATATTTTTTTTTCTCTGCTGATAATAAAGCTGTCTTCTATAGGCCAAAGTGATTTAGACCTCTCTGTCGCTAGGCTGTATGTATTGGTACTGTTATATGGAAATGGATTACTGAAGCCTATGGAGAAGTCTTGCAGAGGACAATAAGGACTGTCATTAGATTTGTAGAGGGAGGGACTTGGTGCTATTCTTTGTCAATTTGGAGTTGTGATTTTATGGTTTAATCTTGAGTTTTGGGAAAAAATACTTTGAGTCAGTTAAGAATGTCAGGGTGGATCAAAAGGAATCTGAAGCTCCTTTTGGTGAGAAGTGGACAATATTCATCTTGGAGAGAATGGCACAAGAAGTAGTAAAAGAATGTAGGACTCTTTAATATATAAATATATACAGTTTCTACAGATTTTTCCATAAATCATATCTTAAAAAACTGAAATTAAACTTATTCTTGAATCTGCAATTTCATGCATACCGTGATGTTTGTAAGAGTTCCTTCTGATTTTATTTTCCTTTTCTAAATATAATTGGGACATTTCAAGTAATTTCATTGTATGCTGAACTTCAGGACAATTAATTTCAATCTGTAGTAGATGTGCAGAGCTGATACATCATACTTAGCTCTCATATCTGTGCCACTGTGCTGTAAAACTGGAATACCTCTATCTGTATAGAATTATTTGTCTAAACTATCCTTGTTCACTGAAGCATAAGAGATTTTCCTCCTTCCTCACTTTATCTGTTCACCTACCAAAACAAACCTGAAAGCTGTAAGGAAACTAGGGAAAATAGTATCTTGTGTCACTGAATGCTCTACAAATACCAGACTTTTCTTGGTCCATTAATAGAGATGCTTGTCTTGTGAGAATTCTAATAAATAATCTAAGTCAGAATTGTTGGATTTTTCAGTTCTTAAATAAGCCTATAATACTTTTATTATTGCAAGGATGTATTGTTGACTTCATTGGAAATTCTGTGTCTATCCCCATACAATATTTGCTATGAGTAAATGTCTACAAAATTCCCAGCTACAAAATTCCCACTTACATAAATTGAATAGTTGGTGTTAAAGATTTGGAAACATTACTGCCTTGAATGTTGATGCAAATGTTTGTTATGGTAAAAGGGATCAAAGGTTATGAGGTCATGACAGAGGTTAAAGGATTAGCATGTGACAATAAGAATTGGTCAGGAAAATGGAAAAGTAGAACTAATTTTTCTTGCACCCACCTGTGCTTTCTGTCAAATAAAAACTTCTGGTAATGACACAAGCAACAAGGAGAGACAAAGGTTAATGAGTAGCACAAGTTCAAATGTGCCAAGTATTGGAGTGTAAATTGGATCATACAACCTAGTGTAGTTGTAGAATCTAACAAAAGACTTTGAGACATTGTGGAAAATGTTGTGAGGCAGGCAACTTAATTTCAATTGTTTGAACACTTTAACATTCATAATAAACATCGGTTTGTTACAATAAAGGCTATGATAGTCACAAGCATTGTTAATGAGAAAACATGGGTTGCGTTTTTTTTAAGTCTTTTTATGTCTTTATACAATATATTACAGAAATCATCAGTAGGTTCTTTGCAGAAGGCATATTTTACAAATGAAAATAAGTTTGAAAGTAAAATTTTGAATTATTTAGCAAATACATTAAAGGAAGTTTGATATGATGAAGTAATGCACTTCAAGAATGGAGCACATAAGGAGAAAACTAAGGAAGATACTTTTATTTGTCCTTTTAAAATTCCTTTGTATATGGAAATACATTGGTAGGTGTATGTAAAAATCAGGTTTTGATTGTTCTACTGTCCAAATTTCTTATTACACAAAATGTAAATTGTGAAAGCTAGAGTCCATTTCAATTCCCTACTTAGAATGTAGCAATTGTTCCAGTTGTCTGGTTTAGTTTCATTTTTCTGATTATACCCCCATATGTATATATTTTAATTCCCTTTTGATTTGAAATTAAAAGCAGGACATAATACACACTTTTTTTTCAAAACATAAAAATAAACAAATGACCCATGAAGTGCTAAGAGGCAGAAAATGCCTGTCAGTTGTATTACTTCACAGTGGTGGCCTGACAGAAACACATTTTGTGAATCTAACAAACAGATAAAAAGAGAGGTCAGAGTTCACAGAGCTAGTTTATTGCAAATGGTTCTCATGGATTTTCTGTTTTCCCTTAGGTTTTCTGGGTTCATTGTTTAAATGGCCTCTTCCACTCATTCATTCTGTTTTGGTTTCCACTAAAAGCCCTCCAGCATGGTAAGTTTTATGAAAAATAAAAATGTAAATGTTGAAAGGTACAAAATATCTAAATACCTTCTTTTTTCTTAGGAAAGCTTTATAAATACTAACAGTTTTGTGTGATTAAATTTCAAGATACCATTTCTAGAACTATAGCAGATGCAGTATGTTTAAAGTGTTTTATTTAAAATCTGTTTAAAAGTAGGACTAATATTATGTACTACATATACATAAAACTATATGAATAGGTTTTAAGTGAACTGAAACAAGATGGAGAAAAAGGTGATGCTATTTAATTATGTTAATCTTTTATCTAACACACTACCATGGTAAATACCTACAAGATCCTAAATCGCTACTGCCCCTTGCATTGTCTCTTACATTTTGTAAACTTTTATTGCTGATGTCTCTTCCTACTGTCCTGTTACTCCAGGGGCATACTAACCCACTAATTTACATCTATATGAGAGGCTTGTGATGCCAGAAACTGGGACATCTTGGATAGCTCAGTCTTGTCACTCTTCAGGTTCAACTGCTGTATATGCACCAGAGTTGCAGACAGAAGCAGGACTGGAAGGAAAGCTGTGTGAACCCTGCAACTTTTCTGTAAAATTAGTAGTCTGCTCAGTTTCTCTGACAGAGCCAGGCAGCCTGCCCTGGCGTAGGGGGTAGAAATATTCTTATGCACATTTTGGAATTGTTGAGACTAGATAGTGAGACAGTCACAGCTGGTGTGCTGAAAAGGTTAAGGGGAGAATTTCTTGCAGAGTGTTTGTTTTACACTCAGTGTCTTCTGATGGGTAAAGGGAAGTAGGTGACAGTCTGCCTTCCCTGAAAGGCCACTCAAGTCACACTGGATGTGAGTTCAGCGGCAGCAGTTTGCATTGGAGACATTTAGACAGCCCAGGAGAAAAGAGGTCAGAAAATGTCAATCTGTACTCCTAAAACCACTACCTCAAATCCAAAGCAATATCCCCATTCAAAGTCTTAGCCAATCTGTGTGAGAGATTTCTGCATTACATGATGGAGAAGTGTTTCATGAGTATATATGGTGATGCAGAATAGAGTTCATGTGTGAATGGCGAAGCTGAGATACTTGCACAAGCACGTGCGAGAGCACTGTAGCACCGGCTCTTTGATCACAACCCCTAGGCTTAGAACTGACCTGCTGGCAGATGGCCTCTGCAAGTCTGAACAAATTGCTGTCTGTCTTCCTCTTTCATTCCTAGAGAAAGGCCAGATGAGTAAGAGGAGCAGAATTGGGACCTGGGGATTGTGTACATGGTGGACAGTATAATCAGTACCTGCCGTTAGTCCGGCTGGTGCAGAGTCTGCATGCAGGGGAAATGAGCATAGAATGGGAGCTGCTGTTCATTAAATCTCTGATCGCTGCATGTAAAGAGGAAAGGGAAGTAATGCTATTAGTTTCCTAGGGAGGAATTGATGAGTGCCAGAGAGATCCACCAGAGAGAGGAACTTCTGAGACCAGGTCTCAGTCTCCACCTTCTCTTAGCGAAGAAGAGGTGCAGGAGGATCCTGAGACTTGAAGGGAGCAATGGGAAGAATGGGGGATAGCTCAGCTTTGTACATAGAACTGCTGAGTCCCAGCACTCTGACTGATGGAATCAGACTTAGCTGCCTGCCTATTCCCTCTATTTTATCCTCATTATGTTCTTAAATGCTGGGTATATATTGTAAAGCAGCGGTGTGCATGTGCATGTTTAAGCAGGTATTTATTAGAATGTTGAAAATCAAACCTTGAAGATCACTAAAATCTCTGAGCTCACAGTCTGTACTTTTCTTAGAGCATGTTCTCCTGTCTACCCTTTACTCTCACTTGTCCACCTCTTTCTTGTCTGTAAGTGGAAAATTTCAAACTGCATATGTTATAGTAGAGTATACCAAGAGAGGTGGGATCAGAGAATAGGTATGGATTTCAGGCTTCCAGAGCTCTCGTAGTCCTTTGTGGTCTGTCCAGGGAGAAAGTTAAATCTGGGAAGTGCAACCAGTATCACTACAGCTAAGTAGGCAGCCATTGTGAGCTCCTTATCTTGGAATTGGAGAGTGCTAGGTTAAGGAGAACTCTTGCAAGCATTTTTATTGATTTTTTTGTGTGAATTTTCACCTGCTTTCTCTTTTTACAGTATCACTAAGTAGCTGCTTTTTTTTCTTTTTTTTTTTCCCCTTTGATAAACTGGCCTCACAGCTCCTGAAAAGCTTTTAGGAGGGAGCACTCTTCATCCGTGACTAAAGTCAATTTCATCTCAGTCTTGTGTAAAGGTGATCTGAAGGCTGGAAAAACACTCAACACAAATACGAATGCAATCTTAATTAGCAGCATTTCATATACTGTGCTTTCAACTACAGACCGTTTTTATCAGCTTGTCACCTTCTTCTGGCCAGCCCAATCAGAGGAGTTTTAAACCCATCACAACCCCTCAAAAAAAAATTCAAACACCTTTATTCTTCTCTTTCTGCCAACACCTCTTTTTAGAAACATCCTTCCTTATGCTCTCTCAGTATTCGTTGTTTTTTTTTTTTTCTTCTGCTTTTATACTTCCTTACTGCATTCACAGTATTTTGATATATCTTTATATGATGGCAGTAAAAAGCAACATCCCAGTGATTAGAACATCTACAGCAAAATAAGTGCTCTGGTTTAGTTGCAGTATAGGAACAATTTTGAGTGCTAAAAGCATTTCTAAACTGAACACAAAAAAATTTAGCAAGCTCAATACTTCTACTTGAAAACAAGGAATTCCCTCTAGATAGCTCTGTTGTCCCGTGTGTGCCAAGAACTTTCACAGAACTGGGATCAGAAGAGCCCATACTTTAGCAATAGCCTTAAATAAGTTCTGTTAAATAAGCATAAATGCAGTACTTCAGAATTCTGAGCTTAAGAACCATGGCAGATGTTAGTTTTATTCAAATGCATAAAGGACTAAAAATTATAAAAGTCATAGTTCTCTACTATTCAATACAGTTCAAGGTGGAATCTGCTGTTAGTACCCAATAGGAAGTGCTACTATCTTTTTTTTTTGTACCAAAAATAAGGTGTGTATATATAAATATATATATATATATATATATATATATATATATATAGTGCTGTTACAGATAGGGTGGATGTTTAAATGTTTTTATCACTGTTTCCTTCTCCAGGTACCGTATTCAGCAATGGTAAAACTTCAGATTACCTGCTTCTGGGGAACACTGTATACACTGTAAGTCTTCCTACAGCTATCTGGTGCCCTGTCAGCTCACTGACTATATTTGCTCTAGTTTTAACTCTTAAATAGATGTCATTTTACTACTATTTATTATTCTTCACATAGAAGACTTGATTCATTGTAGTGCTTTAGAGTAAGAAATGGCACCTGCATGACTCTTCAAGAAGCTTTGAAATGTGTTCTGCATTGTAATTCCAGTTTTTAAAACTAAGTACTTCAATAAAGATGTAGAAGATACATCTGTCCTTTACTGGAAAGTGTCTAGTTTTTAAATAATGGAAATTGAAATTCCCTAATTAGTATGCTCATTAATTTAAGGTAAGCTTCTGCATTGGAGAAACCCCAGGCTATTTGATATGGAACTGGTTTAAGGAACTTTTGAAGATACAGTTAGTTTTGCCTCTCAGTTTATCATGGGGCCTTGAACCTGATAGAGCCACATGGAACCAAGATTTGTGGGATAACTCTTTGGACACAATCAGACTGCCAGAATTACACATGACCCACACCTAACACTGTTCACCTTCTGTTCCTCTCGTAGATATTGGTCATTATTGTTCTTTTGAATCTTTTTTTTCCTAGAATAAACAAATTAAGCTAAATGTTTTTCACGTGCTAGGTATCAATGTTACCCAATAGATGAGGGTTTTCCAAGATCTCTTAGAAGCAAAATGAGACTTCTGCTTACTGTCTTTTGTTCTTCAACGTTAAGAGTTTAATTAATCTTTCAACTTCCTGTTGCTGGCAGGTTCGAAAAAGAAATAAATTATTTCATCAAAATAAGGGGGCTGTAATAAAAATACAAATTCGCATCAAGATCTAATTCCTTGGACAATAGGGAAACATCATAACTGAAATAAAACAGAAGTATTCTAGAATACTTTGTAGTCCTTTGAGAATGTAGCTGCTGTCAACATCTACTACGTATGACAGAACACTTTGAATAGTGTTTTCTGGTCAGCTAACCAGCAAGGTTAAAAGAGCGTAAAGGGCTGAGCAACCACAGCCCGTTCTGTGGATGACCTACTGCTGTGTCAGTTAAAACAAAATGTTTGTTCTGCCAGTAGGTATGTGGACTTTATAAACTGCTTCTTTCAAGCACATTGAAAAATTGTTCACACATTTCTCTTAAAAGTTTATTTGCTCTGTACTTCCCTTTCCCTGTCTCAAAGGCCAAGTACATCATGTTTTGTCAGCAATAGTCAGATATGATCATGCAATCTATCATGTGATGAACTGATCTCCATTAGGGATGGATGGAATATCCTGGGTAAGTGTTTTCTGTGTAAGTCTTAATGAAATTAAGATGTAAGATCACAGTCATTGTCATAGCTCAATCCTGACAGAAGTAGTTCAACTGACACAGGTCTATTTGTTTTGTGATCTCAGAGAATCACAGAATGGTAGAGGTGGGAAGGGAACTCTGGAGATTATTGAGTCCAACCCCCCTGCCAGAGCAGGACCACCACAGAATCATGCTTCATAAGGTTCACCTTTGCCCAGCTCTCTAGCCTGTCTAGATCTCACTGGATAGGAGCACAGCCTTCCAGTGTGTCAGCCACCCCTCCCAGTTTTTTATCATCAACAAACTTGCTGAGAATACACTCTATCCCCTCATCCTGGTCATTGATGAAGATATTGAACAAAACTGGAGCCAATAATGATCGCTGGGGGACACCACTGGCCACAGGCCTCCAACTTGCTCAGTTCAGCAGAAGTTTATTTTATGAATTGTATGTAGGTATGCATGAGTTGCATAACTTCAGTATCTTAGCATCTAAGCCAAGTTTTCTGCTAGCATCTCCTTTTCCTTAAGTGCTCTAAAAGTATCCTCTGTATTGACCATTGCTTTGTAGAGTGAGTTAGCACTGTACACGTGTTAAACCAGTTAATTCAGCATACTGCTCCAGTCACAGCTGAAGTGCTTTCCTGAAGTAATCTTAAAACTTCATCCTACCCAGTCATTCTGCTCTGCACTTCCTTCCAAAAGCCAGGTTTGGCACCATCACAATTCAAGTTCCATATGCTGTATTAGGAGTTTACTGGATTACACTAGATCCTGTAGTATTGAGGGTTCAAAAAGTACAGTTATTTAGACAGTCACTCATCAGTAGATGGAGAAATCCCAAAATCTTACAGTACTGCAGAACATCAGAGTATCATCTGTGATGTCAGATGACTCACAAGCATCTTAGCCTGCATTCTCAGATTTGGAGCAACATTTTCCAACACCTTCAGAAATCAGTTAATTTCTGGTACTTTAAATACAGAAAGCTGGAGCTACTCACTACTGCTTGTCAAGCTGTATCCATAAGTGCTAAAGCAATGTTCCCAGTGCAATTGTTCTGTCACCTTCTGCAACCAGTTTTCAACTAGGAGAGCTGAAACTTCACCATCTTGAGAGCCTAGTTGCTTCCTACTAACCTGCAGAATGGTCACGGATTTACCAAGAAAACATTATTTCACCATTGTAAATCCAGGCAACCTGCTTTTTCGTTTTCCAGATTATCCACTTCAGATTGAAAATCTAAGGAGGGATGAGGGTTACAATTGATGTATTCCTCCTCTTGCACAGGAATTCAGAGAGGTCTGGAGCACACATGAAGATATGAAAGACTTTAAAAATTGGGGGAGAAGGGGATTTTTTTTTAGTTAAAAAAAAATAATCTTATGTGAAGTGTATGTGCACTGACAGTTGTCAGTCACTGTCTTGAAATAATAAAATCATAAAGCTAAGGTACTTACTCTTTCTACTGCTTTTAATCTCTATTTTTTTAGAAATTCTGCATTCATCACTCATGCAAAAGTCAGTAGCAAAGGGATTCAGAAATTAGTATTTCTCTGGATCCACAAAGAAAGTCACGAATGTGCACTGATCCATATCATGTCCTGGAATTATTTCTTCAAACATGAATTTGAAATAAGAGTAGAGCACCATGAAAATACTTGTATGATCATTCTTGAGAGGACTTTTTTAAAAAGCTCAGTGCTTTATACCAGTTTGATTCCTTGTTTACTGGGCAGGATTCTAATGAGCTATTGTAAGTTTGGCTGAAGAGGAGCCAATAAAGCCCAAATACTTGAGGAACCTGCTGATAACTTTGTTAAGGGAATCAGTTAAGATGCAAGGAGGGTATATATTTTACACAGTGTGTATCTCCTTTTAGGGACCTGCAGTGTCTGATTTCTGTACACATAGTGTCTGTGCAATAAGAATTCTTTGTCTGATCCTAAAGAATACTTTCTTTTTGTATGACTGACTCAAAAGTAGCAACCAAGTGTACAAGATGAGAAGAGGTTTTTTTTCACTGGAATTCTTTTTTTTCATTCATCCAAATATAGCACCAGAACTGAATAGAATTAAGTAAATTAAGTAAACACTCATCATGGTCCTTAATTTTCTTCTAATTAGATTTCACACATGTTTTAGATAATGGAATTGTGGTGTTGTGATTTCTTTGTCCTTAATAATGCAGTAGTTGAAGTAGAAGATTCTAGAAAGCATAAACTTAAGGGTGAAAGTTTTCTGGCAGGATTTGTATCCTTCTGTAGATACCAGACATAGTGAAAGACTTGTTAAATATATTTAACCAGTTATTTTCAGCTTCTGATGGAAGTAAATTTCTCGTCAGTTTCTGAGGCTCCTTGAAGTTCAACCACAGACAAGCTCACTTAAATCATTGCTGCCAACCTGGCCAACAAACTGGAGTTTATAGCTGATACAATTGGAGTTTGGTCTTTCTGACTCAGTTTTCCAGCCTCCTGTTCTTCAGACTGCACATAAGGCAAAACTTGTGATATGTTTACAGACGAGTTACAAAATTTACTGCTGACCAAACAGAAAACTTTGTGAATTTCAAGGACATCAACAATTTTCCTGAATTGACTAGGCTTTGCTGTGGGATTATAAACTCTACTACTGCGAGTACTACTCCACTACTACTACTCCACTACTGGGAGTGGATTCTATTAAAGCTGTTCCATAGCTCCTGCAGGTCCATAGAAATTCTTGCCATTTGCTTTATGAACTTTGGTTTGGATCCTATTATGCAGTTAGGTGCATTGACAGACACTACTTTGCTGAAATTTATTAAGGAAATCACATTTAAATTTAGGAAATTGATTATCCTTTCCCTTATTTCATTTGTGCAAGTAAACATGGAGTATGAAAATTATTAAACTTTTTCATCTGTTCTCCTGACAGTTTAACCAAACTAATAAATTCTGTTTGTTAAGTAATACTTCTATATTAAATAAGAATCCTCTCTCTCTCTCTCTCTCTCTCTTTCTCTTTCATTAAAGTTTGTGGTTCTGACTGTGTGTTTGAAGGCTGGATTAGAGACCTCATATTGGACTTTGGTAAGCAAATGTCTTTACCATATTCTCAAATGTTCTATAAAATATGGGTGAATAATTGTATTATGTTCTTCTTATTTATTATATTATGCCCTTATAGTTTGTCAGCTCTCCCCATAGTATCAAACTAAGCTGTGGTTTCTGTGTGGAAAGATAGAATATCCACATACAGAAAATAACTTTTAATATTGAAAAGGAGGATGTTGGGATAAGGCTTAAAGTTATCCTTAAACTAGAAATATCAAATTACTCTGAACTGATTGTAATTGAGCTTAAATTGGCTTACAATGCAGTAATATGGCTGCTGAAAGTCTCATCTTGCTGTAAGAAATAGCTAACTGAAGTAGCAGAGTTAATACAAGGTATGGAAAATTCATCATACATATTAGAATCTCAGTATAAATACAAGTAGCAAAGATCTTTTTTATGTCATAATACGTCTGTGATGATTGTTCTGTTTTCTTCTTTTGTTTAACAGTTCAGCCATATAGCTATCTGGGGCAGCATAGCACTTTGGGTGGTGTTTTTTGGAATCTACTCTTCTTTGTGGCCAGTCATTCCTATGGCACCTGATATGTCAGGAGAGGTAAAGTATATTTTAAGTAGTACCTGAATGTGTGCAGAGAATATTGTTTCAGTCTTTAGCAGAGGCCTAATCTTTACTGGATCTTTCTGCTAACTAGAGGTGCGTAAGAGGGTTGTTTCTTTTATACCTTCAATGTGGTGGCCTTGTTTATTTAAAATAGAATTCATATTTACCCTTGTGAAAATGGAGCTCAGCTAACAGGCTGTGAGGTCTAGTGGGGAAGAATAGACAGGTAAGCTGCTTCGTAGTTTTTTAGTGAGTTTTAATTTTCTCTAAAGAGAAGTCTTGCCTAATTCAGAACTCAGAATTACAGTGCCTATTTGGCTGGAGATTTTTTTGTATAACAAGGTAGCACAAGTAGTGCATTGCTTAAGACTATTTTTTCATCTTCAATTTTGCAGATTTGCTAAGTACTTGAAACTGTAAAATGACTCAAAAAAATTGAGGTGCCATAATATTGCATGAGCAGCTCCTTTTCGTGCACACATCTCCTCTTCTGTTAATGTGCTGCTTGGAATGCATTACTGTACTGTATCTTTAACCTTTTGACAGTAATTACTGGTTTCTTTTTCATCTGTTATCCCATTTGTGTAAATCTGCTCTGAATACTGCAAATAGGACTGAATCCATAAAAGATGCTTAATTGCTCCCAGTGCTGATCTAATTGGGACTTCAGTCCCAAATTCTCAATACCATTCAGTTCCAGGAATATCTGAAATTAGTATTCATTTCCCAGACATTAATGTCTTGAGTCTCAGTGGGAATCAGAGACTGGGAGTACCTGCTTGTTTCAGAAGGATACTCGTCTAATGGTTCTCAAAGCATATCAACTAAATCAATCCTTACCCAAGTACAGGAGTGTGAGTGCCTTTAACTCCACCTCTGTGATGTAATTCAGCAATTTAAAAATCCATGCAGGATGTGGGAAATTTGGGTACGTACCTTTTCTTTGCTTGGAGGTAATTCAGACCCACAAATCTCACTTCCTACATAAGCACTTAAGGGGAAATTAGTATATAGACATTTATATAGCTACTACATTTTAATGGAAAGCATCAGGAATTAACTCAAGTACTTGGGTTCCTAAGAAAAAAATGTATTTTAAATTATACTGTTTCATTCTGGTTTTTGTCTCTATTACAACCTTTTACCCATGTATATTTGTGTATTTTATACATAACTATGTTGCCTCCTCTACTCAAAATTATTTACGGATATTATTCTGAATTGAAGTATTTTACTTAGTAAGGTCTCTGAAGGTATTGTGAGCAAAAGATGCTTTTAAAGGGAATGTTTCTATGAACTTGGACAACCAGTTGTTTGTAAAGAGTTGTAGCTGGCAACATAAGTAAATGATCTTGGGGTTTGAATTCAACAAGACACTGAAGTAGTCTGACTTATGAACCCAAATACATTTATTTGTTGTGATAAAACTACATCTGTACTCGAAATGGATAGTCTTATTTTGTTGGTATGTTTGCTTCTGCATGTATGTGTATATAGTAGCTTTGGATGTGTGTATGTGCAGGCAGTTGTTTGGGGACTGTGGCAGAATCACAGAATAGTCATGGTTGGAAAGGACTTCTGAGATCACAGAGTCCAACCAAAAAAAAAAAAACAAACCACAGCCTCACATCCAAACAAACAAACCACAAAATTCCACAAAACCACACCCCAGAAAAACCTGCAACACACAACCTACAATCTCAGACACTAGACCATGCCCTGAAGTTCCTCATCTACATGTTTCTTGAATACATCCAAGGATTGTCACTCCACCACTTCCCTGGGCAGGCTGTTCAGTGCCTGACCACTCCTTCAGTATAGGTATTCTTCCTAATATCCAATCTAAACCTCCACTGCTGCAACTTCAGACCTTTTCCTCTGGTCCTCTCATTCACCTGGGAGAAGAGGCCAACTCCCACCTCCATACAACCTCCTTTCAGGTAGTTGTAGAGGGCAGTGAGGTCTCCCCTCAGCCTCCTCTTATCCGAACTAAACATCCCTAGTTCCCTCAGCTGCTCCTCATGTGAATTGTTCTCTAGGCCCTTCACCAGCTTGGTGGCTCTTCTCTGGACACACAACTGTTGTTGGGTGAAGTTGGTTTTGTTTTCTTTCTAAGAATATAGTTAGAAGTCAGTAACTTCAGAATAAATCCTCTTAAACATCTCACAGAACGTAAGAGCTTATTTTAAAAGCTCTGGTCTAGCTTTTTGAGCTGTACTCTATGTGGCTAAAAGTCCTGTCAGCAAATACTGCAGCTCAGATTGCAAGCAGGAGTTCTGTCTACTTTCCTGGAAGCCCCCTCCCTGAGCGGGTGGTCTCTGGCAGGCCAGAATTCACTGGGTTTCTCTGAAGCAAGTCCAGGCCTTCTGTATGTGTTCGAACTAAAAGATTCACAAATTTAGCAGTGGAAAAGATTGTGGTATGACAGAAACAAATCCATATGGACATCTCTGCTTGCCTGTGCAAATACTGCTTGTCCAATTTTTTAAAATACGCAAGTGAGACTTGAAGACTTAATCCAAGTACATTTGGCAGAAAAGAAATGATGAAGACAAAAGCTGACCTTTACTTCTGTAGCCTTTTGTCTGTTTTGCCATGTCCTGAACTGATATATTATGCTGAAGGGGATTTTTGGGTGTTTGGGGTTTTGATGTTTTTTGTTTTTTTCAAATGTGTTCATTAAAAACACCCCCATTTTAATAAACTGTAGATTTATAAGGAGATTTATAAACTATAATCCTTACAGAGTTTAAATGTACTCTCTTTCAGGTCCTTATTGCTGGTAACAAGAATTCTCTACCTTTAGTCTGTTTGTAGTCTTATTAGTCAGTATTATTCTTGATATGGTCATCCAGCCATTCAGCCCCAACTAGATGATGACATCTTTATCCTACAAACATATTTTTCATTACTTTTAGACAGAAAATAACCTACTGAAACTCTCTAATAAGGATTCAATCTAACTTCATGTAAATGTCATGAAAATACTAAGATTCTTGCTGCTTATTGCTGATTCTATTTCAAGAAAATAAAATAATCTCTTAGAGAGGAGAGAAAAAGCATATGGAGCTGAAAAATAATTCACTTGATGCAGAGGAAAGGCTTCATATAAATATTTTGAAACTCAGATTTGTCATCTATTCCTAAAAAGTACATGTACATCTCTCTAGAAAAACCAAAGACCCCTTTGATCCAAAATGCTCTGTTGATCCAGAATGCTGAGGCAGTTTCTGGCATCAAGACTTTTGTGTTCTGGTCTTTCAAGATTGCAACTCCCACACTGGACCAACTCATGCCAGCTGGACAGTACGGTTCCTCACAGTGGGGGTACTAGGTAGCTCTCCGTGTTATGGTACTCCTAAATCCTATAAGTAGTGGTAACTAGGTTGCCAAATAGATTATGTTTTATCCATGTTACCCAGAGCTCAGAGTAATTAGAATTGATAAAAGAGGAATAAGAGCATGATGGTCTCTGGTTGTAGGTATCAGGAGAAGACTAACAAGACATTTTGTTCTTCCAGGGATCCAGTACCTTAAAGGGACATAAACCCAGTGATGAGAAAGCCAGCCTGAATGTCAAAGCTTGTATAGAATATGGGACCTTTTCTGGAAGTGTGACTCACTCAAATGAGAAAAGACACTTTTGTGTGAGACATATCAGAGAGAAATACAGTCTGAAACAAATGCTCTGCTTTTGTTTAAACTTTTGTTTAATCTAATGGAGTGTCCCAGTCCTTTTCCCAGTTTATGTGCTCAATGCACATCTCAAATACATTTTCAGTTATTCATCTGAGCTTCATCACTGTTTGATTACAGCATGTTTGGGCTTCGCTTCCCATATGGAAATGTGTTTCCGCAAGCCTCTGGGAGATGTTTGCTACTCCCCTCTGTTGCTGCTTGAAAAGGGGTATGGTGAGAGTCAAGCCATTCCAAGACAGCAAACTCCTTTCCCTTAGACTTCCCAATGGAGGTGGGAAGAAGGCCGGTGTAAAAGGACTTGTCCCATACAGATCTGGAACATTAGCTCAGACAATCCTTAAAAGAAAAGGGAGAGCCTTTGTCTTCTACCACATGTCCTTTTTTTTCATGCAAATGAGCATGCAATTGGAATAGTACAGATCAAAAATCAGATTCATCAATTTCAGGAAAAAGTGAATAAATGGATCTCTCTGAAATAATTAAGCATATTTTAATAATTTATCTGAAGCCATTTGGTAATTCTGGATAATGGTGTAGTAGCTGGTAAAATGAACTATGTGAATGGCCATCTACTGCTGTGCATGTAATTAGGCAATTCATTTTAATTCGACATTTTCCTAAACTGTGATACATAAGTCACATTAAGGTAGTGCACCAGAAGAGTTGAAAGGTGACTTTTGGTTCACACGAGCAGAGATATCCCAGTGCAAGTGTTCTGATACCAATAACTAGTAGTTACACAGCTGACATCTGTTAGAGATTGATAACAGACATTTGGGTGACAGTAGCTGAAAGATGTTTCTTAAGTAAAATGCTGACAAAACCTTCGAACATCCAACATTCAAACAAGAAACCAGTCAATTTTGTCAATCTTAAAACAATTCTTATTCCAATTAAAAAAAAAAAAGAAGGTTCTTAGTGAGGAAAACTTAATTCATTTTCCTTGATGGATGATGTTCAGATTAAAACTCAGTTCACCATTGTCTTTCTGCATACACAGCCTGGAGGGAAAAATTGAACCAAAATGTGAGTGAAGCAATGGGATTTATTAAGAAGAAAATTTAAAAATAGGCTGTAAAATTGAAGGAAGAGATATGTGATGAAAGGGGTGATAACCTAAGTAGCTAATTGTATAGCATCCATGGCTAGCTCAGGTAGCGTGGCAGATCAGCTTTAAGATACGACTCTTTTGATAGTCTGAAATGAGACCTCTGTATTTTAGCACTGAAATTATCAAGCTGAAATTGTTAATTTAACTTCATATAATTTTTCATGCAATATAGACTCACTTTAAAATTTATCTTCTTGAGTTTAGTCTAAGAATAAGGGGCTATATTTTTCTGGTCTTAGGCACAGATCCTAAAATACTAGGAATTCAAGTTTTGTCTGATATAGGAAGATTTTGGTAGTAATAGAAAAACATGTTGGAGGAAACCTGATACACAGTGAATGAGAGAGAAATAAGGAAAACATTTCCAAAGTTTTAAGTAATTTTTATAATAACTTTGCAACCTCTGTTACATAGTCCATATTATAGTAAAATGTTTATCTGCAGTAGTAGTAAACGTTCCCTGCATTTCTTGTCTCAGTACTGTCAAGTGTGGAAGCAACTGAACAACCACCTTTACAGCTTATTTTCTTAATATTTTACCTGTAAAGCTTGTGCTTTTAAATATGGATGCACAAGACATTGAAAAGGAGGGAAAAAAAAATACTTCTGCATAGCCATATTCTGGTTAGATTTAACACCAATATGGAGAAGTGGATTATACCATAGGACATCTGTTTTGACCCATTACATGAAACAAGCTCCATTTAATTTGGGAAAAAAAAAAGTGTCACTAAAGACTAGAAGGTTTTCATTGCAGACCTGAGTAAATCAACTCCATGGATCTCTTTCTCTACTACACTGATATAACTGCAGTTGGTACTTTTCTTTTGCCTATAACATTAACAAAGAAAGTAAGTGGAGTATACAATATTTTAAGCAAATCTACAGTATTTTCTCAGTTAAAACCACATGTAGTTTGCGTAAGTATCTAAAAGTAAATACCAACTCTCTTAGTATTTGGTGTTTAATTTGCACATCTTTTTGTTTGTTTGAGAAACTGCAATAGCCAGAAAAGTGTTCCGTGATGCTGAACAAAATGCCTTTTAAATCCAATGAATTACCAGGATATGTTTCCTGTACTCCATGTTGTGTCATATTGCGCATTATACCCACATGAAAGAAATAAATTATGCTGTGAATCAATTTTTATATGTTTTTATATCTATGTAGTCCTTTTGCAGTAATTGCATTAACTAATGAATTTTCTGTATCTTATATTGCCTAATAAAAGTAGCTAGCATTCATGTGCCCACAGACTCTAAAGCTACTAGAACCTTCCCATTAATGGTTCCATCCTTGCAATTCAAAAGCCTAGTTTTATATTTTAAATGCCACTTAAAAATATTTATTTTTAAAATTATAAAGTGGACACATTTCTAAGATGGTATGGTTATCTCTGTCTTGAACAAATCTGGTTGCCATTGGAGTTAAAAATCTTTCACTGGGGAGAGGGGAAAAAATAAACCAATCATGTATTTCACAGTAGTACAACTCCTGACTCTTTTGGGTTTGTTACAGTTGTGTGCTCTGAGTTGTTAGGCATTTTTTTTAAATTCACATACTGAATTAATAAATTAGCTTACAATTATAACACCGGGAATAAGAAATGAGACATGGAGATTAAAAGCAAAGTTTCAGTATCTGCAGAGTTTTTTAATTGTTGTGCTGCAGATCAGAACACTGTCAAGTTCTCCAGAGCACCATCTGTTTCTGCTCTCTCAGACCCAGGGGATCTAGAAAACTACTGGCAGAAATTAAATTTTAGGAACAAGAAGGTAATTTACAGAATTTTAGATCACTTGATTGGGGTTTGCAGAACATTTGAGAAAAAAATAATATTCCTTGTTGGATGATTTAGCTGCACAGTGTAGAAAAGACTTATTAGAATATACTATGTTAACAGTATTGGTTTCTTAAATATTGCTTCTCTTTGTATTATTCCATGTAACCTGTTCATATGGAATTGTGCTTGTTAAAATATCAAGTATACATCCTTTAATTCCCTAACTAATTATTTTCTTTATGAACACACCAGAGGGGAAAAAAAAAAAAAGTACTGCCCTCGACCCCTGTGGGCAGTACTTTGCTTTTTTAAGCAGAAGATAGTAGTCATCTCCTTTGATGCAAGGGCACATTGTTGGGTCATGTTCAACTTGAAGTCCACCAGGACTCCCAAGTTCTTTTCTGCCAAGCTGCTTTCCAGCTGGGTGTCCCCCAGCATATATTGATGAATGGGGTTGTTCCTCCCTAGATGCAGAACTTTTTATTTCTCCTTGTTCAACGGCATGAGGTTCTGTCAGCGCATTTCTCCAACCTGTTGAGATTTCTCTGGATAGCAACACAACCCTCTGGTGCATCTGCCACTCCTCCCAGTCTTGTCTCATTAGCAGACTGCCTGAGGGTACACTCTACTCTATCATCCAGATCTTTAATTAAGATACTAAACAGGACTGGACCACAGGACTGACCCCATGTGATCCACTGTTAGTTACTGGCCTCAAGCTAGACTTTGTGCCACAATCTGGATCGGGCCATTCCAACATTTTTCAGTCTACCTCACTGTCTGCTCATCCAGCCCCATACATCAACAGCTTCTCTATGAGGATCTTTCTGCTTATGTCCTGCTGTGTTGTCCCTCCAGCTATTAATGGATACTTGTCTCTTGCATTTTTAAAAACAGAGGAGTGTTATTACAATTAATTTTGGCAAAATAAATAAATTTAACTGGTTGTATGTTTAAGACAATTACCATGGTACTTTTCCTCACTATTAGCAGGGGGAGTTACAAATAACGCCCCTAAAATCTGAAAAGTAGTTATTCTCTGAGGTTCTTCAGTGGAACAAGAGAAGTACTGTGCCATGCTTTTAAGGGGATCTGTCAGATAACTCGGTTGACAATCTGTTATTTCTAAAAATTGCCTTGAGTACTGTATGCTAAACAAATAACTCAAGTTGCTCGATTCTCACTTCATTATCACAATACTTGTGGAAAACAGCCATTCTTCAATGGCTAATATCTGGAGTAGTTGAGTGATTTTTTGTTTTGTTTTTTTTTTTTCCTCCTGCTTCACTGCTTATTACCAATTTGTATTACAATATTAGCCAAAATTCTAGGTCTTCATTCTGGGAGGAATAATTCGTGTTGTAAATTTTCAGCGAGGGACTATTGCTTATTAACAGAGCATGTTTGAAATACCATTTTCACAAACATTGAAATAATTAAACAACAAGACAAGGGTCTTCCTTCATAGTCCAAAACCTTTTCAAGTGCATTCTTAGCAAAAGGCCCCTCTGGGCATTTTTCCACATTTTTAGCACATTTTCATCCCCCTCTGTTTTTTTTCCCAGCTTGTCTTTTACAGACCTGTAAGTCTTTACAAAACAATAATCAGTGATCTGTATCTGTCTTCCCCTCTATGCTTAGGTGAACCTCCCATTTAGAGAAATAAAATATTTCAGTGTACATTTCTGGAGAATATTATTACTTCATAAAAGAACTCAGTGATTTATTGAAGATTTTTTTAAGTTAATCAGAATTCATTCCATAACACATACCCATTTTAGTCATCCATCCTCACTTGAGAGCCTAGAATTGTGCTACCATTTGACACTATCATATTTTAGCTTATTAAGTTCTTTATATTTAAGGTTTGCTTTTAGCCTTTCACTTCAGGAATCCCAAAATATTTTCATAAGGGACTTTTCAGTCTGTGGTTCTGTGGTTTTCTTTTTCCCGTTTAATTCTCATTAGGTAGTTTCTATTTTGAGTCCTCAGACCTTCAAAGTTTAATTGTACTTACTCTAGTACTAGATATCTGTTAGCCAGAGTTTGCCATTCCCAGATACACATCAAAGATCCTACTCCTTATTCAATAGTTACATTGCCATTCTTGTTCTTTGACTGCACAGGTGCAAACAGAAACAGCAGAGCTGATCCTTGAACTACTGAATTTACCTTTCCTGCTTACGATGATCTGTCTTGGTAGAATTACCATTCTAATATTCTTCCTTTTTATCGGTTAGTCTTTTTACGGTTTCACCATTTAACGGATTATTTCCCTCACCAAATTATTGCCAATCTCCTTTATATACAAATATTATCGGGTTTTTTTTCTGTTTAAAATGTTATTAATCAAAATCAGTACACATTCCTGTTGTAGTTGTGCATACAACGACACTTAGAAGATTAATAATACTCAGCTGCCATCTTTTTGCATAGCAACTTCCTCTTCTGATGGGCAGTAGTCAGGAATTACATCAGTTCTTGCCAATTCTAGCGGGACTCAGTGTTTCCTGCAGTCCTTCGTGTTACGCCTGTTGCAGTGCAGACCACCCCTACCCTGGTAACAGACCCTGTAGAACCACCAGAACTCATCCACTCCTCGTGACTTTGCATCTCCTTTGCCAGATACTATTGCTCATGTCATCTTTAAATCAGCTCAGGTAGGTTCCCCCGTGAATCTTTTACCCCAAGGCAAGAGGAGAGTGTAGCCTTTTCTTGCAGAATAACTAATATCCTCTGATTACAAACATGATTAAAAGTAGTGTGATAAATCTCACCTTGGCAACATTTTCTGTCTTGTCTAATTTCATATCCAGGTGGCTAATTATCTTTAATTTACAAAGGTTATTTTTCAGTCAGTTAACTGATAGATAAACTGAAAATGGTTTTCATAAGCTCTTCTGCAGCAAGAATTTTACTGTTATTTTCCTCTTTCTCTCTTTAAGAAGGCTTCTTAAAATCTGAGCTAGCTGTTTCAGTAGAACATTTCATAGTGAAGAAAAAGGGAATATTCTCTGTTCATTTTGGCATGTAATTTCCCAACAGTACATCTTCATCAGTACATTAAAAATGTTTTGCAGCCAGGATTTCTAATCTGAAATAAACCATGAAAGGGAGTAACCCTCACCTCTTTTTTTTTTTTTTTTAAATAAGAACTACTACAAAAATCTGTACTATGCACTTAATAGCTAGTGCTAATTCACGTTAGAAAGTCCTAATACTGAGCATGAGCTCCACAGACAACAAATTATTTATCCTTCCTGCAGATTTTTAAGTCCTACAATAAACTAGGCTTCCCAGCTCTCATTTTGCATTACTTCTGAATTCCTCTGGGAGCTACTTTTGTGGCAGATTCCATTTGGTTTCACAAGGCCTAAAGGGGGAAAACTTGGCATAGACCACAAATCTCTCACATTAGGAACAATTTGTAAACCACGAACAGAGGCAGCCAGAGTCCGTCCCCAGAACAGGCTGCTCCTGTTAGTGCTATTGTCTGAAAAGGCTTGGTTTGCCATTTCCCAGATGACCTGCCTATGTGTAGAGAGATGTGAAAAGTTAGAGACAAAAATGTTTTCTACAGAGTGAGGAGGGAGCTTTCTTGTACAGAAAGGAAGGAAATACCTCTGTGGGATTTTATTTTTTCCCCTCTTCATCCAAAAAACACAAAGAGGCCCTCTGTCTCTAATGCGAATGTCGGCTTTAAATCTTTTAGGTTTGGATTAACTCTGTAAAAGAAAAAAAATCTGACAGGCTTTCAAATATGACGCAGAAAAACTTTTTTTTTCCCCCCAATTCATGTTGTTCATTTGTAAAGCCAAAGGCTGGATGGGCTGAATAGTAGGCGCCAGTTGTTCCTTCATTCATAGTTAGCATTACAATGGTCAGAATTAACATCCTAAGACCTACATTATCACTTTTGCTGTTTCACCAGCAAACATTTAATACCGGGTGGCTAACACAAGGACAGCTCTTTGCTATGTTCTTATAAATTAAAAAATGTTGTTAATAATAGGAAGTAAGGGTCATAATTACTTCAAGTTATATTTTATAAGCTTTTTTCTTGTTTCTTTTGGAAACCGTCTCTCTAATTGTTTTGCAAAATGTAGTTGTGATACACTTTTCCTATTAGCTGTTACAGGAAATTAGTATTTCATCACGCATGTCAAAAGTCTTGTTTTGCTTATAAAGTGACTGTGCTAATGCATTTCCTCCACTTCCTGATACAAAATCTTTTTTTTTTTTCGTCCTCCATTGAAAATGTGAATTGTTTTATTCTGAACTTGTCACTGTTCGGTGTTTACACCTTTGCTGACAGCTGTTGGCAGAAATAATTACTAGAATCTCAGGGCAGTATCTATGTCCTTTTAACATAGCTGTGGAAGGTTTACCAAATTTTCAGTTCAAATGCATTCTAATCGTTTCAAAGAATCCATGTCAGTAGGAATCTGGATACAAAAACAAGGTAAACAGAACTTTTTACCTATATGAAAATGAGATTTTTTTCTGAAAATAATTCACTTTTGTTTTTACACATTAACGTATTAATTATAATTCTAAAATGTTCAAATATACACATTTAGAAATTAGACTTCAGCTATTGCAAGATACCTGCATTTGTCTGCTAATTAATGTTACTAAAATTTAGCGTGCTTGTTCTAGTTAAGTAGTGAAGTTTAACCTTTGAAAGGAATTAGTCTCCAAGTAATGAAGCAAAGGATTTGAAAGGGTATCATTATGTAGCAAAGTAACTTTCAATCTGTCCAGTGTAATTACATTACAAAGGTATTTTTAATATTGACTGCAAAACAATCTTTCAGTGATACGCTTCCTTAAGCATGAATTACAACAGTAGATTAAAGTGCATTTTTTTCCTTTCATATCCATACATCATGATGTTTGCTTTGGCCTTTTAGTGTATTTTAGTTTTCAGCATGTTTACAGACTAATTAAAAGTTACAAACACAAGAAACTCCTATGTCTTAATACAAGGCAGCATATAAAAAAGCAAACATATGACTAAAAGCAACAATGTGGTTTGCAAATATTTCACCATGTGTTAGATCTTCATTTAACAATACATTGCATACTTTTGTAATTATGTAATTAGTTGTTTTCTTAGTTCTCATTTTTAAGCAATTTGTTGAACAGGAGTCTTCGACTGTGTGGGAACTGGGGCAGTGAGATCTGTTGGAGATAACTGTGATCTGAGTTGTATTGCAAAATGATTGTAACAGTGTCCAATATCCATAGCAAGGGTCAGGAACCATTATATCCCAGTAGGGTTGATTGCAGATAAGAAATTATGCTCATGATGTACTGACAAAGATTGTGCGGGGGGTGGGGGATGGATTTTTCGATAAATCTGATTTTAATGGAAATGTCTACAATCAGCATAGTGGTGTAGAGCAGGGTTGTGGAGGGGTAGATTCCCCCTCTCTCCAAGAGCTAAGCAGTGTGATTTTTCTACCAGCTTCTGAGCATGAATTAGAGCTTACGATCTACTGGATTTCTGCAGCGATTCAGGGGATTTTGAAAAGGAGTCAAAGTTTTCTTTCCCATTAGGGAATCTGGAGTGGTTCATTTAAATTTGCTTTTTATACCCTCAACTAAGTACTTGAATTTTCTAAGGTTTGTTTCCTAATTCTTGTAATGACTTAATCACAGTTTGTGCTTTTTTTCCTTCCAGGCAGCTATGATGTTCAGCTCTGGAGTGTTTTGGATGGGACTTCTATGTATTCCTATGACAGCTTTACTTTTTGATGTAGTATACAAAGTGTGAGTACAGAAATGCCGAGGTTTACAGGAGAAAGTACTGACTTTTAAATGTGTGATCTAGTTACTAATAGAAGAAAAGCAAATTAAGAGCAGCTCTTGTGATTCTATACAATTATTTTTCCCATTGTTTTTAACAAACTTTATTACAAGTTTTACTAGTATTTTAAATACTATTTTATCAGCTGTTCTCGCAAATTGGAAACAACAAATGTTTATTTAGACTTGCTTTATAATATTTCTTCTTGTAAAGCTTAATTTCAAGTCATTTGGGAAAATAGGTTTGTAAATAGAACGTTTATATAAGTGTTAAAACAATCTGTTATTTTAATTTCAAGAAGAATAAATCTGGCAATATTTTGTGTTACTTACAGAATAAAGAGAGCTACTTTTAAGACACTGGTAGATGAAGTTCAGGAGTTGGAAGCAAAGTCTGAAGATCCTGGGGCAGTGGTGCATGGCAAGAGGTAGCGTAAAAATCAGTAAATCATTTTAAAAAAAAAAAAAGCTAAATATTTTCAGCCTTATACATGTGTCAAAGACAAAAAGTTATTCTTCAAAAACCATCTAAGCAGAAGGCATCTGTAAAGAGGTTGCAGGTATACTGAGCCCATATTTTTTCATACATAGGTTTTTACGAAGGCTTTAACTGATGTCTTTTTCTGTAGCTGACTGCTATGTCTCTAGTTATTATGTATAGAACAAACTTGAGGTACAATCTTAATTCTGTCATTTTTGATTGTGTTAGCAAGTAATACAAACTGAGTTTAAACCTGCATCATTCACTAGTACAGTTATAAATTGGACCTAATCACAAATTAAAAAAATCAAAGAAATTTTTAAAACCTGCTTGGTAGCATAGGAGAAAACGGCAAAATCTGTCTAGAATTCGCTGAAATTGAATAGAACAAGTTGGCTTTGTATCTAATGCAAGTCCAGAGCAAACAAATTTGAGAAGCCTACATGAGGTAAGAAATAATTTTAACTTAAGACTCCACAATTCCCTTGTTACATCCTTCTTCATGGATCAGGCAGATAATTTGAAAAGGGAGATGTTAAAACTGAACAATGGGACAATGTCTATGTTTAAACTCAGTGCGAAGGTGTGCATTCACAAAGATACTTCGGACTTTTTAAGCCTAGCTGAAGTCATAGTAAGCACTTGATCAATGGGAGTATGAGGTGACAAAGCCCCCCTCTTCCCCCCCCTTCCATTTCATTTGTGCCATTTGTCTGAGCTGGAGCTTTCTTTGCTTGTCCTCATTTTCATTAGTTTTGTGAAGTCTGGAAAAAAAAAGCCAAAACTTGATTTTCCTGTTCCTTCTTTCCTTTGGACTGCTGCTTTTTTAGTATCTTCATGGCAAAGGGCTTAGCCAAGAAGGCTTTTTTCCTACCAAGGTATGCATGGAAAGAGACCAGAAAAAACACAAACAGACACTTCTTTTTTTGTAGGCTCAATTTTCAAGAACCACCTTTTGTTCATAAAGATGCTTAAGTTTCCTTCCTCCTTCAATCTGAATGTATCCCTCCTCCAGTTCTGTGGGAAAGAGCTTACTAGGATTTTCCAGGTTGAGACCAAATTGCATTGGATACCAAGGGGATGACCACCATTTCTAATGAGTGTAATATTCAGGCTGTGTGAGTGTTTGCTGCTACTTTTCCTTTCTTTTCCTAGAAATTATTTTCCCAAGACTGTTTTGTCTTCTAGTGGAGTTCAACTTTCTGGTAACACAGACAAATACCGGGGGAGGTACCAGGAGACCCAGAAGCTTATCCCACCACCTGTGGAACACCTAGTTAGTATGGTAGGCTGTGTAGGAGCACATACCTGCATAGTGTCTTCCATCAGGCTCTGTATGCTGTCTTTATGCCAGCAGCTTCATACTGGAAATACTGTTAAATTGCCCAGTTGACTCCTGCATCGAGGATACTTTCCTTCATCACTGCAAGTCCCAGTTAATGCTTGCAAGAACAAGTCCACTTACCTTTAACGGTGATCTAAATTGTTATGGATGCCTCTCTGCAGTGGCAGTGCTCATTCAGTCAGCTTCAGGGCAAGATCTTCCTACAAATTAACCAGCTCGTATAACAATGTGCTGAACTTTGAGCCAGAAACAATCTATGCTCTGTGCCCTTTTGTGAAGAGCAAAAAGTTGTAAAATAATGGATTACAGAAAAGAAAGCAAACATTAGTACTAGACAGTGCTAAACAGGGAACATCTTGTGGATGTAGAAGAAAGTAAGGTAATGTACCTTTTCAGTGTTCCATACTTCCATTCCCAAGACTTCTCTTGTATTCCCAAATTCAACTACTTTTATTTCAGTTGTCTAGGCAGTATCCTGTTCCTTCATCCTACAGAATGTCTTCCACATCCTTTCTCCTTATTTAGGTAAAAGGAACTTGGTGGTTTCTTCACTAGTTTTATAATAATCTTTTTATCCCACAATCAAGTAGTTAAGAGGGCTTCATGAAGGTTGTTTAGTTACCTGCCAGAATGTATTTTTTAGGTCCATTACTTCTCCACAAAGTTATTTTTAGAACTGTATTTTGTGAAGCAGACAGGCATCCACCTAACATGCACATCAGGGGATGTTAGACATCTTAGTATCTCTTACGGATTTATACCATCTGTGATTTTTTTTAAATATCTTAATGCAGTCAATAGAGCCAAAACTTTACCCTTTATGGAGAAAGTATTCTTTATTAAAGAAATTATCTGATTGACTGACTTACTTGAATCCTCAGAAATTTGAATGAACTATTGTAAAACTTTTTTGAGTCTCCTAAGTTGCAGAAGCCTGGATTAACTAGTTACCAGTGCAGAGTAAGTAGCTAAATTGGTAAGGAATGTCCTCTACATCTATTTTAAATGTGTACGTCTGACTTCTTTATTCTTGAGTTGCAGTGTTTTTCATGCAAGAACAAATAGTTATTTTTTTACAAACATATTGGGTATTCTTCAGTATACCTTTGGAAGTACCTTTTTATGTCATAGCATGTCATGTCTTACGAAATGCCAGTATAACCTAAGAAGATAGAAATTACTGTTTGATTAAGAAGTAGCTGGGAAATAGGTAAGTCAGGAACTTTTCCTTTCTGTCCATCCTGTCTTAAAAATACTACAACAGAAAATAAGAGGCTCAACTTAGCGAGACAAGAGGTCAAGATTCTACTATTGGCTAGATGCTGTAAGCAGACAGTACCTGAATGTTTACTTAGAGGTATATTAGTGTTACATTTTCTTGCTGTTTTTTTCAGCTAGAATATATTTGTTGCAGATTTCTAGAACTGTGTTGACCTGATACAGTATGCATTTAAATGTAATAAATATTGTAGGGCTTTACCTTTTGATGTTTTCCTATCAAACAATCTCAGGACGGGAATTTTCTGTCAAAATCCCAAATATGTGCCTTCAGCTGTTTTCTTTCTAGGATAAAAAATTGACATTGAAATAATGTAACATATCGTTCTTCGAGGATCTTTATTGTATTGTAGTGTTTGCTTTAAAAGTAGGACATGCTAATATAATCTTAAAATCCCTTGTATTTTTCCACTGCTGATTTGAAAAGGTTTTTAACTGTTGTCATCGAAGACTCAGGAAGAGCATTCCTATCATATCTTGCTGTTTCAGTGTGTAAGGACATGGAATTGAATTTTTTTCCAAAAATACTTTACTCTCTTCTTCTGTAGGGAACACATTGAAATTGGCTTTGCCACATATATTTGACAGTTAAGTAAGAATATATCTTGAGCAAGAAGGTGCAAATTTTGCATGGTCGTATTTCCAACAGAAAGTAAACTTCCACATTGGCATGCTGTTGACTTGAGGGTGCCTTGATACCATAAAAATTAAAGCAGTTCCAATAGATAAACACATTTCTGCTACAAAAAACATGGTTTCTGTCACTAAGCCATTGTAATTAAATGCCACAAAGCTATTTGTACTTAAAATTGAAATTGCTAACGTAAAAGGATATTTTTGTATATAAACCATTGTTCAAAAACAGGGTTTTTTATACCTTATCTATAATCCTTAAGCAGAAACAACAGTATTAATACATACTACAAAAATATTTTTACTGGGTTGAATGCTACATAGACTAACGATAACATGAATAACAGCTCAAACTTGTAGAAATGTCTTTAGAGATTGTATACTGCAAATGCTGCTTCATATAATCCTTGTTTTTCATTCAGTCTACTTGGAAAGAATTTTTAGACCGGCTTTTAGACCAAGTGGTTGGTCAGGAATATACAAAGCAGTATTTTTTTTCTATAAATGAGATTAATTGCCTGTAAATGTATACATTTCATGTTCAAAAATAGTTAATACTCTGCTTGTACATATAGGTGCATATAGTGAACACAGGCATTTAGTTACTGTGATTTATCACTGGTTGATTATGAAACCATGCTTTCTTGACTTCGCAGATAGATCTTTAAATATGCTTTTGAATGGCAACAGGGTTATTCATAATAAAGAGCCTGCAGGATTTCTTCAAGTATAGAAGTAGAGCAGAATTTAATACCTGAATAGCTGGAAGCACTTTTCTTTTCCTAACTGTATTTATATTTCCCTATTTTTTTTATTAATCTTGTCACTTTAACAGCGTGTTGTTCTGAAGTAAAAAACAAGGCTCTTCCTCAGCCTAGAGGAGCAATTAGTAGAAAACAATTATTAAAAAAAAAAAACACCAGAAAAACAAACAATAAAAAAATCACCAAAGAGCTAGCTTCTGAAAACACTGAGAGTAAGGTGTGTCTCAGTACTCCAATCCTCTCCATTCATGTTTAGTCACCAGATGCCAACCCAACAGCTTTTTTGGAATTGGTACCCAATTCCTTTTTTACAGGGAAGTCTCAGTCCATCTTTTCATTCAAAACATGATCACAGAAGCATTTTCCTCTGCCTATCCCCTTACCCTGTAAATTCTGCAGTTCGCATTCCTCTGTGGCTGTGGGAATAATAGATTAATTTCCATCATCCAGCTCAGAAGAGCCAAGCTGTCACCTCCTGGTACATGCTTAAGCCACCAGACTGGAGTGGAACAGAAAGGGAAGACAGACCATTAGTCTCTCCAGTTTAAGACAATGGTTCATCTTCATATGCAAGAACTGTATGCTCACTGAAGAGAGAATGAGCATTTCTAATTTAATGGTTTGAATACTAATCTAGTAAGGGAAGCAATCTAGTTCCATTCCTTACACCACTTTATCTGGCAGGTAGCCTGGGAAGGTAAGTCTGTTCAGCTAATTGTCAATAACATTAAAAAGTAATTTGACTAATCAAAACTAAGTAACATAGATATGTGAAATCTGTTATACTTGCTATGTCCCTACACAAGAGACAACTTTGATAACCTAGCAAAACTATAACAAATTAAAATCACTTTGTACTCAGATTAAACAGAAGATACTCCTTTTTTTAAGTGAACTCACTGTTAGACCAGTTCACATGGGGAGGGGCTGGATTTTTCACCATTGGAAGTGTTTAAATGATAAATTGGTAGTTCTCTGAAACAATCTCTAATTCACTGAATATAAAATTTGAAGGAAGAAATTGAAGGTTTTGTGTGAGTTTTTTTTATCCAGTCTCTTGACCCTCTTTAATATGTTATCAAAATTGTCATATTTCAGAAGCTTTCTGAAGTATGGCTAGTCTGTCTGTTAGTTATTTAGTAACGTGGGATCCTATTTGAGAGAACTTTCGTAAGAAAGACGCTTAGCAAGGAAACCTGATTCCTTCATTACTCCATTTATTACCATTTTCCATCATTCAGCTGATGATTGAATCACCTCCGTTTAAAAACTGTTTAATACTCCTGTTTTCTAGTTGCACTGAGATGGAGAGTTGCTTGGATCACACTAAAGCACAACAAACACATAACACAACAGACTCAGTACTGCTGAGGAGGAAGGAGATGAGCTGAAGTGACCAAGCTCTAGTAGTAATAGTCTATTATTTGGGTATGATCCTCAGAAAAACACCTTCTAGAGTTTCACAGGGAATACACCTTGTTTGAAAACTTCATGGAAGCAGTAGGTTTCTGTATGCCCAGCTGATGTGACTTACCCTCCATCTTCTTTTCCCATCCCTTTGGGGTACTGTGTCCACAGAGGCTGAGAGTACTTTCTTAGGTAAGAAAAACTGTAATTCGGCCTGGTGCTAATCGGACCACACCCTGTCAAGAAAGCCAGGGCCTTCTCTTTTTTACTGTGTGTGTCTTAAGGAGTCATACTCAAATGTTCACAATATTATTCATTTATTTGTATTGTCAGTGCACAACAGTGCTTCAAACAGATGTTTTGACTGTACTGTGATGAGTAAAAACATTACCAGGGATCTAGACTTTATAATCCACATTGCACATGCTTTTAATCATCTTAATAATTAGTTCAGGCACAATTAAAAAAGAAAAAGGAGAATTGAAACTTGTCATTTAATAATTAATTCCTGTTTAACAGACTGAAAGATAAAGGAATACTGTAACCAGTAAGTAAATACTTTTCACACATGTCCACTTTCTAGCTTAACGGAAAGAGCCCAACTACTGAAGAATGTTTTTAAGAAGAACCACGTGAACTTGTATCGCTCTGACTCTCTGCAGCAAAACTTACTTCGTAAGTGTTCACCAACAAATAAAAACTAATATCCATTAATAATGTAGAAGTAAAATTCTACCTTTCACTGCGTTTGTTTATAGTAAAGATGCAGTAGCCTAAACCCAGTAGACCATGTTCTTTGGGTGTTGGTAGGTTTCTCTTCATTCCCAAGATCCTGCAGAGTTCTTTCTGCTATTTTACAATTCCAGATTATGTGAGAAATTACATGGGGTTTCTACCTACTAATAGCTCAAAAGAGGTTTATTCCTCTCTATTGACCTTTGTTAAGTTGTTTGTATTAAAGTTTTACCAAAAAGATCTGATCTAAACTGTATTGGTTTCTTCTGTTTTATATCTGCAGATGGCTACGCCTTCTCTCAAGATGAAAATGGAATTGTTTCCCAGTCTGAAGTAATAAGAGCTTATGATACCACAAAACAAAGGCCTGAGGAATGGTGAAAGAACACAGCTCAATCTTTAGGCCTTAGTAGTTACTTTTGTGAGACAGACTACTAGATCTTTGCTGGGAGCTGCAACTGTGGCTCAGTTACCAGAGATTTAAAGATCTGTGATAGTCCTGTTCCATAAAGTTTGGATTTGTGTATTCAGTAGACATAAGCACTGTGCAACTATACTGTAACACACCATCTCTAAATTTTTTAACAAGTATTTGCTTTAGCCTTTGTAAACCGATTGGAATTTACCTTGTATCTTGCCAGCTTGCTTATTTTACAGTGAAGTTGAATCAATACTGGTCATATGCTCAGAAGGCAATGGGCAGATCACTAAACTTTACATTGACAGACCATTAGAATCGGTGAAGGTTTTTCAGTGTTAATATATTTAAATACAGTTGATAACAAGCCTTTGATTTCAACAAGTGCTGAAAAAAAATAGTATTTTAATGGTGTTAATTCACCTTCTCTGAGAAAGATTTTGAGATGTTTGTAGTTGTTTGTGTCAAACTAACCTAAAAATGTTTGCCAAAGAAGTTCCATAAATGTTTTCTGTTGTTAGAAGTAATTTGAAAGGAAATTAACTCCAGCCCTGATCTCAGAACTGCATGCTTGAGTCTCTGCACTTGAGGAGAATGTTTTACAGTACAGTGAGTCTAATTTGAGTGGCCTTCATGGCATTTGCTTTCAAAACTGCAAGTCTTTGCACCTTTGGCCTTATACAAGCTTTTCCCTTATTTTTGTTTAATATTGCATATGTGGAAAATGGCTGCCACCTTGTAAAACTGAATACACATCTTTTTGTTCAATTTTTAAGAATTGCTCTGCCTTACTTCCCGTTAGGAAACTTTAATTATTTTTGCCATGCTTAGTTGTATCTGCTTTTACTGTAGGTTCAAAAGAATTTTTAACTTATTTTTAAAAATTAATTACATTTCAACTTTTTTTTTACTAAAATTATCTGAAATGCAAACATTGAAATAGAAAGCAAAGCATGCCCTTCGCTACTCTGTGGTGTGTACTGTTTTATTTGCACTAAAGCCACTTCCTATAAAGGTGTGAAAAACATTGCAGCAGCCTCTTTACAACTTACTGGTCACACAGAATACCTATCTACTCTCCCCTTCAATTAAAAATGGAGAGGAAGTGACTTCAGAAAAAGATACACACCTGATTTAAGAAGAAAAAAAAAGGGGGGGGAAGGTTTTAAAGGACAATATTGTTACAAGATTTTTTAAGTAGTTACATTTGGTATTTCCCAGCTTACCACCCAATATCTATCAGGTTTCAAACTAAAAAAACCTACTTCAGAATTCAGTTACATCTTCTCACTCTTTAGTTCATGTTTAATTCTGAGTTTAAAAGCCACCATAATTACATTTAAAGTATCTTTTTCTATGGTAGTAGTTTGCTTTACTTTTTAAGTAAATTTCTGTGCATTACGTAGAAATTATTTTTGTTTCTTTGTAAGGAGATCAACTAGAAAAGCAGAACAATGATATCCCCAATCATCTTCTAAATTAAGAATGTCCTCTTCGCTCTCCAAATCATCCACTTTCAACATAAAAGTAACAAGTCATCCACTCCCGTATTTTCTCTGCCCTCCTTCATTAGTCATACCCTTACTCAAGGTTGACTTTACCACCTTGCCTTCCATCTAACTTAACACTTAACATAAAACTTTACTGCACTATCCATGTTTCCTATGCTCCATTCTAAGAGAAACTCAAAAATACACATGGAAAGCCCAACAAAAGGCACTATATGAAAGTACATATTTAGGAAGGCCTATCAATGGGAAGGCAGTCTGCATTTCATATGCATGTTATGCAATGTCTTCCTCTCACTTTCCCGGAGTGATCTTTAAACAGAAAACAGAAGACACAGGGACAAAGGGAACGTATCCCACTAGAAACAGTACTGCCAGTCAGTCATGCAGACAAGAACTGCCTTCAGAAAAGCCATTTCAGGCATAGATAAATAGATGGATCAATATGGGAGGGCCAAATCACTTGACCTAAGGCAAGAAAAAATTTGGGGGCATGCCCCTTTCCTAAAATGGAGATCCCTATTTTCTGTCATCCAAGGGACAATGACCACCTTCAAAACATTTCTAAAATTAACCATGGCACTGTTGCTCCTTTATAATCTTTCAGTGTACTTTACTCGTATAAATAATGACTCAATCCATACATACTCTCTTTATGGGTAAATTTTTCATTATTTTTTTTTTTTCCATTCTGAATGGTTTAATTGCTGATTTTGCAGCAGACATGCACACATGAAGACTAGAATACATTGCAAAGTATTTATGATGTAAAATTACATAGTCTTGTATTTTTCCTATGAAATAAAATTCTGCCTTCCCATTGTAATGCAGTTTATGGAAGACAACACACAGTATATCCCCAGTTAAACTATCTTAATAAGGAACAAAGCAACCAAAAGAACTCTCAGATCCTAAATTTAGACTTTAAGGTTTTTAAGATAGTCTTACCACAGCGTTTCATCCTTACATCTTTACAGAATTTGAAGTAGTATTCCACAAAGTGCATTTTTCATTTTTATTATTTCTGATGTGTTTTTCTCATCTCTATACTTAATTTCACACTATATGTTATTTATTTTCTGGTAATTAGTGGTTGGAAGACACAGCTTCTCGGAAATAGTGAAAAAGGCAGTTCTAACCTTTTTTTTTTGACTGCTCTTGAAATTGCATTTTAAAACACAAGATCAACCATGTGTGCCCATTTTTAAATCAGGTCAAGAATACAATATGCACTTTATTTTCACGTTGCATACACAGTAATCTATTACCATCCTGTTAGTGCATCATATCTTTGTTAAAATAAGGGGATTGTGCAAATGTTTGTTTTTAAAAAAGTAGTCTAGGCAAAAATGCTCCTAAATGTCTCTGTTCTTACTGTTTGAAAATTAATATTTGTATAAATATGGATTTCCCATGTACTTTTCAATCTGTTTCATGTGCACTGCATAACATTTACAAGTTATAAAGTCAAGAAGTCAAACCAGTGCCACTTAGAAATTAGATATCTTATAGGAATACTGTTGCTTCATTATTTTTACGTATATATATATAAATTATTCAAAAGAATAAGTCACAAAAAAAATTAACAAAGCTATGGATAATTTGTATTTGGATTTTTTTCTTGCCATTTCCTCATTTTACACTTATTTTTTGCAAAGCAGTTTCAACAGGTTTCTACTTAGTCATCATTCTATTTATATAAAATGATAAATAAGATATTTTGAAACACTAAGAGATAGCTGAAGATTCCTTCCTCTATGTCCACATGCATCCGTAAAATTCACTGTGTTAGGAAGAGGCTTGTTAAGAGTCTTAAGACTTCTTCCATTACATTTAAACCCATCTTGAATGATGAGTTATTTGGAATGATGAGTTAAATTTAAAGGAGATAAGTTATTTCCCTTTTTTTTTTTTTATGTATTGTGTAAAAGCAGTTGTAGTTCTGATGAATTTATCATTCTGTCTGCATGAGGTAATATTTTTAAGTGTTCTGAGGCAATGCATGGTGGGTGCTGTTCCCTGTTTTTTAATGCCTTCGTTAAAAGTCTGCTCATAATCTTATCGAGAAGCTCGCGCAGTGGGCGCAAAGGAGTTTGTCAGTTCAACTTCCTTGGTACTGGATGTTTGCACTGGTAACAAAACTCAACAAATGAGTTTCTCCTTCCCCCCCCCCTGCCCTCGCCCCCAGTTTCCTCGCTGTTAACCAATAGACCTCTGTTAAACAAAGGAATATTTTAGCATTCCAAACCTGGTTCTTGCTTATGCAAACCATTAACTGACATAGGCTTCAACTGGACTGTGAGTATAAGGACTACTCATCTGAGTATTGATGTGCAAAGTTGGGCGCTTTGAAGGGTTGGTACTTTAACTTAAATGAAAGCATTTTCATGCAGAGAGTGATTTGTAATTGCCAAGCTGTGAGCAGAACAAGTTGGGGGTTTTTTAAATCATATTTTATGGTGTTTCTTTATTGTAGAATAGAAGCCATAAATGCATTAATATTGTTTTTCTACTTCAACGTAATTTTTCATGAAGATTTTCAGTGTTTGATATGTATGAACCACTGCAGAAAGCCGTCTGTAACAGCAAAATTTGCATTTAAGGTAAAGTGAGGTTTTACAGCTCCACTAAGCCATTACTGCTGAAACTGTTGTGGAAATTATGAAGCTGCATGAATGAAGACCTTTTGACTTGATGTTTATGGTAGTTTCTCAGGTTTAGTTTTAACTGGATGTTAAATGCACTGTGTTTTATAAATAGTTTTTCTCTTTTAGTAATATGTTCAGTTCTATGCAGTGTTACATGTCATTTGGCATTTGGTGAATGTGCATGTTCTGAACCGCAAATTTTAAATGTTTTGTCTTTTAATTGTTAAAAAATTAATAAACTTTGCCATTTAATGAAGAAGCTTTGTTGACTTGATTGGTTGCAAATGTTAGTGATTACTTTAAAAGGAAATTCTATATCCCATCGCACTTTTTTTTAATTCTTTAAAGTTGGACATATCAGAAATAGAATTTCACAAACACCAAAGAATTCTCATGTTATTAAGGTAAACTGAGAGAGTAGAAAATGGTTTTTGGTTTTAAGATTTTTTTAAACGCTTATTTTAAGATGTCTTTCTCAGTTCTCATGTGAAGTCCAGAAAAAAGTTAAAAGAAAAAAAAGGAGCACAGGATTCTGCTATGTAGTGATTTGCAGCAAAGCCCTAACATACTCTGGTGGTGTTTTCGAACAGAAGTGTGCAGTGCAAGCATGATAGAGTGGGGATAAGGAAATGTCATCTCCTTTTTCAGATGACAGTAAGCAATACAGTATCCTTTGCCTAAGATAGTAGAGGGTATTTCTTTCTCCTAACAGTGCCCACCCACTCAATAAAAAACAATATATCCAACCTTAAACTGAGTTTCAGTTGTAGATAGGTGACTGACTCTTTATATACACACAATAGACAATTATTATTTAGATTTTGTATTCTGCCAAAGCAGGTTCAAGAATAGATGTATCGGGGTCCCCACTGTTAGCTTCATGATACCCAGTCTGTAACAGTAGAGCTGGCTTAAGGAGATTCCACCTCATGGCACGTCATCACCTCTGTTACACTGGCAATCATGAGGCCATTGAAATCATTCCGGTTATAATCCAGTTTATAATGATCCAGGCTCCCTTTCAAATCCTTTTTATGGCAAATGTTATTTTTAAGCTAAATCATTTCATTAACCTCATTTACTCCACAGCCCCCTGATTTTGCACCAGTCATAGATTGAGAGAATAAAAGGAATAAAAAGGCATTTATTCTGCCTTTGCTAATAAAGACAGCACAGCATGGAATTACAGCCTCAATGTCACTGCAAATGAAAAACTGTTTTCATGAGTATGGTAGAGCAGCAGCCCCCTCAAAACCAGACGCTCTGTTTAGAATATCAAATCCACAGAGCATCACAATATGCAGAAAAACAGTGATGAAGATTGCCTCCATATCCTTAATGTTACTGTCAAGTTGTAAGTGAACAGTAGTGACCAATTAATTTTGAAATTGTCAATTTTTGTTTCATTCTGGTGGGATTAGTATTACAAATAATCTGTGAAGTTACAGAGCCATATCCCATACTGCTTACCTAGTTCCAAATAAAATACTTGAGGCATTCTTGCAAGTACGTGTAATGTTTTTCTTAGCTCCAAAGAGTTTTGATGCATTTTGGAGATACATACTTAGAAAAACAAATGGCTGATCTAATTCATGTCCCTATTATTCTTTGCCCACAGAAGGCTTGGCTTTCATACGTGCCATTACCAGTTAATGCTGAACAAAGCATTCTGTGTGAACTACAATAATCACTTTACTGATATTTTTGTTTCATTTTTATTTATTTTAGATTGGTGTCACTGTAGTAATATGAGTATGAACTAACTCCAGTATCACAAAAGAAATAGCTTCTATGTTAAAAAAAAAAAAGCATGGCAGTAAAGTACTTTATCAATGTTACTTCTGCTAGTAAGCAATTTCTTCTAGTTAAGCATACATCTACCCCTTCAAACTCTTCAATTAGTCATTCAAACTATGAGAATGCCATTTGTGTTCTGTCTGTAAATTTTAGGATAATTACTATTTCCTAAAATCATAGCATTTCATGCCAATAGGGCCTTTTCATTAGGAAGCAAATTCAGCATTCCCACCTGCACCCTGGATCCATTTGGGTTGGAAACTACTGGCACAGGCAACAAGCATCTCAGTCTTCGAACTTGTATTCTGTGCACCTCCCTTCCTCAGCCTTCAGCTCTATAGGTCACTGCCACTGTAGCTACATTAACAATTTATAGTCTTAACTTAGAGATTCTTCTTTGTCTGTTGGCAGCTGGTGCGTAATGCCCGCTTCACCTGCTTTACAGGTAACCCAGGACAGCTGTTTTAACTACACCTGATCTTTCCCAACCTTAGACCCCATCTGCAGGATTTGTTGCACTCTGGCCACCCATCTGTGAAGTGCTTAGCACTCTATAAACCTACAGACTTATATAAGTCTGATTCAATGAAATTGTTCCTATGTGTCAAGTCCTTCAAGCATTTTACGAGGTCAAAGCCATTATGCAGCATCAGGGGAGGAAAGGAGTAGCTCGGAGGGGTCTTCCCTGCTAGGCAGAATTTCACACTACATGGCAAACTCCACAGCCTCTGCTTAGGCTGAATAATCATTAAAATCTGTAAGCCTTTATGCAAGTGCAGCACAAATCCGTTCCTGCATTTAAACATTAATAGATCTGCCTGTAGAGCCCACTAAGACCATTATGCTAAAGGAGCCTGGCCCATTCCACTGTACAGTGCCAGATGTCAACAGGCAGTAACAGAGACCAACTCTGTGACAATCTTTGAGGCAAACACCGATTCTCAGCTATCCACCACCTGTGTCAGTGGCTCTGATGACTAATCCCTCTTTAAAGGAACATAAAATTGCACCTTCTTAACAAGAATTGGTCACGTTTCTGCTTCCAGAAGGATCTGTGTTGCTTTGGTATACTAGATAAAAGATGATTACTACTAATTGAAGACTTACTATAAATTTGAAAATACACAGTCTAATTGTTTTACTATTTCTGCTGAATACAGGAACAATCAGCAGATCTCACAGGATGCTTCCACAGAACTGGGATCTGTTGCAATATTAAATGATTTTTCCAGTTATCTGATGAACAGCCCCACATGGCTTATGCATTCAAAATGTGCAGTGAAAAGATTCCCATAAAATACCAACAAAGGTGGGCAAAAATTTACCCGCCCCTTCCTTGAAGATTTTCATTAAAATTGTGAGCCAAAACACTTCTCTTCCAAGTAATTTCCCAAGTACTTGAAATCTCTTTTTAGACTTTTATAAAACATACACACTATTATGTAGCATTATCTCAGTTTGTAATTAACAAATACAAGCTAAAACCCATTATTTGAAACATCATCTTATACAACTGAAGTGGTCTTTCTGCTTAGAAACTGCATTTCCAGCAGTAATGTCTATTAGATTGTAAAGTTAATTATGCAATTAAAAATATTACAAGGGTCATTGCAAAATATTTTTTCATAAATGCTAAGATACTGATTGTTATATATTTGACAAGAAAAAAAAAGTATCCAACTCTTGAGGAAGAACCAATGACTCTTTTCTAAAATACAGAGAAGTACACTGTAATCCAGAACAGAAGTGCTGTGATTTTAACACGCACCGATATGCTAGGACTTGTAAAACAAGTCAGTCAGCATGTACTTCAACAGATCCTGTACACAGGGAGTTTGTGGCTGATAAAATACGTGTTCGGCCTCTGATACTGTAGATTCTGACACACAGAATTACTTGTTCACAAAAATAAGTACACAGAGAAGCCCTTTAACGACTACATTTTCTTCTTGCGTATCTTCCGTTTGCTTGCTGCATGGGTTTGGTTTAGATGCGTTTTTTTCCTTCCATTCAGTTTGTTGGTTTACTTGGGTGAAGGACAAACAAAATTTATTCCCAGGGCAGGATGTTTTAAATTAAAATACTGAACTAATCAGCATAGCTTTTACCACATTTTTACCATAGCTACACATAAAAGACACTAATTACTCTATTAGCTTGCTAGATAGTCAGAATTTTATATTATATTAAAGCCGCACAACAGGTGCACAGTTAAAGATACGAATAATTTACAAAAGCAAAGTTAACTATTTTTAACAGAAAAAAATACAGTATAGTTACACCATCAAAATGAAAACTTGCTCATCAGTCTGTACAGAGACATACAGATGACACATCGCAACCACACAGTTTATTGATAACATTGTGTGTGACAACTAAATAATTAGTGTTGTCAATGCTTTAAAAACATTTTAAATTACAAGCTTTACATTTTATACACGGCTAATTTTACAAATAGAACTTTGTGATCAGTTTGTCCAACTTACAGGTTGCTGAGCAAAAAGCCAACAATAAATACTTCTTTCTGATAAATGCTTTAATACAACACCCTTTTTAGAATTTAAAGAGAAGTTATTAGTGATATTACTGAATACATTCTGCTTTTCTCATATATAATTATTTGGCTGCTTGGGATTGGCACATTTTCAACTAGCCTAATTAGTACTAGTTCTGTCTATCTTAGTAAAGTTTACTAATACAAATACGCAGTGTAAGTGCAGGTATATTAAGTGTATTTAAAAAAACCCACGCACTTCAATCTCTACAGTAAAATTATTATTTTCATTGCTCATGGAAGTGGGAAGCAGTGAGCTGTTTTCAGGATCTGCAAACTTTTCAGTTAGTATTACCCCTCTCTTACTGCTCAGGTTTATTGCTGCTTTATATTAGTAGTCTGATTATTATCAGTGAAATGCAACAAGTTCATAGCATTTAGGGTTAAAATCTCATTTGTAGCACTATTAAGTTAGTACCTTTCTCCCAGTATGTTTTTTCTTCTTGTCTCTGAACACGTTCAGCATGGTCAGTTTTTAGAGCAACTAAGTTTGAAAGATTCACAATTCATTTCTAAGTATGATCCAAGTTTGGGAAATGTGATCCCAAATGAAACCTTGCACCTCTTAAGGGCAACTCACCCATGGGAGTGGTTCTGACTTCCACAACCCCATCGCATCTCAGCATGCCAGCCGGCAGCAGCAGCTTCCCAAGGCTGCATTATTTCTTGACAACTCCTTTCAGCTCTGACCAAAATCAGAGCAGCTCTTCCCAGCCAGAGCAGGCTCTGGCTGGAGAGGATACCCAAAGTATGGTGGTGACACCAGAAATCCCGACGGCTGGGTCAGGTGGACTGCATGGGTTGTCTGGAAGCAGCCTGATGTGTATGGTGGAGGTGGTGATGCCACAAGACACCCTGGCTCTGCCCGGGGAAAGGAGAACCTACGAACTGAGCCGCCGGTCGAACTCGAACTTGTCGCGGTACTGGACTGTCTCGACGGTGTCCTGAAGCTCGTGGAGGCCAGGATCATGGGAACAGTCTCGGTCTGATAGCTCCGCAGAGAAAAGCGTATGGGCTGCGATGGCTGTTTAGGTCTTAAACATGTGCAGCAATAAACTGCTATCAGAAAGCCCACGATAATGAAGGCAATAAAGATTGATCCAACAATGAGAAATGGAACGTAGATTGGTTCTGAGAGAAGAAAGAATAAAAAAAGCCGCACACATTAGCCTACAGAAATAACAGCTCTACTGCGTAAAAATAAACTCCACGGAGTTTATGAAGCCCCACATCGTATCAGTCCCACCAACACACTGAGCTGCTCAGAAGACAGAGCTTCTGATCATTATCATTAAAACAAAATTAAAGTTTCAACTTTGTACATATGAGTCAAAAATTCTGTTGACGGTTTTAATAGTTACCAATAGTAAAAGCTGTCTACACCATATTCCATTTGCCAGGTGTAGTTAGGTTTTGCTCAAGAATCACGCTCCTCTCCCTAACCCCCCAAAACTGTCTGGGCTGCCTAACAGAGCAGCTTGAACCTGCAAGCGAAGCTGAAGTGCTACAGATGCTGTTAAGTCGCTTTCACTCGTTAAGTGGAAAATAAGTCCAGAATTTGTTACTTGGGAAACTAGTCTCCGTGTGTACTGCTGGATTTCTCGTTAGAAACCTGACGGCCCCTTACACAGACGGGTTGTGTCTGCAGAGCACCGGAGCCCGTATCACCTCCCGGAAAAACAAAGGACGTTAAACCGACACAGTTTGCCCATGCAAACTTAAAATACAAACGCCTCTTACGGCTAGGATAGATCCAGCTGCTGGAGCCCCTTTCAACCTCGAAGTTACGACATAAAGTGCATCCCCGGGCGCCCGCCCCGTCTTCGCGGCGCGGTCCCGCACATTCGTCGCCGCCGCCGCCGCCTCCCTCAGCCCACCTGGAGCCGCGCCCGCCGCCCGCCGTCCCGCCGGGCCAGGCCCAGACGAGCCGGGCCGGGCCGAGGAGCGGCGCATCCGCCGCGGGGGCGGCCGCCGGGCCACAGCCGCGAGATGCTGCGCGGCGGCTGGCTCCCGCCCGCCCCGGGACCCGCGGGCCGGGCACTCACGGGCGGTGACTCCCGGGTCCGGGGGCTCCCGGTCGTTGGTGCAGCCGCCCTGCTCCAGGCGGGCCTCGGCGGCCGCGCAACAGTAACGCAGCGCGCAGGACCCGCAGCAGATGGTGGCGGCCGCCGTATCGAAGCCCTCGGGGCACTGGAAGCCCTCGTGGTAGCCGCCCTGCCCGTCCACCCAGCCGTGGCAGTACTCGCCGCCGCCGGGCTGGCCCCCGCCGCCGCCGCCCAGCAGCCCCAGTAGGAGGCAGCGCAGCAGCAGCGCCCGCCGCCGCCCCGCCATCGCCCCGGCGCTGCCACGGCCGCCGCCCCGCCGGGGCAGGCAGGGGGCGGCCCCGGGTCCAGTGCGGGGCCTCTTGCGCCGCGTCCGGGGGTGGGGGGCAGCTCCCCCCCCCGTCCCGGCTCCGCCGCCGCGCCTCCGCGGGGCCGCCTCCGCCGCACCCGCGCTCACCTGCCGCCCCCGGCCCCGGCTCTCCTCTGCCCGCAGAATTTCAGCCCCCTCCGTCCCGTCTCTTGTGGCTGGGCCAGCCCCGCTCCGTCCCGGTTGGTCGCACGGGGCCGAGCCTGGAGGGAGAGGGGTCTGCGGCCAGATGCGCGTTTGCTTTTTGGGGGCTACTTCTCGGCAGCTCGAGTGCTCAGCCTTTGTGCAAAATCGGCAGAGCTGAAAGGCAGGCACCTTCCATCCCGGCACATTTAAATATGCCCGTCTTTCCTGAGCGCCTGACGCCCCAAAGCAGAAGGGCTTATTAGCACAGCTCTGCGCTTCTAAGAGTTAAAAAACGCAAGCACAGACCATGATTTATTACAAGGACTCTGCTTTTAAACCTGTTTCATCTCCTCGATACTTTTTATGTGCACAGACATAGCGGTGTATCCCCGGGAGATTTATAGCCTCTTTTAGTCAAACACCAGGCCCTTCACCTTTATTTTCCAGAGGGAGAGGGCGAGTGTGAGGCTGAGGAGGAGGGACACATCTGTTCATATGAGCGCCTGATACTTTTTCTGCTGGAAGAATAATAGCAAGTCACCAAGCATCAGGAAAACCACAAAAGGAACTGCTTATTCATTTATTTTAGAGGAAAAAAATATTTTAAATGAACTGAGCAGATTTGGACTCCTGGTTTAAGCAAAGAAACATTTCTTTAAAAGATGTGTCCCCTGTGTGCCATCTAAGAGGCGCTCCTGCTTTAACAGTAAAAGAGCTTATGACCCTAGTGTTATATGAAAGTTGGGCTGAACTAAAGAATTCATTTTTACTGCATCTGAAACTTCCTGCCATCATTTACTGCTGGGGTATGAATATGTATATCAGAGTCTGACCACTTGTCAAACATCTTGAATGCCTGTGTCACTGATTTCCAAAGTTGGCAGGTTTGGTGAAACAAAAGGAACAAAGTGTGCTGTGTACCAGCAATAAAACTGCGCCGAGAACCATCTATCAAGACCTTAGATTTCTGGCCAACCTCAAACACAGGCCACAAGCACAATATTTGTGTTTGTTTTTCTTTTAACTAATCTATTCTCTCTCCTTTTTTTCCCTCTGACCCTTTTTTTTTTTCTGTTTTGATTTCTTTAACTGGTACTACTGGATATAAAAGCAAATATAAAAATTGTATAAATACAAAATATTATTCATGGCATTTAACAGGTGTAGGTATAGAAATAACAAAATTTGATCCTAAATAAAAGAAAATAGGTTTTGAACCTGAAGATGTGATACTCTATCCTCCTCTGCATTTTCATTTTAAAATGATGATGTGAATTAAACTTGCCCCAGCTGTCATGACTCTGAGTTCTAAGTTTTTATAGGGCAATGTTAAATATTAATATAGTTTTGCATTTACTTCACTGTGGTTTTAGAGCAAACATAGCCTTCATGGAATGTTTTAAAATGTATGGCTTTTAAAGGCCTAATCCAGCTTCCAGGAAGGTCAAAAGGAATCTGTTGACCAGGATGAGGCCTGGAGCAGGAGCTCAGTAAGGTCTGTGTGGTATGTTCAGCTGTCCTCAGGTGCAGAGGATGGAGAGACAACAGATCCTTCCTGTCAGATTTGCAGGAAAGCCACATCCAGTAGGAACTGCTGAGTAAAGGTGTCAAAGCTCATTATGTTGGTTTTGCTAATTAATTCACCAGCTTATAAAAAAAAAAAAAAAGTCTGAAAAATCCTTCTGATATATGTATTTTAGATATTAAGCTACTACAGGAACTGCAGAGAGATTCTTTGGGGGGGGCAATCTGGGTTGGGGAGTGGGGGGCTCCCAATCCACAGGCATCAGCAAGATTTTGACCTGGGTTTATTTCTCCTGTGTTGCATCTCTAGTGCTTGGATCATTAATAAAAAGTTTGTCTTTGTGTCCCCCTTTAGCCAGAGGCTACACTCTGCTCCCCTTTTGTGTAAGGTGATGGCAGCTGAACAGGGTCTCCACCAAACAGGCACAATTACACTTCTCTTTATTTGAATCCCAGATTGCCCCATACTGCAAGAAAAAAATCCTGCAAGGGCCTAAGTATTTACTTTAAAGTGTGTGTGTTGTTGGTTTGTTTTTGTGTGGATAAATGGCATGTCAGTCACTCAAATGGATTTATCTCGCTTGTGCCAAATAAAAATCAGAGGCAGACTGCGGTACTGCTCTTGCAAACAGAGCCAACCTTGAAAGTTTGAAAGATACTTGAGCAGTTTTCCCATTAACTGCTGAGGCCTCAACTGACTTCTTTGGGCTTATTTTTTTGCCTCCTATGAAATACTGATACAGTGTACAGAATTAGATGTGACTAGTGAAGACGAACTGGGATGTTCTGACCCAGAGAGACAAAAACCTTTACTCTACTTCCCTTTCATAAAGTTTGCATCTGTGTAACCTCAGCCTTAAAAAATCAAGGTGCCAGCAGATGCATTTGCATTTATGTTACTTACTTTAAACTAAACCCACAAATAATACAGTAAAAAATGCCGTGCAGACTGTTGGTGAGCATCCTTTGTCTGTGGTTTGGGCACATAAGATGGCTAGGACTACCTCACTTTCAGGCTGTATTTTCTTGGGTAACATTGCTGCAGAGTACCCATGCTCATTTTGCTTATTATTTATCTTAGCTGAAGCCTTCCAGCTTCCAGGTGATATGCCATCATGAATTTTGTATGAAAAACACTGGTTTTAAAAGCTCATGTACCTATTGCTCTGAGTACGGTTGTTTATAAACTTAGTATTAAAACTAATGAAGGCAAGATTAGTCACATAACAGGAAGGGAAGGTAACTTCTTTGGTATTCTTATTTACCAGACTTCTTGTACTGTTCCCACAGCAAACCCATGGGGAGAGCACATTAGAGCACTCCTCCTCTGCTTCAGTGCAAGATCAAACCATTTTTAAGTGACCTCTGAAGTCATTCCAGCCATGTCCACAGTAATTATCTTGTGTGTGCCAAATTGATTGATTGTAAAAACAGAAATAAAAATATCCTTAAACAGGTTCATCGTTCCTACTAATTTTTTTACTACACTTGGTTTTCTGGGTTTGGGCTTTTTTGGTTTTGTTTTAACTGATACTTTGGGGGTTCCTTTAGAGTATAAGACATTTAGTGACCCATGAATCCCTAGCATGAGAGCTAATAGTATTACCATTTCAGGCAGGCATTACCCATATTATAAAGCCCTGGCACTTTGGCTCAGCTACTAGAGTCCGAGCAGTGACTGGATCTTTCAAACACTCCTAACTAATTGCACACTTCTATCTTGATTAGGGTAATGATGGGCTCACCTCCTATCTTGCTTGATGTAACCATCAGGACTGGTAATTTCACCCTGGCTCTTCATTAAATACTGTCTTGAATTTCAGATAATATAAAGGCTAAATTGAGTTATCAGCTTCTAAAATCAGCCTCGTGAAAGCAGATTTCCCTTTAAAAATAAAAAAAAAAATTTCAAACCCATCTAAATTGCAGACCCTCTAGATACATGAGTTGCTTCATTAAGCATGTAAGTACTGATTTGAATAAAACCCTGTGCTCTCTAAAACTGTATCCTGATTCTTGGCTGGTTGCTGAGAAAGCCCTTCCTGCAGCCTCCTTGCTGGGAGAGCCACCTACCTGCCAGGCCACATGCATCCCTCTCACCTGCCAGGCCACACACAGATGTTTCCCAGCCAAGGGGGACTGGCAGGATCACTGGGATGTACCTCAGCCTCAGCTCCCAGCGTGTTCCCACTCCTCTTCTGGCTGCAGAGCCTCATCCCATTGCCTGTGTCATCAATTGAAGACAGAGCTGTGAAACCCAAAAAGTGTGTTTTGGTTGATTGTATCAAGCGGAAATGTGGTGCTTTTTTCTTTCTTTTGCCTTGCTTCTTTTTCAGTATTGTCTCCTATCTGGGTGGGAGGGATTGTTCTGGACTGTTTTGGGTTGAGAGATGCAGCTCTGACAGTCAACGTTTCATCATTTATTTCTGAATAAATATTTCTAATATGATTCATTATTTCTAATATTATTTATTAATATGATTTATGGGGGGTTTTTTCTCTGCATAAATATTTCTAGGATTTGATCTGCACTGCATTGTTTTTCACCCCATTCAGGAACATCACTGTGTTTTCTGAAGACTATCAGGAATACTTGAGGAGTAAGGTTACATGCGCCAGCTATGAAAAGCAGCACCTCCTTAGTTTGCCCACAACTAACCTGTTGGGAAAGCCAGTTACAGCTTTTAGAGAAAAATGTAGAAGTCAGGCTATTCCAGCCTAATGACTGTCAAAGTAAGTGAGATCAGTCACACTGTAAATGCCTCAGGGCTCACTCAGTAAGTAGGATGTTGGGTTACTGGTATCTTGATAAGTATATAAGCACATCACATTACTGTTTCCTTATCTGAAATCTGTAGCACCACTGCTAGGTGGAGGAGTTAGGTTCAGACTTCAGAAATCATTGTTCTCTTCCTAAGACATCCAGAGCAGAAGCTATTTTCAAGCCAGCAATGCAGCCATCCCTGTTCAAGGGACATACTATCTCAGGCACCCCCCATCTATCCTTTAGATCACTCTTGTCTTATGGTTGAGCTCTATAGAGATTGTGTAATGAAAGATTAAGAGATTTTCTTACAAACAGTAACTTATGTGCACTGAATATATCTCTTCTGTACAACCACAGCAGTGCTCTCTGCTCTGTCTCAGCATCCAGGCATACATAGAGCTATTAGGAGTAGAAGAGCAAGGACAGATGTCTAGAAGAGATAGGATCTGGTGATCTTATGGGATGTGCAGTTACTCTTTCCTACCCTTCCCTGCGGCTAAAAATAGCCTGTCTTATGGCTACCAAGCAAGGTTTTCTGAAGAGATGTCTAATTTGCTTTTAAACCAGAAGTTCCTGTGCTGCTGAATTCAGAAACAAATTATCCAAGCAACATTTCTCAATTCTGAAAAAAAAACAGTAAGTAATTAGACCACCAACTCTAGCCAACAGCAGCAGCCAATAAAATAATAAAGTCCAAAAGAAAGTGTAAAAATGGCTGCCTTATATTTCTAACAGCTATTTTCAAAGCACTGAACATGGGGAAATGTTTTGACAACCGAAAGAAGACTCGAAAATGGTCACATTTTGACCACTGTTTCACCTGAAAAATGTTAATCAGCTATAATTTGGCATATAGCTTTTTATTTGTAATTTGCAGAGAAATAATACATTATTGCTAGTAGATAACTGTGTTTTCTAATAATCTTCATAACAGTAATTATTTTTAAGCAGTACCATGCTTGCCAGCTAGAGGTGGAAAGCTCAGGATGCTATTGCCATGCAATTCCCTATTTCCCTGAACGGAAGACTTAGTGGTATAGTCATATTAATGAATAGTGCTACAGAAAGGTCAGGGGGGAGAGAGATAGCATCAGTCAGACCTGCTTTGTTCAGCAGCAGAGTGTGCACTTCTTTTTCCTGGCAACAGAATTAATGACCAAAAAAAACCTGAAAGGATGTGAGAGAACTTGACATTTGAGCGTAGAAAGAAAATGTGCTTACCAGGGAATGAAGACAACTGCGTTATTTTCACTTGCACCAAGAAAAAGCACATTTGAACATTAAAAAATAAAAAGTTAATATATACCAATAGTTTTGGTAGGTTTTTTCCCAAATAGTGCTGAATGTGAGGACACTGTTCCCATGAATCTATGATTAACAGAGCACCTAATATACATGTACCTACATTTAAAAGTATGCAGTTTCTTTTTTTATGAAACTAAAGCATGAGAATAACTGACAATTAATGTGTTTAATGCGTAAAGAATTCTCCCGATAAAGTGGTTATAGAGTGCCCTAAGACTTATGTAAGATGCATCCTTTGCAGAACTACAGGAGAGCTAGTTCTGTAGGATATATTGTAACTAGTACTGGTGGATTGTTTTTAACACATCAAAGTTCTACACAAATATAATCATAGAATAGTTTGGCTTGGAAGGGACCTTTAAAGGTCATCTAGTCCAACCCCCCTGCAGTGAGCAGGGGCATCTTCAACTAAACCAGGCTGCTCACAGCCCCATCCAAACTGACCTTGAATGGTTCCAGGCCTGGGACTTGTCCTGGGTTGAGCCAGGTTTAAGCTAATTTTCCTTTTACTGATTTTTTTTCCTTCAGTAAGCTGTCTTTTAACTAGCAGCAAGTGTTCCAGCTAGTGGGCTGATAACAACAGAATGTTTATGTTTCTGCTGAGACGCGAAGGTCAGTTTGTTCTGCTCAGCGAATCTGCCACTGCAGATGCTACTGAGGGCAGGAGAATTGTATCTGTGACCCCCCCGTAGGGGAGCTGGACTAGACAGACAGCAGAACTGACCAAAGGTATTCTATTCCATATATCTGCATAAGCTCCAAGGAAGGCCGGAGATCACAGAAGACAACTTCCTTCCTGCTTCTTCCTCCCTTCTCTTCTGTCCATGACTGGCGTCCGGGGAGGACTCCATCCATCACCATTGACCCCAGGCTCAGCCCTGACCCTCATAACTCTCCTCACAACCCTGTCTGCTCTGCTGTTATCTCAGACAGCAGACTGAAACTTTTCAGGACTGCTCACAGCTAAGGAGAGTGCCAGGAGAGTTGCTGGGGGTGGGGGGGAGGCAAAAGGCTTTTGCACATTCCTGAACATACTTGTATATAATTGTACATATAATTAAAGCTGTCTAATTTAGTTTTCAATCCAGCAAAGTCTCTCTCCTAATTCTCTCTCTCCTTCCCTACCTGGGAGGGGGAGGGGCTCAAGAGCTTGTTGTCTCTGATTTAATTGCCCATCCTGAGTCAAACCCTGACAGGCTTCTACCACTTCTCTGGGCAACCTGTTACACCCTCATTGTAAAAAAATTCTTCCCTACATCTAGTCTAAACATACCCTCTTTTACTTTAAAACCATTACCCTTTTTCCTGTTGCAACTGGCCCTACTAAAAAGTTTGTCCTCATCTTTCTTATAATCTCCCTTTATTGAAAGGCTGCAAAAATAAGTCATCAGCAATGGATCTTCTGGATCTAAAATAATAATTCCTTCATAGCTCTAAACGTGGTAAATGGCACTGTTCCCTGACCTTCAGTCAGCAACAAATTAGAATATTTTATTAAATATTTTAATAGTACAAACAGGAGTTTTAAAAACGGTTATATTACGGGCTGTCGAATGCTAAAACACAGGGCCAAATCCTCCATCTTTGAATGTGGGTGCATTCCCACAGTTCCTGTGGCACAGGTCCTCCATACCCACTTCCTCAGACTACATTACACTCCACTGAGAACCACCCATTCAGGTTTGCATTTGTATAATTGCATGTTCATCAAAGATTTTGTTTTGTTAATTCATTGTATTTGTCCTGTCCTTGGTAAGGGCTCTTCTCACTTCCTATGTACTACAGATTTCCTAAAGTACATAAAACATTGCAGGCCTGACAAAATTAGCATTTGATGACATAAATTCAATCTATATTTCTGGTAATCCAATCAATGAATGAAAGATTAGGTGAACTTAAAGACTGAGACACATATTCTTTGCTCTGGCTGCATGTGGGTAGGATTTGGGGAAGAGCTTTATCTCAGCTGCCTCAGTCTAGGTCAAGTCAGGGACGGGGCAAACCTGGCGCCATTTTGACTTAGCAAACAGAGTTGCTGCAAGTTGTGCTCAACTGCTTGTTGCTCCTTTTACGCTTCTTTTCCAGATCCCTAAACAGATGGGTCCTGCCATTCACTTAATCCAAACTGATCTCTCTGGCCACTGGTGACTGCTTACGGGGAGGTGAAAAGTCCTACAACATCATGCCCAGCTTCCCTGTGCAGTGAGAAAGCTGTGTTAGGCTCATGCTGTGTAGCTGCACAGGGTGCATGCAGAGGAAATATGTGGGGTTTCTGGACTGAAGTGCACAGTCCTGACATTTGCCCAAAGAAGATTTGTGTGCAGGAAAGAGGTGTTACCTAGTGAGCTCAATATATAACAGTTTTAAACTTAGGATCATAATAACTGGGGACTGGCTTTAACTCAAGTCCTAGAACAGGCACACTAATATTCTTTCCAAAATATTTTGCTGGTAAATTTTTTGACAGCAGCTGAACACTAAGCAGATGCCTTCACTGAGCTGTCCTTTTTCTGAAATAATACAGTGAACTAAAAGTCCTGTAAAGTGTCTAATTTGAAGTCTGAATGTGCCTCTCTAAACAGTATTACCCTGTATTTGCAGGCACTGCATTTCATTTGCCTTTGTGCTGCCTACTTACCTGGTTTAAGGTCTCATTACAGTTCTTCCAAACGTGGCAGCTCAAGAGGGATTGGGCTGGTTTGTAGTTGTTAACCAAGGGAATATTTTCACTGGAGACCTTTTAGCAGGCAGCCACTAGTGTGATTTATAGCCCTATCACCTAATATCTTCTCCACTTGTGCCTCTGGTGGAGTGGAGAGAAAAGCCTTGCACAGCAGCATTGGATCTAGGGGCTTGTTAGGGGCTCCTGAGTCAGCGGGAGTTCAGTTCTGCTCAAGCCAGACAGCCCATGCACACTCTGTCATTTTCCATCTTGCTCTCCACACCAGTTTTCCTGCTTGGGAGATAAAACCCTTAGGAAAAAGGAAAAAAAAACAAACAAACTGTGTTTCTTCCTCTGTGCTTACTTGCTGTTCCTCAGATGGCTGTCTTGAAGCCCAGCTTTAAGGAACTGAAGTGACTTCAGAGATAGCAACACAGTAGGGTCTGAGCCCCAACCCTAGGCAAAAGCTGGGCTGTTGCTGCCTGCTAATCTCCCCATGGTTAGTGGACCTCCTATAAACCTCCTTCAGCCCCCAAAGCTTTCATGACAATGCTTGGAAGTGCAGGACTGAGAGGACTTGGCAAGGGGGTGTGGGTGGGGACACAGGGGTAGCAGACCCCTATCTGCCTCTACTTTAACAAATCAAAGAAAACACAAGCCCATTTTACCATCTGTGGTTTAAGAGTATTACCACCATGTAGGTAAAATGCCGTTAAGAAGTCTGATTGTTACTAAAGGAAAGAATTGAATAGGAAAATGTCTTTGAATGCAAAACAAGTACAGGCTGCATTCTGCAGTGTAGGAAATCTGAAAAGGACTAAATTTTTAAATAACTGTGCATAGATTCATAAAATGTCTTGGTGAACACATTAGTTATTTTGGAGAGCGGTACTGTTGACTTAAAATATTTAGCTTCTGAATTTGACTAACATATTCACGTAGACTGAATGTAGTCATGTGTTTGGGGATTTAATAACTTTACTTCTAAGTATTGCTTATTATTCTTATACAACAGCCCAAGGAAATTTTAAATTTTCTTTTCCTTATCTACATTTCAGTCTCTCTGCTTAGATTTCTTCTGGGATCTGACCCATAAAAACAACTGGATTTATGATACACTAAAGTTTACAGCAAAGACTTTAAAAATACTCCTAGTTCAGATATGAAATTAGTAGGGTTTAAATATAGTCTCAAATGTTATCGTTTTTGCTGTTTACCGAGTGAAGTAGTTTTCTAGCAAATGTCAGGGAAAACAGCTAGTAGATAAATATGCCAAGAAAAGGAGCTGCACACCGCCATCTACGGGGCAGGCCGCGAACATTGCAGCAGTTGTTTATTGTTGGGAGGTGTGAGACAGGGTATTCATAAGCAAAAAACGTGACGGCTTCTTTTCTGGCAAGTTTCTGCTGGTGTGGAGCATGTGTTGCAGAAGAGCCGTTATAATACAGAATGTGCGTGACTTGTGCGAGGAGTGAGAATAAACACATATTTAGAGTAATTATTTCTCTTAACAATGTTGTTTACAGTATTAAGAACATGTTAAAGCACGGGCAGGTGAAAGCACGTAAAAGGGAGGGAGGAGCGCATTTCTTGTAGAAGAGGTCCCACCTCAGGGACGCCAGGCTGCAGGTGTCACAGCATCCCAGCTTGCACAACATATTGTGAGAGCACCACATCGGATCCCGGCTGCTGGTGGAAGTGTATATTTCATACACCAGTTTTCCCTCCCTTCCTGCTCCTGCCCCGATTCAGGCTCTCTGCAGGTGCGTCTTGACCACCTCGCCTCCCTGCCAGGAGCTGCTACTGCTTGCGTTTTCCAAGAGCCAGATTGAGATGGTCTACACTGAGTGCAGGAAGGCAGTCTGGGGCCATGTCCAAGCCCAAATCATCCATACAGCAAGGCTGCAAGCATCTGCTCAGGTGCAGCCAGCAGCTCCCTACGGGTGAGTCACACAGTCCTGGGCAAGAGAAGTAGGAAGGTGCCCAATGTAACGTGCACATACCTTACATACATAACACATGAGCGATCTTTTATTCTCTCCCCCGGGCTGTCTCTTGCAAGTCAAAAAGCTCAAGAGAAAATCCATCGCTGCAGAGTCCTCCATCGGCTCACCACCTGTGTCTTCTAACCTATGCGTAACTGTCCCCTTCAATAAGCTTTTAAGGGCACCAGATGCTTATCGTGGTTTGGGCCTAACCCAACAACAAAGAACCAGCCACGTGGCTGCTCCCATTCCCCCCCCACGGTGGGCTGGGGAGGATAAAGTCGAAGTACTAGAAGGTCGTGGGTCAAGACAAAGGGTAAGGAGGGGTTCTTCACTGGTAACGGTCATGGGCAAAACAGACTCAACTTGGGGAAAAATAATAATTTAATTTCACACTAATCAAAATGCACACGGGACACAGACAACACAGAGAGCAGTGCTTCCATACGTTACCCCCACCCCTCCCTTCTTCCCGGGCCCAGATGACTTTGCTCCCGATTTCTCCACCTCGTTCCCCCCGGTGGCACAGGGGGACAGGGGATGGGGTTTAGAGTCAGTTCACAGTCTGGTGTTTCCTGCCGCTTTCTTCTCAGGGAGAAGGATTCCTTACAGCCCTCCCCAGCTTCCCCATGGAGTCCCTCCCATAGGAGACAGTCCTTCACAAACCTCTCTGACATGACTCCTTCCCACGCGGTACAGTCCCTCAGGAGCAAGCCACTCCAGCTTCCCACAGAGTCACAGGCTGCTTCGGGAACAGTCGCCTCCCCTGGCGCGGGGTCCTCCATGGCTGCAGGTCCAAGTCCACGGGCTGCAGCTCCACACTCGCCCCTCCTGGCGCCTTTAGGGGATGCTCCGCCATGCTCCTCCATGAGTGCAGGGGGACAGCCTGCCATCTCGCCATGGGCTGCAGGGGAACTTCTGCTCAGGCACCTCCTTGCCCCTTCTTCCTCACCAACCTCGGGATTTCCACTCCGGCATTGCACAGTCCTCTCTAGCTCAGCTCTTCTACTTGCTCTACCTGCTTTCAGTTCTTGTGGCAGTTCTTTCATACGTTAATCGCGGAGGCGCATCTATTGTCTCTCTAATGGCTCGGCCTTGGCCCCCTGAGCCGGGGGAGCTTTTAGTAGCTTCTTACAGGAGCCACCTCTGGGGCCCCACCCCCGCTACCGAAACCATGCCAGAACCAAACCAGCACAAAGGTGAAAAGAAACTGGGGACTGTTGCACAGGGCAAAAGTAACACAGAGAAAAACTAGAGATACGAGCAGCTTCTGCTTTTACCACCCACCTCTGTGTGCCTTGTAGACCATCAACAGCCTATGAGTTGTCCCTTGAAAATCGCCAGTGCTCAGCAGAGCATACTTTGCTCATAACCTGGCTGCTGAGATCTTTGCTACTGGATGCCTATGAACTGAGCACATCCCACTGTGCTTATTACTTTATTACTGAGGCTTTTTTTTAATTCCCTGTAGTGATGAACTGGTGAGTTTTAGACTAAGGGCTGGCACCAATATGTGCTGGAACACAGCCTAGCACAACTGGGTTCAACAGCTGGGTTTGGTAGTTAGCAAGCATTTCAATATGAATCTTTGACAATATCAATAGCAGTAGCCTCATCCCTAAATTAATGTTTATCCAATTATAAAAAACAGTCCTAGATTAGCTGAATCCTGAGTCCCCATTAGCCTCCCTCTCAGAAGATAAGTTAATATAAAGTTATCCTACAGACTGCCTGTAGTCCCCTGTGCCCCTGGCTTCCTCCAATGAGCTTATCTCATCATGAATTGATGATGAATTATTATGAACTTTGGACATCTTACTTTAGACTTTTGGCTTAGGGTCCTAGAAATTTCTTCAGTGCCAGATTGTTGACTTCCGTCTTAATTAATGGTCACTTTTTATCAGCTTAGTTAAAATGTGTGGTTTCTAACTTTTGGTTGTGTAGTCTAAACATTTCCAAAGTTCGGACAGACGGCTTTAACTTAAAATGTTATGATTTTGATACTGACTTGATGCCTTCCTGGCTGAGTGTGAAGATTTTATTCTTCCATCACTTTGATTAATAGACCTACTACAAATCCCACTCTTTAGAGTACCAAGGAGGTAAACAGCTAAACACCATGTAGATTAACCTATTTAAGAATTAATCTTATGTTTCTGTAAGAAGTTTTTTATTTGCTGAGAAGCTGCTTGACTCTTTAGTACCATTTTCAGAATATGAATTATTGTAGTTCTCTGAAGTCACTTACTTGTCTTTTTCTTAGCCTAAACTTTTGTTCTGCAGCTCACATGCTGTATGGTTAATTATTATTACTCTGTTACACAAGCAATTAAGAGTTCAATTTAAGTATGAGGAAAGTATTCTGCAAAACTCTCTGCTAGCAAATTGCAAGGTCTTTACCCCTGAAAGTTCAGACAGGATATAAGCTCACATCTTTACATGAAAGACTGGTAGTTCTCCCATCTAATGGCTGTCATCGGGCATTCTCAGCTGCCGATGCTAGACCATTCACAGATTTCACAACAGCTTGTTCCCATACCCTCCATCAGATACCCCTTTAGGTATTACAGATGTGTTTTGGGAGATCACAGTCTTTAGCACAGTAAAAACAAAAATGCTCAGGTTCATTTTTACTGATACAGTTCATTTTATCATATCAACTTGTAATCAAAGATGTCTTCGTGTTTTACAGACTCACTCTGATACCCTCTTACTAAGTAATGAAGCAGATTTTATCAAGCGTTTCCTAAAACTGAATTTGGGTAACTTCTGGTTAACAGAAGCCTTGTTTGAAATTGAAGACACTTCTCATATTCTCAAGTTCATTGTACCAGCCAGGGCTTTTTATTTAGTTGGAGAAGTTGCATTGAGACTGAGATACTAAAGCAATTATCAGTCTTGAAAACCATAAAAAAACCCACTTCATATTTAATGGTTTCAGTCATCTAAGATTCTTAAAACACTCCTGAAATTTACTAATGTATGTTCTGGGATGAATATATGTGTATTCTCTGTCTTGTGTTTACCAGCCATCAGAAAATTGAATTAAAATCCTGTCTTAGTGCATACTTCAAGTTCATGCAAAGAATGCTTTCGAGTATTCCCATCACTTCAGAATGAAAGATTAGATACATTCAGTTTTTTATAAGGTTTTTTCGTCTCTTTCTCTAAAGAAATAGTATGACAGGTAATCTAGTTATCAGCTGGCCCAAAAAAGCACTGCACTTAAAACTATTGGAAGTGGAAGGAGCAAGCACGTCTGCTCAGCTCCTTGCCTAGCCACATTGAGACTCGGCACAGACATAAAAGGGATTCGTAGACATTCTGAAACTTATTTGCACCCTAATTCAGTTAAATAAAATAGCAGCATTCGTGTGATCGAACTCGCACATCCCGCTGGTGAATTGATGGCTCATGAGCAGCAGGGAACTGGTGACACTCTATGTGTAGGTGCTCAGAGTAGTGGCTCCCTTACCATGCCAGAGCCAAGACTTCTTTATTCTGATGGCCTCTAGTGACCACTTTCATTCAGGAGGTAAATTAATTGTACAGATAATTTATTTGTTTTGTTCCACTCACATCTCTAATAGGTTTATACAAACCTTTGACTTCTGCCCCACTGTACAGGTCAGGCACATTAGATACCGTCTCTTTATGTGTGCAAAACTCATTACTATTATCTGCTTATTAAGTGGGAACCCTGCCTTACCATAAGTTGTCCTGATTAATTCCACAATGAGTAGTGAGATGAACTGTTAAATCCTGCCTTTACTGGAGTGCTTAGACCTCTGTGCATAGACAAATGATAAATGGGGGATTATTTTGTACCTTGGCTGCAAGCATGATTGCTCTGGCAACCACAGTTGTTGTGTAAGAAAGTGTGCTCAGAAGTGGATGTGTAAATGGAGTTCTGGGCATAAAGTTATAAATTCTGTCATTCAGTGAAGTGCAAAATTACACCACAGTAAATGTAGAGAACTCTTTCCTTCTGTATTTATTCATATGTTTATTGGTTAGTTGAAGAGGTAAGATGTCCACTGCTAGACTTACAATTAAATATCTCAGAAGTTACATTACTTACCTGCATTCTTTTTTACTAATTCGGATGTTGGTTTGAATATCGTACAGCTCAGGAGGTCTCCTCTGAGATAACTTCAGAGTCATACTGGCCGTGGTCAGATAATCTGTCCTGAAATAGGGGATAAATTTTAATGGGTATCAGATTATTTTTCTCCTGGCTAGCTGCGCCTGATACTATAATAGTACCAGTGGGGATAGTTAGCAAATAGACTTTGTTATCGATGTCTGAATATTTTCTAAATCTCATTGACTAGCTCAGCAGTATAACAAAATGTTGTATGATGTCTGTGCAGTTTTCCCTGCAAAGAGCTTTTTCTGTCCTACTGGGATGTCTGTAGAATAGAACAAGTTCTCTAAAATTTAAATTATTTACAAACTTTCCTTTTTTTGCTGCAATTGTTCCTGAGAATTCAAAGTCCATTTCTTAAATAGCATAATTCTATGTCTGATAAAATCTGGCATTTACTACTGTGAATTCCGTTTACCACCAATAACATAATGAAAATAATCATAAGGCAGCTCCAACTACATGTGTGCCTCCAGCCCTGTGCCTGCTGACACTCCTGCCTCTCCCTCTGAGTCCCGGGAAGCCTGGCCAAGTGTCCGCAGTGCATTCCGGACATTGCTACCAGACAACAGATGTTTGCTAATGTGCAACCAAACTGTGAGCTTCCTTTGCCCAGTCATACCCCTTATGTAAAGGTCATTTGTGCTCTATGAATGACCGAGTTAGTCTCTCAAGGTACCTCCAGATATTCAGTCACACCATCTCTCTCTTCCTCCAGCCATATAGCTTCCTCTGAGCTGACCTTTTATTTGCAAAGAAGCTGGAGTCTTCCTCATATGCAAGAACACAGAGGCAATTAAGTGGAGACAGGCTGGATGATCATGCTTGGCTGTTTTCAGGACAAGCTTCTTGATGGTGGGTGTTCTTCGAAGGTGGTTCTGGGTTTTGGGGAAGAACCCCACACTACAAACTCCACCATTAACATTGTTCTTTCGACTAAATATCTCATATCTATCTGGAAGACAGAGAAACAGGGAGACTTCTGAGTAATTTGCCTCAGATGCATTGCAGACAGAAACTATGTGATTACAGAGGAAGTGTCCTACCACTCTCAAGAGTGTATGTTCCCTGTGAACTTTAGTTAAATTTATAGCTTCTCTTAGACAAATAGCTGTGAACAAGATAGCTGCTTTTTGGCTGGATACAGATGGGAAAAAAAACTGTGCTCAAAAGAAATAATTGCTACTATCCATCATCTGTTTGTCGTCTCAAGAGTGGTCTGCTGCAACTGTTCTCCTTTTCGCACCCATGGGAAATACCATTTGAATCTTCCAGGACTTGAAAGCAGAAAAAAAATATCATGACAAAACTTAGGGCTGGATACCAAATCTTTTGGCCAAGGAGTCTACTTGAGTTTCTGGGCAGAAGAAGGAAGGGTTATTTTTTATCCTACATCTCTCTCTCCTTCTCCTCTCACAGATCCCAGGCTCCTGAGACACTCTCATCCCACTCTTCAACTGGGAGCTCTCCCAGAGGAACATAGTGGAGTCTCCAAGACAAGAGGCACTCTCTTCTGTGGGGGACGGCCCCTATATTCATTAAAGATATGCCCCACATAAACCATATATATGATTCTCATGGCAATAAGGGTTAGAGGCAGAAAAGGGTTAAAGGCGGACCTGGTTGAGGACTGACTGGAAAAGAGAAAAAGAAAAAAAAACGGCATTCCAGGCTCTGAGAGACTTTTCGGCGCCTTAGCGCCAGGGACCAATGGCAGGGCGGATTGAAAAGTGACAGACCAATCAGAAGCCAGACCCCGCCTGGCATTTTTCCAATAAAGGCGACCACCTCCACAGCCTCGGGGCAGTTGGAAGCCCGGGGTCGCCAGAAGAAGAAGAAAGGGGGAGAAGAAATCGCCGCGTCCAGCGCCAGCCGCGTCCAGCGCCGCAGCGTCCAGCGCCCGCCGCTCCGGTAGCCGCTCCGCCGTCGCCTCGGCAACCGCTCGCCGCCGCGTCCCGCCAGCCGCTCCGCCGCTTCACTCCGCCCCCCCCGCCGCCGTCTCCAGCCAGCACGCCGACCGCTCACCACACTGTGGGGGGATCGAGCCCGGGCTAATAGCCTTTTTGAAGGCTCTTGGAGCTGAGGCTTTGGTGCTCTCCCCCCTGAAGAACTACAAGAAAGAGCTGCCACAAGAGCCAGGGCTGGTCCCTGTCTCCACCGGGATCCGTGACGTAAGATACCTAAAGACCGCCTTCCCGTCTGCTCTTCCCTTGTTCTAAATTACCCTGGGAGGTGGGAGGAGGGAGGAGGGGAGTTGGGAAACTCTCTGATCCTTTTATCCTTTCCTTTACCTTTCCTGATTCGGTGCGGGTGCCCCTCCCATACATTTTATAGCTGATAAGTGGTTGCTAATTCTTGCATTAGTCACATTGTGCCTTCTGAATTAATTGTAAAGTAAAACAAGCACATAGTTTAAACTTCCCGAGTGTGGAGTTTTCTGTTTCTATAGCAAATATCCATTAAAATAGCTGTAGTAGCGGGGGTGCACCGGAGGTATCAGCACGGGACTAACCCGCTCGAGTCCCCTGAACGTTGTGATTTTGGGCTTTAATTACAGCCGGGTGTGTGAGGGCAAGACCTTTGCATATACTCCGCCCATACATAGCACCACCCATATACACTTACATACAAGAGCCTGGATCACTACATTTATATTATTGGTGTCAGGATTTGAATCTTTTGTCGGATCTTGACATCTTCCCTAATCCTCACCCTCAGCAAGCCCCCGAGGACCTACAGATCATTCCTTCTTAAGCCCATGTTCATGGCAGCTCTGCTTTGCTTCAATGTTTTGCTGGGGAGAAAAGAAAGATCCTGGCCAGGGGAAGGGGAGGCACAGTGGAAATAAGACATAGCTACAGGCATTACCCCTCCACTGCTGGAGCATCATCCCTGCCTGAGCAGGGCAGGAATAAAGCATAGCTGGGCAAAAAGGTGCAAGGCAAGCTACTGGTCTAGGATGGTGAATGCCACTGCTCCGTGGGATTTTGTCATCAAGCGGTTTCACGAGCACTTGAAAACACAGACCTCCCAGAGCATCTGTGCCCTGATCATCGTTAAGTGCATTGTAAAGGTGCTCAGAGTGGCAGTTAGTGATGACACGTGAGTTGGCTGGAGAGGAGGGACACAGCTGTGGGGCAGTCTGGCTCCCTCTCCCCAGCCCCTCTCCAGGGGTCCCCAACAGCACCACAGCTTGGTGGAGTCAACAGGAAGACGGTTGACATTCCTGCAGACTTCAGTAGGCTTTGCGTCAAGCATCCCAAGTAGATGCTTGGGAAGATGCTCTCCCCTGACTGACCACAGAATGACTGTCCTCTGCACAGGCCTCTGGGGCCAGTCGGGAAGATTTGAGGAGTGGGGAAGATTAATTTATTTTGTTATATTTTTTTGGCATTTGTATGTGTTTATGTGGGCAGCAACAACTGATACCTTTTGCTGTTCTCTTGCCTGCTTTTACTAACTTGGATTATTTTTTTTTTTTATATACAATGATAAGTACCTTAACCTTTAGTTTAAAACCTAGCTTGCATTTGAAATGAAAATCTTATATAAATTACCAAATTAAATCAAAAATATTCCTCAGGCAGTTCAATATTTACTTATTTTATTATTTTTTTAATTATATTAGCTAGAGGCATACTTTTGGATTTGTAGGTGTTTGGATAACTTAATTTAAAATAGCAAAAGAGACTAGACTAGATAAGAGAAACTTAGGTCAAATTATTCCGGTTGTGACATATGTGATACATAATGCTGTGTAATTAGATATTAAAGTGGTTGCTGTGCAGCAGAATGTTTTATGAAAATGGGACAAATGTTTTTTAAATGTACCACTGGAAACCAGACAGATGGTAACCTATATCCCCAAGGAGGATAGCTGAATTCCACCAAGTTTTTTTATATAATTTGAACTGTAGTGAACAGGAAAGGAGGGAATTTGCGATTATAGCTTAGTTCACCATTAGTCAGTGTTTGGCTGCAAGTGCAAAGGATGCTTCCATAGTGCTTAGTCTGGACAGTAATGTTTTCTAGGGATTTGTTCTTTCTTGAGCAACAGCAGAGCAGATGGTGACAAAGCAGATCTAGCAATAAATCAAGGAGACAGGACACTTGAAGCAAGCAAGATGATCTAGAGGAACAAAACAGAAACTGAGGGATAATTGTTACAAAATACAGAGTGTGTTCCCACTAATTTTATTAATGCTGGGGACAGTAGTTGAAGGCTGAGCATTTTCATGTAGCTTGGCTGTTAAAACCCGTATTAAAATTTCTAATCAATATCCTTTGGGAGCAAAACTTTTCAGGGTGCATAAAGAAAAAAAAAAATTGCAGCTGTGTACTGAAACTTCTGCTGACCGCACAATTACAGAGTCATCAGGGTTGGAAGGGACCTCTGAAGATCAGCCAGTCCAATTGAGAAATGCCTGACAGTCTTAAACAGCAACATGCCTTTAAAGACTCACCAGTTTTGAGGCTTCCTGCATAGATTTCAGCTCTGAAACCATGACAGGCTTCAGCAGTACCTGGTGCACATAAAATACCGGGAAAGACACCTAAAAATATTCTGTGAAGCAAAAAGGAAGAAACAGCAATCCCAGGAAATAACATCTTGATGGACCTGTATCTGCACACTATCAGTTGGATGGTGGTGTTCCCTCTCCTCCCCACCCAGAAGGCAGAGCAAATCCCCCTGCTTCCTTACCAGCTAGGCTTCAGCCTGACCCTAGGAATGGCACTTGCTCCCTGTTCCCTGCTGTTGGTGCTTCTCCAGGCACACCAGCACCTGCCGCCGCATGGCAATCCCTCTCTCTGTCAGATCTGTAGTGCCACTTAATATTTCAGCTGGAGTGTTTATAGTTACATTCCTCAAGTTGGAGGCTGCTGATACAGAGGAAGGCAGTGGTGAGTGGTTCATGGTCTTGGGTAGCAAAGGCACCCTTAGTCCCTCTTTCTCGCCCTAAAGCTAGGCAGACCCTGGCTTCCAAGAAACACTGTATGATGAGAAGATCATAGAATCATAGAATGGTTTGGGTTGGAAGGGACCTTAAAGATCATCTAGTTTTACACACACACACACCCCCCCCATAGGCAGGGACACTTTCCACTACACCAGATTGCTCAAAGCCCCATCCAACCTGGCCTTGAACACTTCCAGGGATGGGGCATCCACAACTGCTCTGGGCAACCTGTTCCAGTGTCTCACCACCTTCACAGTGAAGAATTTCTTCCTAATACCTGATGTAAATCTACCCTCCTTCATCTTGAAACCATTCTCCTCATCCTATCACTACATGCCCTTGAAAAAAAGTCCCTCCCCAGCTTTTCTGTAGGCCCCTTCAGGTACAGGAAGGCTGCTATAAAATGGCAATTCCCAGCTCCCTGGGCTGAAGCATTTTCAGCATTCCCTAATGCTGAAGCATTACCACTGCATTTTGTACACAACACTACAGATCGGGTAATCCACGGGATAGAAACTATCCATCAATTAAACAATTTTTTTTCCGCAGGTCTCCGTATCAGCCCATTCTTGGCACCTTTTTAGGACGTGCCACAGCATAAGCACCATCATACAGCCTTGATAGGCAATCAAGCCACAACAATCTTATCATGCAGCGATTATCATGTGGTTGGTAATCATGTGTCCCCTTGGATCATTTGTCACTTGCTTAAAGTTAGCATTTCCTCTAATCTGCCTCATCGGAGTGCCACCATCAGACAGCCCTGCTGCAAGTGATTGCTACGCTGAGGTGTAATTGTGTGCTGCACAAAGGAGGGTTACACAAAGGAGACTTTAGCAGATGAAGGACTAGGCAAACTAGAGGCAGGATTATTTGAACAGTAAATACTGCCAATTTGGGAGCAAAATACAAAATGTACCATGAAAATGTATTTCAACAGCTCTCAGAGAGAGTGACTTTCAATCAATAATTATAAAAATAGAGCTATTAAATTCAGATGAGCAATTCCCTGATATCATAATGCCTCCATTTTCTTTTTCTGATCATGTGTTGGAATGAGTTGTAATGTGAAAACAGTTAGAAAAGGGAAGCAAGCCATTAACAGGAAGGGCTAAAAGCATCATATTTTGCTCAGTATTTCAGTAGCTTGTACCCAAGTTTGAATGAAGAGAGCAACAAAGCCTTTCATCTCCTGTTTGCACATATTCTTGTGTAGCGGCTGGAATTAAACTTTACGTTGTAGACTTTCAAGAAGAAACAGCCTGAAAAACAAGATCCCAGTGGTGGTACACAAAACACCTTCTTAATGCTTGGGTTTTTTTTCTATCCTCTCTCTTTTCCCCTCCTTCCTGTTGAAGAAGGGATGCAAAGAAAATGTGAAACTGTAGAATTTACTTATTTCTTTTAATTTGTAGAAAACATTTATGAGGAATAATATTAGATCAAAAAGTTTAATGGGTCTCATCTCAAATGTTATACTTAATGTTTGCTTCCTTATGACCTTAAAAGATCATCAGAGTAAGGAGGCTGAAGTTCCTCTGTCTAAAACCTTGTATGATATTTTACTATGTAAAAAAACAGGGTCATGTTAACGCCTTTGATTCTCTGGAGTCATTCATTCCATCAAAATCAGTGCAGCCAGACCTATTAAACCTTGACAAGAACAAAAACAACAAAAAAAACCAAACAAACAAAAACAACAAAAAAACCACCAAAACAACAACAAAATCAGGAAGTAAATGCATTGTAAAATTGTGGTGTAACACAACCTTTTATTTTGTGAAGATAACTGAAGTTTGAGGGCAGAGATATCTTTACTTTTCCTAAATTTTAATTGTTCAGTAAAGTCAGTGTAAGGAGAGAAACAATATATCTGGCTCTATATCCAGCATTATCTGTTAGAGATAGCTTTGAACAGGGTTACTTCCATGTTAAAGCAAAGGAGGACATCTTTGGGACTCCAGAACATGGAGTCCAACAGCAGTGGTCATCAGTGAGGTTTTGGTAATGCCTGCTCTAGGAACAGGGGGAACATCCTTACGTTATTCAGTAATGAGACCACCATCTTGTTCCTTATAATTAGCTCACAGTGCTGTGAAGTGCAGCATTCAAATTGTAAAAAGATAGTCCATATAATTAATAAATAAACAAAGAGTCTTTTAATTTTATGAACTTGTTCTTTGGTATCAGACATAAGGATGACAGACGATACTAAGAAGCCACTTGTCCATAAATAGTTTTACAGAATAATTAAACTTATTTCATCTTACTGTTAGAAACTGGAAGCATAATTACTTCTTTCACTTTCATTTAATACTAAGATTTTATTTGAAAGGTGTTACTTCAGTGAATTAGTTGTACAATTACAAAATAAACTCAAATATCCCAGGAGACCCTTAAGGTTTGATTTAGTAAGATGTTAGTTGTTGGTATAATATTTCCAAGACTATTGTGTGCACAGATGCTATTTTTAAGAATAAAAAAAAAACCAAAAACCTTCTGGTGCTAAAGCTGTGGGAATGAGGCCATTTTCATGTCAAGGGTGATGTATGAACTGATAGCTCATGAAAGGTGAAGCTTTGACTAACTTATCAGATGTCTACCTTTAGAGTTATGGCTGGAGGAAGCCATTTGAGCTATTACCTTTACTGATGTCCTGACCAGTCTGTGAGCTTGTTTTTGTTACCGGTGACAATATGGTCCAATGTGATGCCCTCAGACCAGCATAGCTAAACAAATTAGCTTTCCATTCCAAAGAAAATGTAACTTAAAGCAAGCTATGATTTATGTGAAACAAATGCTGGCTACAGCCCATGAGGTCTGCAGCTCTTACCTTTGGCCAAATTACTTTTAAAACCACACAGGAAAATTCTGAAGTTCAATGAATGAGTAGTACTTACTACCAAAAAATAAATCGTTCAGGCCTGTGCGGATACTGGCAAACATATCAAACCTTCCAGAAATGCAGCTTTTTATGAAACATTCAAATAGCTGGAGAGGTTCGTGTGCCGGGTGACCAGCTCTGCTCAGTAAGATCAGCCAAGGGAGCAGCAGCACAGAACCAGGTTGATTTTTCAGTGATACATATATCATGCAATTAAAAATAGAAAACATGGGTACCTAACTGAAAATGTGTCTGTTTTGATGGCGTCTGATACAGAAGCAGAAATCACTTCACATTTTGTATTTCAATCCAAATCTCATGGAAGGGGGTGATGCCAGACAATCTCTTATTCATTGGATAATTCCTCAGTAAGTTCTGACTTCTGTCATTCCTGTTACAATCAAGTCTCTTCCCTTCACTCCATTTTGCCAGCTCTATGTGGTGCCGAGGTCTGGTCTGAGTAACAACATAAACCAGAAAAAACAAGAACTTCAATCCCTGTTGGTTTTGGTTTTTTTTTTCACATTAGGTGTGAAACAACATAGAATACATAATTTTAAAGTCATTAAAGTGTTTGGAATGCCTTTATAACATGAAATAGGAAACGTTATTGCAAAGTTGTGAATAAACTGTATTTCCAGAGGGTATGAAACACTGGAGCTTTTTTCCTCACATCAGATGAGAGAAGAGGAGAAGGAAGAGCATGGACAGTGACTTTCTCCATGCTCAAGCCCTTGGAATCATGTTATTTTGGGAATAAGCATTTGTTTCTTTTATATTCATGGTAGTTGTCTAGCCTTGGAGTTGTGGAATTAGGTTACTCTTACAATAGTTCATTTAGGAGAGAAGAGTCTGACTAATGATTTTAGAAGCAGCAAGCTTGGTAAAATACCATAGGGCCTCTTTTCCCTACTTCAACTCCTGAGCACCTCCCTAGAGTTAATACATTTCCTCACTAGTAGCAACTGGAACTTTTTTTAAGCTAAGTGTCAATGAAGACAGGGATGTGCACACATCTCTCTTTAGGATCTTTGGCATTGGATGAATGTAAAAATATTTACCTCTCTAAGTATCACTATAGTTACTTCTTGTTCTTAGAAAGAAACTCAGAATGCAAGTTACTTATCCCATTTATCCCTATTATGGCATCAAAATTATCTGGGTATATTTGGCAATCATAGGACTCGTAACAATACCTGAGCAGAATTCAATGTCAGGTTGGAGTTTCTTACAATGAAAATAACCAGTTGTATATTCCAGGTCTTTTGTGGCTGTCATCCCTACTTTGGGCCAAGAGTCAGTAGATGCAGTCATATGGATTTACTCAAACATAAGATGCAGACTGGAGTGTGCAGCAGGGACAATCATAAACTACTCCAGTGAAAAGGGTTTGAACTGAGACTTCAGATGTCCTCCAGAAATTTTCCTTTTACAGGGACACCGTGAACTTCAGCTGCATGTAGCAGCTGTACTGAATAAATAATAGATTTCTCACACATGCCTGTGTTGTTGAGGAAAATGGTGTGGTATTTACAAAAAACACACCCCTGTGCACAAAGTGTAAGTTTATAGTTCCCATTTCTAACTGTAAACTTTCTTGGGTTTTTGCTTTTGACAGGTAACATCAACGGATTCACAAATTTGGAATTTGGAACTGGATTCCTGCAGGGCACAGGGCTTCCTTTCCTGCATGTATTTCCAAAAATCAAGTAGGCAAAGCTCTAACTCTGAGAGACTTGCAGAGCTGTACTTCCACTCTTTGAGTTGAAATTACACTTTTGAAAAATCTGTTGTTGATTTCCCTCATCACAAATATCTCTTCTAAATACTGAGACCTGGTTCAGATTCCAAATGGGATTTGCAATCCCAGCTGATTTCTTTCTATTCACACATTGATCCCAGCTGTAAAGATACTGTAGGTTAAATCAGGCCTTTAAAATTACTACTTTGTAATTCTGTGTCTTATAATTTGGCCTTTCCCAGTCATCTTTGTAACTCAACGGCCCTCCAAGGATTCACAGAGGAGTGACTGACTGGCATTGAGACTAGATAAATGATTCTGTTGATGGTGCCTAGTTTAGTCTCTCAGATCTGGAAAGCAAACCAAGTCAGAAGGAAATAGCAGTGAAAGCTGCATTTTGTCAAAAAGTCAGTGAGTGTGTGACTGTGAATACCTACAAGGGGTAATCTCCAGAAGAAAAGGATGCCATTTCTGCAGCTACCTTTAAACATGGACAAGAACTAGAAATAATGGATGGTATCTCCATTACGTAGGACTGTACCTCATTAATTTTCTTTGTGACCAGAAGAATATTTATATTGCAGCTTTCAGCCAGGGAGCTCAAAAAGCTTTAAGAACTCCAATTAGTCACACCTCTGAGTTTGGGCCATGCTATCTCTATGGTACACATGGAATGACAGTGACATGGAGAAGTTGTTTATCAAATGAGCACAACCAGCCTCTAGAGAAGGTAAAGCATAAGCACCCAAATGCCTGCCTCTTGCTCCTGCACTTTGACCATCCTTCTGTCAAACAGTCTTAATGAGCTTTATGTATGTATAGAAATATCATTGCATAATAATCTGTCTTAGCATTCTGAGGGAGGGCTAATATATGTAAAAATAAGACATAAATCATTGATTAAAATGTCAGAAGTGATGAGAATAAAAGATTGCTCTTGCCTTTGCTGAATTACATATGCAAATTTGCATACACTACAAAATTAACATCTTTAAATGAATGAATTAGAATCTCATGTAAAAATGACTGAGCCATATTTGCATACAACATTTATCAGGAGGAGATGCACTTATTTTTGGAATGAACGGAGAGCAAATCCCTGGAATCTACTGAAGCAGTCTGTGTTTGCAGCTCGTCAGAGCACACTGTCTCCCCTGCCAGTGTCTGCAAGCAAATACAAGTTGTGTCCTGAAAAATCGTAACTGGCAGATTCAGGAAAACATTGACGCATCCCAAACATTTACAGGGGTTCACTGAATTGTTTATAGTCTGAATAAATTAAAGCCACTGGCTTTTTCTTTATATTATTTTCTTTCCACACAGCCAGATGAATACTCTGACAGACTTTGTATTTACCATTAGGACAGGAACATCCATATTTATTTCAGGCAAACTCTATACACTGTTAGCTGAAAGACTTTTCAGTGAGATCCATCCCAAAGGTATTGATGCAATTTAAAAGTATTAGAATTGGAAAGCATAGGATACCTTACCTGTATCTCTATTGCCCAAAATTATCTGGTATACAGAAACATGAAAAAACAAAAATCCCGTCTGAAATCTCAGTTATCTCATTTGACACATTAATTCAGATAATTTTACTTTTCATAAGATTTTGTGAAGTATTTGGCCTTCTTGAGGCTTTATTTCACTCACAGCTCTTTTGATTTGAAGGTGAGAGCACTCAGTATATGCATTTTCAGCAACGCTCAAAACTGTTCAAAGCATAGACAAGACTTTCAACTAGTTGTAGTTAATGTACAAGGGAGAGAGAGGACACCAGGAGGAAGCAGGTCAAATCCATCCTGACTCCCACGTGAGACTCTGACCACCTTTTCTTCCTCCTTTGGAGCCGGTTACTTCTTGAAATTCAGTTCTTATGGACACCCATGTAACCCACATTTCCCTGTGTACGGTCATTGCAGTAGTAATCCTCCAGCTATCTCAAGAGCTTTGTATATTAATTAAAACTATGTCCCTCAGTGGAAAAAAAAATAAAAATCCTTTTCTATAACCTTACTGCTTTTTTCTGGCACGTCTGATGTCTTCTTTAGTAGCTTTCATTAGCAAGTATGGTCTGTGCTTACATAACTTGCACATCTGTTAAGATCCGTGTCATAAAATAGGTGCCCCAGATGTTTGAGGTGTTGGGGGGGGAGCAGAGCTGCCCGCCGGGGCTGCTGCGCGGCGCTGGGCGAGGCGCGGGGCAGGAGCGCCCTCTAGGGGCACTGCCGAGAACTGGACCCGCTGCTCGCCGCCGGCCTGCCCGCACACAGCCACCTCTAGCGTGATCCCCTTGCGGAAACACTAATATTCTAAATCTCACCTAATCACGCTCGTTATCACACTTCGGGTGCGTTCCACCACATCCCCTGGCTAAGCATCCCCTGGCAGCAGCTCATTTCTTCATTCACCCAGAGCCTGACCAGCCTATTCCAGGCGTCAAGACTTACACGACATAAAACCGCAGAATCGTTTTGGCTGGGAAGGACCTTTAAGATCATAGAGTACAACCATTAACCTAACGCTGCCAGGTCCACCACTAAACCATGTCCCTACGCACCACATCTACACATCATCTAAATACCTCCAGGGATGTTGACTCCACCACTTCCCCAGGCAGCCTGTTCCAAAGCTTGACAGCCCTTTCAGTAAAGAATTTTTTCCTAATATCCAATCTAAACATCCCCTGGCACAACTTGTGGCCGTTTCCTCTTGTTCTGTTGCTTGTTGGAGAAGAGACCAACCCCTGCCTCACTATAACCTCCTTTCAGGTAATTGTAGAGAGGGATAAGGTCTCCTCACAGCCTCCTTTTCTCCAGACTAAACCACCGCAGTTCCCCCAGCTGCTCCTTGTAAGACTTCTGCTCTAGACCTTTCACCAGCTTCCTTGCCCTTCCTTGGACACCCCACAGCACCATGGAACAAGATTGTTCATCATGCGCCTAGACGCGTTCCTGTGTGATGTGCTCTAGGTGACCCTGCTCTGGCGGGGGGGGTTGGACTAAATGATCTTTCGAGGTCCCTTCCAACCCCTAGGATTCTATGATTCTATGATTCTATGATTCTATGATTCTATGCTAGTTAAGACCTGACAAGACCCACCAGCTGGCCACAGAGGGATGGAAAAGAATAGTCTAGAGCAGCTCCAAGGGTCATAAAGCCACTCAAGGAAGGTTTTAAAGCCTTTAGGAATAATGCTATTTGCAGATTGCAATGCATGACCTCTAGGTAATGTTGCAAAAAGAAGAAAGTTACAAACATTAACTCATCTTGGTGCAATAAATGTCCACGTTTGAATCATGACCACAAGAAAGACAGTGACAGTAATCTGTCTAGTATGGATCTCATAAGCAAAGATTTATCATCTTCAAAAGTGAGCACTAATATAATCCAGACATAATCCAGCACCATTTAGTTTAGAAGTAAGATTTAAAAGAAACTTGTATTTTGCTTGCCAAAGACATTTTCCTGTGACATTCTCAGTTCTCAGAGACATAATACAACACAGATTGCCTTGGTAAAAATGAATTTTGGACAGCTGGCTACATTATCAGTAGCATTATCTACCACTTATCTCTTCAGAAAAACTGCATGAAAAGGAGGGCTGTAGTGCTGTGGCCATTTGTGACCTTTCCATTTCTTTGTCACTCTGAAGTATAGGACAAATGACAGCATCCTCCATAAAGCAGAGTCACAAAACACCACCACACCTCTGCAAAGCAGCCATCTGGCTTCACATCCTAGCCTCAGATCATTCAGAGTTTGCTTTTAAGAGGCTTGAAGATACATCCTCTCACAAGTAGCAACCTTTCCTATCTTAGCAGTTCTATCTTGTGTTTGGCAAGTATGTCAGTCATTTCAAGCCCATATCTGTTATTTGGAGAAACTAGTTTTTTAAAAAAAGGAGACCAGAGCATAGGTTTGAGCAAGGAACAGGGCGATGTTTTCATTGCAGTAGCGCTTCAGTGGCTTGGTCATAACCTCAACCTCTCTGTACAAGCCACTGGGCAAGCACAGAGCAACAGGGTGGCTCCTGCTCTGGCTCATTGCCCTTCCAGGGAGCCAATTTTGTAAGTATTAAAGCTTAGAGACCTTGGGAAGTTCACTTATAAACAAGTATATTTGATTCCAGGTAAGAGGATTTGTTCTGCATTTGAGCTTAACAGCATCACCAACAGATCTACTGGCATTTCTAAAGTTTCTCAAGGCAAGGTGCAGCCTGAAGAGATCTTCTGATCTTTTGTAATGACACCTGCTTTCACGTTTTACTTCAGGTTAATTGAACACCTACAGATTCCATCTTTCTCATTATAAATAAGATAGGCTAATTCCTAGAACAGACCCAAACAAAGCAAAAACACTTCTGCCACCACGAGAAACTTCCCCTCAACTTATAAATCCACAAAGAAACCAGAAGAATAAAAAACATATCCAAGCAGCTTATCTTTTAAAGGCAATCATATTCCTGAAAATTCAGTGTGCACTGTTGTGTGTACATTTTGGGAGAGAAGCAGCATGTGCTAGGCATAATTTACCCATCTTTAAATATATTCTTGTAACATTGGAGAGATGTCAATCAGCCTGTATTTCCTGCTCATCAAAATGGACTGAACATGTCCGTGGAGTCATTCCTCCAAACTTATACTCTGGATGGATGTGTCCCATTGTATCCACTCACTGGCTTTTGCCAGACAGCTGCTAACAGGAGTGGGGAAGGAAATACTGGCAAATGTGTCAAAAAGTAGTCATATCTGTCTGACAATTCTGAGTCTGAATATAGTAAGTATTAACTTCTTTTCTTGTTCTTTTGCATTTGGTATTATTAGTTTAGCATTTTGTTGCCATATAATTAATTTGCTGTGTTATCTCCACTCTTGTGTGCTGGCTTTGGATGTATGCCTTTTTGTAAAAGTTCTCTGTTATCATTTTTAAAATGGGGGGGAAAAAAAGAAAGCCCAATCCTATGATTTCAGAATTTTCTAGTAAATGCAGTAGGGGAGGCACTAGGCGTTAACAGTGAAGATCAGACTTTTGCTTCAGGAGCTTCATTCTCAGCCTGGAAATTACAAACTGCAGCTTACTCTGTGAATTCCTACAAGATCCAGACTGATGTGATTCTGACCCAACAGTCATCCAGGAGGTACTGAAAAATAAGTTTTTCATAAGGGAAGGAAATTTCTTTAGAGACCTAAATAGCAATAAGTGAAAATTGTATGCAGTTTCTGTTGTCATGGTTGTCTGTGCCCAAATCACAAAATCTTCAAAACAAGTCCCAGTAGCAGGTACTGTGTTGTCACTGTCAGGTGGAAGCACAGGATTTAGGTAGTGTTCAGGATACAGAGAAGATTGACCAGTCTCTCAGAGAGAGATTATGGGAGCTATTAAAACTCAAAAGCCACAAACCCTTCACATTTCTTCAATTTTACACTTGCCTTGAAACACTGGTGATCAAACAGAGAACACTTTGAGATCTTGGTTTTCCCAAGCCACTCCAAATTTGCTATTGTGAAAAAATATGGTCTTAAATACCAGAAGTCTGCTAAAATCCAAAGAAACCCCACTCAGTATCCAGCTAGTTTAGTGAAATGTAGCTCTTGGGGAACCTCTGATGAACCCTCTTGTCCAGCACATATCAAGCTCCTCTGTAAGAACAACCAGCAACCAAAAATTAGTCACTTTTCTCCCTACATCCCAAAGATCTCCTGTCCACTAGGCTCTGAGAATACATAAACCATCAGAATCAGGCCCTCCGAACAGCTGACAGTGTTTTTTTACATCACAGTCAGAGACAGGAAAGTTTGTACCCAGCATCCTCACAGATCAATCTTGCTAGACTGGAGCTGTGAATTTAAGCTGAATGGGGCTCTTGTCCCAGATCTCCTGTTGTCACTCCACCCACAGATCATTGCTGAAGAGAAGCAGATCCTCTGACTTATTTTCATCCTCTAGGTGCCATGAAACACCGAAAGAGAAACAATTACCTCTGCTTCATCTTTTTGAGAAGCAAGTGCATGTTCTTAGCAGCAGGAAAGTCTTTGAGATGGAAGGACCAGGCAATAGCCCTCAATGGGCAACGTGGTGGTCTGGAAAGAGATGGCATCATTTTCTGAGTGACCATTAAATGGATTTTGGCATCATCCTGTTGAGTAATACATCCCCCCCTAATCTTCACTTGTTTCTGCAAAAAAATATGCACGACATTTAGCTGCTGAACAGTTAGCGTCTGAATTTTGCACATCTGCAACAACACTACCAAACCTAACAAGTAATTACTAGAGTTTCCCAAAGCCCTGAAAACCTTGACCCTCTGTCAGCAACAGCTGTTCCATTAGTTTAATAGTCTGCACAGTGTCCACAAGATCCTCAAATTACTGCTTTGTATTTCTGCCTTGGCAACACTGATGTATTTGGAGTGTTCCTTTGTCACCAAACCACTCTCCTCCTTCCGAAGAGAAATGTATGAAAACAGGAAACTCTCTTCTATGGTTAAAAGCAAATGGTACAAGTGGTCCAGGAGATGTGAAACTTCTCCAGGAAGTTTTCCCCTCCTATGGTCTTTGACAGGGTTTTTTTTACAATATTGTCAGCATAAATAAATGAAAGCGCTGTAACATCTAAGCATGGTATAAAATAAGGCTGGTAGCACATAGAAACAATTACTCTTTAGTGTCCATTATTGCTAAACATTCTCAGTCCTAGAAAAGAGTTTCTTTTGCTTTATTATTCTCTTTTTTATTTGCTTTGAAATTATAAAAATGCATTAAAAACACTAAAAAACACATGCAAAACAAATACAGAGTGTGCTTAAAATCTATTGTCAGAAAATGTTTCAATTAGAAAAATTCCCCAACTCAATACCAAAATGTCTCACAGGAAGATTTTCAATAACATTTCCTTTCAGTTAATAAAACATTTTCAGAAAATTCTAACATGTTGCAACACATTTGGTCTAGAATAATTTTATTCTATCCTCAAATTACTTAGTTCAGAAACCATAAAACATTTGGCTATCTTGCTCCACAGGAAATTTTGAGGTTTTGTGTCTTCCACAGAAACAAAAGTAAAGTCCACTGAAATTTCCCACAGAAACAGGAACCTGTGCAGCACTTTCACTAAAGGCAACATCCCTATAGTCAGCTCTCTGTGGATTTACTTCCCCTAGATCCTTAGTATCACCTCTCTTCTCCCCTCAGTAGAAGTGTTAATTAAGGGAATGGTGTCTTGAAGGTCAATAGATTTGAACTTAAGGCAACATTTTGGCAAGAGGTGGCTTGACCATAGGATACCAGGTTTCACAGCTTCAGGATGGAGTTGGCCCCAAGGTAAGTTGGTTCCTGCACTCCACACAGAGATACCTGAACGAAGATGTCTTTGGACACCAGCTCAGTTGAGGTCATCAGCCCAACCAGGTCCAAGATGTGAGCAGATGCAGCAGGACTCCAAAGACTCTGCTCCAGCTGGATAAGAGACAAAGAAGCATTTAGACCAGCCCTCAGGAAGCCCATTTTGGTGGGTGCCCTGCCTCTCCTTTGGGTTAAGAGCCATGGTTTCTTTCCCAAAACAGAATACTGAAAAATGAGGCTCTTTCAGGAAATCAGATGAGCTGTGGGCCCATCCACCTCTCTCCAGTTTGTCTCCACAGGACTGTTGTGAAGAAAAAACTGCCTTTCTGAAGTGCTCAAACTACAGAGGTGGGCTCCATGTTGTGAGAGGCAGAGTGAGGGTAGCCAGCCCCAGGGTCCTCCCCAAGCACCCATCACCAAGTGGAAACCCTCAGTCTGTGAGACTGACACCACCCCTGCAATGCCACAAAGCCAGGAGGAAGGAGGTCAAGGAAATTAGCAGTCTTTGGACAATAACAGGTTGCTTAGCCAACAAAATGGTGTTAAAGATCAACTGAGCTGGCAAGAGAGATGCGGGATCTGAGCAGGAGTCCCTGTGGCACTTGCTCGGGGAAGCCCAGGACAATCATTGCCCTCCTGTGAGGATGTGCTGACATGCTTTGCTCAGCAGGTTGCTGTAAGGATCACCAGGTTCGTCCACATCCTTCAGGGGTGAGCTGCCTTGACATATTTGGAGCCTTGCATCTCACCTACGCATAGAAACTGCAGTTTTAAATTATTGTGTTTAAAGCTGCATATTTTTCTGTAACTGCATGAATTAAAAGCTGACCTAGGTTTAGATTGTCACTCTTCAAAATTAAGGTCCTGTGTTTGTCCCGAGAATGTAGTATAGGGAAAGAAACAATAACAAAGGGCTGAGAGCAAGTAGGAATATATTCTACCACCATACAATGATACAAATCCGTGGTATACACTAGCTTTGAAGACTGTGTAATTCAAGTCTTGGTAAGGAGATGAGTGCAAAGGAAACATGCTAAAACAGACTTAATTTACAGGCTTTCATCATACACAGTTACTTGCATGATAAGCAACAACTTCATTGATAATGTATATCGTTAATAATTGTTCTGACATTCTCATGTTTTCACAAATAATTATTTTCTCAATTTCTTGGAAGCCTGCAAATTTAGCAAGGTGTGGTACAGTACTACTATTCTGTTTTGTCAGTCCTAACTTTCAGTTGCTCAGGCCTTTGGCGTTGCTCTCTCCCACATTTCAGTGCTCAGCCTCACAAGCCAGATCTATGTGATCAGTTTCATGACTTCCCTTCTCCATTTTAAAAGCCTAATTAATTGCTATGTGTGCTCATTTAGATTCAGAAGGCCCAGATTTACACAGGAATCAAAGCAAGTACTTTTTCTCACAAAGTATAATTAAATTGTGCTGTTTAATACCAGAGGATGTTACAAAGGCCAAAAGCTAAATGAGCTCAGAAGAGAGTAGACAAATTCAAGAAGGATGGTACTATCGGTGCCTGTTAAACGTGGGTTCAGAGGCAACCTCTAGCTTAGAAACTCCTTCAGTATCTGAAGGGAAGTGTGCTATGTGTTCCCTGTTATTTATGTGCTTTCTTAGGCATCCACTTCTGGGCACTTTCACAAGCAAATATTGGGGCAAATGAAGGTGCCTTCTTCCCAGCATGGTGTCTCCAATGTCAGTAATTTCTGTGCAGCAGGAGGAACACACTGATCATCTCCTTGAGAAACTAGACAAGAAAGGTGCAGTTTCTTCTCCTTGAGCTGAAGGGAGGCTTGGTTCAAATTTGGGGCAGAGCTGCCTTAAACAGCACTTGGCAGATCTGCAGTGCCCACTGTCACAGCCCAGCAAGGCTGCACAGGAGCTAGTACTCAACACATTTCTCTGCTTTATTTCTCTGCTCAGAGCAGGTGGCCTGTGCAATAGGAGGAGGGATCGCAAAATACAGATAAATGGAAGAAAATCCAACCAAACTACCTATACTGACATCCATGGTCTTCAGTTTCATGCCTCATGAATTCAAACTAGATTCCTAATTTACAGATCCCTGGGTGCATGTAGAAAATAACTGGTTTCAAAGAAACCAAACGAAATCGGGTCTGGAGGAATATGCAGGATCAGGGTACCTTCCTCTGGACCTGGTAGACATCCTCATCTTAGCCCAGTGCCCTGCATGCCAATGACACCTTCCCTCACTTCACCTGCTTGGAAAAACACTTACAGCACAAGCCAGTCCCCCAGCACAGAGGAGACCCAGCCCAGCCTTTCCTTTTCTAGCTGCCCATTTGCATTTTGGCAGCATTAATCACTGCTCTACGACAACATCCTTTCATCTTAGGAACATGTCACTGGGTCACCCTTTCACCTTCAACTTTCTCCACATTGGCAAAAGCTATGTATTTTAGGCTTAAAATCCTGGTACTTCATCTTGGCAGCTCTGCCTTCCAACACAGAAAATATGCCACCCTTTTTTGTTCTTAAGTCTTTTATCTGTAGCTTGAGCCCTAAATTCTACTTATAGCAATAAATAATAATAATCAATATGTACTGTGTGCTTTCTCTCATATTTTAATGTATAAATTGTCCATGTCCCTTAACAATTGGTGTAGGAAAATATATTCTGTAGCATTCTTCATAACAAAATAGTTACAGCCTATTCTACATACTAGGAATTCAGCGAGACACAGCAAGAAATCAATAAAAACACAAATTGCTCCATCAATACGTACATTCATTTATACTCTTCAAGGTTATCTTTGCTATGCCAGCACAGAGACACATTTTCTCCATATATAGCCATGCATATTAAACTAGGCAAGAGAGAAAGGAACGGAAACAAAAGCTATCAGTACAAATCTAATCTAGCTAGTGTGCACGTTCAAAGACTTTCGAGTTGGTTTTCCACTCTGTCAGAAAGCAGTCTGAAATCTGGGCACACCAGCTGACACTGTCTCTCCATTCCCTGTAAAATCATGTCCTCCCAAGGCAGGTATGTTTAGTCACATAAAACGCCTCCAAATTCATCACATGTGAGTATCATTCTGCCTGTTGTTATAATATCTGTGAACTGGACTTCTTTCACTTCAGTGACAGAGGAATGGGTTATGACCAATGAATTGAGGGGTTAAATTCTGGTCAGTGGTCATCCATGTCAAAGGAGAACAAAGGACACTCACATAAGTGTTCTTTAGGCACTTCATGTACATGGACTTGTGCTGAAACCCACCAATCCAGGGAGACCCCACAAAGCTTATATCTTTACTGACACTCCCATTCACAGATTATGAAGGTTCTAGTTTCAAAGCAGCTGGGCCTGTTATGCACAAAACCAGATTCTGCAAATATTGACCTTTAGGGCCGGAAGAGTTCATATTCCTAATAAAAAGCAGAAAAATACCAGGGAAGATGTGAGGAGGGAACTGCCCAAGATACCAGACTTTAAATGAGCAAGGGAGTGACAGGGAAAGGTTCTCCTGCATGAGGAGCGTGACACAGGGAAGCTGCAGTAGGAGATACCTCTTTTTGCCTGTAGTAGTCAGTCATTGCAGAGAAACAACATTTCAAGAGACTGTACTGCTGAACACATGCACTGCTGGTTTGGCATGTTATTAATATTGTGCAAAATAATATGCTGCTTAGTTGCAGAATTCTTACTACACCATTTATTATTTGTACAACTGAATTCAAGTTTCACTTGTCAGGCCACTGTCATTGTCCATTCTGTCCAGTCCTGAGACAGTCTCTTGCCTCTCATGTCTATTGTGTTTACTATTCACATTTTCTTCAAGGTCAAGCTGGCCATGCACCTTCCAGTAGGAGCTGAACACTACATTGTTTATGGTGGACATTCATTATTTTTGTAGGTTGTTCTTCATGCTGTGACCAAGAAGAGGAAATTAGCCTTGAAAAAGCCCAGAAAGAACTGCTTCCTTGATGCCACTTTTTGATGCTGAGTGTATAGCTAACAGTCCTTCTCTTTATTCTCATTCATTACTACATCAAGGTGTAGATGTGAATTTATTTGATACATTCTGGGCATCTCAATCCTTAATGTAGGATCAACCGTGTGTTACTGGAGAATGTGTCTCATGGTCTAGTTCTTTTGTTTCTGATCATGTCTCTGTGCTGATTTTACCCAGAACTTATGTGCCTTGATCCAACTGGTTTTCTCAGAACCTGTGTAATTTTTAATTAATATGGATTTTTTTCTTTCCTATTAAATAGAGTTACTTCTTAGATGAAAGCTTCATAAAAGGGCTCACTGACACTATGTGATAGAGTAAGATGGAAGTCTGTGTTCTTGGGAAGCATCTCACTGCTCTGGAGACACCTGAATATATCTCTTTGGCCATGCAACACTGAGTTCAAATCTGCTTCTTAATCTGACTCTCCATTCCTCTGTAAGTGAGGTTCATTTTTATTACTCCTTGCTTTAAACACATTTACAGGGAAACCTCTTTCCAAGCTTTCCATGATGAAACCTCAGCAAATCTTGCAGGCAGTAGCAGAAGTGAGTACCAGAGAACCCAGGCCTACATATACCATGGGAGGTGCACAGCAGCACAGTCTTAAAACTGTAGAAACTTTGTGTGCTGGAAAAGCTAAACAGAGCAGTGAGCAAACTTGTTTGTTTCCCTCTCCAGAGACTGAAAGCAAACTTCTCAAGTGTTTTCCCCTACATGGGGCGTCTCAGCAATACATGTGTTGTTCTGATTTTTGCCCAGTCCATGTTCAATATGGAAATTACAGTCTTGCAATTTTTGCAATCATCTCACAATCTGTGTCTGGATTTCAGCATTTAAGCAGACAGGGGCACCGTAATGCCCCATGATTAGCACTGATTGTGAAACTCCTTCCATAACAAAATGATAAAAGTGATCAATCACCTTAACAATAGTAAATAGCTCTTCTCCAAAGCCATAATAATGGCTCTGCAGTTTGACCATAGCAAGCTATTACCCTAACAGCCCAGCCTTGTGTCTGCAGCAGCAATGTTCTCTCTACTCTAGCAGCCTGAAAGGAAATCTTATCTCAGGGTCCCACAGGCTTCTTTCCACCTTCCTCCACCCCTGCACAGTAATTCCTTCTCCTCTCTGACTCCCAGCCTAAAGTCCCAGTTAGCTCCCCTGGGAAGCTCTCACAGGAAGCCTCCAGTCCTCAAGGCCACCTCTTGCTGCCTGGCAATTTGGTTTTTTTTTCCTCACCATATCTCACATCAGTACTGGACCCTTCCTTTTCACACCCATCCTTTTTCCTAGCAAAATAGAAAAATCACAGAAGGCTTTAAACAGTTGCATGCCAATAAAGAGCAGGAAAATTAGCTTATGTCACAAAAAGTGTGATCCCAGTGGTCTTCAAGCCAGACGTGAAGGCCTGCTTGGGGCAGACACAACCTGTAGCATCTCACTGAAGGGTGCAGGGATACAGCAACTCTACCTTTTCCAGCCCAGCTACTGCTTGTCTCAAGAAACAAGTAATTACTGATGACTTTGGGAAGAGAAAAGGTCATTCCAATAAACTGTGTCTGCCTCTCTGGTATGCTTCAAACCTATTTTTGCTCATTTCTAGTAAAACACAGCTGAGTACACTGAATGTTAAAGGACTCACAATTTTTAGGGTATAAGAGAAAACTTTCCGAGAAAAGGAAGACAAAGTTTGTGGGGTTGGTGGAATACAAAGACATGACACATTTCCATGTGGAAGCAAATTCAGTTAGGCAGCACACAGGCAGGATTGTCATCACTATTTGTGTACCAGAAAAGACTTATCTTCCTTCTGCTGGACTCAGAGACCAGCAGGATCTTCAGCATCCTCTGACTGTGTGTTCGTAATTGCAATCTGCACATGTGCTAAGACCTGCTCCTATCTTCACACAGCTCTGTCATTTCATTAGTAAAGGTGGGCAGGGCACTTGTGGTTCTGATCTGGGGACAGAGCGAGTTTTCCATTAATATTCCTCAATCACTTTTCTGCAGATTTATCACTGTGAGCTAGTCCAGCCCACCAGCCATCTGCAGAGGTGAACTCATGAAAGAAAAACAGCAATTACCTGCTGAGGTAAGACTTATTCTCTGTAACGTTTGGAAAGCCACGCAGACCTCTGTCCAGAGAAAAAGGAGCAAAGGGCACCAAGGAGTTGGGGGAAGTCTGTAACCCAGACCCCAGAATGAACCAGGAGCAGTCACAGTGTCCCAAGGCTTGAACCATAGCAGAGCTTCAAAGTGTTCCCTCATTAAACAACTTTTCATTAAGTAATTCATGAAATAATGGTCAGAAAAGGAAAAAAAATCCCCTCATCAATACTGGAACATAAGTTGGATCATAAACAAGGCAGAAATAGAACAAAATTACTGTGAAAGTGGATACAAATTTCTCAACCAAGACAAGGGAAAACTGGGGGCAGGAATGTTGGAGGGTTGCTGAACTCTCCCTAGGAACATAACTCGATCCTATGGGCACATATAATGACCTAATGCAGTCAGCAGCTTCTCAGCTTCTCCTCAAGAAGACACCATCTGGGGTGAGCAAACACTAAGTGAAAACACTAAGGGAGTTTCCCAGTAAGCACTGGCACATCACTCATGGAGTATTTTCTTCAATGTCTATGCTTCCAAAAATGCCTCTGTCTGAAAAGCAGACTTCAGCTTTCACATCCTAATTTAATATAGTGATAAGTAACCACAGGTTCTCTTTTTTCTTGCAATGCCCAGGAATTACAGCCACTCTGGAAAGATGCTTCACTTACTCTGTGATTCAATAGCAATGACTTCACTAGCTACACTTTTGTCTTCTGGTTTAGGATGAGAGAAAATCCTGTCTTGGAGATGAGGGATAAATAGGTTTATTTGGACTTAGTGTGGGGTTTTTTGCCTCTTTTCTTACCCTCTGGAAGATCCCCTCAAATTCTTATCAAATAGATTTCATCTTTTTTCACTTTAATAACTGTAATTTTTTATTACATGTTTTAAAGTAAAAAATATATTCCCCCTACCTTTGGTACATCTGCAAATCCTTTTTTCTTAATTTATTATTTGCTTATACATTTAGTTCACACACTCACTTGGTAAAGATAACCTTCCCACTGCAAGCCCCAACATTGCCAACTCATTTCCTATTGCCTGTGGCTCTTTTCTCCACGATACTATCTGTGTTTCTGGCCCCACACCGGCTTGTCTACCTGTGTCCAACTTAGAATTCATAAATGTTCTGTTTTATTTCAAGCTAATATTTCATTCACCTTCTGCAGCAGTGTCCATCGTTCAAAGAAGGAATCACTCTGAGCTAGTGATGCCATTGTCTTCTTAGTCCCTGCTGTGCACACTGCTGGCATATGAACTCTTGCAAAGCAACATAATTCATGTCAATTTTGCATATCTTCCCAAATATCAGGCATTATCTTCACTTACATTGGTTTTCAGCACATCTCTATATGCTATTTTTGTTGGCCATGACTTTCTGCCAGTCTCTTTTCATCTAATATTCTGGATTGCTCTTACCGGCCACAGTGTCACCTCCTGTAGCCTCCATAAGAAAAAAATCAGCTTGTTATCACCTTTCAGAAATGTTATTTTCTTTGCCACAGATTAATTCTGACTTCTCAGTCAGTCCTGTGAGTATTTTGCCCCAGATTCTTGTCATGATCTTATCTCTTACTAAAGACTTTGGGCCCCAGGATTGGACTGTTGGTGTTAAATGAGTCACAGACTATGTTTCTCTTTGTTGAGTCTTGGATTTTTAGATATAGAGATAGATAGATAGATAGATAGATAGATAGATAGATAGATAGGCAGACAGACAGACAGACAGACAGACAGACAGACAGACACATATGCTTGCACATGTATACATATGTATATATACTATGTATTTTTATATATAGTATATGTATGCAATGCTAGCAATGTGTTTTTCTTCTGTCATGTTTTTCACTTCTTCCCACTGATGTCTCCAAAAGAGTTAAATGAAAACCATTAAGTAGATGAGCTGCCTCAGATCAAAGTGTTGCCAGAAACAAAACTGCCTTCTGATTATCTTCTTGTTTGTCAGCATCCCTATCTTGTGGATGGTGAAGTGAGATTTAAACCACCTCCAATTGCCTGGCACATTTTCAGAGAGTTTCTCCTTGTAAGGTTCAATATTGAGCCTTTTTCTCAAGATACTTTAGTAGCTGGTTCTCCTACTACTGCCTCGAGTCATTCAATAGTTAGGCAGAGCCAAAATCACACGATGCTCACTTCATTCAGTTACCCAAGTTTACCTGATCAGCAGCAGATACCGCTGCTGCGTAACAGCTGGTCTGAGCTGGCTCGAAAGGTACAGCTTCCTGAAGCTTGAACATCACAGAGCTTCTTGCTTAAGCAAGATGCTGACATGAGACTTCAAGAGGCAGAATTGACTTTCTAAACCCTAGAGCTCAGCAGAGCCGGTCACAGTGAGGCGTTACCAGCCACTGTCCTCTGAGGCCAGAGCATGCTTTCCTGGGCCAGCAAACACACAGTGACTGGTGAGCTCAGACAGGCCCCTCCAGTGCTCAGGGTTGCGGGAGATCACAATATCATGCACCATTTAACTTTTTGGTTCCCTCAGATCCTGCAAACTTACAAACATATCTGCTTGGGACATGAAAAGACACAGCAAATGTGTGCTGGGCTAGAAAAAAACAGGAACTTGTAGTTATAATTCATCCTGGCCACCCAGTCCAAGACTGCCTGAGGACCACCACCATTGCAAATTGCTGATTGATGACGTCTGCACAAAGTTTCAGGCTGCCTCAGACTGGGCTATCCGGTAGCTGCCACCAGCAGACCTGTTGCAGGTGATAGGGTGCTGCAAAGCCCTGCAGAATACCCTGGCTGAGGGATGCACATCAGCTGACAGCTGGCCATAGACCAGCAACACCAAGCACCAGTTTTGGGTCACAGCATCTCCCTCCCTCACTTAGGTGTGATCTTGTTTTTGTCTTGGCTAACTTTGTTTCTTGGCTGTCTGGCAAGACTGAAGACTGAAAAGTTGTATCTTGCTATGGGCAGTGAAGCCCTATTTATGTTTGTCTGCAAGCACTGATTGAATGAATACATCATAAAAGAGATTGCTCCAGCTTAGCCAAATGTTTTCAGAACCAAATAATCAGGGAAATGCTAGTTATTTAGTTAGATTATAGAGACAGCCGAGAACACTGGAGAAGTCAAAAGCTCACTGTCTACAAGCTGATACGGAGAAGACAATATGAAGGGCAGTGGTCACAGCACCAAGCCTGCCTGAGTTCAAGAAGCATTTGGACGATGCTCTCAGGCACATGATGTGATTCCAGGGGTGGCCTACATAGGGACAGGAGTTGGACTCGATGATCCTGATGAGTCCCTTCCAACTCAACATATTCTATGATTCTACGATTCAATGAAACATCTGGCCCCTGCAACAAGACTGCAGCCAAAAGAACCCCTCCAGTGAAGGTTTATGAGATGTAACAACATTTTAGGCATAAAGACAATGGGTCAAGATCAGGCTGGTGCAGGGAGTCATATATATTACTGAAACTGAATGGTTTGTGACTGACTCAGTATTTCTTGAATACTAGTGCTCAGACTACAAAATCACAGACACCTCATCTTGAACAACCTCAACTGTAAACCCACTCTGGGCAAGAGCTGCTCCGATTTGTGATGTCTCTCCAGAACTTCCCAAGAGATGTGCCACAAGAACAACCATAAGAATTCACTGTCTCCGGAGGATTTAGTCTTATTGCAGTGACCCTCCCACTTTGTTTTAAAACCACCCTCTTATCCCTTAATATTAAAGGCCACATAAGACACTGGGCCTTGAATGACTGTGCTGGAACTAATTCCTTTTTTCATTATTATTTAGAAAAAAAATAATCTGAGATAATATGGGTTTTAGCCTCCACAGATCTTATTTAATCAAACTTCTCAACACTGTCATTCATAATAATGACAGTCCAGAGGGAACTTGCAGCATCCTGAATTGAATCAAGTAGTGTATAAATATAACCAAGATATTCTCAAAGTAAATACAACTAACCAGTTTTAAAATGGAAACTGGCTTTTGCTTTTTAATTGGGGTGACATTTTGCAAGGCCATTCCTTGGTGAGTTTCATATTCTTCTATTCTGTTCTGCTTTTCTTATTTGTATAGTGTTACCAAGGCATATATGAAATACATTTCAAAGTACAGATATCAGCTCATTTACAGCTAATTATAACAGGCAAGTGGTGCAGTAAATGGAACACCCGATTTTCTCCCCTATTTTTTTTCCTTTTGGTTGAAGCTTTTGTGATGTTCTCCAGGTGACTCCCATGCATAATGTAACACTAGCAATGCTGTTTGCATAATAAGCTATTTTCTACCACAGAAGCAGAAACATTTTATCACTGTAGAGAAGGCTGGGATTATGAATACATTTTCATATAAGTTGATTTATGTGAAAATTACCAATAAATGCATTCTAGCCATAAGTAAAATGTTTGGTCCTACTTTAAGGAGTAGTAGTATTTGAAACTTAGGGGAAGGGGAAATGCATGTGCCAGTAAGGGGACTTATTTTATTAACGCAATTCAAATGTCAGAGCTTGCAGCCACTTTCCAAGGTGCTGAGCTCCCTCAGTTTCCTCCAGTGAAGTCAATGAGAATGGAAAAAGTTCAGCAATAGACAGAAGCACTCTGCATCTGACCACATTGAACCACCAATTCTATGGCATTTAATGCAGTATAAATACCAAACCCTGCTCTAAACCAATGTCACCTTCTGGAGTCTCCAAAACAGCTGTTTGTTACCTTCTTGTTTAAAATGCAGCTACATCTTCATATTAGGAGTTACAGATTTCCTTATTAGTCTTTTAAAAAAATATATCTCTGAATTATAGCAACATTCTCAACAACAAAAGTCTCCCCTACCTGCCAGTGCTGTAGGAACAGGACTACAGACGTGCTGGGTCCAGTCCAGCAAATGCAGACAGGCATCAGCACTTCCATGCACTTGAGTAGACCCCTCCACTGTCACACCCACGCTGTGGCAAGAGGAGCAATGGGGTTAAAAAAGCTCCATGTGGCCCTACACTCGTTTCAAGATCAGTGCAGGATCACAGCTCACGTGTTTGGTCACAGATGAAATGTGACCTAGATGCATATAAAGCACCAGTACCAGTCTCAAAACTGACACCCTTGAGACTAAGCTGGTGCCCTTTGAAGCCAGCAGAATAGAGGGCTTTGGATCTGGCCATGTGCATTGGAGGGTATCCCAGAACCAATTAATTGCCATTGCAAGTGCATTGTTGACGATGGGCTGGGGTGAAGAGGAAGTGCTGGAATAGCTCCCTATGCAATGAGGAGCCGATCCTGCAAAACATATGCTGTGGTCAAGCCCTGGATCTCCTGAGCCTGTAGGGACCTTGGCAGAGCTGCCTGACACAGCAAGGCTAGGTCCCAGGGGAGCAGATCAAGCCTCTGCCTTTGAAACAATGAATAAATGTACACCGCAGTTTTTCAAAGCCATACGCTGCTCAGATCTCCAGCTACAGTAAATCAAGGTGGGTTTCTTGACACCTGAGGAGCTCTGCTGATTTACATGAGCTGAATGTCTGATCCAATGCTGGTGATCAAGATTATTTCTGCTTAATAGACATATCTCACAGAAGGAAACTTTTCATACTAATATGTTCACCCCTCTCAACTAAATAGAAATAAAGGGCTAACGTTCTAGCTGGGAGGGGAAGTAGACTACTATGAGCAGCACATAACACTTTTTGCCTCAAACATCATCCTGGAGTTGTAAGCATTGCTTAATGTCATAATTTTCCTGAAGATTTTGTGAACTTCTGCAAAAACGCTCTCTAGAGAAATCCATTTATTTCACTTGCATTATACCACAGAGGCTGGTGTGGATTTTTTTTCCAAATGTACACTTTTTTTTCTAAATGCCTTGCAGTTTTACTAATTAACTTCCCTCCGTCTTCCCTGCAGACCTGGCTGTGAAGAAGAGCACTATTTAGCAAACAGCCTTGAGCACTACACCCTGTTCTTCTGTTCAGCAGCTGAGAAAACTCCATGACTCTTTAGCAGGGATCACTGGACCTCATGGGGAAACTGAGCCCTCCACAGCAGGCTCTGAGGTGCTCAGACCTGCGCTGCTTGTGGTCCAGCCCTTGTTGACAGCATGGTACACAACACACTATCTTTGTGTGAGATCTGACAAAATTACTGCCCTGGGTTGCCTCCAGGCAAAATCCAGCATCATTCATTCCCACTCTCTGCTGTCAAGAAGTGTCTGTACCTACCTCTGCTTCTCATTTACATTTGCTATTAGGGCCACCTTATAGAGCCCAGCTCACTGCCTTTCTCACTGGAGTGAAGATGTTTTCTATAAAAAAGTACATTAAACCCTGCTCCAGAGGGGGATATTCCCTGGACACACCTGAGTCCCAGTTGCCCTGTGTGATCAGGGCAATGCTGCTATGCCCTGAAGTCTGCTGCTTAGGTGGCCAGCTCTGGCCATCAGACCAGCTGCATGAGTCAGCTGGCCTCTGAGACTTGTGTCCCATGCTGTATTTTCAGCCCCTCCAGGTGAGCATTGCCAGCCACATGTTTTGGCTCAGGATCTCTTTTTATGGGCACTGCAAGTCCTTGCAAGCCTCTCCTGCAGGGTGTCCCCTTCTTGCCTTTCACTCATCCAGCCTCCACTGCAGATGGTTTCTGCCTGCCTGGTAGCTCTCTCTTCACACTCAGCAAAATTTCTTCCCCCTTGAAATTTCTGTCTGCTTTCTGTCTGCTCTCTGTGCTCTGCTACTGCTGGGACGTGTACTGTGGCAGCTCCATTGGTCCCAGCTGTGGGTCACTGAGCCAAAATCTAGAGAATAGACTAGACTAGACTAGACTAGACTAGACTAGACTAGACTAGACTAGAATAGGTTGGAAAGGACCTTTAAGATCATCAAGTCCAACTGTTAACCTAACACTGCTGAGTCCACCACTAAACCATGTCCCTAAGGACCACATCTACATACCTTTTAAATAACTCCAAGGATGGTGACTCCGCCACTTCCCTGGGCAGCCTGTTCCAGCGCCTGACAACTCTTTCAGTGAAGAAATTTTTTCTAATATCCAATCTAAACCTCCCCTGGCACAACTTAAGGCCTTTTCCTCTTGTTCTATTGCTTGTTACTTGGAAAAACAGACACCCACCTCACTACAACCTCCTTTCAGGTAGCTGTAGAGAGGGATAAGGTCTCCCCTCAGCCTCCTTTTCTCCAGACTGAACAACCTCAGTTCCCTCAGACACTCCTTGTAAATCTTGTGCCCTAGACCCTTTACCAACTTCGTTACTCTTCTTTGGACACACTCCAGCACCTCAATGTCCTTTTTGTGGTGGGGGGGCCCAAAACTGAAGACAGTAGTTGAGGTGTGGCCTCACCAGTGCCAAGTACAGGGGCAAGTTCACCTCCATAGTCCTGCTGGCCACACTACTTCTGATACAAGCCAAGATGCTCTTGCCCTTCTTGGCCACATGGGCACACTGCTGGCTCATATTCAGCTGGCTGTCAACCAACATCCCCAGGTCCTTTTCCTCTGGGCAGCTTTCCAGCCACACTTCCCAAGCCTGTAGTGTTGGCACAGGGTTGTCATAGCACAAGTGCAGGACCCAGCCCTTGGCCTTCTTGAATCTCATACAATTGGCCTTGGCCCATCAATCCAGCCTGTCCAGGTCCCTCTGCAGATCCTTTCTACCCTCAAGCAGATCAACACTCCTGCCCAGCTTTGTGTCATCTGCAAACTTGCAGAGGGTACATTTGATCCCCTCATCCAGATCATTGATAAAGACATTAAAGAGAACTGGCCTCAGCACTGAGCACTGGGGAACACCACTCATGACCAGATTTAACTGGATTTAACTCCATTCACAACTCTTTGGTCCCGACCAGCCAGCCAGTTTTTTACCCAGTGAAGCATACACCTGTCCAAGCCATAAGCAAGCAGTTTCTCAAGAAGAATGCTGTAGGAAACTGTGTCAAAGGCTTTACCAAAGGTTAGGTAGACAACATCCACAGCCTTTCACTCATCCACTAAGCAGGTCACCTTGTCACAGAAGGAGATCAGGTTCATGAAGCAGCACCTGCCTTTCATAAACCCATGCTGACTGAGCCCGATCACCTTGTTGTCCTGTGCTGTGTGATGGCACTCAAGATGATCAGCTCCATAACCTTCCCTGGCACTGAGGTCAGACTAACAGGTCTGTAATTCCATGGATCCTCCTTCTGGCCCTTCTTGTAGAAGGGCACCATATTTGCTAACCTCTAGTCAACTGAGACCTCCCCAGTTAGCCAGAACTGCTGGTAAATGACAGAAAGTGGCGTGGTGAGCACGTCTGTCTTCCAGCTTATGGGGCTGGCTACCCAGAAAGCAACTGGCCTTACTACTAAAGACCGAGGCAAAGAAGGCATCACATACCCCAGCCTTTTCCTCATCCTTTGTCACTGTGTTTCCCCTGACATCAATAAATGATGGAGATTCTCCTTAGTCCTCCTTTTGTTGCTAATGCATTTATAGAAACATTTTTATTGTATTTTATGGCGGTAGACAGATTAAGTTCTAGTTGAACTTCGGCCCTTCTGATTTTCTTCCTGTATAACTCATTACATCCTTGTAGTCCTCCTGAGTTGCCTGCCCCTTCTTCCAAAGGTCATAAACTCTCTTTTTTTTTCCTGCATTCCAGCCAAAGCTGTCTGTTCAACCAGGCCAGTCTTCTTCCCCACCGGCTCGTCTTTTGGCACAGCAGGACAGCCTGCTCCTGTGCCTTTAAGATTGCCTTCTTAGAGAGCATCCACCCTTCCTGGACTCCCTGCCCTTCAGGACTGCCTCCCAAAGGACTCTGTCAACCAGTCTCCAAAAGAGGCCAAAATCTGCCACTGGAAGCCCAAGGTGGCAGTTCTGCTGACCCCTCACCTCACTTCTCCAAGAATAGAAAAATCTATCATTTCATTATCACTATGCCCAAGACGGCCTCCAGCCATCCCATCACCCACAAGTCCTTCTCTGTTCACAACCAACAGGTCCAGCGGGGTGCCTTCCCTAGGAGGCTCCCTTACCAGCTCTGTCAGGAAGTTGTCTTCCACATACTCCAGGAACCTCTTACACAATTTCCTCTCTGCTGCACTGCATTCTCTGCTGACATCTGGGAAGCTGACGTCCCCGACAAGAACAAGGGCTAGCAATCTTTAGACTTCTGTCAGCTGCTTTTATTTCATCTGCCTCTTCATCCCCATTGGGTGGTCTGCTTTGTTGGCCTTCCCCTTGATTCTTACCCATAAAAACTCAACCCTATCATCACTGTCATTAAGCTCTTGAGAGTCAAAACACTCTATAACATACACAATTACCCCACTGCCTCTCCTTCCTTGCCTCCGTGCAAAGATCCTTTTCCTCTTTGAGACACGTGTACCCCACCTGTTGTCAGTAGGCCTGGTGTCATGTAAACCTACCTATGATCAAAAAACCCAAAACTCTGCTGGTGTCACCAGGCTTGGAACCAAGTATTGCTCTGCTGACTCTTCCTGTTTCTTTTCTCATCGTTCCCTGCAACTGGAAGGATAGAGGAGAACACGACTTGTGCTCCTGACCTCTTAACCAGTCATCCCATGGCTCCATGAAAAAGCAGCAGTCCAGGTTACCCAGCTGTGGTCATGCCAAGCTCTTCTAGTAGCAGGTACCACCAAGAAGCCCTGGACAAGTTCTCTCATTCATCACTGAGCCTGGGGCTCCCAGCATGAGGAATGTGCTTCAACTCCCCTGATCCTACTTCCCTGAATAATGTGACTTGATACTATTTCACAAAGTAACACTGATCCCTAGGTCTTCATATTTTCAATTTAAAAACACTTAAAACTGTATTTATTTTATTACTGTTAAATAAATGTTTGTCTCTAAGATAGCAACTAGTATTGCTGCTGAAGCATGGATTTAAGAAATTAAACTAATTCATATTCAGATGAGAAGGGGTGGAGATTAAAGGTGTTGAAGCAAGTTACAGAATAGGAGGGTTAGATCATGCATTCTTAGTTACACATTTACTATATCTATAACAGCTCACTTTTCTATTTTAAAACCTACTAAGTGGAGACTATTTAAATGTACTGCTGTAGTAATAAAAAGAAGGTCAACTCAATGTCTGCCTTGGCCAGTAATCAATCTTTCCCATACTTTCTAATTATCTTGATTGCCTGATTGAGTGAAGCATGGGACACTGATCATCTATATGTTCCTTGGTTATATATGCTCTTGGCACCCTTTTTTTTGGAGACAAGAGAGGATATTTTCCTTTGGCAACTTTTTGCAAAAAAGATCCCAACTTCTCCCTCTAATAACCAACATATTTTCTGCCTTATCTCCCACCATTTTCTGTCGCAATTTTGCACGCTGTTCCCTATGAAATTTTGAAGTGTCTTTAATCATCTCAGGAAGAAATTTTGTGTTGTTTTTTTCCTCTCCTTTTCAGTAATCTGGGATTCCCAGCATTATTCTTTCCCTCTCTCTCTCTGATTATGAATTGTAGCTTCTTATTTTTAGAAGGAGCTTAATGCAATGCAATAACACACAAACACTGGAACAAAATCATAGATATGAAAAGATCAGATTTTTTATAGTGATAATTCCATTTTACTCCTGGGTGTCACATAGCCATGAGGGACCCCAGAACTTCAGCAAGAGCAGCCAGATAGCTCGTTACCAAGACAATGGGGGTTGCACAGTAGGCTTCCATTCCCAGGGGACAAAAAGGGCTTTGTAGACAGAGTGTGGCAGGGGACAGGCAGCAGGTCACATGCAGACTACTTCGATCTAGCCCAGGGACTGTAAATGCATGTGACAAATTTCATACAGAATGGGGCAATTGTGCAACTCGCATAGCTCTGGGAGAAGATTTGGTCTCAGTTCTGCTGTACAGAAAGTATCAGGAAGATGGGAGACCTGCAAGAATGGAAACCTCATCTTAATTCTTCTTGCTGAATTCCCTAGGGTTTGGGGATGTTTGAAGAATGCAGAAAGGGATCCTTTGGAAGCATTTCTCTCCCACTTTGGTTATCTTTTCAGCTTGATTGAATGAGTCATGCATATCTATTAATGTCAGGCAAACAAAGCATATTCAACCCATCACTGTTTTTGTGGGTTTGGTTTTTTTTTCCTGTTCATAAATGGTGTGAGAACAAATTCATTCATTGTTTGAAATCTTTGGCCAGTAATTTTTGCAACTTTCACAGAGCCTACAATTTGCTCAAGTAGCTTATGATGAGCACTGTCTTTCTCCAAAGCCGTGTCAGGGGCAGGCAGCCCCCACAGCCTCAGCAAGAGGCACCAGCAGCCTCTGCAAAAATCTACAAACCTTTTCCCATGCTGGTGGTGTGAGGCTTAGGTTCTCCAGCCACATACCAAAAACCTGGATCATACAGGGTTTCTGCAACTTGATATCAAAATGGAGCTGCAGTATTGCTGGCAATGGGACTCATCTTTTTCTTGGTGCAAATGCTGTGTTACCAGAGAGATAACCCCCAAATGTTCATATTCCCATTCTTTACATACTGACACCCTCAAAATCAGGGTAATTTCCCCAGCAGCTCAGGGGCAGTGGGCAGAAGCTGGGGGAACCAAAGTCCACCACACTCCCCGGTATGGCGCAGGGATCCCCAAGCCAGGGCTGAGTGAGCACTTTTTTTTTCCCTGAGCACTTTGTCAGAACCAGCTACTGATGTTGTACATCACAGAGCCACACTGACAGCACTTGTGGTACCTTGCTAGATAGCAGCCCTGGCAAATAGTACATGCTACCAGAAACAAACAGTCCAGCCAGGTTAGCACAGGTTAAAGGACATTATTTGTCACATTTCCTAGTCATCTAAAGACAATTCCATAGTGATAAATGAAACGGTGCCTCTAAGGGAGAATTACTAGCTGCAAAATTACAAATTTTAGTTTCAGTAGTAGTGCATTCAGGTAATATTTACATGACAAATAAGAAAAAACCCTGACAGAAGAATCTTTCATGTACTTGTCTGGTTTTATCACTCAGCTCACAGTTTTATCTTGCATTTAATCATATTGCCCTTCATCTGCCATCCAGTAGCCAAAGCACTAAAATAACCTTAATCTCTCTGTATCTCATTACAATGTGAGACTATGGCTTTGCAAAACTTTCTGTTAAGTATGATGTATCTCAGTTGCATAAAATATAAGCCCAAAATGCATACAGTACTTGGAATAGCACTATAAATTCTAGAACAATCTTAAAATCAAAAGCACTGGATAGAATGATGCAGAAAATACAGAGTGATGGGTAGGTAAAGTGTTATTAATAGATCATAAAAGCAAATTAAAAATATCAAATGCAATTCCATTTAATAAAGAACACAGAGAAATACACATCAGTGGGTCTGATGGCATAAGACTTACTTTGAAGATTGTATCCTTTCTTCCTGAGATCTTCTAATAAACTGCTCCCTGACATCTGTTTAGGACAAATATAAATGTGGATAAGTCACTTTGTTTTGCTTTTAACATCTAAATCTGTAGTCAGCATGACATAACATATTTTCAGGCCAGCACAACACGATACAGTACGTCAACAATAATTATAAAGATTACTACTTACTTGACTAACTCCTCATCAGCTTTAGGCCATAGATATTCAGTGCTGCATAGCACTAGGTCCTTAATTGGATGCGATTGTCATCACACCTTGGTGTTAAATTTACTTTTCACCTGCCTGGCATTTACAAGTGGAAATCCCTTTAGGCAAATGTATTTGGGAATAACTAATTATTATTATTGCTGTTATTTTAGCCTCAGCCTGATGGAGATTTACACTCTGAAGGGTAGCAAGTGGCACTGTTGAAGTCTTTAGAATGACAGAATTTGGGCTGTAATATTGTACTGCAGATAGCTGGCAATTTATTAGTTACACATTCCATTTGTCTACACTGGCTTCTGTATATTTTAAGATCTCTGCTTTTAAGTATCTCGAAGACCCCTGTTGTTTCAATTGTCACTGTGGCCTGAGGTATCATTACTATGCTGAGGATAATAAACAACTCCTCCTATTTGTGTTGCTAGAGCTGTGACTAACTTAGCAGGATCAAGAAGCAGCATAGGATGGAGAAGTGAGTGCCATATGGTAGGTGGTTGATCCTAATCATATTCTGTTCTGCCGGCTTTCTTACGTGCTCTTGGGCAAACCTCTAAACCTCACTTTTTGAAAGAGCTGAGCATTATATAAGCCCACAACACTTACTGACTACACAAGATCCGGTAGTGGTTTTGAAATGATGTGTTCTCTGCAGTTTCTTTGTTATAATAGGGTTGAGATCTGATGCTAGGAATAGCAGGACTCTCTTTAATACAGCAAATTTAGAAATGCAGCATTGAAAGACTGAGCATCACAGCCATTTCATTTGCATTACAGTGTGTGGCTGGGTGTCAGTGCACATTCTGATAGGAATAGCTTTAATACTTAGGGTTTGAGATGCTTGTCTTCTCACCCAAAGTCTTAATGCTTTACTGAGTATTGGTTTTGACAACTGTCCCACAACCCTACGGTTGCCACCAAATTTTGGATACAGCTTCATCTGATTCTTTCTGTGAATGTCTTATTAATGCTCTCTCCATAGCTTCTTTTTAACTTCTCACAGTCAGGACTAACATTTTACCCGTTTGACACAGAATTTGGGCACGTAACTTGCGCTAATTTATTATAATCAGGTTCATCCTGTCAATTAAAAAAAGTCCTAGGCTACAGGACTGTGCCAGCCCTGAAGAATGCAGTAGTTGAGAGCTGTATCTCCTCTGTGTCTTTGCATCATCTGACTAAATTTTAAGAGCAAAGAATTAAGTCATGTTTTATTTGTTTACAATGCCACAGAAGTTATACATTAAGAGCTCTTTTCTTTATGGAGTAGCAGAAAAAACACTCAGTAAACTCAAAGCTCATACAGAATCCTGCTGTTACCATTCTTGCAATCATATCTTTCAGCTAATTTGTTCCCATTAAGTGTAATGTTACAGAGAAAAACTGCTTTGCAAACATTTAATGGCTTCTATCAGTCTGAACAAATGAATCCATAAGTTCCTGCCTCTTTAAATATCTTCTTTTTCTCTCATATTCAAAAGAAGCAGTCTCTGGTTGCTTTCTCCTCGAAGTGCCAGGCTGTGAGGTCTCAAGCATTTGAACATCACTTCTTATTCTGGGGTTTTGTGGACAGACCAACTTACAGGCTCACATTGTGAAGTGCACATCTACATTGCTTTGTCCTTTCCTTATTCTGCCTGCTTCCAACCATGTCCACCCTCCAGGGCAGCTGTCCTCCACTGATTTGGCCTTGGGGGGATTATCAGCCAGCAGAATGGAGTGTTGAACAATTCAAATGTCTTTATTTTGGAAGGAAATTCTGCTGTACAAGATGGGAAGAGGCCACAGGGAGCTACCTCATACAGGTCACCATGGCTGGACTGTGAGCAGAACACTGCTGAGCTCTCCAGGGACAGTAGCTGCCAGCAGCTGGGTCTCTCACAGGGACAAAAATGTTGGTGGCCTCTAGTCTATCCCTTACTGGAATGGCAAGTCTCCAATTTGGGAAAGAAACATTGTTGAAAAATAAGAGAGAGACAAAAAGTTGTTTACAATCTCCACATTAAAGATGCGCGATGGGATGCAGAGTTACAAACCCCAGTTCTGGGGGTGTTGTGCAGTGGTTTGTTCCAGTGCAAAGCGTTTCTGCAATGCTTGTATTTTATACCCCACCTAAATGGCAGAACAAGATTATTAACAACCTCTTTTTTACCATACAGGTAAGTAATGGGTCAGCTGCACACAGTCAGTACTTCAAGTTTGTGTCCATACCACAAGATTGTAATTACTCTCACATTTACTTTTCCTCTCCCTGCTTGAAAATCCAATTGTATGAGCCACTGTAGCATGGCAGACATAGGCATCAAGCTTGTTTTTCCCCACATACTCCACCCTCAATAAAGACAGACCAGCTTTTTTATCTGGTACCTCACCCAGATGTAATCTTGAGATGTTACAGACAGATTAGCATTACAGATGGTTACAGACATTTTACAGAATATAAAATTAGAATTCAGGTCTTTTAACATGAAAATTGACACTGGTTTTATATTGCTCTATCTGCAAAGAAATTAAGAACCTCAGAGGGAGTAAAAATAATCACTCATGTATTTTCTAAAATATCAGTAATTTCCCCAAAATAACCTTTGTATATGCATAAGCTTCTAATTGTAGATTTTTTGTGTTAATTATACATGATACCTTGCTATCTGTCAAGACTTCCTCAAAATCTAATTCCCCGATCTAATATTTCTTGATCTTTAACTATGTAAAATACTGACTTCTAGACTCAATGACAACTGAAATAAGAGAACTTAAAACTGCCAGTGGAACAACACTGTCATTTCAGGCCTGTCAGGGAGTGAAGGGAGGACTGTTCTGCATTTTGGGAAAAGAAAGGACCATTTCTCTACCAACTCAGTGAGTTTTTAGTAAGAATTGCTTAAAGAACCTCATTAGCGTAAGAAAAAACGCTTAGTAGAAATGAATTAGCAGTCATGGTGCAGGTGAAGCAGGCAGATAGTATATGCAAGGTAAATGGAATTTATTGCGAATATGGTCTATCACATGGCTGTCATCTCCACCTGCTTTTTTTCTGACATAACCTCCCATGTCATAGGAAAACAGCCCCAATTAAGCTTCCTACTCTATGTGGGAACAGAGCCAGTACCTGAAGAGTATGTCATCTTGTGTGCCCCTTTGGGCACCTTTGGTCCAGAGCTCACCATCACTGGCTGGCCCAGCAAGGGGGCCAGTGATCCATGCCAGCCAGCAGTGGATCATAACAATCTCATAACCATCCTCTCTGGCAGGTGAGTCAGGGAGAGAAACCACTGAAGCACAGGTACGTGTGCCTCAGACTGTCAGGAAATACAAAGAAGGATCCAGTTGTCCTCCACTCAGTGCTTAGAACACCCAGGTCTACAGATAAGATCCTAATGGATTGTGGAGCATTGAGCAGGAGTGGAGTCTTACAGGGACAGTCCTGTAAAGTTTTTAGATTGCTCTCTGGGTTATTTATTTGCACAGAAACGTCTCCAGTAAGGAGTGGTTCAGATGACGATGTTCTCAGCTGGTAGACAGGGGTCACATCTTCCCAAGACCAAGGGATCACACTCACCTCTCCCTTCCTGTGGCAGGGGTCCCCAGTTCAGGGTATTGCTGTCATTACCATCATTATCGTCGTCATCATTACTTTGTATGGAAACACTGGTATCTGCTGTTCTTTTGAAACCATGGCTAGCTGTGGTTGTTTGGAGAAAGAATAGAAGAAAAATGAAATGAGTTCTTCCCAGGTAGATCCTCCCAACTCCTAACCACCAGCGGTTTAGTGACTTCTTGGCATGGGCATTGTACCCATAACTCACAGGTAATAGCAATGGCTCTATCCTCTACACATTTCCCTAGTGTCTTTGGGATGTGTTATACTTTGGACTTCCTCAACAGTCCATGGTGGTGAGCTCATGCATGTGGCATGTAGAATAAGCTTGTGCTAAACTTGCTCGTGTCAATGTTCCCCCAGCTTATCAGTGGAAGGAATAATCATCGTTCTTTATTCACCTTTTCCACGCCCCCCATGGTGTAACAACCCCTTGTTACAATCCCTTTCAGTTATCCCTTCTCTGAACTGGTGAGTGCACATTTATTTGGAGTCTTTTCGTAGGAAGGTTTATAGAAATCTAACTGGGTCCTGCCTAATTCACCTCACACTTTGCAAGATGAAAAAAATGTAGATATTATACTGTATAATCTGAGAAATAATATTTGATCATGTAATTAGACTGTATCATAGGCAAATGCACAAGGGAACAGAGTTAATGTTGCATGTACAACCTTAATTTTATTTCCTGGCTTTTAAATGCCAAATTAGGCAACTTTAACATTTTCTTAATGCAATTTTTGTATGGAATATTATATAGCCTATTACATATGCATGCATATTGAAATATGGAATACATTAAGCTGTAGCACACAGATTGTAGCACACACATCTGAGTACTAGATATCGGCACTGGTCTTAATTGGCACTGGCACAAAGTTACACAGGTCATTTCAGACTGGTGTTCTCAATGCTTTGGGGTGTCACTGCCCTGTTTTTTCTTCCTTATACACTACAGGTCTTACAGAGCAGTGTTACAGAGAATTAGCTTGAGAACATTTTTTTTAATTCAATTGATGCTGCTCTTTACAGCCCCCTTCTTACAAAGCTAGCCTTATTCAAATGTTTAGGCTTCAGTAACTTAGCAGAAAAAGTATATCCTCAGAAGCTTTAAAAATTAGGAAAATGTTAAAGAATACTATAAAAACATAAAATAATTTTTCAAACATAATGATACCATGGCTTTACTTCCTGATCTCTGAAGACCTCCTTGGATGTGAAGATATTATAATCGAAAGCTAAGAATCTCCCTTTTCAGGTGGTAAGCGTAACACGTCCTTTTCTAGCTACAAAGGGCTATAAGATGATTGACTTCAAGGCTGCCTTGTAAAGGATTAGACACTGTCCTTTCTGCATCTTGTTCTGCACTGTAATGTCAGGGTATCTCTGAAGCTACATGGCAAATTTAGGGGTCAGAAGAAATCCTTTGCGGAGACGTATTACTGAACAAACTGCAGGGAAGACACTTGGATGAACCAGAATATAGGACTGATTGATCTAGCTAATCTAAATAATTCAACATTCAGCCATCAAATGAAAAATAAAGCACATCATACAAGTGTTGTCATGAACGGGGGGCACAAAAGGCTGCTGTTGGACGTGGGGTTTTATTTTCCTGGTCAAAGACATCTAATATGTGTCAGGATTACAAAAGATTAATATCGTATGACAGGAGCAAGAAATCTGCTGTCTTCAGAGGTTACTCCTGAAGAATGTCACCATGGACTAGACAGAATATACCACTAATAAATCACAGCAATGTTCTTCCAATAGACTAAGTGATTTTTTAAAAGGGCAAAAAAAATCAAATAACATATTCAGCTAACAGGATTTGATCAGCCGATCATCTAGTGAATATTAAAAAAGCTGATCTGATTAATAAATTATTCAGTAAAGCAGGCAAAATTAACAAATTATGTATTTGCTGAACAACAGTTAAACCGTTCAGCATATATATAATTAAATATTTATTCATACATATTTATAAATAGTTCTTACACATTTTTTTGTTTCATCCAGGTGAATAAAAATTCCTCTTTTTTTCTTTCTTCTGAGGAAAGTGGAAATAGCCTGTCTTCAGAAAGCTTGATCTCAGGTCAGCATTTCAGCAAACCCAGCTTCATTTGCATTTTTAATCAGATGCCTATATAAGTGAACCTGTAAAATCTTAACTGTGCAAGTGACAGATTTTATATGTAGTTATCCAGTTTTCTGGATGCCTGTGTGTGTCTACAAGACAGTGTGAAGACAGAAAGGCTGTGTCAGTCTTTGACATGACAAACTGGTCATGCTTTGGCCAGTTGTATTTGGGTAATGTATTTTCTTTTAAACCTGGACAGCTATCTTTCTTGGTACTTGGGTTTTCCAGGAGCCACAGTCTCTTGCTTTCATACAAAATATGGTCTGAAAACAACTATTAGGGGAGCTAAAACCCTTTCTTTGGAAAGCATGTTTTCCCGCATCATTAATAGAGCTGATCAGAAAGGGTTTTTATCCCAGCAAAAGAAAATTACAATAACCACGGCATTAAAAAATAAAAGGGGTTGGAGAATTATAGGAAGGAAACCAAACAAACAACAAAAAAAATTACCACCACCTTCTCTTCTCAACAAGCTAAATCCTACATAAGTAACGCGATGTTTGTGGAGGGAGAGCAAGAAATACTGTCTTCCTTGAAGAGCCACTTTCTTACCAGCTGGGAAGAAGATTTTCATAAATTTTTAAATCTTAGTCCATATTAAAATAATGTAAATTACCTAAATTCTGATCTCCTTTAGTCTAACTAAGGGTGGCAGAATCAGCACCCAAACCAAGGATGGTAAATTGCCTCAATTATAAATTACGAGATTCAGGGACAGAACTAAAGTTAACTCTCACCTTTCTGTTGATATTGATGGGCAAGTGTCTCTACTGTTTTAAGATGGAAAACCATTGTCACATAACAAAAAAACAAGAATATAGTACCAAGAATGCTGAATAATGGCCAGGACATAAAGAGATTCCCATGAGACAGTAATCAAAAATGTAAAGCTGATAGATGCTGGGGGTACTGTCATACTAGTATCTGAGACAAATGCACACTCATAATATTTATTTTTTTTTTTGCCAGATCCTTTGCATTTAAAAAAGTAAAAGCATACATTTTTATAGAATGTCACTTCTCTGAAGTACTGTTCTGAGAGCACTTCTGGATGTCTTTTTGGGTGCAACTCACCTGTGTGTGGAGGGCCAGAGCTGGGTGGTGCCTTAGGTGAATTTCAGCCTCTGCAAACACAATATCTGTACATTTCACATTGAGCAAACATGGTTTCACCTATTTATTTTTCTTCTAAGCAGATGTAGCTTGTGATGGACATGTTCTCAGGCACAAAGACTTGCAGCATGACACAATTTCTTCTCACTTGAAACCACAGCAGTCTCCTGGCCCTGCTCCCACACAATTTTGCCTTTATGTACTGTTGTCATATTGGGGTTTTTTTCCAATTCTTTTAACATGGGATTCGGTTCAGTTTATTTTCCAAAGATGTTCCTATGTGATGTTCGCTAGGTGTTCTTGCTGCAGCAGGGGGTTTGGATTGGATGATCTTCAGAGGTCCCTTCCAGCCCCTATGATTCTATGATTCCATGATTCTATGATTCTATTATTCTATGTTAGCACCTCTCTCAGTTGAGCCATTTTATGCTGCACCACCTTGGTGTGTAATCAAGGTCTCAGGAGATTCCAGGTTTTGCCCCATTGCTTTCCTCTTTTCTGGACTGTCAGTAAAGATTTTGCACCCAAGGACAGCTTTGTTTTTGGGGTTTCCCACAGGATTACCAGTATTATTTCTACAAGATTATTAATGTAGAGGAAGTCCTTCATTTCATCTCCATGAAGTGGCTGAACTCTGCATTCAAGAACAAGCTGTTAAGTTGTCATAATTTCATGTATGGTTTAGGGGCTGCCTGAGAATGGAATAGTGATGAAGGCAAACACAGGGAAGATTTTGCACCCTTCAGTTCCTAATTGGCCCTCTTTAAAGCTTGGAAAGGAATTTCATTTGGGGTGAAGCCTACCTTCAGCAAAGAATCAGGTGTCATTCCCATGCTCCAAACACTGGTGGTATCTTCAGGCATCTGTTAGGCCTGTGTTTTTCATAAAATTAAGCCTTGCTGATTCTTTGCTTGGTAGACGCTGCCTGGCTGATTCTGTTATGTCCTGTTGTGTTTGAACCACAGTCAGGTTCCCCAGGTAGATGAGTTTCAGGAAGATTCCACTTCCAGCTGTTTTGCTATGTCCATCCCATCTATGTTTTAACTGCAACTGATGCGTACAGCTTGCTTGACAAAACCTGTCAGTATTTCTGAACAGCCAACAAGCTGTGTAGGTGCTGGGCCCAAACATAACACTTCAATGCAAAATATCAATAATTTTTCTACTTGGGGAAATCAATGTTTTCTACTCTAACCGAGTTCAACCTCAGTGTGTCTTCTTCTGCCCTGAAAAGACCACCTATCTGCAGGCCTGGATAACCAAGTCTGGAAAGTATGTGAAGGGCAAAAGATAGCAGAAGTCACACAAGTTTGGCAAGGCAGTTGGACCTCAACCTATGGAGGATCAGCCCTCCCTTTCAGCAGGAAGCCAGCAGAGCTTTTGAGGTTCTGCTCTCAAAATGCTAAGTGCTGCAAGATGAGGTCTAAACATTGCAAAGAACAATGAAACATTGTAGAGCACCCCACACACACACACCCTGCCACAGAAAAAAGAAGGACAAAAAATAAATCTCTGGATGGACTCACCTGGCCAAAGCTTTCCGTGACTTCCAGCCAGAAAGAACTCAAAATCCAAACCACCAGTCAAAAAGGACAAGTGGCTGCATCCTGTTTCTTTGTTCACACTGCTGTTGGGTTTGGAGTTTAGAGAGATGCCTCTTGTGAAAACATCAGAGAAACCCCAGGGACTGAGGACCACCACCACCAGTGACTGGTTGCTGGAGGAGCTGGAGGGGCTCTGTCTTGCATGGATTTGGCTTTTAAAGGTTAGAGCCTATCCACGTAGATTTTGGAGGTCAGAGCCCAGAATCCACCAGTGAATTCACTGGTGTCTAATAAAGGTTGTGTGCACCTTTTTAGCACGGTGGGAACATTCAAGATCATGTAGCAACAGGATGAGCAGCAATGGCTTTAAACTAGGGCAGATTTAGATTAGATATTAGGAAAATGTTCTTTACTATGAGGGTGGTGAAACACTGGAACAGAGATGTGAGGTCCCATTCCTGGAGACATTCACGGTCAGGCTTGACAGGGCTCTGAGCGACCTGATGTCCCTTCTCACTGCAGGGGGGGTTGGTCTAGATGACCTTTAAAGGTCCCTTTCAACCCAAACCATTCCATGATTCTATGATTCTATGAACTCTATATGGTGCTGGCCAAGACAAGAGCACCAAGCTAGGGCAAGGGCTAGGGCAAGAGTTATTGTCCCAGGGAGGTGAAGCTGTTAGAAATTTCTGCAATACTGACAGTGAAGCTTTTCTGGGCGTGTTTTATCCATGATTTATTTCTAAAAAATTCTCAGCAACAAGTACCCCATAGTAATTCTCCCTTCTTAAAACTGCTTTATGTAAGCTACCTGTAATTAAAACAAGCTTTTTCATGTGTCCACAATCAATTCCTTAAAATATTAATAATTTTCCCTACATTGGGTATCAAAGCCATTACTTTTTCCTGTGTGTCCTTTAACTATATTTAAATAATTCATTTATCCATTTTCCAGCCCTCAGGGAGATCAGGGGTGGCTTTTTTTCTCTCTCTCTTTTTTTTTTTTTTTTTTTTTTTTACACAATATGATCCCATTGAAAACATAGGATATTTTCTCCACCTAAACTTACAGAATATTTTCTTTCTTGCCAGGGTTTACTCAACACAAGAATCCAGTTAGCTACCATTTTGTTAAGACAAAAATGTATTATTGAAATATATGTCTGGCTGTGTATAAATGCCCTTTCCACTGCTCATCAATCTTGCACTAATTAGAAAGACAAAAATATTTTAAAACCAATTAATGCCACTGAGAAACATTCCAGTAATTCTCAAAATACAATGTAACTGTGATAGATACATTTCAATTATTTCGAAGCATTTTCACAGAGCACCACGCATAAGGGAAAATCAGGGACGAAAAGCCACATCGCTTGGCTGATGGATCTCTGACATAGGATGTGGATTAAGATTTAAGTGAGACCAGCAGTTCATGTTCTCCCTCAAAAAGCTCCTGAGTCACCTGATTAAAGTGCAACCTTGACAAATATGCACAGCGTTGTCTCTCACAGTTGGAATCACCAAAGAGGCTAAAAACAGCACCATGCACTGCATAATCTCTAACCTCAGGGGACAACAAAAACAGAGAATTGCTGTGTCAATCTCATTTCCTTGTTAGGCTCATTATCATAAATGCAGGCCTTTGGTTTTGAATGCCACACTTCAATAACATTTACCTATCAACAGCTGCTGAAATATTGAATTCCACAGTCATCTTTTCCTTTTGATGCTCTCCCTTTTGTTTCTTTATCCATAAACATGAGGAACTGAGCTAAACTTAAATTAACTAGCTGGGGTTAAATGTTTGGGGCAGCAAATTATGGCTAGCCTGCTTGCAGAGTGGTTTAGATTACAGGGGAGAGTTGCCAATCTTAGCTCTCATCATGCACTCCAAATGTGCAGAGCAATATTGGCAGTTCATGGCCAAATCCTGCATGCTTTAGTTATCACAGGAGCACTGCTCCCATGAATAAGTGGAGCAAGATTTAGCCCCTGCTCAGAAGATAGAGATGAATCACACTTCTATTCTTTGAGTACCTCACGGTACCTTCAACACAGGCATGTTCAGTGATTGATAGCCTGTGTCTGGATAGGGTATTTTTCCATATACTGACAAATATTCTCTTTGCGGTGATTTCTAGGAGCAGAGGAGTATACACTGCAGCAACGTTGGGTTTCTTATTTTATATTGTGCCCTTTGTCTTTGTTTTGATTAGTTTTTTTTTTTTCTGAGGGTCAGTTACTTCCCATCCTTTTTCCACTCAAGAGTGCTCTGAAATAATCCCGTTACAGATCTCCAGCCCTTAGCATCAGTAAAACAGTGGAAATTTGCAACAGTAAACAGGTGGGGAAAGATACAGCCTTTGCTTCAGGGTCAAATCCCAAGTGGTGGCACAGTCTAAGGGAAATAAAGGTGTTTGGCTTTCTTGAAAGGATCTAAAGGAGCTGCTGGTATCAGCTAAGGTTTTTGGTTTGGTTTGATTTTTGTTTTGCTTTTTTTTTCCTTAATGAAGGCAAGGGCTATGTGAAGGGCTATGTGTTAACTGTTTTAATTCAGTGTGCATTGAAAATGAGACTGTAATTCAGAGCTAAATGTTTGGTTAATAATAATTTCATGACTATGTGCTGTTACTCATGAGACCACTCGGGTGCTGTAGGACTTGCCACAGGGTGAGGCTGTGGAAAGGTCCCTTGCAGCTGCTACAGCAGCATCTCCCCATACTTTGAGACTGTCACTCTTAGCCTGTCTAGGGCCATGCTACTCAACTGCAAAGCCACCTCAGTCCTCCTGCAAAAGTGGCTGCATACCTGTATAGACCTTATGAGTAAATGGTGTTTCCCTAAAAATTGGCATCCCACAAAGCCAAAGGTGGGACTGGAGTTCAACATTTTTGCTGCAGGAGCCACTCAGGTTAGGCACAACACACAGCCTTTGAGCCATGGCACCAAAGCCCCTCCTCTGAAACTCAGAGGAAGAGTCATAGAAGGAAAGTGGGGGTGGGGGGCGGGAACAAGAACATGTTTTTTAGGTGTACATACCCAGAAGAATCACTGCAAGCAGAAACAGATGAAGAGCCAAGCCTTCCTAAAATAACTGAAGCGGCGTTGCGGTGGTCCAATAATGGGCACTGTCAAAAAGTTCAGCAGAAAGAAATGCAGTGCATGTATTCCATATTCCTCCTGGCTGAGGTCCCTGCCTCATTTCAGAGGGAAATTAACCCCAAACCTGCTTCTCGCTTCATGTCCATAGACCCATAATCTGCCTGATGAGCTGCAGGGACCCTGGAAAAGAAGGTGGCTTGGAGGACTTGACATGCCAATCCTGGTTTTCTCTGCATGAGGCTCATGGTAAGCAAGGGTTGTTTCCTCCACCAGGAGCAGAGGGGTAGGCATCAACACCAAAGAGTAGTGAGCTCCTAGGAATATAGTAGACACCTGAGTGGGTAATTTGTGGCCGTTTACTTGAATCTAACTACTAAGAGTTTAATATTAACTTTATACTCTGCTGGCCTCAGCTGCTGACCAAGGTTGTGGCAGAGGCCAGTCAGATGAAATGAGGTGGAAGACACATCTCATTCCTGAGTGGTAGCAGTGTTTCTCTCACACTTATTTCCAGCCTCTCTTTTGAATTACAGTACAATATTTTTTTTAAAGCACAGGAGATCAAAGACTCAGTCAGAAAACAAAAAAACTTACGATTGATTTTGCTTAAGTAAGATAGTGATTTCTATTACACTAGCCTTTACTTAGAGGCTTTTGGCTGCTATAAGGAATTGATTTATTCCATTTGTCAAAAAAAAAAAAATCAAAATCAGAAAGAGCGCAGCTCCTTGTATGCCCTGCATGAAAGAAATGCCCAGCTTGTAGAAGTTAGCCCGACTTGTCTGCAGGAGAGGGGCCAAGGACCACAGGAGTTAATTACATCAGTAGAGAAGGGTCGCTTTTCATTTCTAGTGAGCCCAACTCCGACTAAATAAATAAAGCTGTAATGGGAGAGCAATGACCACAATAAGTGGCCAAAAACCCACGTGATGACAGAGGAATGATTTCCCACCACCACCGTTTAAATATAACTAAGGTGTTCTGTAATTTTACTTCCAAAAGCCAGAGGGCTTATTGTAATCCTGATAAATTATAGCAGCAGAAGCAGGAGAGAAGTGGGACAGAAGAAGGGAAATGTTAATGCAAAATATAAAATTGCCTAGCAGAAAAGAATGGGGAGAGCGAGCGAGTGGTTTGTTATCGTTTATTTTTCTTCAACGTATCATTCAGCTTCAACTGTCTCCCATCTCACCCAGATCTCCACCATTTCTCAGAAACGTCTCTCGATGGCATCTCATTCTGTTCCTGTCTTTCACCAGCGTTTCATCATTTCTTAACTGTCCCTGAAAGGGTCTGGGCAGAAAGCGGAGCGGAGGGGGAGGCGGAGGGGAGAGGGACGAGGCTTCGCCCCACGTGTCCTTCTCATTTAAGCAGTTTGCAAGAAGCGGGGGGGCGGGGAAGTGGGGAGACGTTGCAAATAATGTTAAATGTGATTAATCTCCCGGATTCCTGGAAATCTGACATGCATGAGTTACAGCGAAACCTCTTTTATTTCGCCATGAAATGCTTTTGCATAATGAGAAAGAAAATGTCCTCTGTGCCCTAATCAACTCTGACAGGTCCTGGACTCCCAAATACTTTTATTTATGGCATTATTTATCTCATCCCTCATGACGGCGGAGGCGGGCCCGCGGCTAGCGCCGTGCGGGGCCGGGTAGGGAGAGGAGACCCGGGCGGCCGGCGGGGAACCCGCGGCGGGGCTCCGCGCCCGGCGGAGGGGCCAGAAAGTTTTTGCGGCGGCTCCGCGCTCCGTGAGGCGGGGCGGCCCCCGCGGCCTCGGCGGGCCGTGCTGAGCCCGGGGGACATGCGAGGGGTACCCCTCGGCCGCTAGCCCCAGCGGTAGGGCCCGGCAGCTCACCTGCCCCCGCGGGGGTGTGCCGGGAGCGGCGGCGGCCCCGCCAGGGCCCGCCTCCCCGCCCCGCTGCCATTAGCAGAGATTACCCTAAACACTTGCCGGTCGCCGCCCGTCTCCCTCCAGGCATTGGCGCGGCCGCCTGTCAATCAGGCCGGCGCCCCGCCGCGCCGGGGCTCCGCCGTGCCAGAGAGACGAGCCGCGGCGGCAGCAGACACAGCCCCGGAGCGGGGCCGCGCCGCGCCGGGCTGGGGGAGGGCGGCGGAGGATGGAGGAGGAGATGCAACTGGCGGAGGAGGGGCCCAGCACCCCCAAAATCTACAAGCAGCGGGGCCCTTACAGCGTCCTGAAGACCTTCCCCGGGAAGCGGGCGGCGCTGGCCAAGCGCTACGAGAGACCCACCATGGTGGAGGTGCCCCGCGGGCGCGGAGCGGGGCAGCCCTTCCCGCACGCCGCCGCCGAGCCGCTGCCCTACGCGCCGCACGGCCCCTTCCCCAACGGGCCCGCCCGCCCCGCCGCCGCCCCCGGCGTTGCCCAGGGCCACCCCCGCCCGCCGCCGCCGCCGCCGGCCCCCAGCTCCTCGGGCCGCTACGGTCCTTGCCCGGCGGCGGCGGGGGGCGGCGGCGCGGAGCTGAGCGCAGGTACCCGCAACTCCTCTCCTCCGCCGCGCAACTTCGCGGGGCACTTTGCAGCAGGCGGGAGCGGGATGGGGGCTGCGGTCTCCCCGCTCCACACATCCCTCACCCCTTTCCCGGGGGGCTGGCGGAGGGCTCAGCTCCCCCCTCGGGTCCCCCCCACCCATCGGCGCTGGCTTCGCCGGGCGCCCCGGGGCTGGGCGCGGAGGGGGGGGCGGGCTGGGGCTGCCCGTCGGTCGGGCATCGCTAAAGTTCCCGGGGGCGGGCGGGGCCGCTGCCCGGCCGGTGTCGCCCCCGGGGCTGCGGGGGTGGGGGGGATTGGGGGTTGTCCCCGCCGCCGTCGGGGCCGTGCTGACGGGCCGCTCTGGGCTTGGCTGGGCAAGCGGCCGCCGAGCGGTTCGCACCTGCGGGAGCGGCGCCGCCGTCTGCGGGGCGGGGCGGAGGTTTGGGGGGGGGAGCCCCGGGCCGGCCGCTCCGCCGCCTTCGGGGCCGGGGAGGGAGGCCGGCAGGCTGGGGCTGACTGCTGGAGGGAGCTGCTGGGAATGGAGAGGATGCTGTTCGAGAGGTGGTGGTTTTAACAGAAAATAGATCGGCTGCTTGACTGCACCGTTTTCACAAAATGCAGGGAGAAGCAGCAGATGAGATTATTTTATTTTATTTTTTTGTTTTAAGGTGTAAGATACTGAGATGCTGAACACATATCTTTCTTCTCGTGATGGCTTGGAGTTAAAAACCGCGTAGATCTTGATATGCAACCTAAATTTGGCATCAGGAAATGGGAAATTGCATCTTTAAGCAGAGTACAATCAAAAATGAATTACAATAAATCCTATATAATTGCATAGGTCATTCTCTTTAATGAGATTTTATTAACCTGACTGTCAAGCTTTTGAGTCAGGCAGATATTTTATCTTCTTCAACTGATAAAAGTGTCAGCTATAAACCACCATATAAATATTCATAAATCTACACATCTGTGGCAGCCTATCAGCATCATTCTTTTGGACATTAAAAGCATTCTAATTACTTTCTGTCTAGCAGAGCTGAAATGCTGCCTGTTATAGTATGTGCTTGGCAGGCATGATTGCTTTTGTTTGCCATCACAAATAGCAGCATCCTATTTTATATACTGATGGTCCAGAATATATTCAGGGTTTGACTGAACAGGATGAATATTATGAAGCACCATCTGGTTTTGATAACATCGGGTATATTAACTCATCTGTTAATTTTTGACACATCATTGATTTATTTATTTAGAAAAATTGGATCCTGTTTTGGTATGTTGCTGTTTGCCTTTGTAACAAATGTGATGACATTTCCTTACTAAACAGAGAGATATGCTAGTTAATAGAATATATGGCTATGTTTTAATGCCTGTTTTTGCTCAGGAGCAGCCATGTACTGGATGAATTTATCACGTCTTGTTACAAATAATTCAAGTACTTTACTAAAAAAGTTTAATACTTAAATAGATTAGCCTGAAAATTCACAGCTGTGATGCATAGTTCCATGATCCATGTCAGGTCATCTTTTCTTTTTCTTGAAACTACTTCTTATTTTAAATGGTGGTAGCTGAGTATTTTTTGTGGCCCACAATCAAAGCGCTGCTGATAAATGTGACACCTGCGTTTCTTTACAGAAGCAGATTACGCCATGGAAAACATTTGGCTGTCTGGTGGATGATATACAAGGCCATATTCACAGCAAAGCCCTCTGGGCTTTGATGCGCAGAAGTTTGGACTTTCTTCTGCCTCTGTAGACTGTACTAGCCAGGCACTGGAGCAGGCTTCAAAGTTTGCCATTGATTCACTCCTGTGCTAAAAAAAAAAAAAAAAAAAAGTAGTAGTTAAGGAACTGCTGTTTGTACACGGAAGTTCTGTGAAGTCCCTGTCCCATCACCTGCACATACAGGCTTTACTTTTACTTTAGGTTCCTATGTGGGTCTCAACACACCCTCTTTCAGCTAAGACTTAAGTACCAAGGAAAACAGGAGAAAACAAACCAAAAACTTGCTACAGCGTGCAGAAATGAGATTTTGTACAAGTTGTTACCAGAGGCTGATAAAGCAAGAGGCAAGGTTTAGACCTCCTGGGTATTGTTATCCCTGAAGTACAGATGCTTTGCTGAGCTATGTGCCAGTCCCTCCCTACTTGGTGATGGAGAAACACCAGGCGCCTTGTGTTGGAGGAGCAGTAATACTAGTAGGCTGAGCAGGGAGCTGCTGAGGGTAAGCTAGTTGGGACCTTGGGGCTGGATGTATATGAAATACTTCCATCCTGTTGTCCAGAGCCTTGAAATCCTCTTAACAAATGTATGAGCCAGTTTAATAGCTCAGCCTGCTGCTGGTGAAGCAGAGCTGGGGTTTTGCCCCCAGGGAGTGCGAGCCATTGTATCTGCTCCATGCGCGGTTGCACTGTGCTTTGCGCAGTGCCTAGAGGGTCTCTGCCCACCCAACTCCTGGGTTCCCCACAGCAGCAAGGGTCATGGGCTGAACCCTTTCCAGAACACCTCTTAGCCAGAGGTTCATCTTGCAGGTGGTGGGTGTCGCAGGGAGGGAACCATCCTTCCCTGAGCTGGTATCCAGCCAGCTGCAGGTCCAATGAGTTTTTCTCCACAAGGCAGACAGTCACCATCCATGACTTGCACAGTTTTCCCACTTAGCTTACCCATAGCTCTGGGTGGGTGCTTACTTAAGTGAAGGGCTGGAGGGCTGTAGACGGCAGTTTTGTAGAGACACCCATTTAGTAAGTTCAGTTGCAGAGATTCACCTCTTTCTGCTAATACCTCTTCTCTCATGCAGGCAACAGTGAGGCTAATAAAACACCATTCCTGGAATGTCTAACTGTGTTAGCAGCTTAAACACTTAACACTTCTTAATCTCCAGGCATGACATTTCTGGCCTCTTGGGATTCAGAGCACCAAGTTTGCTTTTGAGGGTGGGCACCTCAAACACAGCCACAAGTAAGGATGCTTCCATATTTTTTAAGCTTTCCCTAAAGGTTAGAGTTTTTGCTGAGAATGAATGGTTTCTTCCTCAGTCCCTCTCAAAGAAACCATCCTGGCCTCCAGACTCCAGAATAATTGCAGGAAGAGGGGTTAGGGGAAGGAGGAAGAGCAGGTGATCTCCACCCTGCACCGTGATGAGGAAAAACCTAGCTTAAGATCCCATCCTGTAGGGGAAGATCCTGCATGAGAAATGTCATCTTACAACAAGAAATACAAAGTTGCAGTGCAATGAAGGCCTTCTTTCTCCTCCAGTGAGTAGTGGTTACTCTGACCACTGCTGCTGCAGAGTAAGCCATACAAACAGATGCATTCAAAGCACCAGCAGATAGTTTTCTCCTGTAAAATATTAATTCTTCATTAGCCTGTTCAGATTATTTGCCTGGTATGAAAGCAATGTGTATTTTTGGTAGCAGGTACATTAAACAATATCATAGTCCACCAAAGAAACACTTTTTCCTTAGGAAAGCATGAGGTAGACCCTACAGCATGCCTCAAGATTTAAGTTGGGCTTTCATGGAAATCAAAGAAGAGCAGAGCTGTCTTAAAGTTGTTATTCCAGTGCCAACAACCTGGCATGTTTGACATGACCAGTTAGTAAAGCTCTGCCATGCCTGGGCAGAAGAAAGTTTTTAAGTGAACAGAGAAGGTAAATATTGTTAATTTAGCCTTAACTGAGAAGTTTGGACCATCATCTGGAAGTAGATCTATGAGATCAGTACTGAAATGGTCAAAGACTTTTAGTCTTCATTGTGTGATCCTCACACAAAATGCCTAAGAAAGCATCACTTAGTCATGGGGGGTATCAAATGCTTGATTTTGTGATCCAAGCAGAGATACTTCAGCAGTGTTCAAATCTAAAAACATAATGACAAAGTCTTTATGCATGGACAAAATCATTTGGGGGTACAGAGCTGCTGCCCCAGGATAATAATAATATAATCATCGAACAAATCAAGAAATAAAAATTGTCAGGTGAGAGGACTGAATGCAGGGTGAGCAATGAGGTGACTGAAATTGCTAAGGAGCCTGGACTTTGGAATCTTGCTGAAAATTACCTATGAATACACTCCCTGCAGGGGAGAATGTATGGTATTCAGACCTACTCAATACTTAAAAAGATGACTTTTTAAACCAGCTGCCCAAGATTACAACAGAAGCTATGGAAAAGCCACAACCTGAATCTAGAGCCATTGAGACCCAACTAATAAAGCTGTCTGGTCCAAGTATTGAAAAGATCCTCAGGTGTAGCAAAAACTGTTGTTAAACCTGCTAATCTTCCCAGACATCTTTTCTGATGCATTGGTGTAAGGTAGAGTTTCAGAAGTTTGCTCTTACTAAAACCCTAGTTTTAGTCCAGCATTTGGATAGCTAAGAAGCCTCATACTTTAGCATCAATGAGAAAACAATGTAAAGATGAATGCTATATCCAGGAGTTGGTACCTGGTATCTTCTGGTTGCTTGTACTCTCAAATAATCTAGTTAGGAATAGTTAATACTTACAGCAGTATAATCCTGCTATATTAGCACTTTGTGGGCCTGAGCTGGCAAATCCACCTTCAGGCAAAAGTTCAGTTAAGAAGTTCTGTAAGACTAAAGACTGTGGGGTCTGAGACATTAGAATTAGATGGTTGGTGGGCATTATAATAAGGAAAAGGATTATCACAATAGGACTTTAATAAACTGTTTACACAGTTTTGGTCCAGAGCAGTCATTTCAATAGAATCTTCCTTTCCTAGAAAATACGTACAATACATTAACTCAATTAAGAATCGTAGATAGGTGGTTATTCAGCAGTAATGACATAAAAACAACTTTTTGTCACTTCTTAGTGATTTGATCTTGCACAGTGCTTGCATTTCTAATTATAGTCGGTCCGTAAAAAATGAATTCCAAACGTCTACAATATATGCTAAATAGGCAGTGTTTGGTTTTATTTTTTCTCAATCACAGGAAATAACCACAGTTACCATTCTCATTTAGGGTTGTTCAGACTGTGGGTACATGTACCATTACTGGTGTAGAAGTCACTGCAAAGTGGTACCTGCTTCAGAACAGAGCCAGATGTTTCCAGAATGTCTGTGGAGAGCATCCCTCCCTATTGCTGCCGAGTAGTACCCACAAAAAAGCATTTTCTTTCTGCTGGCATTTCAAAATAGCACTGCCTTGTCATGGCTTTAATTTTTATATCTTTGAGCATGGGTTAAAATTAAGAAAAAAACAGTAATTGCTGTTAATTGTGTCTTTGTTGTAGATCTGATACGGAACTGAAGATTAAATCAATACTGTCATTTCTGTATAAAATTTCAGTTACATTTTAAGCCATTATCACAGGGAATGTGCCTAATGCATTCAATTTTACAGCAAAACTAATCATTAATTTTATCTTTACTGATGTTGTGTGTATTATAGCATTCTCCAGAACTGGTATTTGAAATGGCAGGGTATTTTTTGCCATATTTTAGGAAAAACATAATATTAGCATAACTTATCTTACACTAATCCCTTTTTGGTCACTTCATTCATATTTTGTCCCCTTGCAACAAGGGTATGCAAGAATAAGTAACTTTTGTCAACTGGGACCATAATGATTAAAAAACAAACACTAAATACAACTTCAGGTCTGGAATCGGATTATAGGATTAAAATGAATGAAAAACTGCTCTGTAGTAGGATTGCAAAGTTCCAATCAATATAATCTTGTAATAATTTTAAAGGGAAAATGTGAGAAGAAATAAGGCAAACAGCGCACAACTTCAGGTTGTTAGTGATGCCTGAGTTTCTTGATTTTCTTTTGGTTTATCAGTAGGTCCCAGCTAGAAAGCTGCAATATCACCAGGGTTCCATTCTTTTCATTTATATTGATCTGTTGTCCTGGGTTATTTTGCACTTGCATCGTAAAGGCAAGGAAGGACAACAGGTACTAAGGCTACAGAGCACCTGGCACCTCACCAGCACCCACTTGCAAAGGAGGCAGCAGTCCCTGGGCATTTCTACCATTTCGAGTTTGTAATAGGGACAGAGGGCGTTGCGTAACATTTTGGATCAAAGATGTCTTGTAGACACCTGCCCTGGTTCAGCTGAGCCCATCTAGAAGGGTGGTATGACTCACTAGCACGTGAAGCTGATTGCAAGGATGCTGAAAGTGGTCTTCGGGCCACCCCAGTCCTTCACATGGGTGCTCTCTGCTTGGCCCTGGGCAGCTGCATAGCCGTGCACTGCACCAGTCCTTGCTCTGTCCACCTCACATCCCTGTTCTTTGGTTTAAGTCCTCAGGAGATCACATCTTCTTGGGTTTTGTGCAGGGGAGATAACCTCGGGCTGTGTTCAGACTGAAAGCATTTGTATGCTGCTGCAGCCCTGCCCTCTTTGCAGACATCTGGAGGATGGTAAAAGCACAAATTAGTGTTGTTTCAAATATTTTTCAGGCCAGCTGTACTAACCTCAGTGTGAAGTAGATTTTCCACCAGAAGGTGTATCTTCTGGATCATGGAGAAGTACCATGAGAAGTGCCACCTCTAAATTCTGAAGGTTTCTGTTACTTATGTGTTATCAGTACGATGAAGCTGTGTTTTTGTCTCTAGTGGTGAAGTTAAGATAAATGAAGGTCTGAGGTGCTTAGCTTCATGCATCTGTAGCAGGTTGCCTTTTCAAAAGTAAGTGCATTTGTCACTTTCTAAAAGTCAAGCCTGCCTGATAAGAGCTCTCCAAAATTGGCAGCTTAAACCTACCAGTCTTTTTTTTCATCTTATGCAAAATGTTAGTTTCATCTTTTTAGACACCTAGAGGAACTCAGCTATGAATAACCTAAACGTTATTTTAAAGGCATTTTTTTTATTGGGGAATGTAACAGGTTGTACCATAAATGTCTTGGTCATTTTCCACTTTGTCAAAGAACCGTTACAGCAGCCTAAGTTATATATAAATAAACACTGCAGAAATGACCCATCCTAATGTGTAGGTTTAGGTTGTAGCTGCTGTTGCTCCCTGAGACATGATGCCTCCTGGCATTAGAGGCAAGGCTGACTAGGTGTGGCATGGCATCCTTGTCCTACTTCCAGAGCTGAGCTGCTGCCTCCAGAAACTGCTGCACAGCCCCACATAGAGTTTCCTGATTACATCCAGGGTAGCTTGAAGAACTGCACTGCTGTCCATTGTGTGGAGATACTGGCCTACCCACAAACTCATAGGAGGTCAGCAGGACAGAAAAAAATCCTTTCTCTGACCAGAGGAGCTTCATGTTTTACATTTGATGTTTTTCCTTGGTGCAAGGAGAGGGTTTTGTGCTTATCATGCTTGAGTTGTACTTGGACATACCTGGAACCTTAAAGCAAAAGGAACAGAAGTGAAGTCCATAGAATTGGGGATGGGTCATATGAAGTGTCCCACGCCCAGTGTCAAGCAAGTGCAGCAAAGATGAAAGGGAGACAAAACAAAGCTTGGAAGCCTTGTTGGAGAGGAGCAGGGCATAGGATGGAGGTGTAGTGCCAAGTCCTGCAAATATGTTAAAGCACTGCCCACCAGCAGCTTGAAATGGGCTGCCAGAGAAGTATTTACTTGAACTTTTATTTGTAGCAGATTGGGTGGAATTTGTATTCCCCATTTTGCTGTCTTAATCCCTCTGAAAGAAGATGGCAGTAAGCAGTGACTATCATCACAATGCATTTCTGATTAACAGCAAGGGCACAGGGGCACTCTCAAAATAGAAGCAAAGTCGGGATTGTTTTAAATCACAGTGTTGCAGAAGTATTAAAGCAGAAGCCATAATTTTAGCGTGTTCCAAAATAAAATGCATGCTACTGTAAACAGTTGTGTACATTCATCTAGCTACTGCTGCCTGGCATAGCCTTTTGCATTAGGTTTCTGTGATTCATCTTTTCTTTTGTTGCAGAGTCTCGAATGATTCTGGATGCCTTTGCCCAACAATGCAGCCGGGTTCTAAGTCTCTTAAATTGTGGTGGAAAACTACTGGACAACAATCACTCTCAGTCCATGATTTCTTGTATAAAGCAGGAAAACCCAAATTATAGTGAAAGACAAGAGCAATGTCAGCTTGGGAAAATGGTCCATAGTCAGACGTCAGACATTTTAGACATAGAGATGCAGTATATGCAAAAGAAACAACAAACCTCAGCCTTTCTGAGAGTTTTTACTGATTCCCTTCAGAACTATTTGCTTTCTGGGAGCTTCCCTTCTCAGAACACCTCGTCAGTAAATGATTTTAGCCATTTGGCAGATGTGGATCCACTTTCAACCTCTCCAGTACACACTTTAGGTGGATGGACATCTCCAGCAACGTCTGAATCTCATGGTCACCCATCATCTTCTACACTTCCAGAGGAGGAAGAGGAGGAAGAGGAAGAAGGTTACTGCCCTCGTTGTCAAGAGCTAGAGCAAGAGGTAATTTCATTACAACAAGAAAATGAGGAACTTCGTAGAAAATTGGAGAGCATTCCAGGTAAGTAATCCCTTGCCATATAATACTGTCAATCAGTTATAAAAATAATTTGGGTAATAATTTCTTTTAAGTTCTAGTTGTTTTCTGAGGTTGTGATCATTGTAATCCAACGCTGGAATTTGTCTCCAACCAGAATTCCTATAGCTATGCCCATTGGAAAATTGTCTGCACGTACTCATCCAAATGAATATTGAGTCCTAAACTAGTGAGCTGTGTTGAGGATGGGATGTACTTGTAATCCCAAATTTCAAACATCAGGTGATTTGTCACAGGAATTTCACACATAGATGTTTTTATACCTAATTATCTATCTTGTTCTTTAAGTGACATTACACCTTATAAACCTAGTTCCTGTTTGGGGCTCTGTTTTTTGGTTACTTAAACTATTGTAAGTTACATCCATACTTTAAAGGGAAACAGATTTGACTTTTATTGTGAACACTATGTCTTAAATTGATGTTAGCTCAGTGAGAAGCATAAATACATCTCCTCCCATTCGTCTTCAGATAAAACCTCAAAAAGAAGCTTGACAAGTTCTCCATTTCAGCAATACCTAGCAGCCATTGGAAGCAAGAAAACAGACAGAAAAACCCTATCTAATAGAAACTCCATCTGTGAAAAACTCATGCCCCTTAAAATTTAGGACTTCCCACTGTTAGGGTGCACCGAGATAGTTGAAGGGTGATATTGTATAAGAGCAAAGTATCTTGGACCCATATCCTCTAAATTTTAAGCACAGGTAAAAATACACCACAAAAATAATACTGAAAGTAAATTGGAATTTAGCAAATAAAATAAGTATACAACACATTTCTGACTTATAAACACTAGGGAGCTGCACCTCTGCTAGCTGAAGTTTGAGGTACTCACGGTAGATCCATGCAAGGTTGATTGAACTAATCCCTAAATGACAGAAAAACACAGATAATATAGCAGGGGCTGCAAGAGTGAAAATACTTCAAAGCTGCTAACTATGCAGAAAGGAAGAAGACATTAACCAACTAATCCCCCAGTTTATAGGTACAGTAGCAAAATCTGAGCAAAAACCAAGCAGCAGTCTTCGTAATTCGTCTCCCCTGCTATTTGTGATGTTTTCTGCATTGTTTTACACTGCGTTTTTCTTTTGTGCATTGGTCACTAGGGGTACCAGCAAATCCCATAAGCAACATTGTTCAGTGCAAAGAAAACCCAAAATTTATAATACTTCCCCCACCCCTCCCAAAATCTGGAGTCACCGTAACTCGTGCACTCTCACTGGATTACGTAGCGGTTTGTACAGCATGTGAAGACACTGAGTGACAGAGGGAATTGCATGGACTTCAACTACAGTTTAGTCCTAGTTTCAGGTCTGTAAAACTGAAAATTGTCATTAAAGCCCATAATGTGACCTACAGCTTTCTATCAATCACCTGTATTAAACCCAGTAATCTTTGTTACTTTTGACTAAAACATACATAACTACTGTTTGACCCAAATAATATCTCAGAAGGCCCCCAGTCCTGAGTTGGAGGCTCTGGTGAGCAGTGGCTGTACCTCTTAGCCTGGCACTTCACTCCAGTAGTTACACTGGTGAAAATGTGTGCCTTATTCCACTGCCTGACTATCTGAAATCAGATTCTAGCCATTGACTTATATACTGTCCTCCACTAATTAAAGTGCTGTATAGGACTTGGTACTTTGTCTGGTTGAAGGTACTTACAGGTCGAAAACTGAATTAATTTCCATTTTAGATAAACTAAGCTGTTTAGTATTCCTCAAATGAGTCGAATCTTTCTTTACAGTTCTTTACTCCCCTTCTGCTCATTTCTTTACAATTTGGGCACTAGAAATAACGTGCAGCATGTTTTATCTGCCTAAGCAAGGGTGAATAGTCTCTTTGTCCCCACCCAGGATTGCCCTGGTCATTTGGCCACTGGTCATGCAGCTGACCTGCTCATTCTGTGCACCTTGCTTCCTAGACATGTGTACTTTGTATTTGGCTGTGTTCATTTACTAGGTGATCCGGATTGCTTTGGCTGCCCTGTTTGGCCACTTCTTCCTGGTTCGCCAGTTTCTGTATCATCCAGAATTTTTTTGATAATTTTTAAATTAACTTGGTGATCCTGTTGTATGGTATTGAGCCTGCTGTCAGTCCCTGTCGAGCTGTGCATGAAACAGATCTGCTCATGATGATTCCTCTAATGACGAATAACTTTAGATGTCAGTAGCAAGTTCTTAGTCCATGTATGCTCTAGTCTACTGATGTTCTGTGTTGCTGCTTTTGCAATCAGATAACTCATGCTAGTAAGTTAAATGCCTTTCAGGAGTCAAGATATATTACATCTGTTCAACCCAACTATTTCAAGCAAACCTATAATCTCATCAAAGAATGACAATCAGGTTAGTCTGACAAGATCCACTTTCCGTAAGACAGTTTTGACTGGCATTAATTATATTCATATTCTTTAGTTCTTAAGTCAATTGAATCCCATTGCAATTACTTGTATTTTGCTAGGATTAATGCCAGGCTAAGCAGCCAGTGTTTACCTGGGTCATCACAGTTACCCTTCATCTCCCTTTAGAAGAGAAATAAACATACATAAGCATAGTTAGGAAACACCTTGTTAAGAGTGTGTCAATGGAAGCAGACAAACATAAAATAAATGTGCAAGGATGTATGACTTTATCAGCCAACATGAAATCATCATCAGATGGATCAGCTGCTGTCTGGGTGACATATACACATAGGTCTAGAGTGACCCATGTGTTTGGGGAAGTGTTAAGAGCCGCAGGAGGTGCCCTCAGACTTTACTACATGGTAGGACAGAGATCTGAGCTGCCCAGGCAGTCCCCCAGCCACCACTGAGCAAGGTTAATAAAAAATCAGCTAGAGGCAATATCTGATTATTTTTGTCTCCAGTGCTGATTTTGTTCCAGTGAGCTTCTGCTACCAAAGAAGCAGGCAGAAATTTTTCTGTGACTGGAAATGCCCAACTCTGTATGCAAACGGGTACAAATCTTGCTCTCTGAGCATTCTCCTTTTTTGCCTGTCAAGATGTTGTGTGCCTTGGGAGGGAGCCAGAAAGCCCTTTGCAGAGGGTTTCAGTGTTGTTTGCCACCATCTATCACATCAGAGTCATCTCAGAGACAAACTTTATTCTCTATGCGTTCGTACACCTCATGCTGGGCATCCAAGGGGCTAGGCAAGGCCATCAGCGCAGTGGGGAAGCAACTGTGGAGGCAGACAGATGAGCGTGGTGGCTGTTATGCTTGTACCATCTAGCAGGTGAAAGAGCAGGGCTTTTTTGACATGTTTTTCCCACTCATCCTTGGGGGAGCTGGGCCAGAGCTGCTGGGTGAGGCTGGCCGGGGACCCTGCAGGCAGGGGGGATGTGCACTGTGCCCTCCCGATGGGCGCCATGGCTTCCAGTGAGCAACGCTGTCAACGGAAGATAAAAGCACCAACCCCTCCCTTCTGCTTTGTAACCATCTATGAATCATTTTATCCTTTTCCTGAAATACTTTGCATTTCTTTTTTTTTTTTTACTTTCCATATGCAAAAGCCCTTTTAAAAATCCATGAGAGTTTGCAATCTAAAAATAGTTACCACTGTACATCTCTGCCTCTAGCTCTGCGAAGCACCATTTGCATGGCTCACAAAGAGACTACCAGGAAGAAGAGTGTTTTTTCAGCATATGTAAAGGCAACAACTTTTTTTTTTAAACAATTATTACAGAAGAGACATTTCCCCTATAGCTTTTGGACACAGAAAATAAGATTTTTCAGGACTCTGCCCTGTTGCCGTAAAGCCCTCCAGTCCTGTAGGATCTTTTGCCCATAGCCTAGCATCACTCTGGCAGATCATCACTAGAGAAAAATTATTACATGGGGGAAATACTGCATATGTTTTGGTTGTTGGTTTGTTGTTCTTTTTCTCAGAAAATATCCATTTGATTTGACTGAAACAATACTTAAATATGTGTGAAATCTTAATTGTTCAGCTGTGGAATAAATGAAGAAAAATTCATATTGCATTACTTTGGTTTTGGAGCAGTGCGAGTTCTTGCAACTTGTGCAGTTTTCCCCAATATTTTTTTTTTAGGGAGACATTAACCAAACATTTTCGTTATCCAGTTCAACTGAAAAAAAGAAACATTTTCATTCAGTGTATTATTTTGTCTTGTTTTTAAAGATTAGATAATTCTTGGAAGGAGTTTGGCAAACTTAACATTGTCTCTTTAGGGATTTGAGACTGTCGAAAACAGAGCTAAGTAATCCATCTATACAAGGAGAAAAGTGCCTCCTAATCTCTTTCTTCTGTATAAAAATCACTGGGGCTGTGATACATTCCCAATAGTAAAATTAAAGACTTACTTGTGAAACTGCATGTAAGACCTGGGTTTAGACCATCTAATATATAAGGATATTAAGCAGTTCTCCTTTGCTATTGTCAGTGTGATTCCCTCACAGTTTTTGGCCTAAAAGGGAGAAAATACTTCCAGATGGTTAAAGCAGAGGCCGGGGGTAATGAGTGAGGATTTCCCTTCTGGTGCTCCCAGCTTTGCTGCATGGTTACAGGCAAACCAGCCTGTAAATAGTGAAAATGTATAAATAAGTAAGATGAAGCAGTGTGTGATAAATACGGTAATTATTCTTACCTCCTTAGCCTGGCATCAAAAAGTATTCCAGCAAACAGCAGAAGGATGGAGGTGGAAAACCTCCTCAAATGTATAGAGATTATGACCTATAGAGATGGTCTTCATGGTGGTTGGAAGTAGCCAAAGCAAAGTGGGATTTGCAGGTGGAGTTAATATCAATGTAATTGAAAAAGTCAGACAAGTTTTCCAGGAGGTTTTGTGTGCCGAAGGGTAGACTCTTTTTTCTGACTATATCAGATGATCTAATGAAAGATACTACTTTTCCCTACAAATCCTATCTCCTTTATACTTCCAGAGGATCGTGTTTCCAAGAGCCTACCACAGCTGCACTGTAGATAAAGCAGCCATCAAGGGTTGTGATGAACACTTTTTCATGTCCTCTTTTTTTTGTCCTTCTTCTTGATGTTCACATTTAACCACTTCTTTAGTTTCCCTTGATGTTATCGATGTTTTGGTCTGATCTCTGGCCCTGTTCTGCTGTTCAGCTTCAAAGGGTGAAGTTACTTGGGGAAGAGAGAGCCTCAAGCACAGTCCAGTGTTTGGCACGAGAACCCCTTTGAATTTGCAGCACAGCTTTGGTGTCAGCTTGGGGGTGCCAGCTTAGTTTGCTAAACCAGCCTGAGTACAAAAACTTACTGAAACATGTAACTGCTGCAGACCAGGGCTTAATTAATTGGGTTTTTTCCACTCTTCTGGGTAAAAACCTTTGAGAATTTGGGAAGGGCAGATTTATTTGCCTACCTTGGGGAGCAAGAGCTGGTGGGAGTTTTGTGGAGGGCTGCAGTTCAGCCTGGCAAAGCTGAACTGCATGGTCTCAACTTCAGATTGTTTTTTGCAGGTCAGGACTTGCCATTTTAGTGACACAAACTGCTGTCCCAACTCACCACAGGCTCCTTGATTTCTGTTAATTATCAGCTGTATAAATATGTAGAGGAGTTTACAGGGGAAGTGCCTGTCCTGAAGACCTCATGGGTGAAAGGGAAGGCAAAAAGAGGTGCCTTCTATTAAGTAGAAGGAAAGTGAAGGAGCACAGACAAAAATACAAGCCACAGGAGCATGTGGCAGCATCACTTAAATGAGATGCACAGCTGCCTTGATTTTGTCTCTTTTCTTCTGCTGTTTAGGCGGAGGCATATGTGCCAGGGGTGTATGGAAGGGGCACATTCTTATTTCTGGAGGAAACATTTTTGCAAAAGAAAATGAAAATAAATAGTGGCTTTTCAGATGCAGATTAACAGAAGTAAAATGGTTTTCCACTCCACCTGGAAAACACAACTGAGAGGGATTTTTAAAGTAATGGGATATTTGCTATAATTTTTTCTCCACTCTCTGCGTTTGGCAGCACAAGAGGTCAGTTTAGGCAATCATTAGCACCCTTCTGTGTGTAATGTCAATTCTTCTGCTGGCTGCTCTCATTAAAAATGAGTGCTAGTTTTATTTTACTATCTAATTACAAACTTACACATTTGTAGGGTCTTGAGCCCCAGGATCAGTTCCTCTTTACTAACCCTCATCTCTCCTTGCCCCTCGCTGTTTTTCCAGCTCACCGCACCCCAACAACTTCACAGCCCCATCCATGCAGCTTTCACTGGCTTTTAGCTGACTATTGAAATAAATGAGCGTATGAGCTAAAATGATCCAAGTTGTGTTACACTGCACAACTTGTCCAAATCTCAGGCAGAGAAGGCAGCTCTGTTACTGTTATAAGAAATTCACGCTGCCATCTAGTTCGTCAGCAGGTTCCCTATCATTTGTTACATCTTTTTGACAGTCGAGCATCAATTTAGAAATGCCCCGCAATGAACTCGGAGTGAAGCATCACTCAAGGTCAAGCGAAGGAGGATGCATTGCCGTGCTGAGCTGGTCTTAACTAACAGCTGCTGGCCTGAGAGGGTGGATCTAGATGTACACCCTTCCCAATTTTCCTCCTCACTTGCAAGTCAGAAGTAAATGGTCTTCAGTGTTAAGGGATTAATCTTCTGTTGTGCAAAGCACCAAGAGGAATAGTAGCTAGTGTCGGCTACAGAGTACAAAACCTCAGTAATGAGCGGAATAACCACATTTCTTACTGTCTGCTCATGGGGGCTGGGGCCACCACAGGGAGACTGAGCTGGGGATGAGCTATCCCTTCTCGCAAGGGCTGTCTGATGACATGGGAGAGGTTGGAGATATACCTTATTTTCATTGGAGATACATCTTACAGCAAGCCCAAGTATCTCTTAATAGCACTGTGCTTTGGCGATATAAACAGCCTGGAGTGTGTTACAGTGGAGGCCACATTTTGAGGAGGATATATGAGAGCCCTCATTGTGACAGATACCAATATAAGTGATTGTGGCCCAATAACATTTATAAGGAGCAAAAACCCAGCCCAAACCAATAATAGAGGTGTTTCTGGCACTTCATAAGAAGTTGGAAAGAGTTACCAGAACCAAAAAAAAAAATGAAAAAAAAAAAGAGTATGTGATAATTGGGAAATATTAAAAGCATATTGTTGAAGGCCCCAAAAGACTAGGAAGAGAAGTTTCATGGTGGTTACAAACCAACCAGTTTAGAGGGAAAGAGAAGGAACAGTGAGGAACATAACAAGTGGAGCAAAGAGGAAGTTGATGGTGATGAGTAAAAAGCAGAGGTTAGGATCTCTGAAAAATTAATAATTTTCCAGAGGATCTGGAGCACTCTGTGGAGGAGGCATTCTTTCCCTGGCAAATTTAATGAAAAATATTGAGTCCTAATGAAAGTATCAGTCCATTTTCAGATGGGGATAGTAGTAATAGTTAGTAATATGGAACTGTTCATTTCATGTTTTTCTTCTCATGCTCATGAGGAGTAAAATGGTGCAGTCACACCACCATACAATGATGATGATAAACAGGTAGAAATATTTCCCGTTGCCACTGTAACTGTGGGTGTTAAGCACACATTCAGCAGCAGCTTCACGGGGGACTGCAACCTCAGCTGTCTGCCACAACTCCCTCCCATGTCAGGACGAGTGAAGAGCTTGTTAGTCAGTGCCAGAATTGCCAGCCTTTGTAGAATTGATGAAGAGATGCTGATTCCAGCCCAGGTTGTAAGTCCGAGTCATTCAAGAATGGAGTTAGGAGTCTCAGAGACAGGCATCAATAGGAGAGCTGCAGCAGAGGCCATGGGGAGCAGTAACTGTTTGGGCACACCAGGTTTTCATCCCTGAGTGCTCATCAACCTATTACCAAAAGTATTAGGCAGCTGCTACCACAGCATGATGTTTTCAAACCCATGAGATTTGGACAACTCGCTTCCAGAGCTAAAACAAAAATGCAAGTGGACAAAGAGGACTCTAGCTATAATTTTCCTTATGTTTTGGAATGTTTGGGATGCTCCAGAAGACTGAAAGGTGCAAATACAGTGTTACTGTTTTTCTTTAAAAGCATACATGAGATCTCCCTCATGACTGTAGAATCGTCGGCCTGATCCTGAGCCCAGACAAACTAATTGCACAGCTGATGCTGGCTTCATTTAATAGAGTACTAAAAGAGAACAATGGAATTAGTACCAGACAACATCTTGCCAAATTATGGTTTTGATGAGATGAAAGGTTTGTTTGATGAGGGTATCACAGATATTCAGTGTGGTAGATATTACAAAAAGCGATCTAAAAAATATTTGTATTCAGAAAATTGCCATGATGCACATTAATTTCTGGAGGGATTCTTGATGAAACCTTTCACAGCCCATGTTTTTAATACTTTCATTGGCGAAAGAAGGCATACAGTCATTGCTCACATCTTGCAAGCAGTGCAGAGATAGCAGCAAGTGAGAAAGATGTGAAGTGACAGACCCAGCCCAACAGGCTCAGCGTTGCCATGTATTTAAGCACAGAGAACATTGGTGCTGCTTGGTTTTAGCCCCTGGGAGGTAGACACTGAGAAAGGCTTTAGGAGGACACAGTGGCTGGGTATTGATGCACCAGATGGCCAAAAGGGCTGGTGTGGTCTTTAGCCGTAAAGACGTGTGTAGGTGCAGCTTTTAGCTGTAACAACAGGCCAAAGGTAGAATCTGCATCTGGGCAGTGGCAGCTCGAGTTGTACTGTGTTTCACCCGCTGATGCTGTCTGATGCAGAAAAGATTTAGCCTGAGGAGCTGCTGCACTGTGTGGCAGGTCAGACAGAGATTACACCCTGGCTTTTGTCATCAGCACAGTCGGTGGTCACCACACTGTTCAACTGTTAATTAGAAATTAGGATACTCCACAGAGAAAGCTGTGACAAGCTATGCTGAAGAAGCACTTGTTAGAGCATACAGATGCCTAGAATAACTATGAAGTCTTAAGACTTGGATCGATAAACAACAAAGACCTGCCACCTCTTACACTTGTCCTGCTTAGTCCCTGCTTTGCATCTTAGCAAGACCAGCCTAGCCCAGCATGCTAAGTCCCCCATAGCACCTCCTCCTCACCCTTTAGCTCCCAGAAAGATCTTGCTCTTCTTTTCATTTGCTGTAGGCCAAGTTACTTTGCCACTTCCAGTGTCTTGTCTGAGTTGCCAGCACTTGCAGAAAGTAAAGGCTGTGGAAACTTCTTCCTACTGCCTTCCCGCAGGCCTTTTACTAAATCATAACAAGCAAGTGTTATTTTGACATTAGCTTCTTTCCCTTTGGTTGTAGAAGGCACAGATCCCTGTTGGTGTTGTCAGTCATAGCGGATACATGCATAAGCATGCAGAGAATCCTCTCTCAGGGTTATGATCTTGTTAACTCTCTAGACACCACATGAAAGTCAGGGAAATACAAAATAAATAAGTTGGTAGCTTTAAATGATTTTTCATACTCAAAGTTCGGAGCCGCAGGCTCTTACAAAGTTACATTTGCTGCAGGGTTTGAAGGAAACAGTTCTTCATATCTCTCAGCAAAGAATATTTGCAGAGCCAGAAGAGGGACACAGAAACAGAAGCTTTGACTCTCAGCCTCATGCTGCCCTCTTTTAGGCTTTGGTTAATGCAGCAGCCCAAAAGCCTAGCTTTGGAAGGAGCATCTGGGGTTTGAATGGCTGAGGTTATTTGTTCCAAGAGCAGACAGTGTGATGTGCGATGGCTTTACAAGTCAAAAGCACTCAGAGTTCTCCAGTCACTAGAATGATTACAAAATCATACAATTTTGTGCTCAAAACATTACTGCTTTTATGAAGATAGAAGTGTTTATAAGCTTCAGCCAACTTCTAGTACCTCCATATTTCTCACTGGTAACCAGAAGGCACTTAATCAGAACAATACAGTTAAAGTAGAGCTGTACTTCATATACTGGGGACACACCAGGTTAAATAGTTTCCTGTTGTCTTCTCACTTGTGCCCCATCCCTTTGGAAGAACATTGGTAAATACATCCTTGGATAGCCTGAAGTGAAATTGCTGTGGGTAAAATGCCACCCCCATGTGAGATCAGCTTCCAAAAATTAAAATGTTTTGATGCATTATGTTCTGTTCCCTTTCAGGCCCCACATTGTTGCATGTAATTACAGGTACAAAGTATGGCTGAGAGCCTTCAGGTCATCACCAGGTACTTTTCCTAATAGAGATAACCTGAAAACCAAGTGCAAACTTCACAGACTGTTTTGAGCAGAGCTTCATGGGGACCAAAGATGTCTAAAGCTTCCCAGGTACTGCTGATGCTTCAGCAACTATCTCCTCAGTGAGCGTGCTGAACAAAAAGCAGCAGATTCAGCCAGGGCAGGAAAAGGATACTTCACAAGTATCTCTGATTTTCCAAGTATCACTCAGCTCTCCTCCAAGTCCAAGTATCAGGCATCTTTCCTGCAGTAGTACAACCACCCATTATAGCCTCTTCCATCCTCACTGTCACCTCACAGAAGACCCAGGCTCTCACGGGAGATGCAGGTTACATTCAGTGGCTCCCACCAGAGTGAGAGGTTTTGCTGACCTTGTCACAAGGTTTCTGATGCTGCCTGGGACAGCAAGCCTTCATGATTCTCTTTCTTGTACATCTGCTTAAGCAGACAGTAACCTGTGCAAGTTTCCTTTTGAACATTGCAGACAGCAAACACACAGAGAATGTAAGAAAAGGATCTCAAAATACAATCTTATCCTTCAGGCCATCCACATGGTAAAAAAAAAATCTAGTATTTTATATTTCCCACATATGCTTTCCTGTATATAAAAATGCAGAGGCTGGGGGGGAGGCAAAGCCTTTTCTTGCCACACCTGCTTACAAATATCCAGTGTACCAAAATGTTACCTGTGGCTATTTTTCCCCTTTATTCCATGTGAGAACTTGTATTGAATTTTTTGATTGCTACTATATGCTGAATACACAGCTCTCATTACAGGAAGGCCACAGAGAACATGTTGTTGAGACTATTAAGCTTGACTGCCCTTGAGACTTACTCATAACTGAGACATTTTCTAAAACCGTCCAGTGATACTTAAAGAGCGCTTTTTTTTTTTCCTACAAAAAAAAAAACCAAAACCCAAGCAGTATCTGGGCTCTCCTGCTCATCTGGCAGTGTCACTGCGTAGCAGCTACGCTATGGACACATTGCCCTGGTCTGACTGTCAGTAGTGAAGTCACTGGGGAAAGAAAATAGGTAAAAGGTGAAATGCTAACTTTTGCCTAATGCTTAACCTCCTGACCTCCTATGGCAGAGTGAGATACATCAAATGAAATGACATAGGAATTTAGTACTCATAGCAGGCACCTTGCATGACTTCTGTATGTGGACTACTGGATGTAATGCCACTTAGCCTTTAGTAAAGTTTGTTTTGCACAAAGTAAAGGTGTTTTGCACCCTGTCTGCCTAGACAGGGGCATAGTTGCTGCTGTGCAGTGTCAATGCCCGGGAAAGGATGCAAAATACCTGTAAATCCTACCTGGAGACATTCTCAGTGATGTCAGTGCTTGCTTTCAGATTGCCAGCTTAAGATAACGCCCAAAACACTACCTTTTGCCAGGTGTAAAGGCTAAATGCCAAGAAATGATGAAAAAAAAAAAAAAAAGGAACACTGGAATACTTTTTCTGGATTTTTAGCTGAAGCTAAGATTGTATCTGAATATTTTACAAAAACCACCCATACAAAATGTGAGTGTGATAAGATACCTTAAAAATTAAGCTCAGTTAGTCTTGCACAAGTCAGTTTTAATGTTGAATTAATATATGTTTAATTCTTCTGTGGTATTTCAGGCTCAGGAGAAAAGCACTATCTCAGAAATACTCCAGAGTTAATCAGGGACATGGCAGCATCTGCTTACAAGAGACCCATAATTGAATCATCCCTAATTAACCTATCACCTCAGCAGAAGGGAATAGGATGTTGGTACCACAACTGAAATGGATTAGAGTGAAGGAATGGAAAGAGGGGAGGATGAGGGAAAGAGAAATAAAACAATTTGCCTAACACCTAGTTTTATAACAAATCTGGGAGGAGGGAGAGAAAAGAAATTGAAGTATAAGAATCATTCAATCTGCTCAGTATAGGTAATCAGACTGTAGTTTCAAAAACATTTGAGTAAATTTACATGTTAATCGGTGCATGATTTAGGTCCAAGAAATATTTTCTCCTTTGTGTGATTTGGGTTGTTTACAGTATTTACAGATTTGTTTTCTTTCTCATTAGCATTTCTGCTGACCTAATTTGTATTTGTAATAATTATAATTTCAAACTAGAAAAAAAAGCCTTTGAAAACTAGTGGGCAGAACATAAAAGCAATGTCAGAGACCTCAACATAGGAAATAAAACATCTGTCATATATGTATTGAATGAAATGACTGCACAAATCAAAATGAGAAGTATTTCCTATTTGAAATAAATTGCACAGATGTACAAAACAGATCCTGAAGAACACTGCTTGATTTAATGTTGTTTTTCTGTTTTGTGCTAGATAGCTAATATACAGTAATTGCCATTTGTTTCATGCAGTGCCCTGCCAGACTGTTTTAGATTATTTGAAGACTGTACTTCAGCATCACAACCAGCTTATGGTACCACAGCCAGCAGACCATCCGACTGAGGTAGTATACAGTGAAGACAAGCTACATCTCTTTATGTTTGACAATTTATTGGAAACATGTAGGCAAATAAATCAGTAGGCGCTGGGAGAATATATTTAGTAGTAAAAATATGTAAAATATATTATTAAACTGTCATTCTTAGGTACAATAATCCTCCCAAGTAGAGGAGACTCATCACTAGTATAATCTAGGATGACTTTACTGAGCAGCATGTAACTCCCTGCATCGGCACCAGCTGTACTTGCCTTGCTTTGGGTAATTTTTCTCTCTCCTTTCCTGAGAAACATCACTTTTGTGGGTGGAATTCAGGCTGGGGTTAGTCTGGTGAAAACTGCAGTCCTCCCCTTCTCTAGAAAGTAGACGTATAGATTTATGCATCAGCTGTAGTGTAACTCATGTTAATTTTGCTCCAGTGTGTTTCTAGCCAGGCATGTAAGAATGCCTCAAATGAAGTGGCTTTGTTGAGACCTTTTCTAGTTTAGACTGTCTGCATTTGAGGCTCTTGCTATGCATGTTTTTGTATATGTAGTGTATATGTGTCACTACCCATTATTCACACAAACAAAGTCAGAAGAGGAAAGACTTAGGTCTGGTCTGACCTCCCTTTGCACAGAAATTATATGCAGTACAAGCCTCACATAGTCCAACTTACCACAGTTTCACTGAAGCTGCTTTGCAGCAGTGCAGGATATGCATCACTTTGCTCCTCCATTCAGTTTTATCCTACGCAAATCAATCTATACATGTATATACATTATATATATAATTAGCCGTTACGGCTCCAATATATTCCAATTATTCCTTTTCCTTTTTTTTAATGCTTTCTTGCTTTACTAAAATTTTCAAGCACTGTAAAAAATAAAGCTGTTCTGTAATATCCCACATGGAATAGCTTGTTGTGATGTGACAGAATTTTTTATTCAATTAAACACATAGATGCTCATCTTTTATTCCTAAGCTTAATAATGTACAAATGTAAGCATGAATGCATTTGTACTTTGATTCTTCCTTCAGGATCTGCTTATTTCATTTCTGAAAGGTTTTCTGTTTGTTTTAGTTTAATGACTGCTGGACACACCAAACTGCATCATATATTTGCCAAGAATATTTTGCCCAGAAGTGCTTTATTTTCAGGGGAAGTAATGGAAGTGTATCTGTAGCAAGAGCCCAGTAATTGTTTAAAAGAGTAGCATAACACTATATCATGCCTTTGGAGAAGGAGGAAAAATATTCCAAGTTTCAGAGGGAATAAGAGAGAGGTATAATACAATTGGGGCTGAAGAACTTATGCAAAATTTATTGCCTTCTCCTCAGTTAATAGTAATGTGAGCTCTCATGAAATTTAGATCTTGGGCCTTTCTGCACCCTATTTCCAACAGTGCAATACATTTAAACACAGAGGTAGCTTTAAGGATAGCTTGCTACTTAGCAAAGCCACACATGGGCATGCATCCCTAACACACACGAGCAAGCCTGGAGCCTCACACTGCACCATTACGGGCTTGCCTTGCACTGCTCTTGCCTGCCAGGGCACAAAGGCAGGGCTTCTACTTTGCACCTGTGTCAGTAAGAAAGGTTCTTGCTTCACACAAGGTTTGTTTTTAATATGGAAAGAAGGTTTCAGGAATCTGAGGCAGGAAAATAATTAGCTTTATATAAAGGGATGCTGAGCTAGCTGCTGAAAACTATTCATACCAACGTGGAAGGTGATCAGGTGGTCCTGTGTGTTACTTCTGTGATGGAACAAGCCAAGTACGTACTAGTGGTAGCTCCCAATGAGATGGAGTGGTCACAGTTGCTTCAGCATAAGAGCATCATACCCCCAAAGAGCTTTCCATGCTGGCCCCCTTGCCATGTTGGCAGAGGAGCTGGGCTAGATGGAGGAGATGTTCTTTCCACAGCAAAGCTCCTTAGCTGTACCCTTGGCTTCCCAGGGACATGTGTACCTGGCAAAAATTAAAGCAGCTTCTTGCAGAGGGGAGGAATTGACCCTGGCACTTTTGCAGTAGTGGACCAGACAAGTAAAATGCAAATTATAGATAGAGTTGGACTATAAGTAAGGGGTCTTTCTCTTACAGATTACAAGTTTGGATTTACAAGCTAAAGGGTTTAAATGTTTTGGGGAAAGAATAGGGGCCCATCAGACAGACAAAGCCCATCTCGTCCTTTGATATTTTGGCTTCCTTTGCAGAGTTTTGGATTTGCTTGTAGCTGCCTTTGCCAGCAGTTTGCACCAAGCCAGCTAGGTTTGCACCAAGGCAAACAAGTAGCAGACAGTCACACAGGCTCAGCTCCCAGTGATGCCAACTCTGCTGTGGGAGGTGGTGGTACCCTAAATCATAGCAAGGACCCACTCATCACAGTCTTCACTATATTCAACCTTCCACACATTTATCAAACTTGCAAAAAAATTAAAAGCAAATACCTGAGGAAGAACTTCAAAGAGGCTCCCAAGGGGTCTCCGAGGATGCTATAATAAATATATGAAAGGAGGCAAGGTTAGTTCTCAAAATAGTTTTCAGATATCCAAGATCTGGAAGCGAGGAGGAGAACTTTGCAACAGTCGCCCACAAGTGCAGCAGTTGTCTCTGTTGAGCATCAGACCCTTGTTTCTGTATTTGACTGTGAGGTCCTGTCTAAGCTGGAGGCTACAAGAAACTTTCACTAATCTGGCCTCCATATTTATGTGTTTATTATAATAAAGAGATGTAGCTGTAAAAACGAGTGAGTGTCTAGGAGGGTGTGGGGTTTTTTTTTGTGTACTTCAATTATTTCAGGTATATTAACTGAATCATCTTACATAAATTGGCTAATCCTGCATGATAGCATTTTATGGGCAACGGGAATTAAATACAATTTAGGTGCAATTGACTAAAGAGGGCTTGTGAATGTGTGTGGATTACAGGAATCCCCATAATTAGTCCCACAGCATTCATGTAATGTTGCAATATTGAAGCACACAAATTATGAAGGTTAAAAGCAAAATTTCTTTTGAGCTGACATGGTAGCATTTCTGTAAAGCTATAATTTGAATTAATACAGTATTCATTAATAATAATGATGCTTTTAGTTTTCATAGTTCCTTTATTTTTTTTCTTTATATTTTTCACAGTAACATAACTGCTGTCAAGTTTCAGGTGTGTTGTACAGAGGTAATAAATTTATTATAAAAACAGACCAAGAGAGTCACCTCTGAAGTAAACTGTCAGCTGCAATGAGGTGATCCATTTGATCACACTCTTCAAAGACCCTTTTTATGCATTTTAACAGATTAAGCAGAAAGGTTGTAGTTAAATAGTATACCCAGTCACTGGTTCTTAACTCTTTTTAACCTGCTTGTTAAAATGGGAATTATCAATAGCCACCTCTCGAAACGTATTCCTTATACCTCACCAAATTTGAGTTCTAGGAAATGGAAATGTAATTTTAAAAGTACTCATTCTCAGTAAGAGCAATTAACGTGTTTGCTTCAGGATGTGTTTCACTGTCAGTATCGCGGCCAGTTAAAACGTGTGTATTTTTATTGCAACTGACGTCTTTACTTATTTGCCTTGTAAAATAAGCAACAGAAATACTTCATTTTTTCAGGGGAGCAAGCAGTTGCTGAACAACTACCCTGTCTACATCACTAGTAAACAGTGGGATGAGGCTGTAAATTCTTCCAAGAAAGATGGACGACGGCTCCTTCGCTATCTCATCAGATTTGTTTTCACGACCGATGAGCTTAAGTACTCATGCGGCCTTGGGAAAAGGAAAAGGTCAGTGCAGTCAGGAGAGACAGGTCCTGAAAGACGTCCTCTGGATCCAGTAAAAGTAACATGTCTCAGAGGTACTGCATCTTTTCGCTCAGTGTCCACCATATGTGATCTCATTTCACCACATTGGCTCTGGCTCAGTAGAAGCATTTGGCTGACAGTTGCAGAACTAGAAGGGGTTTCACAGGCAGGTGACAATCAGCCAGAAACCCTCTGCTTCTTTTTTTTTTTTTAATATATACATACATACATATATGCATGTATGTATTATGTATGTGTTCTGGGGGTTTTTTGAGAAAATACAGGGCTGCATATTTGAGAGGAGACAAATACAAGGGCAGATGACACTGATACACGTCGAACAGCAAAGAAGGAAAGTGAGTCAATTCTGATTACACTCTTGTATAATAAACTAAAAGGGCATTCTCTAATGCTCATATGCAGCAGAATTAACCAAAGGAATATTTATAGTCTAACGTATAGTAAGCGTTTGGCACTCAAGGCCACAGAGCATCATGGGAGTTTAAAAGCTGAGTTTCAGAATAGGTTTGAACATTTTGTAGCAACAAGAACATCTACAGGGTAGTTACATGCAAAGCATATGCAAATGAGTTCAACAGTTTAACTTCTTTTTTGAAGTACTGATGCAAGATTGACTGAAAAAGTTATGCAACAACTTTCCCCCATGTTTAGCCTGAAAAGGAGGGGGAAATTTGCAAGCATTTCACACTGTCAGAGTGAGGCTGTGGTCCAGATTGAGAAGAATTACATTGTGGCAGTTCATACTTGGTTTCCTAAAATTGTTCAAAAGGTCTGGGACTGGACTTTACAACAAAACATACAAAATACAACTTCTAAAAGCCCCGTTAAAAATATGTTTGTAGTGGCAGCATTTGCATTTTATAAATGTATAGGCTTATCATTTCTTTAATGAACTCATGGTTCACTTTATAGTATTTTGTGAGCAGATACACAAAATTGGTTGAACTGACTTCAAGAATGTTTTACTAATCAGTGCAATGTAAAAAGCTGCATTTTGGGCAGTCAGTGATGAAAAGTATATTTGGTCATCCAACTGGAATCCAAAGTAGTTGTATACATCAGATGGAGCCTCTTCCCATCTAGGGTAGAAGAACCCCAGGTGACCAAGTAGATAAGATAAGTTGTTGGGATACGTTGATGTAACCAGTTAATGAACTCAGACTTTACATATGGCCAAATTAGGCAAAGAGGCTCTCTTTTTACTACAAATTAACCTGTTAACCTGCTATCCAATACTCTGCCAGACCTTATACTCTACCAGAGCTTAACAGAAGGGCAAGTCCATTGCACACTGTGCTGCACAGAGGTCTGGAACGAGATGCAGAGTCTCAGAAGTTCTTCTGGAAACTGAAGGCTGAATACAAGTCCATTAACCATTTACTAAATGACTTTAAATTTCACTAAGGAATTTATGCCCAAGCAGAGTGTTAATACTCTTTCCCTTTTTTCTCCCTGCCTCCCAGCAAGACTAGCAGTAAATCCACCTGTAGATGGACTTTTGCTTATGGCCACTGTCCTTTCTGGGCTCCTGAACATACAGAACATGTGGAGCACACTCCCTGGGAGAAAGAGAAAGGCAAATTTTCTTAATTTTCAGAATCTTAAAGAAGAAGCCAAAACACTGAGTATCGAAGGACCTGTTAAAAAAGCAGAGTAGGCAGCTCTCCCTTTGGGCTTTCGTATATGGGTGGGAAAATGACAACTTTCTTTGGTGCCAAGAATTGGCCACTGGCTCCTACCTCTTTTCAACCAGAGGTAATAAGTGTCTGACTAATTCTCAGCATGTCCAGTTATGCCTTCTCACCATAGCAGGGAGTACAAACTTCTTCTGTCTCTGCACTCAGAGTAGTTTAAACATCTATAAACATTTTTAGTACATTCCTACAACTGACTGACATCTGGAACCAGCTTCAAAACAGTCTGGCATCTTAAATGATAGCATTACTTCTTTACGTCGTAACCATTTCTCCAAGAAAAACACCAGTCTGTGGAGCCCCACATGAACATAACTAGGTAGGAAGTAGTTGCCTGTGTGGATTTCCAGTGAAATGAATTTAAAATGGAGATAGCTATCACAGTTGGAGGAGCTATGCAAAAATCACATCCTAATTGTCCAACAGATGAGACACCTTGCAGGCACAGAAACTCACAAAAAGCACAGCATTCCCTGGTGTCGAGATGTGGTGACAGAAATGCAGTTACCTTACGCCAGTTATTGTGCTGTTGGCTTGTCAACAGTAGAAAATAGAATTTAAAAATGTCCTGGGACACACACAATACCACATGAGGGAATAACTAATGCTACAGAATAAATAAGAAGCTCAGTTTCCATACAAGATGTAGTGTATCCGATATATCTAATAAGGTGCCCTCACATTTAAAATTGTATTTGGACATTCAGAGTCCAGATACACCTATTTGAGCTACATCTAGCTGTTACAACTCCAGAATTGGTAAGGTGCCTTCTGCAAGTTTAGCATATTGCATGTCAAAGAATCTGAAAAAGAAATAATAAAAAATGTAATCATCACATACAAATTGCTGTCTGTGGAAGCAGCAGCTACTTAAACAGCCAAATTACATACAGTACAATTCATTTTCTCCTGCATTGAAAACTATTGCAAGGCCCCCCAAATTAGCCCTCTCATCTCGTTTAGTTAGTGCTAAGGCAAATTTAGTCACTGGAAAACAGGTATCAAATTGAGGAAGGTGGAAAGAGCAGGACTTAAAATGGAAGGTATTCCAAACAGAAAGGAGCACCAAACTGAAATAATGGTAGTGACATTTTCAAGCACATTGTGGGCTAGTGCAGCCTGCAGGTGTTGAAGCAGCCAGCAGAGGGAGAGCATAAAGATCCATGAGAATAATCACCTTAAGGTACAACCACACAACAGGTTTCAAATAAAATACATCCCGGGTTCACATTAACTTTCACATGTGTTGCACACGCTGAGTTACAACCATCACTTTGAATTAGTTCTTTTTATCTCCACGAGAAGAGATTTTTATCTCCGAATCCCATGTATCACATAATTAGCTGAGCTATAACATACACTGCATGTGGAGAAACACACTTGTGCAGAAATAAAATAGGTCCCAGTGGCATTATCATGGCATCCCCCATAAGGCTTTACTTCTGCTTAAGCAGTGCAGCAATGACCCCTTTCTTATTTCTCATGAGCTCTTGATGCCTGGGCATCAAAATGCTGCATGACAAGTTGTTTTTTATCCTTGCATGTTTTCCTGCAGAGTTCATTAGGATGCATTGTACTTCCAACCCCGACTGGTGGATGCCATCTGAAGAGCAAATAAACAAGGTATTCAGCGATGCAGTAGGACACGCTCGTCAAGGGCGTGCGGTGGGGACTTTCCTTCACAATGGGAACTCATATTATGAAGGGACTGACCATCCAGGATCACAGGATGAAGTCTTCAATAGAGGTATGCAAGACGGATCTGGTGATTGATGGCAGTGAGAAGAACCTCATACAACTGTAGCAGCCACTTAATTTAGGAGAGACTATTTGTTAAACATTACTTACCCTGCTGTCATTTAAGAGTGCAAAGCATGTTTGAACGCCTGCTGCATACATTTCAGCTTCACCATCCTACCATATCCCAGGTAACAGAAAGAAATCCATTTCAAGACCTACTCTGTGGGACTTCTCAGTGCCTATTATTCGCAAATCCTTCATAGCACCCTCAAAGGAAAATAGCAGTTCATTTCATCTAGTTCTAGAGGAAAGGTCATTTAAAAACTATAAAAATGTCAAAAGCAACAGCAGCTACTATCTCATCTGCCTATTGATAACAAGCCCAGTCTGGACCTGGAACAGCTGGGTATTACTCGCTTTCCCTAAGTAGATGTAAGAACAGGTCTGCACGCTTACAACAAAATTAAGAAGTGGTCTCCCATTTCTAATAAAATAACATAATTATAAATGCTACCTTGAAATACTGCACAAGATGGAAAATTCAGGGACTTCCTTCAGCCAACTCTGCCAGGAAATTAAGCTTCCAGGGTAAAAAAACAGCACTCGTCAACAGCAGAATCCTTCAAAAACCCACAACAATAGCAGACACTTCTAATAGATAAAAATTGCTTTATATATCAGATAGAAACTATATTTATCTAGATTTCTAGGGGATTAGAGTTGATGATGACAGTTTTCATTAAAACAAGATTGCTAAAAACAAATTGCTATTCAGACGACAGGTTTTGCTTTATCTGTTCCTATTCTGCAGCCATATTGTGTAGCTTTAAAGGCTTTAAATTGCCTTTTCTTCGTTTTGTTTTCATTTGTGTTTTATATTCATCCCTTGAAGTAGATGAGGCAACGTGCTGGTCTTAACAGTCAAGTGCTCAGTGTTGCAATCAGGGAGGGGTGGGTTACAAAGAGCTAGTTGAACCTTCTGTTGTAAGTGAACATGGGGTCCAGACTTAAGAGCTGTAAGAAAACACCTGTGCTGGAGCAAAATTCACAACAGCACACAGCACTGGAAGCAGGTACCAACTTTAAAAAAAAATAAAAAACCAAACAAAAATACCAGGTCATTGAAAACCTTTAAAGGCTTAGGAGTCCATTGTCCCTTCAAATTGATACACTCCAGAAATACGTAATGCCAAAGAAACTATGCCCTTTCCCTTCTGCATCAGGGTGTTTCCATCTCCTTGCCCTTGTCACTCAGGCCAGTGCTGGCATCCTTCACTGCCTGAACCAGCTCTCCTGAGGCAGCATTTCCCCACTGGCAGGTACAGGATTTTTGAAAAGAAAGTTCACTTTGCTTTTGACCATCGTAGTGCTACCTCATCAGCGTTGACTCTCCTGAACATGAATCTCATATTCCCCATACTTGCCTTGTGCAAGCCACGAGAGAAGCTACTAATTGCTCATTTTACCCTTTCTTCCCACCTTCCCAACCTTCTCGTGTGCTGGGCAGGGCAGGAGGCACACAACCCTTTCCTCAGAGATCAGGAAGAGCCCTCTGGGGTGAAGCACTCCTCTAGCTCTGGCCTGACCACAGATGCAGGACCAAGGTGGTCTCTCAAAGGTCAGCTTGCCTACATGATAGTTTCATCCCACCATCTGCCTCCTCTTTGCCTGTAGTTGTGACTAGTCTCTTATGGCCGATGTCTCAGGACACAGGATATACTGTGCACTGCCACAGATGGGACCTCCCTCAGCCAGGATATGCTTTAGGCCCTTAGATGTCCAATACCTCGATTAATTTTTGGGTTTGGGAAAGGCACTCGGTTGCCCCAGAATAATTAATTTATTTTCTGAAAGTGAGTGAGCAGTTGAGTCACACTGGACCTCACCAGACCAAGGGATTTTGGGACCACATCCCTCACAACAGGCAGGAGATGATTTCTCTGAGTGGTCAACGGTGTGTGGTGGCCTCTGGAGGAGAAACTTGGTGTATAAAATCACAGTACAGATACCATATAGTAGCTTTTCAGTGTTGAACTTACACTTTTTTAAAAGAACTATAATAGATGATGTTACATTGCTCAGATGGTGTAAGTCTTGCTGGTCTATGTTTAATGTGGTGACCCTTGCCAGAACTACTTGGTAAAATGTGTCAGAATGTGTGAGTCAACATTATACTGTAAATTTGTCCACAGCAATATGTATCATGCTGTATTTTTGTAAACATTGTGATGGTTTCCCTTCAAATGTTTAATCGTATGAGGTTAAAAATATGAACACTTCATTTTTAACAGTCACAGAACAGAATTGCTGGACTAGACAGACCTCTCTCACTTAATAACCTAAAGATTTGCTGAAGTAACTAGCAAGCTTAGCTTTATTTTTAGTGTGAAAAGTGTAGCCAACATCCTGGAACCACTCGCAACACTCTAATCTCATATTGTGCAAAATAACCAAATGTATAATTTCATCCTGAAAGCCACTTTGGCAGTAGAAATGGCTTTGCAGGTTTGGACCTTTCTTTACAAACAAAATTTTGCCCTCAGTTGCTTGTGTGTACTGGCCAGTGACATGAATTGTAGACACAGACAGGCACTAGCAGAAAACAGCTCGTATTTTTTTTTGTTCATGTTTGGTTTTAAAATAACAGAGTACAACAACTTTTCTCAGTTGTCTTTGTTTTTAATTGCCATCATGGCCACTTGACTCTTGACCCACTTGTTTAATTTTTAAAAAATCCCAAACAATAGCTCATTCTGATTAATTTGCTAATGAGGCATTATAAAAATTCATACACATTGAAGTGTCTAAATATCTGCAAGATGTTAGGTATAATACAGGAGCTGAATTAATAGATAGCACATAAGTCCTTGCAGGGTGAGATATCCATATGGAAGCGACGTGCTTTGTAAGTCAGCACATCCCTTCCCAGCTCTGGATGTAGACAGCAGGCTTGCAACAGAAGGAAACACTGCTATCTATCATGTCACTCCAGAAAGTCCCAGGAGGATAGATATTCTTGTCTTATTCTTACCTATTCTTTAATCTTACTGTCATTTATGTATCTGCCTTCTCTCAAACGTTGTGTAGCAGTACCACACGCCCATCTGTGCCAACATGCCTTCGCTATATTTTCTATGACAAATATTTGTGGAGAAACTGTGATTAAAAAACCATTAATCCTGATATTTTTATTGTTATGGTGTAGTTAATTCTATGAATACTTTCTAATGATGATTGTACTGTGTAGAGTAAGTACAGGTTAGGGATAGATCTTTACCAGATACTGTACAAAAAAAAAGTGCATAGTGTAATATAGACTAGTAAGGTTTTTGTGACAATTTCTATAGGATGTGTGAATTGTTTTCTATGTGACAACACACATTTCTTTTAAATAATATAAAATCTTAGAGAATTTTTAAAACAGTCAATATTTTTTGATTATAAAGACATTTGTTACCTACAGTTTACTATTTCAGGTGTTAATTCTAATTTGAATATTGGTTTTATTACTACATACCTCCAGTTCCATTTGTTCTGTTGCATAAAAATGCACAATAAAAGTTAGTCTCTGGTTAACCTGTCTCTCTCTTTCTCTATAGACGTGTCGGTGTGACAGCCACCAGAACTGGCTCTCGCTATAAATATATATTCAAATTTTTAGACTTAGATTTATATACAAGGGTTTTCATTAAATGCTTGTTTGGTATGAAGCATCAAGAAGCACAGTGAAAGATTATGAAGAATTAAGGTATGAATATAATATAAATAATTTTCACCACAAAAGTAACTACATATATTTATGCACTGATTCAGCAGAAAGACCGCTCAGAGGAAGCACTCATCTGCAATCTTAAAACCTGGGTTTTCAAGCCGTGAAGTTTAAATTCCATTTTCATTCAAAATTCAAAGACTGCTGAATGTTTCCTGTTCTCTTAAACGCTTTAGAAAATCCCAACTTGAAATAATTTGTAGAGGAATTAATGGTGACAAACATTCACCACGGCAAACCCCTTCTACTGGGCTGCAAAGCAAGACACACCTGACTGCAGGCTGGTCCTGTCCATTAGAAAAGCTTGCCAAATACTTCCATTGTAAAACAATGCTTTTGGGTGCTTGTAATAGCACAAAACTTTATCTGCTTGGGCTGGTATTTTCTAGGTCAGGGGCTTCAGTTTAGTGCATTTTTTGTGAAAACCCTTATTAATGGAGCCCTCGCCCAAATTATTTTGGGTGATTCTGAGAGATGTAGGTTAAAAAAGTGTTAATCCCTCTGAAAAATAATTATCATTAGCTTCTCTTTGGAAAGCTCTGACTTCTCAGATTTTTGGGCAATTATTTGAAATGTGAGAGGGTAAATCCAGAGGCAGGAGTGAGTAGGGATGGGCTATGAAGAAACCAACAGGGTGACAGGGCAGTACAGGCAGGGAACTGGTAGGTAAAGCTGGTAAGGAAGGACAGCATGTAGGTAAGGAACTAGAAGCAGCAATTGGGTTTTTTGAAGCTTGGAAAGATCCCCAGAGAGATTAGGCCTACCAGTGGAGTCTATATGAAGCTGAGAAGCGTGAGAGATAGCAACTGGGGCTGGACAGGCAAGGAAAAGTGATAGGGAAGAGGTCCCTAGGGTGGGGGAGAACCAGTCCTGGGAAATGTCTGAATGCGAACAGGCAGCACAGCTGGGGGGTATAATTCAGTAATGTTGCATTTTATCACTCTTCCACTAATACCTGTTAAACATACTGGCAAGGCACTAAACTGTGCTCCTGCTCTGCCACAGCGCTGGTCCCTTAATCTGGCAGTTACACCTTTGCTCAAGTACTAAGATGTCCTGAAGAGGACCTTTAAGGTCAAAATCAGCCATTGAATCCCATGCATAGGAAGGAATTTAGCTCTTACCTAATTTCCTTAGAACAAGCTTATGTGCAAACTCACGTTATACAAGTCTCTGTCATCTTTTAAGACTACTCAGGTTGCATAATCAGGAGTTCAGCTAGGCAGAAATTCCTGTTTTCTCTGCCCCCTTCTACCTCTTCTTTCATAGGAGTTTTGTGAAGATTAGTGCTACTGAATGAACCAGAGCTACAATGCTAAGCACAACAGAAGAACCCTTGAAGACAGTAACAAGTTGTCCTGCAGAGTAGTTTAAGTGCATGCAGTACATAAACCCAGGCCACAGATCAAATGAGGACGACAAAACAAAATACCAAACCACTGCTGGGGCACTGGGCAACAGCAGCATTGAAGAGTAGACGTAAGGGCATGCAAGCACAAGGAGACTAAGATGCATTTGCACAGCAGCATTAATTTTGCTCTTTCGTAATATCTGAGTCCTTAAGATACTGTCTTTGCAGTGTTCTCTTCTCATAGCTTTGCAATCAACTAGTTCACACAGTGTGGACAAACCCAAGATGAGTACTGACATGCAAAGTTTAGCTTTGGTTTGCAAACACGCACATAAATGATTTCTCAAAAATAACAATGAAGAATGAACTCATCTTTCCTTACCTGGCACTTACGCTCATCTGCACCATGGGTGACTAGAAATGGTCCCCAGATGCTTCAGCAGGAGGAAAGCATGAGTTCAGCTCCAGGTGACAATGATGTAAATCTTAGGTACTGATTCAGCAAACTAAGGCAGTCTTTGTAGGAAAATGAAAAGAAACAGGTTTGCTAATGACTCAAATTCGCTTCCCATTAGAAAAATTATTAAATTCTGTTCCCATTTAGGAACAGGGTCAGTAGTACAGCAGAAAGTCTAATCAAACCTTTTAAAAATGCCTTGTAGTAACACGAGTGAAAAACTGAAAAGTCTTCTTACAAGAGGATGTGAACCTGAAAGAGCCAACAACTGAACTACTTACTGAACTGACAGAGGATTTTTTCCTATAGGATAATCCAAAATGAGATGCAGAGAGCAGCAAGCAGTTCTAACACAGCCTCTTAACAGAAGGTGTGTGAGGGAAACACCAAGGCTATCTTTCTCACCCCACAGCATCAGGAAGAGACTATCTCAAAGAAAAAAATTAACCTTGGCACATCTGTAAACTCACCAAATGCTAGCCAGAGCATTGCTGCACATCTCCCCAGTGACCCAGGAGTGTCCCATTGTCTACTGAGAAAACAGAGCTCTAGGAACACAGACTTTGGATTTAGTCTCCTCCATCCAAAACCCTTGTTTTGAACCACCTGAAGACTGAAGCTGTATACTGAAGGTCAGAACAAAGGAAATCAGTGAAAGGCATAATGGGGAAGCACAAGAACGGGTAAAAGTCCACAAGCTTTGCATAGGTCTAGTTGAAAGCAGCAGTCATGTCCTTTGCTCAGTTATGTGTAATGAGATGAAACGAGTATTTACCTATTTCCTTTGATCAAAAACCTAAGCTCTTAGTGGAAGCAACAGATCTAAGCTGTATAGAGAAGCTGGGGACAATTAGGTTATAAGAAAGCTTGGCTTTCTTCAATGGCAGAAGAATGAACAAATGCCTTCATATCTGGAGAGAATGAAGAAATGTGAACTGCTTATCTATTCGGGAGCTTCACTCCAGCAATAGATATGTTTGGCATAAGTTGGCATATCATAGAAATTTTGCACAACTGTAACTTGCAAGAGGAGTATTTCCTTATTCAAACTCAACAATTACCAAGGCAAACATTTTTTCGTGTCTGTTGCCATGGGACCAAATATTAAGGCAGAGATCTCATTCAACATTAAGAAACAAAACACTACCACAAATGCAGCTCTTCCTCTCTCATCATTCTCCTGTTTTTCCTCTTTCTCTCATGTATTTAATAGACCAATACCCACTGAAGGAAATAAAAGGCCACAAAAATATTTCTCCCATGAGCAACTCAACCCCAGGACTAGACTCAGAGTGCTTTGCCAGTGCCTCAAGCTTAGTTTAAGGCTAGGGCTGAAAGAAGACCATGCAAGAGGGAGGTATATGATTCTCATTGTTCTCTGCTCACTTTCTTTCTGCTGGGAATACATCATCTTGATCCTTTCTCCAGCTGGAGCAGGGCTAGAAAATGGTCTGTCAGGATAAACAAAAATGCTGCCAAAAGTATTCTCCCACTGAGGTATTAACCTGAACTTAGCCCTGGATGTCTTGCTTAGGCATCAGCTTTCAGAAGGATTAGCACTGACATACCTTTAATTTATCCTTAGCATACGTAAGTCAAAATTATGCCTCCCAGGCAAACAAAAGTAGCAGAGAATGTGAGAAAAATCATACACCTCTGTCCAAATAACTTAAAATTGTTCCTTTTATGTACATTGGAGGTTAAGGATATCAAAGCAATAAACTTCATCATAAAACTATTCAAACTTCTACCTGTTGTGAAAATCATCCCTTCCATTTCTGTTACCTTCTTTAGCTTGCACTGTAACACATGATGGTATAGCTCAGGTATCCCCTTACAAGCTGTCTTGCTTAATATACTTGTGACGTTAACTGTTTCATTGCTCAGTTCTCCCTACCTTTCTCCTCCTAATGTCAGTCAGTCTGAGTGGCTACAGATATAAAAGCAGCCACACAGGGTCCGACCACGGGTCTGTTAAACCTCTACACTGTCTCTGGTGGCAGCCAGATGAAAACGTAGGGCAAAACAAGGAACATCCCAAGTTTGGTCTTCTCAAAGCCTGACTGAAATGGCTGCCTTTAATCAGGGATTTCAAATTGGCCAGATTAATTAGAATCTTCTTCCACAGTATTTAACTTTTACTTTTGCTAGGATGTGTGTTCTCTTTCATGAGAAACACAATCAGTGAGACAAATGTACAACCAAAGGTGGTCCTGCTCTGGCAGGGGGGTTGGACTCCATCTCCAGAAGTCCTTTCCCACCCCTAACATTCTGTGATTCTGTGATATCTACATACAATCATGACACGCAGAGACTAAAGTTCACACGAGTGTATTTGTATGTGTATCAAATGCAAGACAGATTTTCTTCATTACTGTAGCTTACTTTGCAAGAAACACCGTGACCCTAAACTTACTGCTTTGTGTACCAGAGTAGTCTGATTTGTTTCAATGTTAAACTGCTGTTCAGTCGGTATTTCTGGGGGAAAAAAATTTACACTACAGCACTGAATAACATTTAAGCTACTTCATTTGTAGGAAAGTGGGCCTAGAAAAGATCCTACTAAGCCTGGATTCAGCACCAGAACTGAAGGAGTCTAAATTTTGAGGAAAAAAAAAGTCACTACAGAACTTGGGTAAGTCAATATAAGTAATTTACTAAATTTAATTAACCCCCCCCATAAAGCATTAGGAAAGATGGACAAAAGAAAGGGTTGTCAGGGACTGGAACAGGCTGCTGCCCAGGGAAGTGGTGGAGTCACCATCCCTGGAGGTATTTAGAAGATGTGTAGACGTGGTGCTCAGGGACATGACTTAGTGGTGGACTTGGCAGTGCTGGATTAACGGTTGGACACTATGATCTTAAAAGGCCTTTTCCAACCAAAGCTATTTATTCTTGAACAGAACTATTAAGATCACTTCCCACCAGCTGACTGCAAGGCCCCACTTCAACCCATCATCAACCATTTAGAATTACAGAATCATAGATTTAACACAATTATTTAAGGGTGGTCCTTCAACAAATGCCACAAATGGCAAATAAAGGATTTTAAAGATTCCAGGTTACATTACATGAAAAGACAGAGCCCTCTCCCTCTTTCAAAGTGGCAGAGACCATCTACCTGGTTATTCACAGCCCAAAAGACAGTCCAATATTTGGACTTGACCTCAAACAGACAAGGTTTAAAGTCTGTTATTTCCCTACTCAAGGCAGATTTTGTGCCACCTGGTTCATTAAAAAAACACAACAGCAAAACAAAACCAAAACAAATTAAAAAACCACAACAATTAAAAACCCACCAAACCAAAACTGCTCACAATGGTATCGCCACCCAATAATAATGTTACTGAATGTGGAAAATGAGTTTGTGACACAATCTTTTGCAATCTGAACACCACACATTACTGCCCAGTGTCCCTGCAAGAAAATCCCTTGAGAAAAGGAGTCTCTTCTCTATGAAATGAAGTATCTTTATCAGTCAAGACATATGCTGCATATTCAAAATGTTTCCTAAAATGCATTGCTTGACCACCTTATTTCTGGTATCTGATACCATATAGACAAAAACTACAGTTTTCCACTTTCCTCTACTCTATCACCCAGGCTACTTGGCTTTTTGTCTCCTTGCCAACTACATACAGGTTATTTTTTTTTTAGCCCAACTAGTAGTCTTTCCATAACTGGATGAATCACCAGTTTTCCTTAGTGATAAAAAGTGGTATTTTAATGAACCAGACAGTATGTTAAAACCTAGCTGACTAGTTTCAAGTCAATGATACCTAGCTTTTCCTTCAGAGGCCTGGACAGCTTTGCTGGGATTGTCAAACTATAATTATTTCAGTTTAATACATAAACCCAAACTCTTCAAGAAATACCCCATACTCTTGACTACATACAGACACGCAACTCATCTGTCTCACTGTACTGGGGAAGGAACTGCACTCTTTGGGGGGTGGGGGTAAAAGGATGAAAGGCATAGCTGCCAGTGAAGTACAGAGCATTAATAAATACAGCTTGACTATTCTAGGCAGGTTGCTCGTGTACCAAGTGCATACTATTTAACAGTGTGTACTGTCGACATCACAAAGGCAAATTAAATAACTAGTACAAATAAACAGATACAACCTTTGTTTTGCATCCATAAAATACTGTTACAAGCATTCTGAATTCAGAAATGCAGCAATTAGTCAACTGCCTGAAGCCAGTGTTATCACTTACCTTTACAATATATACAAAAATGTTTGAATGAACAGCACACAACCTTTACCGGCTATGTAACATTTTACTGTATAATGGCAACTTTCAGACATTTTACAGAATGTACCAATTCAAGTATAATGACAGAAGAAAACATATGCAGAGAAATACTTAAATATCTACACCTCACAAATCAAAATTACTTCCCCATACTAATATGAAGTAACCAAGACACGGAATGAAAAAGCCACGACACCAAAAAGCATAAGGGAGGGGGAGCACATTTGACCAAAAGGCTCCATGGAAAAAAACACGTTTCAACTCTGAGATTGTCCTTTGAAACTTCTACCACAAGTGAGAGCCCTCACTGTCGGACTTACAGATTTAATATAATTTTGGCAATAGCCAAAATGCTTTCCAAATGCTTTGGGCATTTTTCAAACACTTCTCACATAGTTCTACAGCATCTTTAATTTGAAGAGAAACTTACCAAAAAACCCCTTCATATTACATAGAACATCACGTTTCTTTTAATTCTGTCTTCAGGTTGAAGAAGCTGATCACAACCTCAAAAGTTTTAAATACAGTCAAAATCTAGGTTACAAAAATTAAATGTATCCTAGTGTGGAGCTCTGTTCCACTACTTTAACAGACACCTTCTCTCCTTGGCAACACTATGAATATGCTGGCAATACAAAAATTCGACCAGGTTTACTGTTAGTGTAACACTTACAGAAAGTAACCAAGACCTCTTATTTTAATTGGTGGCTTTTGTTTACACAGAAAAAAGAAACTGTCCTCAAGAGCCTTGTGTAATGTAGGATAGAATTACAATTTTCTGCCTATCTACTATAATCCACTATAGTACCTGTCTGTGGTATTTTAAAGATGTACACCCTTTTCACATCATGTTTTGAGCATTTTCTTTAACTCCTGTTCGGAATGTGACGCTTAAGCAGGTTGAAAAATACAGCCTAGCATATTCACCAATTCCAGTCCATTGCAAGAATTCTGTAGACCTTAGAACATCGCCCCTTTTTTTCATAACATCTTCAGTATAGTGCTTCCATAATTTTCTGGCTGAAAGAATCAACTTTCTCTTTCATTCACTCCAGCTCCCATTTCCAGAATTAAAATTATTCACCCTCCACTTACCAAATACATACCTCACCAGCAAAGTTCCAGACTGAGATTATACCATCACCCTTAGCAATAAGGCCAAGTTTTCAGAAGGCAAATATGTTTATACCTGCGAGACTGAATACCATATTTGGATACAGTTAAACAGAGGCACTGATTGTCATTACAAGAATGAAAAAATATTATTTTTAGCTGGGGGTGATAGGGAGGAGTCACCCAACTATCTGAATATTGCCAAAAAGAAAGAGAATGTCCTACTACATCGTTTTATGCATTCTAATAAAATATAATTTCTTACTGTTCTTTTTTTCTCTCTAATAATTTCTTATTTCTGGCCACATTTTTTAGATTGTGTTCTTCATCTTTTCCTGTTCCCAAGCGCTCAAAACCAATTGCTTTTTCCTTCCTCTATTATTTATTTTTTTTTACCACACACTTTGTTAGTTTCTTTTCTTTTGCTTCAGCAAAGCCTGATTTATTGCAGTTTCTGTAGCCCATACAACCACTCAAGAGTTCCCAGCACATTTTATTTTCCTCAAAGCACATGCATTTCAAAAATCTGACTACTGTGCTTTAAAGCCCAGATTCCTATTATCTTTGTATATGTAAGAGAGACATAGTTCTACTTTTGGCCTTAATTATTTGTGTCTCACTAACAAGAAAGGAATAATTACTTATTTAAGCTACACAACTCCTCTACCAAAAAATCTTCTTGGTACACCTTGACTTCTTATTTACATTAAGCAGGTAAAAAGATGTTAGCTGTACCCTCTATTCAGAGATAACAAGAATAGAAGCAGCGCAATACTTAAGCAAGAAGAAAAAAAGCACAATGCCATTTCATATTCACTTCTGCAATGTAAGCCCTTAGGAATGCACAGAAGTTCAGTTTTTGTACAGGAGTCAATATTAATCAATTCTTCTATTCTAGCAACCCAAAATGCCTTAAGAACACATGACCATAAAATGAAATATTTTCTTTCCAATCTTGAACAATATTCTTCTGTGGATTCTTTTCTGAGAAACACATCTAAACCAACTCAGAAAAAGAGCTACTTAATTGAAAATTTTCAAAAATTGCCACACTTTCAATACACAAAAGACTAAGAACTCTTTGCAGGAAGCCTGTCTTCAATGCAGTCATGATTAGTAGAGGTACTTCCATAATGTGTAATTTTTTCTTTGTTACAAAAAAAAAAAAGATAAGTCAGCTAAAAGGATAACAAATACAGATAACATAGAATTGCAGTGAGTGTATTACCTACACAAAAGGTACCTGAAACTCATCCCTGTACTACCCCTTATTAAAGAGGGACCTGTAAAAATCTCAACAAAAACTGAGTCTCTAGATATAGTTGAAAAAAATGCACCTGCCAAAATCAGAAAACTCAGGTAAGTTTTGGCTAAAATGATTCATAGCTTTCAAAAGAGTAATTACTATCATCAGCTATCAATGAACAAGTACAGTACAAAATCCAGAGACCAAGAGTAGCATCTAGCCATGGTATAAAAAACATAACATGGTCCTAATGGCTTCCTATTCTAAAAGTAAGAGTTACTAAAAAAAAAAAAACTGCATAGCAATTCGAGGAAGGAGAAAAGCAAAGGCTAAAAACCCTTCAGCTTGAGTATGAGTTCACAGAAGATAAAGGATGTGATTTGCCCTTAAAAAATATGTTTTCCTGTTCCCTGAGTCTCTGCTACTTCTAGACCAGAACACACAGCAAACAGTCTCTGTAACACAGTAGTCGACCGATGTATTTACTACTACAATATGCTTAATAAGTGCTTTAAAAAGTGAAGGGGTAGAGGGAGAACACCTCAAATACTGAATTCCAGAGTGTATAAAGGAGGTAATTTAGACTTGAAATTGATCAACGGGGGAAAGACAGTAACTTCAGAATTTTATCTTTTATAAGAATTGTACAAGAAAACATGTATTATTAGTCTGCAACCAACTCTGACTTAAAATACATTAAGATCACTCAGTATATTGGAACACTAAGACAATTTTTTCAAACATGGCAAGTTTTACAGAATTATGAGACACTGCACAACATGTAAGCAACCTTTCACAAAGCAGAGGGCAGTTTACCACAATTTGAAGAAATAAAACCTGCAAGGCCAGACTACAAAAGTAATTTTAAAAGACCCCGACCTTAAGAAAAAAAATCCTAGAATAGAGCTTTATTGTTAGCTAAATCCTCACTCCTTTTCCTTAAAATCAGTCTAAAAGAAACATTATGTAATTCCATTTGTGATAAAAGAAGAAAATCCACTGTTCCACACTTCGTAAGTTTTCTTTAATTCTGAGGATTCTATCATGTAAATGTATTAGCTAAACATTTTCCCCAAAAACACTAAAACAAAAGTAAACTAAGTACTGGTCCCACATCACCAAGTTTTAGACCATAAAGACAGTTAAGGAAAAAAGCAGTAAAAATGTCAAAACTATTAAAAACAATCTGCAATTTATAATATATATTAAAATGTAACAGCTTGGAATTAGTTTTCCTTTCCAACCTGACAATGAATTACTATTTTCACGCAACTGCAAGACATGTAAACTTATAAGGTACTGCCAAAACCAATCTGCCTGCCTTTTTGTGGCACACCACCATCCGAGTAGTCTTTAAAAATGTAACTGGGTTCTCAAACTATGCAACTGTTACATAACCAAAAACATTCCAGTCCTGGCTTCTTAAATTTAGCATATTGTGATGCTATAATAAATAACATAACTGGGAGACAAGGATCTGAAATTTATATTGGAATACAAATAAAAGGTGTCACCATCCCCAGAGGTATTTTAGAGAGGTACAGACATAGTACTTAGAATCACAGAATCTTAGAATCATAGGGGTTGGAAGGGACCTCAAAAGATCATCCAGTCCAACCCCTCTGCCAGAGCAGGGCCACCTAGAGCACATCACACAGGAACTTGTCCAGGCGGGTTTTGAATGTCTCCAACAAAGGAGACTCCACAACCTCTCTGGGCAGCCTGTTCCAGTGCTGGTTTAGTTAAGGACTTGTCAGTATTAGGTTAATGGTTGAATTTGATCTTGAAGGTCTTTTCCAACCAAGGTAATTCTTTGATGATTATGCTTCTGACTCAGATAAGGAAACTAAGATCAAAACTCTTATGAATTACCTCTCTGATTAATAAGAAAACATTTTTATAGGCTTTTGAAGAAGATGCCCAGAATATTAACTCATGCCTTCTCCTAAACAAGGTGTGGAAACTCTTCAGTATTGAAGTAACATTTACTAACCTCTCACTAAAATTTTTGCCCTGCAAAGCACATACTAACACTACTCTTATCAGTAACTCCAGTATACAAACCACTTAGATCACATTGGCAGTTGCCACTAACCTCACCCCAGTAAGAACATTTTCCCAGTTTTACTTCTTTTCAGGTTGTTAGTATTTCCAGAATAATAGGTTTATTAAAGTGCTTATTCAAATTCAATATCCATTTAAATATTCTAAGAAGGAAAGAGATTATGAGATTATCAGATTCCAGTGCTCTTCATATACAAGACTAACATCAGCAGAGTGCATACTGAGGTGAGAAAAAGTTTACATGAAAGGGCGAGGAGAAAGGTAAATGATTTATAACGTGCTAGAATATGCCTCATTTACTTGATACAGTCGACTTCAAAATTACCTTTAAACTGCATTTCAAATCAGGCTTAAATATACTAACTAGTTCTACAATAGGAGAAAACCAGCTTAAGTAGGCCTTCTTTTGGATTATCCATAATAAACTAATACACTAAAAACCCACCGATGAATATGGATTACTGACAAGGGTACTAAAGAGACCCCTTCACCCACAGTGTAAGTAAGTCCCATCTGTAACTAAGCTCTGGAATGTTCTGCTACTTTAAATGACCAGCGTGCAAAGTGCTTTGTAGTTGTCAAAAGGCATACTATTTTAAATTTTCATAATTCACTGGTAAGTGACACTTAGTATGAAAAAAACATTCTAAAATGCTTTTAAGTCAAATCTGGACATACTGGTCTGCGTAATTATTTGCTGCAATGCTGACAATATAATCTTAAATTGATTTTTGAAGATGCGTTTCGTACCAACATTTCCTCTTTCAGCGAGTCTGCCATTACTCAGCAACTGAGTCACGAGAAGGGTCTTATTACCACCTCTCACCCATGAGCAATTCTCATTTTACTGAAATATGAAATAAGTACTTAAAGGATTTTCCTCTGAGTTATTTATATGCAGTTATTTCCTTACACTTGAACTTTCATGATCAGTACACACGGCCTTACTAGTAACGACCAGGTCTCAAAGAATTTGGTAGAATTTGGGTGCCTATTGCACAAAGCCTTGAGGCTGGTTATATACAGTGCTAGAATTGTACATTTCAAAGTTAAAAACTCTAAGCACTCATGTCAGTATTGTTGAGGACCACTCATAGAATGAATTTACTTTCCCAAACAAGCAAAGTCAATTCTTAAAAAAAAAACTCAAGCAGTTTAGAATTCAGAAAAAAGGTAATGTCTAGAGGTAAATAAATTAAAAAGTACGATGTATTCATTTGTTTAATTATAAATAATTCTAATACATTTTTCACTATTTTAACTTCCAGCTACATCTCTTGCACCTTCCATCAAAGACTGTATCTGGCAATACAGCCTAAAGCAATTATAAAAAGCCAAAAATGCCAGGTAACTTTTAATAAGTACTACTATAAATATCTCCCAGATTACATCTGAAGATACAAACAGGAGAACAAGTGTCAAAGAAGGGAAAAAAGAACAAAATTTAAACAGAGAAGTTCACTGAAATCTGTACACAGTAATTTCTTCACAGTAACTTAATATACTCTGGCTACCCACATACAGCTGACTCCACTGAGGAGAAAAGCCTTATTTTCCTGAAGCGTGGTTGGTAATAACAGTGGTGGCAAAAAAAGCAGGTTTCCAGGTCATTGTACTTGAGAGGAGGCCAGCGCCTGTTTGGAGGAATTTATATCATAGAAAAGAAAAACTGTGAAACAATCACACAGTTGAAATACTACAATTACTTTAAGGTTGGCAGGTTCCACTGGAACAAACTCTTCCTAGCTAATCTTAATATCTCCCAAGAACCTTTAATGATATCTTGAAAGAAACTAAAGAAGTGCAAACTGACTGCAAAGGGACTCAAATGGAAAAACTCAGTGTGTTGTATATTTTCAGGCAGCTCTATTTGCGTAACTAAACCTCAAGTCTTAAGTTCTGAATTGCAGTAAACACACTCTGACAGACTCTCCTCTGGAATTTAAGTAGCTTTTGAAAGCTGATTTTGCCATGGAAATTTTTGTCTGCAAGTCTAGCACTCTTCCAGAAACAGAAGCAGTACTAATAGTCCAGGAAGCCTATAGGAAAAAGTAAGCGAGGTATGGTGCTGAGGTCACTGCAATTTCAGAGGCTTTTCAGCCCTTTAGATGACTTCTTTCCAAAATGGTAGCAACCTGAAGATTTCTTCTGCTAAGTCTATAGTATCTCCAAATCCACATGACGAACATCCGGATTTCGTTGCTGAAACAAAATTTTTTAAAAATACATTTTAATTGAAAATACTGAAACGTATTTTTGCACATGGATACAAATAATGTATTTCTGGTATGACATTGGCAACTGGGTAAGAAATACCCCTTCCTGGTAACATAGGGCCTATTTTAACATGAGGACTATTTTTAAATGAGAAACAGCTTCAACAAACATTGCCCACACTATAAGCAATATTTTTGAAGGCTAACTCTTCTTTTTATCTTACAAATACTTTCAAACATCACAGATAAATTAGTTCTTATGCTTTATCAAGCATGAAGCGGCTATCTTGATTTTAAAAAGGCAGTTTGCTTTTATATAAAACCATCAAATAAACATCTCTTTCTCACTTTAAGAAAGTTTTAACAGATACTTTCCTGAATAATGAATAAGATTGCTGAAATAATTTCTTCTACACCACTGAAACTATTTATAAAGATTCAAAATATTCTATTAAGAAACAGACATTTTCTGATATTGTAGAAATGTTAGTCATTACATGAATTGTGTAAGGCACGAGAGGTTTATTAAAAGTCACCAATTTCAAAGTCTTCCAGCATGTGAATCTGACTAGCATATTTAGTAAAGAATATTCAAAAGCAGCACAATCACTGAAATCCCTGCCTATACAAAAAAAAAAAGACTATTCATGTTTATAAAATAATTAGTCATGATCCTACTCCTCAAAAATCACGAAGAACTGGATCTGCTGGTGCAAATAAACTCAAATATAGTATTTTGATTTTTTTTTTTAACAGCACCAGTTCAGGGATAGAAACTAAAACTAGAATATTTATCAAATATAATAAGCAAGAACAGACATGCTCTTGAGCAGTGTCTCCTGATGACTGGAAAGGGCAGTCAGGACAAACAAAATCCCAAAAAGTAGATGCAGTGATACTGCTTAATATATATCACAGAATAAGCACTCCCTAATAGGAAGCTAAATTTTACCTTTAGGTCCTTCTCAAGTCTGTCTACTTCGGCTCCCAGTGTGTCAATTATATTCTCACCATGTTTAAGCATGAAGGCTTCTAATTCTTCAAGGGTTTTCACTTGTTGAATTTCCTAGGAAGAAATCAAATATAAGTGGTTGAGATGACGAAAAGGAAAGAAAGGAATAACATTACAGATGGTTCTGACATATTTCAAGGGGGGGGACACAATAAACCAAACAAGCCAAAATGCTTCTAAGCTTTTGCCATTTCCTTTCAAAACATCATCTCTTCTTACGTCTCAAAGACACAGAAGAGTAACATCTATTCAACAAAAACAGCTGGCTTACCATTACACCTGCACTTGACATAAAACCTTCTATCTTTAATGGATTTCCTCCTTTATTTTCCAAATAAATTCAGAAAATGTCATTAATTTTCTAGAAGTTTCTGGGGTATCCCTTGCTCACAGCAAGGCAGAGCAGGGTACCCCTGTGTATTCTTTCCTCATTTGCATGTCTTCCTGCTATTCCATTACACTGCTTACTCTGGGCATCACATTATCAATTCATCTGAAAATCCACAAGGATTACTATGAATGTTTCTGTAAATATAGCTCCTCCAAAATATCAAAAAGCTTGAAGAGAGTAGATAGGAACTGAGACTAGGAGACCCATAGCATACGAGACTGAAGGAAGACGTTAAGGAACATAGGATGCTATGCTCCTCCCTCCAAAAAAAACCGCAGACATCAGAAGCACCAAAGCAGGTGTTGGCTAGAAGCCATTTGCCCTGTAGTATCTTAGCCATAGTTCAGATGATATAGCTGCAGTATATTTAGGACAAACAGTTTATGACTAACATAGAATCATACAATTGTTTTTGTTGGAAAAGGCCTTTAAGATGATCAAGTTCAACCATTAACTTAGCACTACCAAGTCCACCACTAAATCAGTTCCCTAAGCACCACATCCACACATCATTTAAATACCTCCAGGGATGGTGACTCCACCACTTCCCAGAGAAGCCTGCTCCAATGTTTGACAACCCTTTCAGTAAAGAAATTTTTCGTAGTATTCAATCTAAACCTCCCCTGGCACAACTTAATGCCATTTCCTCTTGTCCTAGCACTCACTCCTTAGAAGAGACCCCATCTCGCTACAATCTCCTTTCAGGTAGCTGTAGAGAGTGATAAAGTCTCCTCTGAGCCTCCTTTTCTCCAGACTTAACAAGCCCAGTTCCCTCAGACTCTCCTCACAAGACTTGCACTCTTCACAAGCTTTGTTGCCTTTCTTTGGACACGCTCCAGCACCTCAAAGTCCTTCTTGTAGTGAGGGGCTCAAAACCAAACACAGTATTCAAAGGTACAGCCTCACCAGTGCCAAGTACAGGGGGACAATCACTTCCCTAGTCCTGCTGGCCATGCTATTTCTGATACCAGCCAGGATGCTGCTGCCCTTCTTGGCCACCTAGGCACACTGCTGGCTCATATATTCAGCCAGCTGTGGACCAACACCCCCAGGTCCTTTTCCTCTGAGCAGCTTCAGATCCTTTTCCTCTGAGCAGCTTTCCAGCCACTCTTCCCCAAGGCTGTATTCACAGAATCATAAATCACAGAACTATTCAGGTTGGAAAAGACCCTTGGGATCACCGAGTCCAACCATCATCCCTACTCTACAAAGTTCTCCCCTCAACCATATCCACCGACACCACATCCAAACGACCCTTAAACACATCCAAGGATGGTGACTCAACCACCTCTCTGGACAGCCTATTCCAGTGTCTAACGACTCCTTCTGTAAAAAAATTTTTCCTAATGTCTAGTCTAAACCTCCCCTGTTGGAGCTTGAAGCCATTCCCTCTTGTTCTGTCCCTAATTACCTGTGAAAAGAGACCAGCACCAACCTCTCTACAATGACCTTCCAGGTAGTTGTAGAGACTGATGAGGTCTCCCCTCAGCCTCCTCTTTCTCAAACTAAACATTCCCAGCTCCTTCAAGCGTTCTTCATATGATTTATTCTCTAGGCCCTCCACCAACTTCGTTGCCCTCCTCTGTACTCGCTCCAGCACCTCAGTATCGAACTGAGGTGCCCAAAACTGGACACAATACTCCAGGTGTGGCCTGACCAGTGCTGAGTACAGGGAGACAATCACCTCTCTACTTCTGCTGGTCACACTATTTCGAATACAAGCCAGGATGCCATTGGCTTTCTTGGCCACCTGGGCACACTGCTGGCTCACATTCAGCCACTTGTCAATTAGAACCCCTAGGTCTTTTTCTGTCAGACAGCTTTCCAGCCACACTTCCCCAAGCCTGTAGAATTGCACGGGGTTGTTGTGGCCCAAGTGCAGGACTTGGCCTTGTTGAAGCCCGTACCATTAATATTAGCCCAACGATCTAATCTATCCAAGTCTCTCTGTATAGCCTCCCTATCCTCATGCAAATCAACACTCCTGCCTAGCTTGGTGTCATCTGCAAACTTACTGATATTACACTGTATGTCCTTATCAAGATCATCAATAAAGATGTTAAACAGAAACGGTCCCAACACTGAGCCCTGAGGAACACCACTTGTGACTTGCCACCAAGCTGGATATTTTTGCAGAGTAATTATTAAACAGGTAATACTTCTTGTGTATACAACTACAAGACAACAGAAATTTCTCCCTCCCAGCTTGTTACTCTAAAACTGAAGGGAATAATGTGAGCTTGAAATATATTCCAACCACAGTAACCCTATGACTACGGTCACGGCAAGTCTAACAAGATAAAGAAATGAGATTAATCTGAATGGCAGCATTTCAACAAACATTTCACAACTTTAGAAAGAATAATGTTGATAGCAATGTTAGCTGAATGAGGTAGTTATTTAAAAAACTAAAGATCAAAAGGCAAGCACAACATCTGCCCTTTACTTCAAGTGGCTGAGTCCTGCTGAAAGCAGCCATTCCTCAACAGTGGTTTTGTAGCTGACAGGAGGTTACTACATGAAACTACAATGACCTGTGTAAGAAACAGTTGTCAACCTAGAAACAATGAGGAAGAACTTCCCCAATAATACTAGTTGGAAGAACCAGTGATGTTTGTATGCAATCACCAAAGGGAATAGCAGGTAAGGAACAAAAGCTAACAATGCGTTTGAGAAAATTAGTGTACTACACTGCTGCAACAGCACAGCAACTGAGACTTGGGAATATAAAACAAAATCTGTAAACCATAACACTGCCTCTTCAGCAACCAAGACAAATGGCTCTGCCAAAGCAGATGCTTATTCTCATGTGACAGGCTTCCAGTTTTAACTAGAGATCTTGCAATTCAATAAAAAAATTATTGGAAGAATTGTGTTCTCATCAAAATTATTCTGGACGCATCTGTATTTTCTAACAAAACGTTGAATTAAAAAAAAATCTACCCTGCTCCTACCCAGGCCCTACTCAGCCCAGCAGTGGCTCTATTTCAGCAGCATATGACTCTATGCACAGATCTTTAACATTCTAACACAAAGTAAAAACATCTGCAATCCTTCAAAATAAAGAAGTGGAATATCTCTCACCTACTTGAAAATCTTTGTTTTAGACATACTTGAAATTGGAAAGTAAATATCAAATACTGCAAGTTATAAAATATATTTTTAACATACTTGTAGCAGCTGTTCAATGTCTTGCTTTTCCAGGTAAGAACGAGTAACAACCCGTCCATCAAAGTCTACTTCTGCCTTGAATCTCACTTTGCTCATTCCCATGTCTGTGGCTTTAACATCATGAATTGCTCTGAAACACATAATTTTTAAAGAAAATGTAGAACAACATAAAATGAACAACTAGCTAGTTTGACTTCTGATGTTAACAATATTGTCACAGTAAAATGATCCTGCAATTTTAAGAGGCCACAACCTTTGACTAACATAGTCTCTTCTAGACACCACACTTCCACTAAATACTGATTTATATTTAACCAGTTATACCACTTCCACAGGTATCTGCTATATCTACAAATGGCTCGCTGCAATAAAAGGCAGACTACAAGAAGCATTGCAGATTTAGAACTAGACTAACACTAACAACAACAAAAAAAACCACCACCCCATCCCACAACAGAAGGTGAGAACTTCCCTATTTGGAATTAAACTTTTAAGTTCTACTTACTTGCTACTGCATAAAAGTTTTTATGCATGTACATACACATGACACTATTTAACAATCTTTAAGTACCCTCAATTCTCAGGTAAGTAACAAAAAAAAAATCTATTGTCAATTACTGAAAGCACACATTGCAATTATAGAAGTGTTCTTTCCTAGATAACAATTTGTAAAGGCATAACCTTTTGGAGAATTTTCTATTCAAAGTTACATTTCATATAAGAAAAAGTTAAGGATATTGTGTTTGGAAATAATTTTTGATCGTACTGAATTACTGATCATGACTAATCACAATACAGCTGTTGGTAAATGCTGAAAATGTGTATTTATTTAAAGGTTCCTACTAGATACTAGAACATGAATGTCGCAGTATGTTTTATATTTTGGTCCTTTGAAAACTTCTGTTTTTCTATAGCGTAGTTTTGTTCCAGTTTGTAAGATAAACTCTGTGATGTGTGAATAAGGGTAATAAACAGCCCTCTGTTTTTCAGGGACAATAAGATATGAAGCAAACCCAGGACCCAGACATATTGTGGTGCATTTCAACAGTGGAATAAACAAACTAAAATAATAAAGTAAAATACTCTAGGTTTTTTTTCTAATTAGATTAACACAAACTTAGTTTATCTTTAAAGTCAAGTAGAATCTAAAATTGTCACTGCACAGTAAGTTTCCCTACTATTCCATCAAGGCCAGAAAAAAAAAAAAGGTGGAGACTAAAATATGGGACATAAATACTAAAGAAGTTTCAATTTTTTTGAATTCTTTCTTCTGACATTTCGAAAGCAGAACAAGTATGCGAGGTCATCTATAAAATATTCCAAAGACTTTGGTTTTATTAACTCAAAAATGCAATCTTGACATTTTTTTAAATTCTAACACAAAATCTGAATTCAGCAATAAAGCTCACTTGATGGAAAGCCAAAACTTTTTTCCCTGTTTGTTTTACTAAGTTGTGCAATTTCACAGCATCTTTACATTTAGCATGATCTTTGTCTCTTCCCAGCTAGAATTTTCTCTTCCCAACTAGAAATTATTCTTCTCATTTGAACATCTATAAATCAGAACCAACTTCACAGGTGGTGCAGGAAGAAAGCAGAAGGCATGTGTTTCAGAAGCAGCCTGCTAGAGTGAACAGCTGACAAAGAACAAGAGGCAGAAGTATAAGATGAACAGTCACAGGAAATGTTAATTATATATTTCTTGTAATACTCAGCATGGAGGAGGGATAAGCATACTAAAAACAGAAAGATAACATGGACTAAATATAGAGATACCAAAAAATACATCTTAGTAAATATTTAAGCAGATTAAAAGAACTACCAGCTTACTGGTAGCCATAGAGAATTTCCAGCTCCAATCAAATTTACACAGGTATTCTGTGGGAAGCTACCAAATCAAAACAGTACTAGCTGAAGTAACCTAGCTGGCATCAAACTACCTCCTCAGACAACAGGGTATTTAAGATAAGGGATGTGGTTCAATGAAGGTTACTGAAGAGAATCCATGTGATTCAAGAATGGTGAAGATATATCAAATGCCTATCAGAGCCAGGCAAGACGATACAAGAGAGATTCAAGGTACTCATTAAGCAGTAACCTGATAATATTCAGTGGAATGATGCTTGTTCTGGAAATGTGAAGAAAAAAAGTCTACCTCACTGCTTATAATCTGTTCAGGGAAGATAAGACAGTAATTTTTCTCCTCCTGACTCACTAATAATTCAAAAATACAAATATGTATGCTCAAACTTAAGCTGCAAAGCTTGCTCACGGAAGCTTTTGGATGGCTAGTAGACACGATCAGTTCAAACTAGTGAAAAGAGCAAGTTTCACATTGATGAAAAATTTGTCAGAGGAACTTCAAGTTACTGGTTTTGAGCCATCAGTTGTAATACTTTTCTTTTTTCTTTCCTCCAAACCAGAATGACAGATTTTCCAGGTAAAAATTAAAGATTAAACTGTCACTAAGAATAGTTTATGCCTAGGGATCTGTGATTACATTCCATGAGAAGAGAATCAGGACAGTCTGTACCACATCGTATATCTTATTTCACAGCCCTGAAAGGCCCATCTCCTACATTTCAGTTAAGATGAACACAAAGATTTAGGCACCAAAGGTTTGAATGAGAGTTAAGAATGGAATGTTTGTATAGCAAAAAAAAAAAAAAAACAAACACTAAATCATTTTCCAGCTGAGAACAATTCTGACTGATACCCCATTCTGGATCACAAATGCAGTAAGGGCTACAATTAGAAATTACCAAGCAAAATAAAAATAAAGGGAAAATAAATAGCCATGAGCCTATATTAAGTCCAGCACACCAAAAGGAGAAGCACAAAAAAAGGCACTGCACACAATACAAAACAACATTTTTTAAGTATAAAAAAACCAAAGGATAACCTGGGAATACACTTGCTACCAGATGGAAATGGTAACATTTTTACTGATTATACATAATAGGCAGAAACATGCAATAATAATTGTTTTCTTGATCTAAAAAAGCAAACCAATGTATTAGTACAACAAAGCATTTCCCTATTAGTAGCTAAGAAGCATACTGGATGCTTAAAAGGAAGAAATTATTCAAATTCAGCAGGCGCCATAATGTGCATTCAAGAATAAAAAGAACTAAAGAACTGTGAAGGTCAATTGATTTTTCATTCTGCAACACTGATGAAAATTTATTTTAAAAGAGTAGATTAACAACACTGCCAAAATTTAAGAACAGCAAATCAGGCAATCCATTTAACTGAAGACAACTTCACCTTTCAGCCTAAGGAAAAATAGTGGAACAAGGGGGGAAAAACCCAATATATTAAGAGCATTAATTCCACTCACTAAGATTTTAGAGAATGTAAGTCTTGTCAAACAACCCTTTGAAAAATTAAAAAATAATCAAGACTTAGCTGAAAAAAACACCAACAAAGCAGATTATTTATTTTAGTAGTACAGCAGTTAATATTCTTTGATAAATCAAATACTTTCAAATTGGCAGCAGAACATGAATACTACTACATGAATACAGCTACTGCTGGAATAAGTTGTTCAGTGGCAGTGCTGCTCACAGGGTCAGTGGGAGCAGAAATCAGAGCCTCTGGATCCTTTGGTCATTTTGGATCTAAAATACCTTCTGATAAATACTGAATAATTCCCTGATATATTCATTTCAGATTTGGCAGAACACATCTGAAAATAAATATTGCAAAACCTCCCTGAAAGAACAAAGGACTGTTCTGGAAAGCAGCAACTGCAAAAAGGATTGCATTGAGAACTTCGATACAGTTTGATAGCTGAAAACCCTGAAAGGTTGAAATAAAAAGAGCAAATATTTGTCACAGCTTTAGACCAGTACTCGGGAGCTTTTTCTTCCACATTTGATGTCAGTAGGAAAAAATGTAAGAGTAGGACACACTGCTACACAACTCTGTTCAAGAAAATAGAAGAGACTGAACGTTCAGGAAAACGAAACTCTCATAAACCCAAAGCTATGTTGATGAAAATGTACAATTAGCCTTTTTGAAGAAATACTTGATGCTAGAAGACTTATTCATTTTACAGGAAAAAGTTGAAAACAAACAAACCAAAAAATTTGACTAACCAAAGGTTGAAATATGAAAAATTAGAGTAGTTTTTTTTCCCAAATTGTGCCTAGTTACAAGCAAGGGCAATATCCTTTTACATCTCAGAGAACTCTGAGATCAAGGCCATGTGTCTTCTTAGAAGATTTAAGTTAACCAAACTCAAGATACTAGGTTTGTTACAAGAACAATTCTGTTAAAGACAAAGTGTGCACTAAAAGAAATCAAGTGGGTAATGTAATGGATCTAAGAAAGGTATCACTCAAGACAAAGCAGATACAGAAGACCCTGCAAACACTATTATGTGACGTACCTAAACATACTAAGCTTAGAACGTTAAGAGAAACATGCAGTTTCTTACAAAGTCTTAATTTTTTTTATTCTTCATGTCTTTTTTGAAACTGTTACTTCTTTTAAAGAAATGTCTACAACAAGAAAGAGATTAACTAAGACTGTTGTTTTCAGAAGTTTTAGCCATCTACAAAATAGAATATAATATAAAATGGTGCTTGGGATAGGAGAAATTTTATTATTTCAGCTTGAAACAAGCAAAAGCCACCTGCGCACTTTGGAAAAAACTAGTACAGAAGTCATGTACAAACAACCATGTGAACTCACCAACTTTAACACAGCACTGTTGCTACACTCCACAAAGCCACCACAAATACTTGAATAGAGTTTAGTTACTGACATGTGAAAATTCTAACATAATTCTATTCCAAAATAAGAATCTTCTTGAGCTTCTGGAATGAAGGGCATATTGTTCAGACCTGTTGCTTACAACGGAGATGATGCAGCACTTAACTTCTTTCAAGTATTCTGGTGTTAACTAATGGGCTTGTTTTTTCTTTCCCTTCCAGAGCTCAGTAATGACTATGAATTAAAAAAAAGTACTAAAATATTCCAGCTGATTTATGCAGAAATATATTCCTGAAAAATGATTAAGAAAAAACGAGTTTTGCTTCTAAATCAAGGTTAATAGGGTTAGAGTAAGCTAGAATAGCTCATTAAAAAGCCTTTAAATAAGATTTCAGAGTTAGTGAGCTATAAGTTTATTTCACGACAAACTGCAGATAACCAAAGAAAGAGAAATTACCATCGAGTTTATTGTGCAAGCGTCTAACATGAAGCATCTATTACATCATAAAACTACTGCAGCACTTCGATGCCAACTGCTACAGGATTCCAGGCACTGAATATTAAAAGTAACATAATTTAAATATTTAAGTGCTTAGATTCTTACCTTACTACAGGATCACTCTCCAGGAACTCAGTGAGTCGCTGCAGTTGTTCAGGTTGAATAGATCGTCCCAGCAGGGCTTCAGTGTTAGTGTAGATTAGAAATGCTGACACAGTTCCTAGCAAAGTTCCAACACCTAGTGATCCCACACTGTCATAATAAGGGTTTCCTAAACAAGACATGTCAAATTAATTTCACAGAGCATTTCTAAAATTGTTTTAGGGAGTTTTTTGGGTTTCGATTTTTGGTGAGATGTTTTGTTTGGTTTGGGTTTTGTGGTTTTTTTTAATGCACTGGCAATTCTTTCCTACTGTGGGACAACATGAAGCCAGAAGAAAAAAGGTATCTTAAGACGAAGTCTCAAGTCCCTCTTTTCCCTCCACCACTCCTGTCTCCTGCAGGACTAATAAATGAGTAAACTCTTATCAGCTATTTGTGTTTCTATGTATAGATTTACCTTTATTAATATAAAAATATATACACCTAAATACAGGCAGCAGCACAGAAGTCTATGTTATTTTATTAGTAACTCAAAAACTTGGATGTATTAACCACTTCTGGAATACAATACTTACTATATGTTTTACAAGACATTCATTCATTCATATTCAGATTTGCAGAAACAGTAGTATTTAAGTTTATGAAGGAAACCACAGATGGAATAAAAAACTGACTTCTACATAAAAAAAGAAAAATCAACCTTGCAATTAACTCACTAAAAGACACAAAGAAATAAAATTTACTTTTTTTAAACAACTGAAAAGCCAAAACCAATACCTAAAAAAGGATAAATAAATAATCTTCCCTCCTTAGAAAACTTCACTGTGCAGCAAAGTGGCCATATAGATCAACCTACCTGCCTGAGTTAGGTTTCCACACTGTTCAGAAGCAGCTATTGTAATCTGAAGACAACACTAACACCACCACTACTCGAAAGGAAGCAAAGAACAGGTTCCTTAAATGCTCCCCACGTAAACATGGAGCTGCACACTGCTGAATAAGGAAGCTCAAATTATGTGAGTATGAGGCAGAACTTTACCTGTTAAAGAAGTCAGACCCATACAGGTAGCAGCAACAGCCACGCTCAGAACTGCTGCAGCATCCTCCAGTAACACCACATTAGTACTAGGATCACGACTCTGCACAACTGCGTATACAGCAAAAAAATTACTTTGGAAAGCTTGGCTTTACTACATGATGCACAGTACTTAAACTATATCAACATCAGCAAGAGAAAAAAAATCCTGCGAGTATTTTTTGCATGTACACATACTTCTGAAAGCACTCAAATACACAGAACAAGAAGAACAAGCCCTGTGCCAATTATGGAAGTTTCTCCAAAATGTTTGAAAAATTTAAAGGGGCATTTATCCTGAAAAACCCAAGTAGTTTTGTAAAAGTAGTGTTACTTAAAACAACAGGTTTTCACCTAATTTGTAATATGTATTTGCTAGTAGAATATAAAATAGATCAATAAGCAATGGCAAAGGGAAAACAGACAAAATTGTTTCTATCATTATGCAAATACTGGTAAATAGATTCTGTTTGAAATAAGCACATACCTTATTGCTATAACGACACATACCATATTGATAAAATGACAGGCCTTTGGCTCGAGCACTCCTGCGAATTTCATTTATAGCAACCAGAAGGGTAGCTGAAAGAACACCAAAGTAGTTGCTGAAAATGGTTAGAGGAAAAAAGACTTCTTTCCATTTTGAAAAGAAGGAACTTTTCTTTATATCATAGCAACAGATCATCACGAAAGCTTTGATTAATACTTTGAATAATGACAATGCATAAGGTTACTTTATTTTCTACATGCATCTGTTCCATACATATTGGAACATTCCATGATAGTTTAATACCAAAAAGGCATTCTACGTATTCTTCCCAAATTATGTGTTCTTCAACTTCTTATATAGACAGATAAGAGAAAAAGTTTTCCCATTTTTCTGTTTGTTTACAACATGAGTATTTGCAACAGAGCTCAAAACTTTACTGTGTAAGCAAGGACCAATTATTACTGTAATTACATCATATTCTTAAGAGATTGTGAATAATTAAATAGAAATATTTCTTGAAACTGCATACCTCCTTCAGACACCAATGACCCTGCTAAAATGCAGTATGCCTGTATGAAAAAAAACCTCAATTATTATGTTATATGCATATTTGTACAGATCTCTTCACCACAGACTTTCCAAACACAGCATTCCAGAATCTCATTACCTGCACTATGTAGCTGTCCCTGAACAGAAGGCAATCAACAATATCTGAATTATGCAATATATTGCAAAATAGGAAAGGAGAACCTCATGGGAGGTACGAAGATGCAGGGTTTAAAGAACAGCTCATTTCACTCTAAGATCAGCTATAATTTAACATGATTTTTTTCTTAAAACACATTCTCATTTAGGATGGTTTGAGTTAATTGTGCTGGGATTCAAACTGACTCAGGAAGTGCATTTCAGACTGCGCCCTTACTTTCTGTTATGTCACCAGTGTTAGATACAATATCAAACAAGATTAGCTTACCCAGAGAAGAGATTCTATAGGATGAGGGTGGAGCAAACCTATGATCCCATGATACCAAGAAAGTCCTGCACCCATCATGAAAATGCCCACCCCACTAATCAGGGAGGCAATATAGCGCATGTTTGTGAAACCATACCTAGGTGAAAACAAAGAAAGTGATTTTAGGAAAATAAGATTCTGTAACTCTTCAAACACATCTACAAGTTTTTTCCATTAATTTTTATCTTTTAAATCTTTATCATATCACTGGGCATCCATTTAAGACAAGGTTGCTAAATCCAACCTGATCCAATGAAAGAAAAAAAAGCCTAGAAAAGGCTACCTATTACATGCAGAGAGAGCAAGAATACATATTTTTCTAATTCATTTTTAAACAAGCTATTTACACTGCTGTATTAGCTCTCGTTGCAGAGACTGAGGTTTTTACTACTGTAAAAACACCTACATTCATGCCACTTTTATATTTTATCAAAATGCTACTTCTAAATGAAAACTCTAGCTGTACACGCAGCCAGTCTACATATTTTATAATGCTAATTTAAAGGGAATAAAATTTGTGACAACTTTAAGCAGTTCAGCTAACTGCAGAGATCCAATGCTTGAAAATTTTAGGAGCAGTGGGAAGAGCTAAAGCAATGAAGTCTAACTTCATTCCTGTTTTTGGAATTCACTGCTAGAACAATCAGTACATTTCCTTAGCATTGTTTAAAAAACAATAGCACAAAAGATTAAGTTAAGAAAGAAGGGGGAAAAAGTGAGAGAGGGGAAGGAGATCCAATTAATATTTAGACATATTTAGGATTAAAATATTTTTCAAATTACCTTACTCTCATAAAGAGTAAAGGCTTAACTGTAAATTAGACATATTTTGAACTAGTGCTTATAGTATGAATGACTTGCCCAAACAGGTGAAGTGTAAAGCAGATCTACACCAAGAAAACACAATGGAGAGTATAGATAGCTTCTAACTGTCATGAAGCTGTAAGCACTTATCAATAATATCCCTATTACTCAGACAAAAACAAAGAGTAGTTGAAGTCAAACACATCTCCTCACAATACAAGTAGCTGCCTTGCAGAGAAGCACTTTGTTGAAAATAGGAAGAGGGCAGTATTTATTTTTTTTAATCTTGTCATTCACATAAACAGTGTTTCTGTAGATCTAGCCATTGGAAGAGGCAGAAGAGCCCAGAATAACTTAAAGAAATAATGTAAATTAAAATAATCCACACCAAAAAGCATACCACAAAAAAAACCAAACAAAAAAAATCATGAAATGTGACATGCATCAAGCCACTGAAGCTACAACTTCTGCAGTTTGGAAGAAATCCCTTTTCTTATTTTATCTATTGTAAAATCAGAAACAACACATTTCAGAAATTATACTAAACAGCAGATTAAAAACAATAAGGTGACACACACAAATGAGCTGATCTTTCTCCTATATTTAATTATCAAAATCATTATTTACTCAAAAAGCTTACGGATGACTAGGGTCAGGTGTCCTTGCAGACTGACTGATGCCCAAAGCTAGCAATGCCTATTTAGGACAAAAGAAAAAAACCTTTTGGTTAAAAAAAATTAAATACATTTAGAAACATTCTATACCAACTGAACGTCAAAGACCAATGTGGATGCAATTTACTCATCTGCTCATATGCTTTGTTACTGATATTTTATTACAGCTGGAATACAATCCTCAAAATCTGTCATCTAAATCTACCACCCCCAAAAATTGTTAATGAAACTTACACATATAACAAAGGCAACTATATACAGTGTGTATATATAGTTACTGTTAATTTTAACTTTAGAATTGCAACCAAAAGCGAATGTTAGTTCCGATCACAAGTGCTGCTCTGCTTCAACATGAAGGAATAAAGTTGTTCAGGGACAAAAAGCTATTTACATGAATCCCTCTTGAAGACAAATTATACACAGACTGTGGTGATGGCACACTATGTTTAAAGCAGTAATTTTACACTGCAGCTTCTTCCAGTAGTGAACTCTGAATTCTTGAAACTAAAGAAAAGTATTTTGAAGGAAGAAATAAAAACCTCTTGCTATGCAAATGATCTATTTGGGATGTATTTAATAGGCATGTATTAAACTACTGATGCAGTAAGTTACAAATCTGGACCTCAATTTTGCAAAGTACATGCTTTGTTTCAGGACTGTGAATTACAGAAACACAGTAACAAGTATCAAAATTTAAACACTTCCATCTTCACAACAGCAAGCTGCTTTGAAGCATCAGGATTTCTCCTGTGTCTTTCTGCAAACCACATACTCTAATATTTGAGAAAAAAACCACCACGTTCCCAGTTGGACATTTAACTTTCACATTTAAAAAACAGAACAGCTCTTCCACGTGTAAGTTGTAGATAACAACACTATCGAACTTGTTTCACCTATAAACAAACACAGTTGGCCAAATGAAAATCACATACTTTAAGGCTGTCTCCCCATAAAGAAATTTATTTAAGTATTATTAGTTGAGTTAGTAGCATCCCTGCCTTCCCTTTACAGCTGGAACAGCTGAAAGGTTGTGTGAAACCATTTACAGAAACAGAGTAAACAAACTGTGAGTCCTCAATCAGTCTTTCTGGACAGAGAAGCATACTAGGTACAACTGAAGCAGAAAGGTAGTCAAAATTACGTTAAAATGTTTTTTAAGACATTACGTCTGCTCTAAGGTTCCATATATTCCTCATACTTGGAGGAGCACAAGACTTGCATTTCCTGCAAGTCATAAGTTATTCAAAGAATCCTCTTGTGTGAGCTACAGGAGGGTTTCAGCCACTTGTCTTTAAGTACTTTTTTTTGGTTTCTAAAGCCTTACTATATCACAAACTGCAACAAGATTATTTCTACACTGGAAGAAGGGGAAATTTCAAGGTTTCATAATGTATGCTTCAAACATACTGAATTGTGGAAAATAACAACATTAATTATTTTTGCACACTAATATTACATGCCCAGCTCCAAGTCTGCCACACCACTTATCAGAGTAAATGTGCCAGGTATGTGGCTACTTGTCTAGGAATAGAAAAAGAAATTGACATGCTCAAATTCTCATAATTATTCTACCAAGAGATGACTAAGCAACGAAATCTGTCATTCCAATACAATAACAGACAGGAAAAGTATTTTGAGTGAACATCTAACCAAAACAAGAGTCATACTTTGTACATCATCTTAGTTTCAAGTCCCACTTATGATCCATAAAGTAGCTATGTATAGTTCTGCTTACTACAACTTCCCTCTTTCAACTCATTTCTAAAAAAAAACTTAAGAATCTACACTCTAATTTGTTTCATTCTTACCTTAATACAAATGAAAAAACACCCAATTTTAACTTACTATCTGGACAGGCACTTAATAATACTCTAAGATGACCGATACACCATTCTTGTCCAGGAGGGGCAGGAAGCAAAGCACAGAAGAATGAGCATGTAACCCAAAGAGATTTTGTCCTGACACTACTTCCTTAAGATAAGGCTGACCACCTTATGCATATGCGTTGTGACAAACAAAATTAAGCCTACTCTGGGACTTTTTTCCTAATGTTTGTATATTTCACTTTTATTATAACTCATTTAACCTTGTCTGGTGCACTTCATATTGATAGTTATAGGGAAAATAAATTGCAACTAAGGTACAGATCAACTATATGAAAAAATAGTTTAGAAAAACAATTAGAAAAGAAAAACAAAAGTAATTGGGGCAGGCAGTTTGAAATAATTTAGATGGATTATAAATAATATTTGCAGAAATACTAATGCAAACATCATTCAAATAGATTTTATTTATAATTACAGCTGACTTTCTAGATTCCTTCTGCATTTAAGGCTTCTAGACTTGGTCAGTTATTTTACTGTTAGCTTATAAACTCTCCACCAAATTACTGGTATCAATATAAAAAAATTTAAAGAGCAGCTTTTAATAGAAACCATCAGTTGAAACCTCCCATTTTGGCCAGTAAGTTTGCAACAGAGTAACAACACCAGCTGTGCACTCAGACTGGGAAACCGCGAAGAGTTCTTTGGGCTTAGCAATATTCTTAAAATAATGTGAATTTCTGACAAAATATCCTTTTATCTGCCTACAGTTTGATAAAAACTGTATGTAACAACAACATTACTTTGCGAGATTCGCTTTTGTCTCTAGGAAGCTAAAAAACTACAACCTCCTTCCATAGCATGCACACAGAGCTTCTCACCCTCTGGGCAGGCTTTGTCATCCGAATGACTCAACCTAGAAATTCTCTAGTAATAAAGTAAAACACAGAACCACCCTCTCCCAGATGAAACTGTGTATTTAAAAAAAACAACTTTTAGACTGTTTGGCCTCAAAATCATTTAGAGGGTCATTAGACTAAATACTAGCTTTTGTCCTCCTAGAATCTATTACTATTAATTCTAGGAAGCATGTATGTCACAAAACAGTACAAAATTGCTCAAAGGTATTGAACAGGATTCATACCACAGCAGAATCTTAATTTTTAATAAAACTTGCGGCTAATAAACTTGGGATTCCTAGGCTTCTATACAATGCTGATGTTATCTATGAGCAAATTTTGTAAAGGACAACCAAACATTGGCCATGGTCTCTAGTCCTCCTAAATAAAATCATTTTCATTTCTCTGGTGTTTACTACTTAGACAGTATAGGCAAACTAAGAAACACTTACAGATTGAGTTATTGCTTTCAAGCGTAATACAACTACTAAAAGTATTTGGCTTAATTCCTGAAAAATTATTACAAGTGCTAACTTAAGCAGAATGGAAAAAATCACTCACCTGGTTACATGTGTCTGCTAAAGAATGTATGGCTTCTGAAAACATACTTGCAGAACCCGTGTAAACCCAAGCAAGTAGCTTAAAGAAAAAATTCAACCCATTTCTGAAAACAAAGAGAAAAAAATACACTAAAGAACAACAAAACATTTGGCCATTAGTATTTTCAGCAAAACCACAAGTGCCGTATATTCATGCATTATCTGCCAGCAAATGGTGGAACCAAGTACCAGTTTAATCATTAGAGACTTGTACAGGCAGATAGGCATTCATGTTTTTCTGTATGATTACTGTTAAAAACCCCTTTCAGCTAAACTTGATATGTAAAGATACACAGTTTATTTTTCCAAAGTTGTTAACCTTACAGGAAGTGTAACTTACACAGGATTGCTTAAACTACCATCACATTCACTAGTCAGAATAACTAATTCCCTACCAATGGAAGAACTGATAGTTGACTTCCTTTTCTCTTTCTTCAATCCTTCATCCCCTATACATCACCTTCTAACACTGGAGAGTAAGGTTCCCCACTTCAATCTCAGCTTGGGCAATTCCCAATAGGATATAAATAAAACAGACAGGAAAAGGAGGCTGTCATTAGACTACACAGTAAGAACTACCTATGGAACTTTTCCATTAAGATGTCCAGCATGACTTGTCAAGTCTTTTTTAGGTTATGAGGTCACTGGAGAAAGCACTGTGTTATCTTGTACAGAGAAAGGTAACTATCAGCACTAAAATCTGAGTCTACATTCTCATTTCAAACATCCATTATCAGAATCGGTAGGTTAATTGTTACAATCATATTGCAAAGAAAATCAGACTAGAGTGTTACAACATTCTCCTCTTTTTTAATGTAATTGAGTTTAGCTTATTGGCAATTTTTAAAAGTATTCCAATGAAATTTAGTATTATAAATAAGTATTAACATCTTGTAGTTGCATTTTTGGACAAACACATGCCAAGAAATTATATTTAAGTTAGAGGAAGCACAAGTCTAGTCCCTTGCCATACACCGAATCATACAGACAGGCTGAGAGAGTTCGGGTTGTTCAATTTGGAGAAGAGAAGGCTCCAGGGAGACCTTATAGTGGCCTTCCACTATCTGAAGAGAGCCTACAGGAAAGCTGGGGAGGGGCTTTTTACAAGCACATGTAGTGATAGGCCACAGGGTATTGGCTTTAAACTGGAAGAGGATAGGTTTAGGTTAGACTTTAGGAAGAAATTCTTCTCTTTGAGGGTGGTGAGACACTGGAACAGGTTGCCCAGGGAAGTTGTGGATGCCCCCTCCCTGGAAGCATTCAAGGCCAGGTTGGATGGGGCTTGGAGCAACCTGGTCTAGTGGGAGGCAACCCTGCCCATTCCAGGGGGGTTGGAAATGATCTTTAAGGTCACTTCCAAACCAAACCATTCTACGATTCCAGTTGATTAAATAAAATTAATTTCCAAGGTCATCCATAAAGAATTTCCATTAGTACATTCACTTCTTCAGACAAGAGGTAACACTGTTTTCTTTATCTCCTTCCATCCAAAGGTCTAAATGGGCTTTAAAATGTTTTAGTCTTATTATCTCGCAGGATGATGAAGCACAACCATAATTTATAAGTGGGAAGTAAAAAAAATGCGTAAGTTAGTGGATAACCCAAGAATAAAAGAAGGCTGTTGTAACACTAACCCATAATTTAAACTCCCTGCGTTAACTACAAGTTCTTCCAACTCACAGCATAGTGCATCTTTAGCATAGAAAGAAAATTAATTACAGAGGGATTCATGAGCACAGTCTCTTCATTTTTGTATTGTTCTTCTCAATGTTGTGTTAATGGAGTTGACAGCTTATCTGAAGGTACAATTCAGTTGTGGGGCCCCCACCTGTTCAGATGACACAACAGGTACTCAGCTGATTTCTTATTTCACCTGTCAAATTTCTAAATTCGTGGGGAGATTTGACATCATAGAAATCTAAAAAGAAACCACACTAAGATTTTCCAATGTCAGCGCTAGCAAAATAAATCACTTGAAGATGTCCACTAAGTTGGAGACATAGGACGAAGAGAGCTACACGGGAAATAGTTATAAAAAAAGTGAGTCTACAGAGCCACCAAGGCTATTTGGTGCTTCCTGTCTGACTAGATGTTCACATGGATATGCGTCAGTTGGGGAGGGCGGGGGGTGGGGCAAAGCAGTTTTTTTACTGCAAGTAAAATTTCCATTGTCTTAAAAAGCAACTAATAAGCCCTACGAAGCCTAATTTCTGCAGAAGAAATACCTCAAAGATTTTAAACAGTAGAGGAAAAGCAATACAAAATCAACAGATTCTGAGATGGCAGCTAAAATACTCTGAATTAACTTGAAACAGTTCTTGAAACAGACCACCAATTCCAGAAGTATTTTCTCTGTTTTACTGAAATGAACTGATTTAGCTACCTCATTTCTATCTGCACAGACCTGAAAGAGTAGGAAACCTTACAAAAACTTAAACCAAAGCTAAGTAAAGTCTGAAAAAGAGGAAGATTTATTGTAATGTTTTGGACATCATGTCAAGAAATAACAAAATAGCCCACGTGAGTCATTAGGTACCATTTTCTTGCTTATTATACCTACTGCTATACAGCCTTTTCTAGTAAGTCCCTCTTCTGCACATCGAAAATATGCAGTTTCAATCAACACAACTGCTTATAACCATACTCCAAAATCCATATAGGAAGCAGACATTCACCAACAAAATGGGGAAAAAATAAGCTTTGAAACAGATACACATCTTCCTTGCTGTCAGAAGTCTTGTCAATGTTCACGTAAAGTCTATACTTAACTGGTAACTTTAAAATGTGCTGATAAATCAACAGAATCAGCCGCCATTGAAAAAAACACCACAAAATGCAAAAGTTTATGCAAATCAATTATTCAAATCAAGGTTCCTAACATAACTTTAAAATACATTTAAAACAGATTCAAAGAAATCTATCCTGACTGAAGTGTAAACTTGAAAAAAGGAAAGGGTATTAATACTTGCTTTTTCATAGTAATCATTCGAAATTTGTTTCAAAGATAACCACTTCAAAACCTCAAGATGTATATGGGGAACAGGAATTACAAGGAACTGAAAAAATATATATTGGAAATTGTACCATCATGTGATTGCCCAATTTTTACACTCTCCCTTACAGCGTAAGATAATGGTCTAGAAGGACCTGGGTGTGATTTACATAACCATCCCTGTCTACCTACGTAAAGTATTTAGGCTTTTGAAGTAGGGCAGTAAAAAAAATGTCTACATTTTAAAAATCAAACAAAAAATTCAGATCCATTATGAACCTAGGAAAAAATTCTATTTACACTCTAGATTTGAGAACTAAACAAATTATCACATCTCTAAAGAAGCAGTAATATTACAAGCACACTTGACTGCTAGTACTTTTTTAAAAATCCTATATACCGTGCAAACTTTGTATTGTTTAAAAGTTCTAAAACACTAGCATGACGATGAAATTACTACAATGCCAGACTCTGAAGAATGTTTCACTAATAACAGATCATTCTCTTCTTGATAAAAAACCATTAGCTTCTTGTATTTCTTTAACAGAGCTTTAAAGTTTTTTCCTCATACACAGAATTCTAGTAACAGTGTGCCAGTGCAGCTGGTCTAATACCCTCGCTTGTGGATCCGTAGAGGAGAATTCTGCTTTTGATTGAACCACATTTCATCCTCACTGGGGAAGCCTGAAGTTTGAGAAAAGCCTACCAAATCATTCCAACTGGAGAAGACAGATCGGCCTTTCTTGACCCAAAACTGGAAGCCATTAAAAATCATGCTGATGTCAAGAACATCAAGGCCACAAAGGAGATGTAAAAATATATATTGGATGAAAAAAATATATATTGGAAATAGTACTGATGGTGGCCTTGACTTAAATCTCTGAAAATTCATCAGGTATTTGAGGGCCAACTTCTAAAAAAGCTTCACGAAAAGATAAGAGTCATACAACAGGCTGGCCTGGCTGCCAGGCATTCATCTATCAAAGTACCTAATAATCCAAAAGATACTTATGAAATGAAGAAAGTGCAATTTTTATAGCAATGTCCTTTTTACAAAGCAGGAGGAAAAGTCTGTTTTCTCTAGATCATTGTAAGAAAGTGAAGGAAATTGAAGTGACAATGTACCATTCCCCCTCCTTTTTTTTTCCTTTCTTTTTTCATTAGAAACATCAATACTAGCAGTTCTTGCATGTTTTTATTTAAAGCTCTGAATAGTTACAAGTAGAATACTCAATAAAGAAAGAGGAAGGTTTTACAGTCAAATGAGCTCTGTGGGTTCCCCCCACTAAGCAAAAAGCATATAGTTTTGTAGAAAAACTCAAAGAGCTACTTTCTGCTCAAAAATATTGTTTCTTGTGCAAAAAAAAAAGCATTTTCTCTATGTTTCTATTTTGTTCCCTTGTATCAACAGTGTCTTAGCAAATAAAATAAATTTGATTTTATAAAAGTATTCAACACTTCACAGGTTTTATGGCATGTAACTTTTAGCCACCATTTCTTGAGAGAAACTTAACACACTTCTGTGTATTTGATGCCAGATAGTGTCTGGGTTCATTTGCTTTAAATCAGGACCTTTAGTTTAGTTTTGCTTCATTCAAACTTGAAAGACACATAAAAGGCAAAAACCTCCTAAAACGTCCCCTTTTCAGTTAGAGAGGAAAACAGCTGAATAAAAGCAAAAAGAGAAAAGTTAATTATTTCCTGTTGGTTATATGGAAGATTTTTTAAAACATATTAAAAGCTTCCTCTGAAGAAGGAGCAAGAAGAAAAGGACAACTGCATGCCTCTCCAAGTCCTTCAAAAATCTAATTTTTACTTTAATGAACTGTTTAGTCTGATCAACTTAAAAAAAATGTTCCTCTCTAATCCGATATACTCTATCCCTGATCACTAGATATTGATCAATGTATTCAACTAAACTCTCTCTCATCAACAATTAATAAACAAATCTATTAACTCTGGTTACAAAGACACAGGTATTTTTAGCTTGAATATACACACTCTTCTCATTTCCAGGATAATAAAAATAAATTATTTTTTAAACTTACATGCAAATAGCTACCATTACCACCTTCCCTGGTCCCTTGAAAAACATAGCTGCTGCACTGGAGCGTGGCTACATAAAGAAATAAAGAGATTATTAAAATAAAATAACCAAATATTTACCTTATGAAGGACCCACAATACCAATTATTAAATCAAAAACTTTGCATTGCTCTGTATTGCAGAAGTGAAGCTAGAGTCCTTGTAATTTACTACTGAAGGCTCACCGAAACTGCAGTTGGGTCTAACATATTTCTACAAATGCATGGTTATAAAAAGGATAAACAACCAACAAAGCCTCCAGCAGAGGCCACTGCAATCATATGGACAGGAGTCAGCTGTGCAAAAGTAAGATTAAGAAATCATCCTACCAAGGCAGAGAACCTGGATGTAGGGGTTGGGTCTGCTTAAGCAAAGAAGGGCCAGCTGGGCATGGAGCAAGGTGTAAATATTTGGGGTTTTTTTCTTTAAAAAACCTATTTCATTTATTTAAATTAACAATACATTTACTATACATGTTTATAGACTATAGATGAAATCACAACTACAGCTGCAACTTTCTTAAGAAGGCAATTGACGAAGAAAACCACCTTACTGATGAATTAAAATACCACAGTTGGAAACCATTTAAATTGGCATCAAAACATTTACCACTCACTGCATTACAATCAGAGACAGATCTGGTATCTTGCAGCGCAAGTAAATCTTCCAGTGCTATTCACTTAGTTAAGCTTATGCAAACGTTTCACAACTTTTTCCATCAAAAGGTGTCATAGTACATCTTGTGGCATTTTTCTAGCTAGACACTTTAAAACATCTCTTACCTTAGTATTTCCAAAGAACTCCTTGTATTCCCACAACAGCTTTTGGTTTCTAAATAGATCTGCAATACAAAATTATCATGAATACATTCTAATAACTAGTCGTTTAAGGACCTGAATTTCTTTTTTTTTTAATGCAGCACCCAACTTCTAGTAAGAGTATCTTTCTGTGTGAAAAATTCCTCTCCTGGTATCAGAAACACATACTGTCCTGTACTTACACAAAATGATGATACTATGATTCTATGAAAATGCCAGATACAATCTTATGGTCCTATCATTGCCATTTCTACCAACAAACTACTTCCCAACAAATCCAGGTATTTTACTAACCCCTCCCATCTCGAAAGGATGTTTCAAAGCAAGTCTCTTAACATCGGTATCTTTCCATCCATTAATCATGTTCAGTAACTTCAAAATAAACATTGTTATACTACAGTATCTAGAAGTTGTAGTGCTAGATTTTCCCCTGCAAAGTTATACAAAATAAATTATACACAATCATTTAAATACACTAAAACAGCCAGTGGAGTACAATAATAATTCGTAAAAAAGGGAGTTACCACTTCAACTATACAATGTTTCAGTATGCTATTATGACTGAGTAGAATTTTTATAATCTCATGTTTTTTTGTTATGTCCAAGGATTATTCTATTAATCACTAAAATTGTGAAGCACTGACTGCATTCTCAGTACAAACACAAGTACCTTAACAAGTGGCTGCAGCTCTAGCCTTTTAACTAGGAGGGTGTTCCAGTGGCACAGAAGAAAATGAAAAGACCTCTAATTTTAAGGTGTGTAATTAGAATCAGTACCTTGAAGCAATATTGCCTCTCCTGTGATTTTAACTGACTAGACAGAGCAAAATCCATTACAAACTACTGATTTGACTGTACCTGTTATTGATAATACCTGAAAGGATAACAACAATAATTTTAAGCAAAAAGATGACTTGGGGTGTTCTGAAGAACAAAGGTAAAATGAATTCATTTCAGAGGAAAAATAAATGAGTAGCACTATGTTACAAAGATTTGGATTGGATTTAAGTCTTTTCAAAACTCTCAACTAAAAAAATCCGAAATCATTAAAGATATCAGTTATAATCTAAAACTTGAAAGCCCCCCCAAAATAAAGTATTACTATAGATCTCAATTGAAAGTATATTCTTGCTATATCAAATAGATGATAAACTGTAAGATAGTAAGACTACTGCATAGATGGTAATGTGTTACTCTTAACATTAAGTTATAAAACCTTGTAAGTAACCGCTAATTCCAAATGTGTATGTTCTCAATGAAATAACATACCACCTAATGGGTTCGTAACAATCATACTTTGTTGTTTACACTTGAAATTATTTGAAAACTCTATACTCACTTTCTCTGTACTTGATCTCTGCTTCCTTACGGCGTTTCCTTTCTCTAGCAAGCGCCTCTGGACTACCCCAAACTTCAAGAGACCTGCACAGAGTGAAAGTAACTTAACAATGGTTCTATTTAAGCAACTGCTTTTCAGTTTGACTACATTAAAAATGCCTTTCCTAAAATCAGAACATCACATCATTCTTTCTGATAAGAAGCCACACAGATTCCTCTACAGAATAAAAAGCTGGACAAGAGGGAGCTGAGGACAAGCACTTAATCTTTGTACACGTGAAACATACCCTCCAATTTTATATATATCATGTAATTATTAAAAGAATTAGGATATTAAATGTTTTCAGATAGAAAATGAAAGACACTCTTGGCCTTTCATGTTATAAACCTGACTTCTACAAGGTGGTGTTTTCTCTCTCTCTCATAATCCACTTTAAATGATCCAAGTATTTTCCTTCACACAAATGTTCTTACTTTGCCTCTACGTCCGATCTCAGGTACACAGTGAAAGTCTCAGTGTCATCATGGGGGCTTCGTCTTTTAATTTTCCTCAGCTGATCTAAATCACTAAGAAAAGGGGACAAACAGTTCAGTGCAAGAAAAGCTCTGTATTTTTCTAATTTTACTTTTATTTCTGAGTGGTCTTCCACAATTTTGCTATTATTAATTTGCAGTACAAAAAAGCCTGAAGTTGTTTACTGGAGGCAAACAGAACAGATAAATGACATGAAGCAAGGGATCTCTAGGATGCTATTGCAAGCCACTGCATTTTCCACATTCTGAAGTCCAAATCATCACACTTTGAAATACTATAAGAAGTATTAAAACACTGAATAATAAAACATCCAATGAATTATCTGCATTTAATTGAAATGTGCAAAATGCTAAACAAGAGGGTTCATGGCTTAAATGGAACCCGACAGTCACATGACATGAAAAGTTAAGAAATTTAACCTCAAAACCTACACACCCAGCACAAGCTACAAAAGGCCAGAGACTACAAAACTACTTGGGGGAACAGAAATGGCCAGTGCTGAGCAACACATTAGGGCATCTACATTGAGAAGCATCAGGGAAATATTTTTTCTTATTTGTTTTAAATACAATGGAACAGAACATTTTTAGCCCAACCAATTATCTAGTCCTTTTTTTATTCTCCACCCCCCCACCTTTTGGCCAATGTAGCATAGCTAGTTATTTCTTTTCAATAGCCAGTTGTGATACAAATATGGCAGAGGACTAAGCATAATTTGTCACTGGATTTTCAGCAAAGACCAAGTCTGACGACATACAATATATGTAAAATCTGGGGAGGAACAGTGACAGCATAAAAAGTCATAAAGCTGCTAAGCCTTCAGATTTGATACGGGTCACGCACATAACATGCATGAAAGCCTCAACTCTAGTGATACTCAGTAAGATCTGGGGGTGGGCATGGCACATAGTAAAAGGCAGTAAATATGAATCAAGTAAACATAGTTAGGTTACAATGAACCAGACTACATTTTATTCCAAATTACAGACCTCATGTAAAATGAAGTTCCCATGGATCTTTCAGAGATGTCCACATCAAAGCATCATAACCCCAAAATGCTGAAACAAGTTATTTGCCGTTACCGCTATAACTAGCTGCTCAAGAGGTGGACTCCACTCAACTAGATTTATGGTCATATAAGCACAAATAAATTACTTCAAGAAGCTACTACAGAAGCTACAACAGAAGTAAACAAGAACTAACTTCAGCCACTTTTGATTTTGTATACCACAAAAACAGTTAAGAAAAGCTGTGCAAAATCACTCTACAATTACAATTACTTTTGAAGCACATACAAACATACATGCACAATTCAAATTTCAACTCAAACCCATCATACCTGGATTTCAGACAAAACTCATTTATTGCTCTGACTCCAGTGATGAAGTTATTCTGTGTGTATTTTGGTCCATACTCTCTTTTTTTAAGGACTGCTTTCACTTAAAAAGATAAATAGGTAAAGCAAGTTAAGTTACTCATGGAGTCTACAGCAGATACTTCAAAAGGTAATTCAATCTAGTGTCATATCATGATACCTCTATGGGGAGATCTGAAAAACAATGTCAGTGAGATAGAAAATTTACAGTGAAGAGAGTGCTCTTCATTGTGGAAATGAGTAAGAGTAGCATGATTTACCTCCAAAAATGCTACTTGCTAAGTTGTAGTTCTTTGCTTTCAAACATCCCACACACTTAACTGCCACTGTCAGCTACTTCTCCAACTTTGATGTCAGAGATGGTGTATAGCTACTAAGATAGTATTCAAATATGACAATTTGGAAACCCTTATACTAGCAAATGAAGTGGCATCACAGAGCTCCATTTCTTTTTTTCCCAACACTTAACCAATTCCACCTTCTGCAGGTAAGATTTTTTTTACCTTTGCAGACTTACACATTGTTTTTTCTCAACTCTTACTTTCAAAATCAGCACACTTAACATTGGACATAATTTAAAATACACATTCTTTATTTATAATGCTTTGTATTTCTAGAAGATGTGCTCTTATCAGATTTTCATGCACAAGGAAAAGAATACCACATATAGCCAGAAAAAGGATAAATGGCATTTTAAATTGATGCCATGATTTCCTATCTTTACCTACATAACCTTATTTTCAAATGCATGTCACTACACGCTCACATCCATTAAAAACATTATGCTTCCTGAAAGAATAGTTACAATTGCTGAAGGATATAACATTAAAGAACACAACTGAAAACAAAAAGCTAAAACGAAAAGACTTATCAACACACAACTTCTTCCATGTAAAATGATTGCTAGGATTTCTAATGAGTCCAGAACTTCTCCTTATGTCACAGGATACTTACAAAAAGATACTGCATTTAAAGACTTTGAGAAAAAAAAATTCCCAAAGCTCTACACTGTCTGAGTTTTGAAAGCTTAAAGGCAAAATATATTGCTTAACACTCAACAAGGCACTAACACTAAAGATACTAATATTCACCGTAATAGTCTGATTTCTGTCATCCAGTTTGAACTTAAACCATTTTTAAGTACTTGAGTAATCACTTTCATCCCACAATGCCCCTGAGTGAAGGTGAAAAAAAAAAAAATTAAGATATTTCCTAAAAACATTCCACCATTTACTAAGGTTAAAACAGGATGAACACTTCTAAACAAGAATGCTTCCTAACTTTTCTTATTTAAAACACATACATATTCAAAGTGTATTAACCTTAGTTAAAAATAACTTGTGGATTTATCAAACACTCTCTAATCCATCTTTCAGAAACACAGGTAAATGTCACTAAAAGATAATACTATAACCAATTGTACATTGCAGAGTATTTCAACAATCCTACCCCTAGCTCAAATCAAATTGGCAAAAAATGTGGAGGGGAAAAAAATAAATCATTTAGGTATTTCCAAGAGAATGATGAAGTCAAATAAAAGATGATATAACTACAACACTTTAAATAGCACAATTTTTTAAGATTAGTGATTCTTTAAAGATATTATTGTCCAGTAATACTTGAATCAGTAAGTTTAAGTCACAGCAGCATCCAAACACTAGAATTTAATTTTTTAGACACTATCAACTTCTTGACATAAACATGATTGCTTGCTTGTCTAAAACGTACAGAGGCAAAAACTCTCTTCTTACTGAAAGACCTATCTATTTTTACAATAATTTCAGGCTAATTTCTACTGTCTACCTTGTATGTTGCCCCTGCATGCATATGCTATCAACAGACCCAAAGAAATTGATATAAATTATGCAGACAAAAATGTACAGAAAATACACACAGACAGACACTGACCTCACCTTGTTACAAGTATTATGATTTGATGTTTCTTTAAATTTGGGGAAAGATAGGAAGGGATTTTGATATAAGATAGCCTGCTGAGTCACTTTCATTCCAGAGATTATTTTTTTAATGGCGTTTAAAGAGAAGCTGCAATTTCTATTTTGATCAAGTTCCTTCAATACATAGAAGGCTAGGAGTAATCAAAAGCCCAGGGGTTTTTAATAGCATAATTCTTACAATAACCTAATAGAAACTATTGGAGATAAATCAAGTCATGATAAATTAAAAGCAGAAAGAAAGTTATGCTCTTATTTTATCCACGTTTTTAAACAATGTAGGCTAAAGACAAAAGCATGTATTTAATACAGGCACAAACATTACAGGACTCAGATTAGACAGTTCACGTGGTCAAAATATATTTAGAAGCAACACTGATTAGATTAACTCAGCAATAAGAAGGAACAGGGGAAGACTTAGACCAGGGAACAGGGGGAGACCAAGTATTCAGCCTAGCCACATTGAGTCTGAGATAGTAAACGGACATGCCTAAACATGTGCAAGGACAGACTGTGATAACAGATGAGCAAGCAAACTAATCTTTTCCTGCCAAAATGAAACAATTAAAAACAGACACAGAAGAATGAGTAATTAGAAGGAATACTGCTGTATTTTATTTTTCCAAAATCATTTGCAAACAACTGGGTACCAAACAAAGCTGACATACAAGTGTGTTATTCACTTAACTTCTTATGCAGTTCAAGAGGAACCACAGCTTCCTTACACGTTATCTTTTTTGACTACTAGCAGACAGTTGTCAAGTTTCAATACTTACCTTTTACTTGGATTGGCTCTTTAAGGAAAGACTGCTTCTGGCCTGCATTGGTTGTATCTTGTCCTGTAAAATAAAAATAAAGCTCACTGTATATATGGAAGTACCTACCTTTCTTTTTAGTAAAGAGTTTAATTAACACAAACAAAATAAGAATATATCTTAATATTGCTTTCCACCCTGATAAGTAACATTTTTGCTACATTTTAACATTTAGAGATCTCAAAATAAAATAAACAGTAAAGTCAATAACAAAATCAGACATTTAATATAGCATTGATCGCTAAGCTCCTAGCAGCTTGCAGAAGAGCAACAACATACTTCAGAAAGTATTCTGAGTTTTAAAAAAATAATAATAAAAATTACCAGTGTACTTAAAGTCTGGGGCAAGTTTTATGCAAAATTTTTGTTTAGTATAAACAATGAATTCTATATAGTTTATAGGTGCTGAGCACCTGAGTCTTACAGAGCTTTCAAGCCGTAATTCAATTTTAAGGGACTAAACCTTTTCCACTTAAAAAAAAATCTAACTCTTTAATATACAAAATATTTAAACTAAAATTCACAATTCCTGTGTCACAAGCCAGAGCTTGAATTTAAAAAAAAAAGTATTTTAGCTGGTTTTGAAATTTGAGGATATGACTCAATGAAAAGCCAATAAAATATAATTTACAATCCTGTTAAGTAAATCTTAGTATTTGGAAGATAATGAATTCTAGTAATTTCAGTGAGATTTCTTCTTAAACATCAGAAATACCAGTTAAAAATACAAAAAAATATTGCATCCTTATCTCATACATCTCAACATAGCTCTCAGAACAAAAACCTTATGATTCTAACACATAGAACCAACATACCCACTTTTTTGTCCCCTAACACTCCCTAACACTGGAATTTTGCCACACATCCACAGTCATGAACAAAATTAAAACTGACCTTACTGAATGTGGTATAAAAAAAAACCTGAAGATTTTTCAAGCAGGTTTGTGTTAATCAATGAAATAGTCGTAGCTTAACATGCTACTCAAATTACTCAAAAGTTGAAGCTTGGAGTACATAACTGTCTTTCCATAAAACAATTAGTTATTGTTCTAACAGTGGCTGAGGACTAAGGCTAAAAAAAAAAATCGAAGTACACTTTCTTGGAAAAAAAAAACCACTTATAAATTTATTAAACTGATCCTATCACCCAACAAATAAGGCTGGACTATAAATAGCTACCATTCCTGAAACAGTCATCCCTATCAGTTATTGTTTGACTTGAAAACAAAAGCAAAAAAAAAAAAACAAAACCAAGACCTTTGCTGTCCTTTCCTTTCTTGCCTTACCTAAAACAGCAGGCAGCTGATCTACCAATATTCATCATAGGAAACTTCATCTAAGATTGCTTAGCAAAAACTGAGCAGTAGCTTCTTTTCAGAAACTGCATACAACCATTTACATCCTTAGAAGAAATATCAGCAACACTATTTAACAAAAGGTTGGGTCTTAAGACTCCAGAGATCTACATACAGCAAGAACCCTTTTAAAGTTTACTATCTCAGTCTAAAGACTGGACAAAATCAGTGCATCAGTAAAGGCAAAAATATGGAATACTTCAATTCACAATTACTGTTTTTCAGACAAGCAGCGGTTGATACGAGAGAACTTTCCAGATTAATACATTAACATTTTCAATACCACATTAACTTGAAAAGCATTTCCCAGTTTTACTGGCAAAGACATGGAGGTCCAAAAGAGATCCAATATTTACTAAATATTTAAATTACTCAAGGCTGCGTTGCCACAAAGGGCAGCATCTCTCCTCCAGCCATGTCAGAGGCAGTGAGCAGGATCAGCTTACTGAACCATCCTACCTCTACCCAAGCTCTGCAAAACAAGAAAGCTATTAATTTTTCACAAAACAGCCCTAAACATTATTAATGCTAGCATAAGAGAGGGAGTAATCAGATGGGGGTAGGAGAAAGTTGAACACCCCTTCTGATAACAATTAAGAATTAAACTCAAGGCAGTCATGAAAGCAATAGTGCTAGACTATCTTCACATCTGGTTTTCAACTGCACATTAAGAACCCAGAAAATACCAACAACTACAACTGGCTTTACAGTCTTTCACTGTATTCAAACATTCTACTGCAAGAATCTCACCCTCTAGCAACCATCTTTCAGCTCAAGACTTTCCAAGAAGCATAAACAGTCTTAACCATTATCCTCTTCTAAATTTCAATCAGACTTAAGAAACAGTATCTAATTGTTACACTTAGAACAACATAGATGCCCCCAAGCAACAAATACTAAGAATTCTGTAGCTGTACTACCACACAAGTGTAAAAAAAGTTATAGATTGTTAAATACATGAGTTTTTACATTTCTATAAATACTTTATCTTAGCTTAGGACTACCTGTTCCAACTTTATGCAGGATTTCCTTAGGAGTTGATCCACTCGTATCTTCTGATCCAAGATCTTTTTTCTGACCATTGGAGGTATAAACTCTCACTTGACTCACCAACTGCACAGGCAGACGATGGCATTGTAGAATATAAGACAGACTCCCACTTTTCATTGAAGCTTGCCATCCTAACAGGGGAGGAAAAAAAAAATGTTTCAGGCAACCATTTTAAAAGGAAAAAGAAGGGAAAGCGTTTCAACTATACCAACATAAGCTATGGAAAAGTTAGCTTTTCAGTACTGACCTGTGCTTATTTTACCCATGGTTAGGAATTACAAAATGGGGAGTACACAGCATGCTTTCACTGTCTTCAAACAACCACTTTCAAAAATGCTAATACTAGGGGTCCTTCCCCATATAATCCAGTATGCACTTTTTTGAAGACCTCTAGATATTCTTGGGGGGGGAAGATACAAAGCTATTTTACAAGATTGGCTTCCTGATACATTAAGTCCCATTCTAATAATACTGCCTCAAACTCTTTAAAAAGCAAGTATTGATAAAAGAACAAACACAGACCACTACAAAACTATTACCCAGTGTGGTCATTTCTTTTCACTCTGTACAAACCACAGCTTGCCAATTAAGAAAAATCTAACTATATGCATTACACATTAAAAGCAACTTGCTACACAAATTACATTGAAAAGCACACATCGTATAAAACATTTTATACAGAAGAATCTTCAATTTTATAACAACAGACAAACTGCAAGATAAACATGTAAAAAGCCTATTCAGAGATCACCCTGGGAAGACAATCTTCAATTTCAAAACACTAACCAAAAGCAGAGTTGCATGCAGTACAGGCCAACCTGCGTTAGCAACCAGTTTCTTTTAAGCAGCACAAACACTTCTGTAGAGAAGGCATGTAACTCCTCCAACCAGAAATGCAACACAAAAACTGGCTAATTTAGAAAGCACTCATTAAAAAAAACACCCTACACACCAAGCAGTGCTGGTAATTCAAGTAATACAAAGTATGACTAATCAAGTATGAATAATGCATCCCCCTCAATAAAATGATAACATTTTATAAAACTGTTTGTTCCATTCAAGTCTCAAAAACTTTCCTTTTAGTCTCCTACAATACAGAAGAATCTGCATGCATGCACTAATTTGAACCTTATAAAAGATAAATTTCACCAATAAAAATAAAATAAAATAAAATAAGCTCTCACTGGTTATTAGTTGTTGCTAATGTGACAAATGCCCAGAAAAATCAACTCAACACAGCTCAGTACCAGTAACTAACTTATTACAATTAATGAAAAAAATATAAAAAACATACAGCAGAAGATGAGCAGTGTTGTTTCCTAAGCTTTGGTGATATCAGAGCCAGGTAAAAACAAGAAACTTAATCAGCATGTTTAGATTACATTTTTCCCACTAATCAGGAAAACACTACAGAAAAAGGGTATTTGCTGCAATTCAACTGTAAGTGATTACGTGACGAGGGACAAAACTGGTCTAAATTTTGAGCTGATGCGATCTGTGGCCTAAAGGAAAGGCCAGAGCTCACTCCTCAAGCCAACACAAATCCTGCATGAGGACGCTTCATTTTATAAAATTTCTGCAAATTTCAACCCCAACACGGGCATGACGGACCAGTTTTACGTAACCCTGGGGCTGATAGGGCCGGAGGCCTGCAAAGGGCGTGTGAACACACCCGCGGTGAGGTATGACGCGATACGCCTCGCCTGCCGCGGTAGCTGTGACTTGAACGCTTTTCCTCATTCTAGAGCCGACACACGCAGAAGACAGCCAGCGCTCCGCGGCGGCCCCCCACAGCCGTCGGCAGTAGCACTGCCACCGGAGGAATTCCTCCCCGCCCTTGCTGGCACCAGCCGCCCACCAGCGCTTCGCTACGCGAGCGCCCAGCTTAATGGCAACTTTCTACGAGAGTCGAGGGGGGCCCCGCTCTCGCCGGGGGGTTTCCAAGGCAGCGGGCGGGGCCCTGAGAGACTCACCGTGGCAGGCGCGGGGGAGCGGCGCCGCATGGCACCGCAGGTACAGGCGGTAGAGGCCGCGGCAACCCCGCCGCTGGGCGGCCAGGGCCGGCATCATGGCGGCGACCACTCGCGGAGTCCGGCCGCTCCCCGCCGCACGCCAGCGGCCGGCGAGCAGGCGGCGACTCGCATGGGAGAAGCCCGGCGCGGCTCCCGGTGGCCCCGGGCGGCAGCGGTAGCCGGGTGGGCGGTGCCGCGGCACCCGGATGTGCGGGAGGGACCTCGGAGCCGCCGCTGACTCACCCGCCCCTCCCGCTGCGCCTGCGCCGTGCTTCAGGTTAGCGCAGCTCCGCGGCTGGCGAGAAGTGGCGGACAATCCCAGAGGGACGAGCCGGTCCCGCCCCGGGCTGGCGTTTAAAGCCGGCTCGGCCCTGACTGTCCCCGCCTCGCCTGCAGCGAGGGCCTGCTCACTTACTGCTCGTAATAACCAGACAGTATGTATGTGTGTATATAACGTATGCATGTATGCTGGATTTGTCAGCACGGGTAAGCACACATAACAATGTTTTTATAGAGAGCTTAAGAAAACTTAGGCTAAATCTGTTGACAAGATATTTATATGAAAATGCTCCCCCCTAACGTCCTTCCCGATCAGTGCTGATAAAGCACGATCTAATACAAAACTATTTTTTCCTCCAGAGACAGAACACTGAGTCGGAGGGTTGATGGTGATGTCCTCCTGTACCTATCCCGGCCCTGGTGTCACACCCCCTGCTCTTCTACCTACAGCCTGGCTCAGGACCATGCATGCAATTAGTCCCACTGGCATCAGATGATTAAGTTTTTTCCAGAAGAGCTTTGATATAGTTTACATGACTCTGACAAGATGTCTCTGGCTTTCTTGCCTTCGTTTGCACGCTATGAGGAACACAGGAGTTTACCAGAATTTGGCTTGGCAGGGAATTTGGATAATTAATGTACCTGATAATCCACAAAGCATTTGATCACCAAGGAGAATTATTACGGTGCCTGTTCTTGAAATACTCAATTAGATTTTGAACAAGGTTTGCTGGCACATAACTTCTTTACCAGCCAGCTAAGTATTAGCATTGCCAATAGAAGTTTTCCTAGAAACCCAACAGAGGCAGATTGAAGTAAAAAACTTGCATAAAATAATTAACACCAGCCTTCCCAGTAGTCCAATCACATCCATACCAAGTGAATCATAGTATTGCAACAGATGCTGTGTCATTAAGTACCAGATGTACAGCAATGGAGTTAAGTACTAACTTCACTGGTAGTTGAGAAGTAGAAAAGGTGAGGTCAATTCACCGATTTTAGTTGGGGTCTAACATGCACCTGATGTATGTTTTGCTGTCTGCTTGTTACTTTGACAAGAGCCTAACAATAAAAAAAAAAAAGAAGAAATGTGAGGTTAACAGAGTTCCCTTTCTTTTTCCTGCATAAAGATGTTTGAAATAATATAGAAATTCTTGAAACATTTGTAATTCCTGAAGAGACTCTTCTATACTCTAGAAGAGATGCTGTTGCCTTACTTCTAAAAATATTTTTCTTCAGGTTTCTCATTTCCTATCCAAAACCAAATGGAATTACTAAGCTATCTCATATTCTTTTATCCAGCTGAATAACTGAATTTGCCTTGTCTGGTTTTGTTATTATAAATATGAAACAGGAAGGAAAACAATAAATCTGAAATACCATAGATGGATTAATAGATACTACCAGTGTGGCAATCAACCAGGATTTACATGGTCAAGGGCTCTGCATGAAGACTTCTATTGATAAACACTGAAACCTGAGGAAAGAGAAAAAACAAGCAAAGGAGAATCAGTTACAGCCTATTCAGTGTGGGATAGCCAAGTACATAAACCAATTTATCATGAATTACCATGCCTCACGGTATGTAGCTGCAGCATCCTAAGACAAAAATCTCAAATGCTTATTTATGAGCACCACAACCATTACTTATCAATCACTAGCAAGGAATGGAGAAACACCCTAAATGACAGGGAACTGTTTATGTATTTCAGAACATCCAAACTGCATGAAACAACTTTTTGCCTATGGCAAAGACTACTATGTGTAGCCACAGTGAATAGGTGAGATGCTGTTTCTCACTGAGTGACATTTTCATTCACAGAATCATACAGAATCACCAAGGCTGGAAAAGACCTTTAAGATCATCAAGTCCAGCCTATGACCAACACCACCACACCATCTAGACTATGGCACTAAGTGCCACATCCAGCCTTTCCTTGAACACATCCAGGGACGGTGCCTCCACCACTTCCCTGGGAAGTCTATTCCAATGTCTAATCACCCTCTCCGTGAGGAAGCGCTTCCTAATATCCAACCTAAACCTCCCTTGGAGCAACTTCAGGCTGTGCCCTCTTGTCTTGTCCTGTCACTAGTTGCCTGGGAGAAGAGCCCAGCCGCCACCTGACTACAACCTCCCTTCAGGTAGTTGAAGAGAGTGATGAGGTCCCCCCTGAGTGTCCTCCAGGCTAAACAACCCCAGCATCCTCAACCTCTCCCTGTAAGACTTTCCCTCTAGTCCTTTCACCAGCCTTGTTGCTCTCCTCTGGACCTGCTCCAGCACCTCAACTTCCTTCTTTAAGTGAGGGGCCCAGAACTGCACACAGTACTCGAGGTGAGGCCTCACCAGTGCTGTGTACAGGGGGAGAATTACATCCCTACTCCTGCTGGCCACACTATTCCTGATACAAGCCAGGATGCCATTGGCCTTTGGGGCCACCTGAGCACACTGCTGTAGTTGGAATTGCATCCTGAGGTTTCATTTTTAATAATCATTATTCAGTAGCTATTTTAAGCCCATAATTCATTAAATCAAGACAGTTTAAAGAAAATAATAGAAAAATCTCCTTCACATTCAAGTTGCTAAACTCTCACCTCATAAAAAAGATTATTATTTATATATGTAATGCTTGTACAGGGGCCTCTGCACCACCTGAACTTACAGCTAGGGAACAGAGGTTGCTCATATGTCTATCCTGTGAAGATCTCTTTGCTCATGAAACAAGGGAGGCTGGCTACTGTATTGGGGTCATTTCCTTAGGCATACTTTTGCAAAAACTCCAGAACCTTGTTGTGTAAAGCATATTATCTTGTCATTAAAATCTTAAAAGGTTAAGTTGCTTTGCCATGTTAAAGGTCTTCAGGAAGAATAGGGACTGAGTGGGTACAAACTCTTAAGATTGGGAACCTGCTTTATGGAGACTCTTAAGTTTCTTGTTCTCAAGCAGTTATAAGACAGGTGACTGGATTGAAATATGGACCTTTAGAAATTTTTTCCTCTTTCCTGTTTATTTAAAAGAACTAAGTAACTGACTGGATTACTCAAACTATAACTACATCATGATTAAATTCTCCAATGTTACTGCCTAGCAAGAAATCTGTGATGCGTAAAAGCTAATATACAGTGAATATGTAACATTTAGATGTAACATACAGATGTCATATAAAGCAAATTTTAATATTTGTAATCTGAAAATCATTAAATATTTCAAGTTCATACAGTGGAGGAAACTTATGTCCCCAGATCAGCGCCAAGAGCTGAGGTAATTACTTAATACAGTTTAAATTACTCTGAGATTCTCATAACATCCTGCCTTTTGTCTTTCATTCAGCATAGCAAGGTTTTTAAAAGTGAAAGACTGTTTTGATTTTATACCTTGTATGATCCTACACATTGTTAGTGCCAAGCAAATATATACTGATAGTTAAAAAAAGTATTAATACATAGTGTCCAGTAATCCTAAACAGCCTTTAAGTTTTTCAGGTAAAATATTTTCTCTTTTTCTGTTAAATATTTTGTGGCAGGCAGGTGCACGAAGGGAATGACTCTTCTGAAGCACAAAATCGTGAATCTACACAAGTCTGTGTAACACCACTGAGTCACATAGCTCTGTAAAGTTATTTCATGGTCACTGGGTCAAAGATCAATACAAAGTAGAGGTAAATATCTTTCATTTCCAGCACCTGGATGTTTTCAATCATTCACATGCAGTTCACTCACTGGATCCCCAGCAGAGTCATCTTCAATTTCTTGAATGGCATGCAGCAGTGCTCAAACAGCCCTTTGACCACAGCAGCAGCCAGTGACCTGCTGCTGGAGCAGCTTGCAGTCCTCTCACAGCACAGGCTGGCAATCATCCTTTCCTTAAGAACCCAGGTGACACATACCAAATCACCTGGGAAGCTAAGCTGACATCAGTACTGCAGAATTGGTTGAAATGGCAGTATGATAAAGCTGGGGAACAGGGCTCTAGGAGAGAAAGGGTTTTGCAAGAGCGAACAACAGGAGATAGGGCAGGTAAAGAAGGGAATAAAAAATCAGGAGCAGAGAAACATTGGGGTATACTTTGAAGGTTAGAAACTGACAGCAGCCATGGAGGCAGAAATATCATTTGGCCCTTTATTCAGTGCTCAAAAGACCTCAGGAGACCACATGCTGTCTCCACAGTCTGGAAGCCCTCCATTGCCACATGCACTTGGAGAACTTGGCAGCAATGCAGCCCCCAGACTGGTCAGGTCCTGTACCCCTGACAGACTAGAGCTCATTAGGAGCGAGCCTAGAGCAGACCTTCCAGTTTGGTTTCATGGTAAATGAGAACAATCAGGTGATTAGCTTAAAAAAACTCAACAGTATGGCTCTGATTTATTATGCCAATTCAGGCACTCCTTTTAGCTACCCAATACATTGTTTTCCTAAAGGGAGACATTACACTTTTGAAGAATTTGCTCTCCCACTGAGGAATGGAGAGTTGCTTTCCTATCTCAGCAAATATCAATGGGAGTTATACTGGGACATATGCAGCTACAATCAAATTAGGGGAAAGATTCATACAAAGTATATACAGAAATGTGCACTTCATGGTTATGCAGGAAAAATATTAAAATATGACTGTTCCTGGATCAACTATCCCACACCCACACACACAGGAAAGACTTCAATTGTAAAGCAGCAACATCCTACACAAAAAGGAATCTGGATTCTGCTGTAATTATCGTGCTTTATAACTGCAAGGATTTGACAATAAGTGTTTTAAAATCTTTATTACAGGATGTTCTCTCAGATCATATGGTCTTATAGCTTCCTAACAAACAAACATTTGGGCTCGTAAGTAGTTACTTCCTTAAAGAAACCTTAACCAAAAATCTGGTTTTCTTTTCATCTCTTTTCTAATGCATAATGCAGACAGATAGTTGCAAAGCCGAAGTACAATGAATCATAAAGAAACATTATCCTCCTAAGAAATTGAAAGGGAAAAAAGCCTCTCCTGTAGCCAATAGACACATAAGGAGTATATTAAATTATTAAAATATTTTACTTCATAGTTATAAACCAGCCACTAGAGGTCAGTGCTTGGGAATAAAATTAGCACATGGAAGAATACAATTTAATTTCAAATGACTAAATCATACCATCAAAAAAAATTCCCAGCATTTGAGTAAGGAAAAAAACTCTTAAGGTTAGCAGCACTCATCTTCATCCTAAAGCAGAAAGTTAGTTTTAAGTTCTTAAAAACAATCCTAGGTATGTAATACATAATGTATTGAAACAACTACTCTTACTCTCTGCAGTAATAGGCAGACACGCACAGGAACACAGGACTGGAGGAAGCTTCCCGCATCATCAGGTCTAGTCTGCTAGTCCACCTGTCCTACAACCTATTACATGAACAAATCAAGGACCACCTTAAAAGCAGCTTGATTCTTCTGCTTGTAAGGAAAAAAAAAATATTACAAGCATGTGCAGTAAGCTTGACTAGTACTTTAGAAGCGTATAAAGGCAGGATATTAGAAGCACCTATGCAGAGCATTTAAGAAAAACTATTTCCCTTACAAATATGTAAAACTGCAATGAGAGAAGGCTGACAGAGGGCAAGAAGAGGCTTTTTTAATTATTAAAAAGTATTAAGATAGCCAAATGGCAAAAACTCTCAAAATACTGTATGTTTTTCCATTTATCTGCTGCTGGAAGTATACATACACAGCATTGAACCACAGCACATATACATTGATGCAACAAAATGTCTTGCTTACCTCTCCCCCGAGTAAAACGAAAAAATGTGAGAGAATTAAAAAAGTGAATGGAACCACTGAATGCTCAAACACACACTAAACTATTGCTGGAGGCTATAACTGTATTTCATAAGGTTTCAACATTTCTCTGTATTATACAGAGGATAACTGATAAAATGCCAATGGTCAGATTTACTAAATGAAAACAAAGTTAAAATGCTAAATTACAAATATCATGTTCTGTATTTGTCTTTGCACACAGAAGCAAACATCCATCAGGGCAAAACTCCATGCAGTTGCACATATATCTTCCCCTAGATTGTCAATATAAAAATGTAGCAAAGCAACATGGAAAGAGAAAAGGTTAAAAAAAAAGCCAAGAAGCCCAGTAGCAATATAGACCGTATTAACTGTTTATTTCTCCACTTTTCCACTACAGGAGCTTCAAACATAATGGACAAGAATGCATAATCCCACTGTAGCTGTTTTCCATTTTAAGTAAACCATCATCTGAAAACGTCATTCCAGTTGTACTTTCATAGAGACTAAATTAGAAATAATTTATAGCTAGAAAAGTTAAGCACTCTCCAGAGGATACTGATGGCAGAAAACCATGAATGGTGAATTGGAGTTTGTGAAAGCCACAGAGCACCAGTAGGATTTCCATACCTCTTCACCACATAGAGCTGAACTCTTCCGCGTTAGTTTTTTTTTCTCCCCATTCTTCTTCCTTCTCCTTCTATTAAATTTCTACCTCTGTGGAAGCTATAGTTGATACTCCTTTAACCCTTGTAGATAATCTAGCCCTGCACCTTTAGAATTTCTGATTTTCAGCTTAATTTTCCTGTGAAATCTCTCAACCAACTGATGCACCTCCTGATGCATCCTCATCCAACATACTCTTGCTCCTCACATTGGCAAAGGTGCCCTAGTGAACATTCATAGGAACACACAGAGCAAATGAAAACACCACGATCTGCACTTGTTGTCAAGGAAACCAGTTTCCTCACCCCGGCAGGAGTCTGGAGTGCTGCAACACTTCGCTCGCCTCACAATCAAGATACTACAGTCAGGCACATGGAAACCAAGAAAAAGGGAGATGAACTCAAATTAACCATTGCTTCTTTGTTTTGTTTTGTTTTGTTTTTAAGAGTAAGGTCTTTCATGGCTCCTCAGAATACAATTCACACTACTGCTTCTACAAAACCACAGCAAAGCATGGTGGTAGTCAGCTGTGGTAGAATAAAGCCCATCCGGTTGGCACTGGGGTTGAAGAGAAGTCAGCTATTTAACGTGCTATCGCAAATGAGCTAAACCTAGCCCCCGAGGAGAGGATAACACAGGGTCACGTTATTAACAGCACTGGTTTATTTTCCTCTCTAGTTGCTAAACAAATTATTATACTGATAAAAATTCCAAGTAATCAAGCACTAGCTACAATTCATTTTCAGTTCAGCAATGGCACTTAGTGGGATGTAATCATAGTCACAAAGAAACCTATTTTAACATTAAAGAGACAGGACTCCTGCCAAAACACAGGTGCATAGTTAATGTTCTCTAAAACTTGCACTGAAAATATGGCAGTAAACAAAGCATGTAGGTAAATGTTTTTCACAGGACTTGGTGTTACCTATGCCAGGTCTAAAGCAGAATAGCTTCAATGACTTAAAGACAAGGAGTGGCATTTTTTGGTTTTGATATATAGCTTAATCTTCCTTTTTCTCTAGAAAAATCAAATGAGAAGCCACAGTAGCTCACTGCATTCTGCACTATTCTAAACACACAAAAAACCCCACAACACCAAACACACACCTAGAACATTTAACATGGAAAGCTTTTGGTCAGTAACTCAAAGATTTGAACTTAAAGAAATGCTGTTTTGCAACACAACATTAGTAATATTTTAAATCCAGAAAAAACCTATACAATTTGATTTCAAGAACATCAACAAAACCATAGCTGTATCAATACAGAAAACAATTTAATTTGTTTTGAAATAAATATTTGACATACAAAGCACATACAGTGAAAAAGGGTCACTATAAATTACAAATGGAGATACTTGCTTGTTCGCTGAGAAAAGCCCTTGATATTTCCAATTTCATACCATCAAATTTATCATTCTTGCTGATTTAAGCACAGCACTAAACAAATATGGATCCCAGTGCTTTCTTTCACAGGTACTGGCATGGATAATTTACTGCAGTGATCCAATTTAAAAATCAGTAGGGACCAGCAAATCGCTGCATAAAAGAAAGAGCGAATGAGGTGCTTTTTCCTTAGTGTCAGCAGCCTGTGATTATTATGTTTATTAGATTTTCTTGAAAGGGCTTCACATTTTCTCAAATATGCAGGAGAACTATATTTCCCCTCTGAGCCCTTACATTAGCATTTTGTGCCTCAGTCCTTGAATACAAGTAAAAGATGAATTTTTCAATTCATTTCAGAAGTTTGTACCATCTGGATGGCACAAAACTAAGCAATGAAACTCCCTTACCTGACCCGTATCTGCTGTTATCACAGCAGCTAGCTTCTGCAGAAAAGTTAATAAGTAATGCTGACATTTAATGAAAAATGTATTTTCAAATCCATATTTAAGATTAAATTAAATTACATTATTTGAAATAAAAGATTGCTTGAGGTTCTATCCTTAAAAGGCGATTTAAAACAGCAAAGCCTGACTCTTCCTGTGATTTTAAGAAAATGATAGCACAATAAAAGTTACAGGATGAAGATGCACTAACCAATTTCAGTATATATACTTCAACCACAAATACTTGTAATGCAGCAATTAAAAACTATAGACACTTACAACAGATCAGCATACCCTACTAACATCTAGCATCTAAGTGCTTGCAATCTTACTCTGTTGCATTATTTTTCCTCACCAGAAAGATGAGGATACCAGAGACTGTACGTAGCTCTTGCATATCGGAATCCACTTTTGACACCACTTCAGTAGAACATGCTGTTCTAGCTCCATATTCTTTGCAACCCTTAATTTGAGCACCATAAGGTACAGTACTTTCTGAAGCTGTTTAAGCAGCAGTGTGATTTTGGAAACAGGACTAAGTCATATGTGGTGTAGAAATAAATCACAGTTACCCCCAGACACTTGTCCAACTCTTTTTTCCTGTTTCTTGCTCTGTCAGAGCTCTTGCCTCAGGTGAATTATCATTCCTTCCACGCCTCAGTTCCCATCTGTACAACATGCAGTAACTGCAATTCCTTAATTAACAAGGGATCTGCACAGCAAATGTTGCAATACAGGTGCCCAACAAGAAAAAGGTCCAATGGAAACTGTACAAAATAACCACATACATTATTTGTTTGGACAGTACTATTGCATACATAATTAGTTAGCAGCTCAAAAACTGCTGGAACAAGTAGTGGCTCATGATTATAATATTAAAAAATCCTCAGAACGTGGAACTTAAAATATTAAAGGATATTGCTCCCCTTGAACACCCATCAAAGAAGGGAGCAAAGCAAAACTGACAGCACAAAAATTGCAATAGAAGTGTAAAATTAAAGATAATAAAGGAAAGGACACATGCATTAGTGAATTACTTTGCATGTAAGAAATTCCAACTGGCATTAGCTGCTCCAACAGACTCAGTGGGTACTGATGCTTTATCTACAGATGAGAAGAGGCAAGTCTTACGCTGTAGCATCACTTCTACAGCAAGCTTGTAGACAACAAGGTGCAGAATTTATGCAACAGCACTTTAAGCTAGGAAAGAGAACAAAAACAATGACCAGTGTGATTTATACCAGTGGAAGCAATTACTGCTTTAGGTATATAACCTTTCAGTAGAACAGAAACTCCTCTGCTTCACATTTGGGGTTGACTGGCATTTTATGGGCCGTTGCAAAATTTTTCTACTACCACCAACTTCTGTTACAGTCTTTGCATCATGGCTAGCTGCTGACAGCACAGCAACGTGAACATACCTTTCTTTTCACCAGAAAAACCTCAAGCTACCAGCATTTCATACATTTAATTTGTTAGTATAGAAAGAGTCAGAAACTGCAGTTAGGAAACAGGCACAAGGACAGAATTTTTTTGCCAGCATTGGGGAAACTGTTACCACTTACGCAACCTAAAGGCTACATAAAAATTGAAGTTGATGCAGAGTGAAGGTCAGTCACCTGATTTTGCTTAGAAGTTATTTTTACCCCATTGTTCCATGTTTTCTCGGCACACCAGAGCACTGTTTTACCAGGCTGCAAGTAAAATCCAGACCTCATTTGTCAAGCAATTTCTTGCAAAGCCAAGAATATACTACTAGCCAAATCAAATCCTACTTATGAAAGGTCTTCCTGTTCTTGATCCATTTTTTAAGACCTACTAGAAAGTTCATAAATTCTATATCCATTTGTAAGCTCTACTTCATGGCACTGTCTGCCCACTCTCTACTTGCTGAAATCTCATATATTCCTGTTAATCTTCCTCATCCACTTGTAGAGTTGGATTTCAAGATTTAGCAGCCTTCTCTTAGTTGCAATACATCAGATCCAACAGACTCTTCTCTAATTTAATAACAGCATAAAGGAACAGTAGTCTGCACCCATAACAATTTGCTGACACTAATTACAAAAGTATTTATTTGTCCTCCACTCCCAGTTTGGGGGACCAATTTACATGACCAAATTAATTTTTAAATTAGTAGTGCAAAGAGCTGAACAGTCTGATGTCACCACTCAAAAAGTGTTCTGTGTAACATGAAAGAGGGTCAAGAACAATACTGAAGAATTGAAATGGTGAGCAGTAGGTCTAGATTTCTCCTCAAATTAGCTACTATTGTTGCAGTGCTTATTCTGTAGTTAAATAAGGAAAGGGTTATAGATTTTTGCACATTAGAAGGCAAAAATTCCCTATAAAATAATTTAGAAATGCACAAGACGTTGTGTCAATTCAGAAGCAGCACTGGGAATATAAGAACATGCATACACATACACACCGGACAGCATTCTGCTCAACTTCGAGGTTAAACATCAGTATGTTCTGTTAGAGAGAAATAAGCTTGAAGAGCCTAGCAAATTACATTTAACACTCCTTTTATTGCAGTAGAAATTTTAGTTTTTATAAAATCCTCAAATTACAGGATATACATATAACCAATCTCATTGCAAGTCTTTAGCAGCTGTAGAGCATTACTGCATGCAGATGCTTCTGCAGTGTGCAAGGGTTCTATAAATAGCTAATCATGTTCAGAGAGCAAGACAAGGAGTCAAAGAGTATCATATTCAATTACCAATTGATTCATCAGTACCAAGAGGTTGAGCAAAAAATGAAATAAATGTATAAATGCATTGCTCTGATCTAGCAAACAACTGGAAAGTCCAAATGATATCCACATCACAAGATAAACCAATAGTGACAGGAAATACTTTGTTCCAAGACTGTTTTCAAAAGGGTTTCACAAGATTTTTCTGACCAAAGAAGAATAGTTAAGTAGTGCTAAAGAAGTTTACACAAGGCCAATGAAACCCATCTGATTTTTTGCAATTAGAACTAACATTAACTACAGAGGATCAGGCCTTGAATTTAGGGAAAGAAGTTGTGTTCAGATAGGTAATGTTCTTTTTCCAGGACCTATCTTTCAGCTGCTAGTGGAATGCATAATCAGCACTCAGTTGAATATTCACTTCCATAGTCATGACACCAGCTTCAGATTAGTCAGATGGATTTATGCCAAAAAATCCTACACCCATTTATTTCAGAAGCTGCCTAAACAGATGCAATCCTTTATGCAAATTTCCCATCACCATGAGCGTCTCAAACTGGAAGAACAATTTATGTAGAGCTAGCTACAGATTAATTTTCTAAAGAGCTGACATGCTTGAATTACCCCAGTCTCACCTTTGTGTAGACACAAGAACAAATCTGCAGTGATTCTGCAAAAATTACTTTGTTTACATTGATTAGTTCACTTAAGAGATGGTTAAAAGTTCAAGCATTGCATCACAGTCTGAAAAGCCTACAGGTCAGCAATTTGGCTCGGTAAAACATCTTGTTATGACAAGATAACTGCAGAGAACTTACACGGTCAGAGTCTTGAGATGTCTTCCAACAACCTCATGTCCTCATGTAAGACCATGTCACAAGGTAAAATCTTGGAAGTGTTATTTTTTAGTATTATTAATAAAAGTGTCCTCTCCTTCAGAAAATATGTTAACTATGCCAGCCTGATAGGTTTTAATCTCTTTAGTTAAAATGAAAGTGAGCCATATTTTTACATTGAGTATAGTAATTTAGACAATATGGTTCTACAGATACTTTTAGAAAACAGAAGAATACTGTCCAAAGTGTACTGCATAGGTATGGGTACCAACTGCTATCCACTGGAGACATCCTACAGTAGCTATGGTTCAACTATCACAAAGCTACTGAGAACAGACTTCAATTTTTAATCAACCTCAAACAATCCTGAAAAAACCCAAACAATTCTGTATGACTGGGCATGTTTTAGATAGGATGTAGCTACTTTTTTTTTCACTAATCAGCAATACAGCACAGTAAATTTAAGTTTCCATGACTTGCTTTTCATAAGCTAAATTTTTAATTATCTCCAAGAAAAGCATATACACATTTTTATACAGCCTGGAGTGAGACGAGTGTAAAACCAGGAACTTAGAATCATCAGCAGAAGTACCAGCTGCTCATAATGTTCACAAAACACAAGTGCTTGAAATTCAGCTATGCAACAGTCGGTGCCAATCTGCTTATAAAGGAAATGCTGCTCAGGCATAGTCTTCTTACAAAAACAGGGCATGCGGGCTTCATTATTAAGTGTTCAACAACAATCCTCAGCTCGGTGAACAGAGTCCTGAAAAATCGGATTTAAAGAGAGTATTAAAATACTACAACATTCATCAGAAGTTGTACCTAAATACACCTTTTTCATTCACTTATTTTCTCAACACCTCCCCACTCTAGGTAGCAAATTCTTTAGAGCAACTCAAGTGTTCCAGCATCCTGCAGGAGCTTCAGAATTCTTGTCCTTTAAACATTAACATTGTAATTAACTTTAATCCAGTCACCTCCAGCTAAGGACAGATACACAAAGAGCAGGCAAACTCCGCCTTCAAGCAAAAAAAACCTATTAAAAAAAACAGTAAGGCTTTATCAGAAGTAGTGAAAGGAGTTGGAAGGTAATTGTGTATTTGTGCTGCTGCTTGCCAGAATACAAGAACCCTGCACTCTAGACGCAACTATTAAAAAGAAACATGACAAATAAAACCCACAACACCAGTTTCCCCTAGAACTATATAAATGCAAAAAAACCCATATTGGATAAACAAGTTTGATTGAAAGTTATAGTATCACAACTGAAATTATTTTTAGATACCAAAATGGTAAAGGGCCTTAATAGTCCGTTTTTGTGAGAAAACCATACATGTACTAATACGGAACAATTGATTTCTTACAAAATAGAAGGGAATAGGAGGTGATTAAGTTTATGATTCTCAGACTTGTCTTTGCCTACCATGGCAGCAAAAGCCATTTGGCTTGGTACTTTAACAAACCATTTTCTAATCAGGTAGTGATCAGACTGGAAAGTACATTCACAAAATCTTAGACTACACAACACTTGTCATAAGAAAAGTTCTGAGAAAGCACTGATTCAAGCAAATCCTTATAGAAATGTTACCGATCTCTGCCCAGCAACAGCAGGAAGTGGAGATTTAGCGTGTTGGGCTGTGAAAGAGTTCAACACATAGAAATATTTATGATTTCAAAGTTGAAAGCAATAAAAGTTGGTCAAGCCAATGCTCAACAAAAACAATAAAGCTCTATTTCAGTTACAGCTAACCTGACTTACAAATTTAACTAAAGGAGGTCATGAACACTGTTAAGATCATCCACAGATTTTTTTCAACATTACACAAGTTCGTAAGTGCCTGTTCATGTATAGACTTAGCCTCATATAGCTCTGGAGTCTAAATGTAAGGGTATCTTTCCGGTAAATGGTTGCAGAACCATTGAAAGACTTTCTTCTCCCAAAGCATAGTTTTTATTGTGCAAGCACGTTCTGAAGTCTCCCATTCAAGCATAGTGGCACATTTCAGGAAAGTTCCATGTAACCTTGAACCAGCAATTTTGGTGGGGGGTTTTTTAGCATCCAAGTATATAATTACCATTTGCACATTTAGTATTACGAGTTATGCGTCCATTTCAGAACGAGAAATTTCTGAATGCCTTAACACTACACAGTTAAATGTTCTCTTCCAACATCAATTTAGCACTTACCGACAGTATGGATTTCGCCGAGAGGAGTAGCGTAACGTAAGAAATCTATAGTAAATGAATGGCTGGAGCAGACTCCCTTGCCCACTGAAAGAGAATGGAGAAGCAGAGCTTAATACTGACAAAAAACCCAGAACAACAGGACCTTTCCTAATAAAAGCAAGCAAACTACTTAGGCTCCAAAAAAAAGCAAGATTTGGGTCACATCGGTTCAGGTTACCTAGATTTGACCAAAAAAGTACATAATCATATACTTATGAAAGCAGAAACTTACATTAGCTAATAAAACTGCTCAGTGAAGCAGTTAAAGATGTGCTGTTCTTGTATTGATTTTATATTTATCAAGTTCCTTTGTATGCTTCACTTCTGGTGGTGGACAAGGAATAACAGAAGTGATTGTGGATACCTATTCAGTATTAAGAGGAAGTCTGCTGGTCAAGCACAGAAACTGGCCAACAAGTAGTCCAGTTACAGAGAGTTTTTTCAACTCTCATTATAGCACTTTGAGCATCTAGACCATGCTTTTAGTATCTTTTGCAAAACTTCTCAGAACTCACTGGAGACTATTATAGATGTATTGAGATATTAACAACACCAAGCTGATATCCAACTATTTCAGTTGCGCTGAAATTAGGTCTTGATACTTTACAAAGCTGCTGTTTCATGTGACAGTGCTGTAGAACTGGGAAAGGGTAAACACAAGCCATACATAGCAAAGCACAGAAATACCATGAGTTTAATTTTAATGGCTGAAGCTTCTTTATATAAAACAATATTTAAAAGCACCATTTGAAAATGAACATGACACTTCCAGTAACTAGAGCTCCTTCAAGTATGAGCAGTATTTTTTCACTTTGTTTTTTATTCTAGGTAAAGTGAGATACAGGAGGAAAAGAGGAAATCTTGCATCTGTACAGTATTTAAAAGCTATTTAATATGCTAAAACAGTCTAAAGAACAAATTCTCACAATAGCTGCACTTAACCATTATTTTATTTTAAAATTTGGTATACAGTCTTCTACAAGCTTCAGTATGTACTAGATGACTTACCAACAACACTTCACATACTAGAAAGAAAGAGGGGGAATATGTCTAAAGAGAAGTTATGTTTCAAATACAGATAGAGTGTATCTGTCAGTTGGCAAGCAGCCTTAAATGAAAGTGAATCCTTCAGGCCTGAAGCGTTGAAGTGTTCATCTGACATATCAAAAGATAAAGACAAATGATGCATTCTATCAACTTGCAGGAAGATAAAGCCTCCCTTCTGCAGCCTGTGACGACCACTCAGGACAAGTGCTCTCACTGTGCTATGGCTTGTGTAGAACAAAGGGCATTATTTGCCCCTCCAAATATTAAAAGGCTTCAGTGACTGGCAGGTCATTATGCCTATTGGACTTCAGGATACCAACATGCACATGCTGAAGATGCCCAAAATTAATTCAACAGGCTGCACAGCGGACAAACCAAAATGGAATTTAAATAAGATAATGGGTCACTGGTCAGAAGTAACAGGAGAGGACGTAGCCTACTCCTGCTTGCACACTTTTAGCACAATGAAATTTCATGCCACTTAAATTTCTGGAATCTAATAGTCAAAAATAAGAGTTCCTATCCAGCAAAGCTGAAGATCTTAATATTCTATTACACTGACCCAAATCAAACTGAATAACATAGAACACCAGTTACAGACCTGAAAAACTTTGATTTGACCCAACAATGTCACCCATGCTATCAAAGGGAAGGGAGTTTTGGTGCTCAGCTATATCAGAGTGAATTCTTTTTGATTTAATGATGCACCAACTTGAGAACTCTAGAAATCAATCAAATTTAGCTCTAAATTCAGGCCTTTGTCAGCCATAACCATACACACGGACATCTGTGACCCACAGTGAACTCAGTTACTGCTCGTAATCTTGGTGTATAAAGCTTTTAATTCTGAAAGTACTTATAGCAATTCTTACCTGAAAAGCATAAAAACTGTAGCTGGCATCAGGAAAATTTCATTGCAAGCAATGAACTTTAGAATATTCTGTTGATTAGCATTCAGTTTGTCTAAAAGATTTCGCAGAAAGGGCAGGCTATTTGAACTCCGTGCCTTTAAAGAAGAAAAAAGATTGCCAGAAAACATACAAGTTACATCTATCTTCTCTAGCACAAAGAAATCAAATACTAACAATTATAGTTTACAACTAATGTCACTATTTTAAGACTTGATCCTTTAAAGGTACTAAGATTAGTATCCCAAACAACACTACTGGAAGCTTTGAACTCCATCATTACATGGAGTTCAATTAAAAATATGAGACGTTGCAATGCTCCCATCCACCCATGTTACATCCAAGTGCCCAGGGATGGCCACGAGCCTTACTCTGTCCACTAGGAGTAAGTGCCTAAAGCACCAAGATAGCCCAGTTAGGAACACCAATGGTTGGGAGTTACATTAAGCCACATGAGAAAGTTCACTGAGCAGCAGGTCCAACTGGCAAGTATTTTGCATCCTAGCCCCACCCTGCAGTTTGTCATTTTACTACCGAGATAGAATATTAAATTTCACAGGCTATGGTTTAGCTTGCAAAGACATGTTTGAAGTTTTAACTTACTGTTACACAGCATTTGCTTCCTCCAAAAACAGCATTCGAAGAAAAATAATTAGTGTCAACTCCAACACATCACTGAGTCATAACAGAAGGGGAAAAAAAATCCAACCCCAAAATGACTTCTCAGATCCTCTGGACTGAGATTCCTCACTACAATTTCACTCTTACCTCCTCTAGTATAGCTAAAGGAAACCATAGCTGAAGCTCAAATCTGTTTCAAAACCCCAAGAATACCAACAGCATTAACTGTATTATAGATCATATACTTACATCAAGAACTTTCTTTGTATATGTGGCAGCATGAAGCAAAGAGAACAGCAGAACTGGGAAAATACTCACTGAAGCAAGCGATAAGGAAAATTATAGGCTGCAGAAGTGCTTAATTTCTTCATTGTTATCCTAACACACAAGACATGGCCTGATGGGTAGAGGTTGGCTGGAATGACTGATACTGGATTCAGACATGTATACATCTAACTATATGTATAGCTCTACCCTTTGCTCCTTACACCTTCTCTTCACTATGCATTTCTATTAACTTAAAAATGTGTGTGTACGCAGGTATGCAAAAGTACAACATACACCATTACATACCAGTGCATTTCTGCTGAAATGCCTTATTTCAGCATGAAAGACACACATGAGGTTACTTCTTAAAATCCATCTTATACATGTAGTTATATATATTTTTAAGAGATGCTACAAAATGCTTTTCTTCACCAAAGAACGTGCAATTGCCAGCCATTCAGATTTAGAGCAAGAATGTACACATTCCTCTGCCAGAGACATTTTAAGAGCAGGACATTAAGCGTACATATAAAGTGGCACAAATAGAAGTCACTTCTTACATGTCACTTTTGATAAGCCACAGAAGGATGTCTTTTTTTGCAGACTGTTTAACAACTTATCTGAAAAAGCTACTACTGAACAATTACGTCCTACTTACAGCAAAGAGCCGTATATATACATGTTGTATTTGTAATAAATGAAACTTACCAACTTCTCAAAGTATCCCCTGAGGCTGGTCATAAAATCCACAGGAAAAGAAAATATAAGTAGCCAGAGACTGCAGGGCACTAAGTTATAGGCGGTTAGCCTGAATATGGATCAATCAACATAAGCCTATCCTATTTTACATTGAGTAAGTTCTGTGAATAGCACACATACTCTAGTTGAAACTAGTTTTTCAAATCATGGCACAGGTGATGAAAGAAATCAAGTTTAAGATATTTAAAAACATTATCAGGATGACACAAGTAAAGGATACTTGTAACAGGGTAGGAATTTACAAAGATAAGAGAGTACAACAGGTAGTGGCAGCTGTCCTCCAGCAAAGCCTGGGCCAGAAACGCCCTGCTAAGCTGAAAGTGCGGTAGCCTTTGGTGTAGTCGGAGGGCACTAGTAAGAGCATTTGCCAGCAAGGCACGCTGATAAAAGCTTGCTGCTTCATGCAACCTGCAAATCATCAGAGGAGACGTTACCATATGAACCAAGCCCCTGCTCGGAAGCCTTCCACCCTTGAGAATTGCATCACAACTGCACATTACCTGAAGTATTTATATTACTGTACATAAGCACTACTATCAAAATACAACTAAAAAAATTAGTCACATTGACTTACTGCAGGTGCCAAAGATAAAACAACTCATATATGACTCAATGACCACACATGAAAACATGCATCTGCCATTACAGTTGCTCAAAACGTTTTCCAAACACATCTAGAAGTGTTTTAAACCAATCTAAAAATCTGTAAACTGTTCTGACAAAAAGCATCCAAGTAAACTGAATAACAGAAATCTACCCTTACATGAAAAACAGCTCTATGAAAAGGCAGTTCAGTAACTTTGAACATTTTTAATGCTATTTCACAATATTACAATACATACCCTAGAAGAGGCAGGACAAATAAAGCTGAGCAGTACACTGTGAACAAGCGGGAAATCCACATTGCTGTATCCAACTTGTTAGCCATCAGAAATTGCTAAATTAGAAGAAAAGAAAAAACCCAACCCCCACAGAAGGCGGTATCTTAATACTTGCACACAATGAATATTCTTCCCTTCTATATTAAATTACAAGTCTTTCTGTACCTTTGTATAAAATCAAATTAGAGCTTGAAGCAAAGAGCACCTTTCTGTTCTGTGCAATACTTGACTCATATGATGCTACTAACCAGATCAATAATAGCTACACTTCAGCAGAGTCAAAAGGCTCCTTTGTACACTACAACCAAACATAGTGGCAAGATCTTCTGTGGAAGTAGTTTCTTCCTATACAAACCAACTTTACAAAACAGTCAGCTTCAATACACATTACTTTAGACTAAAGTGATTTTATATCTATTGCTTCAAGATTCCTTTTAGAATACACTGCACACACCTGGGACACAACTTCCACACTTCTTCTGGGAAGGAAAAAAAAGAAGGGGTCAGGTAAAGTTAGCCTAACTACACCATAAGGAAAGTGGCATCATTTTGGCCTACATTCTCTACCTCAGAAAAGGAAAAAAAGAAAACGTTTAATGGTAAACTAGCGACATTCCTGTTGCTGAGCTGTCCTTAGTCATAGTCCTCTTCACTCTATCAACCCCATACTAGAAAAGCTCTAGTGAAACACAGCATGCTTTCAGCCATTAGATGCCAAAGACTCAAAACACCAGTTTTCTTTCACCTGAAAAAATGCAGTTGGTTGTTTTGTGTTTTTTTTTCTGAATTTGAACCAGCTTTTGAAGTCGGCTTTTCCTCTACATTCCTTGACTTTTTTTTTTCAAATGACCAAAAATTAACTTAACTAACCTGCAAGTGTCTTCGTATAATTACCTACTGACTGACTTACATAATATAAACACAGTCACCCAAAATTAATTTCGAATGAGACATTTCCAAGAACGCCGGGGCAGCAACAGCACGTTTTCCATCAGAAAGCGAAAGAACCGCTTCCCCCTGCCCGTACCGGGAAGAGCCATCCCCCATACTGCCATTCCAGCAGGACCCGCCCCCCCCCCAGCAGCACAAGGGCCGCCCGCGCCGTCGGAGAAGCATCGTGGCCGGCCTAGGACCCTCAGTACCAACGCTGCCGGCTGGCACCGCGGCCTGCTCCCCCTTCCCCGCTCGCCGGCCGGCGGCTTCTTACCACGGCTCCGCCACCGGCCCCGCCTTGCATGGGCCCGTTCTGCGTGGAGTCCGCCATGGCCGCACCTGCAGGAAGACAAGCGCCTCAGCTGAGGCCACGGCGACCACGGCGGCCGCTTCCCGAGCCGCTGCCCCCGACCCGGCCACCCGCGACCCACCGCAAAGCACTACCGCTGCCGCGCGTCCCCGAATACCTCCGGACGTCACTTCCAGCGGACCGCGGGGCCTGCTGGGTAATGTAGGCCTCTGACGTCACGCGTGCGACCGCGCCTGGTGACGTCAGAAGGCCGTGTAGGGAGATCGCGTGGGGCCGCCTCAGGCGTTGACCCTTCTCAGGAGCGGGTCCCCCTCCAGGCTAGGGGAGCGTCTGGCAGGCCGCGGGCTGCTGGGGACGGGGCTTGGCCCTCGGCCCTTTCGCCCGTGCGGCGCTTGGCGGACGCCGGGGCCCTGCTGTCTGCAGCAGGCCTGAGCTCTGCTTCTCAGGTCACTGTACAGGCCCTACATCAGGGAAGTTCTGTGCTGCGGCAGTAACAGCTACAATATTAATGCTCGCTTCGCCGTTAGTCTGGGGAGCGTTTGCTTACGGGGCCAGGCAGACTTTCCAGAGCCAGCTACCTGAAAGGAGGTTATAGCGAGGTCACTGTTGGGTCTCTTCTCCCAGGTAGCAAAGGATAGAAGAGGAAATGGCCTCAAGTTGTGCCAGGGGAGATTTAGATTTTATATTTCTTCACTCAAAGAGTTGTCAGGCACTGAAACAGGATGTCCAGTGGTGGTGGAGTCAACATCCCTGGAAGTATTTAGAAGATGTATAGAGGTGGTGCTTAGGGGCATGGCTTAGTGGTGGACTTGGCAGTGTGCTGGGTTAGCGGTTGGACTTGATGATTTTAAAGATCTTTTCCAACCAAAACTATGGTTTAGAGAAACACAGATTTTGTGTTGTGTGTCTGCAATGTAAACAGGAATCATAAGGTCCCAGGCAGGGCACTCTTCAGCTCCCGGATGGTGTGGTAGTGCAGTGATGTTACACAAAGATGATGCAATGTGCAAATTAAATATGCCACATAAGGCTGTGTTCAGTTTTACTGGTTCCCTATATTGCAAAAAGTAAAGAAAAAGCGTTTTCAAAGCTGCATGTGCCCAAAATTCGTCCTGGAAGCAGTATTACATTAAAATGCAGCAGTATTACATTAAAATGCAGCAGTTTTGAAATAAGTTTCTGAAATCTTTGGTTAATAATCATTAAACCTTAGAGCTAAGGAGCTTTAGTCAAATACAGTTAACAGCAGCATTGACAGGAGGACAGAGAAAGTAACAGAAAACAGTGTGGGGCCTCGAGATCGACACTTGGGAGTTTTAGCTCCTGCAGCCTCATGTAGTTTATATTCCTGGGTTTGTCTCCAGGATGTGCAGCAGGTTCCCCCTTCTGGCAGCGTGCGTTCCAGGACAGCATGCCATCTGCTCCCGTTTCTAATCATTCACAGATGCTTTCAGTTACTCTTTAGCAGCAAAAAAAGACATACTTTTGTGACCAAGGATCTTGGAATCAACATCTGCAATCAACCTCATTTCTGGCTTATGATGGTTAAACTTGAAGATTGATTGGAAGAGACTCGGGAAGACATCAGGAGAATGTGTAATTAAGCACACGGACAGGGAAGGAGCAAAAGCAGAGTCAGCTGATTGAGATCCTAATACCATAACAATTACAAGTAAACTAAGGCTTGAGGCTAATTAGCACTTTTTAAATTGAAGATGGGGAACCTGATTTGTCACTTCTTTCCCCAGCCACTCATCTTCCACTAAAGTGGCTGCAAAGTAGGGGCAAGAACTACCTGCTGTTTTGGGACCATTTTTCTACAGGTGGAGGAGACTCTATGGGTAAACAGCTCTAGAGAATTAGGACTCCCAGTGTGTCTGCTGCGTATTCTCAAATGCGTAATAAAAAACTGACACATACGCTAAAACAAAATTAAGGGTTTGAATGTTGCCCCAGTAAATTGTTTAACTATTATCAGGTTATTTTCTTTCATTACAAAAGAAAATTTGAATGTATCCAGTAGATTTGTTTAGAGGCAGCTGGAATGTGGAAATACACATTGAAGAACACCAGATGTTTAACACTGCCAAACTGAAATATCACAAGGGAAAAACACCTTCTGATCTTCAATATTATGTATTTATTAAATAGACCTATAATGACAAATCCATGTATTTATCAAGAATGAGTATTTATTTATTAGCATTTGTAATTTATGAAGGACTGAATACGTGTGTATGCAAAACATTGATTTCTAGAGTCTGGTTTGCTCTCTGTCAGTTGTAACACTAAATTTTATATTTTAGCAGAAATTGTCTTTCACAGATTTGCCTTAATTTCATTTAAATAGAATGTTAAACCATTGTTTATTCCCAAAAGTTAGTGGCTTAAAATAGTGCCGTATTTTGGAAAACTTAATAAGGAGTATCACACTCGGCCCTTAACAGCCAAGGTGTCTCCCTTTGGTTTATATTAATTTTTCTTTTCCTGACTTTTCCCCTTTACTTTTGTTCTGCCTCTGTTGGCACTTCTTGTTAGATATAGTCTCTCCTGTTGAGCAAGTCAGACCACACTACTGTTCACTTTAACTTGAGAGAAGCCATTAAATCATATCTTAAGAAATCAAGTTTCATCTATTGGGTCTCCCTTTCCCAATTCTCTACTCCAGTGTTGCTGATTGAGTTGAGAGAAGGGAAAGAAATTGATTCCTGCGTTATTACTTATTTGGTTTCTGACAGTTTTGTGGGGATTCTTCCAGACCATCAAGGCACCAGTTTGCTTTTGTTGATGATTGATAATCCAGAGATTTAGAAGAATAGAATTGTAATTGCTGAGGACTTACCTACCTCATTAGCAATATAGTTCCATTTTTCCTCAGTGTTAGTCCAGCGTGATTAGCACAAACATACCTGAAATTGTAACACATCTCTCTGTTGCCTCCCAGTAAATTTATAAGCCTATCTGACAATTACCAGCAGTTATGGTACCTGGGATCTGCTCTGTCTTAATTTTAAAATTATGGATGCAAATAGATACATTTTAACCTTTCAGGCTCAAACATATACACCTACCTCCATTGACTCACTTTGAAATCTCAGGGGAAAAAAAAAAACACCTTAGTATGTCTGTGAAATAACACACATTTTAGAATTGTATGAAAGACAAAATGCAATGCTTTGCATTTGTTTAGCTCCAGTGGAGACTCTCCAGACACCTTGCAAGTTTACTACTGTTCACAACATCACTGTGAGTTAGATGTTCAATCAAGACTTTGAGTCAAAAAAGTTGTTAATTTCCTTGGAGGCACAAGAGTAGTACCTTAGCTGGGCTGGAAGCAGAATCTGCAGTTCCTGAGTCCCCATTGCCTCCTTCCTTGGTAGTCACTACATGTTTTCAGATGAAATAATTTGCAGCACTCCACATGTACTCTGAAGCCTGTCTGAATATCCAAAGAAGGCAGCTGGTTTGGTTTTTCCAGTTAATTACGGAGGATCTTATTATAGACACTGGAAATATTTTATAAACAACAATTATTATTAAATAAAGGCTGACAGCCATGATAAAATATTTTATAGAACCAGTGTTTTGCATTGCAGGTTGTTTTAAATGTGATTTTTTAATTGTCTTTTTAACAGCATCACCATCAGAAGGATGCAATCTTTTGTGGTCTCCAGTGGCCTCAATTCTCAATCATTTTAACCAAAGCTGATGTAATGTTGTTTATATGATGTTCAGCACCTTGTAGCATGGAGCAATTGAGGTTCAGATAATGATTTATCTATTTTCTCCTTCTTGATTTGAAAGAAGGTACTGTTGCTTGCATCTGTATACAGTTCTAATTTGCTTCAAATAAAAGAGCGAACATTCCTCCAAGGTCGATAGCATTGCAGTTGCTCATAGCCAAACTAGCTCCATTATTTGTATCAGTAGTGTATAACGCAAAACTAAAATAAGTTTTTATGCAAAGTTGTAATGAACAATTTGGTTCTTGTTTGTGGTTATCTCAAGCTGGTTGTCCAAATCTCAAGAAACAATAAAGGACATGGGGTCAATGCCTGGTACATTTTTCAGAAGAAGAAACAGAAGTCTTCTGTCTCTCCACCAGATTGCTTTGTGATTTTTGCTCGATGGTCTGTAGCAATATCAAACATGGTCTTCTTTCTTTTCCCTCACAGCTGGAGTTCCATTTACTCACCCTTCCTGGAAGGATTAGCCTTTTAATCACTGAGTGTCTGTGAAAGCAGTGAAAAAGAAATTACAAGATGTGCAAAATAGGAAGATATTCCTTCCACTTGCTTTCTGTGTCAGTGTTTTCATAACTTGCATAATTTTGGTATATCCCCGTGTTTTTAAGAGACATGACACAGAAGTTGAAAGTGTAAGCTTAAGATGGCACAAAGAACTCTGATAAATTTATATATCTTTTTTTTAAGATGGGAGGTATGGCACAAGTCTTGGCCTGTGACTGAATCAGAAAGCAGCCTTACCAGTCTGTTTGCAATGTCCAGCCCACTTAATCTTCCCAATGCAAGGAAGATTAAGGAAGATTTTAGAATTCTGCAGCAAGAGACCACATCAACAAGTGGAGGAACACAGAGAATAATAGATGTGAACTTTCAACTACCTGATTAGAAATACCACAGCAGGGAAGATTGGTAAGCATCCTCTTTGCAAGCTTGAAGAAGTATCTGGAGGTGTATTGATCAGTGCTGAACTCAGCACGGGGTTGTTGGTAAAAGGCTCCCTTCCTACAAATCACAAGCTACAATGAGGGGAAGTTCAGATCATGATGCAAGAGATGTTAGCTGTATATATGCTTAGAAAGGTGCAAAGAAATACTCCCTTTCTGAAATACTCTGTTTCATGAACTGAGCAAAAAACCCACAAAGTTTGGCAAAAGTAACACTTGACGCGGCACTACACTTATAACTAATAACACTGTAATTGCTTTTCCAGCAGGGGTATACTCATTAGTAAACTTGTCATTCACATGAGTAAACTTGCAGGGTGTCTGGAGAGTCTCAGCTGGAGCTAAACAAATGCAAAGCATTGCATTTTGTCGTTTTCATCAGAGGTCTTCATGAACATGGTTACTTTTCTGCTACACATTCACATAAGCAGATATTTGCAGATAAATAATTAGGGTTGCAAGCTGTATAAGCTGAATGAAAATGAACCACCAAAATTTTTGCTGCTCCTATCTGAAGGTCACATAAGCAAAAGACTAGATATCTTCCCTTAAGATAAGTGTACCAGTCAGAATCAGTGGGGAATTCCACCCCATTAACATACAAAACTTTTCTCACATCTACAGCAAGTGTGGGGGGCTGGACATTTTTTGTACTCAGCGCCCCCAGAGTTGCAGAGACATATGTTGGTGTCTGTCGGTATTATCTGCACTCTTAAGGTCTTTACAAAAGTACCTAGGCAGTAAATGTTTTACAGGTGTATATAGAAAACCTTATTAAAATCAGAGGAAGCTTCAGAGAAAAACTGTTGATTTGGGGCAGTTTTTACACAATCCAATATGTCTTCCTAAGCAGGGTATGTTCCAGTGGTCTCACTTATTGTATTACAGAAATTCTTCTTGACCTTTTAGCACATCCTTCAGATGCTGAAATTTCAAAAGTGCTTTTTGGTACAGATGAATTCTGAAATAGGTAACTTCCCGCATGCTTTGTAAGATCCCATTCAGCAATGCAGTCACAGAAAACTGGATGATTACATGATAGGAATCTGTGGAAATATATTTTTAACATTCAGTATTTGATATTTAATTGCTTAAACACAGTGGACTGACATGTCTTCTGTGGACACTTTATTGCTTCTTTTTTTGGAGGAGAGTATTTTTATTCTGTGGTGTTTATTCACTCACACCATATCCAATTCCAAACATAGGAGGCAAATGCTCCAAGGGTTCCAGCTTATATAATTAATCCCTCTTTTTTTAAAATTTTATTCTTTATAATTTCATTAGATTAATCTAGGTTTATAATCATTGCCAAAAAAAGTGTATACATATTTTATCAAACTGTTTTTTGTGGCCACTGATAATCAATAAGAGCTTAGAACTTAGAAAAGATAAAGAATACATGGAAAGACAATCAGGTTAATTAGATTTGTCCTTCCAAACAGTTATAGGTAAAGTCCATCCATTTAAATTTGATCTAATCATGGCTGAAGTGGCATGAAATTTAATGAAATCAAGCTCTCCATATCCCAGAAAGTGTTCTTACTGAGATATAAAAATCCTCAAGGATACCAATTAGTCAGATAGTCTACTGATAAGTCAAGGATAAGTTTTTCACTCAGTCACAATGCTTACGATTTATATATTGACCACGGTGGCTGGTAATGGACACTTATTTTGAGGTTTATCACTTCTTATTGAATTCAGCCTTCTGTTTTAGGACTTCTGCAGAAAAGAGCTGTCGTACATTTCTTTCGTGGCCTTATATGTAGCCACTAGTAATTTATTACAAAGGTAAAATACAGGTGGGTTAGGGTTCAAGGGAGGTATCTGGCATTATAAAAAGGAAATTGTAAGCAATATAGAGAGGGTCACAAGTAAAATGAAGAGTTAAACACAAAACAAGATTATTGACATCAATGACAGCTTCTAAAATATAATGGTCAACAGCAACAAGTAGCAGACACTGGCAAGGGAAGAGATGCACAGGGAATTCAGGGAATGTCTGTAGGAAATTGTCTATACTCAGCTTCTTCACTGAGATTTATTGGGGATTTTGGTGATATGATTGTTCTTGTTGATATGAATTGTACGAGTTTCACTCTTCTGAAAAGTAAGCAAATGTCCTCGATCTCATTTTCTTAATCAAAGGATAAAACAGAAATTTAAAACAATTCTTCTTTGTCATAGATAAGATTGTCTTACATTATAGTTTGTCCAAGACCACTACAAATTGTTCCTTGGTAAGACAAGATGTTTGGCACCTTTGTTTTAATCTTCATGGATGCCGTTAGGTAGAGGACCTTTATTAAAAGCCGTGATATATATTCAAAAATATGGCAAGCTTGTCAGTTGATGCCTTCAGAGTCATTTGTCTGCAGCAAGAAAAAATGTGTAGATGTAAAGTTTAAAATAATTCTGACAGGAGTGGGAAAAAGTTCTGGAAGTTCACCTGACACTGCAAAATTCATATTGCAATGACTGCTCGGGTAATTAATATCCTGGGAAAGATGCTTAAAGGAAAAGGAACCCAGCCGATGCTCAGTACAATTCCCCGGATAGTCCACTGGGGGGGGCAGAAACTATGAGAAGACGTCCTCAACAGATAAATTCATGACGGGTGGGGTAGGAAAGATGTGAAGATGTTGGGTCACAAGGGGTCATTCATGCCAAGGGTTTTATGCAGCATTCTAGGATTAAGACTGGCAGGGTGGATAAAAAGGAAAATGGGAAAAGACGAAAATGGAAAGGTGTAATTTGCACACTAATTTTAGCACAAGTAGAAAAAAATCAGAGAAATAGAGGTATTAAAATAGATAAAGGAATGTCAGTCAGGAGAAGGTTGAAGTACAAGAAGAAAGCTGTAGCAGGTAGTGTGCTTAGTGACAGGAATGTACTTGAGAAATGTGAGCTAAAACAAAATGAGAGTAAAATTCACATGCAGTAGTGTATTGAGCAGAGGCAGTGGAATCTGTATCCTTGGAGGTTTTCAAGACTCAGCTAGAAAAAGCCACAAGTGACTCAATGTTGTGATGATCCTACTTCAAGGAAGAGGTTGGACCACCTGGCCCCTGGGATCACTTCCAATCAATATTTGTATGATTCTGTGGAAATTGAGGGTCCTAAGCAGCAAAAATTAAGAAACTGGAACAACTAGTGATGCGTGTGACATCCACCATTGTCAGGATAACAAATACATGACGGAATAGCAGACGAGGTTGTTAACGGGTATTGAAGCATAAGGACTCTTAAGAATCCATAGAAATTAAAGTGATGAGTAGCATTGAAGATTAATAACAGAATAAATGTTATCAGGAAATTCATCGTTATGCAAAATATTGATTTCTAAGATACAGATTAAAGAATACAGGTTATTTGTAACCAGACAGTGCAACTATTCTGAAGTGTTACAGCTCACACATTTCCTCATCGATACTGCATGAACAAGCCAAAGGGCTACATCCATCTTTGCTTTGGAAATAATACAGATACGGTCAGGTAACTATGTATTGAACATAACCCTAGACTGAGCAATTGCATGTTGCTATGGTTTAAAGTAAATTGAAGAATAAACAAAAGGTGTTTATCTGAGCTTTTTATATTTTGTAATAATATCCATCAATAAATTAAGTGGTCAGTGAGGTCAGCTGTACAGACGAATTTAAGTAAAGGTGAAATAAGAAAATAAAATTTAAAAAATGCTATAGCAGGATGCCTGTAATTTCTTCCTCAGTCTCTTAAAATGGCCAGGAGGAGAAAATCTCAATTTTAGGTAGTGTAGGCTGCTGGAGAACGAGGAGGAGGAGAAGACATGGGGGGCTGCTACTGATGCCACGACCCACATATAGATCTGAATGAATACATACTTGAGAGAATATATTGGAAATAAACATAATGGATGAGATTTTTTAGTGTAACAAAAATTTTAAAAATAAAATAATTAAATTGTAAATCAGCTGAAAGCCAATATGAGTTTATTAAAGGTGTTGAATTGTTATTTTCCTATGGAGAGGAAATGTGGTAGATTTCAGCTATCTCATCCGTTAAAAGAATGGCACAATGATGCGTGGCACTGGTAGTGGAAATGGGGAAGAAGGGTATTAGAGGAACCACAGGTAGTAAGGAACTGTCTCTGGCAAAGATGGCAAAGATTAAAAGGGGAGAAGACTGATGGGTACTTACTAATGTAGTTCCTTAAAGATAAATTGCAAGACTGCTCTTGTTCATTATGCTCATAATTGCATAATGGCATAGGTATCAGTATGGAGATTGGGTTATCTTCAATGTTCCAAAGATAGGAGGCATCTTCAAGACAAATAGATTGCTTTATCATGCAGAGAAAATCTGGATGGCTTCAAGGGCTGAAGAAACAGAAACAAGATAAGATTCAGTAGTACTAAGTGCAAAATCATAACCATGTGGTCTCAAGAAAACTGCAAGTGGAAAAAAACATCATCTGTAATTGACCTAGGTGGAGCTGAAGGTACCAGCCTACCAAAGCATGAATATGAGCTGCCAAAATTATGTGATGGATTAACGTGATCCTCTGGGCAATAAGAAGAGATAGGGAATTAGTTTACAGTTCTGGCAATGTAAGTTCAAGAACAAGGCACTGAAACAGAAGTGTAGAGAGTTGTGTTCTTCAGGGGAATAGCTGATTTTACACAATGACGGTAGAAGAGAATTGCTTCGAATTAGTTAGGTAACAGCAGGACAGGCATACAGTTAAGTTGAAGTTGATACAAAAATAAATGGGTGTAAATTGCAATTAATGTATTTAGAGTAGAAACAAGAAGCCTCCTGACCAAACAATCAGAATCTGTAAGAGCCTTCCAGTGAGAACAGTGGAATTAAGACATCTAAATACTCTTAAAATGGAGTTTAGTATATTCATACAGCTTGACAGCCCAGATAGTTCCTCCTAGGATGTTAAGGAGAAACTTTTTGAATAATCCTTAAAGAGTTTCAGTTTATTATATCCATTCATTGGGATCCATAAAACAGCATCAGATATTATTGTTCTTGCAGTTTTGTTTGAAGGACACTATGAACATACCCACAAAATGAAGAAAATTTCAGTGATTAGTGCATCCTTTGAGATCTGTTCACAGAATCACAGAATCTTAGGGGTTGGGAGGGACCTCAAAAGATCATCCAGTCCAACCCCACCTGCCAAAGCAGGGTCACCTAGAGTACATCACACAGGAATGTGTCCAGGCAGGTTTTGAATGTCTTCAGAGAACGAGAAGGAGATTCCACAGCCTCTCTGGGCAGCCTGTTCCAGTGCTCTGTCACCCAGTTCTGTCACTGTCACTATTTTCATTTTTACCTGAAAAAATACTGCTGATATATTACAATTCTAAATAATGAGTCATGTTTCAGAGCAAGAATATTTCTTCATCATGAGTTTTTATTCAAACAGATAGAAATTAAATTATTTTGTTGTTGTTGTTTTAATAAACTCAAAACAAAAAAACCACTGCAATTTCTGGGGGAAAACAATTTTGCAAGATGGCTGGAAAAAAGCATCTCTGAGGTTCTGTGTCTAAAATGAGATTCCATAGTGGATCCCATGATGAAATTATTAAAATTTCCCTAAAAACTTGCCCCCCACTCTGCAGCTGGAAACAAAAGCCTCTTAGAAGTGTGTAGAATACAAGTCACCTGGCAAGAGAAAGGTCTGTCAGTGCTGTCTCCAAGCACAAGGTAAAATCTTGGCTTTCATCTGAATTTCCAAACATCAATCCTTTAGATTTCATTGAATCTTTACAAAGGTCAAGTCCCAGGCCTTGGCCTCCTTATGGATGTATTTTGGGCACCATCTAAGCCAAGCAAGTCAGAACCTTGCTCATCAGCTGTAATCCCAAAATCAGCCTTTTCTCATACGGATATTTTGAAGCTAAGATACAGCTAAGCTATCAGCCCGAAGTATGAACAGAGAGCAGGTCTTGGAGCTTGACCTCTTGAAATCCACAACAAAGTTGTGGCACTTTCGGCCAGAACACTAATACTTCACCCAACTAACATGGTACCAACTTTCTGGAGTTGTCCATGCACAAGATAAGGATGCTGTCAGAACTGTAGAGTTCAAACATAACAACACAAATTAATTACAGTCCTATGTAAAACCCACTTCCTCAATAGTATTTTTCAGTACACCTGATTTTGTGAAGACCTCAGCTTAAAAGAAACAAATAAAATATTTTTTCCAGAACAAAGATCAGTATTTATAACATTTGCTAATCTAATGACTTCACTATCCTACAGTGGCAGTGTAGACTTCTAACTATCAAATATGATCAGGCTATTTTACAACAGTTTTAAAGCAGATTGAATTTTAAAGGAAATTGAATTATCTTCACCTGAAAGCATCAGCTCATGCAATAAAACAAAACTTGTGTCAATCAAATATTTATTTGTCTTGGCTTTGCATAGTGCTTATCAGAGGATTTATCACTTAGCAATAAAACTTGAAAATAATAATTCAGAAGTCAAACATGGATTAGTTTAAAAAGAACATAAAAACATGTAGGTCTATCTTCGAACTGTAAATTCTGATTAATATTGAATTTACGAGTGAATAATTGAATTAATGCATTTTTATCCCTATTGCTTCTAATTGGAATATAATTTAAAATAAGCAGTTTATACATTAAAAAAAATATTTAGCATAAGAAATAAACAGCTTTTCACCCTCTTTACTTGGTCAAATACATGTCCAACATGAAGGCACAAATGTCTTTTATAGCCTTTTATCAGGACGATACCCTATGTAGCAGTGCACAGCCCAGAGAAGAGGCTAAATGCTGCAAAACTGATAAAAATTAGAATGAAGGACCAAACAGTAGCTAAAGGGAAAGGACTGGTTAGTGGTAAAATATATTATGCTATGCCAAAAGAATGAGCTGTGGTTTCTCATCTCTTCTGAAGATCCGTGTCTTGCTCTACAAGGCAAAGCAAGGTCAGAAGACAGATCTGTTTTCATAATGCCCCTGTCAGTGCTGGAAAACCTCACAACTGATTCTGTTGTGATAAGGACATCATATCAGATGCCATTCAAGTCTTCCTATCACTAAACACCAGTGCTTGAACAAACTGGGGAGCACAACCTCAGTAACATAGCAGATCACTAGTAAACTTATTTCAGAAACATATTTTGGTACTCCAGAGTTAAGACTTTAAAAAGTGAATGGGTGAAGAAACATGGGTGACTAGCCTGTTTCTGTGGTCTTCTCAGAGTTTGTTTTAATAGAGCTTTAAAAGCATTATGATCTGATAATTTGGATTCCATGTGTGCTGGAGTAGTAACTTCACACTGTGCTTTTCAAGTAGACTGATTAATGAAAATCTAGATTGCTAGTTATCCAGAAACTGGATTGTGTCTACTCAGTGTTCTTGGAAACTAAACAGGGCACTACATTTGTTAGTTTTCCAGTGAACACTTACAGGTATGCCTGACTTGGTCCATATGACCCCAATTAGTTCAGCCAGGACCTCAGCCTGCAAAAGCCCAAGAAAAAACCCAGGATTTCTTTGCATCTGAGCAAGTGCAACATTCAGCAAAGCCTCATTTGAGGCCTTTAGAGGTAATGCTAGCAAAAGCGGTAAAGCACAGAATGATGATGGTGATGATGATGATGATGGTGATGATGGTGATGATGGTGACGATCACAAAGCACGAAGCAGTAGCAGTAAGTTCTGTTCATCATTTATTGTATAATTATCTCATAAAATTTCAGTGGAAACCCTTGCATTAAGATTCTTCTTGTTTAAAGTATAAACCCATCTAACACTGCAAGAAAGGTCACTAGAAATGAATAGTGAATAATACTTGTGACAAGAAGGGTAGTTAGAAGAAGTATTTAGTATATTGAAGGACTTTTTCAGTGGTGTTGGCATCGAGTGTTTCTGGCATTTGCAAATGTAGAATTGCATGATATCTTGAAGGAATGGTATTTCTCAAAGAACAGCAAAGTTTACTAGGAACCAGAAATAGGGGGGGACGGGGACTTCTTCTTAAACTCTTAAGGGGACTTTCATGCATTTATCTATTCTTTTGAAAATAGAACACTCATGCCATCTAATCACGACTTCCTCAGATTCTGAAAGACCAATAAAAGGGGCACATTGATACCCAGTGAATAGAAATACAGTATTGCATTTTGGATTTGATCTGTTCTGTGCATTCTTTATATTCAACATATAATATTCAAAGATTGTTTTCATGAACCTAGCTTGTCCAGCCACTAGGCATCTCATTTCCTTCTGCTCTAGAGATCAGTGTGAATAGTTTTTCTTTCCTATTTGAGTATTGAGTATCAAGCCATCTAGTCTGAGAAATTCTTTAAACTGATGTCTACCATATTAATTAGTAACACACAAATAGAGAGAATGCTTCAATTTCTATCGGTTGCTAAAATCTTTTGCAGTAGTGCTATCAGCTGAGATCAGTTTGAGTAAAGGCATTAACATCTGGTATCAAAATACAGCTTGATTTTATGAAGAATAAACTTCCTAAGGCTAGTACCAAACAGTTAGGTGACTTGGGAATAATTTTTTGTTAGATCTCACCTCCAGAGAGACCTACTGTGAGATCTTGTTTTAAAATCATAAGTGAAAATCAGTTTAGTGGTTTCATACTTGTTCCTTGTAGGTATTTGTCTCGGTAACGAAATCACCACACAATTCAGTGTGTTTATCAGTCTGAAAGTAAAAGCAAATAGAAAGGATAAATATTATTCTAGAAGAAATAGAGTTTGAGCTACATTTTAAACTACAGCAAGAGCCCATGGATGAGGAAGCTAGATTTTGCTCTTTTTGTGCTACTGACTTGCATGATTAGATGAGCACAAATGAGAGCGCCCCTGTTCCTTAGTATTGTAACTGTTAATGAAGCTGGTGAAACACATCCTCACAAAATGCAATGACATTCTTAATTCAAAGACCTATCTGCAAAGATCCTTTTTCTGCATAGCTGTCCAGCAGTCTCTAGACAAGGTTATTTTGAAGATATAATGTGCACCTTGGACCAGGACAGAGAGTGTGAATATGAACAATATAGATTAATGTGATTATTCCACACCATAATTTTTCATTGCACCAGAAATCCAGGGTAGTCAGAGTGATCCTTGGGGCATTTAAACTGTTTAATAAAAAAGATTCAGAAAGTGAATTTGATCTGTCATGGTAGATTATCCACACTGCCAGCTCCTACTTCACTCCCTGTTTCTACTTTAGGTGGCTCCAACTAACTTTCTCCGAAGCAGATCTGTAAAGGAGCCAGAAAGCTGTGTGGACACAAATAGCTTGACCATTTGGCCTCAGTCACACTGCTTAGTCCCTGGCCTTTTTTTATTTAGCAGTAGAGTGAGCCTATAAGTTATCATCAAGACAGCTAATGTACAGACACTGTCTGACTTACCCCGCTCAAACATTTCACATTACTCTTGTCCATTACTGAAAGTAAGAAGCCACAGAAATAATGCAAACCCTGCATTCTGGCCCTTTTTCTCCATGTCCATGTCATGCCCTAATTTCAGAGGGGCTTTATCAATGGGAGATTTTAACTGGGGAAATCAACTCTATCAGTTCCTGTTGGTTTTGAAAGAAATTTCCCATCAGAAGGGAAATTTCCTGCTCAAGATCCAAATTGCTCTTGATAAATTAATAATTACTGTGCTAATTGAAATTATTCTGCTGCAAGATTATTTTATAAAAGCTGTAACTGAATGAATGAGTGGTTGGACACTGGAACAGGCTGCCCAGGGAGATGGAGTCACCATCCCTGGAAGTGTTTAAAAGAAATACAGATGCGGTGCTTAGGGACATGGTTTAAGCACTGAACGGGTAGTTTAGGTTAGGTTATGGTTGGTGGATTTAGGTTATGGCTACGCTTGATGATCTTCAAGGTCTTCTCCAATTGGGATGATTCTGTGATTCTGTGGTTCTGTGAAATCTTACTCCTACTCTAAACTCTGCTTCCATCAGAATGCATTTTTTTTTCTCCTGGGTGTTAGACTGCATGGTAGGAAATTATTTGGTCTAAGGCTTTTACCTAATAACCTTTCAAGATTCACTCAAAATGAGACATTCAGGATAAGAAGAACTTGCTCCTTCTTTCAAATGTTTATAAAAGACCATGAGAAAATGACTGTCAGCGTAAGTAAAATTGGCCAGGGTCTGTTCTCTAGGTGTATGGATAAAATACGCAACTCCTGCCTGTATACTCTGCCAGGACTACTTATTTGGAACAGTCCCAGGTACATATTTTATCCTAAAATTATGCCCATCTCTGGGAATGGGCCAAAACCCTGCCAAAGAGCACTATAACTATTGAAAAGGTATGGGCAAATACACACCATTTAGATACAAACATTATTCAAAATGTTACTCAAAACAAAATAAAATCACAGGCAATTACAGTGTTCAGTCTTTAATCCTTACCATCAGTCTGGCTATCGCCGCACACAAAGACTGGCCATATCCTGCCATCAAGCTGTCCACAAGCTCTTTTTACCAGAGGAAAGCAGA